>OY743122.1:10000000-14800000 GCA_963555685.1 Acrobasis consociella
CCAGCATATGTATAATCACCGTGGTATGAGCTCTCAGAGATCTATGGTGAATGGAAGAAGTGGGTCTCCTATGTCAATGAGAAGCATGGGTATGTGTCTCGAATTTTTTCTTAGTCAGAACTTTAATAGAGATATGGATGTATTTTTTTTAATTTGCCTCATAAAATTCTTACTAAACACAGTAAACTAATATGGAAGAATTTATAAGATATCTTAATCAGCAATTTACTTTTGTGTTTTGTAGGTGAGTCAGAGATTTTATAAATTCTATATATCTTTAATAACAGTAATAGGTGTACATATAATGTAGGGAAAAAATGTAAAGCAAGGAGCCTTCCAAAAATAAATAAAATTAGTACTTCTGTTACAACTGTATCTAGGAACATTTTGATCATCTCAGCTTTCAAACAATTTATAAATCCATCTGTTTGGGAGCTGTTATGCTGCAAACAAACAATTGGACACAGACATGACACAGTTATAACACCACTCTTTTTACATAGGGGTTTAAAAATATCATGTTTTATTTTTCATTAAAAATTTATATTTGCTTGAGAAAACTCCTAGGTAACTAGTTGACTTGAAATCTAAATAAAAGGCTCAGAAGCAAATTAAAAAATATATTTTAAATTATAAGGTCGCTAAAAATTATGCAAACCAGCATCAATGCCAGGGCAGGTAGCCAGCTAGCCAGTCGCTATTGTTTCATGCCTGACCCTCGTCAGCTGCACTGTCACGCGCATAATACAATGAAAGGGCCGTTGAATAAAGTAACTTGTAGGTCACGTGGGTAGCTAGCTCAAGCTACCTTGTTGCCTTATGTTGGTCTGCTCATTAGGCTGGATTGTAATCCCTTAATAGGACACTATTAAGTTATATATTAGATAGTGCAATATTTCATTAAATAAGATCCTAAGTGGAAATGAAGCATCCAAGGACTGATTTATTTTCTAATTGCAGATTCTAATGCAACTATAAGTGCCGCAGATATAGCAATGGCTTTCAAGACTATGAATTTCAACAAGTATGATGTGAAGGTAATAAAAGAAGCTTACAATCAGTACATGAAAAGAAAAATGCGCAGAAAGATTGAAAAGAGAAGAAACCTTAGATTGTTCATGAAAGGCCACCGCCGTAAATCTGGCTACGATTCTGGGGAGCTTGGTAGTGATTCCTCCATAAGTAGTGATGACTGCCGGTCGACTCGTACCACACATACCTCTGTATACAGAACCAACATGTCTAGTTGCAGATCAACGAAGACAGATTTATCTGACATTAGAAGGTCCATGAAAGAGGCCAATTTGTACAAAGACTGTACTGAAAATTTTAGACAAAACACATTTAAAAACATGCTAGGTGTCGCGCCCAGAAATACTACTGCCCACGTCCAAAACAGAATTCAAAATGAGCCACTTGTAACCCAAAAAGACAGATTTAAAAGTGGATTTTTGTTGCCATCACAAAGATTTAATCAGTCTGTTGCTTCTGTACCAATACCAGAAAAGCAAAACAGAATACCAAATGCAGCACCAGAGCAAAGGAATTTTAAAGCTAATGCAACAAGAGATGGCAGTGAAATAGAAAGTGAACAAGAAGAAATATTTTCTCAGATCACAATTAGAGAGAAGAGTATGTGTAATGGAGATGTTCAGAGCAAAGCTACAACAGACCCACGAAAACGGTGTTTAGAGGTTGATGATGTGAGGCCAAACAACAAAAGAAGCAAGATGTCTTCCCCTCCAAAGAATAATCAAACAGAAGTGCCATTAAATAGAGAAACAAATAAAGAAAAAAATCCTGATGAATTTGAATTTCTTAAACCACAGTGTCCTATTAGGAAATCTGCAAATGTTAAAGAAAAATTGCTTGCAAAATCAGCAACGCTACCTATTGATATGGTCATATGCACAGAAAATGTACCAAAACCACAGACAACACAGTATAATAAGAACAATGAAGATGAAGGAAAAGAAGATAATGAACAGCAAACTGATTTAACTCAGCATTCCAATAGTGACCTCTCAATGAGGCCAAGTTTTATCAAAAGGAAGCTTTACACACAAAAGACAGATGTGTTAGAAAGCAAAAATATGAGCAGCAATAATCTTGTAAACAGCCCTCAAACCGATGTCTACAGTGCCATACAGAAAGAGAAAAACAGAGCAAGGAAGCTGGTAACTAACCAGTCCTGCCTAAGTCGAGACGTTAGAGATGATAATCTTTTGGACTTAATACACAAAATTGTACCGCCAGACCGCATGAACGTTACTAATGTGACAAACAAAAGTGAAATCGCCAATAGTTCAGCTAAAAATAAACCAGATAATAAGTGGGATGTGACATCTGTTATTACTACATGCAACAATGACGATGGAAGTGATACATATACTGATGAAGAGATATTTAATAATGAAAAATCAGGAAGACAATTGAATAACGAAAATAAGAAAATCAACACTGATAAAATAGTGACTGATGAGAAGAAATTGTCAAGTACAAAAAATGCGCCAAATAAGAAATCGCCGCCAAACAAAAATAAATCACCAATCAAAAAGAAATCACCTAACAGTAAAAAATCACCAAGTAAAAGTAAATCTCCAAATAAGAAGATATCAGAATGTAGAATATCAGTTGAAAAATTACCTATAAATAAACCTAACTGTAAAGTATCATTACCAGAACCTGCGAAAACCAAGCCTATTTCTACTAATGAAATAAAAGGTAAGAAAATTAAATTTAACAAGACTGACTTAACTTATGACATTATATGTATTATGACATTATGCACGCTTATGATATTCTTTTTTTATTCACCCTTGCAGGGATCGTCCATTAATCATTTGAGGCACCGAGGGAAAATCACGAAATATCACAAGGGGTTGTAGTGGGATAATTATCACGTACACATATTATTTGGTTGAACATGTTATTTCTATTTCAAAAAGCTGCGCGTGACTTTGGTCGCCGTTGCCAGGCAACTATTTAAATAAATTACATTTTCAATATTTAAAGATTTTATACTTTGTAAAAAAAATATTATGATCTGGCCTAAAAGAAGTGCCTAAAATGAATGGCCTGGAAGAGTAATTTAAAACATCGCCACAAAGCACCAAGGGAATTAAAAAATTGCTAAAAACATGTGATTAATGGACAAAAGAGTAAACAAATTATTGCTGCTGAAGATGATTAGTAAACTATTTTTTTAATGTCATTTTATTTTTCAGATAAAGGCAAAGAAAATGTGTATAATTGTGTCAAATCTTTCTGGGACACAGATACTGAGAGTGATTTTGAATGTAGCCAGTTGGGAAAAAATTGTAAAGAAAAAGAAAACAATTTAAATCAAGGTAATATATTATAAACGCAATTCAATTATTTTTTCAAAAATCAAAAATATAATCCATAATATTTAATAATAGGTGGCAAGTAAGTAAATAATAATAAATTAATGTCTATATTTATGAGTTTCTTTTGATTACAGGTAATTTAACTCAGAGAGTTCCACATATTCAAAGCAAAAAGACACTTGACACAACACAGTCCAAATTTGTATGGAATAGCAGCAGTTCAAAGCTTGTGACGTTAAAATCACATAATTTTTCAAGCCAAGTAAAAGCAGTCAATGTTAATAAAAGTTTCACTAAAATAACAACTGACAAAAAAGATCAGAAAAAAGAACAGCAAGCAAAGTCTGTTAAAACTACAGAAAAACCGAAGAAAACAACTAAAAAGATTGTTTTAGATACATACAATTCTACTGTTAGTGATAATACTCAGAACGAAACAGTTATCAACGCCAATAATAAAACACGTGCACCTCCTGCAAAGAAAAATGATATTCCCAAATCTCAAATTCCAGAAAATAATAAATCAACAACAGCTAATACACTAGTAGAAAAAACTAAATCAAAACCAGCAAGTACACCACCCAAGCAATTAAAAACAGCAAACAATGGTAAAATTCAGACCAAGGATGTTGATAAAAAAATTACTCCTAAAAGATCTGCATCAAGTCCAAAAGAATTCACATGTTGCAAAGAACCAGTGAATAAGAAAAGTAAAAAGGAAACAGAAAAAGTTAAAGCCAAAAAGAATAAAACTGTTTTCGAAAACTATAACTCTACTCTCTCTGACAATACTTTGGACGAAATTATTAAAAAAGGCAATAGAACTCGTGCGTTGAGAGCTACGAGGATTAAAAATATAGAAAATTCTATATTAGATGATTTAAGACGAGACGACAGTCAAATGTTTAATATGACACTTAGATCAAGACAGTTAAATATATCAATAACTAAGGGTAAAAATGATAAAACTAAAGAGCCTACAAGAGCAGAAGAGAAAGCAAGAAATACTTCCAAAAATTCACAAACCAAAGACACACAATCAAGACAAAATAAAATATTAGTTACTCCTGTCAAAGGCCAGAAACCCATTTCGAAGATTACGGGCAAAAAACATTCACCTAGAACAAATAAAAAAGTGAAATCGACTCCAAAACGTGCCGTTAAACGTAAATGAATAGTTATTAGGCAAGTAAAGGTTGATAAATAAGTTAGTGGACCTTGCCATATTGCGGAAACTACGTTTAACACGGGACCGCTCATAACACAGATTAAATAAACGGTCAAGAAAGAGTCGGACTCCCACGCACACAGGGTTTCGTACCATTATCTATAAGTAAGGGAGAGCCCTTAAATATTTATTTTATTATAATTTAATTATTTATTTTTAAAATGAATGTACTTACAACTAAATATTCTGTGAATATTTCAAGCTGTAACTGTTGCCGTTAATATCAAGCAAAAAAGGGCATAAAATTGTGTTTCTTGTATGGGAGCCCCCTTTAAATATTTATTTTATTCTGTTTTTAGTATTTTGTGGATATAGCGGCAACAAAACTACATCATCTGTGAATTTTCAACTGCCTAGCTATCACGATTCATAAGATACAGCCTGGTGACAGATGGACACACATTCTTAGTAATAAGGTCCCGTTTTTACCCTTAGTGTACGGAACCCTAAATGTGTTCCGTAACTACATCATTTAAGGCCCACTAACTTAGTTGTTGACCTATAATTGTTAAATAATTTATGTAAAATCTACCAAGTTTTATACGTTGTCAAACGGCCATTGTTTCTGCCATTTTTTATATACTCTAAAGTGCAACGCTGACCGTTGCGCCATATATGTTAATACTTATAAAGATTACCTCTCATATACATAAAAAATAACAAACTGTTGCTAAACTTATTTTAGCAAAAATATTTTTTGTCTCGTTCTTTCACTGTTAAATATTGAAAAGAGGGAAAGGGACAAAACATATTTTAACTCGAATAGGTTTGCCAAACTTTGTTAATTTATATGAACAAGTTTAGCAATATAAGATGTCCGTTTGGTTAAAGGCTTGCTTGTATGTCTAAAGGAGGATGTTCATTCATATTTTTTATTGATATGAAATATTTTCAACTTTTTTTGTACCTGAAGTACTTCCGACTTGTTTTCTATTCTGTGAGTAGATGTAAATAGGAGTTTCAATTGAAATAAATTATGTACTCGTTCTTTATCATACAATTTTGGTATAACTTTGGGTCCTCGTAATAAGGACCATGAAAAGTGTCACATTTCACAATGATGACTTGAAATTCTGATTTTGATAATTTACTTTTTGTCTATGTTTGTTTGAAATTGCTTTATTGAGGACTAAATAATGATGATGTATGTTTGTTTCGTAACATAATGGTTATTTTTAAATATAGGTTATTTTAATTGTACATTATAGATAACATGCTTATTTTGATATTATGACGGACAAGTGACTTTTTTTACTAACAGTTTAAATGTGTATTATTATAAAAAATTTAAAATTTAAGCTAAGCCAACTTTTTCCGCTTTGTAAGGGCGCGTGCGGCGTTTATACTTGTACATTAACTACGTGACGTTTCGGCGAATCGCACGCAGTCATGCACGCTCCATACACGGACGACAGAGCCATGTCACAGAATTAATAATAGTATTACATACAGAATGGAAACTCGCACCTTCCCCCCAATCTTGCGTCCCCGCGAACGCTCCCCCGCTTTTAGGCCTTGTAAACGCCTGTAAAACAGGGTTATTGCTAGTCGCACGTTGACGATACAATTACTTAAGATTATTGTCAATAATGCGCAGTTTCTCACCATTATGATTCAATAATTTATTGAATCATAATGGTGAGAAACTGCGCATATTATCATTGTTTATATCCACGGAAAACAATAAAGAACGAACATTTTATAGATTGCTGAGTGATGAAAACAGGTAAGCAAAGCAACAAATTAGCTATGTTTGATGAAAATCGATTCAGTCGTTTAACCGTTCCGCAACCGCCAATACCAGACACAATAGTAAGACAATGAACGTGGACATTTATAAATGTCGTCCGGGTCTTTACGGGTACTAGTAAAAGTCATTGGGGTTAATGCTTGAAAGTCGGGTTTTTTTTATTTACCTTCCAAATAATAGATGGC
This sequence comes from Acrobasis consociella, assembly GCA_963555685.1. NCBI lineage: Eukaryota > Metazoa > Arthropoda > Insecta > Lepidoptera > Pyralidae > Acrobasis > Acrobasis consociella. The sequence continues at coordinate 10,006,514 of OY743122.1, forward strand.
GCTACGGATATCAATTCCACTTAAAATCGGTTCAAATCGGTTGTCGGGGTTTTTTAAACATTTGCTTGGTAAATACCTACTTGTTTATATATAAATAAACCCAAGTTTAGTTGTATGATTGTATGGGTCTAAAAATAATACTTTTGTTAGAAAAAACATTTGAAGTGTCCGTCATTTAATGCCTAAAAATATAATTATGTATTACCTTGCTAAGATTTTAAGCTTATGAGAAACTTGTTTTTCCTTAAACTTTATACTTTAAATGTATAGTTGTTAAGAATTTTAGATTATTTAGACCAAATAAAACAGTTTGACAGGCAGTGTCCTCTTCACATTTTTAAATATTATAAAAGGAAGTATAATACGCACTTGTCCATACAAAAAAAAAAGATGTTTTCTACTTCTAAATTATATAATTATCTGATCGAAATTATTTTTAAATATGTCACAATAGAGAATATGCGCGTATTTTTTTTATTTGCTTAATAAAATCCTTATTAACCACAGTAAACAAATATGATAGAATTTATAAAATATCTTAATCAGCGACGAACTTGTGATACTTTAAAATTTCAATTAGAAAGAGAAGTTCGATATGGACTGGTGACGTCAAAGTCGATTTCATGTCATCTATACATTTGACATAGAAAATATTTTGCGAGTGAGATAGACATATTTTCGTAAATTCGTAAACAGTAAAATTGGTAGAAAAACGAACGAGATATACTCGTTCGTTTTTCTACCAATTTTACTGTTAGTACTTCAGTGTTGAATATTTATGGATAAACTGGTTAGATAATACAGGTTCTTTTCATGCATATTCCCTATTTAGAGACTAGGTTTATAGATTTTGCAAAGTTTTCAAAAAAAGAAAACCTATTAACCTGGTCCTTTATTGTGTCATAAACTAACAAAAAAGACAATGAGATCAGGTAACAAGGGAGTGAAAAATTGGGATTCGTCGCTTTTCGTCAGAAACGCAACTGGTCAGATAAGCATCTCGTCATTTCTCATGATAGACTCGCAACTTGTCAGACACGCAGCTCGACAGACACGTATTAAATATGAAATATTAAATTACTTCATTTTACTAGTTGCTTATATGCATAATGACTACAAGCTTTTAAATTCTATTTATTAATTTAATGTCGAGTCGAGATGCATGTCTGTTGAGACGCGCATCTGTAGAGTTGCGTTTTTGACGATTTTCAAATCTGACGAAATGCGTTTCTGACAACATGCGTTTTCTGGCGAAATGAGTATCTGACCAGTTGCGTTGCTGGCGAAAAGCGACGAATCCAAAAATTGGAAAAACATTTTCTTCGTCTGCTTTTGTGTATGGACGGAGTGCGTACTATTTACCTCCTTCCAGTCGCACTGCGGATGCAATGCTTTAATCATGTTACGTTCCCACCTAATTTAATAAATCGAATGTACAATAAACACAATTAGCATTATCATTTGTTTGTTTCATTACATCCCTTAAATACACCCGCATGACTGACAAAATTAGTTGAATCCCTAGGCTTAATTTACACTGTCATAAAGTTCATTATGCTATGAACGATTTCGTCGCTTCGCTTCCATTCTGCCGCAGTGTAAATTGAGCCCTAAACTACCTATAACATTTTACATAGTTCATCATGATTATATCAGCCATCGTCCACTGCTGGACATAGGCCTACAAGGATTTTCAAAATGATCGATCGGAAGCGGCCTGCATCCAGCATCTTTCTCAGGTCGTCTGACCACCTAGCAGGTGGGTGCGCTGTGCTTGCTGGTACGTGGCAGCCATTGGAGAACCTTTCTGCTCCATCAGCTCTTCGCGCTATGTGCCCCGCCCACTTCCACTTCATAAGCTAATCCGCTTGGGTATGTCAGCGATCTTCGTTTTCTAAGAATCCCTTCATTAGATCGCGTAGAGAAACACCAATCATAGTCCTCTCCATAGCCTGTTGATTGCCCTAGAGCCTTCATAAGAGACCCATAGTAAGGGACCACGTTTTTGAGCCCTAAGTCATCACCGGTAACACACATTGATTAGGTACACTTTCGTCTTGATAGTTAGATGTGAAACCAAGACACTGGAAAAAATAGTTTGTACCCGTTGAGTTTATTTATTTTTTATTAATCACGTTAGTCACGCCAAGATTAGACACACTGCTACTCATCGTCATGATTTTCTTTTTTAATTGTTGTGACTCAACGGAAATACAAAGTGGCGATTAGTAAGTGTCTCATTGGGAAAAATGTCAGTTGCAATGTATCACTGTTAATACATACCTTCGTAATGTTTTCTGACTACAAATTTGACTGTTGTTTTTTTTAAGCTTACTACTCACTTCTTTTATCGGTGTGGGGCTTAGATCACGGGAAAACTACCACTTAAAATTAGTAAGGAAAAAAACGCATATTTTAATAAAGTTAATATTTATTTGATAAGACATTCACAATCTGAAATCCAGAGGCAATTAATATCTGCTGTTAAGGCAATTTATGAATGCTAAAGTAAATAAATTAATTATCTATTTTATCTTAACCAGCGGATAACATCATTCCTGCCAACAAGTCGTTATTATAGTCCTTCGATATATGCTAAGGAACTGATCTACTAGTAAACAATAAAAATAATCTGATATTAGTTATTCTCCCTACAGTTAGTATAGTGCAAAATTGTCAAGTCTTGTATTGTTTAATCTAAACGTGGTCATGTAAAAATATCACACTACATGGAACTGTTCACAAACTTCAAATTTAATCCGGCGACCCTAGACTTCTCCATACAAACGTAGTACACGTTTAATTTTGAAACCACATGTCAGATTCCGGTAAAAATTGGTAATTGTAAAGAAATTGCAATTATCTAGGGTTATATTGGGTTTCCTATGGTAAAATTATGAACTGGAAAGAAAATATAACGATTTAGAAGTTTCCCATACTAATGGTCAAAAATGATATAAAACACTATATTCTATTTCAAGTTCATATTTTTACGTCGGAAACTAAATATAAACCTAGATAATTGCAATATCTTTGAAATTACAAAATTTTGCCCAAATCGGACATGTCGTTTTGAAATAAAACGAAGACTACGTTTGTATGGAAAGTTGTATTTTGGTCTAGGGTCGGGGGACCCTTAACTTGACATGTCTGTGTACCAAACATTCAGATCTAAAAATCACTCACACTCCGAAATGCCAATTTAGTACCAAATATTTCCATTTAACTGCGTTATAACAGAATTAAACAATTAACAGTAAACTTCCAATATTTTAACAACCTATTAAATGCACATTTGATTAGGCGTCAGTGGCCCGAAAATGAAACGTTTCAAGACATGATCAAGATATTATAAGCACTCTCTTTTGCACCTCATTGCACGTCAAGCCTTCGTATATTCCTCGACCTTATCATAAGACACTGGTTACTCCACTGCAACATACAGGTTTAGAAAGAAATCAGTCAAGAAATTACAGTCCAAAATAATTATGATTGTACTTAGGTATGACACAGCCATGTGATAGTAGCTTCGTTGATCTTTATACAAACAATCGCATAATATTAAGTGATGCATCTATATTATTTATACATTTTTAAATTTGAATAATAATACATTCAGCCATATTGGGGCCACAGCTGTGATTAACCTTGTATACGTTGAGTGACGACTCATTGGCTGTGAAATACTAAGCACTCGATACTGTCGATTGTAAGCGAGAAAATTTCGAGATATAATGTACAAAGAGCACTATGATACGCGTAGATGTTACATTTATATTCAATATTCGTCCTCTTCGGGCGGCGGGTTGTCGCCGTCTATTTCTTCGGGAGGCGCGAATCCGTCCTGTAAAGGGAGAAAAACTTTATTACCATTTGATAATTTTTGATTATTTATAGAAAATCTTTATTTAAGACTTGTGTTAACGTAGGTTATGCGGTAAAAATAGGACATTACTGGACAGATTGTTGTTTTATATTCGTTTGGAGGTATTATATTTTTCGTCATGATATTGGCTCGGGTGATAACTGTTTTCCACCCCTAAAACTTTAAATTAGCAAAATTTGATATTAGTCGAGTTTAAAACAAATATCGACTCATGCATGATAGTATAGACTAGGACGGAAAGTTTTGATTTTTTAAGTTTGGTACCACTTAATAAAAAATTAAATAAAGTTCACGAAGTTTTAGCGAAAAAAATAACCCACCTATTTAATTATAAAGAAAATTTCAAAAAGTCAAAACGTATGGCATTAATTTTTTAGGTACACGATTTACGAAAATGGTCAACGTTGGCGTAGGATTAAGGAGTGAACAATAAAACCAATGTCGCTTGTCAAAAATGAACAGAGTAACAAGATATTTGATGCACTGTAAGGGTTTCTGTCAGGCTGTCAACTATAACATTTGTTTTATTTATTTTTTGCAAAATCTAAGGCTGTAAACCAGGAATGGAATGCTAAAATCTATGCTGGTACAAAACCAGATGTTGAAACTTTAGTTTTCTTAAAATTCTTAATATAATAAATGATAACAAACTAAAAGATAACACACCATACCAACCTCAGTTGCATATAAAATATCCAATATCTTCTGCACAATGGGAGCGTTCTGTTGTTCCTCCATCTCCTGACAGATCACCTCTATGTCCCGTAGTTTGCCGAAGTAGAAGTCCCTCTCTTTCTCGAGGCCGTCCACTGTTGCTTTGAGTTCATTTACCTGTTTCATATAAAATAAATTATTGTCTTTAGTACTTAAGTTTAACAATTACCATAATTTTTTATAAATGGTGATTATAATTGACCAGTATGCCAAATAATTTTATAACTTTCATTTTTTAAATTAATGTAATTTTAATTTTTTGCATGCCAGTGCCTGGTAAAATGTGAGGAATTTTCAATTATGTGGTATTTAAAACCTGTACGTGTACCACATTTTAAGCAAAATAAAGATTTGATCCTGAGAAATGTATGTTTTCATCTCCTTATCATTAATATTTATTATTTGGCATTACATTAGACAGGCAATTGCAAGGTTTCGTAGTTTTGTGTAAAGGAACGGACAGCGTGGGAACTTACCTATCTCAAAATCAAAGTCGGAAACAGAAGAGAAAAAAATCAAGGAAACAAACCTGATGGTTAAGGTCGTCCAAAAGTTTTGAGTCTCCTTTCGCACTCTGGTTTAACCTTGATAGGTTGACAGGTGGTGACCGAATTGTGTTGTTTGCCTTCCCAACTGTTGAAACGAAAATAAATTTTAACAACATTGTTTTAGAGCAAAAAAAAAAAGATCTACTTGTTCCCCTTAAGAGGCACTTTGTTTAAGGTCTTTAACTGCAAAATATTTGTTCTACGGTGAAAGTAACCAGGCTTTTTTTTATTTTCTTCTTACAGCATGATGGTTAAATATCTTTTAATGGTTTATGTGAAAGTGCCATATTAGGTTGATCAAGTCCCAAAACCCAATACAAACATTATTTCGTAGTTAAAATCATAGTAGCAGCATTTACAATATAATTTTGCATTGTTTTCCTTAATGCAAATATCATTTACGTTACGACATACATAAAAATAGCTTGTCCACTCGTCATTTACATAAATATTTTAGTAATGCAAATTATAAAGTAAGCTTCAATTAATTACTGTTAGGAGATTTATTTATCATGTCACATATCAATTATATATTTTTAGTTAGTCAAGTCTAATTATTTGGATGAGTAAGTGTTAATTAATAACAAAATACACAACTGTAAATAAATTACATTGTTTTAAATGTTAGTGATGTGGTTTCCGTATGGGTTAATTTAATTTTAAAAATAATTTTTCAAAACTTAAAACCACCCACCCCCAAACTACACAAAATATGATTTTGATAAAATTTCTGTGGGATCTCCTGACAAGTATGCCCTTTCCAACAAATTAAGAATTTTCTAATCAGTTCAGGTGTCTTCGAATAATTGGTGTATATATAATTATGGTGTATAACACACATAACAAATATTCCTTTTTTTGGAAGTCGGTTGAAAATAAATACCAACACTAATTATTTATATGTGTACTGTACCCATACCATATTGCAAGCAGGATAAGTGTAATATTATTAACAAAATTGTAGATAATGTACAATAATATAATTATGTATTTATACAAATGTGTTAACTACACTATGATAGTAAACAAATGAATATAAATGGAGACATGCAAGTGCAATCTACATAATAAAAGAAATTGATGAATATTGAATACAACATTTACATTTAAGCAGATATGGATAATGTAGTGATATTTAAACTATGCAATGGTTCCATACTTCCAACATAAAATAAAATTAATATGATTGTTGGCAAGCACACTAATAAAAAGCGACATTGAACATGAATAGTAAAATAAACAAATAGTACTGGTTTGGGGTCTAGCGGCGACTTTAGCGATGGGCGCCACAGGTTTCTTAGCGGCGGCAGAGGGCGCGGCAGTGGACCTCGGGGCCGACGAGCCTCCGTGCCCCATGGGCAGGCCTTCACGCTGAGCCATCGCATCATATTCATTGCCTCCATAGTTGGCATCAAAAAATTTCTTGAACCATTGCAAAAACTCAAAGTTATCTTGAAAGCGACCCTTCACCAGTCTGTCAATGGGTACTATCTACAAAAGAAAAAATGGAAAGTAAAATAAAAAGAATTGACAGTCTACAGTGCTGGCTACCCGCAGGTATTTTCTGACTGACCACACTAAGAAAGAGTCATGGAAAATTTTGAGTATACTGATTAGAGAAACAGCCAAATGGGTTAATTTAGTTGGTTTCTTAGTGCGGCTAGTGAGTTTAGTGTGCAAGGTGGTTGCAGTGGATGCATACTGCCGGAGTGAAGCACGGGCGCGGCTCGGCGCGGCCTGGGCGGGACGGGCGCGGCGCTGCACAGCGGCACGCCGACCTCGCACGCCCCCGACCCAATCATGAAGCCACCGCGAGCCTCGTACGCGTCGTACTCGCGCCCGTCATAGTTTGCATCAAAAAACTTTTTAAACCACTGTAAAAACTCAAAGTTATCTTGAAACCTCCCCTTTATCAACTTGTCCACTGGAATTACCTAAAATTACAATCAAACAATTATGTTTCTCCCTGAAACTAATGAGTCTTCAATCAAAATAGATCTAATGTACTAGTAACAAAGTGAACACTACTTAACATAACTAAATGTGAAAGTGAAATATTAATATTGATGCTGTAATTAGCCAACCAAATAACTAAACTTCTTTTTTTATTTGTTTTGACACATCTTTTCTATTATGATAAATAAGATATAGTCGGCTGAGCACATTACAACATCTTCAATATTTCAACGTAAAGATAGGGCAATATAGTGTACCTTATCTACATTCATCTTTTTGAAACCTGCTTGTAATATTTTGAAGTTCTGTATATACTCGTGTTCTAGATTTGTCTTGAATTTAATCCGTTTCATTGGTACACTGCCTGGGAAGAGCATATCCATGAACTGACAGTACGCGGCTCCGGTGCATAGCTCCTCGATTTTGGCGAAGTTGGACTGCAGACAGTCGTTCACCCACGCCAACATATCGTGGCGCGACAGGTTGTCCGAAGTCACGTTCGTGGAATAAACGTTCACTGCCATCTCGATTTATTCTCCTAAAATCAAACAGCCGACGCTCAAGATTCAATGGAATGTTATGAGACCGGCTTGTAACCGACAGCAATGCGGTTGAGAAAAGAAAGCAGATCTAAAAATAGGTCGTGCCATATTCTTACTTACAAACTACAATTTTTTGGACATGTTATCAACTTTTTCGCGAATGCAGTCTATTCTACTCCCAACAGTGAAAGCTCTTGGCTGTCGTCGCAAAAAATAACAGTAAACGTTTTCAGCGGCGGATGTGGTGGTATGACAAGGCGGCTCGAGCGAGATGTTGCAGGAAATGTAGGTGTCGACAAACATTTTCCTGGCGATATATTAATATAACTCGTACATACCTTTAACAATATTTTCTCAAACTTTTGCTTTCTTCGATTTTACACAATTAAAATGGGCAAATTACGGAGTAACGCTAGATTTTTTTAATCCGAAACACACGGCTTTGAGCTTTTTCTTTCTATTCTATCATAGACAAGACAAACATTTTTTCATCATCATTCAAATTGGATAGTGCTTGCATTATCGGTTAAAATCGATACAAAATTATCCGATAATTATTTTTATACGAAAAAGATAATTTGTCTATGATTATGTCTTCTGTCATGCTGTCACTGTCATATGTCACAACGGGAAAATAAAGTTGTTTGTCATGAATATGATGTCTTGTCTATTGAATTCAATTTGTTAACTTCGTCCGTCTGTGATGTTTTTGCAAATTAAAATGCTAATTTCAGTAGATATATTTCACATCACACAGATATTTCATTATTTTATCACTCAGCTGAATACGCGCAGTGCCGAGTGCATATTATATACTTAATTTTTTTAGTGTTCACAATTTTATAACTGCGTACAATAATTCACTTGTATAAAAATATTTTATCAAAAGTTTTGAAAACATAAAATTTTGTATTAAATTTTAATCTATCAAAATGTCTGAAACAACAGTGCAAGAAGAAGAACAGGTCTCAACGAGGAGTACCCGTACAATGACTATAAGTGAATTACCTGGAAAACCAATAAGTATTATTTTAGAATTGGCTCTATTTTTGACAATGATGGGTCTAACACTTTCAAGTAAGTATGTTAATTTTTTATCCAAGCTTTGTATGTTGGTCTTTATTTATTTAGTCAATGCATTTCGAAAATATGACTTACAAGCTGTACCCGCGGGCTTCGCTCCCCTTGAGAATTTCTGGTACCCTTTCCCAAGTCTCAAACTATATCCATACCAAATTACATCCAAATCGGTTCAGTAGTTTAAGTGTGAAGAGGTAACAAACAAACAAATATACAAACTCACTTTCGCATATATAATATTAGTAGGAAGTAGGAAAGGTTGTAAGTGTCAGAGCTGATTAGTTAATTAGATAGAAGAACACTTTTTAATTTGGTTGATGTTTCACTACAAAGCAAATGTTGGCCAAGGTTAAACAACTAATAAATTATTCACAATGTCATAAACAATGTAGATACTTATGTACTCATCATTATTATTATCTTAGCCCTTCTACCCTTATTTTATTACTTAAATTTTGTACAATATTGTTTTAGCAACTGCAATAAGCAACATAGTCCTGTATCGCACATGTGTGCACTCCCTACACCATAGCGTGGAGGAATGCCGGCCATTCCTATCTCCAGAAAGGACAAACCAGACAAAATATTTGGAAGAAGAAGTCCAAAAATATGTAACATACATAAGTACCATCAAGACGATCATTGAATCACTAGGACCTGCATTCTTGTCTCTCTTCATGGGAGTGTGGTCTGATACGCATGGAAGAAAACCTCTTATAGTTTGGCCGTTATTTGGTAAGACCTTTTTAATTACTTATTTTAAATATTTAAATTATTTATCTATAATTTTGGTCCCATTTCTTTTGCTTTTTGCACAAGTAGATTCAATTGGGTAGATATCTAGGTCAAAGCTAAATTATTTAGCTACAGTTCATAAAATATAATGTCACAAAATAGTGTCATTTTTTATTGACCAAATCCATTTTCAACATAATTTTACATTATTAATGCAAAGAAATTGATATTAAGAGGGCTAATTGACTTCAAAAAAGCATGTCGTCAACATTTAGGTTTCACTTGTTGTCATTCAGCAGATTTAACGAGATATTATTGATGCCTATGAGTATACATAATCCTTCATGATAAAGAGCAAATAATAAGTAATGAATCTAATGTTCATCCAAAAAAAAAGATATATTTAATAACTAGCCCCAGTGAAAGTTACACCTGTGATAATAAATCAATCCATTAAAAAAAATTGTTGGCTGTCATAAATATAATTTAAATCACTTAAAATACTTTTACATAATAGATGTATTAAAAGAAATACTTTTATACATATTTCCTTTTTTCACCTTTACCCCCACCGTCACGCAAAACGAGGCCTTTGGGTCTTACGGCTCTAAACTCTGTCTCCCCATTAGGGATTGAGACGTGTTAATGTACCTATCTATCTATCTATGAAAACGGAACACTACAGATTTCTTATTTTGATCTATGTGTGCATCAAACATTTCGATATGACTTGTCAATGTGTAGACGTAAAATTTTAGGTATAGCCATGTCGTCAATGTTGGCTGTTGTGTACAGCATGGTGGACAGCTTAGGTCCCTGGTGGACCATAGTCGTGGTTGCTCCTAGCTCTCTCACGGGGAGTATACGTCTTTTAGTCACTGGTGTTTTCTGCTTCTTAAGTGACACAACTACTCGATACTCACGATCTTTAAGGTACTCTAAGATGGGTGAGGCTTAGTTAGTCTGCAGCATAATTGTGGTTCAGATGTTATTAGTGTCTCAGACTCCAATCCTTTTCATCTCATTTAAAGGTTGACATCTTTACAAATGTGTCATGCTTAATGAAGGTGGTAAGTTCTAAATCATTGTCATGTTGCATAGTTAAGGAAAAATGCGGAAACAAGCAATTTAAGCAAAATTTTCGAAAGACGTGTGTGGTGTAGCCATTGCAATGAAACCTAGTTTCATTTCTAAATATGTCAATATCTAAATACACTCTAATCTAATCTAAATACTTCAGGTGGAATTAGTTCATATTCTTCCCTACAAATTTTGGGGGGTTTTACTCCACTGTTTTACATTACATTGTACATCCAAACATGATATTGTTTAATCTCATTATTAATTATGTCTTTAAAGAAACACAATAGTAAAATAAAAACCCAAGATTTTTTCCTTCGTTGCTTATCCCCTTCCTTAGCTGATGAACGAACCATACCTATATTCGTTTTACAATGTTCAATTCTGTGAGATGGGAAAGGAAGACCTCTGAGACAATTTTTCTACTGAACCATAATTGCCTAGCAGACTAAACAAACACTCAGACCCGCACGGCTTGGTGATTGCAGTGTAAATGCATCACAATTCACATCAAACATCTTGCTTTTGTATATGCATAGTGTTACTGATATTGTCCTAGCCATTTGTTATCATTTATTACCTGGTTATGCTGTCTTCTTGTGGTGTTTTAAGTGTTAAAAAATATGTCATTCAAGTTAATACCTACAAATGCATCACGTTAAATACACAGGCACAGGCCATAAAAGTTTTCCGTCCCAGAAAAAAAAACGAATTCGAAATCCATCGCGAAATCATTTGTTTTATTTTTATGGGATCTTTCATAATTTGTCTATCATCGTAAAAGTCTAAAGTTGAAAAAAATAACCTTTCCTATTTTTTTGTTGAAAAGTTGCTTTTAATTTAATAAAATATTAATGTCTAAAAGAATTCCTATCGACTTTTTTATTTCAATTTACATATTTTATGGGGTATCTATAAAAAAAGCAATCAGAATATCAAAATTATCAAAGCCAGTCGCAGGTCGTTAGGGTTCCTTTTTTATAAGAACTTAAAAGGGTTTATTGGGGGTCTAAATGACCCTGTTCATATAATTGTGATTTCTAGGTTTGACTTGGACGAGCATGTCCATCGTTGTGTTCGCGTTGTTGGATAACCTGGGTCCCTGGTGGTACACCCTGACGGTCATCCCAATCTCCATAACCGGAGGATACTCGGGGCTTTTTACCGGCGCGTTTTGTTACATCAGTGACGTCAGCACGTCCAAAACTTGTTCGCTTAGGTATGCCTACGTTAGAAGCGATATCCAGTACAAATCTCTTGGCATCATCTTTGCAACGTAATGTGTACACTTTGATAACTAATGGATAAAACGCCCGGCACGCAGTAAAAAAATTCTATGTCTATTCCCAGCGCGGTGATTCAATGTAAAATTTCATGTGAATTCTAGTTCTTAAACTCGAGCTACCTACTTAATTAGCATATAGCTAAAGTCAAGGGAAATAAATTGATAAATTAAGCTATGTACCTGAGATTGTCCTTATCACTTGCCATTTCACATTTTCAGCCAAAAATATAAGTAACATAAATACTTAATTTTCAATAATAAGGATGTTTTAGTACCTGCTTGCCTATCTAAATTTACTTTAGTATTAATAACCAAACTAAATTTTGTAATTAATAAAAACTCAACGTTTTGAATTTTTGAACCATCTTTGAATAAATTTTGAGTTTTAATCTAACATTCATCATGTAAATTACATTTTATTAACTGATAGAAAATACTTTAATAAATATATACAGACATTGAGCTAGCCCCAAAGTAAGTTCGAGATTCTGCTATGCACAAATTAGAAAGAGTCCTAAAGAAGTGTTATGGGCTACTAATTCAACGATACTATACCTCATAGGTATTTTATAACGGATAAGATCTCATACATGCATGCCGCATTAAGTATTTTTCGAAGAGCATGTGAATCCTTTCATTTCATTGATGATTTTATGCCAGACTAAACTAATCCGATATTCATATTTTTTTTTAAATGCCCATGAACATTGTATTGTACATAAAAACCTAGCGTGTTGTAAATTGATGATCCCATTTGAAATCCCATAACTATGACATTCTTTGTACTGGATATTGCTTTCTTACAATAAGTTTACGAACGATTGTATGGCCAATAGAGAGGTGCAAAAAATTGGCTTTACAATAAACAAGTTCGTATGGCACTAAACCGCTAAATGTGCAACGCTTGTGCATGTGCACGCAATTAATTTGTTAAATAATAATATATTCTTGCTATACTTACGTATATTTTTTTAGGATGACTTTGATGGAAATTGCCGTGTCGGCGGGCAGCGTGGTTGGTTCACTGGCATGCTCCCATTTGCTGAAGGCAGTTGGCAATGTTTACATGCTGCTGATAGTATCCGCCATTTTCGTCTTGGCGTATTCCATCACCAATATATTCCTCCAGGAGTCATTGACTGGAGCTGTGCCGGTTAGTACAAAAAGTTGAATATTAACACATTTCAGTATACTCAGCCAGACTCAATTGGAATTACAATTGAATTACGTCCACAGCTGTAAGTGTCTCGGAATGTGTTAAGGCCAACACAGTTAAGCTAGTGAGTCTAGAAATGGAACAAAATTTATTAGACAGTAGACACGTACGATATCGTTTACATGCAGGATTGTAATAATCAGGTTTACCATAGAAATTAGTGCCCTGATTGTTTTCTAGATTCATTAGCATAGCTGACTCTATAGATTATGATGATTGTTCGTACACAATATTAGATCGGTAGCAAATGGTCCAACTTATACAAAGTACGACTGAACCTCAACACGACTGGAGTAGACTGATAGAAATTTTTTACTCTAGACGAGAGCAGACTAAGGGGCTACACCTGTCAGCACGGATCGGCACTTTCGCATGCTGCTATCCTTTTCTGTCGCTCAGAACCGTCATTAGCTAGGGCGAGAGAGAGCGACATAAAAATGATGTATTTTTTAAGTGGTTTATTAGAATTAAAATAAGACACTTAAAAATTGATGAAATACCTTATTATCAATTGCTGCCAAAATAAGAAAAAATATCCTAGAAAAAAATGCAACCTTGCAAAAGGTCATGATGGACCTCTTCTAGGTAGTGCTGCTCTGCTCATTAGATAACTAGCTGAAGCCCGCGACTTCGTTCGCGTGCACTTTATGTCTCTGGGAAATGCTCATCAGGCTGAACAACTTTTACTAAGGCGACATTTTTATATCTCTTATAGTTTAGCTGGACCATTAGGGTTCTGCATCAGGCGTTTCATTTTCCAAAATCATTTATACCCTATATGTTGCCCAGGCTTAATAGCTATATAACAAAAAAAGTTGCATTCGAATCCGTCCAGTATTTCCGGAGATTAGCGTGTACAAACAGACAAACAGACATACAGACAAACAGACAGACATTTTTTTTTAATTCTTACTCTATTACTATGTCTCCATCGCCACCAATATTTTTTTTGGAAATATATTTAATGTACAGACACACTTTTTTTTACTGTTTTATTATATGTATAGATAAGTGAACACATTAGTCAAACACTAAATAGAATAAAACATGTGTATACGAACTCTTATTTACATAAGCTAGGTAAGTACAAACACTCGTGATTGTAAATGACTTTTAGTTTGGTAAATATGATAAGAGGTGATTTGATAAATATTTAATCTTATACATATCATATAACTAGTTTTATAATATTTTCATACCTATTATCTTGCATAACAAAAGAATATTATAAACTATTATTTAAATAAAATAACTAAGTATTTACACAATTATGTACATATCAACTGTATTAAATGTATTCACTCCCCGTTTAGGTTAGTATCAAAAATATTCCTACATTATTACTATGCGCGCGGCAACCACTCCGGAGTGGTAAATTCAGTGACATGAATCGTATGTCTAGGGTAATAGGAATAAAATTTATTAGCTTGTAAATTAACTTATAGGTATCTAAACGAAAAGCTGCCGAGGCCTGACGCGAGCTAAATTAAATCTTATCACTAACGACATTGAGTAGATATTTCTTTAAATTTCTTTGCTGAGTGAGACTTCAGTACGTGAATTTATACTAGTACTTAGTCTGTAGTACAGGTGCTAATTAAAAATAGTGAGTCAAAAGTAACATTTACCACGTCATATCGCGTGTTACCAATTCTACCACCTACCTAGGTAATTCACGTGGCCTTCATTATAGTCTGATAGGTCATCTTATACAGTGGCGTAGCTAGGTAACCAAGGGCCCTGGGGCAAATCAAACAATGGGCTTCACTGCTGCCTAAACTGGTTAGGTTTTATCAAGTAAAAATACTAAATACTTTAAAAATGCTATGCTAGGTGCTTTATCATCAGCTGTTTTTCGTGTACTGCAGGACATAAATTACAATTAATACTTGGTGTAGGTAGGTGTTGGGCAATGAAAAATGAAAATACATACATAATTATTTTCACGCCTGTTTCCCATGGGGGTAGGCAAAGACTATAGATTTCCACTTACTACGATCCTTGCAAACCTCTTTTGCTTCGTCAACACTCATAACTCTTTTCATGCAATATTTACAAAAGTTCAGTTTGATCGAGATTTTTTGGTTTTCTGAGAAGGATTCGAGGGCCCCCTGAGCTTGAGGGGCACTGCCCCGCCTAGCCCCTAGGTAGCTACGCCACTGATCTTATACCATAAAATTGTTTCGATTGCTTTCAGCAAGGCAAAATTAATTGCTCTACTCTCAATATTTCATTTATTTATTTAATTTTATTACAAAACATGTAAATGGCGGACTTAAGGCCTAAGGCCTTTACGATTTTATTTTGTTAATATGTCAGAGTTAAGCATTTTTTATTCATGTTCTAAATAAATATATACGCGTGCATTCTGATTTTTCCTACTTGAAGTCCGATGATAACATACTCGAATCGTAATGTCTCGTATTTTTACATGTGTTGGTTAAATAAAGCTGATATGGGTTGTATGCATTTTTATCAAAGGGTCTTCTCTGAATTTTAATGATCTCATTAAACAGGGTAACGTCTCGTAAAACCTCTTTTTGAGAAATAACAAGTCGACTTACTACCTCCAGCCAGAATGACATCGGGATAAACAAAAAATAATATTGTGCGATTGAATCCTATATAATTTACACTAATACTTTTTAATAAAGTGCAACTTAACAAACAACAACGTTCACCAATGAACATAAAACTTACAAAAACAAAAAAATTGAATTTAAGTTCTCCTCAGTCATCATCACTCGTTGAAAAAAGTAGTCTTGTACCTAAAAAAAGTAGTCGCTCCATTATAGGTAAACTAGTTAAAGTAGAGATCCTAACAGGTTTTTGTTTCTCATATGGATAGATCTTGAAAACATAAATGGAGTGCAACCATGCATGACCATATGCAATCTAGAACGTAGGATCTGGCTGTAACGTAGGTATATGTATACAATGATAGTCAATTGCGATAACTTATATTTTGCGCCGGGATTGCGCAGTCCCAAGGTACCAGGCACAGGCTATAGGTTTGTACGATATACCTACAGAATAATTTCCAGTGTGCAATTTTTTACAGAAAGTTCAGAATAATACTTGATTGTGTATTAGTTACATTCCCCAATAAACATACCTATGTCAAGATATAAAAAAATAATTCGACATCATACTTTTGATCAGTTGATTACGCATTTTTTTATTTATCATCATATTAGTATCATGGACGAACTAACTGAAAAAATACGCACTAGAAAAACAATTTTCTCAAGTATATCTATTTAAAGTATTTTAATATTATATTCCCTTTTTATATAACGTGGAACGTGGAAGGGACATACCTACGGGTATAAATCGGAAATTAAAATAACATTCAAAGATTTTAAAAAAATTGGCATTTCCATAATAATTTCTGCAGCCGCAGAATGTCGAATTTTTTTATGGTTTTTAGACTGTTATTTTCATTTTATTATGCTACAGTGATCTAGTATAGCCCTTGGAAATAGTAATACGGAATGTCCCTTTCACGTTGTATAACAAAACTCTCGTACTTACTTTGAGGCTAGCTCAATCTGGGTGATTTGTCCGTATATATTTTTTCCATTATTACTTAGTAGGTAATTATTATTAGGTAAGTACATAAAAAAAAATACTGAGTCTGTGAGCCGTGTTGAAAACTTGCTGATCTTAATGATCGGTGTGACAATGTTTTTTATTTTCATCCACAATCCCATCGAGATAATAAAAATAAGCAAGTTTGGGTGTCTGATTTCCTTTTTGATAAGTATTCATTTCGATCCACATCAACCGATACAGATACATTAAACTGGCCCATACTTTTATATGTTTTGTTATACTTACGAAGGTACTTAAGTATATGAATATAGTGGAAAATGCATTAAAAGAGATGTTTTATACATTACAAGTATGTAGTTGTTTAGCTACAGGGTGTATCAGGCAAATATGAAATAAGTAAATAATATAGGGACCAATCACTCAGATTGAACTAGCCCCAAAGTAAGTGATTCGAGACTTGTGTTATGGGTTACTAACTCAACGATACTATATTATAGAACAAATACATATATAGATAAACATCCTGACCCAAGACAATTTGAAAAAGGCCATTTTCCAACTTGCCTTGACCGCGGAGATCGAACTCGGAACCTCTGCGTGGCGGAACCTCTAGCATGGTGACCACTACGCCAAGGAGGTCGTTAAAATATTAGATAATTACCTACCAAATAAAAATCGGATATCAATGTAGTTATAGGTATTATTTTGAAAACCAGCTTCACATATTCGCATGGTTTAGCTAGTCCTTTCTTAGTAGTTTATTTCCGAAAAAAATGTTGTACTTGGTACATCTCACACGATTAATGATAAAGTTTGAAGTGTCACTTCTGTTACATTAACCTCGCTTTCATAATACTTTTTTTTACTTTCAGGGTTCTCTGTCATCAGTGCTAGACTTTTCATTAATAAAAGAGATGATGACAGAATGCTTCAAACGCCGGCCAAACTACCTTAGAGCTCAGATACTCTTACTGACTCTAGCGAACAGTATGAACGTGTTCATAATGTATGGTTTGATGGGTTTAGAGTACTTATACACGAGAGAGAAATTGCACTGGGCCTTGAAGGATTTCAACCAGTTTTCGGCCGCCAGTGTGCTCATATCCTTTGTCGGCTCGTTTGTGGGAGTAGCTGTGATCCAGAAATGGTGCAAAGTCAGCGACTTGGCGTTTTCTGTGATATCCTTCCTGTCTTCTGCTGGAGAGTACGCGATTAAGGCGTGTGCGGTCGCTTCTTGGCATATGTACCTTGGTATGTATCGTTTTGACTTCGTATACCTTTATTTTGTAGTAAAGAGGCACTTAGAAACGATTGTTCACAAATCGTACTTCTGGTGACCCATATTTTTGCAAACCCTTTTTGTCATTGTTACTAAACGATTTATGATAAAAACACTGAATGAAGACTTATGTAACTGTAATAGCAGGTAGCATGGAACAGACGATAGACAGGCAGAGTGATAGAATGGCGGAACTATAAGGGCACCTTGTTTACTGCGGAACCCTAAAAAAGAAGGTTTTCAATTCGTCGAATTTTTTTATGTCTATTTTTATGTATCGAGTAATCAGTGAACGCCTAGAGCAATTTGCAAAATTCTTTTTTTTATCAAAATCGTTTGTTTGGTGTTAAAGAATTATAATTGGAATTCCTTACATATGACATTAATTATATATTTTTTTTAATTAGCCGTTCATTTCTCACTGGGCAAAGGCCTTCCCTCTTTCCTTCCATAACTCTCTGTCTCTGGATTTAACTTTCCAATTCTGTTCGAATGTTTTCAAGTCGTCTGTCCATCTCGTCTTTGGTCTGCCTCTCTTTCTACGTCCATCCGTTGGGACCCAGCCTGTGGCTCTGTGCGCCTATCTTTCTGGGTGAATACGGCCGACGTGACCCGCCCAATCCCATTTTAGTTTAGCTGATTTCTTACCCACATCCGTAACTTTTGTGATAGAGCGTAGCGTAGTGTTTCTGACTCTATCACTCAACACCTAAAACCTTCAATTTGGACCATTACATTGATATTATACATATGAGTTAATATAATTATACACAAATAAGTAAGATGAGTAATTGAACCGCATTGTTCTCGCATTTTTATGTGTTAAATAGGGACACAGATGTTATGGTTAGTTAAATATATTTATAAAGCTGTTATAAGCGTGATAGTGTTATCAATGTAGCGGCTTGATATTATTGTATTAACAGACCGATGTCTACCTACTTTATATTTACGAGTAATTTCAAAATTAAGTAAGAAATTGTTTTGTTATCATTCGGGTATTTTTTTGTATCGTATCATTTAATTCGTGTCGATATAGTTATGAAAGTACCTAGTCAAAAATATTTTAACGGGTATTTTTTGTTACACTTGCTCTGTCACGTTTTCACCCCTAATGAGGCAGACAGAGCCCAAGGCTGCAAAAGGCCACTTTTAGCGTCATGGTGGGCGAGAAGGTCAAGGTCGAAAAAAAACAATAGTTGGCCAAGTGCGTTTTCTTTCAAGATTTTATTTTACTTTTTCATTCATACACAAACCAAATTACAGCTTTCTAGTAGGTACTTAGTCTCTGAGTAAAACCGCTGACGGACAGACAGACATGGCGAAGCTATAAGGGGTCCGTGTTTACAACGCAACCCTAAAAATGGGTTGCTAGCCGCATCGACTTTTCACATGATTAACATTTCCGCTTATTCCCTCAATATGCTTTACTATGTGTGCGGGAAGAGTAGTAGCTGATAAAATCTAAGCATTTTCTTTTCTCCCAGACCAGCATGACAGAATTACACTTGATTGTTACTTTAATTTAAAAAGAAACAAAGGAATCATACTTTTTTTATAAAAATCAATTTAATAGTATGCCACTGTTTTCTACCTATTTATTTATGTTTGCTTGGATTGGTCATCAAACAAAAAAGCCTCGATCTAAAGAATTTAAAATTCAACTAATATTATAAACGTGAAAGTTTGTAAGTATGGATGTTAGTTACTGTTTCACGTAAAAACTATTGAATGGATTTTAATGAAACTTTACAATAGTATAGCTTACACATCAGAATAATACAAAGGCTACAATTATAAAGATATCGTGTGATAATCCTGCGCAGACGAAGTCGCGGGCACCAGCTAGTGCTTAATGAAACAGGCGTGTTGAGTGAGATAATGATTTAATTACAGGTTCAGGAGTTTCGCTATTCGGGAGCCTCGCTTCCCCGCTCATCAGGTCCTTCCTAACGAAGATCCTGCCCGTGGAAGACATCGCCAAGGTGTTCGCACTCATGTGCGCGGTGGAAGGAATCTTCCCTCTCATATCCCCAGTTGTCTACAACGCGCTATACAACGTCACAATATCGGGATTCCCGGGCGCAGTGTTGGCTTTGACGAGCTTTTTGAACGCGGGATGTGCTATTCTGTTATTGTGAGTATTATTAATGTTATTTGTATTTATTTATTTTATTTTATCAAACTTTTTTGTTCCAAAGTACAAAAATATACTTTTAACAAATGGCGGACTTAATGCTAAGAGCATTTTCTCCCAGTCAACCATATCGTAGGACGTGAAGCACGTCACGTTCACGTCGCAGGACTACTCAGGAGGCCCATTTTTGAACACGGGAGTCGGGAGTCATCATCATGTCTTTTTGTTTTCACCGCAAGAGCATGACCCTCTCTGTACTACCAGAGCACTTGGCCACAGCAGTCTAAGGACTTGGCTTACACTCTCCACGCTGTCCAGACGGGTTGGAGAGGTCTCACTGATATTTATAAGCTTTGTTTAGCTTGTAGTTTCTAAGTCGCCTTCTACTACATCCACGGAAGGACTTGGGAGTGGCCCTATTCTACACTGCCGTAAACCACACGTAAAATATATATTTGACACCAATATACGTCTAATGGCGAATCAAGAACTGCTTTAAAATTGCGTTAACTTATTTACTTCTTTCAGAAGAAATAAAAGTCATGGTAAACATATGTATAGTTGCTTAGATCATACGGGTACCGTGGTATGGTATTTAGGTATATTATCACAATCAAAAGCGTACCACTTTACAATTTCATTTTATTTATGTGATTGAAAAAAAATGCGCAATTTAAATAGATTCCCTATTAATAATAAATCTTATGCATATTTTATGCTAATGATCTTATTCTAGACTATTGCATCATAATTTTTGAAATCGGGCAATTTGACATTTTAGATACTTGATCTAAGCATTTACTTATTTATTTTAGCCCCAGTCTTTTTCTTCACTCGCGTATTTTTAAAAGCACATCACTCCAAATTTTATTATTCTTTAGATACCTACCTCAAGGCGGACAGGTACCTGTCCCTAAATGTGTTTTTTGACTTTGAGCTTGACCTTCTATTTTGTGGTGCTGTGACCTATTAGAAATAGCGGTGTATTAGTTTTTGTGTAACGGTTAATTCATACCGTATCCATTGAATTTATAAATATTTAGGTACTCTAAAATCACAAAAAAGCCTGAAGACATATTCGGCGTAGATAGGCCAAATCCTCTGGCTGCGCTGGCCAAGTATGGCTCTAGTAGCACAGAGGGTTGTGCTCCTGCAGTGAAAACTAAAAAGACCTAAAGATGAAGATGTGATGATGTATTCAACCAACAATGGCTTTTGGAAAGCTGATAGTGATGATGAACTAATTCCAAAGAGAGCGTAGTTTTAAATAATACTAGAATACCTACACGTAAAGGTAGTACTTACCAACGCATTATAGATAATGACGTTTATGCTTAGTAACTCACAACGTGGAAGGGACATACCCGTAATAAATCAAAACACAGGCTATGCTAGATCACTACAGTATAATGATAATAAAATACCAGTCAAAAAACAAAAACAAAAAATCTACATTCTCATACAAATTGGCCGGGCTGCACACTTAAATGGCAATGCCGAAATACAATGTGGAAGGGACATACCCGTAATAAATCGAACCACGGGCTATACAACTATAGTACAATAAAAGTTAAAAACTAAAAAAAATGGCATTTTTATTTTATTCTGTGTGAAGCTGCCCGGGCAATTAGTATGGGAATGTCGAATTTTTTTCTTCTACGTTGTATGTGAAATCTAAGTAAGATTTTTTTTTCAGATTCGTGGTGTACTTTAGATGGAAATCACCACCTGTAACTTACCAACCGGTGGAGTCTGCAAGCGGAGAACATGACGAATGATCTTAGTTATAATTATTTTTTAGGGTTTTTTTTATATTGCAATTACTTGCATAAGTAATGGGTAGGTTTAAGAGAAATATTTTGTGATAAGTACTTATTATATTCGTGTAATTTGAATGTGATATAAAAACCATTGTTTTATAAATCACTATTACTTACGATAAGTACCTATCTATAGTTTGATTATCTTTTAGTGTGGACTTGAGGATTCTTTTTAACTCATATATTATGTGTTCTTGCAGTTAAATATAGCAGCTTAAGTTTATGCAATTTTTTTAAATATTTATTCAGTGCCAGGCGTGTAAAATGAAATGACATATTTATATAAAAAAAATTATAGACAATTTACCTATTAACATAATTTATATTGCCAGGCATACCTGTGATAGTTACGTAAGTCATACCAGTAGAACTTGTCAGTGTTTAGTGTAAAATATTTTAATTTAGGACTATCGCTGCCACTATGAGTTGTTCTCAATATGTCGACGCGTCAGTTCTGTTGTTTTCATTACGTCGATTTCCCAACAGGCTAACCGATCTTACGTCGATAGACGTAGTATAGGTTGAAACTGCGTCGAGCTGTATGTGAAAACACGACCCTATTTAGCGTTTTATTGTTCCACAGGGTGCAGACTACCTCTACTCAGACTAGATATTATACTTTTTAACCGACTTTAAAAGAGGAGGTTTTTTGTCGGATATTTCCGACAAAAAACAAATGCACATGAATCTTCATCCCTTTTATGCCTTGCGCTGAAGGCACGACAACTGATATAAAGTCTCGCGGTGAAAGGGTTAAAGACGCCTAAACCAATTTGGATTTTTTGCTAGAAAGGATATTGTACGGCGCAGGCTTCGGTTGTCACCTAGGCCCGCGCCATACACGAAGTTATGTTGATGTTGAGGTTGTTAGATGTTGGTTTGGAGACACAAAACCACGTAACGTAGAAACTGTTTATTGTTATATATGTTACATGTTGTAGTTGGGTGTGACGGGTCCTTTCTCGATCGCTGTTCGATAGTATCTCGTTTGAATTGAATGTTAGAATATGATTTAAAACGTAAAGTAAAAACAGCTGACACGCGACCTACATAGTATGTGGCCGCGTGCAGCTGAAATGTGCGAGCTTGGCTCGTACATGCTCCCAAGCCCAAAAGATGAAAGAAAGATCGAGTAAGGACGACCGCCACTTGACATGATAGTAGTAAGTTATAGTACTGAATGTTGTGCTGTTTTTACTGCTGGCGATGTTTACGATGCCTCGAATCCTCTCGGCGTCGTCTGTCCGCTGCTGCTGCTGCTGCTGCGCATCCTCCCGACCCAGTCCACTCGAACTTGTTGAGATGGCTTGTTGATAATTGTTATCGTCCAATGTGACGTATTTTATTATTCCAAGTGTCCGGTATCCGGTGCAGTCAGTAGGCGCGCAATTTTGCAAGCTTGCAAATTGTTGTCATTGGCCTTGTTCAGTATTCATGTCATTGAACTTCCGATGTTACATTTCTTATGCAAGTAGGCGTCGTATTATCTTGTTTGTAATTTATTTGATTCAATACGTTTCTGACTCGTTGTATGTATGTTTGTATGATGATGTATCCTCAGTAGTGACTCTTGATTTTCGTAGTATGATAAATTAATCTTTCTGAGTACCCTGGATGATTTGTTCAATTTGGTTCCACCTTCAGTCACCACAGCGTTTGTATTTAGGCATTTCTATTCTTTTGTAAAATGTTGTTCTATCTGCCCGGCGAGTTGTAAACTCTACCACCTTGCCGCGACGTTGCTCCATTGGTTGATAAATGTTATGTTGTGTCCAGCTGAACGGCGAAGACTTCCCACAGTTTGCGGCGAAGCTCCAATGTTTGTTAAATGTTAAGTTGTGTCCAGCTGAACGGCGTAGGAACTTACTTGATAATGATAGATGTTTGTTATAATTAACACTGTGGATTCACTGACGATGGTAGATTCAGTTGTTGAGCAGCTTCGTTTTTCCATTCTTGTGCTGATTTGTTTTCGGAGTATTCGCGCCCCTGCGATCTATGCACCTTCTCAATTCAACTGGTGAGACCCGCTTGTGGGAGGCCAGTGAACCGATTCGCTACGTATCGCAGAAGGGCCCGAAATCCATCCGGCTCGAAGGACCATTATGTACGGCGCAGGATTCAGTTGTCACCTAGGCCCGCGCCATACACGAAGTTATGATGATGTTGAGGTTGTTAGATGTTGGTTTGGAGACACAAGACCACGTCACGTAGAAACTGTTTATTGTTATATATGTTACATGTTGTAGTTGGGTGTGACGGGTCCTTTCTCGATCGCTGTTCGATAGTATCTCGTTTGAATTGAATGTTAGAATATGATTTAAAACGTAAAGTAAAAACAGCTGACACGCGACCTACATAGTATGTGCCCGCGTGCAGCTGAAATGTGCGAGCTTGGCTCGTACAGATATACTGGTCAGGTGATGTCTAACTTTATTATAATCGATTGTGTAGTGTGACGATAGGTGATCTTATTTAAACTCGCACTGATCCTTTAACACATATATTTCACAAGAACAATGTCGTTTTAGCGCTTTATCTAACGAAAACAATTTCTAAAGGAAAAACGTTCCAACCAGCCTACCTTCTATTTCAAAAAAGAACGAACGAATGAATCTTTCAAATGAGTGAGTCTGACAGTTAGTGTGTACATTTCAATTAATCAATAAGTTTACTATTTTAATGAAATTGTGATTAGTTTTATATAATATTATAATTAATTAATTAATAGAAATCGAAATCAACAATATTATAATTAAATGGTTGGAATTATTTCTTATATGTGGTATATCCGGTGGTCGCGGTGTTGGTGTTGCCAGAAGGAGTATGTAACACTCGGCCGTCCTGAACCAGCCGTGTCCCACGGCGCTCATCTCTTGCTTCAGTAGTAACACCAGGAGCCTGTAATTAAAAAAGAAACAGCAGTATTTGGTTTGCAGAGAATAAGTATGATTATTTTTCTTTTCTTTTCTGAAAGCGTAAGTGGTTAATTATGATGTTGTTGATCACACAGCTTTTGAGATAGATAGGTTAATATTGTTTTATATATGATACTTATAGCAGACACATTGCCACACAGTATGTATATTATAGAAAACTTGATCACACAGCTGTTTTATTTTTTAAAGGTATTCACACAGTTTTATTTAGCCACATGAGACACACACAGTTATGTTATAGAGACTTGGTCACACAGCTGTCCTTTTAATATACTATCACACAGTTTGTATTTTTTTTAATGTAGGTATCTTTATTTGGGACTTGATCACACAGCTGTCCTTTTTATACCTGTAATATCACACAGTATCCTATTAAAAAAATATTTATTTAGGTTATTTTATGAGGAACTTGATCACACAGCTGTCCTTTTAATACATAAAATATCACACAGTTTTTATGAGAAACTTGATCACACAGCCGTTTCTTTATGCAGATATTAAAGCATTACACTAGAAATGGATACACAGCTATAGTACGTATAAGACAATCGCAGCAAGCAGCATTTTTAGTTTAATAAATTACGTATCAAATCACACGGAATTTTTAATGTTCCTATTATTTATTGAAGAGAAGGTAATTAAAATTATGATTTGTGTTTCATGTTAATATAATTACGCTCAATTACAACCTTTTAGTACTTATAATAGTTTTCTAAGTCAACAATTTCCGAGTTGTATTATGTTTTACTCATCAACTAAATAAATAATGTTATTCCTTTCAAGTATTACTATTATTCCACGGAATATCAATGCTACTAACACGTACAATGCAACCCTTGTTAGCACTGAGAGAGTTATACATCCTGGACGAACAAAACACTCATCACTAGATCTTAGCTTTCTAATAAGTCGATTAAATCATCTCTGTCTACTTCTCGGTCGCTACCCGAACTGTCACTCTCCGACATGGTTGGTTTATATGGTCGAAGTGTCTCCGCACGTACTACTGCATTGAATTTCCTATACCCTTTCATACCCTTAATGCTTGTGATAGTGTAACGATCTATAGATTGTTCCGCTTTAGTAACTTTATATGGGCCTGTATAAAGACCGTTAAGTTTTTTCGTGACTCCAGTAGTTCCATCTCTAGATATACCACCTTTCCAAAGGACTAATTGGCCAATTCTATATTTCCTACATCTTTTACGCTTTTTATCAAACCTAGCTTTCATTACTGTCATATTCCTATCTATGTGCAGCTTAGCGGTCTTCCTATTAGCCTGTAATTCCTGCAATTGCATTTCCGAAGTGGATGGTGCGTCAGATGGAATAGCTGGGTAGCGTGAATTTTTATGTCCGAACATCAAGTTAAAAGGAGAAATTCCAGTAGTCACGTTTGGGGTATTATTAATTCCCCATACGACATCGTCTAATTTATTATCCCAGGTGCATTCGCTTTCCGACATGGTGTTTAATCCATTAAGTAACGTACGGTTAACACGTTCGACCTGGCCATTCGAACGCGGACTAGCTATTGCATTCAAAACATGCTTAAACTGATTTTCTTGGGCAAACTCTTTAAAATATCTACTGGTAAAAGCTTTTCCTCTATCCGTAATGATCCTTACGGGAAAACCAAATTGCATAATAACCTCTCTCAAAAGTTTAATCGTTTCTATCGAGGAACAGCTTTTGGCAGGACGAGCAAACACAAATTTAGTAAAAGCGTCAATGACTACAAGAATATACGAATTTCCTTTACGCGTTTTCGCAAAAGGACCCAAATGATCAGCGTGTATAGTGTGCATAGGGATTGCTGGTTTTTCAATAGGATATAACTCACCCTCTACCCTTCCATAAGAACCTTTATTATATGCACACTGCAGGCAAGAGTTAATATATTTCCGAATAAATCTTGTCATACCCTTAAACCAAAATTGAGCTTTGATTGCTTTTTCGCATTTTTCATGACCCGGATGACCTATCTGATCATGGAGCTTCTGCAACAGGCCGTATTTGGCCAGTTTAGGAATTACAAAACGTTCTCCAGATACCGTCTTTCTATATAAAATGTTATTTCTAACTACATAATCAGCAGATAAATTGGTATTACTATTATCACGAAGTTGGGAGATTATGTTTTGTATATTGTCATCTTGAATCTGAAGAGAGAGTAACCAGTTAGAATTTTCAATCATTAAAATTGGATAAGATGCTGGATTTCTACTTAACGCATCCACGTGTTTCATCCGTTCACCAGGCCTATATTCTATTTCTAGGTCGAAATCCTGTATTGTGAGCCACCATCGTGCTATGCGCGGAATCAAATCCTTCTTGACTAACGTAGTTCTTAGCGCAGCACAATCAGTCACAACTTTCACTTTAATGCCTACCAGATAGATACGGAATCTTTTAAGGGATTCTACAACCGCAAGGGTTTCGAGTTCATAGCTATGATAATACTTTTCTTCATTACTAGTAACTCTACTAAAGTAAGCTATTGGTTTTAAGCTACCATCCCCCTGATACTGTAAAAGAATCCCACCTAAACCATGTTTGCTTGCGTCAGTGTGCAATTCAGTGACCGCGTCTTTATTGTAAATACCTAGTACTGGCCTGGCAATTAAACGTTGCTTCAAATTTTTAAAGGCTTCTTCTTGTTCAGAGCCCCAACGCCACTCAACGTCCTTTTTCGTGAGTTCGGTTAGAGGACGCGCTATTTGGGCAAAATTTTTGATAAATTTCCTAAAATACGATGTTAGGCCAATAAATTGACGGATTTCGTGCACATTTCGTGGTCGTTTATATTCTTCAACACATTTTATTTTAGCCTGACCTGGTTGTATTGTTCCAGCAGAAATTTCGTGACCTAAGTATGTAGTTGTATTTTTTAAGAAGGAACATTTGTTAAGGTTTAATTTTAAATTTGCCTCTGTTAATTTTTGTAGAACTTGCTCCAATAAAATCAAACCCTGGTCAACAGAATTAGTGGGGATCATAATATCATCTAAATAGAGTGCAATATCTTGATTTAGTTTACCTAATGTCATTTGGATTAAACGAGAAAAAACTGCGGGTGCGTTAGCAAGTCCAAAAGGCATCTTAAGGAAAACATACTGGCCTGAAGATGTAACAAATGAGGTTTTCGGAACAGACGCGTCATCTAGAGGCACTTGGTAGTAACCTTGTGCAAGGTCAAGCGTCGTAAAGTAGTGCTTACCAGAAAGTCGAGTAACCTGGTCCTCTATGTGAGGTAACGGATAACGATCTTTGACTGTATTAGCATTAAGTGCCCTATAATCGACACATAACCTATAATCTCCATTTTTCTTTCGCACCAGTACGACAGGACTTGCGTATTCAGACATGGCCTCCTTAATTATACCTGCCTCTAAGAGATCTTTAATTTTTGTATTAACTATCTCATTTTCTTTATGTGAAAGTCTGTACGGTTTGCAATACACAGGTTGGTCGTTTTTAGTATGTATATGCATTTTTATCAAATCTGTACATCCTAGATCTTTGGTACTTCTAGCAAATGCATGTGGGTATTTATTCAAAAGTTCGAGTAATCGCATATCCTCACTATCACTTAGCTGACCTTTATCAATATCATTAAGTTTTATTTCTAAAATGTCAGTTTCAGAACATGAGTTTATAGAAAGTACATTGGAATCACTAGTACTTTCTGTTGGTATCTTTAATAATTCTGCTCTTGCTATTAATTTTTTGGCATTCCATGAAATGTCTCTACTACCGAGGTTGATTACTTTCAATAATGAACAATTAGAATTGATGATAGCCGAAGGTATAAGATATATTAAATTACCTAGCTGTAACCATACAGTGTTAGTCAAGAATGCATACTCTTCCCCAAAATTTTGTTCATAATCCACATAAACTTCAATAAAATCAGAACTTAGTTTAGGTATGATACAGTTATGTTTTACATACACCGAATATTTTGAAGTAAAATCAGAACGTTCTAGATTTAAATCAATAAGCACATTTTCTATAGACTGGCTCGGCACAAACTGCACAGATGAACTGGTAGTAACCAAACTTATGCCTTCACTATTTATCATTGTCTGTCCTATAATTAAATCGATGTCTGCAATGGAAACATCAGTTAATTCGGCTACACCTTGAATAGTCACACAGTCAACCGATACGGTAACGTGGCAAGTACCAAGAGATGGAGTACAAGCTCCACCAAAACCTCTCATTACAGTTGTGCTTGGTTGAATATCCAAGTTTAATTTTTTTGCTACCGTCAAAGTCAAAATATTTAATTTACTTCCAGAATCAATGTATCCTTGTAGCGAGCATCCGTTTATGGTGACTATTTTCTTATAAATATCGAAATGAATCTCATAAGTAATGTGGTAAATATTACCAACCTTTTGTTCCTGTTGTCGTGAGGTTCCGGCTGCAAAATAGCACGTTGCACTGGTGTGTCCAAGGCGCTTACACGTGTCGCATCGTTGCTGAAGTCTGCAGTTCACCGCTTCATGACCTGGCCGCCGACACACGTAGCAGATCTTGGGTACCAGCTGTTGCGTAGATGTAGCTGCTCCTCCCCTTTTCCATGTGGATTTTTGAGTTGTAGAGGCTGCTTCTACTCGTTTGTAGTTTTCTAGTGACGATAAATATCCATAATACAGTTGCTCTGGGGTATCGCAGCTATATGCTTTCGCATTGGCTCTTAGCTCAGCAGGCAAGCCCCGAATAATACAAGAGATTGCTTCTTCACCATCGATATTGCATTTCTTCAAAAGTGAGAGCTTTTCGTGGTAATATTTCGTCATTCTTTCAGTGTCCTGTTTCGTTCGAGCAAGCATCATCTCTAATCTGTCCACGTAATCAGTAGACCTTGGAAAAGCGATATGAAGGGATCGCTTCCACTCGCTCCATGAAAGCGCATAATCATCAAGATCATCATACCATTCTCTAGCCGCTCCTCGTAGGCGAAGTTGCATGATAAACTGGCGATCAGTATTGCTCCATCCATATATATCACCCAGCTGATCAATTTTATGAAGCCATCCTGTCACATTGCTATTACTTTCCTCTGGCCGGAATTTGGGGATGACTTCCGCGTCGGTTGGTGAAACACGTCGCCTTTTGGTGGAAGACGAGTGACGCTTTTTCGAAAAAAAAAATTCATCGTTTTCCTCTTCTGAACTCGAACTCGATGAATCATTGCAACTTCTCTTGCGTTGGCCTAAACCGTCAGCATATGGCCCAGACATCCCACTTCTGAGATGTGACGATAGGTGATCTTATTTAAACTCGCACTGATCCTTTAACACATATATTTCACAAGAACAATGTCGTTTTAGCGCTTTATCTAACGAAAACAATTTCTAAAGGAAAAACGTTCCAACCAGCCTACCTTCTATTTCAAAAAAGAACGAACGAATGAATCTTTCAAATGAGTGAGTCTGACAGTTAGTGTGTACATTTCAATTAATCAATAAGTTTACTATTTTAATGAAATTGTGATTAGTTTTATATAATATTATAATTAATTAATTAATAGAAATCGAAATCAACAATATTATAATTAAATGGTTGGAATTATTTCTTATATGTGGTATATCCGGTGGTCGCGGTGTTGGTGTTGCCAGAAGGAGTATGTAACAGTAGTTAGGTGTTGAAGTCGGTTTTTAGTTTTGAAAATAATGTAAGTTTGTATTTAATGTCCGTCCAGAAATCCCAAGTGTATTATATTACGTGGGAATTAAAGCAATTTTAATTAATTGTACACTTTAAATCTTGTAAAAATAAATGTGAAACGTAGAACATTGTAGAGTATTTTTTTTACTAATTACTCGCGGAAGAGAAATTTTCTCTTCCGTGGATTAAGTATAGTTTATTTACCAGGCAAATTAAAAAACCCGACGTTGCACTCACCTCCCATAACTTTTGAAACGCTGAACCGATTTTCCCACCACCGCAAGGAAACTTGCTTTCATGTAAAAAAACCGCATCGAAATCCATCCGTTCGAGAGCTACGATGCGACGCCACAGACAAACAGACATTGGTGCATCACTTTTTTGTCAGGGGGTCAAAAAGAGCAAGATCCAACGACAGAACATTTTTCGAATCGATCATTTATTCTTTGCCTCAACTTTTGTGTACTAGTAGAGATAGTACAGAAGTTGCCGCTGCTGTTATGTAAAACTATTATAGTACTCTATGGTGAAACAGTGCCTTAAAAAAATAAAATAAAAAAATATGGTCTTTAGATGTTTGTTTTCTTCGTTGGTTAAAAATCACTGTATCTGGGTTAGCTCTACGCACATGTTATTTTATTAGTTCTTATTATTCTGTTATATAGGTACTGCAACCAAGTACAACGTGGAAGTAACATACCCGTAATAAATCGAAACACGGGTTATACATTCTAGATCACTGTAGTATTAATTAAAACTTTACGATTCTTACGAGGTTCGCTGAAGGTGGGTGCTACGGGATAAGCCCGTGCAAAAAATAAAAAATATAAAATAAAAATAAAACTACGAGAAAAAAGGACAATAAAACAAAATGAATAAAAATAAACAACTATATTGTCCTTTCTACAATATTAAATAAACACATAAAACTAAAAATCTAGGGACAGACGCGGGTCCAGCGAAAAAATAGGTAGTCTCGTACAGATGTTGCGTTTACAAATAAAAAATAAAACAGAACGGTGGTCAGTGGTTCTCGGGCGGAACTTATCTGGGTGAGGGACGAATATGCACTCGGGGCAAAACAAAATGGCGGCCGGTTTGACTCGAAGTCACGACGTGTAGACGCACCAGGGTCGTCTTTCACCTGGGGTAACGAAGTTTTCTCCAGGGGTAACGAAGTTTTTTCTCCAAGGGTAACGTAGTTTTCTCCAGGGGTAATGTAGTTTTCTCCAGGGGTAATGTAGTTTTCTCCAGGGGTAATGTAGTTTTCTCCAGGGGTAATGTAGTTTTCTCCAGGGGTAATGTAGTTCCTGGAAAATGCCCATATGCATCCGCTGTAGTTAAACGTAATTATTGGACGTCCCAGGGGATCACCGATCGACAAATAATTACAAGGTCCCTAAGGTCGGCGATCCTTTACAAACAAAAACTAAATTTAATTTTAAAATAAAAATTGACAGGAGTCAATAATATCAAATAATAATTAAGTTATTGATAATTAAAAGAAAGGAAAAAACAAAAACAACCTATTGACTGTTACTTATAAATTTACATCATCACGTCTTTTTCCGACGGGACAGACAGAGCCTCGGGACACAAAGATAGTTAAATATCAATCTTTAAAAAGAAAATCTTGGAGCAAATTACAAATTATAAAGCTAAAGTAATAAAAATAAAATAAATCTGGTTAGTATCATTTGAAATGTCATTCACGCAGCCAACCGACAAATCATCACTGATGACTCATTTCATTTGAAAAATTACGGTTACCGTTAAAAGATAACCGCTTAGATGTGATTGCCAGCTTGGTACGTGAATGAATTTAAACACATTAAAAAAAAAAATCATGTAATAGCTAGAAATCGGAGAACATAACATTTATACTAAAATTACTAAAATATGAAAATTACAACAGAAATCCGATCCATGCTAATTACAGTCATGTCGAAAACATACAAACATAACATGTTTAATGTTATTTGGTGTGAAAGAAATATAAATCATGGACAAAATATATTTGTGCCATGACATTAGGTACAAGTACTAAGATAGGAAAATACAATTAATCTGTATCCCAGCTAAATCATTATGACGATTTCGTTTAGGTTATAAACGAATTATCGCATACAACAAAAGTATATCTTAAAATTATGACCAATCATTAAACCAGTAAAATTTGAAATTTGGTTACGAAACATAATTGGTATTTTCTAAAACCCCTTTTTCTTAGGAATACACACACAAAATACAGCCAGACAACTTACCCTATATAACAGGGAACTCGTACACAATAAAAATATTTTTAAAAAAGAATAAAAAAATAGCTGACGGACAACTTAGCCGTACAAATTAATCAAAATTAAGCTAGTTCGTAGTCGAAGCGAGCCACAATTGTAATGATCGATCACTGAGGTTTTTCGATCTACATCCAACAAGATGTAGGTAGATCGATAAAAATATCAACTCTGTGATACCCGAAACCCACTCAATAATTAACTTTTGTCTATTATCGAAGGTTCTAGAAAATGGGAGATAATATAAAAATAAAAATGTTTATAAGAGTTTATTAGTTTATTATGGACTCTTTATAAATAAAATGAATGATTTTAAATAATCAACATTATATTGAGTTATTTTTTAAAACTGGGAATGACTATGACGTTAACCACCTGTCAATGTCATCTTAAGTCATTCAGTTAGAATAAACTACCAAAAACAAACAATGTACAGAACCAACCTATTTGTATGAGTTTATTTCTGAAAATTATAATTACTTTTTATTTAAAATGTGATGGAATACATACTTTTGAAAAAGAATTTAGCAATATCTATAGAAAACAAAAAATGAGCAATTGGTGAGTGATATTGTTAACATTACATTGTTACAATACCCCCCTTCCCAAGAAAAGGATTTTACGTAGTAAAATCCGCGCGAACGCTCTAAATAAGAAACAGTTTTCTGCCCAACTAACATACACTCATTCAGACATACATTCAAAATCACACTTACAAAATAGTCTAGTGAAATTAATTTTAAATCAAAAGACCTACCAAACAACAATAGAGATACAGACATAATTATAACATGCTGCACTCAAACAGAAAAAACTAAGATGGTGAATAAGCGCATCAAGAAGAAAAATATGCAACCTGTGACATAAAGTGATGATTTGTACTGAAATTATATACTGTCCGCATTTGCTAAGCTGTAGAGTCACGACCCGCTCTAAACGCGCTAAAACGCATAAAAACTGATAACAATCCTGAAGCGAAGAAACGTCATTAGAGGCTTATTTTACGAGTTAACAACCGCTCGTGACATGAGGCTTATTTAAAACGAGTTTGCCAAACCGCTCGAAAAGATGTGCTATTAGAGGCTTATTTTACGAGTTAACACTACCGCTCGACCAAGAAAAGAATGCCATCAGGATGTTCCAGCAAAAAAACCAAAGTCCTGACCTAAAAAAGGTATACCAAGGAACAACAAAAATCAAAATTCCCACCTATAAACAGGTAAAAGGAACAACAACAAAACCCCAATTCGTGTAGGCTTATTGACTCAGCAACTACATTCAATAATAAAAAATCAGTAACAAATTTGAAATCACAAAAAGATGTTAACTGTTATACAACAAAACTCAAAGGAAAACAAAAAAAAAATATTAAAATTAACTTTAGAAAAAAATACAAATCGACATTATAAATTATTCCAAAATACTACAATAACAGGAATCGACCCCGCGACCCTGACCTAAATACGAATCTAAAAATTAAAATATTTATAAAAATATAATAACAAACTGTAGAAAAATAAATTTATCAAAATTAAATAATAATGTCAACAAAGTATTAAAAATAACTCATTAACGCTAACTCAAGCCTAAACTCTGAGCGCATGAAACTAAAAATCTATACAAAAGATCAGCACAACTGATTGTAATATTAAAGTTTAAATAAGACCTAAATAAGGATGTGGTTCGATTCATTTTGTAAAAAAAATTAAGTTTGACTAAAAAATCTATATAAAAACTACACTTCTGTGTCCACTATTATATAGGTAAGTTGCTGACTGTAGACCCCCCTAAACAAATTAAACAAAAAAAATAAAAACAAAAAACAAACACAAAAACATACACAAACACAAAGCCCTGGGGTAGATAACAAGTAAGTTATGTGCCCCAGGTGTGCCCAGTAATTAAAATCCGAATCCTGTCTCTGTAAAAACAATATGAGACAGGAGTGGTCCCTCTCGGTTCGAAGCCGGCACTGACTTCTACCACAGTTCCGACCAACACCACACAATTATACAAAAATAATAATAAAAAAAAAAACGCAAGATCCACCGACCACGCGCTAATCTGTACACGACCACCTATTTAAAACCACGTATATGGGCGCCAATTGCTACGGGATAAGCCCGTGCAAAAAATAAAAAATATAAAATAAAAATAAAACTACGAGAAAAAAGGACAATAAAACAAAATGAATAAAAATAAACAACTATATTGTCCTTTCTACAATATTAAATAAACACATAAAACTAAAAATCTAGGGACAGACGCGGGTCCAGCGAAAAAATAGGTAGTCTCGTACAGATGTTGCGTTTACAAATAAAAAATAAAACAGAACGGTGGTCAGTGGTTCTCGGGCGGAACTTATCTGGGTGAGGGACGAATATGCACTCGGGGCAAAACAAAATGGCGGCCGGTTTGACTCGAAGTCACGACGTGTAGACGCACCAGGGTCGTCTTTCACCTGGGGTAACGAAGTTTTCTCCAGGGGTAACGAAGTTTTTTCTCCAAGGGTAACGTAGTTTTCTCCAGGGGTAATGTAGTTTTCTCCAGGGGTAATGTAGTTTTCTCCAGGGGTAATGTAGTTTTCTCCAGGGGTAATGTAGTTTTCTCCAGGGGTAATGTAGTTCCTGGAAAATGCCCATATGCATCCGCTGTAGTTAAACGTAATTATTGGACGTCCCAGGGGATCACCGATCGACAAATAATTACAAGGTCCCTAAGGTCGGCGATCCTTTACAAACAAAAACTAAATTTAATTTTAAAATAAAAATTGACAGGAGTCAATAATATCAAATAATAATTAAGTTATTGATAATTAAAAGAAAGGAAAAAACAAAAACAACCTATTGACTGTTACTTATAAATTTACATCATCACGTCTTTTTCCGACGGGACAGACAGAGCCTCGGGACACAAAGATAGTTAAATATCAATCTTTAAAAAGAAAATCTTGGAGCAAATTACAAATTATAAAGCTAAAGTAATAAAAATAAAATAAATCTGGTTAGTATCATTTGAAATGTCATTCACGCAGCCAACCGACAAATCATCACTGATGACTCATTTCATTTGAAAAATTACGGTTACCGTTAAAAGATAACCGCTTAGATGTGATTGCCAGCTTGGTACGTGAATGAATTTAAACACATTAAAAAAAAAAATCATGTAATAGCTAGAAATCGGAGAACATAACATTTATACTAAAATTACTAAAATATGAAAATTACAACAGAAATCCGATCCATGCTAATTACAGTCATGTCGAAAACATACAAACATAACATGTTTAATGTTATTTGGTGTGAAAGAAATATAAATCATGGACAAAATATATTTGTGCCATGACATTAGGTACAAGTACTAAGATAGGAAAATACAATTAATCTGTATCCCAGCTAAATCATTATGACGATTTCGTTTAGGTTATAAACGAATTATCGCATACAACAAAAGTATATCTTAAAATTATGACCAATCATTAAACCAGTAAAATTTGAAATTTGGTTACGAAACATAATTGGTATTTTCTAAAACCCCTTTTTCTTAGGAATACACACACAAAATACAGCCAGACAACTTACCCTATATAACAGGGAACTCGTACACAATAAAAATATTTTTAAAAAAGAATAAAAAAATAGCTGACGGACAACTTAGCCGTACAAATTAATCAAAATTAAGCTAGTTCGTAGTCGAAGCGAGCCACAATTGTAATGATCGATCACTGAGGTTTTTCGATCTACATCCAACAAGATGTAGGTAGATCGATAAAAATATCAACTCTGTGATACCCGAAACCCACTCAATAATTAACTTTTGTCTATTATCGAAGGTTCTAGAAAATGGGAGATAATATAAAAATAAAAATGTTTATAAGAGTTTATTAGTTTATTATGGACTCTTTATAAATAAAATGAATGATTTTAAATAATCAACATTATATTGAGTTATTTTTTAAAACTGGGAATGACTATGACGTTAACCACCTGTCAATGTCATCTTAAGTCATTCAGTTAGAATAAACTACCAAAAACAAACAATGTACAGAACCAACCTATTTGTATGAGTTTATTTCTGAAAATTATAATTACTTTTTATTTAAAATGTGATGGAATACATACTTTTGAAAAAGAATTTAGCAATATCTATAGAAAACAAAAAATGAGCAATTGGTGAGTGATATTGTTAACATTACATTGTTACATGGGCGTAGAATAAACCACGAATTTCATCCACTTATTACAATATGTCGCTGGCATATACAAGTTCGCAAGCGAGAATGAAGTCCTCGCATTCAAAACCCGACAGTACAACCACAGAGTAGTAATAATATACTACGTACAAGTACAACGATACATGTAGAGGGCATGAGCCCCGCCCCTGTCAAAACCCCTGAGTCTTGTAAGACTAAAGAACTAATAACCAATTATCTATTACAACTACTAGATATGTCTAATGATAATAATAATTAATTATTATTTATTAAGGCCCGTAACACGATAGTGTGCAGCCGTCCGGGCAGTTTGTATGGGAATGTTGATTTTATTTGGTTTTTTAACCGTTATTTTAATTTGATCAAGCTATAGTGATGTACAATAGGTATAGCTCGTGGTTTTATTTATTACGGATTTGCGAGATATGTGCCTTCCACGTTGTAAACATGTGAAAGTAACTGTCTGTTATTCTTCACGATTCAACCACTGAACCGTATTATATTAATTTTTTTGAGATCCAGGGAATGATATTGGATAATTTTCATCCCAAAATTCCATGCCGCAAAGCCGGCATGCTCAACTACTCAACCATAAAACAAACCAGTCATTTTCTGAATTTCAGTGCGGGTACGTCAGTTTGCGAATAAAACAAAAAACGTTTTGAGTTGGTATTTATTATGTAGGTCTTACAAAATTATACAATAACAAACTTAAATATAAGTTTTTAGAGGTATCTTTAAGGACAAAACAATACTGAATGTGGGAATATAATGCCAGCATTAAACATTCCAACAATCAAGTTTGTTCAGACTATTCTCACAAAATTTAAAAGAATATTATTTAGGTATATAGAATTTGTGTCATTACCTTGTATTTTATTTACGTCAACTATTTATATTTGAACTAACTGATATCTATGGCAAATCAATGCAAACCAAACGTTCACAACTTATAATAATCATCACAGTATAATGTACAATATTAGTATTTCAGTGATCGTTTGTTAATAGGCGACTAAGCCTTGTCTTATGATGTCTAAATGCAACGAAGATAAATGAAACAAATGAGATTCCAAGCAGCTCAGTCTAAACATTATTTGAAAAAAATTGTCTCTATGTAATATGAAGCGCAATGAAATTGTAGTCCGATCATGTCTTACACACCCTAACTATTTTTTTTTACTGAGCAACTTTTAACATTAAACATCACAGATTTATATTCAAATTCGAAGGTAGACTTCGTCATTACCCTCCAATATCTCCATACGTCCTTAGAAAAAAATAAAGAATAACGGGAAAAGGAAAAAAAAATAGCTTAACTATTAAAATTCTTAAAACAATTAATAACAAAAGTGTATTAAATGAACTAACCCTAAAATTGTAAGTACAACAATCATATATGCACGTAACGATAACCAAAGGAACTTATGCATGACAAAAAGGACTTGTGGTAAAATACAGGCGTGAAACTTAAAAATAATGTATAATGTTAATAAACGATTTCTCTCACGTAAGGAAAATCGGGTAACTCACTAATTTAGCCTTACAGGCTGGGGACGCATTTTTGAAATTATCTTATGTAAAGGATTTGCAACAAGTGTTCACGACTCGTAGCGTAGATATGTCAAAGAAATCTTTCATGGAGAATCCGTTCCGATTCACGCTGTTTTTATATTCATGATTAAATTTTTAGAAAACCATAGACAAATTTATCTTCAAAAAAATACGACCAAATGGTATTTTACGCGAGCGGTGAGTTGGAAAACTACACTTTTGTGTTTGGGTGAGTCGCTCAATGAAAAATAGCACTCCTAGACACATGCAGTTTCAATATTTATATGAAATATCCTCAACATTACGTAGATGGGTCCATTTAGTGAATAAACCCGAAAATCTCTCTCCAAATATACTGATTCTCTTTCATACAAAAAACAATCAACAAACAACGGCGTGTTAACTACATTATAGTTCTTGGAACTAAGTAAATATTTGGTAAAAAACATAACTAGACATATAAAAGACTAGAATCAGTAACAATGGAGGGCCACGTGAATAAGGTACATGGAGTTAATTCTAAAATACTTGTCAAATAGTACAGTCTTGTATTGTGTTCTTGTAGCGTATTCAATGTTACACTGAATACTCTAACTTTGTTTGCACCAAACCACTGAATGTTTGTAGCATAAGCACCATTGATTGATACACGCACCAATAGTTGCCATTACTCTTTTTTACTTCAACGTAGAGTTTACCATTCCTCTTCAGGCTCTTGGCCTTGGTCGGCGGGCGTGGATGCATCATTGAAGTCCTGGAAATAGTAATATGGTGTTAATTAATTTCGTAAAAATTTAACTTAAGGCTACCTGAAGTTTTCGGGGTCTAGTGCTGCCCCTATTTTAAATAAATCATTTGAAAAGAATCAGAGATATAATTAAATTTTGTTTTGATCAAGCATGAAAGGGTTATCTAGATAACCCTTTAAACTATTTGATGTTTATTTTATAGTTTAAAGTGATAATGTAAAGCTTTTTTCGGACATTAGCCAAAAGCAGCAATTTTTTGCAAGTTCAAATTTAAGTAATTCACTAAGTATAATACTTGTAATACCTACAAGTATAATAATTGATTATTTTACCTCATTACAGTCCGTAATACTAATCAACAAAATTTTCAAAAAACATGGTATGAAAAAAAAATCAAGTTTTATTCTATATAATTTCCTTACCCTAATATCGCTGCCGCCATATTTGTTGCCCTTGTAAGTGGCTGTGCCACCGCTTTGTAAGAAGTCCGGCACTTCTTGGTTAGCTTGTCTCAATATCTTGGCTAAATCTGCTGAGAGGGCACCATCCTGTAATAAGAACAACATTTTTATAATTGGAGTTTTACTTGATCCTTGCATTTTAGTATATCATTTTACTTACACTAGTCAGTTTCTGAAGCAACTTTTAACAAGTTCAGTAATCAATAACCCAGTCAACAATAAGAATGAGGAGCTCGGTGGCCCGGCGGGAGTGCGCATTACTAGCGTTTTCGCAAGTAAAGCGACAGAGGGCTTGGTCCGCACTTGGATGGGTGACCACAAGTGGAATAAAAATTTCTTGAGCTCCTCCGTGCTTCGGAAGGCATGTATAAGCCGTTGATCCCGGCTATCATCATTGTATAGCAGTCGTCAAGCTATGTCAGATGCCTTTAGGCAGCCTGAGTTCTTTGTGAGACCCAAAGGCAGAAAACGCTTTTAGCGTTAAGTTCGCCTATACAATTTGTATATGATGAACAGCAAAGGTACAATAAAAATCATTCATAATAGCCAGGTAGTGTCTCAAATGAGAGATTGACGTCTTTACCTGATCAGGATCAAAGAATGACACAGCTTTCCCTCTGTTGCCAACACGACCGGTCCTGCCGATCCGATGCACATACTCGTCTATGCTCTTAGGCAGATCATAATTGACCACAATGTCAACATTTTTGATATCTGAAACAATAAAAAATAAAACTATTTAGAAACAGAATAGAAAAAGGAAGTTTTTGCTTTTGATTCAACAAGGCAATAGTTTTGCCATGCTGAATGTACACATATTTAGCTATAGTATACCTAAAGTTAAATCAAATAAAAAGATACTATAATATATACACATGATTTATTTATAAATGGGATGGGATAAATGTCGCATAATACTGAGATTTAATAAGCACTATAACCTTCAACTCTCTATGTATGTACTCTCTTCATTTCTGTGTAGACGAATGTGTAAAAAGGTCGACAAACATTCGATCTGCACTTTTGAGACGGCTGTTCGGAAAAGGCTGAAATGCTGGGAGGCTGAAATCGGCTGAACGGGAGGACTTGGAGTAGCCCCATTCTACTCTGCCGGAAACCAGACAGCATCCGGAAACCACATAGCGACTCTCTCACCTAACTAACTTCTTTAGCGATATAAACAACGGTCTATGTGACATATTTCTGTATAGACTCTCACCTAACCCTCTGGCCGCGACGGCCGTAGCGACCAGAATGCAGTGGCGGCCGCTCTTGAAGTTGTGCAGCGCCTCCTCTCGCTCGCGCTGCATGCGGTCACCGTGGATGGATGACGTCAGCATCTGCTGCTCCGACAGCATCGCCGCTATGAAGTCCGCGTTGCGCTTCGTCTCTACGAACACTAGTATGCGCTTTCCATCTGCGAAGTGACAGTCATTTTTATTTCTTCTCTATTGAAAACACAAAGAACATGCGCAATATTGAACACTGTTTGTTACACATCAAAAACCATTGACTATATAAGTAAGCATACAGAACGGAAACTCCTTGGGTCTGAAATGATACTCTGCTTCTATGAAGTGTCATACCTGTGCTCTCAGTTCATTGACCAAACAAAGATCTGATATAAAAGCTTTTTTCAGCATGAAAATGGAATCAGTTCCCCGATCCATAATGCCATTTTCAAACTGTCCCAGTTGGATACTTGAGAATACAAAAGAATTTATCATTTTCTAGTCCAAAAAAAGAAGACTTACTGTTTTCTTCTATAAGACCCTTCAGAGTTTTCTGCTTTTCAAACTTGGTAACTTGATGGAAGACTTGGTCGACGTCTGTACTGGCGCCGCCTACTATTCCCACGGCAACGAAGAGGTAGTTGTTCAGGAAACGACCCGCTAGGTGCTGGATGTCTTCAGGGAATGTGGCAGAGAACATGAGGGTTTGTCTTTTATCCTGTGGATGCAATCAAGTTTTTACATTATTTGCTAAGATCTAGAAGAGAACGACTGCAACCCATTACGAGAGAACATAACGGTTTGTCTTTTATTCTGTGGATGCAATAAAGTATTTCCATTATTTGTTTAGATCTAGCAGTAAATGAATGCAACCCATTACGAGAGAACATAACGGTTTGTCTTTTATTCTGTGGATGCAATAAAGTATTTCCATTATTTGTTTAGATCTAGCAGTAAATGAATGCAACCCATTACGAGAGAACATAACGGTTTGTCTTTTATTCTGTGGATGCAATAAAGTATTTCCATTATTTGTTTAGATCTAGCAGTAAATGAATGCAACCCATTACGAGAGAACATAACGGTTTGTCTTTTATTCTGTGGATGCAATAAAGTATTTCCATTATTATTTGTTTAGATCTAGCAGTAAATGAATGCAACCCATTACGAGAGAACATGAGGGTTTGTCTTTTATCCTGTAGATGCAATGAAGTATCTACATTATTCTTTAAGAACTAGCAGTGAAAGAATGCAACCCATTACGAGA
Source organism: Acrobasis consociella (assembly GCA_963555685.1). Lineage (NCBI taxonomy): Eukaryota > Metazoa > Arthropoda > Insecta > Lepidoptera > Pyralidae > Acrobasis > Acrobasis consociella. The sequence continues at coordinate 10,048,735 of OY743122.1, forward strand.
GAACAACACTGAGGATGCAATGAAGTATTTACATTATTCTTTACGATCAAGCAGTGAAAGACTGCAAACCACTATGAGAACACGAGGGTTTGTCTTTTATCCTGTAGATGCAATGAACTTTTCACATTATTCATTAAGTTTAAGCAGTGATCGAATGCAAAGATCAAGCAGTGTTCGAATGCATCCCCCCATTACGAGAGAACATGAGGGTTGAATGGGCCCTTCATCTCTCATCTATTATGTTACATATCTTTGTCTGTACTTACAATGGGCACCATGGTGGGGTGGTCCATCATCTTCTCGACGCTGGGGATGAAGCCCATGTCGAGCATGCGGTCGGCCTCGTCCAGCACTATGAAGCGGATGCTGTCGAACGACACGCGGCTGCGGTCCACGAAGTCGTGCAGGCGGCCGGGCGTCGCCACCAGGATGTGGCAGCCTCTCTGTGGGGTTAACAAGGAGTTAACTCTCCAAAACTGAACGGAATCCGTTGTTTCCAACAAGTCTAATCAGATACTTTTTCTAAACGTCAAAACAAACATTGTCTTATAGGATTTGTATATCACTATAGTTGTCCATTTAGTTACAAACATGACTTTCGCATCAACGATAATAAAGATAAAAAAGTCAGAACACGATTATTTCAAACTGCAGTATGTAGATAAGGTAGACTTGTGAAATATGTATTTCAACTTTTACTATGTTATGTTTATAAATGCTGATTAAAATTAGTACTTTTTTGTGTAATATCAAAAGCACTGCCACTGCGCATGAATAATGCATATGGAGGATACCATGACTTTTATTTCTATCAAATCAGATATTTGCTGCTTTATGAACTTCAAATAACTGCAACTTACAGCAATATTATCTCCCTGATGTCTCACTGCAGTGCCGCCGTACGCTACGGCGATCTTTAAAATGGAGCCGTACGAAAACTTCCTGGCTTCATTGAATATTTGCAAGGTCAATTCGCGTGTTGGCGACACTATTATAACCTGTAAACCAAATTTTATTCAGATATAAGACAAGCTTCTCATCACAAAAATAACAAAGAATGTGTATAGTTAATAACGGGAGAGAAGAATCAGTTTACATAATATCATGTCTTTATTGCTAAAGACCCAAAGCCTTTTCCCATATCGACTTTTACAATCTGTGCAAGAAAAGAAGGATCTATGGCATTTAAAGTTTTTCTTATTTTCCTAAAATAGTTTGGATGAAAAGGATCAAACTGAAAGAAAAGACTCATGAAAGAATAAAAATACAAAGCTCCATAATATAGATAAACATCCTTTTTCAAGACCTTGGCTAAATACGACACATTGTAATAGTGCACTGACAATGCACTACTCGAATAAATACAGACATCCGAAAAAAGCACAGCATTGGAAAATATAAATGTAAGTACTTACCTGTGGTTGTGCACAGCCATTGCCTCCAACCACTAATTCTTTTGGGTCTTGTAACAGAGTATTTATTATTGGAAGCAGGAATGCAGCCTGAAACAAAATGTTAGAAACAATAAGTTTCTTTTTATTCACTTTAGTCATGAAATTCGAAGCAGTAAACAATTTTAAAAATCGGTTTTTGCTTACTGTCCTGGCAATTTGTCTGGGAATGTTATTTTATTATTATTACACTATAAAGATCTTGTATAAGATGCAATTTATTACGGATAACCCTTCCACTTTGTATATGATTCCTAAGTTGTTATTCCCGTTGATAACTGAGTTGGCAACATACATATGCTAATACAAATCATCAACTAATAAAACCGCAATCCATCTTTTAATTTTGCCATCTATTACAACTAGTGAAAAATACAACTTTCTACTCAAACATTATTTTAAGTATGAAAACAACTGAATAAATAGAAACTATACTAACAGTCTTTCCAGAGCCCGTCTGCGCGCATCCCATGAGGTCTCGCCCGGACATGATGATGGGTAGAGCGTGTTTCTGGATGGGTGTAGGTTTCTTGTAGCCTGACTTCAGGATGTTGTCCAGCACATACTTCCGCAGGTTGGCGGTTTCGAAGCTTTCGATAGCACGTGGGGGGTTCTCGCCGCTCACCTATGAAAAATTAAAACTTTATGAAGCAACTAGCTGCGCCCCGTGGTGTCACCCGCGTCTAAAGTAGCCTATGTGTTAATCCAGGGTGTCAGCTTCCTGCATACCAAATTTTATCAAAATTGGTTCAGCCGTTGTCGCGTGAAACAAACATACATACACACTGACAAACTTTCACCTTTATAATATTTGTGATAGTGTGATGTGATACAGATATGACCAAAATATATTTTTTGCTCATTAGGTTTTTTAAAAAGTATGTAATGTTTTTTCTTTTCTCTGATTAGCAGATAATAATATATTTCTTTCCCACTTGGGAAATAAAACTGAAGCGACGCAGCTTAGGATGCTATCGGGTACGCGCTGATATAAGAGAGGCTAGTAAATAGTTTATAATTAAAAATACTGGCATATTTCTAAAAAGCGGCGCCCAGCGGGTTTAACCGCGGAAAAAGTAGCCTTTGTGTTAATCCAGGGAGTCAGCTTCCTGCATATCGAATTTTATCCAAATTGGTAGAGCCGTTTGCGCGTGAAGATAACAAACATACATTTAGTCACAAACTTTGGTCTTATGAAATGAATTGCATATGTATTACTTAAAAAGTTTTGATATAGCAAGTAATGTCACACATATTTTTAAGACTTTTCTCAAGGGAGGTCCATCATAATAACTAAGCTTGGAAACAATACATTGAAGCCAAATAAGCCGATCCAAATGAAGAATCTTACCTTCACAGCAATGCAGTCAAACTTATCGAAGTTGATTCCAGAGCTGATAGTGCTGCTGAAGATCTCAGTTTCGTCTTCAGTGGGTTCTGGCGGGACGTACGTCACTGGGGGCTTCTTGGGTTCCCCGTCTTCGTTCAGTTCGGGCTCCCCTTCGCCGCCCCCCCCGCCGTCGCGCTCCCCGCGGTCGCCAAAGCCACCGCGGCCGCCACGTCCACCCCTGCCTCCCCGCCCTCTGCCGCGTTCCCCTCGGAAACCACCGTCATTGTCGTCGTCTACAGAAATAGATCATTTGGCTCATCTTACGTTGACTGTCCCTACTTATCCTATATCCGTTATTTGTGAACGTCTAAAGTATACCTAACCTATAAAAGACACTGAACGTATTATTATTATTTTGTATCTCCTTTGAGAATCACGGGTCTTTGAAAGGCTTGCGTGGGGATAGTAATCCAATACATAAAGGCCCTTTGGCGCTCTTATTTTATTATTATTTATGTTGGTACGCTTTTCAGTTACGGGTCCATGGGGACCCGGTCCTTTGAAGCGTTCATAAGGCCAAAGGCAACAAGTAGGCTTTTTAATACCTTTTTATCTAAAAAGTGAGATGGCTGCATCTATGGAGGTCTATCCCTCAATGTACCTAGACCGCTAACTAGAGGTAGAAAGCATTTGTCTGACAATCTCACAAAATTTGATAAAGAATGGCAAACTACCGCTACGGATAATTTTAGGTCCACTAACATAAGGGTACTTCACACTTTGATTAGTGCGAGTGCAAGTGATTAATGCAGGTGCCTAGTGATTTGTACAAAATACGTGTGGACGGCAACTGACAGCGTAGAACTAAATAGGAGCATGTTCTATTTTTTTGCGAGAGGCCCCTTCCCGCGCGCCCTTCCTTCCCCCTGACTCGCAGCTGCCTGGTTTTAAACACTATTGGACATGTTTGTTTAGTGATTAGCACATAGTACGGTGATTAGGGTTTAGCTTTATTGCGCTGACCTTAGCTTGTATTTTAAGCGCAGCAGCTATACAGTACTGGACACTGGACAAATCTTCATGCCTTATAGATCCTAGGCTTATAAAACTCTAAGGCTACTATCAGCCCGATAATGGAGCTCGGTGGCCCGACGGGAGTACCTATTACTAGCAAGTTAAGTGACTCCGGGCGTGGTGTGCACTTGAATAGGTGCTTCAAAAGGCACGAAAAGCCGTTGTAGGTTCCGGCTGTCTTTGGTGTATAGCAGTCGTCAAACTATGTTAGTGCTTTAAGAGTCCCCTTACCCTAGACCAAAATATAACTTTCCATACAAACGTAGTTTACGTTTTATTTCAAAACAACATGTCCGATTTCGACAAAATTTTGTAATTTCAAAGATATTGCAATTATCTAGGTTAATAACTGGTTTCCAACGGTAAAAATATGAACTTTAAATGGAATATAGTGTTATTTATCATTTTTGACCATCAGTATGGGAAACTTCTAAATCGTTATATTTTCTATCCAGTTCATAATTTTACTGTAGGAAACCAGTTATAAACCTAGATAATTGCAATTTCTTTACAATTACCAATTTTTTGCGGAATCTGACATGTGGTTTCAAAATTAAACGTAGACTACGTTTGTATGGAAAGTCTAGGGTAAGGAAATCCCTGTAATGCCTTATTCTTTAGATGTTGATACAAGCAGGAAGTCACTTACCGCCATTAGCATCAAAGTCGCCGCGGTCTCGTCCCCCTCCCCCGCGGCCGCCCCGCCCGCCGCCGCGACCCCGGCCTCCGCCCCGGCCGCCGCGCCCGCGCCTGTCGCCGAATCCATTGCTGTCGGGCTTGTCGAACTCTGCCAAACATTACAGGAGTTATTAGCTACTAGCTGGTGCCCACGACTTCGTCTACGCAGGATCACACAATATCTTTATAAACCGGTCAAGAACCGCACGACATTAACAAATGTCCATGTCTATTGTCTTACTATTGTGTCTGGTATTAGCGGTAAAGGAACGGTAAATTGTAGCTATTGTTTTCTGTTTTATGGAGGGTTCATGTTGTACCTACTAACCTAAGAAGTGACTGTGTAGTGTAATCTAATATATGTATAATGTGAAAAGCAATAAATAAATTGAAATTGAAATATGTGTTATTCTGATGTTTATACTGTATTATTGAAAAGTTTCATTAAAATCCATTTAGTACTTTTTACGTAAAAGAGTAACAAACATCCATCCATACCTAGAGTCTGTGCGGAAAGAGAACCGTCGTGGCGTAAAATCAAACTAACAAAATCTTTTTTATATGACAACCCAACACCCATCTGTCAAATGACAAACTTTACGTCATCTTTGTTTACCGTGTTGTTTTAACGTGATTTTTATTTTAAATCATTTCAAAAAGGGGAAATCCTTTACCCAATCCTACAAGGGAAATAATATTTAATATTATTATAGGTTTTGCCAAAAAGAAAAAGCGGCCAAACACAATTATCGACTTAAACAAAGTCATGGAACGTGTGGCGGCGATGTGCGGTATGTAGAAAGTTATTTTAAATGTTTTAGATTTCCTAGGTAACCCCCAGACACCGACATTTTATATTATGTATAAATTAAAAAGAATTCGCATTAATATATAAGAATACATGTTTATTTTGTTTCAATCAAAGTTTTTGATAGCAGGTATAAAGAGTGTTGATACTTTTAATTTATTATGCGTTTAGATAAACTTGCCCTATTTTTTTCAGGTTTGAGTAAAGATACAGTATCTAAAATAAAAAAGAAGGTTCCTCAAATAACGGCGTGTGGTGCAAGAATTTATTATAAATAACTGTAACAGATTCGAGCAAATCAAGTTCAGAAGAAGAAAATTCTTTGGATCTCTATAGTCTATCCGATGATAGTTCAAACATGTCCGGCATTGAATATTTAGGATAAGACTTTGATTATGGTTCTGATCAATAAATTAATAAATATATTATTGTTTTAAATTTATTTTTTATGCCTACCTAACCTAAAGGCTAACGATGAAGATAGCATCTGAAAACATATATAAATATATTTTCATTTACAGCCATTACATGTAATGTAAATAATATATAAAAATATAATTTATCCATTAGCATCCAATAGCCGTCATAGTTTCAAAATATCAAGAACTTTATAGTCGCACTATAATGACACAACAGTGTTGTCAACATAACAAATACGGATATTAAACACAACTGCGCCCTCAAATCCTACGACGGTTCTCTTTCCGTACAGACTCTACTTTCACATTTATCTATACATATAATAAAACAGTAAAAAAAGTGTGTCTGTACATTAAATATATTTCCAAAAAAAATAGTGGGGGCGTTGGAGACGTAGTAATAGAGTAAGAATTTTAAAAAAAATGTCTGTCTGTTTGTCTGTTTGTACACGCTAATCTCCGGAAATACTGGACGGATTCGAATGAAACTTTTTTTGTTATATAGCTATTAAGCCTGGGCAACATATAGGGTATAAATGATTTTGGGAAATGGAACGCCTGATGCAGAACCATAATGGTCCAGCTAAACTATAAGAGATATAAAAATGCCGCCTTAGTAAAAGTTGTTCAGCCTGATGAGCATTTTCCAGAGACATAAAGTCCACGCGAACGAAGTCGCGGGCTTCGGCTAGTAATTAAATATATTAGTAGGATTCGTCAATCGTTAGCATTATTAGGTAGGATGACCCAGGGCATTGCAACTTGGATACCCATCGCCTTATAGATATATTAGTTTTTATTTTACACCAGAAGAAAAAAGAAACAAAGATATAATTTGAAAATGAGTACAAAAAAAATAAATAGCGATCTCTTTTAGACAACCAGTGGATAGAGAGAATTTGAGAAAAATAAAGACTGTAGTGAAACAGACTTATAATTATGTCTCCCTTGTCACTCAACGACGTTAAGATAATTAAAACATCTTTTATTACTATTTTTAAATTAAATAGTACTCTAATTAAATATGACTTAGATTGCTAGTTGTGTGAACTTGTGTGTGCTGCCATCTCTGTGTGCAACTCCCAGTTTTGCATTGGGTATCTGTTACATTAGTAATTCTATTATGATCTTTGCCCAGGGGAGCCAAAAGGGTGTTAAGGTAGACCACAGACAGAGATGGCACGACGACATCGACAACAGTTGAAGGAACTTGGTGGCCATGTGCATTACTGAAGACAGAATACTGTTAGATAATATTACAATAGTTGTTCACTAAAAATTGAGTACCGAGAATATTGGTCTAAATACCACACTAGTTTGAATACGAATGCAAAGCATATTTGATACCTATTCATATAAATATCAAAATATTAGACCTCTGACATTTGAAATAATCTTAAAACATACATATAAAAAAGAAACCGAATGACTGACTGCCATATCAATGCACAGCCCAAACATCTGTCTAATCATTAAAGCGATTTCGTCCAGCCAACCTTTGGTTAGAAAAGACAATAAAAGCTGTGGGGGAGTTGGCGCAGTTAGAGTATTACGGTGTAGAAGAATAAAAATATACAATTATATAATAAGAGTACATACATACTACATATAAATAATATAAGTAATATAAAACTTTAAAATTGGTAGCCAGTTAAAAAAAAAGACATATTAGCATAAATAGCACAGCAGATTTAGATAAAATTTCTTTGGGACCAACTAACAAGTATGCCTTTTGCAGCAAAAAAATTTAACAATTTTCTCAATAGGTCCGGGTGTCTTTGAGTAATTAGGGAGCAAACAGTGAGGTTGGAAACTTTAAAAACAAATGACTTCCAAAAATATTTGTAGTTGTTTTACCATTATCATCATTGAATGATGTGAATCCTCTGCCTCTGGATAAGCTGTGGCCTTCATCTACATCATTGCCGCCATAGTTGTTCACATGTGAGGCAACTGGTGGTACAATGACCTAAAACAAAGTTGTTGCTGTATTATTTTTCTGTTTATAACATAATATAGATAATTATAATACTAATAAGAATGTACTTAAGTTAGTTATGTTTTCATCATCATCAGCAGGTCTTTTAGTCTCCGCTGCAGGAGCGCGACCCTCTCTGTACTACCAGAGCCATACTTGGCCAGAGCAGCCAGAGGATTTGGCCTACACTCTTCATGTTGGCCAGATGGGTCGGAGAGGTCTCACTGGTGTTTATATGAGATTTGTTTAGATGTTTAGTTTAGTTTTACAGATACTTATTACTTTAATAATATATTCTTGAATACAAGATGTACTATTTAGGTAACTATATATAAAAACTTACCTCTGCACTGTCATCCCATTCATCATCCATGATCTGTAAAGTAAAATATGCAATAACTTTGACGGTAACAATAGGTAGGTAACTATGTTCCTATTTTTAATTGCTTTACATGCCAACTTTTACAGTTTGTAACCTAGTAAGTACCAACAGAACTAAGTAGTTCATCCAGCTACCTAGACAACTTAGATAAACGGAAGCATTTAGTTTTGTTCATATTATATACGAATCAAGGACAAAGACAAATTTTTTGAACAAGTACCTACCTACAAAAGAATTTAGTTTGTTCATTATGATATGATATCCACAAAACTGGAGATGTTACGTTGATATGATCGTTGCTAGGACTGGAAAGTATACTATTTCAATATAAAATTTAACAACACATGTAAATAACGGCCCAAATAAGTAAATACCGGCAAAAATAGCAAGCTTGGACAAACTTGCAATTTTGCACGTGTAAGTGTATATTACAGAACTAAATGTGGTGTTGTACAAATAAGTATAACAAATATCGAATTCAATAGTGAAACAGAATAGTTAATTACTTACCTTATATATGTTTGTGAAAGATTTATCAAATAAATATGAACAAAGATTATAATGGCGACGAAAAGAGCGAGCTCGGCCGGAGAGAAAGTAGAAAAAAATGCCTTGAGCGGTATTACCAACAATAAATCAACCAATCACAGAAAACATTCGTTTTATTGTTTTGGTAGTAAGATTTTGGTTTCCGGCTTGAAGTGAGAAACAGACCAAAACATCCCAGTGACAGCTGACAGCACGCTGTCTTTCAGAATGTCTATACTCTATTCCAAGCCTTGGCCAAAACACCAGGACCCAACGCTGAGAATCAGCATGAAGTAGGCAGGCAATGAGAGATTAATTTAAAAATAAATAGTCTAATGGTTGTTATGGTTGCTTCTGTTGTAAATTGACCTTACGTTGATTTATAAATAAACATAATTTTTATCATTTTTTATTATAAACTTACTATTTGCATATGAGTTTTAAAGACGACAGAGTGTGAAATTTATCGTGGTTGGCATGATGTGAACTTTTATTAATCAAATTTGTATTGTTGAATGTGTGTTTATTAAAATATACAAGCTTGTTGTAAAGACAAGCTTACGATGGCATCAGTCGACGAAAATGATAATGTTACGGTTTCGGTGGTAACAGACACTAACCCCGTCGTCGTCAACTGCTCCAACAGACGTTATGCTGAAGAATTGTGTACATATTTATGCAATAAGTATAACATACCGCCCCTGACGCGAACATTGTTTGCGTTAAGAGTTAGGGGCACAAATTATTTCCTCAAAGATAACAGCGATGTCCTTAAAAGCACTAGGGATTATGAATTGCGCATTCGTTTCATGGTAAGTCTTAGCAATAAAAAATGACTTTTGTTGTCTCTTACAACAGGGGAGCCCTACTTAAATATTTATTTTGTTCTGTTCCTAGTATTGTTGTTATAGCGGCAACAGAAATACATCACCTGTAATAATTTAAATTGTCTAGCTAACACGGTTCATGAGATAGGTTCAGTCTGGTGACAGGCAGACTGACAGCGGGGTCTTAGTAAAACATACATAGGTACTATCACGTCTTTGATGGGGCAGACAGGGCATCTTGGGTCTTGCGGCTCTAAGCAGATAGAGCCGGGGGCTGCAAGACTCACAAGGCACTGAGCGTTATATAGAGGAGATACTGCGCATGGGTACATTACTATTTTTTTACTTCTGCACAATAACAGTAATTGCTAGAGTTTTGTGCCACTACTTGAACTAGTTATAATATTGGAATAATAGCTCACATTATCAAAAGTAAGTGTTTTCAAGATACCAAAACAAATTATGCAAGTATTATGTTTTTAAGAGCTTGTAATTGTTACTATATATTGTTTCCATACTGAATCCATTAAATCTCACCTGCTTTATTTAGTAATGGACTGGGAGGAATACTATTGGCAATAGCGTAAAATTGGTTTCTTTCTTATGAATGAATGTATTTATTTATTTTGTGTTAATTTTTCTATAACTCTGTATCTTTTTTATGTAGTTTCTATACACTGCTCAAAACATTATGAGTAGGTTATTAGTGGAAACTTTACTGTATGTTCAAGTTGTTAAGTTATTTCTGTCTGTACAAGGCTATCGTTTGGTTCCCAAATAATAAAAATATTTTTTTCTATATTTAATTACTTACTTGAGACTTGAAGATTAATATTGTAATAATTGTGAGCAGAAGATGAGATTGTACTACAAACTAAAGGAGCTTGTTCATGATAAACATTTAGGCAACTATGGGCATAACATATGTGCCTGCCTATGTAATCTGTTCCATGGGTACAGTACATGATTGACATGCTGACTTGAAACATTTAGTTCATTGGTTCAATTAATTTTTATTTTCTCTGTACCTGTGAATTTTACTAATTCAATCAACTATTTGACTGTTTTTTTTTTCCACTTTGTTGTTTTTGCGATTAGTGGATCTGATATAAATGCAATTATATTTTTTACCCGGACATCACAATGTTGTGTTTGTGACCACCAAGTGGCATAAAATTAAAAGCTCTCATACTTTAAAATTCATTTAATTTAAGCCATTAAGCTTGGCTGTGATCATAAAATGGTGGTCATCAATCTATGTAAGATGTCTGCAAAGTTCAGTACTAGTTTTAGTTTATTAGATGCCAGTCAAGCATTATGGATTAAGGTGCCTTAAAATTTAGTCACTAGTTGTAGTACCACTACTTAAATACTTTGAAGTTAAATAAAACTAAAATAAAGATATGCTCCATGCTAATTCTGTCATGACTTTAGGATTTTCCTCCACTCATATTTTTAAAGCTAAGGCTACTCTATGTTGTCTGCCATAACGCACCTCAACTGAGTCTGTCCCTGAAAGTGGGGTGTATCATTCAAAAGTACCCAGAGAAGGGCCTAGAGAAGAATTAATTCTAAAATGATCCTTAAATATATTGGCAATATGTTCCAGTACAAAACACAATCGGCGAACTTAACTATAAAAGCATTGTCTACCAGTCAACCTTTGTGTTAGTAGGATAGTCTAAATGAAGGTTGCAAGATAAAAGTATAGTTTTTTATATATTTGTTATATATCAATTTTTATGTAAAGGTGTCAATACTTGATTATTCTACTTTACCTACTTTGAAAAATAAGAGTAGCATAGTATCCAGCTGACTAAAGGTAAATCAGAATCATGAAAAGGCAGGTATTATAGTAGTTATTTTTTTCAGGTGCCAAAACTTGAAGTTCTTATGTCACCAAATGAAAACACATTTGACTACTACTTCCAACAGGCCCGAAATGATATTAACGACAACAATGTTCCTGAAATCAAGTACCCAGAATATAAGGAACAATTGCTGGGCTTGGGCATCACTGATATGTAAGTTTTATATACTAAATACACTGTCACATCCCTTATGGTGCAGACAGAGTTAAATGTCACAGAACTTACAACCTATTATAAAAAAATTATAAAAGCTCAGCGAACATCAATGCGTTTTACAATTCCTACCATTGCAGCTTATACTTACTTTATTTTATTTTTACAGGGCTCGGGCTATACAAGAAGAAAACCTGACCATGGAAGATATCACAAGAAATAAAAAGAAATATATTCCGAGGATAATACTTAGAAAACATGGGCCATTCCCTATGAGGCGCGCAAATATATACCTTCCAAGAATCTGCCAACAGGGCTATGGTGTCAGGTAGATAATTCATTAATATAACTTTTTTCAATAATGTAGATAATTATAAATATGTTGAAGATTGTACAATGATGATAAGTCATTATTATATCATACGATATATGGATACATCGCATCGTCAACATGTGTACACATGCATGCATTACAACCATTGTAAACTTTAAATGCCTTTTTCTAAGAATGATTTCTTTAATGAATTCCACTTAAGTCCTAGTCTTTTGAGGACAATATCTTGATTATTTGATATTTGGGAATTTAACACTTAGGATCGACCATGCTGGTCTGGGAGACAAGAAAAGACTTAGAATATTCCAACTGCCTCTTTTCGCTGATCGAAGGACTAGGCTAAAATGCAATTAACGTTGATAGGCGATGCGCCAAGCAACCTGTCATTAATTTGATACCTTTTTCAATTTTCTCACCCACCGTCACGCTAAAAGAGGCCTTTGAGTCTGGTTGCGGCCCTGGGCTCTGTGTTATATCATTTCTTCACAACTGCCCTGGAAAAGAAGTGTAATGTTTCCAGGAGTTATGTATTGTATGTGAAAGTGCACAATTCATTTTAAATACATACATACATACATACATAATATCACGCCTGTTTCCCGCAGGGGTAGGCAGAGACTATGGACCTCCACTTGCTACGATCCTGACAAACCTCTTTTGCTTTAATTTAAATTTTAAATTTAATTTAGAATTTTGAAATAATTTCAATTTGTGTTTTTAGGCATTACAAGAAATGTTATTTGGAGCAACTCTACACACTGGCACCAAATTATCTTGCTGAGGAGTATGAGGGCTTGGTGTGGTTAAATGGTGACGAAGCAATCTCTGTTAAACTTGTAGTAGCACCCTTCCACAATCAGTATCCTGGAATAAGAATGTATAATAGTAGTAATCGAGAGGTAAGTTGACTTTTAAGTAATTTATAAAACATAATAAGTATATTAAATTGACACATAAAATATGGTTCAGCTATCTGTCAATATGATAAGGGTAAAGATGATCAGGATATGAGTTATGCAGGTATTTGCATGTAAAGGTTAAAAATATTGTCATATTTATAATAATCACCATAAATTTGAATAATTCTTTATACAAGTCACACTACATAATAATTCTTCTTCCATGCTGGTCTGGGAGAAAAGAAAAAACTTAGAAGTTACATTCTTCATACAAATGTATGTTTTATCTCAAAAGTGTGTGATACTTTAAGGTGAAATGGTAGCAGAAGGTCTTTCTACAGATTGTTGGCAGTCAAATTTTTTATCACCATATTTATATATAAACAATTTATTTTAAATGACCTTTCTGCTACCATTTTGCTGTAAAATTAAATATTAAAGCATCTCAGCTGCCTGTGATGTCATTAAGGAAAAAAGTATAGGTCCTTACATACTTGGAAAATAAGAATGCTTACTTTGCTCATAAATTAATGCAAGATATAATAAGATTAATAATAAATGCAAATAATCTCTATGGTCCAGTATTTTACTATATTAACATTTTACCTACTATTGTTATCTAATAGTCATACTGATTTATTTGCATGTTGTTTTGTTTTAATTATTTATGATATGTTATCAAATGAAATTAAATGTTTGTTTTATTTTCTCTCGTCACTTATAGTGGGAACATATTTGCACCATAGAAGATTTAATTTATTTGATGAGAAAGGAAGATATTTCATTGGAAGTTTCTAGAAAGGGGACCCCCTTGTTTTTTAAATTCAGAAACGAAGATCAATTGTCTTCATTCATATCTGTTTGTGACGGATATTATAGGTGAGTCTTTAGCTTACGCAGTAAAAAAAATTCTGTCTATGGTCTTTAGTAAATGCATGCAATCCATCCCAACCCAGCTACTTTTAACATTCTTTAGCGCCCAGGCCAATAGAACAAGAATGAAGCAATAAAAGTAATTTATATGTTTTTTATGATGTTTTTTTTTGTATTAAAACTTTTAATGGTTCTGTAGTAAACAAGGAGCCCTTATAGTTTCGCCATGTCTGTCTGACAATTTTTTTTTATAAATTGCTTGGAGCCGCTAGATCCAAATTGCTCTGTCTGCCCAGTCACTAAACCGTGTGAACCCTACACTGCGCGTGTCCCGACACGCACATGGCAGTTTGTTTTTTGCATTCCAGTATGGTCTAATAATCAACTACAGTCTGTAACATTACCATCTTTGTTTTTTTTTATTATGTCGACCTTTCTTTTCTCTCAGATATATTAATCTTTCTTTTTATTTATTAATGTATGGATACTTTACTGTCTTTCCACTACCAGGCTTATGTTGAAATGGATATTCAATCTTTCTAAAGACGACGAGACGCCTTCGCTTCGAGTTCTTTATGCACTGAAGTGTCATGGCCCAGTCAAGTAAGTTGTTTGATTAAATTTTTATAAAAAAATAATTTTACTGGAAATATAACTAGAAAATGCCGTGTGATTTCCGGCAAAGTAGAATAGGGCCACTCCAAGTCCTTCCGTGGATGTCGTAGAAAGCGACTTAAGGAAACAAGTTAAAAAAAGCTTATAAACATCAATGAGACCTCTTCAACCCGTCTGGCCAGCGAGGAGAGTGTAGACTAGTCCTCTGGCTGCTCTGGCCAAGTATGGCTCTTGTAGTACAGGGAGGGTCGTGCTCCTGCAGTGGAGACAAAAAGACCTGATAATGAAGATGATGATAACTAGAAACATGCAACAACTATGAACATCTGTGTGTGTTTGTTTATCCTAACCTTATCATTACGTATTATGTTTGACTTTACATACATATGTACTAATAACAAGACATATAAAAATAAAGATATGTCTAAAAATTTACACACATACGAAACAGCTTCAACTATAGTTTAGATTTTTTTCGGATTTGAGAATTTTAATTTTATATATACTAGTTTTTTCGTTTAGTTCATAAATTAACAGGAAAAACGAAGACATGTCTAAATTTTCTGATTTATTTTGTTATTTTTAGGGGAGTATTTTCATATGGGAAGCTGGAAGTGAAGCGTGGTAAAAAACATGGCTGTTTTATCCTGAGGCAGTCTCAAGAGGAATACAATGTTTTTTATGTGGATGTGTGCAATAAAAACAAGTAAGTATATCTATGTTTAGTATATGCTTGCGCTAATATATAAATGCGTCAATGTATTTTTAGTCATGCGGTGTGGTTTCCAAATGTCGTTTCGTTTCCGGCAGAGTAGAATAGGGCCACTCCAAGTCCTACCGTGAATGTCGTCGAAGGCGACTTAGGAAATACAAGCTAAACAAAGCATATAAATATCAATAAGACCTCTCCAACTCGTCTGGCCAGCGAGGAGAGTATAGGCCAAGTCCTCTGGCTGTTCTGGCCAAGTAAGTCTCCGGAAGTACAGAGAGGGTGCTCCTGCAGTGGAGACTAAAAGACCTGATGATGATGATAACTTTTTGGTCCTTCGTGTATTTTTAAGGTACTGGAAAAGGCCTACGTGAGACGATTAGTCCCGTAATCATTTTGTAGTATAATTTTATTGTACAGACAAAGCCGCGAGGGAACGCTATTGTTATTCTCACCTTCTCAAGAGTATCGTTGGGTGTTATATCATAAATGTTTAGGTATCAACTAGTGTTTTCATCGTTTTATTTGTTTCGTATTCCGAGAATCTGATTTTATAACATTTTAGCAAATAAAAGGTTATCTACAACACTAGTTTCTAGATAACGACGAATGTTGACAACGAAGACTTAATCATTTCAACTATTGTTATTAATAAAATTAATAGGAGGTTTTGTAAGAAGTTTTTTGTTGTGACTGTTGCTAACTTCCTTATAATTTATTATTGAAATACTTAGCTACATCTTTTTCCTTGTGTAAGACAGGACAACGACAAACAAGACGGACAGCAAAAACTTATACTATATTCTAGAAAATAGATTCGATTTTGACTTTGACGGATAACGGAGTCAAAAGTGTTAGGTACCTAACCTATTAGCTTTTTGTCTGGTAACTGCTGAGCGTATGGCATGACGAATTTAGGATCGTGAGGCTTTATTTTCTTGAAATGGTCAAAGCTATTTTGGAAGAATCGTGTCACAGTACAAATCGTATTTTAATTCATAGTTCTTATTTACTTATATAAAGCATGTATAAAAGATTTGCGTTTTCTATAAAAAATCTGTGCTTTTTACGCATAGTTTTATCATAATATCAATTTTATTCAATTTAGATATTTTAATAATATATGTCCATATATTATAGGCTATAGACTATAAAAGAAGATGCAAGAGATGAATACTAAAAGTATGATTGGTTACAATCAAAATCTCAAAAATTATCTCTATTTCAATAAATAGAGATAATTTTTGAGATTTTTTTACTACGTAAGTATCCAATTGAAAGTTTATAAGCCCAGGTATGTTAGTTATCAATATCGTTTGTTTCCAGCTCGGTTGACACATTTAAGATTGAATATCAAGGCAACTGTTACATGTTTCGAGGAGAGGAGTATCAAAGCATTGAAAGTATCATCAAGAAGCACAAGGATCCCGAAGGACAGATATATCTGAACGAGTGTCTGCCGCCATCTGAATATGGTATTATCCTTTGCTTTTACGAGCCTTCTTCTTCTTATTCTCTAGTCGGAGGATGCGCCAAAGTATTGCCCTCGCACTCACAAAAATTAACAATTTGCTAAACTTATTTTAGTTATAATATCTTTTATCTCTTTCCCTCTTTTCAATATTTAACATATGAAGAACGAGGCAAAACATATTTCAAAAAAGACAACCTTACGTTTGTCTGACGTTTTTTATGAATATCAGGGTTGTTCTTTAGCGCTTAAACGACCTCCGTGGCGTAGTGGCCATCATGCTAGTCCTCCACCCAGAGGTTCCGTTGGCAGGCAATTTGGAAAATGGCCTCTTTCAAATCGTCCTGGGACTTGGATGTTTATCTATATATGTATTTATTATAAAATATAGTATCATTGAGTTAGTATCCCATAAGTCCCATCACACTTGGGGCTAGCTCAATCAGTGTAATTTCTCCCTATTTATTTATTTGATACGACATGACCCTTTTTTTAGGTTGGTCTACATAGCTCTTTCTTGGTCTTCTTGGACCTTAGCTGTTTTTCTACTTTAAATACAAAGGCCAGAACATTTACGCAGCTTTATAATATATGCGCGATTAAACTAGTAGGTAACTAATAAGGACAAGATGTCATCTGCAAATTTAATGATATATCTAGGTTAGAATTGAAAGCAACACTGCCGAGCCCCCCCTCTTCTCTCGTTGTTGGGGGTTAGGAGGGGGACCTAACCCCCAACTTGTGCGGCCTTATACTATAGCCAACCCGTCCAGTTAGCCGGCTGCGACATAGCCAAATTAATAAAGTAAAATTTCCGCAGTCAGGTTGCGGTTTTATTAATCTAATTTCGCTTGTTTATTGACCAGATGACTACGAATCTCAACTGCTACTGTGCAAGAAACCTGAAAAGCAAGGCGTGCGGATCGAGCATTCTGAGTTACAAGAAGCCCTCAAAAACAACAAGAGCCCGCTGTGTCTTAGCAATAAGGACATACTTTTGTATACAGGTATGTTTGTTTCAACTTCAAGGCACAAGGATAAAAATAGGATAAAATCATTGAACTCCCGACACTGTTACCAAGTGAAAATTAAAAGGTAATTTCACATTTTCGAAAAACTTCAACAGGCGCGTTAGGCCTTTTTTGAGATGGGAAAAATACCATTGAACACTGTTACCGAAACCGACACCAACTTTTTTCTGTGGGTTTACTCACATGACTTTTAAATGATAATGTTCTATTGCTATCTTATTGAAAAATAAAGGAAATTACTGTAATCCGTGTTATAAAATGCATTTTTAATTAAATTGTATTTTTTTAGGGTCGGAAAAGTTTGGAAAAGGCGGATTGACAATGACCTGCAAAGCTATTTGGAAGGTAGTTGAAACGAAGAAAATCATCGTAGCTTTTAAAGCTTTGCAAAAGGATAGTTATTTGAAGGTAACTTTCAGTCCTTATTTAGTTCTTAATTTTAGTGTGTCATAAACTCATAACGGTTCTACCTTTAAAATCCATTTCCGCATAGTTCCTACTTAAGGTGAAAAACTTTGGTGTTTATTTATATTAACAATAGGAAATATTTAGCTTTTCTTCGAGTTTGATAAATAATAATTTATTTCAAATAACATTGGCGTCTGGCTAACATGGAGAGTAAAGGCTAAATCTTCTGTCTGCTCTGGCCAAGTATGGCTCTATTAGTACGGAGAAGGCGGTAGAAGTAGTCCTACTGGTAGTTCAAACCTGGTAGGACTACTGGGACTAGCAAAAATTTGATGTCCATGATGTGTTTGCAGGAGTTCGTGACGATCGCCAGCAAGTTCGTCCACGTGAAGTCGAACTCTATCGTCCGCTTGTACGGGCTAACGTTCAACTCGCCCACCGCCCTCGTTATGGAGTACATGCCCTACGGACCTCTCGATGACTATCTCAAGTAAAGAATGCACCTATGTATTTGAAATTATTCTTTAATTTTGCATATCACTTTGCCATTTTGTGCTGAATTCATTTTTATGACAACACTAGCTTCGCGTGGGAATTTTTGGGATAAAAACTATCGCATTTATAATATTAAGGATACATTATGTCAGCGTCGAACGTGGGTAAAAGAATGGTCGAATATCATTCTTTTTTGGTTATTAATTTTATACGATTACGGATCGTTAACATGCGTCCTTATCCCAGGAAAAACAAGTCGTTAGTGAAGCCGCTGCACCTGAAGAAGGTGGCGGCGAGCCTGGCGCGCGCGCTGTGGGAGCTGTCGGAGGCGGAGGTGGTGCACGGCCGCATCCGCTGCCGGCGCCTGCTGGTGGCGGCTGCTGACGCCGAGCGCCTCGCCGTCAAGCTCTCCGGGCCTAGCGTGCACAACTACACCAGCGACGAGTGAGTCAACATCATCATGAATTATTTCTCTACTTGGTATTTAAAAAAATAAAAAGTCATTATCATCCCAGCCCTTCTTCCGCCCACTGCGGAGCATAGTCAGGCCTGTGTCACTCCCTGTTTAGGTATCGAAAATATACCTATATCATTACTATTCGCGCAGCGACCACTACGAAGAGGCAAATTTAGTGTCGTGAATCGTATATATAAAGCTATAAGAATAAATTTGGCTTGTAATGCACTTATAGGTATCTAAACGAAGACGTGTCGAGTTCTGACGCGAGCTAAATTAAACCATATAGCTAACGACATTGAGTAGATATTTCTTTAAATTCCTTTGCTGAGTAAGACTTCTGTACGTGAGTACTAGTACTTATTCTGTGGCATAGGCCTTCCTTCTTTGACGCCACCCTATATATTTATATAGTATAGTAGTATGAAACACATTAGTAGACCATTTTGTTTGAATGTAACGTCTAACAAAATATACTGAAACTATTTAAGGGAGAATTCAATCCATGATACTGAACAACTTTCTGCAAGGAACATATATCAAAATATTTAAAAAAAAAATTGGCCTCCCATACATTTTTACCGATCACCTGATCCGAGTTCGTATGGAAAGCAAAAAAATATTTTGTCATATTTCGAGGGGTGTTGCGCCTGGCCGCCTTTACAAGGCGAGAACGGGGGAGAGGTGCAGGGACTGGGAACGGGGACGCATATTGCGCGGTTTACAGTTTAAACGATTCAGCTATGATTTTTATTATTATGTCAGTACTTGTATTAGTGGTGTAGAGGTCGTCGCTGCACTATATAATAAGAGATATATTTAAAGCATATAACATGGAATAAAAAATATTGCCTTTTGACTTTGTCTTCTAAACATGCTAAACACGAATCCATTGTTCCAGTGTGCATTGGATGCCAGTGGATTTCTTCGCGGACATGAACATGGCCAAGCGTTCCGTGATCGGCGACATCTGGGCGTTCGCCACTACGCTATGGGAAGTCTTCTCTTATGGAGTTTCGCCCACTGAACTCAATCCTGTTATGACTGCCAAAGTAAGATTCAAATGAGTACAACAGTCTTTTAATTACACTTTAAATACTCTTAGGTCTCTAACCTTTGAGAAACTATATGTCCACGACAGTTGGTGACAGCAGTGACAGACCATCGCACGACACAGATCTCCGAACGTCGCTAACCAGGGTCGCGGGCATAAATTCTGTCCCCTGTCTGATAGAGCCAAGGGTTCCCTTTATTTGAAACGAATATTCACTCGAAAATAAGAAAAATCTTTGCTTCATCAAAGTTGAGACAAAACAACAAGGAATCGTACCCAGAGCCGTAAAATAATTAAATAACCGGCCAAGTGCGAATCGGATTCGCGCACACATTCGCGCCTGGTGACAGACAGACGCACAGACGGATGTACAAACGGACAGATAGACAGACGGACAGAGAGACAGCGAAGTCTCAGTCGTTTTTACCCTTGGGTACGGAACACTATAAAGAAACCCTTCCCCTCCCTGCACCGCACGCGAAATGTTTTCCATCATCTTTAGAAAGCAGATACAAGTGTATGCAATAGACAATTGTGTGAAGCCACGCCCCTTTGTTTTGTTTTTTTGTGTTATTTTTCGTAAAAAATGTCGCAGGAGACGCGGCTTTAAGGGGACGCACCGTGAAAATGGGCATTATATATTTATTATTTCTCAGCGAATATCAGAAATTTAAAACTGATACTTGCTAATAGCATACTAGAACGCTTTTCTAGCATAATTGTGGTTGTGGATACACGATTAGCTAATTTTTGTAACACAAACTTGCTCGTCAAAAACACCACTACCAAAACATATACGGTCTAATTTCTCACAAACGAGAGGGACTTCAGCTTTGAAACTTTTTATGCAGATTAGTAATTATGTAATCTTTAAAATTGTGGTCCAAATTTTTTTTTGTTGCTTTAGTTTTAATTTTAGAGCCATTTTTCTATAACTGATCAGTTTTGCGTGGCTTTAGATTTTAGTCATATAAGCCCTTTCGCCTTCCTGAAAAATATTGTACTTGCCGTCTCGCTTTTTCGTAAGGGTATTTAAATAAACTGTTCTTGTTGCACAGATTTTTGACAGTTATTCATCAAATTGTCAGATGGCCGATGGGCCTCACGAAGCAAGGACGCGTCACTCTTCACAAAAAAAATGACATTTGATTTCGTAAAATTATTGTCACAGTGTAGAATAATATCACGATTATATATGGGTCGAACAGTCTGTAAACAAACGTGCGAGTAACTTTCTTACACTGTGTCACTTGTCATAATGTCAAAGGAAGTGTCAAAGCATAGCGTGGCATAGATTGATTACCTGACAGACATGGTCGGCATAGATTTTTTTTTATACAAGTAATGTACATACAATATCGATTAATAATATTTTATTTTTATTGGATTGTAGTGTTTTATTGCCTAAAAGAATTAAATTATTATATACAAATTATGTTAATCATACAACATGTTTCAAAACAGTAACACAGAAATTTATATTTATTTTTTTTATTTTTTTTATTTTTTTTATTTAATTACCAGTTATGTGGCAATAAATTATTTTATAATAGCCAAATAAACTTATCTTTAAATAATACTCTTCGGATTTATTTACTTATAGATTTCGAGAAATATACACGTACATACTTTACCACTGATTGACTGGCTGACTGTTTGATATGGTTGTTTGATCTGCACTATTAATCATGCCAAAAAAATAGTAAAGGAAAATAGGGAAAAAATATTGTAGCTAACATACAAGATTTTTTTTCTCGACTAACCCATCGTGTAGGTTATCGTTAAATAGGTCTTTCAAAATATTTTGAGCTTGTGAACAACATTTTTCGATTTAGGGATCCGTTTCTGATATATTTGGTTTTATTAAAAGTTAAAAGAAAACTATCAATCCTAATTAGGGTACACGAATTAATTAGATTTTAGACTTTCTTATCGATATGGATAGTTGTATCGATATTGTGAAGGTTTTTCGAGATCAATTATTGATAGTCAAATTAAAGATAGAGTAATACTATACAAAACTTGTAGAAATATTTTTAATAGACACATCTTCCTAGGAAATGTATAGATTTCAACTGTCTATCTATCACAGTTCTCGAGAAAAAGCCTGGTGACGCAGGTAGACAGTGAAATCTTAGTAATAGGGTACCGATTTTACCATTTGGGTACGGAACCCTAAAATGATAAAAGATCTAGTTTAACTTTTAAAGAGTGGGTAAAAATAAAGGACCGAATTACCCTTTCTTGGCACTTGTTTTAAATTTTGTCCATTGTTTACTTTAGCATAACAGCCAAATAAACGTGTATTAAGCGACAAATCTGAATATATAATATTGCTCTTCTAGCATTTACAGTACATAGACGCTCCGCAAATTCGACATCAGTTTAGAATAAATGTAGTGCCCACAGTAGTGATAATATACAACGTGGAAGGGGCATACCCGTAATAAATCGAACCACTGGCTACACTAGACCACTTGATTATAATATAATGACAGTCAAAAACTTAAAAAAAAATATTCGGCACTTCCATACAAAAGTGTGCAGCCGCCCGGCCGATTTGTATAGGAATATCGAATTTATTTTTGTTTTTTGAATGTTATTTTAATATCATTATAATATAGTGATCTAGTATAGCCTGTGGTTCGATTTATTACGGGTATGTCCCTTCCATGTTGTATATTAATTTCATTCTCATTGAATTTCATCGGCTTTAGACATATATAAAGTAGCTCATAAAACACGCTTGCGTTATAAACGCAAATAGTGAAGTTATATTATGCAACAGCAATATTTTTTTTTCTCAAATTCCGAACGCACCCTCTACCTTGTGGCTCCAGCTAGTAATGGTAGGCCAGCCGCGCTGATTTTAATAAGTATTACGGTGGGAAAGCAGCCGTGTGCTTCACAGTTTTATGGTTGAGTTTATTTAACCGTTCCTTTACCGCTAATACCAGACACAATAGTAAGACAATGAACGTGGACATTTATAAATATGGTGCGGGTCTTTACCGGTTAAAATAAAAATTAGTTTAGATATACGTGTGTTGAAATACGTGCGATATGCGTGCGTATATTGGTTAAACACTCTCGGCTCTATCACGCCCTCGCTTTCGGCTCGGGCACGAAAATTCCGCCTCCTGTGTTATAACCACTATAACGCACATATGGTAATATACACAACTATTTTTCAATTTAATAAATATTACTTATTTTAATATAAAGAATTGAATAATGTAATTCTTTTTTATATAGTTACGTATTTACCCCTTACTTATTTTGTACAACATGCTGACTTTTCATTGGTTTTCGAAAAAAATTCGTATTGTGAATAAATTCCTCGATCCATATACGTAATCCAAATTGGTGTATGACATAAGATAAACAAATCGAGACCACGTAGTTATGTCCGACCAAAACTACCGCATACATACATACATACTCACTATCACGTCTTTATCCCTAATGGGGCAAACAGAGCATTTTGGGTCTTGCGGTTCTATGCAGAGCCTAGGGCCGCAAGACCCAAAAGCCACTTTTAGCGTCATGGTGGGCGAGAAGATGGAAAAGCAATCAATACAGTGATGGGCTGCTAGCCGCATCGCCTGTTAACATGATTTGCATTTTTGCCCTTTCCCTCGATCGGCTTTTACGATCTGCGTGGGAAGAGAAGCAGCTGGTACATTCTAAGTTTTTTTTTCTCCCAGACCAGCATGGGAGCTGGTCATTTAAGATTTAATAATAAAATAAATTTTCCCATTGCGATCTTTTTCTCCACGTGTCGTTGGCTCAAACTAATAAATATTGATCTTTCATTATGAATTTCGAACATTCTAGACTTCCCTCCAGAATGTTAGTCATAGCTCAGATTTCTTATTGAAAGCCAATACCTCTTGTTCATTGATCTAGTAGACTTGATAAGTCTCAGTTTCAAAAATATAACGTAACTATTAGATTACGTGACATGACCTTTTTCAATTCTTTACAAAAAAATAACATGTTACAAAAAAAGTAAACATACTAGAGATACTTTTCATTACGTCATGTTTTTCATACTGTGACCTCTATATATTTTTAACTCTATTTGCATTGCGTGTAGACATTACTACAAACCTAGCGGAAAAGAACGGGCAACTTTTGAATCAATTTTGACAGATTTTGAAAAATAAAAACGTAGAGACAAGCCTTAAAGCTCTGATGAAATAAGTTAAAGTACCACCGTAACAACTATCTGTATTTCAGAGTTACATGATGGACAACCGTTTGCTGCGCCCCGAGCGCTGTCCGGCGGAGGTGTGGACGCTGATCAACCAGTGCTGGCAGTCCGACCCCGTGCGCCCGCAGGAGATCATGCGGGATATGAACCACATGCTGCATAGAGGTAATTTAAAAAAATGTACTGTCGTATACAAAGATTTAGAATAAGCCCGTAAGCAGGCAAAACTGGGAATTGCGGGTAGGCACACAGAGATGGCAGCACACAAGACTAGTAAAAAAGTGATATTATTGAATATACATTAAAAGTATTTATTGCATTTCATTTAAGTTATATTAAGGTCCAATGCACACGATAAACTATCCGTGACGCACTTTTTAGTCTATGAAAATAGAACCCATGGAATCCTAAGCAGTAACGCACACGACGCGCAAAAAGTCGTGTGCGGCACGGATTAGTCTGTCGTCTGTGTTGGGCCTAAATTAATTCGAGTACTACGTTATATAAATTATAGTAGTAAAAGATTTTATTGTTTTAATTATTTTCTATATCGCCATCTAGTGACAAGGAAGATAAATAATTATGTTTATAAGGCTATGGGTAGGCATGCCTGGACCCATATGGAAAATTATTTCATTGTTTGAAAGAGAATACTGGACTTTTATCAAAATCATCAGAAACGTGTACAATAGCTTCACTTAGACTGGTTCAATAGATGACTAATTAGCTGCGTCAGATGCCTTTAGGCAGCTTGAAACATCTGACGCTAGTGGCCCATTTGACTTGTATCTGAAATGTTTTATTTCTTTGCAGAGTATGTGCCTACGATGAATCATTACGAGCAACCCAAGTTTACCAGTTTATTAGTTCATAAGGATACCGTCGCAAGTGAGTATTGGCTTAGTTCAGTTTATTATATTGCCGTGTCAAATGTGATTAGTGATATATTTATAAAATTAATATTAATTTTCACGTGTTCATTAATTCCACAACGCATTACTTTATACTGTTTTGTCCGATTTTCATAATTCTATTTTTATTAAATAATGTTGAAATATATTTCAATTGGCTAATAGGTATTTGTTAAGCTTGTTACAATCGTGCGACCCTTTTATACGCCGTAAACGGCAACTTAGTAGAGGGGTTGAACGTGGTATTATCGAGTTTTTAACCGGCTTCGAAAAAAGGAGGTGGTTATCAATTCGTCACTTTATATATGTTCGCCGATTATTCAAAGACGCCTAGACTGATTTGGATATTATTTTTTTTGGGTAAAAAAAAAGTTATACTTGCGGGATAGTCCCATAGAAGTTTTATCACAATCGGGCGTGTAGTTTGGGGAAGAAGTCGGTTTTTAGTTTAGAAAAATTATCCCATTTAAAATACCCACGCGCCGCCTCACGCCATGTAGTTGCTACTATCGTCATCATTTCAGCCGCATAACGTCCAGTGCTGGACATAAGCCTCACCCAAAGATTTCCAAAGTAACCAATCACTATTGCTACTATGGTGACATATTATTATTAAAATACTTGTGTGTGTAGGTGACAGATATGTGCCAGAGCAGAGCGACGCGGGCAGCAACAAGTCACTTATATCGGACGGCAGCGCCACTTCTATGAACGGAATCATACCGAGACATTTCGACAACGGGGTAAGTATCGATACACTACGCTATCACGTCTTTATCCCTCACACGCTAGTCTGAGCCAAAGGTTCAAAGGCCATAAGTTCTTACCATTTTGACTGGTCCTTTATGCGATCTTAAGATTTATCCAGGGTCGTAATAAAAAAAAGATCGAAGTTTATATACAGTAAAGCTAGCCGCATCGCCTATTGATATGAATCTTCGAGATTTTCTCCCATTCCCTCTTACAATAAACATTAAGACAACTGGTACAGTCGGAATATTACATATGTATCCAGGCCTCTAATTATATCTTAATTTTTCTTTTCATCATCATCATTTCAGCCGCATAACGTCCACTGCGACATAGGCCTCACCCAAAGATTTCCAAAATGACCAATCAGTAGCGGCCTGCATCCAGCGCTTTTCAGCGACCCTGGTTCAGGTCATCCGACTACCTTGTAGGTGGTCGGATGACCTACCTACCTATAAGCCTTGTACGTACGCCCTACGCTTCGATTGCCAGTACGCGGTCGCCATTCGCCATTTCTGAATATACATTTTCCTTAAGAGAAAATTCAAATATAAGTAGAGGCCTTGGATACATATGTAATATTCCGACTGTTCATCTGCATTTTTCTGCCAGATTAGAAAGGAAGTAACCATCTACTCTACTGCCAAAATCCACTCTATTCTTGTATGACGACTTCCGTAGTGGTCAACATGCTAGTCGGCAAGTTGTAAAATGGCCTTTTTCAAATTGTCCTGGGTCCTGGATGTTTACCTATAGATATATGTATTTGTTATAAAATATAGTATCGTTGATTTAGTATCCCATAACTCAACTGTGGGGCTAGCGTAGTCAGTGTAATTTGTCCCTATATATTTATTTATTTATCTGCATTTTTCTGCCAGACCAGTAAGGAAGTAATCTCTATTCTTACTCTAACCCTAATCTTATATTGTTTGATATGACAGTTCAGACGGATGGATTCGCTGCTAAACGGCAACGGCGACGACCTTGAGATGGACTTCGAGCGCGGGCTGTGCTACGGCCTCGGCGACCCGGTCGGGCTCCCCGAACACGACCGCCCGATACCCATGCAGTCCATAGAGTCGCCGCAGGGCACCACCTACCTCGTCAGCTGGAAGAAGAAGATTGGCGGCGTGAGTTTGAAAGCATATTTCAGTCCTACTTTAGATGAATTTTAGTTTGATTTTGACAATCTTTCGCGCCTTTGGGATACTTGAATTTCAATTAGATTTTAATATTCTATCGCGCCTTTGAGAGAATCACACCATCATCATTATATAAAGCTCAAAATCTAGCAGGGGAGTTCCTGAGGAAGTCCGCTGCTAGATATAGGCCTCCCCCAAGGATTTTCATAAAAACTCACTTAAATCTTTATCTTATTTTTATAAAACATGATCATTGCTTATTCGTTAAAAAGTTTAATCAAATATCATTGTTAGTATCCCATAAGTCCCGTAACACAATTTTTAAACTTATTTAAGGCTAGCTCGATCAAATGTGCTTTATGCCTGTCTATTTATTTATAATGTATAATACAACCCGCAAATATTTCCCACTTCAGGGCAGCTATGGAGAGGTGTTCAAGGGCTGGATGTGCGCGGAGGGCGACACTAACGAATCTCAGACGGTGGTCGCCGTGAAAAGGCTCACGCCGCAGAAGGCGGGCAAGAACGGCTCCAACTACATGGACGACTTCGAAAACGAGCTTAAGATAATGCAGGTGAGCAACTTTTCAAAAGCCTTTTGATTAATACTGACATGAGTCACAGACGTTACTGTATTATTTACATATACTATATATGAGCGTACGTGTATCTAATCCAGAGGTCGCTGGTTCAAATCCTACATACACATTAGATTTTAGGTTGAGTTAAGATGTTAAATGATAGATAGTTTAAATTTTTTACTGATTTAATTTATTTTCGGTATAAAAATGTTAAATGGATGTTGAAAGCTGACTGAGTAAAAAGTATGAAATCCTACTTCCTACTAATCCTACTTAATATCATAAATGCGCAAGTAAGTTTGTATATTTGCTTGTTTGTGGCCACTTCACGCTTCAACCACTGAACATTTAAATGAAATTTGATATGAATATAACTTGATACCCAGGGAAGGACGTAAGTTTTTATCCCGAAATTCCCCTACGTGAACGGAGAGCGAATCCCAAGGGCATAGCTACTAATTAGCTTGTCAACTAAGAAATATGAAAGTGTTAAAAGTGATTTGATTATAAAAATTCTACGTTTTATCAGGATTTTTTAATATAATTTTAAACAAAACACCGGAAGTGACGACACACTGCAATCGAAGTTTAAATTTAGCGCTAATAAAACAATGACATCTGTCAACTGTCAATGTCTACTGTTTAAATTACCGTCTGTATGTTGGTTGTTGTCAAATTGTTGTGTTGGTAGATGACAGTGACAGTGACATATAATACAGGGGTGCCATTTTTGAAACGTGGAGTCACTAAACGAACGGTTTTTGTATGGAAAAAACCAGTAATTTAGGTGACATCGCGTTTCAAAAATGGCACTTCAGTACAGTACTGAAAGTGGAAATTGCCAACTTTACTCAAAAAATCTTCATCGTGACATCACTTCCTCAAATAAGCTTGACCTTGCTTGAAAATAAAGGTCAATGGGTTTTTTGCAAATATCTAAATAGGTAAGACCTTATTTTAAAATCTGATTTGAGAAATCTTCTCCTAGAGACTATTCCTCGAAAAGGATTGCGAATCAGATCTTTTTGAAAATTACTTGACAAGCCAATTATCATCTGTCCGTCTGTTTCAGTCGCTGAAACACGACAACATAGTGAAGATTCTCGGCTACTCGCTGGACAACTCGGGCCCGGAGCCGAGCGTGTTCATCGTGATGGAGTACCTGGAGGAGAGCTCGCTCAACAACTACCTCAAGTGCCAACGCGACAAGCTCAACATCTGGCATCTGCTCAAGTACGCCACGGACATCGCCACGGTATGAACTCTTATATGCTAGTAGTCGAGTGGTTTAAGAGCAATCAGTTGGCAGCAGATTCAATCCCTGCCTGGCCGGACTTGTACCTCTAAGTTTTTAATACAATCTGACGACGGTCTTTTTCTCGACTATATAACAGAAGGAAGAATGAGTTAACGGATTACTCACGTATAGAGTCAGCTACTGACCGCTAACTGACAGCTACAAAAAAGAAAAGGCGAAGCCCGCGCATGTGTCTATGGAGCCGAGACTTGTGATGAACAATGATGTTTGTGATGTTTTTCAACACATTAGTGAACAAAAACCACTTCATTTTTCGAAGACATTTTTGAGTACAATTTACTGAAACTTACAATAAATCTCGCTAAAGCAAATTTGAAATAGGGCGCGCTTAGTTTTTGTTTTTCCAGGCGGATTCGCGCATCCGCGAATCTGTGGTGATACGAGAGAAACCGAAATCAGTCCACCAACAGTCAAGCGAATATTTAAATGTTTTGTTTTAAACAGGGAAGATTTATAAATTCAAGAATTTTACTTACTACATATATAAAATTAAATAATTTGAGTATAACAAGGTTTAGGTATGAATCTAGGCAGGTTGCAGCAGAGATTTCGTGTTTTAAAATAATATTCGATATTTTGGATTTATAGAATATTATTCCTAAAATATTTAAAAAAAATTAATTAATATTTACTGCACGATTTTGAATGTGTGCGTAATGAACGGCATTACTTAAGTAAATTCAGTGTAGTAAATAGCACTTTCTGAGCTAATGTGTTGAAAAATAGTACACGTCGTGTTTGTTAATGCAGGGTATGGAGTACGTGTCGAGTCAGAAGATAGTGCACCGCGACCTGGCGACGCGCAACATCCTGGTGCTGAACATGTGCCACGTCAAGATCTCGGACTTCGGGCTGGCGCGCAGCATCCCCGAGCGGGACGCCTACACCGTGCGCACGGAGCGGCTGCTGCCCATCAACTGGTCAGTGCACACTGCCTCTTATTATTATTCATTTTTCTGTTGGTATGCTTTTCAGTTAAGGGTACATGGGGACCGGGTCGTTATAGGCGTTAATGGGGCCAAAGCCAACATGAATAGGCTATTTTACTCTGTATGTTTTTGGTTCATTGTATCCTATCCTACTATAATAATATTATAATTGCGAAAGAGAGTTTGTATATTTGTTTGTTCGTTTGTTACCACTTAACGCTTCAACCACTAAACCCATTTACATGAAATTTGATATGGATATAGTTTAATACAAAGGAAAGGACATAGGATTGTTTTTATCCCAAAACTCCCACGGGAGCGAAGCCCACAGGCACAGCTGGTTATAAATAGATAGATAGATAAAAAAAATGTTTATACATTCTCTAATATAATGTTATAAATAAACGTGCAGGTACGCGCCGGAGTCCGCGGGCAGTCCGTGGGTGTTCTCGAGCAAGAGCGACGTGTGGTCGTACGGCGTGACGGCGTGGGAGATCTTCAACCGCGTGCGCGTCGAAGTTCCCAAGTTCGACACCAAGCGACGAGACCAGCGCGCTTCCTGGTATGGCATCTCAGTGATCAACTTATATAATAATTAGTTGAGGAGCTCGGTGGCCAGCGGGAGTGCGCATCGCTAGTGCTTCCGCAAGTAAAGCGACACAGAGCGTGGTCCGCACTTGGATGGGTGACCACAAGTGGCATATAAATTTTTCGAGCTCCTCCGTGCTTCGGAAGGCACGTACAAGCCGTTGGTCCCGGCTGTCATAATATTGTATGGCAGTCGTCAAGCTATGTGAGATGCGTTTAGATAACCTGAACACCAGTGTTGGACACTTACACACACGAAAAACAAACAAACAAGTGATTAAAACTATACAACGTGTAACGTTAAAAACTTAGCGAA
The DNA here is from genome assembly GCA_963555685.1 of Acrobasis consociella. Classification (NCBI taxonomy): domain Eukaryota; kingdom Metazoa; phylum Arthropoda; class Insecta; order Lepidoptera; family Pyralidae; genus Acrobasis; species Acrobasis consociella. Next base: position 10,079,334 of record OY743122.1, read on the forward strand.
AGAAAGAGAGACATGGAAAGCACTCCACCGACAAGAGCCCAGCTCTTAAATATAAGAAGAACGTGTAATGGAAAGGGGGTACTCTTTTGCGATTTCATGGATGGTCCCATAGTGAAAGTTGTTCATATTGATTAGAACCCTTATAAGTAGCGGTACGTAAGTTTAGCGCTGAGTGAAGTGTGGAAGGGATACTGCGCACGGGTACAGTATTAATTTTTGACTTCCGCGCAATAACGATCAGCGCTACGGTTTCGTACCGCTACCTATACACCCTTCCGGGTTGATACTTTCTTTCCGTGTTATACTTTGTTCAATAATCAGCACATTCATAAAAGTTATCAAACCTTTGCTAAACCTCTTAGTTAAAATGTGTTTTGTTTCGTTCTTACTATGTCAAATATTGAAGAGAGGGAAAGGGATAAATGATGTTTTAACTAAAACAGGTTAAGCAAACGGTTGTAAATTTTTATGAATACGAGGGTAAATATATACGGCCGAATCACACAGATTGAGCTAGCCCCAAAGTTCGATACTTGTGTGGGAATGGGATACTTACTAAACCTCAACGATACTATATTCTATAACAAATACATTAATTGTACTCTTTATAAATCAACCTTTGCAAAATTTATAATATACTTAGTTAATTTGTAATTTGCAAAGGTATTGATTTATAAAGTGTATATTTCAATAAAAAGACATGTCAAGATTGTTTACATTTATAAATACCTAACCAAACGGAGTATAATTATGGTTTTTTAAATGTGAAAATCGTTTTGCCTTGTCCCTCGATGGTATACACGAGAGCTGCTTATAACATGCTGTATTTATTTCAGTTTCCAAATACCCGACGACTGTCCCTCCGAGGTGTACAGGGCTCTCATGAGGGACTGTTGGCATCTCAAGCCGGAGGACCGACCGAACTTCACGGACCTCAAGCAAAGGTGCCTGCGGTTCTTGGACGAATACAAGCTGTCTTCTTAAAAGTACGGTTAGTTATTGTAGATCTTAGTCAATGAATTAATGTTTGTACGACAAATTTTTGTGAAATTTTACACATATAACGCTGTAATAGTAGATTTTGGTGCTACTATGCATTTTTTGTTGCCCTATTGGAATGGAAGCAGGAGCACGTCTGTTCGCGGAGAGTTGATAAATTCAGGGCTTCTTTTATTTATTTTTCTTAAAGCTTTTAAATTTTTTAAAACATGATAGCCTATCGTGACCTAACCTATCTTATTAGGGTTTCTTATCAACTCTTCATTTCAACTCGACTCATTATAAATTGCAGCTCGCTAATTATTTAAAAACTTTATTTTTAACCATTTTTTTTATTTTTACAATTTTATACAATTACTAATTTTAAACAGTAAACAACACGAAATTACTCATTACTCATTCGACGCGCATTCCAGAACGGAATGTCAATATATGGCCGCCGCGACCGCTCACCCTTTTGGGCCGCGGTTGAAATCAACTGCGTGCCTGCGGAAGACAAGCGAACCCGCCATACAGATTGCGATTATTAAGCGACAGTCGCTAGTCTGAGACGAATTATAGTATTTATCAACTCTCGGTGAATAGACTTTATATGGTAGCTAATATGAGTATCAACCCAATTCGCACAAAGCAACAAACCCATATAAGTTAGAAGAAGACTGGGAAATTATATGACAAACTTTAAGGGCAAGTCCAATCTGACTATTTAGATGAACTGAGCAAATGAATGTTTTGTTTCTATTTTAATACCACTAAACTTGCCTTGAATGATGTAAGAAAATATTTTATTTGATTTATCAGTAAGTCTTTATGTGACCGTGAAGTAACATACACTTTATAATTGTTTTTAATATACGAAAACAACGACAGTTTTAGTCAGACAAATAATCTTTTAGATATAAGGATATAGTAATTTTTGATGCCATATTCCAGTGTATCGTGGTGGAAATATAAACTGACAGTAGAAAAGTAATCTCACTAAATTGCTTATCTAGAGTAGAAAGAAAAACGGTATACTCTTATAATAGTATATATTATGCCATTTGCCATTTGCATACTGTTATTTCTTCTTCCGCCATTGGCCACTTGAGGGTAGCATCGCTATTTTTCATACAATGTAAAGCGGCTGTATACCGTTTTTTATTTGCTCTGGAAAAAGCGTTTAGCATGTATTTGTTACGCTTCTAGAAGTTTTTAGTTTTTAAATATCCAATCTTTGGCAGTTTTAATGATTTATCTTGCCTAGAATGCTGTGTTATTTTTATGCATTCAGTAGAAATCAATATTTTGTATTGTATGTATGTAAAACTGTATATGATGCACATTCGCTTATGCGATTTCTTGCGAATAAATATAATGTAAGCATTAATTTGGAAGTTTCTAAAGGGAAACGTTGATTGAGACTGGTTTAATATACGGGCTTATCTGAAACCTATTTATATATATCTTGTTTTGCACATAATTTATATTTTGTATTTGTGAACATGAAAATGAATCCTTTTGAGCGTAACGTAATGTAAATAAGGGTACATGGTCTATGAGGTTCCTCAATGCATTTTAATAGTTCCGTTTTATTTGTAGATAGTTGTACTAGATAAATGTTATTCGTTTAAATAATTTTGTTACAATTAGATCGATGTAAGCGTAAATGTTTCTCAATACTTTTAGATTGTAAGATGACTTCTATACATTTTGGTGCAATGAAAATATGATACTTGATCGCGTATATGTTCTTATATTTTTATTATATATTCTATTTCATATTAAGAAACGTCGGAAAGAGCTTTTGAAATCGTCTGAAAAAGAAGAGTTTTTCGTAATTCTATTCTTTAGTTTCTTGTGTGGATAAATCGCCTTAAATTCAGAACCCAGAAACTAGTCGACCTGACTACTTTCTTTCTCATTAGGAGAATCTAAAAACAAAGTCATTCCAGTTAGTATTTAGTTTGAAATAGATTTTAGCAATTACATTTTTTAACAGAATTTCTTTTTTTATCGGAAACTATTGAATGAGAAAAATCTCAGAAAGTATTTGGTAATGGTTGTGAATAACAGTGCTTGACCTAATTTGAATGAATTTATATAATACTTGATGGTGATATAATATGCTAACTTAAACGACCTTTAAATATTTTTTTAGAAATGTTACCGGAACCGGAACACGATAATTCAAAGCGTCTTTCGAGAAAATGAATTGTGGGACGTTTATTTCTGGTAATATAATGCGTACTTTAAGCATTATTATTACATACAAAAAGCAAATACATTTTGTATAAATCTATACTTAGCATTATGACATTTATGACTGTATACATTGAAAGTCAATTTTAGAATATCCAATGTTGATATGTATTTCTATGTAATGTAAATCCTTTTCGCGATCATTGTTAAATTTTGCTTTTTCAACCATTCTAAAATTCTTTCACACAGAAGAATGCTTATCAGATTTTAGGATGGTTACAAGCATTATTGACTTACCAAAGATGATATTAATGGAATGTTTAATCTAGAGATTAAATTATTTTATGTATAGTGTATAAAGTGTGTATAAACCAATGCGATCGGTCAGCGAGCAAGTTAAGAGCCGGAGCGGTTTTTGCCGGCGCGTCGGATTTTGTATGCAATTATTCTGAGTGCTGACTATTACATTGCGTGACATTTACGCACTGACCCTCTTATTTATAAAAAATTACAAACGTATGCTAAAGCTCCACTACCACCACGGTTTTTAGTCTCCACTGCAGAAGCACGTATCTCTCTGTACTACCAGAGCCATATTTGGCCAGAGCAGCCAGAGGATTTGGCCTACACTTCTTGCTGGCCAGACGGGTTGAAGAGGTCTCATAGATGTTATAAGCTTTGATTAGCTTGTATTTTCCAAGTCGTCTTCTACGACATCCACGAGAAGACTTGGAGTGGTCCTATTCTACTCTGCCGCAAACCACACGGCATTTGCTAAACCATTTTTGTTAAAATATGTTTTGTCTAGTTCTTTCAATGCCAGTTATTGAAAAGAGGGAAAGGGACAAAACAAAAGGTAAATCGAGTAAAAGCGGCAAAATGAGTAAACGCTGTGACAGCGTGATGAACTCCTCATCACATTGCATATGAGATATAGCTATTGCAAATGAAAGAGGGTAAAAGAGTATATTAACATGCATGCATGCGTAAAACCTAGCTGAAGCCGCGTTTGCTTGGGCGATCCAATGATGATGTAGCATAACAAAATCGATTTCTTTTCTATTTTAATTTAAAAAAAATTAAAATACTTTTTGTTTAACAAATGTCAAAAAAAAAAAATTATTATCGATTAGTTCGCTGAAAGATCGACAAAGGGCGTACGTACGCGTTCGCAGGCTGATCGCTTTGGTTGGTTCAGGCCTTTAATGTCTTATATAACATTTGCAATTAATTCATGTCAATTGACTGTAAATATTATGCACAATGCGACGTATACTTAGTTGTATTTTATTTTTAGTACTGTCCGTTTATTTAGATTATATTTTAGCATATTTTATAATATATTGTTTTTTTAATGTTAATGTTAGGAATGGAAACAGGAGAGAATCTGTATGAATAAGAATTTCGTACCTTTTGTGATTCGATTGTTTAGACTGAAATTTGGAATTTTAAGGGTTTAGAGACGGTGCTAGGTGAAGAATCTATGACGAATTTTTATGAAAGTAGGCGTATGTCTGATTAGTGAAATATTATTTAAACATAAAATCAGTCAAAAACCTACTAGATTTTAAACTAATTAGGTTGGTTGTTTGTCAAAAGTAGCCTGAAGAGATTTGACCATTAAACATACGTTGTATGCTCCCAGTCGCGGAACATACTGGCCGCCCCAAATAAATCTGACCGCCCTAGGCCCGCGTCAATGGGCCTTAGGGGAAACCCCCGCCACTGCTGACATATGCTCTTGAAGACTAATGTTTTCTGGTAATGGTATAATCAAGTATAATGCATAAATAGGCCATCTAAAAAAAAAATTACGACTATGATTTAAAAAAACTTTTTTTTTGCTAAATTCGTATTAAATGTTATTTGCTGTGTAAATTTTATAAGTTGTTCGTCTATAACTTTTTTAATTTTTATACCTTACTCAGCTCTGGTAGTTTTCCTTTAAACTTTATTATGGTACTGACGTGATTTTTTTCCACGTGTCCATATACAACTGTTCAGCAGATAGAGGAGAGAGGAGGAGGGGTAGAGGGGTGGGGATCACTTGTCAAAAAAACTGGGAGCAAGGAAAATTTTATTTTCATGATATTTTACCACTTTGTCGGCATAAATAATATACATACTCATGCCGAATTACAGCTTTCCAGTACTTATAGTCTCTGAGTAGAACTACGGACAGACAGACAAGACAGACATGGCGAAACAATAAAGGTTCCGTATTTACTACGGAACCCTAAAATAAATATTATAAGTTTTATATTATATTTCATTAGAGTGATTAAGAATTATGGTGGCTATAAAGATAAAATTATTCGATTTTAAGTTGAAAATTAAATTCTAAAAATTAAAAGTAAGTTTTGACATAAAGGAAACTCAAATTTTTACAAGCTAAATAAATGAAATAATTCGATGATCTTTATAGGTAATATAAATGGTTTTACCGTTTTGTTAGTTATCTTTAAGTAATATTTCATGTTTGAAGGACATGTTTTATGTAGGTATGCAGGTATGGCAACGCTGAGGGGTAGCAAATGTAAAAATGAGGATTTTAAATTGTTTAGATCATACTCAAAATTCGTATTGATTGATTGATGAATTGTGTTGTGTTTTAAAAATAAAAATATTTTATGAAATAATATTGTGTTATTAATTGTATGTTATTTATTGTTAATTATTTTACCAATCGAATGTCTTAATAATGATGATGACATTACATTACACAAGAAAACACTTCTGTGATGAGCCCTATGAATAAAACAAGTTATTATTAAAAATATATTTAAAAAAACGACGGGTTGCACTCTGGGAGTGCCAGCAGAAGTGAAAACTTGAATATTAACGTTGTGCATTTTTGATATTTTGGAATGGTTAGGGAATAATTTTGCACGAATTGCTTTAATTATCAGTATAAAATATTTCAAATCTTTTCTGAACCACAGTCTGTCACAAATGTCACAAGCATGACCAAATTCATTTTCAACAAAATCATTTTCAAATACACAGCAGTATGGCCACTACACAGACGGTCGAGCCGTAGCACGCTGTAACATAAACACACACGAACATTCGCGCAAGCGCCCTGCGTCGTCTTACGAATTTTCGATCAGGTCACGTGTCCTGACGCGAGTTTAACATTTTTTACCCATTCCAAAAAAGTGCACAACGCCGCTAAAGAAGTTTTCACTTCAAAAAAAACTTTTATCTAAAGACTCCTCAAGGCAAATCAAACGAGCTCAATCTCAATGGAATTGCGTCGTTTCATTACGGAGTTACTACGGCCATCTTCTAACTCCATCATCAGATCAGCTCCACGTCATGATAATTTTGCATTGTCACGTGATACACGTATGCGTGCAAAATTTCAGCTCTATTGGAAACAGGGAAACGGGTCAAATTTAACTTGCAAGATTTGATAACGAACGACAGACAATGGGACAGGTAAAAGAAACTAAATAAAAGCTTGTAAAAATTAGCTTATATTAACCCTTTCACCGCGAGACTTTATATCATTAGTCGAGCCCCCAGCGCGAGGCATGGTAAATCTAAAATAAATACCTACAATTAAAAACAGTTTGTGCCAAACGAGCATTTTTTTGTGCTTTTTTACTCCCTGTCTGAACTGACCCATACCCGACGTTCACGGAATGGGCCCGACAATGAGTCAGATAAATCCGACGTTCGTGGTTAAAGGGTAGAAGGCACAATCAGCTAAACAAACATCTGTGATACTTTAACGAGAGTATGGCAAAAGTCAAACCAATGGTCAGTAGACTGTACTACAGGCTAACCCAGTGGGAAATTGCTCGGACGTAGCTAGATTAATTACTGCTAAAGAATTTTCAATTTTATTCTGCAGTTTGCCTGCAAATTAAAAAATTCTTCGAGATTCCAGTTTCATAGATTACTTGTATGCCACAGAACTTTTTGTAGAGCCGGAAGTATTGGATATTTTTTTGTATTATGTACTTACTACTTAAATACACAAAAACAAGTCTACCAAGTCTTGCTTAGAAGTTGAAAAGTATGGTAAAGCCATAAAAAAAATCGTGAGCTCATTTGTCCGAAATATCCTTGTCCGATTAACCCTTTAACCGCGAACGTCGGATTAATCCGACAAATATATTGTCGTACTCATTTCGCTAGCGTCGTATATTTCCATTTATTCCCGACCAAAAATCACTGCTCGTATTGCACATAAGTTTAGTAGTAGTATCTTATTACTTAAAAGTAGGCTCCAACACCTGTATATTAAGTTAGGTAATAATATAGCACAAACATTATAGACTCTTGTAAAACTTTAAACATTGTTCTCTAAAATTACTTTCTGCTTACATTGCTTTTGCTTACATAAGCATTTCTTTAATGTAACACAGCCGGCGGGGATAGAATAGACCTATAAATTTGGTTTTTCTTCCGTTTATTAGTTTGGTATCTACATTATTCATTATATATATATATATATTTTTTTATCATACTTATAAATATATATAATATTTATATTTATTACATTATTTAATATGTTAAAGTTATTAAGTAACGATAACGGTGATTATGACGATTATATAACTTGTTCATCTAGTGACAGCAGCTCTAGTGGTAACGATAGTTTTGCAAGCATTCCAACTCTTTCTGATGCGCTTGTGAATGAATTTTGCGACGTACCTAAAAATTTCAATGTTGTTCATTTCAATGCCCAAAGCATTCCGGCACATTTCCCCGATATGATGGCGACTTTTGATAACGATAATATTCATGCTATACTAGTCTCCGAAACTTGGCTCCATTCTTCTCTCCCTTCTGTATTATATCCTTTACCTGGCTTTCAACTGATACGAAATGACCGCAATAGGCAAGGTGGAGGTGTCGCAATTTATCTCCGATCAAATATTCCTTTCTCAGTAGTGAGTATGTCGACCCAACCACCCCCTACTGACGCTGGTGAACACTTATTTATCGAGCTCAAGTTTTCTAACGTCAAAGTTCTTCTCGGAGTCTATTATAGCCCCTCCTCTAAAATCAATTACTTTTCTTCGTTCGAGAAAAATTTAGAAGACCTTCTCCCCACTTGTGATCACGCCATAATTATGGGTGACTTTAATACCTGCCTTATTTTAAATGATAACCGCTCATCTTCCCTACAGTCCATAGTAGAGTCTAGTAACATGCACATTCTTCCACTTAACTCGACCCATCACTTTCCAGGTTGTAGACCATCTCTCCTTGATCTTATTCTTGTTTCATCATCTCAACATGTTGCTAAACACGGCCAGTATCCCGCTGATGCCTTTTCCTATCACGATTTACTATTCTTATCCTATAAGATTCGTCCTCCAAAACAAAAACCAAAAGTAATTATTCAGCGTAACTTTAGGAGAATTAATCAAGAAAAATTTATTGAAGATGCCAATAACATAGACTGGTCACCGGTTTTTAATGCAAGTTCGGTTGATGACAAAGTCCATACTTTTAACGCAATAGTTATTAAACTTTATGATGCACATGCTCCCTTGAGACCTATTAAAATAAAACATGCTCCAGCACCTTGGCTCACAAAAGATCTGAAAAAGCTTATGAATAAAAAGGTCCTAGCGAAATGCAAATTCAAACGCAATCCTAATGATGCCAATAGGGACAATTATGTTCGTATTCGTAACAGATGTAATACAGCCCTAAGAGATGCACAGCGTCGGCATATACACAAATCTGTAGAAAACGGCGATCCAGTAAAAATTTGGAAATTTCTGCGTAGCATAGGAGTTGGTAAATCTCAAACTGATATTCCTTCTGATAATTTAGATTTGAACTCACTTAATGCTCATTTTGCTTCTTCCTCGAATATGAATAATTCGACTAAAACTGCTACATTACATAAACTTTCCACTACTTTAACTCCTGACTGCGACTCCTTTCACTTCAGTTCAGTCACTGCTTGTGACGTTAAAAAGAGTATATTGTCGATCACTTCTAATGCTATCGGAGTTGATGGTATAAGCCGTAATATGTTAATTCCCATTATAGACTTTATCCTGCCTGCTCTTTGTCACATCCTTAACACATGTCTGGAAGACTGTGTGTTTCCTTCTATTTGGAAGGAAGCCCAAGTTATCCCCTTGCCCAAGAAATCCAATCCCAAATCCTTTTCTGACCTCCGCCCGATCTCCATCCTTCCTTTCCTTTCCAAAGTCCATGAACGTCTTGTTCATAATCAAATTAGTAGTTACCTAACTAAAAATAATTTACTAAACCCTATGCAGTCTGGTTTCCGGTCGGGGCACAGTACAGTCACCGCTCTCACTAAAATCACTGACGACATACGCCTTGGCATGGACGAAGGGTTACTAACTGTTTTATGTTTATTAGATTTTAGTAATGCTTTCAATACCGTCGATTTCGATATTCTTCTCGCAATATTGAGCTCTATTAACGTATCTCCAACAGCGATTGAATGGTTTCGTAGCTATCTCCATGGCCGCCGTCAGCGGGTTCGCCTTGGTGATTCTTATTCAGAGTGGTCCAATACGTCCGCTGGCGTTCCGCAGGGAGGCGTCTTGTCTCCTCTTCTTTTTTCAATTTTTATTAATTCAATTTCTAAAAGCATTTCTTCCTCATATCACCTATATGCTGACGACCTGCAAATTTACTCCCAATCTTCTGTTGAAAATCTTAATACCGCTGTAAGTACTATTAATACGAACATAAATTATATATCTCAGTGGAGTAATGCTCATGGGTTAAAAGTCAACCCGCTAAAAACTCAAGTGATGATAGTTGGCAGTTCAAGAATGCTTCCTAAAATTGACTGGACATCACTGCCTAGTGTTGTATTTGATGGGGTTACAATTCCATATAGCAAGAACCTAAAGAACCTGGGCTTAATCATGGATGAAAGCCTTTCATGGGGTCCTCAAATGAAAAGTGTTGGCAGCAAGCTTTTTGGGGCCATGGCATCGCTTCGAAGGCTCCGTAACTTCCTTCCTACGGCCACTAAAGTTACGCTAGCTCAATCCCTTTTATTGCCAATGTTAGACTACGCCGATGCCTGTTATCTTGATCTACCTGAGTATCAGCTAGATAAACTTGAGAGACTTCAAAATGTTTGTATCAGATTCATATTTGGCTTGCGTAAATATGATCATGTCTCTGAATTCAGAACTAAACTCAAGTGGCTCCCCATTAGACTTCGCCGGAATGCTCACATTCTTACCCTCCTCCACAATATTCTTTTCAACCCAAATTCCCCACAATATCTTAAAGAACATTTTCTTTTCTTTAAGGATTTAAACACCCGTCAATTAAGATCATCTTTTAATCTAACACTGTGTATACCAGTTCATCGGTCCTCCTTTTACGCTAACTCATTCACTGTACAAGCGGTGAGATTGTGGAATGCCTTGCCTGAGTCCATTAAACGTGCGCAATCACTTTTTGTTTTTAAAAATAAAGTTTTTCAGCTGTATTTGGAAGGCTATTCGTCAAACCTCGTTGCGTGATTCCTATATTATATTTTTCGTATAATATATTTATGTATATTATTATTTATATTATTTATGTATCTTTTACATATTAATATATATATATATATACTTATATATTTAGTAGTATTTTCTATTTTATTTTTAATTATTTTATGTATAAGTATTTTAAATATGTACATACTTATTATTATTTGATTTCTTATTTTATTGTAGTCTAGTATAGTAGTTTTTGTAGTTTAGTGTACACCCCGTCTGCTAACGTTTCACTATGTTCTTTCCATCCATCGGTTGTCTGGAAGAAATCGCTTTTAGCGATAAGACCGCCCATTGTACATTTTATGTTTTTTTTTTGTGTAAATTTGTATAATTTTTATTTTTTTGGTGTACAATAAAGTATTACTTAACTTAACTTAACTTAACTTAACTTATATTATAACGTAAACATAATTTACCTAAATAAATAATTTTAATTTTATAAGTATCCTCATCCCTATTTGTTATTTATGACGACCTCCGTGGCGTAGTGGTCACCAAGCTAGTCCGCCACCCAGAGGTCCCGGGTTCGATCCCCGGTCAGGGCAAGATGGAAAATGGCCTTTTTCAAATTGTCCTGGGTCTTGGATGTTTATGTATTTAAGTATTTGTTATAAAATGTGTCGTATCCTAAAACAAGTCTTGAACTTACTTTGGGGCTAGCTCAATCTGTGTAATTTGTCCCTATATATTTATTTATTTATTTTTATTTATATGCATTTATTTTTGATTCACTATGCCTCGTGCTGGAAGCACGATAACTTATATAGTTTAGTGGTGAAAGGGTTGTAACACAAACCGTCATTGTTTCGGTTCAACAAATTATAAGTAAGTACCATATAGTTCCGGTGCGACGAAAGACTTTTTCTTTTTTTTTTCCAAGCGTTTTCCGGTCGGTTCGGTTCCGTGTTGCTTTTGCAGCTGTTTTCTTTCGAACGATTTACAGCGTTCAATATGTAAATTTATGGGGTGGCAGTAGGGTGACTCTCGGAAGGAATAAAGATCACACACCAACATCGACGATATTAAAATCTGCCTCAAGTCACAAATGAAAATTTTGTTCGTAGGTATAAAGCTAGCAGAAAAAAATTAGCTCAAAATATTAAGTTTCTTTAGAGGATTTTTAACAAAAACATAGGTTTATAAGAAAGCTATGTTTTCGTTTAAAACGCATAATATTACTACTAAAACACAGACAACAAAGTGACAGCAGTTTTTTTGCCGTATTTGTGTTTCTTTATTTCCTGTTTCAAACAATCTGTTTACTCCCATGGTTGACTTGGAGAAAAAGCTTTTAGCGTTGAGTCTGCAGATTCTTAAATTTTACACGCCTTATATTAGCTTCATTTATTGCGTAACAATAAAGTTCTCATACTTAGGTACCTACGTCTTTATCCCTAATGAGGCAGATATATTATTTTGGGTCTTACGTCACATGTCACATATATACCTACCTTTTACATTTGTATAGATATTACTCGTTAGTTATGCTGAATATAGGTACCGAAGTGGATGATTTTATACAACGATGAAGGGACATACCCATGATAAATCGGACCATGAGCTGTACTAGATCATATAGTACAATTAAATTAAAATAATAAACAAAAACCAGAAAAACATCAACATATCCGAAAAGTCAAAACATTTTTTTGTGTTTTGGCTGTTATTTCAATTTCATTATACAATAGTGATCTAGTATCCCCGTGGTACGATTTATTACGGGTATATCCTTTTCATGTTGTGTAATAAGAAGTACCAAAGTATGTGCCTATAGATAGGAATATACTTTATCTTAGAAAGTTGTCATCTGTTCCAGAGGGGAACTGTGTGCGAGTGACACAAGATAACAAGTTTAGGCAGATGAAGGATATAGTATTGACTCAAGTAGGTACTTGCTTGCCCTATTGTTGGCATTGGTCCATTAATTTGCTTGACAGATTCGTGGTCGCTGTCCTCGAAAAATATGCTGACGTGGACCACGCACAAATCACTCGGGAATCTCGGGATATGGTAATATTGTGGTAGCTTAGTTCATTATCTCGTTCCTTATAGGGGTCCGGTTAGCAGCTTTATACAAAAGGTAGGTAATAGTAGAAATACTTATGTATCCAGTTTGGTTATAAGTGCCTATGTAGGTAATTAAAATAAAATTAGGTAGATAGATATTTTAACTTTTTTTTGTCACTGCACTTTGTCCTGATACGATTATGTATATTTATCTCAAGATTCTAATTTTCTTTACAATATTTTTAACATCAAATGTTAAAATTATGTTTGTATGACACGAGACGAAAACGCGATTACGCGATCGCCTTGTGCATTCATAAGGGTAGGTACAAATACAAATACTCTTTATTGCACTATAAACAAAAGGAAATACAAAAACAGAAAAAAATATTATGACAGAATTATGATACAAAGGCGGACTTATCGCATAGGAATATATTTCAGTCAACTTTTGGGTAGAAGGAGAAGTGAATATTTAAGAGATAGGTAGGTAAGTATCACCACTGTCTGTCGATCAAATACGTTAATTTACTTAAGGTTCGGTTCCTTTTTTTCGGTAGCCATTACCTGGACAGCCCCTTCCCAAAAACGTGATTTTACAAGTCATTCAACGGCAACCCAAATGGCAAAAGAAAAACTTTGCTAATGTACATTTCCAGCAATTTGCATATCAATCGCATGTCAAATGAATGTCTGTCTAAAGTCTCATCTTACCGAAATTAATTCGAATGGGTGAAATGTTATTCTGCACCAGAAATACAAACCGAAACGACGAGGGAGCCAAACGAAGGCTCAACTGTAATCGTGTTACAGTCAAAAAACGTTAAATTTTACAAGAGCCAGGCATTTAATCAAATTGTTCTTGGGCCCCACGACGCGTCTTTTCCCCTTTGCCTAAGTAATTTCCCATAGATTTACTGGGACAGCCCGAAAGGTGACGCTATAAATCTCACTGAATCTGTTTTGTTTCTTTTTGCGCGATAATTCTGACATTAATCCCCTTAGAATAAAATTACTTTATCACCGACTTCTAAAAGAGAACGTTTTGGTTTCATGTTTTTGGTACTTATGTGATTTGTTTTGGCTGAAACGGGCCACGCCCCGAATCTTTGGTTTTCAGCAGCGAAAGACTTCATCTTCGATATTCTTAAGGTTTATGGAATTCAACATCTTTCACGAGGGCAAGTTCTTTGAGGTTTGAAGTGCACATTTATTTGATCTCGTTTGATCCTTCGAAGCATGTAAAAGATTCTTACACAAACATACTTGTAGGCTTTGGAATTATTGGTATTGGAGGGTCTCAGAAGTTTTGAAACAACAAAGTTTATTTTAGTTAAAAAGAACATAGTACTACCATGTACAGTGCACTACGTAAGATGTGTTTATATATATTTAGGTATCTAGATATGGCACTGACTAAGGAGTGCATGCAGTGACCCGTACCTTATTCTATGAATTAAATATAAGGTTATGCATAAGATATTATATAAATACTTACATACTATTTTAATTATATCCAATTTTTTTTGGGTTAGTCGCGAATGGTCTTAAACGCAAGTAGCCTATGTAGCAACTCGTCTAAAACGCTGATTGTCTAAACCGCATGTCGTCATAATGGAAAGAGGTCTTATGATTAATCTCGTCCAAAAATGAGGTGGTCTAAAGTAGAATTTCGTCACAATTATGAGATTGTCTAAACGAAAACTAGTCTAAATATGAGGTGGTCTAAACTGAAACTTGTCTAAGTATCAGGTGGTCCAAACCGAAACTTGTCTATGTATGAGGTGTCTAAATTTTATCAATACTGTGAGGAGAAAATTAAAAAAATCCTACTGCAATATATTTTAAATATGCAACACCCTAGATATGTCATTTTACTACTCGATGGGGTAGGATTGCATACGGCCCCCTCTTAGTCTATAAGTGCAAGAGTTAGAATTTAACGAGTTTACATCTTAGCCATACTTTATAGTTTTAAAATTAAAACTTTTATTGACGTCTATAGAGTTAAAATTATAAATATTAAGCTTCTTTTAAAAATCAATAATAAAGTAAAATACTTTTTATTAAAGTCATACAGATTGCATTTATATCGCATATCAATTCGTCGCGATCTTTTTTTAATAGATTTTCACCGATATGAAGGCGCTGGACAGATTTGGAGCCGGCGCAGTGCAGCAGAAAATCAATACCTAGTTCTTCCATTAAGTTTTTATGTAAAAAATGGACAGTACTCATATTTGAGAAGAGAATGAAAGAATGTTATTTTTGGTTTTCCTTTGAGTGACAGCTGTACGATTTCACTATTTACCTTATTATTGCGCTAGTTTTAATGTACTCCTAATAAAAAGTTAAGTTTAAACAGTAAAGTCTATCTTTTAAGAATAAAAAAGTGACATTTAGTTTTACACTAAGGATACCATGAGTCGAATAGAACAAATCAATTGTTATACTATTTTATTCTTGAAGTGGCTAATATTAATTTGATCGTCTTAATAAATAATAATATATGTAGTACACATGTTATTTCATTTCGGTATCTACTATATCTTATTCCCAACTTCGTATACGCCCGTAGAAACCATACCGGTTTTCGGGATTAATGTCATCATCATCATATCAGCTACTGGAAGTCCACAGCTGGACAGGCCTTCCCCAAGGGATAAATGTATTTTTCATTTATTCAAATATATCTAAAGAAAAAAAAAATGGCAAGCTTACTTTTACTCTGATAGTACTAGCAGTTGTCGACTCTTCCAAAGGGTTTAGGCATTTACATTATTTATCACAGCAATGTGCTACGAAACTGCTAGACCGATTGTCAAGTCCGTGACATAGACGAACGCTCTTGTATGTAACGTATATGTATCTAGACCAGTTGCAGTAGTAGGCTAAAAAACATCTAAGACTAGCTGCATTTTAGGTAAAGTAACATTTTAGTCTACTTGCATTTCGTACGAATTGATATTTAGACCACTTTCAGCAGTAGACATAATAACATAGGGGACTAGCTGCCATTTAGTCAAAATAACATTTGAGACTACTTGCAACTTAGACGAGTTGCTTATTAAACGAGTTCCGAGTTGCGTTTTAGACGAGTTTCTACAAAGACTATTTGCATTTAAGACCATTCGCGACTAACCCGAAAATTACCTAAATATATTATGCACATTACAAAAATAACATGTTAATCTGAGCCTTTTATTTTTTTTTACATTTTTCGAATTGTCCTGGGTCCTGGATGGTTATCTGTATATGTTATTGTTATAAAATATAAAAGTCTCGAACTTACTCTAGGCCTAGCTCAATCAGTCATTTATTTATTTATTTTGCATTAAAATAAATTGCAGATTGTGGTCTTTGGAACAAGAATAGGGGAAGTGTGTATAGTATGTCAGAAGTACTACTAAAAGATACTTACTTCAACTTCTTTAGAATAAGAAAAAATAATTTTAAAAGTACCTATATCCACCTAGGTTGTTCTCATATGTTGTCGACCTTGGCGCCGTGGGATTCGGTTACCTACGTTGGCAAGTCGATTTCGAGAACGAACTTTATATAATTGGTTTGGGATCGAGAGAAGCTGCTTTAAAGATTAGATTGAGGTCAATGTAACGTAAGTGAGACAGTGATTATTAGATTTAATTTTTTTTAATTGCTAAAAATACAGATACTTACTATACTTTCTTACATACATGCTTAGACTTTGAGAGATTTTAGGCGTACGTACCTATGCGTAATGGTGGAAAGAGGGAATCAAGAGGTAATTAGTAATGGATTGCTAGCCGTATCACCTACTGACATGATTCTGATTCCCGCGATCAGCTTTTAGGAGAATTGTGTAGTATAGTGCCGATAGGTATTTGCAAAAATTATATCTGTTTAACGCCACTCTACCTCCCCACCGTATTGTGCGATAGAGAGTTGCAAGTCCTAGAGGCGATTGCCTATTTTTAAACGGTTTTATTATTAAACGGTTTTATTTAGCTTGCCCCGTTTGTTTATTTATTTATTTGTTTGGGTCAAATCTAGTAATTTAAATTACACCCCCTTCCTGTTGACAGATTGTTCTGAAATTTGGCACACACATTTCATTCTGATGACAATACAATGTTATATATTTTGTATCATTTTAAATCCAAGATGTCCGCCAGTACAAAATGGCGGATTACATTATCTTTCACAACTACCTCAATATGGGTATCAAATGAAAGGGCTTAGATAGAAGAATAAAGTTCGCTATTTAAAAAAACAAAAAATTAAATATGGCCGCCCACAAAATGGCGGAAAGTATCAATATGGGTATCAAATGGAAGAGCTTTGATACAAGCATGAATGTCCCATGTCGGTGGCTAAGATCAAAGAATTAAATAGAATGAGAAGTATATTTTAACAAAAGAATAAAAAACTAAAAACTTAAAAATAAAATAAGTAAAAATTTTTTTTAAGTTAAACGGCTTTATTCTAAAGTAAGACAATAATGATGTACTAAAAGCTAGAAAATAATTCGGTAGGTCCTAGCTACCACTCATCACACCACTCTCGTCATCAATCTAGGGCATTAATCAGACAAAAAAAAATCGTTGGGCGTAATGTAACCTAAGAAAATATGTAAGTAAATAGCATTGATATGTATAACGATTGACTTGATAGAAACATCACGCGCCCAACGATTTTATTTTTTTGTCTGATTAATGCCCTAGATTGATGACGTATGACGTTGTAGACAATAATGATGTACTAAAGGCTAGAAAATAATTCGGTAGGTCCTAGCTTCCACTCATCACACCACTCTCGTCATCAATCTAGGGCATTAATCAGACAAAAAAATAAAATCGTTGGGCGCGTGATATTTCTATCAAGTCAATCGTTATACATATCAATGCTATTAACTTACATATTTTCTTAGGTTACATTACGCCCAACGATTTTTTTTGTCTGATTAATGCCCTAGATTGATGACGAGAGTGGTGTGATGAGTGGTAGCTAGGACCTACCGAATTATTTTCTAGCTTTTAGTACATCATTATTGTCTTACTTTGGAATAAAACCGTTTAACTTAAAAAAAATTTTTTACTTATTATATATCCTTCTGAAATATTGTTTCGGCCGATAACGTTTCCACCCCCGTAAACTTTAACGAAATAAGACAATTTAGGTGTCATTCGATTTGGTACACCTTAATCCAAAGCTGTACGCTTTTTTAGTAATTCGGTTTAGTTTAACTTAAATAAATTAAAACGCTTGAGGTATTTTTTTATTCATAAATATAGATATTTAGATGCTAATAACTTTTGTCGTAAGCAATATTTCTTTAAAATAAAAACGTACGGCCCTAAATATCTAATATATTAACAACATATGAAAAAAATATCAAAATTGGCCTATGTTTAAGGGGGGCAAACGTTATTGCTTTTTGTATTGAAATGTAAAGCTTCACTGCGCTGGTATATTCTGCGTTTTTCTTTTCTCCCAGACTGGTTTGTCGCTGTTAACTGTCTGTGGCATTGTAGCGTTCGAACGGATGGACCGATTTCGATGCGGGTTTTAAGCAAGAAGGGGCGTTTCCCTAGCAAAAAAAATGGCGCTACGGATATCAATCTCTAAGCTACTCATCATTAGATGGCGTTCTTGACAGTCGGGGTATTTTAATTTGCTTAGCAAAATACTTGTAAATAGCAGGATATAGGACGTGAGCCGTGTAGTTTTTGACCAAGAAAAAGACCACTCCATCTCTTTCTGTGGATGTCGTAAGACTAAAGGAATAAGCATAAACATCTTTTGCTACAACTGCATTCCCAAGGAGGGTTAATGTCAGACGACGCCCAAAACTTTTCGCAGAAATGCATTCCCAAGGACGGTTCGTATAACTATAGCCAAGTTATTTAAACTTTTGGACTATGTCTTCTCCACTTTGTAAATTCTTTGGCATCCTTGGGTGACCATTGACATTCATATTATATTTGGAGAAGATAAAGCGAGAAAGCGCACTTAGGGCTCCGAAAAACGCTCAGCTGCAACCGCGCGCTTTGATTAAGAAGAAGACTCATTGCCCCAAGTGTAAATAAGCGCATCTTAAAACCGCATCACTTTGTGCGGGTTTTCAGAAGACCTTCTTCCTTATGTTCTATGCCTAAATTAATATAGGTTAGGTATGCTTAAATATAAAAATGTATGCAGTACAGATGTAACGTAAAAAGTAGTAAATAAATTCGAACAATTAAGAATTTCACTAGTGTTCACGTATTAAACCGTAGTTGAAATATTAATAGAATAACAGAAAATTCTTCACCATAAACGTAATGGTAACCCGTGTGATAATACTGTGAATAGTTAAGGGTGAATCAATGAACGTTGAAGGGTATTATTATATTTTATGCCTTAAGTATACCAAACTATCCCACTGAATTTCTGAAAATAGCTCTGTATTCAACGCAAATGAATAGAAGACGATTTTCGGAACAAATTATTGTCTGTCTCGAGTCCCTAGGTAAATATGGTTTCAGATTTTGTTTCTATTTATATCAAACAAAGACAGTCACCATAGTCAAAAACGGCCAGGGAATAAGATGATGATGAAATCCGGTTGCTTTGTATCTTTGAACGTACGTTAAATTTAGAACATAGTATCTTTCTATCGATTCAAACCAGATACACCATCATGTATTAGTACAATATTATCTAATTTTTGTTTGTTAATGTTTATTAGTACAAAAATATCTACACTCATTTCCTGGTACAATATTATCAAAGATCACTTTCCTATAATTATATCAATTCCATTATTATTTTATCCTTTGATAAATTATGCAAAGTTCACTGAATTGCTTTCGTTACAAAAATTTAACGAAAACAAAGTTTTTTTTTTCCTTAAGAACTTGTCAGGTGTGTGCACAGGGAGTGTGCAGATGACAAAGACAATCATTTTACGTTTTTCCTTCAGCAGAAACAAAGATGGTAGGCGTATTCTTTGAAGAAAACAGGGAAAATTTAAATAAAAAGGCATATAGCGGAATTCTCAAGGCTCGTATTGTGTCTGACTGATCATGTTTTATGAAAAACGTGATAAAAAATACTTAGTTGTCAGTTCTTTAGTATTGTTTGTTTCTATCGTGTTTCGCCTCTCCGCTGAAAAGATTAGAAAAATTCTGTTCGCGTAAACAATGCTTACGAAAAATTGAAATGGCGCGCCGTTTTCAAGCGGTGATAATAATCATGGATAATAATAAAGTCGCAGTGCTATAACATTTACAGAATAATATTTGAGCTCTTGAATATGAAATAAAAAAATATCGACAAAGTTTTGGAACTTATTATGTATACTAACGAAAACTACATTATATGGAAATTTAATAGACATCTAATTTTTAAAAATGATATAGTTGCGAAATATATTATAATAAATAGCTGCGTTCCCAAACTCAGGCAGATGTAGGAGAAAAGATAGTCTTAAGTAGAACTGGGCTGGGCACGTCTGTCGAATGGGGCCGGAGAGATGGGTGAAAGTAGAGGCAGACCGAGAACGAGATGGCCTCGATCGTTATAGCATAGAATGGAAAGAGATCGCAAAAGACAGAAACAGTCGGGGAGGCCTTTGCCCAGCAGTTGGACACAACACAGCTAGGCTAGGACAAAATACTGTCTAAAAGATGACCATCAAATAGTTGACATTTAAAATGATAACGCAGCACTACTTGTATATTCTTAATCTTTGTAACGCAGATATTCAAAGACTCCTTGACAAGAGCTATCGGACATTTCCCGCACAAAGTTTTCTTTTTTGGATTGTTATTAGGTTGTTTTCGTACACTCTAAATTTTAAACATCCCCACAAAAAATAATCACACGGAGTCAGATCTGGCCTTCGGGGCGCCCACTGTATGTCTCATCGTCGTGAGATGAGTTTTTTAGGGACATCTGTTTCATCATGTCAAGGACACTGTGGCGGAATGGCAGGTGGCTCAATCCTGCTAAACCCAGGTCCTGGAGTTGTTCTACGTCTATTTCTATTTTTAGCCTACACTGTCCCACTGCAGGGCAAAGGCCGCCCTTCCAGCACTCCAACTGTCTCGGTCGAGGGTCTTTGAGGCCTAATCCCTGCAGTAAAAGTCAAGCTCGTCCCTCCATGTATTCCAGGGCCTACCTACCCTTGCTTCCGCTTTCCGTTTTGAGGAATAAATTGGGTCGCGGATTTGGCTCAGAGTACGTCGGGCATACGGTAAACATTTCCTGCCCAGTTCCGCGATTGTTGTGGCCTTCAAAATCTTGAAAGGCTGGAATTAAAAATTTCTGCATCTTCTTCCTCCTCTTTCCTCAGCATTTACCGTTACACCAACTCCTCTTTCATTTTCGAAGAAGTAGGTTCATTCACTAACACGTTGAATGGTCTTCTTTGGCGTCCGTGCTGACTTTGGGCAGCCTTTATTCTTTATTCTTACTGTAGTTAGTTTGTTAAAATCTTTATTATATCAAAACATAATGTTAGATAACACACATGTCAAAATGCGGCCAGGCAACCGACCTACTTGAAGATGTTTGACGAAATCGGGTGTGGTTCAAAGTTCCGGTTGTAGATCCGGTTTCCTTAAACATTTACGAAAGGATCTTTGCGCTTGGTGCTTCATCAACATCTCGTAAACCGAAATGAGTTCAATACACGCGTCTCGCCATTATGATCCATTGTCAGAGAGTATTGTTCGCATAATACGCGCGAATACACACCACACGCCGCGCTCCAGTGAATGGATCCATGCTACAAAAAATCCACGAAATGGCGCATCTTACCACGCTCCCCGCGTCCGCACTCGCTCGTTTGATTTTGGGATATAGACGAAACAAACCGGGAACGCAGTAAGGACCTAGACTGGACACTGAGCCTGGACATAGGTTTAAAAATACATGTTATTGTGTTATTTTTGGTACATATTGCGTACACTATTGTGTCTCGCATAATTTTGTTTTTCGTGTCTGACCAACACTGGTGTCAGGTTTTTCAAGCTGCCTAAAGGCGTCTGATGTAGCTTAGCAACTGCCATACAATGAAGACAGCCATTGCCTTCCGAAGCACGGAGGAGCTCGAGAAGTTCGAGAAGTTCGAGCGGACCACGCCCGGTGCCGGTGTCGCTTAACTTGCGAAAGCGCTAGTAAAGCGCACATCCGCCAGGCCACCGAGCTCCTCAACATACATACATACATACCAAGAATATAATTGTTGAGTTGTTATGTACCTACTTCAGCTTTCCTAGATTCCCGTCAAAGACAAAATTAATAGCTCTTTTGTTGTAAAATCCTTACAATAGAAGTCTTTCGCAAATGAGATTACATAAAGACCCAGACAGTAAACAGAGTGACATATGGGAGCTAAATCGTTTCATTTTAGTAGACCAAACGGTGCTGCGGTATTTACTTTATGTGTTTGTTACGAGGAGAGACGAAGTTCACAAAGTTAATTTGTTCCGTGTTACTTACATGTATCTACTTATAATTTGGTTCCAGTAAATTTTAAAACTTCAATATCTTAACTTGACACAGATCTAAGACTTTATCAAAAGAATGTTAAACAGCCGGATATAGAAGTTATTGGAAAAAAAGCTTCTGCCAAATGGGAAAATTTAAAAAAAATAAGACTTTATTTTGTCGGTAGATAAGTAAACTAACCATGTTTTGTCAAAAAATGTTTGTTACTACGTTGTTTTTATAAGAAAAAAATAAAGACCTTGCTATCGTCTGAAAAGCCTTTTCAATATTCATTTCTCTGCCCACTCAATGTCTATCAGCTATATAAAAATGAATGAAAATTGTACTTTGAAAGGCTGAACCCAACATCCATCAATGTTCCACTCAAGGCGATTCAGATTTGAATAGCAAATTAGTAGAATTAAGGATATTCAATTTTGTTTTTGGGTTCTACATTTAAAGGATTCCAACAGGACCACTAGAACTAATCCTCCATCGCAACCTGAGGTCGCCCGTCCTTTTGTCAGAGACCAAACAAAAAATATTTATATGGGTTTCAATTGAACTTTCATTCCTAAAATCTCCAAATATGTACGTAATACTCGTTAATCCTCGTGCGTGTTTATTTTATTATTTGCTCTACATATGTAATTTTTGAATATTTATTTATTTATTTAACCTTTATGTACAAAATACAATTTGTATAGCTTCTTCTTATCGTGTGTGTTAGTGACTAAAAATAGTGTCAGAGAGTTTTTAAACCGCTTTAAAGGCCTCAGACATGGTTTTAGGTAACGACCAAAGTCAAAGACAGCGACCGGGACCGACGGGTTAATGTGCTCTCCGAAGCACGGATCATATTACTTATTAGACAATAAGGTGATCAGCCTGCAATGTCTTAACCGAACTAGGACAACAACACAAAGTCGTTGCCCCCGCCGGGAATCGAACCCTCGACCTCCGAGTATGAGCCGAACGCTCTAACCACTACACTACGGAGGCAGTTAACACCACGAAGGCAATTATTAATTATAATTTATATTAATTGTAATTTGTATAGCACAATAGGCATACATACATACCTATACATATATATATATTAGTGACACCCAGTACTACCTATTAGGTAATGGTTCCATTATATAAATAAGTAGGAGAGGTTACAAGGTGTAAGGTTGACTGGAAGAAATTCTTACATGGGATAAGTCCGCCTTTGTATATTTGCTTTTTCGTATGTTGCCTTTGTATATGTATTTATTTTGGTACAAAACAAACAAGCAGACAAACAAATAAACGAATTTTATACATAATGAAAGTATATTTTATACATAATGAAAGTAAATTTGTTCATAACAACAAATTATTCAACAAAAATCGTATGCAGCGTAGTAACTGCTACAATAACGCTACGACGCTACTACGAGTCTACGAGTCAAGCGCAGAATACCGTTACTTCATATAATTTTTCAAAACTAAAAACCACACTTTCACCCCCATACTATAAATCAAATTTTAATAAAATTTCTATGAGAATACCTCGCAAGTATACAAAATTAATTATTTAAACTAAAAAAGAATTTTCCAAGACGACCCAGGAGTCTTCGATTAATCGGTGAACATTAATAAAAAAAGATAGTGACGAATTGATAACCTCCTCATTTTTGAAAGTCGGTTAAAAATAACGTGACAGTCTCCTGACAGTGTCGTCCTATTACTTTGTCGAACCAAATTAAATTGAACTTTGTCTTGATTTCGTAACGCTCAATGCTTGACACTGAAACGCAGGTCCGCTTTTGGAGTAAAGCTCCTGAGATTGCATTGTTTTGGTGAGATCAACTTCTTCGTTTTCCGGTAGCTCGTTCTATAGTCCTACGACCTGTAAATCTTACAAATGGCCGTATACCTAACCTATGTTCTGGTGTAAAGAAGTATCCAGCGGCTATAAAGAAGGAATAAGTATTTATTGTAAAATCATAGTTATTTTAAATTATTTACATGTTATGGTGCTTCTCACCATAGATTTAAGAAAAAATTCTATGTCTATGCTTCTCACACTGTTGTTAAAATTATTTTGATATGTTTGATACATAACCAACTTTTTTGAGCCAGTGACTAACTCAATGGACATTTTATTGTGTAAGAAAAGAGAGGTCCGTGTCGCGTCCGGTGGGCCACAGCGTAATTTTTAAGATCACAAAAAGAGACAAGTTTCTCGAATTTGAGTCTATTATGAAAAATCGCATAAGAAGATTTGCATGCTGCTTTTCTTCTAAAAAAAATATTTAAATGGGTTTCAATTGAACTTTCATCCCTAAAATCTCCAAATATGTACGAAATACTCGTTACTCCTCGTGCGTGTTTATTTTATTATTTGCTCTACATATGTAATTTTTGAATATTTATTTATTTAATGTGCTCTCCGAAGCACGGATCATATTACTTATTAGACAATTAGGTGATCAGCCTGCAATATCTTAACCAAACTAGGACAACAACACAAAGTGGTTGCCCCCGCCTGCTTTGCTTCTAAATAAAAATTTAAGGGAAATTTGATTTGTTTTTCACGATATGTTGCTATTATTTCCATTTTCACAAGTAAACCAAACATTTTTCTAAGCAAAACCTATAAAGACATGGGAGAACAAAGGTTTACCTAATACACAATATCTTTATTTCGTGACAAATGTCTAGAAAGTTCTCCTAAATTAGTTTTAGCCGCAGACTACGAGTATGCTCTTTGCATTCCATTTCGCTGATTTGCAGTTTATTTTTACGCCATAGTGAGTTATAGTTTAATTAATGCAAGTGCTTGTTACTGAAGTCATTACTTATTCTGGCTGGGTATCATCTAGTGGAGCTTGGATACGAAATAGTACCTAGGTGATCGAGTTTTGCTTGAAAATGTAACCCAGCTACTCGTAGATTTATTTTTCGGCTCCGTTCATTCTAGGATTAAATTGCATCGAAAATGTTGGAGAATTTCGAGATTCTCATTATAATATATATGTATACATACATATTGTTAAATAAGTATCTTTTACAAGAATTTCAAAATAAGATAAGTACTTGACGCGAATGTAGGGGTTGTCCATGGTAACAAATATTAAAATACCGTCAAAAAAGTATTATATACGCTTTTAAATTCTTAAAATTTTATATATATACTCTTTTTATTTTAAAAAAGTTGCAATGTTTTACTCACTAAGCTCCAGTATATGGGGTAAGGAGCCCAGGCTACAAGTCGGGATGCCAACGAAAATAGGTCAAACATATGGTGGCAATTTGTAGATCGCGTTACATCAATAACATAGCTCCCAGAGGAAAGTCAGCCTTACGACCAGATGTTCGGACATAAACGATACTCGGGCAAATCCATATTCACGTCACACTGAATGCTTTTCTTACTTACTCCTATTACATAGATAAACTTGGTACCTACTATAGCACAAAAAATGGAGTTCGCAATGTCATTAATGATAGAGTGTTATTAATATAATAACGATTCTACAATAATATCTATTATCTTCAAACTTGCCCGCGTATTAACTAAGGGCAACTTTTCATTGTTTTTGAATAAAAGTATACCTATTCTGAACATGCGAAATTTTATTATAATCCGTTTAGCCGTTTTGCCTTGAACTAACATATCCTTAACGATTTAATGTATGAAACATTAAGGATACCCACTTTCGCATTTAAAAAGATTAGAAGGATTGAGTTGATCCTCTTCTTAAAATTGTACATGCCTGTATAATAACTGCGTTGGATTTCCCCACCAAAAACCAGTTAATAAGGGTTAAAAATGAACGAAGCAAGCGATCCTTTCAAGTATTAATTGGTTTATTATGCTGTTGTAATTACATGAAGTGTTTCCGTCTCACAGACGCGAGGCTTTGGAGGCTCAACCAATTTCTCAAACAGGATGTTAATTCATCTTGACAAGTGTTACACGAATTACTATCTCGTTTGCGTGCCAAAATGAACCTTAAAGTGATGCAAATATAAGTTAGGGGTTAGGGGTTTTTGATAAACATCGACGTCATTCATTATATAATTAAAGATATATTTAGTTAACGATCACCCTTACATCAATAATTTAGATTATAAATTATTTATTATCGACATAGTTGGTACCAACCAAAGCTTTCATTATGATAGTTTTTTTTTATCACATAGATTAGAAATTAGGAGATAAGCATTTGTGATAAAGATTGGCAAAATAGGTCGTAGATTTCACCTGAGGTCGTGGATTTCACTTGGCAGCACATACCATATTTCTGGTTACTCCATCTTTCAGGTTACTCCATCCACCCAATGGAGCATACGTTTGCATCTCAGTGGTGTAGTGCCTAAATCATATATAAATACATACTATAGACGGTATAGACCTGTTATGGTAAGGGAGATCCATATTGTTTTGTATTTGTATTAGAACAACGGAATCAGACCGTAGTCTGAATAGTTACGCAGTGAGAACTGAAATATTGCGTACTTATATATATATCTTATACCTTTAAACGAGCAATTCTTGTATATTTATAAATTTCTGTGATCTCGAAAACGGCTCTAACGATTTCGCTGAAAATTGGTATATCGGGGTTTTCGGGGGTAAACAATCGATCTAGATTAGTCTTATGTTTGGGAAAATGCGTGTTTTCGAGTTTTTATGCGTTTTTCTTTCCAGGCAGAATATGGTCGCTAATTTCGTCCTGCCGGCCACTATCCGTCTGGCCCAGCGGTTATATATGACGCGGACGGCAAGAAAGAGTGTTACGGGTTCGAATCCCACTCGGTGACTTACATTTGTTCTTTTTTATATACAAGTTTATAATTTTTTTATTTTTATTGTTTTTAGACAAGTTTAAAAAAAATTAGTTAATGTTTGAGATATAACCGAGCAAAGCTCGGTCGCCCAGGTACCATATATATATTTTTTAATTTCATTAAACTTTAGTGATCTATGGAGCCCGTGGTTTGATTTATTACGTACGAGTACGTCGTAAAATAACGTCAAGAATTGATATCCCATACAAATTGCCTGGGCGGATGCACACTTCTGAAAGGGAATGCCGAATTTTATTTTAATTTTATTATACTAGGATATCTAGTATTGCCTGTGGTTTGATTTATTACGAGTATGTTTTTTACACGTTGTGTAAAATTACCCAATATCTTCGAAATGAGTATTGAACTTTTGCCCTGAGCAAAAATACGTATTAAATGATAACACAAGCGTGATAAAACTGTTGTTTTTTTGCAGACAACTACGAATATTTGCCTAGCTACTGACTCGTAACAAACGTGTTTAAATATTTACACGTAGAAATATAGTGAGATAGAGTACGCCAACTTACGTAGAGTGATGGATGGAGTAGTGTCATAGTGAACATTCTGACATAATCTATTAGATTAGATAAACATAATGGTGCCCGTCAAGCTACCGTACCGTTAATTATTGTGATCAAGATCGGGATTATAGTAGTTTTTTTGTACTTTAAACCGTAAAAAAATATAGAACCGTTTTGGCGAATACTTATAAATAAGACGAAAATGTAATAAAAATAGTTTAGGTTCTTATTGAGAAAGATTTCATTAAAAAAACTAAATTGAATAAATTATTTTAAAGTGCTATGCGTGAAGAAATACACAAAAAAGTTTGATTGAAATGAATAAAATTTACAACATATAATTTCTACTGCGCGCTGCGTGCTTGACTATCATTGAACGGGTAAGTTTAAATAATAAATTTAATTTCTTGTTGAATTTTCTACGGTTGTGTAAATGCATATTCAAGTATATTTTTGTAACGATGTAATAATCAAAGTCATTTTAATCATCTGTATAATTAAAAGAATTGATCTTTGTGCTCTTAAACAATTTATCTATCAGAGAGTAACGAAATTTCAAGATCTTCTGAGAATTCTGTATTGCATTATAGATGCATCTTATAAATAAAATAACTTTTCTATACTCAAATCCCACCTAACAGTCGCTCTGTGTAAAAAACCAGTATCCTCGTCAAATCACCAAGGTTAGACAGCGGACTCCGAGCTCTGAAGCGTTACCGCTGAGGATGCAACTGGGAATACGGGAGGATGATGATGATGACCTAACTACCATCAAATTTTTTATTCAAACAATCTAATTTCAATCTAACATCTAAAATATATTAAACAGATTCTAAACTTAGATTTCATTTGCCCAAAATTGTCTGAATTCATATGAAAAGCCAAAATGGCTGTGGTATGAGGTAATAGAGGCGTGAACTGCGCTCGGCGTCAGTAGCCGACCAAATATTGAAACTTCATCCACGAGAATGCCCGTTAGGTACACAATTGTCCAATATACCTGTATCAAATACCGTTTGACTGTGTCGCGGTCGCGGGCCGCGGGTCATTGGAAATACCAGTAGGTACAATAATATTTATTTGCCGTGGTCTTTGATTTTACAGATAGGTATATACAGATTAGGTAACCAAATTTGAGAGTAGACAGAGCTGTAAGAATCGAAGGCTAGGTACATTTAGCGTGACAGTGGGCGTGGAAAAATTCAACTAAGTATTAATGGGTCGCATATTAACTTTATTCTTATTAGATACATAACATAAATGCCCTTCTTCACTAGAGCTAGAATACTAGAAGGGAGGCCTTGTCATCCATCTTCATATATTTAAGACTATGACCTATGCTCTTGTCGGTCAGGATGAAAATACAAGGTTATATCGGATGAGTGATGGGGCTGAGTGTATTTTGTTGTATTGTTTATTTATATTATAAATGCTTCTACATGGAGATATCGTGCAGGGTAATAATGTAAATCATCTTGATGAATGGCGAGTCCGGTTTAGTTTAACGCCGCTTATAATCTCCCGACGTCTACTTCGATTAGGTCAGACGTCACTAAGATTGGAAATTCCGAATCAGGAGGCCTATTTTTGAAGACAGGAGTTAAACCACGAATGATTAGCGTTTATAAGCTCAGTTTTAAATCGCACGAAAACAAAATTTTCAACGAGTGGTCAAAGAAACCTTCGTCTTTTTTATCATGAATAATCAGTTCTGTATTGCGCTACTTAATTTTTTTATTTTCGGGTTTTTTTTTTGTTTTTTGCGAAAATGAATAAAATTTATCGCTTACAAGACGGTTACAAAAATACGACGTTTCGCTGACTCCATCATTGAAAAATAGCACTCCAGATTAATGAAATTCCTATGTCACTGGCTCGGGTATAAGAGACAATTTTAAAAATATTTAAGCTTCAAATTTTCTTATTCTTCTTTTTTTTCCATTTTGCCGATGAAAGTGAAAGAAATTAAGAAAAGAGTTAAATTTGCTCTATACCAGACAGTTTTTTTTACATTTTTAATTTTACTAAGAATTCTTCAGAGTTGACATTTTGGAACTTGTAGACGTCCGAAGGTTACATTAACCATTTACTATCGGAGGGCAGTAACTAGCGTTGTCAGGTGAAGATAACTAAAAATTGGCTTCATGACTTCCAAATCGGTAAATTATAAAAATAATGTTGAAGCTTAAAAATCTTTATTTATAAAACATATAAAATGTTGCTAACAAAAACTATGGTTAATTAATTGAAGTGAAGTTAAATGATAAATAATTAAATCAAAGTCGTCTATTTTAACTTAGTATATATGTATTATATATTATATATTACTTTATAATTTGACTTCACTACATACTACAGTATCTTATTTTTTAAGTATACTCATAAAAGTCTCGGCAAAATAAGTTTAAGTTGGATTTAATCTGAATAAAGTTTGACGACCTCCGTGGCGTAATGGTCAACACGCTAGACCGCTTATCCAGAGGCCCTGGGTTCGATCCCCAGCCAGGGAAAGTTGGAAAATGGCCTTTTTCAAATTGTCCTGGGTCTTGGATGTTTATCTATATATGTAGTATCTCATGACACAAGTCTCGAACTTACTTTGGGGCTAGCTCAATCAGTGTAATTGGTCCCTATATATTTATTTATTAATTAAATGAATAAGCGAATAACTAAATAAGGTATAGACTATAATTGGATTTGCCGGCGTAACTCTAAAAAAAAATCGATAACTTTAACTAAATAAATTTAATAACTTATGATGGTTGGAAATACTGGCATTAATACATTAAGAAAAATATAATATTTTTTTGTCATCTACCAATAATCGGGACATTTTCCGATCAAGGTGTTATCGGGACGTGTCCCTATACCCCTTGAAATTGAGCCGTCCACTTGAATCAGGACGCCTGGCAACGCTAGCAGTAACGAAGCCTATTTGCCTATACAGTTCATCGACTAAATTCTGTATCCGTTGGAGCACATGTACAACATCAATCCTGTAACAAAGTAAATTCTTTTAGATCCTATATTAAAACGGAGCGAGAATGCCCCAGAGAATCCCGCGACACAAATTGAATTTGTCCGTCGCTGACAATTATTGACGCGCGGCAGACCGTTGATTTGAGAGGTACAAGTTCTCTGCCACTTAGCATACTTATCATTTAACATGGAGGTGATAACTTGCTGAGAATTGTCACGATTCCTGCGTTACCGTCAGAAATAGGAGAGCTAAAAATGTTTCGGAACTGAAATGGATACCACGTAGGCATGAAGCTAAAGGGTTCTACGTAGGTTGGTTATGGTAAGTGTCAGATAGTACAAAACTGAAAATGAACATTGAATAAACGAATAAAAGTAATAGGTAGACATACGAAGAGGGAATAATTCGATCAGATCATCTGTTTTCAAGTCAGTACATTTGTACGTGCCTATTGTATATTTTATCTGTTGTATATAACAGTCCCAAAAAAGAACATAAAAGAGTTTTCTTTTCCTGCTCTGTAGTGTAGCCCTACTTTTAAAATAGGAGTAAAAGAACGATAAAGTGGCCTTATAGAATTTATGCACCATATTTGTAGCCAGCAACGTAAGCTTTAAATGCAATTCAGGTGAGAGGGCAATATCTAGCTCAATTTAAATGCCAAGGAAACTAGACCGCAGTAGTGCGGATATTTATTCGGGGAAGTTTTGTTGCCTATATAACATGGTGGCAGCGTTTCAGCGAGACCCGACCGTACGAGACTTAGCAGCAACTTCCGAAGTAGTTCCATTTGATTACTTTCGAAGTACATTACATTATAGGTCCATGTTTCAAGTTATTCAATAATTACTTAAGTTTTACTTTATTATTTTGCCAGAAGATAATCCTAAAAATGTAAATTACAAATTAATAGTTACAAGAATTAACGTAACACGTTTAATGTCTAAAGGAATAACAAAAATATTTTTGACCACATAAATAGTTAACCTCATATTAAATTTCAAATGTTATTGAATGGAACATAATTAGCGAGACTTCACAACAACAACAAAACTTTTAACGCTGGGATCCGGTTCGAGTTGTCGCCTTTAGGTGCGTAATTCCATTATAATGCCATAAAATTATACAATGTACATGTAAGTAATGTGAAAACATTGATAACGTTTGGATGAACCACGCATGAGGAAAGACCATTTATTTACTTAGGTACGTGAAGGGTTCATAGTTGTTCATTAAGTTTGTTTTCGAGTAAGTTGCCTATCTAGTCTATGGCTTAATTGGCTTTCGCAGCTAGAGGAGCCTCCCTGTTAGCTAGCTAGCGTTTGCGACCATTGGCATAATATTTTATGCCAACGGTCGCAAACGCCAACTCGCTATTGCGTACTCTAGATGCGAGTTAGTCCCATAAAATTTTTATCAAATTCGGTTGTGTTGTGTAGTTTTTGGGTGAAGTCGATTTTATACTCTGACTCTATACGTGAGTTACCCGTGTTTTGAAATTAATAAAGTCGATTTTAAGTTTTTAAAAACTATTAGAATTAGGATGTGTTGATTTACACCCTAATTTCTAATAATATTTCTTTGTTATAAAACAATCACGATTGTCACTAAAACCACACGTATTTAATAATTGATCAAAAGCGAGCCTTTGCCACAACAAGAAAAGTTTCCCACGACCCGGTCGTGTTTATGTCGTATAATGTTACACGTCGAATATGTGCGTGCGATCAACCCCCTGAGGTAAAAGAGTTTCTTTCCATAATGAGGTCACGGATCCGAACGTCACTGTTTGTTTGTCTTTATATAAGTACATTATATCTCTACAATAGGTATTCTCTTCATTTTGGCGCGTTCCCGGTTGTATCCTTAACTGTCATGCTGCTTCGGAGCCCGGGGTGCTCGTGCTTTTATCTCTAAATATAGGAAACTAGCCAAAGCCCGCGACTTATTTCGCGTGGACTTATGACTCCGGAAAATACTCATCAGGCTGAACAACTTTTGCTAAGGCGTCATTTTTTATTTCTTATAGTTTAGCTGGACCATTATGGTTCTGCATCAGGTGTTCCATTTTCCATAATCAATTGTAACCTATATGTTGCCCAGGCTAACAGCTGTTTTAGATAGTTTCATTTCGATCCGTCCAGTATCTTCGGAGATTAGCGTGCACAAACAAACAGACAAACAGACAGACATTTTTTTTTAAATTCTTACTCTATTCCTTTGGAAATATATTTAATGTACAGACACAGTTTTTACTCTTTTATTATATGTATAGAAAATAGAATAGAATAGTATGTACATCAAGGGTGCCGAAGACTATGCGAAATCGACAAGAAATACCCAGAACAGTTTAAAAATACAGCCAAATCGTCTTGGCTGTATTTTTTACGACCGGCCGCCTGTCAGACCTTAACCTTATTGAAATTGCAGATGTAGGATACTACAGAGGTTGTCAGATGTTTGTGATTGGTTCTATAATTTGCCCAAGACGAGATGAAGCGGTCGTATTCTAAGCCTGAAACCATATGACCACGTACAGTTATATAGAGTCTCTGATATTCAATTATATTTACCGGTATACATTGAACTCATTTTTAACGAGGAAGAAACAGGCGTGGTGCAATGTATGTATGTATTTTAAACGAGATTGATTAGTAGACATATTAATAGAACAACATTTGCGGCAGCAAAAGTTTTCTTTCAACCTTATCTTATTCCGTAATTCTTCTATGCCCATCTTAGAGAAAAGAAAAGACTTAGAATTTACCAGCAGCTGCTAGCAACCTATCATTATTTTGATTTATTTTTTCACCTTCTCGCCCACCATCATCACCATGGTTAAAGTGGCCTGGCCTCCGTCTGCTTAAAGCCGCAAGATCCAAAATGCTCTGTCTGCTCCATAACTGATTCGTGGAGACGTGACATTATGTATGTATTATCCTGTATAACGTTTTCACTTTGTGGAAATAACAATGAAAAAGTCGAAACTCGAGACCAAACAACCAACAAAGAGCATTTGTTCCCATAACGAGTCCATCTCTATATCGCTAAAAATAAACGTCACGGGAAGGTTTTTGTGTACATACATATTACTTTTGGATCTTTTCCTTTTGTAGGCGGCGGATAATGCACACTATCTATTTGTGGACACAAACAAATACGTAGGCAAATATAAACTTTGCATACAACGAGCCGGGAAGTAGTTAGGAATATGGTAATATAATAATATTACGAAAATCTATCTTTATCTCACGATTCAAGCTTAATCTATCCAATCTTTATCTATGTAATGATACTGAATGAAAAGATTTTTGTAAGAATAAAAATATTCTAATAGGTAAATATAATAAAACTTTAAAAAAAGTTAAAACAAACATATTTTCCACAATATTGTTAGGTAACAAAGATTGTTACGTCGGTATACCTAACAATATCTACAATAATATTTTCATAGTACCTACCTAAATATTGTTGTAAGGTTAGGTAACGACGCTTTGTTTTAATTATATTGTCAACCGAAACGTTACAATTGGCTTTGGAGAAATTACCAGGGGACTAACAGAAATTTATTAACTGAACGAAACTAACCCCACTTAAACAGTTTGCGATGAGTTCCTCAGTAAAAGCTTAGAGAATGGTTACGTAACCAATGCACGGCATGTTTCGAGACTAGAAATAAAGTGCGTTTAGATATATTTATATTTCCTAACCTTTATATGCATTTAAGAGGAAATAAGTCTTTAACTGCCTTTAATAAAATAAATATTTTCTTTTTTAAATCAGCATTTTTTTATTATAGAATAAAGTTAAAGGAAGAAAAAGTACGAGTATATTACACATTGCTGCATAATAATCGGCAAAAATTGGTTTGTTGTGTTCTTATTAGGTATATAGTTTTTTATGATTACTTATATATACATAGAGTAGAAAATGGGTGTGCGTTCTTTTACAGACAAAAGTTTTATACATTTTGGTTATACAGAAAAAAAATCTCAGACTATCATTTCATTGAATAATCAATACTTAGATCACGTAGTGTGAAGAATTTTTAAAAATAGATTTTTGTTACACAGAACAATGTAATAAGTTATTACTTTATTAAACCATAGCTTTTTTTTTACAAATAACATAAATTTTTAGATGTTTATAATATCATGATATCAAATCAAATATTTTTGTTTTCAATATGTCTGTTTAGTTAATATAAAACTTATAATCTAAACCTAAAGAACCTAACCAACACGTCACGGCAAAGTTGTTTTGTGTCTGTGTTAGTTTCTCTCTAAGCTTGAGTCATTCGCTCGCTCTTGTTTCGGTCACATGAAACTTACCGAACCTAACCTACACTCCACGGCAATCTTGTTTTAGTGTCTGTGTTACTTTCGCCTTCAAAGCTTGAGTCGCTCGCTCGCTTCGCTCGCTCGTTCGTTTTTTGGTCACAGGAAACCTAACAAACCTAACCTACACTCGACGTGTACGTTAGGTACCTACTCTCGACGGCAAAGTAGTTCTAATGTCTAAATTTTCAGTAAAATAAAATTTCATGCTAGAATATACCGAACAAACAATATCTTTCAAAAAAACGTTATACTGTTTGATTACTTTGTAAAATGAAAATTTAAGGTATACGAATTCATTGAACTGTGTTTCTATAAATTATGTTTAATTCAAGTAAATAGTCTTTGAAACAATAATATTAGAAATAAAAATACAAGAATTAAATATTCCATGATAGATTTTCTGCGAATCGAAATTTTATTAAATTTCTGTCCGTGGAACAAGGTTAACCTCAAATTCACGAAAATCTATTTCCGAAAGTTCTTTCCTTCAGTAAAGTATATTTCACCTCAAATATCTGTAATATTAAGTTGATTTTATATTTGTTTGAAAGACAAAAATTAAGTTTTAACTATGCTTCTTAATTTATAATGATAGATACAACTTTGACAGCATAAGTGATAACAGCTATTTTGATGAATAATTTAATGCTCTTTAATCTAAACTACTTTGTATGCTTCCGCCATCAGTTAGTTCATGCAAACTATACCACTGGCCTGCAGTACTTAAAAACATAACTTTGACTTCCGCAAAGTAGCACTTTAATCCATTAACCATTGAAAATATCAATATTATTTGTACTGGGCAAAAGATCTCTCTCTTATCGAGTGTGTAAGTGGCTAACACTTGTGTAGATTTTTCGAGCTTAAAGGATTCTGACGTAGCTCAGATAAAATACCCAAAAATTTGGTTGCGTCCTTTGTTAAAGTTTCAAAGGAAAGGCTTTTTAGGAACGGAAATCAGCCGTAGTCGACCGCAGAGGCAGAATTCGGAGATTACTGCCGCGCAATACGTTCGTTTCAATTCACATAAAGGGAACTACGCAGTACTATTTTGACGGCTTCCTGAACTTCAAAAAGATTACTGTAACCATGGTTACAAATAGGAGTTGAATGGCTATTGTAAGCCAAAGGTTAAAGCTTATAAATTCAATGGTACGAAAGCAGGGAAAATTTAATAACACTTACGGAAAATAACACATGCAAAAAATCATTCTTTTGTATACAGACTTTAATTAATAATAAATAAATATATGTATAGATAAGGACAAATTACAGGGATTGAGTTAGTTTCAAAGTAATTTCAAAACTTGTATTATGGGATACTAACTTAACGGTACTATATTTTATAACAAATACGCAGGTAGATAAACACTTAAGACCCAAGACAATTTTAAAAGGCCATTTTCCAACTTGTCTTGACCGGGATCGAACCCGGAGCCTCTAGGTGGCGGACAAGTATGGTGACATCTATACGCCAATATTATATTACAGAAGATTGTCCTAAATTATGAACGAACCCTCTTACTACCCGTTTGATATGGATCGTGATTCAAATTAAAAATTCTTTTGATCACTTACAAAATAGGCATCCTTAATTTCCGATCAAAGCTACGCCGCATCTTCAATTATATTTATCCTCATTATAAAAAGAAAGCTCTTTCTTTCTCTCATCTCAGCCTTTATCATGGTAATTTTCAACTTGCTTGCCAGTAAAGGAATACATCGCGAGGAAACCTGCACAATACTTCACTGGTGTTTAATATTTACCAGACTATTATAATATAACATTGGGCTATGATAATAGATGCTTTTAGGTAGCTCGAAAAATCTGCCACCAGTTAAGTACACACTCGATTAGAATCATCATCATTATCATTTCAACCGTGTAACGTCTACTGCTAGGCCTAGGCCTCTCCCAAGGATTTCCAAAATGACCGATCTAAAACGGCCTGCATCCAGCAATTGGTATCATTTAGCATAAAATTGTATCTCAGCATAGCTTGACATCGATTTAGAAAAAAAATGTCTATCACATAGATGCGTAAAGATCATAAGGCCCGCCCACATCCGATAATCGGTGACAATTTGTAGGAGAAAAATAAAACGTACTGTTTGGAATAGTACAACGCACACGTCCCTACATAAAGTAGGTAAGAAATTCATACAAAAAAAAATCGGCCTGACTATCGGTCCTATAAAAAGTGTGACGTGGGAGGTACCCTAAAATTGGGATAATTCTTAGAGCTACTTTATCTACTCAATGGTATGGTGGAGATCTACAAAAATGTCATAACTATTAGCTACGCCGCGTCGTAGTCGCAGTTTGTAGCACGTAAGATGTACGCAGGAAGTACCTTAAAGCCTGGTCCAGACTAGAGATGTGCCGAGCGGCAAATTCCCCGTTGCGGGCAATATTCCCAATCTTGCCATTGCCGGTAAATTTCCATTTTGCCGGGAACATTGGCAATATTGCCGATCCACTTAAATTGCTTTGTTATATCAAAATTCTGATTATTTTGTAAATAAACTTGAAATTTATTAAGAAATAACCGCCTAGGGGTAAGTCGCACTCGCGCACGCAGGGTTCCGTACCATTATCTATAAAAAATCACATTTGTTGTA
Source organism: Acrobasis consociella (assembly GCA_963555685.1). Taxonomy (NCBI): domain Eukaryota; kingdom Metazoa; phylum Arthropoda; class Insecta; order Lepidoptera; family Pyralidae; genus Acrobasis; species Acrobasis consociella. The sequence goes on from OY743122.1 coordinate 10,116,781, forward strand.
TGAGAGCCCCCCTTAAATATTTATTTTATTTTAATTTAACTATGTATTTTTATAGTGCATATACAACTAAATATTCTGTGAATATTTCACGCCTCTAACTCTTGCTGTTATTAATATTGAGCTAAAAACGTTAAAAAAATCACGTTTTTTGTGTGGGAGCCCCCCATAAATATTTATTTTATTCTGTTTTTAGTATTTGTTGTTATAGCGGCAAAAGAAATACATCATTTGTAAAAATGTCAGCTGTCTAGCTATCACGCTTAATGAGATACAGCCTGGTTACAGACAGATGGACAGACAGGCGCATGGAAAGACAGAAAGACGGACAGTAGAGTCTTAGTATTAGGATCCCGGCAAAACGGGACCGGCAAATTCGGGCCTAGTTGCGGAAAATTTGTCCTCGAGGGAAGTAAGGATCCCGGTTTAACCCTTTGGATATAGAACCCTAAAGAACTCGCACTATCCGCATCCGCAAATGCGGAACATTTGCATTCCTTTATACATCTGCATCCGCAAAAGCTTCGCATAGATTGATGCGGATGCGAATGCGGATGCGTATTAAGAGAAAAAAAGCCGCTGGATTTCAATGAAAATCTACTTAATAACTGGATAGTCAACTATTAGTTTGCCCAAATTTTGAACCCGCGAACCTCATATTTCCGCAACCCCTTGATTGATTTGCCCAAATCGCTTATGTCTGAACGAAAAAAAACTTATTTTGACACGCGCCTACCAAATTTCCTGAAGATCCGATAAAAGATGCTTAGAACGTTAGATTGTTCAAGTAGACCCTTTGCTAGCTTTGCTCGCAAGAAAAACACTTCCTTTTTTGTTTATCTCTAAAAATTGTGTAAAACATCTAGAATAATACTGTGTTTTTTATTTTTTTATCTTTAAAACTGACTGACCAAAAAACGGCCTATTACTACGTGACGCTTTAAAGACGTCATTAAACAACTTGCGTTCGTTTCGTACCGGCTGGCCGGTTAGTGCGTATTTCTGAGTTTGGACGAATATTTCACACACATCCATACTTATATATAAAGCTGAAGAGCTTGTTTGTTTGTTTGAACGCGCTAATCTCAGAAACCACTGGTCCGATTAAAAAAATTCTTTCGGTATTAGATAGGTCGTTTATCGAGGAAGGTTATAGGCTATATTGCATCACGCCCGCGACTTCACACGTGTGGTTAACGCGGGCGAAGCCGCGCGCTGCCTCTAGTTAGATATAAAATGGCTAATCTGCTCACAAGAAAGTCATGTGTTTTGATTACCTGCACTAGTACTACGGTAAAAACACCAAAAAAGCTGTTTTTTCAAGTTCCTCGAGATTCAAAAATGGTTTAACGCTGCGAAGAGAGCTGATCCTGTAGCGGCTAAAAGTTATGTACTATACTGTTGTGAAGACCAAGATAGAACGAGCGAGTGAAGTGAGTGAAGCGAGCGAAGCTGTTCTCCGAGTCTGTATAAATAATCTGGCGTTTGTACGAGTTATCGAACAAACATACATAAATAAAATACATGTATGTTTATTTTAAATTTAGCAGGTATAATCGAAAATAAAATTTTGTAGGCACAAGTATTAAATAGAATATTTTAGTTCGAACATGAACTAAATCAGTCAAGGGGTTGCCAAGATATGGGATTTGCAAATTCACAGTTTAGGTCAAACTACTAGAATAATATACATCGGGGCAAACTACTAGAATGATATACATTTTCAAACATATTAAAACTAGTATTTCGCCTTGAACTGTGAACTCTCTAACCCCATGTTCGTATTTCTATTAGCCAAGTCTACACGCCTAATATTGTTTTAAAATTTCCAGTCAAAGAAACTTAAGTCACCGTTATTTATGTAGGTACAAATTGAAATATGTAAAAAAAAACTTCGTATTCGCATCCGCATTCGCGGATGTGAACCTTTAATAATCCGCATCCGCGGATGTCGCAGAGTTGTTGCGGATACAACAACACTGGTCTGCACTTGGATGGATCACCACAAGTAGCATAAAATTTCTTGAGCCCCTCCGTGCTTCGAAAGGCACGCTAAGCCGTTGGTCCCGACTGCCAATATTGTACGGCAGTCACAACACAACATAAAGCAAAGGTACATGTAGTCAAGTTCATACTAAGTATATGAACTTGTCTGCAAATATAAGTTTACAAGTTTTTTATGTAACGGAACCCTCAATGGGCGACCGACTCACACTGGGCCGGTTTATTTTTCAGATTACCTACTTAAAATAGTAATTATTTCTCGCCTAAGACAAGTAATATTGACAAATCTGTATGTACCGGCAATTTACAGGGAATTTTGCCGGCAATATTGCCAGTAAATTGCCGGGAACATTGGCAGTTTATATGTAGGATCTATATTTTTTTAAGATGTCTCATATAATACGCTTAGATACATTTATTTAATGAGTTTTTTAAATCAATATATCTAATATTCTCAATATTTAGGCAATATTCCCCAAAATTGCCACTTCGGGCAATCTTGCCGGCAGCGTTGCCGGCAATATTCCCAATGTTGCCAATGTTGCCGGCAACGGCACATCTCTAGTCCAGACTGATAAATGATCGGTGTCGAGGATTCATGATACGACCATTTCTTAAGGTTTTTACTTGGACGTTTCGTGTTACAATCATAATATGAGTATTTGAAATTTGTATGTAAAAGAATACACATGTATGTAGAGACGAATTGTGTGTCTAGATTTGATGATAATATCTCTATATATAATCATACACAATAACAAGTCTTTATCGCTTATGGGGAAGATAGAGCCAAAGTTTGCAAAGCTAAAAGAATACGATTAGCAAGATGGTAAAACGAAAAACGGAATTACAAATAGTGACAGGTTACTAGCCTGTAAGTTAACTTTCGAGGCATTTATCATTCGCAGCCTCACATCTCCCACTGCTTCATGGAAATGGACCTCTCTCAGTGAATATCATTTACCACTGTCCTGAGCCATTTTTTTTTGATTTCGTTGACCAATCTTGTTTATGTATAGAGTCATCCGTTAGTAGATTTTTTTAAATATTAAACCTTGTCCCAGTAGACCTATACCAATTTAGTTATTACCTATGAAATTGCGATTAAATGTATTTTACTGCCAGAAGAAAAATCTATTAAAAGTCAACTAGATCTTTTTGCCGACAGATTAATTTTTTTTTAAATTGTATAATTGCATGAAGGAACAAGATTCCTTCAAATATAATTGCTCCAATTTGAACATTTTGAAGATGAAAGGGTGATATTCTCGTAAGATTAATTAACTTGCGTGATGAATATGTTATGTATAAGTAACTGTACATTACACCAACTTATTTAAGCACTTAGCTAAGCAATATCATAATGGCATGGATGGATGGGTAAACAAACAGGGATACAATGTTTGATGTGATCGACTTCAAATTTTGTATCTAAGATACAGCATATAAGATATATAATATAATATAATCTATATTTATCGAAAATAAAAGTCAGTTTCAAAATTATTTGCTGTCGAAAAAGGGTACTCTCTAATACAGTAACATTTTTTAGGGATTCGTCGTTTATAAAAATTAAATATTGTGTACGACCCGTCTGTCTGCTAACATTTCAGTGTATTCTCTCATGGGCATCGGTTGTCTGGAGAAATTACTTTTAGCGATAAGACCGCCTATTGTACATTTGAATGTCTTTTCTGTGGGAACCCATCACTTTCTCGCAATTAACTTCAACGATTTTCATTCGCCATAAAACTATTCGCAAATCTTTTAATACAATATTGAACAAATCCTAAAATCTGTTGACATCGAAATTTCATTTAATCGTGGAACAGTTTTCTGGGAAATGAAATTCGATGTCAAAAAAATCTGTATTCTAATAGACATCCCTTTTCTGTATATATATATTTCAATAATTGTAATTTTTTGTGTACAATAAAGTATTACATACTTAGTTTAACAAAGGGTAAAAACGGGACCCTTTTAATAAGACTATGCAGTCCGTCCGTCTATCTGTCTCTCTGTTACTATAGGCTGTATTTAAAGAACCGTGATAGCTAGAGTTAAAATTTGAATAATGTATCTCTGTTGCCGCTATAACAAAAAATAAGCGGCCAAGTGCGAGTCGGACTCGCCCATGCAGGGTTCCATAGCAGCAAGTAACATAATATAAGTCATGTAGTATGTTTTTTTTTTTAAATTTTCTATTTAAGTTGATTGAATGAAAGGTAATTTGCGGTTTATGATTTAAGACGTATTAAAAAAAAACTACTTACTAAAGGTCTCAGCACACTTATCAACTCGTAAACGGAACGTAAACGTATCAACTCGAGCAGCTCAGTATTCTTTGTATGAAACTTCCTACTGCAACGCACACTATTCGGATTCGTAACGTAAACGCCTCGCCTCGGGACCAGCTCACGAACCGCTTTGCTGGTCGGTCAACTAGCGGTCCCCGCGCTTGCGGCTCGTCGTCCGCGCGCTTACGCCTCTCCGTATGCGAGCTGACGTCTATCCGTTTCCTCACACCCGCGTTTTATTTATTTGTAGAAAATCAAAAATTTATGGCTATGATTGCCAACTCGCGTATTGTGAACCGAGACATAACCGTGCGCTACACTTTACGTTTAAAATGATCTTGTGCCAGCCAGACCAGAGCGGCCGGCGAGCGGTAAGCGCGGCGTCGTCCAGCCGTAGTCGAGTCGACGTACCGAAGCTGAGCTTGTTTGGTTACGTGCCTACGTCAGGTTGACGCCTGGTTGACCGCGCGGCGAAAGGCGATACGGTGTCGATCCCTTTCCGAGTTGATACGTGTGCTGTGACCTTAAATCTCGTTTAAACAGATTTTCGCTGGTAGTTTTCATGGTAATGAACATCATATATTTTTTTTTTAATTTATCATTCTCTTATTTTAGAAGTTACGGGGGGGAAGGGACACACTCATTTTTCCACTTTGGAAGTGTCTCTCGCGTAAACTATTCAGTTTAGAAAAAAATTATATTAGAAACCTCAACATCATTTTTGAAGACCTATCCATAGATACCCTACACGTATGGGTTTGATAAAAATTAAATTTTGGACTACCAAAAATAATGTTTTTTTGAAGTGAAAACTTCTTTAGCGGCGTTGTGCACTTTTTTTGGAATGGGTAAAATATATTAAACTCGCGTCAGGACACGTGGCCTGATCGAAAATTCGTAAGAAGGCGCAGGGCGCTTGCGCGAATGTTCGTGTGTGTTTATGTTACAGCGTGCTACGCGCATCCATGGATGGTGACAGCTGATGGCTCGACCGTCTGTGTAGTGGCCATACTGCTGTGTATTTGAAAATGATTTTGTTGAAAATGAATTTGGTCATGCTTGTGACATTTGTGACAGACTGTGGTTCAGAAAAGATTTGAAATATTTTATACTGATAATTAAAGCAATTCGTGCAAAATTATTCCCTAACCATTCCAAAATATCAAAAATGCACAACGTTAATATTCAAGTTTTCACTTCTGCCGGCACTCCCAGAGTGCAAAACGTCGATTTTTTTTTCGATTTTTGTGTGAAAATCTTAATGCGGTTCACAGAATACATCTACTCATCAAGTTTCAACAGTATAGTTCTTATAGTTTTGGAAAAAATTGGCTGTGACATACGGACGGACAGACAGACAGACATACAGACAGACAGACATGACGAATCTATAAGGGTTCCGTTTTTGCCATTTGGCTACGGAACCCTAAAAACAGAATAAAATAAATATTTGAGTGAAGGAATATTTAAGTGAAGCTCCCATACTACAAACAAGACTTTTTATAGATATGGTGCGGAACCCTTCGTGCGCCGAGTCGCACTTGGCCAGCATTATATAAAATAATTGTTGCTGTTTAGAGCCATTCAGTCATACATACATTCTTGTAGAAAAATATAGTAAATAACCGGCCAAGTGCGTGTCGGGCGACGTGCAGTGTAGAATTCCGTAGTTACTTTGAGTTCACGCTACTAAAAACGTGTAAACAACTATTTTTCAATTGAATTTGTATGAAATTTTCCTTAAAAAGAAGGTCAATTTTTTTTTCGTTTGTTGTTATATGTTTCTTATTTAAGCTCGCCCTTAATGACTTATTTGTTGTGACCACCTTTACGTATATATTTATATATCTCTCATCCATATCTTAAGTATCCCTTAACCGATTTGGTTCATGTCATGATCCAAATTAAAAATTCTAATTTTTTCATCTAGTAATTTCATGAAGTTGTGATAATATTCGAGTCGTCTTATACAAATATCAACATACAAACGACGAATAAGTCGTGAGAGAATATCAGTGGTTAAATCGCGTTCTATATAAAAATCTTAATACTTAGTTTCCAACAACTCAAATCAGATACTTTTTACTAAACGTCAAAAAGCATTTTGGGATTTGTTAGAAATAAAGACTAATGACGTCACAGTAGTTTTTCTGCAATACTAAATCTAAAAACACGTTAAAAATGGATATGATCAATGCCAAGTGACATTATTTTGTGACGTTTTAAGTCCCATGCTGGTCTGGGAGAAATAAAAAAACTTAGAATGTACCAGCTGCTTCTCTTCCCACGCAGATCGTAAAAGCCGATCGAGGGAATGGGCAAAAATGCAAATCATGTTAACAGGCGATGCGGCTAGCAACCCATCACTGTATTGATTGCTTTTCCATCTTCTCGCCCACCATGACGCTAAAAGTGGCTTTGGGTCTTGCGGCCCTGGGCTCTGCATAGAACCGCAAGACCCAAAATGCTCTGTCTGCACCATTAGGGATAAAGACGTGATAGTATGTATGTATGTTTTAATTCTATTACAGTATCAAACAATTTATTTTTGACCCACGAAACTACCTTATTAACCACTGCTTTTAGCATCAAAGGACATTTTATCAGTAGTATATAATATAATCATATGTATAATACCATAAGAAAGGAAACTTAATACGCCCAGGGTTGGTTAGAAGACCAAGCTATTGATATCCGGATCGGTATTCATTTTCTTTGTTTTTGTCCCCGATATGCAGATAATAGTTACCCATTTTCCATGACGTAATCAGTTTCAGTGTTATTGTGCACGAGTTGTTAGCAAGTACTGAGTACAAAATGAAAACGTGACTTTATAAAATACGAGTAGATTGGTCGCAGAAAAAAAATGGATTGCATTATATTAAAATAGACAAAACTAATAAAGAATAAGATTACACGCTTAAAAAAATGATGCCCGGCTACGGGAAAATTCTTACTGAAAAATATGAATTCATCAATTGATACAAACTCGGCAGCCATTTACGGCTAACAATGTGTATATTTTTGAAATGTGCTAATTAAAACATTTCAATTGATATCGAATCTATTCTTGATTTTTTTTGTAGGTAACATGTTCATTGTATACTTGTTCAAGCGTATTATTTCCCATAGAACTTTGATTTTATATTCTGTCAAATGATGGTGTTGTACTTTTCCTAAAACTCGCTATGATTTGTTTTGTGTTTTTATATGAGACAAAAATGTGACTTTGTAATTTTTTGGCTTTGACAATATACGTGGTAGTCTTGATTTGGATTTTATTCAGTTCGACCTCTAGCGCATTTTCGAAGAAACAAGTCTATTGTACAATACTTTTTTTAATAAATAACTACGAATCGATTGACATCTTATTTCTGAAAATTGGATAAGCGATTTGGGTGCTACGGTGAACAGCATAAATACTTACCCATAAATATGTCGAAGTTGAAATGTATAATCCGGTTTGACAAAAAATCTAGTTGTTTGGCATTACAGCTCGGTTTTGTAAACAGCTGAAACTCGTTCAATGTGTTACGTTTAACAAAATAGCTAACGTAAGTTTGTAGATTTTAGTTCGGAATTATGCCACTTGTGACTTGTGGTTGACAGTGTCATAATAACAAATATGGCCTCCGATAAGGTAAATTTTGCACCGCAATCCGTGAGGAAGCTTTTTTCATCGCGAGACATCGGGGACATCGTTTCTGATTTCGGACCGCAAAAGGTTGAGAAGAGTCAAGCAGACCTTTAGCTTGGTTCCCATATTGTTATTTCGACGTCCGCCTTTCAGCAAGATTGACGATTCAAGTAAGTGGTTAAGCTATATCAGATGCCTTTAGGCAGCCTGAAAAATCTGACACCAGTGTTGGCCACTTATACACACGAAAAAATAAAATAACCGCTAGCTTTTCTGGATCTAAATAGTTACAGAAATTACAAGCCGAATTTTATTTATTTATTTAATCTTTATTGTACAAAATAAAATTTGTATTGCACAATAGGCGGACTTCATGCTAAAAGCATTATCTAATCCACCCAAAATTTCTCTAACAACCGTTGTTGTTAGAGAAATTTAGGTGGGTGTAAAATAATGGGATGAGTAGATAGAGTAAATAGAGTTTTCACCTGGGCTTCAGCATGGCTGCCAATCTGCCCAAGCCTCAACCCGGTTTCAGTCGCTAAAGCATTAGCGTCCTCGCGGGTCGTATCACGCGACGCTCCGACGCGCGCCCTGCTGAATTTTCGCAACTTTTCTGACACTTTAATTAACGACAATGTAAAGTCGTACTAATTTAAGACAAATTGGATATTTGATAGTGCATTTGGTGAATGTTATAGCGAAATAAGGAACTTTTAGAACTTTAGAGGAGTATTTTCGGAGTTAATTGTAAGTATTGTTCTTATTTCTGTTTTGTTTAGGTTATTGGTTTGAAAATATATTGTTAAGTGTCCCGTTAATAAATAAACATCAGGGAAAATTTATCATATAAGTACTCATGTATTTTGCCTTTTGCGCATTTCTTAGTTTTTAAGATAATTATGTGCTGTATTTATTTATTTTGTGCAATAAAAGGTATTGTATTTACACTAATTAGTTAGTGGCAAAAATATTCATTTGTATTCACATTGAAACACATAGGTGCCTGTTTTTTATTTTGTTAAATGCTAATTAAATCACAATAGCCTCCAAAATATTCTTCCTTGATTGAGAATGACTAGAGCGTGCTTAAAAACAGTAAATCTAATTTCTAGTGCGACGGCTACTAAAATAGCTGATTGATAAGGTAACCAAAAAAAATACCTTCTGTGTGATTGTGCTCTTTTTAGGGATCCGTATTTAAAGGATGGGACCCTGCGCTGTCCATTTAAGCTCCTACTAATGAAAACTGCCATTTTTAGGGTTCCGTAGCCAATTGGCAAAAATAACCCTTATAGATTCGTCATGTCTGTCTGTCTGTCTGTCTATCTGTCTGTCTGTCTGTCCGTCCGTATGTCACAGCCACTTTTTTCCGAAACTGTAAGACCTATACTGTTGAAACTTGGTAAGTAGATGTGTTATGTGACCCGCATTAAGGTTTTGACACAAAAATATAAAAACAACAATAAATTTTGGGGGTTCCCCATACTTAGAACTGAAACTCAAAAATTTCTTTTTCATCAAACCCATACGTGGGCATCTTAAGAAAAGTCTTCAAAAATGATATTTAGGTTTCTAATATCATTTATTTTCTAAACCGAATACTTTGCGCGAGAGACACTTCCAAAGTGGAAAAAAGTGTGTGTGTGTGTGTGTCCCGTAACTTTTAAAATAAGAGAATAATAAAACAAAAAAAAAAATGATGTTTATTACCATGAAAATTACTAGCGAAATTTTGTTTGAACGAGATCTAGTAAGTAGTTTTTTTAATACGTCATAAATCATAAACGGCAATTTACCTTTCATTCAATCAACTCAAAAATAAAAAAATACTACAAGACTTTTATATCATGTTATTTGCTACTACGGAACCCTTCATGGGCGAGACGGACTCACACTTGACCGCTTATTAGTTATTAGTTATACCTATTATAGAATTCTATGCTGATAAATTGTTGTTATTACAGTAAAAGCTCATAAACATTCTGTAAAAAAATCAAATATATATTTGATTGATATATTACCCTATACTTATATGATTTTGCCATTGTGACAACGAGCTATCAACATAATCTTAAAATAAATAACTGTCCAAGTGCACTGAAGGGTTCCGTAATTGCGAATGCCGTTTTTGAGTTCACGCTCTCACGAATTAACACGACTAAAAAGGTCTTTAAAACGAATTTAATTGAATTTGTATGGGTTAGTCTCCCATGCTGGTCTGGGAGAAATAGAATGTACCAGCTGCTTCTCTTCCCACGCAGATCGTAAAAGCCGATCGAGGGAATGGGCAAAAATGCAAATCATGTTAACAGGCGATGCGGCTAGCAACCCATCACTGTATTGATTGCTTTTCCATCTTCTCGCCCACCATGGCGCTAAAAGTGGCTTTTGGGTCTTGCGGCCCTGGGCTCTGCATAGAACCGCAACCGCAAGACCCAAAATGCTCTGTCTGCCCATTAGGGATAAAGACGTGATAGTATGTATGTATGTATGTATTAGTCAAGAAAAAAATTTACTCCCCCTTACCATGTATGAGAGCTAACGTAAAAACATTTTTTTTCATAATTTTACTGTACCACATTGTCGGCATGATGTATATACATAGCTATGCCAAATTACAGATTTATATAATATCGCTTTTCTTCTTCAGCTACTCTTATAATATCTGAATAAAACTACGGACAGACGGACAGACAAACATGGCGAAACTATAAGGGTCCTTGTTTACTACGGAACCCCAAAAAGGGAGCACACAGTATAAGCGTTTGTTTATAAAGGAAACTTTTAGTGAGCTGACCGGTTTTTTCCATTATTTTGAAAGACAAGACAAAAACTACAGTTACTCTTTGTGTGTAGGTATTGTAGGTAGGTAAGTGTATATGTTTAAGTAGGTACAATTTTACTTCTTTTTGCTATTTATGCCGAATTTGTGCCACAAATGGCACAAATTTGGGTTGTTGGCGAGATGGTTCAATTCTTGGGAAACTGTTATGACCCTCTCTCTGTAGTCTTCTTTGACATACAATTCGCGGGTCATATGTTCATCTTCCCGACACATGATTGGTAAGTTTAGTATCCTTACTATCCTTATTAATATTATAAATGCGAAAGTGAGTTTGTATATTTGTTTTTTTGTTAGTTTATTACCACTTCACGCTTTAACCACTGACCCTTTATTTACTATATATACCCGATATTTTGATAAAATTTGTTATGGATGTAGTTGGACACCCAGGGAAGAACATAGGACAGTTTTTATGCCAAAATTCCCACGGAGAGTGAAGCCCACGGGCACAGCTAGTACTCTATTATATGGATCTAAGATAAATTGGACCAAAACATACTTAATTTACTTTATATTTAAACCACATTTTTGAATAAATTAACAACGTGAAGTGAATATAACAGTCGCGCTCTTTTCTACCTAAATATTATTCATGCTGTAGAGATGTATGGTGCTAGTTAATGGGATCTGGGCTGTTATTTATTTTTTATTGCGTTCCCATTCTCTCGCTACTTCGTCATTTCGTAAATTCATTGAATCCGCTGGCAAAATACTCTCAAAATATTGAAGCTATTAAACTTTTGATCAACGTTGTTTTGTGTAGCTAAATTAATGTAGATGCTAGGAGTTTGACATGAATGGATTCAGCTAAATACTTAATTATATTTAAGTATGTAGCAATAATAATATCTTACGTACTAGATCTTACTATATTAGACAGGTACCTGATTTTAATCTATTTTCAGGACAGAACCCCGTACAATAAACTCAGTCGGTCAAATAGTTTACGAGACAATAATGAACATACATATTGACCAAAATAGTGAGGCATACTCGCAGTAACTTTTATCAAAGCCAAACAAAAACCGAGTCGAAATAATTGCTGAAGAAACGCACCATTGAGCAAACATATAACAAAAGCTGTGACGACGTTTAAATGCTTTATATTGGTAAAAGTAATTTATTACTGACAAACAACAACAACTGACTTTTACAAAGTTTTATACATCAAAAATGAAACAAACATTTGTTTTACTGAGAGGGAATTTTTGAAACGAAACTTGAAAATATATTATATAACTCTTGGTAGAACTACGCACCAACATAATACCGATTCAGGTCTAAACACATTGAAAATAAATAAAAACTTTGTACATTAAATTCAACCTTCAACGAGATGAGTGTACGATCGTCGCGCGTTTGATAGAGAGTCACTTGTATGCTTCACCCCTTCACCCTTGGCATACCTCCGCAAAGAGGCAATATATTCATTTGTACCCATTTTTGTTTTTTAAAGACTTTAAAAGATAAGTGACGGTTGACCAAAGCTGATTTAAATTTACCTGTAAGACGGTATTTTATTCAATTATTTTTATTATTCACATCAATAAATAACATATTCCGAAACCAAAAAAAAAGGTCTTTTTATCTGTCCAAAAATAAGTAAGTGATATATAAGCCTTTAAAATCTGATGGAAGGGGAAATTCTCAAGTAACAGAAAAAGGAAGCACGTATAGCACTCTTGACGTCTCGTCTCGCGCGTATGAAAGAGATAATGAGATGTCCCAACCACGCTCCCACTCTTATATTTGAAATACTTAGTTCTACTTAATCAATTAACCAATTTTCTTGCTGTTTTGAAAAAGTATTTCTTTTTAGTCATTATTGCTTGTTTTATATAAAATATTAACCAAAAACATACACAGTAAAATAGCCTATTATCAGAATGTGTATTTATTATTTTCAAAATGTTTTATAAGTTGTTTTGAACAAACAGTCACAACAGGCACTAACTAGGTACGAATCATTATTTCATTCTTCATTTTCAGTTGTTATCGCCAAAGAGAAAACACGGCAATGAGCGATGATAAAATAAGTAATATATTATTGATCCATCCGTCCGTTGTTTGATTTCGCGATCCCGAGCTTTTGAAGTCTGTAACAGTTTGCAAACCCGAAATAACTTAGAGCACCTCGTACTTCTCAAACATTGTTCGGGGGCCTCTTGATGCTCAAACATGACCGGTTTGACTTGAAATGCAATGAATCGTTTCCATTCTAGTAATTCTGTGTGAACATACCCTTAGACCTGTGTTCAAGTTTTGTAGTGGAAATAAATAATAATATTCTGGTCACATCCACGTATGAGAACAGAATGTTACACATCTCTGCAAAAAATACATCTGGTACTGTCGATAAATAAAAGTAGATTACCAAAAATTGATTTTGAAAGGTTGAAATAACATTTTGGGAACATCCGCTATCCTCGTAGGTAGGTACCTATATAAAGTACCATTGAACGTAATATTTTGATTTCTTTTTTTTATCATTCGTCTAGAAATTGCGGTGGATTTTTATGTCTCTCTTTTGTCTGTGGAGCGCCTTCTATCAATATTTTCTTCCGCCAAGTTTAAAACATCCTTGTGTGTTTAATCTATGTTTGCCTTCTCCTTTTTTAACTTCTTTCTTTCTTTAAATTTATTTACATACCGGGTGTAAGTGTACCTTCGACATATAAGTAGGTACTTGAAAGGGTGACTGTCGGTCATTATGAACAACTCTTCCTATATGACCATCCATCCACCCATCATCTCGATAAAACATTAGCCTTTTATATATAAACGTGTTCAGTCGAGATCGGATGATTTGCATGAGGGAACCCACGTCTTTTTCGACATTTACACAGAAAATACTCGTAAAGCAGCTATTCTTTCTTAGAATTCAGTTTAACTTTGTCATAAAAACATCGTTTTTTTAATGTCCTCTATGAGAAAATTCAGTATAACTTAATGAAATTCTGATTATTCAATTAAAATTTATTCTATTTAATCTTTACTTGCTAAGAAGAGTTTTACAATGCGGTCTTGTAATTATAAACGCAGTCCATCTTATTTACCCTTTCGAGTACCGCAAACATCTCGAAATAAATTAACAATGTTATACTACCTATTATATTAATATTAAATAAAGATATTATTAATAATTAATTAAGTAGGTTTGTTTTTTAACAAAAATATATTTCTATTTCGGGAAATAATTTTATATAGGCCAAGGCGGCTTTTCCGGGTAAAACAATCAGTGTCCGGTGAAGTAAAATGTTTAATATTTTCCCGGAAACGAGAAATATCCGCTTTGCGAAAGTGTTCCTAATTTCTGGTCATACTTATTGCTTTTTTCCTTATTCAAGTCCTTATGGCTTCGTGTGTTTAAGTTTTCAACAGTATAAAATTAAATTGGTGTACAAAGAAAGCATTTTTCTGTTACTGTTGGGTGTATACTAAATATTATTTATTAAGGTATCTCAGTCTCATATTAACTGGATTTCATTTTCAATCAATCACTTTATAAAATTGCGAATGATTAGCGTTAATCGTGTGATTGTGTACCTAATATACCAAAAAAATCAACGATCCCAATTAAAAGCCAAATAACTTGTCAGTGATCATCGGGCAATAACTTAAAAGTCGTTACTTATATGTGGAAATAGTAACAATCTGTCTTTTGTTATAAATTATTTCAGCCCCTTGACCTTTGAAGCGTTTTGTACAAGTTTTTATTATAATTATTTTTTGACTCAAGACGCAACTTTTTGTTAGAAACCTTTTTCCTCGATAAACTTCAAGGGGTCAGTGGTGTGATGGGATGGAGTGGGGATGATGCAAAGACAGACTAGGTCTACAGCTTACAGAGCCACTAGTTTATTTACAATAATATACACATAAATATCATTAATAAATTAAACTACTTCTTCTATCGCACGACATTGTGGCAACGCATCCAGAGCTCTGGCAATGATTCCTTGCTCACTACCAAGCTTGTTGAAGTTTTTAATTATCGCAGTTTAGTGATAATTATAAACTACAACAAGCCTGGTAGCTAGTAGTATGAAGGTGGAGAAGGTTTATAGCGGTAAAGAGTAAGGCGAAAGACCTAGATTAGGCAAATCTCGGTCTCTTGCCTTACTCTTTACCGCTTACGAATACGACATGTCCCCTCCTATTTCTTTAAGTTGTCTACAAAGCCCTTTCTTGGTCTTTCTGGACCACATCTATACCTTTTATCTCTCATTCTAGTAAGTTTTGAATTGGAGCCAATCACTTCATATTTTGATCTATAGATTTAGGTATTTAATGTCTTTGATTGCCAAATAGTGCTCCCACACTGCTGTCGAAAAATATTTACAAACATAAGTTAACATTTTCCAAAAAAAAAATGCTTTCATGTAAGGGCTGTTAGAAGAAATAAATTCTAAACAAATTTAGTAAAGCACTCAAAACATCTAGATAACCATTCCTAACAGATTGTAGCAATTACTATTTGTTAATAAATGTCTTACTTTTATAAAATTTTGGGGAGCACCAAAATGAGATATCTTGGGTAGGTTGTACCGTTTTATTAAAGCGGAGCTCCGAAGCGAGTGTTTGCTTTCCACTCCGGAAGAGATTCCTCGTCCGGCCCGGCCCGATTTATCTGCTGGCGCGGAATAAGTAAGACGCTTCTCATCTTTCTTCACAGTACAGGTAAGCTTAGGTAAAAAAATGGTTATTCTTGTCCGTCCATTCGGGTCTAGTTATATTTTGGTTTGGTTTAATATTTCCGTGTTTTTATTATAGCACGGACCGTGCTATAATAAAACTTTTTGAATATCCAAAGGATTATCTGTAAGTATTTTAAAACAGCTGGTGTCGGTAACAGTGTTGCGAGTTCAAAGTTTTTTCATATTTAAAAAAATGGTTTCACTTAAAAAGTTTTTATGTACTTCAAAAATAAGCAAAATCAAATTTTGGCATTTCACTAAAATGGCATAATAAATATAGGTCGACAAAACGTTTTTGAAAATATCACTATAACTAAATAAGAAACCTGGCTTTACCTATTATGATTTAAAAATAGAATCATAAACTTTAATGCTAAAAAAAGAAACTTCGTCCACCTATATTTCACTTGAACCCTCTTTGTTGGATATTCAAACAAAGCGACCTTTTAGAAGTCGAAAAACAAAAGACTGTTTCCAATTTTCTCTTCCTGAACTGTAGAGTACTTTATAGGTACCCTACCTAAAGGATACTTCGCCTACTTTTCCTGTGGGTTTGAAACACAAAGAAATAGACTTAAATTGCTTTAAGTATAAATGGCTTTTAACAGAACATTTCTGAAGAAATCTTATATATTTCCGATACACTTATGTACATAGTACTTACTCGTGTTTGGCTGGAGATATCTGATAGTATTCTTTGTTACTTTTACGTGTTTTTCAACTTTTTCTCAATCATTTTCGGGAGCAGTCATTTGAGTGGAAACTTTTGGCAAAACTTATAAATCTGATTTATTATTTAATATTACTTACATTGATACAGTTAATAAATTAAAGTATCAGCTCTTACAGTAGTTCCAGTAAGTACATTTTGTTATACCTAATCAATGACAATATAAAAAAAAAAACTATCTTAGGGCTCGCGTCATATATTATCTACTAACATTTAGGGCAATTAGTGACCACGTGCTAAATGCTAAAACGTTTTAATAACACGATGCCCTCATGCATTAAATGTACCATTTTGGTGTTACTCACCCGTCGATACTGTCAAATTAACATGAGACGATTGAGTTCGTCGTTGTTATAGCAAAAATTAGACTTTGAACTACAAAAAGAGTATGTCTTTATTTAAAAACTACTCAAGTTAATTATTTTTGGAGTCTACCTTCGGCTCTACAACCAGACAGGCGTTTTCATTTTTTAGAATTATTTAACGGTTCTGGATACGAGTCCTTTTAGAGCTGTCTTAGTTTTTAGTATTTTTCCCTAGTGAAGTAAAACAGCCGGCGGACGAGAGAGACAAATATAGAAAATTTATACTTCACCGCCAAGAGCATAGCTCTTAAATATACATAGATGGTAAACGTAGTTTCGACCAAAGGCTAATGTAGGTTCATTAATTGTTTCAAGAGAGTTTCTGGTGACTAACCTCCTTATTCATAAAAAAATACAAAAGTTGGCGAAACAAATTTTAGTTAAAATATGTTTTGTCTCGTACTTTCAATGTTAATTAAAAGAGGGAAAGAGACAAAACCCGTTATAACTAAAAAAGTATAGCAAACAGTTATTTTTTATGAACATGAGGGTAAATCTGTATACGAATCCACTGGGTTTCATAGTCAATCAAATCAGTATGACTCGATGGGCCGTACATTCATTTATGTAGAACCTAGTGTTTTCCTGATTTATTCATGCGCGTAATAAGTTCAGTGACACAAAAAACGAAAATAAACGAAATGAATATAACTACCTCATTCAAGTTAATATATTTTGTATTCGTTATCATTGTTATTTCATGAATATCAAGAAAAAAGATCCAATAAATGATAATCTATTGTTTTGCCCGGTTTTCTTTGCTAACCGTTGCAATATTAGAAACAATCGCGGCGATGGAAGGCTGACAAATATTGTTTCATTCAATATAGCAATACACGAACTACTTAGATTGGAAACTTTGTATTAAAATAATAACAAATGCTTTATTCGATGAAGAAATAAGTACAAAACATTTTCTAGTCAAGCTGGTGACACGATAACCCGCGTTGACAAGGTAACTTAGGTGCTCGGTGGCCCGGCGGGACTGAGCTAGCGCTTTCGCATGTAAAGAGACACCGGGCGGGGTCCGCACTTGGATGGGTGAAAAGTTTCATAAAAAAACATCGATCTCCGTACTTAGCCGTTGGTCCCGGCTGTCATCATTGCATAGCAGTCGTCAAGCTAAGTCAGATACCTTTAGGTAGCCTGAAAAATCTGACACCAATGTTGGCCACTTATACACACGAAAAACAATCAAAACATTTTACTTGGTCACATTAGTTTATGTACGAGTTTATTTGCTAGGCATATTAAAAAACCTCAACTGTGAAGCACGCCATCTAGTAACGAATAGCGGAATTACAGATACGACCTGATATCCAATCTGTTATTTGCTAGGGAATACCCTGACTTTCAAGTGTCAACCCCTAATAACTTTTAAACGGTTGAACTAATGTTTATCAAACTTAGCTAATAGCAACCGGAAGAGAACTTGCTTTCACAAAAAAACGAACCGAAATCGGTCCATCCATTTGTGCGCTACGATGCCACAGACCGACCGACAGACATTAACGTCAAAGGTATAACTATAACACTCCTCCTTTTTCGGGGAGTAAAAATTGCTTAACTAGATACCTACAACAAATGTGACAGATATTTTACAAAATGTTTGCCGTATTCTTAGAACTCATGCTAATGTTTATGGAAAGATTAATTCTGAAATTAATAGATAGGTAGATATTCGATATGTTCAAATGCGAGACAAAGTCAAGTGGAACGAACCTCTCCTTTCTCTTAAAAACTTTATTTAATCCCTAAGATTTAATTATATTGTGACCGCATTATCCCGAAGATATTGAAACAGAAAACTATAGACATCTGTTGCGATGTCGATAGAAAACGGTCCACTCTAAACAAAAGGCAGGTGTTTCTCCTTTTTATTGAATCTGTCTGTGGCCATTTAGCTATTAACCGCTTAAGTGGCCAGATCCATCTGGTTAACAAGGAAGGGAGTCATCATCGAGGAAAATGGAATAGTATTAATTCTGTCGAACTAAGGTCCAGTTGATTTATCACCGGAGGTAGGTGTTTGCTCTGAGTGCCCGAGAGTGCTTCCCGCTTATGTTTCGGTCGACGTGTGAGGTGTTGTGTAACTTTAATTGAATAACACACTGTCGTCGAGTCATTGTGCTTCGTACATTATATTTAAATGAGATTACAATGGGGACAATGGTTCTGAACTGCATGACGGACCAGCTCTGGACTTCTAATTTTCCGCATGTAACGACTAACCACGTGATAAATACCACTTTTGCCACTACGCTGTGGAAGTTTTTAAAGTTCGATTTATAAGATTCATCATCATCATTATCAGGTCCTTTTTAGTCTCCACTGCAGGAGCACGCCCTCTCTGAACTACCAGAACCATAATTGGCCAGAGCAGCCGGAGGATTTGGCCTACACTCTCCACGTTGGCCAGACGGTTTGGAGAGGCGAGGATAGGAGATTTGCCTCCTTGATGTTTATAATAAGCTTTGTTTAGTTTAGCTTGTATTTCCTAAGTCGCCTTCAGCGTCATCCACGGGAAGACTGAAGTGGTCCTTTTCTACTCTGCCTGATACCATACAGTACATTTTTAGGATTATTGAGTGTAAAATAAAATTGTTATACATAATATTATAAAAGAGAACCTATCAAGTTATTCGAAAAAGCAAATTTTTAGCGCTCGAGATTTTCACGACAATGGAACTTATATAATAATTTCAAAATATTTTGTATTTTATCGTATCTTTCTTAGGAAGTAATTTAATCAATCAAGAAAGGACCTTGCTATCATAACCTACACTCTGAAAAATTACATTGTGCCTATAGAAAATCTCTGATGATTGTAATAATTTGTAGAACACAAAGGACGAAGATCGAAGAAATGAAAACATCAACCCCATTCTAGTTAATATATGATCATCGTTTTCTAGGGCCAACCCTCAGCTGGACCCTATATTGTCCGGGATTTCATTTAACTTGGCAACTGTAGGGATAAAAATACCTCTTTGTAATATGAGCGGTACCCTGCAGTGCCTTTTTTATAGAGTCGTGAACGACGGCAAAGGTTGTAAAATGTTGAACGCTCGTTATGAGGGTAACACGTCCTCTATTAAAAATATTTGAGCTCAGAATGCCGATCAAAGATATATCTTAGATACTTATTCTGTCAATGATTGGGTTAATGTATTTTGTCCATCGACACATGCATGGTACCTAATACAAAAATCATAAAGTCCACACTGCATAATTCAGTTTCATAATTGATTTTTGTTACACGTTGACTTCGTGTGGTTTCCGGCAGAGTAGAATAGAACCACTCCAAGTCTTCCCGTGTAAGTCATAGAAGGCGACTTAGGAAATACGCTAAACAAAGCTTAGAGACATCATGAGACCTCTTTAACCCGCGCCTTTTAAAAGCGTGGAGAATATAGGCCAAATCCTCTGGCTGCTCTGACCAAATATGGCTCTAGTAGTACAGAGAGGGTCGTGCTCCTGCAGGTGGAAACAAAAATGATGATGATGATGACTTGTCGACTGCTGAAAAACACAACGTGAGTGTTCGTAGATCGAATAATTCCGGTACTTACAAATCCGCTTAAAATTTACGTTATAATAAAGTCTGAAGAGTTATGAACACAGCGAAAATAAGCATCATAAAATCATTTTTAATAATAGACATCAGAAGTCATTTATTTCAGTTACGTCAAGCGTGAGCGATTAGGTTTTTAATTTGTTTCGATGGTGTGTGGAAAAAAAAAAAGAATAACTCTTAAATTAGAAGCCGAAAAAAGTTTGGAAAATCCAAAATTGCACGCCTAGTGACGCTCATAAAAAGAATTTTATTACATTAAGCTACACTGAATTATTAAATTTCATCATTTAAATCAAATCGGTCCAGGCGTTTTCGAATAAAATCGATGAACATACATAAAAAAAATGATTGCATCGAATTGATAACTTTTTCCTTTTTGGAAGTAGGTTAAAAATAAGAAAAACGGCCACACAATGAAATTAACATTAAAATTCTAAAAGGATCTTGTAAAATAATTCTAAAAACGTGAAACTCATCATCATCATCATCATTTCAGCCGCATAACGTCCACTGCTGGACATAGGCCTCTCCCAAAGATTTCCAAAATGACCGATCAAGAGCGGCCTGCATCCAGCGCTTTCCAGCGACCCTGGTCAGGTCATCTGACCACCTTGTAGGTGGGTGCCCTACGCTTCGCTTGCCAGTACGCGGTCGCCATTCAAGAACCTTTTTGCCCCATCGGCCATCGGTTCGTCGCGCTATGTGTCCCGCCCACTGCCACTTCAACGAGCTAATCCGCTTGGCTATGTCAGTGACTTTTGTTCTCCTACGGATTTCCTCATTTCTGATTCGATCACGTAGGGAAACACCGAGCATAGCCCTCTCCATAGCGCGTTGAGCTACCTTGAGCTTTCTTATGAGACCCATAGTAAGGGACCACGTTTCAGAGCCATAAGTCATCACTGGTAACACACATTGGTTGTAGACCTTAGTCTTGAGGCACAGAGGTATTTTGGACGAGAAGACATTGCGTAGCTTCCCGAACGCTGCCCAGCCGAGTCGGATTCGTCGAAAGACCTCTTCCTCGAAGCTGGAACTTCCTGCCTGGATCAATTGACCCAGGTAGATATACTGGTCTACAACTTCGAGGGTGGAGCTCCCAACACAAACAGGTAGGGGCGCAACATGGACATTCGACATTACTTTCGTTTTGTCCATGTTCATTTTAAGGCCCACTTGTTGGGAAACTCGATTTAGGTCTCCGAGCATAGTACTTAGGTCTTCCATCGATTCTGCCATGACAATGATATCGTCGGCAAATCGAAGGTGAGTGATATACTCGCCATTGATGTTGATGCCAAATCCTTCCCATTCCAGAAGCTTGAAGGCATCTTCCAGTGCAACGGTGAACAGTTTCGGAGATATAACGTCTCCCTGTCTTACACCTCTATGCAGTGGAATTGCCCTCGTGCACTGCTCCTGTACTCGGACTGACATAGTGGCGTTACTGTATAAGCACTTCAACACTTCGATATACCGATAGTCAATACGGCATCGCTGGAGAGACTGAAGCACGGCCCATGTTTCGATCGAATCGAAGGCTTTTTCATAGTCCACGAATCCCAAGCATAACGGCCGGTTGTACTCCCTCGTCTTCTCTATAACCTGCCGCAGCGTATGAATGTGGTCTATGGTGCTAAAGCCTTTACGGAAACCAGCTTGTTCGGGAGGCTGGAAGACATCAAACCTGTTCGTGAGACGATTCGTGATGACCCTCGAAAACAACTTATATACATGACTCAGAAGCGTGATAGGCCTGTAGTTCTTCAATAGGGTGTTATCTCCCTTTTTGAAGAACAAGACCACCACGCCCCTGTTCCACACTTCTGGCGTTACGCCCTCGAGCAGAACAGAATTAAAGAGCCTCTGAAGGACTTTCAGTACCGGCGTTCCGCCCGCTTTCAGAAGCTCTGCTGTGATTCCATCCTCGCCCGGCGCCTTGTTGTTTTTAAGCTGTTTGAGGGCCATCCTAATCTCGTATAGGCTGATGTCCGGGATATCTTCGGTATAGTGTCGGGTTAGCTTGGCTCTTGGGTCTTTAGCCATTTGTCTACTGGGTTGTGAAACTGAGGTATACAGCTGTCCATAAAACCTCTCGATCTCCGCCAGAACCCCTTCCTTTGTCGACACCACGCCGCCGTCCTCCGTCTTCAGCTTCATCAATCGGCTTTGCCCAATCGACATAGCTCTTGCGAACACTTTGGAGCCTTTATTCTGCTCTATCGTCTCCTTAATACACTCAGTATTAAAGGAGCGGATGTCGTGTCGCAAGGACTTTTGTATACGTCTGTTGAGCTGCCGATATGATTCAGCATCTTCGGAGGTCTGCAGCGGCCTTGATCGTCGCTCTGCCATTAAGTCTAGGGTCCGAGCAGAGATTTTTTGAGGCTTTCGTTTGGGGCTGGACCTGAATGCTTTTGATCCCACCGCTTGGACAGCTTGTATAAACCCTTGGTTTATCTCAACCAAAAACGTGAAACTATCATGCTTGATCTTCGGTTTCGGGTAACATACATACGTATGGTGAGGACCATACGTAAGTTACTTGAAACCGAACAAATTGCTATGAAAGCTATATCTCCTGATAATGTTGATGCGACAATAAATTGTGTTTAGCAATTTATTATGAAATATCTTTCACAGAGATCTATAATGTATATTTCGATTCTCTATGTCTTATAAATGTGATCGCAAAACCTTCAAATCGATGGTTGTGTGGATGATATTTATAATGTAAGTTCCTATGTTTTCATTATCAATAATGTAAATACAAAATAGAACATTAACCCCATATATTCACGAAAAAATCTAACTCCTATCTATTATATGTAGTGAGTCACATTAATTATAGACAGGAACAAATTGACAGAAACAACAGTGCTCATTAAAGAAGTAGCTAATACCTAATACTATATAATATAGTTTTTTCTGTTTTTATCCCGAAGGTTGACTGGTAGAGAATGCTGTTAGCATTAAGTCCGCCTTTTGTACCATATTCTTTTGATAAATTAAGTTTTAATAAATAAATATATAACTGTTTGAGGAGTGCAGATTTTTATGACAAAGGCGGTAAGACTAAATAAATAAACTGTATTGTAAAAAAATATTTTTGTGATGTTTAATGTTTTTTCACGACCTTTCAAGATTATAGTCTTGCGGTTTTTGGATATTTCTGGGTTTGTTTTGTTTGGTTTCGCCAGGTGTTGTTCGGGATCTTTGGTGGTCATAATAGCATAAATGAGAACCAGACGTGGCAGTTGCTGGATTAACGAGTATTAGGTAGAAAAGTATACAATAAAATCACTATTTTTAAAACTTTGAGATCGTTTTGGCAGTGAAAAAGACGAAAACAAAGAAGATCTGCAAGATGGCAAGATAAAGGGCAAACTGATGTCCAGCTATGGGACATAGGCTTCTTGGAAAATACCTCGATTACTAAAATCACACATCAGATTCGTTTTTTGTAATTATGAACGTCAACGTACCTACCGCAGGAAAACAATAATAAAACATTTTCAGAATATATTGTGACATTTTTACATTTTCTACAATCCAATAGCAATTTTTGGAGGCAGCAATTTAGCAGCAAACACTGGTGTCAGATTCAAGCAGAGATGCTTTTTCGTAATAAAAAAACAACATTTAATTTAGCTGCGACAGCAGATTGCGAAGTGAGAGCTCTGATGGTTCTTGAATTTATAAAATCACAAGTGTGAGAGGGATACGACGCGTTCAGAATTTAAATTTCCACGATTTACCAATAAGTCACAGGGGGAGCCATTGAGCTGGATTTTATACCTCTACAATTTCCTTTATAAAAATTCTTTTTGTATCTTTGTTCATTTTTTATAAAAACAAGGCATACTTTGGCCGAACTGTCATATATTTCCGCTGTTATATTATATAAAGTTGAGGCATTCGTCGTAATAAAAACACTTCTGAATTAAGCTTGAAGTGCAATTTGCAAAGTAAAAGTGTTCATCGTTCTTGATTAGCAAGTCGTCGAGTGAGAGAATTCCAATTTCCAAGATTTACCAATAAATCACAGCGGTGGAGAAGTCCGGAGTACGCTTTTCATCTGTTTAGATAACTCAAGTCTTGGCTCCACTGAGCCAAGATATTTTGTAATGTTTTATAGAAAACACGGCATAACTTTTGAAATATTAGTATAATTACTTCATCATCATCATCATCATCATCAGGTCTTTTTGTCTCCACTGCAGGAACATGACCCTCTCGGTATTACCAGAGCCATACTTGGCCAGAGCAGCAGCCCAGTATAATTACTTACTTAATATTAATCAGCAGTGCCAAAATAAATGTTTAAATATGCATGGATTGCAATTTGCCAAGTAAAAGTCCCAATCGTTCTTGAATTTATATAATCACGATTCGTCCAGTTGTGGAAGAAACTACGCGCTCAGAAAATCAATTAATAAAAATTAGGCTGAGCACAGATTACAGTCTGGAAAGACAGGTAATTGTCTTATTAAATCTATACTGCACACTGCAATCAAGACGTCTAATACAGTGTTTTCTTAACATAGTGCACGAATTCTTTTACAGATTTGATTCTTTCTAATACATTTTCTTTCAATAGATCTTCCTTACAAAACCTCTTTTCAAATCTATACAATACCTAAAACACAGACTTAAGTTTAGTTTATTATATTTTTAAGGCTAGGTAGGCCGAGTTTAAGAGTTTTTAAAAGCATTTGAAACATAGAAAATATTGTTTTAAAATTTGAAATGTCTAAGTTAAGGATCTAGTGTAGTCTAAGTCGCATTTAGTTAAATGAAAAACACAATGTAGTACCCTAAAAGGTAGTCAAAAAAAATATTTTTTTCATTAAAAAAAAGGATATGTTATTCCCAAATGAGAAACATATATTTCTTGTTCATGCCCATGAAAAAAATATTTACATTGACTTCCCATCCAATTATTTTCACAAAGTTCGATTGTTCCGGACTTTCCTTTCTTGAAAATGACTGGAGCCAATAAAGGTGCCAGTGCGGATATAGAATAATATTAATCATTATTTAACATCAATAATATTTGTTGCAGGTAAAATCGTCCATCCAAAATGACCCGGATGAGTGTCCGGGCTTATTTATTTGACCAGAAATACTAGCGCTGCAGGTGGTCCGATAAAGCAAATAAAGATGTCAAACAAATCACAGACACTTTTGGATATATTCCAAGAGATATTAGCGGCGTCTGGCAATTCCTCCGACAGTAGTTTCAATGAGACGCAGATACTATCTATTCTGAGGAAGCAAGCTAGCAAGGGGGTGGGAAATGATAACTTCGAGGCCACACTGGTGGAGATGATGAAGGATGCCAAGTCGAGGCTCAATCTGACGTATACTTGCGGCTACTGCGAGGGCGACTTCAGAGATGTTATCATGGCGTATAATGGGATTCATGGATACGTTAGTTTATTGGTGAGTATACCTTATTTCTTTCTCACGTTAGCTATTAATTTAAAGTCAGTAACCTCGTCAAATCTCCTAGGTTAGGCAGCAGACAGCGTTAACCGCTGAGGATACAGCAACGGAATACATACGCTCGCATGATGATGTTAGCTATTAATTTAAAACAGTACTCGTAATCCGTTGGGGTTTTTACTTTTATGGAGACTTCGATCGGTAACAAAAACCACAGGAGATCGCAACAGTGTCCATTTGTAACTGAGGTTGGAGTGACTACATCGCTAATGTTAGAAGTATAGATAATCATTTCTATACGCTTATAATATCTTGCAATGTACGAAATGGTCACACCCTTAATTCACACACACAGTTTAAATACCCAATAAAAACCTTATACAATTGATTGAATTTGTTTACAAATAAACGTGCTCATAAACACGTCGACATCATTAGCCCGCTGTTGAGTTTTTACAATAAACTCGTTATGAAATTTGATCGCCTCAATAATTAACGGCTTGACGTTGATTGATTTCCTGAGGCATAACTGAAATCCGCTGTCCTGGGGAAGGTGGAAAATTTACTAACCTGTGGCTATAAAAAATAATTTAATGCAGAAGTTAAAAGTACAATTTGTGTAAAACATAAACTAAATCCTAGTCGTAGAATTATTAATTTAGAAATCTAATGCGGCATGGTGCCAAGAACGCTGGCAGCGTTTCCTCTCTATAGCAATGCTAATTTGTCGAAGAAAGAAGCAGCCAGCTCCATGTTAAACTAAACATTCACTATCCTGTCTTATTCTTGGCGGGATAGACAGATTTGAAGAGTCACAAGATCCAAAAGTTTTGTTTAGTAAAGCGGTGGAAGTAGATAGGTAGATTGTACGCTCATATTATCTGGTTGAATTGCGCCTCGGTAACTCGGTAACATGAAAAGTATTATTAGAGCATAACTTAGTACCTATTGTTTACTCGCTTTATTTCGTGATAAATATATAAAGTATATAGTCGCAATAATTTAATTTCATTTCAGGCCAAAAAATAATATAACTTTATGCTTATGTATGAATATGTACCAGTAAGCGCTTTGACCTTTAAGACCTATCCTAGGTGCTTTTCAGGGTTCCGTACCCGAAGGGTAAAGGGGAACGGTGTCCTATTACTGAGACTCTGCTGTCCGTCTGTCCGTGTGTCTGTCACTAGGCTGTATCTCATTAACCGTGATAGCTCGATAGTTGAAATATTCATCAAACATGGCTAAGAACTATCGTAATGGAAGTTGCCTCTACGAGAAAAAAACCGAAATTAGTCCATCCGTTTCAGCGCTACGATGACCCAGACAGACAGACAGACACTAGCGTCAAATTAATAACACACCTCTTTTTTGTTTTAAGGGTTAAAAATAAAAAGCAGCGTCCTCAAACGATGACTATTAAAAATACAAAAGAAAGGCGAATAAAATTTAGACGAATAAGTACCTACTTAGTTTAGGTCCAGTAAAAGCAATTACATTACTTCATACGTATTATATATATTATATTATATATTATGTGGTAAAAGTTAGAAAGAAACATGCACTCTTCAAAGTCTCATATTCGGGAGCAAATTTTGTTATTTTCCATCAAATATCAGGAAAACAACATTATTTTACCCCAATTACTATCTGGGTGGGGTCGGGGTTGGTCTAGTAATAATAAATCTGTGATATACGGCCGCCAAATTACTTATTTTATTAGTTTGTATCTTCACTATCTACTTACTGAACAAGATTACGTTGCGGGGTGTTAATTTGATACTCCCTTAGATGCTAAATGGATACTCCTAACTTACATAAATTGATATAAAAGGGCTATGGTTAAAACGGTTTTTCTACTTGTATTTATTGTTTACATTATAGAGCTATGTAGCAACGTTTAATTTAGATAAAAAGTTACATTATTTTTAGAACTTTATGTAACCCCATTTAATACTTACTTACTTCGCTGGCTCAGCGACCCGAAGTGGATCTTGGCCTCCGACATTAATGCTCTTTTTAATATCATGAAAAAAAATCTATACTTAACAGTTTCTTAAATTTTCAAAAAAAATAAAAAAAAATACAGTTGTATAGATGTTTCAGTTTCAGTTCACGAGCGCTCCTGAATCATGATTGTGTGTGTTTACGAAAAACAAATTGTCTGTGTACGTGATTTTCGTACGTCGGTTTTGATTCGGAAGTCGTAAGTAGATTCAAATTCAAATTATTTTGCAATTCAAGTCTAAGTTCAGTTGTTAATTCTATTTAATTAAGTTATTTGGAAAATACTGTACCGTTAGCATGGCAAGTATGAGCAAAAAGAGAAAAGTTATTGACAGTGAGGTGTAAATGTTAAGAACTACTACTTTTTTTAAAATATTTCTTTACAGATATCGTGACAAACATAAGGTTTAGCAATGAAAAAAATAGATAAGCAAGTAAAAAGTTTTAGCACTGAGACACAGACTGAGTTATCTCTAGTGCACTATTTTTCAATATTATACAAAAGTTGCGCGAAATTGAAATGTCGAAATATGTAAAGACGACAAATCAACTTACTACTTAACGACCTATTTATGAAACTACCTCCGAAGAGTAGTCAATTTATGTTTCTTCATAATTACTAGTAGTACATTTATTTTACAAGCATTTTTGAACTTGCGATATACGTATTGTTTGATTTTATTAGGGATGGAATCGCATTTTGAAGCAATTAAAAAAGTATGTGCTATATTTAGTTAATATCCCAAATATTTGTCACCAGCACTTTCCACACAATTACCATATACTCAAAGTTCCTCCATTTTATTATTGCTTCTAGCAGATCTATTACTTTATTTTTAATCGCACTTTGCTTTTCATGTGAAATATAATTTCAAAACGTTTTACGATTATTAATAATTATTTGAATTTATGACTATCTCATACGTATTTTGCTCATTAACGATGACCTTGCTGACGCTACCCTTTATACGCACACAAAAGCGCATGTGCAATGTGCATACACTGTATACCTACAACCAAGGGTTGGGTTGGGCTTGGGCGCACTCCTGAAAAGGTTTAAGGTTTAAAGACTTTTATTCTCATAAAGACATATTTTACATCACTTACATGAGAACATAAATACAAGACATAAATATACTTATTCGTTGTCACACTGATAAACAGAATAAAACATACAAGTTCAGTAAGTTAAGATTATGTGCTTGGCTAATTGTTTCTTAAATACATCGAACGAGTTAATATTTTTGATATCCGAGGGTATCTTGTTAAAAAGGTGCGCACCTTCGTATGTTATCGTCGATTGACCGTAATGTTTTGTCCGTGTCTTAGACAAAATGATGAAGCTCGCGCGTCGAGTGCAGGTGCGCCCAACTTGTTTTTGCTTAGTAAACTTTAGGTTAATACGGGCTTTGTTGTTCATGATTTTGCGGATGAGAATGCAAGTATTATAAGTATATAATTGTTTTATTGTCATTAGTTTAGTTTCGTGATAGATTTTAGTAGTTGGTGTCCGAAAATAAAACATGATGTATGTAATTCATGTTTAATTTAAATGACAATGTCCTACGCTTTATGCCTTATGCTTTACGTCGTTGGGTGGGGTAGATCAAACACAAATTTTAACGAAGTATAAATATTCCGATATAAATTTTATCTGAAATACTATTTGTTAACCGTGCGCGTATTAAAATGATAAGTAAACAAGATGTTTGTAAGCCTGGGTTTAATAAACACAACCAAAATAAAATTTTACATAAAGATTTGCTAGTAATTGCAAAAAAACAAAAGGCCGTCTAGCTGTTTTTTCGGCCGCGAAAATCCAAAATCGAACATAACATTTTTTTTCTTTTTTTTTATAAGTTGCCAGTGACATAGAAATTAAACCTACATGGTATGCATATAATACACGCGTGAGTAACACTATTAGTAGAGTATATTCTGATGTAGAAAAAACAAAATGCTTGCTGTAAACAATGTTCCATCAGTTTTTCCAATATACAATAAAAAGTCGAAATTCCAATAATAAAATTTTTGGATTGCCATGTTTCCAATAACAGCGTAAGCCGATTTAAACTTTGAAGAGCAAATGGAGTATTTTCCGGCGGAAGAATTAACTTTAAAGAGCAAATAGAGTATTTTTCCAGCGTATTATGTTAGCGGATGGTTTATTTTAACGACAGTCGTTAAAACGATTGCCAAATGACTTTTCCATTTTTTGGCATCTATAATAATCTCTATATAGCGTTTCCATAAATATAACTAATCAATTAAATATTGAATGAAATGACCTAAACAAGGGGGGGGGGATACTTGTTTAATAATTTTTCGGGGTCTAGTGCTCCTAGTGGTCCCATTTGAAATAAATTATAGCTTTTCTTTAGTTTGAAAGGGCTCTCTCAAATAATTTTCAACACACTTGCTCATAAAGTAGCTCTATGGTCACCGCAATTAGGCACATAATGACACCCATAATCAAACTGTGACTCTTTCATTGCTATAACTCACTAGTGAGTTATAGATTTTTTTTTATTAGTTGAGTTCATGGAATTGTATGTACTTGCGTTGAGTTGCTTTGTTCTTATTAAAAAAGTTTATATTAAATAAAAAGATCGTGTTCAATAAAACAAACAAATTAATGTTCCTATTGCTTGCTCATTTCATGCAAATATAACTTTTGTTTTTTCTGTAATAAAAGAAAACTTTAAATTCCCCATTTTGTACGTGGCAGAATAGGCGCAAATCTTATGCGCGAAAAAAAACCTTATCGAATAGCGAAACATTTTTAACAACTCGTTTTCACTGTTGAAATTATAGTTATTTATTAATTAAAATGTCTACAAGTACTAGTTACGAAGAAAATTATTTTTGTACACCGCCCGATATAAGATGTGAACCCCTGAACGTTGTAGAAAGTTTACTACCTGAAAACTCCAAGGAAAAATATCTATTAGCCAAAATTTCATAAAATGGCAAAACAGCAAGAATACGCATTCTTTTCCAGAAAATGTGTTCATGGCGTACTTTAAAGAATTATCTTCTAAGTACAAACCTAGATCTTTGTGGTGTTTATACTCAATGTTAAAAAGTACAGTCCGAACAAAGAATGGAGTGGACTTAAAAACATACTCTAATTTGTAAGTTTATCTAAAGAGACTATCCGATGGATTTAGAAGCAAGAAATCAAAGGTTTAATCGTCTGACGATATTGAAAAATTTATAAAAGATTCCTACTGACGAAACACCAAGTACATTCAATGATTGAATTTCACCTACCTACACGAATAATGAACCATTTCAAATTACAATAGAACATGAAGTATTTCAATAAATAATCTATCTGTTGAGACCGCTATGTCATCAAAAACAGTTAATTATAATTTTTCTAACTGCATATTTACTAATTGTTTCTCTAAATAAACTTTTTATCTACTAAATAAAATGAGATTTTGTTATTTTATTCACAAGTGTGTTGAAAAACGTCGTATGATACACGTGTGTATTGATGATTACCGTCCTTGGCACTCTTAAGACCCTCGCCTACGGCTCGGGTCTCAATGGCGCCGCGGCGGTAATCACCAATGTTACACACTAGTACCATAATGTAATAATGTACTATTATTTCAAGCAGTGGCAGCACTGGCCTCCGCAAAATTCAGGTAGCCCTTTAACTTACCTTCTTCACCTTCCTTCCCTTATCCCACTCTAGGTAGGGTGGACATTTTACTGGTTTTCGTCATCTCAACCGTTAAATCTATACTAGTCATGAACTGGTTTACACTCTTTTTCGTCATACCTATTTTCATTACTCGAGTTAAATGTCTGTCCGTGTTTGTAATATTATATGAATTATGTGCTCGTTGAATAATGGGAGCGGAAAATACACAAACTGGTGAACAAACGCCTATATTTTATAAACCACAGCTGCCATTATGAAAACATGACCCTACAGCGCTGTGACAATAAAATCCGCGAAATAACAAAACAATGTTTGAATACACGCGGCTTTTACGATATGACGTCACAAAGCTAGCCCTCCACAAACATTTTTTTGCAGCTTGTAGGGATCAGATCATAGATGTTATTTTTTTTAAGATATCGCATTAGATATGTCCAATCTAAGATAAAAAATAGTCCACTTTCTCGTATCAAGGAATATGATTCCTCACGCATTTCCCGTATGTAATTTGATAATTGATTTAAGATATTGACACTAAAATTTTAGATATTAACAGACAACTTTTACTGTGCAAATATGTTTGAGGACGGTTAAAAACTAACAAGGATTTTTCGTCATTTCATACTTACTTATATATGCAGTGTTACATTGTCTACTTGCTCACTGCACTAACAAGTGATAAAACAAGTATGTTGGCCAGCGGTGACTATAAGATTTCCCAAAGCAGTCTTGTAACGATCCGTCACAGTGTTACATTTTGTGCCTGAAAACTCCTCCCGCAAACCGCGATAACCAAAATTATGGATCCAGCAAAGAAATTTAAAAAAGTTTAAATAATTGTTAACATTGATAAATAGATACCTTCTGAAACCTGTCATCTTGATGTAATTGCTGTTTACATGTAACATTCTAAAGTAAATTTCTATACTTGTGTACAGAAGTTTTAGTTAAATTTTCGAAGAGCTGGTGCTACATCTACTGTTCTCTTAAATCAAAGAATGAAACCGATTTCCGTTATCGAGTAACAACGAGTGAAATGCGTGCTCGATCGTTCAAATTGCTGCTTCGGGAATTCAATGTTCGGCAACAATGGGATACCCCGTAATGAGGATTCCTACGGGGTCCTGGCGGTCACCCGGGTAACGCGGAAACGACAGGTTACTCGTAGTAACGTCTGTTGTGTATGGTAATGTAATTTGTACACGATAGCCCATTGTGAAGGCTTTTCATTGTTTACATTTGTAAATACTGCAAATTAATAAATAAAACAAATAAAAAGAAAAATTTTTTAATGCTTATATATATTCACGCAACGGGTACTAAAAGTTAGTAAAAATATTCAGATTTAATGATAGTATTTTATTTTCTAATTGAAATAGAAAGCAACATCCAATTATAAATTCTCTTTGTTTAGAAATACAATAAATTTTGCTAGTCAGTTAAATTAAATTACACATTGAATATAATATTGGAAATAATAATTACATTGCAAATAATAATTGCCGCTTGATTTCCGGCCACTCCAAGTCCTCCCATAGGTGTCGTAGAAGGCGACTTAGGAAATATAACTAAACAAACGTCAATGAGACCTCTCCAATCCGTCTAGCCCGTCTAGTTAAATGTAAGAGTAATTAAATATACCTAGACTCCATTTGGTTAGGTATTTAAATAAATGTAAATCACTTGACATGTCTTTTTATGGAAATATACACTTTATAAATCAATACCTTTGCAAATTACAATGTAATTATGTAATTTATAATATAATTGCTTTGTAATTAGCGAAATTAGTAGAGAGTATAGTTCCATTTTGATATTATTTGCCTTTTAATTTTTCATACAAGAACCCCTCTTGCAAGGGTAATAGGCCTTATCCAGACTGTTCCTGCGTTCTCTGTCTTTCCGATTATTTTTAAAATGTCGTCATGCCAAGGGCATATTGTATTTTTTTTTAATTTAGAATGAAATTTCTAACGCCCTTAGGTTAATCAAGAGCTTGTTGACCTCGGAGCGTTGGTGATTTTAGCATAGATTTCTTAAATTAAGGGCCTATTTGAACTAGCGTTATATTTTGAGCGTTATTGTTTGTGAGTCGCAGAAAATAGGATGCATCCCGAAAGAAATGCATCCCGAAAGAATGAAATAAAGAGTGTATACGTGCCAGAAAATTAATAAAATTTAAGTAATTATTGATTAAACCTTTGAATTTTACAAATCTATTTCGACTATCGATGAACGATTGCAGTTAAGCTTCCTTGACTTGTGACTAATTTTCTCACACTATTGTAGAAACATCACCCATCAGTTAACAATCTATTGATAGTCATTTTGTAGAACAGCCTTAATATGTCGGGATGAAATCAGCATATTTGAAACATTGTTAGTACAGCAAAGCCCTGGGGCAATCATGATTAGCAGAAACATTGTTTCTGTTTGAGGTAATATTTTAACAAACTGTGAATATTGTCAGTGTTTATTTACCGGCTGTCAAAGCTCAAAATTATTTTACTGGAATGGATAAGCATACAATTATTCGGAGTTTGGAAAATTGACGGCCTACCTGGAGATGTATGTATTATTAGAACAAATAAGAGGTTTATGTAAAAATAAAACTAAATCAGACTTCTTTTTTGGGAAAGCATTTCACCAAGATAACGGAATAATGGGTAATGAGTTGAGAATAAATAAATATAAACTAGGTATATGAATGGAGCAAGCCTCATAGATACAAAATGATCTGTAGTTAAATCAAAAATTTTAAAAGGATTTATAAATTATAATTAGATATTGCGATAATAAATTATTGACTCTTCTATACAAACCCATTGCGACGGCAATATATGTTATTTTTACATTAAAAAAAACAAAATAATATGAAAATGATCATATTAATACGAAGGTAAGTAAATATATGGTACCTAGTTTGGTTGCGAAATGTGTTTGTAATCAGGTATCGATTAACACTATCGGATGCCCTGAAGCGGTAGTCCGAATATCCAGTAGCACCACATTATCTATTACATGAACATTCTGTCGATGATAAGATCGATAATAACGAGTAAGTATACAGTCGACAGCAGGGTAACTTACCCCTCGAGCACCTTTATGCAGCGGTAATAGTGACGAAATTGTAATGAATGTAACTAACTTTATGTGCAGTTCACTGTGCCACAGCGATAAGACGTATTCTATCTTGTTTTTTCCGATATCTGCGCGAACCTCCCGTGCAGGATGATGCTTGGGCGGACCTAGCCTTTGTTTCAGGGGGTGGTCGAATATGTTATAAATTTTCTACTTTCCTAGGTCAAAAATAAATGATTTGGGACTGTTAAGAAAATAAAACGTTACAAAAGAATGTCACTTGTCATGATCATGTCCATGTTTAACGTGATTTTAGATTTCTTTTTCAGAAACACTGATATCAAGAGTGCTAGTTGACTCCAAGAAACTATGACGTCATTAGTCTAAATTTCATATAAATATAATTAAAAATGTTTGTTTAGACGTTTAGAAAAAAGTATCTGATTTAAGTGGTTGGAAAGTACCGAATTTTTTCAATGCGGATGTAAATGAAGAGCTCTATAGACTAATGCGTTTTATTTGCGCCTACGCATGTCAACAATTTTGACAATCGCATAAAAGTTATAAAAAATAGCTTACGCTTCCTCCGTTTTTTTAAAAACAAGGTTTAGCTATTTAGCCTTTGAAGTATTCCTCTTGAGAGGAGGAGGGAGATAGAACTCTTGTTCTATCATGGGACTTTCTGCGAAACACAACTAAAAAAAAAATTGATTGGTTATATAGGCCTCCTTTTGTGACAACAAGTAATATTTTGGAACATCATTTAAAAAAACTAGATATATGATTGACCGCATATGTGCATTTCACGATGGGCTTCGCTAAATCAAGGGTGGGGTGGCAACCCAAACGACCCTCGCCCTGAATCCATCCTTGGGTTGATGTTTGTCTCTCGTGATCCTTCTCAGGTATACTGGATGCGTATAAGCCCGGTTATACAAACTGATATCTGAAGTTTTTCAAAATGTTTCTGTCAAACAAACATGTTTTTTCTTTCAACTCGAGTGTTTTATCATCATCTCGTTGTTTTTTGGCCACACAGCGTTCGTATCTTATGATAAATTTATATTTATTTGTACGTAAATATTTTTCTATGTTTCTTTTTGTACTATATAAACTCTGAAACTTCGGGGAAGATTTTGATGTGATTTTTGCTAACGTGAAAATATTTCTCTGGAAAGATTTACATGTTTATATACCCGCCAGGCCGGGGCGGGCCGCTACTACTAAATTTAATTGCACATGTAAAAACCCGGCTTATTGCGAGTCGGACATGCGTACTAAGGGTTCCGTGTCAATATCTATAAAAAAATCAGGTTTGTTGTATGTGACTTGAATATTTATATTAATCTATTTCTAGTATTTGTTATTATAGCGGCAACAGAAACACACCATCTAAAGTTTTAACAGACTACCAATCACGGTTTAAGAGATAAAGCCAAATAACAGTCAGACAGATTGACAGTGGAGTCTTTGTAACAGGATCCTGCTTTTACTCTTTGGGTGCTGAGCCCTAAAAATGACTTCTTTAAAGCAGCAGATTCAAATTTTTATCGATTATATCGATTTCTAAAAAGAAATAAATGTAATATTATCTTACATTATATATTTTTTTCGCCCCTCAAGCATTCAACTCTCATTGCAAGTTACAATCACAATTTCTTTTAGCTTGAGTAATTTAGATGATTATGTGGCAATTGCTCCAGATGTTTGTAACTAGGAAACGAACGTACTTTGTAACGAACGTATCGTTTGGCGCGTGGGAATGATAGGCGCGTTCAGACGACACGTACGTGTATACGCCAATCGTACACGCAGCCCACGCCTAGCGCGCTTTGAAATTTGTTGCATATAATTTGAGCCCTATCACTCATATCAATACAACTCAAATTGCATTTACCGAAGTCCAGTCGGGGCAAGCGCCGGCGGGCGCGAGGCGGGTGCAAGGCGGATGCAAGGTGAGCGCGTGGCGTAGGCGAGGCGTGCGCGTGTGGTCTTCGGTAAATGCAATTTGAGTTGTATTGATGTGTGATAGGACTCAAATTATAAGCGCGGTAGGCATGGGCTCGGCGTGTGCTTGGCGTACGCGGGTCGTCCGTACGCGCCGTTGTGAAAGTACTCGTATGCGAATAACCTGGAAGACTGATGTCGGAACTAGGTACGATCATTGATCAATTGGTGGTTTATTATTGCCATTTAGATTAACGCCATTGGATTTATTGTCATTTATGTATAAACTATGATATATTAGGTATGTGATTTAGATTATTAATGTGATTCAAACCGATCCACCGACCAATTACACTGATTGAGCTAGTCCCAAAAAAGTTCGAAACTTGTGTTATGGGATACTAACATTATTAATTCAACGATACTATATTTTATAACAAATACATGTATAGATAAATGCCCAAGACCCAGGACAATTTGGAAAAAGGAAGGCCATTTTCCAACTTGCCTTGACCGGGGATCGAACCTGGAACCTCTGGGTGGCGGACAATCATGGTGACCACTACGCCACGGAGGTCATATAAAATCGTCGAATAAAGAAACAAAATGTTTAATATGTTTTTCTTTGTGACATAATGGAATAGAAAAAAAATAAAGGCAGAAAGGAGACAGTCATAAAAATAGTACAAATCTACAATGGATTTGTGCTCAATAGAAATGGAGAAAAACATTCAGTTTTCTCGTTATGTTAAAAATCACGAGGTACCGCCGCCCGTGTCCTATACAGTAATATATCTACAGTACATTTAATATCTAGAACACAACTTTACTTAGCTAACAAATATAATGATACTTATCCCAATATCGATTGAACATTGAACAAAATTTTATTAAAATGAAACAATAGGAAACAGTATTATTTTATATTCCTAATAGAATGACGATCACAACTTGCTACATAATAGACTAAGAGGTATCCGTCCCTACCTCATCGAGAAGGTAAATGTGACATATCTAGGGTGCTGCATACTGAAAAGGTATGTTGTAAAGTACACGATTGCCTGGGTGTAATCTGGAGCATTTTTTACAGTCACCAAAAAAAATTATACCTTGATATTAGGCTGTATTTAAAGTGCCGGGATTGGGCAAACCAACCCCATAGATTTTGGCCCATTTTGATAAGTTCTATTGAATGTACTATACATACCTAATTGCTACTCGATGAGGTTTACACCCACAAAAAAAAACTTATTTTGCTGACTGTACAACATGCTCCAGGTTATGCCAAGGCAACCCTGTACTTTTTACCTTTTTATTATGCAACACCCTAGATATATCACATTTAGCTAATAGATAGTGCCTTGCAACTAGATCGCAACGTACTTACTTGTCAGTTAAACATCAGTTTTCGAATAAACTTTTTCAAACTGCCCAAAGACATTCCACAACTTGGGACCATCGGTTTTAGGTACCTTCTACGACAAAATCTTCCTCAAAATATTTTCCATCATCGGAAACAATTACAGTAAACCTTCATCCCACATTAACCCCTTGATATATCCTTCTCGACTAATGACGTATATCGCGTGTGCATATCGGATCATGTTAGCAGTGAGCAGATAGAGACGTCACGGATTACCTCGTCTCTCTGCATCCAAAATGTGGCACAATTATGTGAGAGCGTTAGGTGGTGGTGACACATGCCTTCAATCAAGTTAACTTGGATGAACACATTAAATCCTGTAAAATAAGTGTGTGGTCTAAAATCACTCACATTTAGTAATGATAATGCTTTAAAAAAGTAGTCTACTTCAAAGTGGACGGACGACCTATACAAATGATGGACTAAAATATTTTTAAACTGTTATGTAGGCTGCCATATAATTAATTGAATATCGTCGGTAGGTACATACTATAGATAAAAGATGTATGTGTTTTTTGAACGTTTATTAAATTAATATATCTAATATTAAATTTATACTCTAATAAAAAATAAAAATAAAATATTTCCACATGCTTCTCATTCGTGTCGAGCAGAAATGGTTCCATCTACCCAAATACCATCACGCCGATCGTGACTTTGGGCATTTGAGTCTTATGGTCCTTTAATTTTTGGTTTAACCCATATAAAACCTTATTGTGTAACAATGAACATAGTCCTAATTGCATGCACACCATGTTGAATTTGGGTAAAAATTCATAAAAGACCGGGCGAGTTATAAGTTATAAGACATCCTCGATTTCATTCTGTTTGCTATTTTCCCGGTAGCAGTTGTGAACTCTTTATGATTGATTACTGTTGTTCATTTTGTTGGTTGAAATTGGGTAGTCAACTAAAATATATAAAAGTGCTAAGGGTGTCGAATATATAGTCAATTTTAAGAAACTATTTTAAAAAAAAATCTACATGTTATCAGGATTTTTTTATTTAATTTTAAACATTACACCGGAAATGACGACACACAACAATCGAATCGCTCCGGGCGTCAGACATTTGAAGGGTTATGTTGTTTGTTGTCAAGTTGTTGTGTTGGTAGTTGACATTGACAGACAGACATTTAAATATAATATAATGGTGCCAGTTTTGAAACGTGGAGTCACTTAACAAACGGTTTTTGTATGGAATAACCAGTTGTTTAGGTGACATCGTGTTTAAAAAATGGCGCTTCGGTACAGTACTGAAAGTGGAAATTGCCAACATTACTCAAAAAATCTTCATTGTGACATCTCTTCCTCAAATAAGCTTGACCTTGCTTGGAAATGAAGGTCAATGGGATTTTTGCAAATATCTAAATAAGTAAGACCTTATTTTAAAATCTGATTAGAGAAAGTGTCTCCTAGAGGCTATTCCTCGAAAAGGATTGCGAATCAGATCTTTTTAAAGATTACTTGACAAGCCAATTGTTACCAATAAAAATCAGTGACTTGTTGAGTAAAAATAGTGACAATTTGTGGAAATCTCCAAGCGAATTATGTATGTGACTCATTAAAACATCGTCGATTTGTTTGCTATTTTACGGTAAAAACATTAACCGTTGTGAAGTCTCTACGAATAAATACTTGTTGTGGCTAAATGTTTTTTATTTGGTCGAAATTACTATTAGTTACTACAAGTTAGTTGCCGTGTGGTTTCCGGCAGATTAGAATAGGGCCACTCCAAGTCCTCTACTGGATGTGGTAGAAGGCGACTTAGGAAATACAATCTAAATAAAGCTTATAAACATCGATGAGACCTCTCGAACCCGTCTGGCCAGCGAGGAGAGTGTAGGCCAAGTCCTCTGGCTGCTATGGCCAAGTATGGCTTCGGTAGTTCAGAGAGGGTCGTGCTCCTGCAGTGGAGACAAAAAGATGATGATGACTACTAGATAGATAAAATTTGTGGTTTGCGTTATTCGCACGAACAGAATTTTTATGTTTTTCCGTTCTTTTCACGTTTCTCGTATGATTCTAAATGTATGCAGGCCACGTCGGTGCAGTGAGCACCGAACCACACATTCAGTTCACCCTCATTAATAACGCAGCAACTTGCACGAGCGTACAAAATGCTGAAATAGTGTTCAAACTTTTAGACGAGTTACTTTACGACCCTCTTTAACATCCTCGCTTGCTTTTTGTCATGTTTTCGTACATTAGGGTTTAAATTATGGTAGTTTTTTTTATCTAACCATTTTTTATAAGAATTTATTAAATTGAATCCTTTGTTTTTTAGTTAGTCATTTAGGTTAGGATAAAGATAGAGATTTAGTACCTAATAGTAAGGCCTATCGATATTATCTAAGGATATTTTGGGAGTTGAAAGCTTAAAAGAATATTTTTAATTTAATGTTAAGTATAAGACCCGCGGGGTCTATAAGTAGACCTATGAGCTTTCAAAGCTTTACGAGCTAGTTCATATAGCTACGTATAAGAATTGTGTCTATTCACTGGACTGGACATTTTTTCTCGTAATTATATAACGTGAAATGTATTTTCTATCCAGTTTGTTACTTCTGGCTTAGTATTGTTTCTCTTTTCGAAGGTATACTTTGGTGTGTCTCTACTCATAGGAATGACGTTTTGCAACCTTAAAATTTGTGCACGTCGGTTTTACTACCAAAATAACCGACGTGAACGAATTTGTAAAGTTCGTGTCTAAAGATTTCCGACAGCATTTTCGTCTGTGGTTTATTTGATATCGGGTCTTTGCACCACCTTGCTGTCATAACTATATTTTCAGGAAAACCGAAAGTTTTCAACTTATTCGAAAACTTATGATACTATGAATACACAAATCTGTAAGTAAAGTTTTAAACTGGGTTTATACCCGAGAGAAATGTCGTTAAAACTTGTTTGGGTTCTTATGCGGGCACCAAAAGTAAACACATACAAAATATGTTTAAAAC
This sequence comes from Acrobasis consociella, assembly GCA_963555685.1. NCBI lineage: Eukaryota > Metazoa > Arthropoda > Insecta > Lepidoptera > Pyralidae > Acrobasis > Acrobasis consociella. The sequence continues at coordinate 10,157,471 of OY743122.1, forward strand.
TTTATGGGCCGTTTTCACATAGGATAATCCACTAAGACTATTCATTGTCTTAGTGGATTGTCCTGTCAATGGCTTTGTGTGAATGAAGACAACCCAATGAAATAGAACTTCATTTTTTCGGAATACAAAATGCCTTTACCCGCCCGTTGGTGAATTTGCGCATTGGATCGATTGGGCTAGCTCTATGTGATTAATTTTTTCAAACTTTACGCCTATATCACACTAAACGTGACTTTGCGTCTAACAGGCTCTGTCTAAAGACGTAAACACGTGTTTATGTATCTGTATTCTGTGTCTAATAGCAATTTCGTGTCTGATAATATACTGATATATATGAATATAATATAGAAGTGATCGTTGAGACCGGAGAAATTGTTCTGTTCATCGGTATATAGACACTTTGGAACATTATTTGACATTGAACAAAAAAGTTAGACAACCCTCTTTATATAGTTATATTCAATATAAGTAAAATGAGATACAATTGCAGACATTTGTCGCCCTATAAACGGTCGTATTTTACACTTGTGACCCATACTTTCCTGGTCTTCACAAGTTATAGGAAACTATTAATCAAAAATCGGGTATTCGTCGGCCATTTTTCAGGTACTGTTTTCGTGATCGGCCAGCGCGGGCCCTGGCTCGGATGACAATGCCTCCATATATCACATGGCTCTATGCTAAACACACAGTGGGCAGAAATATGTGTTTGGATTTCCGGGCACGTCCGTTCCGACATTTTTGGGGCTGCGGATAACAAAGTTACTCGATATAATTTCATTTACGTACATTAATATGTCATAAGTCATAAGACACCGAGAGTGTACTAGTGAATTATACAACATGGAAGAGACCTTATAGAGAGAATATTATACCCGTAAAAAATCGAACCACGGCCTATACATATCTATCACGACTTTATCCCTATGGGGCAGACAGAGCATTGTGGGTCTTGCGGTTTTAAGCAGAGAAACCTAGGGCTGTAAGACTCAAGGCCCCTTTTAGCTTGATGTAGGCGAGAAGGTGGATGAAAAAATCAAAATAGACATGGGTGGCTAGCCCCAGCGCCTATTACCACGATTCGAATTTTCGCCTATTTCATCGATCGGCTCTTACGATCTGCGCGGGAAGAGTAGCAGCTGGTACATTTTAAGTTATTACGATATTACCGTACAAATTGCCCGGACGGTATTAAAAATTCTTTTGAAAATGCCGATTTTTTCAAAACTATTGACTGTTTTTTTAATTTCATTATACTATTAGTGATCACTAGGTATAGTATATTGAAAAAAGTATAGGCCGTGGTTTGATTTATCTCAAGTATGTCCCTTCCACGTTGTATTTGATATAAAGTCGAGGATGAGCTATTAAAAATATTTTGTGCAAGTCGCATTCACTGACCTGCAGCAATGTACTACAGGTTTTTGTAGGATGAGTTCATGTAAACTTCTTTTATGATGTTTACATTTCTTAATGTTTGTTTAGATGCACATGTGTACACTAATAAATCGTGTTAATTGTACGAATTCATAAAGGTATATTTTTACAAAGAAGTAAAATTTATCGGTCCTTTCTTTAGGGGTCAACAACGATATCGATTCAATAACTGAGTTTAGATTTACCGCGATTAATTTTATTTTGTCCTATACTCCATTTGGTTAGGTATTTAGATAAATGTGAACAATCTTGACATATATTTTTATTGAATTATACACTTTATAAATCAATACCTTTGCAAATTACAAATGAACTATGTTATACATTTATAAATTACATAATTACTTTGTAATTTGCAATGTTATTGATTTATAAAGTGTATATTTTAATAAAAAGACATGTCAAGATTGTTTACATTTTTTAAAATACCTAACCAAATGGAGTATAGATATTTTAACGACCCTACTGCCGTTATGGCAACTGGTAGACTGAAGAATTAATAATTACTAATAGATAACTACCGAGTCAGTCAACTGATGAATAGCGCTTATCACTAGATACTGTCTGACGACCTCCGTTGCGTGGTGGTCACCATGCTAGTCCGCCACCCAGAGGTTCTGGGTTCGATTCCCGGTCAGGGCAAGTTGGGAAATGGCCTTTTTATTTATTGGAATTGGAAATTATCCTAGGTCTTGGATGTTTATTTAAATATGTATTTGTTATAAAATATAGTATCGTTGAGTTAGTATCCCATAACACAAGTCTCGGAACTTACTTAAGGGATAGCTCAAACAGTGTAATTTGTCCCTATATATTTATTTATCTTCGTTTTTATAGTGGTCAAGAGAAATCTGGTCATGGTAAAAAACCTTTTTTAAAACCCTTAGGAGCTTGGGAAAATATGGCATAAGCTTTGGGGCCCACCCCTAAGCTTATGCCATATTTTCCCGAGCGAAAATTCTTACCAAAACTTATCTTCGCGCGGTTAACTCAATTCAAAACTCTTTATACGTAAATACTTTCTCTCATATAGATATATTAGTAGAGTAGATAGCTGTGTGCATCTGTGCAGTCATTGTAAAAGTCAGAAAATCTATATAGGAAATAAGCATTAAAGAATATATCAAACTGCCTACTCTGCGTTTGACTTTATCGTTTTGTTATTATAAATATGACCATTACTTACAGCTGGTCGGATAAAGTCATATGGATAATAGAATTTATTTATTGGCCAATAGCCGAGAACTTCCGCAGCTACTTTATTATTTTGAAAAAATATTTACCCATAATATTGACGTCTTAAAATTTCATGTCGGGGTCGAGTTAAGGAAGTTTATTTTTCACAAGCGTTCATAAACCATTGCTTTCCATCTTTTATCAGACGGATTGTTGTTTTAGGGAGGGCCTGTTGATTTAATTATATAATTGTTACTTGGAAAGTTTCTACTAAATATTTCAACTTATTGTTGCAGCGCTTTCTGCGTAAGTTTGAGTTTTCCCGAGAAATAGTTTCCTAAAGCAACTAAAGGATCAATCAATTATAATTTTATTTTCTCGGATGTTTCTGTTCCTTCGATTTTTTTTCTATAGGTATATGTATCATCATCCTCTTTGGGTAAGATCTATGTCCAGTGGACGTTTTGCGGCTGAAATTATGAATGATGATGATATTGGTCTAGTATGCCCGTGGTACGATTTATTACGGGTATGTTCCTTTCACGTTGTATATTACCGTAAAAATAGTGCAAGGTAAAAAAACTAAAGTGGATGGTTATATGACATGTGTAATCAGCCATATGTACAAAGAAAACAAGAAATGACAATAGTTTAGTAATTAATTTAAACCATTATAGATTTAAGTGTAACGACATTTTTTGTAGTCCATTAGATGCTCCTGATCTTACGATCTACGGCTATTTTCATTCAATTTATTTTAATAAAATATTCAAATTGAGAAACAACAAAAGAACTCGCATTATAAATAAGAAACTCAGAATATCACGTCATGAGCTGAAGTTGGCTTTTCTTATCACGTTTACAATATCTGAAAACAATACAGGCCTAAAAAACTTCATATTCACGTTTTCTGGTAAAAAAGTGATGTCATATTTTATCAAGATAGCTCATTTCAAAAATATTCTTAGCTCGGAAGATAATGTAGCAGGTGATTTGCTGCTTCAGTTTTACCAGCAGCTTGAATAATCATACCAAGCAACATATAAGAACGAATGAAAGAAAATTAATATTTTCTAGAATCGCCTTCAAAAGTTTTAAAAGGTTTAAAATACTTTTTTAAATCCTATAAATACATAATTTCCAACACCCCGCGTGTTCTTCTACTAACCACAACAAAATTCAATCTATAATTGTTCGAAGAAATCGTTATGGCAAAGGACTGTCCATTGGACCAGTTGTACCATGAGCTATTCAGTAAAATAAAGAGTGCATTCATGCACATTTCAAAGGTGCCCGTTTACCGAAATGGTTCAGAGCTCGTGATATGCCGCTGGAAATATTCCAAATTTACGGGAATTTTCCCATTGTAAATTAACAGGAATATTTCTACGATTTTCGTGAATTTTACCCTAAATTTTTATTTTTAGGAATTTTGCCGGCAATTTATTAGTGAATAAACCCAAAGTTTCAAGAAAATACGGGAATCACGTCACTATTCAGAGCTCAAGGTGAATCTACAGATTTTTCATCAACGCCCAGCGTCCTTGCCCTCGGGCCCTGGGCAGCGGGGCTACCAGCATTGTTTTCGTATCTCTCGTCATAACCATTTGTACTTGACGCGAATGTCGGTAGTAACCTATTTTTATATTAGCAGCCCATTTTTATTACATAGTAGGCAGAACCGGTTTAATACGGGTTTAGGTTTAATAAAAGATTTGGTTGAATGAAGAAGGCAAGGCGTGTTAGCACCGATCAGTGAATACGAGTTATTTTTGTGTTGAATAGATAACTGAATATACCGTTATGGTACTTGTTAGTAGGTATTCTATTTAAGGATGATAATATCTATTGCGTATCTTAACCGTACTGTAATAACCATAATCCATATACTAGTGTAGGTATATTACGAATTAAATACCCTTGACTCGCAACTGAATGTGTACTTACTTGGACATTACTGGAGCGATTTCAATACAATTTCACTAAGAGCTCTTAAAGACAAGCGCAAGACACAGCCAAACTGTCAAAAACTGTCGAATGACAGGTGTTGCGGGCATACTGTCGTTCGTCTGTAAGAGCTCTAAGGTGTAAAGAATTTTCTGGCGAGTTTTACAACACAAAGTTATACTAGTTTATTCTGAAATCTTGGACTTTTTCTGTTCTTTCAGACCATGCAGAACCTCCTATACCCTTTTAGCTTCACCAGCTAAACCCACCACTAAAGATATTGAAAAAAGGCAAGTCAAAAGCAAAGGCTGCCTTTGATTTTTGATCGTCCTAACACCTTTTATAGAAACTAAGTAATATATATACATATATTTTGCTTTGTTTCTATTAAAGGTTAGTAAGATTATCACGTCTTTGTCCTTAAAGGGGTAGACAGAACATATTCCGTCTTATTATAAAACGAGGTTTATTTCATTTCATTTCATTTATTTATTTCGATACAAAATAATTTTGTGTTGAAATATAGTTTACAATACAATACAGGACTAACTTTGTTACTAGGTTTAAAACATCGTCCGCCCAAATCAAGTTGGCATCTAGTAAAGTGGCGCTGTCTCATCTGTTAATATCAACTTAATTTGAAAGGATAATTGTTTAAGTAACAAATTTTGTCCTCGTTTTATAATAAGACGGATTGGGACTTGCGGTTCTAAGCATACAGAGTCCAGAATCCTCTTAGCGTGACGGTTGGTAAAGAAATAAAGAATGGTGATGGGTTGCTACTCGCTAGCAATATATCTATTGCTAAATGCGATTAACATTAGCGTGGTTCTACCCTGTGTACCTATAGGACTGTGTTCCTGTGTTCTCATCATCTAAAACGTTTGAAATATTTATGAGGACCAACATTTCCATTAGTCGGCAAACAAGCGCAGTAGGGTAACAAAAGGGATTACTATAGTAGGAACTTTGTGAAACACAAGGATGCTAAACAAAGACTGATTTATTTAATAAGAAGTTACTATATTCATATTATATGTATTCTTATAATTTAGTTTCACTACATTACTTATTGTATTGAAATCAGTCATAATACAGCTTAAGTCTGGAATTATTGGGTGTCTACTAGAATACAGATTTTTTGACATCGAATTTCATTTCCCAGAAAACTATTCCACGATATTTAATACATTTTTTTCTTAATAAAACGAATAGTTTATCATCGCAGTTCCATATTATAATAACAACATTTAAAAAATATATATTATAAAATGGTTTTCTTTTATAGAAAAACGGTATATCGAACTAACATTTCATATAAAATATTAATTTATCGATAAAACTGTTCATAAAAACATGTTTCAATATGTAACGGTACACATAATAACTCGCTTCGCTCGCTCGGCTCGTGCGTGTGTTGGTCGCAGTTCTAACATAACCTAACCTATAGGATTGCCCTTACCTAGGAAAATGGATAGAAGTGTCTTAGCACTCGCAGGCCGCTGCCGCGGCACGCTCGGCTCTTGCGTGTGTTGGTCGCAGTTCTAACATAATCTAACCTATAGGATTGCCCTTACCTAGGAAAATGGATAGAAGTGTCTTAGCACTCGCCGGCCGCTGCTGCGGCACGCTCGCTTCGCTCGTTCGGCTCGTGCGTATGTTGGTCGCAGTTCTAACATAACCTAACTTATAGGATTGCCCTAACCTAGGAAAATGGATAGAAGTGTCTTAGCACTCGCCGCCGGCCGCTGCCGCGGCATGCTCGGCTCTTGCGTGTGTTGGTCGCAGTTCTAACATAATCTAACCTATAGGATTGCCTTTACCTAGGAAAATGGATAGAAGTGTCTTAGCACTCGCCGGCCGCTGCCGCGGCACGCTCGGCTCTTGCGTGTGTTGGTCGCAGTTCTAACATAATCTAACCTATAGGATTGCCCTTACCTAGGAAAATGGATAGAAGTGTCTTAGCACTCGCCGGCCGCTGCTGCGGCACGCTCGCTTCGCTCGCTCGGCTCGTGCGTGTGTTGGTCGCAGTTCTAACATAACCTAACCTATAGGATTGCCCTAACCTAGGAAAATGGATCGATGTGTCTTAACAGCAGGTGTTGGTCGCATTTCTAACATAATCTAACCTATAGGATTGCCCTAACCTATGAAAATGGATAGAAGTGTCTTAGCACTCGCCGGCCGCTGCCGCGACACGCTCGCTTCGCTCGTTCGGCTCGTGCGTGTGTTGGTCGCAGTTCTAACATAACCTAACCTATAGAATTGCCCTAACCTAGGAAAATGGATAGAAGTATCTTAGCAGCAGGTGTTGGTCGCAGTTCTAACATAACCTAACCTATAGGATTGCCCTAACCTACAAAAATAGATAGATGTGTCTTAGCAGCAGGTGTTGGTCGCAGTTCTAACATAACCTAACCTATAGGATTGCCCTAACCTAGGAAAATGAATAGAAGTGTCTTAGCACTCGCCGGCCGCTGCCGCGGCACGCTCGCTTCGCTCGCTCGGCTCGCCCGTGTGTTAGTCGCAGTTCTAATATAATCTCACCTATAGGATTGCCCTAACCTAGGAAAATCGATAGAAGTGTCTAAGTTGGTCGCAGTTCTAACATAACCTAACCTATAGGATTGCCCTAACCTAGGAAAATGGATAGATGTGTCTTAGCAGCAGATGTTGGTTGCAGTTCTAACATAACCTAACCTATAGGATTGCCCTAAACTAGGAAAATGGATAGAAGTGTCTTAGCACTCGCCGGCCGCTGCAGCGGCACGCTCGCTTCGCTCGCTCGGCTCGTTCGTGTGTTGGTCGCAGTTCTAACATAACCTAACCTATAGGTTTGCCCTAACCTAAGAAAATGGATAGAAGTTTCCTAGCACTCGTTTCAAATGTTTCAACTATTTTGCAAACTGAAACTTACGTGGAAACAATATTATGGGTAACAAAACTTTGATGTTACGTTATTTCGATAAAATAAATAAAATATGAAAAGAAATAACGATAGACTGAGTTTGTAAATAACGAATAATCGAGTAAATGAAATTTCGATGTCAACAGATTTTAGGATTTGTTCAATATTGTATTAAAAGATTTGCGAATAGTTTTATGGGGAATGAAAATCGTTGAAGTTAATTGCGAAAAAGTGATGGGTTCCCGGAATTATTAATATGGGTTCAAAATCATACCTAGTTATAGTAACGTCGCATATAAAATAATAGTCACTAGAATCATTTACTAATAACCTTTATATTTCTGCAGATTAAATATGTAACTTATAGTGTCTGATGGGAAAAGGTCCTGGTCCATCATTGATGGTATAGGTACTCTTTGGTCTGTCATTGATGATGTGATGGTTCCTCAGCCATCATGTGAAATGAAAAAGATATTGTTCCATAATGACACGCTTACGCTGCAGCTCTAACAATTTCCTTGGCTGGGGATCGACCCCTGAACATCCGAGTGAAGGACTAGCTTTGATACCCATACGCTACAGACTAGAAGTCTTCAGTTAAAATAAATGATATATAGAGACAAATCACATAGATTGAGCGATCCCCAAAGTAAGTTCGAGACTTGTGTTAGGATACTAACCAAACAATACTGTATTTTATAACATATACATTAAGTAAACATCCAAGAAACAGAAAAATTTAAAAAAGGTCATTTACCAATTTGCCCTGACCGGGTATCGAACCCGGAACCTCTGCGTGGCAGACTAGCATGGTGACCACTACGCCAAGCAGGTTGTCAAAATTTTATGAAGTGCTATGGTGCGATGGACCTCCATGGATTGTTTCCTTACATCTCTTGTTGTTGTAGGTATGCACGATTGGGGTCATAGCAAACACCATGAACGTGGCAGTTCTGACGAGGAAGGACATGGCGGCTGCGCCTATAAACCGGCTGCTGAAGTGGCTGGCAGTGGCTGACGTGTTTGTCATGCTGGAGTATGTCCCCTTCGTTATTTATAGATATCTGGTAAGATTCTTACATTAACCTTAAATGATATTCATGTTTCATTTATTTTTAAGCATCTCACTTTGCATCATCATAGGTCCTTTTAGTCGCTACTGCAGGAGCGTGACCCTATCTGTACTGCTAGAGCCATACTTGGCCAGAGCAGCCATAGCCTCTCTGTATAAAGCAAGACTTTTGATTTTAAAATCACTATAAAATATATGTTAGAACAATTTAGTTTGATCCGAATTCAGAAAAAGATCTAGTTACTAATAATTATTTTGGTAAATAAATAAGTAATAGAAAAACAAATAAGTAATAAAAATATTTCTTATATTCCTGTATAAACGTCAACTCAATACAAACTTCAGAGAGAGTTTTCTCGCGCTAATTTACTCGTAACAAATATTCAATTTCCAATAACGAAATATATTTTACTTCACCCCTATATTTGTAAACATGGAAGAACCTGTAACAATTTGATTTAGTTCCGAGAACATTATTTATCGGAAATAGAAATCGTAATCCTCTTGTGCTGGTATGAATAACTTTATTTTTCCCCAGGTGCTGCCGGAGAAGCTGGATTTTCCGTACTCGTGGGCGATGTACCTCCTGTTTCATATGCATTTCGCACAAATACTGCACACTGCGTCGATCTGTCTTACTCTTTCTTTGGCTATATGGAGATATATAGCGATAAAGTAAGTATTATTACATATAATCCTCCGATCCTGAAACAACAAAAATATTGTTAGGTTAAAGGTAAGAATATTTTTCTAAAGCAAACAAGCTCCTCTTTAAAGTTAGGAGTCTCACTATTCCTATTGAGGTTTCCCATCGTTATATACCTACAGCTATTTTAAGATATAACACATACACAATACACACCTATACATACATACATATTATCACGCCTGTTTCCGACAGGGGTATGCAAAGACTATGGAGCCTAAGTTGCTACGATCTTGAAAGACCTCTTACACAAGTTTTAATATACGTATCTGTAGGTATCGATTATGCAATACATACATACATACTTAACAGAGTAATACATACATATTTACTCTTTTCATATATGCTTTTTAGTAATAAATTTGTAGTAAGGAAAAAGGTACTTATTCACAATACGGTAGAGAGCTACATATTATCTAGACGATATATATATCGATAGTATGATCCATGGTGTCATTTAGGCAACAATATGTATGAGTTCCTTTTCAACCACAAAAGATTTGCTAAAATAAGTTTCTTTTCGTTACTTAATTGAAGCTTGAGGACTATAACCATAACTTATTCTACGTACAACATTATTAAAGAAGGAATAATTTATATTTATTTTGCAGCTCAATATCTTATTCATCTTATTGCTACTCTTTAGAACACACTACAAATTATATAAAAATCAAGAACGATCTTAACATTTACTTATAGCAGGCTGCTCTTTCAATCTGTTACAGTCTAAAAAAGTTCGATATTTGATATTTCCACTTCATAAATACCTAATGTGATGGAATAGATGGAGCTTTTGTCGACATTTTAAGCACATTTTTTACGAGCGAGTAAAAAAAGGGTTAGGCGCTGAATGAAGCAATTTTCTGGCTTCTTATTCTTAGGTTTAGATTAAAACCTTTGGATTTGTATTAAAACTAAATTAGAAACTTCTTGGTTCACTTTTCATATTCAGGGTCTTTTTTTCTTACACATTTGATGTAAAGACCTTTAATTTGAGACGGTTTGTGCCACTCACTCTAGAAGAACCAGTATATGGTTCGTCTAGAGTGAGTGGCATATCGATATCTTATATCTTTCGAGATAGTAATGGACCAATTTTTTTCGTCGGCTTTTTCAGATTTCGATTTTATATAAAACAATATTAAAAACTTATGATTTCTTTATGCAACCTACTTAAGCTGTTGCAATAGCATTATTTCTATTTAAGTTATAGTTCGGTCAATGAGTGCTCAAAAGGGGCATGTGGATGGAAAAGTCGAAAGCAGAAATTTTGACTCGGCAACTTTGTTAGGACTAGTTAGGACATAAACATACTAAAAGTTCTCCCCCCTTCGAGGTGAGCCCGCGGGGGGAGGGCAAAAAGAAGGTCCCGTTTTTTGTTTTTTTATTTGCTTGCATCTTGAAAACGGTGCGTTGTACGAAATTTTGTTATATTACATAATAAAAGCTGATAAAATTGTGTACAACTTTAGCTTTCACACTTTTTATCTATCTCCGATTTTTACCTAGCTATAAGATTCGAAGAAATTTCGATTTTTTTTAAATGTGATGGACGAAAAGCGCACGCCAAGCCCACGTCCAATGCATGCCTTTCATTCCGTTTCTATCCCCATAGTTCAGGAGAAAGGTCTCCAAGCCAAGTCTGGACCTGATGGTAAGTAACAGCATAAGCCCGAACCATCTTGATAGATATTATTTTAAGAGTTTAAGCCAGTTTAAAAGTAAACTGTTTCCGCCTTTGCTGCGTGAATATACGTGCAATGTTATTTTTTTAATATTGTGTGGGTGTTTTTAATATTGGGTGAGCAATAAAAAATGATTTTAGTTAGTTTAGTTACAATGTGCTACAGAGAATTTAACACATTTTTTAAAATCGGCCATTTTTCGAAGCTCATAGCTAGGCAACGATTGGAGATAGATAAAAAAATGAAAGCCATAGTTGCAGAGAATTTTATCAGCTTTCATAATGTTGTATTACAAAATTTCGTACAACGCACCGTTTTCGAGATGTAAGCAAAAAACCAAAAAACGGGACCTTCTTTGTGCCCTCCCCCCGCGGGCTCGCCTCGGAGGGGGGAGGACTTTTAGTATGTTTATGTTTTAATTAGTCCTAACAAAGTTGCCGAGTCAAAATATCTGCTTTCGACTTTCCCATCCACACAATTATTAGTTGACTGTACTATTAATACATACTTCAATTCACAACAAACCTATTAATTCCGTACGAGTAGTTACACAAAGAACCAAATAGAGCTTGCCAAGAGCACAAAATTTATATAAGCCAAGAATGTTTCATCTTCTTCTATCTTGTTAGTAATTGATAAAAAAAAACAAGTTTTTATTTTACCAGTTTTTTGGCATGATTAATATACACACCCAGGCCAAATTACAGCTTTCTAATACTTATAGTATCTGAGTCCAACAGAGAGACAGACATGGCAAAACTTAAGGATTCCTTGTTTACTAACTCGGAACCCTAAAAACAGGACAAGTAGTTGTGCCCATCCTTGTCACTTTAAAATTTGGAACCCCGGCCATAGCACCCTGTTTTTTTAAATTTTACTACAAATGTATGGTTTTCAGACATTTTCCTGTCCTTTTAATATGAAACCCAGAACTATGAAATTGGGCAAGTAATATCGTCTTATATTACTTGCCCAATTTCATAGTTTTGGGTCAACGGAAAGTACCGTATGAATTTTGATTCCCTTGACAGTGTCGAAATATACATTTTGCGGCATAAACTTTCCTAACGTTTTTCACGTTAAGTTAGAAGTTTGATTTTTTTACAGCTTTTAGGGACTAGACCGAGTACATAAATTGTTGCACGCCTCATAAGCGAAGCGTTGAGGTGGGTACTACTGTCACTTCGCGCAAAACATCTGATTTTTCAAACTTAAAATGTCTTTATGTATCATACATTGCACTTGTAAGATAATATATACACACACATATTAAGAAAAAAAACACTATTTTTAACACTCATGATATTTTTGATGTCATTTTTGTTATTTAAACTAGTTAAAAAACAGTTTAAAAAAGTTCTGTCTTGGACGTCCGTGTGTCTGTATGTGCGGAGGCTTTTCTTGTTAACGCGATAACGACCGAAATACTTTACTAATCTAGTCTTTTTTTTTCTCTTACGCTTGAGTATGCTCAGGAATAGAACCCTTTCATTTTTCAGGGTCTGATTCGATGTGGTTTAATTGTTACAATACAAATGAACACAAAAAATAAATAACGACTGTTCTTCATAGTTTTAGTATATCTATATATATCTTTATTTTTCTATATGCGTAAGAATTAAAAAAAAAATATGGACCCTTTGAGGCGTGCTCTTTTGGATTTTCCAAACTTATTTTAATTTCAACTCGATACCTCCACGAGCTCCGGAGATAAATAGTCTTGACAGACAGACAGAAGGACCACAAATTCCTATAAGGGTTCCGTTTTCATCCTTTTGAGCTACGGAACCCCAAAAAGATCACATATTTCATATACAGTATAGATAACAATATATTTTTTTAAAGATGTATAATTCTTGTAATAAGGTATTGTTACTTATTAATTTCGTTTTTGTTTGAAAGTTCACACAGTCGAAATCACCAGCGGACTTATTAATATTCATAAAGACACTCCACTGCACTATTATGATTTAATTAAATTTACATTTATCTAGCTATTTGTAGAACCGTGCGTCTTTTAATTTAGTAGATATATTTGATTTTAATATTATCTTAAGAATTTAATTTTAATTTTATCTTATACAGAGTGGTAATTTTCATTAGCGTTTGCCGTATAATTCAGATAATATCTATGCCGCATAACGCAGGTTGACTGGATAGAACGGGAGGTCACGACAAATTTGGTAACGATAAGGGATATGGCTGACTCTGGTTTTATAGAATAAAGAGCACCTCTCTGATGCTAAATATGTTGGTCTGCCTGCGTGGAGTGGTTGCGTTACCTAGATATGGCGCCTGAAAAGTTGGTTATCGTGACCAAAAAAAAATGATAAGGGATATGGCTGACTCTTGTTTCACAGGATGAAGGGCACCTCTCTGATGCTAAATATGTTGGTCTGCCTGCGTGAAGTGGTTGCGTTACTTAGATATGGCGCCCGAAAAGTTGGTTATCGTGACCAAAAAAAAATGATAAGGGATATGGCTGACTCTTGTTTCACAGGATTAAGAGCACCTCTCTGATGCTAAATATGTTAGTCTGCCTGCGTGAAGTGGTTGCGTTACTTAGATATGGCGCCTGAAAAGTTGGTTAGCGTGACCAATAAATAATAAGGTAAATGGCTGATTCTGGTTTCACATAATGAAGAGCACCTCTCTGATGCTAAATATGTCGATCGGCCTGCATGAAGTGGTTGCGTTACTTAGATAGGGCGCCTGAAAAGTTAGTTACCTAGACAAAAAAAGAAAAATATAAGGTAAATGGCTGACTCTGGTTTCACAGGATTAAGAAGATCTCTCTGATGCCAAATATGTCGGTCTGTCTGCGTGAAGTGGTTGCGTTACTTAGATATGGTGCCTGAAAAGTTAGTTATCGTGACCAAAAAAAAATTATACCGTAATTAGTCAATTACGGTATAATTTTTTTTTGGTATCCTGTGTAACTAGAGTTAGTCAACTCTAGTTACACAGGATGAAAAGCACCTCTGTGATGCTAAATATGTCAGTCTGCCCACGTGAAATGGTTACGTAACTTAGATATGATGCCTGAAATGTTGGTTATTGTGAGCAAAAAAATGGTAATGCTGGTTTTACAGAATGCAGAGCACCGCTCTAATGCTAAATATATGTCAATCTGCCTGCGTGAAGTGGTTGCGTTACTTAGATAGGGCGCCTGAAAAGTTAGTTACCTTGACAAAAAAAGAAAATTATAAGGCAAATGGCTGATTCTGGTTTCACAGGATGAAGAGCACCTCTCTGAAGCTAAATATGTTAGTCTGCCTGCGTGAAGTGGTTGCGTCACTTAGATATGTCGCTTGAAAAGTTGGTTATCGTGAACAAAAGAAAAAATAATAACGTAAATAGCTGACTCTGGTGTCACAGAACAAAGAGTACCTCTCTGATATAAAATTTGTCGGTGAAGTCTTGTTTGTTTTGTCGGTCTGCCTACGTAAAGTGCTAGTGTTACTTACATATGGGTATGGCGCCTGAAAAGTATGTTATCGTGATCAAAAGTAAAATTATAAGGTAAATGACTGACTCTGAACGGCTGCATATTGAGCAAAATACATCTGTCGTTAGTATCCGATATTATATACACATGCTGCAGTTCACAATTGTACTAACAACAGTTTTGTCAACTTTTCCGAAGAGCATTTAATTAACTCTTTAAATGTCGGACGCCCGGAGCGGGCGTCTGATGTATTGTTTTACTATTGTGTCTGCTATGCCGACATTTGAAGGGATATGAAAGTTTTCTAAAGTTTAGTCCAGAACGGCACAAAAATAATTACATAATTTCACGTCTATTCAAGAGTCTAGTCCTTTGGGTGCATTATATCCAAAAATTGTGGTATTATATGTAGTTGTCTAATTTCAAAAATAGTAAAATAAACTTTAGTCCATTTGTGCACTAAACCTCATTATGTCAACAAGCAAATATTTTTTTAAAACTAAAAAACACTTCACCCCCAAACTACACAACCGATTTCGATATAAGAATTTTCCAAATCGGTGAAGGCACCTTCAAATAATTGGTAACAAATTATGCACTTGCATAACTTTAACACGTGTGTAAATGTTATAAATGCGTATGATACGCCAGACTTTGAAATTTTGTTGAAATCAGTGAATATTTGAAGATTGAGTTTATAAAAATAAAATTCCGGCGTTAACAATAATACTAATTATGGTTAACGCCGGAATCTTAAAAAGTACAACTGTAACACTAAGTTTTTGGTAGAAAGAGTTAATTTATCTGGTAATAAAAAAATAAAAACCGAAAATTTTGTAGTTAGTACATTTGCGAACTACGGCATTAATATTAGGGTGACACAGGGTAGACAAATTCATGTGTTTGTATGAACGCACGCTACTGTATCTAAGTAACGCAACTACTTCACACAGTCAGACTGACATATTTAGCATCAGAGAAGTACTCTTCACCCTGTGAAACTAAAGTCAGCCATTTACTTTATCATTATTTTTTCATCACGATAACCAACTTTTCAGGCATCATATATAAGTTTCACAACACAACCATTTCACGCTGGCAAACCGACAAATTTGTATCAGAGAGGTACTCTTTGTTCTGTGACACTAGAGTCAGCTATTTACGTTATTATTTTTTTCTTTTGTTCACGATAACCAACTTTCAAGCGACATATCTTAGTAATGCAACCACTTCACGCAGGCAGACCAACATATTTAGCATCAGAGAGGTGCTCTTCATCCTGTGAAACCAGAATCAGCCATTTACCTTATAATTTTCTTTTTTTGTCCAGGTAACTAACTTTTCAGGCGCCCTATCTAAGTAACGCAACCATTTCATGCAGGCAGATTGACATATTTAGCATCAGAAAGGTGCTCTTCATTATGTGAAACCAGAATCAGCCATTTACCTTATCATTTATTGGTCACGCTAACCAACTTTTCAGGCGCCATATCTAAGTAACGCAACCACTTCACGCAGGCAGACCAACATATTTAGCATCAGAGAGGTGCTCTTCATCCTGTGAAACAAGAGTCAGCCATATCCCTTATCATTTTTTTTTGGTCACGATAGCCAACTTTTCAGGCGCCATATCTAAGTAATGCAACCACTTCACGCAGGCAGACCAACATATTTAGCATCAGAGAGGTGCTCTTCATCCTGTGAAACCAGAATCAGCCATTTACCTTATAATTTTCTTTTTTTGTCTAGGTAACTCACTTTTCAGGCGCCCTATCTAAGTAACGCAACCACTTCATGCAAGCCGATCGACATATTTAGCATCAGAGAGGTGCTCTTCATTATGTGAAACCAGAATCAGCCATTTACCTTATCATTTATTGGTCACGCTAACCAACTTTTCAGACGCCATATCTAAGTAACGCAACCACTTCACGCAGGCAGACCAACATATTTAGCATCAGAGAGGTGCTCTTCATTCTGTGAAACAAGAGTCAGCCATATCCCTTATCATTTTTTTTTGGTCACGATAACCAACTTTTCAGGCGCCATATCTAAGTAACGCAACCACTTCACGCAGGCAGACCAACATATTTAGCATCAGAGAGGTGCTCTTCATCCTGTGAAACAAGAGTCAGCCATATCCCTTATCATTTTTTTTTGGTCACGATAACCAACTTTTCAGGCGCCATATCTAAGTAACGCAACCACTTCACGCAGGCAGACCAACATATTTTGCATCAGAGAGGTGCTCTTTATTCTATTAAACCAGAGTCAGCCATATCCCTTATCGTTACCAAATTTGTCGTGACCTCCTAATCTAGGAAGGGATTCCTACATGGGATAGTTCCGCTTTTGTTCTTTTGTTTTTGATACAATGAACTTAAAAAAACAAAGAGCAAAGGTCGTAAAACAGTGGTAGGTTATTAGCTACTTCTACTGGCATTTGTTTTAGCTTTTAGGCACTGTCCTCTTAAATTTCGTATGGTCGTTTTCCCTACTTACTTACTACATAAAACTACGTGTTCGGGCTTACTTCACCTTAATAACCCCTTAAGCCTGGTGGGCGAAATAAATTATTTCGTCGTCACATTTAACAAGTAGGTACCTACAAAGGATCAACGAAATTGAAATGAGATTTAATTACATTTGCCGAGACTTTGGAGAGCAATGGTATTAAAAGATGCATTTGTTGCTTTTATTGCCTGAGAATGAAATACTTTACGTATTGTTCGTAATTGCGGTATTTTTGCCATTGCATAAAGTACGTGAAAGATTATTTATTGAAAGTGAAAGACTTTGAATATGTAGGTTTACAAAGTGTTAGTAGGTAGTATCCCCACCAAGTCCCTAATCCTTATCCTCTCCATATCCTTCTCCTTATCATTCCTAATATTATAAATGCGAAAGTGAGTATGTATATTTGTTTGTTTGTTACCACTTGACGCTTCAACCACTAAACCTATCTAGACGAAATTTAATATGGATATAGTTTGATACTCAGGGAAGGACATAAAATAGGTTTTATTCCGAAATTCCCACGGGTAGCGAAGCCCACGGGCACAACTAGAATACAATAATTACAGGCGTACGCATACATATTGACAAGCGGACATCACATGATCGCTGATCAAGTTATGTCCGGGGCGTAAATTTTTTGTCAATCCCACAGGAACCTCACGTTTTTCTTGGGTAAAAAGTATTCAATGTGTTAATCCAGGTAATAAGCTGTCTTTGTGCCAAATTTCATTCAGCCAACCAATAGGATGTGTGGGTGCGATAAAATGTTCTTATATTTGCCATTTCGCTTTCGAATTGAACTTTAATATTATATGTTGTATTATTTACAAAAAAAAATCTTTTCAGATATTCTGACAGAAGTCACATACTGTGCACGGAGAGGCGCTGTAGCATAGCAATACTCGCTAGTTTCCTATTACCGCCTTTACTATGCACGCCTACATTTATGGTGAGTTAAATATTAATATATATTTGTGTCTCACTATAAAACATTGAAGCGCAGGCATTTTCATAATGAAATTATTGTTCTTTTGTCACTCGTCCCAAATAAATTAATATTATGCAGATGAAGCTCTCTGGCCTTTTCAACGAGCGCTTATAGATGACTAATGAGACCGCACTGCGATTGTTTTCCACACAATGTCAATTAACATCGAATACCCATTGCGTGTTTGTTTGCAGGTATTTGACATCCATACGAAGAATGTGACCGATGTCAACGGAAACCCTGACATAGCTTACCACGTCGATTCCGACTACCAAGGCACATTGTATCAAGCAAATTTTTGGGTACACGCAGTAGTGATAAAATTATTGCCATGTTCGATACTGACAGTCATCAGCATATGGCTAATACGAGCTCTGTATAGTGCGAATAGACATCAAAAGAATTTGAGGAACTACAGCGCTTGCCCGGCTGCTGAGAAAATGGTAAAGAGGCAGAACAAAGCTGATAAAAGAACAGATAGAACAACTAAGATGTTGCTAGCCGTATTACTTTTGTTTCTTGTGACGGAGCTGCCTCAAGGGATTCTCGGGTTGATGAGTGGATTGTTAGGGTGGTGTTTTTTCAAAAGATGTTACGATTTGTTTGGAGAGCTGATGGACTTTCTGGCGCTCCTGAACGGGGCCATCAACTTTATACTGTACTGCTCGATGTCGCGGCAGTTCAGGCAGACGTTCAGGCAGCTGCTGCTGCAGCCCCCGCTCGCCCGGTTCAAGGCCCCGACGGTGTCGCAATCCGACTCGCACAATCAAAACACGTATGTATTGTTACTACAAGTACGTATGTATTATTATTTTTTAGATTATACTGTGCTAATCTTATGTCACTAACTTCTTTGCGACTTGATTCACAAAGATGTAGTAAGACACAAATGAAACAAGTAGGTATAAAAACCTAAATGTAAAATATTACAAATTATTAATACTATAATAAACCTAAATCATCATCGGTTACTACAAAAAAGGCTGGTAGATTATGTTTCAGTCTGCTCGTAAGACCAAATTTTAACTTGAATAGGTGATCGATTTGAAGTAAGAAGGTACTTAAAGTTTTTCAATGTTTTTTAAGCGCTACAAATTTTTGATACACGATTTGTCGCTATTTCAGTCAGTCATCCTTGTTTGATTTCTTTAAGATTTGTATCTTCTTAATTTTCCAAAGGTCTTTTTTCACTCTCCCGCGTTCTTTGAGTCTTTTCTCTGGATTCAGTTCAGAACTTCATGCTTTACTACATCTTTATAATCAAGTCGTTACTAACTAGCACGAAGTGATACTATTGCCACTATAGCGCTTTTTATAATAAGCTGCACCTTCGTTGTGAAACACGAGAGGTTTACTTTGATCACGAAGCCATGAAATTGTTTTCCTGCAGGTGCACGGAAAAGGTTAAAAGATAACTACAGCCAGGCTTCGGGTTGAATGTGAATGTGAGTAATATATCTTCATCCATGTGCTAACAATATTCCTACTGATGCAACTACGAAAAGGTTGAAAAATGTTTTAGTTTGTTTCAATGGGGAACACAGAGCTTACTCATAATCTCAGATTAAAAAACGTCATTACATTTATTTCTGATACACTGCAATATATTAGAAAAAAATATTTGGGTATGTACTACACATTTATACCTTCCTCTTTAATCACTCAATTTATTGATGAAAAATCGCGTTATTATCCATTGCGTAGTTTAAAACACCTAAGCGTACATACGTACAACAGGAAGACGTTTGTGAGGATTTGAAAATGTGTCGGGTTAATAGAGATTGTATCCTGAATTCCTGAGGTTAATGTGCTTTTATTTTGCTATATTTGTTGGCGCTTGGTATTCGTAATTTCGTATAATAGCTTAAATTGTGTTTCAAACCAGCCAAAGTATCTGAACGAGGTGCCAAGTACTATTTCAACAATGCAGTGGCTTCGGAAATATGATATCACAACAACAACATAGGTGCTGTTTAGTATATTGTTGGTAGGTATTGTCTTCCTTGCCTTTTTGTAATTGAGTTCTTTTCTTTTTGTCGTATTTTTATAGGATTGATTTTAACAACCACTGGCTAATTTTTATGGAAAGTAATTTAGTATCATAAAATGACTTTACACCAACGATTTGACTGGTGGTTCAAAAGACATGTGTAAGTGTTGTTTTCTACTTTTTTGTGCACATAGCCCATAAAGGCACAAAACTAAGAGAGAGGAGAGTCTAGAGAAATGCTTTTCTATTCAGATAATTCATGACATAACTATAATAATACTAATCTATATACATAAAAATAAATCCCTGTTTCCCTTGGTCACGCGATTACGCATAAACTGCTTGACTGGATTAAGACCCGGAGAAGGTCATAGTTTTTATCCCGAAATTTCCAATTTGCTGTAAAAGTAAGCTGTATTTTTTACACCTTAGACAAGTCTTTTCAAGTATTATTTTTGCTGTAACTTTTGTGACTGAAAAACTTTCTTGACTGTACTTCCGAGTGTGTTGTGTGCCGAATCTTCAAAACATAGTTATGTTTTGTTTAGTTGTCGGCTAACTTTGCGATGTGTTCGACGTAATTATATCACATATAGTACCTTATAATTGTGCATGTGTGTGGAGTAGTTGGTAATTTACCTAATTAAAGAGTACCTACATCCTGTGTTTTCATCTTGTTTGCCATAATTAAAGTCTTATTCAATGTAAACTGATGATTTGATGATGATGTATTTGATGTAGATTTTTCGAGAAATGGTGTCAATTTATGAATAATTATATGTAACTTTTGGTGACACAGTACAGTTCAATATTAATGATATATAATAGCATAATCAATATATTAAAAAAAGTACTTACGATTTAAGAAGAACTTTTTACCACCTTTTTTGATTTTTGTGTTATGTTGTGGTGTGACATGTATACGTAAATGCGTAAGTTAAAGAAAATTATACTGTCACAGGTTTAATAACCATTAAAAACCAAAATAACCGGTAAAAATCAAGTTATGGACCTACTGTGGACATGGCTTCCAAATAATAACTATATTGTGTTAAAATTAATCAGGGTATGTTAATCAGAATCAATCTCACAACCTCAGTTAAGTTCATCTATACTTTTGTATCGATACCTAACAGTAATTTCCCGAGTTTACAGTTACATTGAAACTACCACGATAGCTGAATACGAGTGTATAGATAGTTCTTCATTCTTATTTTTTTTTTATTTCTTTCATCATTCATTCATCATTATCAGGTCTCCACTGCAGGAGTACGACTCTCTCTGTACTACTAGACCCATACTTGTCCACAGTATAGGTACAGATGGTTTGGCCTACGCTCTCCTCCCTGGCCAGACGGGTTGGAGAGGTGTATTGTGGTTTACAAGCTTTGTTTAGCTGGTCCTAAGTCGCCTTCTACGACATCCACGGGAAGACTTGGAGTGGCCCTATTCTACTCTGCCGGAAATCACACGGCGAATTATTTATTTATAGTAATACAATACAACAGTCAATAACATTTTTTTGCTGCAAAATAGAGTATGCCTGCACTTTATATTTTACTTCATAACTATATTACAGACTAATAAATATGTACAGTACATGTAATAACATTAGATGTAAGGTTCATAAAGTAATGTGAAGAGTTAACTAAACATTCACCACAACAATTTATTTGAAATGTTCATTTTCGTTTGCGCATCGTACTTTTAAGCCCCGTGGACCGCATTTGATGAGATAATTCAGATTACTGTAGTATTGGAACTCGCGAAGGTATTCAGGCTTGCGGTCGGACAAACAAATAGATATTCTGTCAGTCTGCTGTAATCACATTTGCCACATTTAATTGGATATTTACCGACGTGACAGAAATTTGATTTATATAAGTTATTACATATATGGGTCTTACCCAATATTAACGATAGTGGGTAAGGTCCAAAGGCCAAATGAAAAAAGGAATCAAAATAGTGATGGGTTGTTAACATGATTCGTATTTTCGCCCTTTCTCTCGATCGGATTTACGATTGGAGCAGGAAGAGAAGCAGTTGGTACATTCTAAGGTTTTTATACGTTATTAGATATATTTCTTTATTTATAAAAAATATTTTCATCGAAACATTAACTAGGCTATTTGATTGTTCCAGAGCAAAGACCTCCGTACCTTGAGAGCGAACCCGTCGGAGCAATCCTGTGACGTGTGAACACGTCCTTTAGCAGTCAAACGTGACTCTGGAGGCTTCAGAGTAAAACCTGATGCAGTTTTACTGACTCAATTTAATCGCTAAATGTCCATGCGCCCTCCGTGTCTACACTGTCTACTCGTGTCGATAAGTTATCGGTGACAATCATAGTCAGATGCCAAGCTGCTTTCAGGGTGCGCCAAGAGGAGGTACCATTCGTGTACTACATATCAGTGATTTCTAGTACACTCTCAAACTTTAGTTATACGGATATAGATGGTTTTTTAAATGCATTGAGATGTGTTAACTATTGGTAAGCGTACTGGACTTTTGGTGTGGCAGTAAATAAACTAAAAAACATTTTTAGTAGATTTTAGTTACCTAGTAGTAAGAACATTCTGAATAATTTTGTATGAAACTAAACAACCGTGAAAAGCAGTGTCCGAGACTGAATAAAAAAGAAGAAAAAAAGCAATGTGAGATAAATTGCTAATAGCTGTAAACAATGTTGCTGTAGACTGTACGATTTGATACGGTCGTAGTTTTAGTCTAACATATTGTACTGAATTTATGCTCTCGAATAGATCTATGTTTATTTGTGTCTACTATTAGAATATAAGATTTTTTAACGACATTTTGGATAAACCAAATTAACTAAAAATATTTTGGGGAGGGTAGCCCATGATATTATATTATGTTTGTCGTGACAAGTTATCAATATGTTTAATAAAACAGTAAACAAATGTGTCCGTATATTAAATATATACTTCCAAAAAAAAAAAAAAATTGGGACGATGGAGATATAAAAACTGAAGACATAATAGAGGCCGATTTAAATAAATG
Source organism: Acrobasis consociella (assembly GCA_963555685.1). Taxonomy (NCBI): domain Eukaryota; kingdom Metazoa; phylum Arthropoda; class Insecta; order Lepidoptera; family Pyralidae; genus Acrobasis; species Acrobasis consociella. The sequence goes on from OY743122.1 coordinate 10,180,366, forward strand.
CCTGTCTGTTTGTCTGTTTGTACACGCTTATCTCCGGAATTACTGGACGGATTCAAATGTTTTTTTTTGTAATGTAGGTAGCTGTTAACCCTGGGCAACATAAAGGGTATTATTCATTTTGGAAATGGAACACCAAGAAACACAAAAATGACGCCTTAGCAAAAGTTGTTCAACCTGAATCAAGCTGAATCTTTTTTCCAGGCTACCTGATGCATTTTTGTATTAATGCATGTTGAGGTATAAAAATGAAAGATTTGGAACGCCTCATGCAGAACCAAGTTAAATTTATTTGCATCAATATGTGTTCACAAAAAATCATGGTCATATGATGTGTAAATCTAGGTATTTATAATATGTAATAAAAAATAATATTGACTTCTAACATAAAACACTGCTACAAATTTTCTTATGTTTATAGCAGTTCCACATTAGTTCGTATGTATACGCCTGAGTCACTAAGTCCACGCGAACAAAGTCACGGGCATCAGATATTAGAAATATAAAAGTATAAAAATGTTAAAGCTCACCACATACACATTGTCACTATTAGCTTTGTCAAAAATTAAGAATCAATTTTTTTTAAAATTAATTATGTACTTTACCCTACCTACCTATGTTTAATAATATTTTGTACATAAACTAGAACTACTTTAAAATAGTTCCAGTTAAGTTATTAAATATGCCTACTCAATATTTTATTTAGTTACAAATATGTAAATTCTCTAATGTACATTAGCATTGCAGAAAGTGTATTAGAACATAAAAAATCCATAACTACTTTTAATGGAAATATGCAAAGTTACTGAAGATAACTCAATAAAGTAACACAGGCACCTTAAATGTAACAGAACTGCGTTGTAGATTTTAATAAAGTTGCTTTTATTAAATAAGTTTGCATCGAAATTCAGCGTCCATTTGTGATAAGGTTTGGAATTTTGTAATTGAATGGCTATGAATGTACGTATTGAATGTTGATTCATTGTAAAATATTTAAAATATTTAATATCTCAGCATTCAGTGCTGAGGAAGGTAATCAGTCGATGTTAAGAAAAATTAGGTAAGTGTAGTATTTAATTTAACCCTTTCACCGCGAGACTTTATATCAGTTGTCGTGCCCCCAGCGCGAGACATGGTAAATCTAACATACCTATCTACAACCAAAAACGGATATGGATACGTAAGTTATGTGCCATACAAGCATTTTTTTTGTCGCAAATATGCGACCTTCGCGGAATGGGCCCGACAATGTTTGTCACATATACGCGACGCTCGCGGTTAAAGGGTTAAATATAATTAAAACTTAAAATGTAGTATTTAATTTTAATATAATTACAATGTTAAAAAGTATTTTATATATTGTTGCTGGGTCAGTTTATTTTAGAGCTGGTGAGATTCTACGGATAAATACCCTGAAACCGGAAGAATACCTGTATTGCACAGTTAAACAACTTTTAGACCTAAATAACAACAAGTTTTTAATCTGTGTTTTTAGTACTTACCAAAGTTTTTTTTGCATATTGCGGGGTATAAAAATTAGTAGTTTATCCTTGATGTAATGTCTATACGAGTAATTCTAGATTAGTGACCAAACATTTTTTGTTTTGTAAATACTTGTCAAGTTTGACTCAAATTTGCATGGAGTCAATAGTTTGTCTTCTAAAATTGTTTGATGTGAACTTAAGTACTAAGATTTAGTTCAGTATTTTTGAAAAGTCTCATTTTCGGATATACTTCATAAAATCTTTGAAAACATACATATTTTCACGCCTGTTACCGTAGGGGTAGGCAGTGTATATATCTTGCTGCGGTCCTTGTAAGTCTTTTCATGCGTGCTCAATATGCTCATGCATGCTCGCGCATGAAAAGAGTTGCAAGGTCGATTATGGGCTTATAGGTAATCATTTCATCACCTTTCTTCAGAACATTTGCATTTTGGTTGCAGATCGTTCGTCTCGGTTGACTGGTCCAGTTCTCCCATCCACATTAGCACGTTAAATATATGTAGTCTTTTTTCATACATCCTCTCAACATGTTCAAACCACCTTTATATTCCTTTCTCATTTTTTATCACTACATTCTCTTTTACCCCACACCTCTCAAAGTTACACCATACATAGGTACTTTCAACTGCATTTATTCGTATTATTTTACTGCCATATCATTACCATACATAAGAGTAGGCGTCAACACTCCCTGATGAACCGCAAGAAGTGCTTTGGCAGACATCTTCCTACTGTTCATAAAATAATGTAATGTAATGTAATGTAATAATGCCCCTTCACACGGTAACCAGCAACCAACCTTCATTCTATATCGGTTTTGTACTTTTCATCTCTTGTGAACATACGACGTAAATATACAAATTCCTCTGCTTGTTCAACTTTTTCTCCATCTATTACAATATCATATTTTTCTGTAGGTACATTCATCTCTTTCGAAGACGTTTATTTGAAACAATTCATTTAAAGAAAAAGAATGCAACTGCGGTTGCGCTCCTTTTACACAAAACTGTGTACGCGTTGTTTATTTTAGTAGATATAGGTAAATATTTTTTATTTATTTATTTATTATATTACCTATATTTATGTTAAATATATATATGTACAGGAACTTGTGTGTAAGAATCGATTGTATTTATATCAAATACTTATTTCGTCCTATCTGTTTTTTTTCATTTATTTTTATCCTAGGTGATAGAAAAAAAAAATGCTCACCAACAATTTTCTATTAAATAAACACAATTCTAAATAAGGAAGTTTATATTTTTTTATATTCTGCCATTGTTTAGTTTCTAAGTTAACTTGTAAAAAAATAAGTGTGTCAGATAAGTTATATTAGTTCACTCAACTATTTCAGACATTACGAGTATGTAAATAATTTAAGGTTATTTCTTTTCCATTGTTACAAATGGAAAATAAATATTAAAAGCCATTTTATAATAAAAGAAAAACTGGTTTACTATCTGCTTCAATAATCCTTCACGTTTTTTATTCAACAAAGCAAAAAAAAAGTGTAAATTACATTTTTATTACACATTTATTCACGATTCTGACTGTTATTAACACAGTAAAATTGCAAAGATGAAATAAAAAAACTACAAATTCAAAATAATAAAAAAAAAAACTACGTTCAATTGAAAATTAATTGTAGGACTCAATTTCTTAGTAAATTACCACCAAATAAAAGCTATAAGATAAATAAAACGAAAATTCGCCTGTTAAGACCTTTTGGAAAAATAGAAACCGTTTATAGCCATAAGCGGATCCCAGGCTCCAAAGCTACACAGCTAAAAGGGTGCAACCAGGAACACGCTAAGGTAATAAAGAAATACCAAAATATATCCCACAAGCGGTCATAGCAATTCACAACACGTACGAGGTCGGCTTATAGCAAACAGAAAGTGCAATAGACGATCATTTGTCTTCAGAGAAATACTTAGCGTTAGACAAGTAGGCGGAGTAAGTAAGTCCTCTCATATAATAAGAGAAAATAAACGTATAGAAAAAAGGATATAGCAGTCTGTCATACAGATTAACATGCATATGGAAATGCCAACCATTGGGACGAATTTTTATGATAAACTAAATGAAAGATACTCTACCGACAAGAATTGCTTTATTAAAGAATTTAATATAAATTCTTTCAACCTTTATGAACCTTTGGTCTGTAGCGCAAGAGAAACTAGCATTAAAAAATAAGGCAGATATTTGTTATTTTATTTCAAGCACAGGTATTTCTAACTGGAATGATTACAGAGTTAGAATAAAACGAAAAATAAAATAAAACTAAAAGAGGACACGCCTGATCTTATTATGATCTTAAATACGTATACTTACTAAAATTGATAGATTAGTGGTGTGGTTAAACTGCGTTTCTTGTGTGTATACTGCTTGATAGATTCCCTTTGAGCTTCAGATTTCACGTGGTTACAGCACTGTAGTTAAGATATTAGTTGTCTGTAATTCGGTACCGACGTACCTGTTGTAAATGGACTGAAGGAAACTCATTATTAAATTTAGAAAACTGTAAAAATATTTGTTAAATACTATAATGAATACAGTAACTTTGTACATGATGTGGTTTTTATTTATTTTCCCATGTTGATCTTTATATAACTAAGTTTTATGGCTCTTTTCCGGTGGGATTTGGCAAATTGCCAAACTCAGAAAGAGCTCAATTTTAGTGCGAAGTTTCTAGTTAATATACATGAGCTAGATTTAGATCACTTGACAAGAGTTTTTATGTTTGATTGTAACTAACCTGTGTGTATTCATACTATCACTATACTTAATCACAAGTCGTAACATTTAAAACAAAGAAAAAAACTGAAATCTTATTGGAATTTAAGCTTAAAAATTGAATAAATGCCTACCATACCATAGAGTCTTAATATAGTGGCTTCGTTGAACTTATAGATTACTAGCATTTCCCGCGACTTCATCTGCTTAAATGTAGTACTTTGTAATGAAGTCTACTTTTGTACGGCAAAATACTTCCCTTTTTATTTCCTTCATAGATGATTTTTAGGATAAAAATTATCCTATGTACTTCCTCGGGTCTCAAACTTTATCGATACTGAAATTTTATCTTAATCGGTTCAGTGGTTGAAGAGTGATTGAGTAACAGACAGATAGAGTTATTTTCGCATTTGTATATTAATTTATATTATTAGCGAGCAAAGTTCTCAGTCTTCTTAGTGTATCTTCGAGGGCAACTCTAGTGTTATTGCGATTAATGGAATTTTTCAGTTCGAATCGACCAAAGTGTTGACAGCTGTAAAAGGATCGCTAGTGTGCGATACTGCATACGATTAAATGGGTTCTATTTTCACAGACTATCACACACTAAAAAGTGGGCTGCGTTAGGCCTTAGTAATAGTAAGAATAAGAAGCAACAATATCGCTGGTTGCAACTTTAAATCCTACTATCCTACTTCCTACTAATATTATAAAGGCGAAGGTGAGTTTGTATATTTGTTTGTTTGTTACCTCTTCACGCTTAAACTACTGAACCGATTTGGATAAAATTTGGTATGGATATAGTTTGAGACTCGGGGAAGGACATAGGGTACTTTTTATCCCGAAATTCCCACGGGGAGCGAAGCTCGCAGGTACGACTAGTTGCTTATAAATAAACCAGTGTTGAACAGTTTGTACTAAAGGCAAAGTGATAAAGTCGCCAAATGATTTACAAAATAAGTCAAAAGAAAAGCTGCTCCGAAAAAGACGGGAGAAAAAATCACCATCTTGACGAAATGACGGATTGCAAACAAGATTGTGAATTAATTTAACAAATGAACTGCTGACGACGTAAAAAAGATGTCGGACGTAAATTCTAGCTGTATAAAAAGCGAGTAATTTATGGGACGCGCGGACTAGTCGTGTCCGTGGATTTTCTTGTGAGGCCTTTTATTTTAAATTTATTATAAAACAATTAACTTTCAAGTATGTTGAAAACATTTATTACTAAAAAGATAGTTTTAAATACGTGTGTAATTTTTGATCACTTAGGATCTTAAGAAGTAGAACACATAAGACATTTGAGCTCAAATTAAGCAGGGACTTAGAAATACCACAAGACGTTGCTATACGTATGACTGTAATTTTGTAATTAGGTACGTCTGAACAAATACAAGGTCTGTAATCTGTAACCTTGCCATATTCTCGAACGTATAAAATATACTGATCATACTGAATTCCTTGAGGAACAAAGGTCAAAATATGAAAAAAAAATGGATTTTCTGTACTAAATCGATACTTAACGCTAAAGCATTGCTTACCAGTCAACCTTTGGGTTATACAGATAGTTTAAATGAGTTGCAAGACAAAAGTATAATACAAAGAAAAAAAAGACTTCTTCTACTACAAAAGCGATATTTCAATCCATTGCTGGACTAAAGGCCTCTTTCAATAAAGAGAGGATTAAATTTATATTTCTGAATTCAGTTATACTCGACAAGACAAACTCAATACAAGGCATCTGCCTTTTACTATTCATGGGCGTAATACATTGAACAACGATCCAATATAGTATCGAAAGTAGAGATCAAAATGTGTGTGAAATCATTTAGATATGTTAATTTTTTATCGCTTATGAATAGACAGACGATTGTTATAGTTACGTAGGAAGAAAGCGGATGCTTAGTTGTGCGAGGGCGGGAGGATAAAGTTATCTTAATATTTATTACATCCCTGTGGATTTGTTATGAGCCGGGATATATATAGAGCGATTCTCTGTAATCATCCATGTATACTTTAGTAAGATACAGTTAATATGTAGTATATTGCATATTACGTGCCGCAGTGGCGAAGCTTTCACCTGATATGGAGATGATATTTTATTATTCTTATAGGAACATTGGAATAATATGGTACTTTTGGATATATCAATGCGAAAGCTTTTTGTTATTATTTGCTTTATTATTCTATTGATTCATTTTTTTTTTGATGATGAATATAGTCTTTCAATATTAGAATTATAGTTTTACAATTCGTTATACATAATTTTAAAAATCTAAATTAATATCTAAATTACAATCTAAATTAAAAATCTAAATCTTGATCATGTGGCATGGTGCCAAGAACACTGGCTGCATTCCCGCGCTGAATAGCTACTGCAATCCTCTGCGCGAGATATGAGCCAGCCCTCTTGTCACCAGTGGCGTCGACAAGCCGAGGGGTTATTTTTTTAATATTTTTTTTAGGTCTTCCATGCTCTTCCATGCTGGTCTGGGAGAAAAGAAAAAACTTAGAATGTACCAGCTGCTTCTCTACCCACGCAGATCGTAAGAGCCGATCGAGGGAATGGGCGAGATTTGAATCATGGTAATAGGCGATGCGGCTAGCAACCCATCACTATTTTGATTCCTTTTCCATCTTAACGCCCACCACCACGCTAAGCGTGGCCTTTGGGCCTAACGGCCCTGGGCTCTGTCTACCCCGTCAGGGATATAGACGTGAAAATGTATCTGTATATCTGTATTTTTTTAGTATTTTGACCCCACGGACCAAGAGTTTCGACGCCAAGCGGAACAAAAATATATTCATTTAGTTTCTTACATAATAATTTTAGCACTTATAAATACTAACAAAAAATCTGGATGCCGTCAAAATTAAATAAAGAAAAATATTACTTACTATCACGGATGTTTACATAATAATATCGGCAAAGAAAGAGCAATTATTCTTCTCTATATTTTATACGATCTACGTACAATCCTGCCACTTTGTATGCCTTCAATGTAATCGACACTAACTGTTAATCTTAGTTTAGGAAAAGAACGGTATATATTTATAAGACAGTCGTACACCTGTTGTGGTGCAATAGCCTTAGATCATACTACAGCCGACCATCTTTAGTAATGGTATAAATATTCTTCAATCTTCAAGATATCAAGGATTGACCCCGGGTTAAAATTTAAGCTCTGATAAGAGCTTAAATTTTAACCCGGGGTCAATCCTTGATACTGATTTCATTATCCAAGCAAGAAAGATATTTAAAAATAAGAAAAAAAAACGACGGGTTGCACTCTGGGAGTGCCGGCAGAAGTGAAAACTTGAATATTAATGTTGTTGTGCATTTTTGATATTTTGGAATGGTTAGGGAATAATTTTGCACGAATTGCTTTAATTATCAGTATAAAATATTTCAAATCTTTTCTGAACCACAGTCTGTCACAAATGTCACAAGCATGACCAAATTCATTTTCAAATACACAGCAGTATGGCCACTACACAGACGGTCGAGCCATCAGCTGTCATGTCACCATCCATGGATGCGCGTAGCACGCTGTAACATAAACACACACGAACATTCGCGCAAGCGCCCTGCGCCGTCTTACGAATTTTCGATCAGGCCACGTGTCCTGACGCGAGTTTAAAATTTTTTACCCATTCCAAAAAAAGTGCACAACGCCGCTAAAGAAGTTTTCACTTCAAAAAAACTTACATGAGTGTGTCTGAAAGTATAAGAAGTTACTACTCTGTGTTTTTCGGCTACGAGCCTTCTGGGGGGTTACTCTAGAAACGGTACGCAAGACGGACGTCATTGCATATCCGCGTTTCAGTGTCAAGCAACATTGAGCATTAACGTGGGTATAACGATAAAGTCTAATTTGGTTTGATATACAAATAGAACGTCACTATCGTACGACTAACGTTTTGTTGTATGGAGTAACCCCCCTGAGATGTGTAGTGTTTTTTTTATTGTAAAAGGTGAATGATTGACTCGCTGCGGATGGCAGAGAGTAGAAATCTAAATAGGAGGCCTTTTTTCAGCATTGCAAAGATAAAATCAATGTAAACTACTCTTTAAAACGTAATGGGCATTGGGGATAATGAAAATGAGATTTTCTAAATACCTTCGCGCGCGCATTTTTTCTTTTAAATCCACGTCAAACTTTAAAAATCATTTAGGGCTCAGAGTTTGTTACTCTTTAGTTTTACCTCAGTTTTATTCAACAAGGCAAAATTTTTAAAAAATCTTCAGTTATCGCTACGGAATCTGTTGGTTCTAAAGATTCATACCCTTTTTCTTCGGTAGCTGTTTATGCCTATTTTTACACTGCCCTAACGCTGACTTAGCTTCATGTCAGGTTTTTGCCAGAATCGGCGACTATTTGAAATAAAGATTCGAAAATTAACATGATATCCATTGCGATTTTATATTGTCAATAATAAATAGATATAATAATAATTGGCCAAGTGCGTGTCGGGCCACGCGCAGTGTAGGGTTCCGTAGTTATGAATGCCGACTTTAAAACTGAATTTTCCTTTTCTGAGTGTATTTTATGAATTAACTTTTTTTATTTGTAACCCCTAAGTAGCTCTGATAGTTTTCTTTCAAAACAAAGTTATATATACTACAGCTGTGATTTTTTCGCGTATCTACATATAACCGTTTAGAAGATGGGGAGGGGGGGGGAAACCATTTTTTTATCATGATTAATATACATACCTTTGCCAAATTACAGCTTTCTAATATTTATAAGACACGGGGAAACTTTAAGGGTTTCTTTTTTTACTACGGAACCCAAAAAAGGTGGAATCATACATAAAACGAACTGGTTAGCATTCAGTCTAAAGATAAGATTGGAGGACAAATTCTAAAATAGAATATGGGAAGGTACCGTTATTTTTATAGTTCTATTACTGCAGTCTGCAAAAATATAAAGAGAGTATAGCAATGCCACCTCAATGACAGAGTCGTGCATAGTTACATATATATGAGTTATGTCTAGGATCTCACTAAAAGTTTAAAAGGAGGTAAGTTAACTGAGTTGTAGCGGTCATATAGGTACAAATGTTAAAACAGGCATGCCATACAAAAAGTTTTATGGCAGCATATATGTTATGTCTGTACTTTACGAAATTTGTGCGTCTGCGATAGGTGAAAAAACCCGCAAGTTTCTGGGAAAAATTTCGGACGCCAAATTACGAGTACGTGCTTATTCGAGGGCTTCACCGCATAAGTGAATTTGAAGATTGTTACGATAAAAAGGAAAATTATTGTTTGTTTTTCGTTAAAAAGGTTACATTATTCTAAATACACAATATTAAGTGAGTTATGTCTAGCTGTGGACGTCCTGCGGCTAAAATGATAATTAAATTCTTATAACATTTAAAGAATAAATACGTATCTTTTTTTCTTATAGTACTCATCTAAAAGCTTAGATTATTAAATGATAAGTAGGTACGTATTGCGGAGACCGGCATGAATTTGAAGAAAGAGAGGAACTAAGTGAATATAGACGGAGTAAGGGGGTTTTATATAACAAACCATACATATGCTGAAACCATAATTATGCTGATTCTGTATTTGGTGAATGTCTGCTACAACGTACAAAAAAAAATTATACAACGCATCCAAAATGCATGTGTACGCTTCTGCTTCAATGTTCCAAAAAGATCTCATATAACTCCGTTTCTAAATCAAAACAATCTGTTAAATATGTCAAATAGACGTACTCTTCATCTTGCTTTATTACTGTTTGGCATTATACGCAAAAGACAACCAGCTTACTTATTTGAGAAGTTACAGTTTTCTAAATGCAATGTGAGACTTGCCATGCGATTAATATATCCACAGTACAAAAAGGCTGCTTTTCGTGGCAGTTTCCGATATTCTGCTTTTCTTTTTTCTTTCTTTCTTCTTTCTATGCTATCAGCATTTTGCGGTTTGCTGCTCTGCTGCGAGCCCTTGGCCGAAAACCCAAAGGCTACTTTAGGGTGATAACGAAAAGATGGAAATAAGGTTATATTTTTTCAAATAACCAAAGAAAGTTTTACGCGTTCAGTAAACTTATTAATGCAATTAAGTAAACGAACCGAGAATTTTTAGAGGTTCTTGCTCTTAGCCCTTCCTAAGTTTAATAAATTAACTTTTTAATTTATTAAAGTCGAGAACATCAGCTTGGGCGAAAAGAAGTAGTTAAATGCTTTATTCGTAATTCGACTTGGTCTACACTCATCTGGCCAGCGAGCAGGCCAGACAGGTTGGAGAGGTCTCATTGATGTTTATAAGCTTTGTTTAGCTTGTATTAATATATTAAGTCGCCTTCTACGACATCAACGGGAAGACTTGGAGTGTATCAACTCTTAATATATAATTACAGCAATAAATAAAAGCCCGCAGGGCAGCTTGTGGCGAGCTGTTGGTGAAAACGACACTACGGACCCAAGTGCCCTAGAGAGCCGGTCAGAGCCCTCGACCCCCGCGCATCTTCATCGGTCGGGGTGGAGATCCAAGAGGGCTCGCAGAGCTCTCAGCTCTGCATTGCCTTAATTGGCTGTGCAGAGAGGAGTCGTTAGACGCTGTAGCTCAAAGGGTGGAAGTGTTAATGGGCATCACCTTTCGTAGGTATATCCAGGAATGGGTCCAGGAAAGCGGGAGCGCCACATAACATCAACTTCTCCAAAGGGCCTCTACCTGTTGGATCTGTATCCCCACGCAAGCCTCTCAAAGATCCGGGGTGAACAGACCCGTGAATCTTAAGGAGATAAATAAATTAATATACAGGAACAAGTTATGTTGATTGAGCTTGTCCCAAAAGAAGTTTGAGACTTGTGTTATGAGATACTAACTTAACGATACTTCAAAAGGCAAAACTTCAAAAGGCACGCAGCTATAAAAAATAGTTATCCAATGAAACATAAGAGGACATCAGAGGGTAGCACGCATTCGTTTATACAAAAATTGAACAGAACAGACTAAACAATGTCTAGTCTAGTTTGGTTCACCAACAAATTAACGCGTCACTTTTTAGGGTTCCGTAGCCAAGTGGCAAAAACGGAACCCTTATAGATTCGTCATGTCTGTCTGTCTGTCCGTCCGTATGTCACAGCCACTTTTTTCCGAAACTATAAGACCTATACTGTTGAAACTTGGTAAGTAGATGTATTCTGTGAACCGCACTAAGGTTTTGACACAAAAATAGAAAAAAATCAGTAAATTTTGGGGGTTCCCCATACTTAGAACTGAAACTCAAAAAAATATTTTTCATCAAACCCATACGTGTGGGGTATCTATGGATAGGTCTTCAAAAATGATATTGAGGTTTCTAATAGTATTTTTTTCTAAACCGAATACTTTGCGCGAGAGACACTTCCAAAGTGGAAAAAAGTGTGTGTCCCCCCCCGTAACTTCTAAAATAAGAGAATGATAAAACTAAATAAAATATATGTTGTTCATTACCATGAAAACTACCAGCGAAAATTGGTTTGAACGAGATCTAGTAGGTAGTTTTTTTTAATACGTCATAAATCGTAAACGGCAATTTACCTTTCACTCAATCAACTCAAATATAAAAATTAAAAAAACATACTCCAAGACTTTTATATTATGTTATTTGCTACTACGGAACCCTTCATGAGCGAGTCCGACTCGCACTTGGCCGCTTATTTATTATAAAATAAAAAGTAACTGTAAATAATCAGCCACGTGCCGTAGTTGCGAATGACAACTTTGATTTGTTCAAGGGGCTAAAAACGTTAAAAAAGACTAATTTTTTATTAAATTTGTATGAAATTTTACCTTTCCGAGAAGGTATATTTTATAAGTTCGTCGTATACCTCTATTTGTAAACCATACTCAGCTCTGATAGTTTTTCTTTAAAATATACAACCATTTAGTAGATAGAGGGGGGTTGACACTCGACTCTTAACAAATTTGCACTATAAAAGCAAATATTTCAAATTCGCACTTTACATGTATATGAGAGATAACCAAAAAAAAATATTTTCATTATTTTATATAACCACTTTGTCGCCATGATTAATATACATACCCGTGCGAAATGACAGCTTTTTATTAATTATAGTTTCTGAGTACATCCGCGGACGGACAGACAGACAGACAGACTTAGGTTCGTGGTTTACTACGGAACCTTAAAAACTGTCTCTACTTAACTACAAATAGAGAGGTTAGTTTGTGGTCAAAAAAGTGTTTTGTTGGTAATTAACGACAGGCAAATTCCCGCCTGCGTCACGCTATGTAAATTTTATAGGGCAATATTTTATTTAATAATTTTTACCCCGTCCCAGTGGCGGTGATTAAACATGATTCGTAAATATTCATGCGAAACGACCAGCTTAAAGATGAACATTATGATTTACGACATTATGACTACAATACAATAAAGACTAAATGTACTGCTTACGTCACCATTCGTCATCATTTCAGCCGCTTAACGTTCACCGCTGGACATAGGCCTCAGCCAAAGATTTCTAAAATTACCGGTCAAGAGCGGCTTGCATCCAGCGACCCTGGTTAGGTCATCTGTCATACATATTGCTTACGTACTTAGTCATTTTCTAATCCATGTGAGTGATTGTCATATATATCATATATAAAGATAACCAAGTTAATTATTTGAAACAATATAATAAACAAGGAAATTAAAACTACACAAATTACTTAAATTACTTATAATAATAATTTAGTAAATATTTATTTGTAAAATCGACTGTATATTTTTTTTAATTTTTAACATAAATAAAGATATTATTCGTATGGATAATAGAGAATATGCACGCATTTTTTTATTTGTTTAATATAATCCTTATTAACCACAGTAAAGAAATATTTAAAAAATTATAAAATATCTTAATCAGCGACAATCCTATGATACTTTAAAGTTTTTAATTAGAGAGAGAAGTCCGATATGGACTGGTGACGTCATAATTACATATCATCAATACATTTACTATAGAAAATAGCGTTTTTGCGAGTGAGATAATATTTTCGTAAAATCGCTATATTTCGTTCGTTTTTCCACCAATTTTTATTCTGTTTTAACTGGTAGTACTTTACTTTTGAATACTTACAAATAAACTGGTTAGATAACATATTTTTTTCATGCATATTCTCTATTGTAAGCCTACGACTTTCAAATGGACCAATCGTGGATCGACAATATCAGGTGATCAATTTTGTAAGTCAAGTTAATTTCATGTACTTCTATTAACTCAAAGTAGTAATAAATTTTGTCAAGAGTCTAAAAGTTAAGCAGAAAATACATTAAACAATATATTCTATTACCTAGAAACATCTTGAGAAAATAAACACGTGCGAAACCAAATATTTTTAATACTGTCTAGACTGACTGTTATTAGGATTGTTTATTTACTACAATGTTTCTAAAGCTTTCAATTAGACAACAAACAGCTTTACATTTAAGTATTTTTATCACCATCAATAGTGAGAAAAAGAATGAAGAGTTTATCATTGAGTGATAGTTAACAAATACTGATTGTTTAAATTTGGATCTTCAGACTAATGCAAAAATACGTCTCCCAAAACCTCTTAGGTACCTTTACTAGAGACTCTACTAGACTAGAGAACTTTTGTGTATTTATTTTTTATTTATAATAACATGGTTTGTTTATAGTACATCGAAATGGGATGAGCAAAATCTATGCAAGGTTTGTAGGCACACACAACTCGCTATAATTGTATATATTCACACTCACAAAAACTTTACATATATTACTATTTCATCATTATCATCTTCATCATTTCAGCCGCATAACGTCCACTGCTGGATATGCCTCTCCCAAGAATTTTCAAAATGTCCGATCTAGAGCGGCCTCCATGCAGCGCTTTTTAGCGACTTTGAGGTCGTCTGACTACCTAATGGGTGAGTGTCCTACGCTTCGCTTGCCAGTATGTGATCGCTATTCGAGAATTCAAGAAGCTTATCCGCTGGGCTATGTCAGTGTTAAGTTCCTATGAGACCCCATATTAAGGACCTCATGGTAACAAACATTGGTTGTAGACTAGTCTTGAGAGAGAGAGGTATTTTGAACGAGAAGACATTGCGTAGCTTCCCAAACGCTGTCCAGCCGAGTCAGATTTGTCGAACTATATATATTACTCCTTAATAGACACATAATTCTATAAATACAGACAATACCAACATCAATGCACTTCACAAAATCAATTTTCGTATGGGTAATCAAATAATAACTTTGGTAAGTTAGGTACCTACAGCACTTAAAGCCTTTTGCAACAGAGATTGGCATGTACAGCTATTGTAAATATGAGTATTAAAGGTTTTCTTTACATATATGTAGCTATATGTAGCTATAGGGCAAAGAGAAAACATGTATAAAGTAAAATGTGGAACGTCTGAAAATTCGCATACTTACGTAAAGTTTAATTTTAGCACTGATACTAAATTTGGCGTCGCGACAAGCTTTCTCTTCTTGTTTCATTGAATTTTCATATTTTTACCGCCATTATGTAAAAAATTGTCACGTATTTTTCTGGTTGAATGTTTAGAATTAGATTGAATATTTTTATATTTTCTTTGCGGATTTTATTTCATTAGTAGATTATCAATCGATCATTTTTCATTTGCAAACTCCATATGGATTAAGGTCCATAGTTACAAAAGCCTAGATTAAGTCTATGAGTTAGTAATACTTGGAAAAACTAAGTTGTTACATAAGCAGAAGTAAAGGGAGGAATGGAAAATATAATACAGCAAGATATTTTTCGTTCGTAAATACGCTGCCTCAACAATACACAAGAGGAAAGTATAGCACGCCCACCGTCCATACAAAAATAGCAAACAAAAAAAACTTATTCCACTCCTAAATGTTAACTGATCTCAATAACTTTTTAGTATTTTGTTGACACAATAAATAACTAGGTTTATACTTCAAATTTTGCAATAATATATAAATATTTTAAATTATTAAGATTTACTAGTGGAAAAACGTTTTCTCTTTTTTTTGTATGGACGAGTGCTTGCTTTTAAGAGGGATCTTAAGTAAGTTTATTAAATACAAGTCATTTAGGTCCCAATTTCGGTCAAAGGCCTCTTTTCTTCCATCTTCATTCCTTTTGTACTTATTTTCCTTTTATTTTAATATCAAATAATGACACAATATATACTTAGTTATACTAAGATAAATAAAATCTAATCTGAAGCAGCATCTAAATAAATTACAAACCTTATCGAAAAATATAGTATAGTTTTGAATATTTTGCAATTACGTATATAACGTTTTAAGCCTCGTTTAGACGGCGCAACATTCTTACCTGTTGCATAACCATTTTATTGAAGCAATAAATTATTTATATGGCTGACGTTTTGTTTAGATGATGCAAGTATCTATTGCTTTGTTTCAATTTAATTATATGCAACAGGAAAGAAAAATGCGTCGTGTAAATAGGCCTTTTTAGGGTTCCGTACCTCAAAAGGAAAAAACGGAACCCTTATAGGATCACTTTGTTGTCCGTCTGTCCGTCCGTCCGTCCGTCTGTCAAGACCCTTTTTCTCAGGAACGCGTGGAGGTATGAAGCTGAAATTTATATCAATTACTCAGGTCTACTGTCCCTTGAAGCTGTGAAAAAATCAAACTTCTAAGCCAACGCAATCAAAAGATACAGCCGTTTATGCCGCAAATTTTCGACACTTGCAAGGGAATCAAAACCTACAGGGTGCTTCCCGTGAACTCAGAATCTTGAAATTTGGTACGAAGCAACGTCTTATAGCATAGATAAAGGAAAAATTACGAAAACCATAAATTTTTAGTTACATCACATAATATATTTTTTTTTAATAATTTTAAACTTACTACCCATTTCCTCATAAACGCGTAGAGGTATTAAATTGAAATTCATACCAAATTCTCGTTTGTACGGAACCCTCGGTGCGCGAGTCCGACTCGCACTTGGCCGGTTTTTTTAGCTCTAGTACAAATTTTCACCGTCCCGACAAGATTCTATCTAGTCTCTCATTGAATTTTCACATTTTTTTTCACCGCGGTTACGTAAATCTTGCGCGTAATCTGCGTCACACATCACAGTAATGTACCTCTGGGGTACATTATATCCACTTTGAGAATCCCTGTTCTGATTAAATGACTTTTCAACGTGGGGGTAAATAACAAAGTAGAACGAAAAACACGTTCTGTAAAGCTTTCATAATGCCCACGCTTATATATTCGATGTTGATGATATCCGGAACACGTGTCACTGATACAAACAAATTACAATTTATATTGAATCTGATAGGCTATTCCAAACACAATAAGGCACATGCTTAGAGTTCCAAATATTAGAGAAGAAATTTCTACTAAATATCCTCATCCTAGCTCGTTTTCAGGTGGTTTGAAGCCAGGGTGCACTTTTCTTTATACTTCTCTACGTAAGAACATGAAAGACGGTGCGAAAAGAAGAAAAAGAAGACTCACCGATTTGGCTGTGATTTATAGACCGGCCGTCTGCTTGACGTCAACCCTCTTTATGAATGCATTGTGTGAAAATTTTAGACTTGCTTGTTCACTTCTATAAGATTAGACTGAGAGTTCACTTCTATACAAACATTTGGCCTCATTATGTAACAATTTAATAAGGTCCAGTTTGGTTAGTAACTAAAATCTTAGAAAATTAAAA
Organism: Acrobasis consociella; assembly: GCA_963555685.1. Lineage (NCBI taxonomy): Eukaryota > Metazoa > Arthropoda > Insecta > Lepidoptera > Pyralidae > Acrobasis > Acrobasis consociella. The sequence goes on from OY743122.1 coordinate 10,197,268, forward strand.
GATTCCAGATTTAATTCGTGTCGATAGTTATTACGTAATATTTAACTTAAAACAAACTTTCTGTTTCTCCACAGCTTAAATCTTTTATATTTGTAATTAAATCCAAATTATGAGAAGCTTTAAACTCAAAGGCAGGCTAAGCCGTAAGCCGTCAAGACGAAGAAAAGGCACAAAAATCCTAAGTAATTCTAAGAATGTCTGGATTATTTTCATGTTTAATTAGAGATCAAAGTTTCTTGGAACCATTATCTTGTTACATAATCTTCAGTATCTATTAATTACGTTAGACCGTATGCATACGACACGACATATTTTTTACGCCTCGACGATCGCAGACAGTAAACCAAAGTAACAAACGCGTTGATCCGGTGATACACACGCGCTGCAGTCGCGCGTAGGCATATATTATAATACAGAAAATATTTCTTCAGCAATTCATAAAAAAATGTGATACACGCACTTTGAACGCGCTTTAGACAATGTGCGTTTTGATGACTAAAAAGCAGATTGTCTTATGTGTATGAGAAGCGCGAACGTTCGTGAAAGACGCGCGCGCGGGTCTAGAAAATATGGCGTGTGCATACGCGCTTAGAGTTAAATAAATAAATAACTTTATTGACCAAAAAACAGTTTTACTTTTATAAAATATAGTCCTGCCATCTAAACTAGGCAAAACCTAAATATTAAGAAAGTTCCTTCCCAATCTTAGTGGTAGTAATAAAAAAAAATACGTTAAATTTTAATACACGTTTCACTACATACCAACACAATCAAATATTCTAAATATAACTATTAATAAAACTAAACTAAATCTAAATACTTAATTAAAAATAGAATTAAATAATATAAAAAATGGACCCCATATCACTGCGCTCGTAGGGTAGGGTGCCCAAGAGGCTGGCGGCATTCCCCCGTTGAATGGCCAGGCTTAACCTTTGGCCAAAATGCGCGCCAGCTCTTGAATCGCCTGAGGCGTCGATAGGGCGTGCGGAAATCTCCTTGAACAGCTGACGGGCTTCCGCACCCCAAGGCCCCAGGGTCTCAACGGCAAAAGGCGCAAATATAAACGGCTCTCCCAAAGCCGCATATTTACGGCTCTTATTGGTTTCTGCAGTGACCGCAGCTGCGCGGTCAGTCGCTCTCACATGGGATGGGGCAACAGTGTCCACGCACGTGTGTCGCAGTAAAATTGCAGGAATGTTCCCCGTTAATAAGATTAGCGCCAAGAAACTTCAGCGGAAATTAAATTTTGCTTTATCCAAACAAAGTGTGTATTATTCCATTTAGCATTATTGTTTACGGTATGCTCGCCCACACCTTTCAGAAGGTGGATTGTTACAAAGTTACAGTTAGTGGGTGAGTGAAGGAACAATTACGGTGACAGTGACGTTCACCACAATAGTCACCAAAATAGTTGTAAAAATATTTTCATACAAATCAAATCAAATCAAATATATCTTTATTATCATAGGATATTTATAATATCTCTTAATAATCGTCATTATTTTGTTGCACAATTGTTGACGTCAAATAGTTACTTACAGCTAAGTTTACTACCGCTTCCAAAGCGCTAGTGCAGAAGAAGCGGTAACAAACTGCACTGCACCTTTTCTCCAAGGACGTCAACTCACAATAAATTAATACTTAAAGTTAATGTGGACAGAGAATACATTGTTTTGTTTGTTATGTCATATCATAATTTAAATTTAATTTTTAGAATGTCAAAATTTTAAAGTAATGTCAAGTTGTAGATTCAGTTTGTACAAAATGTACCAAATTATGACATTTTCGAGTACCTATATTACAAACCTTTAGAGGGACCCGCGTCAAGCTCACGCCAGACTTTTTTGTCTTTAAGGTAGTCATCGGTCCTATAATAAGCCTTCTCACAAAGTACTTTCTTTACATAAGTTTTGAATATTTTGTCTGGCATATCAAGGATCGATTTTGGCAATTTATTATAAAAAAGTATACAGTTCCCCATAAATGTCTTATAAATTGTTTTAAGCCTATAAAACGGGGCAACTAAGTCATTCTTATTACGTAAGTTTCTATCGGTAAAATCGCTTACTTTATTGTATGAGGAAATATTTTTCCTTACATACATTATGTTTTCAAATATATACTGTGATGCTAAGGTAAGTATATCTATTTTCTTGAATAATTCTCTGAGTGAGTCTTTAGATCCTAACCCGTAAATAGCACGAATTGCCCGTTTTTGTAAAATAAAAATAGTCTGAATATCGGCTGCATTCCCCCACAGGAGTATGCCGTAAGACATTACACTATAAAAGTAACTAAAGTACACTAGTCTAGCAGTTGCTACATCTGTCAATTGTCTTATTCTCCTAACAGCATAAGCCGCAGAACTAAGCCTATTTGAAAGTTTAGTTATATGAGCACCCCATTGAAGTTTCGAGTCTATTGTAATTCCTAAGAAGGTAGTACTTTCAACAAGATCGAGTTTTTCACCATCTATCATTATGTCAACGCAGCCCTGTCTCACATTGGGAAGAGAAAATCGAACGCATTGAGTCTTTTTCGCATTTAACATGAGATTATTGGCAGAAAACCAATCAGAAATGGAAGACAAGGTGCTGTTCACCGCGCTAGCGTTTGTGCTATGTCGATCAAGTTTGAATATAAGCGAGGTGTCATCAGCAAACAGCACTATGCCAGCCTGCTTCTCAACCATGTAAGGCAAGTCATTGACATAAACCAAGAAAAGGAAAAGTCCAAGAATTGAACCTTGCGGTACGCCTATCTTAACATTAGATCCGTGCGATTTTATGCCATTTAAATCAACAGTCTGATGCCTATCTGTTAAATAAGATTCTATAAGTTTTATTGAATTATCATCAAAACCGTATTGACGAAATTTAAGCAAAAGTGTCGGATGATCTACGCAATCAAATGCTTTGGAGAGATCACAAAATGATCCAATTCCATCATTTTTGTTCTCCCATGCGTCGTATATATGAGTAACAAGTGCTACTCCCGCATCGGTGGTCGATTTCCCGCCAGTAAAGCCGAATTGTTGGCTATGGAAAAGGTTGTAGGTCTTAAAATGAAGAAGCATTTGATTGAGCATTATCTTTTCGAACACCTTACTCAAAACTGGCAGGATAGATATAGGTCTGTAGTTGCCAGGATCTGTTTTTTCTCCTTTTTTAAATAAGGGGATTAGTTTACTACATTTCATTAGGTTAGGAAATATGCCTTCATCAATACATTCGTTAAATATAAAAGCTAAATCAGCAGCTATGATATTTATGATATGGCTTACTACAGCAACTGACATGCCCCAATGGTCTTCAGATTTTTTTAAATTTAACTGTTTAAATGCATCTATTATATCTTTGGGGCCAATATGCTTAAATTTAAATTTAGAATCACAAAGCCTAACATTATTCTTAAGCAAGGCTTCAGCACGCTGGGGGCTAGAATTCACATTAGAAGTAAGTTCCAAAGGAATGTTAGTAAAGAAATCATCAATAATATTAACTATTTCTTCAGTTTTAGTAGTAGTCTTACCACAAGATTTGATTTGACAGATATTTTCTTTGGCTTTATTTTTACCCGTTTCTTTATTTATAACATTCCAAGTTTCTTTTATTTTGTTAGGAGCATTATTTATTTTTCTAATTATACGATTTGCCTTGGCTTGTCTACAAACTTTTTTAAATATTTTAGAATAATTTTTAACATATTCTAGAAAGGAAAGACTAAAATTATATTGTTTTTGGGAATATAAGTCATAAAGCCTGCTCCTACTTATTAAGATGCCGGTAGTAGCCCACTCACTAAACTGTAATTTTCTATGCACTACAACTTGTTTTTGTTTCAAAGTTTTTGAATATTCTGAGGTAATAACGTTAAATAGTTTATTGTAATGGTCGTCAGGATTTTTTCCTGTGTAAACGACCGACAACAATTTGTTATCTAAATTATTTTTTAGTTTTTGTATATTTTTAGAAGTAATCGGCCTACAAAAAGTCTTATCTTTGTTCAAAATGCTGGACTTGCCTTTGGACTCCTTGACATAAACTACATATACACCTGAATGATCAGAAGGCAGTTTATTAATAACTGATTTAACAGAATATTTAATATTACTAAAAAAATTGTCTAGACAAGTAGCAGATGTAGCAGTGATTCGTGTTGGCTCAAAGAATACGTTTACTAATTCATAACATTTAAAAAGATTTAGAAATTGTGTACTTTTTGGATTATCTACTAAGATATCAACATTAAAATCTCCGCAAACAATTAAATTCTTTTTACTAGATGAACAGGACTTAAGTACCTGGTCCATTGTTTTAAGAAAACTTTTAAAATCACTATTAGGAGGACTGTATACACAAATAATTATATGATGATCTAGCTCGGCACAGGTCACCTCACAAACGCGCTCAACAGAAAGTCTGACAATATCCGTCCGCTCTTTGCTACGGAAAGAATCTTTTACAAAAATTATGGAACCCCCTCGCTGAGCAGACTTCCTGTTAAAGCAGCTAACAATATTATAGTTGTTTAGGCTGAACATCATCTGACTCTCATACAGCCAATGTTCAGTCAAACATAAAATGTCAACATCCAATTCTTCAAGAAATAATTCAACTAATAATTCTTTGCCGGAAAAACCTTCTAAATTTTGATGTACTATTCTTAGTTCATGAGGCCTTTCCGTTGTCTTAATACATACTATCACGTCTTTATCCCTAATGGGGCAGACGGAGCATTTTGGGTCTTGCGGCTCTAAGCAGACAGAGTCCAAGGCCGCAAGACTCAAAAGCCTCTTTCAGCGTCATGGTAGGCTAGAATATGAAACAGCAATCAATACAGTGATGGGTTGCTAGACGCAACAACAAGATTCGCATTTTCGCCCATTCCCTCTATAAACACACACTGACCGAAAAAAAAATGTTTTGTGTTTTACACATTAATAAATTGAATTTAGAAAAATCAATCATTATTGCGTATAAAGAAATGTATGATAATCATGTTACGAAAAGAAGTTTGTAATCACTAGAACATTTTTTTAGAATCAAATCAAGAAGTACGATCATCACGTCGGAAGTGACCGCCAGTGTTTATTAAATTTAATAATTTACGTGGTAATCTTTATCCTTCCCTCTATAGGCTCTTACGATTTGCGCGGGAAGAGAAGCAGATGGTACATTTTAAGTTTTTGTCTTTTCTTCCAGAGCAGCAACGAGGAGAACTTATTTTCATACTCGTATCTTATATTAAGCTCTCTTTATATTAAACTATATGTAAAAATATTGGCTCTGTTGAAAATATATATACATAAGCACTTAGGTATAATTATATATTAATAATTCGAAAGTTTTAACGTTGTGTGTCTAGCTTAGATTTAATTAAGCCCCAACTGCTGAAATTAGATTTCAATAAAACTTAGTAGACGACGTCTTGATATAAAAGTCAAGAGCCCCTTTTTTTCAAATAGGTATATTTAAATAAAGGATAGTGATAGAATAAATCGGTACCTAACCGGAAATGCAAATCATGTTAATAGGCGATGTGTCTAGCAACCCATCACTACTTTGATTCCTTTTCCATCTTTTCACCCACCACCACGCTAAAAGTTGCCTATGCCTCTGGGCTCTGTCTACTTAGATTCATAGATTCAAATGCTTATTCAGTAATTAAACCTTTACTGGCACGTCAATAAGTATAATTTACATTATGTGTAGCGAACATTAAAATTTATTTTATTTAAAGAAAAGCTACCGATACCTGCGCTTCGCAATGACAACTGCGTAGAAGAAACGCCGAATGAAACTTATTTTCACAGTATTGGTCGCCTACTCGCCAGAAGGGCTTTGTCATATTATTATTATGTCTTTTTTTAAAATAAGAAATACTTATCCTGTCGTCTGTGGAAAACACCAGACATAATAGTAAAACAATGAATGTCGACCGGATTTCGGTCTGCTCACAGATGACAGGATAAAATATAATACAATGTTGATAAATTATACCATGTAATGCTTATGAGCGAGTTAACAAACATAAATTACGTAATAAGAAATACTAAGTTGTAAAAAAAAGCGAAACCGCAAGCAAGACCCAAAATACTCTGTATATACTTATAGTATTAGGGATAAAGACGCGGGCATAGGTAGTTTGGTAATAAATAGGTTCATAACCTTCTAAAGGTAAAAAAAACCTCCATATATATATATATTTTTTTCATTTTACTTTATAAAATGGCTCACTAAGGGAGAAGTTCTAAGAATTCTTTTAATGAAATACGTTCTTATTTAATTTGAGGAAAATACTAAGAACTTTTTCTTGGAAATCCAATTGATCTGATAAAGCAGAAGACTGCCAAGTGGTGTTGAAAGACGCTCAGTCGCTCAGTTGAGTTTTTGAATACACACATTTTTTTGAACACAAATTTTGAACATACACAAATAAAACAAATACAGGAACTCTTAATCGACGGCACGTAGTTCTTGTACTTAATATAAATAACTAAGATACGCTGAGGTAATAATTTGATGAGTGATCATACAGTATAAGTAAACAGTGTGAGGATGCTGTGAAAACTCAGCTGTGAAAAAAAGTACGTTAGTGCAAGAAACTTACAGACTACGGATTATAGATTCAGATTTAATCATCACTGTATGAAAGAAATTGATCCTTACGCATAAGAAGACAAATATTTAAAGTTATACTTATATCAAGATTACTATAGACATTACAATACAATACTTTTTATTGCACGAAATAAATAAATACTAATACTAGGACGTATTATCTAAAAAACTAGAAAATACGCAAACGGAGGCCTTATCGCTAAACATTTCTTCCAGGCAACCTCGCTATAAAGAAAGTTGGTTCTCAGAAAGGCATTGGAAAATTTTGTACCATTTCACCACATATCTACCTAATAAGTCAACTTACTAGCTGTGCCCGCGGACTCCGCTCCCCGTTGGGATTCGGTTTTTCTGATGGAATTTCGGAGTAAAAATTTCCCTGGGTCTCAAATTACATCCTTACCTAATTTGATCTAACTAGGATAAATGGTCGGAGCGTGAAGAGTTTACAAACAAACAAAGAATTGTATATGTATAAAACTCACTTTTGAGTTTATAATATAAGTTGGGATCGCTGAGAATTTGTCTATGTTTGTGAATGTGTAATTGTTTCAACCATTCTGATAGCTAGTCAAGAATGGCTTCAAATAATTTCCAAACGTGTTTGAGAACGAAGTAAACAAAGATTGAACAAATTGCTTCAAGAACTGCATTGTGTAACCTCGGCGTGTCTGTAATCCTACTAGTTAGTAATGAACTAAGTTTAGTACGATAATTTAAAGTCTGGAATAGTGTCCAAATATAGCCCCTTATTACTACTGAGTAGGTATAATGTTGTTCTACCACGTTTGTACAACTGGCCAGCAGGAAAAACATAGTTTAAGGTCCCCCTGTCTAGACTGGACTCCTAATTTTGAGTTCGGCGAATGAACAAGTATTTCTAGTGTTAAAGTAAACAACGGAATGAACGACTTTCGTCTCATTAGCTTTTTGCAGAGTCAGCTTGTTTCAGAAAGGTAATTAAGACGCTTATTAGTTTCTAAAGTAATTGATCTCAGACCAAATTTGATTAAAGATACAAAGCATTTTAAGTTCGGTAAGTTATTTAAAAAGCCCGCCTACAAGAGCCATATACGGCTAAAAACGTCAAGATCGACCGAAAGTTTAATAACCCACGGGAGATCGAAACAAAATTGAAAAGGTTTAGGTATGACTCTTACTTTGCATGTAACGTTCGTTATATATAAATTTTTTGCTTACATATTGTAGCCTGTGTCACCCGAAAACTAATAACTTATTCGTATCATTTGTGAAAATTTGACAAGCGATTTCAATGATACGTGGAACAAACTTTGTAACTTTTTCAAGTGTACATGAACCAATAAAATAAAATAAACAAACCAACATTCCCACATACATACACAACACAGACTGCTAAAATCATTACCCTTCCTCTTGGCTTTGCCTTAGTCGGGTAAAAATGTATAAAAACGATACGTATCTGCAATTAATTAATATCTAACACAAGTAAATAGTTAATAGAGTAAGTTCACTCGACGTGACTGCAACTGCCATTTGGAGCTTAAAGTGTTTTTATTTTCTTTGGAAAACCCGTCTGTAGCTTGATAAGAAAGTACACAATGAATTCATAGTATAATTGAAGCAAGAATTAAGTTATTTTTGGAGATTTTTTGCTTAGTGATGAATTTTTTACTTCGTTCCTTAAGTAGGTACCTATTATGGAAAATGTTTTAAAAACAAAAAAAAAACAAGGCGAATAACATATACACAGGGTGGCGCTCTTATTTGAGATAAAAATGTGTTTATGCTAAAAATTACCATTTTTGGTGTTGGGTCTGTATGACGCAATCACGCAAGCCTCCCGAAGGACCGGGGTGAAAAGACCGTGATCTACAAAGTCGTATACAAAATAATAAAACTAGAAACATGTAGTAGGTGTACCGATTACTATATCGTTTTTGCACTGAATTTGCGAAATAGAATATAAGGTATAGGCTATTTGAGCAACAAATAGTATTTTATCCCACAGATCATGTGTTAATTTAAATAGAAATTTGAACACTCCAAATTCCATTCCAGATTGATTTAGCCTTTAATTTAAATAATAGGTCATCAATAGAACATTTGGTGTTGAGATATTTCATACCAGACAACAATGCATGTAAATGGTTTGTACCATTCTATTGTTGATTAACTATGTTATTCGAATAATTTGTGATCCAAATACAATGAATAGAGATGTGATAATATTCGAAAAAGTGATCCGAAGGCACGGAGATGAATTTAAAGCAGAAAATAAAGCTTGAAGACCATGTCACAGACTGACGAACTCACAGGCAAAAAATATCAATGTAAAAATTTGTATGTTTAAATTTGATTCTCAATCATGCAAAACTCGAATTTGGGTCTATATAATGAACCTTTATCTATGTAGATAATAACTATGATAGAATGATGGCTTGTGTGGACTATATTATAGGGATGAATTATTCAGACTAATATTATGAAAAAATGAGATAATAAGAAAAAAATCTGTCTAATATTAGACACTTATTGATATTTTATTTCCTCATTCGCTCTCTACATAAATTATTAATTTGTAATAATTTATGTCTTTGAGCGAATAAGTCATAAAATTATGATTGGTAAGTTCGTTAAGTCACAAATTTTTTGCTTGAATAAAGTGGCTGTCAATAGGTTGCAACAATTACTCTTATGTCAAAATAAGCATACATGCCAGCTTCCAACCGATAAGGCGATAACATAGTATCGATGTAATTGCAATGATAAGCTGCACTATGATGTTTATTGCCATAATGTGCACTTATTATTTAGTTGGCCAAACTAGTTTAGCCCGCTGTGTATGCAACATACGCATTTATTGCAGAATTCTGTATTATCCTATGTATATCTTAGCGCATTCATGCTGTACTGCTTTCTGGCTGTTTTGCTCCAAGCATAATTTTAGCTTGAGACCATTAGCACGCAAATCATCTTTTGTGATGTCAACTGATTTCAAGCGTCAGCGTTTATCAAATCTACTTCTTCTACCAAGACCCAACAGAGGTAATGGAGGTAATCATCATCATCATCATTGTGCCGTGTGGTTTCCGGCAGAGTAGAATAGGGCCACTCCAAGTCCTTCCGTGGATGTCGTAGAAAGCGACTTAGTAAATACAAGCTAAACAAAGCTTATATACATCAATGATCTCTTCAACCCGTCTGGCCAGCGAGGAGAGAGTGTACGCCAAGTCCTTTGGCTACTTTGGCCAAGTGTGGCTCTGGTAGTACAGAGAGGGTCGTGCTCCAGCAATGGAGACTAAAAGACTTGATGATGATGATGATCATCATCATCATAATCATTATCCGAGCGTATTCCCGGTTGGATCCTCAGCTTTGACCTAGGTGATTTGACAAGGTTACTGGTTTTTATACAGAGCGCCTGCTGTCTGACCTTCGCAATCCGTACTTAGAATCAGAAATCAGAACCAATCCTAGGATACGTTTAAGCAAACGCTAGTTGGCGTTTGGCCCATCTTGTGCCCTCCGAAGCGAGGAATCATCTTTCTTTTCGGATGATTAGGTGATTTAAGCCTACAATATAACACGGAGGCAGTGCTAATTGAGGTAGCTTGGCCAAATTTATTTTCCCGTATTACTCAACTGAATTGACAATGAAATAAGTAACGGAAGTGGACAACGCAGTCCGCCCTCTACATCATTTGGGAGCAGGCCAAAGAATAAGTAAAGTAGTATAAACTTCCTCCTACCTGCAGTAATACATTAAGGTTTTCCTTCCAGCAGGTTAGAAAAATAGAGCACTTCGGTATATCATGATTGAAAAATGTATTTTTGTATAGATTTACTAAAACTATTACTCGACGAAGTAGCAAAAATCCGTACGTAATTAAAATCTTCTTAGAGTTGCTCCCTTGGCTTGATAAGGTACTTAGGTGCAAGTTTCAAATGTAGTAAATATTTAATTAAAATACGTTTTAATTACACAGTGTATTTGGTGGTCTGAAACGTCGAACGAAAACAGTATGACAGCGAAATAATTAATTCATCAATTTGAACGATGTAGAAGATGAAAAGATGGAAACCAAATAAATACCATTCAATTAAATAGCTTTTAAATACCAGTTACCTTATTTTATTGTCCAATCATTATTTTTTCGCCCCATTAGGGATCAATACATAGTAAGTATGTATTATTATTTGAAAGAAAGTAAGTAAGAAAAATACTTAATTTGGTGCAAAACATGATATAAGTAAACGTTGACGTTTATTGAGCGTTTTCATCGAGGAATTTGTTTAAGTCTTCTTTCCTGGCTTCTTCAGGATCGTACTGCTTGTAGAGGATTGCCCATTCCTCAGGAAGTTGTTCGATGATGGCTTTGATGATGCTGGCAATAACCTTCTTCTGTTGTGGGTTGCATTGCGCGCAAGTTGATTTCACGGCCTCGGGTACGATTTCTACAAATCGGAAACAAAATGAAATAAATATATCATCATCATTTCAGCCGCATAGCTTCCACTGCTGGATTTAGGCCTCTCCCAAGGATTTCCAAATAAATAAATGAATGTCGCCTTTGCGTTTTGATCAATGTTAAATCATGATGATGAATCATGATTTCGATCAATGTTAAAGAAAATAAAATTATATAATTTTTTTATTTAAACTAAGAAGATAAAAGAAAACTAAAACCTAAAATTTACACGAGTAGGCGACCAATACTGTGAAAATGATTTTCTTCCGGCGTTTCTTCTCAGCAGTGGTCGTTACGGAGTGTTGGTATCGGTAGCTTTTCTTTAAAATAAATAAGTGTGCGTGTGTGTAAAAGTGCCTGTAAAGGACTAATTACTAAATAAACATTTATTTTGTTTTGAGTTTTTAAGTTTAGCTGATTCTTTGAAATGTATGTATTCATCGGCTTTCGGCGAAAATAGAATCAAACGTGCCAAGATCCAAAAACGTATTTTAAATATCCGAATACTTTGTCTGTTTAGTAGTATAACTTTAAAAACATAATAAAAAAGTTCTGCCCTTGTTGTAAAATTTGTGTTTGTGACTTCAAAACGACAAAAATGGTAGATAAAATGATTTTCATGGACCATCTTTTTTAAGTACCGAGATAAAAACATGTTTACAAGTGATATCGTGCCGGGTTTTATATCGATGGTTTTATTTCAATTGCTTCCGCGTGTTATATTTTTTGTGGGTGACAAACAAAATAACTTTATTAAACTTTAAAACAAGCAGAGTAGAAAAATCTCCTCTACATTGCTTTTTTTAGTACTTAAGTTTGTTTGTTTATAGTTACTTACCTATATATAAACAAACTTACCTATGTTGACTTTTTAGATTTGAGCCGGGCCAAATTTGCCCAAAATTTGCGCCAAAAGGTTATAGCGACTTAATTTTTTTTAAACTATGATTCTTATTATTATGTATGCGATATTTATTATATATGATAGCTTTGTGTAAATCCACAAGTATACTTACTATTTAATAACAGTAAGCATAATTAGATAATCCAGTGGCGTACTGGAAAAGTTAATACCAGTAAGATGCTTTGTCTACCCAGTTAGAAATACCTTATTGAATTGGAAAGACTCAAAACGAATCCTAACTATAAAATTGATAGTTGCTACGCCTTTACATAATACTTCGCTTGTTACTTATTTACGGGCGAAACATTCGAGTACCGCTATTTTATGAGATAAATAAGATTTTCACTAATTATGAAACAAAGTTTATTATAGAGAAAACGCCGACTGAATTAATAACATAATTTTGAAAGGCCACCTGTAATGAGATCCTTTATTGTACCAAAATAATTATACGCAATTTCAGAGGCCGTTATTTAGACGGTCTTCTTAATCCGTCAATTTCGAGGTATTTTGGTATTACGGGCATTATAATCCTTGATCCTATAGCTTTTAGAAGATTTTGGATCTTGTTAAATATAGTCCTACTTTTGAGATGTAAATATCATATACGCAGATACTTTGAATGATAATAATAAATAGTTTAATATATAATAGACACCACAGACCCGAGTGCTCTAGTTAGCCGTTCAGAGCTATCGTCCCCGACGCATCTTCATCTGTCGGGGTAGAGATCCAAGATGGCTCGCAAGGCTCTCAGCTCTGCATTGCCTTAATTGGCTGGGCAGAGAGGAGTCGTTAGAGCTGTTGCTCCAAGGATGGAAGTGTAAAAAAATAAGGAAAAAGCGCAGCACACCTCTCAGCACCCCTGTCGAGTGCACCGGTGTTGCTCCTTTGCCGGCAACTAATGTTTAATGATAATATTGGCGACTTGGCGTTTGAGGGGCCCATCTAGTGGGCAGCAAGCTACTATCTGCCTACAATAGTCAGTAATCATGATTACGGCAGGTGACGTGTCTATTGCAATATCACAGTATCAGTCCATGCCAATCTCGTGCCATAACCCATAGACCTTTCCCTATTTCTTGCTGCCGAAACCTATTCAAGGGTATACCTTTCATAGGTATATCCAGGAATAGGTTTTGGCGGGAGCGCTACCTAACATCAACCTCTAAGTGTTGGAATTGTATACCCACGCAAGCCTCTCAAAGGATCGGTCCTTTGAGAGGCTTGCGTGGGGATACAGATACAGGTGAAAAGATCCGTAAATCTAAAGGAGATACATAATCTTATACCTTTAAACGAGCAATTCTTGTATATTTATTTATTTATATATTAATATGTATATAAATTTCTGTGATCTCGAAAGTATATGGGTGTTTTCGGGGGTAAAAAATCGATCAAGATTAGTCTTATGTTTGGGAAAACGAGGGTTTTCGAGTTTTCATACTTTTTCTTTCCACGCAGAATATAGTCGCTAATTTCATCGCACCAGCCGCTATCTGTTTGGCTCAGCGGTTTAAGATGCGGACCGCTAGAAAGAGTGTTAAGGGTTCGAATCCCACTCAGTGACTTACTTTTGTTTTTTTATGTTCAAGTTTGTATATAATTTTTTATTTTGCATTGTTTTTAGACAAGTTTAAAAAAATGTAGTTAATTTTTAAGATGTAACCGAGCAAAGCTCGGTCACTCAGGTACTAATAGGTTAATTGTTCTTGATGTATTTTCTAAAGATAGGTTTCCTATCTTTAATATTTATTATTTTCATAATAAAATCAATGACTAACTAAAAACGAGTAGATTCCAGTGGCTGAATTTTTATTTTGAGTTGTGGGGATTCCCGATGGTCATTGTAACTTAGAAAATTTACTTACCTTTCTCTGATAGGACTAAATGGTGGTCGTTAAGCTATATGGAATGCTTTTAAGCAGTTTAAAATAATTTTAGTGTTAGAAAACCAGACACGAGAAAGAAAGGGGATTACCTTTGATTTCGTTAGCCTGCGGCGTGCATTTTCCATCGCCGATAAGGCAGTGGACACTGCTCTGCAGGAGTCTTTTGTTGGCCACCAACTCTTCGCTGTTGATGCTCTCCAGCTTTTCATAGGCGTTAGGGTGAGCAGCGACAAAAGTCACAAAAGCAAGGAAGAATACGAACTTCATGGTAAGATTTGGGGGCTGAAATGCAAAGATGAAGTAATGTAAAAATAGCAGGAAATAGCACAAAGTAAGATTTTTTTTGTTGATTCATTATCATCATCATTTCAGCCGCATAAAGTGGAAAAGGCCTGTAAAGGTCTAATCACTGAATAAATATTTGAATTTTGAATTGGTTCACTCCACTGCTGCACATAGGCCTTTCCCGAGGATTTCCAATATGACCGATCTAGAGTCTAGAGTGGCTTGCATCCAGCGTTGATTCTATTGATTCTTAAATAAAGGCCTTAAATATCTACATTAAGATCTTTTATACAAATATGGAAATAAAACTAAAAAATAAAACCGAAAAAATACGCCTGCTAGTTGCGATATACGTGTTAAAACCGACATATAAAACCGTTCTCTGGGGATTAAACAGGAAGGACTAAACAATATTAATTCTCCTTATACCAACCAATATTATGTTTAATTGGTATTTACTTTTAAGTAGTATTTAAGTTTACTTTAGTTAATTAGTTACCAATATTTATAAACAAGATTCCTTTTTACCGTCTCAAGAGATGCGATCTACTTGAATAGACAAAAAGCTTGACTAGAAAAGACCTTTAGCAACTTTATTAGAAATATATACCGTTAGAGTACTGTTTTAATCAAGGCAGATATTTGTGATGCAAAAATCAAGCTATCTGTATTTGGAGCTTAGCAAAGAGCAAAAATTTATCCTTTGAAAAAGAGGTTTTGACAAAAGTTAGCCCAATTATGTTACTAACAACGGTTTTTCACTCGCTTCTACTTGTAGTCTTTCTAGCTTTATATATAACACACTTTAACGGATACTTTCAAAGGTTGTTCATAAAATAATTAAAAACAGTTGACACTTTTATAACTCTACCATTCATCTTAAGTAAAGTGCTGTAGGCAACCTAATGCGTAGGTATATTTTTCAGTTATCTGATTTTATAATAATACCTTTTTTTAAAGTGTTATTACCTAGAAAACAGATCAGTATCTTGGACTGTAAAATTATATTTTACAAACAGACCGAAAATTTTATGAAAGGTCATAAAATTTTTGGTCTGTTTGTAAAATATAATTTTATACTTACCATATTTGTTTAAACTTTTTGTTCGTAATGATTAACATTAGTCTTATCTCATTGTCACAGATTACTAATAAGTTTGTCATAGGTCTAAAAAAACCATAGAGAAGTTAATACTTGAAGATAAAATGTAATGAATTAGGCAATGTCATTCCTTATATGTCAGTTATTCCTCAATAGGTATTGTCCTTAAATAAGATCCAGTAAAATCTAAGTAAAACTGCAATTTTCGTGGAAATTTCCAGTTCGCACGTGACTTGAATGGAAAACAGTTTTTGATGACGTCAAAACAACTTGGTGCCCAATCTCCAAAATAGCGTTGTTTACAGATATTTTTAGATTATAATTAGATACCGTTCAAATTCGAAATACAACCAAATTGGTTTTATCAAAATACAAAGCAAAGTTCTTAAGTTTATAAAGCTGGTATTATAAAGTTTAATAAAGATACCTACCACGCAATATGGTTTAAATATTGCAAGCTTGGGTGGTGAAAAATAAAGAATTTATTAAAATTTTAATCTGCTTTAACTAGTATATAAGAGGAATACTATCGTTCCAGCCGCTTTTAACCGACTTGAAATAAGAAGTAGGTTATCAATTCGAATGCATATTGACCGATTTCGAAAATTATTTTTTGTCTGAAAGGTCATGTTTTATGTTGTTTTTGTTGTGTAGTTTGGTGTTAAAAAATTATCAGTCACTCCGAGCTTATTTTCCGAGTAATAAGGATGTTTTATTGCTCGAAAAATAAGCTTTGACTGACAAGAAACGTTGAGTTTACAACATTATAATGTCATTTTACAATTAATTTATAAATAGGGCTTGCTACATAAATTTAAAGATGTTTTATTTGTTAAACAAATTACAAAAATAAAAAAATTGTACTCATCACCATTCTATCTCATCATCGTTATATGATGATATCAAATAATATCGCTGTCTCGTCCAAGAAAAAAAAAAAGTAAATGGTTTTGATGAATGTTCCATATGAACATAATTTGGAAACTTTGAGATCCTTTTTAGTAGGTACAAGAAACTGTTTAGGTACTCGTACAATTTAGGTATTCACATTTTTGCCTTTAGATGTTTACTTTCTCTAGAAAGAAAGAAATACGTCTAAATATAAAAACAAAAATATAAATTTCCAATAATTGTAAGCAATTTACCTTGTTGAAATTTTATTTTGACTTCAAAATATAATACATTTACAATATAACAATTCAATGTACTATTATGGTGTCTATACATTCATCCATCGTCGAAAGTGGGCATTTTTGAAACATTTTGTGAATAGTTAGTATATTTAACACCTTGATATTTTAATTTAATCAATACTGAAATAGCTTTAAACAATAAAGAAAATAAACAAAAACAAAAAAAAAGTTAGATATTAGAAATATAATTGTGTATCCTCTTTTGTTCAAAATTTAAAAAATAGGGAATATCGAAAAATCCTAATACATCTGCGGAGCAGTATCTACTCAACCAGTTTTGATAAAATGTCTACCACCTTACAAGTATGCCCTTTCAAACAAAGAATTTTCCAAATATTAGTACTGTATTACATGAAACATACATAAAAAAAAATATACACTCGAATTGATAACCTCCTCTTTTTTGAATTCGCTTTATTAAATAATGAACCATACTCAGTAATTTTCAAGCTTTTATACATACTTAAATAGAATTAGTACTAAACACTTACCTTTGGCTTCGTTGCACTTAATTGTGCTCATAACATTTTGCCTCATCTTTTTATACTAAATCTTTGCATTCATAAATCATACAGGTACTCGTGACGTATCGACCTTGATGAAAAATGACAAAAAATGGGTTTCCATTATCAATGGAATAAAAAGATTATTCTCATGAGTACATGCAGACATACATGTATGTTTTGTTTTTATTTAGTTATTTATATTTTACGCAGAAAAATAACATACAAAATGATTGTTATCTTTAAAATAAAAATAAATTTTAATTCACAACTTAAATACAAACATCTTTAATTATGTAAGTAAGTTTTTTTTTTCATTAATTTTTTTTATGATCTTCGTAGAATACGTCCCTAGTAGTGGTGATAGGGGTTATATTTCATTTTTATCTTTTTAACAACTTCGCTATCCGTAAATAAAGAACCAATAGTAAAACTATTGATATAGGTATTTTACTCATAGCACAGTGACGTTATAAAGACAATAAATCAATAAAATTAAAAAAAACAAGGTAATTGATAAAATATTGTCTTCTTTACATTTAACTGTTAATGATGATGATAAACGTAATGTTGATGATACATATTATTAAGTTTATCATTAAGTTCCGCCCATTATTTAGTGTACTTTTAAGGGTCATGTGATTCCGGTCAAGAAGTCGTATATGACGTTACTGTGGGCCAAAAAGTATCAACAATAGAACAATATAATATTATAGACATGGTATACTTTTCTATGTGGTCCACTGTACTTAAAACAAGTACTTTATATACGTTTATAGTATCATACAAAACGAAACAATGCAAATTTATTTTTTATTAATAAGCTCATGTACATATAGAGTTTATTTTAGATGTCCTGACTAGGATCGGTCAGATGCACACGATGTAAAAAATGCATCTAAAAAGTCTTAGTTCAATGAACTGGCGTATTTGTGAGGTTCGTTTTGATTTAGGATAATGTTTTAGTTTTATTAGTTATGAATTTATGCATTTTCACTTTGTTCATACATATCATATTAAGATATACGTGGTACCCAATTTGTGTATTGTTTTTTAAAAAATACATAAGATTGGAGACCAAGAACACAAATTAGGTACCACGTATATCTTACTTCTTACTTCCGTCGAGGACAAATTTTTCCGCAATTAGGCCCGAAATTGCCGGTCCCGTTTTGCGTGGGGAGCTACCGGCCTCAGTTCTCGAACCAGCCCAGCTCCTGCAGGAAGCCTAGAACGCCTGTTGGCGCCCTGCACGCTTCCGCCATGGTTCCCGGGTGTTCTAGGAACCTTCTTCTTATGTGTGCTACGCCATCGCACTCCAGGAGGAGATGGCTCGCAGTTTCTTCAGCCTCCATGCATGCTCTGCACAGAGGACTGTTAGTTAAACCTAGGGTGAAGAGGTGTTTGTTTAGTGCACAATGACCAGTAATGATGTCAATCATACGGCGTAGGTTCCTCCTTGGCAGTGCTAACAGACGTCGGGATAAGCGTCTGTCCCATTGGGGCAGCGCCTCCCTAGCCTGTCGGCACGTCTGGAGGGATTGCCATGATTGAGCCTGTTCTTCGCCAATTCGACCTTTGATCCAGGAACGAACCTGCGTGAAGGGAATCGGGGCCATCGGAAGGGGACCCTCCGAAGACATACTCGATCCCCGACGCGCCAGCTCGTCCGCTGCATTGTTACCCAGTGAGTTACTGTGACCTTTGATCCATTGGAGAGTTACTTTGTTGTACTTACAGAGATTATCCAGGGATCTGTGGCATTCTTGTACTAAGGCAGAGTCCACGTATGCCCTCCTCAGGGCAAGAAGAATTGCTGCGCTGTCTGTCAGGATACGGATGGACAAACCTGATACTTTTCTCCTGGTAATTTCTGTTGCTGCGTGGGTTATGGCTGCACACTCGGCTTGAAAAATAGAGTTTTCTTTACCCAAGGCAGCTGCAGAGTGGATGTTGAGATCGTGGGAGAATACACCAGCACCTACACCGTTGTGTGTTTTCGAGCCGTCTGTGTATACTCTCACTTCTTCAGTACCTGAGCTGTCTGATGGTGCTTCATGTAATTGTATTTTTTATTTTTTGTCAAAAATAAATTGTTTGCGGATCCTGTCGTTTATAGCACCTATAAGGTGTGATGCCCCGAGGGCTATTGAGAGGATTTGTGTGTGTGGTGCCTTGTCTTTATGTTTCCATAGGCCCAACGTATGAAGTCTTGCAGCTGCGACTTGTGCTTCTTGTTTTATGTGTAGGTGTAGCGATCTAATATCTAGGATTGCCTCTAATGCTGCCGTTGGGCAAGATTTCATGCCGCCTCCTATCGCCAGGCATGCTGTTCTTTGAAATCGCTTTAGTTTCTCTTGTACTGTAATCAAAGTAGTTCGATACCACCATACTATTGCAGCGTATGTGAGTCCTGGTCTGATGACTGTGATGTACAGCCATTTCATGATTTTCGGGGTTAGTCCCCAGTTTTTGCCTACTAGTCTTCGGCAGTTCCATAGGTTTATGTAGGCTTTGTTTAGTTTTTCATCAAGATGCGTGCTCCAATTCAGCTTGGAGTCCAGTATTACGCCTAGGTATTTGACCTCTTTCGATAGTGTGAGTGTCGTACCAAAGAGCTTGGGTGGTTCGTAGTTGCCTAGGGCTCTTTTGTTTGTAAACATGACTAGTTCTGTTTTGTTCGCATTTACTGAGAGGTCATGTTTGTTACACCATTCCTCTACAATGCGTAATGCACTTCTGGTTAGGCTGCACACGACGCTAGCCGAGTTCCCTTGTATGAGTATGGCCAAGTCATCAGCGTAGCCTACTGTATAGTAGTGTTTCTTGTTTAGAGATGTAATTAGATCATCTACCACTAAGCTCCACAATAGGGGTGAAAGTACCCTTCCTTGTGGGCACCCTCTGGTTGCCATTACTTTTGTGGTTTCACTCATGTCTAGTTTTATGTTGCGTAGTTTCAACATGTTGGATATCCAGCCAGTTACAGTGCCCGGCACTTCATGTCTGTTAAGGGCCTCTTGTATACAATTAAAGTTTGTCTTAAAGAACGCTCCTTCTATGTCGATGAAAGTTCCTAGACACAGATGTTTGCTGTGTATAGCATTTTTCAGTATTGTTACAACTTCATGTAACGCTGTTTCTGTTGATTTTCCCGTGCAATAGGCATGTTGCTTGGGATGTAAGGGATGTTTGATTAATGCCGTATCTCTAATGTGCCTGTCACATAATCTTTCCAACACCTTGAGAAGGAAGGAAGAAAGGCTTATAGGTCTGAATGATTTGGCATTTGTGTAGTCTGTTTTTCCAGGTTTTGGTATGAATATTACTTTAACCTCCCGCCATTGCTGGGGAATGTACCTATGGGCTAGGCAGGCTGTTAGTAGGTGGGTTTAATGTTCCGGTAAGACTTTTCCTCCCCATTTAAAGAGGCCAGGGAAAATGCCGTCCGGGCCTGGTGATTTGAAAGGTTGGAAGCTGTTTATAGCCCGTTCTACTCTGTCTAATGTAACCGGGGCTAAATTCCAGTCTTGTTCTGTAGGATTATGTGTTTATTCCTCTGGTTTTTCCAGGTGGTCGTATTTAAGGCAGCCTGGAATGTGGGTTTCTCATATTTATATATCTTATACCTTTAAACGAGCAATTCTTGTATGTATGTATATATATATATTTATTTATAAATTTCCGTGATCTCGAAAACGGCTCTAACGATTTTGCAGAAAATTTTTATATGGGGGTTTTCGGGGGTATACAATCGATCTAGATTAGTTTTATGTTTGGGAAAACGCGTGTTTTCGAGTTTTCATGCGGTTTTCTTTCCACGCAGAATATGGTCGCTAATTTCGTCGCGCCGCGACCGCCTTGATTTAGCTCAGTGGTTAAGGATAGCGACAGCTAGAAAGAGTGTCACGGGTTCGAATCCCACACGGTGACTTACTTTTGTTTTTTTTTTTGTTTAAGTTTATATATTTTTTTTATTTTGCATTGTTTTTAGACAAGTTTAAAAAACAATAGTTAATGTTTGAGATGTAACCGAGCAAAGCTCGGTCGCCCAGGTACTATATAGATTTATATATATTATATAGGTATAGTATTTCACATATTTCTTCCGTGTTAGCGGAGTAACTGCCGTCCTGTTTTTAAGAGTACCGATCGTTTTGTTGCCCCCGCCTGACAGTAATTTGCAGACTCTGGAAGCTTCAGTCGTGGTTTCGATACTCGTGCAGTATTTACACCAGCCAGCGTTCTTGCAACCATGCCGCATGGACAAGATGAGATTTTTTTATTTTAGCATAATTTAGTATAAGTTTATTTTATAGCTTAGTTTAATATAGTTTAGTTTAGTTTTTTTTTTGTTGTTATTACTTTTTTCTCAATAAACTTTCAGTTTTATATCTTAATATGATATATATGAACAAAGTAAAAATGCATAAATTCATAACAATATGTACTAATTAGCAAATTTGTACACTTGTTAGAGAAAAGGGAACATCACAAACAAATCTATCGCCTCTTAATTATGACGGTAATAAGAACGTAAAAATACAAAAAATATAGTAGAAAAATTAAAAGCTAATGTAAATTTTACAGTTAAGATTGGCAGCCATTTTACCTCCACGCCTCCATTACGTTAAAAGTGGCATCGGTATTGTGATATAAAAAAATATATAAAAGCTTGACAACAAGTGTATGGAGAAGGTAACAAGGGTATTAGCTGCTTGTTAAACAAATTTTCAAAAAAATACCTATACAATTATGTTGTTTACTTCGAAACTTCTAAACGACATTCACGGGTCGCGGCCTTTTAAGTGAAATAAAGATACTTTTTTAGGGTTCCGTACCCAAAGTCACCTGGCTGTATCTCAAGAACCGCGATAGCTAGACAGTTGACATTTTCACAAATTATGTATTTCTGTTGCCGCTATAGCATCAAATACAAAAAAAAAAAAAAAAATATAGGGGGCTCCCATACAACAAACACGATTTTTTTGCTCATGGCTCAATGGCAACAGGCAAGCACTTGAAATATTCACAAAATACTCAGTTGTATTTTTATTTTAATATAAACATATGGTACGGAACCCTTCGTGCGTGGGTCCAACTCGCACTTAGCCGGTTATTTTTTTATAATAAATAAACATATTTGTTTGTATTTGAATGTCAAAGTCTGGTTTTATTTCACGGTTGGCAGTTATATCAAATCTGCATCATTCCTTTGACATTCATGAATTATTTGCAACCGTATGAGATTCGTTGGGCAAATTCCGCTGATATTGAAATACTCCGCAATTTTTACATAAGGAAATGTTTATTTCTTTACTACGAAATACTTTTAAAAAAATCTGATAACCACTACGGGAAAACACTAACTAATTACACATTTACTAATAACAACGTTTGATCATTTATTTAATACCCCACTCGACATCGAAAGAAAATTTTTTTTTGGCCCCTAATTTACCCAGATTATTAAAAAGTATGGTATACGTTTTTTTTCTTTTTTCTAATTAGCAAATAATGACATATTATACGAATGATAGAAGGTACAGCGCATTTAAACTTCGCGTGACTACTAGACTACACGATTAGCTGTTTTTTTTAAACAAAGGTGACGAACTCCGAAACTTTGAAGCGCTGTATGTATTTTTGTAAATTTTTACTATTTTGCTAAATGAAAAAAAATATGGGTCTTTTATTTTGGATAATCTAGATAGTTGACGGACAAATAAAATAATATATTTTTTACTTAGTCCGCATTCCTATTGATTGGCATATCATTTGTAAACTGTGATTTGGATGCTTCGTTCGGTAGAACAGACAGACAGTACATGCAAAGACAGCTAAAACTATTAACCTTCTGTTTGGCTTTACCGTAGTCGGGTGAAAATACAACTTTATTTCCGACTTGATACCCGTAGCGCCATGTATGTTTTGTTAAAGGAAAGCCCTGCCTTTCAAGCGTTACCCCCAACAAGTTTTAAACGGCTGAACCGATTTTCATTAAACATAGCTAAAACCGAAATCCGTTCGAGCGCTACGATAAGACAGACAGACAGACCGACAGAACTTAGTGTCAAACTTATATCACCCCTCTTTTTTGTTGGAGGGTAAAATCATGATATCCTTGCTTTTGTCGTAGACGAGTAAAAATAAACATTTACTTAGATACGAGTATCAACCTAGCGAATCCTCTGCACGCAACTTTTACTCGCACTTGTCCGGTTTTTATTTAAACAGGTACCTATATATATTTTTCTAAACTAAACTATGATGGTTTTTACTAGGGAAGTGCAGATATATATATAGTCCTTGCACATATTTTCCCGCTCGCTTTAGGTAGAGGATATGGAATCTCATTTGTCGCAGGAATTCTTTACGTTCATCCATATTCATTAAATTTTACATCCCCTCCTAAGTCTACCCTTTCATGTGATGAAGCTCAGGTCATATAAAATAAAGGCAGAATAAAGGTTATGAAATATTAATTTATTTATATTCTGAAACTTGGTCGTTGTTTGTTATTGTTGTTCATGATATGAGAAGTCAAATCTCTATTTTGGTTTTTAGTAAAAAACGTTTGAATTAAAAAGAGTTTACCTATTAGGTAGTCGTATTGCTGTACAACTATAAAAATTGGCAGAAATTCGTACTTACATTATACCTTAGCTTTTTACCATGGAACGTTACACCATTCAGACAATTTCGACTCCGAACATAATCATAAAGAAGGTTTATTTTATGATTATGTTTCGAATCTTCATAAAACAGGCCTCATATACGCATGAACAAAATCTTAAAAATTGGTCCATTAGTATATTGCATCTACAACAGGGGTGGCAAATAATGAAAAAACGGAACCCATAAATAATCATTTGTATGCGTCTGTCTGTCCGTCCGTCTGTTACAGCCAATTTTCTCCGAATCTCCTGGACTAAATTAGGTGTTTGGTAGGATGTTGTAATCATATGACCGAAACAGAGATGTGCAAAGTAAATAAATATTTTTTTTAAATAACACTTTCTGGGACAAATTAGAAAATTAAAAAGAAAGTTTTGCAGACCTTACTGTGTTATTATCAAATGAAAGGGCTCCTTATGAGAACTCACACTTGGCCGATATTTAGTTTATTAAATATTATATTCTGTATAATATGCCATTAATTTTTTTTATTGAATTCTGCTATTCAAGCTTTTTTGGTGAAAAATCTTTAATAGAGTTTTTGGCTCCCAAGGGTCATCGTTGAGACAATATGGTCGTGAACAGTTGCAGCTGTATCACGAAACAAAGATAGACTAATAGTAATATAATAGGTCTACTCATCTTGACTACTTCCCTGTACCTATAAGATGAATGGTTAAAACTTCTATATTTAACACCTTTATCATATTATCTCAGCCACTACTCCATACCTATCTTAAGCGAGCAATATTACACAAGCGTATGAAGCTTCCCGGTTTAGATAACGATTTTAGGGTTCCGTACCCAAAAGGGTCTTCCATTTGTCCGTCTGTCGATGGGTTGTATTGTATTCATCGTAAAACCTAATAGATAGTCAAAATATTGTCAGGTTGTGTATTACCGCTAGGTAAGCAGGTGTTTATCATGAAATGGATAGGTGCATTAAGGAAATTGTTTTAAAATTATCTGGTACTGATTTTGGGATGGAACTTATGTACAAATACGAGTGTCAACTAATTTGACTTGATATTTACATATAAACTTATTAATTTTATATTTATTATTATAGTGTTCGAGTGTTTCAGCCAAGCTAATTTGTCCGAGTCTGCCATTTGCATTTTATCATCATCATCAGGTCTATTTGTCTCCACTGCAGGAGCACGACCCTCTCTGTACTACCAGAGCCATACTTTGCCAGAGCAGCCAGACGACTTGACCTACACACTCTCCACGCTCTCCACTCTCCAAGTTGGAGAGGTCTCATTGATGTTTATAAGCTTTGTTTAGCTTGTATTTCCTAAGTCGCCTTTTACGACATCCACGGGAGGACTTGGAGTGGCCCTATTCTGCTATACCGGAAACCACACAGCAGAATTTGCATTTGGTCAGCCTTATTACAGCCTTAGTCTGTGCGGTCAAATTCTATAATACCTTTTTGTTTTAGCTTCCGTCTCATTTCATAGTTTAAGTCTGTATTTTGTTTGTGTTTCAGTATTTTAGCCAAGCTGATTTGGCACGTCGCCTTGCGATCTGAGTCCGCCATTTGCATTGGTTCGGCTGACTTCGGCCTTATTACAGCTCGAAAATTTCTCAAACTGCGCCAACCATTCATTAATGGTAAGCTGCCTTGAGGTTTATTTCAGTATTATCATATGTGTAAATGTTATCACAGAACACTTGTAATTTCAACTAAAAAAAATTGTAAGTTTCCAAAACTACCATCATGTCGCATAGAAGAAATTGCTGTGTAATAACTAATAAGGCAGAGTTTTGTATAAGAGTATTTGTTTAGTATAAACTCGTTTGCGATTTCTTGCGTGTTCATTAAATTGTTTGATACATACTAAATACCCTTTGATATCAACAAGGATTTAAACTTTTGACTAGCATAATATATTTGTCACAGTCACTTTTTTACATACAACGCACGTTTTTAATATAATTTAGACAGTCTTTTAAACAGCAGTTTGCCGATTTTGATGAAAAACTTTCACACTTCTACTTTGTAGAAATAAACTCCGGCCTTCTCCATTTCGTGTGTCTGAGATGCAATGACAAAGTCAAATGTATTGTAATGGCTTCGCATCAGCTTATCTTTGCCCATCAAGCCCTCGGGGTCAACTGCTCGGCAAATAAGACAGGGTCACGCAAAACTTTTTCTCGAGCCCTTATCGTGTTGTCTCTAATTAAGTGACCCTTAGGCTCCCGATGCCTTGATGATCAACCTTCCGGAGGAGAAATGACGTCACTGCGGACGTACGACAATAAACAAAGATTTCTAATACTGGACTAGCTATACAATGTAACTCTCTCAATCTATAAATATATTATGTATTAAATATTTTATTTATATATAATAATTTTAAATAATTATGATTCTTGCCTTTTATCTTTTATCTATTATTTAGACATCAACGTTATGATTTGTTTTCTTTTCCTAAAAGTTGACAGGGACAGGATGCTTTAGCATTAAGGGTCCTACCCGCGCTAGCAACCTTGAAAACATAAAAAAAATAATTTCTCTTTCTGTAAGTGAGATTATCAGAAACCCTCGTACAACTTTTTAGCTGGTATCCTTAAGTTTCATTAGAACCTCGAAAGTCATTGAAATACAATACGCTGTAGTTTCCTTTGCAAACAATACTAAAAACAGCCACTTTTGACTCTTTTTGTAAAGGTTTCTAAAGCGGATAGTATTTCAATAACTTTCGAGGTTCTAGTTAGAGAAGGGTTAGAGAAGGGCTAGCATAAATAAAATCGTTAAAAAACTAGATTTTTTTTGTAAATGTTCAAAAACATCGTCGTACCTATAGCACTAATAAAACGCCAATATTAAAAGACTAACCACATCTCTATACTATATAAACGTATAAGTCTGTGAAATAAAGTAATACTGCTTTTTAAGCAGGCCCTTTCGTTTAGCTCGGTACATTTGCAATAAAGGTCAGTTCCAACTGACACATCCGATAAGGCAAGGTGCCCAGAGCGTGACGCAAGTTTATTGCCAGCTACTTAGTCTCCGGAAGATTTATAGAGTTTCCATGCTAAGGCGTCGCATCAGTCAAGCATTAAATCGCTTTCCCGGTACTTTTCCGACTTTTTTGATACCGTCCGGTTGGGGGTCGGAGTAGGTATTATTTGAAGGCTGGCAAAAGGAATTAATTTGCATTGTCTAATTTCCATGTAGTATTTGGTACTTATATAATTTAGGTAAAGAAATTTGACACCTAAGTGATTTTCTATCCGTAAAAGTCGTTAGTTATGAATCCTTTCTTTCTTTAATTCTTCTAAAAAGGCAATGGACTTTGAGTTTTGTACACTATAGAACCCCATAGTGACGCCTACATTTGTTTGTACGATCAATACTACTGGACCGTTCTTGAACTACACACGTATACATACTATCACGTCCTTCCTTATCCCTAATGGGATAGACAGAGCATTTAGGGTCTTGCGGCTCTAAGTACAGTGAAATTCAATGCCTGCTTTTAGCGCGATTGTGGACGAGAAGGTGGAAAAAATAATAATAAAGTGATGGGTTGCTAGCCGCATCGTCTATTAACATGATTCGCAACTTTATTGATCGTCTTCTACGATCTGCTCCGGAAGAGAACAAGCTGGTACATTCTAAGTTTTTTTTCTCCCTGACCAGCATGAAATATAAAATTCTTTTTAATAATGTATGTTGTACCTACAAGTATAAATTCAATTCCACAATAGACGCTAGTCAATACAATCACACGCGTATTATTTTTATTTATAAATGTAAATTCTTCCTCATGTATACAGTACACATGATTGTGCAATCCTACTATCCTATCCTATCCTTCTAATCCTACTATCCTATCCTATCCTTCTAATCCTACTATCCTACTAATATTATAAATGCGAAAGTGAGTTTGTATATTTGTTTGATCGTTTGTTTGTTACCTCTTTACGCTAAAACTACTAAACCGATTTGGATGAAATTTGGTATGGATATAGTTTGAGACTCGGGAAAGAACATAAGGTACTCTTTATCCCGAAATTCCCACGGGGAGCGAAGCCCGCGGGTACAGCTAGTTAAATATAATTTTATGCAATTTTCACCACAAAATACGCAATACTATACTAAAGTTTAAAGTAAAAATTCTTTATCCGTTTAACGTCGGAACTAAAAATAGCAACGCTTTCATTTTCGCGAATAAAATTAAGTTATTTTGTGCTGAATACGAGTGTGAAAATGTGCTTCCTATCTTGTAAATAAACATGTCTTTTAGAGCTAACCACTTGAATTAATTTATTTGGGGTCATGCTGGATGCGGACCCAGAATATTCAAAGGCTACTTGTGTTTTATCAAATTGGAATTCATGGGCAGCAAAAATCAACGTAACTAACTATTTAGAAACGGCAGGGCTATCAAACATTCTTAAAAAAGGCGTAAATAAGTAATTCATTGAAGTATCACTAAAGGAAATTAAATAAGAGCAAAGAAATCGGAGCGTTTACACATTATCATGCCGTGTGGTTTCCGGCCTAGAATAGGGCCACTTAGTCTTCAACTCCTCCCGTGGATGTCGTAGAAGAGACGACTTAGGAAATACTAAACAAAGCTTATAAACATCAGTGAGACCTCTGCAACTCGTCTGGCCAGCGTGGAGAGTGTAGGCCAAGTCCTCTGGCTGCTCTGGTCAAGTATGGCTCTGGTAGTACAGAGAGGGTCGCTGACAAAAAGACCTTATGATGATGATGATGCCATCGCTGCGCCGCCGCAATCTCGGATTTTGTTGGTATTTGTACAGACCTTTAAAAATGGTACCGCGGCAGCGTAACTAATACTAACAACATCCAAGAGCGGCGTAATGTGTGTAAACGCTCGAGTTTGGTACTCCTGGTGGGCCTCTGACCAAGGATCAATATATAGAGATTTGTGCGGTATACGGGAATCAATTACCATCATTTGGCGACTCTGTGGCCCAGGCTGGTCACACCGAAGGTCTCGGGTTCGATTCCCTGTTAGGTTAAAAATGGGAAATGTTCTTTTTCAAATTGATCTGGGTCTTGGATGTTTATCCTTATATGTACTAGTTACTAGTTATTAAATGTAGTATCGTTGAGTTAGTATTCCATAACACAAGTCATAAACTTAGTTTGGGGCTAGCTCAATCTGTGTAATTTGTCCGTATATATTTAACTATCAGGTAGTCGTGTGCCAGCTTGCCTAAAGTCAGAGAAAATATTTTTAATACTGAAATAAAAAGTCATGAGTGTTTCGTCAATGAGGGGTTGGCACAGTCAAAGAGGCTCTTGAGCCCTATATAATGCCGAACCCGTGCAAATGGCGGAGACGGATCGCGAGGCTGAATGACAAATCAGCTTGGCTGAAATGCTGATAGTGAAAATATAACTTTATAGACAATATATAGGTATAGCTTCCTTAATCTTTTAAAGGAAATATGTGTTTTTTTGTAAGTTTTTACATGTCCCATAGCTGAGTAAAGGTTTTCCCCTATGTTTTAATTCGACCAATCATGGGCTACCTTTTTCCAGCCTTCTGAAATTTCATCTAGCTATCGTTTTCGGTTTTCCGGATTTTCTGGTGCCTTTTAGAATCCAGCAAGAGACCCTTGCGTTTGACATAATTGCCTTTATAGTTTATAAGGTCAAGCCAGGCGTTCGGTATCAAAAATCAAAGACCGAGCGACCTAGAAATCTTTCGAACCCGTAGACAATAGCAGCTGCGGTTTGTCCCGCTTGTTATCTTCATTATCATCATTTAGATAACCACTGTTGGACATATGCCAACAGTGGGTTTGTCTACTTCATCCTGCTCTGTTGTTGTTAACGCTAGATTAGACGACCTCCGTGGCGTAGTGGTCACCACGCCGATCCGCCACCCAGAGGTCCCGGGTTCGATCCTCGGTCAGGGCAAGTTGAAAAATGGCCTTTTTCAAATTGTCCTGGGTCTTGTATGTTTATCTATATATGTATTTGTTATAAAATATAGTCTCGTTGAGTTAGTGTCCCATAACATTAGTCTCGAACTTATTTTGGGGCTAGCTCAATCAGTGTAATTTGTCCCTATATATGTATTTATTTATTTATCAGTGTTAGGTCGTTTTACATGAAAAAGGATCAAAATTAGACTCAATCCGTCTGATTATAAAAACAGGACTAACTTGTTACTAGGTTTAAACCATTGTCCGCCCTAATCAAGTTGACATGTAGTAAAGTGAAATTAACTAATCTGTCAATGTCAACTTGATTTGGGTGGATAATGGTTTAAACTTAGTAACAAAGTTAGTCCTGTTTTTATAATGAGACGGAATGTGTTTATGTCACGGGTTTAATTTCCATAAAATTAGAGCCCGTTTACTGCTGAGACGTGGGTGGGACTGAGGTATACAGAGGATGATAAATGGAATATATCTGTATGGTCGTGAGAAATCCGTTTATTATAGAAAATTTTATGTATTTGCATAGAAAATGTCGTTCCATGTCTTTCTTGACGGATATTTTCCGAAGGATTTAAATAACGATGTGGGCGGGGCGAACCCTTTCTTGCATGTGATGAGTAAAAAAAGAACTGCGCATATTCTTAAAATAGATAAGTATTGGCAAACTTCAAAGACTTTTTAAATTATATTTTCAAGCAGCTTTCTTCAGTTACTATCCTAAAATTTGTAAGTTACAACAAAAACCAATCCGAAATGTACAAATCAATCAAAGTTAACTCAGTATATATTACACAGAGCACTTAAAAAAAAATGTTCTACGAATATACAACTTCCCTAAAAACTTTTTATTTACTTTTCTCTTTAATTTAACTAAAAATGAATTCCAATATCAGACTCAGAAGATTTTCGTAGAATTTACCCCTAACTGCTAAAAGTCATTGCTCCCACATTTCATTTGAGGAAATCCATAAACGAATGTATTTTATTTTTACTTCGATGTCTATCAAGGAATAAACTGGAAATTCATTAATGTTTGAAAAACTAAAATAGTGGGAAAAATGTCAGAGAAATGTTTGACTTGAGACACAGCTAATTTTGTTTTTTACGTTGACGTTAAGTTTTCTATTGACCATTGACGATTGGGTTTTTGGTTGGACCATTGACAACCTGTTTGATTTAAGTTTTTCGTGTAGGTATGAGCTCTGCTAACATGCCAAACTTTGTCTTTCGCCTAAGGGAGTAGTTATACCTAGCGTTGATTTTGCGTGAGATTTGCGCTAGAAGCGCAGCGCTTCCAGCGCTCTCCTAGCGTGACAGGTGCAAACACATGTCATCAAAAAATCCGCGTTCGATTAGCGTTCGCAGAGCGCTTGATGAGCGCTTTTCTTCGGAGGGTGTCCACATTTCTGTACTATTTTTTATCCACTATCCGACTAGGATAGATGACCACATTGACCACAAGAGCATAAAAACATCGATCTCCTGCATGCTGTAGAAAGCACGTGTAAAACGCTGGTCCCAATAGTCAATTTCGTCAAAAGCTTTTACTCGTATACAACCTGAAAAATCTGCCACCAGTATTGGTCCATTACATATACGAAAAACAAAGTCATCCACTATTCTAAGCATGTATACCTACATATATTGATATATATAATTTGGTGAAAATAAACTCAATACATACTTAGGAAGTCGGGTAAAAATCCATTCTATTTCTAATTGCAAATAAAGAGAATTGAATCGAGAGACTAAATTCTCTTTTAATTTATACCTACATGACATGATGCATTTTTTGATGACAATATATGCGTTGTCAAGGTAACGTAATTTGCAAAAACCAGTTAATAATAAATGGAAAGAAAACCAAAAGAAAATATACAATGCGTATAATTTGTGCACGTTCACGTAATATTTGTCGACATGTTGTTTTTATACTATACTCACTTGTTATTAACAATTCACACACAAATAAAATAAAAACACGTTTCCGGCATTTTTATTTTATTTTTTAGTACCTATTTGATCTGTAACTTAAATGATAATATGATCCGACGCAAGTATTACATAGTTGGTATATTTCAAATACTGTCTATTGCGTATTAGGTACCTATTTGAAATATACTCTGATGTAGGTCATGTAGGTATGTAAGTTTAACAATGTATGTCCGCAAATACTCGTCTACCTACACCCGAATCGCGCGACCAAGGAAAAGAACATTCTTTAGATTACCACCTGCCTGCCTAGTCACCCTACTACTCGCAAATGACATTATTTGCGTTTGCCGAGCGCTTTCAACGCTCCCAAAGCGCGCGCTCGACGCGCGTTAGGAGAGCGTTAGGAGAACGTTAGGAGAGCGCTAGGAGAGCGCTCCGAGCGCTATAGCGCTCGAAGCGCGAGGTATAATCCGTTCCATACATTTTCATACAAATTCATCGATTTGACAGCTGTCGTGCTCGTAGCGCTGCGCTAGCAACGCTAGGTATAACTACTCCCTAAGGGCTCTTTAAAGACCAGTTACAATATGCCTGCTACGAAGGTCGGCGTCGGTCGCCGATAATCGCGCGACAGTTTTTGACAGTTTGTGATAGATTGACACGTGTCATGCGACCGTTTGCTACAATCGGCGACGGCAGGCGTCGCGGGCACACTGACGCTTGTCTGGAGCAATAAAGCATATAGTAAGTAGACGAGAGAAAGTCGGGGAAACTATGTTCTATATACAATACATTGACAAGTGAGGCGATCAATTTAAGGATAGCACCAGCCACCGGCTTGTGTCGGAGGCAGCACCGCGTCACTTTGCATGATGGATTATCCATCCAGCAGGATATTATGCCGGTTTTGTTTATTCTTGTGCTAGATGAAATAGTCACTTCGCAGCTTAGCTCTAACTTGGTTTGAATTCCCTTTCTTTCATACTGAAAAGGTTTTCTTACACAAAAGTATTTATGTATGAGTATGAGATTCTTTTTAAATGCCACCATAATGAAAGCCTGACCATGAAGTTAGCTCTAATTTCATGAGCTTGACAAATAAGAACATATTTTTATAAACTTTAAAAAAGGCCATGTATTTACATTTAAGAAAAAAAGTTACTCGTTCTTCTTTTAACCTAACGTACTTTAATTTTAAAATTTATTACGACTTTATATTTACTTTACTTTATATTCTAAATCTTTGATACTTATTATCTCTGCAGCTTTAGAGGTTAGTAGCTTTTAAATTCGCGCATTTATCATCAACGTAAGCTTTAGGAAATATAACTAAAGAACCATATACACAGCTTTTTGCAATGTAAATGAGGCAGCGATATTTTTATTAGCGAGTGTCGACTACACTGCGGTTAATTAATATATGTTAGACATTTATTAATATCACATGTAAAGCTATGAACTAAATCAAAAATATGAGTTTGAAGTTATTTACTACATTAAAATTGACATTAAATTTTACTAAATGAGATAAGATATAGGTAAGTATAGGTAAAAGAAGAAACTGAATGAACGAATGACTGACTGACATATCAACGCACAGCCTAAACCGCTGGGTATGAAATTTTATTTTTGGCACATAAGTTCCTTAGAGGGTCTAGGAAAGAACTACTATGGAAGAAATTTTCAAAACTCACCCCTAAGGGGATTGTTTATTTGTTTATTGTGATAAAAACGATTTACACCAATTACATTTATCACACATTACAATTAGAAATAGGTACATGCAAAATAGTCTATTATTATCTATTATCTACAAACAAATCTATATAAAAATAAATATATGTTAAAAATTTATATAATAACACGTAGAATTAGTTAATGTCAAACAAAATACATGTCCGTCCGTACTTATAATGTCGCTTATTTATTGTCATCACTATCACAGCTATTGGTGTTATACCAGTGGTCTCATAAACTTTTACAATAACAATACAGCCTTTAATATGGATGACCAGTTGTCAAAACTAAAATCAAAATCACTGCTGGCGCGACGGAGTGCATTGAGATTGTCCAATGACCATACTAATGGCGACATCGCGCGCGATGTCGTGTGGCCACTACATGGAAGATGTCATGTGGCCAGCTGCAACCGCGCCTGTCCATCGGGAAGGGATGTAACGGGGGTCTAAAGTTTGCTTGGAGAAACAAGATTAGTTGTTCTAAAGTACTCATGGCGGTAAATAAATAATTACGTGTTTTAGGATTTTTCAAAATGTTACCCCTAGAGGGATGAAATGGGGTGACTACTTAGGCCATGTTGAACGCTCTCTCTCGCTATATGGCGGCAAATGACGGGAACGATAATCAAAACCAATTTCTTTTCCCGCGAGAAAACAACAGGGTTTCTCTGTCTAGCCATTAGAGAAAGACGTGATAATATATTTGAATAGTACCTACTCCTCAACGCCTTTACACCCTAGTGACGTCATTTTCATGAATGAAACGTTAAATATACATTTTAGAAGTCAATGAACCCGCGTCAGTTAGCGAGTTATTATAATTTATGTTAATTTATCGCAGGTTTCCTTCCGATGCAAATGGAAGTATAATTTGCTCTGGCACATGTTGCTATCATGCCTGAAAGCACATTTGTCACCATCGATCAATCTTTCATATCGATTGCGAACACTGATGTGAGATTTTTGGAACTGGCTTCTACCTCAATGACTTCAGCCATTTTAGGGTTCAGTACAAAAAATGAAAGAACGGAGCCCTTATAGGATCACTCGTGCATCTGTCTCGAAAAAAATACAAAATATAGTTCACGGTTTGTAGATTACAGCAAAACCTATAAAATTCTATCAATTAAAAATAAAGTGGTAAAATCAATGTAATACGTTTACGTTACGTACTGAAAATAGTTAACTGGTGGCGGTATCACAATTCAGATCATCTAGTATGAAAATAGTTCACTAAAATACCGCTATAAGAAAGTGGATTACAATTTCTACAAAGTCAAAGGCGACCGAACTCGAAATCTTTAGGTCATAGATTGCGCTCTACTAACTAGACTACTACCGTCAATAAGCAATAAGCAGCACAGAGTTCTCCATGTTTCATGAAGAAATCGGCCACCTACATCTACAGTAGAGAGTTTCTCTGACGACAGATAATATGAGTCAAGAATCCTGAAGTTCTTCGATGATGTCGAGTAAACTATTAAAAAAATGTACTGCCTGTATGTATCTATATACAGGCAGTTAAATATTCATTCAGAACCCTCGGGGTGGTAATGGTTCATTTTCCATCTTGATCTGTCCGAGGATCGAACCCGGTATCCTGGCGCGGTGATCACTAGGCCACAGAGCTCGTCAAAACCACAGAGGTAAGTAAGATACACAAAAATAATATTGGTTTTCCTTCCAAATTAATTGGTTGAAGTCTCTGTTTTATTTGATTTGATGCGTAGGTATAAGTGTTCAAGGAAGTCACTTATAATTGATAAAATACTTATTTGATACCAGGACTGTTCGTTACCTTTCATTTCAAATTGGTTAACGTTTCGCAGAAAATATACCTTGAGAAATATCTTGTCTTTGATAAAACAAAAATTAAGCTGATCGATTTTATTGGTCTAAATTACGCAGTTCGATATCTAATTTTATCTTTGTAAATAAATTTGTGTGGAATAAACCTAGAACTTTTATTACTACTTAAATAAATAAATACCTTCTAAATGGACGGCCGTGTGGTTTCCGGCAAAGTAGAATAGGAATTCTCCAAGTTTCCCTTTGGACGTCGTAGAAAGAGATTTAGGAAATACAAGTAAAACAAAGCTTATAAACATCAATAGGACCTCTTCAACGCGTCTGGCCAGCGAAGAGAGTGTAGGCCAAATCCTCTGGCTGCTCTGGCCAAGTATGGCTCTAGTAGTATAGAGAGGGTCCTTCTCCTCCAGTGGAGACTAAAAAGACCTGAAGATGATTATAAAATGTATGGACAAATCAATAATGGGCATCACACAGATTGAGCTAGTCCCTTAGTATTAAGTAATATTATTAACAAGCCATTTCTGTCCCAATGTTGGGCAATGTCATCTTTCTCTCTATTTAAGCAGGTTTTTAAAATTGTTAAGTATGTATGTATAAAAATAAAATAAATATAGATATAGATGTGTAAGGTCCTTTTTTAATAAAGTAGAAATATTTTAGGGGCCAGTTTCATTAAATAATTCTAAACAAGTTTTTCTAGGTAATGTACATAATAGACACCTATTTTAGTTGTTCCCAGGGCATGTGAGACGCGACCGTACTTTACGATGTATATTCTCTAGACCAGTCTTTCCCAAAGTGGGCGATAACGCCCCCTTGTGGGCGCTGCAGGTCTCAAGGGGGGTGGTAAGAGACCCAGAAAGAAAATGTTTTTTTTTTTGCTAGGAGCTTTATTTAGCTAGGATATTAAGGTTGCATAGCAGTACACTAATTTAAAAAGTAAAATGTATATATATTCAAATAAAGAAGAATACAGTGGTTGCTATGTTACACCGAACTAGAAAATATCAGTCGTGTCAAACTGTGAAAAAACGTGTGTCGTGAAAGTATAAAACTCTGAACATTACTAAACATAACGATCTAAATAGTGAAGTGTTTCTTTAAAAAAATTCATTCTAAATCTTCTATTCTACTGCCACCTGCGTGACTGGTACCTTACTTGGTAAGATTACTTTAATAGGTTATGGGCCCCAGCGGAAGAAAAAAGAAATAATCACAATGGATTTTTCAACAAAAATTGAGGTTGGCAAATTAGCAGGGAAGGATAATTGGGCTACCTGGAAGTATAAAGTTTCAATACTGCTGGAAGGCATGGAAGGTGCCCTGGAAGCAGCGGAAGGTAAGCTCAGGAAGCCAGTCCTTGCTGCAGGAGTAGGTGACGCTGAAATCGGATCCTATGATGCTGCAATGGCAAAATATAGGCGGACTGAGAGTAGCGCTCTACTTATGCTGACGACAAACATGACAGAAGAAACGCTTAAGAAAGTTATGAGGTTTAGGACGGCACATGAGGTGTGGCAAGAGCTACATAGACTTTTTGATGGACAGTCGGATGACAGAGCATATAATTTATGCCTTGAATTCTTTGGTTTTCGACATAAGATAGAGGATGATATTCCTACACATATGGCGCACCTTAAGAATATCTGGGATGAATTGAAGGCTGAGATCGCAAAAATCGACGCTACTGCTAAGCTCCCCGAATTGTTCCTCATTTGTAAGGTCTTAGATACACTTGATGATAAGTACTTTAACTTTAAGTCAAGTTGGCTAATGCTTAAACAGTCAGAAAGGACTATCGACAGTTTGACGACTCACCTTTGCACGTTCGAGAGAAAGTTAGGAAGTCAAGAGAACTCGCGGCAAGAGGCACTAATGACTAAATCTTCTGAACGGCATAATAAGAAGAATCCTGATGAGCAGCTGATCTGTAACTACTGTTCTGGAAAAGGACACAGAGTTCGGAAGTGCCAAAAGTGGATTAAGGATGGGAGGCCACCTAAGCCAACGCCAGGCACATCAGCGTCTAGCTCAAAGTCCAAGCAGGTACAACAAATTTCTTTAATGGTAAATGCATGCTCAAACAATCAAGTGCAAGATCGTGAGAGCTGGTTCTGTGATAATGGAGCAACTGTACACATTGCAGTAAGAAGACATTTCTTCACCAAATTTCATGAATTTGATTCAGATCACACTGTGACTACAGCAGACGGGACGACCATATCTGCTTCTGGAATGGGTTCTGTAGTGGTGGAATCAAATGTCAATGGACACAAGGAGAAGATTATTCTTAATGATGTTTGGCTAGTACCATCTTTAACGAAAAATTTGTTTTCGACACTTGCGGCGCAAGATAAGATGCAGAACAGCGTCTTCACTTCTACAACTAGAGAGTGCAAGTTAGATATTGCTGGAACGACTAGAGTTGTTGGAAGTAGGGTCCATCAAGGCGGACTATACAAGTTGAATTTGAAGACAGTAAGTCCAACACAAAATTCGACTATAGAGGTCAATGTTTTGACGGGAACAAATATGTTGCAAATATATCATGAGAGATTTGCACATCAAGATAAGAGACATATCAAAGCTCTGATAAAGAGAGAGTTTGGGATTTGTTTGCCTGAGGATAAAGTTAAATGCGAGGGATGCATTTTTGGAAAAACTCATAGATTACCATTTGGGAGGAGAGATAGGGCAACCGTCCCTGGTGAAATAGTTCATGCTGACGTTTGTGGCCCATTTGAACACCCAAGCATACAGAAATTCCGTTATTTTATTATCTTTAAAGATGACTTCACCTCATATCGGCTAGTTTATTTCATGAAACATAAATCTGAAGTAAAGGATAAATTGAAATTAATGTTGAATGAAACAAAAACTACTGGTCATATTGTCAAATGTTTATTAAGTGACAATGGTGGAGAATTCGATAATGGAGAAGTAAGAAAAATACTGAATGCTCATGGGATTCAACAAAGGCTTGTAATGCCGTACACTCCGGAGCAAAACGGTTGTAGCGAGCGGGAAAACAGGACCCTCGTGGAAGCCGCAAGAAGCATGTTACACGCCAGAGGCGGGTTACCACAGAAACTCTGGGCTGAATTGATAAATACAGCAGCATACGTCCTCAACAGGACAGGGCCAACCAAAATAGACGGTAAAGTACCATATGAGCTATGGCATGGAAAAAAGCCGAAGATATCCCATCTTAAAATAATTGGGAGTACATGTTATGCGCATATCCCAAAGCAAAATCGCAAAAAGATGAGCAAGAAGGCGATTAAAGGCATATTAATTGGCTACGAGAATGATGACGGCTATCGAATCTGGGATGGACTTAAGACGTTGAAGTCGCGAGACATAACGTTTAAAAGTGATGTGGAGTTTAAAACTACCATAATTAACGCTCCTATTGATTCAGAGGGAGTTACGGATAACAATAATAGCCAACATATTCTTGAAGAGCCTGCAAATGTCAGTATAGAAGATCTTGATCGTGATCTTGAGGGAGATAGAACTAGTGTCAGTGAAGATCAAGATCAAGAACGTGTAACTCATTCTGAGGACCAAGCTCAAGAACGCGAAACTCATGAGCGCGAGTACTATGAGTCAAGGGAAAGCTCGAATGATAATGATGATGAAGATTTTGTCGACGCTGATCAAGGGCAACTGGAAATAGTAGAGCCTTTAACAGAAACGGAACCTGGTTTAGGTGAACCCCTGGCTGAATTGGAGCCTCGATATAATCTAAGAGATAGATCATTCATTACACGTCCTAAGAAGTTTGACGACTATGTGTGTTTCGTTGGTACGGAAAGATTCCCTGAAACCTATAACGAAGCTATCTCGAGAGAAGACAAAGCTGAATGGCAAAAAGCCATGGCAAATGAGCTCAAGTCTCTCAAAGAGAACCAAGTTTGGACGTTATGTGATTTACCGGCTAATAGAAAACCACTGCCGTGTAAATGGGTTTTTACAATCAAACGTCATCCAGATGGCACAATTGACAAATACAAGGCGAGGCTTGTAGCAAAAGGATTCAAGCAACAAAAAGGGATTGACTATGAACAAACTTTTAGTCCGGTGGCCCGGATGGCTACAATAAGAGCCTTGTTAAGTGTCAGCGCTAAAGAAAAGCTAAATCTGATGCAATTTGACGTGTCAACTGCATTCCTGAATGGCAAGATCGAAGAAGAGATTTATATGAAACAGCCTGATGGATTAAATGATGGCACATCAAAAGTCTGTCGATTAAGAAGAAGTCTGTATGGACTAAAACAGGCACCACGGTGTTGGAATTCTTGTTTTGAGGAAATTCTGTTAGCGAAAGGTTTTGAACAGAGTACTGCTGACAGCTGTCTATTTACCAAGAATGTTAAGGACAAGAAAATCCTAATAACACTTTATGTGGATGATGGCCTTGTAGCATCTACAGATGAAGCTTTAGGACACCAATTCTTGGAGGAATTAGGTAGGACAATAAAAATCACAACGAAACCGGCATCGTATTACCTAGGTATGGAAATCCAGAGAGCTGAAGACGGTTCTATTTGTATTAAGCAAGAAGCTTACACAAAAAGAATTTTGGAACGATTCGGAATGTCTGAATGTAATCCAGTATCAACACCAATCGAGAAAACTTTAACTAATGAAAAAGGGAAAGTTTCAAATGGAAACTCTGAAAAGAAATTTCCTTACCGAGAGGCGGTAGGTGCATTAGCATACTTGATGACAGGGACACGTCCTGATATTGCGTTCGCTGTTGGGGTCGTTTCTAGAACGTTAGAAAACCCCACTGCAGAGGACTGGTTGAGGGTAAAAAGAATATTTAGGTATTTAAAAGGGACGATATCCTACGGCATTCGATATAATGCAAACTCTGCCAGAGCCATCATTGAAGGCTATAGTGACGCTGATCATGCTGGTGACATCCTAACTGGGCGTTCAACTACAGGAGTTACTTGCCTTTTTGCTGGAGGAGTTGTTTCCTGGCTTTGCCAACGACAACCATCAGTTGCAATATCAACAACCGAAGCAGAGATTGTTGCAGCAAGCGAAGGTGCGCGCGAGCTAGTCTGGTT
This sequence comes from Acrobasis consociella, assembly GCA_963555685.1. Lineage (NCBI taxonomy): Eukaryota > Metazoa > Arthropoda > Insecta > Lepidoptera > Pyralidae > Acrobasis > Acrobasis consociella. Next base: position 10,237,406 of record OY743122.1, read on the forward strand.
AAATAGAATCTTTAGCCAACTTACAAACTTGGAAGGAAAACCAACTTTGAGAGTGGACAATGAAGCTGCTATACGGCTTGCCAACAATCCAGAATTTCATAAAAGGACGAAGCATATCCGTGTACGTCATTTCTTCATTCGAGAAACCGTACAAGAGGGCCTTGTTGATATTAAGAAAACAAGTTCAGCTGATCAGTTGGCTGATCTGCTTACCAAGGCAGTCCCGAAGCCCAGGCTTAATAAAATTAGAGCCGAATTAGGTATACAAAACTTTTCCTGTTAGTGAGGGAAAGTATTAAGGTTGCATAGCAGTACACTAATTTAAAAAGTAAAATGTATATATATTCAAATAAAGAAGAATACAGTGGTTGCTATGTTACACCGAACTAGAAAATATCAGTCGTGTCAAACTGTGAAAAAACGTGTGTCGTGAAAGTATAAAACTCTGAACATTACTAAACATAACGATCTAAATAGTGAAGTGTTTCTTTAATAAAATTCATTCTAAATCTTCTATTCTACTGCCACCTGCGTGACTGGTACCTTACTTGGTAAGATTACTTTAATATAGGAGGCCTCTTAAACAACGACTGCAAGAGCTCTCGACTCTCAACAACAACCACATAAATATCATCCTCCACTTTGAGAATAAATATTTACATAATATACATATATAGGTCTCAATAATTAATTAATTTAATTTGAAGTTATAGTGGTTTTTAAATAGGTGAAAAAATGGGGGCGCTAAAAAATATTTATTCTCAAATTGGGCAGTAGACAAAATAAGTTTGGGAACCACTGCTCTAGACAATGAACGGGATGCCAAGTATTCGCTTTGTGATATACTTACTTATTACGTAGCAAGTTCTAAAGTGAGATTAAATGCTAGAATGTTTTTGATACTGATACTTGCATATATATGTTTTTTAGGGTTCCGTACCCAAAGGGTAAAAACTATCACGAAAATGGAAAAAAACTGTTCACCTTCCCATACAAATCAGCGTTCAGTCATACGGATTTTGTATGGGAGGCCAATTCTTTTATCAATTGTATTATAGACTGAACTGGCTCCAAAAATGTGGTTACAAAGTCACTTGTATGCTACAGAAACTCAGTAACAAAACGCCGAAAACCTATCGAGTTTGCATTTAAGAACCTAGGCAGTGCTGGTTTTAGCCCTTCCATCACGCTGGGCGAAATTTCTACAGTGCCCCCTGCCTAACTGCAATTCACACCCATTCAAAAACAAGATTTACGTTTAAAAAACTAATACCCGCGCTTTTTTGTATGTAAAATTCGTTGTACACTTTTATTGCATACAAAGTGTAGACTATGTCACCCGGACAATAATGAAGAATCGATTGAGATATCATTTGTGAAAAATAGCTAGGGGTTAAGATAGTTGTACCTTAGATCAAAAGTCTATGTGGGACATACAGGGGCAGTCGTGGCGCTCCTTTGTACCTGGCGCCCTGGGCGGTCGCCCAACCGCGCCCTACCCTAAAACCGCTACTGAACTTAGGTATTAGATTTTGTCATGGCAAGTGCTTTAAGCTTTTACGTATGAAAATGATTTAAACAATAATTAAATAGACAACACAATAGGACCCGAAAGTAAATGATAACAACAATAGGGGTTGACTTAGTCTGGAAATTACTATTTTATTTTCGTCAGTTATACCTATCAAACCGAATGGACCCATATTTCTCGATTAACTAAGAGGTAAAAATTCACAAAGATACATGCATCGAAGTTTCAGAGTGGGGGCGATTTGCGTCACCGTCTAATGTAAATCGTACTTGATCGTGACGTCATGCGAAATGTCAATGCACTTTATCTTCGCCATTATATATATCTTTTTAAATAATGTACCTCATCATCGTCAGGTCTTTTTCATCAAAGGTTGGCTGGAAGAGATTGCATTTATAGCGATAAGTCCGCCTTTGTGCCTATATTGTTTCTAGTTGTTGTTGTAATTTTTGATGTATATCATGGTGCAATAAAGTTAATTTGTATTTGTATTGTATTGTCTTTTTAGGGTTCCGTAGCCAAATGGCAAAAACGGAACCCTTATAGATTCGTCATGTCTGTCTGTCTGTCCGTCCGTATACTGTGACGTGGTGATTATTTTGAAAGAAACAATATTTGAAAAGACCAAACTCTTTAATTAATTTTTAACAATTATACAATGAGAAAGAAGTCACAGGTAAGGGTCGTAGGTTCACAGCCACGAGATTCGTTGTTCCAGAAGAGATTTCCAAAAGTACTCAGCTTTGAAGCAGCCCGGCGCCCAGTCGTGGTCGAAAAAGGACGAGGGTCCTCGCGCCTCCGTATTTATATGGGCGCGCGGGGTGGAGAGCGGGGTAAGGAGGGAAGCACCAGAGGACTTCATCACACACCCCCCTCGTTGGGACAGAATTTTCCTGCCGGAAAATTCGGCTTCGTCTGCTCGCTGGCTGAAGCTGGCAGGATACGACGGGGCTGCGGACTCTGGAGACCCAGGAGGAGCAGGACAGCTGGAATTTATAGAAAAAGGAATGAGTAACATTCTAGGTATCGCAGTTAGGTTACCTGAAAAGTTAGAAATACATTATACGAGCCGAGCCGAGTCACCTCACAGAGCAATTTTATTTTTTTTTATTTTATTTTTAGCACCAGAAACAATAATTAAAATATAGCGCGAAACGTTAGATGCGATGCGATATGAAATAACAATGTGAAGCGATCATTATAGTTATCTATTAACGAGTGTGCGTGAACAGCTGTGGTATGCACAACCGGTAAGCCAAGGTCAAGAACCGGTCGTAGCTTGCAAGTGTCAATGCGTTCGATAGCGAATAGGTGAACACAATGTTATAAAGACAATTCGAACCTGTATACTTGATTCAAGCGAGAGACTTTTTTACCACTAAACCATAGGGTACAAGAAAAAAAATGTTATACATTGGTTATAGAAGATAGTATTTAATTTGTTTAAATTTTGATTATATTTTGATAATTATTCTTTATAATTTATTTGTTTTATATCTTTAATATGCCATTCGCCCAGTGGCTTACCAGACATGTCTGAAAGTTTATACACCAAAGGAGATTTTTTTGATACTATTTTGCATTTTATAAATTTAGGGGCCAATTTTTTTGAAAAATATTTGTCTTTATCACTTAAATAAAATGTTCGCTTCCAAACAATATCGCCAACGTTGAATTCGGCCGACTTACGGCGAAGATTATTAGACTGGCAGTTACGCTCGTGGGCCGATAACAAGGATGCATGTACTTTGTCGAAGATAGAAGACAAATGACCAAGGGACTCCGCATAACAGTCACGTGGTTCGTGAATTAAGTTTGGATCAGAATCTAGATAGTGTGAACCGCAGGTTATCAATTCGCGACCGAAAACAAGAAAAGAGGGCGTGTAGTTTGTGACTTCGCTTACCGCACAATTGATAGCGAATTGGATTTTAGGTACTAGCGTATCCCACACTCTGTGGTCGTTCTCAATGAATGCGGAGATAGCTGTAGTTATAGTTTTGTTATAACGTTCAACCGTATTAACGTGAGGCGTATAAAATGGGGTATAGTGTGTGTTCGGAACTTTATATTTAGATAATAAGTTTTTAAATTGGGCACTAACGAATTGTTTACCGTTATCTACTATGACCGTAGAAGGAATGCCGTGAACCAAGAAAACATTATCTTCGAGTATTTTTGTTATTATTTCTGCTGTGGCACGCTTTATAGGGAAAAGCAAACAATACTTGGAGAAACAACAACAGACAACGAAAATATAGTTATTTTGTTTTCTTGTAGGCGGAAGGGGTCCGATTAGATCGATACTTATCGTTTGAAACGGCCTAAGACATGACTTTGGTCCGCCCATATGACCGAAAGTGGAGTGAGTTTGATGTTTATGAGCGATACAATCATCGCAAGAATTGACGGCCTTAACCACGTCCGCATACATACCTGGCCAATAGTAGTTAAGGGCCAAGCGCTTGTATGTTTTAGAGATGCCCATGTGACCGGCTGTGGGCAACGAATGGTTTTGCCTTATTAACTCCGATCTCTCTTCGGATGGAACAACCTCTTTCCATTGAAACTCTCTAGTAAGAGGGTTAAGACTTTTTTTAAAACGATATAATTTATTATTAAGGACCTGATAGTCTATAAAAGAGGCAGGAGACTGTGAACAACCTTTATAGATATTAAGATACCATGAATCATTAGTAGAAATGACATTCCCATCTATTGTGTTGCATTGCATAGGCATGACATTAGGAGAACGAGAAAGGAAGTCTGGCACAACGTTATCGGTTCCTCGACGATGCTTTATTTCGAAATTATAGGAAGAAAGACGGACTCCCCATCTAGCCAGTCGACCCGTAGGATTGTTGAGTTTGATAAACCACTTGAGAGCAGCGTGATCAGTGTACACAATAAATTTTTTGCCATTTTCTACATAGCAACGCCAGTGTTCAATAGCTGACAGAACAGCAAGCGCCTCGCGCTCTGTAGCACTATAATTTCTTTCTTGGTCCGTAAGGGATTTGCTGTAGAAGGCTATAACTCTTTCTTTCCCCTCCAAGACCTGACAAAGAACAGCTCCGATACCAAAGTCACTACTATCCGCGTGAATTTCAAATGGTTGTGTGTAATCTGGACAAGATAGTACCAGCGAAGAAGACAAACAATCCTTTAATTTATTGAAAGCTGCGTCAGCCTCTCGCGACCAATTGAACGCAGGAGAGTTTTTACCGTTAGAGGTTAGTTTATTCAAGGAAGATGCCAGCGCACTGAAGTTAGGTATAAACCTTCTATACCACGACGCAGCGCCTAGGAAGCGACGGACCTCCTTTTTGTTAGTAGGAGTGGGGTAGTTTTTTATCGATTCTACCTTTTCGGGATCGGCATGAAGGCCTTCCGAATCCACTACATAACCCAGGTATTTTAATTTAGTACTGAAAAAGTTACATTTGTCGAGATGTATAGTGAGGTTCGCATATTTTAATTTTTCTAGTATTTTTGACAATAGTGTGATATGGCTATCAAACGAATCTGAGACACAAATTACGTCGTCGATATAACAAAAAACCCTGTTTTCAAATTCTGGACCGTAAAACAAAATATCTGCAAGACGCTGCTGGGTGGCTGGAGCGTTAGTTAATCCAAAAGCCATAGATTTAAAATGAAATTTACCACGCGTAGGAATATAAAATGACGTTTTGCAACGATCCTCTTTTTTTATCAAGGTTTGCCAAAAACATTTTTAAATGTCTAAACTAGATATGTATTTAGCATCTCTTAAGTTATCCAAAATCTCAGCAATATAGGGTAAACTATAAGCATCTTTTTTTGTTATAGAATTTAATTTCCGACTATCCAGACAAAAACGCAGTTCGCCATTTTTTTTAGGGGTCAAGATCACTGGATTAGACCAAGGGCTCTCGGAAGGTTCAATCACGTCCTCTTTAAGCATTTGGTCGACATGTTTTACCAAAATGCGCTGTTTCTCTGGTGACATGCGATAGTAATGCTGCCGAATCGGTGGGTGATCACCTGTATCTATCGAATGAGTAATGAGAGAGGTACGGCCGAGACCGCGTTTCTGATAAGAAATATCGATAAATTGAGAAATAATGTTTTTGGCGGTAGTTCTTTGATCGTCAGTTAAATTATCAAATGAAATTAATTTACTAACGGTGTCCTTCTGTACTACCGAGGTTCCAGTTTCGTGATTATTTTGAGGTGAGATGGTTTCCAAATTAGCCGGAAACAGACCAAAACTTCTCCAAAAATCCATACCCAGAATCAAGGGATTTTTGATGCCAGGAACGATATGGGTAACAAGAGAAACAGTTTTATTTTGAAATTGGAATGGAATTACCACTGAGCCGAGTGAAGAATATTGCTCGCCACCAGCGGTGATAAAAACCAAGGGCTTAGAACCACTTAATTCCAAATTTTTCAAGAAAAGAAGATGAGAATTATTACCAAGTATAGTTGCGCAAGACCCAGAATCGAGTAAGCCAATGGTGTTTTTTTTATTTACTACTACAGGAATATAGGGAGGTTGTGTGTTTGTATTTACGATTGAAGAAAGTTTATGGCAATTAAAGAAATTGGATACGTGATGTAGCCAATTGTGCCACTCAGTTTTACTAGTTCGACTTTTTATTTTAGACTTTCCCCAATCGGAACTTACAAGTTTTTTGAAGGTTCATTGTTTTTATTACAGTTTGTACAATTAGAGACTTTAAAACCTTTCAAACCACATTTAAAGCAAATAAGAAAACGAGGCTGAGTGCAAGATGATAAATTGTGCGAGTCATTTCTACATCTAAGGCAGAATTGTTTATTATTAGTAGTATTAGCAACGGCATTAATTTGACGATCCTTAGAAAAATTGTTAGAAGAAGCCGGACTGGGATTTTTAAAATAATTTCGATTTCGGAAAAAGTTTTTATTATTATAAGTTTTATTTACGATGGCGGAATCGGAATCAACGTAAGCCAGTTCAGGCGCCAAAGTACTAGAAGTAACCTTAGGTGGCTCAGAAAAATCATTACTACGACTTTGATATTGTTCGAACTTTCTGCAAATGCTAACCAACGAAGAAATATCTGAAACAACCCCAGTCAGAAGGCAATTAGTGTAACAAGGCCTAATGTTATTTAACAAGATGTTCAATTTGACAGACTCGCTGACAGGCTCATCCAAACGGGAAAATAATCCTTGCATTTTTGCTATATATAAGGTTATGTTCTCTTTCTCGCCCTGAGAACGAAGTCTTATTTCCGCCATTAGTTTATCGTCGTAATTATGCGGACTAAAATCGCGCTTAAGTAATTTACAAAGATCGTCCCAAGTATCAACGCTGTCTTTGATAGAACGATACCAATGGAGTGCATCGTCTGAAAATATCTCAAAAGCGAAAGAAAAGATTTTGCTATCTGGAATGTTTCTACAAGACATAAATTCGTTAACTTTTTGGATAAAGGCGCGCACACACGATTTGCCGTTATATTTAAATTTACCGAGTTCAGAAAATAATTCCAGACCGAATTAAATTTTTGTGTATCACTAATTGAGGTGACGTCAATGCGTGATAACCTATGAAAAACGTGGCTGAGAATAGATTCAGTTCTAGAGTAAAGATTTTTATCAAATTTAGATTGCAAGGCTTTCGCGTTGTTTTTCACTCGTATTAAGGAATTATTTACCGCGGAAATATCCTCTTCGACCGTAAAACATGATTCTAAAATGTCCTCTGAAGGAGAACTAGATGAAAGTTTGGTAATTAATTTACGTAACTCCTCCACAGTACACTTTGAGGAGTCACCACCTCTTATTTCTACCTCATATTCGAGTTCCGATTTATTTAATAAAGTAAATTTTATGGTATAAGCCATAGTGACCGAAAAAAAAAATGTGTGGAGCAGCTACGAAACCAGAAAAATTATGTGGAGCGAAAAGTAAAAAAAATCAATTTGATTCCGTCCAAAAGGGTTTAACAGCAAGGGTATTATTACGTGAGATTAATTAAGTTTAAAGTGGGATATGATATGCCACGCTGCGCGCACGCAAAAGCACGTGGACGGACGATAGCACCGCGTGAACAAAGGAATTAGATATGTTATATAATTATGCACTGCACTGCACTGAGTACGGAATGAAAACACCAAAAAAAATAACAAACACTAGTACATACCCTTTTGAACGAAATAAAGCACTCAAAACACAGTTATAAAATTTAGAAGATCAACGAATCTCGTGGTAACTCCTCTGTTGTGGCGCCACTGTGACGTGGTGATCATTTTGAAAGAAACAATATTTGAAAAGACCAAACTCTTTAATTAATTTTTAACAATTATACAATGAGAAAGAAGTCACAGGTAAGGGTCGTAGGTTCACAGCCACGAGATTCGTTGTTCCAGAAGAGATTTCCAAAAGTACTCAGCTTTGAAGCAGCCCGGCGCCCAGTCGTGGTCGAAAAAGGACGAGGGTCCTCGCGCCTCCGTATTTATATGGGCGCGCGGGGTGGAGAGCGGGGTAAGGAGGGAAGCACCAGAGGACTTCATCACAGTCACAGCCACTTTTTTCCGAAACTATAAGACCTATACTGTTGAAACTTGGTAAGTAGATGTATTATATGAACCGCATTAAGGTTTTGACACAAAAATAGAAAAAAAACAATAAATTTTGGGGGTTCCCCATACTTAGAACTGAAACTCAAAAAAATATTTTTCTTCAAACCCATACGTGTGGGGTATCTATGGATAGCTCTTTAGAAATGATATTGAGGTATCTAATATCATTTTATTCTAAACTGAATACTTTGCGCGAGAGACACTTCCAAAGGGGAAAAAAGTTTGTCCCCCCCCCCGTAACTTCTAAAATAAGAGAATGATAAAACTAAAAAAAATATATAATGTTCATTACCATGAAAACTACCAGCGAAAATTGGTTTGAACAAGATCTAGTAAGAAGTTTTTTCTTAATATGTCATAAAGACCTAGAGCAGCCAGAGGACTTAGCCTACACTCTCCTCGCTGACCAGACGGGTTGGAGAGGTCTCATTGATGTTTATAACCTTTGTTTAGCTTGTATTTCCTAAGTCGCCTTCTACGACATCTACGGGAGGACTTGGAGTGGCCCTATTCTTTTCTGCCGGAAACCACACGGCCTCACCAATAATGTACCCGATGAGTTAAAAATATTATTTATCCACATCTGAATTAAAATTATTTTATATCGATGTTGTGCTCTCATTTCTATTAAGAATCTTTTCACGGTCGCTACCTTCAACCTCGTGTAGATACGACTGGCTTGGTTCCCGGAATGTTAAGTAATCTCCCAGGGTATGTGAAACGCGACAGTACTTAACAATGGACTTCAGGTATTTCATGTACAGAATGCCAAGTGCTTGCTATATGATAAATCATTCAGGGCTTTTGTTCTCATTTGAAATGGATTTTATATTGTAACGTGTTAAGCACAGCTTTTTTTAACCCCCGATAAAAAGAGGGTGTTATAAGTTTGACGCCTGACTGCCTGTCTGTGGCATCGTAGCTCTATGCGATTTTTTTTTCGTGATAGCATGTTTACTTGTGGTGGTTCTTAGCTATTTTTGATGAAAATCGGTTTAGTAGTTTAAAAGTTATTAAGGGTTAATACTTAAAGTCATTTTTTTAATTAGCCCAGCAAATAATAGATGGCGTTACGGATATCAATATGTATCAGTTGGAATAAGTAGTTCCGCCGATCGGTAGTTTTTTACAGTAGTATTAAACATGGAAATTATCCTTTTTCGTTGTCTCCCATAATCTCCAAACGAAAAACAATATATTTCACAGTGTTTTTTTTTTAAATGGTATATATTTTCATTTTTTCAACTCAACATGTTAATGAAAACGAAAACATCATAACTACCTATATAGTAGTTCCCCCTTGACTGTAAACTGGCGAACCCCATATCTCGGTAACCCCTTGACCGATCGACTCATGTTCGAAAGCAAAATTTTAATTATTCATATCGACACGCCTAATATTGCAGACGTTCTAAAAAAGGAGAGGTAAAAAGTACCCGTAATTGAAGGGCATGTATGAAGAGATTGATGAGTTTAGATGAAGCAAAAGAGGTTTGTCAGGATCGTAGCAAGAGGAAGTCCATAGTCTCTGCCTACCCCTGTGGGAAACGTATGTATATGTATGTACACGCCTTAAAAAATTCATGAAGCTTTAATTAAAGATACTCGAGTTATCGTCAAACAAACATATATACAAGGTAACAAACCTAATTGTTCAAGAAGATTCTGCGAATTTCACTCATTCAAAATATATCCAGAATTTTCTAACTTTATTGCAATTTGCAAACACGCGCCAGCCGGAGAATTTAATTTATAATACTTACCTTAAATGTGGATGGATGGATATTGAAAATTTTTAAATTAATCCTCAAATTTTATGCCAAAAAGCTTCTCTTCAACAAAAAAAAAAATCATATTTCCTAATATTTACAGTTACACTGTACTTAATTAATTTTGAACAAAAATCCCATGGCTTGTAATATAGAGATTTATAGCCCGAGATAAATTAACTAAGATAAAACATGAAATGCTATATGGAAATGGCAGGCGGAATCCTGCAAGTGTAAACATGGGGTTATGAATATGGAAATATTTTGGTTCTGGCGCAGACTACGATATTCAGAAATTACAGCATATGTGTGATGTTTTTATAGTGAAACGAGTTTAGCTTTAAATACGCCTGTTATTTCTAGTTTGAAAATATTTCATACCATTCCTTATCTTAAAGTTTATATTATTCACTCAAAACAGTGAATAAAATCACTATTTTTAACCAACTTTAAAAAAAGGAGGTTATTAATTCGTCGTGATCTTTTTTTGTGTATGTTCACCGAGTATTCGAGAATGCCTAGACCGATTTGGAAAATTCTTTGTTTCTTTATTCTTTCTTTTTTGTTTGAAAAGATATACTTGCGAGGTGTGAAAATTTCTTAACACCGACTATGATAAAATTTCTATGGGTGGTCCATAGAAATTGACCCATAGTCGGTTTTTTGTTTTAAAAAATGATCTTTGAATTAAGGACTATTACTCCTAATTTAAGTGATTGTTCCAATTTAAATGTGCATTTTAATTAATTTAACCTTCCTTTATTTCATTAGATAGACAGAGAGAAATAGCAAAATTAAAAGGGTTTCTTGTTTACTACGGAAGCATTGAAAAAAGGAACCCGAATATAAATCTCTAGCTTTGTGTCATTAGCTTTGTTGTCATTTGATTTGTTAGCTTGGTCCTTATTTGAAGATACATACCTATAAATAATAAAAGTTATGAGTTTTTGGCGGGAAGTCAAGGGGTTCAGTTGGAGTTTGCTTTATATTGTTTTGCAAATTGATTCTAGTGGACTTTATAATATGAAATTGGTGTGGTTTGGTGTTATAAATGCTCATTCTGATGAACAATATCTGAAATGTTTAAAGTGGACAATCATAGTGCGGCTGTAGTGATATGTATTTGCGGAACGCGGTGGGCGTCTTTAGGCGCCGTCCGCCACTCAATCGGCTATGAAAACCAGTGGACTCGTATAGATTTGTCGCCAGAAGCTCCCATAAAGCAATCAAAGGACCTATACCAACCTTTGATTTGATATATATTTATATATATATATATATATATATATATATATATATATATATATATATATATATATATATATATATATTTACTGCACATCAATTGTTGTTTCCCACTTTCTATTAACTTGAGCATGGCTAAATACGCAACGGCGTCGAGCCAAAATTGAAAAAAAAAAGTTATATTAATTATGAAATTAAGGTTTATACATTATAATATAATTTGGTTTTTAATGTAAATGGAATGGAATAGCTATATCATTAAAATATTACTAAGACTGTATAAAAAATCTCCGATTATTATATTTTGGTAAAAAAATTGCATTTATATTGAAGTTATTAGAATGTCTAGCTCTAAATTATAGTTTTATGTCTTTAGTAATATGATATTTAAATTGTGATTAATTTATAAAGTTTGCGTAACTTCGGGTGACATTATTAAGTTTGACGTGTTTTCAATAAGTTGCAAAGCTCGCTGATACAGATCGCCGACAATAAAGGTGCCCCGAGCCTGATTCGTCGACGGTATACCATGAGTTCTCGAACCTTAGGTAGATTTATGCATAAATAAATAGATGGGGTCAATCACACTGATAAAGCATTGAGCAAGCCCCAATGCAAGCATGCCTAGCCATCGCCTTATAGATATAATTATTTCTCTTTCTTGTCGCTAGATAATAAATAAGGTAAAATTTAAAACATTAAATCTTTTATTACTATTATTTAAATAAAGTAGGTACATAAGTTAATTACCTCATTCTTCCCATTTCCTCTCGCGGGTCTACATATATATATATAAATAGCACCTATGTACTACTGTTTACTTACTTTTTGTTCTTCTGTTTACTTAGTTTACTAATGTTTACTTTTATAAGGTGTTTTTGTAACTGTCTTCGCCAAATGTTTATTTATTTATTTTATTAGTTTACTTTAAAAAACACCCGCTCATTTCATATAAATACTCAGTCAACACACGCATTTAGGTACACTCTCTTTTTTAACCTTACGGACGCGCTCTGATAAACGTTTAATAAACTGTGTAAAGACGAATGTGAGAAAGTGTTATTCGTGTCAGTGAGTGCTTGTGACCGATCCCCTTTCGAAGACTGTTCGAGCAAAGGGAAAGAAGCCAGTGCAGAGGAAGTCCTGTCATCATCCATGTGTGGCCAGGAAGATTCCTTTCCTTTCCTGCTCGTCCAGTATTTTTTTCAATTGTACATGAACCAAAACAAAGTAGTGCTCTAATTAATTAAATATGACTTATATGAAATGCAATAAATATTTTTAAAGTATATTCTCTTGAAGAAAGACTATTTGGAGTTGGTACCTTGGGTTTTGATCCACGGTACACGAAGAACGTAGTTGTAGAGCACAAAGGTTAATGTCCACCACAATAATTGTTCAATACACTTTACAGTTTATATTTTCACAAAAGGTCCGGCACTTCCTAGTATATGTTAATACTTTTTACATTTTACAGATTTCACAAACCATTTTTTATTTCAGACTCTTATTTACAAGTAACCAAGACAACCCTGTCTTCTTCTTTTTAAATGTCATTGGGTTTTCAATGCATAAAACCTCCAACAACATATTCAACACTTTCTTTGTCACTTTTTTACTAGTCGTGTGTGCTGCCATATCTGGAAACTACTGTGCCATTTAGGCACATATAGATATTTCAAGTGTATACGATAGTAATAAACATCGATTTGAAATTCGATGATTGGGTATTATTTGAACTTCGAATTTGTGCATTTGAGCAATTTGTGCTTCGCAATTTAATTAACTTAGGTAGACAAACTAGTTTCCTACAGATGCATAATATTATGGATGCCATTTGGTTGAAATTTGGGAGATTAATACCTATCTAGACTCTCAGACCTTTGATATCATCGGCGAAGTTAGTTCACAAAGAGATGCCTACAAGATTAATTTGATCCGAAATATGTTTTCGTTTGTTTACAAATTGATCTGATATTAGAAATGTTTGATTTATTTTTATCTTTTGGTCTAATAAGAATATACTTGTAATATTTACTATGTCATCGCAATCAGTAAACATATGGAGATGAATGGCTTGTGAAAAAAACATCGATAAGTATTGTTATTTTTATTATAAGTATAATGTTATGAAAGAGTCAAATATTTGAGAATAATATTATTAATAGTAATATGAATAGTATACCTAAGATATTTTTTTTTATTCAATCAATTAGGCACCTATTACCTACTCATAACCAGCGTTGGTATTTTTTTTATCGAATAGCGTGCACCATGCAGTGTGCGCAGTTTTAAACTTTGCCAAAAACAATAATTATGTACTAAAATGCACTTCCGATTAGGCTTATTTTTAACCTGCAGAATTTTGCATAAACATGAAAATGATAGAATTATAGTGCAATATAATAATGTAATAGAGTTCACCGACATATGATTATCACACCATCCACTGGAAGTCCACTGCTGGACATAAGCCTTCCCCAAGGATTTCCAAAACTACCTGCTAACTTGGACTCATTTGGCACACGTATATTGTATCAAATGATCCATGAAAATATGAAATTCTCTGAAATCTGAGGTTTTGAAGTAGGAAGTTACGTTACGTACAATGTTAAGTTAGAAAAGGGATTATTTTGAAGTTGGTTTTCAAACACTTAAAAATGATTTAAAACCTTATTTATGTGATCGCTCACCCGTTAGCGACAAATAGTAGGTGATTGCGAAGGTGATAACATTCTTATCACGGTCGACTTTGCACCCTCGTCACGGATCAATTTACATTTTCTTCAATTTAGTGTACACCGCTTGGAATTCTTTATTGATCTAAATGTAAGAAATCTGCGAAAGAAATTTAATTAAGTAGCCTTTTGACGTTCTTGTGGTTAAGGTTGCGTTTTGACTAACAGTAAAGAGGAAATGGTTTTGTACATTTTTTAAAGACAAAATGAAGATAATATCAGTTTTTCTTTTCGCGCAGATCGTACCTAGAATCATTTCGAGGGAAGGGGTTTCATGACCCTGTGCTTTGTTTCACCTTAAGAATAAAGACGTGAAAAATATAACATCTTCTCATTTATGTAAATTAAAAGCTTAAATTTTTAAATCGTGTCATTGTACGGACGAAATATATTTGAAGTTTTCTATATGCATAACTTTTTCTATATTTAAGGAGATTTCAAGCACTTGTACTGAAACATGTACTGTATAAACACGTACTTGTATTTTATTTTAACAATTATGACTTTCAGGCAGTAGGTATTAATTGGCTTTTTTACCGTGTATGTTTTTGGTTAATATTTGAAATAAAACAAAAAAATACCACTAAAAAGAAATATAGGTTTGGGAGCGTGGCGGGGATATCTTACTATCTCTTTCGTACGCACGAAACCTAACAGCAGTGACGTCAAGAGCATACGTGCATCCTTTTACTGTTGCTTGACAGTTTCCCCTTCTAACAGATCTTAAAAGCTTACTTATTTTTGAGCAGACTAATAAAAAACATTTTTTTTTCGGTATTGGATTATTTTACATAATAATAAAAATAAAACTTATTAAAATACCGTATTGGTATTGTACCTGGTTGTATTTTTTACACGTAGTGTTATGCATATCATTTAGGTATAGTTTAATGTTGGAAAATTTACTAAAACTGTAGTCTAGCTATTCTAAGGTTGCAAATTCTAAACCATAGAACGTATTCTAATCAAGTTTTGACTATAGTCTGACACCTTTCTTCATGAAATCTGTATACTGAAGGAGTTAGTGCGTAGGCGCCGCGCCGCAAAACAGCTTTTATATATAAATAGTACCTGGGTGACCGAGCTTTGCTCGGTTACATCTCAAACATTAACGACATTGTTTTAAACTGGTCTAAAAATTATATATAAACTTGAACATAAAAAAAAACAAAAGTGAGTCACCGAGTGGGATTCGAACCCGTAACACTCTTTCTAGCGGTCCGTATCCTTAACCGCTGAACTAAACAGATGGCGGCCGGCGCGACGAAATAAGCGATCATATTCTGCGTGGAAAGAAAAACGCATGAAAACTCGAAAACACGCATTTTCCCAAACATAAGACTAATCTAGATCGATTGTTTACCCCCGAATACGATATACCAATTTTCAGAGAAATCGGTAAAGCCATTTTCGAGATCACAGAAATATATAAATAAATATACAAGAATTGCTCGTTTAAAGGTATAAGATTTTTCCTAGAAACTTGTCTGAATAGAAATATCGAAGTTTCCCAAGAGTTTTTCATTACACGATAATATTCAAGATTTAACTGCCTCCGTGGTGTAGTGGTTAGGGCGTTCGGCTCATACCCGGAGGTCGCGGGTTTGATTCCCAGCGGGGACAACGACTTTGTGTTGTTGTCCTAGTTTGGTTAGGACATTGTAGGCTGATCACCTGATTGTCTGATAAGTAAGATGATCCGTGCTTTGGAGGGCACGTTAAGCCGTCGGTCCCGGTCACTGTCTCTGACTTTGGTCGTTACCTAAAACCACGTCAGAGGCTTTAAGGCGGTTTAAAAACTCTGACACTAGTGTTAGATACTAACACACACGATTAGAAAGAAGAAGAAAGATTCAAGATTTCATAACACGATAATAGTCTAGAATGTTATATTTCGTATAAATCGTAAATCTTGATCGATACGCGTTTAGGGCTAAGATTGAACTATTTCCTTGATGTGTGCCAGTTAGTGAACTATGGAAAGTTATAATTGCGGAGAAAACTATTGTATAAAGTTTGTTTGGAATGTTCTAGTAATAGGTGTAGTTCGAAACTTACCTATTCTAGGAATATGTTGTACAAGTTTCCTATTTGTTTGTAATGACCCAACAAATAGGTTTCATCCAGAGAGTTTTGGAGTGTACTTCTTAGTGTATTCACACGGACCTGTATAGTTTGCTCTAAACACTCTATTGACAAAACATAAAATTTTTAAACAATTGTAGATACTTAACCTAGTCTACGTTTTATTTCGAAACGACATGCCCGATTTCGGAAAAATTTTGTAATTTCAATCAAAGATATTGCAATTATCTAGGGTAATAACTGATTTCCGACAGTAAACATATGAACTTGAAGTAGAATATAGTGTGTTACATCATTTTTGACCACCAGCATGGGAAACTTCTAAATCGTTATATTTTCTTTCCAGTTCATAATTTTACTGTGGAAAACCAGTTATTACCCTAGATAATTGCAATTACCAATTTTTACCGAAATCTGACATGTGGTTTCAAAAGTAAACGTAGACTACGTTTGTATGGAAAATTCTAGGGTAAGGGGATTCTTAATGCAGAACATTTTTAAATACCAGTATTTGATATTATTATATTTAGAGTCACCGGAAAACGCTGGACATGCTAGTTATATTGGAAATTCTTGACCGGCAGTGAACATTATGCGGCTGAAATTATGATGATAAGATGAATTATTTTATTTTCATAGCTATGTTTGTGTTAAAAGCAGGTTTCATTGAGTGCCATGATCTTATTTCAGGCGGTCATTTTTCTCAGCCTTCATATCTGCAACTTTATTTTATTCAGTAAAAAATCTAGATTTTTGAGTATCAGAGGCTGACTGAAACTATGCAGTCTTATAACAACATATGGATCAGGTTGTTGTTTAAGTCAACCTATTTATTCGTCATGACATAAATTACATAAACAAAACAAATAAGAATGACAGAGAAAAATATACAACAACATACATATTAACTTCTTTTATTAATGGCTGAGCTAACATATCGCCGGCATCCGGAAGATTACAGTCCAACGGACACATGTAGCTAATGTGGCCATCTACATAAGTGATTCCATAATCACCTCTAAAGAGAAAACTATGAGAAGATACTTTCAGAGTGTTTTTTTGTTTGTTGAGAATTTTAGTGGCCGGCGATGGATGTTTCAGATTTTTTAAACTGCACACGGCATGGCTCAAGCACTAATCTAATAATGACGGCTGAGAACACTAAACGTGACTTTTCAAGCAAATTAGGATTGCACGTTATAACGCTTACAATACATAGAAGAGAAGATAAAATACAATGGCGTTGGTTTTCCTGTTTTATTAATCATTAACCAAAGATTATGGTTGGAATCCGTTATTCCTGTTAATATTAATGACTCTCTGTGCCTAGACCCGACAAATTGTGATTGCCCTCGTATAGATAAAGTAACATCTACTAAATATCTTGGAATCCAAATAGATCAAAAATTAACGTGGTATCAACATATTGAACTGATTGGCAATAGAATCAGAAAATTCATATGGATCTTTAAAACCCTAAGACATGTAGCATCAAAACCATTGATAGATCAAATTTATGTATCAATGGTACAACCAATAATTACATACTGTCTTTCAGTCTGGGGAGGAGCTGCGAAAACGGCTTTTAAAGCTGTGGAGCGAGCGCAAAGATCTCTGCTCAAAGTCATGTACTTTAAACCATTTCGATTTCCTACTGATGCTTTGTACAATTTAGCTCAACACCTTACAGTTAGAAAACTCTTTATTCTTAGTTCTATCCTTAAATTACATAAATCTATAAAATTTGATCCCAAAAAACTTTTGAAGCGGAGATTACGAACTTATAATGTAGCAAATGAGTCAGCCCGTAGAACTGACTTTGCTCGTAGGCATTATGACAGACAAGCGTCTCATTTATATAATAAAATAAATAAACACTTAAATATTTATTCTTTAACATTGCATGAAGCAAAAAAAGGTATTACAAGTTGGTTAATGCGCATTGGATACGAAGAGGTGGAAGATTTGCTTAGTTACGAAGAATGATAACACACACACACACACACCCTCACACACCCTCACATACACACATACGCACATACACCTCCACATTCACTCGCACACACACATCCACAAACAAAGACGTAGGTACTTTATATTATTTACTTAGGATTGTGATTTTTTTTAATAATTTATTTTTATTTTTTGTAGTTTAGCATCAAATTTTATCCTAATCTTTTAATCAAATCAAATATAAATATGTATAAATAATGAAATAGAATTAATTGAATTACATTAAATAACAATTTAATTTAAATTAAATTTGTATCTTTTTTATTGTATAAAATGTAATAAATAATAGGAAATGTCATTATTGTAAAATTTGTTGCAAAAATTGTTCTCATTTTGCCGGGAGGGAGAAGCGGGGGCACCTAATACAGGTATCTAATACTTACAAGGTGCTCCCATCCATGTATATTTTACAATAAGTGTTTTGAAACTGAAATAAATATTTTTGATATTTTTGATTAATTCGCACTAAGTGATTGGTATCAGCACTGCATTCACAATATTACGACAAAGGTGTTCCGGGTATCGGTGACAAATACCTGACGTCTGGCAGATTACAACCAACGGAAGCAGTATGCCGAGTTTTCATATTTAAATCTCCTCCACTCCAAGTCTTCCCGTGGATGTCGCAGAAGGCGACTTAGGTAATACAAGCTAAACAATACTTATACACATCAGAGAGACCTCTCCGACACGTCTGGCCAGCGTGGAGAGTGTAGGCCAAATTCTCTGGCTGGTTTGGCCAGGTATATCTCTAATAGCACAGAGAGGGTCGTGGTTCTGCAGTGGAAACTAAAAAGACCTAAAGATGAAGATGATGAGACATAGAAGTTCAAATACCATTAAAAATTCTAGGACTGACATATACGATAGCAATACGGTTGAACTTTTAATGCAGTGGAATAGAATGACGTGACAATAGGCATGACGAATGGAAAAATATTTTTGGTCTATCAGTTAGATAAAACATATTGTACACGTATTATTTCTTTTTTCTGAGAAACCAAAAATGACAAAGATACAGCGCATATAAATTTCGCATGACGTCGCGGCAAGCCCTCACTCCGGAACTTTGATGCTCCGTATCTTTGTGAATTTTAACTTTTTTGGTAAACTGAAAAATACGTGTCCATTATTTTTGGATAATCTAAAAGGCGGACTAATTACAATCATACTTTTCGGACCCTGCCGTCACCCCTATTGGAATGGTTTGCCCCGTGGGTTTTAGCCTAGAATAGGTTCATTCCACCTCTTGCTGTGTGTGAGAGGCGACTAAAGGACTAAGCAGATTCATGCAAAGCGGTGAAGAAAAGATAGGGTCCGAAGCAGCACAAGCTGAGGGAAGATACAACCGGGAACGCGCTTAGAAGAATGGTAGGTTATTTGTCATTGTGACAACACACAAAAAACAAACCAATCCAGATAAGTGTACCGGGTACAGGTGACAGGGCCCTGGCAGCCATCCAAACGATTACTGTCTACGAAACAAGTCGAGCGTGCCTCAACATTGCCCTGTCGCTTGACGTGGGCTAGGCTCCATCAATGTTGAAAGGAACTGTAATGTTTTTTAACAACCTCGTTTTATTTTCTAGCTTATCCTCTGTATCTGTTGTATCTCTATCTTTTAGGATGAGTCGACGCAAAATCTTAAAAAAAGGTTATATTTGCTGTATTGCCCTCTTTTTTGTGTTGTTTACATACACTGCCATATTCATTTCTCTATTATCAGTCATATGGTGAGAAGTTTAGACATTTTAAACAATAATAAAAAAACAATGTTTCTAATAAATATAATATACTTATCATAAATAGCGTCTGTATTATGCTAAATACATGATTTAGTGCGGAATACCGGATTATTTATAAATATGGCAAAAAAATTATTTGATTGCTCGATCCTTAAAAAATATGAAATATAATTTTTACTACCTACAATATTACGTTTCATATTCTACATTTAATCCATTAGTAAAAAAATAATAATAATTATATTATAAAGGTATAAAAAAACTAGCAAAAAGCACAGCTTTGTGAAAGCTCGATACATTTTTGTAACAAAATAATATTTTGATGATATAAATAGAAATAATTTTTATTTACCAAAAAAAATACATGAGCCACAAAAATGTATACGTTGTACAAAGTAGTTATTATTTATCGAGAGAATTTGAGAAGTTATTGCTCTTTAGTAGGTTCTCGCCCTTATAAATTACCATTAACCGCAATACACGTGGAATTTCGTGGAAAAATGAGGAAAGATTAATCACGTGAAAACTACTACATAATAATTCATTTATATTTTTGTAATACAAAGCATATACACTTTTATACTATTTAGATTCAAACCGAATTTACCTACTAAGCCCTCAATTAAAGTTTAAATTTACAAATATTCATTGTGACAGGTTTACGCCCAAAAGTCCAAACAGTGCCGTAAAATCACTTCCCAAAAGCTACAACTAGCTAAAGTTTACCAACAAAGTGGGTGTCAGTTTTCAAATAATAACTAATAGAGTGGACTCTACAAATTGAGGGGTGCGGCCTCAAACAGTGTAATAACTTGCACCGAAGCCTCGCCTCGTTTGGACTAGCATCGATACTGCGAACCGACAATAAATGCCTAAATGGCGTATTTATTCCCCGAAACTTATGGAGCATGATAAACAGTTTTATGGGCGAACCAATACTGGGAGTCAACTGAGCTTTGCCTCTCAGTAATTATAGGCGAGACCGTTTCATGACATTAATTGTTGATAATAGCAATCTATTTTTGTTCTCAGCTGATTTTATCTGCGAGTGCCAGTGTAATAAAACCTAAGGAGAGAGCATAATAAATATCTAGTTTGTTTTAAAAAAATACTACCTAGTTTGTTATGAAGACTTGGAGACTTTTACTGAAACGCAAGTGGCCTTTGATTGTTAGAAAAAAAAGTTTTATGAAATCAAAAATATTTTAAGGCTTTTTTTTTAAGTTTCACATTTTTTAAAGTTTATATCAAAATGAATATGAATTTTATTAGTAAATAAATCTTTATGAAATTTCCTAAAGAAGACTGGTTTATGACCAGGATGCTTCTTGAGCTTATTCCTGGAGTACGTAAGGAAACAGTAAAGTATCGCGGACAAATATAAATAGTAAGGAGGAATGTTGTTCAATCTTTTCCCCTTTATAATTCTCATTGCTTTATATTGTTATTAAAATTCAACAAATGTTGGTTAGTTATGTGTAAGTAGCTAAGACTGGCGCCAGATTATTTAGGCAGTAAAAAGAGAATGAGAAACCTTTTTTGACAACATTTTTATGCAGTCATTACTGTTTCCTGTGAATTTTCCTCATTTTCCCCTTTTACGCATGATTACATCCATGAATATTTCCGATTGAACACTACTGAATAAAATTGGATTCTTGTTGGATGTCAAGTAGGAGTTATAACTAGGTACATAAGAGGTGGGAGTGCGCATTACTAGCGTCTTCGCAAGCGACACCGGGTGTGGATCGGTGGATCAGCACTTGGATGGGTGACCAGTGACGGTGAGACAAGTGGCATAAAACTTTGAACGGCTCGTATAAGGCGTTGGTCCCGGCTGTAATCATTGTATGGCAGTCGTTATGTCAGATGCCTTTAGGGAGCCTGAAAAATCTGACACCAGTGTTTGCCACTCACACACACGAAAATGAAACGAAACGAACATGTAGTTTTTGTTAACGTTTCTGTTGCCGGTCCATGAAAGCACGTGTTGCTCCTTGCATTGAGTAATACCTTAATTAGTATTAAATATTACAATAAATAGCTACATTTTTGTACAAGCTTTCATTGTTGGCACTTTTCAGCATTATCATCAGACCTGTATCTTCTTTATTGTATCGAGTCGAAATGATTTCGGTGAAGTTCAATTTAAAATAATCTTTTAACAGTATGTGGCCACTGCAATACTTCTATTTAGCCTAATTATTAAGATCTTCGATGGTACGTGAGGTTATAATACCTTAAGGCATATGACAAAGAAAGCCATTTTTTTTTTAAATTAAGTACCTAATTTGTCTATGAGAACTCGTGGACTATCCGTACCAAGCAACGTACATTTATTTGCTTTCTATACTGACATCTCTTGACTTACTTGACCCTCTTTACTCATACCCTACATATTTTCAGATCAACCAAGCCTCGAGCTACTACTCATAAAGTCGACTGCCGCAATTTCCCTCAGCGCTGTAGTAAATGTGAGTTTTCTGAGTGCATATAAAATCCAATCTACGTTATTTGAAGTCCAGCGCGGTCGAACAAAGTTCAACACTCTACATAAATAAAAGTAAATCTTGGAATAAAATGAGTCGACCTATTTAGTACTGCTTTAGAATCAGAACAATGTGTCAGAGCCGTGAGGTTTCCGGCAGAGTAGAATAGGACCATTTCAGGTCCTCCTATGGATGTTGTAGAAGGCGACTAAAGGAAAAACAAGCTAAAAAAATCTTATAAACATGAATGATACATCTCCAACCCGTCAAACCAGCGTGGAGAGTGTAGGCCAACTCCTCTGGCTGCTCTGGCCAAGTATGGCTCAGGTAGTCTGGAGAGGGGCGTTCTCCTGCAGTGGAGACTAAAAGACCTGATGATGATGATGATGAGAATCAGAAAACTATCCGCCAGTTTCTATAATTTGTCAATTCGCCAACTGGGCATTTTTGTAACTCGCCTTTCATTAAAATCATTACTTGTGCGATTGCCAGATTTTGTGGCAGTTTTTACATCTTATTAGTGTATTGATTTCTCTGGGTCATTATTTCTGCCTACCCGTATCGGGGAACAGGCGTGATTCGAAAGGCGAAAGTCGAAAATTAGGTTTTTCAAACAATTCCAACTAATGATTCAATAGCCAGTAATTTTATTGAGCGGAGGTCTGCTGGCAGATTAATGATTTCTGGGAAACTTAATTAAGAGCCAGCCGCAAAGGGATGTTAAAAGCAATTATTTATCTATTAAAGCATAAGTCCCAAGGCGTGTGAAATTACCGCTAAATTTATGCTGAATAACAAAGTTTATTCAGAAAGTACATAATTTCACTAATTTCATAAACGTATAAGAATATGCATTGAAAAGGAACTTCTCTAGGACATTTCCTTTATTCTAACCGGTTTTGTTGAGTTCATTGTAATAACATTAATGAAATAACTTAAAAGAAAAAAAGAATTGGTAAAAAAAAACAAATGAGCTACTCGTATAATGCAATTTTCTCTTTAGAAACCCTGTATATTTCAGATGTTCAGTAAATAAATTTACTTTATATTCATTTACTGAACATCTAAAAATACAGGGAAATGCAACGAGTACCGTCAACGTAAATGGGTAATTTAAAGCTACTTCTTAACTTACATCAACGATCGTAAGTGTGAGTTTTAGGTACCTGTATTATAAAGCAAACTCTTTTAACACATTATTATACGATTGACCTGAAATGGTATGCACTTCAACACTCATACTGCACAAGTAAATCTGATGACAAAGGAACATAAAGATTTCATAGAGTTTGTTTGATAATGGAGCCTAATAAAAAATGCATATGGACAAATCACACTGCTTGAGATAGCCCCAAAGTAAGTTTTAACTTTTTGTTATGGAATACTAACTCAGCAATACAATATTTTATAATTAATACAAATATAGGTAAACACCCAAGATAAAATAATAAGTTAGAAGATATCCTCAGAACTCATAATAAAACAACGCAAAGCTACCAGCTTTATTTAAAAATAAGTTGTTTTGCTTGTATTGTGAATTATTACGTTCTAGCTTAATCAGTTAGTTATAAAATTTAACATTTCTCACATTTTTATATTTGACAAAATAAGACCAAACAAATTTTAACTGACATAGGATAAGCAAGGGTGTGATATTTTATAAATTAGATTATACGAGAAAGTGTTTAATGATAAAGCCGGAAAGATTTAAAATAAAAAACAAGGGTCATTATATGTTTGGTAAAAACTATAAACAATAAAAGTCTTTTTAAATTACATTACAAACTTTATTTATAAAAAGATATGTATATCTTACACGTATGGCACAAACTAGCGTCTATGCGTCTTCGCTGTTATTCGATGAACACTATGTAATTATACATGTACAAGAGAAACTTCCAATATGTAGAGTAGGAGTTAATATAATGGTAGGTAGAATTAGAGTAAGAATAAGAAATGGTAGAGTTAATGTTAGACCTTTTATAAGAACAATACTTAGATAAAGTCTGTATTTTTTTTTCTATTTACATATTTTACAGAACCTACCTATTTATGCAAGTTTGAGCTAAGGTATAATTATAATTAAGAATTTAAAGCGAAAAAATAAATATCTTTAATTTAGCGTATTAATTAATTCATTCTCTATACGCAAAAAAATTTTTTTTTTTAAAAACAAGACTATAAGTTACGAATGATTTTATTTATTTTATTTTAAACAGCTCGAAGAGAGTTTGATCTTCTCAAAGGTATTATAGTACAAATACTAGCTACCTATAATATAATATATATCTACACAGCGTCCGGCGCCAAAATTGAACTATTTAGTCCTTTAAATACTAAGTAGGTATACATATGTTACCTATTATATGACTAGGGTTTTTCTAGCTGCTTGTTGATACTACAATATCATCTTCTATTTATGTTGTTGCCTTACCTAGGGACACAAAGTAAAATGCGTTGTTTATTGTTGATCTACATGCTAAACATACTTTGAGAATCACGGGTCTTTTCACCCCGGTCCTTTGAGGGGCTTGCGTGGGGATACAGATCCAACACGTAGAGGCCCTTTGGAGAAGTTGTTGTCATGTGGCGCTCTCGCCAAAACCTATTCCTGGATATACCTATGAAAAGTGTACCCTTGAATAGATTTTGGCAGGAGAAAAAACTATTGCATGAAAAAGGGAAAGGTTTAAGGGTTATGGAATGAATATGGGATGGACTGATGCTCGGTTATAAAAAACATACTTCTATTATTATAAGCTCCAATTATTCTAAACATTTTTTCTTAACTTGGTGTCAAGGGGTTCTGAACTGAAGGCTCTTATGTCCTCTAGTTGGCGAAGACTAAACCCATTTCGGGTTACAAAGCCAGGATTACAAGTTAGTAAACTTTAATGAGTCTCGAAATATCTCTAGGGGTCTAATAGAGGGACGTGGACTGGATCCAAAAATATTTTTTTAAGTCCGTCAATTAGAGTATCCAAAAATAATGGAGACTTTTTCTTGCAAAGTGTATAAAATTTAGATTTACAATTTGACGTAGGTACAGTGCATCGAAGTTTTGAAATGGGTTTTAAGTAAGAAAAAAAAATCGATTTAATTCACCGTATGGTAAAATTCGGACTTAAGAGTCCGGCGACCCTAGACTTCTCCATACAAACGTAATACACGTTTAATTTTGAAACCACATGTCAGATTCCGGTAAAAATTGGTAATTGTAAAGAAATTGCAATTATCTAGGGTTCTATCTGGATTCCTATACTAAAATTATGAACTGGAAAGAAAATATAACGATTTAGAAGTTTCCCATACTAATGGTCAAAAATGATATAAAACACGATATTCTATTTCAAGTTCATATTTTTACTGTCGGAAACTAAATATAAACCTAGATAATTGCAATATCTTTGAAATTACAAAATTTTGCCCAAATCGGACATGTCGTTTTGAAATAAAACGTAGACTACGTTTGTATGGAAAGTTGTATTTTGGTCTAGGGTCGGGGGACCCTTAATCGTGACGTTATGTGAAATTTAAATGCGCTGTATCTTCGTCATAATTGGCCAATAAAAAAAAAATGGTGTACAATATTTTTTTAATAATCTACCTAGTGAGCCAAATTTTTTTTTGTTCACATCACTATCATACATTTACTCACATAAATGAGTCTTGTTATGGATTCAATATTAACTATCAAATCGTGAAAAGTATCATCCGTTCAAAACATACAATTCCTTACTGTAGATACATGTGTGCATACACACTTTTAATACGGCTCCTTATAAAATATGTTGTTACTTAAGTTACTATGATTTTTGTATACCTAAAAAAAATATGTGAATTACATAGATAGAATACACTTAAGTCTGTTTTTTAGTTTCACAACTTTCTCCGTGGAACATTCGGCGACGTATGCAAGTCCATGGAGCATGGAAAATAAATAGATATATATGTATATATATATATATATATATATATATATATATATATAGCGATAATCACACGGATCCTACATATTTCATGAAAACCACTAAAATGTATTCTAGCAGCTTTTTCATTTAACCTACATAACGTAAATTTATATTATGTGTATTTATGCATATTTAGCAAATAGGAAATAAAACATTCAGAGATTCTTCAAACTAGAAGACTAAAAAAATAGGTATCTCACAGAGTATTTACACGAATTTACAGCATTTAATGCTGGCTGTCATACAACAGGCAAATTTTAATAACCTCAGAACTCAGAATAAAATAATTAAATACCCAAGAAAAATAATAATTACTAATATAATGGAAGAGATTTTTGAAAGAAAAAATAGATATCTTTTATATTTTAATACATATATTGCAACTCAGTTGCGTATGATTCCTTTTATGCTAAATATCTACGGTTTAATTATTGTTAACTTGGCACCTTTCTTTATCATAACATTTTTTCATTGAACAAAAATATTTAAGTAGTAATAAAATCAACATTTTGGGTAAGCTCTATATTTTCATAAATAATGACTAGAAAGCCACTGCTGCATTAGACATTACCGATCTTATACAATTCAACAGCAATTGACAATTTAACATACATTTATAACAGTTTAAATTAAAACATAGTGAGTAAATGGGCCATTAAGAAAAGATAAAAACATAATACCTATTTCATCATAGTAAATCAGTTGCCCTATTAAATATCCAAGGGTACATATTCTTTTGCACAAAACACATTAATATTTCTAAATATGTAAGTATGTATAATTGTAGATATAAAAGCATATAACTATTTCAAAAACAAACTTAGTCAAGATTGATTAGTGACCCTGTTAAAAATAAATCCTAGTCAGTATCTATTTCAAATTTATAAAATTATAATAACCGCAAAATTCAACAATGACTAAATAATTTTAAATTATATTATTAATAAAAAAGTTTATTTTTACTTATCGCTCCATCAACGAACCGCAGTACCCTTTAGGGTTCTCATTATTTATCTTGTAACCCTAAAAATTTTGTTGGAATTTTGAAAGTTAATTTGGTAGAAGAACTTTATTTACAGAATGTTACAGAAATGTAAAACACAAAAGTTTGCAACTTCACTGAATTTTAAAAAGTGTACTTTACCCTTTCACCGCGAGACTTTATATCAGTTGTCTCTCAGCGCGAGGCACAGTGAATCGAAAATAAGTGCCTTCAACCAGAAAGGGATGTGGATACTTAAGTTATGTGCAATACGAGCAGAGCTTTTTTGTCGGAAATATCCGACGCTCGCGAAATAAGGGACGAAAATGACGACAAACCTCAGTGGTTTATGTAAATGTCTTATAATGTTCTGTTGTATCTATTTTTGTAATATGTTAGTATAAATAAATAAAATAAATGATTGTCGGATAAATCTAACATTCGCAGTGAAGGGGGGACGACACAATATATATTTACTTTATTATGGTTAATTCTAGGCAACCTATCTATATGCGAATATTTGGTGTCATATATTTTTTATCAAATATGTAATAGTTCTCATATTAACTTTAACAAGTTTTGATGAAGAAATTGTGACTATTTTGGTAGCTCTTAGCATTGTAGGTACATAAATATTTATCCCTTTTATATATTTTATACTATAATCTAAACATACGAGTACGTTTCAAACTAAACGTTTTTAATTCAAATATTACTTATTTAATAAACTACCCGTACATAATATTTACAGGAACTGCTGAAGCACACACGCACGTTTCTCTTGTACGATCCTTCCTCACGGAACCGAAGTCTTTGCTCTGAAATTAAAGAAAACATAATACATTATTAAAACAAATACTTATTTTATTAAGAGCACTATTAGGGTCAGCTACATGTGTTATTGTTAATAATAATTTTTCAAAACTAAAAACCGACTTCACCCCTAAACTAAATGATTTTGATGTAATTTCTATTAATTTCTATTATAACCTCCTCCTTTTGGAAGTCGGTTAAAAAGACCTAGCTTACATACCTAACCGTTTCAAACAGTAGGTATTCAAAGTTTATTGTAATAGGTATGTATGTACTCAAACCAATATCTACAATAAATTCATGCACTGCATGTTTATACAATAAAACAAAATGTC
Organism: Acrobasis consociella; assembly: GCA_963555685.1. Lineage (NCBI taxonomy): Eukaryota > Metazoa > Arthropoda > Insecta > Lepidoptera > Pyralidae > Acrobasis > Acrobasis consociella. Next base: position 10,265,739 of record OY743122.1, read on the forward strand.
ATGCATTTTTAAAAGTTAAAGCCAAAAATAGAGAAAAACAAAAAAAAATGGCTTCGTGCTCAAAATTTTACCGAAAGTACAGTTCATTATGCTTATTATATTCCAAAAGAAACATAGTAGCGAAATACAAAAATATATTTTTTCAACTCTCCAAATACGTATTGAGCTGAAAGTTGTGACATAGTTTTTCGTATTTCGAATATTCTTCCCAGAAATTGTTATTGGTTGCACCAATACCAATAAAAAATTCATGCTGGAAATAAGTCGATTGTATTACCGTTTTCCGACATTTGTTTGTCCCCCGAATCATCTAACGACTAACCATTTGTCTTTTCTACGAATCGCTGACGGTACGCTTCGTATTCGTTGAAAATGCAAAAGTTTCTACTTTGCCGGTATCGACAATAAATGGTGAAGTTAATCTACCGAAACATAAAATGAATCATTATTGTACAATTTTCAGCAGCAATGTAAAATTAAATGTCTGTCGCAGCAAAAGGTTGTTTTCATAATTAACTTTTTGACTTGACTTTTGACTTTTCCGGTAAATGATATTAAGCTAAAAGGGTATGTTCTGTACTTTGAAATTAGTCATAAATTGATACAGAAAATAGTTTTGCTCATAATTTATAATATTATTGTGATGGGAAACACATCATTGTCTTTTGATGCTATTTCATAATAATGAAATATTAATACCTACCTATTTTAAAATGGAAACTTGCTTTATACCCATTCAATATAGGTGTTAATACAGATCACATAGTTTCAGGTAAGTATAAATAAAAGATACAAAATTTAGCTTCAAACTATAGAACATACAAAATATAATTATTATTTTCGAGATCGAGATGTAAAACATTTCTAAATAACATGCAACAATAATGGACTATATCAATAATTATAAAGGAAAAAAAAAAACATCTAGAATTTAGTCAGTTTCTATCAAATGTCTTTTAATTTTATTTGATATCAAAGAAACGCTATTTATAGCGAATAAATAATAAGATCAAATGTGATCCCGAAAATGTGAAACCAGCTAATGTTGGGTCGCAAAAATCTGAATTTAATTTCCTTTCACTTTCAAGTCTTGAATTGGCAAAGTAAAAACAAGTCGATAGAGCTTTCTAAAGAGTCTCTAGACTGTAACATTAACCTGTTGTCTGTGCAAAACACCAGACACAATAGTAAAACAATGCACGTCGACCGGATTCCGGTCTGCTCACAGATTTAAGACAGGTTAAAGACTCTAGCCTAAACTGTGGTAGAGAGGCTATGCAATGCCTAGTTCTATACCACCATGCGAGGAACCACCATGACTAGGGGGAATCTTTTGGTCTAATTCATGGTTTGCCATAGCCTTGGAAAGCCATTAATAGACTGCAAACGAAGGTAGGTCACAGCATAGGCAGTTAAGGTTGGAAAATACTGGACAATTCATATGTTTTTTACAGTGCATATGTGACCTTCTTACCATGAACTATGTAACCTTCACTCATGACCGAGATGTCTAAACATATTCACCTTCCTACAATGCTATAAAAGTAGTCCAAGCTTGGTCTAATAAAGTCTAATAGGTAACCATCAAGAAGAAGTAAAGATATTTTAACCCTTAGCCAGGCCTGGCGATTATTTTATGTTTATATACAGACTAGCCGAAGCCCGCGACTTCATTCGCGTGGACTTTATGTCTCTGGAAAATGCTCATCAGGCTGAACTACTTTTACTAAGGCGGCATTTTTATATCTCTTATAGTTTAGCTTGACCATTATGGTTCTGCATCAGGCGTTCCATTTTCCAAAATCATTTATACCCTATATGTTGCCCAGGCTTAATAGCTATAAAACAAAAAAAGTTTCATTCGAATCCGTCCAGTATTTCCGGAGATTAGCGTGTACAAATAGACAAACAGACAAACAGACAGACATTTTTTTTTTAAATTCTTGCTCTATTACTACGTCTCCTTCACCCCCGATATTTTTTTTGGAAATATATTTAATGTACAGACACACTTTTTTTACTGTTTTATTATATGTATAGATAATGGTAGATTGGATGATAGTAAAAAAACTAATTGCTTACTTTTTTTTTATTCCAACAATTTCCTAAAAATAAACCCTCTGGTCTGGATATGACCACTGCCCATTTAAATATACATGATGTGGATTAGATCTGACCACTGCCCAGTTAGGTCACAACATGTAAGTATGGAAAAAAAAAGGTGAATCCACATATAAGCCTAATATTAATAAAAAGAGGAAAGACTTGTGTGTTTCTTTGTATAAAACCTTATTTAAACATCAATGTTACCCCGACGTATCAAAATTTTGGATATAAACGGCATTGCCGTATCCTTACTAATTTTATAAATGCCAAAGTGTGTATATATGTAATTTTGTATGTATGTATGTATGATCCATTTTCACGCTAAAACGGCTGAACCAATTTTGATGAAATTTAACGTAGAGTTATATTGGACCATGGAGAAGGACATAGGCTGGGTATCAGTTATTCTTCGATCCAAGAACCTATCTATCTACCATACAAAATATTTGATGTGTAAATATGGTTTTGCCTTTATTTATATATGATAAACGCTTGTAGGACAGAGGTTACATAATAACCACAATAAGATTTTCCAGATAGGCAGAGGTCACATGTTGACCACAAACTTTCGGCGTAAATATTTCAAAGAAAAACAAATATCATGTAAAACCGAAACATATTACATATAATTCAACCTATCTGCTATTATAAAAACACAAATAATATCACTTAACGGGATTTTTTTCCGCCATAATACTAAAAAACACTGTCAATTTGCACAAAAATTCGCCGTTCGACCAATATTTTGACTTTGACAAGCGAAATGTCAAGTTTTTTTTTCTAGAGGCGTATTTTTTTTTTCGTTCAGAAATCAACTGTATCATAGACAATAGACGGATGACATTTTGCGGTTTCTAGCTAGCATCTGCTCGTCAGAAAAAAAATATTTCTGAGGTGGTTCGCTATGTGTACCCTGCCTGGCTAAGGGTTAAGGGGCTATTTAACGTGCGCTTGAAGTATGTATGAGCAAGACAGCACCATACAATGGCATAATATGCCTGTCTCTTATTATCTTGACACTTTCAAATAGTGTTGTGTCGATTATAAATATTGATCATCAAGAAAACCGGAAAAGAAAATCGGAACCAAATCTATTGTGTATAAGGACACACAATAATTTTATGAAGAAACCTATAGCTAGTTATAATTTTGATGGCGTCTATAAATTATTATTTTCTATAAAGGATTGGCCTAGCACATAATAATCTGAATTTATTTTGCTTGCGCCGGCCGACTTCCGTGGACGCAAAGACCTGCGCAACATACTCTTCACATTCCTGTCCTAGAAAAAATAATTGTTAGGAAGTTCAGCTTACTTTATGATCGACTTTAAAAAAGAACGCGGTTGTTAATTCGAGTATATATGAGAAAAAATCTTCTTCTTTTTTTAGGGTTCCGTAGCCAAATGGCAAAAACGGAACCCTTATAGATTCGTCATGTCTGTCTGTCTGTCCGTCCGTATGTCACAGCCACTTTTTTCCGAAACTATAAGACCTATACTGTTGAAACTTGGTAAGTAGATGTATTATGTGAACCGCATTAAGGTTTTGACACAAAAATAGAAAAAAAATAGTAAATTTTGGGGGTTCCCCATACTTAGAACTGAAACTCAAAAATTTATTTTTCATCAAACCTATACGTGTAGGGTATCTATGGATAGGTCTTCAAAAATGATATTGAGGTTTCTAATAGCATTTTTTTCTAAACCGAATACTTTGCGCGAGAGACACTTCCAAAGTGGAAAAAAGTGTGTCCCCCCCCCCGTAACTTCTAAAATAAGAGAATAATAAAACTAAATAAAATATATGTTGTTCATTACCATGAAAACTACCAGCGAAAATTGGTTTGAACGATATCTAGTAAGTAGTTTTTTTTTAATACGTCATAAAGCATAAACGGCAATGTACCTTTCATTCAATCAACTCAAATATAAAAATTAAAAAAAATATACTACAAGACTTTTATATTATGTTATTTGCTACTACGGAACCCTTCATGGGCGAGTCCGACTCGCACTTGGCCGCTTTTTTAGGTTCAAACTGTAAACAAAGAGCTTACTTGCGGTCTTATAGAAATTTTATCAAAATCAGTAGAATAGTTTGGCGTTGAAGTCGGTTTTTAACTCACTTCAAAAAAGGAGGAGGTTATCAATTCGCCGAAAACTTTTTTATGTATGTTCACCGTCATCTGAAGATGCCTGGACCGATTTTTAAATTCTTTTTTTCTTTGAAAAGGCATAGTTTATTTTGTCAGGTGGTTCCATATATATTTTTTTTAGGTTTGAAAAATTATAGAGAGACATATACAGACTTTTTGACTCTGCCCACAGAGAAAAAAATCAAACTGACATAGTGTCATTAAAAATTACTTCTTTTCACGTTGTCGTGTCTTCTTTTTCCTTGAACGGACGCGGTCTTTTAAATCCCGTTTCGGTCTTTTAAATCCCGTTAGCGAGAAAGAGCGACGGATCCCTTCAGTATGACCTAGGTGTTACAGTAGTTTCAAGTAAATCAGTAAAGAATTTAAATATTTTCCATGGAAAATGGAGGAAATTGGAGAAGATTTTAAACTTTCAATTTCCATTTTGAATGAATTCTAATAAACCATGAAATACGTATTTTATGAATTTTTTTAAGAGCATGAATCACTTTATTATCCAAATCAATAAAGACTTAAAGATTTTTCATACAAACTTTCAACCCCTATTATGCGCCTTTCGGCTGGGGGGAATTCTAATAAACCATGAAACACGTGTTCAATGAAATGTTTTTAAGAGTATGAATTTTAATTTTTATTAAAATCGATATGAATTTAATTCTTATATACAAACTTTTAACCCCTCACTTCACCCCTTTAGAGTTAATTTTCAACTCCCTTCTTAGTGTCCGTCTACATTTTGAATTAAAACAACTTTAAAATTTTCACGTTTCTATAATAAGCGGTTACGACTGTGCGTGCGTTTTATGTCAGTCAGTGGGAACTTCTCCTTTTTACGGTTCCGTACCCATAGGATAAAAACGGGACTCTATTACTAAGACTTCGCTGTCTGTCCGTCTGTCCATCTGTCTGTCACCAGGCGGTATCTTAAGAACCGCGATAGTTAGACAGTTGAAAATTTCACAATTTATGTATTTCTGTTGCCGCTATAACAACAAATAATAAAAAACAAAATAAAATAAATATTTAAGGGAGGCCCATACATAAAACGCGATTTTTTTAGATAATGGTACGGAACCCATAGTGCGCGAATCCGATTCGCACTTGGCGAGTTATATATAATATATATGTCGCAGTTGTATTGCATAATCCGTTTTTTGACAAAACCTCTACTTGTTTGGCAATACAGCTCGGTTTTGTAAAACAGCTGAAAATCGTTATGCCGCATTGTCCATAAATTACGTAGGTAATTTCCTTCAACAAAAACAGCTAACGTTTAGATCACATGTAGGGTTACCATTATTAAATAAAACTGTGTTCCCAAAGAAAATAAAATATGCGGGGGCAATCTAATCCAGTCTTAAACAACATAAAACACCACCAACAACCCATGAAGAATGATAATCAGCTCGATGCAACTGGATATCGAAATTTTGTAAACTCATCAACTTAATGGCGTAGCTGTTTCTTACGGCCTTCATTTGATTCACGTGAATTTTTAATCTTGCCGGAAGGCGGGCGTCGACATAACACTATGGGAACCAACGTAAAGTTCTGCTCTATTCTTCTCAACCTTTTGCGGTCCGAAATCACAAACGATGTCCCCGATGTCTCTTGATGAAAACATCTTACTCTCGAAAAGCGGTAAATAATTTACCTTATCGGAGGCTATATTTCTTGTTATGACACTGACAACTACAAACCACTATTGGCAGAATTCCGAACTAAAATCTACAATCCTTCGTCAGCTATTTTGGTGAACGTAACACATTTGACGATCTAGCTGAACGATTTTCAGCTGTTTTATATAACCGAGCTGAAGGGCCAAACAGTTAGAGTTTTTATTTTATCAAACTTTATTGTTCCCAAGTACAACTACATAGACTTTTAACAAATGGCAGACTTAATACTAAGAGCATTTTCTCCCAGTCAACCATAGGGATAAACAAAGAAAATTGTGCGGCACAAAAAAGCAATACAATATACCTACATTATAAAATATAACATGTAATATAAAATTACATTATTTAAGAACCTATTATTTATACATGACGGAGCAGGAGATGACCTACGCCGAACTCACTAAAAGTGTGACGATAAGTACAGCGCTCCGCCTCACGCTGTATCATGGATTCCAACCACATGTGTCTGAATACCCCTGGCCCACACAGTTATTGAATCTGTGTCCACCTGGGCTTATCGTCTAGCTGAAACAACTATCATTGTAATAAATCGGTTTACCAAATCCTCATCTATTACAACAATCACAATTAAAGAAGTTATGGCCAAGCCCACAGCACACTACACAAAGGAGATGTTCACAGTACGGCGGTCCGCACAAGACTGAGCCGCTCGTCGCTAGGGCGATCGCTTTTATACTTGTCGAAACATTTAAAATTATAACAGTTATGTTTTGAAGTAAACAACTTTCTGTTTGCACAACTTAACCAATAATAAAGGGGATAATATTGAACTCGCCGACACGGCCAACCTGACATGCGTACGCCCTCGTACGCGCTTTCAATAATAATTTAAACTAGTAAGTAGCATAGTTAGAAATAACCATAAAATTATTCTGATCTAGCTCGACAATAAGCGTCTCACAAAACTATAACAAAATTTAAACTCGCCAAAATTCTACTCCAAAGTGCCACAATATTACTTTTCTGAACCGGTCTTTTGTTTGTCCTTCAGCCAATATTCGTACAGGAATAATTATAAAGAAATCATGACTAAGGGATTTTTTTTGCGCATTGCTTACGTATTCAATCATTCGAATCAACAAAATTCATGAATCAAATTAAAAGAATAAATTTTTAACTCGTCGACACTGCCATCTTGACAGTAAACCCGTCCTCGGGTTTCATATTTAAGATCAACACAAAGCATAAATGGTACACCGTTCGGCCAAACCTGACCAAAACGAAGCTTTAGTTAATTTCTGTTTCTGTTAGAAGTCTTGCTATACAACGAGGCAATGCTGCCCGTATCTTAGTTACCCTGCCCTGCGATCGTGGTGATGTAGGGTCTATTTTATTTATTTAATATAATGTTTTTTTTTAAATAGTTTTTTTTTTGTTGGGTTGTTATATTTTAGTTCTTGTTTTATTATTTGAATTTAATTAGGTTAATTAGTTTTTAGTGAAATTAATTATTGTGTACTGTATTTATTTATTTTCTGCAATAATTAACCTTTTATAATGGTTTAAACAATCTATAATAAATTCAAAACAAGCAATGAACATCGATAAATCTTTACATTGAATCGGATACTAAAAACTTCATGTCAATATTCAGCGATCACATGTTAAAAGTTTTTATTAATCACATGTTCCCTTTACCAGTTATGACAATTAAATTGAGTCAAAACTAATAAAAATTCTACATTTTCACGATGTTAAAAAAATACAGTAATTATTAATTGAGTCAAAACTCAGAAGAGATCACCAAGACATATTAACAAAACATTAATCATTAGCTCGAAATAATCGGAGATCAGAATTGCCATCGTTGTCCTCACACTATTACGCGTATTACCACCTGTGATCACCAGGTCCACTTGACCTTATGATTTCATCCAGAAACTCGATCTTCACAAGACCCGACCGCATACTGCCCACTCACGGACTACGGGTCAACTCTAGTACGGTCACAACAAAACAAACAATGCAATTCATCACTCTACCTATGGAAATAAAGCCTTCTGCTATGCTATCGGTCTTCCTAATGAGCTTCTCTGGCTCCCGCATCCTTCTCAACCTATCACGGAAACACTTGTGTATTTGCTTTGAGTTTCATGCCCGGAAAGCATCTCGATTTTTCAAATAATTGAACAGGTGAAAAATCGTCGTAATGATTCAAGTAGTTATACGTAAGAACAACCGGAATTATCTAGGTTTAGAATGTGGTGCGAACAGTATGCTCCACCCCCCGATTACATCCAACCATCAGAGGCGCTACCGCCAGGTCATAAACTGCCATGGGCTACTTGGAGGTGCTTAAATTGCCTCCGAACTGAAGTAGGCCGATAGACCAAGCAGAAGTACAGGGCGATTGTGGACATGACGATTAGATCATTAGATCACCTCTATGCCCTACCAGCTGTACCGTGCTAGACCTATACTCTGCCTCGGAGGGAAGCGTAAAAGTGGCAACGTTCTCGAAGAACAAAATTAAAAATTCAAGCCACCGACACGATGAGAAGAAGAAGTGAAAATAAATGTCAACTAGGTAGATAATATATGCTATTTTCCAACAAGTCAAATCAGACACCCTCCTCCAAACGTAAAAACAAACAGTTTCCACTGTTTGCACTTCGACTGCACTGGGACTTTGTATGAAATACAGGCAGATGACGACACAGATCCCCGGAGCCAAACGACGCTTTCACCATCAGCCCTTCCGCAATAATAAATCCAAAACTACGCTAAAATGGATACGTTCAAAGGCAAGCGACACTACTTTGCACACTTTACCCCGCCAACACCACAAAATAATTCATCCTTGGCTTAGGAAAATACCCAACTGTCAACAAAAACAAACGTTTACAGTAATTTTGTGACACTAAAGCGTGGCTAGAATACAGTTAAAGCGTTTGCAACTTAATCTTTTTTCTACGGATTTCCTTACAATAAAAATAACATTGCTTATCAGTACGATATTTTTGAATTTGGCTACAATATCACAATATTTACTCGACTTTAACTATCCAGATTAAAATTTACTCAAGTAACGGGACTTTACTTCAGTTAACCTAAAACACAGTAAATAATAAATTAATGGTAAAATATTATTACTCACATAGTAAACGGTGAAGGGTCCTTTTAAATAAAGTCATCACCATGATCATCATCATGGTAGGCTCGCCGTCACCTCTTTATCATCACTACCTCTTTACCAATAATATCTTCATCGTCATCACTATCTCTTCTTTACCAATATCATCATCATCACCCTGGTCATTATCTCATAATAATCTTTATAAAAGTTATTATAATATTTAGCTTATCTTTAGTCCAATACTATGAGATGAGAACCTATCTCTCCAACTTTACGAATAATGAAGTACGTAACGTACCTAATATTTATCATTTTACACCAGTATTCACACGTAAGCTTATAAGACGCTAAAAATTATAATTTAAAATACTCAAACTAGACTTTTTGTTAGGATACTAATGTGCGCCACTGCCAGCTTCAACTAACAGTGACTTATGCCGTCTTCAGTGATGTTAAGCTCATCTATCAACTCATGACGATAAGATCAAGTCACTTAGCTTAGCAGATAATACACGTTCTTATTTAAAATAGCGAAATCATAATTATTATCTGCTTGCATAGTGGTCAAAAGACTAGACATTATTCATTATGTTTTAAAACTAAAGGTTTTGAAATAAATTGCTTTCTGCTCTACTCTTAAATCGAAAAAAATATAAAAACTCACCAGGTTATCTTTGCGATTCAGCAGATAAGGTTACGACACAGAAATACACACGATATCAACTCGCTTTTTCACTTCACCTCACTTCACCAGGAATCTCCAGCGCCTGCGGCACTGCCGCTGACTCCAACTCGGCCGCAATACGTGGCCAGCAGTTATGGTTCACTTGTTAGCACTTTAGCAACTTTGCAGAAGTAGCTGAAACTAAACACGTTAGGTATCTTTACACTGATCGCTTCACTCTCGTTAGCACCATTACTGGCGCTAAAGGTTGTCACACAGACCGGCTGCCATTCAGATAGACGGTTGACAGACAGACGGTTGACAGAGAGACGGTTGACAGACAGACGGTTGACAGACAGACGCTTGTCACACAGACGCTTGTCACACAGACGCTTGTCACACAGACGCTTTGTCACACGACGCTTGTCACACAGACGCTTTGTCACACAGACGCTTTGTCACACAGACGCTTTGTCACACAGACGCTTTGTCACACAGACGCTTTGTCACACAGACGCTTTGTCACACAGACGCTTTGTCACACAGACGCTTGTCACACAGACGCTTGTCACACAGACGCTTGTCACACAGACGCTTGTCACACAGACGCTTGTCACACAGACGCTTTGTCACACAGACGCCTTGTCACACAGACGTTTGTCACACAGAAGCTTGTCACACAGACGCTTGTCACACAGACGCTTTGTCACACAGACGCTTGTCACACAGACGTTTGTCACACAGACGTTTGTCACGCAGACGCTTGTCACACAGACGCTTGTCGAACAGACGGTTGTCACACAGACCATTTGTCACACAGACCATATGCAACACAGGATGGGTTGCGATACTAAAACCAGAGCCGTCAATGACCCCAAAAGTTATCGACACATTGCACTGCTAAACTCCATCCAAAAACTATTAAAAAGGCTAAGACTGAAGTCACGACACCAGCTCTATAGGATTGACCATCAAAAAGAATAGAATTTGAATCCACCTATGTGGATACAACCATCAACCCCACTGAAAAACTCTCAGGGTTCTTTCTCCCACGCAGATGCCAGCTCCAAAGAATGAGAACTGGATGGGGACGAACTAGATGGTTTGAATTCCGGTGCGACTGGATTGACTCCCCAGCTTGCGGATGTGGCGCGCCTGAATCGGACATGGACCACATTATTCGAGACTGCCGGAAGACTGGTTCACCCTGCAAAAAGATGCAATACAATAGATACAGAAAAACGACTGTAATAATAGCCATACGATTATTAAATAAATAGACAGGTTCCTGTTATCCAGAATAAGCATGACAAATGGAAAAACACTTTTGGTCCATCGGTTAGACAATCAAACAACATTGTAGTTTGTACACACACTCTTTCCTTTCTCTGAGGAACTAAAAATGACAAAAATACAGGGCATTGAAATTTTGCGTGACGTCACACTCAAGCACGATTTTACCTTACTGTGACTCCGCAAGCCCTCACTCAAGAACCTTGACGCTCAGTATCCTTGTGAATTTTTACCCCTCTGGCAAACTGAAAATACGGGTCCATCATCTCTGGACAATTTAAAAGACGGACCAATTATAATCACGCTCTTTGGACCCTGTCGAACTCTTCACCCCTATTCTCCCATGGATTCACTCAAGTGGGCAAAAGATTCAGATCCAACTTCTGATGACGGAGCAGGAGATGACCTACGCCGAACTCACTAAAAGTGTGACGATAAGTACAGCGCTCCGCCTCGCGCTGTATCATGGATTCCAACCACATGTGTCTGAATACCCCTGGCCCACACAGTTATTGAATCTGTGTCCACCTGGGCTTATCGTCTAGCTGAAACAACTATCATTGTAATAAATCGGTTTACCAAATCCTCATCTATTACAACAATCACAATTAAAGAAGTTATGGCCAAGCCCACAGCACACTACACAAAGGAGATGTTCACAGTACGGCGGTCCGCACAAGACTGAGCCGCTCGTCGCTAGGGCGATCGCTTTTATACTTGTCGAAACATTTAAAATTATAACAGTTATGTTTTGAAGTAAACAACTTTCTGTTTGCACAACTTAACCAATAATAAAGGGGATTATATTGAATTAGAATGAATATTTACTTACTTATACAATACACACATATACATACACATCTACTTATAATATTATATAGTTTTTGTCGAACAGCGGATCATAGATTGATAGATAGATATAACATTTATTCGCAGGACAAAAGCAACACAATAAAATTACATCAACAAATTCTAAAAAGTACAAATAAAAATAAAGTTTCTTGTTTCTAAAATGGTCTCCAACTCAGCATATGCTAGGATTTGCATTAGCGAAATCCCAGCGATGATCTTTCGTTGGAGCCATAATGGGTGCTTTCACGGACATTCGCATGACTATACAAAAAAATAAAAATACATTTATCACACACACAACACAACTACCTAATGAAAAAGAAACAATACAAATGCATTTAAAATAAAAAAGAAAAAGTTTGACATTGACAGTGACAGCTATCAAATGGTATTGTCACATTTGTCACTACGCTAGTCGATATTGTTGTTAAACACTGTTGATATTACCCACAAAAACCTGATATGCAAAATCTCTTGAAAAAAACAAAAAACAATGTCCTACTACTATACACACTGAGGTTCCTAGGACATTATTACCTATATATCATACAATCCAACTGCGACATATAGTTTTATAGATGAAGTGAAATAAAAAAAAGATTTTTATTATAATTGCACTTGTTTTACTTATTAGTACTAACAACTGTGTGCCTTTATGTCTGTCTGTCGGTAAAATTTATACGCTTAAACCAGTGAATCCATTTGGATGAAATTTGATATGTATACTACTCTCTTGCCGAATCGCCGACACGTTAAACCGTCATCGGAAATCCCATTTTGCCATACAAAAGAAAACTTTATTTTTAGGAATAAGGATGAAAAAGTCAATAAGAGGAAGTACCAATTTGAAGCAGACGATGACCCGGGTATAAGTACCTGAAAACCTAGTTAAAAATATTTTGTCATTTATCATCTCTCCCATGCATCCCAACTGATATTCTACACGTATATATATCCTATTCGAGTAGGTCAGTATCATAAATTCAACTTGCTCCAAAATGTTGGCTGATGGTAAGAGAGCATTCTGTATGTTTGATTCGGCATTTAAGATATCATCGACACGCATACAAACTTGCGCGCTAACTTACAGACTTGCATACAAAGTGCAAACACACTTTCATATAAACATATATCGTAATAGAAATTAAAAAAAATAAATAAAACCTAAACAAACGTATTACTCGAATTTCTACTCGCGAAAATATTTTCGGAAAGTTGCAAAAACATTTCAAATGAATATGTCTCAGGCGTCACATCACTAGTTCTGCTATGTTGACAACGTCATTGTTCCTATTGATAACATAAAAGTTATTATCACTTTGAAAAATACATAATTATGCGTAATTTTTTTAAATATGAATGTATTCATTAAAAAAGTAGGCTTCCTTGAGCACTACTTAAATATATTAGACTCTTGGTCTCTAAATTATTTGACTTTTCAGTCACTCTCAATGTTTTGTGCGTAATATCTGCAGGAAATCGAGTGACACAGGTCCAACCTTGAACACGTCCTGACGGACAATGCGGGGACGGGGGCGTCGAGGTAGGTCTTTGTTAAAACGGCTGGTGGGGGTCAATATTGGTAAAATAATTGTAAAAAATTAATAAGATGGCCTAATAAATTTTTGAGCTTGCGTACTGAAGCGTTTTGACTTACTCAATAGTGCGTACTATTTGCAAATTGAATTATAATAGTATATATCCAGATAAACGTGTTTTAGGTGTTAGTCAGAGGTATGTTTGTGATTTTTTTTCATCGAGTGAAGTAAACATAATTATGTAAATGACCTGGTAAATATAATAGATGATAGTTCAAAATAAACATATATTTTTCGTTGCCGTAATATAACATACTTCTTTGAGATACAGGTGTACAAAAATGGTCAGTTTACCTTATATACAGCCTTAAATTGTAAAATCTCGTTTGCTGTTTTTACACTAATTTGAACTTACAGATTACAGTTGATAAAACACGATAATCTTATTAACCTGTCAACGAGATATTATGCGCCAGACTAAACTTGTTTAATTATTGTTCTAAATTAAGACAAGTGAAAGATAAACTGAAATTTGTACCTACCAGTTAAATGAATGAGAAACGAAGTATTTCGCTACTGGCTCAATACGGTTAACCAAAATCTTGTATCGAAAATAAATACCCATTGTTATTAAAATGTGTAATTTTCAGAATATTTTTTTAAGCAAACCGAAATAATTATGGATCTAGCCAAGCAAACATAAGTTATCAACAATATTTCCCATCCTTTACCTGACGATTCACATACACAGCTATTCTGGAACTGATAGACAGTACGCTACACAAATCACGTAATTACTAAAGTTAGAACATTGCTATTTATTTTTACTTACGTGTTCTGTCCATCGGAATGCGAAGCGGTTGGCGGAGGCCATTTGTGCAAGTGTGTCCGCCACATCATTTGTCCGAACGTCATTCTGAACTGCCGGGACATTGAGCAGTAGAGAACGAAGTTTATAGCTCCATTGAGCAGAGCAAGGGCATCCATCAGTTCTCCAAAAAGATCATAGCATCGCTTAAAGAAGCATCGTCCTAATATTCCACTCATCAATCCCAGTATGCCTTGAGGCAGCTCTGTCACAAGGAACAGAAGTAAAACTGCTACCAACATCTTTGTAGTTCTATTTGTTCTCCTGTCTGCTTTACATTGTCTTTTAACTTGTTTGTTATTCGTCGGGCAAGCGTTATATATGCGCACTTTCTTTTGGTGCTGGTTGGCACTATAAACTTCCCGTATGAGCCATAGACTTATAATGGTTAAGATGCAGCATGGAAGAAGCTTGATGACGACTCCGTGGACCCAAAAATTGATTTGGTATAATTGACCCTCAGGATCGGAGTCCACGTAGTATAATATCATTGGCCCGGTTGGCTCCAGAACAACGGTTGTGTGAATGTCAAACACCTGTTAAAAAGAAAAATAAATGTATAAATATAAACATTAAACATTCTTATCGTATAAATACACTAAACGATGTATGTTGCATAAATTATTTCGAAAATGGCCTTTTTCAAATTGTCCTGGGTCTTGGATGTTTATCTATATATGTATTTGCTATAAAATACAGTATCGTTGAGTAAGTAGCCCATAACAACGTCTCGAACTTGTTTTGGGGCTAGCTCAAACTATGTAATTTGTCCCTGTATATATTTATATTTATTAGTTCAAGGTGAAGGACGCTGCGGAGATTAAAAAACCATCAAAAATTGTATTGATAATATCCATTACACTTTGAAGTATTCAGTTTTGGGGAACCAAATCACTTCCGAGAAAATTGATTTTCTGTTTAAATAAAACCACTTAATTGAATGTGTTTTTCGTTTTAATTATTTTAACTGAAATTCCGTTTACGAAAATAATGAAAAAGTTTGCAGCTTTTTAAAAATCTTTTTACATTTAAGAAGAATTGAATATTATGTATACTCTAATTGATTTTGAATGTCGGCTTGGTTGTTAAGTTTGAAGACAATGGTCACGTAGATATTTTCGATCATATTTTTATTCCAATACTGGTCGACTTTAAAAATAATGTGATGAATTTTAATTATAAAAGAACTTTAATAATGAATACCAATTAAATGTACACAATTTGCAGTTAAAATCCATAGAAGTATTAAAAAAAATCTGGTGATATTTTTTTCCATTATGCTCCATGAAATAATTATTAATTTAGTTTTATATATATATATATATATATAAACATTTTGATTCGATATCTTCATCTGACTCATATATATGAGTCAGATGAAGATATCGAATCAAAATGTTTTTTTGATTTCCGTGTCTAACTAAATAGAGGTATATAAAAAACTATTTCGGTCACAGTCCACGAATCAAAATTATCAATATTCCTAAAGATACCTATAATATAACATACATTGCGATTTGCGACAGACTGCACAAGTGCACATTTTCACAATACGTAAATACACACACGACTTGAAAGCATCTAATGTACTATACACTTACATTTTATTGTCGTGCGTGTGTAAGTAAGCTGTGTAAGTAACCGAAGCCTTGTTTTTACGAGCGGTCTAATGGACTCGGATATTCAATTTCCGGTTTCCATACAGTAGTATACACAATGTGAATTAATGTTTTAGCGAATGTGGCCAGTAAGGGTGGTAAAGGGCACTTTAGGCCTGTTATTTTGCGCCTTTAAGCTTTCGCAAATTATCCTGAAATATTCTTCCAAAAGGACATTGCGATGTAAATCTTAACAACTGCACCTATACTTAGTAGGTATGTAGGATTATCTGTTTTTATTTTATAATAACAAAAACAATTTACTTAAGATACGTTTCACTACATACAAACACAAACAAATATTCTAAATAATACTAAATATAACTATTAATAAAACTAAACTAAATCTAAATACTTAATTAAAAATACGGAAACTTTCGGACCTTGGGGCCCTGGTGCTAGGGGTCTCCTTAAAGAGATCTCTCCAAGACTGATCTGCGCCGTTGGTGACAAGAGGGCTGGCTGTTTTTTCGCACAACGAATCAGTATTGCGATCTAACGCGGAAATGCGGTCAGCGTTCTTGGCACTATGCCACATGGGCAAGATTTTTTAGACTAGTAGTCAACTTTTTTCTGTATGTATATTTGTAAATATGTATTTTTTTTTATCCTTCTTATTTCCTTAAATTGATCTATTAAAAATAGAATTAAATAATATAAAAAATGGACCCCAAATCACTGCGCTCGTAAGGTAGGGTGCCCAAGAGGATATCAAGAGGATTATCTTAAATTTTGACTTAAAAATATTTTTTTTCAAAGCGCGGAAAAGGTAACTTATAAACCCTCCATTCATTCAATGTACAGTTTTATACAATTTTATATAAGCATGTCTTATAATTTAATTAGATACGATTTACATCATTGGCTGCAATCAGTTATTAAATAGTCACAGTAGCTCGACTGGAGGTTCTGTCGAACAATAAGCTATTTTGACTTTACTGTTACCTGTCACACAGGTGGCTGTGTGACAAGTAACAGTAAAGTCACACAGGTCGCCAGGTCCCTATCTCGGACATTTTATACTTGAGGTTTCAGTTCTTCGCAAAGATGGAGGAACTAGCGTCATCTCTGTTCTTATCTTACATAATTATGCAATGCATATAATCTTGTTCTCGTGTAACCTTGTTGATGCTGGATAAAGGTATTTGGATAGATTTTTTTTGCTGATTATATGAATTATCTAAAGACAAAGAGATCACAAGGAGAAAGAAGGGTCTTCAGAGGTAAGAGGGTAAAGTTAGCGGCTTGGCATTTCCACTTCAACGGGAATCTTTATAATAGCTATATTGTTGAGATTTACAAAGAGGTTTTACTCGGGGCTAAAAAAGGTATATTTTGAAGTTGCGTTTTTAGTATGTAACTATTTATTTTTTTCTTTGATAGGAGTCTATAATGGTAAGCGAAGGTTGTCAACCTTATATAGATAGTATACTTAGCTTCTAAAACGTGCATTGGTAATACGCATATATAACCAACATAGGAGTTGTGGAAAAACTAGGTACATTTACTAAAAAACTTCAGTATCACCGTGGAATTACTAAGGTAGTTATCAACATATTTAAGGGCTCAATCTTTGTGATTTGTCACGTTACCTATGCTTTATAATAATGCCGAAAATTATTAAAGTATTGAAAGTAATTCTCACTATTACCGATTTAAGTCAGATAAGCCCGTTTGCATAAAAACTGTCGATAAAAACATACTAATGGAATCTGCCGCAGTTAAATGTTCTATGGTTCGGAATCCTGGGCAAGATGAATGAGGATGTTGCGTTGGATGTTGCCGGGTAACGCAAATGGAGAAGGTGAGAACCACCTACGTAGTAGTTTGAAGGTAGCGCCGGTAAATGATAAGTCTAAGGGTTGGATCTCATTTGTCAGCTCCGTACAGCACTTTTCTATGCTGCTATTCTTTTCTGTCGCTCAAAACTGTCATTTGCTAGAGCAAAAGAGTGTAACGGAAAGTGTCAGCACGGCGGGTGCTGAAGCGTTCTGTCGCTCTCGCTCTAGCTAAAAGGATAGCATGAAACGTGCTGTTCCGAGCTGCCAAATGAGATCCAACCCTTAAACTTATCTCTCCAACCCTAAAAGTAATCGATTGGCTTGGTATGGGCATGTTATGAGATGCGAAGAACAAAACTTGAGAGGTATCAAGGGCACCCGGATGGAACGAAGTTCCTTTCAATTAATTAGTAGATAGAGAGACAGACAGAGAAACACGCGCACGCCGCATGGCTTACAACTATAGCAAAAAGTGTCGTTTCAAATTTTGGTCTTAATTTTTTCCGTCTAGCCCCCTTTCGCAACGCGCGATAAGGAACTTCATTCCAAAAAGTCATGATGTATAAATTTGAACGGGCACATAGGTAGGTAATGCAATGCGTATGAAATTATATGGAAATACTTGGAGTGGATGCAAATATACCAGGAAATATAGGGACATGGAGAGACAAGACATACTGCACCGACCCCAGATAATGGGAAATGGTAATGAAGATGATGATGGAATCTACCGCAATAGTCTTTGAAACATACCCAGGCTATATGAGATATGCACTGACCAAAATTTTTTAGCTGTAAATAGGATCCTCCTTTTGGTAGTCTAGCATTAAATGGACGACTTATCACATTTCTCTTGAAAAATCTATACATATAATAAAACAGCAAAAAAATGAGCCTGTAGATTAAATATATTTCCAAAAATATATATATTTGAGGCGATGGAGACATAGTAAGTAATAGATGTCTGTCTACACGCCGTACACGCTTACCTCCGGAAATACTGGGCGGAATATTATTTTTTTGTTAGAACCTGGGCAACATATAGGGTATAATTCTTTTTGGAAAATGGAACCTGATGCGGAACCATAATGATTCAGCTAAACTATAAGAAATATAAAAATGACGCCTTAGAAAAATTGGTCAGCCTGATGAGCATTTTCCAGAGTCATAAAGTCCACGCGAACGAAGTCGCGGTCTTCCGCTAGTATTCGATATAATTGGAGTTCCTTTGATACCCTGCCCTATTTGCAATATGGTTTTTGTTCAGCTTACGTGATTTCAAGGCTGAGTTGCCTTCGTAAATCGTATTTCCATATAAAAGCTCTGAGCGAGCATTGAAAGGGCGCGGGCATTAAAACATTGTACTTTTGTATATGTTTCAATATTGGTTTTCAGTATTTTATGGCGATAATTACCGCGTTTGTAATATAATTTCACAGTGAGTATCGAGTGTACAATTTTTAATATTATCTTTATATTTTATGAGCCTGACAAACATTTGTTTGAATTTTATAATGAAAACAAAGAAGATCTAGATTTGCATTGACGCGGATTTTACGAAATAATTTTATTTTGTTCTTTTTACTAAAGAAAATAATTTTATTAATTTCTTTAGTAGAAATTAATAAAATGATTTTTGTAAAATATGCGAATGTGCCTGTTACACATTTCTCAGATACTGCGGCTTTTTATCCAAATACTCCTTAACACAGAACATATGTATTTTTTATGTCTGGCTCACCATTATATTTAAAACCATTCTCGAACCTTCAATCATTATATAATTACCTCACTATAGCGGTAGATAAGTAGCATTAGTCTTTATAAACTGTATCATAGTATAATTTGTGTTTAATGTATAAAATTAATGTTATACATCGTTGTTGAAAGTACTTACCATATAAGTAGGAATACAAAGTATCGGTGGAAGTAAGAAACTGCAGAGTATAGCTGTGCTGCATCGCCTCTCCGTGCACAGTATGTGGTTCCTGTCCGAATACCTGAAAGTAAAATGTACTGATTAATTTTTGTAAGTATCTGCTTCTTTTTCTTCTTATATTTAAGAGCTGGGCTCTTGTCGGAGGAGTGCTTTTCATGTCTCTCTTCATTCCGCTAAGTTCTTAATCTCCTTATATGTATGTTTTCACGTTAAATTTTTCTTTTTTTTGGGCTATAAATTTTCTTCTGGGTTTTTCTACTCCTCTTTTTCCTTCTTTTATGTATTGCAAATATTTTCAAGTATTCTAAATGAACTAAGATCATTATTGCATGGATTTGTGATAAAAGTATTTTTCATTTACTATTTTGCAAAAGAAGAAACTTTAAGTCTCATTTCTTTAAAACAGGAGTTCCCGACCTACCTCTTAGACCCATTAAGCTTTCTCCAAGCGAAATTTTTAGTACGATGTTCCTTTTTGGACGGTACATACTTGCCGGATAGCTAGGCGAAAAAAAGTGTAAGATTTTTTTGCCACGAACTTTTTTAGGGGCTAGAATTTTTTGGACGTTTTCTTAGGGGCTTAAATTTTTGTAACTTCCCAACGAGTTTTCCACAACACTCAGATTTTTTTTGAAGCAATAGTCAAACCTCACTCAAATATAGGTACAGTTTCTTTTTGTAACTTTCGGCCACTACTTCCAATATAAGAGAAAATCATGAGGGATCTGTGCGAGGGATTATATGAAAGTCGGAAAGAAGGAAAAATCAATTTGACAGATTGACAAGTCGTAGGTACTATATTGCGTATTTCATACCACAACAAATATAATGAAATATTGGCCTATTATATGAAAAATATCCACATATTTATTATTTTTTATTAATCAGTTTTGTCCCATTGTTGGGTAAAGGTCTCTCCCATCCTCTTCCACTTATCTCTGTCCTGTGTTAGGCTCGTCCATCCCTTCTGAAATGCGTCGAAATCGTCTTGCCAGCGCTTTTTTGGCCTATCCGGGCGACGGTAACCATAGGCAACCACTCAGTAGTGATTCTGGCCCATTTCTCGCTGTGTATCCTACTGACATGCCCTGCCCAATTCCACTTTAGCATGGCGGTTTTATGGCGGTAATTATTTTTTTTTTTAAATTATATTAAGTATCTTAAATAATATTTATGATTGTTTATGAAATAATAAGGAAATGCCAGTTTAATAGATATCATTCGAGCCGCTTTGGTACCGTGCCAAGCTCTGTGCCTACTCTGTGAGTAAACAAACACATCCTGCGGGATATTAGAAAGCGTTGAGGCGCGGTTATGGAGACATAAAATTTCCTCTTTACACGAACTTAGTGGCTTTACATTGAAACCAAGTAATAAATATCAAAAAGTAATTAAAAGCAGTAGTAGAACCTCTCAGGCGGTGAAGTAGGATCCTCTGTGGTTTGTTGTTTGAAATGTATATGATGATGACGACTTGCAAAAAAGTAGGTTATCAATTTACCGCGATCTTTTTTAGGGTTCCGTAGTAAACAAGGAACCCTTATAGTTTCGCCACGTCTGTCTGTCTGTCTGTCTGTCCGTCCGCGGTCCTACTCAGAAACTATAAGTACTAGAAAGCTGTAATTTGGCATGGATATGTATATTAATCATGGCGAAAAAGTCGTAAAACAAAATATGGAAATTGTTTTTTTTTAGTGTCGCTGCCATACAAGTAAAGAGGAAGTCAATATTTTTTTTCTCTACAAACATATTGTGTGGGTTATCGTTGAAAAGGTTTTTAAAAATATTGTGAGCTTTGGAACACTATTTTTCGATTTAGAGATCCGTGTCTGAAATATTTAGGTTTCAAGTAATTTTTTTTGTTAACGTCACGTGTCCCCCCCATCTATCTGCTAAACGGTTATATATGGACACGTGGAAAAAATCACTAATGTAAAATCAATAATGTAGTTTAAAGGAAAACTATCAGAGCTAAGTAGGGTTAACAAATTAAAAAGTTATAGGTGATCAACTTATAAAATGTACTCGAAAAGGAAAATTTCATACAAATTTAATACTTAGCCGTTTTAGACTGCAAGTTGGCATTTACAACTACGGAACCCTATATTGCGCGTCGCCCGACACGCACTTGGCTAATTATTTCAAGAATGTAGATTATTCGAAGACGCCTGGATCGATTTAGAAGTCTTTTTTTTAGTTTAAAAGGAATATATTAATTGTACCTCAAGTATGCAATTGAGATACAAATAATATCATGTTTTTAAATACCTTATTAAAAAGATTCATTTTTTATAGATATTGATTTTATTTTTAGTCTACTTTTGGCGTTCAATCACACTAATCCAAGCTTATGCCTTCACTTAAGGACAGACCAAGCTGAATATGGCCTTAAAGAAGTAAGTACCAAATGAAATTGTTGGTCTAAATGGCTTTCCTTGATTTTGGCATTCATGGCAGACAGCTTTTTAAGGCTGCTTCCAGCGCTAGCGACCTTGATAATACAAAAAAACACTCTTTCTGTAAGTGAGATTATCAGAAATCCTCGCACAACTTTTAGCTAGTGTCCTTAAGTTACATTAGAATCTCAAACATCGTTGAAATACAATACGCTGTAGTTTCCTTTGTAAAAATTACTAAAAACGGCCACTTTATACACTTTTTGTAAGGTTTCTAAATCGGATAGTATTTCAATGACTTTCGAGGTTCTAATGTAACTTAAGGATACTAGCTAAAAAGTTGTGCGAGGCTTTCTGATAATCTAACTTACAGAAAGAGAAATTAATTTTTCTGTATTTTCAAGGTCGCTAGCGCTGGTAGCAGCCTAATGGACGAGGCGGGTTCAGTGCAGTTTCCATTATGAGGAAGTAGGCTGTTTATAAGATTTATGTTTTCCATTTGTACATTTAGATAATAATGACGTAATTTAAAGATGTTGCCAAACTTCCATAATGAAATAATAATGGCGTAATTTAAAAAACTTTCAGAATGAATCCCTAAGCATATTTCGCCATTCGACCAAGAAGTTTATTATATGTTGGGTATAATGATGGCCTTTTACATATGAGTGTAAATGATATGTAATGCAAAGTATGAATAATATTTCCAATTCAGTTTGGTATAGACTAAACTAGATTGCTCTGGGCTAAACACGCTTAAGATAAACAGATTTGGCCTAGGACAAACTAAATTGGTCTGATATCAGGTTTGCCCGGTAACATACACATATAAAAGAAATTCTTTGTATTTTATCAATGATATTTACTTATTATTATAACTGAGGTAATTGTACATGTTCAGTATCAAGTCTTTATACCTAATGGGGCGTACAGAGTTTTTTGAGTCTTGCTGTAAGCAAACAGAGGTTAAGGTAAATAATACATTTAAAAAAATATGACTAATTCCCGAGGTGCATGTGGCTGACACGGTATGACACGGTAATAAAAGGTCAAGAAGTAGATGTATATGATAAAATATACAAGAATCCATTAAGAATGACCTATTTCAGAAGAATTTATAAAATTTTTGTCAAAAATCTTTGATTCCAAATTAGTTTATCTTTGCTGTTTAACTTTGCATCAACTTTTACATCTTAAAATTTTTGTCGAAAATCTTCTAAATTAGTTCCTCTTTGCTATTAAACTTTGCATCAACTTTTACAGGTTTATTCTATAGAGACATACAGAGAGACAATCAGACGTCAGTCTGATTTCCGCAGGCTTTATTCCAGTTTTACGAGTACAAAAACCTACTAAAGAGAAAATGTTCTGTATAAAATCCGCCTTTTCAAGAGTTTTCTCTCGTGTTTCTGATGGTCGAACAAAGTTCGTGAGATACTTTCTGAAGTTGAATATTTAAGTGAATATTGTAGAGAGTTCTGAAACTGGACAAATTGAAATAAGCCTTGGATTCAATACTTTAATTACCGGACTGAATAAAAATGTTATGTTTATTTTTAAGTCTAATAAATAATTTGTACCATTATAAGGTTTAACAAAATATAGTTGAAGCTATTTTAAGGTAAAATTTGGCGAAAATTATTGAAATATTACAAAAAAAAAAACAGTGGTAAATTAATTAAATCGTGTTACGAAATAGGCTTACTTTGATACATATATTATCTTATTTATCTACGTAGGTGAATTTAACTGAAATTCTTTGGTTAGTACATTTATTTCTTACGTGGTTTAAGTCTTTATAATGTTTTGTTTTTGTGACATTTTGTCTTTTTGTACAATTCGATTCGTTTTTATGAACACAAAATGACTTTACTTTAAACATATTAATGAAAATGAAGGTATACATTTTAGAGCAATAACCTGCAAAGTTCAACATGAACTAAATTAGTAATTTAAACTCATAAATTTTCAGCGCGAAACTAGTAAAAACGACTTATTCGATTAAACTTTCCTTGACGTAGGTATGGCGTGTTTTGTGATTAACGCCGGTTAAAGTACTGAATACACTAAGTACAAACTAGTTTCAGAAATACTTATTTGTCACCTTGTGAAGTACAAATAAGGAATAGTTTGAATACACAAATAAATCAGGTGACAATGCAATGAGGCTAGGTATAGGAACTCTATTATGAAAATGAATTAAACGTTATGGTTTACTGAATACTATGTCTTGACTACTTTGGCCTTGAAACAAAAGCTTTAGCAAAATGTTATTTCTATAATAAAAATTTTAACAAAAAAAAAACATCTTTTGAACTTTGAGGAACTGAAATTACTTTCAGGAGTTTCTTTCAAATCTCCCAAGTTCTTCATTATATCTTCACCAAATTATTATGGGACCCTGGGAGTAAGGGCTTTGAAATAAAACAAGAATATCAAAATTGCTTCACGGTTGACGGAGATATCGCGTAACATACATACAAAAAAAACAGTCGAATTGATAACCTCCTCCTTTTTGAACTCGGTTACAAATCTTATTTGAATTTTCTCTCAGAGGCAGATACTACTTTGGTCGAGTGAATATCAAAATTTCAAAACCAAAACTTAGCGATTTCTTATTAATTTATTTGGTACTTATTTTCTCAAACAAGTTAAAAAATTGTTAATAGAAAGTTAGAAAACAATAAAGTAGAAAAAGATTAATCTTCTTATTTCTCACTGGGTACATCAAAAATTACTCTAATTTTTTCAATTCCCTAAATAATTATTAAATGCCAAGTTCAGCAGACACACTCATTATCTGAATTCAGAAGAAAAACTTTTTAAATATTAGGAAAAATTGAAAATTTACTTACTTCCCTACGGAAAATATTCTACATAGCCGAGAGCGAAGCTACGAAATTGTTTCCTCTCGAACGTGAAATGTCTTTCTTTGGTGTGTAATTGGAGCAATTATTATAACAACTTAGGTACTTTTAAAATCACTTTGACTGACGTAGATTTTATAACAATGCAAATGCAATCTGTCGTATTTCTGTCCTGAAATCTTTGGAATATACAAATATTTAAAATTGAAATTGAAAAAAAAGTGCATTTATTTTTGTTTACGTTTGGTTTTAATTAATTTTGTTTGTAAGACTCATTAGGAATGTTTGTTTACCAACAAAATATTTAAAATACCTTTACCGCCTAAATAGTTAATTGCTTTTGTGGCTGGGTAGGAACAAATGAACAGATTACTGTGGTGTATCTTAGTGTAGTATTAACATTGACAAATAAACTAAGTTACGTCCGGACTCCGAATCCCTGATTAATTAAAGAGGGACTTAACCCGGCAGTTTGTCTATAGCATTGTAGTGAGTATCTATAGGCATAAAATAGTGATTATAGTTTGGGATAGCAACATGCATTTCGGGCATCTTAGTTTTAAACTGCCTTTCTTCTAGTATATATTTTTTGCTATAAAGTATTAAATTCAACACAGTCACAATAAAACATCTATTGGAACGAAATTCCTTATCGCGCGTTGCGAAAGGGGGCTAGACGGAAAAAATTAAGACCAAAAGTTGTAACGACACTTTTTGTGTGAAATATTTATGTGTAAATATATATACATGTATGTATTTATGTAGGTCTATTCTATTTATTACTATTGTATTTATGATATTTGATAAGTAATTATGATTCTGGCTTATATATTTTATCTGTTATTTAGACGCCAACTTTCTCGTCTGTTTTCTTTTTTCTGAAGGTTGGCAGAAAGAGAAAGCTTTAGCATTAAGTCCACCTATTGTAGCTTTATGCTCAATAAAGTTTTTAAATAAAATAAATATAGTTTTTGACTAATACCACTGTTTAAAAATTAAGTCAAAATAAGACGTATATAATTAAAGCGCTAAATAGGCGCCAAGCAGGAAAATGGACAAGTGTTGAAATGAAATAGATGAGTTTATATTTTATTTACAATATAAGTAGACCATATCTTTTTATCATTCTGGGAAATTAGTTTCAGCTGTATTAGTTTTAGTAAAGAAAAGGCACAATAATTTATTAAAATGATGAACATTTGCCACGAGTAAGAATCGAAACATGACAATGATTACATTGATACATCCCAACAAAAAAAAAATGTTTATTATTATTGTTTATAATAAATATCATAAACAAAATTTGCCCTTCAAATTACCAGAAAAATGTCTCTTTACAATGGAACCGAAATATTCATTTTCTACACCTACTCAAGACAAGGTATTTAGTTCAGTCAACTGAACTGAACTAGTAGGAACTAAGGTTCAAGACTTATGCCCCATCAAATCTTATCTAAAGGCTATATATTAAGTACAACACATATTTCTTCGCCCAACCATAAAAAGAGCTTGTAAGGGTAAAAGGAGCAAAAATCCTATTCTTTATTGGACTTTTATAGTCGTCAGACTTCAGCGATTAGGAATTCATTCGGTTGTAGTTCATTTTCAAAGGAAAATACATCTAAAGGGAGATATGTAGGAAGTAGTACGTAATTACATTTTAGCTCTAAGATGATCAAAGTATATATTGTGAAATTAAACTCATTTACTTTATTTACTTTGTACTAACTTTATGGTAATTTGTAGAAATGTACAACAATTACATTTGTTTTTGTAAAACTAACAAGGAATATACATATGATGCTTACCTACTTACACAAAAACACCGAAAGAAGAAAAAGATCTTTGTATTAGTGTTATTAACTGTTGCGCTTTGAGACTGTCTGCGACCATGAAGGATGTAACTCCTAATCGAGACGTTAAGCACAATAAAAAAGGTTTGTACTAAGTCCCCTTTACACAGGTCATGTAATATTTTATGGCTCTGACACGCTGCCGCGTGTATACATTTTTTTTTATATTCCTTCCTTAGTAAGGTGTTCGGTACTGGCTGAATATTCCCTTCAAGTATAGGGATATGACGTCCGTCCGTCTTTTCGATTATCGAAAAATAATGGACCCATATTTTTCCAGTATTTTACCAAAAAAGTTAAAAATTCTCAAATGTACTAAGCATAGTTCCGGAGGGGGACTCGCGATGTCACTGCCAAGTAAAAATCGTACCTAGCCGTGACGCCATGTAAAATTTAAATGCGCTGTGTTCTTTAATCTGAGGTGTTGTATCTTTGTAATTGTTTTGTTTCTTAGATAAAAGAAAAAATACGTGTACAATATTTTTTTATAATAAATAAATAATACACTTGCTCATAAAGTGGCTCTATGGTCACCGCAATTAGGCACATAATGACACCCATAATCAAACTGTGACTTTTTCATTGCTTTAACTCACTAGTGAGTTATAGATTTTTATAGATTTAAGAAGTTGCATGAAATGATTGCTTGCTCATTTCATGCAACTTCTTATTTAAATAGATAATTTTAACTCGTACGTGTTTAATAAATAAAACTTTCACTCAAATATAACTTTTGTTTTCTCTGTAATAAAAGAAAACTTTAAATTCCCCATTTTGTACGTGGCAGAATAGGCGCAAATCTTATGCGCGAAAAAAAATAAACCTTAACTCTTTAGTCTGTGGCCGATCGCGATGCGCGCGCATAGGAAAACTGATTAATTTTTCCCGCCATCGCCATAGCAAAACACTTTTTACAACTCGTTTTCACTGTTGAAATTATATTTATTTATTAATTAAAATGTCTACAAGTACTAGTTACAAAGAAAATGATTTATGTTGTACACCGCCCGATATAAGATGTGAAGCCCTTAACGTTGTAGAAAGTTTACTACCTGAAAACTCCAAGGAAAAAATCTATTAGCGTACCAAAATTTCATAAAATGGCAAAACAGCAAGAATACGTTACATACATTCTTTACATTCATACATTTTCATACATTACATACATTCATACATTCTTTTTCAAAAAATGTGTTCATGGCGTACTTTAAAGAATTATCTTTTAAGTACAAACCTAGCTCTTTGTGGTCTTTTTACTAAATGTTAAAAAGTACAGTCCGAACAAAGAATGGAGTGGACTTGAAAACATACTCTAATTTGTAAGCTTATCTAAAGAGACTATCCGATGGATTTAGAAGCAAGAAATCAAAGGTTTAATCGTCTGACGATATTGAAAATTTTATAAAAGATTCCTACTGACGAAACACCAAGTACATCCAATGATTGGATTTGACCTACCTACACGAATAATGAGCCATCTCAAATTACAATAGAACATGAAGTATTTCAATAAATAATCTATCTGTTGAGACCGCTATGTCATCAAAAACAGTTAATTATAATTTTACTAACTGCACATTTACTAATTGTTTCTCTAAATAAACTTTTTATCTACTAAATAAAATGAGTTTTTATTGTTATTTTATTCGCAAGTGTGTTGAAAAACGTCGTATGATACACGTGTGTATTGATGATTACCGTCCTTGGCTCTCTTAAGACCCTCGCCTACGGCTTGGGTCTCAATGGCGCCGCGGCGGTAATCACCAATGTTACACACTAGTACCATAATGTACTATTTCCATTCATCATTAGCTTGCTTTTCTCTAACACCCTGTGTAAGTAAACTATTCATAATATATTAATAATCTACTAACTTTAGAGGACTTTAACATAAGATTATGTGTATTTCTGGAAAAGCCTTTAAATTATGAAATTTCTATTACAAATTTCTGTAAAGCTTTCGATGTAACTATAGGCCTAGCATTAACCGAAGTTAGTTGTGTACATGTATAATGTACATTATAACTTTGTCTTTATTACAGATAATAGCGAGTTCACCATATTTTATCGAGTTTTCCTTGTCCGATACTGTTCAATTCATAATCTACAAATTAAATGATTAAAGCTTGGCCAAAAACACAGTTTTCCCTATACGGTTGGTTCCTTTAACCTAAGTTTTATTCAGCATTGCATATCAGTGAGGGATAAAGGATATTGTAATATAAGTATGTATTATTTATCTTGTTCAGAACCATTCTTAGGTACATTATACAAAGCTCACGTGTCACAGGAAATTTTCTCACAGTGTGTGTAAAATAAATGCGAAAGTAACTCTTTTTGAATTTCTGTCTGTCACCTCTTCATACTTCAACCACTAATCCAATTTAGATAAAATTTCGGTATTCATATAGTTTGAGATCCGGGGATAAGATATCTTTTACCCCAAAAATAATCTATTAAGTGAATAAAAAGGAGAGTGGAACTTTGGGGAATTCTATTTTGCCATACAAAAGTAGACTTTATTACAAAGTACTAAATTTACGCAGACAAAGTTGCGGGTAACAGCGGTATCTAAAATGACATACTCGTTAAGTTTAAGTCTCAATAATAAGAATAATTTTTAAAAACTAATAATTGACTTCACCCTCAAACTGCAAATCGATTTAGATAAAATTCCTATGAAACCAACTAGTATGCCCTTTCAAACGAAAAGAGTTTTCCAAATCGGTCCTACGTCTTCGAATAATTGGTGAACATACATAAAAAAAGATTACGACGAATTCATAACCTCAGTCGGTTAAAATGACTAAGTAATATTAGTGAGCATCCCTGATATCTCCGAAGTAATTTGTCCCCTCCACGATACCTCAACCAGAAGACTATTATCTTCATTAGAAGGGCAAGCAACCCAGAATAATTACAGGTATTTTCATGACTCATTACACCTTCGGCCTGGAGATGGGGAGACGATAATCGTTTCTCATCAAGGGCGCTGAGATCAGCGCCCTTGATGAGAAACGCTGCTCCCCTGAGTATCTATTGCTTATATTAATTAGTTTAACCGACGTAATGTGCAGTTACCGTAATATACATAAAAAATGCGGTCCTTAAATAAACTATACAACGTGGAAGCATACACGTAATAAATCAAACCACGGGCTGTACTAAATCGCTATAGTACATAATAAAATAGCAGTCAGAAAACAAACAAAAAAAAAATGGAATCGGCAATTCCATTTTTCATTTTATTTTTGATTGTTATTTTAATTTCATTATACTATAGTAATCTAGTATAGCCAGTGATTCGATTTATAACGATACATGTTGCTACAACGCTAATGATTTAAGGAGCACTGGTTTTTCTGTATATTGCTGAAAAATAAACACCCTTTAAATTAGTAGCACACTCAGTGTATGACTGATTTAGCTAAGTATTTTTTAGGTTTCCGTACCTAAAAGGGTAAAAACGGGACTAGCTGTCTGGCACCAGGCTACATATCAAGAACCACGAGTCTACTAGACATTTAAAATTTTCCCAGATAATGTATTTATTTCTGTTGCCGCTAGAACAAAAGATACTAAAAACATAATAAAATAAATATTTAAGTGCTTATACGATAACTATCTGCGCCCCGCAGTGTTACCCGCGCCTAAAGTATTTCTTTCTTCTCTATTCTTGCATACTTATTTTACCAAATTGGTCCAGCCGTTTGCGCATGAAGAAGTAACAAACATACACATACACACAAACATTCGCCTATTGAATATAAGTGTGATAGTGTGATATGATGGTATAGAACCTTTCGTGCGCGAGTCCGACTCGCACTTATAAGGGTTAATAAATACTTACTTGATGGCGACGTATCTCCAAACTGCTAGGGAAAGTGTGAGGCATATCGACGCTGTGTGGAAGATCTGAGCGAAATGCATGTGGAAAAGAAGGTACGCCGCCCACCGGTACGGCATCTCTCGTTGACCAGGTAGAATCTAAACACAAAAAGGTACAGGTAAAGAAAAGTTATTGAGGACCTAAAAGGTAGGTTTTTACAAAAACACATCTTTCCTAATTTGACTTCATTCATAAGCCGTGTGGTTGCTGGCAGAGTAGAATATGGCCACTCCAAGTCCTCCCGTGGATGTCGTAGAAGGCGACTTAGGAAAGACAAGCTAAAAGAGCGTATAAACATCAATGAGACTACCACAATCCGTCTGGCCAGCAAGAAGAGTGTAGGCAAAGTCCTCTGGTTACTCTGGCCAAGTATGGCTCTGGTAGTACAGAGAGGGTCATGCTTCTGCAGTGGAGACAATAGGTGGTTAGATAAAAATCAAAAAATACCATCCAAAATGTTTAATGTGTCTCAACATCCAATCCATTCAAAACCTTATTCAGTCTAGCGTGCCTACGAGGATTTTTTAAAGATCTGAGATTACGTAATGAGGTATAAATGTATTTAGTAGAGTAGAAAATAACATGTTTTGATCTCTTTCCGTAAATAAATTAAAGTTTTAGAAGCTTTTCTGTTTAGAGTTTGCATCTGACGTGATAGTCTGACTAGTTCTTAGCTTTAAATCTTGAAATTAGTAAAATGTAAGGTAGGTAGTTTTTTTAAAAGATTTCTAACAAAGCAGTCCTGATTCTTTATGTAGTTAAATATATTTTTTAATATTTCTACTGAAGGTTTTATGACAATATGCTTAAAAATCGTATAACAAAAAAACGTATATCGTATTGTGTTTGTAGAGTATTGAAAGAGCTATCGCGCTTTTGGCCCAATGTTGAGGTGTAGGCCCCCGACTGACAGTTTCGAGGGTATGCAACCGCAGGAATTTAAGTTAATTTTACATAATTAAGGTTATTTTTTATGTTTGAGTTTTAATTTAGTTTACACAGAGGCATGGAGGCATCTCCACTTCACTCAACCGGCAAAAGCAAAGCTCTTAAATAACCTACAACACATAAAATTTTAGTCATCGTTTTTATCATATTTGAGAATAACTGTGTAATATTATAAAACAAACAATTTTTGTTTCAATTTCAACTAAAATAAGCGAAGATCAATAACTTTCAATAATCATTTTTGTTTGTAAAAAAGAGACCGTAAGTGATATCCACGCTCAGACTTACGTTAGTAATTATATTGTCTTTGCTGAGACTGATAAAGTTTTTATCGTCTATTGAAACAAACGATCTCACATGTGTCATTGATTGATGAAAAGTTGAGTGTCAATGGGTATCACGACGTGATGGATGAATTGACTAGAATAAGATTAAGAAAACTATGCTATCCACATTAATACAACAAACGAACTCTTAAGCTTTTGAATTCAATTAAGAGCGCCTAACTTTTCATATAAACCAGTCTTTCCCAAAGTGGGCGATAACGCCCCCTTGTGGGCGCTGCAGGTCTCAAGGGTAAGAGACCCAGAAAGAAAATGTTTTTTTTTTTTGCGAGGAGCTTTATTTAGCTAGGAGGCCTCTTAAACAACGACTGCAAGAGCTCTCGACTCTCAACAACAACCACATAAATATCATCCTCCACTTTGAGAATAAATATTTACATAATATACATATATAGGTCACAATAATTAATTAATTTAATTTGAAGTTATAGTGGTTTTTAAATATGTGAAAAAATGGGGGCGCTAAAAAAATATTTATTCTCAAAGTGGGCAGTAGACAAAATAAGTTTGGGAACTACTGATATAAACGCTCGAACGTGATTATGGCGTCAGACTAATCGATTGATAACAGATATTTCTTTAAAAAGATTGAATTAACAAGATTTTTTTGCGCTATTTCTAGGTTTCTATTGAAACAAAAGAAACAAATTCAGTTCTGTTTTTATGCAAAAATTTTAATTGAACTTCGGCCGTTCATAAAGCAGTCATAAATTGTAAAAGCAAAGAAAATATTTTTAGATACCTGTAAACCTCGCAAATGTAATGAAGATTCTAAATCAAAAGCATTTTTTTTACATACTTGCAAGGTTTACTGAAAAACACCTGAAACAATAAAAATGAAATTTCCGCACCCTATTTTTCATTTAATTAATAATAATACTATAGTAGCTCCTTTGCCAGCAACTATTGTCGGCACGTTTAAAGGCCTATACAATAGTCAGTAATCATGGTTATGGCACATTACGATTCTATTGCAATATCTCAGCATCAATCCATCCCAATCTCGTTCCATAACCCTCAGACCTTTCCCTTTTTCTGGCAATAGATCTTTTTCTTGCTGAAACCTATTTAAAGGCACAGTTTTCATAGGTATATCCAGGATTAGCTCCTTGAAATGGCAGTAGGCGGGACACATTGCGCGACGAAAAGGTTCTTGAATAGCGACCAGGTACTGGCAAGGGAGGCGTAGGACACCCTACCCACAAGGTGGTCTGACGACCTGACCAAGGTCGCTGAAAAGCGCTGGATGCAAGCCGCTCTAGATCGGTCATTTTGGAAATCCTTGGGATAGGCATAGGCCTGACATAGGTCCAGCAGTGGCCCCCCCGATGTGGTTCCCATCTTGTCGCGATGGGGGGGCTCAGTACCTGCGGTTGCCTCGGCCGCAGGGAAGCTAAGAGGAACCCATTGCCCGGGTTGAGGCTTAGGCCTCCCCGGGCCCGGCGGAGGCCATTCCTGGCAGGAATGGCCTGGCTGTGAGGGAAGGGGGTGACAACGACCCCCCTTCCATCACAGCCGTAGTAGGGGTCGCGGGGGAAGAGGTGTGTCGTTGCCGCTCGCCCTATCCTCCGCGACCAAGCGCGGCCGTGGCGCTTGGCACGGCATCGGTGGGGCCGCAGGGGAAGAGGAGTGTCGGTGTTACGTTGCCGCTCTCCCTATCCCCTGCCGCTCTCCCTATGCCCAAATTATGAGGGCTGGTTGGACGGTGGAAACCGGAGTGGAGGGCAGGCGCGTGTACGTGTCAGCGCGCCTGTCCTTGGGCCAAGAGGCCAAGGCGGCGGTTGCTCCGGCCCCTCTGATTCAACAGAGGGTGCCGTGAGGCCGTTGGCGAGCCGGGGCCGCTTAAGTAGCGGCCGGCCGCGCCGGGGCTGTGGAGCATGAAGAAGCACACGGTCCCGGCCGATAGCGGCTGAGAGGTGACACCGCGGAGTTTTTAGTGGTAACACCACATAACCTTACCGGTGTCGAAGGTGAAATGATGATGGGTCGGTAAGGGCCCTCTTAAGAAAAGCAAAATAAAGAATATGCTATTTATTGTTTTGTCTATTAAAAGGTCTCCTATACTATGGTAAAGATGTGGTACTTACCACATCTTTACCATAAGCTACACCAGAATGAATTTTGTAGATAGTGATAAATCTAAAATAGCTTATGAAATGATTTTAGGAAACATAGGTAATGAGTAAATTTCCTTTTTCACTCGTTTCATTCAGTGAGTCACAACACTCACAACAACTAGATCTCAGTAGTGTTGAAGAGCAGATTAAATATTTTGCTGTGTTAAACAGCAGATTAAATATTTTGCTGAATTAGCAATTTTATCTCGTTATCTGTATTGTGTAGCGGTAGATAGGCAGTAATTTATGCGATATGCGTGGGGCTTGTTGGAATTCAACCTACATGATAATTTTGATAAATTTCATTCATTCCTGTCGTGCGTAGATATATGCTAATCTGTGTCATTTTTGTTCGGATTTGAAAATAATTGGATGCATCTGTATCATACAACTCATTCGTCATAGTTTAAAAATAATACACTGAAAATTCAAAAGCTTTTGCATGCACAAATAATCATAGCTTGAAAGCTACGATCTTCATAAAAAAAAAGAAAATTGTTTACTGACAGATATTACCACCGACTGCTTATAAAACCAATAGACTGTATAATTTCAAACTAGTATTATCTTTTTAAAATACATGAAGTACATGCATACCAGTAAGTACAAAATATGCATGCCATATTTAAGATATTGGCCAAAATTCTACCAAAATCTAACCAGGTTTCAATTCTTTACCATGTAGACAGTAAACGGGATGTATTCCATCATGACGAAAACGTCATTATCGGCCACGGCCAGCCACTTCAGCAGCCGGTCGACGGCGGCCGCGGCCAGGTTGCGATTTTCAGGTTGCGATGCGTAAGCATCGCCATGTTCAGGATATTGACCAAATTTCATGTAAATAAGAAAAAGCATTATTACCAGGTATCTGTAGACGGCAAAAGGGACGTATTCCATCATGACAAAGACGTCGGCCACGGCCAGCCACTTCAGCAGCCGATTGATGGGCGCCGCGGCCAGGTCGCGACGCGTCAGCACGGCCACGTTCAACGCGTTCGCCAGGCTCCCGAAGAAACATACCTGTGGGTAAGATTACTGTATGATTATGGTGTAATTCCGCTTATTAACTTTTTTTACATTTAACATTCTTTCTTTGACATAGGAACTTACTCGTACCTCAAGATATATTCATCTCAGCTTTCAAAAATCATTTGTGTATTTCTTTGTGTGTGAGTGTGTATGCAGTTTTCATAAATAAACGATTTATCTATAAGTAAATATCAAGTTTTTCTAAATATTTGAAAAAATACCTAAATTGTCAACAAAAACAGGATCGAGTTCCCTTCGGAAAATTCTCTACAAGCGCCTAAGGCCGCAATATCGGATTTAATATCAAAATATCGATCGCACCCGCTATTATGAATTGTTCGATTTATATGTAAATGAAATAATCTGTTCACGATGTTCCAGTTTTCACTAACATAACTCGGAACCGCCAAGTAATCAAAAGAAAATACGTTTGAATCTGCCTATTCGCTTTATTAGAAGAAATAAAAAAAACTTTTCTGGATCTATCTACCTTCATATCAAATCCCTATCTCATGTACGTATTTATCCCTTTTTAGAGTTCCATAGTAAACAAGGAACCCTTATAGTTTCGCCATGTCTGTCTGTCTGTATTTCTGTCTGTCCATCTGCGTATAGGTATATTTATCATATTTTTTTTAAGATAGCTTCCATGCATGTGAAAATCATTTTTTTCTCGATTTACCCATCGTGTGGTTTATCGTAAATAGGTCTTTTAAAAATATATTTAGCTTGGAACATCATTTTTTGATTTAGGGATACGTTTCTGAAATATTTGGTTCCCCTCTATCTGCTACACGGTTATATGTGGACAAGTGAAAAAAATTACAGCTGCAGTATATAAAACGAAGTTTAAAGAAAAACTATCATAGTTAAGTAGGGTTTACAAATTAAAAAGTTATAGACGACCAACTTATAAAATGTACTCGGAAAAGGAAAATTTCATACAAATTCAATAGAAAATAAAAAATTAGTTATTAGACGTTTTCAAAGTCGACTTTCTTTCTTACTACATTATGTCATCCAAAAAAGAGTACATTGTTCATAGAAATAAACCTACCAACATAAAATGGGAAGGTATACTGATAGGCACTCTAAAATTATCGGGATATAAAAATTACAGTACCTATCAAAGCTTAAACAGTGACTACGCTTGACTTAGTAATAACCGATTTTCTTTATGGTAGAGCACTGTTTGAATGCCTGGGGCGAATTAAGTGGTGTATAAAATATGGTTGTTGTTGTTTTCTCATTTTTTTGCTAATTTCTTGGAGTTTCTGTATAATGAGAAATGAGATAGCAGCTACACGCCTTCTCGCTGTTGGTTTTATGTAGAATTTATTAGGGCTTTTACCTGCAACTTTGTACTAAGTTATTTATGAAAGTTAAAAAGATTAATTGGAATTAACATGGAAAGCACTCCACCGACAAGAGCTCTTAAATATAAGAAGAAGAAGAAAAAAATTAATTATCAATTCGTCAGTGTTTTTTTTAAAATTGGTACGAACACATTTCATGCAATTTTTTTGATAATATATTACTAAGTTTATTTGTTGTATAAGTCAATGACCTCATCATAAACGGAAACTTATAAATTTGAAGCAATATTTGATTCGAAAACAGGTGTTACATGTATGTTTTTCTTTCTTCTTCCTTTCCGACTTCCAAATAAAAGAAGGTTGTCAATCCGTCGCAATCTTTTTTTAACGTATCAACGTTCAATATTATTTGAAGATGCCTAGACCAATTTGGATAATTCTTTTTTGTTTGAAAGGGTATACTTTTGAGGTTTTATCCATAGAATTTTTATCAAAATCGGTTGTATAGTTTGGGGCAAAGTCAGATTTCAGTTTAAAAAAAATCTAATTTGTCGTTTGCCTATTTGTGCGCTTATTGTTCTTTCGATCTGGTTCTCACTGTCTACATAAAGAGCATTTCTTGGGCTGCTAATAAAAAATCTTGATATAATTTTTCAAAATTAAAGACCGACTTTACCCCCGAACTATACAACCGATTTTGGCAAAATTTCTTTGGGACTACCTACAAAAAAGAATTTTTCAAATCAGTCTAGGCATCTTG
This sequence comes from Acrobasis consociella, assembly GCA_963555685.1. NCBI lineage: Eukaryota > Metazoa > Arthropoda > Insecta > Lepidoptera > Pyralidae > Acrobasis > Acrobasis consociella. The sequence continues at coordinate 10,302,896 of OY743122.1, forward strand.
GAATAATCGGTGAACATACCTATATTAAAAATAGATCGCGATGATTTGATAACCTCCTCCTTTTTTAAAGTTGGTTTAATAGTAGTTACAATGTAAGATTTAGACAGCAAATAGCATGTTGAAAAAGGGATCGTGTATTAATTAATGAAATAAGCCGTGTGGTTTCCAGCAGAGTAGAATATGGCAACTCCAAGTCCTCTCGTGGATGTCGTAGAAGGCGACTTAGGAACTACAAGCTAAACAAAACTTATATACATCAGTGAGACCTTTTCAACCCGTCTAGCCAGCGATGAAAGTGTAGGCTAAGTCCTCTGGCTGTTCTGGCCAAGTATAGCTCTGGTAGTACAAAGAGGGTCGTGCTCCTGCAATGGCGACTCCTGGTGATGATTATTTCATGAAATGTACAGAGTAAATTAAATATCAGTTTATTTGAAGCAACGCGCATTAGCACGTGCTCCAAATTGTCTCGACCGGCCGTTATTGTGCAAAATTTATAAAAATATTTCTTCCATGCTGGTCTGGGAAAAAAAAAAACTAGAATATACCAGCTGCTTCTCTTCCCGCGCAGATCGTAGGAGCCGATCGAGGGAATGGGCGAGATTTGGATCATGGTAATAGGCGATGCGGCTAGCAAGCCATCACTATTTTGATTCCTTTTCCATCTTAACGTCCACCATCACGCTAAGCGTACCTTTGGGTCTTACTCAGGGATCTAGACGTGAAAATGTATCTGTATCTGTGTATATTTATAAGAAATATCATAAGTAGTAAGTTGCATTTTATGGCACGTCCTAAAATGGGTTTATTCTAATAAAGACCCTTTAAGGCTTTCTTGTAAGTAAAACAATACACGGTACACTTAATGCGTAGATAGAAAAACCATCGATCATCCGCCCGGTCACGTTCCGTAAAATGAAAAAGATGGATGGATTTTGTAGAAAATGATAATAAAATGCAATTCTAACAGTATTACTTAAATATTTTAATTCTTTGCACCAATAAGTATGTATATAGAAAATAAATAACAGATTTTTTGTTCTTTCATTAATATGTTTTACGAACCAAAATAAATATTATATTTACTAAAAAACTCTTAAATAAAAGGTACTCATTCTTTCTTCCTTTTGTTTAAGATTTTACGATAAATTAATTATTTGTTTGCCCTTGGTTTGACAAACAGAAAAGATTTCGCTATTGTCTAATCTTTGTTTATTAAGTAGCTAAATATAATTATATTTAGGAGCTATATGAAATCCAGTCTTGTACATGACAGCCCCTAAATTGATATTGCGAGAATAATACTGTACGCCGGATATTTGTACATATAGCAAACGCTATTAATGTTTTTGGTATTTCGCGTGTGTAAGTGGCCAACACCGGTAGATAAGATTCTTTTTATAGCTACCTTAAGGTATCCGACATAGCTTAACGACTGCTAGGTATACATGATGTCAGCCGGGACCAATGGCTTATACGTGCCTTTCGAAACACGGAGGAGAATCTAATTTTTTTTTTATGCCATTTATGTTGTTCACCCATCACTTCATCGAGATATAGCTTAATAGACTTAATTAGTACTTTGGCCTCATAATAAAGCTTGTGTATAGGCACAAAAAAATATATTTTTTAACTTAATGTTTTACGTGCACCAGTTATCAAAAATGCAGAAGAAGATAGACACAACAAATTTTATGAGGTTATGTTGAAACTGAAAAGTTATATTTTGATTAAAACTAACGTGTGGCACAGACATTATTACAATGAATTATAGAGTCAGCTACTGCCGACATGTGAGTCGCGAGCTGGTGCGGTGTACGGACCTTTATCACATTCGCCCTGATGAAGACCTTCGGATGAGGTCGAAACTGACTATTTAACTATTAATAATGAAAAGTTATATACGTGTAAAATGATGAAAACTATATTTACCTATTTGTTGGAAAATTTTAAAATGGTTAATATTTTTCCATGTATACAAAACCTTATTCAGTGCTTATTCATAGACAAAATAATTTATAGGCTTACTTTTCTGGTAAAATTTCCCGAGAGATTTCAAATACAAGAGCTAAAAGCAGTCCATCAATTCACATCGTGTCAATATTATTTATTCGCTGTGTAATTTAGATGTATTGTTCCACGTGAAGCATGTAGAATCTGATTTGAAAGAAAATGACAGATGCTTTTCAGAAATTAGGTTTTGGCAGTAAATTTTTCAGATCAATTTGGTATACAAATGTATAATTCTTTTTCCCTTGCTGTGTTTATATCTATTGTCGGTTAAAAGCATAGACGTAGAATTCTTTACTGCGAAAAGCACCCCATCTATTTTTACATAATTATCTTGGTCTTGAAGACCTCCGTGGGATAGTGGTCACCATGCTAGTCCGCCACTCAGTGACCCCGGGTTCGAACCCCGGTCAGGGCAAGTTGGAAAATAGCCTTTTTCAAATTGCCTTGGATCTTGGATTTTTATCTATATATGTATTTGTTATAAAATACAGTATCGTTGAGTTTGTATCTCTTAGCCATCCGAGGTCCAATTGGTGGTAATATGTGCCCATATATCTGGATGCATACGGTTGACGAGTCCCACCCAATAAGAGTGACGACAGGGTACGAAAAGTATGATTGTAATTAGTCCGTCTTTTAGATTATCGATGGACAAAAACATTTTTCCATTCATGATGCCTATTCCAATAAATTCAACATCTTTTCGTTATCTTTGTGATGGATCGGTATCAAGATTGTATTTTAATAATTTCGTTCCTGTTTATTATTGTAAACGTTACAAGACAAAGCACTGAAAATAGTCAAGGTGGCTCAGTACTGCTCGTCTTAACAGCTTTATAGATTTTAAAAACACAATATTTCAGTAATTAATGAGTGTTAAAGAACTAAACGATCTCAGGCCAACCAGGTAGGTAATCTTAAAGCAAGCTTAACAGACCACATTACACGTCACAAATTGTTTGCCACCGTGACACAGAATTAATAATAGTATTACATACAGAACGGAAACTCGCACCGTCCCCCGCAATCTGGTGTCCCCGCAACCCCTCCCCCGTTATTGTGAGGTGTAAGTGGCAGTAAAACAGGGTTATTGGTAGTTGCACGTTGACATTACGCGAGTCACTTAGGATTATTGAATTATAATGGTGAGAAACTGCGCACATTATCATTGTTTATCCACGGAAAACAATAAATAACGAAAATTTTATAGATTTCTGAGTGATAAAAACAGGTAAGCTAAGCAACAAATTCTGTGGTGGCGACCCTGATTGTTTAACTCACACATTTGACGTGTGCACGGACGGATTGTTTCGTTTGTAGTAGTACTAGGTATATATGCTGCTCCGCTTGTATGAAGTGCCATACCTGTGACCGTGATTTCTGTGAGTAAATAAAAGACGATTGGTTTTAATTAATACCCTGTCATATACGTCATTATGCGTAATAAGAAGCCTAGAGCCATAAATAAGACCTGAAAGCGTCACGTTTACCGTGATGGTGGAATATGGGAATAAAACTAATGATGGGTTGCTAGCCGCACCTGCTTATGACATCATTCAGATTCTCGCTTACTTATTAGATCGACTTTTACCCTCAGCGCGGTATAAACTCTAATTTACCTATAGGTATCTTTGTAAAATTTAGTAGGTGTGGAGGGCCAATAGAATTTCGGTTCAAACAAAGTTTGAACATGAGCGAAATCGATCAAGAGGTGGCTGAGATTTAGATGTTCGTGAGACCACAGTTTGGGGCAAACCATGTATAATTTAGAGTTTATCCCGTACTGATTGCAAAATTCGTTCTAATGAGTCAGCGTGAATCTGAATGATGTTCCTTTATGCCACCTTCACCTACACCATCACGATATACGTGAAATTGCTCTCAGGTTCAAGGGCCTGAGGCTTTACCTATCTTATCTCTATCTATCCTATCTATCTTTTATTTACTCACGGAGGCAAATAATTCAATTAACTTGGGAGCTACTTAACTGATATAAAAATAGAACCAAGATTTTCTTTCCATCTTCACTATTATTTTAGTCCTTTATGTAGCTACTCGCATTATCCTGGTGCCAAATAAGGATCCAGACAGTTAGAGTGATTTATATGAGAGTTGAATACCAAACTTGGGTATAAATTTAGAATACAAAGGAAAATTTGGTAAATTGAGCGATGTATGAAGGACGCACCCGATATCAATAGGATTTATTTTAAAATGATCAGGTTACGTAATTTACAAACACGTTATATAAGGCCTAACATAATTACTGAATAAGCCCCCAATCTGAAAATGGATGTAAAATACAAAATATTTAGAAAACATAAACTTTTTTTAGAAATAATGAAGGTACCTACAATCCATGAAGCCAGAGAACATCCAAAGTCCACGAAAGGAATATGGATTCCAGGAAAACTTAAAACTCGTTGGGAAGACGACGTGGCAAGTTGCAGAGAAGGAATGCAAAGAAAAAAAGAAAATAAATCTTTAGTAGGCAAACAAAATCTTATGTACTAGACTTATATCTATTAATTAAGAGTGCTGAAAAGGCGGCCAGCTTCGCTTTGTCTTGCGGTGTAAACCACAGCGCTAATTTTCAACTGGTATCAAGTGATTCAGAGGTTAGATAGCTTTCTAAAACAATTACTTGATAATCAAATTAAAAACGTATAAATTTTTGGTACTTGGGAATTTATCTGATTGTTTTTGAAGGTTTATTTATACTTTTACTTTGTAAAGAGCGAAAAACCCAAGGTGGGTTTTATCCCGGGTTTAGTCAACTTTAGTTTTCAGAGTCAAATCTAATATATTTACTAACAGACTTACAGAGTATTGACTGTCAAATACACTCGCTTTTTAGGGTCAAATTAAATTAGATAGACATAATACGCCTGCAGCTGTGTTATTCACGGTTTTTATTATAGGTCTCATTTCGCTAATCTGTTTCAAGTGTAATTAATTGCTAGGGTGACATTGCATGACGATGCAAAAACTAACAACATCGGACAGATCCGGCGTTGGAAATGATGATTAAGGCGCGGTAGGTTCACAGCTCATTATACTATGAGTGTTTCTGAAAAATTACTGTAATAAATTAGTTAATAAAACTACAAGGAACAATTTATTTTTCAATAAATTTGATCTGCAATTCTACACTTTTCTACAGAATCCAACACTAACCAAAAATAGATTCAGCATTTTGACTCCATAAATCACAAACATACCTCTAAATTTATTATAAAAAAATAGTAAGTATTTTATACAACCATACCTTTCACACAAGAGACGCTTTTCTTTATTCCTTTTTCTCTACTATTTAGGAATAAACAAATAGTTTTTTGTTTAATAAATTAGATTATAGGTTCTTTTATACTGACACGGCTCTAGGTTGCGCTATCGTTGAAATATTTCACCCCAACTACTTCAAAGTTATTAGAACCATTCATTTCCAACAATCGCTAACAAGGCTTTGATTAATTATGTTTCCTCATACAAAACTCGAGAAGGCCAAAACTAAAGGGATAAGGGATTATTATGTCAAAAGTACTGCCATTGAGGTCGAAGTGGCCTCATTAATAATCCATTATGTATATTTATGTCATGGTATCGAAAATGTTTGACCGGCCATTAGGTTGTGTCCGAAGATCGCTAATGAAAATTAATTAATACTCAGTATCGGGTATCACCATCGCAATTTTGCTATGTTATGAAATTCTCTTTTTGACGAGGCGAAAAGATAATCATCGTCAATGAATTTTAGAAGTCAGTTCTTGACGGTGATATTTTCTATGTATCATATTTTTAGCTAAAAGTGTCGTACAATATGACTTCTCTAGGTAGACTCTAGGACAGTAAGTAAGGCTTAGGTTACGTTTCACTTGCTATTAGGCGTGAAGAGGGCAAATGGGAACAACTGATATGATTCAGATTCTCACACATTTCCTCGGCTTGGCGCAGGAAGAGATAAAGTTGGTACATACCATGAATTTTTTCTTCTAAACCAGAATGAAAACTTTTTTATGCATGCTGACTATTGAATATGCGTAACTAAATATCGTTTAATTCTCATGACTTAACTTATTCTTCTTATTTAAGAGCTTGACACTTTTGTCGGAGTATGCGCCAGGCTTCTCGATCTTCAGCTTTGTTTCTTAAAGCTTGATACGACACGACCCCTGCCTTTTCTTTGATGGATGAAATTGGAAAAGAAGGGGGAACATGATTTTAACTTGATACGACATGACTCATTATTTTAAAAAATACTGGCAGGAAGGTTATAGGGTAGAATAGTGCCAGGGAGACCAAGAAATAGTTATTTTCATTTATAAGAAGACAAAAACATATGACATGTTGCAAATATGTTGCGCAAAACTATTTTATCTATTTTAACTTTTTATTATTTATTGATGATGAATCCAAACGGGAATTTAGAAGCAAGATATTTAATTTCTTCATCAAAGTCAAATACAATTAAGAAAATATAAATCAAAGTAACTTTTATCTTACTACTACCTTACAATTTGTATAGATCAGGAAGACTTTGTAATAAATGGAAACCAGCGATCTGAGAAATTTAACTTAAATTGACAAATTAATGAATCTTTTTGCTAAAATTTCAGACAGACTTATAAATTTAAATAATGCTGCTTAATTTCTTTATTAAAATCCCACAAAAGCCCTTTATTGTCATCGTCAGATATTAATTATAGTATAAACTTTGAAGTTCATATTTAATTAATATCATTCAAAGCTTATATATAAGTTTATAACATGCGAAAGCAACATGAAAATATTTTTGTTTAAAAATTCCGATAATTATTTATTGTATTTTATTTTTAGACCATTTGTATACTTTAGAGATACAAATGGTCTCTACAAGTAGAAAAATTTATTAAGAGGATTAAAGATTCTTTTTAAATTAAATATATGTGTTTACATACACATGTATTTAATTAGAAAAACCCGTATGGAGTAGATAGACTCAGAAAAAGCAGAATCTAAGGCTTGATTCCAGATTAATTTCCACAATGTTGCGGTTATAACGCCTATGAGTAAGTAGACATTATTTTATGTCCTTTGGGTGAACCCGCAAAGGTAGCTAGCAATGTGTTATTAGTTATACTAAGTTAAGGTGAATCGTTTCATCCATTTATAGTAAGTAATATCTTTTATGAAAATATTTTGCACTCGATCTTATTGGGTCTATCTAAGTGATATTTGGTAACTAGAAATCCCACAAAACACTTCTTCTTCTTCTTATATTTAAGAGCTGGGCTCTTGTTGGTGGAGTGCTTTCCATGTCTCTCTTCCTTCCGCTAAATGTCACTTCCACAAAACACATAAATCTAAAAATGTTAATAGCTGCGATGTTTTATAGAATTCTGAAATTTATTTACCTATAAGAAATATCAAATGTGTGCCAAATTTCATGTGCTGTGCCAAATTTCATGTATGTAGTAGATTTTGAGTTGTGAAAGGGGCAAAAGTATTTCGAAATGTTTCATGTAAATGTAAAAGGAACTGGCGACCAATTACTTTTTCTGAACTTGGCTTTGACACGCTGCCGTGTCAAAATTATCAATTCTGAGGAATTGTGTCAAAAGGCGATGTGGCGTTATTTCGGTATTCTTTTCCCACCGATACCATCACGCTTAACATGGCCTTTGGGTGTTATGGCCAGCTTAAAGCCTATGCTTTGTCTATCCCGTAAATATGAATCCCAAGTACAGACAACCAGAAACACTAAGGCTTTCTAACAATATAAAAAATGGAGTAGGTCGTTTTATCTATTTTCTGTGAAAACATTTATCAGTTTCTTTTACACCTAAAAGCACCGTTGGGCCCTAAAATATTTAGGTTACTATTCAGTGTCAACTCCAGTGAATTACCGCAAAATGCCTCTCACCAACGGGTGTTTTTTGCAAGCATCGTCTTATAAATAAAACAGTCACTTTAACTCGAGCACCGCATTTCCACGTGGAGACGTTTGTCGACAAACTTTGGAGGAGTTATCGCTCAGGCTTGTTTTCGAGGACAGTTTCATGATGGATGAGGAAAATATCGCTATACTTATACAACTTAGTCGTAAAAGGTATTAAATTAAAGGAGATCGTAATCAATAAAACGATCAAATTTTAGTACCGGACCAAAATCGCGAATGTTAATTGCTGTTTCATGCCATCTAGATTTAATTACTTGGACAAATGTACGTTACTTTACACTGTACTTTCGTCCACACAGATCTTAAATGAAACCGTCCAAGTGCGAGTCGGACTTGCGCGCGAAGGGTTCCGTACCATTATCTATATTAAAATTTAGTTGTTGTATGGGAGCGCCACTAAATTATTAATTAGCAACAGAAATATCATTTGTGAAAATTTCAACTGTTTAGCTATCACGGTTTATGAAATACTGCCTAGTGGCAAGCAGACGGCTGTTTCTGATTAACAGATGACAGATCTTTAAAAGGTATACTAGGAAATTGTAATGTTAAAAGGTTTACCTGCATGTTCGGATAAACAACAGTGCCTTACATCTACAACAAACAAGTAGACAATCCTTTGATAGCTTTCAACATGTAATCCCTTGTTACCGTCTAAGCGCGATAAACAGACAAGCGACAGTAGGTATGCCCGCAACAAGTACTAGTATTTATTCTGTGCCGCGACACATGTCGGCGACGGTCGGCAACCATCGGCGACCGTCCTATCATAAACTGTCAAATTTATCATAAACTGCCACGCGAGTGGCCACTATATAATATACACTAAGCCCACGACAGGCGACGATCGGCGACCGTTTCGCTCGTCTGTTAAAGCCCTGAGGTGGAGCATTTGATGTTTGAGTTGAATAAATATCTAAAATTAAACGTATAAAATATAAATTCATTTTTCAGCATAACAAGATGATATCAGTTCCAAGTAAGAAGTTTTTTAATTCAGCGCCGTTTATTAAAACTCTTTCATTCGTCCATAAACAAATCATATTTTTACCGCCCATTGATATCTACGTTTATGAAACACATTAGCAGTAGGCACGTCTTTTTCCGTCATATCCCAAACACAGATCAACAGTCCAAAAATAACCACAGCAAAAATCGAATAGAGTAGATAATACTCACGATAAGACTGAGGTATCCATGAATGCCGTTGTAAGCCAGGATAACGTCGCGGAAGTTTCCCTCACAGTAGTCACAGCCGATCTCAGTAGACTTGGTCAAGTTCAGCCGGCTTCTCCATCCATCCACAAGTTTCACAAGAGTCCCAAAGTCCAATGGCTCATGGCTACTATTTTTCGACGACTGCTCTTTCAAAGCTGATAGGAACTGTGACAGATCTATAGCACTCCTATTCTCGTTATCCACTTCTGTCGCCAATAACATCTCTTCGAACAAATTGGTTAAAGCGTGCGTTATATTGGAACTATCATCTGACATTTTTCCTTTAAAAACGAGGGGAGCTCGTCTAGACGCATAACTTTATCCTTTTTGATGGTGTCTGATTCGTAGAGACGTCTCGATGTATTGTGTTATTTATTTTCCCTGAAACAAATGACTATTATTAATGTGGCGTATCGAGTAACTCATCTCATCACTAAGGTAACAGACATTACGTATTTTATTTTCTAGAAAGATGTCATATTTCCCTACTTTCGCTAATGTACTGTGGAAAATAGTTGAGTTTTCTTTCTGTATTTTATTTTTCAGCTCGGAGAGAAAGCTGGACTTTATAAAGAAAAGAAAGAAGTTTACACTGACTTACGTTTATCGAACGATAAATTGATGCGATTTGAAGCCAATGAAGCAAAAAATCTCAATTAAACGTAGATGTTAGTTAGTTGAAATCTTTATTGCACCTAACCATAATATTACAGAAAATTAAATAAGTTAAAACAAATGTCAAAAGGCGGCCTTATCGTAACTGCAAACTTTTTGTATTGTACTTGGAGATGTTTGACGAAAACAGGGAAAAAAGAATAGAATACAGGTAGGTACAATCAAAAAATAAACACACTTACATAATATATACAATGACATACATACATACATAAAATAAATACATACATAAGGAAAATGAAAGAAGTCATGGGATAGTTTGTGTGACTTCACTTAAGATTTAAAGCTAGCGTTTTAGCACGCTTTTTCCTTACATAGCAAAAATGCGAAACTACCTAAATTTTTTTTCTATGATCGTCTAAGGTTTGGGCTACATTTATCAGAACGGAACGCTTCAGCACCAGCCATGCTGAAGCGTTCTGTCGCCTTCTCTTGCTCGTAATTCAGCAAGCGAATAAAGTTGTACCATATGAATAAAGTATAAAGGACTACTTTTAAATAAAGCCTGGGAATACTAAGTAGTATTCACTAAAACTATACACCTATAGGTCAATGAGAAATCATAGTATAAAACAAAGTCGCTTCTCGTCATTCTGATAATGTATGTACTTGTATGTACGCTTAGATCTTTCAGGCTACGCAACGGATTTTAGTACGGTTTTCATTTTGAGAAAGAAATTCAAAAGGAAGCTTTATATGTATTTATTTATATATTGCTTGTGCAAAGCCAGGGCGGGCTGTCGATGTATTATTAATCAAATTATACGAATATTATAAAGGCAAAATTTTGTGAGTGTGCGTGTGTGTGCATTTTTGGTCACTTTTGATAAAATTTTTGAGAAAATTTTGGAAAAAAAAATATTTTTAATAATTTTGGGAAGATTATACCTGGGATTAACACATACGCTACCCTTTTGCGGGTATCGCCGCTGTGCGTTGCTAGTTCAATTTAACTTAATAAAATATTCTTAACAAAAATCAAAAACTTCTATCACATAGACGAAATGCAATTAAAATCCTAAAAAACAGTCATGAAACAAAATATTACAAAACGTAAAAACTGGATTTAATCGTTTTCACAGTCAAAAATGTGCAAACCTCAGGTGCAAACATAAAAAAAAATGTCACAAAATAAAAAATGTATTTATTTAGTCTGTTTGTTTATTATTTCAGAAGCTTTACTTTACTCGTACAGGACAGTGTTTGGTATCATTTTTGAATTTTAGTCGTGTAGATAAAATACACATTTTGCAAATTAAATAATTAAATACTGCCCATATAAAGTGTTTAAATAGCGGACTTAACGTCATTTTGCATGCCCTGTCCGTCAATTGTTGAAACAAGTAAAAAGAATAGTTTGGATTCTGCAACACAAAATGTTAAAAAAAGGATAAATAAATAACTACAAGACTAGAATAATATTATATTAGTTAAAAAATACCTTTATGGATAAAATAAATAATTATTTCTAAATAATTTTTTCTATACTTTTATTTATAATACACAAATAACGTATAAAATAAATATATGGCTGCTAATTACTCAGCGTCATAAACTTTTATAGAAGACACCACCAAGCCACCAACGCATTTACAAGTAGGTATTGTGGGGTTGATAAAATAAGAAACAATGAAGCCCCAAACAACGAGACTGTTGCTCATTTAACTTTTATAGATAATATCGATACAACTACTCTCTTCTAACGGAAGCTCGTTTTCAGGAAATAGTGTTGCCCTATTCATTATTGTTACTTTAATAAATATTCAACACTTGCAACGTATATTGTATGCGTATATTACAATTACTTACAGTATATATCTTAATTATTACTACACTCCACAATTATTCGTTGACTGTACTATACCGTCTATACCCTTCTTTCCTCTAGTTGCTTTTACACAAAGACTATAATACTTAGGTGTTTTATATGATTTCATGTACATTCCCTGTCTTGATTGTAGTCTTTCAAAACACGTAATGTACATGAGAAAAGACACTGAAAGAAGACAAGTGAAATAGTAGCTGTTTTAGTTGTGGCGATTTATAGCCCAGACTTCTCTTTCTACCCTTTTCTTCTCCACTGCAAACCTAGGTACGATACCTTTATAGTTCTTTGTGACTGTTGTGAGGTCATTTCTCCGTGTAAAATCTTTGATGATATCGGAGGAGGCGTGACCATGATTATTTTTATCCAATATAACATATCGTACTGCATTTATCTTAAGAGTTCTCTAACCCTAGAACAAACTACCCTTTCCCATACAAACTTAGTCTAAGTTTTTTTTTCGAGACGACATGCTTGATTTTGGCAACATTTTGAAATTTTAAATATATTGCAAATTTCTAAGCATACTGATTTTCACAGTCAAAATATGAACTTAAAATAGAATATAGTGTGTAATATCATTTTTGACCATCAGTATGGAAAACTTCTACATCCTTATATTTTATTTCTAGTTCGTACCTACGTTCCCGGTTCATTTACTATCAGAAACCAAATAAAACCTTCGATAATTGCAATTTTTTTAACATTATAGATTTTTACTGAAATCTGACATGCGGTTTTAAAATAAAACGAAGACTACGTTCGTATGGAAAAGTCTTGGTAAGGGGATTCTTAAGGTTGATTACTTTAGGCAATTTCATTAACTTAAACTTATACCATCTTATTATAAAGCGCACTTATTTTAGGACCTGGTTTAAACGATTGCTCACCCACGTGAAGTTGACAGTTACAAAAGAGAAGGCGACATATTACTTGTTACGGTGGACTTCTTGTTTTTGGGTGGATAATGGTTTAAACAAAGTACTAAAGTTAAACTGCGTTTTTTATGAAGACTGAAAATATTTAAAACACATATTAGGGATACTATATATTAAAAATACGTATAATAATTATACATTCAAATTTATACTTTAGATAACATAGGGGTTCGAACTTAAATCATGACGGCACTTACCCACGGATGCCATTGGTAAGAATAACATCAAGAAATCTATTATGAAACTGGAAATCCGACCTCCATAAAATTATTGCTTACGTACTCCTTAGACAACTTTACTTATTATTAGATATTTTATGGGCAGTAAAGCCCAGGCGGGTTTATCTTTAAGTACAGCTTAAAACGAAGCTAAATTTCAAGGCAACAATTTAAAAAGTCTTTCTGCTTTCTTTATGTAATATATACTATCACGTGTTTCTACTACTATCTCTAATGGGGCGGACAGAGCAGGGTCTTGCGGCTCTAAGCAGATAGAACCTAGGGCTGCAAGACTCAAATGCCACTTAGCTTGCCACTATAACTTTGATCTGCGCGGAAAGAGAAACAGCTGATACATTCTACGTTTTTTCTTTTCTCCCAAAACAGCATAGAAGATATAATAAAGATAAAAAAAAATCGCTTTGTAATAAAATCTTGTAAGTATTGATTTTGAATTGTAATACTTTACTCCAGAAAGATATTAGGTGACGGTGACTTTGCCAAAGTTACCGTTAATAATATTATCTCTTTATAATATTAAGTCGTAAGTTTATCAATATAGGTACATAAACGTTATTTAATAGGTACCTATTCCCTGGCTTGTATATCTCTTAGTGCTAAGATAGGAAACTACACCTATTAGGAGTAAAGAAAACGCACATCAAATTAATCAAATTCGCATTCGTCGCAGCTAATAGATAGCCTATTGCGATATAGAACACTATTCGCCAGTTTCTATAATTTGACAGTATCGCCAACTGGCCACTTCTTTAACTCGTCAATTTCATTAAAATCAATAATTGGTCAATTTTATTGCCCGATTTCGTCAGTTGGGATATATGTGACAATTTTTACATCTCGTCAGTTCCCTATTGCTGTCACAATAAAAATATATTAATATACATTGTTAAAAGCATAGTCAAAGATATAACAATTGTAATTTAACACTCTAAACAAAACTTAAATTAATACTAGTCTTCCTAAAAATGTGACGACCGTACGTTATACCCAAAATAAGAGGTATTCTCTTATTTTAGCAATCCCTTGAACAACTTAGCTCATATCGAACTTTATAAATTATTTCTGTCCCTTGGCTACTCGACTTGTAGTGAACAAACAAACAAACATTGAACGGTCCGAAAAGCTTTGTCGAGCTTCGTTCAACTAGTAAACCATTAACTTTTGATGCTTTTTATGTCAGCGATTTAAATAATTATGTTATCATAAAATTGTAGGCTATGGTTCGTACAATTTGCACATTAGCCTTCGTTAAGTCCTCTTTTGTGAAGGGAGTTTGAGCATAGATTTAGTAGGTGGTATTGTTTGGCAGGAGTAGTCATAGTCACATGCCTCCGCAGGAATGTTACCCCATTTGTGAAGTTTGTAATTACTCTGCCGGCTTGAGTATGGTTTAGTGACTTACACAAAGGACATGATAGATTGGAACCAACAGGAAGGTGTTCTTGTAATGCAAGAAATATTATTCGTGTTATAGTGAAGTTATTAGTAGGTACTATTTTATTTACTTTTATATAATAGATCAGGTTCTATAATGTATCTATAAAATAAAATATAAATAAATTATAAAACCTAACCTAGCTGCCCGCTGGCAGCGGCGCAAAGCCCAAGCTACCGGCAGTTAGGGCCGCAGAGAGAGAAACCTGACAATGCGTGCCGTGTACAGGAGTAATTCCTTCTGTATCATTATTCCTATAGTAAAGTTAATAGTAGATACTTATTCTTAGGTATAGTTCTTGCTCTGGCTGATAAGACTTGACATTTGTACAAACGAGATATCGTATCGTAGATTTCGATCGATATACCCCCAAACTAAACAACTGATTTTGAATAAAATTTCTATGGGACCTTAAAAGTATGCCTTTTCAAACAAAAATATTTTATTAAATAGGTGCAGGCGTGTTTAAAAAATCGGTGAATGTACAATAAAGAAAGATCGTGACGAATTGATAACCTCCTCCCTTTTTTGTAGTCAGTTAAAAAGTAATAGCACTATCCTAATACATACATACATATACTTAAACTACGTAAGTATGCATATGAATACGAGAAGATATTTTTGTAGTGAGCAAATCATGTGAATGAGAATTTTCTAAATAATGACACCGGAACATACAGAAGGATAAACAAAACTAATAAGGGTTCCAGTTTGCTATGGCTCTCCGGAAAATGAGACATACCTTAAGCTTTTGAATTATAAATGGATATTTTGTTCAGCGTGAAAATAACATTCTTAAGGCCCTGTCATCCAACACTCGGCGGATGAAGTGCGGGCGACCCGCGAGGCACCCTGCAAACTATTTCAACTAATCAGGGAAACGGGGTATGAACACAGAATGACGCGAAATGTAGATTTAATCGGTATTTAATTTAAAAAGGGATAAAAGGGAACTCAGCAATTTTTTCTATAAAAGGTATTTAGCGGCTTTAATTGAGCACAAGAATTAAATTTAAAATATCCGCAGTTAAAGTAGTCTTGAAAAACTATTACAAAAAGGGGTGGCTTTGAGATTTTTTTTTATAGAGTCAAGTTTGTTATGTAATTGAATGCATCTTTGACTAGACTAGATCCTTAAATAACAAAGGCTTATCCTTTTTTTTCAGATTTGAAAACACAATTTTCTATGTCTCGCAGATGGTTTTAATTACTCAAAATCTCGGCCTAAATACCGCCAGTATTTGGCGACCGTGCTTCACTAGTTTAAAAACACGAACTCAAAAAATAAAATCTAGCTAGATTGATTTAACGGCCCCGAAACCTACATGCAAAATTTCATCGAAATTGTTAAAGCCGTTTTGAGATCCTTGTATTTTTACATTTTAATATGCATTTATTCGTTTAAATAATAAATTGAAAAATAGAAGATTTTAAGATCAAGACCCAAAATGCTCTGTCTGTCCCATTAGGAATAAGAACGTGAAAGTATGTATGTTGTTTTATGTTAACTTTTCCTCAAAGCTGAAGGAAGTCCTTGAGTTAGATTTCGACTTGTTCCAAGAAAGCTACATGACGCGAAGGCTCTGACATGTACGTAATTTATATGCGCAGAGAATCTGTTTCATATCAAAACATATTTTGCATAAATCACCCGCAATCATGAACATAGATTTTTTTGATGTTTTCCTTTAAAAATGTGTGTCTACAATTAATAAAAGAAATAGTAATGTTACGGACAGAATAGCTAGCTTGTATAAGTATATTCTAAATCCTCCATCAAATTGACAACTCCGCAATCAAATTTCACGGGAATCGGTAGAGAAATGCGACCTCTAGAAGAGACGCACAGACATACGAAAGCATTTTTGGCCAAGCTAAAACGGAGTCCTCGCTTTGCTCGCTCGGTCAACAGACATTGCGTTAATATCACCAATATCGATAAACAATTGTAAAAGCTAGGAAATTATATTTATTATTTACTTTGCTACTAATATATAAGCTTGTAATTAATATGTGTTGTAATCATTGGCACAGTATACATTCAGAGGTAGACCTTCTTTTTTTTTTGATCCGAGCGTATTCCCGTCGCGTCCTGAGCGATAACACTTCAGAACCCGGGGTCCGCTACCTAACCTAGGGCATTTGACGAGGTTACTGGTCTTTACACAGAGCGACTACCATAGAGGTAGACCTCCTTAAGCTTTTTAAATTAGAGCTAGTCTCTTGTCTGTGTCACTGTATGGAAAGAGACGCACACGATTACGCCGCTGGTTTTCTTAATAAATAAAATCAAAAATCAAAACACATCTGCGCCACTTGTTATAATATTATTATTTGATCCACGCCGCTAAAATCACAAGCAAATAGGCAAATAAATATGAGTGGGATTTTTATCTGACGTTGTCGCGATGAGTCCACGATGACTTCTATATATTTGGGCGAAGATTAATGCCATTTTGTTTTCCGCAATAAGTAGGTAAGTGACAAGTTATTTCCGATTCTGATGCCCGAAGATAAATTGCGAAGACATGCTCAAGCAATAAAGTGCTATTAAAAGGAATATGAAAATACACTTGTGTGCAAATTATATACTTTAAACAAGAGGAGCTTTTATTATTAATATTTTATGTATTTTCTTCGATTACTCTTGATGCCTGGACCAATTGAATTTCTTTTTTTGTTTGAAAGGGCATACTTGTGTGGTGATACCAGGTGGATACCATGGACATTCTAATTTTTATCATGGTTAATATTTTAATTTAAATTGTTTGTGATGTATTAAATAAATTATTTTTCTTTCTTATAGTGTCGACGTCGATTTTTAATTTGGTCGTTCAGAAACCATTTATTTGAAAAAAAGCGCTTTTTAACCGACTTTCAAAAACGGAGCAGGTTATCAATTATTCGTCGATTCGTCGTTCGATCTTTATTTTTTCTATGTATCTTCACCGATTGTTCGAAGACATCTTTAAATCAATTTAAATTTTGAAAAATTACACATTTATTACACATTATGTGCGATGTCCAAGGTACGACTACGGTTCTCTATTATCTAATCGTATTCCCGTGTGTTTCCTTGTCCGTTGCACTTCGAAGTCTGGGGATTACTTCCAGCTTGTTTTTCTTCTTCGCGGTCTTCGGCTTTCTTCGTAGTGAACCCAATCTATCTTAACAAAAACAAGTTGTATTACCTAGGGAATGGGAAAACTTTCAACTTTTTTGGCAACATTGAATACAATACCCGCACAGATTTTTCGTCTAGTAATTCAATAACATTGCCAATCTGTGTCTCAGCATATTGCCTATCGTATAACCAGATTGTTTTTATTTATGATCAGATTCGCATCCTAATAACATTGATTCTATAGGAAAAAAAAACAATTTATTTTCATAGTCGATGTACGACAAGTGAGTGCGTGTGGTGGAGAATATCAAGAAGCATATGTATGATGCTCGAGGTTGGAGAATGTTAATCCAGTGCGTGTAAAAGATACGACGAAAAATTTTTTGACTTCCAACTTTGAATTTAAATTTCGTACAAGTATTTTGCTATTTTTAGGGTTTTGCATACAAAGTGTGTAAGCAGGATCCTATTACTGAGACTCTACTTGTCTGTCCGTCTCTCACAGGGCTCATCGGTTAAACCGAAATAGATATACACTAGAATTTTTAACCGACTATGTAATACTGTCGCCGCTATAATAAAAAATAAAAATAAGATAAAATTAAACTTAACTGACTTTTTTGGATAGGTACTATTAGCGTACTGAGAAAAATGTTCCTATATTCACTATGTGATTTAGCTAGTTCTAGGTTATTTATCTACCTATCTACTTAAACCAAAGAATAAATAAAGTGCACACAGACTTACTTACTTTCTTCCCTTAGTCGCCTCTTACGATACCCGTGCGGGAGAGGAAAGGGGATAAATAAATCGTATAAATTATTACACACTCAGATTAATTTATTATTTTGTTCTTGTAATTAATATCTTTACTTTTGAAACCAATAACTATGTAAACATTTTCCCTATCTAGCTGGAGGCTGAACCATTGACAGAAAGTCGATTATGCAAATGAAAAATGATTTCCGCGGTCAAATGAATGGGTTAGCTTCCGTTGATTGACATGGGTATCGCATAGTACTGCGCTCTTCGGTTGTAGGATTTATTTATTTTCGACTTTGTAAAGTTCAATACCGAAGCCCAATAAATAGCGGTTCGAAAAATGTTGGTATCTATCGACATAATAGATTGTCTACCTATAGCAGATGTGCAAGTTTCTGCGGTATCACTGGTTTGTCTGTCTTTGTCTTACTGCTTTGTTTTTTTCCTTAATAATCAATACATTCTTATTTCTTTTCTGTCTGGTTAAGTGTTAAGGAATGTGTTACCTAATACATTGAGAATGTGTTACCTAATACATTCGTAAGCTTTTTCACCAATGCTACATAAATATCACATTTTTTAAACCCCATTCTCAATAGTAGGCTTATTTAAGCTGACATGCATGACATGGAAAAGCACAGAATTAATATAAGTTTTACATACAGAACGAAATCTCCTAGGCACCTGCACAATACGCGTTCCCGTTTCCCGTCCCCGCACCTCTCCCCCGTTCTTGTCTTGTGGAGGGTGTTGAGTGGTCGGCTGCGGGCGCCTAGTCGCCTCGACAAGGCGAGAACGGGGGAGAAATGCGGGGACAGGGAACGGAGACGCATATTTCGCGGGGCCTTAGGTCATTTCTGTTTGTAATACTTATATTAATTTGGTGATATACATTATAATAAATGTCGAGGTGTAGCAGGCGTGAGCTCAAGTGCCCACGCCGATGCCGCAAGGAGACGATTTTTCTTCATCTTTCAACTACTAGTTCAGTAACTTTATACACCCGACCTTGCGTCAAATCCGGTAGTTTTGTCTTGTTTATGATGTAATTTATCTCAATGAAACACCTGCAAAAAATCAGAACTACCGGATTTGACGAAAGGATCCTCGACTTTTACAGAATTGTCAGTGGTGAGGAAGATCTCGCTTAATTTATCAACATCTTGACGTTTGTTGTCCTGAATCAACAAAAACATTGTCAGCAGGTCTTGACCCTTATATGTTTTATATAAGTAGCAAGTATAAGTATTTGTAATTTGTCCTGTAAAAGAATAATGGGGCGTTAAATACACAAGTCATATGACTCTGAGTTTTGCAAAGCCCTTTGTAGTTTCTTCAGTTGTCAGGTTGCCCCTCCAAGGAATGATTTAATTTTAGGGCTATTGGTTCAAGCTGTCAACGTTTAATAATGTCCCTTATTAGCCCAAATCCAACTTGTTTCCAAGGACTGAGAACCCTTATTACGTTTATAATTGGGTCAAACGGAAACTCTCTTACCCTTCAATTTGTTTATAAAATATGGGTTCCCTTTTTTCTAGCAAATCTCAAAGGTACTGCTTAAAACGAGCGATTATTTAATGTCAAAGTATCACTTTAGTAACAGAAATTTATTACAAATACAGACTTAAATATTCCTTTAGGTTTAATATTGGTGCATAATTAATTTTAAGAAGGAATTACGTAGTGATTACCTATTTACCAAGTTAGCATAGCTTTCGAGCTATAATAAAAAGAATAAAAAGAAAAAAAAGACAAGAGCAGACAGACGTAGCTAAGTTTAATGGCTATAATTTATTGCGATCAATTGAAGACTGCGAATAATAATGTGAATTTGACGTATAGCTCATTCCTTTAAGTAAAAGATGGGGACATTATGTTTGTTTATTTTTTCTATACTTCAAATGGAGTCAAAAGTAAGCAACGAATCAATGTTTTTTATGCTGATACTTGAGGACACCGAAGGATGACATAGGTTACATTTTCTCCCAGTATAAAAGGTTTCTGAGGGAGGTGCGTCGAAGTCTCAGGCAAAAGCTAGTGAGTAAATAGAGTGTATAGTGTTTGTTTGTTTATCCGTCCGTCTAATCGAACCAATGAATTGATCAGATGTAGAAGCATAAGGGAGGACTGATTTAAGTAGTAGCAACTTTTATCTACCGACGAAAAGTCTAGTTTTTTATAAACAAAAAGCTACAATCCGTTCAAAAATACAAAAAGTTACTTTTACCCTTTATGCGAATGAAAATTAATCTTATCGTTCCCAAAAATAAACCCAAATGCAAATTGAAGGTAGATGACCTAGCCATAGCTTTATGAGGCGGACATTTATGATTATGACGAATGTGATTTATAATTAAACCCATTACATATGACTATGACAAAGTGTACAAACATTCCAGTTGCTAGGTTAGAATTTTTCCAGACTGGAGTATTACTACTTATGTATACAACGTGAAAGGGACATACTCGTAATAAATCAAACGACAGGCTATACTAGATCACTATGATATAATGAAATTAAAATAATAGTCAAAAAAAAAAATCGGCACTTTTATACAAAAGTGTGCAAGCGCCCGGGCATTTTGTATGGGAACATCGATTTGTATTTTTGTATTTGGTGATGTATAAGTATAGCCCGTGGTTAAATTTATTAAGGGTATGCCCCTTCCACGTTGTATAATAAATATTGTGAAATCAAAATCTATTTGAATGATAGAAAACGCTAACGATATGGTTATTTATTTTGGCTTAAAAATTAATCGAAGGTTTAATTTATTTGCGCATGTGCTAGTAAAATAAATATTTGTGACTGATAAGGTATGAAAAAGTAGATTATTAAGCTATTCGTAGAAAACTGTTTTACTTATTTACTTTGTTGATATGAAGTTATCGGAATTTTTTAAATATTATTTTTACCTTATTGTTAGCTAACAAAATATATATACGTCACGGTTATGCCAACATATTCCTCTATCTAATGATAACTGTTTAAAATTTATCCTACATTTTGCGAGACACTACCAGACACAATAAAAATGAAAACTTATTTCAAACTAGCCGAAGCCCGCGACTTCGTTCGCGTGGACTTTATGTCTCTGGAAAATGCTCATCAGGTTGAACCACTTTTACTAGGGAGACATTTTTATATCTCTTATAGTTTAGTTGGACCATTACGGTTCTGCGTCAGGCGTTCTATTTTCCAAAATTATTTATACCCTATATGTTGCCCAGGCTTAATAGCTATATAACAAAAAAGTTTCATTCGAATCCGTCCAGTATTTCCGGAGATTAGCGTGTACAAACAGACAAACAGACATACAGACAAACAGACAGACATTTTTTTTAAATTCTTACTCTATTACTATGTCTCCATCGCCCCCAATATTTTTTTTGGAAATATATTTAATGTACAGACACACTTTTGTTACTGTTTTATTATATGTATGTATAGATATAGATGCACAGACACACTTTTTTACTGTTTTATTATATGTATAGATAGATATAGATGTATAGATTTTAGCCGTAACTCTCCCAAAAAGTGTACCTAATTGACAGTTTTCCATATCCTAATGTATTATTTTATAACTATGAATGCGGATAAAGGCTCAAATTTTCATAAACATTATTTTACTTACATGCGTAACTACACATGTAATTTTATACTTTTCCGTCTTTTGTACTTTTTCACTATTTTGTGTAATGGTATTTTCTGATAATTAAGGAAATTCTTTCCTATTTTTAATTCAATACATTAATGCAAGTATTAAATTAAAAATAGAAATTTAATACATTTATTTACTAAATTAAAAATAAAATAGAACTAATAATTTAATAAACACTACTAAGAACAATAATATAGTATAATTCATAATTCGTTTTTTTATATACTTACATTTAAATGCACTTACCATTAATGTGCATTACTCAAATAAACAAAATGCTAACTTACCAAAATTATTTCTCCCAACAAAAAGTCATTTTTCAAAACAAACTTCACAAAAGTTAATCACAAAACACGAAAAAATTGTCTCAGCTAAATTGTCCGATCAACTTTTAAATTTATTTGTTAATATGTAATTCACACACTTGATTCAGAAGTGAATGTAAAGGTGTTGTTCCACGGAGCGCGGGTCGTGCGGACGCTGTTAAAGAGTCTGCCAGTCCGCGTTCGACTGAACTTGCCGCGTTTTCCTCACGCCGAAATTTGCGTCGATTTGCGTATGCGTGTTGTTTATCAGTTTAGAATTGGTTCGACGTAGGAAAAGAGTAAAACTCTGATGGAAAATGCATGCCATTCACCAGTTTAGAGTTCATTCCAGGCAGAGACGGAATGAAACACTATTGGGAAATGCATGCCGTTTAGAAAAAATCTCACTGGATTCTTAATTAATCTGGTCGATGTTTCTAATGAGTGATCGTTTCCAATTCGGGAATCTTCAGGTGAGGCTTGTACTAATGATCGTCGATAGTATGAAAAATTTTTGCTGCTACCTCAACTATAGTTTTAAAATAATTTTGCTGCAGCTAAGGTTATTGAATTGTAGATCTAGCTTATATACTCGTAACAGCTTTTCTAAATCTTCATATAAGCGTAACACTTTAAGCTTAACAACTAATTTAACAATTTATTTGTAATCTCTTTTTGTTATCTATAGGTAATAAAATATTTGAAAATTAACAGATAATTCCTATTTTTTCTTTTTTTTTCTGTACTAGAGTATGACTTTCTCCCTAAAATCAAATTTATTTAAAAAAATACTATAAATGGTCAATTTATGCAAATTAAATTGCTAAAAAAAAAATTTATAATTTATAAATAACGAACTTGACAAATTATTTTATTAGCTTATTTTCGATGCGAGAGAAAAAACTTTGAAATAAAAATATTCCATGCCATGTGCGAGTCGGACTCGTGTGCGTACAGGGTGACTTTTTGACTCTCCATGATACTGAACTACTTTCCATAAAAACAATCAACGGCGGATAGACGGACGGACGGACGGGTAGCGGAGTCTTAGTAATACGGTCCTGTTTTTACCTTTTAGGTAAGGAACCCTGAAAATTGAATAAAATAAATGTTTATGTGAAACGGCAGCAGGTATTTAATTAATTTTCATTTTGTGGTTTTCTTTTTCACATAATTACCACTGTAGTCAGTGTTGATTGGCGTGATTTGATATCATTTCAATAATTAAATTAAATGGTCCTGGTACCTTTCATATCTTTTAATGCAATTTATTTCTCCGTAAAAAGTCAGTCAATTTGTTGAAAATAATGTAACGTACTTATACAATGTAATCTGTGACTTAACTAAATAAAAATGTCATTTCTTATAATACTGATTTTAAGTCAGTGAAGATTGTTAGTCATTGTATGATTCAAATGTACTCGTAACGCCCGACGTCCTTAAACAAAACATATTACTGTTTAGTAAGGAATTAAGCCGATTTATATATGTTAATTAATTCTGTACCATTTAATTATAACTTTAAGAACTCTTCGCATGTACACAGAATTAACGAAGGTTTATATTATAATTGACAGCAATTTAATGAATTCCAGTCTCTCAGGAATCTCCTCATTGTTTGTAAAGTGTTCCCTTACACCTGACATGAGAAATCCTAATGAAGCTTCAGAATAATAAAAGCGGCTCCTTTGTTTGAGTTATTTAATACTTTAAATCTCCATGTAATAAGATATGGTTTCAAAAACTAAAATACAAAAAAATTGAGAACTAAAGCTAATCATGTGTATATACAGGCTGACTGGTAAATCAAACGTCATACTTAATCACAATATATCATGATCACAAGTAACGTATTTTACAACAAATATAAAAACAACAAAATAGTTATAATTACAAAGGAAAATTTAATCAAATTAGTGCGCAAGGTCTCGGAATATTTGGAAACCGCGCGCTCGCAACGCGCTCGGTACCTACCTACCTACCTTGGCTAGTCGATAAGGCGAAATAGTAGTAGAAGCAGGCGGAGGAGGCGCCTTCATTTGAAATGGATTGTTTGAAATTAAATATGGTGATGATTGGATATTTGATTTCCAACAGTCTCTGGAAGGAACTTTGAATTATTTTATGAACGACCGTCAAAAGTAATTTCGTCTAGTTTTAAAACTAGGCGGACTATGAATAATAATTTCAGCGGTCGTTCATAGAATGATTTGAAGGCTTTTCTGGAATTGTTGGAGGTCAAATTGTTGCTAGTCAGCCTGAATATTTTTGCCTTTCATTTGGTATGATATTGTTATGATTTGAATTATTTTATTTTTTAGATACATTTTTCGGCCCATAGAGGGCGCCATATTGAATTCATTACGACGTCACATAGACTTTAACAAGGCACGTAGGAGTGATGCTGCCAACGATCCCTCATTTTTTAAGGTTCATGTATATAATCGAAGATACGAGGGAAAAGATGAACACATACATAGTCTTTAAACACATAACCTTCCCTTTGGCTTCACCGTGGTCGGCTAAAAAGGAACTTACCTGAGGCTAAATTTTAAACATTAAGTACTTAGTACTTGTACAAATACTGCCATTTTTATACCTATATTTATGGTTAATATTTTTGTTTTAATAAGTCCACTGGACCAGGGGTTACATTTTTAATAAATTAACTTTTTCTATTTTAATTACACATATCGTCTATAGAATAATACTATTTTTATATTGTGCCCCAAAATATAAGATCATTTTAAATTACATTTGTAACGGTCGGTTTACCCATCATTCACAGCTTTCTGTAATTAA
The DNA here is from genome assembly GCA_963555685.1 of Acrobasis consociella. Lineage (NCBI taxonomy): Eukaryota > Metazoa > Arthropoda > Insecta > Lepidoptera > Pyralidae > Acrobasis > Acrobasis consociella. The sequence goes on from OY743122.1 coordinate 10,327,832, forward strand.
TGAATTTAAAGGGCAAAGGCCTTCCTTCCTACATAGAAAAAGAAAAAAATATAATATTCAAAGTGAGAAATGTTTCGCATTTCGATAAATATCCATAACAATTTTTAAAAAATTGATTACGATATTATTAGCTAATTTTCTGCCGAACCATTTAAAAATTCCTTCCGCGATCAAAATTTGAATATTCTTACATTGCCTTTATTTTGCTGTTTTTACCTCGAATATCCAAAATTCTTTCATTCACTTTTTAATAAGGCCCGGAAGTGATGCTTCCTGTTCTTTGTCCTCTTTCTTATGCAGTCGGACAAAATCTAATCTTGAAATAAGTAAGAATTATTTTTTCAAAAAGATCTAAGAGAAAAGTAAAAACTTAAAATGTCAAGAAAGCCGATTAAGACAATGCGCATTTAACAACAGATTTTATTTCCCTATTTTACCTGCAAGCCCACCAAAATACTAAAAGTGGCCTTTAGGTGTATGGCCCTGGACTCTAGCTACCCCGTTGGCGATGAAGACGTAATAGGTAAGTATATCGAGTTCATTTCAGTAAGCGCCTTTAACGCCTTATTATTAGATATCGTACAAAGGGATTTCCTTTTACTAACATAATATCCCAATCAACTTCGAGGTCAAAATGTGTTTCCAGAAATAGATTATTAGCAACGAACGCTCCTTATAGACAAGTCGAAAAATAAGGTGTAATTAATATTTTCCTCCTTTTTTCCACACATGTCTAGGAGAAAAGAAAAGATTTAGAATGTACCAGCTCCCTCTCTTCCCGCGGCGAAAATGCGAATCCTAATAAAATAGGTGATGCCGCTAGCAACCCATCACTAATCTGAATACTTTTTTACCTTCTCGCCCACCATCACGCTAAAAGTAGCCTTTGAGTCTACTAATACCACAGAATAAATACTAGTACTTACGTAGCATGACTTAGCGCTGCGCGCTCTCTGCTCTCTGCATCAAAAACGGTTGAGCATATGAAAACATAAATTGTCTGCCATACCTGCTAGATGGTCAGACGACCTGCGCAATGTTGCAGGAAGGCGCTGAATGCAAGCCGCTTCCGATCGGTCGTTTTGGAAATCCTTGGGGGAGGCCTAAATCCAGCAGTGGACTTCCTGTGGCTGATATGATGATGATAATGATAACACTCACACACACATGTAATAAAATAATCATTAGTGTTTAACCTCAGAGCAATAGAAATCGAGATAGATGTGAAAAACCGTGAAAAAATTTTGTGAACTTCTGTAACTTACTAGGCAGACACGAAATTTTTTGAAACTTTTGACACAACTTTTAGAACGCCAAAAAGAAGGTAAATACGAGTTTCCAGCTTATTATCTCTCATTCCGAGGTTGAACCATATTTTTTTCTAAATTTATTGGGCAATAACAATTCAAACCGTCTTTAGTTTTCTTTAAGTAAACTTTTTTCTTTTTAACGAGACTAATTAGTGCTAAAATACACTTTCATTTTATTTCCTTACACAAAGATTGAGTGGAAAGTGCTTTATTAAGAGAATATAAAGTTAAATAATACCCTTCGGCCGCTTGCGTAATCAGACATTGCATTTATTTGCTCACTCACGAAAATCAATTAGGTATTAACCTTATAACCCACAAAAGTTATACTGTAAGCTTCGACCATTCATATCTCTAGTCTTAGGTAAGTTCTCTACAAACCCTACACCTTAGTCAAAATGTGTGACTTGGCAGTTTATTTACTCAAGGGCCCATATAGGCTAAAAATTACGCCTAGTAAATTAATACACTTTTATAAGCCTATAGAAGTGCCTTCGTCACTCTTAAGAAACGCCCAGTCTGTGCATTTTGACTAAGATGTAGGGTTTGTAAAGAACTTAAGACTAGAGTTCACGCAAATCTCTATACTCTATGAGAATTGTTGGTGTTAGGTCAGAGTTAGGAGCTTGGCACTCCATGAGATCTGATAACTTTTTAACAGTGCAAGGAATGCACCTTCTCGTCTTGCCATTATACTTTTCATAAAAATATTTTGGTAGAATTTGAACGTCACTGTGACAAATGAGCTAACCACGTAAGGAAATGACAAATAAGTACGTCTTAAAAAGTTTTTATTATAAAATACTTTGATAGATAAATTATATAATATCAAATGTTGGTCAAATGATGGCTCTATTAATTAAATATGACATAAAGGATATGCAATAAATATCTTTGATAGACCCCACGTTAAGTAGGACAAGGTGAGGAAGAAAGACCTTGATAGACAGGATCAAAGTTATGAGACACTAACGATCTCCAAGTACCTCCAACTTTATAAAATTACGCCTATTTAAGCTTAAGGCCCTTAGCTTCGGAAACTTGGTCGATCACATTTACATTGATTACCTTTAGTAACTATTCATGATGGAAATTAGTACACTGACTGTGTTCTCAGTTGAACTTAGTCTACTTGGATAAACCAGCGTTCATAGATATGTAGATGTTTACAAAAATTGTTTTTCAGATATATTTATAAACTTAAGTCGTCAAATTAATTTCTGGCTATATATTGGGCATGTAATTGTAATCTAGATTGTAAGAGACGCTGCCTCACATTTATCTGGTTTAGAGTATCTATAAGTATCTATAAGGATGCATCGAGATCCCAAGTGCTTTCTTGATCTTTTGAGAAGATGGGAGTGACCTTTGTCCAACAATGAGACAAATTAATAGGTTCAAAAATCTTGTGTAGATCCAGGTCAATCAATAAGTTATCTTCATGCCAAATTTTTATTTCCACTCCAAACCATTTGAGCGTGAAAGCGGAACAAACCATTTTTTAAGCATTCAAGGTGCAGTTCTTTTTTTTTTTCATTATTTAGTAATACTATACTTTTACCGTATTCGGCATATAACTTCTAATTAAGCAATAGGCGTGGGTGAGGCTAGGGAGGCATGGCTATCCAATGAAATAGATGCATTGCCTTCAAATGTTTGCTCCCAAAAATAGTGGAACAATCCTGCAAAGTCACCCAACAGAAAATGACTGCGAAGTGTTTTCGAGGGAAAAAAGGCTCTAGTCGCTGGCGCTGTGGGAATGGAAGTCTAAAATATTGGTTTTAGACACACCTGCATATATTGGCACTCTTCTCCTGCACCTTTACCCTTTGCTATGGGCCTTCGTCTAAGTACAACTATTAATAAACCACATATTTGCCATTGCGGTGCTTCTATGGATGGGTATAGTCATCATGGGCTAGCTTGCATTAAAGATGCGGGCAGAATATCCCGACGTGCATGCATCTATGAATGAACATTATTCATAAAAAAAACATAATTCATAGATCCCTGTGCCGACTGTAGGTGTTCCATCCATTTTGAACCCAAATGAGATCGTCCGCACTGATGGCAAGCGGCCAGATGACTTGACTTTGGTCCCATTGAGGCAGGGTAGGTGCCTTGTTTGGGATGCCATATATGTGGACACTCTGGCACCCTCGCACTTGCCTAGAACATCTAATCTTGGTGAAGCGGCGCGGCGGCCTGTGCAGAGAGAGAGCAGCCAAAATGCGAAAATACGCAGGCCTGGGAGACAGTTTCATTTTTTTTCTTATCACAGTGGAGACAATCGGTCTTTTTGGGATCCTGAAGCTAAGTTTCTTTTTAAGGACATCACAACGCGTCTATCTGACCCTAGTGCTTGCAGTACTTTTGCTTAGCGAATAAATCTCGCTGTTTTGCGAGGGAATGCTGCCAGCATATTGGGAATGTTGCCTCAATGTAGATTGAAGAAACATTTTATTTATAAGCCGCTGTATTTTAACATTGTCATTTTCGTTTTGAATAAAGGAAAAGTTATCCTCAAAAAAAAAATACGTAAAGCAAAATACGTAAAGAATTTTTAGTAAAGTTAAGACGAGAAATTGCGAAACAAGCAAAAAATATTTGCAAAGAAACAGATATTAATCTTGCGATGTTAATCATCGGATATTTGGTTTCATTTTCATGACGATTAATTTTCATATTTTTCCTCAATTACCCGAAAAAGGTAATGATATTTGGGTATTTACATATATTTGGAAAGTTTGATAGCCCGTAGTTTTATACTTTTGATTTTATGAACGGACCTATGTGTTAAAGAGATCTATTTTATTGTTTTGACTCATAAACACTAACATAAGACAATTTATAATATGTCTTTAGAAAAATCTATACTCTATTCCCCATAACAGCACATGTGTTATAATTTAAAAAAATCTACTTACTAGATCTCGTTTAAACCAATTTTCGCTGGTAGTTTGCATGGTAATGAACATCATATATTTTTTTTAGTTTTATCAATGTCTTATTTTAGAAGTTACAGGGGGGGGGACACACATTTTTCCACTTTGGAAGTGTCTCCCGCGTAAACTATTCAGTTTAAAAAATAGAATTAGAAACCTCAATATCATTTTTGAAGACCTATTTATAGATACCCCACACGGGTTTATAAAATATATATTTATGGGTTTGATAAAAAATATTTTTTTATTTCCTTTTTAAGTATGGGGACCCCCCAAAAATTATGTTTTTTTTTCTATTTTTGTGTGAAAATTTTAATGCGGTTCACTGAATACATCTACTTACCAAGTTTCAACAGTATAGTTCTTATAGTTTCGGTTTGGCTGTGACATACGGAGGGACAGACAGGCAGACAGCAAGACAGATAGACAGACAGACGTGACAAATCTATAAGGGTTCCGTTTTTGCCATTTGGCTACGGAACCCTAAAAATTAACTCTCTCATTTCAGCGTATTCACAGTTGCATCCTTAGCTGTAATGCAGCGAAGCCCGGGGTCCGCTTAAAAAATTACATATACATATTACCACGAAAAAAAGGAGTAAATATTCTAACTGAATCCATCTGAATTTGGTACAATACCTAGCTCTCTTGTTGTTTGTTAGGAAAACAGCAACGGTACGCGTGGCTGATTTTTCTGGTGTCAGGGTCATAATAGCCGACCTGGCTTATACCTAAAGTACACAAGCCCTATACAACAGGGACAGGGTGCTCTTTGCGGGCTCATTTCGGAGGATTTTTGCCTTTAAAAATATCAGACCTTTGCTGTCGTATAGACGGTTACATGAAGTCGTTTAGACGGTTTACGGAACATGACCTTTTCAATGCTACTATTGTAGAATAGAACCTTTTTATATTAAAAAAAAAAGATTTCCGTTCTGCGACAGCAAATTGAGCAATCACTGAAAAACATTTGTTTTTATAGTTTAACTTCTTTTAACAATACTACAGTAGTTCATATGTAAAAAGTAGGTAGAATATATTAGGGGGTAATTTTACAAATGAATTATATTGATAAGTTATAATATTGTATTTCGTACCTTAGATTCGTATCGTTAGTCTGACTGAATATTATCTTAGCTACATGAGATAGATATTGTATTCTCAGAAGAGATACTTAAGAATTTTTGCTCACACCTTAGGTACACTATTTGGAATCTGAATTACAAGGACGAAACCACTTTCCTCAAGGGATATCCCGAGGAAACTGGTTTCGTGTTCAGTTAACATATTTTTTTTCTGCTCTACAGTATATAGGTCGATAGCTGGACTAAAGCCCTTTTCTAATAAAAGAAGGATTTGCCCTTAATTACCACGGTGGTCAGGCGGATTAGTGATCGCAGTAGATGGCATAAAGTCGTTGCACAGAGGACGCTGATGCCCATTCTCTGTTTTCTATAACTCTCTTTACGATACCCGTTGGCGGAAAGGGGTAGTAACATATTGTATTCGACTCTGCTATCACCACATGGCTAAACTTTTTTTCTACAGAACAAGAAATACATACTTTTTGTTCTTATGTACGCAACTATCTCTATAGAAAGAATTGGAGGGAGGCAGAGCCAGAGTGGGATGAGCTCTCCACAATTATCAGTGTAGTGTCCTGTTGTACATAAGGACGCTCCCAATAGCACTTAAAACTTATGTTATTTAGATATCGGCTTGCCAACGAACACTCAACGTCTTGTTGCCACGCGGTCGCCATTATTACTGGTCGGCACCGTGCTGCCATCTACCGGCCCGCGTTGGTGTGGCCCATGACGATAGAATAATATCTAATTAAGAAGTTTCCTGGATCAAAGTAAATATTTGGTACCGTTAATAAAATAAAACGTCACAAAATAACTAGTCATTTGTCATTAATCATATCCATTTTCAACGCGATTTTAGATTTATCATTGCAGAAACATTGATGATATTAAGAGCGCTATTTGACTTTAAGAAACTATGACGTCACAAGTCTTTATTTCTTAGAAATCCCATAGCAAAATATGTGTTTTGAAGTTTGGGAAAAAGTAATTTGACTGGTTGGAAACTTTGTTATTATTTATTGATAATATTTATATTTTTACCATGTGTGTACGCTACATTATTTATTGTTTTGTATAATCCGTGTTCTATTAAAGGGTGTACACATGATGGCTCGAAATAAATAAATAAACACTGGCAATCATGCAGATAAAAACTTGGTTATTTATAGCCCAGAAATCCCTGCAGTCTAGAAAGAATATCGCGCTATTGTGTGCAATCTCACTCAATTCACAGATCACAATGGTTATTTCATGAAAACGCTACTGTTTCAGATGTTGCTGCTCTGCAATGAATTCCTATTGTTACTTTTTGTTCGGTAGCTTCTCTGATGATATTTATCGTGGTTTCATTTATTATTTTTCAATTTAAAGACAAACTATCTTTAGAAAGTAAATTTGCGTTGAAGATACTGGTCATAGTCCCATCATCACTACTAGTGCGCTTAAAGTAAAAGTTCTCATCTGAAGAGTTTGATGTTGTTAGTTTAAATGAAAACTACTTAGATATAATTACTTACGTACTTTTTAATATTTATAAACCGTATGTCCCAAATAAAAGCTAGTTAAGTGTCTATTAAAAATGCGATTTAAATTTTTCTTTATTTAGTAATTTACAAATAGTACAGGGAAAATGTGTACGGAAAATACTTAAAAGTTGTACAAATTTTTGCTATGTAGTTAACTATTCATCAATTAAATAACGTAATTTTACATTAACAAAAAGAATAATTAAATCTAAAGTACATGATTAATCTAAAATATTGTATAAGGGCCATGCAAGTATATATATGCAAGTCATGATATGGTCATAGGTATATAAAATAAATAAATAAAAATATATAGGGACAAATCACACTGATTGATCTAGCCCCAAAGTAAGTTCGAAGCTTGTGTTATGGGATACTAACTCAACGATACTATATTTTATAACAAATACATACATAGATAAACATCCATATAGTATATAGGTTGCAAACACTCTGAAGGCACGAGCCTAAACGAAATCGATGGGCCATATACCTCAACTTACATAACCAATTCACTTTACAAAACCGGTCTTATAGTTTATTTTCGGCCACATTTCATCCAACGTGTTCGACTAGTGCTCTATTCCATCCTTTTGGTGGTCAATGGGTATAAAAAGGGAAAAAAGGTCGTATCAACACATTCCAAACCTTTTACCCGATTCGTTTAATGTTATTGTGTTTTCTAGAAAACACGTATTTGCAATTAATCAGTGAAAAGCTTGTACAAGAAAGGGCTTTTGGGTTACGAGTATTTTACAATGAAATGGTATGCAAAGGTTGTGTATTTTTCATTATGCAGAGTCATGAGACGCAATATATTAAAGTTGCACGTAAGAACATAATATGTTTAGTATCGGAATAGAAAAGGTATACACTATAGTGTATACCACACTACCTACTTTTTCTATTCCGCAAATAAAAGCACGAGCGATCCTTTATGGGTTTCGTTTTTTCATTTTTTTATACGGAACCCTTAAAATTAATAAACACAAGAAATATGATGGAATACGAAATAGAAAAAGGAACGCAATTTGAAACCAGCATTTTCGGGTCGTTCCTTCGTGCATGAAATAAGATAATAAGTATCTCAATAACCCTCTTTGCTTTTTTATCTCCGTCTAATCAACACGATTTGACCTTTTTTAGCATACCACGATCTTGTTATCACGTAAATATACACGCTAAGTACGTCGTTTTCACCTAACCGCCTGAACATTAATCTTTGGTGAAGTAATTTTGAGATATTCGCTGACGGTAGGTGACATTTTACCCGATTTAATAAAAGATTACTCATGTTCTTTTTGTTACGTATGTTGATCGGTGCACTCAGATAAAATGTTATTATATCCTACATTCCAAATTTCATAGACTGAAAATCTAGTAACTATTTAACATCGCTGTTTCACTTTGGCCGGACTGACGAAGCAAGCCGGACGAAACGTAAGCCAAAATAATTAATGAAGCAACATCATTATCATCGTCATGTCTTTTTGTCTCCACTGCAGGAGCACGACCCTCTCTGCACTACCACCATATTGGGCCAGAGCAGTCCGAGGAATTTCGCATACACTTTCCTTGCTGGCCAGACGGATTGAAGAGGTCTGGTTGATGTATATGAGCTTTGTTTAGCTTGTATTTCCTAGTCGCCTTCTACGACATCCACTGGAGGACTTGGAGTGGTCCTATTCTACTCTGCCGAAAACCACATGGCATCCCTACTAGCGTAGATACCCAATGGTGCTGAGTATATATATGCAAGTGTATACTTGATGAACTCGTACAATTTTATTCAAAAGATTTTATTTTATTCATTTTTGTCTGAACAGTTCAACCTTTGCAAAAGGCATTAATGTAATTGAAGGCAATTAATCTCTTTGAATTGAATTTATGTTATAAAAACTTGAAAAGAAACTCAAATAATCAATTAACCTCTATTCTACATAAACGAGTAATGCCCAATTGGGTAGTCAAATAAAATATATAAAAGTGTTAAAGGTGCCTTTAATCGAAAAATCTATGTGTTATCAGGATTTTTTTATTTAATTTTAAATATTACAAGGGAAGTGACGAAACACATCAATCGAAATTTACATTTTTACTATGCCTGCAGCAAAAAAAAAACAATGACATCTGTCAACTGTCAATGTCTACTGTTTAAAGTACCGTCGTTATGTTGGTTGTTGTCAAGTTGTTGTGTTGGTAGAAGACAGTGACAGTGACATATAATATAGTGGTGCCATTTTTGAAACGTGGAGTCACTAAACGAACGGTTTTTGTATGGAAAAAGCAGTCGTTTAGGTGACACCGGTGTCAAAAATGGTGCTTCAGTACAGTACTAATAGTGGAAATGGCCAACATTACTCAAAATAATCTTCATTGTGACATCACTTCCTCAAATAAACTTGACCTTGCTTGAAAATGAAGGTCAATGGGATTTTGGCAAATATCTAAGGGCCTGCTAGACGGTTGCCAACAAGCCTTCCGACGTGTTGACCTTGGTTGGTGCCTCCTTCGCCGTCGGAGTGTTCCGGCTACACGGTCGGGTCGGTCGGCCGACCGCGCTTTGGCGTCAGTGTGTTTAGAACTCGCAGACTGACAATATCTCGTAAAATGACTACCAACCTATCGAAATTTCAACGAGTTGGCGTGGTTTAAGGGGCTACCTGAATTTTCCAGGGTCCAGTGGCGCCCTCATTTAAAATAAATCATTTGAAAAAAAACGGTGATATCATTTAAAATTTCGTCTTGGTCAAACCCTAGATAACCTTTTTAACTATTTTATGAACTACTGTTTATAATTTAAAGTGCGAACGTGAAGCTTTTCTACGCACATTTGCGAAAAACGGCCACTTTTAGCTAATGTGCGTAGAAAAGCTTCACGTTCGCACTTTAAATTATAAACAGTAGTTCATAAAATAGTTAAAAAGGTTATCTAGGGTTTGACCAAGACGAAATTTTAAATGATATCACCGTTTTTTTTCAAATGATTTATTTTAAATGAGGGCGCCACTGGACCCTGGAAAATTCAGGTAGCCCCTTAAGTCCTATTGAGCTCAATAGAAGAAAAAAAAGAAAAAAGGAAACGTCGGATATGGATATGCGAAAGTTTCATCCCTTAGGAAAACAGAACTTTTAATATATTTTTTAAGTTTATTAATTTAAGAAAATATTAAGAATTTCTTCAAGCCAAACCACCGCACCGATTTCAATAAAATATTTAATTTTATTAATTCAATTAAATAATCTATCATTTAAAAAAATATTGTAAAATCAAACCCCAAAATAAGATATTTTTTTTGAAAAAAATGGAAAAAGTCTTTTTCCTTAATTTTACAAAAAAAAATATCCATGGGATAATAATGGGTTAATTAATATTTTGGGCATATTAAATACAGTATTTTATAAAGAAAACTGCATGTCAATATCCTTCATTTTAGAGAGATATAAAATTAAAGCATCCGCGTTGGGATTGGGACGCCGTCATCATTAATGCATGCACATCCGCACGCGTCGACTCCTTCTCGCGAATGGCCTAGCGCGGTCGACAACAGGCGGCTACACGGTTGCCAACCGGCAGTCCCGACAGCGGTCGGGAGCGCACGCCCGACGACCAAGGGCGTTGAAATGTCAAACGAAATTTTGTCGCCAACAGCCGTCTACACGGTCGGACCCGACCAAGGTCACCTGGTCGGAGGTGCTTGTTGGCAACCGTCTGGCAGGCCCTTAAGTTAGACCTTATTTTAAAATCTGATTTCAGAAAGCTTCTCCTAGATACTATTCCTCGTAAAGGATTGCGAATAAGGTCTTTTTAAAAAATTACTTGACGAGCCAATTGTTAAATATTCTATTGATAAGAAGATTCTAAGATTTATTCAAAGGAACCCATTTTTTAATTTTAATATTATTTACATTGAAATTCGTGCTTTACAAAATTGAGTCTATTTTAATAAATCATCTTCACCTGGCAACATTTTAATACAATGGCATCGCACCTTCGAGTAGGTAGATAAATCAAAGGGCGGCCTTAAATATGTGTGAACTAAACATGTGCCAAATGTGTGTATAAGAAAACATGTAGCTCTGCTCCTTTAGTACTTCCGAACAATAAACAATATGTTTAGCTGTTGTTTTTTGGGAACAAAAGGTTCATATCGGTCTGAAGAGCTCAAATTTGCGAGAGGTTACTGTCCGATATATGGCGTATTATGTTTCTACAATTTTAGTGGCCATATATCTTTTGTGCCCGGGTAAACGAAAAAAATGTTTATGAAGCTCTGAAAATGCTAGCAAATAGATGTTAAACATTTATTTGCGTATCTCTGTCATACATAACTGTCTATCAACAAGACACAACACACAAATGTGGAGGCTCTGTACTTGTACCCTAAAAATTTAACTGTACTATACATTCATAAATAATACGAGCGTGTCTTTATTTATTAGGGTTAAAATAAATAGTAAGTGTCGGATTGGTAGGTAGCTTTTCGACATGAAACGATTTTATAATACTTACGACTTCTGGCTCTATCTAACCCTTAAGAGGGAAGTATAGCACGCACTCCATTAATACGAAAAAGAAGATAAATAAAATATTTTTCAATTTTTTTATTTTATCTGATCTCTGGTTTGTGTTTTGGTTTTTTATTTTGTTATTAACACAATAAAAGACTTAGTTTAAAGGATGTTCTTTTATAAAATATTTGCTTAATATGTAACAACCTACTAAAAAATAATAGAGCTCAGTGGGAAAACGTTTCTTCATGTGCTTTTCTATACTTCCCTCTTTAGGGATTAAGAAGGTGTACCTAAACTTAATTTTGTAATTTATGCATTTCAGCATAATAATCGTAGTACGTATGCTACAAACTACTTGTTCGTTAAACACAAATTAGCATTACGTGCTACAAGCTACGAAGAGATATCGACTATCTTTCAGCAATCTACGAGTTACTAGTAAATGCTTGAAGTATAGGACATATAAGAACTGGCTACATAGGGAGAGCCAATTAAATAAAAGAAAAATATATTTTCTAGGTTTTTAATAATACTTTTTATATTTCAATGATATAAAATATATAATACTAAAAAACTAAAAAATAGGACAATAAGAAATCAGAACAGGACGTATGGACATTTTCTTCCCCTAATGTCCACTATAAGTAAATTTGTGAATTCTTATTATTAAGTGAATTTTGTAGCTTCTTTTATCCAACCCGTCTGTCCAGCGTAGAGAATGAAGGCCAAGTCCTCTGACTGCTCTGGCCAAGTATGGCTCTGGTAGTACAGAGAGGGTCGTGCTCCTGTAGTGGAGACAAAAAGATCTCATAATGTTACTCAATATCCAGCTTAAAAATGGGATATGACTTCCCATAAAAATCTATTATCGCAGATTGTTTCAAAAAGCGCACGGGTCACGTCCGTCGTTGAGTTTGCACTTCGTGGCGAAGTTCATTCATCTTTCAAGTGATAGCATCCCTCGGAACGTGATGTTTTGTACTTTTTGTAGTTCTATCTATATCTCTGGCAAGGATCTTCATAACGTCGACAATATTGAATTTTATGAACTTTATGTTGTAAAACTTCTTCATCTTTTCGCGCGAGCTCGTGTGTGTGTAGGTGTGTGTAGGTGTGTGTTTGTGTGTATTAGTAGTGAATGCTCGAGTTGCCTACGAAGGTATCTTGCATTCGAGAGTTGTGACATTCATACGTAAGTAGAAAACACTGAACGGGGCAAGATTCTTCCCCTCTTATTGTCGAAATTTGGCAAGAAATATTTTTTCTTAATAGAAACCGACTTTATCCCAAACTAAATTTCTATAGAACAACCTAACAAGTCTTCAAATAAAAAAAGAATTTTCCAAATCGGTCCTTGCGCCTTTGAATAACCAGTGAATATACATAAAAGTAATTGCCCAAGTGCGTGTCGGGCCACGCGCAGTGAAGGGTTCCGTAGTTGCGAAAGCAGACTTTGACTTCACGCCACTAAAAATGTCTAAAAACGAATTTTCTAATGAATTTGTATGAAATTTCCTTTTCTGAGTACATTTTATAAGTCTGTCGCCTGTAAGTTTTTAATTTGTAAACCCTATTTAGGTCTGATAGTTTTCCTTTAAACTTCGTTATATATACAACTTCTGTTAATTTTTTCACGTGTCCGTATATAACCGTTTAGCAGATAGAGGGGGGCGGGGCGGACACTCTCTAAAAAATATTTCAGAAACGGATCCCTAAATCGAAAAATTATGTTCACAAGCTTACATTATTTTTAAAAGACCTATTCAACGATACCTCACACGATAGGTTAGACGAGAAAAAAAATTGACTCTTATTTTTCTTGTATGAGAGCTATAGTATTTTTTTTTCCATGTTTTGCTTTACGATTTTTTCCATGATTACATACAAAATTGCTGAGTAAGACCGCGGACGGACAAACAGACATGGCAAAACTATAAGGGTTTCTAGTTTGCTACGGAATCCTAAAAAAATTCGCGATGAATTAATGGCCTCATCCTTTCTTGGAAGTCGGGCCATATTTAGATAAGTATTATATTTGGATAGGTGTTTGCCAAATTATATTGCTCTACTAAAATAACCCAAGTTACATTACACCTAAACTTCTCCGTAGTAACACGAGAATTAACAGATGTTTGCTCCCATCTCAACACATCTCGTTTAAACTTGTGAAACTATAGATACGTCGGTTTCAAAGATAACAACGACTTTGATAATGTATTACTGGCATTTCATTTTTTTTTAAATCCGTTGGTATTCCTTCAATCAGTTATATAGAAGGTATAATGCTACTGATTTAGGAATTAAGCATTGTTTTTTCTGACAATATCTTAAAAAGACAGCACTCCTCTATTTGGTAGCGTTTTAGTTATATTTTAACTAGTAGTTCGCCACGAACTTAGACCTCGCGATTATTATTCCAAAGGGAGTGCCTCTGCTGCCGGCGCTGGTTGCCGAATTGGCTGTTGGCGCTGGTATAACACTATCTGTGTCTGTAGTAAGATATGCATTTTTAAGAAAGTTGTTCAGTAACCCGCACTGAATTCACCCATAAATAGTTTCAGTATATTTAGTAAGAAGATTTGTATTGTATATCCGTCACGGCTCAGTCAGCTAGACTTCGCGAGTCATCCTAAACCCGTTCAAGTATAATGTATAAAAAAATTGTTCAGACAAAAAAGTTGTTCAACTAAAAAAAATGCGTTTTTATAATGGCAACAATAAAGTCTAATGTCATTTTTGAAAATATTTGGAAATGCCGGATATATGACACTTTTAAAATTTTAAAACCCCATATTTCCGCCATTTTGAAAAATTGGCTCGATAAATATAATCTATTTAGTTGCTGAACCTTCTTACAAAATTGCATGAGAATCGGTTTAGAAATGCGACCTGTAGGCGAGAACAGCCAGCCAGACAGACAGATGAACATAAGAATTTTAGGCTAATTCGAAACTGAGACGCTTCGCTCGCTCGGTCAATTGTTGATTAAGAGAAAAGATTTCTTAGAAGTAAAACAAGTAGTAAAATTAAAAAAATAGTTACCCCTGACACAACTGTAGCTAAGAACAATCTTGATCACGTCCATTCTAGGAGCCACGTCGCCACAGACAGACACACCGACAATATAACACCTCTCTTTTTGCGTTAGGGGTTAAAAGAGAGTATAAAGCTGCAAAATAAAACTAGCTCCCATTTTATTTTTACGAGTATTTGCCCTCCGGACGTTTTTGCGAGATTGAAAAATGTTGTTAATCAAGAAATTACAAACAACCTAATTCATGTTTCTATTAGACGATATATTAAGTAATTTTTGGCCTTCCATACAAGTTGACCGATCAGCTGATCTGAGTTTGCATGGAAAGCCATAATGATTATTCATATTTCGACATATGTTCCTTGAGGAAAGTTGTTCAGTATCACGGACTGAATTCACTCTTAATATAGTTTCAGTATATTTTGTTACACCTTATATAGGTATATAGCTAGAACGAAAACAATAGTTTAAATTGTTTTTGTGGTACAAAGTTTTATGTGGTGTTAAGAATCTTGGTCCAATGATTAAATTCTTAATTTTATATAGGCTAGTCCTATTTTTAGCAAAAAACTTGAAAACGTATAAAATAAAAGAAGTAAATAAACTAAAAATACAAAACACGAATATTTTAAGAACGCACTCAAGATGGCTTTTATTTTAAGGAAATTGCTATTTTTTTTCTATTAAATATTATAAATAAAATATTTGCATAAATAATTACATACATTTGATTTTCTTAAATTTCAGAAATTATAACATATTTTACACCGCTTGATAAATTATTTTGAAAGCCTTAGCTGATGGAACCGGGACCTTTAATATTCATGTAAATTAAAACCGGAAGCAAATATAATTTCGCCATTTTCTTAATTCGTGACTTCCGCATTATTCTTTCTGCTCGTGCTTTTATAATAAATATTCATTACTTTGATATTTTAGGCAACCTTATCATGTCCTTTTAATAATATAATTTTTTGATGTCTACTTAAGATCTTTTTAATTTTCTAATAATTCTACGAGAACGAATAAGCTTAAGAGAGCTTTTTTGGGAGCAAATAAAAAAATATAATTATTTAGCGATTTCTTCCACGCAAATCGTAATGTCTGTCGGGTTTCCTCGGCAAGAATACAAGTAAAATACTCAATCGATATATAAAAATAGGTACATTTATTTATATATGATTTAATTTGTGGGGTTAAAACACTAGTGTTTACCCCTAGCCATCTTAATACATAGATACATAATCATGGCAAACGTACTTGCGTTTGACATGATTATGTGTCTATGTATTAAGATGGTTCTTAGCTTTGTTTGATAAAAATCGGTGCAGACGTTCAAAATTCAGTGGGGGTAAACGCTTGGAACGCTTTTTTTAATTGGCCTACTTGTTGTTGTTTATTTTATGTATATATCTGAGTCAAAGTCACGAGTTCACTTAAATAACAGTCAAGAAACTAAAAAAAATCGACATTCCCATACAAGTTGCCCCGGCGGTTAAAACTTTAGTATGGAAATGCCAAATTGTTTATTTTTCTTATACTGTTATTTTAATTTCATTATACTATAGTGATCTAGTATAGTCCGTGGTTTGTTTTATAACGGGTATGTCCTTTCAACTTTGTATATTGTTCCCAAACGAAATCGGATATTGACCTGTACTTAAATAAAAGTTGATTGAAATTGTCCTAGAAACATAATGATTTACGACGAATATTAAGGTGATAACGACAAATTGATAAAATACTTTTCAGGGTCAACACACTGAGGTTTTGATGTCATTAATAAATAATTATATTTGACAAGCTTTTACTCCGAAAACTTTTCTCGAAAATACAAATTTTAAGCTCCAAATTAATGTCGAAGAATTTTTCATATTGATGTAAGAGAAGTTTCTGGAACAGTTTAGTAAGCAGTAATAAGAGAGAAAATGCTTTGTGAAAGCTGAGAGGTTTCTAGTTAATTTTGTTTTTTATCTAAATTGTGAATTTTATTTAACTTGTCAACGATATTACATTTTGATATGATTTAATTATGTCAGGCAGCTTGAAAAATCTAACTCCTTCGTTGGCCACTTACCAACACAACAAACTTGAAATATTGTGCTTTATATTTAGAATTCAAATATAGAGAAAAATATATCTTAGACGTTTCATTTCACGACAGCTCCTAAAAATATCAGTAGAACTAAAATACTTATTTTCCTTTTTATCAAGAGACCAGTATTTTTGCATTCTAGATGGAAATAAAGCCGTTGATCCTATTCGTTATTTCTAGATAACCAAGTTGTAAAATCAAACACTATTAGTGTTGGTCAACTCTTCTAACAAGAAAGAAAACAAAAAATGAAAGTTTTTACCCGACTGCGTCAGAAAGAGATATATGTTTTTCATGTGTAAGTATGGTATATAGGGTCTAAGAAAATATACTAAAACAATTTTAGGGGCGAATTCAGTCCGTGATAGAGAACAATTTTCTCCAAAAAACATATGTCGAAATATGAAAAATATTTTTTGTCTTTCCATACAAACTCGCATCAGCTGATCGGTCAACTTGTATGGGAGGCCAAAAATGACTTTTCATATTTCGATACGTGTTCCTTAGGGAAAAGTTGTTCAATATCATGGACTGAATTCACTCCTATAATAGTTTTAGATATTTGCAGCTCAAATGGCTTGAGAGGTTTCGTTAGATTCGTATTCATTCTGAGAGTGACACTGGGTTTGTAAAAAGGTAATTGGGTTTTTTGCTTCTTACCATTTAAGAAGATATGAATACATCTTATATGTTCTATCGTAATAAAAGACGTCATTAATTACTCTAGTTAATTTGGCAAAAGTAGATATAAACCATAGCACATCAATTAGGCTAACAGGTGTGTCAAACCAGTAATGGCTCGATATTAACTTTATAGTATCTTGACAACGTTATTACTTATTAGTATTAACGACTCTAATAATAGTATTATGATGTTTGCCTAAATGGCATTGCCCTATACTAGCCAAGTATGACGCAGGAATGAAGATACATTTTTTTTAAAGAAAATATAATAATAGTGTTAGCCCGTAGAGAATGGCACAAAGAGGAAGGCCTATGCCCAACAGTGGGTTGATGTGGGCTGAAAGTGATGTAAAGTGTAATATTATTCTTTTGTACTTTACTGATATCTATTCAATTAATTCGCAAAGATATAAAATAACAATGAACCCGAATAACAGCTTGTACAAAAATTCGGCAATATTTAAATATTTAAATGGTGTTGACTTATGTCATGACTAATAAGTGGAAAAACTGTTTGACCAGGTCAATTTTTTTTTATCTTTACGAATAATTATTATGAATTATTATCAGTTAAAAAAAATACACGATATACCCAAATATTTTGTAGAATTGACGACTTCTGCTGTGTAATGGTCATCTTGTCGGGGTGGTCAAGATGAAAAATGATCATTTTCAGATTTATTTGTTATAAAATATAGTATCGTTGAGTTAGTATCTCATAACACAAGTCAATCTGTGTGAATGTGCTACACAATGAGTTGTTCTTTAGTCGATCTAAAACGAATTTATTTAGTAGTTAAATATTATTCGTGAAGTACCTACTAGAAAGAATGTGCTAAGTTATAAAATTCTATAATTAATTATTTAAGATTTATACAAAAAAAAACTGATAAAATCTACGTTTTGCGTCATTTCGCCCATTCATTCCGCACTTACTATTTCCCCGTCTTACACATTAGGTAATAAATAGCCTGCGGGGCGTCTCGCGGATCGCCCCGCACCTCATCTCCCTTGAGCTTTGACAAACCTCGCCTTAACTCGAACACACAAAAACACTGTTTGCTAGTAAAATAGTAGTTTGCTGGAAGTAAGTAGTCGTTTTCTCTACCGTCAATTAAAGTCAAGCATTTGCCCGGAAGACGCGATTGTTACGCGAGATTAATGGGCCATAAAAAGGGCAGTAATCGTACTCATAAATTCACATTACCGAGCATTTGCAAGCCGGCATTTAGACCATGATTATTAACCTTTTCAGTCATTTTATTAGACCCTGGTTATGTACTGATTTGTTTGTTATACCTGGTTGTGCAGTGATTTGTTGCGCCAAAAGTTTGTTTACGTTATATACCTACTTAGTAGAAAAGACTGACCAGAGGCAGTAGTTAAACCGTCGGGTCGCCACTCCTAATATTTCCAGTAAACATTTGCCGCCATAAGGCTATTTATATTTATTTTGCCGCCCCTAAGCTGCGTTCACTGATAATTACAAAAGCGCCCTTCTCGATTGCAATATTAGGGGGGGGGGGGGGGGGGTTGCAATTGACCTAAAATTTGCGTTAATAATTGACGGTCTTTAATCTGAATTTACCATTACGTTTGTTTTAAGTGTCGCTAAACGCGTCTCGCATATCGCTTAAAGTGATACTGAGCATTGTCCAGAGAAATCTATATTTGTCACGGAGAACACACCCTTAATGTCCCAGCTGCACCAGGTGGACATGTGTTTGAATTATTTGCTGGCAGAACATTGTGTTTCCAAAAATTCTATCATTTGAACACACTCTTTGTGTGTTTCCTGTGTGTCCTGTTATATGCTCATCCGTGTTAGGTTCCTACATAAAATCAGTTAGTATTACCTATTTAACAGTAGGTAAGGTACTCGTGTTCTGATATGAACGTGGAAGGGACATACCCGTAATTCATTGAACCACGAACCATACTACATCACTATGTAAAAGGGTTTTTTTTTTTATTTAAATCGACATTTCCATACGAAAGTTTGCAGCAGTCCGGGCAGTTGGGAGGGGAATGTCGGTTTTTTTTCTACTGTTATTTTGTTATTATTATACTATAGTGATCTAGTAGAGCCTGTGGTTCGATTTATTATGGGTACGTCCCTTCCACGTTGTATACTTATATCATCACATTGCGGAAATCTCTACTAGTAGAGAGAATGAATAGATACGTATCTACGTGCTGTAAAATATACAAAAACCAGACGAAATTTACGAGTAAGTAATACCGCTCGTGTTTACTCAGGTAATCGCATACCGTAACATAACTCATAGTTTTGACGCACGGTTAGTCCAAAATAGAAATAGACGAGTAAGTATTTATTATGTGTAGTTGAGAATACGTCACAAAGAATATTAAATAAGTAACCTACCACTTAGAATAAATACGCTGTAAATATCTTATTATTACAAAACTCGTATTATTGGTATGACTACAAATAATTATTTAGAAAAAAGTATCTGATTTGAGCTGTTGGAAAGAAACGCTATTTGATTCGCTTCTTTTTAAAGCAGACCCAGTGGCCCAACGCAGACGACATACTTTCCGTGACGCACGGATTAGTCTGTCGTCTGCGTTAGCCCTATATGTCATCTATACATTATAATAAAACAGTAAAAATATTTTGTCTGTACATTTAGTATTTTTGAGTGAAAGGGATAGAGAAACACTTAAAAAGAATTATAGAAAGCAAAAAGTTTTTTTTTTTAATTTTTTGTCCATCTGTATGTATGATCACGCTAATCTCTGAAAATACTGGACGGATTCGAATGAAACTTTTTTTGTTATATAGCTGTTAAGCCTACGCAACGGGGTATTAATGATTTTGGAAAATAGAACACCTGATACAGGACTATAAGGGCCCAGCTAAACTGCATGAGATGAGCATTGTCCAGAGACATTAAAGTCCACGTGAACTAAGTCGCGGATTTTGGCTAGTAACAAATATTTTCGAAGACTAATGACGTCATTTTTTTGCATTCAAATAGCGCTCATAATATTAGTTTTTTTCAATAAATATGAAAATCACGTTGATAACGGATATAATCAATGACAAGTGACATTGTTTTGTGACGTTTTATTTTCTTTTCATTCCCATCTATGGCGAATTTTCAAATCAACATTACAATAGAAGTTCCAGAAAAGATACTTAATTGTAAAAAAGCAATAAATACTTGTTACCTGTCTGAGGTTTATTCAACTCTTAGATTTCCATGACTTTTTAGGAAAATGTCTAAAAGGAGAGACAATTTTCGATCATTGACCCGACGTTGTCGTCGTTCAAGAAAATGGAATTTATTCTGGGAATAACTTTTATGTGTTTGAAAATAAATGATACCAAGTAAATAGTATCAAGTTGCTAGTTGAGTCTAACTGCCAACCTCGTCTTTTAAGTAATGCACATTTAAAAATTTAGTAATCGAGGCGGCTAACACTACATATTTAGAAATATACATAGGGACAAGCTGGGGTCCAATCCCCAGGGGGTAAATTTACGTTCAGAGGAGCGACAAATATTTTCATCACCTCCACTACCGGTAAAAAATGTAACCGCCGCCGAAATTAACCCTTCCGCCGTGGCAAACTGAACATTTCTATTTGCACTTCCCCGTCCCCCCTGTTACCACATAATAGCTAGACCTCAGGTCATATTATGTTCTGAGAGCTGGACAAAGGGAGGGCTGCATATTCACATTTTGCTCCGTCTACAAAAAAGGTTCTGTAGATCGCGTACTGGTGGAATTTATTCATCATAGTTAGATACTTTAGACGCCATAGATTAAAACAAAGAAAGTTCGTATCACTAGCGTAATAAAAAAGATTTGATGGATTACCCTTATCCATAAAATAATATCAGTACGAATTCAATCTTCTTAATAAAAAAGTTAATCAAATATATTCTTATGACAAACAGCGCTCCAACAAACAATGGCCTCGCCCTTTTTAGGGTTCCGTAGTAAACAAAGAACCCTTATAGTTTCGTCATCCGTAGTTTTACTCAGAGACTATAAGTACTAGAAAGTTGTAATAAGGCATGGATGCATGTATATTAATGTCAAAAAAGTGTTAAAATAAAATTTAAAACAGAAAAAATAAGGGTAGTCCCATATTGGGACATATTTTTTTAAATGGCTAATCATGTGGAGTAACTTTGAATAAGTCTTTTAAATTAAAAATATTGAGACCTTGTGTGGTTTTATAGTGGTTTTTTAAAGTCAAGTGTCCCCCTCTCTCCCTTTCTGCTAAACGTTTACATATGGACACGTAAAAAAATCACAGTTGCAGTATATATCAGAGCTAAGTAGGATTTACAAATTTTAAAAAAATATAGGCGACCATCTTATAAAATGTACTCGGAAAATAAAAATAAATTTCATACAAATTCAATAGTAAATTAGTTTTTAGACTTTTTAGTAGCTTACATTCAAAGTCGGCATTCAATACTAATACTTACCAATGCTAATATTTTTTTTTAATATCATTGTCCAATTGATAGCTATCGCATTTTAAAGATTAAGAATATACAAGTAGTGTAGATTTGCCACCGAGAGACCGGGGGTAATAGAAAGAAAGACATATTAATGATACTGACTACATTTTTTTCATGGTCGGGCTATGGGTGAACTTCAAGCACAGATTACTAATAAGTAAGTAGTAATTTGAAGATTTGAAGTGTGCGTATAACCCGACCACTAACAAATGTTCGGTCAATGTTATGGACAAAACATGGCACTTTTTCGTTTTCTTCTTTTAGACGTCGCAATAAGACTATCTCGCTCTATTAAAGCGTTTCAGGCCCTTGTCTCATTCGCTCTTGAGTATCTGTCGCATTCGGCCTAGGCTAATATGTGGTGTTTCTACGCGGTAAAAAAATCTAAGTCTATAGTTTCGAGCGAGTGAACAAAATTACTGACATGTCTTATGATTTATTATTAGTTTTTTACTAAGAGCGCAAAATATCAAAACTGAAAAGAATTTTTTTAGTCTTTTATTTAAGGGCTTTTATCTTAACAGACATGTCAGCCCTATCGTACTGTTGACCAAGGAATTCACGTCTGAGGAGATAAAATAAATTATTAGAAATTTCTTAAACAAAATACAAGGAGAAAAATTTATAAGGGAAATATTATTATATTTATTTAATATAGAAGATAAAACCTGCTGCTTATATTTTAATTCGTTAAGTTTTGTTTTATGGCATGATGTGATTTATACTTTACTTTAGGGTAAATAATATAATAGAAATCGAATGTATATGTACCCAATCGATATATTCGAATCAGACTCTGAATCCGGCTTGCCATGTCGCCAAAATTAATCTGACCACGACCCACAGCGTATTTTAGACCCCATTTACATATATATGGACTGCCGGACTTTACATTAGGTACCTACTATCTATTAAAATATGACAAGTTTGATGGGACTGGTATAGTACAATAGCGCGCTATGATTTTGTTAGTTGACAAATTGTATCGCATCGTTTGTTTAATTTTTTGGAACAAAGTTCCTTATCGCACGTTGCGAAAGGAGGCTAGACGAAAAAAATTAAGACAAAAAGTTGTAACGACACTTTTTGCTATAGTTGTAAGCCGTGCGGCGTGCGCGTGTTTCTCTGTCTGTCTCTCTCGCTCCTAAATAATCGTAAGGTTTTTCTTGACACCTCTCAAGTTTTTAAGCTATTGCATAGCTTCTATCGCGGGCCTTGAGCGCGGGGACCGAATCCAGAAATTCCGTAACGAAAAAACCTCACGCTTCCCACTCCGCCTACCATGTAGGTTGCCGCTTCGTCTCCGTCGTCCGTTTGCGACGTTGCCGTCCTTTCTTGTTTGCAATAGCTTTACCGCGGCAGTCCCCGAGTGCCACACGTCTTTTTTTTTTATTAGGTATATTTTCCACACAGCCCGTTGAATAGTATTATTAAAGTAAAATCTTTTTAAGGTTTGGCATGCACGAAAAGCATTTTTAAGATGGAAATAAACCATTTAACTCGGGACACCAATACCGACACCAAGTTTACACTTTTGGCACTCCTGTGTTGTTATTTCTAATTATTATTATTATATTAAAAAAGGCCGCCTGTTTTGTTATTTATAAGTATTATTCATCTAATTCATGTTTCAAAATTAGTAATCACTAAATTATGCGATTTAGTTACATCAAAAATGATTTGCTTCCAGTGACAGAAACAACGTACCTATGGAAACCTATTCACCTTATTATTCACGTAGTTCCGGTTTCCGAACTTCCCTACTTAGTCGTTTGCGTTAGGAAGACAAAGTCAATCTTCTGTGACTTTCTTTTTCGAATCAAGCAAAAGATGATTTTTTATGGAGCCCGTATAGAATTTAGACTTAGATTTTTTTACTAAATCTATGGTAGAGACAGATAACAATGGCATTTAAAGCCGCTGAAACAGTTTAGGTATTTATCGCTTCTTTTTTTGGAGTGTGCTATTATACTAATACTGATGTCAACATCCTTGAGCTGCCAAAAGGCATCTGACGTAGGTAGCTCCTACACACTAGTGAATTAGTGTGCAGGTTTTCTCACGATGTTTTCCTTCACCAGAAGCAAGTGGTGGTTTTAAATGTCCGTACATGAATCTCAGGGGTACTAGTCGTGTCTAGTGAGGATCAAACTTATGCCTCACAGACGTATAGTCATGCCCGAACCGTCAATTATAAACTAACTTACTAAACTAGTTTAAGTAAGAGGTGTACTACAGATCTACAGAGGTTGTGTTATGTCATAAGACGGAAATAGTCTATGTAGAAACTCCTCTAAAACGCAACTTGGAACTCGTTTCAATATCAATATTTAAGTTGAAGCAAAGTTTAAGTTGACAGTATACCTCATACATTGCCAGGGCCGTGCGACAAATAGGTATCTACCGTAAAGTACATAAATCCTGTAAATTTGCAAGCGCCATCCGCCCTTGGACCAAATATAAAGTAAAGACGCCTCGCCCGTGTAATCTCGTGTAAAAATGTTAGTTTTCTGGTACGGTAAATGAAAATATTGGTTCAACCACCGAGTACTATATACTGGTTAAACTTTATCCAACAAAATCTTAATAATCCAGTGTATCAAACACCATTCAAATCGCGTATAATCCTCTTAATAATAATCTTTCTTTACTTTCTCCCTCTTCTCTCATTTTTTACACAACTGATATAAAATGTGGATTCAAAATTATTTCTAGTTTGCAATACTTATGACTTGAGAGACACTAATGTTTTTTTGATTGCTGGGGATCGAAGCAAGAACCTCCACTTTGGCGGACTAGTGTGTCGACCATTACGCCACGGAGGTAATCTTGTAGTAGCTTGTAATGTTACTAGTTTGCTACATGTTTTTTTTTAAACCAATAGCGTCTAAGTTTTTTGTAAAAATGTATGTTAATATACCTACTGCAGGTAATCCAAATGTGATAATTTTCATCCAAATATATAGTAGATATGCACGTAGCTATTGTTTTTCGTGTGTGTAAGTACATAGTAGAACATAACTATACGGTACAGGTAGTAAAGTCTTTATCACCTTGATTTTAAGTTGCTTTTTTAAGTTAAGTCATAAGGACAGATTCGTAAACTTAACAAAAAAGTTAAATAAAATTTACTTTTCATCGCTCGACCTCAACTTCTTTCAGTCTTGGCATCCACCTTTAATTTATGAGAGTGACATTTATGGCTGTAGTTCTACGACTACTATGCAGTTAAACAATTAACTCGCGCTGTAGTAAGCTCTATATTAAAAGTTACTTACCTAATTGTTTCTTAACTAAATATTCATTTATATTTATTGATTAAATCATGTATAAAGGTATGAATATGTCTTTGTAGCTTCGTTCTGTCGGATATGCATCTCTGGCTATAATAAAAAGGCGTAAGTCAGTGAGTGTGTGTGTGTGTTTGTGTTTGTTACTGTTGTTTCTTCACGCGCAAAGGGCTAGACCAATTTTGATAAAATTTGGTATGCAGGAAGCTGTCACTGTGGATTTACACGTGAGCTACTTTAGGTGCGGGTAACACCGCGGGGTGCAGCTAGTCTAGGCTAGATATAAAGGTATGCATATGAATGTGTCTTTGTAGCTTCGTTCTATCGGACTGTAATTTATATGCACCTCACGCTTTCGCTTATTTATTGAAATAAGTAATCAAAAATATTTACGCAGAATTCTCTCCTACATTTGCCTTTTCCTGTTCATTATCCGAAAATATCCCCAACTCTCTCGTATTCAAAATGTCTGAAAATACACAGCGTCTGTTAGGTGTGTTTCAATGTTCATTCATGTGTAATTCTATCGTAAATACATCCTGTCAACATCGTCATTTTAACACAATATCGAGTGGCAGGAAACTGGACACTGTAGTTGTTATTATAAATAGTATACTTGGTTGGTAACAGTCGGATGTTTACATCTAATGTGACTGCCGGAAAAGCCCATTTATACATTTATACCTACCTAATGGAAGTGATTTGTGCACTGAACGGCTTGAATTAGAAAGTTCTTGATTTGAGTAGGTATTTTACTCCTGTGTTATTGTCTAAATAAAAGTCAGTAGGAGTTTTTTATAACCTACTAAGATTAGTATCTTTCTAATTTTTCCTGAGTATAAAATCAGACTACTACAGGTAGCGTCAATGAAGAGTGGCTTATGCTCAGCTGTGAATAGAATAAAGGATTTATTTACCTCGAATCATCATCATCAGGTCTTTTTATCTCCTCTGTAGGAGCACGATCCTCTCTGCACTACCAGAGCCATACTTGTTCAGAGTAACCAGAGGACTTGGCCTACACTCTCCACGCTGGCCAGACGGGTTGGAGAGGTCTCATTGATGTTTATAAGCTTTATTTAGCTTGTATTTCCTAAGTCGCCTTCTACGACATCTACGGGAGCAATTTTAGTGACCCGGCTATTCTGCTCTACCAGTAATCTGCCTCTGCCTCGAATAATACAAAGTAAAAACAGAACGACAATACAAAAACAATGATCTCAGACTAGAATTGGTCCTGCCTGACTGTAGGATGACACATCAAGGATATATTTATCGCTTCGATTTAAAATAAAGATATAAATAAACTCCAAAAAAAGACACGAATATGGAAATGCGCTGGATGCAGGCCGCTTTATATCGGTCATTTTGGAATTTTTGGGTGAGGCCTATGTCCAGCAGAGGACGTTATGCGGCTGATAAGTATGATGATGATGATCGAAATGAAGGAGCTATAATTATACAGGTGTATAAAAGTATGACAATATTGCCCTTTCAGTGCGAGAAATTTGTGTCAAAAAATATTTATTGTTGACCTTTTTATA
This sequence comes from Acrobasis consociella, assembly GCA_963555685.1. Lineage (NCBI taxonomy): Eukaryota > Metazoa > Arthropoda > Insecta > Lepidoptera > Pyralidae > Acrobasis > Acrobasis consociella. The sequence goes on from OY743122.1 coordinate 10,354,367, forward strand.
CGTCTATTTTATTTATATCTACAATCTCAAATACTTATAAAAGTATAAACACGGAAACGATTAATAAACAAACTAAAATAGATCAATTAGTGGGAGTTGCTTGTTTGAGAACATAAACATATGTTGTGTGTTCCACTCTTGTTATACTCCACACCCACATACTCATTCGTAGCACGCCTACTTATTATATGTGGAAATATATTTATCTTTTTAAAGGTGATATCTACACTACAGTCCTTCCTTCATTTGACATATTTTTTGATATTTATTAACAAAACTTGGAACAAGTTATGCAATATGAGAAACTATATCGATTAAAATAATTACCTTATAGTAATAAGATCTATTAAGCCCGAGGAAAAAGGTATTTTTTATTGCAGCTTGAATGAATAAGATAGCAGAATTACATAGATATCTGAACGGAATCTGGTTTACCTTAAATTTCTTTATGTAAATGCAATTTCATATAGGTAATGCATGTTTCCGGCAAAGTAGAATAGGACCACTCTAAGTCCTTCCGTGGATGTCGTATAAGGTGACTTAGGAAATACAAGCTAAACAAAGCTTATACACATCAATGAGACCTCTTCAACCCGTCTGATCAGCGAGGGGAGTAGACCAAAATCCTGATAAGACTGGTAAGCAGATAGGGTCGTGCTTCTGCAATGAAGACATAAAGACCTGACGATGATGATGATGACATGCAGTGAAGTAAACAAAATCAAAAAAGAATTTGCAAAAATATCGTATCCTAAAACGATTCAGCTTTTACTAGAACATTTGAAATTACGTAAAGCTGGCGAGCTCGCTTTATTTACTGTGCACCGCAATTTAATCACAGCTCATTTTCTGTTAAACAAACTGCTGAAGACAGTGTAACTAATCTGATATGTTCTATTAAAACATTTTAATTAAATGTTTTGGTTTTGAAATATTTTTTATCAAATGTAAGTACCTACTTGCCGCTTTTAATTTAACTTTATTTAATTGGTAAAGGCCTCTTTTGTAATACATAGGTAGTGGGCATGTAGGTGGAATAAAGGAATTAAAAAAGTAGCTTTTAATACTTGTAATAAGGGTGGCAGAAAGAACGCAGAAAGGAATTGAGGCAAGTCCATTTGACTCTACTGACCAGAGCAAGCTCTTAAATTACAAGAAGATATAAATAAGTATTTGATTATTGGATATTAAAGTATAGTGAGTATGGCTAATTAGGCCAATAGCACAGAATAAACATATATAAGTACGGATAGATTTACCGCACTGTCTACGCGAAAAGTAAGAAATCGTTTTGTGAAATAGACTTATTCCGTCTTATTATAAAACGCAGACTAACTTTGTTACTAGATATCCGATTATCCGAACAAATCAGGTTGACATTTAATAATATGCCACTGTCTTTTCTGAAAATGTCAACTTGATTTGATCGGATAATGGTTTAAACCTAGTAACAAACTAAGTCCGCGTTTTATAAGACGGACTAATATTTATTAGCTTCACGGACGTCAGTAGTACATAGATACTCTATGATTTTAATACCAATGAATTAAAAATGTACCTAATTATGTGACAAATGTAGAGATACGAACGAAACCATAAATCATAAAGGGACTTGTTGGCAACGATTACAGTCATAGCAGTAACAGTCGTTCTCAGGACTTGGAATTAGGTAGTCATAATATTAGCATAATGGGATTATATAAACATGGGTGGAAGCAGTACCCCGAGAATAAATGAACTGCAGTTTTATTCTGCAAATATATCATCATAACGCTGAATTAGAGGTCGGTGACCGGGGATTTGTTTCGTCTCTCAAATAAATATAAGCATAGATGAGGACAATTAATCATATAATCATGCAGATTTAGTTAGTTTAAACTTTTATAGTTTATTTTTATTAAAAATGCTAAAAATATTCTAGAAAAATCCACTCAGTTGAGCGCTGATTTATATAGGAGTGTGATTTTTAGGGTTCCGTAGCCAAATGGCAAAAACGGAACCCTTATAGATTCGTCATGTCTGTCTGTCTGTCTGTCCGTCCGTATGTCACAGCCACTTTTTTCCGAAACTATAAGACCTATACTGTTGAAACTTGGTAAGTAGATGTATTATGTGAACCGCATTAAGGTTTTGACACAAAAATTAAAAAAAAACAGTAAATTTTGGGGGTTCCCCATACTTAGAACTGAAACTCAAAAATTTATTTTTCATCAAACCCATACGTGTGGGGAATCTATGGATAGGTCTTCAAAAATGATATTGAGGTTTCTAATAGCATATTTTTCTAAACCGAATACTTTGCGCGAGAGACACTTCCAAAGTGGAAAAAAGTGTGTCCCCCCCCGTAACTTCTAAAATAAGAGAATGATAAAACTAAATAAAATATATGTTGTTCATTACTATGAAAACTACCAGCGAAAATTGGTTTGAACGAGATCTAGTAGGTAGTTTTTTTTTTTAATACCTCATAAATCGTAAACGACAATTTACCTTTCATTCAATCAACTCAAATATAAAAATTAAAAAAACATACTACAAGACTTTTATATTATGTTATTTGCTACTACGGAACCCTTCATGGGCGAGTCCGACTCGCACTTGGCCGCTTATTTGTATTTTATAGGATTATTTGAAACAAGTAATTATTTTAAATAATATTTTAAAAACTAGCTTTTATCTCAAACAATAAACTTAAATGGTTAAAATGCTTCTCAAGACAAATTAAACGATCCCAAACTCGATTTGCGTCGTTTTATTACAGAGTTCCTATGGCCAATGGCCACCTTCCATCTCCATCATCAGATCAGCTCCATGTCATTATAATATTGTAATGTCACGCGATATACGCATGCGTGCAAAGTTTAAGCTCAATCGGAAACCGGTGAAAGATTTGATTACAGACAGAACAACAGACAACGGGACAGGTAATACTAAATAAAAGCTTGTAATAAAATAGGCTTTTGCAGCAGTTTTTCACGTCAGTGTCGGCACGACCAGCGGGGATCGAACCTCGGATCTTTGAGCTTTGTTTGCGGTTTATATTTTAGAACCACTACTTTAAATAGTATTTTTTAATAGTAAATACACCTTAATTAATATAAAACTACCTAGAATTATTTTTTCCGATAGATTAAAGAAAATAAATTTTATAACAAATACATATATAGGTAAACATCCAAGATCATACATGATTTATACCTGTACAGTATTATGTCAAATAACTCGATTAATTAATTTTGTCAATTACAATATTTTTCAGGAAGGTAATAGGGCTTATAAGACTGAAATTGAAAGTCACGCAAAACTGAACAGTATAGAAAAAGGGCTCTAAAATAAAAACCAGAGCAATGAAAAAAAATTCCGACCACAATTATTATTATGAAGATTATAAATTACTACGAGTGATCTGCATAAAAAGTTCCAAAGCCAAAGTCCCTCTCGTTTATGAGAAATAAGACCATATATGTTTTGGTAGAGGTGTTTCTGATTACCAAATTTGTGTTACAAAAATTTACTAATCATATATCCACAACAACAATTATGTTGGAAAAGCGGTCTAAATGCTATTAGCAAGTATTAGTTCCAAATTTTTGATATTCACTAAGAAATAAGAAAGAGAAATGACACTTTTCATGGTGCATCCCCTTAATCAATTCACGCTCGTGGCTCTAGAGTGCTATTTTTCAAACGTCACTAACGTCACTAAACGAATGATTTTTTGTACGGAAAAACCATCCTTTAAGGGGCCTCCGCGTTTCAAAAATAGCACTTCTGGGCGGAGGACGTTGTCGTCCTCCACTGTTGGCATCTGTTTGCCTTCCGTTACGTTACAACCGCGACGACGACGTTTACAAAGATATATATTCGTCCATTTTGTGGACTCTGCGTTTTGTTACAATGCCGTCGTTTTGAATCGTCGACCGATAATGATTGCTGGAAAATCTCTTGTGCGGGCATCGAATGGATGTTTTAGGATGTCGAATTGTGATTGAATCTTGCAAGTTAATGTCATAACCTTCATCTTTTTTTATGTTTGTTTGCCTAACAGTAGTAGCCTAGTATCTTCAATTATCTAACATTATAGTCTTGCCTCTCAATAGTCCTCTATCGATGGCCTATCGACAGACTAATGGTTTTTGAAATTAAACCGATACTATCGATATCGATAGGCCTACCGATATTTTGGCATTTTTCGATTGAAACTATGTTATTTTTACTACCTAACATTACCATGTTACTGACTGCTGACTAAGAAGCAAACAAACATACCAACGAATTAAGTACCTATATTTAAAAACAAACTACACGTACTACTATAACTATCCCAGTCCCTATGTTCTTTAAGTATTAGAATAGTGCATTATCACTAAACTTACATAGATATGTCATTTAGCTCAATTAGATACCTGCAAGCATAGGCCTAGATTTTTTATTTATTTTATTGGTTTATGAACACTTGAAAAAGTTACAAATAAAACCTTATAAAAGTAAACTTAATACATAGGTGTTACTTATTTCAAAAGAAATTTCTTCTAGTAGACCCGCAAGAGGAAATGGGAAGATAGAGGTAGTTTTCGTGTACAATACAAAAATAATATATCTACGTATACATACGTAAATTACAATTTTACTAGTCTTCTTCTTCTTATCGTGTGTGTTAGTGACTGACACTAGTGTCAGAGTTTTTAAACTGCCTTATCTGACATGGTTTTAGGTAACGACCAATCTCAAAGACAGTGACCGGGATCGACGGCTTAACGTGCCCTCCGAAGCACGGAACATCTTACTTATCAGACAATCAGGTGATCAGCCTAAAATGTCTTAACCAAACAAGGACAACAACACAAAGTCGTTGCCCCAGCCGGAAATAGAACCCGCGACCTCCAGGTATGAGCCGAACGCTCTAACCACTACACCACGGAGGCAGTTTGGTGATGGCACGGAGAGATTTTACTAGTGGGTGTAATAAAATTCCAATTTAAAATAATTTTGTTACGAATAGAATAAATGCTTACAGAAAATATAGTTCCTGTTTTCGGTGAAAAAAAGCAGAGTAACTTGTTATTATGTTCTACTGCTCGTAATATGAAAGATATTAGCAGTCACGTAAAAAGTTCGTGGTCAAAATTATTTAAATATTTTAATTCATCCCTATTTAATAATTGCGTCAATCTAAATAGTGGTTAATTAATAATTTATATGCATTTCCTGTGCAGTGATGCGGAACGCTGCGCTACACGTGTATGTTCATTCTCGCCATAAAGTAAACAGACAACTGTGAACTGCAATACTAGTGGATAAAATTCATACAATATATGTGAAATCTGAAGAATCATGTCAATTCAAGAAGGTAATGCGAATAGTAACCCGTCACTTTTTGGTTATTTTAAATACCAGCACTACTTTGCGAAGTAGTGGCTTAACTATGTTTTGAAAGGCATGTTACATAGCTTAACGACTGCCATACATATAATGACAGCCGGGACCAACGGCTTTTGTCTACTACTTGTGGTCACCCATCTAAGTGCGAACCACGCACAGTGTCGCTTAACTTGCGAAAGCGTCAATTAGCTCCTCAAAACAACACTAAACTATGTAGGTATTTTAAGATGTTTTTATGCTATCGAAAGACGTCTCTCAGTTGATTTTAGATAATATTCTCAGTACAAAAGAAGTTCAGTATTATGAATTTATGACTTTATTATTTTGCATTTAAAATAACTTTTGGACTTACGTCGTGTCCCACAAATGAGCAAAGTGAGCTGACCGCCATATTTATAAAACATCTACTGTCTTAAATCAGTCCTTTAGGTAGTAAGTTATTTATTACTTATCCACCAATTTAAGAAGTATTTATAGACTTATTAAATGTATTTGACGGTAAAATCAGCGCTCCTAACATCGGCAACATTGTACTACATATAATATGTTTATTTGATTATATAATAATAATTTAGTAGAATTGACATACCAATTATCGCCAAGTAATGTTTGCGGGTAATTATTGACGGTACCTATTGTCAGCATCATGTAAAATCTAAATAATTCTATATTAGTAAAATGGGATGGGGTCTCTCGGATGTTCCCACGCGCTCAAATAATAAGGACAAAATGGTAATTGCGCCCTGGGGCCGACTCATTAAACCCACACAGATTCCATTCCATTTCACCAATTAATAAACAGTCTTTATAAAACTGGGATATTTTAATTACGGTAAACAAGGAAAGTCATTTTTAACCGACTTTCAAGAAGGAGACTCGTCCATCGCGATCTTTTATTATTATAATTTTTTCGAAAGATTAAGAAAATTCTTTTATTTTATTTGTTTTAACTTAGTCTTGTCAGGTCCATCTTTTATGGGACCAATTTTATCAAAATCAGTTATGTAGTTTGGGGTTAAGTCGGTTTTAAATTTTGAAAAATTATGTTATATCGCTACTAAAGAATATGTCATGCAACAACTACCTACGGAGCTTTCGCAAGTTGACTAACGTCGTATAATAAGGCAGCCAGTTTTATTCACAACTTTACACAGTCTTCGATCATTCTTGGATAACCATTATACATGCTTCTTTGGAGAAAAAAAAAACCGGAAAGCACACACTGGGCTCTAAAGCAGCTTCACTGACTGGATGCGACCGGGAACTTTGTAGGTTAGGTTTTTCTTATTCCTCGCAACTAAAGATATGGTAGTATATTTGTATCTCAAGGAAGTAGGTACCAAGTTTTATTTTAATTATGTCAATCGTAACTCGTTCTGAATGGATGATCCACGACAACACAAAATTTTAATGGTACCCAAGCCGCGATGGATAAACACCTATTTATGAATATCATAAACAAACTCGTAAAATTTTGGGCCGTTTTGTTTCATGATTTGAATATTTGATATTGCGTAATAACAACGTCGAAGGATAAATAAGTTACTCTTTATAACTTGTAAAAAAAAAAACTTGTAAAAAAAAGTATTGGAATTTAATTATCTAAAAACCTTTTATGTTAAGTAAATGAAGTTAAACACCAACTTTTACGTTGGAATATTTTTTAGAAATTTCTATCAGGCTTTCTTAGACTAATTGAGATTATACAAGTTAAAAGAACAATAATGATTAGTGAATTACGAACTAAAAACTAAATTAAAAATCTAAATGTGGTTCAGAAAGGATTATACTTTCATAACTTTGTTTTAATATACAGTGGCGGATTAACCGTAAGGCCCGTTAGGCCCAGGCCTAGGGCAGCCAGTCCAGTCCCGGATTTAAAGGGGAGGCAAGCTGGCCCTCCCCAATCATATCATCAATTCTGTTTAGTGATTAAAAAGTAAGTAATTAGCCGACAAACAAATAGACATGAAAAGCCACTTTAATCCATATCCATACTTATATATAAAGCTGAAGAGTTTGTTTGTTTGTTTGAAAGCGCTAATCTCAGGAACCACTGGTCCGATTTGAAAAATTCTTTCGGTATCAGATAGGTCGTTTATCGAGAAAGGCTATACGCTATATTGCATCACGCCCGCGACTTCACTCGAGTAGTTAACGCGGGCGAAGCCGCGCGCTGCCTCTAGTTTTAAATAAGTGAGACAAGAGAACTATAAAAATAATCAAACATTAGCCCAATCAGTGTAGGTGTTAACGCTATCGGAGATATGGAGTAGTATTTAAAAAAAAAACTTAAATTATAGGTCAACAAACGTAACATTACAATGTGCAACTTAATTTTTAAAAAATTTAATAATTTTCGATCTTTTTAAGCGAAGAAACAAACAAAATAAAATATGTTTCTACTAAATGTTAACTTAACCTGGTTTGCGTTTATGATGATTAAAATAAATTCACGTAATTGTGAAGTATGTGGCGTGATAGATGATGTTTCTCACCTCTTAATGGAATATGAACGGAACCGAACTCAGAGAAATATATTTATAAGTAAATTTAAGGTAAATAGCATGGATATGGGGTATGTACAAAGCATTCTGAGCAACCCTGTCTCTGATGCATCCCAGCACTTGTGTAGTTTAGTGGAGTACCGCCAGTGAAGTACACAGGTACTAGAGGTTCTATTTAATATTAGGGTAGTTAAGTTATATAAGGTTAATGTGTAAGCAAATTATAGTGTTGTCTCGATGGAGCTGACATGTCTTACGACAAAAGCTCTAAAATAAATAAAGATTAAAAAAAACTTAATCTAAATAACGAGGTGGTATGTAGATGTTAGGAAGAGCTTGGTGGATTTAGTTGTTTAGGGCAGCATGACGCCCTAAACAGCCAGCACTTTAACGACAAGAGATGCCATTGTGGCCTAAAGAAAATAATATTTTATACATCAAATATACAAGATGATTCACGATAATTTAGTAACCCACAAACTTAGTAACAAACAAATTTAGTAACAAAACCTATCTACTTTCAACTAATATGAAAGAAGACTATGCAAAAGAAAAAAAACTTACTAAGGATTAGACCTCCTTAGTCAATTTTATAAAACTTTTCTTTTTGCGTAGTCTAGTAACTTTCGCACCGCCGAGTATAATGGGTACTTGTAGGTGCTAATACTTATTTCTATTCACTTTTAATTTTCAAAAGGATACCAAAACTCTCTTTAAATTTAGTTGCAATGCGATTAATGCATCCTCCCGAATCATTCGATGATTAATGGCTCATCGACGAAGCTCATCAATTTTGATCACTGGATTGACAATCCACAAATACGGCGCGCCATGTTTGCTTTCGTGGCCTCCCGGAGAGGCTTTGCATTAATGACGTTAAAAAATGACTGCTGAATAAACCGATATGTAAATTTATACTACTTATTATAAAATAAAGTCTGTTTATCGACAAACACTGGAAGTACTAGATCGATTTTAATGGATATGGATAGGTTTTCACTAAATGTAGAACGTTTCTTTGGAAAGGTTATAGTGCGACGCAGGCCGGACTGCTAGTATAAATAAAAACTTTACTTTCCATTGTAACCAGATCATGACACCGAGAGGTTAGCAAATGTCTTTTTGTGTTTAATTACTATAATTACAGAAAAAAGTTACTCCGAATCAACTCCAATTTATACTAAAAACGGCTAGTATTCAAGAAATACAATAAATTATCCCTCGTAACTTTTGATTACAATTGTATAAAATATGTATGACATATGTAATGACAGTGATCATGTTTTAAATATCCTACTTCCTACTAATATTATAAATGCGAAAGTGAGTTTGTATGTTTGTTTGTTGCCTCTTCACGCTTAAACTACTGAACCTACCGGATATAGTTTGAGACTCGGGGAAGGACATAGGGTACTCTGTATCCCGATATTCCCACGGGGAGCGCAACCTGCGGGTACAGCTAGTTCTCTATAAAAAGGAAATAGGTAGCTAAAGAAACATCCACGCGTGAACTATCTGCGTTTGAGTCGCCGCGCCGCCCGCGTTCCCGCTCAGCTCCCTGTCTCGTTTCGACTAGTGTAAATTTGTATTTTACTATGGCAAAATTAAGATTCCGGTCTAGGGATTTGCACCTCCTTGCATCAGTTGTCTGGCAAATATCGCTCTTAGCGATAAGACCGCCCTTTGCACTTAATGCATATTTTGTGAAACTATTTTTAATGTATTTTTTTTGTTTCGGTGCTATAGGAGATTTTCATTCATTCAATTAAACCTACCAGCCTATCTATCCTTTACTATTATACTTGTAGGTTCGGTCTGAGGGTTCGGTTAAAACCAAGCTATTGTAGAATCTTGCTAATTACGCAATAAGTTTCTGAAATTACGTAAGTTCAAAATTATATTTCAATATTTCTAACAAGTAAGTAATTGAATCGTTTTGTAAAGATTCCAAGAAACACCGATCGAGAGATATTGTTTGTAACTCCATCTTACCACATCACTCTTTGTGTTAACTTCATTCATTAAAACTTGAGAATGATTTCTATGGAACCTGTCAATTCATTATATTCTGAAATATTCATTGTTGTGCCAAATTCCAGGCCATTTTGTTATTTAATCAAACACTTAGTACACAGTACTTGAGGTGGTACCTCAAGTTTTTTAAGGTAATTAACGATTCAGACAGGAATGATTTTACTTTTTTACAGTCATTAAGAGGTACACATATATATACGTATAATGACGACCTCAGTGGCCTAGTGGTCACACGGAAGGTCCCGAGTTCAATCCTCGGTCAGGTCAAGAAGGAAAATGATATTTCTCAGATTGACCTGGGTCTTGAATGTTTTTCTATATATGTATTTGATAAAACATATACCTAGTATATTTAAGTTAGTATCCCATAACACAAGTCTCGAACTTACTTCCGGGCTGGCTCAATCTGTGTGAATTGTTCGTATATATTTATATAAGAACTATCTAAATATGTATTCTAGTATACGGATCGAACAGCAGAGAGACAATTCCTAAGAGGTAGTTTTGGTATAATACCTAAAATACTACAATTCAAATCAAGTTAGTTCAAATCAATTCATATTCAAGAGTAGGTAATAAATATCCTTCGAAAATGAAGATTTATTTTTTAATTTTTACTTTTACATTATCAAATTAAAGCACTCGTATTGCTTTAATTTGATATTGTTACAATTAACATTAAATTAAGTAACTTGGTTTGTGTATAATTGGGAATTGTATTTCAGGTCAGAGTACGTATTATTTCATGAAGGTGCATGGATAATTCGTTCATCTACTTTTGTAAATACTAAATTTTAACATTAAATTGCATTAACATTAAATTTTTGTTTTTCTTCTTATTGCCCGTTGTAACTATAAAAAGTTACAATAATATTTCTTTAAGAGTAAGAGTACTTTTGTAAATACTAAATTTTAACATTAAATTGCATTAACATTAAATTTTTGTTTTTCTTCTTATTGCCCGTTGTAACTATAAAAAGTTACAATAATATTTCTTTAAGAAGCTATTTCTTTTATATATTATTATATTCACCTTGGTGATCGGAGGATCAAGCTTCGCCCAAGAGGTCGCAAAAAGAGGTTCTCTATAATAAAAATCGATTTTTTACCCCCGAAAACCAGAGACATTATACCAAATGTTATGGAAATACATAAAAGTTAGTAAGGAATTTGTTAAATCCTGTCAGTTTCACTTTATTTAGTCTGAATATAGAGAAGAAAATGTAGGAAATTAATAAGATTTTTGTAGGTAAATTTAGAGCAGAATTTGTTTATATTTTCTCGTCTGATATCGTTATTAGATATTTCATTTTGAAATATACTGCGTAGAGGAGAAATAGTATTTGCTTCCCTATCTTATGCCCGCAACATGACTCGAGTATCCACTTCAAACAAAATCAAATACTACGTGCTCCTTCAGAATGTTTCTTATAAAAATAAGCCAAAAAAGATTACTATTCTATGTAGTAATTAAATAAATTGTTGACAATAAATATTTATAAGAAAAAATAGATCTCAAAATTTACAAAATTATGAATTTTGATAATATCTAATATGTCTAATCAGGTGATAATTATTATTTTCCTTCTCCACTTTATAGATTGTTTGTTAAGAGTAGCATTTTTATGCTTTTCAACCTGATGCCTTTTAATCGACTCCAACCTAACTAGTGTTGGAGTGAGAGAGTGGAGTTTGGTAAAAAATTGACTTTGTTTTACAACCGTCTGCCGCCTGACGTCAACCTTCCTTGGGAATACATTTTTACTAATAATTAGTGCTTACTCCTTTTGTCGCCTCTTACAAAACTTACAGAAAGAGATGGAGTGGCGGGAAACTTCACCGCACATTTTTCTCTCTTTTCTAGACTCCATATGTAAGCCTTTGTCAAGAATTCAAACTATAAAACGTCGAGAACCCACTTGACCTACATCCCAACTGAAGCATTTAGAATTGCTAATTCCCATACAAAGCGGAACCTTCAATAAATCACTGCCCTTGAATGTAATATTGGACCTTCCTTCTTGACGAGACTGCCATTTCTTTACTACTCTATTATCATATTGCCCAGCCAAGCGGAAAAATGTCGATTTCACTACAGAATATTTATACTACCAATTTTGCTTTGTTTCTTTCTGCCTGTGACTATCTCTATTTCGATGAAATATGGATGCCTATACTCAACGCTTTGACATAATACGCATTCAAATCATTTTTCACATCTTATTTGTTTGTTCGCTATCATTACTTCTAAACTACTTTCTGAGTTTTCTTTCATGTCGGTCTGCGAGAAAAGAAATTACTTTATTGCACCAGCTGCTTCTTTCCCCGGGCAGATCGTGAAAGCCGTTTGAGGAAATGTGCGAAAATGCGAATGCAGCTTGCTTTCACTATTTGGACTCCGTTTTCACCTTCTCGCCCACCATCACGCTAAGGGTGGTGTTTAGGTCTTGCAGCCCTGGGCTCTGTCTGCTTAGAGCCGCTAGATACAATTTGCTCTGTCTGCCCCATTACGGATAAAGACGTGATAATATATGTATAAGTTATACATGTGCAACGCAATGAAATCGTCTGTGCGGAACGCTGGCTACAATATGACAAATGTTTCAACTGCATGAAAATGATTTCACTGGAACCATACAATAAAAACTGATATAAAAGGATTATGTACAATGTGTTCCCTCAACGGTGTCGGAGCCTTTAGTGGTATGATAATGCATTTTTAACGACAAGTCACCCCCCATATATTTTTTTCTCTATACTGTAGTAAAAAAGCAGCCATTTCGTTTTTTTAGAAACTCTTGCACTAATTCAACCATAACTACTCATGTCCTCAAAGGTCCTATAAACATTGAAAAAAAATATGGGATAAAAGAATACCATCTAAAGATCTTTGCTCTGAGTGAGATGGTTTTGAGATTATTAACGTACATTTGCGTAAATTTTTTGAATAATAAATAAATTTTCATCTAGAAAATATAAATAGAAAAACTACTTATAATAAGTGATTTATAGATAAAAATTGCCGTAACTATACCACCAAAGGCCCATATACCGAAGACAGGACATAATCTATATCTATCTATACATATAATAAAACAGTAAAAAAAGTGTGTCTGTACATTAAATATATTTCCAAAAAAAATATTGGGGGCGATGGAGACGTAGTAATAGAGTAAGAATTTAAAAAAAAAAGATTGTCTGTTTGTCTGTATGTCTGTTTGTCTGTTTGTACACGCTAATCTCCGGAAATACTGGACGGATTCGAATGAAACTTTTTTTGTTATATAGCTATTAAGCCTGGGCAACATATAGGGTATAAATGATTTTGGAAAATGGAACGCCTGATGCAGAACCATAATGGTCCAGCTAAACTATAAGAGATATAAAAATGCCGCCTTAGTAAAAGTTGTTCAGCCTGATGAGCATTTTCCAGAGACATAAAGTCCACGCGAACGAAGTCGCGGGCTTCGGCTAGTAGTATAGTAAGAAAATGTCGCTACCGAATCTTCCGAAAAATGAATCCCGCTTTATAGAAGATGTTCCAAATTTCCGCTTTGTACGTAAAAATCTGGCTGCTCGCTTGCGATTTAAAACTTCGTGTCTCTGAGCTAAGAGAGCAGAGAGAGAATGGTGTGAATGTGAGTCATCTGCATTCAGATTGCTGACATTTCCATCATCCAGTCACCGATTTAAATCGCATAACAATTCCCGACTGTGGTGCAGTGCTAGATTGCGTAGTGCATCCTTGTTCAGCAAAGAGCAAAATTGCTTAAGGGGATACTTGAATTTTTCGGGGTCCAGTGCTGCCCACATTTGAAATAAATTATTTGAAAGAAAATGGAGATAACATTTAAAGTTTTGTCTTGACCAAGCCCTATGTAACCCTTCAAACTATTTTTTGAGCTACTGTTTACAGTTTGGTAGAACGTAAAGATTTTATTCGCACATTTGCGACGAGAAAAACAGCCACATTTAGCAAACGTGGCGCCCTTATTTGAAATAAATTGTTTAATCACAAATATGCATCCTTGTTCAGCAAAGATGAATTTTTCGGGGTCCAGTGCTGCCCACAATTGAAATTAACTATTTTAAAAGGAAACGGTAATAACATTTTAAAATTTTATAGGTATTGACCAAGCCCTAGTAACCCTTCATATAAACTACTGCTTACAGTTTCGTAGAACGTAAGGCTTTTATTTGCACATTGGCGAAAAATGTGGCAAATGTGGCGCCCTTATTTGAAATAAATTCTTTAATCATAAATATGGTAATAATTAACATTTAACAAATTGTAAGGCATATGATAGACTTTAAATAAATTTATAAACAATCGTTGATTGTAACTAAGTTAGTCCGTCAAGTTTAAAACCCTAATTTTAGCTTAAAGAGGCCATTTTTGTCATAATCACGTTTTAAAGTTAGATGGACTACCAATGATACTTATAAAGGTTGTTCATAAAATAATTTAAAGGTCTATCGAATGCGTAACAATTCGAAAATGGTGATAATTAACACATTTAATGATGGCGCCAAAATTGCCCTATCTTCGCCTTAAATAAAACGTACAGATCCTGCCAATAAAGTCCAGATCTTGTTTGTTTAAAGTGCTATGTTGAAAGAAAAATGCTTGCTTAAGAGTCCGGCGACCCTAGACTTCTCCATACAAACGTAGTACACGTTTAATTTTGAAACCACATGTCAGATTCCGGTAAAAATTGGTAATTGTAAAGAAATTGCAATTATCTAGGGTTATATTGGGTTTCCTATAGTAAAATTATGAACTGGAAAGAAAATATAACGATTTAGAAGTTTCCCATACTAATGGTCAAAAATGATATAAAACACTATATTCTATTTCAAGTTCATATTTTTACTGTAGGAAACTTAATATAAACCTAGATAATTGCAATATCTTTGAAATTACAAAATTTTGCCCAAATCGGACATGTCGTTTTGAAATAAAACGTAGACTACGTTTGTATGGAAAGTTGTATTTTGGTCTAGGTCCGCCGGACCCTTAATACTATAAAGCTAAAAGGATATAACAAATAAAATAACTATACTTATTTATCCTTTTATTTTAAAAACATTTCCTGAGAGTCTTCAAACATCTGCATTTGCAAAATAATATAATCTGCTGTGAGAGCGTATTATATTAATTCTGTGGTGAAATAAAAATATTTTTAAAAACAAAATTATTAGACACTCAAAAAAACAGAGTCCTTTTTTAAGTAAACAAGGAACCCTTATAGTTTCGCCATGTCTGTCTGTCTGTACGTCCATCCGCGGTCCTACTCAGATACAATTAGTACTAGAAAGCTGTAGTTTGGCATGGATATGTATATCAATCATGGCGAAAAAGTCGTAAAATAATATATGGAAAAATTTTTTTTTAGGGTACATCCCATACAAGTAAAGAGGAATATTTTTTCAATATTTTTTTTCTCTACAACCCTATTGTGTGGGTTTTCTTTGAATAGGTCTTTCAAAATATTGTGAGCTTGTGCACATAATTTATCGATTTAGGGATTCGTGTCTGAAATATTTAGGTTTAAAGTAATTTTTTTTGTAAAAGTCACGTGTCATCCCCCCCCCCCTCTATCTGGTAAACGGTTATATATGGACACGTGAAAAAAATCACAGCTATAGTATACATAATGTAGTTTAAAGGAAAACTATCAGAGCTTAGTAGGGTTAACAAATTAAAAATTTATAGGCGACCAACTTATAAAATGTACTCGGAAAGGAAAACTTCATACAAATTCAATAGATACTTAGACGTTTTAGCATTTTTAGTGGCATGAACTCAAAGTTGGCATTTACAACTACGGAACCCTACAGTGAGCGTGGCCCGACACGCACTTAGCTAATTATTTAGCGTTTCTTAGTAAACAAGGAAAGACTTTATAGTTTCGCCTTGTTTATCTGTCAGTCCGCAGTTTTACTAGAAATCGTTAAAAATAAATTTTAATGTAGCCTGTAAAGTGGAAATCAGTTTTTTTTTTATAACCGTGTGGGTGGTGTGGTCGTTGAATAAGTTTTTTTGAAATATTGTGAGTTTGGCAACATCTTTTTTCCAGATCCGTTTGTGAAATATTTGGTTTTAAAGTGTAAATTTTTGTTAAAGTTAAGTGTCTCTTCCCAATGTCCTATCAGCTAAATGTATGTGACACCTGGAAAAGTTCACGGTAGAAATATTTTCGTATATCACGAAATTTAAAAAAAAAACCTATTAGAACTACTTATAAAATTCCCACTTCCTATTTCATACAATTTCATACAAATTCAAAAACCGTTAGGCATGAACTCAAGTCATGCATTCGCAACTACAGAAAACTTGACCGGTTTTTTATTTTACCTTTTAATATACCTATTCAGTCTTATTTTTATCTGATTAGCCAGTATCTATTAGAAAAATGGCCGGTGCTCTCCATACATCACCTTAGAATTAATTACACAAGGCCGAAGGCGTGCCTTGACGAGTATCAATCACTAAGACATCGCCTGTCCGGGGTTATAGATGCGCTAACAAATAAATAACCAGCGAATAGTGACGACATTATTTTGGCTACTAAAAGTAAAAAAGGTAGAGAAATAAAGTTTTTGATGAAGAGTGTGTTTCGACCCGGTGTGGTGTTCGGGCCTTTAGTCACATTCACCTCGATGAAGACCTCCGGATGAGGACGAAACATGTCGACCAGTAGCTGACTCTATACGTGAATAACTCGTAAAGTCATTTTAATAAGAAATGACTTTGTAAATACTGTTGCAGACCCAATAAATAGGTCACTAATGTTTACATATTTTGCCCAAGAATTGCTAAGCGATGCGTAGATGAAAGTTACTTTCATGTTACTTCGTATGTAATTTCATATTCGTATGAGAGTTTTCTTCAAAGTATTGACTGGTGCCTTACTATGGGTCTCATAAGAAGGTTCAAGGTCGTGCAACGCGCTACGAAGAGGGCTATGCTCGGAGTTTCTCTACGTGATCGAATCAGAAATGAGGAAATCCGCAGAACTAAAGCTTTACTGACATAGCCCATCGGATTAGCTCGTTGAATGGCAGTGGGCGGGACACATAGCGCGACGAACCGATGGCCAATGGGGCAAAAAGGTTCTCGAATGGCGACCACGTACAGGCAAGCGAAGCGTACGCCACCCACCCACCAGGTGGTCTGACGACCTAACCAAGGTCGCTCGAAGGCGCTGGATGCAAGCCGCACTAGATAGGTCATTTTGGAAATCTTTGGGAGAGGCCTATGTCTAGCACCAGCACTGCAGTGGATGTTATGCGGTTGAAATGATAAGGCAACTTAACGCGAGCCCAATCAGCAATGGAGTATGTATTGATATATGATTTTAGAGATTCACGGTCACAATTACTGTTATTTGTATTACGGGACTTAATCGTTTTTTATGTATTGATAGTTGATAACAACCTGTGAATTTTAAAACATTGACTATGAATACTCGTACATAAACCTACCGAATCAAAGTTCGGTTAACAAAATTGCGAGTAGTTAAAAGTTTTAGATAGAGTCGCTTATTCAGCTTTTACCAAGTAATTTCGGGTAGCGGTGGCACGTTGGCGCGATGGCGCGAAAACTCCCTTTGCGACGGCTATACAGCGCTAACGTTTTATTTGATTAAAGTCGAAGCAATGCAGTTAATTGCATAGCTTACTATGTAACTACTGTCACATATCCTGGTTTAGCTTATGGTGGATTAGCTATTCAAAAATGTATTACATACTGTTCTAAAATAACGAAAACCATATAAATTTAAATCAAAAAATATTTTTCATAGGTATTAAATCTAACATCTATTGTTTAGTTTGCAACTTCTAAATGGATGATTTTTGAGATGAAAACTATTCTATGTCCTTCCCCGGGTCTCTAACTAAGGTAGTATATCCATACCAAATTTCCATCCGATACTAACTCAAAGACTGCAAAGTATAATGTCACCGCAATGGAATAAGTAGTAAAAACAGAAAGTCCCACAAAAGATTATGATGACTCCGACCCCAAAACGGCGCGTTAAAAACTCGTAAAGGCGATTAAATTTGGAAATGATATGGTAATGTAATGGACACTTCCTGTGCTAATGTTGGGGAATCACTTATATCCCACCCTAATTATATGTTAGTACACCGCCCTTAACGCATTTCGATTTACGTCACTTACAACTTACAAGTATTTTATTAACTTTTTTTTTGCTGATTTGCTTTTTCTTGTGAGATTGTGATCTCAAAAGTTTTACATTTAGCATTCCTTTACACTTATTGTTTTTGATGAGATATTTTTATTTTATTACAAACTTTTAATTAACTTGCAATTTAATATTTGTTCAGGTCAAATGTTTTAACTCAATTTTCAACCAGTTATCCTCAACTGATTGAGCTGAAATTTTGCATACTTGTATAAGTCGGATGATATTTCAATATTAGTCAATGAGCTGTTCTGATGGAGCCGAGAGATATTCGACAGAACTCAGTTATAAAACTACATAACTTGATTGAGTAGAACTCATTTGATTTGTCTTGTCGAGCACTTTATGGTAAATAATGTCTAGGGTCTGATCACGGAGACGGAAGGTGGTCGATGGATTAGGTAATGATAGGTTAGGTTAGGAATAGGAGATTTTCAAAACCATAATTACCCTATACCATAACCATACTTTTTGTTAAATGTACATACATAGAATCACGCCTTTATCCCTATATAACGGGACAGACAGAGCATTTTGAGGCTTGCGGTTCTAAGCAGACAAAGCCCAGGGCCACAAGGCTCAAAGGCCACTTTTAGCCTGATGTTGGTTGATACTTGCAACTATGTAGTGAAAAAGTACCTACCGCAACGGGATATAGGCCTCACTACCTAAATGTTTCTAAATAGTATTTATGCTTTTGAAGCTATGAAACCAGTAGCTATAATTTCAATCATTTTGTCTTAATTAATTGTCTTGAAATAAAAGTAATGTCACTGTGGGATAAGATTTTTAATATAAATTTCTAACAATTTAAATTAAATTAGAACCCTTATATGATCTAGTTTCTAACTAAATGTAATTAAGAGTACCTAAGTAACTAGTTTTAAAGCCCCAGTGATATAGTAATATGATATATTGCGCCGGAAACAAATTAAATTACACGGATTAAATTATAACATTTATGTAATTCTATTACTGCTTATTACAATAGAAATTACGATTTATTAAATACTTTTTTTCTCCCATAGGTGTCGTAGGAGGCGAATAAGGAAACAGAAAAAAGACAGCAGCATCCTCTTTGGAAAGGCCTTATATCGTCTACCGCAATCATCAATCTGACTACCAAACGGTGATTATAGGCATCTTTCCGTTATTGAGAGAGGCCTTTAGACCAGAAGTGGATTTGTATAGGCTATAAAGAAGGTACCTAAAAGTTGTTTCCATGATACTTAACAAGAATTAAAATCTTAAATGAGAGAATTCGTATGCAAAAAGGATAATGAAAATTATATGTAATAATATTTCGTTGCTTAAGTAGTAAGTGGGTTTGATCTCAGATCTGGTCAAGATGGAAAATGACCTTTTTCAGATTGACCTAGGTCTTGGATGTTTATCTGTATATGTATTTGTATAGTATATTGTAGTCTCGAACTAAACTTGAGGCTAGCTAACTTAGCTAGCTAAATTTGTCTCTTTTCTTACAAACATAATATCACGCCTGTTTCCCACAGGGGTAGGCAGAGACTATGGACCTCCACTTGCTACGATCCTGACACCTCTTTTCTTGACTCACCCTGATACATGCTGACTTTTCATTGGTTTTTGGAAAAAAAATGTCTTATAGTAAATAAATTCTCTATCCATATACGTAATCCAAATTTCTGTATGTCATAAGATAAAAAAGTTGCGTGAATGATTTTCGATCGAGACCACGTAGTTACACCAGCCAAAACAGCTGCGTGATGTCGTGGGCGGCGGTACTACTAATTGATCTCACAATTTTACTTTCGAGTTTTAGTCAACATTTTTTGTTTCCGAATTTTTATTTTGACTAGCTCATTAGGTCTTACAACAATGAATTTAAAGTGGCCTTCGGCTCCAAAACCAATGGAAAATCACCGTGTTTAAGTAGGAACCGTTATAAAATGAAACTGTAAAGTGCGTGGGGTAGGTATTTTTGGAATGACCTTTGACGATATTGTTACAAGTACAAAAAGTTTTGCAACAGCATCCCGAAACTTTTTTTAATCCCTCCTTTCTCGCCGTGTGGTGTTGCTGGTTCAAAATAATTAGTTATTCATGGTTTGATTAGAAGATAAAAAAAAGTCATAGGTACAAGAAATAATGTAAGCTTTATTTTTTTGTAATTTTTGATTAACAATCCTGTGGAGATAAATTATTTTCTTACTTCTACGTATCTTAATATTATATTTACATTTAATTAATACGTGCTTATGTATGCCAACAATGTGGTAAATTATACTAACAATGCGCGATTTGCGGCAGCATACCGTCTTATATTTTATCTTATTATTAGAGTACGATAAAACACAAAAAAAAAGTTTATCGCGAAAGTCGCGCAACCCGCGCGGTCTTACAATATAATAAAATCTCGATGTAACATTATTTACAGTTAATAATTATTTATTTAATATTATTTAGTAACTCAGGAAGGCTTTGGTCATATCTTATTTCAATCAAACTGAAACCTTTATACCCTTTTTATTCTCGGGGTAAAAGTACGTTTGTAACCCTATTGAAAAAGGGAGTGCAACGATTAACCAACATTTGTATTAATTAGGTAGATACATGGTCTGCTATTATGTGCAAATATTCATTAAAGTCCATTTATCGACGTGTTTACATGTCGTGATCCAGTAACAAACATCCAATCGCAATGATAATATTAAAACTTTTATAACTTGCATCCACTTCGCATAAAATATTTATTACTTCCAACAACAAAAAACCCGCCAACATCCATTTACATAACAATTTGCTTTTAGGCAGCACATATTGTTCATAATACTTTATGCAAATTCACATTTTCCAAGCAATCTACTGCCCACTGGTAATTTACGATGAAAAACTGGCCAAATAGCGGCCATATTTCGTGAAACGCCGCCAAGATTGATAATTTGATGAGATAACTCACTTTGCTACAGCTTTCCTCGTCGCGATTTTATGACGTCATATGTCTAGTTATGACGTTAACAAAGTTTGAAAAGAATATTGGTTACTTACGTATACCTACGTAAGATCTCTGTGTTTGTAATTTTCAGGAGCCTGCATTGTTTTGCATCCAAAAGTGGCCTTGGATTCTTGTGGCTCTAGGCAGCAGATTTAAATTATCTGTCTTCCCCATTAGTGCCACGCTTCGTTTTCCCAAATCACACGAACCAATCAACTTGTGTCGTGTTACGCGCCTGCATGACATTTTATTTCAAAAAATCCCACCCCGCTACACCACGCGCAAGATGCGCGCGTAGAAGTCTATGAATGACGCAATTTGCGTCGCGCGTATGGTTCAACATTCAGATAACAACGTGATAGTGTATAATATGGGTTCATAGTCTCGTACAAACCCAAAACTCATAAAAAATAACAGGCGTTTGCTAAACCTATTTTAGTTAAAACATCTTTTATCCGTTTCCCTCTTTTCAATATTTGACATTGTAAAAACGAGACAAAATACTTATTTTAATTAAAGGAGCTTTAACAAACATTTTTTAACTTTTATGAATACGTAGGAAAGTGTTTAATTAAAAACTTGAGCTTTAACATTTACAATCTGAAAAGTTAAGTATATGTAAGTTTGCCTGATAGAGTATAAAAAGAATTTTTACTGCTCACTACGTCTGAATATTCTGTAGTAAATATATAATTTTAGAATGAAGTTGTTTTCGGATAATACGGACAGGGGTAAAGCCCACAAAAATTGTAAGATTTTTCCGTCACAAAGGTAATTTCACAAATTTGACTATCTCGTCGAAAGCTCAGTTGGTCAGTGCATCTCAGCCATACGCTTTGTATGAATGAGATGGATAGATGTTCCCGGTTCAAACCCATCACACGTGTATATTTTTATTTTATTTTATTGTTAAATTTATTATTCTTATTGGAACGAACTTTCTTTTCCTTCACAATTTTTTGTTATTAATGTTTCTGCGTATTTCATATATTATGTTACTATTAAGTACATATTTTACTAATAAAACCTTAGTAAAATGATTACCACAATTTCCACAAATAACTATTCTTTAGTAAAAATATAAACCTACATTACCACTGACTGACTCACTCACTGACAGAGTTGTTTGCCCTGTTGCCGGGTGAGAGGGGTTTAGGTTGATGTGTGGTCGTATAGAGGGTGCTTCAGTGAGTACCAGAAAAATCTGACATTTGAGGATCTGCGGAAACCTGATGTGGAAGGGGTACGGTCTGCAAAGATGGATGGGGTTGGGGGCGCGATTTTTTTTCCAAAATGTAGGAGCTTGTGAGCAATTTGACGAGTGTCATTTGTTTTTGAATTTTTTTCAAAATCCAAGATGGCCGCCATACATGAACTATTTCCCTTCATACAACCTTATCCATTTTCTGAATTGGTAACATATTTTAGTCTACCTCAACAGCCGCACGATAGACCTCGAGCTGCTTGCAGCCCGCGCAGCGCCCGAAAAGCTAGTTCTATACTAAAAATAATTAACTAAAATGTAACTGCGTATGTTAGATAACACAAATTAAATACAGCGCCATCTACCAGCTATCTTCCCCACAAAAGTTACTATGCTCTTAGATTGCTTTATATTGTATTTGATTCATGGTTGTACCGGTAGATGGCGCTGATGGTAAACTGACACTTCATTAATGTAAAGTGCGAAAATATATATTGAGATTTGATCCGGCGATATTCGGCTGCGTTTTCTTTCACTCCTCCCCAGGACCCCCAAAGATTTCCATGGATACAGGAACAGCGTATATACTACGAAAGTAACTTCGTTCCAAGTCGAGTGTTTTACGACAATCACGCATTTTTTTATCTACTATATACGTATTGACGTACTTGACGGACAAGTGACTTTTACAGTAAAGTTTTGTGATACGCATGTTCACTACAAAATCATAGCATTAAAATGATCTTTTTTGTCATTTTTTCGTGTTTTCCGCTAACCTCTTGACATCTCGATACGACACTACCATCACCTTTTCTTTAACTAGCTTCATATAGCTATCTGTTAAGACTAAGTATAATTTGCATAAAATTGTAATGCCGTATCAAGTTATTCAACAAATTGCCATACTTATTTCCTCTCATATTATCTCTAGCATGTGTTTTTTTTTCACTTACTTTATTCTGTATATCTTTAAAATACGGTAAAAAAGTAATGCATGTAAGTACCACATTTCATATTCGACGAATGGTACCATATAAATAATTCTGCCTGCATTCTGCCCTGAGTATGCATACATTTTTCCAGTCCATAAACATCGTTAGGCGTCCTGATGGAGAGTAATGTAATCACTACGTAATAGGTACTCACTCACGTCTGTATACATGCCGTAACAGTGATATATGGAGCATTAACATAGTAATAGAACTATTTATTTTAAGATGTAAGAAGTTGATTCCTGAACTGTGAAAACGCTTGAAGTATCGTCTTGTTTCATTTTCGCACTTTTATATAAGACGTAGTCAGTTAATGTTTTCTATAGTGGAACTATCTTCATTATGTATATTTTTCTGGCCATTTTTTTGTTTATAGTCACAGAAATAAGAAAATAATAAACACTTACAGTCAGCAGAAAAATATGTCACCAAATAAAAGCGTGTACACATTAAAAAAGCTTTTATTTTGTGACGTATTTTTGTTGCTAACTGTACTGTACGTGTTTATTATTTTCCTATTTCTGTGTCTAAAAAAATGAAAGTTTAGATTCTTCTTACTAAAGATCCATACTTAAAATAATCTTTCGTCCAATATACGTAGTTATCCTACATCCAAAAGCGATTAGTCCATTTAGAACGACACCGCACTTCAATATTATGAGAGGAGTATCCGCGCTCCGTCCATACAAAAAAAGCAGATAATGGAATAGTTTTTTCAGTCCTAAATGTTATCTGATCTCAATGAATTTTAGTTTGTTGTTAACACAATAAAATACTAGGTTTATAGGTTTACCTTTTTTTAAATCGGTAATTTTTATTAATAGTAAATTTTGAAAAAGGAGAATTCTATAAACCAAGTCTTTTGTTGTGTAAAACACTTACTAAAGAATACATTGAGAATTTAGGAGTAGAAAATCGTTTTGACCTACAAGCGTGTGATCAGCTATCTTTAATATACTTAGAGGGGTTCAATAGTTTTCATCGTACATATTATATCGCCATAATCTTTATCATTGGTTGCAAATGTGTATGACTAAAACTTAGCTTCTTTTTTAACGCCTGTATCGGTCCACAGAAAGGCCAACTGAAACTAAGCTTATTCAATAAATTTTTCTTTTTATTTCCTTTCCTTCATTTTGTTCGTTTTCTTTCGTTGTTATGTTGTCCAATTGTTGTATATTCTTCTTTTACCTATAGCGTTACTTCCTATACATGCATACGCACTTAATTGACTTAAACAAAGCATACGACGCATTTACAAAAATCTATTTAACTACCTTTAAAAAGTATTTTTTTATTTACATTTGTTGGATTTTAGTATACTACTACATAAGTTGTAAGTATATTCTTGTTTTACAAAGTTATCTCACAAGTACCTATCTATTTAATTCTAATCAGTTTTTTTTATTAACAAACGATTGTGTTGTTTCCCAAAAGTTATTTGAGTATTTTATGAATTATAATAACAGCACAGAATTAAGTATAGTAACTTTTAATATGAAACTTTTCTGTGACGTGATAAGTATATTTCCAGCATAATCGTGACTAATACTCCATACAGATATCCGGACGTCCACAAAAAATCTTCTTAAATCATTTTTATATGCTTGACAAATATTTGCTACAAGTATTAAATGTATTTATAAAAGGGTTTTTCTTCATATCTCTGTACTTATATTATTGTATATATAGAGACAGTTAAGGTCCAGAAAAATACTTGACTCTGCAATACTATGACACCTACTACTATGACATATATAACTACAATGACATATTGAGAAATAATCCGCATGCCGTTCCGTTATTTTCTGTTGCAATGCCCTAACAGGGTTCATGTTGTATCTACTAACCTAAGAAGTGACTGTGTAGTGTAATCTAATATATGTATAATGTGAAAAGCAATAAATAAATTGAAATTGAAATTGAGAGTAGAGCTCTCTACCTCAAACACCCGCTCCGCTTATGAGGCATGCAAAATAAACTTTTATGATAACAACTTGTCATCTCCATACAACAAACATCGAAATCGGTAATAGGGTACCTAGTAATTAACACTTTTTGGTATAGACAGTGACGCCCTTTTTTTTACACTTATTAATTAGTAAACCAATATATATATGTATTTAGTTCAGTAGGTATGCTTTATTGTTTCTATAAAGTACGTTGGTTAACTTTGATTACATTGCTACATTACGATAATCTTCACACATTTCTTACAAACATTTTAAAAACAAGTTGAATAGTTCACAATAAGTAGAACCTAATTTGTTATGGTGCTCATGGCCGTAAATATATTTTTCTTAGAATAAATTAATAAATCATATCTAAGGTACAAATAAAATGGTCAAAATTGTGAGTAGATCGTCACTGGTCACACCACGAATCTTTTCCGCCACTTTCTTTTAAATCACAAGTTTGTGGTCTGCAGTTCTTTAGGAGCCGGCGCGTGAAATTTGAAGTGCCATTTTTGAAACGCGGAGTCACTAAACAAATGATTTAACCATGCCAAAAACCGACGGTGATTCCACATTTCAAAAGTGGCGCCACCTGGACGAGGTTTCTCATCAGCAGTCCAAACGTCATCTGGGATATCCAGGATATGCAGGGTTACTTTAAACACCAGCAAAATTTTTGGAGCAAGTTCAGTCTTTCAAAGCGTCAGTCAAAAATTCGCCCTCCTATACTAATTCATTTGGCTGAGCGCTGATTTGTACGCAGTGTTGTAAAAAACTCGAGTCTAACAGTCTAAATTTCCAAACTCGACTTAATTTTGCATGCTTGCTAGACTAAGACATTCACAAGTCAGAGTCAAGTCGAGCACGAGTCGTTGGAGCCCAGACTCGGAGTCGAATAAAAACTCAGTTTCATAAGAACTCCGAGTCGCAGAACCAACTCGAGTTATACAAAACTCGGAGCAACTTCAACTTAACTAAAATGTTACAACAAGTTATACAAAGCATTAATTACAACCATTCAAAACTTTATTTAATATTAATGATAAACAATTATTTAAATAAACAATTATTTAAAGTTTATAACAAATAAGATAAGATTTTATGAGCGCGACTCAGTCCATAATCAAACTCTAGCACACAACAGAGTCGAGCACTTATACCGAAGCGAACTCGAGTCTATTACGGGAGCTTGAGTATAACTAACACATCGAACAGTCGATTCGCTATTTATGAGTCGAGTCTTGTGATTTACAGTCGAGTCAGAATATTGAGACTCCCAGACTCGAGTTTTTTACAACACTATTTGTACGGGAAGCCTAATTTTTTTTTCGTTTTTCGATAGTTGTGTTTATGGAAAGTAGTTTAGTATCATAGACTGAAGTTGCTCCAAAAATTTGGCTGCTGTTTAAAAAATAACCCCGTAAAGTACAGTTACTCCTGCTGGGCCATTGAGCTCAAAATGTTTAGTCGAGATAGTTTATAAAAATTCAAAGTTGATAGAGTTTAGTTGTAGATGCCACAAGTAGATTCCTCACATAATAATGTATATCTACAAGAGAAAAGGGACATTATTAGGAATACGAAGATCACTGGTAACACGATTAAAGTTTTCGTCAACTACTTTTAAGGGCCATACTTAGTGGTGGACACCATAGTCACAGAATTAATATGAGTATTACATACAGAACAGAATCTCCTAAGGTCCCGCGCAATATGCGTTACCGTCCCCCGTCTTCCCACCTTTCCCCCGTTCTCGCCTTGTGGGGGATGTTGACTGGTCGGCTACGGGCGCCTGGCCGCCTCGACAAGGCGAGAACGGGGGAGAGGGAAACGGGAACTTACATTCCGTTCTGTTTGTAATACTTACATTAATTCCGTACCATAGTATAACTCTACAAAGATAGGCAAAATTGTTACAAGAAGATCGTCACTGGTCACACCACGAAAGTTTTCCGCCACCTTCTCTTCAGTCACACGTATGTAGTCTGCAGTTCTGTTGTGGAGCCGGCGCGGGGCGTCTGTGCGCACCGGTTCCTCATCAACTGGCCGAACGTCGTCCGGAATTGCCGTGACATGGAGCAGTAGAGCACGAAGTTGATGGCCCCATTGAGGAGCGCCAACGCGTCCATCAACTCGCCGAAGAGGTCGTAGCAGCGTTTGAAGAAACACCGCCCGAGGATGCCGCTGAGGAGGCCTGAGGATAAAGAACAGAAATAAATTAGGCACTTATAGACCTACTAGCTGCATCCCGCGATGTTACCAGCGCCTTAAGTAGCCTGTGTTAAACCAGGGTGTCAGCTTCCTGCATATCAAATTTTATTAAAATTTATTCAGTCGTTTGCCCGTAAAGAAGTAAACTTCTTTACGACTGAATTTGTTGTATGTTTGTTATAACAAACATACACATACACACTCACTCACAAACTTTCGCCTTTATAATATTAGTGTGATTATATATTTTTTTGTTTGTAAATTCTTTATTGTACAAAAAGGACACTACAAAAATACAGTAGATAACAATACAAAGGCTGACTTATCCCTTTAAGGGATCTCTTCCAGTCAACCCAACGCCAGAGGAGATATTCCTATTAATAAGGACACAATACATACATATAACTCAATCCAGGTCAGGAGTCTTTGTAAAAGTTTTTGACCCTAGCTTTAAAGGAATATAAAGAAGTTGAGGCTTTAATGGTGGGTGGTAGTTCATTCCATAAATGAGCAGCCATGATAGCAAAAGACTTAGCATAAGCTCGAGAGGAGAAAGTGGGTATGTCGAGAATGTTATTACGAGATCGAAGGCGGGGGTTAATGACTCTAAATTGGAATTTGTCTTTAAGGTATTTGGGAAAGATAGGATTGTGAAGGACATTGAAAAGAAAAATAAGGATATGTAGAATGCGACGGGTTCTTATAGTTAACCAACTC
The DNA here is from genome assembly GCA_963555685.1 of Acrobasis consociella. Lineage (NCBI taxonomy): Eukaryota > Metazoa > Arthropoda > Insecta > Lepidoptera > Pyralidae > Acrobasis > Acrobasis consociella. Next base: position 10,382,553 of record OY743122.1, read on the forward strand.
AGGCAAGAACGGAATTCAGATATATGATCGAACTTACGTAGACCAAACACATACCGAACACACATGTTCTGAAGTCGCTCTAGCACAAATATGAATTGGAAAGATCACGTCGACAAAATAGTAAACAAATTACAAACATTTACATACGCACTTCGGGAACTCAAAAAATCCACGAATAACAAAACGGCGATAACAGCTTACTATTCATATGCATATTCGTGGCTTACATATGGGGTTATATACTCTGGGGAAATAGTACCGACGCGAATAGATTGCTAATTCTTCAAAAGAAATGCATACGTATCATAGAAAATATTAAAGACAGAGAAAGCTGTAGGCCATATTTAAAAAAATTAAAAATACTGACTTTGCCATGCATATACATTTTAGAAACTAGTAAATTTATGAGAAAATATCCCCAATATTACACGAAAAAAGACGATTTACCGCGACGCTATCCCACAAGGAAGAAGAATATGTTAGCGAGGCCGAATAACACTCGTAATTTAGAAATATTTAATTCTGGGCCGCTTGCAATGACTATTAAAGTCTATAATGCCCTCCCAGACCTGCTTAGAGCAGAGGAGAAGAATTCGATCTTTATTAAAAGATTAAAAGCCCTGCTTATAGATAAAAATTATTATACATTGGACGAGTTTTTTAATGATAAAGATTTGACAAAATATACAATAAATGATAATGACGAATAACATAATCTGCATTGACATTTAATATAATTGCCATTTAAATTAAAACAACATTTGGACGTTATTAAATATTATAGTATTGTATCGACTCATTAAATAAAATAAAAAATATGACCAAAATTAAATTAAATTTTAAGACATCAATAAAAAGAAATTACATTTTTATTCATAATAATTTTAACATTGAATTTGATACATACTAAGAAATAATCCGCATGCCGTTCCGTTATTTTCTGTTGCAATGCCCTGACAGGGTTCATGTTGTACCTACTAACCTAAGAAGTGTAATCTAATATATGTATAATGTGAAAAGCAATAAATAAATTGAAATTGAAATTGAAATTGAAATAGCATGTCAGACAATTCTTCCGTGAGATCCAGGAAGGCCACATCTGCATAATCTAAGATATAGAGCAATAACGAGCGAGCCAGAAGCGCTTTAGTGTCAGTCGGCAGAAAATTCTTCAAACGTCTTAATGAATGCAGAGAAGCAAAAACTTTCCGACTAAGCTCATTGATTTGCGGAGACCAAGATAGAGTTTCGTCCATGACAATACCCAGGTTATTAACAACCGAAGAGAGAGGGATGACATCATTACCCAAGACAACGTCAGGGAATGCCATGGACTTAAATTTGGCGATGAAATGAGAACTTCCTATCACGATGGCTTGAGATTTTGCAGCGTTGACCATTAGCCCGAAGTTCTTAGACCATTCCGCGATAATCGCGAGGTCGGAGTTAATGGTTGTAATAGCCATATCGAAATTACTGAGAGGAGCGGCTGCATATATCTGGAGGTTATCAGCATACAAATGATAGCAGGAGGAGAGAGAGGCAGTAATGCCATTAATGAAGATGGAGAAGAGGATAGGTGACACCTCCCTGTGATTCCTCCCTGTGGGACACCTGCCCTGAGATCACACCAATCCGAGCGCCTATCATCCACCCTCACCAACTGTCTCCGTCCAGTCAGATAGGATCTAAACCAAGCGATAGTGTCAGGGGAAAAGTTAAATGACTGCATTGTTGCCAGAAGCAACTCAAAATCCACTGTGTTGAACGCACTGGTGAAGTCCAGTAATACGAGGAGAGTAAGGGCTTTATTGTCTATATTCCAACGAATGTCGTCTGTGATTTTTAATAGGACAGATGTCGTACTATGCCCCGCACGAAAACCAGACTGAAACGGACTTAAAAGGTTATGTCTGTTGAGATATTTGGTGAGACATTGGTGAACATGGTGTTCTAATACTTTTGAAAAGAGAGGTAGGATGGATATAGGACGAAAGTGGGAAGGAAAAGACGGATTAGGACTTTTTGGTAAGCGAATAATATGCTCATACTTCCATGCTCTAGGAAATACACCAGTGTCCAAAGAACAGTTAATGATGTCCGTGACAACAGGGGCTATCAAGGTTGCAATTGGTCTGATCATGTCCAGACATATGTTATCATTGCCAACTGCCTTCGTTTTAATAGAATTGATAATTTTTACTACATCATCCGAAGTAATCTTTTCAATATTAAATAAAGGACAATCAGGGGGAGCCCTATTCCTGAGACTATTAAGTGTCGCATGTTTAGCGTTAGATTATAGTGTGAAGTGTGATAATACTTTTTTATTTATCGTAGGTTTTATAGATTAAGATAATCATAAAGTATGTAAAGTAGTTAGAGAAAAACATAACTTCGCCGGGAGCACGTAAATATATTTAAAATAATAAAAAAATGCAATAGATTAGTTTTAATTAGGATAAAAAATAGGAGGGCTTTTCTAAATGAACGATCGGAGCGATTCATTTAAAGTAAAGCATTTTCTAACCTGGTAGATGATATGTAGAGAATTAGTCACATTTCCATTAATGTTGAAATAATTTTACGTCTATGGTCATTCCATACAGTATAAAAAAACTAGGTCTGTGGCCATGTCTGATTGGTAAAAAAAACCATAATACTATTTGTATATTGTAAATCTGTGGTAAAAAATGTGTTTTTTTTCATTATCAAGACTACATTAAGAAAACAAAGAGATAATTAACGATTTAATCATAGGATCGGTTAAACTGAAAGCTTAATTGCAGCATTTAGACAGACAATGCTGTAGAAAAGCTACCTACCTGTAATTACGACTCGTTAGACAATTACTCTGTTTAAGAACGAATCGCAGGATCATTGTGGGACTTACAAAACAAAAATGCAGGTAAGTAAATGACAACATAACTATTTTAAAGAAATAAGTATTTCCTTATTTCTTTGTTTTTTAATTCTAACTAATATAAGGTAGTACTCTTACTTTATGATAGTACTGATATAAGTACTGTCACAAGCGAGGGGTGCAGATAATAACCTTAATCAAGTTCTGTAAATATACAACCACTGTTGTTACTTTTTTAATGTCTGATTGTTAGCTTTAAAATTAATCTCTGAACTGGATTTTTTTATGCGGCTGGCGATTAAATAGCATATCAATGTCAACATTATTGCTCCGTATTTAATATTGTAAATTAAAATATTTTCATAGTTAAATCCTATAAATACTGGTTTGTAAAATAAACTAGGTAGGTATTATCGTAATTAATAATTTATTTGTGCAATTTCAGTGTATTTTGTGGTTTCGAAATAATAGTGCTCTTAATTGATGTTCAGTGGGTATAATTGTTACAGGTCCTCGTAAAACTATCCAACAATAATTCAAACTAAAGAAATCTAAACGAACTACATTTTTTTATACTACTTTCTAAATTTTTATCTTTGTTTTCGAGAAAAATAATGTTTCAATTGAGCACTTTTGCACGTGCAAAACCTTCACAGTACCTAATTTCAATATTTTGTTAGAACACACACAAGATACTCGTACAAGCTATAATAAGTTTGTTGTTTGCTTTACATCGTACCCTTTTCCAATCTGACAAGAAAGTGTAGTAGGGATAAGGTCTTATTCTCTAGTACTTACAAATAGCATGAGATTTGTACCTACTCCTGAATGACATGGCAACCACCGCACTAGCTAATTAATGGAGTTGCTACAACTAATGGATTGTTTGTAAGTAGTGAGAGTGATTTATTAAAAGATAGAGTGCTGAAATAAATGTACACTTATTTATCAACTCAGCATTTATGAGGACAAATGTTTCAGTAATTGTTCTAGGGAATAGATGCTATATGTAATGTTCATTGGAGAATTTATAGGACTCTTATGCTGCTTTGAAAGCATAGAATGTACTAGCGGTTATGCTGCACCACAGATCGCGATTAGTAAAAGTGATAGTAAAGATGAGTATAATGACCATCTTTTGGCATCATAGAGCCTCTCTAATCTAGTAAGAAAGTATAGTTGATACTTGATTTTTAAAGTTGCCTAAAGGCTTGTGACATAGCTTGACGACTAGCATACTTTGAGATACTAACCTAGGATCCCCTGCGGAAACTCCGTCATCAAAAACAGCAGAAGCACAGCGACCAGCATTTTCGTCGTCCGATCCGTCCTCCTTTCAGCTTTTGACCTCTTCGTGGACTTTCTCGTAAAAATATTCCCATTCCCATTCACCACAGTGTCTGCTGGGCATGCACTGTAGCCTTTTAGCGCTTTCTTTCTACTATTCGCTCTGTACAAAGCCCGGATCAACCAAGCACTGATCAAGGTAAGAATCAAGCACGGAAGAAGTTTAATAAGAACTCCATGGACCCAAAAATTCACTTGGTATAATGTGCCATCATAATCGGAGTCGACGTAATATACTTTTGTCGGTATATTTCCATTCATATCGACGGTGAAATCCTTGTGAATTGTAAATACCTGGAAAAGACAGCTGTTATAAATTGTGTGTAGCGGGTATAAACGTTAATTTCTAGGAAACTCTGAAAGAAAATACGCTACCGTTTTGTTGAATATATTGCCTTGAAAATTTAAATTATTTGTACACAAGCGCTAATATGAAATACTGGGAAGAACTGAATGATGCGGAATGATTTATGCCCAATTGTGGTTTTTCTATAGATGTTCATGATAATGATTCCTTTCATACGTCCTTCTTCAGATTTTATAATTAAGAACCTTATGAGTATTATGAAAACATTTCTAATAATATAAAACGAAATATTTGCCCTGTAACAATTATAATGGGACGAGAATAAAAATGTTCAATTAATTACTACCTACCTATTTTTAAATCGACAAATTTAATTGGAAGACAAAAATAGGCGGTGAACCATGTGTAATTGTTCACACGAAGATACAATCACAGTTGCAGTAATTACTACACGATTGGATATTGGAAGCAAGTGGAATTGTTCTAACAGCCCAGACAAATAGACCTAAGTACCTATACATCAAGCGTACCTATACGCTGTTGTTCTTTGGCAATATTTTATTTATTAATTTACCAATTTATGTACATGGAAATGGAGACCTGATGATGATGATCATGATTATGGTATTGGAACCAAACCACCCAACCCTTGTTGAACCCAAAGGTTGACAGAGATTGCATTTAAAGCGATAAGTCCGCCTTTGTGCTTATATTGTTTCTTGTTGTTGTTGTAATTTTTTTGTTTACCATGGTGCAATAAAGTTAATTTGTATTGTATTGTATTATGTACATGGAAATGTATAGGTACTTTATTTATATCTAAAAGGCACACAAAATAGACATTTTACAAAGTTGCATTATAAATAACATTATCTTAATTAATACTTCTAAATATAATAATCACGTAAAATTTTCCAAAAAGTTTGTGTTTACAACATTTACTTATATAATTTTACTTATGAAAAATTAAAAATAAGTTCTTAATTTAACAGAACATAAAAAACAATGTAGTTAACAGGGAATATTACGTAAAACATAGTATTCAAAATAATCTTTCCGGTAATGCATCAGGGCCTACACCTTATATATGCCGGGTATACAGACAATACATAAAAGTTGTACAAATACACTACTTATCTCAAAAGAGATCTCTACCAGGAGCCTGTTTAGATTTAAATAATATCTTACTGAAATTATCTTTATTTTTTCAAGACACTTATGCAACCATTTATATTTATTGTATATGAGGCAGTGAATATACAAAACTACTTTTCTCATGAAACACGTCGCGAAATACAAAAAAAAATCAAATTAAATCTGATCAATAAAAAGCAATTTACTTTGAGAAAATTTTGAATAATAAACTAAATTCACCATCAACTTCTGTTCCTATCAAAGCCAAACTGAAGGAGAGGCACAGTGAATATATAATGCACTCATCCCTCGACAATGTCAATGTTTTAATAAAAATAAATATATAGGGACAAATTACACTAATTGAGCTAGCCCCAAAGTAAGTTCGAGACTTGTGTTATGAGGTACTAACTCAACGATACTATATTTTATAACAAATACATATATACATAGAGAAACATCCAAGACCCAGGACAATTTGGAAAGGCCATTTTCCAACTTGCCCTGGCTGGGGATCGAACCCAGGACCTCCGGATTGGCGGTCTAGCGTGTTGACCATTACGCCACTGAGGTCGTCTTTGTCGTCTTTGTCTCTGATGATGGAGTAGCATACATTTGATCAACTCTTATCAATTTTCTAACGATATGATATAACAGTACATATATGCTTATGAAGCTGAAGGTTTGCTTTATTTTTCTCAATCATTTGCAGTCCGAAATTATATTAACGATGTCCCCGATGGCTCTCAACAACAAGTTCATTTGCTAGGCGAATTAAATAAACCCCCTGTCACGAACGCCATCCAGAGTGAGTAGCGGAACTACCGACACTACTTGATATCAGTAATGCTATCAATTATTTTCTAGAGAAAGCCCTGAATTTAAAGTGTTAACCTTAAACCGAATAACTTGTAAACGGGTGAACTGATTGTCATCAATCATAGCTAAGAAATACAGCAAGGGAACTTGCTTTCGCGTTAAAAAAACTGCGTCGATATCAATACCACATACAGGAAGACAGAAAGACAGACAAAAATTAGCGTCAAACTTACAACACCTCCCTTTTTTGTCGGTATTAAAAACAGCTTAGCCTCTGAATGCAATGAAAAATTTACATTATCCAAAGCCATATTTATTTGTTGTTATGGTACTGACAGCTACAAGTGGCAGAATTCCAAACTAAAATCTATAGTATAATCTTACATTTTGCGCTGCAACATATGCCATATGTACAGTTATTTAATCGAAACGCTAAACGTCATTCGCAGTTTTACAAAACCGACCTGTAATGCCAAACATCTAGAAGTTTTGTCAAACAGCATATTATACAATCCAACTATGACATATCTATATTTTGTACTATCATGTCATTGTTATATCGACAGAAAATTAATAGGGTGGATCCAAAGTTTGCCACTCCATTTACTAGACAAGTTTAATGTCTATTATTAGACGCTCTATCTTTGGCTAATAACTTTAATCGTGGATTCGTTGCTATGTATTTATCTCGCGTTTGATAAGGCAACTTATATTTTACAGTAATTCTGTACTACAGGGAACCTCTCCAACCCGTCTGGCCAGCGAGGAGAGTGTAGGCCAAAGTCCTCTGGCTGCCCTGGCCAAGTATGGCTCTAGTAGTACAGAGAAAATCGTGCACCTGCAGTGGAGACTAAAAAACCTGATGTAGATGATGATGATGGTGTAGTACAGGGTAAACTCAGATAGGACAATCTTAACGCGATTTTCACTAATATGTTAAAAAATCTTGTAGATGATTTTCGCGAAGTCAAGCAGCTTGTTTACCTGATAAATTCTATTCCCATGGTTAACCTAGACGTTTAGAGACAAGATATATAATAAAACCAGCATTATACAAGGGGAATCACGGCGAAAAACGCGAAAAGCAATAATTTTCACAATGTTCAAAAACCCGTCATTTTCCTAATAAGATTTTGTTACATTGCACCTTTTGTGAAAACCCCTTAGTAAAGAGGCGCAGAATGAGCGTTCAATTCAATACCTTCTAGTGTAGATCCTTTGTAGATCTCTATCAAAAGATGTTGTACCCCAGCAACAATCAGTTTAATCTTGGCTGTAAGACAAATGTGTTTATCTAATAGATTCGGATTGCGGAGCCCGGTAGATTAGCGCTGAGGAAATTGATGGCGATATTTGTCTGCTTCCCCTTGCTGATTGATAAAGGTTAAGATGGCTGCCTGCGGGAGCGCACTCCTCTTATGTCCGTTTATTAATGATTAATATACTTAAAAACAATATGTCATCATCAACATTATCAGGTCTTTTAGTCTCCACTGCAGGACTTCCCATTTCGAACAACTAGAGCCATACTTGGTTAGAGTAGTCAAACAATTTGGCCTACACTCTCCACGGCCAGACGGGTTGGAAAGGTCTTATTAATGTGATGCTTTGTTTAGCTTATATTTCCTTAGTCACCTATTCCATGGGAACGCTTGGAGTATTCCTATTCTACTATACCGGAAAACACACAATATATCAATACAGGTACATTTGAATCTTCTATTCTGTATGTATGGGTGGTTAGATTATTTATATTGTATAATTCATATACGTACGGAGCTGGGGCGAATGTATTGTTTGTATAGATACAGTCGACATGAGAGGTGAAGTTTTTGAAAAGAAACGATAGACGAGCTTGAATGTGTATAAAAGTAAACAAATGTATAATATTTAAGTACCTAGTAAAATATTGTTATAACCAGTAACAACATGTCAATAAATATAAAAATTGAAACATTTCATCTCCCATATATAACTTGATAAAAATTCTATGCAATTAGACAATAGCGATGCTAGTAGCAAGTAGTTATATAATAGAAGCTAACAACTTAGACCCTGAAGGAACAAACCGATGCTACCGATACAATAATACCGGAAATTCGAAGCGAAAGGCCCACACCTCAAATTAATTGATTTCTGTCCTGACTGTGCTTGGTCACGCTATGCTATAAAGCAGGCAGTAAATTTAACAACGATAGAAGACGGAAAAACCGACAAATCCAATCCAAATTATAGGATTTTGCCGAAATTTGATGCCATTTTGGCAAGGCAGAGTGTGGATTTTGGTGAAAATAAAATTCAATAATAGAAACAGACCTTGGTTAGTGAATGCCTATCATCATCATCATCATCATCAGCCACAGGAAGTCCACTGCTGGTCATAGGCCTCCCCAAGGATTACCAGAATGACGGATCGGAAACGGCCTGCTTCCAGCGCCATCCTGCTACCTTGCACAGGTCGTCTGTCCATCTAGCAGGTGGGTGTCCTATGCTGCTCTTGCCGGTACGTGGCCGCCATTCAAGAACCTTTTAGCTTCATCGGCCATCGGTTCTTCGCGCCATTGTCTGCGCCATTAAATCCTATCCCTAGCCTTGAAAGCATTCGCCAAGCTTCATGCGATGCCTTGGCAACTAAATAAACCTTTCTTAAGTGCTTTCCACCTGCCAAACGTCTAGATTTTTCTACGGGACAAACCTAGTAGTTGATATTTTGGTGATGTACGAATATTCGAGCAAAATTATCAGTGAGTAGATTTTATTTATATGACATACTTCCATAATAATACGAGTATGTCATCAAGGATGAGTCCCTGCGGAACCATTAATCTTTGCCTTTCCTTTTACAAACAAAAGCTGACGACTACGTCAAAAACATACGGTTCATTTTCATAAAAGAGTTTATTATACTCGTACTCTTTTTCAAGAAAAAATATCTTATTCATCTATTATTCTTCCAGATACTATGTAATTAATGTTCACATCATGTCTTTCTTTAATTTTCGTAAATGTTCCTAATATTTTGTATTCTAAGAGTAGCTTATACCCGAGTTATAAAACATTGTTTTTATTTAAGCTTAAAAATTTTAGTAGACAAATTAAGGAATATACTTAATAGGGCGATTGTAAAACGATTTTAATCTTGGTGAATAATGCATAGATATGCATGAGAAACCTGCGAGTTAATAGCTAAGATATTTTTTTTAATTTACTGCATATTTTAACTTAAAAGCACCATAACGTTAAGTGGCCCTTGAGTTTTGTGGTCCTGGGCTCTGTCTAGACAAAAAATGTTTCTTCTGCCCCGTTGGGAATAAAGACGAGAGTTAATTATATATGTATGTTTGTTTCACTAAAAAGGTTCTACAAATTTATCAACATACCTACTTCTTATACGTCATCATCATCAACAGGTATTTTAGTCTCCACTTCAGGAGCGTGACCCTCTCTGTACTACCAGAGCTTGGCCTGAGCAGCCAGAGGATTTAAAGGTTATTTATTCTTATAAATATCAAGTGTAAATTTGATCCCAGGACGTGCACGAAATATGGCCTCCCACGGGCTTAGAAGCCTTTCGCTCTGTAAGATATAATTATTACACTCACCCTAATCTACGTCCATAAATCAATGAAGCCGTTATTATCTTGCGCTTATATACGTAATTAGGTAACGTTAAACGGAAATTTTGAAATTAATTGGAAAAAAGGTTCACATGTAAACATTCTCGTTAAACCGGGACAGGCCAATTTTAATTTAAATTGAAAAAAGTACTATTGTGTTTTACTTGAACTTACTGTTTTTTTTTTTTTATAACGCTATTGGTCATATCATCATAATACATTCACTATGCAACGTGGAAGGGACATACCCGTGATAAATCGGACCAAATGCTATACTAGATCACTATAGTATAAGATATTAAAAAAATAACAGTATAAGAACAAAAAAATTTTTGGCATTTCCATACTAAAGTGTGCAGCGTAGTGGGCAATTTGTATGGGAATGTCGAATTTCTGTTTTTGTTTTTTTAATGTTATTTTAATTTTATTATAATTTAGTTATCTAGTAGAGCCCGTGGTTTGATTTATTACGGGTATGACCCTTCTACGTTGTATACTAATGGCTTTGTGAAAGTGAAAATCTCATGGAGTTTGGAAAAAATGCAATCTGCGTCATAACATAAATGAATTTATCGAACCTTCTCACAACATTTCACGAGAATCGGGTGAGAAAAGCTACCTGTATCAGCGAGAACAGCCGGATATACGAAAGCATTTTGCTGAAACGGAGACGCTTTGTTCGGGCTTTGCGCACTCATTCACAGAATAAGCTTACGTACAGAAGTCTTACTCAGCAAAGGAATTCAAACAAATATCTACTTAATGTCGTTAGTGATATGGTTAAATTTAGCTCGCGTCAGAACTCGGCACCTTTTCGTTTAAATACCTAGAATTGCATTGCAAGCCGAATTCATTCTAATTACTAGACATACAATTCATGTCACTGAATTTACCACTTCGGAGTGGTCGCCGCACGCATAGTAATAATGTAGGTAGGTATATTTTCGATACCTAAACGGGGAGTAACACAGGCCTGCTAGTACTTACGTACAGAGATCTTACTCAGCAAAGGAATTCAAACTAATATATATTCAATGTCGTAAGCGATATGGTTTTATTTAGCTCGCGTCAGAACTCAGCACCTTTTCGTTTAGGTAACTAGAATTATATTGCAAGCCGAATTCATTCTAATAACTCTATACATACGATTCATGTCACTGAATTTACCAGTCCGGAGTGATCTCCGCGCGCAATTTTCGATACCTAAACGGGGAGTGACACAAGCCTAACTCAGTCAATGAACAAGACTGTTAACGTCCATATAAGCTACTTAGTTTGCGCACATGGATTCTCGTAATTGTTTCAGTCGGTAAGTCGTTGCAACTTCGATATTTAGTTAGTTTGCCCTAAATAGTTTATCTTGTTTCTACAGCTTAGGACGTGCTCGAGATTCCTTAATATTTAGCTATACCACATAGTAGTGCCTACATGTACGTACTTAACTACACATAAGTAGTGCGATGATGTTATTTACTAAGGATATTTATGAAATAAAGTGAATTGTATACTTATTAGATACACTCCTAACTCTCTAAATAATAACTTGCATATTTTTACCAGATATTTCTTTAGTATTTACATAATTCAAAAAGTTGGTTTATGCCTTTTATTATTTCACTACTTATAATATATTTGTTGTTTAATGGTTATTAATATCTCTGAAAGCGAAATATCTTCATCTAAAGTAGCATCAAGAGGGTGCTGTGGAATATTATCTATGTATTCTAGATAGCTGACCGATTAAAGAGATCGGCCCAACATTTTAATACTTCTTCTCTATGAATATAATGATGATGACTTATAATTGACCGAGCGAGCGAAGCGAGCGAAGCGTCTCAGTTTCGAGATTAGCCAAAAAATTCTTTTGTCCGTCTGTCTGTCTGTTCAATCCTACAGGTCGCATTTCTTAACCGATTCTCATGACATTTTGTAAGCAGGTTCAGCAACTAAATATAATTTTTTTGTCGAACCAGTTTTTCGAAATTTTCCAAAATGGCGGATATATGGGGTTTAAACTTTTAAAACTGTCATATATCCGCCATTTCAAAATATTTTCAAAAATTTCATTAGACTTTTTTGTTGCCATTATGAAAACTATTTTTTTTTATTTGAACAACTTTTTTGTCTGAACAACTTTTTTATACGTTATACTTAAACGGGTTTAGGGTGACTCGCGAAGTCTTGCTGACTAAGCCGTGACGGATATACAATACAAATCTTCTTACAAAATATACTGAAACTATTTAAGGGTGAATTCAGTCCGGGTTACTGAACAACTTTCTTAAAAATACATACTCCCCTGGGGTCCACGAAGTAATTTCTCTGAATAACTATAATGGTTATTATTTTGAGTTTCATAAGTAGTTCTATAAATTTTATCATAATTAACCGACTTAAAATAAAAGGGCTTTGCTTATTTTACTATTGTTTTTTTTTTCAGTTTTTGCTTATTTTGATTGATTGGCTTGTTTATTAAATTTAGCAATTTTTTTGAGCGAACTTTCGTTCAATTGCTATCGCTGCTTGTCTGTACTTCTCTAGTAGTATTAGTAATTAAGCTACGAACTAGCAAGAGATCAACAACAACCAAAGCCCGCGAAGTAGCTTTACGAAGAGAGTAACCCAAGTAACAAAAGCTTCTATAACCAAGGCGTTTTATCACCGAACAGTAATATAGTTGGCCTGTAATGGTAACCATTGTGACTGTTTGTACTATAACGGATTTCAACAGAGCGTCGTTCTATAAGATAAAAGAGCATTTAAGTCCTATAAATTAGCTCTTAAAACGCTTACAGGACCATACAAAAGAATATTCAAAGTGTTTTTTTATAATGGATACAGAATATACGATTAAAATACTATTTAATTCTGTAGACAATCTTATTCACACTTTTATATATCTATTTGGTACTAATAATGCGTCAAAATTACTTTTATACTACTAGTAGTGTAGCAGTATCGAAGACTCTATTACAAGACAAAATTGCACTTTAAAAGTACTTTGCATAACCATTACGTAAAGTTTTAGCATTTTAAAAGCTCCCTAAACATGGCTATGGGGCTAATTCTGTAAAAGCCATGAAAATACTTCTTTAGTACTAAGTAGTCCCAAAGTGACTCCTGGTTCATTTTCTAAATAACTTATATTTTAAACAGCTCTATAAATGAGTTTGTGTTACTGCTACAAGACTAAGGCATAATATAAAAGCACTAAAATCTATAATTAATGGACTAATTAGATCTATACTAGCTTTTCAGTATCATTTATATGACAAGTACGTCATAAATGGCGGCACACTGCCAAATGTTTTGTAAAAGTACTTATTTTTTTAATTAACAATTAATTAAAACATGAAAGTAATGAGGGCGCATTGTCAAATTTGAAATCAGTATAATGACTTTAGCGATACAATTATTTTCACAAGTGCAAGTTACCGCAGATTTATGGTCCATGAATGTATTGTAGTATGTCCTTTTAATTACATGTTACGTTTATCAACAATGGCTATGGTGACATAAAATATACTGATAATTTTTTTCTTGAAGAACACTCACGATACATGACCACACACGCACGAAAAAAATCCGGTAAACAAGTGTGATAAAAAAGATCATTGGAATCGTTTACAGCGCAAAATAACACTATAAACATGTTATGGGTACTTTAATAGAGCAAATTTAAGTCAAAAAAGTTGCAGTTAGCGCTATTCTAATACTAAAAAGCGTTTCTTAGCACTGTTACATTTCAACTACAGAGCTGATTTACCACCATGACAACCCTAATGTAATGTTTATAGAATAAATCAGTGATAAAACTAGGGCCTATGTTAACGTTTAAAACACTGATATAGTGCTAATCATGAACACTAATTAGCACGTTCTAAAATGTTCTCAGGTCTTTTATAGTACCAGATTTTATTACTTGAGAAACCAATGAGCAGCGGCATAGAGCCATGGTAATAAAATAAACATTTAAAGGAAAACCCATTAATAGTTTTCTGGTTTTTCCAACAACGAGCTGACTTTGTCATTTGAAAAATGATAGGTCATTTTTCGACGAAAGACTACTGGTACAGAACTGAATTTCAGCATCACGGTAGACCTCATATCCATGGGATTGTATGGTTGGAAGGTGCTCCTGACATTTCAGAGCTAGATCAAAGGTCATTTAAAGAAAGGGCTGTGATTGGCAACTATTTTGGAAATTTGGTCACAACCATGAATTCGCATATCGGTAAACCTGCACCGATAATTTATCCAAATCAGGTTCATTATTCTAAAATAATAATCGCGAGGTCTAAGTTCGTCGCGAACTACTAGTATTATAGATAATTAGCATAATTAGGTCGATGGAGAGTACTTACAAAATAGGAAGGTATGCAGAGTATGGGCGGTAGTACGAAGCTGAAAAGGATGGCTAGCGAGCAGCGGCGGTCCGTGCAGAGAGCGGGGCTGTACGATGGGTACCTGGAAGAAGGCAGTAGTTTATGGCACAGTCTTTCGATCAGTTACAGCATGCCTACCCATCGCCACACAAACATAATTCCTCTCCTTGTCACTAGATGGCGCTATAAGGTAACAATTAAAACATTAAAATCTTTTATTCTATTATTTAAATAAAGTACTCTAATTAACTAAATATACCTTATATGAAATGCAATAAATACTTTTAAAGCATATTCAACATTTTCTTTGTCAGTTTTTTGCTAGTCGTGTGTGCTGCCATCCGTGTGCCTGCCGACAACAGTTTTGCCTAGTTACGGGCTCTCCAATAGTTACAATAGCGTTGGGTATCTGTTACGGTAGTACGAGTAATTATATTCTCTTTGGCTAGTAAGGGCTCAGAAAGACGAGCGACAGTGTGCCAACGACAGCTTGCAACCCTGGTCAGAGACTGGCGGCACGGCGACCAATGTCGCGAACAGCTATGCCACGGGCGCCTAATCTCGCTGACTGTCGCCGGCAGTTGCGAACTGTCACGCGACAGTTCCAACGATCGCGACTCTACTATCGCTGATGTCCGCGCGACAGTTCACGACACTGGCACAGAATAAGTAGTACACGCGTAACACTGGGGGTTACTCCAAAAGCGGTACGCAAGACGAATGTTTCTGCGTATCCGTATTTCAGTGTTGAGCAACATTGAGCACTAGCGTATGACGATAAGTCTAATTTGGTTTGACATAGAAATAGGACGTCACTATCGTACGACTGGCATTATTGACCGAGCGAGCGAAGCAAGCGAAGCGTCTCAGTTTCGAGATTAGCCAAAAATTATTTTGTCCGTCTGTCTGTCTGTCTGTTCTCGCCTACAGGTCGCATTTCTTAACCGATTCTCATGAAATTTTGTAAGCAGGTTCACTAACTACATAGAATTTTTTTGTAGAGCCAGTTTTTCGAAATTTTTCAAAATGGCGGAAATATGGGGGTTTAAAATTTTAAAACTGTCATATATCCGCCATTTCAAAATATTTTCAAAAATGTCATTAGACTTTTTTGTTGCCATTATAATAATTATAATAACAAATAAAAACGATATTTTTTATCTGAACAACTTTTTTATACTTTATACTTAAACGGGTTTAGGGTGACTCGCGAAGTCTAGCTGACTGAGCCGTGACGGATATACAATACAAATCTTCTTAAAAAATATACTAAAACTATTTAAGGGTGAATTCAGTCCGGGTTACTGAACAACTTTTTTTAAAATACATACACCCTGGGGTCCACGAAGTAATTTCTCTGAATAACTATAGTTCTATAAATTTTATCATATTTAACCGACTTAAAAAAAGGGTTTTGCCACGTTTTGCTTATTTTACGATTAGTTTTTTTTTTCAGTTTTTGCTTATTTTGATTGATTGTTGGCTTGTTTATTAAATTTAGCAATTTTGTTGAGCGAACTTTCGTTCAATCGCTATCGCTGCTTGTCTGTGCTTCTGTAGTAGTATTAGTAATTATGCTACGAACTAACAAGAGATCAACAGCAACCAAAGCCCGCGAAGTAGCTTTACGAAGAGAGTAAGAAACCAATGAGCAGCGGCATAGAGCCATGGCAATACAAATAAATATTTAAACGAAAACCCATTAATAGTTTCCTGGTTTATCCAACAGCGTGGGTCATTTTTCGGTAGACCTCATATCCATGGGATTGTATGGTTGGAAGGTGCTCCTGACATTTCAGAGCTAGATCAAGTCATTTGAAGAAAGGGCTGTGATTGGCAACTATTTTGGAAATTTGGTCACAACCATGAATCCGCATATCGGTAAACCTGCACCAATAATTCATCCAAATCAGGTACATTATTCTTAAATAATAATTGCGAGGTCTACGTTCGTGGCGAACTACTAGTATTATAGAGTAACCCCCTTGGTCGCTGACCGTTGCTGACTAATATCGCGTGGCATAGTCGCTCGTCTATTGTTATAGACGCTTTAGAGCTTCTTACTTGTACGAAAGTAGATCTAATGAGACAAATAAGCGGTTAGCGTGGGCTTCAATTAACCAATATTTTGGAGTATTCTAACAAATATTCAAATATTTGTTATTAAATTTGACATTTCAGAGGGCAAGTATAAGAAATTAATAGTAACTTAAATAGATTTCTGCTAAATACCACTACGAATTATAACTTAATTAATAGTGCGGGAAGTAGTGTCACCCAATGTATGGAAGGTGCAAATTTTGGTATCGGAAGAATTCACTTGGCACAGATGTAATATACGTAAAGTTAAGCTAATTTAGCCCGGTAGCCATCCCCCACCCCCTGGGGGGTAGGTAGGGGGGGCATTCGAAGTTACTCGCCGCCGCGCTTCAGAAAAAAAATCATATCAGCTTCTATTTACCTCACACCTCAAGTGTGGTATCATTTTCTGATAAATCAGGCATGACGAATTCAATTTTGAGTACAATTTCACATTTAATGTAAATATTAATAGTAAAAAAGGGAAAATAATGACGAAAATATTAAAATCGGATCGCATTTTTTTTTATTTTAACTGATTTATTTTACCAAAATACCTGTATTTTGTGCAACAAAAAATACTATGTTAAAGAATATTTATCTAGCTTTTGAAAAATATATACTTTGTTATATATAGCTGTCATACATCTATCTGAAAAAAAATCGAACATGGCACGCGGCGGTGCCTAGGAACTAATTCAACCGTCTCGTCTCACGTAATTTGTTGCAAGTATTAAGTGTTTTTTAATTCAAAATGTATAGAAAACATTCTTTACTTAATTATAGACTGTCGCTTATGGTCTAATGTATCAATAGTAGTATTTTTATATTTATATTAGTTCATTTTTTCATAACATTTTCCACCACATTGTTATAATTCGGTACATTTTAATAGTTTTCTTATACAGTTGCACCTAACACTGCACCGTGACTTGCACTTGCACCGAATCAGTGGTTCACGACAAGCGGTAGCAGCCACTGGTGCAGTAGTCCACTTCGGTTTCCAATTATTTAGTTCAATTTCCTATCCCTAATCCGCCGGACTAGAACGATTTTGAATCTGCCCCATACGTGCACCCCAGCTAAACAGCTCGAAGAAGATTTTGTTTTATTTTTTTAGTAGCCTATATAGTGTAGACATACAGAGCCGACCCCAAATAGGGATAAGGCGAGGAAGATGATGATGATAGTGTCCTATTGTCGGGCACAAAGGCCTCCCCTTCATGCTTCCGCGATTCACGATCCAAGGCAGCTTACAAGATCCATCCACTCATGTAGCTTTCAATATCGTCCCTCCATCTTTCCTCTGCTTTCCCCTACGCCGGCGTCCTTCTGGAACCTATAACGTCGCCTTTCTTGCTCATCTTTCCGGTCTTATACGACAGACATGTCCGGGCCACTCCCACTTCAGTTTTGCAGTTTTGTCACCCACATCGATAATTTCGGTCCTGAAGCGCAGTTCAGTGTCTCGTAGAAGATGCTGCCAAAAAATCTCTGGCTGTCGGTCTTTTTTTAGAGAACAGCTCCCTCCTGCACTCGTCTAGCGATGTGCACTGACTGGACCTAAAATGAAAATCAGGTAAAGAGGTATTGCAGTATTATTTTGGTCAAAATAAAATACAGCTTCATTTATAACCACGTAGATACAATTTTATTTTGTGCTCATTTATCAATTTTATCATACGTCGTTATGACAATATTTTAAATAATTTGGTTAGAGTTTTCTACGTCTCTGTTAGCGAGCATATTAATTCACTAGTTGCTGATGGTAAAGTATTCCATGCTTCGTCAACAACATGCACCATTATTTTTGTATCAGCATTCAGCTTCTTCGTCGTCACAGGGGTCCATGTTATTTTTTTCAACGATCGCCGCAGCTAAGAACAGCGTGTACCTGTTCTTAGCAGCGCTTATAAAGTATGGAATATTTTTCATCAGCAACTAATGAATTTAATATGCTCACTGACAGAGACGTCGAAAACTCTAACCAAATTATTTAAAAAAAAATTCATAACGATACTCTAACCAAATTATTTAAAAATTTGTAACGATGTTATGATGTATGATAAATGAGTACAAAATAAAATTGTATCTACGTGGGTTATATTATAAATGACATGTATATATAGCTGTATTTTACTTTGACCAAAATAATACTGCAATACCTATTTACTTACCTGATTTTCATTTCAGGTCCAGTCAGTGCACTTCGCTAAACGAGTGCAGGAGGGAGCTGTTCTCTAAAAAAAGACCGACAGCAAAAGAATTTTCGGCAGCATCTTCTAAGAGCTATTTACCATGGGGTGCACGTATGGGGCAGATTCAAAATCGTTCCAGTCCGGCGGATTAGGGATAGGAAATTGAACTAAATAATTGGAAACCGAAGTGGACTACTGCACCAGTGGCTGCTACCGCTTGTCGTGAACCACTGATTCGGTGCAAGTGCAAGTCACGGTGCAGTGTTAGGTGCAACTGTATAAGAAAACTATTAAAATATACCGAATTATGACAATGTGGTAGAAAATGTTATGAAAAATGAACTAATATAAATATAAAAAAAATACTACTATTGATACATTAGACCATAAGCGACAGTCTATAATGAAGTAAAGAATGTACTCGTATTCTATACATTTTGAATTAAAAAACACTCAATACTTGCAACAAATTACGTGAGACGAGACGGTTGGATTAGTTCCTAGGCACCGCCGCGTGCCATGTTCGATTTTTTTTTCAGATAGATGTATGACAGCTATATATAACAAAGTATATATTTTTTAAAAGCTAGATAAATATTCTTTAACATAGTATTTTTTGTTGCACAAAATACAGGTATTCTGGTAAAATAAATCAGTTAAAATAAAAATAAATGCGATCCGATTTTAATATTTTCGTCAATATTTTCCCTTTTTTACTATTAATATTTACATTAAATGTGAAATTGTACTCAAAATTGAATTCGTCATGCCTAATTTATTAGAAAATGATACCACACTTGAGGTGTGTGGTAAATAGAAGCTGATATGATTTTTTTTCTGAAGCGCGGCGGCGAGTAACTTCGAATGCCCCCCCTACCTACCCCCCAGGGGGTGGGGGTTGGCTACCGGGCTAAATTAGCTTAACTTTACGTATATTACATCTGTGCCAAGTGAATTCTTCCGATACCAAAATTTGCACCTTATGACACTACTTCCCGCACTATAATGAAATTGTATAAAGTTACGCCAAAATAGCTTTCACGAGATTTTACAAAGTATTTCACTAAATGTTCTTGGAATGGGAAAGCTGAAGAATAGAACTTAGATAAGTGTTACCGCTCGATAGTCCACGAAAGCCTAATATATATGTAAACTATATACTATCGATAGCTTCTCCGTGCTTCGGTAGGCACGTACAAGTCGTTGGTCCCGGCTGGCAATTTTGTATGGCAGTCGTCAAGCTATGTCAGATGCCTTAAGGCAGCCTGATAAATCTGATACCAGGGTTAGCCACTAATACACACGAAAAAAACAAAGAAAATCGATAGTATATTCGTCGATACTATCGATAGCTCTGTGGATATGTTTGGCATTTTTCTAAAAACTATCGATTGAACAGATTATTGAGTAATCTGATTTAGTGTTGCCGAACAATCGAGATATTTCATTACGTAGCTAATGATAAGTCTTGTCTAGGTGGCAAAAATCCAGAATTTCATTCCAAAGCCGCCCGATTGAATTTTGTCACAAAGCCTTGAATTTAATTCACTTACAAAGAGTAGATTTATTTTTAAGACTCTAAATTAGCTAAGAGTCAGTTAACATATAATAAAGTCCAGTGACAGCCTTCATTATTGTAGATTACAGTAGGTCGCAGAAATTTACTAGACTCTTGTCCTTTGTGCAATGTGTGTAATTCGAAACGTATATCTGTTATTTGATGAGAAACACCAAAAAATAATGCGAGCAAAATAAGCTTAATTTGTATAACATAAAACAATAAAAAATATATACATTAGACTAGACTCAAGCTACCGGCGGTTAGTTTAAGGTCGAAGGAGAGAAAGGTTCTGACAATACTTTATTTATATGTATTCATCATATCAGCCACAGAAAGTCCACATCTTAGCATATATATATGTATACACGGACAAATAACACAGATTAGCTACCCCTAAAATAAGTTCAAGACTTTGTGTTATGGAATACTAACTCAACGATACTATATTTTATAACAAATCCGTATAAGATAAACATCCAAGACACAGGACAATATGAAAAAGATCGGTTTCCATCTTGTCCTGACCGGCAGTCGAACCTGGGACGTCAGTTATGCATGATAATTACTAGGCCACAGAGGTCGTCACATAGGCCATTTATTTACTGTTAATAATATAATAACTAAGTATAAAAATAAGAAGTTTAATGAAAAAATCGGACAATCGCCTGTAGCGACCCTTCTCGCTGCTCCCTATCATACAAGTGTAACGGAAAGGGTGAAATCGCACTTTGTCTTTGGCTTACATTTTGGTACATAAGGTACCTATTTAAATTTGGATGGAGCTGCAACTTTTTTGCGATTTCAGGGACGGTCCCAGAGTAAAAGGTGTTCACATTCATTAGTACGTTTACTCCCTTAAACGTTGTATATTTGGCAACATCAATCAAACTATTTTTTAACGAACTTCCCCGTTTGCGGAAAACCTATTCGCTTACCTTTTCAATCTGCTAATTTCAAAAATACTAAATAGGCCACAGAACTGAAAATGATACAACCACGCATACAGGTTTACTTAAAAACTTATTTCGTAATCTGTTGATTTTAATACGTTTTGTCTAACCACAACTTGATTGTGAATATAACTTTAGCTACTTCAAGCGAGTTATTAAATCCCTAGCTATTACTCGTAATATGAACTGAAACACCGTCGATGAGTTGTTAGGATAACACTATAATAAAGCCGCCATCGCTCGGCCTATAAAAACATCTTATCTCAAAAGATATTAATGGTGAAAGCGGCGGTTTCTGACACTCTCCCGACGCCATTTTATTAAATTATATTATTATCGCCGTTTGTTAAAGACTGTCATTCTGAGATGAAAGTAAACTTTGCAGATTTAAAGGGACGTTAACCTAACTTTTCTTCTTTTCTTTGGAAAATAACACTTCTGTTTTTTATTGCTTGCCATGCTGGGATAATGCAGGGACTAGATATAACTAAGTGTAAGTAAACGTTGTATTTATAAAATATTACTACCTTAATCTGTTGTTTACTTAGTTCAATGCTACCAATTTTAATAGTGCTTATTTTACTGCCAAATTCATTTAAATATATTTAGTTATTGATTGTAATAGCAAATTTTTATGAATACTACTTTATATAAGTTTCAATGAATAGGGGTGACGACAAGGTCCGAAAAGTATGATTGTAATTAGTCCGTCAGTAGATTGTCCAAAAATAATGGACCAGTGTTTTTCAGTTTTCTAAAAAAGTATAAATTCACAAAGCTACGGAACGTCAAAGTTCCGGCGTGAGGGCTTCGATGTCACAGCTAAGTAAAAATCGTACCCAGCCGTGACGTCATGCGAAATTTAAATCTTTATCATTTTTGGTTTCTCAGAGAAAAGAAAAAAATACGTATACAATATTTTTTAATAATCTAACCGATGGACCCAACATGTTTTTCCATTCGTCATGCCTATTCTGTCTATCGACCATCCCGTGTCCAAAAATATTTTTGAATTTTCCATTAATCTTGGCTGATAAAATTACTTATGCCTCATGAAATAAGTACCTTAAAGCGGTAAAATCGTAGTCAGTCGGGGTTTATCATTATAAGACGTAAGTACACCAAGTTTAATAATAAAATTTTAAGAAACAGAACAAGCATACTTACTTGATTGCTATATATCTCCAAATAGCAAGCGACAGTGTAAGGAATATAGAAGCTGTGTGTAAGATCTGCGTGAAGTGCATATGGAAGAGCATGTAGACTGCCCAAGAATAGGGCCAGTCCTCTTGGCCAGGCAGGAGCTGCAACAAAATAGATCATTGAAGCTATAGACATAGTCTAAGTCTGGGAATCCACAATGCTAACATTCAGAAGCTGATTTTATATACATTGCCTGTTTTGCAAAGATCGATCAAAATTGTATCATTACAAAACCCGCAATATATAAACAAGCCTCTGAATTTCCTTGAAGATTGAGCGACCACCTTAAGGGTGGCGAGGAGGACGCATAGAGTAGGTACTTTACATAGCCCTTGCATATTTTTCTGCTAACAATTTAAGCTGCAAAATATAGTGCCATCTATTCATTAATTTAAACTCATGCCATAATTTATGTTGGGGAAAATTTGGCTCAACTACAAAAAGATAATGGATTATGTTTGTTTAAACGATAATTCAGTTAATCTTTGCTTAAACCATAAACTTACACAGTGCGTAGCTTTACAATCTCTAGTTAAGTAGTCTAGTAGGTGGCAAAACAAACTTATATATCACTTATTGTAGTTTTATGTTCATTAAAGTTTTTAAAACCTAAGTACTTATCAAGACACATGTAATAAGCCCAAACTCAATACGGTTATGTCGCTTTATTACAGGGTCCCTATAGCCTGCCAACTCAATTATCAGATCAGCTTCTTGTCAAAATAATATTGCATTATGGTTTTATTTAAATATTTAGAAACTATTATCAACGAAGAGGCAAGATGCTCAGAAGATATTAAAAAGAGGATTGCTATTGCAAAAAGTACATTTAAGAGTAAAAAATATATATTTTGTTCTAGAATTAAAGAAAGTTTACGTAAAAGATTTATTAAAACATTTATATGGAGCACTGCTTTGTATGGATGTGAAACGTGGACGATGACCACAAAAGATAGAGATAGATTAGAAGCATTTGAAATGTGGTGCTGGAGGAGAATGAAAAAAATAAGTTGGACAGAAAAAATTACAAATGAGAAGGTACTAGAGGATGTGAGAGAGAAAAGACAAATAATACAAATTATAGAAAAAAGAAGAGGGAAAATGTTCGGTCATCTACTACGCCACGATGCGTTCTTTAAAACAATAATAGAAGGAAAAATAGAAGGAAAGAGAGGAGTAGGGAAACCCAGAAGAAAATTTATAGACGAAATAAAAGAAAAATTAAACGTGAAAACATATAAAGAGGTTAAGTACTTAGCGGAAGGAAGAGAGACATGGAAAGCACTCCACCGACAAGAGCCCAGCTCTTAAATATTAGAAGAAGATGGTTTTATTTACAATAACATACAAAATTATCTCAATCAGAAACTGGCTCAAATTAAACTTGCATGTTTTGACCCAAAAACAACAAACAAGGCAAGCTTAATAAAAGTTTGTTAATTAAAACTTAACATTTTTTTGGGATTGACAAACATAATATGTTGCCCCAAATGACCTAATCTACTGGACAAGGTGCTTAAAAAGACTTAAGTATTTTTGTCTCCACTGCAGGAGCACGACCCTCTCTGAACTACCGAAGCCATACTGGCCAGAGCAGCCAGAGGACTTGGCCTACACTCTCCTCGCTGGCCAGACGGGTTGGAGAGGTCTCATCGATGTTTATAAGCTTTGTTTAGCTTGTATTTCCTAAGTCGCCTTCTACGACAGCCACGGGAGGACTTTGAGTGGCCCTATTCTACTCTGCTGGAAACCACACGGCAAACAAGACAAGGTACTTACTTAGCCCGAAACTTGGCAACCAGCCATGGCGTGTAGTGGCGAGATTAGCTTGAATTAGAATTGCATTGCTTTACCTTATCAGAAAAGAAAATATATTTTATCAGAATCCTATTTAATTACAGCAAAATAACATTTGCTTAGTCCCTTTTATTGACTTACTTACAAATCCAGTGTAAGAACTAGATTTTAGTTATATACACTAATAACCATTTAAAGCTAACAATGTATTTATTTTTGAAATGTGCTAAATAAATCCTTTCATTTGACACCCCACTCGATATCGAATTTTTTTTCTCCCTTTTTTGTTTGTAGCATTCGCTATATACATTTATTGCATACAAATTGAAGCCTATGCCACTTATTAAAATTGGACAAGCTGGTGCCCGGGACTTCGTCTGCGCAGGAATACATACATACTTACATAAATATACTATCATTACTCTTCTTCTAACTTTGTGGCCTTCCAGGACATAGCTGTTTAAATGACATAATGTCCAAATAGTTTGATTGCCTTTGTGTTAAGTAATTCAAGACTCAAAATCTATACCTCCCAATGGCTTGCTTTTGTGTCTTGTGCCCATTGGCTCTGTCCATCCCGGAGTCACGTAAGGCCGTTTAATTTGCATTTAAAATACTTTCCTTAATCTTCTAAGAAAAATAACAAATTTTGAGGAAAATTATATTTTATGTTTACGTTTTGCAGTTCGTTTCAGAGTTAATGCGATTTTAAGTAATTTAATAATGCTTCTCGTATATTGTACAGCGTATTTCATAAAAAGTAGAAAATTATTAAGCAACAAGAATGTATTCTGGTACGGTACTTATATTCAACTTCTTTTTTCCTTACCTAATATCAAATTCTTAATTAGTTTTTATATACTTTTGTACGCCGTTTTCACAAAACTTTGCCACTAAGTTCACAAAACCTTTTTAGGTTAAAACTATACTGAACTTCTAAAAAATATACTACTACGTATCTTAGCATAGCAATAACCATTGGTATATTTATTTATTTATTTATTTATTTATACTTATTACATAAATAAAAGTGTACGAATAAGTATGTCGTTAGTAATGCGTCGTGCAAGTATTTATTAATAAAACAAAGATACAGATACAATATCACGTCTGTATCTCTAACAGAGAAAACAGAGCCCAGGGCTGTAATAACGCCACGCCACGCTTAGCAAAAAAATACATTAAATTTTACCCAAAAAAAAAACAAGTGACTTCGTTTACTTTCTGGAGTTTTCTTCACATCTCCAAAGTTCCTCATTATATGTTATGGGATCAACATGATACTGGCTTTCAAATAATCATTAAAATTGGTTCACAAATGGCGAAGATACCACGAATTGATACTTAACCTCCTCCTTTTTTGAAGTCTGTGAAAAAAGAATCAAAGTACTGATTCAAAAAATACAGATAAGAAAAAAGAACACGTGTACAAACCTATTCGTTTAAGGAAAATATGTGAATATTAAAAAAGAACTTGTGAGTTTTCGATGATTGTCAAAGCAATTTGGCTATGAAAATGAGTTATATTTCTTTATCATTCTTATAAATAGAACCATAGGTATAAAAATACAATCTGACTTTTAACGAACAATAATATACTTATCGAAATCTTATATCTAAGAAAACTTTTAAAAGTTGTTGCCGTTAGTCCCAACTGCTAGGATTAGATCTAACAAGATGCTCATTTTAAAGCAATAAATATTTAAAGAGGCAGCTTTTGAAATCAAAAGTCGTCGAGTGCTTGTGATGAACTAGACGAGGAGACACATTTCTGCTAGCTGGCATATAGCTGGCAAGCGTATACTTCCTCTTCCTCTTTAAGCATATCTTACGTTGGATATAAAGGCGCTAAATCTACTGTAAGATGTGAACGCAGCGACAACGTCGGCAGCCTTCGGGAGTGTTCGGTTACTCTCGTGAATGCGCCCGATCGTGTTGTGACTCGTATTCCCCGTGGGACAGTGTAAAAGTGCGCGCGGTGTAGTACACATCATTTTGATATTAATCAGTGATTATTGAGTTAAAACTATTGTTTAAAGAATATATAATGTGTTTATAAAGTTTAATTTAGTTTCACTGCATCACCTTATAACTCAGAAGTGCGATAGTGTTCCTACGTGCGTTTTATGTGAGCAAACCGTGTAGCTAAAATACCTAACCTGTGTAAGAAAAAAAAAATTTGTTGAGTGTCGTGCATTACCAATATGGGTAAACCTAAACATAAAGAAAGCAGAGAAGATAGGCTAAGAAGGAAACTTTTAGCTGAGATAGAGACGCGTCGACTGGCTGAACGCGTAAAATGGTTGGAAGACATCATTCGGGAAAAACCCTGCGGCCCGCCTCCATCGGGGGAAATACCCTGCGGCCCGCCTCCATCGGTGGACGACGGGATCATCACGCCGCCGTTGCCATGTCCTGTCAGATCAGAGCCGGCTGCGAGGGAAGATCGGGAGCCGGCGCCTCTGACAGTACCAACATATCGAAAAGCCTTGCCGGCGACGTCAGGTATACCAGTATCAGACGCGACGACGGCCGCGTCGATCGCGTCGAACGCGTCGACCATACCTACCGGAGCTGTCGACAGGAGCGTGCCGGCATCGACATTCTCATCACACTGGAACGTGCCGTACGTACTCGCTGAGTGTAGTAATAATAAGTTACGATACGTGGGTCGTAAAGACCCTATTCCAGAGTTCGACCCAAAGTCGTCCTTACTGACGATGGAAATTTGGATTCGAAAGGTCGAAGGCATTTCATCTATGTACGGCTGGGATGAAAAGACACTTGTATTTAATTGTGCATCAAAACTAAAAGGTTATGCGCGTCGTTGGTACGACCAGTTGCAGGACTATAATATGTCGTGGGCTGAGTTTAAAGCCAAACTACTGTCGGCTTTTCCATGTCATAAAAGTAAATTAGCTATGATGCGTGATTTAGTCAATGTAATTAGATCCCCCGACATGGATTATCTTCAATTTTATTATGACAAACTGGCCCTATCTAATGCGTGCGGTATTTCCCCGGCCTTGATTACGGAGGCCATTATTGGTACAATAGGCAGTGAGCTTGTAGAGGTCGGTGCGATATCTGCCGGGTGTCGTGAACCAAACACTTTGTTGAATTATCTTTCGTCCTTACGACAAAATAGTAGTATTATGACGAACTTCCGACAAAATAGTGCCGGCTTAAATCAAGGTCACACAAAACTAAAATGCCATACGTGTAAAAGGCAGGGACATACCGCCGCGCGATGTACTTTTAAGGTTCGTGATAAATGTGATAAAGCATTAGTGTCTTTTTGCTCATTTTGTAACAAAAAAGGGCATAATGAAAATAATTGTTTTTTAAAAATACGTAAATGTTCCTATTGAAATAAAATGGGCCACATTAAAGACGAATGCCTAAAATTTAAAAGTCGTAATGCGAGTAACACTGTAACGTCTACTCAAACGGTTCGTGTAATAAAGAGCACAAGTCAGTCAGGTTCTAAATATTATATGATAGTTAAGGTGAATAACTCAACTGTTCAGGCATTCATTGATTTTGGTAGTTCTTGTGTAACAATGGGCATTGTCCATTATTTTAATGTAGTTCTGATTGAAAACTCATTTGGAGGAATAAGCTTAGTGTTTAATTTTCTGTAATCAAAATAAAAAAATATGCAGTAAATAATAATATTTTTCAATAAATAACTTTGACCTTCATTTTCCCTCTGTGACGTCACTTTTGGCTGCTTTTATTTGTTTCCTTTGCCACATAATAGAATGATAAGAAAAATGTCACTGTAATGTCAATGTCACTGTTTCATCAAATATTGTAAACATAACCTCAACTCAATTGAACTCAATCTTTAAATCTTACATTATATCGTTATTGGATTTTATGTGCTTCTAAATATGAATTATTACAGAAAATGTTTTGTCCCAACATGCAAAAACGATTCGACAAACTCTCCTAATAAAATGTTTGTTCGGATTAGAGAAGATTTGCGTGAGAAATGGTGTCGGGAAGTAAAAGCAGAGTATTTCAAAGTTTATACGATGTATTGTTGCGAAGATCACTTTGATGTAAGTAGTTTTCACTGTTTTCAACATATTGTTGTCACCGCAAGTAGAAAGATTCGACTATGTTTATGTATTACAAGGTTGTTAATCTGTGTCAATTTTTTGCAGCCAGTAGAAGATTTGAAGAACTACTATAAACACAAATTGATGCAAGAAGAGCCAGTATTTAAACCTACGGCTAAACTGCGGAATATAAATTTATTACCAAATGTAAGGATTTTACATTGTTTCTCTTATTTGTAAATAGATTGAAGGCATTAAAAGACATCTTGATCTCAGTTTCTTGCCCAGTCAATATACTTTGGGTTTGCTAGGAGACATTTCTCAAAACAAAGACAAGCCTGTTGTGTTGTTTAACCATTCTATTTTTATATATGTAGGATAGGTACTACATAATATGCAGAGAGCCGCTAACAAATCCTTTTTTCCTGTTTCACAGATTTCACAGCAACCAAAAGCAGAATGTTTTGAGCTAAATAAATTATTAGAAGACAAAAGTATACCTGTGAGAAAACGAAAATTTGAAGAAACAGTTAGCACACACAGCATACCCTCAACATCCAAGTCATCAAAGGTATTAATATAATTTTATTTATTGATATAGGTTATATATGCAAAGTTTTTAGGACAGTGTAATGAAGCCTGAAAGGGTATGACATGATCAGTCAATGAAACTAAAAAATCTTTCTATAGGCAAGTTTCTGATTGAATGAAAAAGGTTGATGATTAAATATAGACATTCAAAGCTTTTGTACCTAGTTTGCTTACTGATATATGTATATTGCCTGTGACTTCATTTTTTTATTTTTTCTTTATTATTTCAAAAAAATTCCACTTGCACTAACAGTTTTCCAAAGCGTACATGTGATCTGCATAGTAATTATATTATTCTGATAATCAGGATAGAGACAAATACAAAAAACAAAAAAAAATTAAAATGTGTTCAGGTTTTCCCGATTTATGATATGAGTGTTCAAACAAACCCAACTGTTTTATATTAAGATAATTGTTTTTTGTTTAGGTTCCTGCTTCAGGGGTAGTACATGTTGGAACTCAATGTACAGTACAGATGATAGATAAAAGTACCAGCTTTAAAGGAAGGAAAACAGTGACTCATCCTACAAAAACAGAAATTCAATCATCTCAAGAATTTTCTTCAGACAACACTTCTGTAACACCTTCTCTTTTCGGTTTCACTTCAGAAACAGAAGAAACAACAACTGAAAAACCTAAAAAAGATATAAGAAACAGAGACATGATTTTGGCAATAATAAAAAAGAAACCAAAAACATATTTAGGGGTTCCCAAACAGTTTTTGTGGATAATAGATTATATTGTTCAAAAAAGTACTAAGAAAATTGATTCTTTATGTCTCATTGTAACTTTATTTAAGTTAAAACAGAATGATTCCATTGAACGAATAAGTGATCAATTTGACTTATCTAGAACAAAACTGTCTACAATTATCCTACAGGGTATTGAGATATTAGCAACCTATTTTCAAAACCTTATATTCCACCCCGAACCGCTTCAAATTAAAAAGAATTTACCTTTAGTATTTAAAATACGTTATTCTAATGTTCAAATGATTATAGATTGTTTTGAAATACAAATTACAAAACCATCAGATCCGCAAAAACAGGCTCAGACATGGTCCCAGTACAAAAACTGC
This sequence comes from Acrobasis consociella, assembly GCA_963555685.1. Lineage (NCBI taxonomy): Eukaryota > Metazoa > Arthropoda > Insecta > Lepidoptera > Pyralidae > Acrobasis > Acrobasis consociella. The sequence goes on from OY743122.1 coordinate 10,412,549, forward strand.
AATACTGTTAAATACTTAATTGGCTGCACACCCAATGGTTTGATAAGTTTTGTTTCTGAAGGTTATGGAGGGAGAATCTCTGACAAAGCTATTGTGGAAAAAAGCAAGTTGGTAGATGTGCTTCCATCCAATGCTATAGTACTGGCTGATAGAGGTTTTAAAGAAGTTGAATCTCTCTTTAGCTCTCATGGAATAAAACTTCTTAGACCACCCAGTGTTTATAGAGGTGTAAAACAATCTCACACTGAAGCTCTTCAAAGTAAAGTTATAGCTAGTTTAAGAGTCCATATTGAAAGAGTGATCAGAAGAATACGAGAATTCGCACTCCTCAAACCACACTCTGTTGTGAACTATAAATATGTGCCATATCTAGATGAACTTGTAATTATAGCCTGCGGGGTGATAAATCTTCAAGGTGAAATAATAAAGAGTTTTTAAAAGAAAATTATATTTTATTTTACCCTTATATTAACATAAAATCTAACTTGCACTAGCTAACAGTTTTGGAAAAATAAATTTTTTCCAAAAATCTTCTGCCTTGGCAACTATATTTTTGATGTATGCATCATCGAAATCTTCCCACAATAAATGCACTTCTTTATTTATTTCAAAATTTGGGCTTGCTACACAGAAAAGGCCTCTTCTTTTCCCACATGCAAGCATTTGGCATTGTATTTGGGTTTTAAATTTTTTCTGGAGTACACCATTTTTTATGTAAGTACTGACAGACTTTTCAGAAGCTGGACATTTCACCTCAAGTACAAATTCATCACCCACACCATCTGGAGATGCTCCTAATATACCATTAATTAGAACAAAGCCAGACTTTTTAATTTGTATGTTTAACTTTTGTGCAACTTCATTGAAAACACCCGATTCAAGTTTTTTTCCACGCTGAATGGCCTTTGTTTCTGGAACCTTGTATCCTCCTAATATTCGCTCAACTAATGTCCCAGCTGTATTACAGTGAGCAGCTTCGTGCAATATAGAGGCAGTCAGTCTGCCTTGGCGTATACTGTGCCAGTATTTATTAGCAGCTTGGTCTGTAGTCTTCTTTTCAATATTTATGATTACCTCCTTGCTTATGATAGAATCTAAATATTCTTTGAAATTATTGTAATCATGTACCGTCATTTGTTGAACAAACGCTAGCATCATATCAAATATATTTTTGGAATCTTTTATTGAATTCTCATTAAAAGCCACAATCAAAGAATTTTTAATTATTCTTTTTTCACACTCTTCTTGCAAGTCAATTAAAACTGAATGGTTCTTGGGATCAAGTTTGGGTTTCTTTGTTTTAACAAAAATGTCTTTACATGACACATGCTCATTACGAACGCTGGACAGACATGGCTTGTTCCAATAGCATACAGTGGATGTTGGAGATGGTTCAGAGGTCTTTTTTTGTAACCAGAAAAGAAGAAGCAGCGAGTGTTTACACCCACCTGCAGCAGCAGCACAATCTTCACAACTAGAATCTATAATAATATCATCTTGTTCATTTATTTTACAAGTGACATTATATAGTTTACCAGAGACTCTGTGTTCTGGTACTACTTTTGCTTGAACTATGCAGTCGTGGCCAGACCGACTCACTTGAACATAGCCGACAGCAGTCGAAAGATAGCTATCGCGCGATGACCTATAACAACACAAAACAATAGAATTAAAAAAGACAAAGGAGGGCTTTTGTTAGTTTAGTAATAATAGCAAGGCATGTTAATGGCTAGTTAAAGTAGGTAGGTACCAAGCATAATTAATATGTACTTACATTAGCATCTTCGCTCCCCTTATTTCGGCTACATTATGGTTGCTACTGGTAATAATGTACTCCAGAATCATTACATTTTCAACTTTTGGTAAGTTGCGTGAATCAGCTTTCTCAAAGTTACTCATTGTAAATTAATAGAAAAATAAAAATCACAAAATCATTCACTTCGTTCGAGCGGGCAAACAAATGGAATGGATGGATGGATGCATGGTATTAATTTTTGAGGTTATTTTAGAAAGGTGACATTGACATATTTGACATTAGTATATTAGTTTTTTTTTCTTAATTTCCGCTGTAGCACACTACTGCTGCCTTGTAAAACCATGTGTGACGTCACGCAATCAAAATTACAAAAAATAATATAAATTAATTTAAGGTATATAAATCAGAAATACTCAAATTAGTATCTTATAATATGGAAAGCTATCCGAAAAAAATATAAAAAAAATATGTTATAATTTCAAGACAATGCCCATTACTGATTCAATAGCGAAGCAGCTTAACTTGAAAACTCAATGTATTAAAAATGAGAGTGTTATTAAAGGTTTTGGAGGTTCACAAATAGTACCTCTTGCTGAAGTGTTAGTGACTATCACAGCGGATGAGGCCACTTGTGAAAATATCAAAGCATATATTGTACCTGATTATGCACAAGACATAGGTATCATTATAGGTCAGCCCTTTACCGACTACCCAAATGTGTATGTCATTAAAACACCTACATCATTACGGATGTATAACGCTAATTATTTGACTGACTTACCCGGAACATGTGACGATATTGATCGTGTTACGTTACATGCAGATGATGATATAAAACTGACACCGGGGGTTAATAAAATAGTATTAACTTGCTCTGATTTTGAGGGGACCATACGGGTTCCTGAGTCAACACATCTTAAGCCACGATCAGAGTGTTTTATCCCTGAACATATCACTAATGTAGTCGATGGCCGAGTGGCACTTAAGGTTATTAATTTGGGTTCGGAGATGATCACAATACGAGGTAATGAGTGTGTAGCACGTGCTACAGTCGATAGCTCTAACTCTAAGTACCAAGTCGGACAGGATTTGGACCCTGATATTAGGTCACAACTTGATAGTTTATTATTGGAATTTTCAGACTGTTTTTCTGAAAATGATGAAGTAATTGGTAAGTGTTCGGTAAAAATGAAAATAGAGATTACCGATACTAAGCCAATTTATTATAGACCATATAGGATGTCCATCGAAGATCGTAATCTCGTTCGCACCATTGTTAAGGATCTCTTGCGAAAGGATATCATTGAACCTGCTAATTCACCATATGCCAGCCCTGTGATCTTAGTGCCGAAGAAAACGGGCGAAAAACGAATGTGCATTGATTACAGAGCTATCAATAAGGTGACTAAAAAAGAACGTTATCCTCTTCCGCTCATACATGACCAACTAGACAGACTATCCAAACAGCGTGTATTCTCTTGCCTTGATGTATTATCTGCTTACCATTGTGTTCCCCTTGAGGAAGACAGTAAACAGTTTACGGGATTTATTACACCTGATGGCCATTTTCAGTATAAACGCATGAGTTTTGGTCTGGTCAATGCACCTAGTGTATTCCAAAGAGTGATAGACGAGATACTAGGTCCACTCAAATTTGATTGTTGCACTGCTTATTTAGATGATATTTTAGTGTATGCCATAGACCATTTAACGGCGCTGGATCGTCTTCGCCAGGTACTAAAGCGACTACGTGATGCTAACATGACTTTACGCATTGATAAATGTTCTTTCTTAGTTTCTAAAGTAGAATACTTAGGCCATGAAGTATCTAATGGTGAAGTTAAACCTGCACAACATAAAATTAATGCTGTCAGAGACTTTCCAGTGCCGATAAATGTTCATCAATGTAGGCAATTTATGGGATTGGCCAATTATTTCCGAAAATATGTTCGAGGTTTTGCTGCGATTGCACGACCTATTACCAACTTGACGAAGAAAGATCAGCCCTGGGTTTGGGGTAAAGACCAGCAACATGCATTTGATAAAATAAAGTCGATACTTGTTAGCCGTCCCATTCTGGCACTATTCAATCCAGATTATGACACTCAAATACATACTGATGCCTCAAAGATAGGTCTGGGAGGTATATTGCTCCAAAAACAAATAGATGGCACCTGGAAGCCGGTTGCGTATGCTAGTAGACAAACAACTCCTGCTGAACAAAAGTATCATAGTTTTGAGCTCGAGACTATGGCTGTGGTTATGAGTTTACAGAAATTTAAAGTCTATGTTAGTGGAATCAAGTTTGTAATTGTAACTGATTGTAACGCACTGCGCTGGACCTGGGAGAAGCGTGACCTAAATCCACGTATTGCTAGATGGTGGCTAGAAGTCCAAGGATTTGACTTTACAGTGGAGTACAGGGCAGGAACGTCTATGAGTCATGTGGACGCACTTAGTCGTAATCCTGTCGGCATTGTGATGCGCTGTGTGGAAAAGGATCTAATAGAAAGTCTGCAACAGGAAGTTGACTCAGTGCGTTCGACAATAGACCAACTGAAGGATGAGTTGGAAAAGGGCAATACCAAGGGATTAGCTGTAGATTACTTGATCGAAAATGGTATATTTTTTAAAAGGGTTAATGGAGGACAAAGAGTGGTTGTACCAAAGCAGTCCCGTTGGTCATTGGTACAATCTTTCCACAGTGACAATGGTCATGTTAACTTTAATAAAACATATGACGCGGTTAAAAATAAATACTGGTTTAGTAATATGTGAAGGTTTATTCAGAAATATGTGCAAGGGTGTTTATCTTGTCAATATGCCAAAAAACCTACAGGGCGTTTAGTAGGTCTATTGCATCCTATAGAGAAAATCTCAGTGCCATTCCACACAGTGCATATTGACCACCTTGGTCCGTTTTGTAAGAGCCCATCTGGCAAAATGTATATCTTTGCTTTAATAGATGCTTTTACCAAATTCATATGGATTGAGGCGGTACGCGATACAAGCTGTGTTAATGCACTAAAAACTCTCGATCAATTTATAAAAACATTTGGGTTACCAAGTAGAATAATCAGTGACCGAGGCAAAGCCTTTGATTGTCATGAGTTCAAAAGATACTGTGGTGATAGACAAATTAAACATGTGATGAACGCCGTGGCCAGCCCCAGGGCCAACGGTCAAATTGAACGATATAATCGTACCATACTAGATGCACTTGTATCCTATGTGGGAGATGATCAAAATAACTGGGAAACCTATTTACCTCGGGAACAATTAGGATTAAACTCGAATGTAAATAATACCACAGGAAAGTGTCCGTTAGAATTATTGTATGGATTTCGACCTCGTTTATCTGGCGACCTGGTTGCACCAGTCAATGTACATCCCTTACCCGAACTCCGGGAAGCCGCAGCCACTCGGTCACGACGGGCCGCTGAGGAGGCGAAGGTAGCATTTGATCGGAAAAGACGTACTGAGGCTCCCTTTAGTGTTGGCCAATTAGTTCTCGCTCAACGCAAGGTATTTAAGAAAGGGTTAAGGAGTGGTAAACTCGTGCCACGTTACGACGGGCCGTTTGTAGTGACTAAGGTATTACCACATGACCGCTATGTTATTAAAAGGACTAAAAGTGTTGGGCGGAAATATGAAAATGTATTGGCTAGAGATAAATTAAAATTGTTCTCTTGTGACACGGAATCCGATTGAGAATAGATTCCTAGATATTGTCATTGTTTTTGTTATTTTTCTTTGTTATTAATATTGGTCATTATTTCCTTTTGAGGACTATTCTGGTCTCATTTCACTATAATTCATTCCAGATTCAGAACTGGTTTTAATTTTTGATCCCAATTACCTATTGTGGTACAAATTGTTATGTCAATTGTAAGGCTATATCATGGCATATTAAAAAAATGTTGTGTGACCTTATCGTCAGTTGTAGTTGCTGGTTAATTAATATATTTGAACAAAATCCATGGATTTCATTTCAGTTATAGCGCTATACGGTTTTCTCTAACGACCTTAAGAGGTTGTTCTCTAGCGACCTTAAGAGGTTGTTCTCTAACGACCTTAAGAGGTTGTTCTATAACGACCTTAAGTGGTTGTTCTCTAACGACCTTAAGAGTTTGTTCTCTAAAGACCTTAAGAGGTTGTTCTCTAACGACTTAAAGGGGTTGTTCTCTAACGACTTTAAGAAGTTGTTCTCTAACGACCTTAAGAGGTTGTTCTCTAACGACCTTAAGAGGTTGTTCTCTAACGACCTTAAGAGGTTGTTCTCTAACGACCTTAAGGGGTTGTACTCTAATGACTTTAAGAAGTTGTTATCTAACCACCTTAAGAGGTTGTTCTCTAACGACCTTAAGAGGTTGTTCTCTAACGACCTTAAGAGGTTGTTCTCTAACGACCTTAAGGGGTTGTTCTCTAACGACTTAAAGAAGTTGTTCTCTAACGACCTTAAGAGGTTGTTCTCTAACGACCTTAAGAGGTTGTTCTCTAACGACCTTAAGAGGTTGTTCTCTAACGACCTTAAGAGGTTGTTCTCTAACGACCTTTAGAGGTTGTTCTCTAACGACCTTAAGAGGTTGTTCCCACAACCTTTTAAGGCTGTTCCTGAAAGCTGATGAAGCGGATTAAGAAGAGATCTGTTCGGGGCGCCCAGTATCATCAGGATGGTCGACTGTAAGATGTGAACGCAGCGACAACGTCGGCAGCCTTCGGGAGTGTTCGGTTACTCTCGTGAATGCGCCCGATCGTGTTGTGACTCGTATTCCCCGTGGGACAGTGTAAAAGTGCGCGCGGTGTAGTACACATCATTTTTATATTAATCAGTGATTATTGAGTTAAAACTATTGTTTAAAGAATATATAATGTGTTTATAAAGTTTAATTTAGTTTCACTGCATCACCTTATACTACTAATACCCTGGTATTGATTTATCGAGCGCTATCATATATCGCTATTTCGCTCTACATAATCATAATGAGCGGGATAGCACTAGTCCATTGCACAATTTAAACTGTATCTGGGTTTATTAACGATACTATGCTTCAGAGCTGCGGACATATGCTCACAGAGTTCTTTTTTTATGTTATAGGGCGGCAAACGAACAAGCGGGTCACCTGATGGTAAGTGATCACCGTTGCCCCTGAACAACCGCAACACCAGGGGTGTAACAAGAGCATTACAACGAAGCATAAAAGCGGTGAAGCTTCTACTCAGACGTCTATCTTCTGTGAGAGTATGGTACTTCCCCGGACGAGCCGGCCCATTCATGCTACTATCAAAACAAAGTTTTTTCAAGAGCGTGGCTCTACCACAAATCTTTCTGTGTCAAAAATCACATAGGGGTCCAGTAGAGCAAGTGATAAGGACAAAGTAACCTGAATCGCGTTTGCCCAAAATTGGACATCCCTATTGGAAATGGCACTCACCAAGTACCTGTAGACGGCAAACGGGACGTACTCGATCATGACGAAGACGTCGGCCACGGCCAGCCACTTCAGCAGCCGGTTGATGGGCGCCGCGGCCAGGTCACGGCGCGTCAACACGGCCACGTTTAGGATGTTGGCCAAACTGCCAAACAAGCATACCTGTGGGTTACATTAACAATAAATTAATACAATAGCAAAAGTCGATTTTGGAGCGAGCATTGTGACAGGAAAACTGACCAAAGAATAATTTGTGAATCCTTATTTTTGTAAGACAGGTAAAGACAGTAAAAAATATATATAACTAGCTGTGCCCGTGGGCTTCGCTCTCCGTGGGAATTCCGGGATAAAAACTATCCTGTGTCCTTCCTTGGTTATCAAACTATATCCATATCAAATTTCATCTAAATAGGCTCAGTTGAAGCGTGAAGTGGTAACAAACCAACAAATATACAAACTCAATTTTGCATTTATAACATTAGTTGGATTCTTGGCGGCCTAGGAGGCCTTGGCATTAACTTTTAATAAAAAATAGTGACGAATTACCCACCACGCTCGTTCGTCAACTGAAAGCCCTGGATTTGATTGTTCTCTCATCCATCCATCCATCTGAGGTATTCCGCAAAGCGCTCCAATTTTGAGGCGCACCTGATGAGGCGCTCCATTTTTATTCCTCGAAGCGCACCGTTTTGGAGCGCTTTCGATAGCAATTAAAAATATAAAAATTGTATTCCTCGAAGCGCACTCACATTTAAAAATAGGGAAGAGCAAGAAGCAAACGTAATAAATTATATCGATGATTTTAAAAACTCGTAATTTGTTCATCGTCATCATTGAAGTTGCTTAACCAAAATACTCCACTGCAGGAGCACGACCCTCTCTATACTACCAGAGCCATTCTTGGCCAGTGCAGCCAGAGGACTTGGCCTACGCTCTCCTCGCTGGCCAGACGGGTTGAAGAGGTCTCGTTGATGTTTATAAGCTTTGTTTAGCTTGTATTCCTAAGTCGCCTTTTACGACATCCACGGGAGGACTTGGAGTGGCTCTATTCTACTCTACCGGAAACCACACGGCTAAATGTCGCTTGTGTGCTTTCTCGCTCACTCATTCGTTTTTGGATTGCTATACATATTGTAAGCCGTCATGTTGCCGGCTATTTTTGTTATATCATTTTACATTTTCATAACGGTAAATTCATTTATAAAAAAATTATATGATACGTGTGTAAATCAGTATTTACGATAACACCACACAAAGTGATCTTGTAATTATTATGTTGGTCCTTCTGCAATGTGATTATTAAACGCATATTATTTACCTATATATCTGTGCGTTTTATTTATTAATACCATCCTATTTAATACACGTTAGTCTTTAAATACACAATAACATTGCTCTTTGAATACACATTATAGTGCAGAACGCGAAAAAATATTTTTCCTTCAATTTCGTACTTTTGGTTAAGCAACTTCAATGATGACGATGCACAAATGAGTTTTTAAAATCATCGATATAATTTATTACCTACGTTTACTTCATGCTCTTCCCTATTTTCCCTTCGCGGAATAAAATTTTAATATTTTTAATTGCTATCGGAAGCGCTCCAAAACGGTGCGCTTCGAGGAATAAAAATGGAGCGCCTCATCAGGTGAAAGAACTATTATGCCTCGAGTTGTTCAAAACTTACCAACAAACTAACATATCCATGTATACTGTTATAAGCGAGTATCAAGTCTCTAATCTCTCCTGCGCAATATTCCATCCGATCACATTCCTTCACCAATAACGAAATATTGTATCTACTTCTCCAGTCGTCTAAAGCTTTTAGCACCTCACTGATGCTCGAGCTGTGATTATAGCCCCTATGTTTTAGCAGAGTGACTATTCTGGTGTCGTCGTCAAAGAAATCGTAAGTATTTGAGTCGTTAAAGATGGTTTGATTGGTCAGTCGAGAGGTCTCGTCGGCCAGCATTGTGTGGTTGGTATTGAGCACAATAGATTTAAATTACTCTTTGGAGACGATTCGTGCTGTAACTGTGTTTACGGTTGGATATTGTCGATTTAGTGTACATCTTTGGTCTCTGAAACAAAAAATAAATAAATTATGAGTTAATCATAACTTCTTTAAAATTTGCAGTCGTTTTTGCAGTACCTATATTCTACAAAATTAAGTGAGGGAAAAAAAATTTGGTAACTATTTTACAACAAATTGACAAAATTACCAAATTTCCTACAAAAAAATCTAGGCTGACTGAGTAGCTAGCTAAAACCCGCGTATTTTTATTGCAGTATGTACTTTACTAATTAATGTATCTAGATGACACCATATTATATTATAAATCCAGTATTGTTTCGGTTAACATAGGCTATTTATTTATTTAGGTTGCTCTGGCCAAGTATGGCTCTGGTAGCACAGAGAGGATCGTGCTCCTGCAGTGGAAACAAAAAGACCTGATGATGGTGATTAGGAATTTTTAATTATATTATTTTAGGCTAATCTAATTTTAAGTTTTGTTGTATAAATAGGATTTTTTATCTTTTTTGTAAGTTTTTGTTTCGTCTAAGAACTAAGATAAGTCTAGAACTACGAGATATTAGAACTAAGTTTTCGTCTTAACTACTAAGTAAGACGATAAAGCGGAACGTCAGTCCATTAAAATCCAGTCAGGTATATATATTCTTGATTGCGTTCAGAATAATTTTCCTAAATATATATTTGAATAAAATTAAATACATGGATGGCAATTAATTTTAATTAGCAGTGTTACTGTGGTATTTATTCATAGATCACTGATAGTGATTCAAAATCGAAAATTGTTTTACTCATGGATAACAAACAAGTTATGTCTTCCATTTATAAAAAAAATACATTTGCGTTTTAAATAAAATCCATTTATAGGTATATAAAAATCTAATGACCACCAAAAATATCTAAGCTAAATCCTTTCTGTTTATTAATAAAGCCTTTAATGTTAAATTTCGGGATATGAAAACTAAATAAACTGCCGAAGTCAAAGCAAAGCCCAAAATCGCTTCTTCCCAACTTATGTAAAACTCACCCTCTTTGTTTCAACCGACCACCTAATGAAACACCATCTATGACCTATCTTATGTTGAATATAATCTAGACGAAACTTTCATGAGTGTTAGTTCGGAACTGAGAAAATACGAGATATTAGAACTTGTTGTGTATTAAGTTCCTAAAGCGAGAACGAAGCCAGGACAAAGTTCTGTTAGTTCAGTTTACTCTACCTTCATTTCAACAGTGTAATTCAGGTCATACACATATGAATATGCCCAGGGCTAGGTGGTCTTTGATGGAACGTAAATTAAATTTAAAATGTTGGAAAAGTTTAAGCGCCGATGTCAGATTTTTGAAACTGCATTTCAAATAAGGTTAGCTGAGTAGAAACATCTGCAATATTTTCTCTGACAATCTTTTTACTTTAAAAACCTTTGCTGTGCAGTATAATAGATAATTATCTTAAGGGTTGTCCAACCATAGTTAAATAAGATATTGATTCAAAGCTATGAACTAGAGATGCAAGGCACAGAAAATGAGACTACCAAAGTTGTTCACTAAAAATTAATATCGATATACATATTACATACTAACGCCGATGCTTTGAACCACAAAACTCGATCTCATTCATAACATAACTTAATATGGAATACGATCTGTTTTCAGAATCTCTTGGGTCAACTGAGGTGAGGGTAAGTTGGCGCTTTTAATAGGCACAAGTTGAAACTTTATTTGGCGCAAGTTTGTGTGAATTGGCCTTATTAGTAATTGGGTCATGGACTTCCGGAGACTGACGTGCAGACGTATGATAAGAGGGATGAAAATGAAAGTCACTGTGCGATATACCGAATACTTGACAAGGAAATAGAAAAAACAGAAAAACGAAGGAAACATGAAAAATGGATGATTGATGCGTAAAGATGATGTGAGCAAATGCGCCGTTTGATTAGGAGGCGGATAAAGAATTCATAAAAACGAAGGTCTGACTTAGTGTAATTCATTTTTCGGATATATTTATAGCTTTTGCGTTTAATATTTTTCGGGATAAGCATGTGGTAGCGTAGGAGTATGATACCCGTATCATAAGCTTTGTGATACTCAAGATGTGCCTTTAAACATCCTACTACGCCCAGAGTGGGCGTTGCTTTGATATTTACCTATGCGATGCAAAGCCATCGAGTCAATGGCCAACCTTATGTCGTGTCTGAAACTGCTCTACCTCGTATACCTTTGAGAACTAATAAGGCTAACCGTCAGAGGGATCTCGTCAAAGTCCCAGCGTCTCTCTCGGAATTAAGACGAATTTAACAACACCTGTTAATCTTAAATCTAATCAAGCCATTTAGGCTGCAGAGCGTCCTGTAGAAATAAACATACAAGCCTATGTACAACATACATACAATCGAAAAATATAACCCTCCTTCTGACGCAGCTAACTACATCTGTTAGAATCATATCGACTCGACAAGAAAAATAAACTGGGCACCAGTATTGGCCACTTACACACACAATATAAAAACAATCCCTTTGCGTTACTTTTGAACGATCATTAATAAAAACAAAATTCGCCTAAACTTCTACACGTCAGCGAGGACTAACAGTCTAATGCTTTAATCCACTTTTATGCAAAACATTTTTCGTCCTTTCAAAACGTCGCCCTTTGGTAACACCCGTCATTAGAGCCACCCTTAAATGATATTTGCATAAGCTATTTTTTTACCGACTTCCAAAAGGAGGAGGTTATCAATTCGTCGCCATCTTTTTTTAATGTGTGTTCACCGATAATTCGAAGACGCCTAGATTGATTTGGAAAATTCTTTTCTTTGAATGGGTATATTTGTAAGGTGTGGTCCAATGATTTTTTTTTTAAATCGATTGTGTAATTTAGGCGTGAAGCCAGTTTTTGGTTTTAAAAAAATATGGCTATTAAAAATCTCAAATCAAATTAAATCTTTTAAAATTAAAATAAAGGCAGATTGTGTCTTATCAACCCTTTCGGGTAGAGCAAACATTGCGTAGTTTATATAGGTTATAATACCTATATAATCTGCTCGTCTGTGATAGATAAGTCTTTGATCTAACCTAGTTTTTTTTTTGATCTAACTAGATTAGGTGCTTCGAAAGAAAATGGTTTTAAGCATATTTTTAAAATATTCTTTAAATTGCACGTTACTATTTGTAACGTTTTTTAATTTAAGATTTTTTTAATACGCCTACTCCTGTCTGTTACAAACAAGGTAGGCACCTTGTTTGTAACAGACAGGAGTAGGCGTAGTGATAGACAACGAAGAAGAGGACGAGATGTTTTTTTTCCTTTTTGAAGTTGTCGATGTTTATGATAGCTTCAAAAATGAGTGGCAGCAGACTCCATTGGACGAGGATCTGTGAAAAAAGGAAAGGGGAAGCCTTTTCCCAGCAGTGGGACACATCTACAGGCTGAAGAAAAAAAGGTGTTTAATTATATGTACTAAGTACTTTCAATTTTAACTTAATACTTATATTACCCGTTCCCTTACCGCCAATACCAGACACAATAGTAAGACAATGAACGTGGACATTTATTGATGTCGTGCGGTTTTTGACCGGTTAATAACTAGCAGACCCGGCGAACTTTGTTCCGTCCGTTTCCATTTCCACTATCGCTCTCGGTCCCGTTCTCATTCCTGTATCTGCTCCCCTGCCACCGTTCCCGTTCCCACTCCTGTTCCTCTACCAACGTTCTCTTTCCCGCTGCCACTCCCGCTCCCGTTTCTGTTCCGTCCCGTTCCCTTATATGTTTTGTATGGAAAAACCATTCATTTAGATGACTCCGCGTTTTAAAAAATGGCACTTTAGCTCATTGACTTCGTAATATTGTATTGTCATCCGACTTACCCAAGTATGCATAATTCCAGCTTAATCGGCTAAGAATAACTGGTTATAAATTGAGTTGCAAGATTTGACCTAAACAAACATTTATTCATACATACAAGATACATTGCAAGTTCTTGTAAAAGCTTGTAAAAAGTAAAGGTACCTGGACCCATTAAGTACCCACAAAGATACCTATAGACAAAAAACATTATGAGGTTTATTACTTTTTGCAACAACACGTGATGTCCTTGGTTGCTAAAAATAGATGAATATTACGAAATAATGAGGAAAATTGGATTAATCTATTTTGGTCATGACATGACACTGGCAGTGAAATCAAACAAGATAATAAATCAATCAACACACATCCGACTCATGCATATTCATGAGGTCGCACGCATAGCTTAATTTTCGATGTATGGATTAGGTATTAAGATACGTACTTGGCCTGGCAGCAACTTATGAGATTACCGTAATACCTATAGATGTGTGATTAACAACACTACTACTATCACCACCTTATCCTTAATGTGGAAAACAAAAGATATGGATACGCCCGCCCTTGGGCAAATTAAAAATCAAAATTGGTGTGTTTCTATAATATTTTTTTGCACAATAAATAGATTAAAAGCAAACAAACAGAGTATATTGGTCTAACGGCTCTGAGCTCGCACAGAGCCGGAAAACTCAAAGGCCACTCACTGTACAAAACAAGCAAAATAATGACTGGTTTGCTAGCCGCGTCTTTTATTATCATGATTCGCATTTCGCCCATTACTTGATCATCTTTTACGATCCTTACAGGAAGAGAAGCAGCTGGTGCATTTACTATTATAGACCAGCATAAAAATGACAATACATATCCAAAATATCAACACCTGCAAATTGAAGAGGGCTGTATCAGGCACAACTATACTTTTGTACGAAAGTAGCACAAAGTCTCAACATGGTCATAAAAAACCAGACCACGTCACGAGCTCTCCATATTAGTGCCCATCGTTCCTCAAGGTATAAACAGTTTTATCTAAAATTTCAGATGATCGAATTTCATAATAAAGTATAAAATTTTCGTTCCTAAAGTAATAACGATCCAAACAATACAAAGTTATTTATCCCTTGAAACTTGAAGCTCACAATTATGACAGCGTGAACATTCACATGAGACTTGTCATCTGATGATGCCTCTATTCCATAGTAAGTATGAATATTAAATTTGTACAGTTACTTGGAATTTATTTCGTAGTTTACAAAAATTTCCAACAAATAAATTAATGAAATAAACAAGAAAACTAACTAAAACCAAACTAATTACTTAAATTATTTATAAATAAAACAGCCCTATACACTATAAATTATTTATAAATAAAACAGCCCTAGCAAATTGCTGCCCCGTGGTTATGTGCCCAGAATGCTAGCAGCTTTCCCACGTTGTATGGCAATGCTTATCTTTTGAGCCAGATAAAGGCCAGTGCTCTGGTCACATGGGATTCCAGTAAATTTTCGGGCAACAGTGTTACCTATATGCGCCGATGACCCGTATATGTCCCCACGTCCCGAACGTTTCAACCCCAAACGACTCAAATAAGTAATTATTACCTAAACGCTCAGCGTTTTACAACAAGAGATGGTGGCCCAAGTTCAAGCAGGAGCAACGATGTGCCACGGTGCAAATTGTAACCCAGTCTCAGGGACGTCGCCAGACTCGCCAGCCGAAAAGATCCATCGTCAAGCTAGGTACCTACCGAGGTTGGAATGGAAGGACTTGTAACCAAAGCCCAGATTCTCATTCCGCGACGGCAAGGAGGCGGGCTCGCTCTGCAGCACTTCCAGATGTTTATATTTAGTTTAAACTGAGTAAAACTGCAAAGCGGCCCGTCCCATAGCTTCTGCAAAAATGGAAAACCTGGATTTTTTGAATAAGTTATAACTGTAACTTTTTCCAAAATTCCATGTATGCCTACATTATAGCAAACTTAATATCAACAAAGAGTGAACAAAACCCGTCATTAATAATACGTAATTAAAGTAAAATGATGGTGAAAAACAAAAAGAACCTCCAGTGTTGATTGGGGCATTGATGAAATATTGGAAAACTTGAAATAGGCCAGCGAGTGCCGGACGCCGCCGGTGTCGAAGTTTCCAATGGCAAATAGCTCAACATATTAGATCGTATTTTTCATTGCCAAATTCCGAGGCCTTTGATTTTTTCATCTCCAATTTTTCCCTCTGCACTGGGAAATACTTATTTTGTTTGCGACGTTTCTTTTTGATGTAAGGTCATTTTTAACCTCCTAGCCACAATCAAAAGAAAACAAGAATCAAGGATAACGGATACACTTTGTAATATTTGCGAATAAACCAAATTAATTCTGACTTCGAAACATACAGATTTTCAAGTACGTGTCAGGCCACGCGTAGTGTAGGGTTCCGTAATTACGAATGCCAACTTTGAGTTCACGGCACTAAAACGTCTAAAAACGGAATTTCTATTAAATTTGTATGAAATTTTCCTTTTCTCAGTACATTTTATAACTTGGTCGCCTATAACTTTTTAATTTGTAAACCCTTCTTAGCTCTGATAGTTTTTCTTAAACTTCGATATATATACTATTGCTGTATTTTTTTCACGTATCCCATATATTATTATTTAAGAGATACAAAAATTTGCACTATAAAACTAAATATTTTAAAAACGAATCCCTAAATCGAAAAATGGTGTTCACAAGCTTAATATTTTTGAAAGGCCTATTCAACAATACCCCACATGATGGATTAGAAGAGGAAAAACATATCTTTATTATATTTAAGTATCTCCCATAACCGAATCATTTTTTTTTCAAGGTTTTATTTTATCCAAATCTCAGCTTTCTAGTACTTAGTCTCTGAGTAAATCCTTGTTTTCTATGGATCCCTGAAAACAAGAAAATCAAGAAAATTGGTCATTCCATTTCTGTAAATAATGTTAATTTAGAACAGGTCAATACCTTTAATATCTAGGTAGTATAATCACGGATGACTCTAGATGTACACCAGAATAGCTTTGGCAAAATAAGAATTTCATAAGGAGAAATATTTACTGACATCTAATTTCGTAAGACTGATTCTGCAGTATTGAGTTACACAGTTAAGAGATGTGGACGTAAACGAAGAAAGAAGCATTATGATAAGGATGGATAAAAATAGCTGGAAAGACAGGATTACAAATACAGAAGTACTAGACGGAGCAGGCGAAAGGAAGCAATTAATAAAAGCTATCGGAAATTGGCGATAAAAATGTTGGGACACTTGGTATAGCACGACGAATTCATGAAGACGATAAACACAAAGAAGAGACCCAGACATAGCTTTATGAAGAAAATAAAGGAAAACGACTAGTGTCGTACCAAAACTTCAAAAAGCTGGCTGGCTGAGGACAGACAGGTATGGAAGAATTTAAATGATAAAGCCTATTCAAGAAAAGTATTCTCTATGCGAATTAAACGGTAGGTAGTGAGGTACGGCGAGCGGGGCGGTAGAGCAACTAGTAAGGCAATTTTAATGTCATGGTGGAAATAAAAAACTTTTTCGTGTTACACTAAAATAAGACTTGGATATATTTAAACTTCCTTCAACTTCTTACAGGAATAGAACAAAGAAACAAGCAGAAATAAATATTCAATAATACCCTATTTGAAATGAATACCTGTGAACAATATTGAAAAACGCTTTCAAAAGTTACAGCCCTCGGGAAAACCCACATCAAGTTTCTAATAAACGAATTGTCAACGAGAGCAATAAAATCCAATGTGAATTTCCAATGTAACATCGGACGGATATGAATTATGAATAAACGATTAAAATTGTTAAATGCCCTTGTACACGGAACAAGGTCGGGGTATGTATGCAAATCAACGTTCACGTTATCGTTGGCAGATCCATATGTGTTAGTAGTAAAGACAGCATCAGCATAGCTGGGCGACTGTCCAGGGCCGGTAGATGTCAAGGGGCGCTGACGTGGGGTATCAAGAATGTCAGATCTCGGGTGGCACATTCATAATAAATATTGTCTGGACTTATTGTCCGATGTCCCGGCTTCTACATCTCATTCTGTTTTGAGTAACGCGCTACACTTCAGGCCAGGATAGCCCAAATTGACGTGGGAAGTTGAGGTATGGTCTCGGTGGGAGCCCTGATAGTAGTGAGTCAGAGTTGTCTATAAAATGCCTAGTATCCATCTGCTGTGTTAATGGCGGGACACCCTCTTAACAAGAACCTCAGCCAGTCTGAGCCATCCACTTCCCCGTCATTCTCCCTGAGACCAGTTGTTCATATTAATTATATTTAGAAAATTGTAGTAACGAGTTAAAATATTCTACTAGTAGTAACTACTAGTAGAATATATTGATGATTTTTCTAATCTATAAAAGACGATCGGGGGGCAAAAAAAATCATTATATCTACAAAAATTGAAAAATAAATACGTGCTAGAGATTTTCTTCCTTACTTTGAATAAAAGGAGTTGCAGCAACTAACTCCCTGGCCCCGGGCGTTTGTAGTGCTAAGTTCAGCACCGCATATCGCTTACGTCTGGCGCCAGCCATCACAAATTATATAAAGACCATTAGAGCGTGAACTGAGACACTCCCGAACTTCTCTATCACGTCATCGTACCATAATAAACTTTCCAGCTATATTTACGAAGAAATCGTTGGGCCGTATTTCCATATAATCGTAGTCTGCTTTTTCGGCAGATAGTGCCAATAGAGCAATTTTGTTCCCAAAAATCTATGAATATATTTTCATATTTTCTAAATCATCATTGGTAATGTCCCTGAAGTTAGACAGTAAAAGTGGAGGCTAATCTCTGTGCTTCGTGTTGAAGCTAACTTCATTGATCCTTCTGAGAAACGTTGATTGTGTGTACTTTTCGTGTCCGAGTTGCAATTGTCCCTATCGCGCAGCGCGACATCAATAAAGCTTACAAAAAACAAACATCTCTATGGTATGAAATCTAAATTCAAATATTAATAATACCTGTGTGAAAAGAAAATTTCGCCAAGTTAAGATTAGAATTCCCGCCTCATCATCTAATATGAATAAAGCCATCATCTAATATGAATAAAGTTAAATGTCTGCACTACCCTACTAAAATTAGGTACGCATGCTTCCAATGCGTAACTGAATAGGTAATAATACGAGATGAGAAAATTCTTCGAGGTGATTCGAAGTCAGAGTATAGCCAATTTGAAGTGCACTCACGGGACACACCTAAGGCGTAAGTTCGAATCACATTCGTGACTTTAGGTAGTCATCGAGCTTTGAAATGTCTTTCCGCCAGAAGCCCTACAGGCATTTTTCTTTGTAAAATTAAGGCTATTATCTAATTCTTCTTGCAAAATATTTTATTTATTTATTTGAACTTTACTGCAGAATTCAGTCAACCATTGGACCAAGTAGAGAAATAATTTGGGTGGTGCGACATAATAGCGGCAGCTGAACCAAATATTTTGAAATACGAGTAAAGAATTACGTCAAACTGGGATGCAGGGAAATACGACACCTTTGAAAATAAATTCTAAGTGCAGACTGTTCTATTTCTTATTTCGTAGGTAATATTGCAAGAAACTAGCATGTGTTTTCAAATAATGAAATCAACATTTAACTGATTATATTTATACTGGCGGAATATGTTTTTTTTATAGTAAGTATACAACGTGGAACGTACGTGATAAATCAAACCACGGGCAATACTAGATCACTATAGTATAATGATTTTTAAAAAATAGTCTTATACTAAAAAAACGACATTTCCATACGAAAATGTGCAGCTGCCAGGGCAATTTGTATGGGAATGACGAATTTCTTTTTTTTTTACTGTTTTTTTATTATTATTCTTCTAAAGTGATCTTGTATAGCCCGTGGTACGATTTATTACGGGTATGTTTGACGTTGCTATATTAGTTATAGCTTTAATATATTAGTAGTAGTTCGGAACCCTAAATATTTATTCTACAAACGATTACTACGGAAACCTAATAATCGGCCAAGTGCGAATCGGATTCGCGCACTTAGGGTTCCGTACCATTATCTATTAAAAATCGCATTTTTTGTATGGGAGCCCCCTTAAATATTTATTTTATTTTATTTTTAGTATTTGTTGTTATAGCGGCAACAGAAATACATAATTGGTGAAAATTATAATTGCCTAGCTATCGCGGTTCTTGAGATACAGCCTGGTGACAGACAGACGGACAGACTGACAGACAGCGAAGTCTTAGTAATAGGGTCCCATTTTTACCCTTTGGGTACGGAACCCTAAAAATGGACCGAGCGTAGAAGACAGGATTTTCTATCAAAAGTTCGTGCAAGTCGTAAGTCCCCTTCATATACCATGTGTTTGAAGCGCAAAAGGTAAAGTAAAGCCGCAGACCTAACGGATAATGATGAAATTTTGGAAGTTATGACCAAGCTGTGTGTATTGCTTAAGAGGATTAATTGCTTATAAAAGGGGTCGTGAATTAAGATGATTCATGCTCGAGACAGCGTCGTTACTTCAACAATATTAATGAATTAATTAGTTTTTTAGGCAAATGTTCGCGACTCGAGATGAATATTGAAAGTTATTTATAATCTGTACTATTTATTTTGTTTTTTATTACAACTAGTCTTTATTTAGATGACGAAATTAAATATGAAACTTTGTTTTCATGCAAAAGTGGCATGCTTATTTCAAATAAATTGTTTAATTGCAAATAAGGTGATAATTAACATTCTGCTAACTATTATGAATTTGTAGCCATTTAAATGATTAAATAATTAATCATTGAAAATACTATTTGTACTCGCGTCTGCAATTGACGAGTACGAAGTACGTACTAGAGCCAATAGTAGTAGCGCGCTATTGAAACTTAAAGCGGCTTCACTTAGCACAAGACTGTATTTGGTAATTATTATCTACTTTGAAACTTTCGGTTCCTGTCTATTCAAGTATTTTATTATCAGTTAATTTATTTAAAACTAGCCAAAGCCCGCGACTTCATTCCCGTAGACTTTCTGAATCCGGAAAATGCTTATCAGGATGAACAACTTTTGCTCATTCTGATGACCATTTTCCGGAGTCAGAAAGTCGTAATTTTATGTTACTTATAGTTTAGCTGTACCAGTATGGTTCTGTATTTCTGGAGAATAGCGTGTACAAACAGACAAACAGACAGTCATTTTTAAAATTCTTACTCTATTTCTATGCCCCCATCGCCACAAATATTTAGAAATTTAATGTAGAGACAAGTATTTTTACTGTTTTATTATATGTATAGATTAATACCATGAGCGTTATTTACTTCAAAACAACGTAAAACATAATATAACGTAATATTAAATCCACAATACGCAGCGGACAGAAAATTGCCACAAAGGAAAACAGACATGACATAATCGGATCACCTGTGAATTACACTTCGCGGGGATTGTCTAGCGCGGGCTTGCGAATTTATAACCATTGTTTCACTTGACAACTCGATTACTCGAGTAGAATGACAACAATAGTATCTTTTAACTTTACGCCTTTTATGTACACCAAATTAATTTTAGCTTTGATGGCTACTCGGATGAAGCGATTATCTTAATAATTATCACTACAAAGTTCAGGCTTCCGCTAGTGATTTAGGAAAATATACTTTTAAAGGTCTGAAATGTACAGATCTATGGTATCAAATCAAAAAACTTTAATGTATTTTTTTCTACCTTTGTATAAGGAATGTAAATATCTTATAGAGTGTTAAATTACATACACATTAGAATTTGTTATGAATGGGTTTCCGGAAAAAGCCGGACACATTCCGGTCAAATCAGACGGTGTCTTTTTTAGGCTTTTTGACCATATTTTTAACCCTCGACAATAAGAGGGATGTTATAAGTTCGATGCTAATGTCTGTCCGTCTGTCTGTCTGGGGCATCGCAGCGCTCGAACGGATGGACTACTTTCGATGTATTGCTAGTGCAAACGATCAAACGTGTTGTCCTGGCAACTTACCTAAGAAAGTATGTATTAAGGTATGATATATAAATATCTTTATCTTCTTCCTTAGTAGTTAAGTCATCAGAGGACATAATATGTAGGTACCTACTAGATACGTTACATATAATTATATACTCTTTTTTTATTCGCATAGCTATAAAAATCGGCAATAGCCTCTTGTGTTTTACATACTGGTTTTATTTCAAATTGCAAATATACATTAGCATTTTCAGTCGTCATTGTGCTAATTAACGACGCAAAGCTTTTAATTAAATTCTTCCGGTACCTAAGTACTTCATTAATGTTTTAGTAATGGTTACAAGAAGAATAGATTTCATGCGAAAGAACTCTGTCAATAATACAATAATATGTTATTAAAAAAATATATTCAAACTGCACAGATTGAGTTTCTTAAACTTATGTTAAGGGACACTAACCCAACGATTCTATATTCTTTGATAAATACATGTAAAGATAAATACCCAAGGGAGTAAAGAACAGCGATAAAGATGAGGAACACATCATTAGTGATAAAACCATGATTTTTCTGCCGGCCTTGTTTCTGGATTGACATGTTTATTTACGTTTTGTTTATTCGACGGCGTCTAAAACTTGCAGCTCGTAATCCGTATTGTGCCAATCACCGGCATACCTATTAGATACGAGATCCAGTGATAACAAATATAACTGTAAGCAGATGAAAAACATTGATGCTGTCGAGTAATACCGTAATACTCTACTGGAAAGCCAAATAATCTTTGTAGTTTGCTAAACCAAGTCAAAATGTAAAAATACTTTAATTGTTTCTATATACAAATTCAATAATCAGTTCTCGTCGCATGGCACTATTGATAAAACCTCGATAAAGTTTGTATCGCGCGACATACGAGTACATACCTTTCCGTTTGTAATTATAACTATTAGAGCGAGATAGTGACAGACGATAGCGCTAGATAAACGCTATTGCCGGTGGAATGTTACAGGAGCTGCTGGTGTAAGAATTTTCTATATAGAAAGAAATCATGTTTAAAAATCTTTTAATTTAGTATAAATTTGAGCTTTTGGGGCAGAAACTTTTGGTCCGTCGGGTCCTCCTGCCCCCAAATTTATTTTATGACGTCTATTCTATACATGTTTTAATTTAAATTTTATTAGTACATAAGTATGGTTTTAATTTAATTTAAATCGAATTTTATCCAACAAAGTTTTCAGGATTATTTTGCTTTGGTCGGTCAAAAAGCTGAAATGATAAAATCCAAAATTCTGAAACGCGGCATTTGGTCGTGTAATTTTTCTACTTACATAAAATTTCATAGAGGTATAAAAAAGTTATATTAATACGGCAATAAGCATTAAGCTGCGATTTTCTATAGGCTCTGACCTGTGGTTTATTTTATACATTATTCCATCAACAAATACATCTATATACATATAATAAAACAGTAAAAAAAGTGTGTCTGTACATTAAATATATTTCCAAAAAAAATATTGGGCGCGATGGAGACGTAGTAATAGAGTAAGAATTTTAAAAAATGTCTGTCTGTTTGTCTGTTTGTCTGTTTGTACACGCTAATCTCTGGAAATACTGGACGGATTCGAATGAAACTTTTTTTGTTATATAGCTATTAAGCCTGGGCAACATATAGGGTATAAATTATTTTGGAAAATGGAACGCCTGATGCAGACCCATAATGGTCCAGCTAAACTATAAGAGATATAAAAATGCCGCCTTAGTAAAAGTTGTTCAGCCTGATGAGCATTTTCCAGAGACATAAAGTCCACGCAAACGAAGTCGCGGGCTTCGGCTAGTTTTATATAAAAAGATTGCTTTCGTTTGGAAACGGTAAACTAATGAGTGTGTAAATCGATCTTGTCGAGGACAATCCAAGATCAATATTTTAGAATCGTGTTCCGTGAAAGACAACGGTGGAAGTAAGTCAACGAAAACTGATACGACGGTGATGGTAGTTATACATATAATGCTTTTATTAATTCTGTGGTGATGGTTTGACATTTTCATAGCTGCTAGGGATTGCTTTATGACCATAAGGCCCAACACAGACGACAGACTAAACCGTTCCGCCCTTTTTAGTCTGTGAAAATAGAACCTATGGAATCACATGCAGTAACGCACACGACGCGCAAAAAGTCCGGCGCGCTAAGTGTGCGTTACTGCGTATGATTCCATAGGTTCTATTTTCACAGACTATCACAGACTAAAAAGTGCGTCACGGATAGTCTGTCGTCTGCGTTGGGCTTTAAAGTTTCTGCTAAATACAAACAGATTCAATTGCCTAGGTTAAAACTGAACTACTCATAGATACTTCCGAATAATATATTATATTATGTACAATGGCCAAGAAATAACTTCTCATCATTTTTTTCATTAAAATGGACATGCATGTGAGAAAACGAATATGAAATTATTTGATTTTATTATTGTAATACTGACATATTTAGTATACTTCTCATTAGCCACAATTATTAGAATAATTTATTTGTCATCATCATCATCATCGGGTCTTTTTGTCTCCACTGCAGGAGTACGACGCTCTTGGTACTACCAGAGCCATACTTGGCCAAAAAAGCCAGAGGATTTGGCCTACACTCTCCTTGCTGGCCAGACGACATGGAGAGGTCTCATAGATGTTTTATAAGCTTAGTTTAGCTTGTGTTTCTTAAGTCGCCTTCTACGATATCCACGGAAGGACTTGGAATGGACTATTCTAGTCTACCGGAAAGCACACGGCAAATTTTATTTGTACTTAAACAAATTTTGCATGCCTATGTATTGATTTGATAGTTTCGGGTTGATTTTTACCAATAATAGTAAGTAAAGATTGCCCACCATTGGAAGCCATGCAAATCAACAAAGAACAAAGCTACATTTCTATAGTCAAGGGCATGATTCTTATTTTTTATTTCATATGTACTCGTAATAGATATTATAGTATAAACAAAGATTATTTTTAAACCCTATACAAACTGCATTATAATATAGGCTTACATAAAAGATACACACGTGATAGAAGACGTGCCTAGGTGGTGGTTTTGTAAGATCTTGAACTTGTACACATAAATACTTAGTGCGAATTTCATCGTTGAAGTAAAACGCGATCAATTGAAGCTAAACTCGTTTACGCACGTAAACTGGTTCCTTTGGATTTCATCGACAAAAACTAATCGCGTTTGGAGCTAAACGCGTTTAGCAATCTGAACGTTCGATATTGGCCGTTTAACGCTTCTAAACGCGTTCAATCAAACAAATGTCAAGTCAATGCCGAGATTTGACAACTTTGATTGACAATATTGACATAGATAGGTCTATACTTTTTAATTTACGTTCCGTTCCTTCGCGATTCTTTACCGGTTTTAAATCAATGAGTTTTGCTTATCCGTTATTCATATTTTCTGCGTGAAATGAAAACTATCAAATGATTTTTACTGTAATCTGTGCTTTTTTGTCTATGAGTTTAGGTGAACTTCGTTTTCGTAAACGCAATCAAAAATTTGCTCCGAATTGACGGTGAAATTCATTTGAAGTTGATCGAGATCAAATCAAACATTTGAACTCAGTTATGTTAAACTCAGTTTTGCTAAACTCGTTTATCAATGAAAACGATGAAATCGGTCCTTAGTATAGTAGTAAGTTAGTAGGTATCCCATAACACAAGTCTCGAACTTACTTTGGGGTGAAGTCTCGAACTTACTTTACTTAATCTGTGTGATTTGTCTGTATATATTTATTTACTTTTACTGACACTAAGAACCAAAAAAATAAAAAAATCCTGGTCACTTACAATAGACCGTTAGGAATATACAATATGCATTTAGAAACTACTTTGACGCAAACCAATGCCTAATTTAAAATCATTTCAATATTAATAACTTTTTATTAAACTATAAAATACATTAATTACCAGAATCAAACAGAGATGCGTCGAAAGCAATTTAAACTAATTTAATAAAAAGATATTTATTTATCAACGAACACGTGTCGGACTGTATCAGATTTCGTCACTTATTACTGTGTCATTACATTTACATATTAATATCACTAACATGTTAATGTGTATTTTGATTATAGGATATCATATTTTAGCATAAGTTAGTACCTACCTTTTGTTAAGCATGTAATTTCTAGTATGCAACGCGTAAGGGATACACCCTAATAAATCAAACGTAAGTCTATTGATGATAAAATAACAGTAAAAAACAAAAGAAAATTTCTACATTCCCATACAAATTGCCCGGGCGGCTGCAGACTTTCGTATGGAAGCCTCTTAGGGAAGCCTATGTTCAGCTGGACGTTATGCAGCTGATGATGATGATAAAGTATAATTTTACTTTATAAGAAATAATATCTTCGATAGTTATTTTCACCGGTAAAGACCTGCACGACATTAATTAATATCCACGTTCATTGTCTCTAGTATTGTGTCTGGTATTGGTGGTAAAGGAACCGTTAGCGCTATCGTTCATTGCATTATAAAATTTTAGTGATTTAAAAATTCCCTGTCGATTGTAGCACAACAGATAGACTATTGTATGACAGTGATTGATTGCAGACTAACTGCACTCTACAGAAATATGTGATAGCGAGGTAATCATGCACACTATATAATGTAAAAATGTATCATACTTGGTTTATAGCTCATTCGCATTATTATATGAATCAAACAAGCAAGTGAGAGGCTCGTATCGGCCATCTATTGCTCCATTCGACCGAAAACTTTATAAAATAAATTCAGTATATTGAGAAAAATAAAGGCAAGGAGAATAAACATAAAAATGTGAAAATAGTATGGGATCTGCACTTTACATAATTTAGAGTATATATATTAGCAGGATTTAATATTAAATACTTAATAATAAATCTATTTATAAAAGGCAAAAATTATAATAATACAGTTTAATAAATTTTAATTAATATGAAGTAACAATTGCAAAACATACTGGACTGCGTCCGTGGTCCAGTGGTCAAAGTGTTCGCATTTCACTGGAAAGCACTCTGTGAAAAGTTATTTTCCGTCTGGTTAGGACTAGGATATTGAAGACTTAAATCACCTGATTATCCGAAAATAAAGATGATTCCGTGTTTCGGAAGGCACGTATAAATTTTAGGTCACGAACGCCATTTAGCGTTTGCTTATCAAACTACCCAAGTATTGGTCCTGGTCTACTCTTTGGGCATTACTGCTGAGGATGCAATCGCGAAAATACGCTCGGATGATGTTGAACAATTGCTAACATAGATTCGAGTTGTGATTTAGAGTCGTTGCCACATAGCAATAAAACTTTTCATAATTTTTTTTTTAGATACTTATATAGAAAAACTGTTCTGCTTGATAAAGTATATTTTCAGTACCAAGGTGTATTTGTATTTGAATGCGCTTGTCGCGAACAATAGACCTTACCTCGAAAAGTGCAGAGGTGTATTAAGCTGCTTATTTTAGCTTCAACCGGATTTTAGCTCGACCTTTTAAGCTCAGTTTGTGTTTCACGGATGAAATGAACGTCGGATGTAGAGAACCTAGTCATTGTTGAAGTTCTAGACGCTTTTGTGCAAAATTTTCCTTTATTCATTCATTCAAATGGTTTGCAGTACACCGCCAAGCTATTTTGGAAACCTAAATTAAACTAGACAAATCATAATAATAATAAAAAAGAAAAGCCTTACAAAAACAACAACAACCTTACCTTACCTTTTGGAAACTATATAAAAATTATGAGTTTTACTTTATAACCATTTATTTATTTTGATTAATGAAACACATAAAAAGTATATTCTCCAAATTACTTTGTGATTTATAAAAGTTTAGCTGTTGAGATTAATATTTATAATGAATATAAATTATTATTAGGTGCAACCCACCAGAACAGAGCTGGCGTTATCTGTGAACGAACCGCCCTTTATCAGCTCTTCGACAATGCAAATCATTTGGGCAAATGGACTATATCCTATCTTACTTTGCATTTCCTTACGGTTAGAAAAATGCTTTTGACCTTCTTTTACTAATTTAATTACGTTTGAATTGATGTAATAGAACATTCTACCCAAAATATTTAACCCTTTACTAGGTTTCCAAGAAAAGATTTCTTGATTTTTAAAATAACATCGTGATAAAAGTTGCATCTGTAGCTGTGCTGTTACGGAGCGCGGAATCTGATATCTGGCATGTTTTCGTTTCCATTTATTCTTGAAAACCAATAAAACGATGTAATCTGCCACCATCCACCCTCTTTAGGAATGAATTTGTGCGAAAAGGTAACAACCCGCCGATTTTCGACGTTAGGAAATAAATGGTTGCATACCTCTTATAAAATCCAAATATAGTCATTATCACATCTTGATTCCTAAAGAGGTAGGCAATTAGACAAAACCCAGGGCTGTAAAATCTAAACCAAAGTTTAGCGCGAGAATGTAAAAGAAGATGGAGAGAAAAGAGATGTAGTCCTATTCTAGACCGAAAATCACACGATACCGATGGCATCCTGCAGATTGAACTTAAAAAATATATTCTAGTTTATTGTGCTACTTATTTATAGGCTAAATATAAACATTCTGAACGGAATTAGATTCAGGTGCCTCTGCAAATATAAATCGAAGTTTACAATAGCTTGTACATCGCAACATGCTAGTACATCTTAAATCTGTAAATTCTATCATCAATATTATTAAGTACAATTGACAGAAACGGCTCCATCTGGGTATGAAGTAATTACTCAATATTCATTGACAAAGACCTACTCCTAACACTTGTCCATCGTTTCTGAGAAATTAACGTACAGTTTGATTGACAATGTGGAACATCCCACGTTATACCAAACATAACTCAAACAATGTACGAAGAAACAATGGCATTTTCTCTTTGGTTTATAAAGCGAGGTAGGTATACTCTGGTAAAGTTACATAACACTAAGAATTTGTTTAATTATATTCAGCATAAATTAAATATATTTTAAAGTAAAGGTTTATTCGACAGATGATACTAAATAACTTTTTAAATAATCATCATAATTTGAGAACGGTGCTCTTGCCGGAGTTTCCTCTATTCTGTACTATTTTCATAAATATTTTTTTTTTATAAATTTTTGTAACTATTTGTAATTAGTATAATAACTTGATTATTTATGTTGCGTCGCTAGACCGAAAACGCGAGGGCGAGACGAGTTAGTCCAATTTATTAAGGGCTGGAAGGAAAAAACTAGATGAAAAACATAACAGCAATAGCACGACATAAAAGGCTCTAATAATTATGAAAAATTATAATAATTACACGAAATCAGCCTTCTGTTTGCACTTTGCAGTCCAATGCTGCTAGTCACGTAGCGTTTTGTGTTTTAATATTTTCACCAAATAAAGTTAAATATGGCAAAGATACGATACCTAGGTACCAATAATAAGCATTTTGTGGTGATTCGCAGTCACAAAGTTTTATAGTACCTATTTTCTTCTTTACTTTGATTATGGTACGGTACAACCAAGAATTTGTAGCACATTTAATTTTGTGCTACGAACTATCGTAGCATTAACTGAATCTTTTTTTATTGTAATATACTTAAGCTACGAACATTTAAACTAATTTTGTATGCAGTTTTATTTATTAATATAGATGTAAAATTTAATGATTTTATCTAACTTCTACTTCTCTTGAAGAATAATCAAGAAATTAAAGTTTGGATATACTTTACTTTCATATCAGAAAAATACTAATACTTATGTTAAAGTTACATAAACTTTATAATAGTTGTATAATTTATCTACATCAACATTAACTAAATTAACGAAACGTTTGTTTTGAGAAATCAAAACTATTATTTACCTTACAACTGACGAAAACAAATAACATGCTCATAATTCATGAGTTGTCATATAATTAACCCATACGCTTATTCAAATTTTTACGTCACTCAGTACACACTGTTTATTTACCTACTTTAGCATTTTTACGATAAGCAAATAATATTGCAAACACTTACGTTTTCAGCTAGTGCAGACTTTTCGCTCGTTTCCTCAAAGGCCAGTTGATGGCTAACCAAAATAAAGCCGCTCATTGATAGCTAGCTAAAATAATCACTCTACTGTTTGTTTGATTTACGGAAAAATTCGAACCGCCAAATTTTCAATGTTTACACTATTCGATAATGTTCTAGATAAAAAGGCTGGGTTTAATACGGTAGCAAACCAGAAAACTTTATCAAAGCAAACGTGGTATTAGTTTATTTGATGTTGGTTTCGAGTTACGAACGCGCGAAAATTTTATTTTCGATTTGCGCGCGCCACGCTTGCCCTGAACGACTATTGCATGTATACTGAACACTGACTACGTTACGTCGCCTGTTGATCGGTACTCAAACTTGAACATATCTTTGTAGGGCCTTATCTTCTTTTGCTATCTGTACAGCTTTGCGAACAAGCTCTCATAAAAGCCTAGTGTTGTACACTTGAAACATTAGATATGTATTACGTATAATGTGGTAAAGCTGTTTCGTCGTAGCGAGATGATAGAGCCGATTTGTACGCTCCAGGGCCTTTATACTAGTACGTAAAGAGATATTTTTCTTGTTGAAATTTCCTGATGTATAAGTATGTACTTAATATTATAATGAGTATGTACTTGGTAAAGTTAATATAAATTTGCATCCCACTTTTTTATTACTTTGACTACATAATTTGTATTCTTTTTAGTTTTACTTCTTGTTTAATTTTAATTAAAAATTTAACATATGTATAGTTTTAATTTTTTTTCAAATTTATTTTTTTCAATGAACATGCCTCAAAAATATAAGGAAATTTTATCAATGCTATGCAAATAAAAACCATTAAGTTTGTATATTAAAAATTAACATTCGCCTACAAATTATTTTGCCTAGATGTTGTTTGTGCATTAATAATGAACTTAAGTTTAACGAAAATGAAATGAATAGGGGGCCACGAATAAACACAGTGATTATGAAATTTAATCCGTAAAGGTTTGTGTGTGTATGTGTGAATGTTATTGAAAATGGGTCAAACATTGTACAGAGGGTACTTAAATTATGATAAAGTAATAAATTGCTTTCTTGCCACATATTTTTTTTATGCAAAAGAAACCCTTAAACCAACTTATTGTCATTTCACTAGGGCGGTTTCGACAAATCATTAAATTACACCAGTGTAACTATTCTTTGTATAATTTTAATCTTTGAATTTAATCTCGAATAACTTCGGTACATAACGTTTATCCATTCTATTCCTGGAGTAAGTAATCCCTGGTATTATAAATCTATGTTTGAGCAATAAGTGATGAATGAATGTATAACCGGATAAAACTCTTGGATTGCGAAGATCATTTAATTTAGCATGAGATAAATGACTAATATTGCATTTGAAGGGTGATGTCATCTTACATTTCATATCGTCACAGATGTCACCTCATCAGCTGTTAACAGTCCGCAATTTAAATACTCCTAGATAACTTTACTATTCCTAGGAAATTGGCCGTATCAATACTTAGGTACTCGGATATAGACATCTTATAAGTACTTGGATTAGTAATTAGTAAAACGCAAAATCGAGTTATTTTAGAGAGTTTGCCGTTTACTCTCGGAATAAATTTTAAACTAGTTTGGTCGAATTCGCCCAAGTAGCTTAATTATATAACTATACGTACGTAGTAATTAAGCACCTATGTATTTAATACTTTTATCAACAATAATTCATCACAGTACGATTTTTTTATTAATATGAGATTTTTCTTGAAAAATGTAATTCTATACTATAAGTTAAAATACTGTCGCAATGAAAAACAAAATACTAAATGGAAATGCCAAAATATATACCTTTAGTTTAATAAAAAAAAAACAATATACCTACAAATAGATATCGTAATTTTACTTCTTCGACGTCGACTTCGTTTCTATAGGTTTTAATTCGATGTTTATAAATATTTGATACTATCGTATTTTCTTATTATTACTTTTTTCACAAGTAATGAAATTTTTCTTTTATAAAACTAATTCTTATTAGTATTATTTATAATAAATAGCTAGAGATTTCTTTCGTCTAAAGAAATTGGTGCCCGAATTGGGGAAAAATTATTATTCCGTCGTCACAAAACTAATATTATAATTTAAAAACACATCACAACAATCCAATTGCTCGAATCCTTTTCATCAGGTAAAGTAAAGGAGAGGAATATCGAATTCGGACTTTTACGGACCGAGGCGATTGTATGTTTATTACAGGACATATAGAGACCCGCTGTATAAGAAAGTGTATATGTAGGTAATACACATTTACAAAACAAGTTGATTATATTGACAAGCTGGCACTCGGAAGCTCACAAAAATGAGCTGGGAAAGTGGAAGTTCCCTCGCTAAGTCGAGCAATAACAGACAAACAAATAAACAGCCGTAGTACAGTTTTTTCGAGACATTTCGAGGTGGGTCAAATTATATTAAAGATTTGTAAAGTATGTAATGCATATATAATTTTACTTAATTAAATACAGAGGATCGCCCGTTCGGTAACTATCGCGAATTCAATGGATTTTTCCCATTTCAAAAAATGATTTCCATGCCGAACGCGCCTAAAGAAGTTTTTACTTCGAAATGTTCTTATTAGCAGATTGAGTCATACCTTCACACAGAGCTGTTTAATACACAGCGTTGTTCAATAAGCATAGAATACGATCATGATCGACGTAATCGATTGTATTCCGGATATTCATGAGTGAGCAACAAAGGGAAGGAGTATGCGCATAGGAATACATCATTACGGCAGAGTGGACGATGCAAACAAAGCGGTGGCATAATGATCCCATCGCAAGTAGTAGACTTGCTGTCACTTAGTGAGGTAGAGATCCTCACTTAGTGACTATACTTTCCAGGACATATGTAATTATAATCCCTTGTTGTTTGTCCGCGATGGACTCCACAACTAATGAACCGATTTTAAATTTGATTTGCACACATTGTGCAATTTTAACCAACTTGAAAGATATAGGATAGCTTACATCTCAATTTATAGTAGCAATATTATTTTATTGCACTGGACTAATGCAGATACGCCGGAATTAAAGAATTATATAATTTATTTGAACATTTAAACATAGGTACATTTAACACATAATGATCGTAAACAACCGCTATAGTATAAAACTGTGTTGCAGTTGTTTATGCCCAAATTTGGAATACGGTTATAAGCAAACATTTCAACAGAGTACTTTTAAAGTGGATTTGTAATTTGTAAAGAGAGTCATAAAGTCCACGCAAACGAAGTCGCGGGCATCGGCTAGTATAATATTAAAAATCTGTTTATTTTCTTATAACAATTTTACAATTTTGGTACAGTTTAAGTCTAGAGAACCATCGTGACAAATTGTAAGAGAGTGGTATCAGTGACAGGTTTCAGACGAAACCCGTAATGATCACGACAAGATTACACAAAAGTTTCATGGTGGAAGGTCAGTTAAATAAATAGGTGACAATAAGCCCAAGTAAGGTAAAACTAACTTAAACTAAGAAATATAAAGAATAAATAATGATTTGAACTTCACTCCAATTCGGTAAGTATATGTACGCATATGAAAGCTGATGTAAGGAGTACCCATAATCGGAGAGCATGCATGAAAAGGGTTATAAGTGTTGTGTTGACGAAGCAAAAGAGGTTTACAAGGATCGTAGTAAGTGGAAATCCATAGTCTCTGCCTACCCCCATGGGAAACAGGCGTGAAAATATGAATGTATGTATGTATTTATACACGTTTATTTGCCAAGCAATTAAAAAGCCCCCAACTTTCAAGCCGCTAGACCGATTTCCATTAAAGAACATAGAAAGAATCATCTCGATCAAGTCAGCTTTAAAAAAAATATCAACATCAAAACCGGCTCTTTCGTTTAGGCGCTACTCGATCAAGTCAGTTTTCAAACAAAAAACAAAATGTCCGCATGAAAATCGGATCATTCGTTTAAGCGCTACGATGCCGTCAACGGATACAAAGACACGTCATACTTATCACCTATCTTTTTCGCAGGGATTTTAAAAATATCCCATTCAGTTCGTCTAGGCCAGAAATCACAAAGTACTATTCGAGAAAAAGACAAACTACTTCAGAAAATTAAGAGGGACATATTAACCTATCCAACAAAATTTCCTGAAAACCCTAAAAAAATATGGATTCACATAATTTACATCAACTGTCAGATTTAAAAGGAATGTAATTTAATATTTATTCGACTTCAGTATGTATGTCACTCACACCTAGTACACAAGGTGTCAGTTATGATATTCGTGAGTTCTTTTGAGCATAAAGACCGTGGGCGTAAAAGGGCACTCTTTTTTGATTAATTCTCATATCATCACACTAATATTCATTATTATAAAGACAAGAATTTGGTATGTTTGTTACTTATTCACGCGCAAACGGCAGAACCAATTTTGATAAAATTTAGTATGCAAGAAGTTGACACCCTGGATTAACACATAGGCTTTAACCGCGGGTAACACCGCGGGGTGCAGCTTGTTTAATCATAATTAGGTCAACACGCCGAAGGCATTGCAATCTACCGTAACGGTTTTTCATCCATATCCGCCAACTTCTTAATTCCCTTTGCGCAAAAATGTATCTAATAAATAAATGAGTAAGAAAGTTGCTCGTAGAACAACAATTGCCGTTGTCAATTTAGTCGTACTTTGCATCTAAATATGTTGTAAAATAATCGGTTTTATGAAAATAAATGAAAAAATAAAAATAAGAAGTTGTTTTGTACATATTTATGAAATGTTTTTAAAGGTATATATTTTTGAAATGTGCTAAATAACAACAGTAGGAAAATGTCTTAATTAAAAGAAAAACTACTGATAATGTTGATTATTATTAAAATGGCCGCTTGTCGTACCACTAAAGGTACATATTCATTATATCTGGCCTTTGTATTTTATATAGGTTATTTAGACGACAACTTTCTTATCTGTTTTCTTTTTCTAAAGGTTGACAGGGAGAGAATGTTTGGGATTCAGTCCACCTATTGCAGATTTTAGCTTAATTAAGTTACAAAATAAATAAAGGCTCCTATACCGATGTTGGTACACACTATACTTGTATCATTGCGAAGCTTTGATTTTAGAATAGAATATAGGATGGAAGTTGCGTAGTAACAAAATCTCATTCGACACTGTCGCTACCACGTCTAGCGGAGGCCCTTTATTTGTCTTGTAAATAAATCGTCGGCCTCACCTGTCACCCGAAATAAGTATCGACGACCGATGTAAAACATTTGTCTATAGAATATATATCAAGTCGAAAGGGGTCAACAAACTTGACAATATAAAGGTCACTAGGTTTAGGAAAATCCCAAACTGGAAAAACAATCTTCTTTCCGCACATTTTGAAAGTAATTTGTAAGGAAGAACTGACTTATTTTCATCACTTCAATGTTGGTTTTACCTCTTTATTGCTCATTTAAATATAAACAAGTTGCAAAACATATGCATTCAAAATAAAAATTTACAACGGCGGGCTTTACCCATTGATATCGTTTTTCTATAATTAGTAAAAATTGTTTACATTCTTCCCTTTTGGCGACAAATTCATATTACAACTACTTACTTCTCTTTTTTATCTTTATATTGAAGTCAAATCATATTTGACGACGAACTTGGCTCTTTATAGATACCTTGAATAGGTATCTAGTGATTTCATTATTAGTCGTGAAATAATACCATAATTTTATATGAAATATAGGTAGGTACTTAGTAAATTGCACTATTAATTATCTAATCTAAATTGAAATGGTATTAAATTTAAATTACTTTCTATAATAAAGATCTTTGTTGATATAATCCTCAGTCCCTGATCAAACTTCTGACTTAATAACGTAATACTTTTGCGTAATTCAAGTTACGACGAAGTTAAATTTAACTAAGTACCTAGTCTGATTACAGTTTAATATTATTAAATCAGATCTTTCACTCCAAAATTATATTAAGAAGTATTTTCTGGATAAAACCTTGAAGATTATGTCAATAGGCGATGCGGCTAACAACCTATCACTTTTTCAATTCTGGTTTCAATCTCCATTTGACCACCACCATCAAGCCAGAAGTTACCTTTGAGACTAAGGTCCCTGGGCTACCCCAGGGACGTGCTGTCCATAGAGACGCAAAGACATTGGCTACCCGGAGCTTCCCTAATATATCCGCATTTTTTATATTATAATAAATTATAAATAGAAATATATTTTCAAATAAACGCGCGCTTCCCCGTCCGTTTCCCATCGCGCCATATGCAGGCCACCGCCACGTACTACCTTACTTAGGTTATACGTATATACGCTCATGTACTCTAGGGGCTACCTACCTAAAAGACAATTGTTCATCGTGTCTCGATTTGCACACATTCACAACGCATGGATAAGGATTTGCGTCTGTAGTATGATCGTCAACGTACTTCACCCACGCACACAAACATGAAGTATTCGCGCACACAACTAATATTTTAGACTTTGGCTGATGAATGCCATTTTTGAAACGCATTAGTAACAATTAAAGCAAATTTTTGTATGGAAAAAAGCATTAGGTTAGTGAAACGCTGATTTCAAAAATGGTCCTTATCTTTAAGCTAGTTCTATCTCAATAATCAACGTTTTTTATCTCTTTTCACTTTTGACCAATAAGGAATGATATCGATTTTAGGCCTATTCATTTGTTCAGAGATGCGTACCGAGATGAAATCTAGAATGTTATTGGTTCTCGCTTGTGTTATGCTACCAATTTAAATACACGGAAGATGTTCGAGGATAAAACGGAACACGAAGATTTTTGTGTTAGTCGTATATATTTGATATTTTTTCTTGTCCAATGATAATTATTTGCATTGTCGCATTACAAATCTCTGAACTCTGAACTTTGTTTTGTTTGCGATAACAGATGAAATTAGGAGAAGTTTCTTATTTTTCTTTTCTATTATTACCTCTTTAAAACAGTTTGCAATGGAAAGGTTTCCATGTGAAAGTGGTGCGCCAGGTGTTTTTTTGCTAAAACTGAGAAGTTACGCGTTTAACCATTTAACTTTTGAGGAAAAAAGTGCAATAATCATAAATGGCCGATGCCAGCCTATTTTGGATTAAGTTCAAACAAGCGGTAAGCTAAAAGGAACATTTATTAATATTAAACATTATGACGCGAGACCGCGATAGATGGAAACAAAGAGGGGAGGCTTTTGCCCAACGATGGGACCTATTATAGCTACCAAAAAAAAAAAAAATGACGCGTATAAGTGGCTCTCAGGATGTAAACACACTAATAGGGTCAGTTTAGTCAGAGAGCTTTATTTTAGTCCCACTGCTGGGCAATGGCCCCACAATTAGTCTACCCTGCAATAATCGGTGATGCACGTCCCTGGGCTACCCCAGCCCCGTATGAGGTATCACAAGCAAGATATTATGAATTCGATTTGCTCACCTAATCAATCATTTAAAATTATACTCCAATAAAGGGAAAAGATCTAGTTTGACATGCTTTCTTATTGAAATATAGTTTTCTTATAGACTTTACATATCGGGTAAGTAATGTAAGATGGAACATAAAAAAATATTTATTTTTCAATACCGATCGAAATTATAAATTTCGTTGATATTTATTAAAATATATATATATATATATATATATATATACATATATATATATATATATATAGATATACCCGTGGGCACTTTGCAGATCCATCGTGCCGTACGACTAGTATTTGTTGGTTCCGTTTACATAGTTGGCTCCGGGTGCCTTTTCTAGATCCAATGCTAGTCAGCCATGCGCATGTTGTTCCGACTGGAGCCAAAAGTGTCAACGAGAGTAATAATAATAATTACGTCAATTTTATACAAATCCACCTTTTTGGCATTCAACACTGTTACTTCCGATTCAAATCAACCAATCAGAGAGCACAGTTGACCTCATTGGCTACAATCTGCTAGTAATAATATTATTACAAGCTTCTGTTCAACTTGCAATGTTTATGCAATCAATGTAGTGTTGCCAAACAATAGATATCATTTTTCAATTGAAAAATGACAAACTATCGACAGTGGTTTATCAGTATGGATATCTGTTTTAGAGCAATACTATTGATAACCAACAATACCATAATTGGTATTTATAGTATCGATCCGACGAAAATCAAACTATCATGAGTATCGATAGTATGCGTTTCATAAAATATTGACACTATCGATATTTTTTATAATATCGATAGTATCGATAGTTTATGTATTATTAAAAGCAATACTATCGATAGTTTGTTCGTCATCAGAATCGATAGTATCGATACTATCAGCAGTATCGATAAACAATCAAAAGTACCTCAAGACTCACTGTCGGTTTTATTAAAAATACCGATAGTGAGTCAATTGACTGTCAATAGTGGACTATCGAGCGGCAACACTTATCCAATGCTTATGGAGTAAATGAGCCGTTCTGATGATGGAACCGGAACGAATTCAACAACCCTCAGTAAATAAAATAACATAGCCCTTAGATCATTTATTACAGATTAGCCTTACCTGCGTGTTTCCCTCTGCCAAGGTATAAAATCAACTAATCTAATACATTTATAATGTAAGTTGCGTAATCGATTATGATCATTACGTAAATCTGTAAAGTATCGAAAGGACGGTGCAAGTGCTCCGTTAGAATTGCTATGTTAAACAGTTTCCTTGTGTGATAAGTTTTTTATTCTGAGGCCAAACTACTTATTGAAAGGAATGAAATAAGCCGAAACTCGATGGAGTTGCGTCGTTTAATTACTGAATTGCATCGACCACCTTCCGTCCTCCGAGATCAGACCCTTGGCATCGTCTGCACTAATGTGCGCATTAAGACAATTCAAACGAGTCCTGCTCCATGAGGTTATATTGTTTTATAACTCAGTCCTAGTGAATACCTCCCGGTTCCATCATCAGAACAGCTCATTAACTTCATAATATTGTATTGACAAGTATGCAAAATTTGAGCGAAATCGATTGAGAATAGCTGGTTGGAAATTGAGCTACAAGATTTGACCCAAACTAATATTCGTACGTAGATATCTGATACATTGCAAGTTAGTAACTAAAAACAAAAAAATACATATAACCTTCTTAAAGATTGCATAACCTTTTACGGGCAATGTTTTTTATTTTATTAACGTTGTTTTGTATTAAGAAGTAATTCTGAAAAATGGTATCAATGAGTTTATCTTCTAGTATCGATTACGTAAAAAGAATAAAGTCTAGTTTGCGACTAATTTCCATGCCAAACGATTTTCTCGCTTGTTTACTGCCAAACTCCAGTAAAAATATTAATAATGGCATGACACAAACTTGCCAAACTAATTTCATTTTTCGAGATTATTTTTTCACTATCTTTTGAGCCGAGACTAAATGTATCAATTACAATACATTAGCAAGGTTCGATAATTAAGTTCAAATTTGAAATACAATTAGTCGATGACGAAGGCGCACACGCTACGAAACTGCGCACTTCCCGCGAGACTACCATTTTATGATTTACAACCTTCCTATTTAATTCCTGTGCTTTAGATTTGAATATAGATAAGCCACTCAACTGTCCTAAGAAGTGTTTACATTTTTTGAAAGACGTGTTAATTTGTGACTATCTGATGCCTTTGACCTCGTTTTCGTGGACAAAAAAGCTCGTTACCATTAAAAATAAAAAAATATTACATTTGAATTTGGAATCCGGTACTTTTATATGATTTTTCATTGTCTTTTCTTCTTTTGGCGCTAATATATTGAACAATATTTTGCGTGATATAGAGAACCGAATCGCTGTGATTGCATTACACAAAGTAGGTTTGAGCCAAATGCAGTTTTTAAAATTCTCCATACGCTTGGTATTAGTCAAATGTTTGTGTTTCGACACAGGTATGACACTTCATAGAAACGGAGCAGCATAAATACCTAGTACTACTACAAACGAAACAATCCGTCCGTGCACACGTCAAATGTGTGAGTTGAACAATCAGGGTCGCTACCACAGAATTTGTTGCTTTGCTTACCTGTTTTCACCACTCGGAAATCTATACGATTATCTGTTGCTATACAAGGAACAACTATTGAACAGGTGGATGACATTACCTTCTTGGGAATACAACTGGATAGTGCCCTTACCTGGGAAACACAGGTTGATAAAGTGTGCGGTAAATTGGCAAGCACTAGCTTCGCGCTCAGACGACTATCGGATGTGGTACCTAGAGAGGTGGTGAGGTCTACCTACTTTGCGATAGTGCAGTCTGTCCTGCAGTATGGCCTAGAGGTCTGGGGGTGCGCCGCGGAATGGCAACGAGCGTTTCGTATGCAAAAGCGAGCAGTCCGCGCGATAGTCCACGTATCAGGGCGAACAACCGTCAGACCATACTTTAAAACCCTTGGAATCCTCACGCTGCCATCCCTTTTCATCTTACAGGTAGCCACATATGTCTTTAGTAACCAACACGTGTACCAAAGACCGAGAGATGTGCACGACATTGCGCTCCGCGATGTTGACCGACTGCACCTGATACCACACAGACTAGCTAAGACTGACAGACTGACTCATGTAATGGGGCCGTCTGTCTTTAATAAGTTGCCACCTGATATAAA
Organism: Acrobasis consociella; assembly: GCA_963555685.1. Taxonomy (NCBI): domain Eukaryota; kingdom Metazoa; phylum Arthropoda; class Insecta; order Lepidoptera; family Pyralidae; genus Acrobasis; species Acrobasis consociella. Next base: position 10,452,229 of record OY743122.1, read on the forward strand.
ACAGGCGACTACATTGACAAGCTTTAAAGTCAAGCTAAAAAAGTGGCTTCTTGAGCGTACATTCTACAGTAAAGAAGAATTTTATGAATGTCGCTTATAATTCCAATTTGATATGTTAATTTTCATTCGATTATTCTGTAATTATATGATTATTATTAGTTATGTATGTGTATGCGTAATATATTTATTTGTATGTTTAATTTATTTTATTTTATTATTCAATTTTATTTTTGTATGACGTGTAAATACTTTTTATGAATAAATATGATTATGATTATGATTTTAAAATTTACGTTTTTTATTGTTATCCGTGGATAAACAACGATAATGTGCGCAGTTTCTCACCATTATAATTCAATAATCCTAAGTGACTCGCGTAATGTCAACTTGCGACTACCAATAACCCTGTTTTTCTGGCTCTTACATGTCCCAATAACAGGGGAAAGGTTGCGGGGACACCAGATTGCGGGGGACGGTGCGAGTTTCCGTTCTGTATGTAACACTATTATTAATTCTGTGGTACCGGACTATAATAGGTACAATGAGACCTCCTCTTTGTGACAGTAAAAGATCTGGCCGTCCACGTAGTGTTCATATGAAAAAGGTGGTCAAAGCAGTAAGGGAAAGAATTCGAAGAAATCCTGTCCGAAAGCAAAAGATTTTAACACAGGAGATGAAGATAGCACCTAGAACCATGTCGCTTATTTTAAAACATAACTTAGGACTTGCTGCCTATAAAAGACGAACTGGTAATTTTACAACTGATAATTTAAAAAAGAATAGAGTAGTAAAATCGAAAAATCTACTGAAGCGGTACGCAATGGGTGGTCGCAGAAAAAAATTGTTTACGGATGACCATTTTTTTACCATTGACCAACATTTTAACAAATAAAATGACTGTAGGTATTTATGCCCCAAGCTCTAAGAAAGCTTCCCAATAAGTCGACAGAGTGCAGCGTGGCATTAGCCGACTTTAGTGATGGTTTGGTGGGGTGTTAGCTAAGAAGGAGTGACTGAGCCATGCTTTTGTGAAAAACGTATCGAAACATCGGCATAAGTGTATCAAGATACCATTCTTGAGAAGGTATTTAAGCCCCTTAACAACACGATGTTCAATAACCAAGAATGGTTCTTCCAGCAAGACTCGGCACCGGGTCACAAAGCTCGGTCAACGCAGTCTTAGTTGGAATCAAACGTTTCCGACTTCATCAGAGCTGAAAACTGGCCGTCGTCTAATCCCAATCTTAATCCGCTGGATTATGTTTTATGGTCAGTTTTAGAGAGTACGGCTTGCTCTAAACGCCATGATAACTTGGAGTCCCCAAAACAATCCATAATATTGGCAGTGAAGAATTTTCCCATGGAAAGAGTGCATGCTTCTATTGGTAACTGACCTCAACGTGTAAAGGGCTGTATTGCAGCCAATGGAAACCATTTCGAATAAGCTTTTTATATTTTAAATTGTTTTATATTTATGTATTAAAAGCGAACAATTTAAGCTTAAGCCGAAAGTAACACAGACACAAAAAAAACTTTGTTGCGGATTGTAGGTTAGGTTCATTAGGTTTCCTGTGACCAACACACGAGCGAGCGACTGAAGCTTAGGGCGAAAGTAACACAAACACAAACAACTTTGTCGTGGGTTGTGGGTTAAGTTTGTTAGGTTTCCTGTGACCAACACACGAGCGAGCGAACGACTCAAGCTTAGGACGAAATTAACACAGACACAAAATCAACTTTGTCGTGGAGTGTAGGTTAAGTTATATAACATCCACCCATCTATCCATCCATTTCAGCCACACAACGTCTACTACTGGACATAGGCCTCTCCCAAAGATTTTCAAAATGACCGATCTAGAGCGAAGTTATATAACAATATAAGTATAAAAGAAGACTAAATATATTGAGAATTGAAAAAAATTGATTTGATATTATGATATTATTAAAATCGAAAAAATTAATGTTATTTGTAAAAAAAATTGTTTTGTTACTATAAAATTCTTCATAATAAATATTGTGAGTATGGAATAAATATTCCGTATAACGAAAATCTATAAAACTTTTGTCTGTAAAAGAATGCACACCCAAACTATGCACACTTCCCACAAGACTACCATTTTATGATTTACAACCTTCGTCTTAATTCCCTGTGCATTAGATTTGAACATAGATTAGTCACTCAACTGTCCTAAGAATTTTTAATTCTTTTAATGATGTATTTATTTGTATTTATACTAATTAATGCCTGTGACTTCGTTCGCGTGCACAAAAATGCTTATCAGACTAAACAACTTTTGCTGTGGCGTCATTTTATTATTTCTCATAGTTTAGCTGAAAATTTATAGTTCTGCATCAGGTGTTGCATTTACCGAAATCAATTATACCCTGTATGTTGCCCAGATTTATACCAATAAAGTTTCATTCAAATCTATCCAGAATTTCCGGAGATTAGTGTGTACAAAAAGGACAAACAAACAGAGACATTCTCTTTAAAATTTTACTCTTTCACTGTGTATCTATCTGCTTGTTGTTTCTTTTTGGAAATTTAGTCAATATACAGACAATTTTTTTACTATTATATGTATTGCATAATTTAAATATCGTTGTGTGCGTTTATTTTTCATATTCATAATAGAATTAGGGCTCCATATCTAAACGATGTCAATCTCATCAGAGCCGGTATTTTCTTTTCAAGTTTAAAAAAAAAAAAAAAACCCCCATACAAATGCCACCACCAAGCTACTCAACGTAGCCATGTCGTACTGAAGCCCAAGCCATTCCCCTTCTTCTACTGTTTGTTACCGCTCCCCCTAAGCAATTTTCACGAGGCCACATCACAGGTCAAGTGATGTAGGCCGACAGGGCGAACTGCGTGGCGAGGGCAAACCCCAAGTCATCCACACCAAGTGTTTCTTTTTAATTTTTAGAAATCAAAGATTGCTGCCGAAAGTTACTAACTGCTTGCGATTTGGCTGTAAATCTATATTTTTTGGGCGTAATCCGAATTTGATTTTTTTAATGTCCAAAATCTGGATCTGGCATCTGGATGAAAAAAAAATCATAGTCAATAATTACGTCTCGCTGTGCACTTCGTAGAGATCTGAAATTTTGTATGTGGAGGTGAAGCACTCCGCTAAACTCGAAATGCAATTATATTTCGTAAACAAAGCGTCTGGACTTCTGAATTTGGAATTTACTGACTCTAAAGAAATTGGTAGGCTTGTATGTTGTGTTTAAAATTATTTGCATAATTGCTTTTGTTGAAAAGTACTTTTTCAATCGTACTATATACCATTAGTACCATTACGCAAGAGCGTAAGGCAAGATAGCAAGTTTCTTTGTGTGCATTAAGTCATAAACATGTTTAAATGTATAAATAATGCGAAACAATAAGGTTATCATATTCAGTATAAAAATGAGTTTTTATTATTGTTATGACTTTTTAGACTTATTACTTGCATTAAAAAGCAAGGTAATTCTAAAATATTTCATAAAATTTTTTTAGAAAAAAATTACTGTAGTTTTTTAACAATCACCCAATAGGTTTCAAAGTTGGCAACACTTTTGGAGCTTACAAGGCATAAGATTTAAAAATATATATTGCCATGCCTAAGCTAACCGTTATATTAAATATATACGAATTGGAACCACACAAGCATTGGTTTTAAATAAAATTCGGAGCTAGAAAGTATCGATGAGTTCATAAAAGTATATAGGAGCTTAAAACGCACAAGTTTAGTGAATATAAAATCTGCTGGATCAAACCAAGCATTCAAATTTCAGCTATGGCTTAACTCACCGTCAATCACTATATATATATATAAAATGGAACAACATACGTATTGGTTTTGAGTAAAATCGGAGGCAGAAAGTACCAAAGAGTTCATACAAAAACATATGATATATATATAAAACGGAACAACACAAGCATGGGTTTTGAATAAAATGTGGACGCAGCAAGTGCGAATTAGTTCGCAAAAAAATAACCGTTACGGATCCAAGTTTTCTCGGAGGTTGAATACAAAAAATGACGAGTAGAACTTTATTTCTACGAATATGTTGGACAGAATCCATTACTAGAATGCGACGTTGCCACACCGCTCGAAGAATATGCGAAGGGAGCCAAGTTATTCGCCGCTAAAGGTGGAATCAACTAAGTTCAGGCCCACTGCTGGATCTACGTAGTGCCCAAACGTCTGTTTATATATATATATATATATATATATATATATATATATATATATAGATATACCCGTGGGCACTTTGTAGATCCATCGTGCCGTACGACTAGTATTTGTTGGTTCCGTTTACGTAGTTGGCTCCGGGTGCCTTTTCTAGATCCAATGCTAGTCAGCCATGCGCATGTTGTTCCAACTGGAGCCAAAAGTGTCAACTAGAGTAATAATAATAATTACGAGATTTTTATACAAATCCACCTTTTTGGCATTCAACACTGTTACATCCGATTCAAATCAACCAATCAGAGAGCACCGTTGACCTCATTGGCTACAATCTGCTAGTAATAATATTATTACAAGCTTCTGTTGAATTTGCAATGTTTATGCAATCAATGTAGTGTTGCCAAATAATAGATATCATTTTCAATTGAAAAATGCCAAACTATTGACAGTGGTTTATCAGTATGGATATCTGTTTTAGAGCAATACTATTGATAACCAACAATACCATAATTGGTATTTATAGTATCGATCCGACGACAATCAAACGATCATGAGTATCGATAGTATGCGTTTCATAAAATATCGACGCTATCGATATTTTTTGCAATATCGATAGTATCGATAGTTTATGTACTATTAAAAGCAATACTATCGATAGTTTGTTCGTCATCAGAATCGATACTATCGATACTATCAGCAGTATCGATAAATAATCAAAAGTATCTCAAGACTCACTGTCGGTTTTATTAAAAATACCGATAGTGAGTCAATTGACTGTCAATAGTGGACTATCGAGCGGCAACACTTATCCAATGCTTATGGAGTAAATTAGCCGTTCTGATGATGGAACCGGAACGAATTCAACAACCCACAGTAAATAAAATAACATAGCCCTTAGATCATTTGTTACAGGATAAGCCTTACCTGCGTGTTTCCCCCTGCCAAGGTATAAAATCAACTAATCTAATACATTTATAATGTAAGTTGCGTAATCGATTATGATCATTACGTAAATCTGTAAAGTATCGAAAGGACGGTGCAAGTGCTCCGTTAGAATTGCTATGTTAAACAGTTTCCTTGTGTGATAAGTTTTTTATTCTGAGGCCAAACTACTTATTGAACGAATGAAATAAGCCCAAACTCGATGGAGTTGCGTCGTTTAATTACTGAATTGCATCGACCACCTTCCGTCCTCCGAGATCAGACCCTTGGAATCGTCTGCACTAATGTGCTCAAGTCCTGCTCCATGAGATAATGTTGTTTTATAACTCAGCCCTAGTGAATACCTCCCGGTTCCATCATCAGAACAGCTCATTAACTTCATAATATTGTTTTGACAAGTATGCAAAATTTCAGCGAAATCGATTGAGAATAGCTGGTTAGAAATTGAGCTACAAGATTTGACCCAAACCAATATTCGTACGTAGATATCTGATACATTGCAAGTTAGTAACTAAAAACAAAAAATACATATAACCTTCTTAAAGATTGCATAAACTTTCACGGGCAATGTTTTTTATTTTATTGACGTTGTTTTGTATTTAGAAGTAATTCTGAAAAATGATATCAATGAGTTTATCTTCTAGTATCGATTACGGTAAAAAGAATCCAGTCTAGTTTGCGACTAATTTCCATGCCAAACGATTTTCTCGCTTGTTTACTGCCAAACTACAGTAAAAATATTAATAATGGCATAACACAAACTTGCCAAACCCATTTCATTTTTCGATATTATTTTTTCATATATCCTTCGAGCCGAGACTAAATATATCAATTACATTAGCAAGGTTCGATAATTAAGTTCAAATTTGAAAAACAATTAGTCGATGACGAAGGCGCACACGCTACGAAACTGCGCACTTCCCGCGAGACTACCATTTTATGATTTACTACCTTCCTATTTAATTCCTGTGCTTTAGATTTGAATATAGATTAGCCACTCAACTGTCCTAAGAAGTGCTTACATTTTTTGAAAGACGTGTTAATTTGTGACTATCTGATGCCTTTGACCTCGTTTTCGTGGACAAAAAAGCTCGTTACCAATAAAAATAAAAAAAATATTACATTTGAATTTGGAATCCGTTACTTTTATATGATTTTTCTTATTTTGGCGCTAATATATTGAACAATATTTTGCGATATTAAAATGGAGTGGGGTGATATAGAGAACCGAATCGCTGTGATTGCATTACACAAAGTAGGTTTGAGCCAAATGCAGTTTTTAAAATTCTCCATACGCTTGGTATTAGTCAAATGTTTGTGTATCGACACAGGTATGACACTTCATAGAAACGGAGCAGCATAAATACCTAGTACTACTACAAACGAAACAATCCGTCCGTGCACACGTCAAATGTGTGAGTTGAACAATCAGGGTCGCTACCACAGAATTTGTTGCTTTGCTTACCTGTTTTCACCACTCGGAAATCTATACGATTATCTGTTGGTTGTATAGCTACAAGGAACAACTGTTGAACAGGTGGATGACATTACCTTCTTGGGAATACAACTGGATAGTGGGAAACACAGGTTGATTAGGTGTGCGGTAAATTGGCAAGCACTAGCTTCGCGCTCAGACGACTATCGGATGTGGTACCTAGAGAGGTGGTGAGGTCTACCTACTTCGCGATAGTGCAGTCTGTCCTGCAGTATGGCCTAGAGGTCTGGGGGTGAGCCGCAGAATGGCAATGAGCGTTTCGTATGCAAAAGCGAGCAGTCCGCGCGATAAACCACGTATCAGGGCGAACAACCGTCAGACCATACTTTGAAACCCTTGGAATCCTCACGCTGCCATCCCTTTTCATCTTACAGGTAGCCACATATGTCTTTAGTAACCAAGACGTGTACCAAAGACCGAGAGATTTGCACGACATTGCGCTCCGCGATGTTGACCGACTGCACCTGATACCACACAGACTAGCTAAGACTGACAGACTGACTCATGTAATGGGGCCGTCTGTCTTTAATAAGTTGCCACCTGATATAAAACAGGCGACTACATTGACAAGCTTTAAAGTCAAGCTAAAAAAACGGCTTCTTGAGCGTACATTCTACAGTATAGAAGAATTTTATGAATGTCGCTTATAATTCCAATTTAATGTGTTAATTTTCATTCGATTATTTTTTAATTATATGATTATTATTAGTTATGTATGTGTATGCGTAATATATTTATTTGTATGTTTAATTTATTTTATTTTTTTATTCAATTTTATTTTTGTATGACGTGTAAATACTTTTTATGAATAAATATGATTATTATTATGATTTTAAAATTTACGTTTTTTATTGTTATCCGTGGATAAACAATGATAATGTGCGCAGTTTCTCACAATTATAATTCAATAATCCTAAGTGACTCGCGTAATGTCAACGTGCGACTACCAATAACCCTGTTTTTCTGGCGCTTACATGTCCCAATAACAGGGGAAAGGTTGCGGGGACACCAGATTGCGGGGGACGGTGCGAGTTTCCGTTCTGTATGTAACACTATTATTAATTCTGTGGTACCGGACTATAATAGGTACAATGAGACCTCCTCTTTGTGACAGTAAAAGATCTGGCCGTCCACGTAGTGTTCATACGAAAAAGGTGGTCAAAGCAGTAAGGGAAAGAATTCGAAGAAATCCTGTCCGAAAGCAAAAGATTTTATCACAGGAGATGAAGATAGCACCTAGGTGCTATCTTCATCCATGTCGCTTATTTTAAAAGATGACTTAGGACTTGCCGCCTGTAAAAGACGTACTGGTAATTTTACAACTGATAATTTAAAAAAGAATAGAGTAGTAAAATCGAAAAATCTACTGAAGCGGTACGCAATGGGTGGTCGCAGAAAAAAATTGTTTACGGATGACCATTTTTTTACCATTGAGCAACATTTTAACAAATAAAATGACTGTAGGTATTTATGCCCCAAGCTCTAAGAAAGCTTCCCAATAAGTCGACAGAGTGCAGCGTGGCATTAGCCGACTTTAGTGATAGTTTGGTGGGGTGTTAGCTATGAAGGAGTGACTGAGCCATACTTTTGTGAAAAAGGTATCGAAACATCGGCATATGTGTATCAAGATACCATTCTTGAGAAGGTATTTAAGCCCCTTAACAACACTATGTTCAATAAATAACCAAGAATGGTTCTTCCAGCAAGACTCGGCACCGGGTCACAAAGCCCAGTCAACGCAGTCTTAGTTGGAATCGAACGTTTCCGACTTCATCAGAGCTGAAAACTGGCCGTCGTCTAATCCCAATCTTAATCCGCTGGACTATGTTTTATGGTCAGTTTTAGAGAGTACGGCTTGCTCTAAACGCCATGATAATTTGAAGTCCCTAAAACAATCCATACGATTGGCAGTGAAGAATTTTCCCATGGAAAGAGTGCATGCTTCTATTGATAACTGACCTCAACGTGTAAAGGGCTGTATTGCAGCCAATCGAAACCACTTCGAATAAGCTTTTTATATTTTAAAATGTATTAAAAGCGAACAATTTAAGCTTAAGCCGAAAGTAACACAGACACAAAAACAACTTTGTTGTGGATTGTAGGTTGGGTTCATTAGGTTTCCTGTGACCAACACACGAGCGAGCGACTGAAGCTTAGAGCGAAAGTAACACAAACACAAACAACTTTGTCGTGGGTTGTGGGTTAAGTTTGTTAGGTTTCCTGTGACTAACACACGAGCGAGCGAACGACTCAAGCTTAGGACGAAATTAACACAGACACAAAATCAACTTTGTCGTGGAGTGTAGGTTAAGTTATATAACATCCACCCATCCATCCATCCATTTCAGCCGCACAACGTCTACTGCTGGACATAGGCCTCTCCCAAAGATTTTCAAAATGACCGATCTAGAGCGAAGTTATATAACAATAAGTATAAAAGAAGACTAAATATATTGAGAATTAAAAAAATATGATTTGATTTTATGATATTATTAACATCGAAAAAATTAATGTTATTTGTAAGAAAATTTGTTTTGTTACTAAAAAATTCTTCATAATAAATATTGTGAGTATGGAATAAATATTCCGTATAACGAAAATCTATAAAACTTTTGTCTGTAAAAGAATGCACACCCAAACTATGCACACTTCCCACAAGACTACCATTTTATGATTTACAACCTTCGTCCTAATTCCCTGTGCATTAGATTTGAACATAGATTAGTCACTCAACTGTCCTAAGAATTTTTAATTCTTTTAATGATGTATTTATTTGTATTTATACTAACTAATGCCTATGACTTCGTTCGCGTGCACAAAAATGCTTATCAGACTAAACAACTTTTGCTGTGGCGTCATTTTATTATTTCTCATAGTTTAGCTGAAAATTTATAGTTCTGCATCAAGTGTTCCATTTACCGAAATCAATTATACCCTGTATGTTGCCCAGATTTATACCAATAAAGTTTCATTCAAATCTATCCAGAATTTCCGGAGATTAGTGTGTACAAAAAGACAAACAAACAGAGACATTCTCTTTAAAATTTTACTCTTTTACTGTATATCTATCTGCTTGTAGTTTCTTTTTGGAAATTTAGTCAATATACAGACAATTTTTTTACTATTATATTTAAATATCGTTGTGTGTTTTTGTTTTTCATATTCATAATAGAATTAGGGCTCCATATCTAAACGATGTCAGTCTCATCAGAGCCGGTATTTTCTTTTCAAGTTTCGAAAAAATATTCATCCTCCATACAAATGCCACCACCAAGCAACTCGACGTAGCCATGTCGTACTGAAGGCCAAGCCATTCCCCTTCTTGTACTGTTTGTTACCGCTCCCCCTAAGCAATTTTCACGAGGCCACATCACAGGTCAAGTGATGTAAGCCCACAGGGCAAACTGCGTGGCGAGGGCAAACCCCAAGTCATCCACACCAAGTGTTTCTTTTTAATTTTTAGAAATCAAAGATTGCTGCCGAAAGATACTAACTGCTTGCGATTTGGCTGTAAATCTATATCCAGGGGTTTTTTGGGCGTAATCCGAATTAGATTTTTTTAATGTCCAAAATCTGGATCTGGCATCTAGATGAAAAAAAAATCATAGTCAATCATTACGTCTCGCTGGCACTTCGTAGAGATCTGAAATTGTATGTGGAGGTAAAGCACTTCGCTTAACTCGAAATGCAATTATATTTCGTAAACAAAGCGTCTGGACTTCTTAATTTTGAATTTACTGACTCTAAAGAAATTAGTAGGCTTGTATGTTGTGTTCAAAATTATTTGCATAATTGCTTTTGTTGAAAAGTACCTTTTCAATCGTACTATATACCATTAATACCATTACGAAAGAGCGTAAGGCAAGATAGCAAGTTTCTTTGTGTGCATTAAGTCATAAACATGTTTATATGTATAAATAATGCAAAACAATAAGGTTATCATATTCAGTATAAAAATATGAGTTTTTATTATTGTTATGACTTTTTAGACTTATTACTTGCATTAAAAAGCAAGGTAATTCTAAAATATTTCATAAAATTTTTTTAGAAAAAAATTACTGTAGTTTTTTAACAATCACCCAATAAGTTTCAAAGTTGGCAACACTTTTGGAGCTTACAAGGCATAAGATTTAAAAATATATATTGTCATGCCTAAGCTAACCGTTATATTAAATATATACGAAATGGAACCACACAAGCATTGGTTTTAAATAAAATTCGGAGCTAGAAAGTATCGATGAGTTCATAAAAGTATATAGGAGCTTAAAACGCACAAGTTTAGTGAATATAAAATCTGCTGGATCAAACCAAGCATTCAAATTTCAGCTATGCCTTAACTCACCGTCAATCACTATATATATATAAAATGGAACAACATACGTATTGGTTTTGAGTAAAATCGGAGGCAGAAAGTACCAAAGAGTTCATACAAAAACATATGATATATATATAAAACGGAACAACACAAGCATGGGTTTTGAATAAAATGTGGACGCAGCAAGTGCGAATTAGTTCGCAAAAAAGTAACCGTTACGGATCCAAGTTTTCTCGGAGGTTGAATACAAAAAATGACGAGTAGAACTTTATTTCTACGAATATGTTGGACAGAATCCATTACTAGAATGCGACGTTGCCACACCGCTCGAAGAATATGCGAAGGGAGCCAAGTTATCGGCCGCCAAAGGTGGAATCAACAAAGTTCAGGACTACTGCTGGATCTACGTAGTGCCCAAACGTCTGTTTATATATATATATATATATATATATATATATATATATATATATATATATATATATATACTAGCTGTACCCGTGGGCTTCGCTCTCCGTGGGAATTTCGGGATAAATAGTACCCTATATCCTTCCCCAAGTCTTAAACTATATCCATATCAAATTTCATCCAAATCGGTTCAGTAGTTTCAATTTCAATTTCAATTTTTCAATTTGAATTTATTTATTGCTTTTCACATTATACATATATTAGATTACACTACACAGTCACTTCTTAGGTTAGTAGGTACAACATGAACCCTGTTAGGGCATTGCAACAGAAAATAATGGAACGGCATGCGGATTATTTCTTAGTATATATCAAATTCAATGTTAAAATTATTATGATTAAAAATGTAATTTCTTTTTATTGATGTCTTAAAATTTAATTTAATTTTGGTCATATTTTTTATTTTATTTAATGTGTCGATACTATACTATAATATTTAATATTTAATAACGTCCAAATGTTGTTTTAATTTAAATGTCAATTATATTAAATGTCAATGCAGATTATGTTATTGGTCATTATCATTTATTGTATATTTTGTCAAATCTTTATCATTAAAAAACTCGTCCAATGTATAATATTTTTTATCTATAAGCAGGGCTTTTAATCTTTTAATAAAAATCGAATTCTTCTCCTCTGCTCTAAGCAGGTCTGGGAGGGCATTATAGACTTTAATTGTCATTGCAAGCGGCCCAGAATTAAATATTTCTAAATTACGAGTGTTATTCGGCCTCGCTAACATATTCTTCTTCCTTGTGGGATAGCGTCGCGGTAAATCGTCTTTTTTCGTGTAATATTGGGGATATTTTCTCATAAATTTACTAGTTTCTAAAATGTATATGCATGGCAATGTCAGTATTTTTAAATTTTTAAAATATGGCCTACAGCTTTCTCTGTCTTTAATATTTTCTATGATACGTATGCATTTCTTTTGAAGAATTAGCAATCTATTCGCGTCGGTACTATTTCCCCAGAGTATAACCCCATATGTAAGCCACGAATATGCATATGCATAGTAAGCTGTTATCGCCGTTTTGTTATTCGTGGATTTTTTGAGTTCCCGAAGTGCGTATGTAAATGTTTGTAATTTGTTTACTATTTTGTCAACGTGATCTTTCCAATTCATATTTGTGTCTAGTACCATTCCCAGTAATTGAAAGGATTTGACAGTCTCGATATCTTTTCCATTATAGCTAAATTTTATATTTAAAGATTCTTTTTGATGTGGTCTAAATTCAATTATTTTCGTTTTATTAAAATTTATTTCTAGATTATGATCAGTTAACCACGATGTTACTTTGTCCATATTTTCGGTAAGCATATTGTTTAAATTATAAGGTTTTGAGTAAGGTATCAGTAGTGATACGTCGTCCGCGAACAGTACACATGTCTGAGTCATTGTTTTAGGTAAGTCATTGATGTAGATGAGGAATAATAAACATCCGATAACGCTCCCTTGGGGAATCGAACATTTCACACATTCTACATCTGATCTTACTGTTGTAATCGTCCTATTGTCGTAGTCATAGTGCTCGATTTCTACAATTTGTTCCCGATTTTTAAGCGTGAACAAACAAACAAATATACAAACTCACTTTCGCATTTATAATATTAGTAGGATTTTGTTATGTCTTATATTACTTACCCGATTTATAAAGTTTATATTTTATTTTATATAGGTATACGTTTTGTCTGATATGCCTTTTAAATATTATATTTTTAATGGTATCCTTTTTCAGTACGAGTTAACGGGTTACTAACGTATAGAGTCAGCTATTGGCTGACATGTTTCGACCTCATCCGGAGGTCTTCTCTTTTATGGTAACGCTATACTTTTGGCCGTGTATACCGCACAAGTTGTAGTTTACATAAATGTTATAAAAATGATTTTATGACTTTTAAAATGATAATTAATGAATAATGTAGGTATTAAAATATATTGTAACGATTATATGGAATCTTCCATGCTGGTTTGGGAGAAAAGAAAAACGTAGAATGTACCAGCTGCTTCTCTACCCACGCAGATCGTAAGAGCCGATCGAGGGAATGGGCGAGATTTGAATCATGGTAATAGGCGATGCGGCTAGCAACCCATCACTATTTTGATTCCTTTTCCATCTTAACGCCCACCACCACGCTAAGCGTGGCCTTTGGGCCTAACGACCCTGGGCTCTGTCTACCCCGTCAGGAATATAGACGTGAAAGTGTATCTGTATTATATGGAATTAATTATATATTTTTTAAACTTGATTAAAATATAATAATAGCAAATGTTATTCTATCAAACAATATGCACCCTTATAAATCAACACCTTTGCATATTCAAATTAATTAATTTATAAATTATATATTTTATGTTTGTAGTGTAAGTGGCTTATGCTCAGCAGTGGGCGGGAGAAGAGCTGAGATAATGATGACGAATGTGTAAAGATATAAATTTGTAATGTGTGTATTTCAAAGAAAAATACATGTCAAGATTGTTTACATTTATTTAAATATCTAACGTTAAAGTTAACCCACAAAGAAAAATTTCATATGTATATATGAAAATTTTCACCAACCTTCCATCAACCTAATTGTAAATTAAAAGTTCGAGACCAATGACATAATTATATTTCTTGGATATTTCATCACAAATGGCTCTTCTACCCCGAGGCTCTACCCAAACTCAAATTCACCTTTTTAGGACGTCGTGTTTATACACCGAAAAGTTCACGAAACCAAAATGTTACTGTATTTTTTTCGTAGTGATCCTTTTATCCTCATTTTATTTATTTAGTGACATCCCTTTGAGCAGTAAACGTGATCAGAATTCTTTAAAAGCCCGATAAGTTTTATCTAATAAAAGTCACTTAAATAGCTGGGTAGGAAGAATGGACTAAACATTTCTAATAGACCATCTTATTAGAAATTTAGGAAGTAGCCGACTCTATTTGTGAGTAAACCGTTCACTGAATCATCATCATCAGGTCTTTTTGTCTCCACTGCAGGAGCACGACCCTCTCTGTACTGCCAATGGCAAACTTGGCCTACACTCTCCTTGCTGGCTAGACGGGTTGGAGAAGTCTCATTGATGATTATAAGCTTTTTAAGCTTGTATTTCCTAAGTCGCCTTTTACGACATCCGCAAGAGGACTTAGAGTGGCCCTGTTCTACTCTGCCGGAAACCACACAGCACTGAATATAATAATAGAAATTTAGTCCGTTCTTTTAGTCTATTCTGACTAAACATTTCTAGAAAGCACCTAATTATTTTGCATTTTAGACTGCTTATTTACTACGGCGCAGCGACTCAAAGTTGATCATGGCCTCCGACACCTAGACGGCGCCATTTCTTGATGTCTTGAATTTTTTAGACTGGAGGCTTTGAAATAAAAACTATTTAGGTGCCAACATAATTTTACTAAAACACACGTTTTTCCTAACTACCAGCTTTGCTGATTTTATGACAATTTGTTGACTTAAAGTCAACAAATTGTCATAAAGGTAGGACACACATGCAACCCAATGCTATTAAGATTTTCTTCTTCCACATTTGCGACCTCCTGACGTGACTTAAGTATCCCGTTACTCTAGACTTCTCCATACAAACGTAGTCTACGTTTAATTTTGAAACCAGAAGTCAGATTTCGGTAAAAATCGGTAATTGTAAAGAAATTGCAATTATCGGGTAATAACTGGTTTCCTACGGTAAAATTATGAACTGGAAAGAATATATAACGATTTAGAAGTTCCCCATACTGATGGTCAAAAATGATATAACACTCTATCTATATTCTATTTCAAGTTCATCTATCGGAAACCAGTTATTACCCTAGATAATTGCAATATCTTTGAAATTACAAAATTTTACGAAATAAAACGTAGACTACGTTTGTATGGAAAATTGTATTTTCGTCTAGGGTTACGGACTCTTAAGACCCGAGACTTATTAGAACATGTATGAGTATAAAAAATACTATGTATTTGTATTAAGAAGTAACACTGCGTCTAACCGGGATCACATTTACGTATTATAATTGCTAGCTTGAACCGTCAACATATTCGCATTGTTTACAGTTTCAGCACAATTTAATTAAATGCCCATCTTACCTTTCAAACTTAGTAACATACCTAGACCTAGGATGTCTACAAATAACTATGTATACCTAAAGTTGTGCATAATCAACATTTTTGAAAATTTGGTTGTTTTTTCGGAGTGCGAATTATACCGTTACAGCACAATCCAAAAGTGATTGAATTTATATGAAGTTGTAATTATTTTTTTCGCCATTACATACATACTGCTTTTATATTATTTATTTAACTTTATTACAGTATTTACAGTACTCTTGAATGGCGGATTTTAAGGCTAAGGGCCTTTTCTATCAGTCAGCCAACAAATGATACTCAGAAATCTTCTTTTGGAGGAAGTTACTTTTGTGAATGTTAATTGATTTACTATAAATGTTCCCACAGAAAAATTCTAACTGAATTGACTTTGATCATAAATGATTTAGGATATGTTCCTTGGAAATCATTGACTCACTGGAAATATCCTGTAGGTAAGTACGTACTCGGATTCTTATTTAATCATCCCTTGTAAGTAACCGTGATTGTGGTTCTAAGAAAACCCATAGGCCTAGCACAATCTGGATTAACAGGGCTGTCCTTAGATTGCACTCGACTACTCGGAAATCCGAGTAAGCCCCTGATCCTTGGATGGATTGCCCGCACTATGAGGCTCGACATAGACGTTTTGTTACAAACATGTAAACATTGGATTGGAAAACTACAGAAAATTATATGTTTTACTTACGTTATACATATTAATGTAAGTTTATAATAATTTGTATTGATTATTACATTTTATATATAGGTATTTTGTTTATCGTTTATTTTGTTACTATTTGTACCTATACTTTATGTCATTTTTCAACACATTAGCTCGGAAAATGCTACTTACTACACTGATTTTACAAATGTAATGCGCACACATTCGAAATCGTGCGGTAAATGTTACCTATCGCACAAGTGCAGTAAAGTGTTTTTTTAAATGTTTTAGGAATAAGATTCTATAAATCCAAAATATCGAATATTATTTTTGAAACATAAAATCTCTGCATGCAGCCATGCACTCATACCGAAACCTTGTTTTACTCAAATTATTCCATTGTATATCCTTCTGCCCTGTTTGAAAACAAAAACATTTTTTTATATAATCGTTTGGCTGTTGGTGGACTGATTTCTGTGTCTCTCGTATCACTACAAATTCGCGCATACGCGAAATGCGCCTAGAAAAAGAAAAATTATGCGCGCCATATTTCTAATTTTCTTTAGCGAGATTTAAAATTGTTTTATTATTGAAGTTCTTTTTTCCTCACTAATGTGTTGAAATACGTAGTATGGCACACGTGTGGTATTGTCCATTACAAGTCTCGGCTCCATAGAAAAACGCGCGGGCTTCGCCCGCTAGTTTGTCAGCCCGCCTCGACTGTTGTAATGAACAATTTACCACACTTGTATCATAAACTACTATAATACACCGGCAGTATATTTATCTTATTTTACACCCTATCTACCAACTTCTCTGCTACGTCCCAAAGGTGAATTTGGTAGACAATGTTCAGCATTATGTTGTACCTTTTGTACTACAACCTTAAGATTTCAAGTGCAATAAAATACTGACCAGGAAACTTCAGGAAAGTTTACTTCGGTATAGTTTGTCCAGCCTAAAAACGAACTTGCTCTGTCGCTTATGAGTGTCATATTTATGCCATTTTCATGTTCATATGTTGAAGAACTAGGGCATAAATAAATAAATAAAAATAAATATAGAAGTACATACACAGTACTCTTATAACCAGGAGTCTGTTTGTTGGTAGGTATGCTTGAGTAGCGAAGCACCACTGTTAATGCTGCCCTCATTTGAAATAAATTATTTAAAAAGGAAACCGCCAACAGTGGCGCGAAATGTGCGAAGAAAAGAAAACAGTATAGTTCATAAAATAGTTTGATTTGAAAAGTTATCTAGGGCTTGGTCAAGACAACATTTTAATTGATATCTCCGTTTTATTCCAAATTAATTAAAGCCTTTTCTTTCTTTTGTCGTAGAGAAACGTTTAGCGTTAGATGTTTACAACGTATCTTGTCAACTAGGTATGTAAGTGTTGAGCACAAGCGTTGAATTACATTGTTCTACAAAACCGAACTCTGTACGTTTGGCTCCAACAATTCATTCTATGTAAATAGGCAATAGTTTACTCATACGGTTTATGTATAACGTGCCAATAATAGTAACAGGATATGCAAAATTCGTTAGCTGAATACGTAATTAATAATGACAGTTCACGGGTGAAGACTGCTTTGAAAAATTATGTAGATGTGAAACTTAACATAGTATTTTGTTACGTGGCGCCACCGCGTCAACAATAGGTATGAAGATAAACATTTTTTTGCAATAGGTCGATGATCGATATTTTTTGTGGCAGTTCTTACACTGATATTTCTTGTCGGACATTGTAATTTTCAAAGTTCCGTACCTAAAGGGTAAAAATGGGACCCTGTTACTAAGACTCTGCTGTCCGTCTGTCCGTCTGTTAGTCACCAAGCTGTATCTCATGAACCGTGATAGCTAGACAGTTGAAATTAGAGTCACACTTGACCTGTTATTATTTGTCATTGTTTCCGCTCAAAGTTGCAATCTTTTATTTCAGGGCCTACATAATCAATATTCGTTATTTGGTACAATATGCCTGTAAATTTTAATATTATGTAAGTACATATATAATTTTTTTAACATTTTCTACAATACTCAGCATTGGAGAGTGGTTTAAAAAAGTTACTTAAGGAAAAAAATAAAGTGTAATGTAAGTTCCAGCCAATCAACATTTCAACGATAGGTACCTATCTGTTACGTCACGCCAGTGTTAGCTACAAACGAGAAACTATTTTAAAACTGTTTTGGCGGATGCTGAACATCCAGCTCATGAAATTAAACAACTTCGTCCAGAAAAAAATAAAACGTTAGCGAAATTAGTTTTGGAAATTTCAACACACGGACACAAGAGAAATTTTTGTGGAAATAACTTTATGTGTAGCTCACTGAAGCTTAAATGCAGATTTAGTTTTAAGTTAACAATTCCCTCTCTTTATTAAAGGAGCCTTTGGATCTACCTACATGGATAATTTAATGAGAAATCCTTATCCTTATTAATATTCGTTTTATATTTGTTTGTTAGCACTTCACGCTTCAACCACTGAACCTATTTAGATGAAATTTGATATGGATATAGTTTGATATCCAGGGAAGGACATAGGATAATTTTTATCCCTAAATTCCCACGGGGAGTGAATCCCATAAGCACAGCGAATAAGAAATAAAAATAAACAGATAAATAAAATAAAACTAAACTAAACTATAAAATAAACCTAAACTATACTATGATAAATTAAAAAATGTATCTTGCCTATGCCATGCGGCATGGTAGCAAAAGCGCTGGCTGCCTTCCTTCGCTGGATATAAATAATAAAATAAATAAGTATATAGGAACAAATTACACTGATTGAGCTAGCCCCAAAGTAAGTTCGAGACTTGATGTCTTGATGAGAGACGGGTTATTAGCTCAACGATACCATATTTCATAACAAATAATCCAAAACCCAGGACAATTTGAAAAAGGCCATTTTTCAACTTGTCCTGACCGGGGATCGAACCCGGGACCTCTGGGTGGCGGACTAGCATGTTGACCACTACGCCACGGAGGTCGTCACTGGATAGCAATGCTAATCCGCTGAGCGGAAAAAATTGCATTAAAAAAAATATAACGAACTCAAGAATCGAAAAAAAGTAAAACGAATCAGCTAATATCGCAAATGCTGATTTGGCAAAAATGCCCGAAGCCGTCGACTTTCCACCTCCGGAGAATTGGCGCTGAAACGACTCAAGCTTATCCAAGCACTGTTCTGGAACTTATTCCGTACTGTATTATCGTTTCCAATATCGAAACGAGAAAGCTTCTAATAACAAGCCTACTTCAGTTTTGTCTTTTTCCGTTTAAGAATTCTAAGCTTGCAGCTTAATTTTAGGAAAGGTGCCAATTTAAGGTCTACAGAATCAAACATTAAATATTATATTTTTGATCACTATTAACTACTCATTCAAGGTTGAAATGCAGCAAGTGTTATTGGTACATACCTCTAGGCCAGGAACGATAAGAAACGGGCTCTTAGATTAAGAAATTTGACGAAGCATGTACTTAGCGGATATTTTTCTGTTTTACATTTTTGACGAAGCACGTTGCCAGATGTCTTTGTAATTTTTTTAGTGTTAACTTTCGTAAATTATATAATAGTAGGTACATTTTGTAAACAGTAGTCTGTCTATTTTGAGACTCGTTATGATCCTACTAGGTGATGCCCGTAGCGTAGCCCGCGTGGAAAATTTTTTGACTTTCCAACGGGAACCCCAAATTTTCCCAGGATAAAAATTATTATATGCGTTAATTCAAGTAGTAATAGCTATCTATCTACACGTTGAATTTCCTTCAAATCCGTTTTGGAGTGTAGTTGGTGAGTTTTAATCCAGGGTGTCAGCTGTGCATGCCAAATTTTATCAAAATTGGTCCAGCCATATGCACATGACGAAGTAACAAACATACACACACACTCTCACAAATTTTCGCCTTTTAAATATTACTGTGATAAAAACAACTTAACCACCAATAAAAATGTGTAATTAGGTCAAAAGAATTTACAAAAAAATGCTCAACTTGATATTTCTATTCAAAAAAGTTTCGTTTCCAACGACATTGTTTCAGGAATGGAAATTTCTGTCCAATCAGATAATTTTCATGGCTCTGAGACGTTTTTAATTCAAATTGTTTACGTAAACTTTTAATTAATACAAGTAAACGGCGGAAAAGTTCCTTTCAGATATCTCCACTTTTCGACCCTTGAAATTTTATTATTTTAGTCCGAGATCCTACTGCCACTTTTTCATATTAATTTTATGATTTACGAGTATAATGGACTGAATCTGCCCATAAATTTTCCTTTTTACACACGTAATAGTCTAACTAGTTGCCAAATATAAACTTTCCAAGTCATATGGAGTAGATTATCTTTTTGATCATGGATAAGTGATCCACTATATTTTTCAGGTTTTTTAAACGTTATTATATCAATAACTGTTTTTAGCTAAATTATTGAAATTATGGATTCAAGATGAGCCAAAAGACTTTAATATATGTGCTAAATATCATGTATTTAGGTTACATCGGTTATAAGTTGTGAAGTCAAAATGGTTTGTGTAAATATATACCTACATGTCTGCTGCGTCACCAGTTCGTTTCTTTGAACTTGGCTCTGACACGCTGCCGTGTGACTAGTTTAACAGACTGAGTCGGTCCTTTATCTATATAAAGGTAGGTACAATAATATGGCAGTGCGATCTTGAACCATTCTGTTCCGTTTTATACAAAATTCTCATTTCTGCAACGGTTTCAATTTCCGTGCCGGAACAAATATTTATTTGTGTTTTCTATTTAGACAATTGAGCGATTCGTGTTTTGATTTACGTTTCGTAATGGCCGACAAAATAAGTTTAGTAATGATAACACTCGTACAAAGGATCTACAAAAGTACAAAGAAACATTTTGTTTTCGTCGTCAAAGCATTTTTTAAAAGAAACAATAGCAAACCTTGTTTGTTTACGCTGGTCTGGAAGACAAAACCTTAGGTATGGCATCCTATTAGTAACTTATATTAATAGAAATGGGCGTGCCTATATTAATAGGACTTCTTTTGTACAATGATTGCCAACGTTCGACCTTCATCAAAGGTCCTGATTTCGATTCGACTTCTTACGAAAGTAGAGTTTTATCGTTCTATCATTTTGTGTCAAAGGTTAAATATAGCAGCACATGGTATAACTTGTCGTCAATTCCTAGGGCATGCTTCATAACATGTCTGCCGCATTACATTCAGAGCGGAATATTGGCAATATGGAAAGCAATACAATGCAATATATATGTTGGAAGATACGTCATTAAATTCCTGGGAGAAAAGAAAAACTAAAATGTACTAGTTGCTTCTCTTCCCGCGCTGATTGTAATAGCCTATTGCCTCTATTGAGGGAATAGGCAAAAATCGGAATCATGTTAATAGTCGATGCGGCTACCTATTTTGATACCCTTTTACCACCTTCATGCCCACCATCATGACCATAAGTTACAAAGGTATGGGCTACAACTAAGTTCAACCTACCACGTTTTCGGTTTCGCAAACTTAGGTCAATTCAATTCTAACTACTATACTACTAATGTACATCAGTTCTAACTACTAGAAGTCACTGTCTTAAATTAGGTACACTATGAACCCTGTCGGGTATCGCAACCAAAAAGTGGAACGGTCTACCACGTAAGGGATGAAAATGTGATAGCAATATGTTATTATGTATGCACCTGTTAAGAACGATGATTAAAACATGAGTGTATATGTCGAATTGATGCCCTATTCCATCACCACAATGCGACCGAAAAACCACCAGTTTCGATATTACGCAAAATTAAGTTTACGCAAAATTGAATATAAAATATACCCCGCCCACGTCAGACTTTTTGTAGGATTGATAGTCGGGCCGATTTTGTTTTTTGTATGAATTCCAGACCTACTTTTTGTAGGTGTGCGTTTCACTATTGCAATCAGTATGTTCTATTTTTCTCCTGCAAAAAATCGATCACCGATTATCGGATGAGGGCGGGCAGCCGAAGAACGCGTATTTTCATTTTAAAAACAATTACTGGAACAGTTATTGTTTTTACTAACTTGAAAATACAATTCGCCCTTTTTCTTCTACTTTCAGAAAAATACAACTAAGTATCATTAATTAGTAAAAAAAAACATTTCCTTCCTTTCGTTAATACAGTTTACTTTTATTCCAGAAATAAACAGATAGGTCATTATAATGACAGGATAAATATATACAGACAGAAGAAGATATAATGGACGAAATATAAACATTGTGAGTTATCCTTGTCCCTTCAAGGAAGTCCATATTTACGTAAGGAACTTTTTCCAGAAGCGGCAAGAAAAAAGGTCCGAATCACGTGATTAATTTCTATCATTCATAACTTTCTTCTAACAGTTGCTATCTACTCATAACTACCTTGTAAGTTAATACCATTTCAGACACGCTCCCTGATCGTTGTATAAGTATTTGTAAAAAAACTTTAATTCTTATTGTTCAACAACTTCCCCGTTAGCTATTTATGAAAGTCTAGGCATCAGCTGAGAGAATATAAATACGCCGAGAAATTAAAATAATAAATGTGGATTTAATACGAGGAATTAAAACAGTATTTATCAGTTATGGGCATTGCCGTGTTAAAACTGTATAGACTTTTTTCACAATATGATAAGATTTTATTTTCCTAACTTAGTTTGAGGTTGGCAAATGACCTAACTTTTCAACATTATCGAATTCATCAGCAGCAAATAATTAAATTAAGTCATTGTGGGCCTCTAACTTGTTGTTAATTTCGAAGGATCTTTGAAACAATCAAATAGAACTTTCTTTTAAACTCTTATCATTAATTTAATATAAATGGAAACGAGGCCTGGGTGTGCGGGACACAATGGCTGAGTGCAGTGTAGTGAAATTAATTGTAAATACTACCTAGGTTCTTATTTATTTGCAATTGAACTAAGTAAATTAGACGAGTATATTCAATCTTCTTCGCGTATGGTGGTGGCCCATTACTTTCATATTATTCAAAGACAAGTCTTTCCCAATCGCATCCTCAACAGCTGTAATACTGTTCAGTGTGGGGTCTGCTTTATGGCTAATAATTTAGGTGTTAGCCGATGAATTTTCAAAAATCTATACCATATCGTAAAAGTATGTTTGTATGTCATTCTTTCACGTTACGTCTAATCAAATCGAGGCAGATCGAAGTTTATTGCCTATTTTATATATCGTAAAAATATATGTACTCTATACAGGTTTCCATTACAAGTGCTACGTACCTAGGTAATTCGTAGCACTGAATTCTACAGAAGTCTACGACGCGTTGCGTATAGAGCTACCTATAGTCTAATACTATACTATTTATTCTACTATACGTACTTATATAAAATTGCTTGCTCTTTATTTTAACTGAAAGAGTATATGTATTAATTAAAAAAACAATGATCCACTCACCGATTATTTTAAGACGCCTAAACTGATTTGGATTTTTTTGGTTTGAAACAGCATACATTGTCAGCTGGTCCCATAGAAATTTTATCAAAATCGGTTGTTTACTTTCGGGGTGAAGTCGGTTTTTAGTTTTGAAAACTTATAAAGATCCCAGCATCGGTATCACATCAGCACCTGTAGATACTATAGTTGAAAACCACCCTCTATAACTACCTAGTTACATATCAGTAAGTTTGTAACTAGGTACATACAAACAACATACTCTCGTAAACCTTAATCGCTGTCCTACAAATCAGATAGCTTCTAGTAAAATCCTTCTATAATTGAGTTGGACACGCTAAGCGTGACTTAGATGCTCGTTGCATAGCAACCAAGACGCAAATAATTAAGGAGGGGATAAATCGCCCTTAATTTTCTCGTTGATCTTTTGAAGTAGGTAGATAGGTACTCACACACACCGTTCTTGGCACTATGCCACATGGGCAAGATTTTTTAGACTAAATTAGTAGTTAACTTTTTTCTGTATGTATATTTGTAAATATGTTTTTTTTTTATCCTTCTTATTTCCTTAAATAAATTATATCACGATAGGTACTAAAACTACCTACTTAGTCTACTTACCTAATATCTAATTAGTGTGACAGGCCTAGAGAGCTAATTGTGTCCTGCTGATTAAATGGAAGTGAAGTTACAGAATAAGTACTAATCCTGTCCTGGATAAAAAAAAATGATCGGAAAAGAGTTTGTTTTTCCAATAGTATTCAAATTTTCGATACAATCTTTTTTATTTTTCCGAAAATAACTTGAAAACTTTCCATTATTTGAGAAGTTTCGGAAAATTTTAGTCCTGGTTAAGTCTTCGTTCCTTTGCAATTGCAAGGCTTTACTACATGGTCCTTAAGGTCCCTATTAAACTTAGTAAGAAAATTCTTAGGTCTGTTACAAGTACCTAATAGGCCATGCACCATACATACGCCAAGGCACATGCTCTGGTTTCAGAAACCAAACCAAAAGCAAAGAATTTTAAACGATAATAATTAAATGTTATTAAAACCCTAAGCGTGGCTTTGGCCCGCGTGGAGGAGTAAGTAAACCTTCGATAGGAGGAGTAAAAAAAATTATAACAAAATAATAATAATACGATCTAAAAATGATATAAAATGTATTGTACTATTTTTTTTTTTAGTATTGTATTATTTTTCAATTTTTAGTATGTAAATAGGTATAATATACCAAAATTTGAAAAATAATAAATTAATCTGTAAACGCCATCTATGTTGTCTTTACAGAAACATATTTACAGCGCTATCGCTTGTCATGTGAAATTGCGAGTTAGTCCAAAAACAAGGCAAGAGATGTCACTACGTAAATGTAACAAAATGATTATATTGTGTAAATGACATTTTTTACTATTTTTGGACATTGTTGCTTATTTAATAGGGTAATAGAATAAATTATTTTATCAAATCTTTACAAAACATAATTTTTTATGCTTTATTATGAATAAATTATTTATTTTACACCTGAATAATAGACAAAAATATTTACATAGGTAGTCTGTGACAGCAGCCACCAACAATTTGTTTGTCTATGGTTTACCAAAATGGCCGACTCCAGTGATGTTCTATCGGGCTTTTATATTCTTTGTTTACCCTAAAAGTTATGTTTTAGTTTATATTTACTGACTTTTATGGGACAAAATAAAATGTTTATATGTATACAAACTCTGGACATTTGTTATAATTCGTATAAGTGTGTGATTTGACATAAAACTAGTGGTACCAGTCTCACCCTTGTAGAGAGAAAATGGGGAATTGTTTTAGTAGCACAGGGGAGAAGGATTCCAAAAATAAGAATGAAAGAACGAATCCACATGAAGAGGACTCGCGACAGTTTCAAACTCCAGTGCCGACGCCTCCCCCGGATCCAATTCGGTCCACTGTAAACCAAGGGACAGACACAAGCGAGGTCCCTCCCACCCGAATATTTGTTGCCCTGTATGATTACGATGCCAGAACGGATGAGGACCTAAGTTTCAGAAAAGGCGAACACTTGGAAATCCTTAACGACACGCAGGGAGACTGGTGGCTAGCTAGAAGCAAGAAAACTAAACAAGAGGGATACATCCCATCGAACTATGTCGCCCGCTTGCAATCCATAGAGGCCGAACCGTGAGTAATCATATGTTTTTATGCAATCGCTTTACTAGTGAATGGATCCTGTACATTCGATTTCTTTTCCTTAACTTGTATAGGAAGCTCTGTAATTTTTTCGGTTTGTTGAGTTCCAAACAGCTGTTTTATTGACAGATTTTGAAATTGTTTTGATTTGAGGTTCACCTTGTAGGTACAACATTCAGCATCAGGCTTGTCTTGTAATTTATGTTACATATCACACAAACTTTTAACTTTAACTTTGCAAACCTTGAAACTAAATCAAGTTTTAGATTCATAATGATATCAAGCCTTAGTTTACATTTACTTTCTTATTTGTGTTGCTTTATTTTACACTAGCTTTTACCTGTGAGTTGTCTGAGTTAGTTTAGAAGTTTGTAATAAAGTCTACTCTTGTACAGCAAAAAAAGATTCTAGTACAGTCAACGAATAATTGTGGATGGAAAAGTCGATAGCAGAAATTTTGACTCTGCAACTTTGTTTGGACTAGTTAGGACATAAACATACTAAAAGTCCTTACCCCTCCGAGGTGAGCCCACGGGGGGAGGGCACAAAGAAGGTCCCGT
The DNA here is from genome assembly GCA_963555685.1 of Acrobasis consociella. Taxonomy (NCBI): domain Eukaryota; kingdom Metazoa; phylum Arthropoda; class Insecta; order Lepidoptera; family Pyralidae; genus Acrobasis; species Acrobasis consociella. The sequence goes on from OY743122.1 coordinate 10,478,545, forward strand.
TTTTTTGTTTTTTTGCTTACATCTCGAAAACGGTGCGTTGTACGAAATTTTGTTGTACTACATAATGAAAGCTGATAAAATTGTCTACAACTTTGGCTTTCACACTTTTTATCTATCTCCAATCGTTGCCTAGCTATGAGCTTCGAAAAATCGCCGATTTTCAAAAATGTGTTACATTCTCTGTAGCACAATGTAACAATACGAATTTACGAAAATATTTTTTTATTGCTCACCCACTATTAAAAACACCTACACACTATTAAAAAATAACATTGCTGGGAGTATCTTACTTTTAAACTGGCTAAAACTCCCAATAATACCTATCAAGATGGTTCGAGCTTATACTGTTACTTACCATCAGGTCCAGACTTGGCTTGGAGACCTTTCTCCTGAACTATGGGGATAGAAACGCAATGAAAGGCATGCATTGGACGTGGGCTTGGCGTGCGCTTTTTGTCCGAACACGCCCAGAGTGTAGAACACATTTTAAAAATTGAAAAATTTTCGTACCTCATATTTAGGTAAAAATTGGAGATATATAAAAAGTGTGAAAGTTGTAGACAATTTTATCAGCTTTCATTATGTTGTACAACAAAATTTCATACAAGGCACCGTTTTCGAGATGTAAGCAAAAAACCAAAAAACGGGACCTTCTTTGTGCCCTCCCCCCGCGGGCTCACCTCGGAGGGGAAAGGACTTTTAGTATGTTTATGTCTTAACTAGTCCAAACAAAGTTGCCAAGTCAAAATTTCTGCTTTCGATTTTTCTATCCACATGCCCCTTTTGAGCACTCATTGACTAAACTATTCTCTATACAAAGTTCCACTCCCCGCTTCATTCCCTTAAATAGATTATTTTTGGGATAAAATCTATTCAATGTCCTTGCCCAGGTCCCACACTATATTAAATTAGGTAAGTGGTTGAAGCGTGAAGAAGTAACAGACAGACAGATGACAGACTTACTATCGCATTATCATAGTACAGAAAGTAAAGGATTGAATGTTTTATGCAAGTTGAAAGGCCTTTAGATATAAATCATATTTGGTAGTAAGTTTTTCAGATTAACCTGGGCCTGGCATAGGGCAGATTGAGTGTTGTATTTCATCTAGTGATATACAAGATTGAGTCCTCGAGGCCTTTTAGGACCTATTTAGATACAGGGCTCGACTCTATTAACAGAGGGCTCGGCGACTGCGAGCTTAAAGTGAGCCTTGAAGCTTGAGCTGTCTTTCTGCACCCAAGCATTTTTCTGCAACAGCGCCTTTTTACCCAACTGCGAGGGTTATGTTTTTCGAGCGTGTAATACATTCGAAAAAAGCAATGATTTTTCATTTATAAAACTGAGAATTAAAATATGGATTACAATAGTAGCTAAAACAATGTTTGGTTGGATAACTAAAATTCATCTGAAATTACACTTTGAGTCCTTTTAAGCTTTCAAGAACAGCTCATGTTCATTTTAAGACTCAAGCTCCTTTAATGGCTTCAGGTCCTTACCTCAAGGCCTAAAAATTTAAAGTGTACTTTGGATCCAGCCTCCTTTCTCATACTCCAGACATGTCAGTTTTGTGCCAATTTTGAAAGCTTAGCAGTATTTTACTATGTGTATGGAATTCCATACAGAATTACAGAACAACTTCATTTTATTGGCATTGCTCAAATGCCATTGGGTCCTAAGAAAAAGGACTCTCGAGGACTTGAGTCTTGTACATCACTAGATGAAATACAACACTCAATCTGCCCTATGCCAGGCCCAGAATAATCTGAAAAACTTACTACCATTATGATTTATATCTAAAGGCCTTTCAACTTGCATAAAACATTCAATCTTTTACTTTTTGTACTAAGATAATGCGAAAGTAACTCTGTCATCTGTCTGTCTGTTACTTCTTCACGCTTCAACCACTTAACTAATTTAATATAGTTTGGGACCTGGGCAAGGACGCTTTGGCTAGATATTATATAAATATATATCATTTCAGCCACTAGACATTCATTGCCTCCCCCAAGGGTTTTCAGAATGACCAATCTAAATGTGTATCTACTCTCGACTATGTGTTACATACCTAGACAGTAGAAGAAGACTACCTACAAATAAATAGTCTTTGCGTTAACTAAGATTTTCGGTTATAGAAAATAATTTTCTAGTATTAGAAGTATTTTTACTTATTTTCCGCTTGAGTGGCGATAAATGCGTTACTGATAAAATGTGTAAAGGAGGCGTCCGCGCCGCGTCCGACGGGATGCGGCCGGCCACGCTTTCTCGTCACGCCCCGACCACTTGCCCCTCGTTCAGATTAGAACGCCATTACAATAATAATTACAGGCGTGGTAAACGCTTCTGTTTGTTGCATAACACCGACAGTACTAGACAATTCGCAAGCGAAAGTAGGTATGGTCTGACAACCGCTACGGAGACAAATCGCGTTTATTGACATATTTGTTTTGGATGACCCTCCCATTTGTCATATTAATTTTCTCATAAATATTTATGCGTGCTAAATGATGCACTTCCGACTCCAATATCTTAATTCACAGACTGGCGCCACTGTCTCGGGTTAAACTGACGATATTAATTTACAGAATTTTATTTAGCACATAAATCACAAGTTCTCTTACGTAATTTTATCGATTAGCCTTGTTAATTTGATAAATTTCAGTTATGTGGCTGCATACGTTTTCATAAATTAGGAATTTATTGCATACTTATTTTTTTTCTTAGAATATAAGTATGCATTGGTCACCCAAGCATACCGAAGAACAAACGAAAATAAGAAGAAATAAACGGATCATATTCAACTATTTGGTTGTAAATCATCTTCCTCATTACTACCGTCAACAGGCAAAAAAATGAGCTATCATGATTCATGACTTGTCTCTTGTAACTTTAATGATATAGGTATACTTCAGACGATTTACCATGTTTCCTCTTCATTTCAAAGCATGCGAAACCACAGCCTTGACATTGTCGTCAATGAATCTTTATGACGTGGATTGGCAGTTTTGTCAGCTCGAACGCTCCATCCGACACCCATTTGCCCGGTTTAATGATTCGTGAAGGACGGCCATGCTTGTTGGGTCTAGAATTATCTACTTTATCTAACAGTACGGCTTTGAGCTAAGTAAGCCAGGCGAAAATATTGAACTTTATTATTTTAACCTTTACATTAATGTTACGATCTTGCATTTGATTTGACGCAACGTCTACCTTTATTACATTGCAAGCAAGATTTTGCTGATAAAATATGTTGGTCTTTCGACATCAAGGAAAAGCGTTTTCCTTCTATTTTTTGCAAAGATAAATGTGTAGTTAGAATGCCCATTAGTGTTGTAATCTACTGCTAGTAGTCAGTCTCAATTGAGTACCTAGCAGCATTGTGGCATGCATCAGCTGTTGGTGGCAGATATGCTGGGACAAGTGGGTGCCGACCGGCAATAGTTAGTTTGCATAAACTAATTGGTGGCAAATTCGCACAAAGTAATTCGAATCACATAGTATATAACTTTGACTTCCGCAAAGTACAGACCTAACACCTGAATCTATTAACTATCTTAAAACAGCATGTGCAGCTGATCAGGTAAATATTTATATTAATTACCTACCTAGCTGTAGAAAAGGTCAACACTATCTACTTCCTGTGAGGCCTAGTCCTGAAACTACGGAAACTCGCATAATTGTTCTAGTCGCATTACTTAGCTTTACTACCATCAATAGATATAATGGTACTATTTCGACCGTATAACAGTCTCAGTAGTACCATGGGACAAATTTCAATGGTACTAGTGAGACTGAACTCTAGTGTTTCCAAATATGGAAGAAGCAGAAGGAGCAATGCTTCAAGCTTACTAAGTTCATAGTTGAAGTAGACTTAAGATCATCCATGATGATTGTCAAGGAGAGCTTTATACTTAGAAACGTTGTGTTAGACATACAGTATTCACCATAGAGTCCATAGATAATGGTATAAATTACCAATTACCCATCATTTCTGAGAAAATCGAAGCAAGTATTAAGGGCTCGCGTGTACTTGTTAAAGACAATAAAATTACCAACACGAAAGACGAACGGCCTCGGTAATTAAAACTGCATCGCGTTCCGCACGACTTGTACTGCCCGAACGAGGTCAGTTGCACCCACCGCCCATAGACTACTGTTAATCAGTGAATTTTAAAGACTCTTTGTGTCTTGTGTACACTGACAAACGATTGTTGACAGAGAAAGGTTCCTCATGGTGGCGAATTCACAGACTGACTTGTAAGACTTGTGATCATAAACATGTAATATTCATCTTAACAGCTTATATTTGTTAGTTCACTGCTGGACTACAGGTATTTTCCATATAATAAATAGGTGTTATAATGTACATATAAATATTTCTATCTAGTTGTTACCATTTGTTGCTATGTAAATGAATGTGTGTATAGCTACATACATTCCTTATTCTTCACAGGAAACAACCATATTGAACGTAGGCTTCCCCTTCTCCATCTTTTCTTTTATCTTATGTGACGTCAAATGTCATCCGGCCATCTCTTCCTTGGTCTACCCCTACGTCTTCTTCCATTTGGTATCCACAAGGTAACCCTATGGGCCCATCTATCTTCTTCCATTTGGTATCCATAAGGTCCCATCTGACACTATGGGCCCATCTATCTGCTTGCATGCGGCACACATGTCCCGCCTAACCCCATTTGAATCTGGCATCTTGACGCCTACATCTACAAACTTACTTTTGGAGCGCAGGTCTGTATTCCGATCTCTGTCTATCTATTCGGCTTACCCCTGCGTTTCAACGCCCGCCGGCAGATCTTGGGTCTGGACCCTTGTTTATTAGTCAGCGACCATGTTTGTTCGCCATAAGTAAGAATGGGCAGGATACACATGTATGCGCTTTAGACATAGAGAAAGGCCCTTGCCCTTTATTGGCGCTTTCATGGACCAGTAGCTCTTCAAGGCGTTTTTGATGCGACGATCGATCTCTTTGTCCTGCGTCTCGCCGAAGGTTTCTGTTTGGCCCAAGTCGATGTATTCCTAAACATATTGTATCTCCTGCCCATCTGCCTCGATCTTGTATTTGCGCCTAATATAAACATACTTGTTATTATTCGAAAACACCTACCCACTTTCCGGCATATGCTATCGTAGGAAAACCTCCAAAGTGCAATAAAATTTGGCATTGAAACCTAGGACTTATAAAATAGGTAGGTATGTAGTATTATAATTGATTCGTACTGAGAAATCTAATAAGGTAATGAAAATAGAGGACGGTTTTGCTTAACTACTTCGATTTGAAACATTCAATTTCAAATATGTTAAATTTCAATAAAGAGGACATTATATAATTATGAAAGAAAGCTGTAATGCCTATTTTTGACTAGGCATATTAATTCTTTCTAAGAGCATTGGTCCTTACAATTACTTTAAACCGTGGGATCGCTGTTTAAACTGTAATATATCGTTTGCTTACTGAAATCTAAGACGCTAATGCCATCGGGTAAAACCGGTGGGCTTACAGGAAAACAGTTCCTAGCCAAACAAGCAAATTGCAAGACAAATATTAATATGGCGGAGTTCCTACGCTTTGTAAGGCAGTGCCGCTGCAGACACAACTAATAACTACCAACCATCCATCCCAGTAGCTTGCTTAACGGTTTATTTGGCTACTTGAATAGTCTGAAAGAAAAGGTTCTTCTCAAAGAGCTATTATAATGTACTTCATATTCTTGTAAAAAAACTTGTGCAAGAAACTTTATCTACCCTGTTTCGTAAATAATAGCTATCTATTAATTTACGTACTTACATATAAAAAAATACGTAGGTATAGCTCAACTGGTTCATGAAATCACTTTAGATGATTAATTTCCTTACCCCATTAGTGGTAACTACAGCGAGTAAGTTAACGAACATCATTATCACAGATTGTTGTGGTCATTAATACGAAAAATTGAATTAACATATTATACTTACGTAATGGATGCATGACACATACTAGTAATTAAAGCAGAGATATATAGGTACAAATGGACAATGACCTACGAGTTAATGACGTGAAGGTCCAGATAATTCAAGAAAAACAAGTTATCAAATCATTACTAGTAAATGATCAGAAATACCTAATCAAAACATTTCACAGTGGTAATTGTGATACTCCTTTTGATTAAGATTGTCTGAGGCACTAGCGAAACTTGAGCTTTCAAAGTATATTTGAGCCTCTTATACCCCTGCGAGCTCTGATTTACAATCTTTGTATCAATTGCTTGAAATTTCTGCATAGAATAACCAGCTGAACAACATTACTTTTTCTTATATCCTCTAAAAAGCCATGCGCCTGTCAGAACACATCAAGCAAAATCTGCTCTGAATTTATTTGCATTACCACCGTTTCAACCAGAGCGGTTCGTATGAATGTGAACGTAATAACTTCACATTTTTATACAGACGACCACAGTATCTACCATTGTCAATTCTCAGAGAAGCGGCGTGGTCGACGTGTTTATTCATGGCGCATGCCTCGGTGACAGGAAGTCAGCCAGGCAGTTCACTGAATCGTTTGCCAGTCAATAGGGCTGGCATTTGGAGTATTCTAAGCCGACATAAATACATTAAAATGAACGCACAGGGTATCAATTAAAACATTATAGTTAATTTTTATCGCCTATTGTACGAAAGTGCTGAATTAAGCTTTAAGCAAGGATTTATAACTATAGCTGCTTTCTAGATGGTATTTTATTATTGGCGATGAATCTTACTTTATAATTTTTAAAAGTGCAAAGAAAAGTTCAAACCTCTACAATAAATTTAAATGAGATCAACACGGGTTCAACCCTATTCAATGGTTCATGTCAATTTTTTTTTTTACCGCCAAACAAGCATTTTGCATTTAGGTACATTTAGTTAACAATAATAACATGCACTATGCATTTATGCACATTCAATATTGCTCAATATTCAATATGTTGACATTTTGATTATTATTTATTCAGCTTGATATCTAAAGGACCTCTAAGTAATAAAATGTAGGGAATTGTATGCTACAATACACTTAGTATTTTCGTTTTCTTTGATGCAAAGTCAGCTAAATGTGTGTGTTATGGTAATAGACAGCCTATCCTAAAAATATCCTTAGATACATAATGGTAACATGCACGTTCCTTGTTTTAATTATAATTTATTCTTTAGAGTCTGAAGTATATTTAGAATCGGTGTCCTCGTATTGCAGTGCAAAGGCCATATGGGTACATTTAAGGTTTATTACCCGCAGCCTATGCAAATTTAATGCATGTTTATCAATAACCTAAACATTGCTGTAATAATTTTGCAACAACTGCGTCAAATCTCCTTCCATATGAAAACGAGTAGGCTGATTTAACTACGACATGCTTAAAACAGGACAAACCATTACTGGCTTTTAGAAATTTAGTGTCTGTCGGTACGGAAAATTCAAAGCGTCCAATTGACCCAGCAGATGATGTGTTAGGCGGGCCGCGGGTGCGCCACTAACGGCTTCTAAAAACCCACATTTCCTAGTAGAGATGGCCGGCCCACATCTCCCACTTTGGAGACAGGATGCGTTTGAGTTCACCGCCCGTACCGTCCCCGTGCGGCACTGTAAACCTACACTCGCTTCACATAAATTGTGGTTTTAAATACACACTAACAATGTGTTAACTTGGTCACCGTTAAACTCATTGAAAAGAAAACAAACCGCAGCTACTACTGAAATGAAATTTTGTTTTCGTTTTACGTAACTTATGTCATGTATGTAAACATCAAATTCGATTATCGTTACATCGCCTTTCACAAAACGTTCGATAGCTGTCAAAGTTAGAATTAGCGTCAACGATGTGATCCTATCATTGAAGTACTGTACAAACAAGTGCGAGCGGTCGTTGACTCATTGCGTAAGGTCTACGGGTGTCGCGTGCTAGGGCGGATCATCTTCGCGGGTAAGTAGGGTTCTAGGGCCTTCGAGTTTGATTTAAGAGAGAGCAGCGGCCCAGATCGCGTGTGCAATTAAGGTCACTGCAGACGATGTGTCGCGGCATGCGTACGTTGCCCCTTAATCCCCTTATCCACATATTGATCTACTAGCCAAGTTGCACTTATTAACATTTATCTGATGTTCAGTGTTTTAATACACTATTGTATTAAAATTGCTATCCAATTTTTATTTTAAAATAGTATAAGATATTCCACTACTAATTTTATTATACTATGTAATACTAATTTTATATGATTATCGATAACTACTAGTTTAAGATTAATTGTGTTTAAACCACAGCGTTAACATTTTCTGTCACCTTATGATTCACATGCGGATTTCATTGGCCCCGTAATTAAAACATGATTAGCGCTCGCGCATTAAAACGTCGAGCATACCGGTCTAGCGAATGATCCGCCCTGTCGCCAAGCTAATGATAGCTTCCCTAATGCCCAAGACTAGCCGGGGAAAATCGCATCGCACGCGCAGACTGCCGATTAAACCACCTCTGGCGCCAGTGATGTATTAGTCCAAGTCACGGATATACTGCTGTAAAATATTAGTGTCGGCACCCTGCAACTATTGCCTGGGATTTGCGGTTTATGCTTGTTTGACGGATTATCTATAGGTATACGACTAGCAATTCGTTGTAATCATGTGATGCAGACTGTGTAGGTATATAATTAAGAATTGCAATATCTTTACAAATCAATATTTGTCTGGTGCATCGTCTACTCACGATTGATATCCCGTGTCATTTCCACATTTTGTTATTATCATCCCAAAATTTTCTACCTCAGAAAATAATAGTACTTTGGAGAAGTAGCGAATTTGCTAATGAAATATCATTATCAAAGCATTTGTTTACGTCTTAAATATAATAATATTTTTTTTATTGCATGAGATCTATTTACCCTTCAACAATCATGTAGTAATCAAGCAATTTCTACACGATCTAATTTTTAAATATTCATTTGAATTTACGATGAATACGAATTCTTCACAAGTCTGTTTCTATATTTTTATCGTGGTCTTGGCATCCGCTAATGTAACCAGACGTTTAGATATAAATCTGGTCTATACTATTTTTGTCCTTTGTCTTCCGTTCATCGGTATTTTATTCGAATTCCAGATTTCTTCGTTTCAAAGTAATTTTAAGTCCTATGAAATGAAAGTTAGTTCTACGAATCTCTTCTAGGGTATCTTTGAGTCTTTGTGTGCGAAATATTTGTTATTACGAATTATTAATTTGCTGACTGTTGTCTAAGTTTTATTAGCTGTGAGCTTACAATAAAGCAAAAAATAAGTAAACGCAGATATAAAGTGATCGAGTGTAATTAAATCCCTTTTAACTTTGTTTGGCATGAAAAATAATGGTCTTTACTTTCACATACGATCCCAGTGGCGCCGATGGTTGTACAGCCTGCGATTATTTTTAGATTAGAAATGGCTCAACCGCTTTACGTAATTGCACTAGTCGCATGCGCAGCTAGTTCCAGAGAGTTTGCAGCTAAATATAGTCACAGTGCTGGTATGCAATTATACCTTATTATCGCATGTTTCCACTGGAAGCCTTGCCGCGTCTTGCCTGCCTCAGTTATTACCCGTTGCAGTTTCTTTAGAAAGTGTCAGATGTGACGAAATTGAAACGGGCATGCTGGGCAGATTACAGAATGGCCAGAGAACAGTTTCCCTTACATTTGAGGACTGCGTAATGTCGCGTGCGTGCCATAGGTAACTCCAGCAGTGGCTTTAGCACTAAACACCGCAAATTGCAACAAATTAAAGCAGAAAACTGCTTGCAATGTAACTGCCACTGATCGGCTCCTTTTGCTATGTAACCACAGTAATTGGCGTTGCACATAATCTCCTGTACCGAAGAGATCTTGTCATCAGCAATACTACTTTCATCTGAGCCCTAAATCGGGACAGTGAAGTGCGGTATGAAGCAGATATTGCTATTGCCACCTACGCAACGTACTGCACGCACCCATGTCATGGCCGATTCTGTATAGACCATCGCCAAGACCGTGAAAACGACTTGACACACATTCTATTGGGTACGGACTACGGAGTACAGAGCGCCTGCAAGTGATGGCACTTTCAATTATCACTGCATCGCGTCTGCGCCCACGCTGATTTATTAATCATTTTTGCCTGCAATGTTTTCGCTATGATATTTAACGAATACTTTCTCTCGTTCCCAGTTTGTGTTTTTTTTCTTTTGCGTTCTAACAATCTCAAATGCGCCTGTCATTCAAGTCATTTTCTCTATCTCCTAATATGTCATGATGACATTATTTCTAATCATAATTACAAATTAAGATTGCGCATTCGATGTTGCCTTGCAGATTTGAATTTAAATGATCAGCAGTGTAAATATGATTTTTAGTTGTCAGTTAGAAAATAAAAATCCCGTCAATTAGTATTGATACGTATCACATGGTTCGGATCCTGGTACCACCAGGTGTCCGTTTGAGATGTGATGTAAAAGGCTTTCAGTGAATCGCTCCGGTCGTAAATTTCCGTTGACCCAGATATGGTGTGATTAGAAACGTACGGCGTGGTACAGCGAAAATGTTATTTTTTGCTGGTACCAATTTATATCGGTAATGGAGCGTCGCGCACATGAGATGCGACGCGACATCCGCAAGTGAGAGTTTTGCGACTTGTCACCCAAACTGGTATGGGTAATACCGCGAATGTAATTATTATTGCTTAGACTAGAGAGCATTGATACGTCCGGAACAGCCTGTCAGCAAATGTGTAAGCGAGGTCGTTCATTAAACCCTACGTCATAAATGTCTTACGCCATAATTTAAGACAAGTATCTTATCGCCAGAGGTAGTTTTTTTATTAGTTTTGTTGTGCAGATTTTTACATCAGAGTGCGGTGACGTACGAAGACGGCAATAAAAACAAATACGTACTGTTGTATAATGCATTGCTCATTAATATTGGAAATAAAGAACCTAGTAAAATTTTATTTCATGAAAGTGTTAAAGAACATTCAAAGAATAACTGGTTCGAGTTAAAGATCCTTTTGATTATGGATACACTAAACCCAACCAAAGACAACAACTAAAGCTTAAAGCAGCTCCATGTTAGCAAACAGAAGGCCTATCAAAGTCAGTAACATAATCTATTGAACTAATTATACGGTATAATTATGTGTTGTATATTAATAAACCATCTAATATACACGATGCTCTTTACGTTGCTAAAAGAGTACTCTACTTGTTCATTTAGGAACAAATCACTTTAGAAACACACTTTACCGAATTTTCAATTAAGGGATACTTGAATTTTTCTGGGTCCAGTGCTTGCCCCTATTTGAAATAAATTATTTGAAAGAAAATAGAGATATATCATTTAAAAATTTCATCATGCGGCTCTAGATAACCCTTCAAACTATTTTATGAACTGTACTACTGTTTACAATTTAAAGTGAAAACGTGAAGCTTTCCTTTGCATTTTTGCCAAAAGCTTAGCCTAAAGCAGTATGAGACGAAGTTTTAAATGATACCACGCATTTGCCTATCTGTTAACACAACTTGGAAAATGTATCAGCAATTTTTCGTCAATAACCTATTACTACTACAGTTGCCTTACTTGCTTCATAGCCTATATCAGTCCTCGGCTGGACTAAAAGCCTCTCCTAATAAAGAGAGGATGGAATGTCTGCACAGGGGTTCTGTTCTCTACCTCCCTTTGCCGTCATACGACACCTGAGGGAGGGGAAAGAAGTGGTGACAAATTGTATTCTGCTCTGTCCTCACACGGCCATTGTTCAGTTGCCTTTTCAAAGGATATTCATAAATTCAATAAAGTTAATGAATCTTAAAATTTAAAGCTACTCAGTCTCATACAGTGCAATTTGCCATTGTTTGCAAACACGAGTATGACCAATCAAACCAAATCAGTCGTACGTAGCATGCTACTCTACATTATTGAAGATTTAACACGTTCTTTATGAGAATTATAATTAATTGCGTGCATCTTGTCATTGTGGGTTTTTATTATTCAGTGACGTAATTTAGTTTAAAAAGGCTAATGAAGTATTATTAAACAATATAACCATACAATGGACCGGGGGAAAAACTATACATGATTAAGTTATGAAAATCTCAAATTTATAAATTTTTGAGCGTGTGATGTATCATTTCAGCGGCATAAAGTCCACTGCTGGACATAGGCTTCTTCCAATGATTTCCAAAATGACCGATCTATAGAGCGTATTGCATCCAGCAAGATGTACAAAAATTTTCAAATCGTTTACTTACTTTACAGAAGTAAAACTAGCTGACATGACCTAAAATAATTTTAGTGGTCGACTGCCATCCAATTCTAAAATATTTTACTTCTATAAATTGTTAAGTTTCCTTGTTTGATCTCGGGACAGACGAACGGGGGCGACGAAGCCTCGCGAGCTAGGTCGTTCAACGACCCGCCAGGCCGCCATCCACACCGCAGAAGCGATTGTTTATACACCTCCATTATCTAAAACATTGTTCTGCTACTTCGTGACATTCCTTCGTAATCATCGTCTTATGTAGGTTAAGGTTTTCTGAAATCTTACCTGGGATGCTCTGTTGTTTCTATCATTTCTTTATTTCAAACTAGCTGGTGCCCGCTTCGTCTGCGCAGTGTCTTTACAAATTGTAGCCTATGTGTTATTCTGTATAAGCTATATTATTGTAAAGTTTCATTAAAATCCATTCATGATACATTATTTGTGAGTGCAATCACAATTCAACGAGTCAAACATGCAACTGTTTGTGACTATCACTAGTATTTTATTATCGGTGTTCATTCTTTTTGATTTTAGTAACATTTAGATAGATAGGTTGTTCCTAAAAGCTATAAATTCTTCTTCGAATGACCACATCATAAATATATGATAGAACTTCACTTCAAGTAAGTTCGTTTAATTATTAATTATACTAAATACGGGGTCTCCTAGAAATAGCGTCTGCTAAAAGTGTTCCTCGATTACTGTATTTTCTAATCGTTGTACATGCTGACTATTAATATCATCGTCGATTTGAATCGCATTTGATTTATCATGAACAAGAGCTTCACAAAAAGCTTTTCTGTTGGCGCCGGCCGCATTGTAAAGCTCCATACATAACAACTGATTTGAAAACCTACGTTTAAAAATACCGACATTCAATAAATATTTCACATGCCATAAAAAAAATTAAGACCCGTATGACCGTCGGGTCGCATAAATAACAATTTACGAGAATTCCTTTATTTTTTACGGCAGAGATTACATATTTCTAGTTGGAATTGGAAATGCGAAACGCTTTTATCTCTTCATTGGTCGGCTCGCGACTGCAGCGTATACTTTCGATTTGATCTTCTAAAGCCATGGTTCCACGGTACATATTAAGTTTAACGTTATTGTTTTATTTATATTTTTTTAGTTTGTTTTTAAAGCTCATAAGGGAGAATGCGGATCGCAGGACACACGCAGGCGCCGTGGAGTCGCGCCGCAACTTTCTACGCTCGTGTCTAGAACCCTCTTAAACTGTAATCTGCAGATTGACGCTTACTTGTAGAATGTTACGACAAGCAAATTAAATTACACATTAGCTACTAATAATACTCGATTATCGTTAAAATCTCCCTTTTTCTTTAGCTATGATTCTCTCTTACATTGAAATTTTAATTGGTTTTTACATTATGAGTAGAATTCTGACTTGTGATGGCTCTCTATCCAAAACAGATTACATTCCAAATAAATGCATATTTATTCAATTTTATCTGCAGTCAATATTTTTTGATACATAATCGCAGTTGAATTGTTCATGCTTTTGTTTCTACGTTCTTCTTTGCGTGTCGATGTCCACTCAATTCTTCTGGGCCCAGTTCTGAGCTACCTGTACTGCATTAGGACTGGGTTTGAACAGGTCCTCCAAGGTGCAGGTGCCGGGGTACTCTGGGGGGGCAGCTCAGCAAGTGTGCCATTGCCATTGTCTGTGGAGATGCCTACAGTCACAGACGTTGTTGTCTATATATTTCCACTTGACTAAATTTTATCTGCGCATTGTCCAACCTGGGTTGTCAACCTGTTAAAGCACTTTCAGGTTGGAGTTCAGGAGGCAGTTCGTTGCCGGGTAGGTCTCTACGTTGATAGATATTTATGTTTTATTGGTAGAAGAGGTATTACAGTAATTCTGTATTACAGATATATTAGCGTATATTGCAACTTGTTTTCTAACTAGGTTTTCCCGCACGTGACAGATCTTTTTTACAAACGTATCAAGTGTATACTTATAGATTTGCAGTTATAAAAATCTCGTGACTTTATCTTACACGAAATACGGATTATAATTATTTAAGTTACATATTCTTAAACAAAAATCTCTTCTCATTTCCTCTCGCGGGTCTAATGAAAGAAATTTCTTTAAAAATAAGTTGCACCGACGTACTGTTTACTTTTATAAGGTTTTGTTTGTAAAATTTTCAAGTGTACATGAACTAATAAAATAAATAAACAAAAATTAGGATTATTCTAATGTCGGAAGCTAGTCAATGCATACGGTTAACAAAATTTAAAAAAACAAGTGTATCGAATCATCGCTTACAAGCTAAATATATTATTTGAAGATTCAAAACGTTCAGACACAGATTTCGTATGAGTTAGTAACAACCAGGTCTTTTGGGTTTATTCAATCATTATACAACAGAAATTATTATCTACATTTAGACCGTAACTGTAAACGTTATAATTGTTAAAATACAATGCAGTGATAAATTGGTTAGTTTGATGACGCGAGATGACAATTGAATTGTAACTTGGTGTTTATTTTAAGACGTCGTAACAGATATTACACCTGCCTATATAGAAAAGCCCATAAATTGTGAAAATAATTTAGTTATTTTATTTGAAAGGTTGACTTTCATATAGCTTTACTACGTAATACTTTTCCCAATTGACGTATCGACGTTTAACATTTGCATCACTGTTCATTGGGTAGAGCCCTAATGAACTCAATACAATTCAAATTAAATTTATTGCACCACAATAAAAACACAAAAATTATTAAATTACAGAACAACCACAGAACTTCTTCCACGTTCCAATTAACATTTCTCTAAAAACTCCTTCAAGAAAAGAAATAGTACTGTAGCAATTGTGTACACGTTGCTATTTCTAACCAATTTCCAAAAAAGGAGGAGGTTATCAATTCATCGCGAACTTTTTTCTTTATTCACCGATTATTCACCAATTCGGAAAATTCTTTTTTTATTTGAAAGGTGGTCCCATAGAAATTTTATCAAAATCGATCGTGTAGTTTGGGAGTAAAGTCGGCTATAAGTTTAAAAAAAATATGAGAGGCGGGTTCTGTTTTTGGTATTACAAGTTATTTCGCTTAGCTATGATTAATCTCAAAATGATGCTTCATTGCGTTTACATGTTCATAACTTTATTAAAACGCTGACATTATTTACGCTTGTAATGACGAAGGTACGGTTAGTAATTTTATGACGTCGGTGAAAAATTCGCTCGTCGGGGCGGCGCCCGCGGCGGCCGGCGCCAGCGACGGCGCGCCGCAGTGCCGGCTTCTGCGAACCACCACTCGACACAAATCCTACCCAACACCTAATTAACATGCTTCGCTACTACTGAATACCACGCAGACTTAACAATCTGACAGAGTGTCAAATTGAGCTCGTAATCCCTGAAATTATATTTTGTCAATTCATTGGTTCGACATTTTAAAAATTGGGTACTCTCCTGGGTCAAAAATAAATTATTTGGTACTGTTGAGAAAATAAAATGGCACGAAATAATGTTACTTTTCGCGATCATATATCCATTTTCAATATGATTTTTTGGTCGATTCATTTATTCGACATTTAAAAAATTGGGTACTTTCCTGGGTCAATCATAAATTATTTGGTACATTTGAGAAAATAAATGTCACTTGTCATAATCATATCCATTTTCAATATGATTTAAGTTTCATTATTGCAAAAGACTGATACTAAGAGCGCTATTTTACTCTAAAAACTATGACGTTATCTGCCTGTATTTCATACAAATTCCATAGGAAATGTTTATTTTGATGTTAAGAAAAAGTACCTGATTCGACTTGTTGAAAAATAGCGAATTAAACCTTGCATGCCGAAATACTAGACACAATGGTTAAACAATGCATTCTCGCGTAGGTCTACGCAACGGCATATGAGAGGTTAATACCTATATAAAATAGTGTGTAAAAGTGTCATTAAAAAAAAAGTATAATTCTTATATATATAATACTTTGTTTACTTAAATTATCTACTTACATATATGTAAAAAACATTATACAATTAAAGATCTTAATGTGTTTAGTTTAGTATATTACAATTAATAACCAAAATTAAGGTACAAAATTAAGTTTCATATCTTATTTGAAGAAAAATTAACACATCTTATGACAGCGGTCGACTCCTGTCAATTGAAGGGTTTAAATATACCAACCGAGTTGAGTTTATACCTTGTAGGCTGTTCTGAATCCTAAAAAAAATGGTAATCGATAGTATTGTTTTTATTTGAACATGGAAAATAGTATTTTATCCTGTGTTTGTATTGACATGTAAAAGACATCAACGAGCTCGCTCAAAATTGACGTCACATTCCCAGATAACTCTATATTGAACTAAATTATAACTTGATTCAAAATATTAACAATTAAATCATAGTATAAGTAGAGGTAATGGTTTGGCGCGTTATGTTGTATTTTATAGTCAACGTAGTTAAATTTATTTACCGTCTATTTTACTTTTATTTGTTAGTCACTAACACACACGATAAGAAGAAGAAGACCGTCTATTTTATTCTATTTTGATCGATGACTTATATCAATTATGTGACAGCGTAAATGCAAATCATAATATTTTTTATTTTATTTGATTTGGGAAAAAAACAGTTACATAAATTTTCAACAGTCATAAACTTAAATAATGCAAAAACCAATTAAGACTGTTAAGAGGAAATCATTCGGCCGTATTTCCATACAAACTTATTCCACTGATTTCTCGCCGGATAGTGCAAGGAGAGCAATGATTTTTTCCAAAAAAAAAACTTTGGATATGTAAGCATGTCCCTATGTTTTCGTTTTTTTTTATAATTTTATTATTAAAGGAGATACGAAACTCCAAAAACTTAAAAAAATGATTAAATTTTCCACTGTGTTCCAACATCTACCAATCAAATATGACGAGTTTATATTAAAAAAGGAAAACATAGAAACACAGTCAAAGCTTTTCTTTAATTTTAAAAGAAAGAATAAATTAAATCGGTTAAGTTTGGGAGGAGAAATCAGGGGAGGACGAAACGTAGATTTTGTGTATTTTTCTTAGGTATTATCGGTCCGAGCTGCAGTTGTCCCTATCACACCCTACGGGGGAAGGTTTGAGGTTGGGGGGTGGTATAAGGTGTATTACACTTTGTGACGTGACACGCAGTAACTTATTTTATCGATATTCTAGTGTTGTTCATGGATATCGATACTCAAACGTAAACTCAAAAATGTTTATTCAATGTAGGATTTTATTTCATGAAGGTAAAAAAAGGAACCATCATAGTTTTGCCATGTCTGTCTGTCTGTCTGTGTTATTAGGTTAGCTCCCATACATGTTAAGTGGGAGTCAATTTTCTTTTCTCGAATAACCCATTGTGTGAGATATCGTTGAATAGGTATTTTTGAAGTGAAAACTTCTTTAGCGGCGTTGTGCACTTTTTTTGGAATGGGTAAAAAATGTTAAACTCGCGTCAGGACACGTGACCTGATCGAAAATTCGTAAGACGGATGGAGAGTAGACAGCTGGCGCGGCGTAGGAGAGGAAGTATCCCCCTCTCTTTCTACGGCGCGGCGAAAATGTATGCCTGCGCCTGCTGTTTCGTATATCAAAAATGCACAACGTTAATATTCAAGTTTTCACTTCTGCCGGCACTCCCAGAGTGCAACTCGTCGTTTTTTTAAAAACTATCAGGGCTGAGTAGGGTTTACAAATTAAAAAGTTATAGACGACCAACTTATGAAATGTACTCGGAAAAGGAAAATTTCATGCAAATAAAAAATTTGTTTTTAGACGTATTTAGTAGCGTGAGCTCAAAGTCGGCATTTGCAATTACGAAACTCTACACTGCGCGTGGCCCCACGGGCACTTGGCTAGTTTTATTTAAATATTATTTTAGTGCAAAAGCTAAAAACTACTAGAGATTCGGAATGACCACTGCTGGTAAGCAACTATCTGACCGGGCCGGATTCTGGATATAAATAAAATACGAAATACAAAGCTTAGGTAAGTTATTTAGGTATTTATTTAAATTCATTTTACATTGGTACCTTTAAAAAATATCTCTGCTGGAGGACTAGTCACAAAATATTTTTAAACGTTTGTTTGTTTGTTGCGTGCACCAAGCAAACAATCATATAAAAATATTTTGTGTATCGTGTCTATATATAATCCGGCTGGGAGATTCTCTCATTTCTCATAAGTATATTAATAATAATACAGTTTGTGATAAGGTTTAAACTTTTTTATCATAATAATTGTTTCACATAATGTTTATTGTTATAATGGTTCTGTTTATAAAACTGATTTCTTTTCTTCATAAAATGGTTTCTCATAATGGCTTTGTCATATTTCTTCTAGCAATAACCATAGTTTTACATAATGTATTTTGTTCATAATATTCTTAAAGACATATACATCTTCTTCTTTCTTCCCTTATCCTATTATAAGTGGTGTTAACTAAAAGATAATAAGAAAGATAGATAGAAAAAAAGAAGATAACAAAAAAGATAATTTTTAATCTCACAAAGTTTTATCCTTTCGGGCATTGTTATAAAGCTTATGAATATTAATTATGATTAAATATGTCAGATGCCTTTAGGCAGCCTGAAAAACCTAACACCAGTGTTAGCCACTTACATTTGGTTGAATATCCAGCAATCCGGCCAAATCACTATCGGTATCGGTTAATAAAAAACGTTTTCTTGACATTTTTTTTATTATTATTATTTTATATGAACCTATACTATAAATACAGAGCCGACCCCAAAAAGGGATTGACATAGTTGCTTAACATATTCCTGGGTGACAGAGATAATAATTGATATTTACCGTTGTGTAGTGGGTGCTCTACTTATAATATTGCAGACACAGATACATTTTCACGCCTTTATCCCTGACGAGGTGGATAAAGCCCAGGGCCGTACCGAACCCGAAAGTCATGTTTAGCATGATGGTGGGCGTTAAGATGGAAAGCAATCAAAATAGTTATGAGTTGCTAGCCACATCGCCTAACATGATTCAAATCTCTTCTATTTCCTTTTCCAGCATGGAAGATAGTATATTCGGTGGCCAAATCCCTTCCTTTCCTCTCTCTTACCGCTAAATTCCTAGAGATACGATGATTTCAGGTAAAAGGCAATCATAGTAAAAAGTTTCTAATACGGTTTCCATTCTTTGCCACAATACGTCATCTTCAATATTTTTTTCATAAAGTGAGCTTTTAGAGCTCTACAAAATAAAAAAGCAATAATTATGATTTTTTTTCCAATTATAGTTTATTGTCTTTAAATGTGCAGAAGTCATTTTATGTTCTATTCCTCCTTTAGGAGATATCTCAGAAATTTTGTACGGACATTTCACTTCTACAATAGAATCGTCTCCAACAAGACCATCAGGACTTGCTGCCAAAAACGGTTTTCGTTTTGTCAACGAATAATCCACATTTTGTTACCGGCAGTCCCGTTTCTTCAGTGAATTGTTGTATTGCTTTGTCTTCCTTTTCTTTACTATAATTCGTGGCCAAAGTGCCTTGAAATTGAGAATACAACAAAGATTTTAATAGTCATTTTACTGATGTTGTTTTTTGTTTTATTTGGTTCGTCTTCGCGAAATACAATTTTTCTTTTGCGACACCTTTCTGTATTTTCCTTGGAATATATAATATTGGTATACACAATAATATGGTGACATATAAATTTCCTAGAAATTGTATACAATTCCTGAATTTAACACATTTCCAATAACATAAATTTGTATATCTAAGAAAACCACCAACCTAGTGATTGAATGCGGTGCGAAACGGATCTGACGTTTAATAGCAAAGTGATTTTTTTTTCTTTAGCGGATAAATATAATTGCTTTTTAGTTCCTTATCTTTTCGAAGAAGAAGTTCCTTTTCTGTTACCCATTGTAGGTAAAAAGAGTAATCTGAAATAAAAAGATTGGGTACTTATTAGGTGAAGTAGGAAATGGTCTATGAAATTTGTCAAAATAAGTAGGCAAAGATACAGTAAAGAAATTTTTAAAGTGTAGCTGTTGATATTAACACAAGTAATATTGTACCATAAGAAATTTCTGGCCGGATCCGGCCGGATTGATGGAAATCCGGTCGGATCGGGCCGGATTGGAAAATAGACTGGATAATTTCGCCCGGTCATTAAAGTGTTAGAATATTATTGCAATATTTAGTATATACAAGACAAAAATATAGTTTATACAAGTAGTTGCAAGGTTAAAAAAAGGGGAGGGGATAGATTTGCACCCTAAAATTGATTTTGTAATAAATGAAAAATATCCTTATGACGATAAAATCTCAAAATCCAATACACAAGCCGAGTCAAAACAGTGAAGCAAAGTACCTAACAAGTCCAGTAAACAATAGCCAGGGTCTTATAAAGAAAAAAGACAAGTAATAGAATATACAAAACAAAACAAACACTCCGCATACGCCGAAATAAATTTGCCGACTACTGCATCGGCGAGCGCGCCCGGCGGCCGGGAGGGTGCGGGGTGCGAGGGCGGCGCGCCACACACACGCATCAGTGACAATTTACTCACACATTGATAGCTCCGTAATTTGGACACAGCGCGACAGCAATAGATTTTACAAATACCTATTTTTGAATTCTCTCTACCTTAATGTTTCCTCTTAACAACAATAATGCTCGATGTAGCTAGCAAAATACCCATCAGGGTATAAGTATTTTGTTTCCTTTTCCTTCTTCTCGCCCACTATGTCGTTTTGGGTCTTGCGGTATTTGGCTCTAGCTCTATCAGACTCAAAATACCCATTGGGAATAAAGACGTGATAGTGTATGTATAAGTAGGCATGTAATTCTGTGATTTGTCTTTGTCCCAACGTTTGGTATAGGTACTAAAACCATTCTTAGTTGTGAAGAGCTTCTTCTGCCTTACCTTTTCCCATTTTTGTTGGGCGTCGGCGCAGTATGTCTTATCCCTCCATATTCCTCTATTCCCCGTCATTCCTTCGTCCACCCCAACTATACTCATATCATGCTTAACGCACTTCATCCATCTTTTCTTTGGTCTTCCTCTTACTTTATGTCCATTTACTTTCATATTTAGTGTCTTTTGCGTTCTTTGTTGTAAAGAGCGTGGGGCAAAAAAAAATCCTTAGTTCTGGACATCACTGCTGTCTTTATAACTGACTTCCAAAAAAAGAAGAAGGTTATTAATTCGTTGCTATCTTTATGTATGTTTACCGATTATTGGAAGACGGCTGGACCGATCCGGATATTTTTTTTTTAGTTTTAAGGGGTATATTTCTGACCTGGTCCCATAGATATTTTATCGAAATCGGTTCTGGTTTTGAAAAATTATATATTATCAACTACTCTCTAATTATTGTTAACTAAATCGTGTAGATAAAATTAGGTACAAGCTACAATACAGTACACTCAAACTGAAAACTGCATTATTTAATGCGAGTGACCTAGATTCCATGCGATCGTTGTTATGTGGCCATTTGTATAGCGACCCGTAAATGAAATTGCCTGCTTCTCTTAAATATTCACTTTAAATTTCAAGAAGTGAATAAGCAGTTAATCTGTCAGCTTTTCTAATAAGATTTCTTTTTTGTAAGTAGTTCGCATGTGGTCTTTTATTTGTTGAAGAAATTTTTCAGTGAACTAAGAGTATTGCCTATTGACTCTGGAAAGAGGTGCCTATCCGGTTAAAAAATATATAGTTTTAGACTAATTGCAATAAAAAATCTTTGTATATGCTGACTTTGAAATCAGTGTCTCGTTTCCTGAGTAGGTAGAAATAATTTCAATAAGATACAAAATCCAAGATAATCAAATACATTTGTTTTTGTTGTAGAAAATACGTACATATATTTATTGGTATAAATGATTCTAATTTTCATTATAATAAAGCTCTTAGACCATTTGGTTTGCTTATAAATGTAACTATGTAGTGTACACATTATGTACAGACATACATACACGATAATGTCTTTATCCCTAACGGGCCAGATTGAGCAATTTTTTTTGAAGTAGAACCCAGGGCCGTTCTTGCGACCCTGGCCACTTTTAACTTGATGGTGGCCGAAAAGTTGGAAAAAGGAAGCAACATGGTAGTAGGTTTGCTAGCCGCATCACCTATTAACATGATTCGCATTTTCGCCCATTCCCTCGATCGGCTTCTACGGAAAGAGAAGCAGCTGGTATATTCTATCTAGTTTTTTCTTTGTTTTCGGACCATCAGGTACATAAGTATTTTCTTATTTTCCAGAACGTCATGAAAGAAGTTTAAAGTCTCTTTAAAAAATAACATACTGTGAAGCATTTGCCCACAGTCACGTTTTTTTGGTTCGCATTTCCTACATCTTTATAATCTCAAAATATTTTTGTGATTAACATTTGCGTATGGGTTTTCCCGGTATGCCGCTTATTCTCGAGTTCCGAAAGTTATTCCGCGAAACTGAAGCGAGAGTGTGTTCGTTAGTTATCACAATCAGCGTATGCGCGTCATTGGCACCGAAACTGCACAAACAAAATCACAACATGCAGAAGCTTACACTTACTGTTATGATAAAGCTAGACGTAGAAAAACTCAAAAAACTCAAACTGATTCTTTTTTATTGCGAAACTGTGTTTTAAAATGGTAATGGTCTAGGTATGCAGATACCTGCAACTATATTTTTAAAGGGATTGTTATACTGACTTCAGTAGATCTGAATGACCGAAGCTATTGGAAGGTGATAAACGCTGCAACAATCATATATATTCTTGCAGCGTGTTTTAGGTGATTGTAATTGTCAACACAAGCAAGGCTGTTCAAGTTTAACCAGGATGTTTTACATGCGAGCTTTGGACTGTCTGGAGCTAGAGCCTCCATGTATCCTTATATGGTCATCGTGCGTTCTAAAGACACGCTATTTATTAATATGTATCGGTGTTGAAACTTATTACTTACGTCCAAATCAGACAAAACTACATACGAGGAAAACATTCAACCAACTCTTTTATAAACTAATTTGTTCTTCCGCTAAATCTGGCAAATAAAGATGAATAGTATACTTTAAGAAAAAGTTTGTGAATGACCACGTTAGCGTTCATTAAGCTCGGTACGACTAATTAATACTGATTCGTCTGTCCCAAATACGAGTCCTGCATCACTTACTGCGCCGGCGCCGCTGCTAACTGTCCATAGAATTTGCGCATATCGATGTTTGTCTTTGCAATCGTTGCAATGTATCTTTTTGTTCTTTTTAGGGTTCCGTACCCGAAGGGTAAAAACGTGACCCTATTACTAAGACTTCGCTGTCTGTCCGTCTGTCTGTCTGTCACCAGGCTGTATCTCAAGAACTGCGATAGCTAGACAGTTGAAAATGTCACAAATTATGTATTTCTGTTGCCGCTATAACAACAAATACTAAAAACAAAATAAAATAAATATTTAAGTGGGGCTCCCATACAACAAACGCATTTGTATAGATAATGGTACGGAACCCTTTGTGCGCGAGTCCGACTCGCACTTGGCCGGTTATTATAACAAAATTCAATTTGTGTAGCAGATGTAGACAGACTTAATGCTAAAAGCACTATCTAACACCCAACCTTTGGGTTGTTACAGATATGTAGGTGGATTTTAAATTGTTTTAGTAGGTACGTAACTAGTATCAAATGTTTCAAAACCTAGACATTACAAAAAATAAGACTAAGTAGGTTTTTTTATACCGATAGCTACTTCAAAACTAATTCGATAAAAAATAAGACTGGTAAATACGATTTCTTTAAAAAGCATAACGTGCTTGCAATGTAGAATGTTTACTAATGGTTGGAAAGACGAGATGGACGGCTGATGTACCGTCCCGGCTCGGATAGGGCTACACAAAGCCGACTAACTGTACGCGACAGGATGACCCCACATCAGATGAAACAACGTATGACCATCTTAAAACGCATTCCCTACTGCAACTTGTAATGTTTTAAAACACGAAGATGCAATAACTTTATTAGTAACTAAGAATCCAAATAGCTGATAATGACTATAAACGACGTCCGCATTTGGCGAACGTTTTACTAATTTCGGTAGTTGAAGCTGTTGTTACATCAGCGTAGCAAATTTAAGTTGAATTCGACTGCTTGCATATTTTATGCAAATGAAAAACTCAGCAAGAAGCAAAGCCTACCATCAGTTTCGGTTGTGACTTTAAAGAAATATATTTCTTAAAATTCGAATATTTTGTACTGTCGACCGAACACGGCATAGTGTAAATCAGCGCCGTCACAAACCGTAAACCACAATAATCGTGTCAAGATATACCAACTGCAACATATGGTGTTAATTATCCGGAAACGTACCTAACGGTAAAATAGGTCATTCATACCGTTACATAATTCGCCCGAGGAGTGCATCGGATGAGAATTGATGTATGATCGAAGATGCTGGCATGGTGGCGGGGCGGGCGGCGGCGGCGGCGGGCGGCAGAGCTGCGCTTGCGACTCTCACCGCCTTATCTCTCGCGACCTCCGCCGGACGCGCACGTTCGCAGCGCTCCGTACAAACTGTAACCGCGCCGCGCTCGCGCTATGCCGCCGACCCGAAAACAAACTTTTGTGTTCGTTTACTTTTTTCGTTTTCAATGTGTAGGACGTAGTCCGGAAATGCGCCAGTGTTTTTACACTTTAGTGTCTTATTCATTTTACTAAAAAAAACTTTAAAGTTATTATTCAATACAATAGTTCAGTTAAAATAAACACAAAGCTGACTCGAATCGACGATGGTGTCAGAAGGGGCTCTGCCCGTAGTTTGGTGTGTACGCGATAATCAACTTGTGCCTCATCAGGTTTCCGGTGTTAAATTACAAGGAGCGGTGACTGGAGCTCACATAGCAGCCGTAACAGACTTTTTGCGTATGGTCGCCGGAACTCCTATTGTTTTACCACATACAGCTGTTCCTGAAAATGTCGATAACGATATCAATCAAGAAAAGGAAAATTCAGAGAAAGAAACAAGAAGACGCAAAATGTCAATGCAAGTGGAAGTTCCTTGTGTTTTCGTTACAGAAAGTGCGCTACAAAAAGCGAAAAGCCGGAGCAATTCTCTAGATGAAAAGGTATTATTTAAGAATCCTAATACATCTTCAACGACCAAAAGATATTTAGAGTTAGATAGTAAATCAAAGTCATTAGATATGAAAAGTTCTGACGACTACAACCCGACTCCCGAAAACGATTGTGTGAAATCATTTACGCAAAGAATAACTAGAATCATAGAATTAGACGATATTAATCCTGATATAGTAAATACTGAACCCGAAAAAGAACCACTACATAGAATAACTAGGATTATAGAGTTTGAAGATGATAAACCACCTTCACCAGTGTTAACTGAAAGAGAAACTGAAGTCACGCAAAGAATCACGAGGATTATCGAACTTAATGATGATAATTCCTTTACGACAATTACTAATAATGGTGAAGTTGATAAAGATTATAATCAAAGATTAAGTAGTATAATGGAGCTAGAAAAAGAAAGCTCTTTTCCTAGTATGACCAAAATTATAGAAATGGAAAATGAAATATCAAATGAAAGAAGAATTTCGCTTACAAATGAGCGAGAGACAGGTGGCGGAATGACTGAAATTTTTCCCGAAGAAGTAGTTGTAAGATCTAGTAGGCTATTAAATAGAAGTACCCCTAGAATAAGTGTCGATTCTTCGTGCTCCGAAAACTCTTACGTTAATATTGACTGTTTCAAGAGTTTGCAGGATGTGAGAAAAGAAGAAATGACGGACGGTGGTGTAAGTCCAGAACCATCACCGGCTTGCAAATCTGTTCGTTCCAGATTTCCAAGAAAAAAAACATCTGTATGTTCAATTGGCTCCTCGGACTATGATGACGAGGTGGATGTTATTTTCAAATCAAAGCCGAAATCTAGTCAGTGGTTGAGTCTCGATTGGATACCACCACCGCCCAAAGAAGAGCCAGTGATGTCGCATGTCTGTGATAAAAATGATTTTATATCTAAATGGATTGCTGATCAAAATTCACAAGAGTCAGGAATCATTGCTGATGAAAGAAGAAAAAGTCTTCCGCCAAAATCGAATGAAGTCTATCTTCAGAACATGAGAAGATTTAGCGATGGTTTACAAATATGTAAAGAGGACGCCGCTAGTGACTCACCAGCCACAGTAAAATGGAAATGGCACGACATTGTAAAACGTCATCTACAGCTATTGAAAAATGATAAAGGGTTTAGACGACAAAGAGGAAGTTGGATCAGAACTGCACGCCGCCTGTCGGGAACCAACGTGAACAATAAACACTTAGAAGGATTGCCTCTTGATAACTACATGAAATTCAACTCTATGCCGTAAGTATTTTCTCTTAATTAATGATTATCCGGTATATTTAGACAAACTTGTCTCTTTGGAATTTCTTATCATTTTCTGCCGGTCTACATGCTGAGGTAGACCAGTTTAACAGTGGAACTGGTTACCGTTAACATCTGACGAATGAAATAAAGTAAATCAAAGCTATTTCTATTACATTCCAGTCCCGTGCAAATGTTCATCGTAAGCCTTTCTATAATAGGTACATTTTCAACAATAAGTAAATGATATTCCTTGTTCTAAATCGATTAGGATTTTTGGCGTATGATAAGGCACCGGTCAAATCATGTTACGAGAAACGAGATCGACTCTAGACACGCGCTTCCGCAAGGCCGTCTGATTAGAATGCAGGGAGCTCGCGTCCAAGGCTACGCAGCACGGCCGGTCGCTGCACCGCCGGCCGCCGTCTTCCTCTCCGAACTTCAACGGCGGGATGAGAAGACTTCGCAGGAAGTCGTCGCGAAGGTGATGCACACAAAATTAAACTGTCGAACAATCGGAAGCGAGTGTGCTTTGAATTTTTGAAGTACGTTGGTTCGTGATAATGCACGCTTCCTCAACCCTCGTGAATAATAAGAAGTAAATCATTATTTTTAGCTTGACTTGTTTTAATTCCGTAAACAAACCATATGAGCTGCATATTATTGTGTAAAATATTGTTTGTATGGGTTATGTTATGTATGAAGACAACAATGTCATGTAATTATAAGTTGTTGATAGGTATAATTAAATGAATAAATTAGAATAAACAATGATAGCAGCAATTGCACTCAGGGAAATAGCGCCGGATGGTAGTTGAGGATCGGATACGGGCGTCGGTGTTTCACTCGCAGCTCAAACCTTGACGATGGCTCATGTTGCACAATATTATTATCATAGCTTTTCTTAAATAATAAGACAGCTATAAGTAAATGTACATGCCATGTTATAGAATGCAAACTCACAGCATTAATAAACATTTACACCACCGATAAGATAAGAATTATGCCAAAGTATAAAGTATAAAACGGCAATCTGCGATAATGGTTTCATTATGCTTGAGATTTTAAAACGCATTAAGTACTTGGTGTTTGGCATATGGCGGGTGTTCTGAAAACACTAGTGTTGTGTTTCAATGTTCATCAACACGCTATTGTGCTGAATGAATATACCTAAACGGATTTTGCCAGAAACAAACGCATTCACATCGAAATATTTGCTTGTTTTGTACATCTTCTCAAAGTTTTTTTTTTATCGATTTATCGTGTTCATTCCCAGAATTTAACTTTGAAATGCCCCTTTACGTTGTATGTACATTTAGGTGTAAATCACAAACTATTAATTTTTTGCGGTATCTCCTTTTATTCAGATATCTAATATCTGTTACCAAAATTGAATTAAGATAACAATGAGATAAGTATAATTAATTAAATAATAGGGATATGGCTAAGATAAGAATATCGGCATTGTTTTGTATATCAGTATTTGAGTCTCAAGCTCGTTTCCTCTAACGTAATTAGTCTGTAACAAAACAAATTACTAAGGTATATCAACTATCTTAAAATGTTGCTGTGTTTTAAGTGAAAATAACCTAATTTTCTGTGATTTTTAAGTGTAATGCCGTGATGTCGAATCATAATGCAACCAGATTTGGCGTTCGAAATTAAAAGGAAACTCATTTTGAACGAAAAGTAACTCCCATTTTTTACATTGGCTTTAATCAATTAATTGTCCTTAAAAATTTCACTAAAAACGTTTTTCTGATTCGTAATTTTCATAGATGTTTATGTGATTTTCATAATAGTGATTAAACCATTACAAGGTAAAATTTTACTTTAGTGCTATTTGATAGCTGGCTTGAACTTAACACATAATTTATAAAAAATCTTTAACACTGCCTATCATATTATATTCTAAATGATAAAAACTATCACTTTTAGCTGTTATTCTATCTTGACTGACGACCTCTGTGGCGTAGTGGTCACCATGCTAGTTCTCCACCCAGAGGCCCCGGGTTCGATCCCCGGTCAGGACAAGTTGGAAAATTACCTTTTCCATATGGTCCTTGGATGTTTATGTATATATGTATTTGTTATAAAATATAGTATCGTTGGGTTAGTATCCCATAAGTCTCGAACTTACTTGGGGCTAGCTTAATCACTGTAATTTGTCCCTATATATTTATTTATCATAGTGGGTTCAATAAGAAAATATAACAATCTGCTCTAAACGTGATTAATAAATAAAGTGTTAAAAATTGTCTAATAACATCATTGCTATTAGTTCACTTTCACTACGTCCAACGCAATAATTTAGGTTCCGTTTCGTGACGTCTCTCAGATACGTAGCGTCAAATTAGATTTTTTGTTATTTACAACTCTCGCTTTCTAGTCAAAATTATTGTTGATACCTAATGGGTTACTTGCTACTGTAGTCTCAGAATAATATAGTAAAGCCATGGTTATATTGTGACAATAGGTTAAAACATTTTATGTAATGTGACATAATATGTCAATGTCATCGCACTTATTCTCCTCGAATTTATTCTTTCTGTACCCAGTAAGTAATATTTAATTCTTTTCTTTTTTGAAATATTAGTATGTCAATATTGCCTTTAGGCAGCTTTAAAAATTTAACTTCAATTTTAGCCAATTATATACACCTACGCACAACAACAACCAACAACGTCAGCACGACTCCCCCGTATGTTCACTCTTCTTCGTGTCTGTCTTGATTTAAGCTCTTCGTTTTTCAATAATTGGAACTTCATATTCACGCACCACGATCTCTAATAATTGTATGTAGACACGTGTAGGAAAATCGATGGAAATGACTGGTTTCTTATCACCGGCACTGGAGGTCGCCTCTTGCGAAAGAACAATACAACAGGTTTTATGATTTGTTTTTACTTTTTATGCTTACAGTCCTTTGCTCGACGACCTCCTGCTGTAATTTTTACTCGTATGGATGTTTTCTGTCACACTGTATACTTTTTTTTTGTCCTTTTTGGTACCTTGTAAAATATACAGGAATTTTAGGAGTATTGATTTGATTGATTATGTTAACATATATTTGATTTTTGTTTTTTAACCCACCTCCAAAAAACGGACAAGGTTATCAATTCATCACGTTTTTAATTTATTTATTAAATACTAGATACACCCGTGGGCTTCGCTCCCAGTAGGGATTTCTGGACCAAAACTACCCTGGATATCAAACTATATCCATATCAAATTTCATCTAAATAGGTTCAGTGGTTGAAGCGTAAAGTGATAACAAACAAACATACAAATATACAAACTCACTTTTGCATTTATAATATTAGTAGGAAGTATGTTAGTAGGATTTATTGACCAAAATTGTACAAAAGGTGAACCATAATGCTAGTGCATTCTCTACAATACACGTATGTGTTTTGTTTATGTATGTTAAAAATACATATTCTTAATATTTACATACCAATACATTCATATCATATACACTACACATTCATATATTCATTCAAATCAAAGACGTCTGGACTAGACGGACGAGGAAGAAAAACTTCCGAGGCGGTTCAATAGAAATTTTATCAAACTCGGTTGTATAGTTTGGCGGTGAAGTCGGTTTTAAGTTTTAAAATATTATGTTTGTTTGTCAACTCTGTACTACTGTATCGTAATAGTTAACAGTAGATGGTCATCTTCACCTAAGCGTGGCATGATAAACATTTCGCAGTGCCTCCAAGACAATCGATTTTAATTTCGCATCATGCCCTTACGTGTTCTTCAAGAGGCAGTTATGCTTGACGACGTATTGTTAGGTTTGCTAATTGTCTTAGCGTTACGGACTTCGCCAAATGTTCAATTACATTTCCTTTAACGTCACTGTATTGATTTAAACCATCATTAATCACTTAAACACAGTCGTACTACCAAGAATCTTTTGGATTATGACGTCTCTTAGTATTTCATAAATATTTATTTCATTTTGAATTATACTTTTAAACTCTACATTCTATGGCTGCTTGTAAGTGGGAAGTCCTTCTTGAAAATTCAATCAATGTCGCGATTTGTATGATTGTTATCCTTATCTGTCACTTGTCTGAATAAGTAACGGGCAAACCCATATAGCTTGCAAAAATACCGTATAACTTATTATCTGGAATGGGGTTTTGAGTTCGTGTCTTTCAACAGTTTTAACACGACTTGAGTTTTCCAACAATGCTAGACACTGAAAGAAAATTCTTTTTGGTCTTAGCAAGGTCAATTTTCGTAAGAGGTATGTTAATAGCTAATCGATTAGCTATTAAAATGTATGCAAGTAAAATGGTCATAACAAACTTATTACCTGTAAGTGAAGCATATAAAATGTTCCCACGTCATTAGCTCGTAGAACAATGTAAGATGAGATGCGATCGCGGGACCAAATCCAATTTACTCGGTACTTGGAGGAGGATAATTGCACGCATGGTCGATTAGTGTCTATTTAGCAAAACGTTATGTTCCACGTGTATAAAATTACTCGATGCATAACATTTTGTTTAATCGTTTTCGCAAATACGTGTAAATCGTTTACGACTAGATGTATACTCGTTTATGAAATTACTTTCCCATTAAATGTTATATTCTTTCTTATCTTACATTGCATTATAAAACTACTGCTGCCAATCGTCAGAGACAGAAGCAGTATCTGTCTCGTTTTATTAGATGCTGCTGTGCACAGTTCCAAAATTGTTTGAAATGTATTTTAAAATACTCAAAGTACTAGGTATATTATTGTCATCATAATCATCATCAGATCTTTTTGTCTCCACTGCAGCACAACCCTCTTTACTACCAGAGCCATACTTGGCTACAACAGCCAGAGGACTTTACCCTACACTCTCCTCGCTGGCCAGACGGGTTGGAGAGGTCTCATTTTTATAAGCTTCGTTTAGCTTGTATTTTCTACGTCGCCTTTTACGACATCCACGGAAAGACTTGAAGTTTCCCTATTCTACTCAACCGGAAACCACACGGCTATATACATATATTATTGTAATAGGTACTTTACATTTTTTTTTTAACTTGGAGATGTTAGGAATAGTTCGAAAAGTGAACATACTCATCACATTCAAATATTTTATATTTTTCATAAAGTAAGAGTATGGAAACTGGTTTTCTAATTCCAGTAAAGCAACAACGGTTTATTTATAAATACGAAGACCTGTTCGTAACTTGCAACGAACTTATCTCGCAGCATAAAAAGTACATGTAGCCCTTTTTATGATGGAATGATTTCTAAATCCGTCAGTTCTCTCCCCAAAGAACCAACCTGCAAGTTTAAGGCAAGTCCTTTTCCATCGTAAGAGGGAGGCCCTATAATTAGATTGGCCATCTAGCAAGCCTGTAGGCGAGACTTGCTTAGCAAAAAATTGTGACTACATCGACACGCGAAGTTCATTGACCGGCGCCTCCACTTTTAACTAGTTATTAAATTCTCACAGCGAAAGTTCATTCATTTTGATGACACTAATCGAGTGGGTCAAAGAGCTCACAGTTTTTCACTAAAATTGAACTTACCAATTATTACATCATTGTCAAATTCCAGGGATCATTATAACATAATTTTTATAATCATCTATTCTTTTTTGACATCTTTGTAAACCGGAACGCTAATGATGTAATCATGTCATAAGTAGGAAATTCCGTTTCCCCTCGTTGTCGTTATCTCTGCCCACGAAATTGTTTTATGTTGTATTTTAATATTGATTATATTATGCAAGATATTATTGGTCATATTTGGGCATTTGGTTTTGCTCTATCACAATATGGAAATGCGAATGAAATGTCACAAATTACTATTTTGACTGCGATTTGTGTGACTGTATGAGTGAATAAAGTACTTAAGTTTAAAATTATTTTCATTTTCATTCATACGAACTTAACGTTGTATATTTATGTTAAAACCCTCTCCTTACACTTTTATTGACTTTTAAAGTCTAGACAGAGTCTATATTTGCACATTGCTGCTATTTGAACTTTCGAAAATCTGCAATTGAAACAAAGACAAGCAAATACACAGACTAGCAGCCTTGTTTTAAATGTATTGTTTGAATATGATCGCAGACTGTATAGATATTTACTTAGCTTCTTTCCATAGGAAATCTTTAATCAATGTTTATGTTATAGGCTCACCCAACCTTCCAGTATTTTATCATGAATATTCCGAATCCTGCCATTTCTTCACGTATTTGCCCTCAAGCATGTGACCGAATTTGCATTTTGGCAATATTGTTCCGCAAGCAACACACACATTGTTCAAAAATTATCTTTCAATCTGTTTGTTAACAAAACAACTCACTCGTCATTGAAGTACGTCTTTAATATTGTTAGCTTATCATGTCGTGATTTTTCCCTATCTAGAGCAAGGAGGTTTTTGTTATTATGATTTTTAACTTCATTTCAATATTTCCATCAGTTTCTACGTCAGATATTATACCCAATCTACATTATCAATGTTTATCATTTCTAAATCCTCACATTTGTCATTAGTGTGCACTAGGCGAATATTTGCCTACTAAGTAGCATATCAGTGATTCAGATGACGATTTCTCTTGCCACTAACCAGGTCAAGGTCACTTCATCTGTCTGATTCGGCACTTAGTAAAATGTTTTAGCGCTTCACATCAAACAGCCCAGTGAATAACATTTCCGTTTTTATACAACATCGTAAATAGAAATGCGCTCTACTATTCTTAGAAAAGCCGGTTTTTTTATTGGTAACGGTTCCGTTATAGCTCGAGATTTTTTAACGTCACTGTTCTATTATGTTGTTATATTGTCTGTGTTATGTAATTTATAAATTTAAAATTTGCATGCCAATTTTAAATGATGTAATAGAAATAATAAAAGTGACTAGAATGTCAGTTTTATTATTTCTTATTCCAGAATTAATTATTTCAAAAAGTATAGCATTCGTTGCTCTATTTTTTTTTTAATTTAGCGTTTTGTTAGTTTTCTTGTTATGGTAAATAATTTAAAACACATAATTTTTTAAAACAGTTCATGTGTCCTAAAATGTTAACTCATCGGCCCCGTAGTTTCTGAGCGAATTGGCTGTGACAGACTGACAGACATACAAGTGAGTCATCCTATAAGGATTCTTTTTCCTTTTCCTACTTTTGTTCTTTAGTTACCCTAAAAATACGAATACAAATGCGTGCGTTAAAATAACTCTTACATATAATAAAACAGTAACAATCGCGTGCCTGTACACTTAATATATTTGTGAAAAATAGAGAGTCATCGTCGTCATTTTAAAAATTTACACGAGTGAAATTGCGGCCACAAGCTTAATAGTGTCTTTATAAATACCCTGTTTACAGAATCTTAGTTTTTGGTTGCCTCTTACAATCATTTTGGAAATATCGCCCTATCAAATAATGCGAGAAACAAAACTGATCGATATTTTATGTTATCGGCGCCAGTTTCTTTATTGTTGAATACTATTCAAATTACACTGTCGTTTGAAATAGTTTTACTTAATCTCAGTTACAAGTATGATCTATTCCGCCTGCGTTTTCCACCTTGAGACCTTCGTCCGTATCTACATGTAACCGATCTATGACCCTAAAGGATGCCCTTAGTGCGTGACGAGGTCTCCAACCTATTTATAGTCAAAGCGCCCTTTTCACGCGTTAATTTTACGATTACGAACGCATATATTAAATACATATGTGTTAATAATCGTAAAATGCTCCTTTAGGTAATTTTCCTGTTTGCTCTGTGTAAAAAGAAAATGTCATTATCATAAAGCATCACCATCATTGCTATTGCAGAAACTCTCACACTTATTTTGTCTTCGTATCTTCAACCTCGTTCTTCAATCTTGTCTAACGTCGAAGATAACCCAAGCACACTATAATCTTCGATAACCCTCCGCCGCGATTTTACTCAGAGGCTATTATATAGTACTAGAAAGCTCCAATTTGGCCTAGGTATGTATGTTTATCAATCACGGGTTTTACGGGCATACTGATACATAGAACAAACGCGTAACATACGCGCGCTAACCAAAAAAGAGACTCAAAGGACATGTATAATATTGTCCAGTGTTAAAAAAATACGGCTGTGGATACAAGTCTGATTACACAGAACAACGCGTGGCATACGCGCGGACCAAAAATAAAGAGCAAAGAAAAAATGTATACCTCCTGTATCTATGCAAAAATACTCAAAATCAAAAAAAATATAAAAGTAAATAATATACATTTTACAGGATGCCAGATAAGGTTTTTTGAGTATTTTATTAATTATAATTAAACGACACTGAATCAGTAATTTCCAATAGGAAACAATCCCGTGACGTCATGAAACTATTTAATAAAATAGTACAAATACATTAAGTATTTCGAGCGTAATTGTGGCACATAATTATGTCCGGACTTCCACTATATTTTTTTTAAATCTTTGTTTTTTGTATGTTGATAAGAAAAACACAGGCTACATGGCTGAATGAACAGTAATAACCCTAAACTTATATTTTCTATTCATTAAAATATAGAATCTACGTGTTATTTCTCAGTCTAAATCAATTCACGTGATTTCTTTTATTTTCAGACATAGATAGGAGTTGAAGTGAATTACACGCTCGATTATGCGAAAGTTGGAAATACGTTTTTGTTTGTTTGTTTTGCTACCATGTGGTAGTCTTATGACTTTGTATAAACGTGTCAATTTTCATCACGTTTTGTTTAATACACAAAAACTTTACATTTTCAAGTTTTGACTTAAATTTTTGCTGCTAAATAATGCTCACAAATACTGTCGGTACAAAAAAATGCGAGTTCATTTGAAGCCGACTAAGAGTAATTTATTTCAAGTTTCACCAACTGGAAATTCGCGTTCACATCTGTATTTCCACTTAGTGAACGCCACTTAAAATATCGTAAAATTGCCTGAAAGAGAACCCACAATTTAGTAGTAAATTACGGTGCAAAGGTTCATCTGTGCTTCTGTAGCGGAGAGTCACCAGGCCAGACAAAAGCAATCGAGTTCAATCGAATCAAGATCGATTTTAAAACCATAAATAATAATTACTCAAACATGTTGTTGGAAAATGCTCTTTATACATTTTAATCATTACGTCATTATCCCAGCCCTTGTTCCGCCCCCTGCTGAGCATATAACTTTCCTAATAGTACAACATTAAGGGCTCAAGTTATAGAAACTTTTACATTACTTACTTGTTACTAGTACTTACAGTATGGACCTGTCTAGGTTCGAATCCAGCTAATGGCGAATTTTGTCCTCACTTATCTTTTAAAGTACCTGGGCCGGCGAAAGCCAAACATAAGACTAATCTAGATCGATTGTTTACCCCCGAAAACCCCCATATACCAATTTTCAGCGAAATTGTTAGAGCCGTTTTCGAGATCACAGAAATATATAAATAAATATACAAGAATTGCTCGTTTAAAGGTATAAGATTTAAAAATAAGTGAAGTGTTTTATAAGTTGAAATTTATTACTTAGAAGGCTTTATTTGTTTGCGAGTATTTATAAATTGTGCAATATTTTATAAGAAAAAACCAATATTTGTTATTGCTAGTCTTGCGATCATTCACCTTGTTCTTCAGTTAAACTTGACCGGTATTAAATTCTGCGAACCACAAGGTGACATGAATAACGAGGATTATGCATTTATTTCGTCATGATTTCTTTCCTCTCTTATGTGGGCGGTTCAGCTCGGACTTCTCTGAATCTTTAAGAGGAAAATGTATCTTCAATATTCATAACACACTAGTTATTGCGGTTTCAGTAGCCCTGATAATAGCTTCACAGAACTACAAGTACGTCACAAGCATCAGTGGGTTTTCTAAGGTGTGCAAAAGAAAAAAGAAAACAAAATAATTAAGGGATAGCTTTTAACTTCCTTTGATAATGCAGAAACTGGAATATTATAGTATTATATTACACACAGTGGGGTGAATCTCAAACTCGTATGTCAAGACATAGACTTCGTTATGGATACAATAGATCAACAGCACTTTCAGGTACCCACTGTTAAGCATAGGGCTCTTTTTGTCTATCAACACCATCACATAATATTATTTACATTTTTCTGTAAATTGTGGCAAAAATTTTGGCAATCATTAAAAATTCATCAAATTATAATAAAGAACCATCATATTATTTTATAATTAGTAGTCAAAAAAACGTGATAGTAGTCTAGTACGAAGCTGCCGACCTCGGGGCTGTCGCGGGGTTTGTTGCAATACCGCCACCATTGTCAACTCCTGTTGTTTTGCAACGAACCTGAACTCCGATTTGACAAGCCGAGAACAATTGCGATAGTTGCAGATTCATTTTTAACAATGCATAAATAATCTGACAATTGGGTAGTTTCCTGCGTCAAAAATAAATTACCTACTTGGAACTGTTAATGAAATAAAAAATATCACAAAACAATGTCAACTGTCACGATCATACCTTTTTAACGTGATTTTAGATTTATTATTGCAGAAAAACTGATCACATTTTTTTACCGTCAAAACAAACATTTTCTTATTCATCATTTCAGCCGCATAACGTCCACTGCTGGACATAGGCCTCTCCCAAAGATTTTAAAAATGACCGATCTAGAGCGGCTTGCATCCAGCGTCTTATTCATTTGTATGAAATCCAAGCAGATGACGTCATAGTTTCTTGGAGTAAAATAGCGTTCTTAATGTAAGTTTTTCTGCACTAATAAATCTAAAATCATGTTGAAAATGGATATGTTTATAATGAAAAGTGGCACTATTTATTATTTTATAAACTGTACGGAATAATTTATTTTTGACCCAATCAACACCATATCGTCGGAACAATTTATCTTCAGTTGCATATCGCCTACTATGAGATCACGTTTTGCTCAAACAACAAACAAATTCGTTCCGCTAAATAACGGACAACTTGAGGTTAATCGAATGACTGCATCATCAATAGAATTGAAATTCCAAAAACTATGATTACGTACGTGAAGCATCAAATAATAGTAGGTGATAGTCGAAATGCGTTATACAGGTGATTTTATAATTCATTGCTCGTGTCGGCTTCTGTATACTTGGGACAATGTTGTCTTGTCTCGGGTCTGTACGTCGATTGAATGTTGAATGCCACTCATTCGTGGGCGATGAGTCAGGTTAAGGCACTTTCTGTACTCAAGGGACTTTAACCGACCAGACCTCCGAAACGTCGTTTATCTGTT
Source organism: Acrobasis consociella (assembly GCA_963555685.1). Taxonomy (NCBI): domain Eukaryota; kingdom Metazoa; phylum Arthropoda; class Insecta; order Lepidoptera; family Pyralidae; genus Acrobasis; species Acrobasis consociella. Next base: position 10,516,380 of record OY743122.1, read on the forward strand.
ACATACGTATGATTTTATGAACTATATTATGTTTATGCGTAATGCTTAAAAATAACCATTTACGTACATTTATGCACATAAAAAAGTTAATTGTTTTAGAAAAAAAAAGTTATATTTAGATTAATAGATAGTAGAATGATATAATTTATCTTATATTTAATTCTTAATTTGCATTGAATCCAGGCTAAACGAATGATGAATCCATGTATGTAAATAAAAATTAAGATACACCTCTCCCAAATTGCGCAATATAGATACTTTATTGTGATAGAAAACGTACAAAGGAACGACAAAATAACACAATTAAAAAAATAAAACAGCACATACACAGCTCCATTTACGCCATTCGATTGTAATTGAGGTTGTCCATTTCAGTTTCCAGTTGATTGCGATCCTTGAACGCGCATTTGGCTTTATTGTTCTAAGTTCTAAATAGACGTCGTTTTGTTTGTTACAGATGGTACTTCCGGAAAATAAAACGAATCGAGGCGGAGAAGAAGCTGCTTCTGCCGGAGAACGAGCATGGCGCTTTCCTCATTCGAGATTCAGAGAGCCGACACAACGACTTCTCGCTTTCAGGTCAGTTATATTTGTATTTTGTGATAGAAATGGTTCTATCTGTGCTGAATCAAGACAAATACCCATACCGGACTCTAATGATGAATTCAAAAAATTAAGTCTGCTCTGATGAGTAGCAAGACGATAAGACGAAAATTTATTCTTAGAAATTATTCGTGCTTTCTCAGAATTTGATTTATATCAAAAAAAAAGAACGTATAATCAGTTTGAAGATTATGATAACAGGAGGGAAAGAGGAGGATGTCTTCGCACCAGATTACTCTTGGCTCTGAAGTGTTCGATTGTAAAGCGCTGTGCACATGTTAACCTGGCAACAAACATAACATCGACCTCGAACAGCCGATCCCGATGCAAAACCGGTTCCACTTTTTCTAAGACCCTAGAACGGCGTGGGAACAAAGACTTCGCAATGCACAAGTCCTATTTCTCATACTAATTGCTATTCTTAATCCGACGAGCATACGGTCAGTATCCGTTTATACATTGAACGAGTTACCAGTAATTTATTAAATATGTACATAGTTCGTGTCTGCTTGACAGCCTGAATAATAAACACCGTCTGTACTTTTTGCGATACATTTTGCAAGACAAATTGACAGTTTCTATCGATTGAAACTCCAAAATTAGAATCACGTAGAACGCCTGGTCTTTCTAGCAAATACCTAAATGAATAGTCATATTTTATTTCAACATAATATCATGTTTAACCTAAACTTGGGGTCAAATTGAATGCGAAGATCTTGCAAACAATGTTTTTCTTGGTCGACGTCAGAAATTTTTTAAGTGCAATGGTAGTAATCTAAACAAACTCATTTCCATAAAATCTCGGAATTTGTGTAAAAACTTTAATTACGCTTATTCGTGACTAGCTTTGACTAATGTGTGTAAAAAATAACCAGACAATACGTATTACACGCATTAAGAATATCAAGAAACAATGTCTGGTAGCGAAGTCGCAATACCTACACAGATGTACCAGCAAGTAATATTGTGCATTTATTCAAAGACTTGATTCGCATACCGCCGCTTTGTTGCATCATATTGACATAACTGGGCCAATCCATCCATACCTCAAGTGTTTTATTCACATTCTTTATCCTGAGGAGACTGCGAAGGTTCTTTACGATGCACGACACTAGGCTGGCATGCAAATTGCTTATGTATGCAGATTTCCAATTATCCCGAAACGACACGCAACTCAATGAGGAAACGTTTACGTGTTACAATTATAATGGAAGTATGAATATTAAACAACTCGAACATAGTGAAAACCCTGTGATTCATTGATACTGTTATTAGAATAGCCAACATATTATCAATATTACATTGTATTTATATTACTTTTACAAACTTCGCCAATTGGACACAACTTGTGTCCAGTCCAGATCAATTGGTAGTTGGAATAACACGAATGTTAGTACATTATTATTGGTTGCAAATGTTGCAATACTGTGGCAACAGAATATACAATATGACTGATACAGATTTTTCAATAATTTTACTATTATATTGTTGTTTTAATCTCATGCCAAGCATACTATAAAACATATCATACTAGTTGTGCCTGTAGGCTCATATACTAGTTGTCGCTCCCGGTGGGAATTTCGGGATAAAAACTATCCTTTGTCCTTCCCCGGATCTTAAACGATATCTATACTAAATTTCATTTTAATCGGTCCAGCCGTTCACGCGTGGTGGCGTGACCAAGGGAAATGGGGATTCATTTATACCTACATACTAGTATATAGATTTTTATATAAAAATCTTTCGTCTTAATTGGTCCGTGGGAACTAACCAAATTAAATCCCTTTCTTATCAAACAAAGCATAGACAGATTATACGACCTATTTTTGCACAGCAATAAAGTCGAACTTTTCCAATAACTTTCTGAATGAACGAAAGTAAAGTTTCGATTCTTTGTCTTCAGTTTAATGCATACGACTGTTCAAAACCTTGATACAATGGTAAAAGTAAAATGATATTTGCATACACAAAAACATATTTTTCTACCAAATGTTTATTGTAGAACCAGTGAATTTCTAATATTTCACTTTGAGTTTGCTTAACCGCAAGACGTGACAAAATACGTCATATTAGGTTTTTGGGAAAGTGCAGTCAATATGCCTTCTTCAAATTGTAGTACTTGTAGTGCCTTAATTTATTTGATATAGTATTTATATGGATTTTTAAACACGCAAAAGCAGTCTGCTTTATCATGATCACTTATTACATCAATTAAAGTTAAAGTTATGACAAATAAATTTAATGGCAATGAGGTAAATACTTCCTCATTAATTTATTTATGTATTTATTCCCAGGATGAAGAACTTGTGCACAATGAAGTAAATTTGGTTTTAGGAAACGTTTAGAGTTTCTTTGCCTAAAACGGAACATTGGCCTAGATGTACTTGCATATTTGTTACAGTCTGTCATTTTTTAAAATACTCGAATTGTACGTAATCTCTTCAACACCAAAAGAATTAAATTCAATGTCGTCGGTCATTGTGCTTTTTAATTACCTTATTGCTAACCTTGTTCCCGTATTGTAGTGTACATATAAACATACTATTCTATTGTTACTTCTTTTCTAACTTAATTTATATATTCCGAGAATATTTTTTAAATATCTTATTTAGCCATAGTTATAACATTAAACTTAATATAGGTATGTATAAATACGATACATTAAGCTCTTTTTCATAAACCTGATGAATTTGGTAAGCTTTGAAATTGACGGGTTGATTTATTATATGCTTAAATCTTGGCTAAAATATTCTAATCTTTGAGAAGGGTTGACGTGCGGTTCGCGCCAGCTCGTCCAAAAAAGTGATCAAATTTGAAAACGCCAGGAATATATCAAACTGCTGACAGCTGGATACGATCAGTATAATATCAGAAGACCCCAAAAAATCTAAACATAGGTAATGTTTTTAAATAAAGTTGATTGCGCATCTTTTAATATCACACTAAATTGATCAATAATTGAATTACTGACTTGACTTGAAGACTGACCACAATATAGGAAAGTCCAAAATCTACATTAATATCTTAGGAGAAGAAGAAAATAAAATGTCTATTTTAATCCGCAAACTGAAACGAATTTCTCACATAATACCTTATAATTATATTCACACACATAATAACTTTATAAACCCATGTATTCCATAAAAGATTATTTTGAGTTACCACCACTTGTTTCCTGTGAAGGAAAACATAGTGAGGAAACCTGTACACTAGTTCACTAGTGTATAATATAATGACAGTCACTGAGCTACTTCAGATACCTTTTATAAAAAGAGCACATGTATTTACAAGTGTTTGTACCTAATAAACCTACTCGTACCTCATATATTATTTCGAACTACATTCAGGTTGACTTCAGGCCATCAATACTAGAGTACATTACGTTTGAATAAGTTATGTAGCGCTAACCCTATTCTAAAAGTAGGTTATTGCTCTCGAAAATTAAGTGCTGCATCTAATAAACAAACCATCAACATCAACTCGTGTGGAATGAACATTATTGTCTAGATAACTGTATTTATTTTAATTGTAAGATATTCATTCATGCACTAACATTTTACGCATGTAAAAGAGGTATAGGCATGACGAATAAAAAAATATTTTTCCCATCGGTTAGATCCTTAAAAAATATTGTACACGTATGATTTTTACTTACCGGTGACGTCGCAAGCCCCCACTCCGGAACTTTGATGCTCCATATACCTATATCTTTGAGAATTATAACTTTTTTAGAAAATTGAAAATATAAAAATGAGTCCATTATTTTTTGATAATCTAAAAGAAGGAACTAATTACAATTATACTTTGCTGACCCTGACGTCACCCCTAATTATCACCGAAATATGGTTAAAAACGGCCCCACTAAGTTTTCAGTCAATCGTTAGTACATAGGAAATTATCAAAACTAGCAAAGTTAGTAGCAAAAATGTAAAGTTGCATTTTTTTAAAAATAGATATCAGATGTTTTTGTTCGTCAATTGCACTAGACCAGACCTAGGATTTTTTAAATATTACTTTGTAATTTTTTTAAATCTGCTTTAAATTAAGTTTCATGACAAAAATACCACTGATGACGTCAAACTCGCTTAGCTTGTGAGTTTTATTTCGTTTTCCTAGTTTAACAAAGAAATAAATTATTTACTTGATCTTCCTTATTTCATACTGATATTTTATATGCACGTATTTTGCAATTTAATTATTATTATATGTATTTTATATAACGAGTAAATATAATTAATGAAGAATCTCTAAGATATTTTCCTACAACGCATAAAATGAAAATACATTGTCCTTTTCTATAACGTTTTATTTATTTTCTTATATCGTTTACTTGCCAGTACTGGCAAGCGAAGCGTAAGACACCCATCCACAAGGTGGTCTGACAGCCTGACCAAGGTCGCTGAAAGCCACTGGATGCAAGCCGCTCTTGATTGGTCATTTTGGAAATCCATGGGAGAGGTCTATGTCGAGTTGTGCACGTTATGCGGCTGAAATGGTGATGATGATCGTTTTCTTATATTTAACCCGTCGAGCGGCGCGGCCTCTTATTGGCTATGTCTATTCGTAAATGTGGCAATACCGTTCGAACCTCTGCCGGCCTTGCTGTCCTATGTTTATCTCTATCTAGTAAGCACGAATACGACGGGATACTAAATCAATTTATATTCAACAGTGCGAGATGGCGACACGGTGAAGCACTACCGAATCAGGCAGTTGGATGAGGGCGGCTTCTTCATCGCGAGACGCACCACCTTCCGAACGCTTCAGGAGCTGGTGGAACACTACAGCAAGGATGCCGATGGACTCTGCGTGTCTCTGAGCAAACCTTGTGTACAGGTTAGTTTTAAAAATTCTATAAAGTAGCAGTGGCGGGGTCTCCTTAGAAGCCGATTCCCATCGGGTTCCCTTACGGGTAAAATACGAAAATTTTCGAAGGTTATTCAAATACACACATAGTGATAAATTTTGTACAAATATGCTTAGAGGCAATTACTCACACTAAATTAATTTAAAAAAATGCGAATTAAAAGCGGTACATTGATCAGCTTACGTTTATTAATTTTTATAACCTAATCAGGTAGGTATTTAATTCGTTTCATAGTTTTATAGCTGTAATAGCCTAAATTCTTACCCAACGCCACTGTAAGGTAGTTTAAAACCAAGGCATTTTCTTTCCTAAACGAGAGTGCTTTCTTCATTTTACAATATTTTGAACACGACCCTCTCTGTACTACCAGAGCCATACTTAATATTTTTCATTACACATTTTAAATGTGATTATGTGACTACATTCCTATTTATAAATAAATTATCTACATTGAGTTGGCAGATGTCGTCTCTAATATTTTTATAGACATTAAATGCTGTCTTATCGTAGATATTACCTAAGTACGAACAAGAAATACAAGGAACTAAAAGTCACGGAAATATTACCATTTATTTTACTGCAATCGTGCTCGTAAAATTATAAACTATCAGTCGATGCCGTATAAGATCAACGACCCTCTCGAAGAAAGAGTTTCTCGAAAAAAATCCACTTAAAATATTTGGTAATAATTATATTGTCAATTTGTCACCTAATGACGGCGTTTAATGCGAACGTCTTTATCAACAGGAAAATGTACGAAATCTCCATTTAACGACTGGCCTTTGATTTCGTAAGGATATCTACTTACAGTATAAGCACTGTAATTTTTTCGTATTTTTATTTCGAAGTTCATTGGAGAACTTCAATGAACTGTGTCTAATTTTTACCCTACTATTGTAAAGCCAAAAGGAAGGGTAATGATTTTTGCAGTCTGTGTATGTAAGTATGTCCGTAGGTATGGATGTAATTATGTAGGCATGTTATTATCAAATTTTTACAAATTAGATGTCAATCGATTCGTCATTATAGTTCGGGTGACATAGGCTACAATTTGTATGCAAAAAAATGAATACTTATAACGAAGATTACATACAAAAATACATACCTACATACATACATACATTTTCACGTCTATATCCCTGACGGAGTAGACAGAGCCCAGGGCCGTTAGGCCTAAAGGCCACGCTTAGCGTGGTGGCGGGCGTTAAAATGGAAAAGGAATAAATAAAAAAATTATGTAGTAATTTTACAAGAACATATTTAAAGTTGACAAAAATGTGTTACTCTTGATTTATGCATTTGGCAAAACCAATGTTAACTTGAAATATAAAAAAATGTGTCTTGGAATAACCCAACGCAAACTGATTCAGGTAAACAAAATAACGTGTCCAAATAAATTTTGTGCGTATTTTTTTTTTAAAAAGTGGTTTTCCAAAAAACTTATGTATTATGTACCTCCTACAAATGCCACCTTGCTTGACCAATACCTATATATCTAAACCGTGCCAATACGCAATGATTACTTTTGATAAATGACTAAAGATAATCACTAAAAATAGCAACAGTATAGGTAAACTTAATATTTATAAGATTTTAACACGTTTTATCTTAACCACAAACGTCTCTTTGTTTTACCTGAAGTTACGTGATTTCATATTTTTAACTCAATAATAATATACAAACATATTTTGAGAATAAAAACCAGCAAGAAAATACGCAAAGGTATTTACACCAAGAGCGCAAGTTCATGACCTCGATTGTTGATCCAATGTTAAGCTTCCGATGATTCAGTGCGATACAACGTTACTCAACATCGGTTTACCCCCAGAACTTAAGAATCTTATACCTTTAAACGAGCAATTCTTGTATATATATATATATATTTATAAATTTCTGTGATCTCGAAAACGGCTCTAACGATTTCGCTGAAAATTTGTATATGGGGGTTTTCGGGGGTAAACAATCGATCTAGATTAGTCTCATGTTTGGGAAAACGCGTGTTTTCGAGTTTTCATGCGTTTTTCTTTCCACGCAGAATATGGTCGCTAATTTCGTCGCGCTGACCGCCTTGTTTTTAGCTCAGCGGTTAAGGATACCGACCGCTAGAAAAAGTGTTACGTGTTTGAATCCCACTCGGTGACTTACTTTTGTTTTTTTTTATGTTTAAGTTTATATATAATTTTTTATTTTGCATTGTTTTTAGACAAGTTTAAAAAAAATAGTTAATGTTTGAGATGTAACCGAGCAAAGCTCGGTCGCCCAGGTACTATACTACTAATATCAGAAATTCTTTGTACACGAAGTATGTCAATGCCATCGTATCATTTTTCATCAGATCTTATTCATAATTTTATCGGAAACTTATATGATTATGTTTTGTTCATCTATTTATTTATTTACCAATTTATGCACACGGAAAATGTATACAGAGAATTCATAAAATAAAAGTTTAAGTCATAGTTGCATGACAGGCCAAAAAATACTTTTCATATTTCGATATACTATCCCTCGGGGAAAGTTGTTCAGTATAATGGACTGAATTCACTCCTAAATAGTTTCAGTATATTTTGTTACATCTATTATTATTTTTTAACTTTCGACGTTCAGTACGACAGTTATTTATAAGAAACAAAAAGATTATTCAAAATGTAATTTCACAAACATCTAAGTTGACCTACATGATACTTGACACGACACAGCCATATTTGTATTAGTCCTAAAATACTATGTCATTATGCAGTATTAATTTATATTTCTTCAGCAAACTATTTCGCATTTCCTAAACGGCGCAATGTTAAGGGGACGCACCGTGAAAATGGGCATTATCTATTTCTTATTTCTCAGCGAATATCAGAAATTTAGAACTGATACTTGCTAATAGCATACTAGAACGCTTTTCTAGCATAATTGTGGTTGTGGATACACGATTATTTAATTTTTGTAACACAAACTTGCTCATCAAAAACACCTCTACCAAAACATATACGGTCTAATTTCTCACAAACGAGAGGGACTTCAGCTTTGAAACTTTTTATGCAGATTAGTAATTATGTAATCTTTAAAATTGTGGTACAAATTTTTTTTTATTGCTTTAGTTTTGATTTTAGAGCCATTTTTCTATAATTTATCAGTTTTGCGTGGCTTTAGATTTCAGTCTTATAAGCCCTTTTGCCTTCCTGAAAAATATTGTACTCGCCGTCTCGCTTTTTCGCGAGTGTATTTAAATAAACTGTTCTTGTTGCACAGATTTTTGACAGTTATACACCAAATTGTCAGATGGCCGATGGGCCTCACGAAGCAAGGACGCGTCGCTCTTCACAAAAAAAATGACATTTGATTTCGTAAAATTATTGTCACAGTGTAGAATAATATCACGAATATATATGGGTCGAACAGTCTGTAAACAAACGTGCGAGTAACTTTCTTACACTGTGTCACTTGTCATAATGTCAAAGGAAGTGTCAAAGTATAGCGTGGCATAGATTGATTACGTGACAGACATGGTCGGCATAGATTTTTTTTATATAAGTAATGTACATACAGTATCAATTAACAATATTTTTTTTTATTTAATTACCAGTTTTGTGGCAATAAATTAATTTTATAATAGCCAAATAAACTTATCTATAGATAATACTCTTCGGATTTATTTACTTTTAGATTTCGAGAAATATACACGTACAGTACATATTTTACCACTGACTGACTGGCTGACTGATTGATATGGTTTGGTTAGGTTTTGAGGGTTCCCTAGTAAACAAGGAACCCTTATAGTTTCGCCATGTCTGTCTGTCTGTCTGTCTGCCCGTCCGCGGTCCTACTCAGAAATTTTAAGTACTAGAAAGCTGTAATTTGGCATGGATATGTATATTAATCATGGCAAAAAAGTCGTAAAATAAAATATGGAAATAATTTTATTTTAGGGTAGCTGCCATACTTGTAAAGAGGAAGTCAATATTTTTTTTCACTACAAACACATTACGTGGGGTATCGTTGAATAGGTCTTTTAAAAATATTATGAGCTTGGAAACACCATTTTTCGATTTAGGCATCCGTGTCTGAAATATTTAGCTTTAAAGTGAATATAATGCTCAATCAAATGCTGCTTCACTTCAAAACCTACAACCTGTTCCATAGCCAACAATTCGGTTTTACTGGCGGAAATCGACCACCGATGCGGGAGTAGCACTCGTTACACATATATACGATGCATGGGAGAGCAAAAATGATAGAATTGGATCATTTCATGATCTCTCCAAAGCATTTGATTGCGTAGATCATCCGACACTTTTGCTTAAATTTTGTCAATACGGTTTTGATGATAATTCAATTAAACTAATAGAATCTTATTTAACAGATAGGCATCAAACTGTTGATTTAAATGGCATAAAATCGCACGGATCTAATGTTTAAATAGGCGTACCGCAAGGTTCTATTCTTGGACCTTTTCCTTTCTTGGTTTATGTCAATGACTTGCCTTATATGGTTGAAAAACAGGCTGGCATAGTGCTGTTTGCTGATGACACCTCACTAATATTTAAAATAAATCGACATAGCACAAACGCCAGCGCAGTGAACAGCACCTTGTCTTCCATTTCTGATTGGTTTTCTGCCAATGCTAAAGGCAGGCCTGCGTTGACATAATGCTAGATGGTGAAAAACTCGATCTTGTTGAAAGTACTACCTTCTTAGAAATTACAATAGACTCAAAATTTCAATGGAGTGCTCATAAAACTAAACTTTCTAATAGGCTTAGCTCTGCGGCTTATGCTGTTAGGAGAATAAGACAATTGACTGATGTAGCAATTGCTAGACTAGTGTACTTTAGTTATTTTCATAGTGTAATGTCTTACGGCATACTATTGTGGGGGAGTGCAGCCGGTATTCAGACTATTTTTATTTTACAAAAACGGGCAATTCGTGCTATTTATGGGTAAGGACCAAGAGACTCACTTAGAGAATTATTTAAGAAAATTGATATACTTACATTGGCATCGCAGTATATATTTGAAAACATAATGTTTGTAAGGAAAAATATTTCCTTATACAATAAAGTAAGCGATATGACCGATAGAAACTTACGTAATAACATTGAATTATTTGCACCGTTTTATAGGCTCAAAACAGTTAGTAAGACGTTCATGGGGAACTGTATACTTTTTTATAATAAATTGCCACAATCGGTCCTTGATATGCCAGACAAAAAATTCAAAACTTAAGAAAGTACTTTGTGAGAAGGCTTATTATAGGACCGATGACTACCTCAAAGACAAATAAGCGGCCAAGTGCGAGTCGGACTCGCCCATGAAGGGTTCCGTAGTAGCATATAAAATAATATAAAATGTTTTTTTTTTTAATTTTTATATTTGAGTTGATTGAATGAAAGGTAAAATACCGTTTATGATTTATGTCGTATTAAAAAAAAACTATTTACTAGATATCGTTCAAACCAATTTTCGCTGGTAGTTTTTATGGAAATGTAAATTATATATTTTTTTTAGTTTTATGATTTCCTTATTTTAGAAGTTACGGGGGGGGGGACACACTTTTTTCCACTTTGGAAGTGTCTCCCGCGCAAAGTATTCGGTTTAGAAAAAAATGATATTAGAAACCTTAATATCATTTTTAAAGACCTATCCTTAGATACCCCACACGTATGGGTTTGATGAAAAATAAATTTTTGAGTTTCATTTCTAAGTATGGGGAACCCCCAAATTTTTTTGTTTTTTTCTATTTTTGTGTCAAAACCTTAATGCGGTTCACATAATACATCTTCTTACCAAGTTTCAACAGTATAGGTCTTATAGTTTCGGAAAAAAGTGGCTGTGACATACGGACGGACAGACAGACAGACAGACATGACGAATCTATAAGGGTTCCGTTTTTGCCATTTGGCTACGGAACCCTAAAAAGTCTGGCTTGAGCTTGGCGCGGGTCCCTCTTAAAGGTTTGTTATATCGGTACACGCAAATGTTCATAATTTGGTACATTTTGTACAAACTAAATCTACAACTTGACATTATTTTAAAATTTTGAAATTCTAAAAATTTAATTGACCGAGCGAGCGAAGCGAGCGAAGCGTCTCAGTTTCGAGATTAGCCAAAAATTCTTTTGTCCGTCTGTCTGTCTGTCTGTCTGTCTATCGGTCTGTCTGTTCTCGCCTACAGGTCGCATTTCTTAACCGATTCTCATGAAATTTTGTAAGCAGGTTCAGCAACCTAATAGAATTTTTTTGTCGAGCCAATTTTTCGATTTTTTTCATAATGGCGGAAATATGGGGGTTTAAAATTTTAAAACTGTCATAAATTCGCCATCAAAATATTTTCAAAAATGTCATTAGACTTTTTTGTTGCCTTTATGAAAACAATTTTTTTTTATTTGAACAACTTTTTTACCTGAACATGTTTTTTATATGTTATACTTACGGGTTTAGGATTACTCGCAAAGTCTAGCTGACTAAGCCTTCTTACAATATATACTGAAATTATTTAAGGGTGAATTCAGTCCGGGTTACTTATCAACTTTCTTAAAAATACATTTGCCCCCTGGGGTCCACGAAGTAATTTCTCTGAATAACTATTATGGTTATTATTTTGAGTTTCTTAAGTAGTTCTATAAATTTTATCGTATTTAACCGACTTAAAATGAAAGAGTTTTGCTTATTTTATGATTCGTTTTTTTTTTCAGTTTTTGCTTCCTTTGATTGATTCTTGGCTTGTTTATTAAATTTAGCAATTTTGTTGAGCGAACTTTCTTTCAATCGCTATCCCTGCTTGTCTGTGCTTCTGTAGTAGTATTAGTAATTATGCTACGAACTAACAAGAGATCAACATCAACCAAAGCCCAGAAAGTAGCTTTACGAAGAGAGTAAGAAACCAATAAGCAGCGTAGAGCCATGGCAATACAAATAAACATTTAAACGAAAACCCATTAATAGTTTTATGGTTTTTCCAACAACGAGCTGACTTTGTCATTTAAAAAATGATGGGTCGTTTTTCGGTGAAAGGCTACTGGTACAGAACTGAATTTCAGAATCACGGTAGACTTCATATCCATAGGATTGTATTGTTGGAATGCTCCTGACATTTCAGAGCTGGATCGAAAGTCATTATTGGCAACTATTTTGGAAATTAGGTCACAACCATGAATCCGCATATCGGTAAACCTACACTTCATCCAAATCAGGTACATTATTTTGAAATAATAATCGCGAGGTCTAAGTTCGTGGCGAACTACTAGTTTAAATTATGATATGACATAACAAACAATGTATTCTCTGTCCATATTAACTTTAAGTATTAATTTATTTGTGAGTTGACGTCCTTGAAGAAAATGTTGCAGTGCAGTTTGTTACCGCTTCTTCTGCACTAGCGCTTTGGAAGCGGTAGTAAACTTAGCTGTAAGTAACCATTTGACGTCAACAATTGTGCAACAAAACAATGACGATTATTAAGAGATATTATGAATATCTTATGATAATAAAAAAATATATTAGAAAAAAACCGATCGCGATTTTTTTCTGCACGTGTCCTTGGCTCAAACTAATAAATATTGATCTTTCATTATGAAGTTCGAACATTCTAGACTTCCTTCCAGAATGTTAGTCATTGCTCAGAATTCTTATTGAAAGCTAATACCTCTGGTTCATTGAACTAGTAGGCTTGATAAGTCTCAGTTTCAAAAACATAACGTAACTAATAGATTACGTCACATGACCTTTTTCAATTCTTTACAAAACATAACATGTTACAAAAAAAGTAAACATACTAGAGATACTTTTCATTACGTCATGGTTTTCATACCGTAACCTCTATATATTTTTAACTCTATCTGCATTGCATTTAGACATTACTACAAACCTAGCGGAAAAGAACGGACAACTTTTGAATCAATTTTGACAGATTTTGAAAAATAAAAACGTAGAGCCAAGCCTTAATGAAGTTCAGCACGCATGGCTTTGACTAACCCCAGCGACAAAATTAAGCAAGCAGACTAATTTAATCCGTAGTTACGACCACACAAGCGCCATTATATTGCAAAAGAAAATATTTATTTGCAATCGGTGCGAAAATCTTTGACCTTACAATGAATAATCCATAAGTATCGAATGTAGCGATTGCAAGATGTCACATAAATAGATGCTTACGAATAGGTAAAAAACTGCCTTTTATTTAGATCGTTATCAGGAACTATACGTGACGTTTTTAACAAATCTATGCGATTGACGGTTATGATTTTTATCTTTTGGTCTATTAAGAATATAAGTCTTGTAATATTTAATTATGAAAGAGTTATCGAATCGACGATGATGTAATCGCAATCAGTAAAGATATGGAGATGAATGGCTGATTATATGATTACTGCCAATTGATTGGAGTTGATATTTTCACGTGCATTTGCTGTAGCGCCATATTATGTACTTGATCTTGACCCAGCCTTTGTTAACAATGATAGAATAGAAACTCTGTCATATGAAGGTCACGTGACTATTGAAAAAAAAGTTGTGTTTATTATTATGCAGGCATAAATTGCAAAACTCAATATCGGCCCGATAAAATTTATGGTTTTCAACGTTGAACGGCGCGCCGCATGAGAAATATTACGAGGCATTGAACTGACGAGGATGCTTTAAATTCACCGAAGGACCCTGCTTCCTGGACCACAACTCTCGTGGTATTTGAACTTAATACCACGCCCTGTTAAATGTATAAATTGTTATTTATCGCGTTTTACTGCAGCCATTTGTGCGCGTTTGCACAGTGAATTGAGGAAACGAAACGCCTCTACCTACTCTCTCTCAGCTCATCGCTGAAATGTTACTATTGTTTGTACGCAATACGTCGTTGGAATTACTCGTTAATCTATACCTCTATTTATAAAATAAATATTAAATAGGCTGCCTACAGTCCGAAATTACTTACAGATACAGATACATTTTCACGTCTATATCCCTGACGGGGTAGACAGAGCCCAGGGCCAAAGGCCACGCTTAGCGTGGTGGTGGGCGTTAAGACGGAAAAGGAATCAAAATAGTGATGGGTTGCTGTTGCTAGCCGCATCGCTTATTACCATGATTCAAATCTCGCCCATTCCCTCGATCTGCGTGGGTAGAGAAGCAGCTGGTACATTCTAAGTTTTTTCTTTTCTCCCAGACCAGCATGGAAGATTTTAATTACTTACGAAATTACTTAATAATTATTTTTTTAATGTGTGCTAACAATTAAATTTTCCACTCGTTCCACCTTCCGACTTTCTGCCACCCACATAAAAATAAGGGGAGGCATTTGCCCAGCTGTGGACACAATACCTATAGGCTAGTAATAAAATAAAAAAACGAATTTTTTCACAATGAAAAACTTGTGATATATTTAAAATGTATGCCAGATAACGCGCAAAATCCAGTAATTCACATTTCTGACTACTTGATGAGTATTGCAATACACCTGCTTCTTCTTAGCTATGATTATTTATTGATTTTGCGCGTCACTTGCATATTTTCTTATGATTTACTCGGTATTGATTACAAAACGTGGAAATTCCATAGACGCCGACGCAGCAGAAATGGCACTGCATCACGTAGCAATTAATCACATTTTGAATTCTTATACAATGACTATCGCATGTGCTCTCCTAGCAACTGCTAATTTCTCAATCGGCGTTTTAACTCGCGTCCGATTTGTGGAGTAATTCGTCCCATGTACCTACGGCCCATTTGGGACGAAACGCAGAAAATCAAAATTAATCAAAATTTCATTCTGCAATTCGTCCCATTCTTTTTTTGTATGGAAATTTAAACCTTATTAACGCTTGGTACAGTCAGTGAGACAAGAATTAAGATAAATGTATATTTCGTTAGAATTGTTACATTTTTAAACATGGGACGAATTGCAGAATGAAATTTTAATTAATTTTGATTTTCTGCGTTTCGTCCCAAATGGGCCGTAGGTACATGGGACGAATTACTGAATTACTCGATTTGTGAGTACGAGTGCATTATTTTTAATGCATTTCTGAAATCTGACCAAGGACACAAAATAGTGGACGTGGTTAGATCGATCTAAGTATCTTTGCCAGACTACTGAAATCTGACCAAGGAAATGTATAAAATCCACTATTTTGTATCCTTGGTAAGATTTCAGTAGTGGCTAAACGTGCGGAGCTAAACGTAGATTAATCTAAAAATTCAATCTTACCACGGATACAAAAGGGGGAAAAAAAGAGCATAAAGTTTTTTTCTGTTTCTTTTTTCCAAATTTTTTTATGTGAAATCAAGTATGAGTTTAAGCTTACAAAAGACTTTGGTTCAAAAAAAATTATACCAAAAGAAATAAAGGTTTTGGATCTGGCAACCTTTTGGGCCTTCTCCAGATAAATTATGTAATTATAATGCGTAGTATGGAACCGCATCACAAACTATTGCCGTTCCAGTTTCGCGACCGGCCGGCCGCTGCAGGCCGAGAAGGCCCCACTTTCGTTACGGCCCATGCGCACAATACGCAACATTCGCTTACCGGCGACAACAACTCTTTTGTTGCCCATGTGACGGTTTCAGAAATCTCCGCACGTCATTAATGAATATTCAAATGTCACCTTTCTGGGCAGATTACGTAGGCTGTTACAATTTTGCGGCGTTAACAAAACTCACTTTTAGCACATTTCATATATAGGTACAACTTTTGTTTGCTTTGTGGTAAAATTCATAACAAAACACAGGAAATGTTTCACGTCTGCAACTAGACGGTCATACGGGACATATATTCAGCCATTAACTTCCTGTGGCTGATTTGATAAAATCGTAACAACCTTTTCATTTAATTTTATATAAAACATATTCATTAATAAATTAAAATTATTTAATACCAACGATTACAAATGATTAGACAGAAACCAAACAAATATACGTATCAGTAATTTTGTTTCAGATTGTGTAGTTTGAGTTTGAATTCGGTTTTTAGTTTAAAAAAATATTTATGTGTTCAATTAGTTACTAACTTAATCTGTTAATTTATAATGGAAAATGTACAAGGTTTTCATAAAAATATGATTAAATACATTCTGAATAACTTCATTTAATGAACGGTTTACTTGACAATTATATTTTCTGACGTCAATTAAGCGTAATAACGAACCCTATTGTTCGCAGCAGTTTTCACAGCGATTGTGTATTTTGAATCTAATGAAGGATTTGTTCTTCACACAATATCTACAGTACACAAAGGCGGAATTTTTCAGGGTTTCGTTCGTACATGCAATTTTTCCACTCTTTTTAACTGAATACCAAAAAGAAGGAGTTATAGCAATAAAATATACGTACGTTCATAAATAAACTTGTTATATTTATAAATCTTAATCCCACTTCTGATTAGTACTACACGTGCAATTATACCATGACTTTTTTATTTATTTACAATCTTGGCAATTAGCTACTCCAATTATTTTGACTTATAATATTATCTTAAACCCGTTGCCTTTTACATATTACACTTTTCTATTGTAGCATTACTCAAATCTTATACATTGAATATTATGTAAAGAGTCAAAGGCTATTGATTTCAAATAAAATTATGTAACTAAGATTGTGATTCATGTTGGTATTTGAACCTCGTGAGCACAATATTAGCTACTTATTGTCATATAAAGATGTATAAACGTGTGTTTTGTTTTATTATATTAATGACATTATTGTTCAATAAATGTTTTGGCACATGCAGGATGCAGTCATCATGTTGTAAAGTTTTTAATCTACTTCTTGGCTATTGGAAGACTTCCAGATCCAAACTTCACATGATAAAAGTTGTCTAAGATGCTCAAATTCCACATAAAAGAAAATTTGTCATATTAAATATATTAAGTTAGTAACAACACGTTACAAACTTTTTCTGGCCTAATATATAATGAGTTTGCACCTTAGCTGTTTATTAAAGTATGTTGAACTCCTTTAGGTGGTCCTCAAGGAGTTCAACATACTTCATATTCATCCATTTTTTATATTCCCATAAACTACAAGTCTCCCTTGATAGTTCGTACTTGCGATAAGGCTTGCCTTTGACATGTTTGCTGTAGTTATTTTAAGTATCTTTTTTTAATGTATATTCCGTAATTGGGCTAAGGCCTTCGCCTTAATCTTGTATGCTTAGCTAGTGTTTTGGACAAATCAGCAGTTTGTTTGACTGGTTCTAATAGTAACATAAAGTTACAATCAAATCTTAAACTCATGATTATTATTTTTTTATCGTCATTAAGTCACCATAGATATCGTTCTAAGTATAATTGTAACGAGTAACATTAAACGCAATGCGGTTTCATGTCATGTAAGGTTAATCCTTTACTGTGAAGTTCAAGGGTGTGCTCATGCGCCGATGACGGCCTCGGCGGGGACACAATACATAACATAACATGACACAGCTAGGGTTGCCACAAGTCATGATTGCTTAGTTTCTAAAATGTACTTTACCTACTAACTTGTTTTTGAATATCTTTATTGTACACTAGCTGAAGGCCTCGACGTTCGCGTGGACTTTATGACTACGGAAAATGCTCATCAGGTTGAACAAGTTTTGCTAAAGCGTCGTATAGTTTAGCTCATCATCTTATAGTTTAGCTGGACCATTATGGTTCTGCATCAGGTGTTCCATTTGCCAAAATCTATTTTATCCGATATATTGCCCAGTCTTAACAGCTATATAACAAAAAAAGTTTCATTTGAATTCGTCCAGTATTTCCGGAGATTAGCGTACAAACAGACAAACGTTACTGTTCATTTATAATAATTAAATGGTAAAACTGTTGAGCAGAATAGTTTTATGATTCATAAAATTGTATCTTGTTTGTTGTTGAGTTTATCTCAAAGTTATAAATAGAGCTTCTAATAATTAAGTAATCGTCATAAAATACTATCTGCTCGCCATCTTCACACTGCAATAGCAACATTGCAATTTATGGTCCGTTGCACTTATTAGATATAATCTTTCTTAGCTGTTACGAAGCATTGCAAACTTGAATGCCTGAAACACTTATTTCAAGTTATGACACAAACAGTTGTCAACTTGTTAAAGTTATAGCGCATCCGTCGCTATGATTTTTTCTTAGAGCTTCTGTCCACTTATGTAAATTATATAATAGGTAGGTTAGGTAGTATGAACGACTGACGTCGTGTCCACGACAATGTATGTACCTACAAAGAAATTGTTTTTCTTTTTCATCTGATCAAGAGCTTTGGAATCAAAAGAAAAATTATTAACACGGTATCGTACAGCGAGATATACTGAAGATAACGCTATCTTAAGTATTAAACATTATAACAGCAGCCAATTTTAATAATTCTCACGTCGCTGCAGCCATCTCAAACTGCATACATTTACATGCATCCAGAGATACCGCTTGTAGCGTTGCGATGCCAAAAATAACTCGCTGCAGTGCAAATCGATTAAGAGTAATTTCTTTTTGCTGAACGTTACCGGTTGTAATGATTAAATACTCGAAATCGTGCTCTGAACTCCGAAAGCAGTGGCGCCTTCGGGTCAAAACCCGTTTTGCTTTGTCAATTTTTTTACTCACTGTAAAAGTCGGTTATTGTTTTTATTGTGTTCCATTGTATTCAGTCAAATCGGCATAGAAAAGTGGTTAATAAAAAATAGTTCAGTAATTAGAGATCTTTGTTTAATTGTTTTCCAAATTATCCAGTTCACCTATAGCGCTAGAGCTAGGAGTAACTTAATTTAAAGCGATTCATCTGACACAAAATAAATAATAAAAATCTAGAATTTTACTCTGGTCCATTGCAATAGAAATACTTGATAATTATATCGATTTTCAGATTAAATGTGATATTCTCTGTATAAAAATTTCAAGATCTATTAATATTGAGCAACTAAAGAATTCATAGTTTTAGAGGTAGTCTGTATCCGAGAGATGAGTTTTATTGTAGCTTTGTTGATCGCTACTTCGCAACAAGTTGACCCGATATATGTTCCTTGGAGAAAGTTGTTCAATATCATGGACTGAATTTACTCTTAAAATAGTTTCAGTCCTATTTTGTTAGACGTTACCGACTTTGATATATACCAAAGGCGTTGTTTTTACTAAAATAACGTGAGTCAATGCTCATCAAAAATCTTTCATATAAACATAGCCTTTTAACTTTATACGGTCCATATAAATCTGTAAAAATAATACATTTAATTGACAAACCCAAAAGAAGGATAATATGTATAATATTTTTAATGGAATATATTAGTCGTACAATGCGGTTCGAATTACCTCAAGTTGGGAGTGTACTTCACAATATTTGCGATGTTTGGCAATATGTAAACTGTATGTGACTATCGTCTGGTATGCGAATGCATATCGTAAATCTCGTTGATGTAACCACTAACTTTAACCGCTAAAAGTGCAAATCGTTATACAATCAATTGTGTTCAACATAGATGTTGCAGAGAGAAATTACAGCAAACATCTACAAGGACATTTTAGTCAATTTATGATTCACTCTGACTGCTGAAAAACACATCGACGTATTTTCGTTTTTCTAAACACACACGGTGTGTTTTTCAACAGTCACTAGTTTAACACGTTCCTATTGGTGAGCAAGTGATTTCGGTCCAATCTTGCATTTTATGATAAAATCAATTGATAATGTGTTACTTCATAGCTCTGGTTTGGGATGAGACTTTTACCCCCGACAAAAAGGAGAGGTTTTATAAGTTTGTGTCTATGTCTTTCTGTTTAATCGTAGCGCCTAAACGATTGGGCAGATTTTGATGCGGCTTTTTTTTGTTTTAAAGTTGACTTGATCGAGATGGTTCTTAGCTATGTTTAATAAAAATCGGTTCGTCGGTTTAGAAGTTATTGGGGATAAAAGTGGAGGTGAGCAACTAAAAATATGCAAATATGCCTGAGTTGGGTATCAAATGAAAGGGTTAAATGTTTAAATTAAGAAGTCAGTCTTTTAGTGGGGGTGAACCCTTAAAAGTTGGGATTTTTAATTTGTAACCTAAAATAAACTTGTTACTTTAGGCATCCCTACAGGGTACGCATTCCTGATTTACTTATTTCACGAATCCATCTTTATCATAATTTCAGGCATTACGTAATAGTATTAACATAATAACATTTTCCGATAAGAACGTTAAAAATCAGAACTATATAATGCCAAACCTTAAATTAACTGATACTTTCCTCTGTCAAGGAAATATACGGGTTTTTACTACCCCGAGTTGCTCAATATGCAAAGTGAATTTTGTGTAATGGACATTAGTGTCGTATACGCGTGATATGATTTAGCAAAAGGCTTTGATGACCTAATGACTCCAGCCATCCCTGACCCCACTGATGTATGCTTGCACAACTTTTTTGGGGATAACACTGCTTCTAGCAATGCAATTTATATCTTGTATTTGTTCAACTTTGTCTTTGTGTCTAATATTCGCAGTGCATTATTTTTTTATCGACTTATTAAAAGGAGGAGGTTATCAAGTCGTCGCTTTCTTTTTTTATGTATGTTACGATTTAATACGATTTAATTCTTTTGATTCTGTCAGGTGGTCCCATAGAAATTTTATCAAAATTGGTTGTGAAGTTGGTGAGTGATGTCGGGTTTTAGTTTGGTAAAAATATTGACCCTGACGGGTCATACATAGCATAACGTACTCGCAGTCTGCTGACAACTGAACTTGCTTTAAAAAATGCGCACAGGAAAAAATACATATATTTCATCACCGTCATCATTACGTACAATATCTTTTTTTGCTTCGCATTCCGCACCATATGGAATATATTAACAAAATCGATGTAGGACAAAGATTTCGAGTCTCCGTCATTTTTTTCTACCAACGATATTTAAACATTAAATTATTATTTGTTGGTAACATTCTGAGGTAACATCAGTACTTGTAATACTTATTCTCGTAACATACAATACTATTATTTGAATTTTAGGAATTTTACTTCAGTTAATCACTACATATTCATGGGATATAAAACAGGAACAATATTCAATACCTTAAAATGTCGTTTGTCTTGAACAAAAACAAGAGGTAAAAGAAAATTGAAAGGTATAGGCCTGTCGAGGCCGATGAGCCATACTTACTTGTATTTTAAGTTATGATGAGACTTCCTCTATAATAAATTTTAATAAAACATATTAAAAAATAATCACACGGTAAAACTGGAAGGTTCTGAAAAAGGTCTGGCAACAGTCATTCATGCTAATAAATCTTGAAAACTACACTTTAAGTACATATAGGATTTTCCGGGCACATAATAATGGCGGATTTCTATTGTAAACGTTCAATTAACTGCCGACAATTAACTGAACGTGACCCGTGATGATAAGGTACTTGGTTCTATAATCTGAACTCCAATGAGTAAGAAAGAACAATTATTTCTTTATCATTTACGTTTACATGCTGTATTTTTATTGTTTTTGAAAAAAAAAAAGTAAAGTAAATAAATTCCTGTATTAAAAGTAGAAAAACATAGAAATGAACTCTTTTAGAATTTGGACGTAGAAATATAAATGTAAATATGAAGGATATAAATTATTTTAATAAATATACGTTGTTAGATAAATTTATTGGAATAGATGGCATTTGAGATTTCAATTTGTTTTTTTGCACTCCATTTTGAGATGAGCATGTTCAATTGAATCATATATAAACATACATACATACACTGACGATCTCACCATGCTAGTCCGCCACTCAGCGGTTCCGGGTTCGATCCCTAGTCAGGGCAAATTGAAAAATGGCCTTTTTCAAATTGTCCTGGGTCTTGGATGATTATCCATATTGTAATTATTACAAAATATAGTATCGTTAAGTTAGTATCCCATAACACAAGTCTCAAACTTACTTTGGGGCTAGCTCAATCAGTGTATATTTATTTATTATTCATTATACCCAAGGGACTCGAGTCAGGCACTAAGTGATGTACTTCAGGACTTGGTACCATTGTAGTGTAGCCAAGCGTGACAACCGCACACGGCACAGACACATGGTCGCGGCCGCTGCCCACCGTCGGTTTCGTGTTACAACGCGACGGGAATATAAAAACACAGACACTCATGTTACTAGTACCCCGGCAACGCTAGTCGCCCGTCAGTCTACCTGCATCGATAAAGGTTGTGTAAACTTTGTTACTAGGTTTAAACCATTATTCGACCAAATCAAGTTGATATTTTCAGATGAGACAATGGCATATTACCAAATGTCAACTCGATTTGGTCGGTGAATGGTTTAAACCTAGTAACAAAGGTAGTCTGCGTTTTATAATAAAACGGTATAAGTCTATTGCTCTCGTTCTCTAGTCTCAATCAGGGTTGGTGATGATCGCAGATGGTAATCGCAAGAAGTCGTTACACAGAGAGGACTGTCATTTTTTTCTCTGTTAAGTTAGTTTCTCCTTCTCCCTCTTACGACACCGGTGGGACATGAAAGAGAAGGTGACTTTTACTGTACTCTGCCGTTATCACGACGCTATTTGATTTTTTTATTATTAATCAAAAGTCTTGATGGTATATGATGATGCATTAGCGAGACCGATTTACCGAAAACGCGCTGTAGGTTGTACGTCCGACTATTGCCGGTAGGTTTTATCTCCTTTAGATTACATACAACAAAACAACACGCAAAGTAGTTCTTATTTTGTCAATGTTGCGTCACGAAATTGATCTATCAAATGTCAGATTCGGATTTTGCACTTAAGGGTCCCCCGACCCTAGACCAAAATACAACTTTCCATACAAACGTAGTCTTCGTTTAATTTTATTTTTATTTATTTTATTTATTGTTAACACACAAAACAGATTACAACCGGATAGAGGATCAGTATTTTTATGCATAAAAGTATCGTTCTAGATTATAATCCAAAAGATGTGTGCCTAAAAGCATAATCACATAATGACTATTTAATACTAAGGAGCGCTGATATGTTGTAGAAATATTTAAATCTAGTAAATAGTAGCTTTAATTACATTAATATATATGAAATTTACTTAAGAGAACTAACTAGGTGATGTTTATTTGCCTCCGGAATTGAGACAATGTCATATGAAAGATATCAATATCTCTGTTGGACGTAAGAATTTCGTTGTATTGGCGGCACATTCTAACTATTGGGTTATAGTACGAAGTATTATTTGAGAAGACGTCGAGGACAAAAATATTATAATTTGGATTACGTGATCTGAATCTAGTGTTAAAATTTAGAAAGAAAAGCAAGTTAGGCGAATCTATGAGATTGTGTATGATTTTATACAGTAGAACAAGTTCATTTATATTGCGTCGAGTTTCAAGGGAGTTCACACGAAAATAATCGAGACGATCTTTATATGAGGTAAGTCTACGGCCCATTCCACACCTAAAGCTCAGAATTCTAAGGAATCTCTTTTGTACACTTTCAATCCGATTGCAATGTACCATATAGAAGGGAGACCAAATTACCGAGTTATATTCGAGGATGCTGCGTATAAGGGAATAGTAAAGATAGATAAAACTTTCAGTCTGGCGAAAATCTCTCGTGCATCTAGAAACAAATCCTAAGAGTTTAGAGCTACGTTCAACTATGTAATCATAGTGAATTCTAAAGGATAACTGGTCATCAAAATATACACCGAGGTCCTTTGCGACGTCACTGCGAGTAAGAACCACCCCATCAATGGTGTAGTTGTATACAAACTTTTGCTTTTTTCTGGTGAAACTTATTACATAGCATTTACTGGTATTTAGTTGCATTTTGTTACTGTCACACCAGTCCGAGATTAAGTCTAGGTCTTTTTGCAGCACAGAAGCATCTTTATCGTCACAAACTGTAGTAAATATTTTTAAATCATCTGCGTAAAGAAGGCATGGACTTGACAGGTTATCGATAATGTCGTTTATGAATATTACTAGTAGTTCACCGCGAACTTAGACCTCGCGATTATTTTTCGCAATTCAGTTTCCTAAATAACCCCTAGATGGCGGTATCCAAAGTTAGAACGCGCTATGGTATCGTTTGCTACATAATCGCGGACATTTTTATTAATATTTCAAAAACTACTGAACCGATTTTGATGCCCAACGAACTTGAAAATTCTATTGATGTTTCCTACATGCCTACCAAGTTTCATCAAAATCAAACCATCGGTTCGGCTGCTATCGCGGTACAAACATACATACATACATACATACATACAATGTGTTTTCGCCCCCAACTCGATTTAGAGACCTCACTCGCTTCGCTCGCTCGGTCAATGAACAATAAAGGACCCAAATGACTTTCCTGTGGCACCCCAGAAGTGGCAGCTCTCGGTTGAGAGAGGTATCCTTTAACCGCCACCTGTTGGCTCCTGTTGCATAAATACGATTGCAACCAACGAAGTAAATTGCCATGTATTCCGAAATTTTCTAATTTTTTGGGCAGTATTGCATGACAGACTTTGTCAAAAGCCTTGGAAAAGTCCGTATAGACAGAATCTACTTGGCGTCTCTCAGCAAAAGCACTGCATAAGTAGTTCTTATATTCGAGAAGATTTGATGTAGTAGATTTATTTGCAGTGAAACCATGTTGTTGCGAGTGCAAAAAATGCTTCACGTGACTGTAAATGACGTCATACACAATGCTCTCAAACAGTTTCGCAATACATGACAAGATGCTGATCGGCCTGTAATTCGTGCAATGGGACTTGTCACCCGACTTGTAAATAGGTATTACGTGAGCTATTTTCCAAACCGCAGGAAACCTTCCAGATTTGATAGATTTATTAAATAAGATTTGTAAGGGTATGCTGAGCTCCTGGGCGCAGGACTTAACAAACAAGGCTGGTATTCCATCAGGACCAGGACCCTTGTGAATATCTAATTTGCTTATTTTATTCAAGATATCTTCTAGAGTGATATTTGTATCTTTAAGTATACTGTTACTTTGTACTTTTTGTGAAGAAACATAATTTGGGTCGTTTGTATCACTTTCGAAAACAGAACTAAAATACTTAGAAAACAGCTCGCACACCTCTAACGGATTAGATGTTGAGTTACCCTCATATTCCATTGTTAAAGGAATTGTATTAGTGCCTTTTTTACAGTTTACAAATTTCCAGAATGCTCTAACATCATGATGGAGGGAGTCTTCTACTGACGCAGTAAACTTCTTATAGCATTCATCAATAAGATTTTTACTCTTAGTTCTGTAATAAGCAAATTCGTCATAATCGAGGGGATTCCCAAACTTTTTAAAGCGTTTATGAAATTTAAGTTTCTTTTCGATACATTTTATAAGTGCAGGGCTAAACCAGACAGGGTATCTATCCTGTTTCGGTTTGCACAAAGGTGTATATTTACCAATTATCCTATTGACAACCGTATAAAATTCATCTACGTCTGTATCAACGTTATCCAAAGAGAGTACAGTGTGCCAATCAATTTGTGATAATTCTAATTTGACTTCGTGGAATTTACATTTGTGAAAGTTATATCGCTTGTTTGATTTGGACTTAATTGATCTTGAAACTGTGTCTGAATTAAATTCTACCTCAATAGCTAAAGCGGGGTGATGTTTATCCTGCTTACTCAATGGATCAGCACCATACACTAGCGTATCTTTCGTTGCTAATACAAGGTCAAGGAACCGGCCATTTACATTTGGTATGTTATTATATTGTTTTAGATGACATAGAGCCATAGTGTCATATAATTGATGGGACTTTGGATCGTTACGGGGACCAGCTGTCATAGCTAGACAGTTTTGTTCTTTCGTCCAGGTCAGCTTAGGGGTATTATAGTCGCCAACACAAACAAATTCAGAATCCATTTTTATGTTTAATATTACTTTATAAAAGTTATCGTAAAAAGACCGAAGTGCATCTTTAGGAAGGTCCGGAGGCAAATAGCACAAACATATATTTAATGGTTTATTGTTAAGGTTATGAGGAATAATAGTTAACCATAGATCCTCGATATCACTGTCCCACGAAGCCTGCCTAATGACATTTAGGTCTTTCTTTACAGCAACAAGGACGCCGCCGCCCTCTAGTTTATTAACAGTCGTGCTTTCTCGATCGCGTCGAAAAATGTTATAGCGAGAATCAAATAGTTCAGAATCTAGCACGCCACTGTCTAGGATAGTCTCCGTGAGACAGATAATATCGTAATTACAAGTAAGTGCGTTTAGATATATGTCTTTGATCTTCGAACGAACCCTATTGACATTCTGATAAAATATATACATATTGAAATTTCAAAACGAAATGTCCGATTTGGGCAAAATTTTGTAATTTCAAAGATATTGCAATTATCTAGGTTTATAACTAGTTTCCGACAGTAAAAATATGAACTTGAAATAGAATATAGTGTTTTATATTGTCGCGAACGAGATAGATGTAGAATATTCGCGAGTAAGAACTCTGCTGGCGAGATAGATTTGGAATGTTCGCGAGTGGAATCATGCAAGCGAAACTAGGCCTTATATTCTTACAGCATAAAGGCTAGAGTTCTTTGAATGGTCGTCGGCTTAGTCGCACTCACACATACATACCGGCGTCTCGATGTTTCCCGTCAATCGAAATACATTCGTCAAGTGAGGCGAATATTCGAGAAAAGTGTAGACCTCTGTATCGGCGCATATAAAAAGGCGATTGAGTGCGCGTCCCGCCAGTTCAGTACGAGCTACGAAAGCGATAACTTCGAAGCGAACCGAAGCGAAGGAAACCTACCTAAGTGCGACAAGTGGAAGTACCTGCGACTACTTTGGCGAGATACCTGGACCTCAGCTGCTACGCGACTTGGACTTGGACATCAGGAAGACCATCTTCACGTGTCAACCTTTGGGTTCCGTAGTGAATAAAAAAAACCCTCATACGAACTTTGGCGTTTTACTCCAAATCTCGAACCCAGTTTCGTAACAATATCATTTTTGACCATTAGTATGGGAAACTTCTAAATCGTTATATTTTCTTTCCAGTTCATAATTTTACCATAGGAAACCAGTTATAACCCTAGATAATTGCAATTTCTTTACAATTACCAATTTTTACCGAAATCTGACATGTGGTTCCAAAATTAAACGTAGACTACGTTTGTATGGAGAAGTCTAGGGTCGGCGGACTCTTAACTAAAGGTTCATTTTAACATAAACGACGGAAAAAAGCAATACATTTTCACATTGATAAATATTTAAAAGAATGGGTACAAGAATACAACTATATGTAAAAAGTAATGTCATATTACCTGTTTGTGAAAGTATAAAGCACCTCTATGTCGAATATCAAACACATCCAACAGTCTTAGACTTAGCAATCTCTACTTCTCGCAGAGAAGAAAATCACGTTCTTAACATTTATCGTAGTTTCTCCTAATCTATACACTAGATAGATAGAAATTATTGTTACAGATGGTGTAAGAATTTAAAAATCTAAAGTAGACTTACTAGATAGATAGAAATTATTGTTACAGATGGTCTAAAATAAACTTCTATATTTTATATTCTATTGACGTGAATTTTTTCACGTGTCAATGTGAAATATTTGGTTTCATACTAACAAAAATTTGCTAGTAAGTATAACACCAAATATTTCAGACCTGAATCTCTAAATCGAAAAATAATGTTCACATGTATAATATCGAAGTTCAAGTGATCGCACAGAAAAGGATACCATTGAGTTGGAGGAGAGGGCAGTCCCGTATGTTAAACAGGAGAGCCTCGGGTTATTGCCCTTCGTTTCTCGGAATATTATCTGATTTCGAACCTTAAACCCCAGATCCTTTCTTTGCTGCCAATGAATTTAACGTTTCAAACAATGGGACATAAAAAGAGGTGATTGGATATGACTGTTGTTATAAAACAAAGAGAATTTGTCACGCTCACAAAGATATGTGACGTTTACTTTATTAATAAATCTTATTTTGTGATTGTGATGTCTATTATAAACGTTACATTATTGTTACGAGAGCAAATCTATTACACATGTAAAATTCTTGAATGAAAGCTACAAATAAAACCGCAGATTACATACAAACGATAAAACAAATCACCTTTATCGTCACTGGTTTCTTTCCATTGTAAAACAATAAACTATAAAAACCAAATTTGTTGCAGGTGGAAAAACCCGTCACAGAAGGGCTGTCACACAGAACGAGAGACCAGTGGGAGATCGACCGGTCATCGTTGAAGTTCGTGAGGAAACTCGGCCATGGTCAGTTCGGCGAGGTCTGGGAGGGCCAGTGGAACAACACCACCCCAGTGGCGATCAAAACGCTCAAGTCAGGCACCATGGACCCGAAGGACTTCCTCGCCGAAGCCCAGATCATGAAGAAGCTGCGGCACAACAAATTGATCCAATTGTATGCTGTGTGCACGCTCGAGGAACCGATCTATATTATCACAGAACTGATGAAAAATGGCTCTCTTCTAGATTACTTGCAAGGTAACGTTTATTTTGACGATTACTAGTTTTATTTGCGGGTCGGTATGCGAGTATTCCTCTAGAACTTGTATCCTACTTAACTTCGGACATTGGCCTTTGCGTCAAATTTCACGATTTTTTTATGTATACAATGTGGAAGGACCATACCCGTAATAAATCGAACCACAGGCTATATTAGACCACTGTAGATTAATGAAATTAAAATAACAGTCAAAACCTAAAAAAAATCGGCAATTCCATACCCAAAGTGTGGGCAAAGCCCGGGCAATTTGTATGAGAATGTAGATTTTTTTTTTGTATTTTTAATTATTTGATTATCATTATAATACAGTTATCTAGTATAGCCCGTGGTTTGATTTATTACGGGTATGTCCCTTCCACGTAGTATACGTCCCAGTCTGGTATATTTACTCGTATTTTTGATTTCTAAGAACAGTATAAGTACTTACCATTTATAATATACCGCACAAAGATTCGCCGAGTTATAAGGTCGAGCATTAGCTATAAAATAGATGTCATAACCAAATCTCTTGATATTCACTACTTTGCTTTAAGTGATATGCAAAATATCACTTGAATACATTTAGTTTTGAATACCTGGTTGCGACAGGTCTTGCCATGAAATATCAACACAAAATACCTTTGTGTCTTGTTCTCAATGTCGCTCGTATTCTTCTTTTTAGCTAAGAATAAGGCAACATTCAAATAACTTTGTTTTATTGTAAAAATAATCTTAATAAACCTGTTGTTACGGTAAATAGCCTTTGTGTGTGTACTGCTAGTCAGGTTGTTTTAGGTTTTAGGTCGTTAATATAATTTTTGCGAACTTATAATAAAGTTTCTACAATCTAATAGCTATGCTATTTAGCCGGTAGCAAATTTTCCACTATGTAGAAAGCCCTGCAAGTCATTTTCTATTCTATTCCCAAAGTTCACAAAATATAAATTCAAGCTAAAATTAAACTCTTAATTTTTAAATATCTTACTTACTTACTTACTACGGTACATATCTATTTTTAAATTAAAGTTCCTTTTTGCATTTATCTGTCAGTTAGCTTGTTTATGCTTCACGTATTTACTAATGCGCTGTATCGATTTACACTATCGTATAGAGTAGGTATTTCGATTGAATTGATCGTCTTACGGGTTGTACTGTATTTTTAACATTGTATACAGACAGACCCGTGCGTAATAGAGACGCTATAGGTACAATTATAATATTCAATAGAGTTATAAATCTATAATTGGCGCGAATAATCTTTGCAGATATGCTTAGCATAAATAGCACCACAGTGTTCGTCACATTACCGACCATGCTTCCAATAATAATGCTAATAGCCTGTTTACGACCTGTGGCTTTACTAAATCGTATGAATATTGATGTAGAATTCAGCAATTATATTGTTTTTATGTCTTTCATTACGAGATCAATGAATTCCTGTCTAAATGTTTTGTTGTGGTTATCGCGTTAATCATTTTATGATGAGTCCATTGTCCAGCTTCTAATTTGCACACCAGATTATCAATTTTTCATTATTTTTATATTTACTAAGTCATTTTCTTTCGTTTTAAATTAGCAACGTTTTACTGAAACTAAACTTTAAAAAGAATTCAGGGATTGCGACACGATAATTTGACCAAAAATATCATAAAAGAAAGATCGAGGTAACGAAGATGAAAAGTCATAATGAATCGCCATTTGCCGTGTGGTTTCCGGCAGAGTAGAATAGGACCACTTCAAATCTTCCCGTGGATTCCGACTTAAGAAATACAAGTTAAACAAAGCTTATAAAATCAATAAGACCTCTCTGGCCTTCGAGGAGAGTCTAGGCCAAGTCCTCTGGCTGCTCTGGCCAAGTATGGCTCTTGTGGTACAGAGAGGGTCGTGCTACTGCAGCGGAGACAAAAAGAGCTGAAGACGATGACAACGATGACGAATAGCCCTTTACTGTTTGGTCCTTCTTAGATGAAGTTAAACAATTGCTGAAAATAAGAGTACTCACTGATGGTACTATAATTCACCAATTTATCGTTGTTTCCAGGCAAGGGTCGTGGTCTGAAAGTGCAACAGCTGATCGACATGGCCGCGCAAATAGCCAGCGGGATGGCGTACCTTGAGTCTCAGAACTACATCCACCGCGACCTGGCGGCCAGGAACGTGCTCGTGGCGGACGCGAACATCGTCAAGATCGCTGACTTCGGACTCGCTCGGCTTATCAAGGTACGTTCACTTTGTTGCTTCTTTCTTATTTAAGTTTATTTTTGATCCCCGACGAAAAGGGGTGTCATAAGTTTGGCGTTAATGTCTGTCTGTCTGTCTGTCTGTGGCATCGTTTCAATGCGATTTTTTTTTACGTGAAAGCAACTACCCTCGCAGTGATTCTTAGCCATCTTTGATGAAAACTTATTGGGTGTTAACGCTTTAAGGTCGGGGTTTTGTTATTTACCCGGAAATTAATGGCGCTAAACTTTTGTTACCTTATCACTAGATGGTCTTCATTTTTTTAAATCTACCTAGCAAATAAACGTATATATAATAGAACAATATGTTATCCAAAGTTGAGTGTGTTTTAAAAAAAATGTCTTGTGATTTTACGAACCGGTATTGTAGTTTTTACAAAGTCGGTACTAGAATTACTTGCATGTTATAGTTAATTCAACCTAATTACATGTAGAGAACGAAACATATAATCATAAACAATAATACCATCAGACACCAGAATCGTGGAAGATTGTCATACAATTATAAAAGGCATAACTAAACCTGTTTAGAATCGGACATATACCTCGTGTGTGTCCATGTGACCGTATGTGTACATATGTCTAACATTGGTTTTGACGCCTGCTCAAGTGCTCACTTTCACTGTAAGAAAAAAATCTAGCGGTCTACATCATGTAACATCTGACATAATAGATAGCATCCAGAGTAAAAAAAAATTTTTTGTTACTGTTAAGATAATAAAACGTCATAAATTAATACCTCTCATTGATCCTTTCCACTTTCAACTCGATTTTAGTTCTATTTATTATTGCAGAAAAAATTATATTAACCTCTATTGACGCTGAGCGCTATTTGACTCCAAGAACGTATGATATGATATTGCGGTTTGGTATTTCATATTTTAAAAAAAATGTTTTGACGTTAAGAAAAAAAATAAGTATCTGGTTTGACTTGTCGGAAACTAGCGGATTAACTGAAATTAAATTTCCATAACAGTTTTAAACAAAAAAAAGTTACTTATTTCAAGTAATTATTTATGCAAATCTCACTGTCCTGATTGACTAGGTAATGGAAGAATGTCGTAATGTGAAAACAAAAGAGAAATTTGCAAATGAATGCATTAGCCCTGTTTCGAAGATGCACGGAATGTCCACTCATTAATAATTTTACGACTACACCATTACCATAGATAATTGACTGATCATTAGATACTATCACTAACTTAGATAGCCGAATCGTGACGACACGCAAACACTTAAACTGAATAATTATATATGAAGAAACACATGATTTTGATAAAATTAACTACTGGAAAGTTCATTCTTAAAAATCGCGCACAAATTAACAATTTTCAATGCAACGATCGTGATTCTATATGTCAAAGAACCGGTTAGTATAATTAGTAGCAAATGCTAACATCCTATCTGTCTGACTCACAATGCAAATAAACTAAGACGATGAATAAATAAAACACATATTGAAATATACATTTCTTGGTCCATCTATAATGTATCAGTGTACATAAGGTACTTGATTGTGACCATTAATTTGTCCATCATCACTAAACCCAATACATATATGCAGATCAATTAGTCTTGAAATCACAATTTAAAACTTAAAAGGTCCACGACAGAATAAATTGTCAAAAAAAGACTTTTTCGCCTTACCCTACTTTTTCTTCAAAGTAATTCCATTTTTCGTCCGTTTGCTTAGCAACAACGTAAAAAGCGCGAAAACTGTGCGAAACGAATGACAATGTCGTAATTTTCAAAAGTATTGTTCCTCGCGTGTGTGTGAATAACCAAAATGAAAGAAACACTATTGCGTATTGTTGACTATTTAAAGAAATATACGTGTGAAAGTTATTTTAAGTGCAAAAGGAGAGTTACTTTAACTCAATGATTTAGCGTCAATATTTATTACCTACTTAAATTGTTATGATTTTGTATATTGGTCTAAAAACAAAGACAAAAGTATCATATGTTCATCACCTAAATATTGCATTATCTATTTAATTTATTAATTCAAGAATCTAAATTGAAATATAGCGATGATATAATGTTAGCAACATACCTAATAAGACTACCAAAATATAAAGTAATAAAAACCATGTTCATTTTATTTCATTGTAGTATAAATGATGTGTCTGATGTTTCGTACATTTTTATTGTTTACCAACAGACAGACATCTTTCTTTTAAAACTCCACCTAGATAAAAATCTATCAACGTCGTTAGACGATATTTATTAGATGTATACAGAAATAGAAGTATATAAACTGATAATTCAGTCAATCAGTGAATCAAATCTGAATAAAGAAACGTGGACGATAGTGAAGATACGTTTTATTATTTATTTACGTTATAGGTACTTTAATAAGGTGTAAATTGTGTTGAATAATATGCTAATGTCACAGAGAATTAGATATAAATGATGTGTAATGGTTTAATCGTCATCTATTGTATTCTGTTCTACGTCACTGATCACTGCCTTAGATTTTTGATTTACAAGATGGTCATAATTTACACATGGACATATTATTATAGTGTTACATAACGTGTGAATGCATGTAAGAAAAAAGAAATAAAGAAAGATATACATAATCGTTTGTCAATATCACAATTGTAACTTATTATGATGTAACATACTACCTACACTTCACAGTTACAAACATCAAGAAAAATTTAAGTAAACTTAACTTAGTCTTAGTACATATCTATTTAATCTCGTTTACTACAAACTTTGCATATATTATGGCCATTAAATCGTGGTTAATTTATGTAATGTAAAAGTTATTATACGTTTACCGACATATATGAATTTTAATATAAAGTTAATTTATAATAAATACTGCCCTATAGCAATATGGGGTTATATAAAGGTTTACATGCACATGGGTAGCCACATGCATTGTATGTAATATTCCGTTTACTGCAATCACAGATGAGTCGCTTTTGAATAAATTATGTTAATTATAATATGTGCATATTTATGATGCAATGAATTATTTCGGCTAGTGTTTTATAAAAACTCTTGTACTACAAAGTATTTTTACAAAAGGTTTTATTTTTTAAAATCTTACTTACTGGATGAATGACTATTGACTACTTAGAGTTGATGAAAAAGATGGCCAATATTTTATTATCTGTGTTACAGGCGTTCATTGTACAATTTATTTCCGATGTATTGCGCAATATAGCGAAGTCCGCTTACTTATTTGTTGACCTTTATATTAGTTATGTTTTTGACCAAAAAATATTTACCGTCAACTAGATTATCCAAAAATAAAGGACCCACATTTATTCGTTTAGCAAAGTAGTAAAAATTGCAAAGATACAGCGCTTCGAAATTAAAAATGTAGCTTATAGTGACGTCACGCGAAATTTAAATGCGCTGTATCTTTGTCATTAAAAGAGAGAAAAGCAAAAATACGTGTACCATACTTTTTAAAAATCATTTCTTTTTAATAATTAAAAAAATTAAAATATTTTTTAGTTTCCATACTATTCAATGAGTAACAATGTTTAAATGTCTGTTTGTCCAACAGGAGGACGAGTACGAGGCGCGCGTGGGCGCCCGCTTCCCCATCAAGTGGACCGCGCCCGAGGCCGCCAACTACAGCAAGTTCTCCATCAAGTCGGACGTCTGGTCCTTCGGCATCTTGCTCACTGAACTCGTCACCTATGGCCGAATACCTTATCCAGGTAAGGATCAATCTTGTTTACTTACCTACTAACTGTAGCCTCTCTGCTGACGTCCTTTGTTTTACTGTTGTGATTGCTGTTACTGGTCGTCTTGCCGCTTGGCAAAGGCCTTTCCAGCTGTATCCATAGTATACTGTTTCTTGTTTTTCTTGTTCATAACCTTTCAACTGCTTTCTTGATTCCATCTTCCTATCTACTCTTTTGCCCTCCTCTTTATTTTCCATCACGAGGATACCACTCTGACCATTTAATTATCTTCTTAAACCTTTAGCAACCCTCGCATTGATTAGACTTCGGCCGATTAAATTACTTTGAGAAAATCCGTTTTAATTTTACGTCGCAGGTGTCATGAAACCTAACATTGTTGGCACCAAGCTTACATTTTCATTATTAAGAAATTATGCCAATGCGGCACGATATCGACGATAACTAGTGATGAGTCGAGGGCAAAAACAAATTGAGCATTAACAGGCGTAACAAAAAAATAAGAGTACGGCCAAATATTTTTTATAAATAGAAGCATATACTTGTAAAAAAAATGTTTTGTTTGCAAGGGTATACTTTCGATAGAAATTTTATCAAATCAGTTGTCTAGCTTGGAAAAGTAGTCTGTTTATAGTTCTGAAAAATGTATCTTTATATCGTCAGGCATGACCAACGCGGAGGTGCTGCACCAAGTGGAGCACGGGTACCGCATGCCGTGCCCGCAGAACTGCCCCGCGTCGCTGTACGAGATCATGCTAGAGTGCTGGCACAAGGACCCGCTCAAGCGGCCCACGTTCGAGACGCTGCAGTGGAAGCTGGAGGACTTCTTCACCATGGACAACTCCGACTACAAGGAGGCGTCCGCCTACTGAGCCCGGCCCTCCCTGCCGCCTCACCGACACGCACACGCTACTCATGTGAGTATTTTTTCAGAGTAACATCGCCTTTTCTCCCTTCGGTCAGCAAGCTGGTCCGCCACCCAGAGGTCCCGGGTTCGATCCCCGGTCAGGGCAAATTGGAAAATGGCCTTTTTCAAATTATCCTAGGTCTTGGATGTGTGTCTATGTGTGATAAAATATAGTATCGTTGAGTTAGTATTCCATGACACAAGTTTTGAACTTTGGGGCTAGCTCAATCTATGTAATTTGTCCCTATATATTTATATTTATTTGTCCCTAATAACATATGGGGTCCCTTGCGGTTTCCGACAGAGTAGAATAGGGCTACAAGCTGAACAAAACTTATTGGTGATGCTTCATTCAGTCATACTCCTGCCGTGGAGACAAAAATACCTGATGATAATAATAAGAAAATGTCCCTTCCACGTTGATAATGATGATAATGTCACAAAAACTAGTAGCAGATATTCAGACCTTTCAGCATTACATCTATATCAAAAATAATAATTTGTTCCGTTCATTCCAGACGCCAGGGCTGTACCACATGCCGCCAGAGCTGCAAATGCTGCACAGCAGTGCATCGATGCAACACCTGCAGATGCACCAACTCGCCGCGCACCAGGCGACCATCCAGCAGATGCAGCTGCCCGGTGTGCCGCTACAGCATCTCGGGCAGATGCCGCACGGCCTCGGGCAGATGCCGCACGGTCTCGGGCAGATGCAGCACGGCCTCGGGCAGATGCAGCACACGGCGAGTCTGGCGCAGATCCCGGCGCAAGTGCGAGCTTCGCGGCCGCTGTGCCAGCACCACCAGGCGCGGCACACCACGCTAGCCGCCGCGTACCGCGCGCCTTAACTCCAGCCGCCCCCGCCGCGCACACTCCGCCACTGCCAGTTCGATGATATCTCACATACGCAGCTTATGTAAGTAGCTCGAGGACCGGTTCTTCCAATGTGTTTTTAGGGTTCCGTAGCCAAATGGCAAAACACGGAACCCTTATGGATTCGTCATGTTTTATTATTCCAAGCTTCATTATTAGTGTATCAATTAAAAATAGGACTATTATAGGATGTTATATTGTCTGAAAATGTTACTTTGTGAGTCTATTTTTATTTGAAAAACAAGCGTGTTACCGGTTATTCTACAATACTCCATATTTCTGACTAATTATTCCTTAAAAATCATTAAAAATAGAGGTCCTGACGATGTGCTTAGTGCTGCTGTTAGAGATATCGTGTTGAGTTTCGTAAAACGTAGCTAGGTCTTCGTGGAATATTGACCACCTGAATGACCTAGCTTCGTTTCGGCTGGTACCCTGACTCCTTTAAAGTGTGCCGTTACCAACCGATTTCAACATTCCCAGTTAACCCTAACAGCGGATTTTCTTCATACTTATTAGGAAATTAGAAAAGACAATACGATTTTCCCAAAAAGGAACTTTAAACTGGACATAAACAATGACTTGCGAGCAGAGAGGGCCACTAGATAGTCTCTTCACGGAGCAATATTGTTATGCCTGTCATGTCATAGATCGCGGCAGATCGCAACCTTGGGATGTTTCAAAATGAAACGCCAAAACATTTTTGTTGTAACTTTCTCGAACGTACTTTACACACGTACGTCCCAAGAGTGCGAGCCTGTACCGACCATGTAAACGTAATTTACGACACTTCGATCGGTGATAAGTTTAGTTAGACTGTCTACGATTTTTCTAAATGTATTTAGCGTACCATAGGTTAACTTACAGTTCTACAAGTGTTGAATAAGCCTCTTAGTAAGGTGATCGTTGCTATCGAGTGTGACGAGGTTATAGGAAGCCGCTGTTGAAGTTACACCGCTTCATTGTTGATATTTTGAATGCAATAAACTGACATATCAGTACTTTTTATGGGCTTACGCGTCCATTTATTGTTACGCCCCTATTTTATCGCTGCATTTACGTCGTACCAACTGATATTTGCTATTTTGTAAAAACAAAAAGAAACAAGAATTTGATGGAGTCTGTTCCATAAATAAAAGACATTGGTTTCGAGTCACATTAGATTGGAGAGCAAGTGGCGCTGTGGTGTAGCAGTGGCTTGAGGTCGGCTGTCGGGTCGCGTTGGTGCGCGAGCGCACAGCGAGCGGAGTGCGA
The DNA here is from genome assembly GCA_963555685.1 of Acrobasis consociella. Lineage (NCBI taxonomy): Eukaryota > Metazoa > Arthropoda > Insecta > Lepidoptera > Pyralidae > Acrobasis > Acrobasis consociella. Next base: position 10,554,191 of record OY743122.1, read on the forward strand.
GTGCGTGTAAGGAGGAAACTTAGGTTCGGCAGGGAATCGTCGTCTAGCAAGACTAGCACGACTAGCAAGGAATTATTTTTAAAGAGGCGATTTTATGATTAGGTATTTCACCTTCGTATACCATAAAAGTAGATATCGATTGGTGATAGATGCCAAATAATCCTAATAAAGAACTGAGTTTTATATACATATTAACTGTTCTGAAGGTAGTTAGACGTTAGATTTTTATTTATGTAATTAAAACAAGGTAAGCTTTTCTAAGATATTTACGAAAGGCGAGTCATCATATTTATTTAGTAATTGTATTATTTAAACTTTTATCTCGCGTATTGAGTTTCCTATCAGTAAGTACGTTCTGCTCAACAATGATAGACCCTCGTATATTGTACTGTATCGTATGCGAATTAAAACCTGATATTTTATTTGTGCCAAGACTTTTAGTTTAAGTGGAATTTAGCGTTGCCACAACAAATATACTATCAATGTACCCAAAAATTTATGTACTCTTACTATCTATAAAGTAAGATGTAGGTAATTGGCCTAAGTAAATAAGTATTTTTCAATATGTAGGTTTTGTATTCTAACATTTTAGAGCTAAAGTGTATTAGTGACTGTCAATAAATTATTTATTAATGACAGCAAATACTTTTACAGCAAATTTTAATGCACATATCGAAAATGTTATGAAAAGACATGTGCAATATTATTTCCAACCCGGTGCTTGTAATAAAATTTTGACATTGTTCGTCATCACTGTTTCATCCTCAGAACATTTAAAGTAGTCGTCGATGTAAGCTTTTGATTATGATAATTAAAACTGCAGTAAACATTGTTTGTTGTCTTGTAAATCGATTTTTCATAACATGTACATAGAACTGAATGTAGCATTGATGATGGTTATGAATGATATTAGAATGTTGGTATTATATTAATTACTTACACAATACGCTACAGACTCAATGTTCACTGATTCTTATCATTCCAAATGAATGATTGCAATAAGTATATTGGAAGATTGTGACAAGTAGATTTTTGTACAATGGGAGGTAAAACCATATGCAACTATATCGCACAAATACTTTAAGACCTATTCATAAGGTGCCTAAATATTTGCATTTTTACGTCACAAAATGTAAAATTAGTCCTTGAGTAGTTTGCAAGTTACCAACTGATGGTAGTCTTGACTATATATTTCGGACAAATTCTCAATGCACTGTGGATAAAGCACGAATTATGTATAAAACGTACCTCGGGTTTGACAGTTTCGTTACTCGATTGTCCTGAAAATCGGAATGTATAAAAGAAGGATTTGTATGCGCTGTAATTCACCTTCCTCAATAGTATTACAATTTATTTTTACTCTACTGTATTATTTTTATAATTTATTGCATAAATCTTAATTAGGTTTTTAGCTGTATAAAATATGCTTTACTTTAAGCCTTATGCTTTATTTGAACTGCTAAGTATGCTATGTATCTCTTATGGCAATATTATTCCCTATTTTATAATTAGTTAGCAAATTTATAAGTGCTTCTCTTATTCATCACAATAATATGGAAAAATGATAAGACGCGTAGGCTAAATGTGAAAGTTATGAGTGTTTAGGTATAACTAGAATTTATTTAGTAATTGTTGCTGTGTTACTCGCCATTTGTACGTGATTACAGTGCTGTACAGCTGTAGTAGGTATGTCTCGGCGACGAGAGATGAATTCAGAAATCAAGCTCGACTGATGTTAGTTGATACTGTTGCGACGTGGAGTAAGGTGTTATTACCTCCGAGTATCAATAATCTATTTTAAGTTTCCCTTCGTCCGATGTTACACTGTCATACAACATGTGATCACCTCAGTAATTAAATTGGTGTCCTTTTGATCTCGCAATGCTTATCGGTCATAATCTCCTGTGTGTGACAGTGTAATATCGGCTATACGTATAATTATATCTTCAATTTATTATATTTCACGTATTTGTAAAGATTTTTTTAACACAAATAAATATAAATGTGAAATTATAATATTGTTTCATTCCACATTCCTAATGCAAATCCCTAGTTAGTTATGAGACAATATAAAAAAGAGATGTCAAACAAAAGTCGCAACTGCAATCTTTTCCAGGCAACAGAGGTACTTGTAGATGTTTGATGATAACAGGTAAAATTATAGGTAAGGGAGAAAAAAGTGATAATTGTAGGTCACTATAATCAATAAATACACAATAAAATATACAACATACATACATTAAATAAATACATATGTATAGGTACACAGAAAAGATAATCCGAGCAAGATAAGTAAAAATAAAACACCGAAATAAACATTTCATTCAATTATATTTTTTAACTTGTCACATACATTTTTTATTCTCTGCTTAGTATCAGCATCAAAGATATTTTCTTTGATTTTATATAGCAACATAGTATCGTTTTCTAGTCTACATACAATATCACTTGCTTCATTCGTATATTTCATTTTCTTACTTGTAGGTTCAGTATCACTATCATTATCAAAGATGTCATCTACGCTAACAAAGTCGAAGTTTTCACTAGGTTTCTTTTCTAGTTGAACAAAATTAGAACTATTGAATTCTATATCCTTTTTAAAATGTATTAATTCAGATTCGTTCTCTAAACATTTATGAAAATAATAATATTCCATTGTTTTCTCTAATTGGTCTTTTATGTCTCTACTTTTGAGATTTTGCAATTTGCTTCGTTCTAAGTAGCGATTCCAAGTATTCCTGAATAAATTATCTTGATTCACAGTCAGAGATATAATTCTATCCATTTTGATATCTCGCAGATATTTACTTAATTTGCTCAATAAAGTAGCTTTAACTAATCCGTCAGAATGAAATAGTACTAGAAATGATTCCGATACTAAAGACTCCACTGCACTTTTGTTCTCTGGTTTATAAAAAGTGGCGTATTTGCAAAGCGGCTCTATAAGATCCAACTTAATCTCTGTGTTGCTGTTTTGTACAATAGTTGATATTACATGCAGCACCTGGAATTCAGAAAAAGTAATTTTATAAAAAAGACATTGACTTAATTCTGCGAAGATTCTTTCTTCACCAAATTTCTGGCTGTCACAAATTGGCTTTCGATATTCCAATGCCATGCGTACCCATCGTCTTATAAACAATTATTTCTCTTCCTCGTCAATAGATGGCGATATAGGTAATAATTAAAACATTAAAATCTTTTATTATGTACTATTTTAATAAAGTATTACTCAAATTAATTGAATATGACTGCTGCCATCTCTGTGTGCCTTCCCCGTAACGTCAGTTTTGCCTACTTACCTACTTACGGACCCTCCAATAGTTTCTATGGCGTGGATTCGAAATATAAAGAGTTGCTGGCAAAATAAAATGACACGCCGAATAAAAGCTGTATGTCACTAACCTTCATTAAATTCATAGGGTTCGCAAACAAGGTATTCTTCATAGAATTTGTTAGTTCAGTAATGGCTTCCATATACTCCAAGAACCAGACAGTGCTCTTGACCAAGTCTCCCTTCGAAACACTGTTGTTGTTCTTAAGGCAAACTCTCGTCCAAGCTTTTATCGCGTATTCATCTATTTTATCAGCAGTAATTGAAAATGTTGCCAGTAAATTTGTGAGTTTAATCTATAATGAAAGAATTTAAATGAAAGTCTATTTTCACTTTTTGTGTAAGTGGCCAATGCTGATGTCAGATTTTTCAAGCCGCCCATAGTCATCTGACTTAGCTTGACGACTGCCAAGCAATGATGACAACCGGGACCAACGGCTTAACGTGCCTTCCGAAGCACGGACGAGTCTATTATTTTGGCCACTAGTGGTCATCTATACAACGGCGAACCACGCCCGTCGTTGCTCGCCTTGCGAAAGTGCTAGCAATGCATTCTCCCACCGGGCCAACGAGGTCCTAGTAAACATCAATGAATCATCAAAATCAACAATTTATGTAACTAAAATAATTGTTGATTTTGAATGGTTATTTTATGTGTTATGGACGATGCTATGTTAAATTAATTTTGATTTTTTCCGCAATATGGCGAGGCCCACTAACTTATTGGTCATCCTTTAACAATCGACTATTTATAACTGCTTCTTTTATAATATTTGCTCTAAGACTACTTAGATAATTGCTTCAAAGAATATGAACTCGATTGGAAAAAAATCCTACTTACCAAGCTCCGTATTTCTGAACTATCTACATTTGTCATACAGAATTGGTCGATAGCCATTTTATATTTCTCGATAACCTCTTCTTCCAGTTTGCGTCTAACATCCCAAGCAACGTTATTCAATTTGAGAGCAATCCACAAATCTATGTTTGCCTCATCATAAATAGGGCTAAACTGCTTTAGTACTTTAATCTTGTCGTCCTTGTCTAACAATTCGAAAAGTCTCCTGATTGTGGAACTTATATGCGTTTGTTGTGGAGAGTTAGCGAATAAATAATGGCTCTCAAGTTTCTGATATATTCGACACAGAGAAACTAATTGGGCGTACACAAAATGTTGATTGCTCATCCTGAAAACAAAAAGAAACTTTAGGAACGAATCTCAACAAAAATAAGAAAATTTAGTTTAGAACAGGACCACTCCAAGTCTTCCCGTGACTAAAGTATTGATGACTAAAAAACACAAGCAAGCAAGTGTAGGCATGCTATGCCTACCCATCGCCTAATAAACATAATTATTTATCTTCTTTGTCACTAGATGGCGCTATAAGTAATAATTATAACTTTAAAATATTTAATACTATTATTTAAATAAAGTAGTACTAAAAGTAATTAAATATGATTTATATGAAGTACAAAAATATTTTTAAAGCATATAAAAAACTTTCTTTGTTATTTTTTTGCTAGTCGTGTGTGCTGCCATCTCTGTGTGCCTGCCCGCAACTACCAGTTTTGCCTACTTAAGGGCCCTCCAATAGTTTCTTGGGTATCTGTTACGTTAGTAATTATATTATCTTTTTCCTAGGCTAGAAATTGTCTCTAGATCACGTGCAATTATGGAAAATAATCTTGTTGAAATAACATACCTAGCCACTAATACCCATAAGTTCGACGCAAACAGTCCCACCCAGCAATCCGTGCCAAGCAAACCTTTACACATGAGCTTCTCTAAGGCGGATACTTCATCAGAGCTCAACATGAGTGCCAGGGCTGCCGTATGAGTCAGAAGATACTCGTATAAACCGTATGTAGACTCGCTGTTTACTGATTCACCGTCAAATTTTAGAGGCATGTTGAACCAAATGTGACCTAGAACAAGAAAATATATAAGTACTACATTTTACCCGCGACTTCTACGGCGTTTGTAAAAAGTCTTATGTAATTTGGCCAAATATATCATACTTACCAATTTTTATCTAAGTCAGTTCATTAGTTGAAGCGTGAAGAGCAAACAGACAAACATACAGAGTTACTTTCACAATTAAAATATGCGTGCAGCTGAAATGTGCGAGCTTTGCTCGAACGGATGTGGATCGTCATCTTTTTAACCCCCGACGCAAAAAGAGAAGTGTTTTAAGTTTGACCTGTCTGTGGCATCGTAGTTCCTAAACGAATGGAATTGAATGGACCGACTGTGATGCGATTTTTGTTTAAAAGGCGATGTGATCGAGATTTCATAGCTACATTTTATGAAGATCTGTTCCTGTTTTTTTGTCTATTTTATTACTTGTTTATACAACAGGCAAACGACCCACCTTATAATAGTGGCTTATGTGAAACCGCAGCCTAAGAACTTAACACCAGGCCACGTAGCATGGCACTGACGACAGCGTTTATCGAGCGCTATCTTTTCTCACTGTCTCGCTTTACATAATAATAAGCTGAATACATAATAATATCCCATCGCGACATAAGAAAATATCTGGGCATAATCATCGGGTCCAAATATAAGAAAAAAATCCAATCTTTTTCCAAATTTCCAGTAAATAGCTACCTTCCAACTTTACTTCCCGCCAGTCATCTGATAGCGGGCGGTAACATTCAAATGGGAGATTGACGATATGCATTTGTCGTGTACTTATGACAAGTGTACTTTCTTTAATACATTCCGAAACACTAACTGCTGATGACGTAATTAAAATGGTATTTATATTGACTATTACTTCTATTGTCCCAAAATGACCTTGATAACAACTTACAATAAGAAACACATCGGAAGATGCTTTTTATTACTTTCGGCTTCGAAATTTTCAACTTTGTATCATTATGTAACATAAGCTTTGTTAATGCTATAATAAGCATAACATATCCAAGTAATTTGTAGTCTTTTCTTAGATTGAAGACATCATATTGAAGCAAAAACTGTAAAAGAAAAAACAATTATTTAAAAATTGATTTAACAGACGAAAAAAATTACAAAAACTTTACAACACATTTTAGGTGTAGGTTTACCCGAATACGTTTAACCCGGCAAAAAAGATGAGTGTAATAAGTTTAAAGCTAGTGTCTATCTGTCTGTCTGTTTGTGTGCCTGTCTGTGGCATCGTAGCGTTCGAAAACGGATCGAACAATATCGATGCGGTTTTTTTGCCGAATCCGGTCCAGTAGTTGAAAGACTACTTACATTAACAAATTGTTCATTTTGCAACAGTTCACTCAGCAAAAGATCCGCAGGGCCCAAAACATTAGTCTTTATTAGATTCACTAGTTGCGTCGACCTTCCTTGCAACTCAAAGTATGCTTCATTGTTCCTGAAATGACAAAACCACTTTATTTGCCAGGTAAATTAAAGAACCCCCGACTTTCAAGCGTTCACTCCCAATATGCAATAACTTTTGAACGGTTGAACCGATTTTCATCAAACATTAACCACCGCAAGGAAACTTGCTTTCTCGTAAAAAACCCGTATCAAAATCGGTCCATCCGTTCGAGAGCTACGATGCCCCAGACAGACAGACAGACATTGGCGTCAAACTTACAACAACAATCCCTATTTTTGCCTCGGCGGTTCAAAATAATTTACTTCAAGATAGCCCTCAACCTAAAATAAACCTTATACTTGTGCAAAAAGGTTCACATTTGATTAATTCTCATAAAAGTGAATCATACTCACATGTAAATATTGATTAATGTATCTATAATATCATGATGCTTATTAGTTGATGCATTTTTGAATATGTTGGTGACCTTCAGCAGTATTTTTATAATGAAGCTAGTCACTTTAAGAGATCTAATTACAACTTTTTCATCTAGACCCACCTGTTAAACAAAGGATATATTGTTAGCATAGACCTACATTTTTTTTACTGCTTAAAATTGTAAGTGTATGTGCTCTACACTACTCATTCATCCCACTAGTCCCAACACGCCCAACTGAACAAATGTGTGAGGCCGTGAGATACATAAAAGTAAGCAGTATACCAGCTTCTTCCATTCCCGCGAAAATTGTAACAGCTGATCAAAGGAATTGTGTGAAAATTGAGTTAAAATTCTGAATCGTCTCAATAGATGATGTGGCAAGCAAACAGTAACTAAGGGCCAGATCACACTGAAACGGCGACGACTAGCAGCATATACTTTACTGTGAAACAATAATCACTTTTTATTTCTATCTATGAAATGCATAGAATAGCGCGGCGCTGCTCGCGCTGGCAGATGCGAGGCTTGCTTTTCTTAAGCTATACTATGTATTTCGTAAATTTGGTGAATATAGATTGACAAAAAGGTTCTCGAATAAAGACCGCGTACTGGCAAGCGAAGCATAGGGCACCCATCTTCAAGGTGGTCAGATGACCTGACCTGGGCCACAGGAGAGTGCTGGATGCAGGCCGCTCTTGATCGGTCATTTTGGAACTTTTTTAGGTGAAGACTATGTCCAGCAGTGGACGTTATGCAGCTGAAATGACGATAATGATAGATTGACAAAGAAAGTGCAAGCCACTACTTACAGTTTCAGTGTAAATTGGCCCTAAGCCTTGTGGCTTTAACCAAAAATTCAAGTTGTATATAATAACATTATTATGTTACCTCCAATGAACTTGTTATGTTAGTATTGATCATAGTGCACAAAATCTGTGTGCATTTGCTGTAGACATTCTTATCCAATAAATTTGTTGCATATTTTTCACAGATCATAGTGTAGGCTTTCCATTGTTCTGCCAGTGTCTTCACATCTAAACCTTGGACTATTTCGCCTATCTCTAGATTGATTTGGAGGGCTGTAACAAATATAAAAATAAAAAATTAAATAAGAGTTGTAAGTATAATATAGTTCATATATTAGGATGTATGATATGTTCATACATACTTATTTGTAGACACAGATGAGTCCATTTTTAAAAGATGAACTTTTAATAGTAGAGTTGATTTTAGATTGTACTTTAACTATCATATATACAGGTAAATTTTAAGAATCAGGTTCCCAAGGCATGTTAAACATAGATATATTTATGGGGCAAAGGGAAGTATAAAATGTATATACCATTAATGAGAACATCTTGCTCAACCTCCTCAGTCAAATCAAACAGGAAATGTTTCTCTAGAATCATCAGGTACGTGATCTGCAGCTCGTGGCAAGTCCGGAAGAGATCTTTCAACTGCTTGCCAACTTTGGTCAAATGTACTCCATAAATTTTTTCACTGTAAGGGAATAGTTATAACCAATTTAAAAAGATATACAAAAAAGTCCATACAGACAAACCTTACAGATTGCTAGCTAGACCCAAAGTAAGTTCAAGACTTGTGTTATGGGATACTAACGAGAGCCAAGGTTTATGCTGGTATGTAGAACTTTTTAATGACATTATATGCATTATTGAAGAAATCAGAAATTGGTAAGTATTTTGTACTGTTTTGCAACCCTTTAAGCCAAAGCTTCTCCCGAAGATTGCCAAATTAACAGATAATGAGCGGCCTGCGTCTAGTGCTTTCTATAGACCCTGGTCAGATCATCTGACCACCTTGTAGGTGGGTGTCCAACACTTTGCTAGCCAGTATGTGGGCAAATTTAACATGGGACAGCCCATAACACAATTCAAAACAACAGTGGTGCCATCATTTCGGGCATACAAACTCAATTGTTGACCTTTAAAGCATTGCATTGCTGCACCTGAAGATATCAGAAGCCAACGAAAATTACTTTTATAATTAAAATAGTGTCAAAAATCATACCTGTCCCTACAATGTTTAAAAACCGTCATCAATATATTTCCTGTTGTCGTTGGAAATGATCTCATAGTGCAGCATGACATAGATATTGATTCAACCACATTTTTAATAAAGTTAGACATCAGACGTAGCACACATATTGTGTCTTCAATACATTCTATCAATCTTTTTGAGTTAAGGTTACTTTGACAAAGTAATTCTAGTGCTGTTTCTAAGCTCTGCAAAAATTAAGCATAATAAGTATATTGTTGCATGATATAATAAACATTAGTAGCCCTATATAGCTTTTACCTGAGCTTACCTGAGTAATACACACTCCACAGTCTTCAATGAGACTGGTAAAGAAAGCATAAAAGTTGGATTTGTTTATTTCCTTTTGAACATCACTGCATAGGGCTGTTTTCGTACTATTAATTAGTGATTCGTACATCATTGTATTCATATAATAACTAATTGCTTTACAGAAAGTAAACTTTGTTCATGGCTAAAGCTAAATTATTATAATTTATTTATAACCTCGTTATCTTAAATTTGTTCTTTATTTGTTTTAGTTTAGATACACAATGTGAAATCGAGAAAGAAATATTTGTGATTTATTTTGGTGTAATTTTTTTAAAGGTGTTTTCTGATTTAGGTATGTAAATACTTTCCCGCCATCACTTCACTCACTTGCCATGTTGTTTTGTTTTGATTACTTTTGATTGGAATTTTGAAATAATTTTTCACTGACTGACAGTGACACTGACACGACAAGCTGCCTGGGATTTCTTGGGAAAGCTGGTGGGGGCGGGTGGATGCCATTTTTGAAACGCTAAGTAACAGAACATCACGTTTTTACCACATATTATGTTAGTTTGAGTTCATGATATCTATTGTACTATATATTGAACCAATTTGCTTGACTGACCATGATATGGCCTAAACATGCCATACAAATAGTTTTTTCCTGCAAACGTCCTCCTGCCTACCGACTACTACCATGACTACTAACCTAAGTACTCGACACTATCAACCTATCTTGTCCCATAACAAAGAAAATATTCAAAAACAGACACTGTGTGTGTGATACAGTGACAGCGACTTGGCGACCAATAGGACTGTGGACAGTAAAAATATTTTTGGCTCATTAAGATTATCAAAAAGTATGGTATAGGTATTTTTTCTTTTTTCGAATCAACAAAAAATTACGAAGAAACAGCACATTTAAATTCGCTTGTAAAGTAGTGTTTGCAAAAAGTCTAATTTGCTAATCATTTTGAGGAATGGCCTCTAGGTGAAGGTTTCTGTAATCAGATTTTAAAATAAAGTCTTGCTTACTTAGATGTTTGCAAAATCTCAATGACCTTTGTTTTCAAGCAAGGTCAAGCTTATTTGAGGAAGTGACGTCATGATAAAGATTCTTTGAGTAAAGTTGGAATTTCTACTTTCAGTACTATACCTACTGTATTGTATTGACACTAAACAACTTGACAACAACCAACGTATCTACAGTAATTTAAACAGGAGACATTGAGTATTGACAGCTGTTACCGTTTTTTTAGTGCAGGCATAGAAAAAATATAAACTTCGATTGCCGTCTGTCGTCACTTCCGGTGTAATATTTAAAATGACATAAATAATTAATTGCTCTGAAATCTCTTTAGGCTAGCGAGGTCTACAGCTCACAGAGCCTCTAGTTTATTTATGGTGAAGTTTGTATGAAACCAGAGACCTATTTTCTAAGTTTTCTGCACAAAATAATACTGTTTTTCGCTGACACGACGATTTCAAAAATACGACTAAAATACATTTAGTAGTTCAGAACCCTGAAACACCAGTTTTGCATCCCATTGAAACCTTGGCTGAACGGTTTCAGATTGATCAAAACTATTACGCACTTTAGTTGACCGAGCGAGCGAAGCGAGCGAAGCGTCTCAGTTTCGAGATTAGCCAAAAATTCTTTTGTCCGTCTGTCTGTCTGTCTGTCTGTCTGTCTGTCTGTCTGTTCTCGCCTACAGGTCGCATTTCTTAACCGATTCTCATGAAATTTTGTAAGCAGGTTCAGCAACTAAATAGAATTTTTTTGTCGAGCCAGTTTTTCAAAATTTTTCAAAATGGCGGAAATATGGGGGTTTAAAATTTTAAAACTATCATATATCCGCCATTTTAAAATATTTTCAAAAATGTCATAAGACTTTTTTGTTGCCATTGAGAAAACGATTTTTTTTTATTTGAACAACTTTTTTGTCTGAACAACTTTTTTATATGTTATACTTAAACGGGTTTGGGGTGACTCGCGAAGTCTAGCTGATTAAGCCGTGACGGATATACAATACAAATCTTCTTACAAAATATACTGAAACTATTTAAGGGTGAATTCAGTCCGGGTTACTGAACAACTTTCTTAAAAATACATATCTCCCCTGGGGTCCACGAAGCAATTTCTCTGAATAACTATTATGGTTATTATTTTGAGTTTCATAAGTAGTTCTATAAATTGTATCATATTTAACCGACTTAACATAAAAAGGTTTTGCTTATTTTACGATTAGTTTTTTTTTCAGTTTTTGCTAATTTGATTGATTGTTGGCTTGTTTATTATATTTAGCAATTTTGTTGAGCTAAATTTCGTTTAATCGTTACCGCTGCTTGTCTGTACTTCTGTAGTAGCATTAGTAATTATGCCACGAACTAACAAGAGATCAGCGGCAACCAAAGCCCGCGAAGTAGCTTTACGAAGAGAGTAAGAAACCAATGAGCAGCGGCATAGAGCCATGCCAATACAAATAAACATTTGAACGAAAACCCTTTAATAGTTTTCTGGTTTTTCCAACAACCAGCTGACTTTGTCATTTGAAAAATGACGGGTCATTTATTGGTGAAAGACTACTGGTACAAAACTGAATTTTAGCATCACGTTAGACCTCATATGCATGGGATTGTATGGTTGGAAGGTGCTCCTGACATTTCAGAGCTAGATGGAAAGTCATTTAAAGAAAGGGCTGTGATTGGCAACTATTTTGGAAATTTGGTCACAACCATGAATCCGCATATCGGTAAATCTGCACCGATAATTTATCCAAATCAGGTTCATTATTCTGAAATAATAATCGCGAGGTCTAAGTTCGTGGCGAACTACTAGTTTATATATTACGTTTCTCACGCAAATTACGATCACGAGGTTCAATTACCGCGCAGGATTTGGATGTTTCTGAAACATACATAATCCGCTATGTGCAAAATAAGCACTTTTCTAATGATATTATCGCCTAAAAAATAATAAATTGTCTAACGCTACTCTACTCTAGCTCAACCCTTTCATCGATCAAGATGGTATTCTCAGGGTTGGTGGCAGGTTAACAAATTCCTAACTCAATTTCGATCAGAAATATCCCATTTTATTACCTCCTACAGACGTAATTACTCAATTGATTGTTGACTTTTATCACATAACTAACCTTCACACAGGTCCATCGCTCTTACTCGCACTTAGTTAGCGAGTTACCTAGATCACTTTTACATAACGCATATGAGACGCTCTTCTTAGGCAGAAATTCTGGATTTTATCTGCCAGGAATTTATTTCGCCAACGTTTTAGACTCAGGCCTAAAACTTCTTATCCTCTTATGGGTGATTTTCCTTCTTTTAGGGTATCTCAAGCTAAATGTTTTGTTCATACCGCAGTTGATTACCTAGGTCACTTTTACATAACACATATGAGACGTCATGTAATCAAATGTCATAAGGCTTATGTATGTGTCTTTGTGTGTCTCGCTACAAAGGCGATACACTTAGAATTGGTCTCTGATCTTAGTTCAGAACTTCAGACCTATTTCTTGATGCTTTCAAGCGTTTTATTAGTAGAAGAGGCCCAGTTTTCTTGATCTACAGTGACGGAGGAACTAATTTTATAGGTGCTAAACGTAAGCTTAGCGAAATTTATGATTTATTACAGTCCACAGCTCACAAAAATTATATTAATAATTACTTACTGAAAAATAAAATTCATTTTAAAGATTTTCTGCATAAAACAATATTGATTTCCGCTGACACAACGATTTCCAAAATACGACCAAAGTGTTCATATTTTACGCGAGTGGTAAGTTGGAAAACTACATGTTTTGTTTGGGTCGGTAAATCTCTCAATAAAGGCGTATTGACAAAAAGAAGTGATTTTGCCATTCAAGTTTTTTATGGCAAAACCACGCGTTTAGGTGACTTCGCGGTTCAAAAATGGCACTCCAGTACAATCTTTACACTAACTGTCACTGTCACAACACATACCTATCGAATCTGTCAATGTCACTGCAAAGAAATCACATTTCACGTGTCTCGCTTGCAAAGTAAATATTGTATTGCACGCGACCGGCTGAAAATTAAAATTTTCATATTTAATTACGGGGTAATATGACTGAAATCGTGGAATTAAGATGAATTCACTCAAAGAAGCAGTGCTGCAAATAGGCGCTGATACAAACGATTCAGACTTGAAGAAAACTTGCGACGATGTTGGGGTTAGTAAACTTTTCTTTCATTCCTCTTTGTTCAAATAAATAACATGCTTTTCTTACTTTTTCTTTTGTTTTGCTAATTGCTTGTGTCTAACCATATACTAAACTACTGGGTCAGGTTACCTTATGTTTTTTTCTCTCGGAAAAGATTAGCTTATTATGGTAAACCAAAGTTTCTCTACCTATTTAAAAATGTAATTTGCATCGGCGCTCGTCTGTGTTCACCCTTGAACGTATACATGACGTTTAGCTATCACAGAGTAAAGCCTTCTACTGTAAAAGTTTCATGGCCTAGGCTCTGTCTACCCTATTAGACAATGTAGAAGTGTATGTTTTATAATCATGTTTTCATGTTTATGTACGTAATAAAAAAACAGCGAAGGTTTTCAATCTTTTCATTTGAAATTAACTGAGGTATGTATGAGAGAAATAATAAAAATATTTTTCTCTTACATATGGATAATGTTTAATTATTTTTTGAATTACCAGAATGCATACTCTCATTTATTTCAATTATTCATCTCTCAGTGAAGATTATATATTTGTGCGGTTTGGTGTTGAAACATTTGGACCATGGGGCCCTGGCACTAGGAGACTTTCTAAGGAGATCTCCCCGCGACTGATAGCCGCCACAGGTGACAAGAAGGCTGGCTGTTTTTCGCTCAACGGATCAGCATTGCTATACAGCGAGGAAACGCAGCCAGCGTTCTTGCAACCACGCCACAGTTTATTTAATAGCTTAGTTTAGTTTTAGTTATCTTTGTTGTAATTTCCTTTTCTCAATAAAAATATTATTTTAATTACAGAAAAAATTAAGTGATAATTCAATAGAAACACAAAAAGCTATTCAGCTGTTATCAGAACACATTCTAAAGGTTGATAATGCAATACTATTCAAAAAGTATACATCCAGTATCTTATTGGCGCTGGTTTCCTCAAAAGTTCCCTTGAAACCTGTCTTCTCTACATTGAACTACGATGCTTGCAATGACACGGAGAAGACCAATCATTTGGAGTACTCATTGGTTTTGGCAGCAGTGAGCGACCATCCTGATGTGTTGCAGTAAGTTATTTCTCTAGTTTTTGGACATTCATGAGCATGCCTTTCAAGAATTATTTTGCCTTTCTAGAACACCATATATACTTACATAATATTTAAGTCTTTGAGATCTGTCAATACCAGACACAATAGTAAAACAATGGAAGCTACACCGTAAGGTGTCATGCGGTTTTGACTGGTTGAGTATGATTGAATATTGGAAAAAGGTAGCATCAGTAATTTTATTAATTAAGCTCACAATTAGGGTTACTATATGGTTGGGAACCTCATACTCATTCAAACTCAACTTGCACCTTGCACCATGAGTTTATGAGTAAGTGTCTAAAAATACTGTGAGAAAGTTGCACGCTTAAGTTCCACAGCTTAAAAACATGACAAATGTTCAGCAAAGTTCGGTTGCTACATCTGCGGCACAGTATATTTTGGCACTAAGGTTTAAAATTATTAAAAAATTATAAGTGTGTAAATTATACGTTCAACTTTTCTACAGATATGCTCTGAAATATTTTGAGATCAATCCAATACCACCATTTGAGGTGTTTTTCCACCATGAAGATTCCTACAATGTTGCTCCGAAGAAAAGAAGGCTCCAAGACTACCGACACAAGATCACAGACGAACAAATAGTAAAATGTTGTTACACATTGCTTAGTAAACTACCCAATGAGCTTTCCTCAAAATGGGATTGGGCGAAGTTTATTAGTAACTTTACTAGTAATCGGAAAGCTCAAATTAGATGGTAAGCTTTTTTAATTGATATAGATTATTACAGCAGTAAAAACCTGACAGCAGATATTTGACATTATATATTTTCTGTTTCCAAGTACAAAACAAGACATTGAATGAAAGATTTTTGACCCAAGAAATGTTCCACATACATTTATTTCTCTTTCTATTTTAGATTTATAGTTTGTATGCCTAAATGTATATTTATATCCTGGATTTTGTATTTGGTAAGGTTTGCTTATAATGATAATATTATTGAAATATGCTCAGAAAGCTTGACGTTAACAGTCAAACACAACCAAATAAAAAAGAATATAGGGGTAGGATTTTGTCTATTTAGATTTACTTATTTTGCCATATATATCTACAGCTATGTGTTTTTAGGATGGTAAAAGAATGCATGGTGATCCTAACAAATATGACCGAAACACAATCCAAAAAACTCTCAGACATTTTAAATATATCACTAGAAGAATCATTGAACTGTATGACTACAAAATCAGACGAGGTGTACGGAATACAAGAAATCATTTCAGACGACAATTTAAATTCAAACAATGTGGTGAACATTGATGGTATAATGTTACCTATTCACAACAAGGATGATGTGCAGACTGGTAAACTGGTGCCTGTCAAATCAACTGTCAATAATTTGAGAAGTTTAGCTCTGGCCGTTGCTTCAGGTAAAACTTACTTTTAAAAAACTGGTTACCTAACGTAAGTGGCGCCCTCTATTTTCTTGAAAACAAAGACGTCGTTATACAAAATTCTGACTAATTTTATTATTAGGTTTAAACTATTGTCCACCCAAATCTAGTTGAAATTGACAGATGAAACAGAGTCAACCAGATTTAGGCAGATAATAGTTTCAACCTAGTAAAAAACTCTGTCCACATAGAGAATGTTTTAAAGAAATTGGTTCATTATCATGAATTGAACTTGCTCCAAAAAGTGGACTGTAAAAATTTAGATTTTAAATATATATTTTTTTCAAATGCCACTGTCATTCCGGTAGCCCCTATATCTCTAAAGTTAATCTCTTATACTTAGGTACTTAATTGAATTTCCATGCTCATGTTACAGGAAAAGCTCTCTGTCTCATGGGACCAGTAGGGTCAGGCAAGACATCCCTAGTGGAGCATTTGGCAGCTATAACCGGCCGAAAAGGGACGGCTTTCAAGAAAGTGCAATTAGGAGACCAGACTGACTCTCGAATGTTGCTGGGTTCACATCAGTGCACAGATGTGCCAGGGGAGTTTGCGTGGCGCCCAGGAGTGTTAACAGAAGTAATGATTCTCACATAATATATTTTTAATCAGATATTATAAAACTCACTTAGCTATCATTTATTTATTACTAGCTGCGTCCCACGGTGTTACCTGCGCCTAAAGTAGCCTATAAATCCAGGGTGACAGCCTTCTCCGTACCAAATTTTATCAGAATTGGTCTAGCCGTTTGTGTGTGATGAAGTAACAAACATACACACACATGCACACTCACAAACTTTCGCCTTTATAATATGAGTGTGATACCAAGGGCTTCTCGAGAAAGCGCTGAAGGATTGTTAAAGTTTAATTTTTGAAAACTTGGTTTTTTTTTAAGTTGGTTATAATACTATTTCTGTTTAGGCAGTGCAAAGTGGTCACTGGTTGTTATTAGAAGATATAGACTGTGCAGCGTTGGACGTGGCGTCTACATTGAGCTCGCTCCTAGAAAGAAATACCCTCTGTGTCCCTGGCTACAGAGATGCATTGCCCGTGACACCTGGATTCCAGCTTTTTGTCACTCAAAGGTAGGTCATATAAGGATATGTTTTAAAACTTTCCTGAATGTTTGGGCACATTGAGTTTCAAGATTAGATGTTTTATTTATTTATTTTATTTTATTGTCTTATTATAAAACGCGGTTTTAACTATAATACTTGGATGAACCGTTATCCGCCCAAAACAAGAAGCCCACCCTTAATATGTCACCTTCTCTTCTTTGTAACTGTGTCAACTTCATGTAGGTGAGTAATGGTTTAAACCAGGTCCTAAAGTTGGTCTGCTTTTTATAATAAGATACATAGGCTTTATCTACCAGCCAACCCACTGGTAATGGCACTATCTGCCCCTTAGGGATAAAAATTTACGTAATAGTGTATTTATCTAACTTTAAAGACTGAGTACCATAACTTGACAGCTTGGACCAAACTGTTTGATTTGACGTGCCTTTCGAAGCACGCACGGAAAATCCTAAGATGAAGTATCATTAGCAGGGCTCAGCCCGCATTTAGATATATGCTGTGCTTGCCAAGTGTTCAACAAATTGCACTCAATTTGTCAGTCAACAAACTTGTAGAGAATTAAGTTACTAAGTCCTATTTTATAATATGAATAACATGTTTTTCTTTTCAGAACTATAATGACAAACTATGGTTTTCAGAAGAAAATGTCAAACTCAAGTACACTTTTACAGAAACATCTAACGCAAATAAACGTCGAACCTTTATCCAGATCAGAGTTAGTAGAAATCATACAGATCCAGTATCCTAGTCTTTCCACTATCAGCTCCAAAATGATAGAAGTCTTCATGATGTTCTCCGTTGGCAGCCATGACACTTCTCTACAGACCACAGAGAACATTGATACTGAGAAAGATAGTAACATAACAGTAATACGTGGTTCGAGATTAATATCTACTAGAGATTTAATCAAATGGTGCTCAAGATCAGTCGTCGGTTTGGACGTTTCCAGCCCTGAATCAGCTACAAAAGTACTTCAAGATGCGTTCGATATATTCACATGCTCAGTTGCATCGCCTGACCATAGACTAGAATTGGCCAAAAAGGTCGGAGTACGATTAGGTATTGTGGAAACTAAAACAGAATTTTATTTCAAACATTACAAACCTAATGTGTCATTAAATCCTGTGGCCTTAGAAGTAGGAAGAGCGAAGGTTCCAAGAGTAGAAAAAACGCTTGAGTCCGTTGATTTTGATAATAGACAAGTCGTATTTTCTTTTACAAGGCAAACGGCTTGTCTTTTGGAAAGAATAGCCTGTTGTGTGACGTCGAATGAACCAGTGCTTTTGGTGGGAGAAACTGGTACTGGCAAAACGTCTTCTGTCCAATATTTGGCCAAACAGACTGGCCATAAGTTAATAGTCATCAATATGAACCAGCAATCAGACTCTGCTGATTTACTTGGCGGTTACAAACCTGTTGATATGAAATACGTCATTAGACCAATAAGAAACGAGTTTGAGGTTTTATTCAGAAGTTTTTACAACGTGGAAAAGAACAAAAAGTTCTTAAACCATATTCAAACATGCTACGACAATGAAGATTGGTTAGCACTTGTTACTTTAATGAAACAGAGCCATAAAGCAGCCTTGAATAGGCTGAAAGAGAAGAAAGATGATAAATTAAAAATATGGTTGTCTTTCGGTCATAAGCTTATGAAGTTAGAACAGCAAATTCGGTCGGATGCGAGACTTACATTTGCGTTCATAGAAGGTTCTCTAGTCAAGGCCATGCAGGAAGGACATTGGGTATTATTGGACGAAATAAACTTAGCATCAGCTGAGATTTTGGAGTGTCTCGCTGGGTTGTTAGAAGACAAGAATGAGACAATAGATTTATTAGAAAAGGGCGATAAAGTTCCTATCAAAAGGCACCCAGACTTTACTTTGTTTGCGTGCATGAATCCTGCTACTGATGTTGGTAAGAAAGACTTGCCAGTTGGTCTGAGGAATCGTTTCACTGAGTTCTTTATAGATGAGCTGACGGAAAGGAATGACCTGATGTTGTTGATTGGAGATTATTTGTACCATATGAACCTGAGTGGTGCCGTGTTGGAGTCAATTTACAGTTTCTATGCCAAAGTCAGGAAGGAAGCGAAGCTGAATTTAGTGGACGGCGCAGGTAATTTATCTGAATCACATATTTAATATAGCATACAAAAAATTGCAATTATGACGAACGAAGTCGACGAAATGAGATCTATGCAGAAAAAAGGCTGCGATGATGATGATGATTCTTCTAATTGCAATTTTTTGCAATTCTAACATAAATAAATAAATATATACAGACAAATCACACAGATTGAGCTAGCACCAAAGTAAGTTCGACACTTGTGTTATGGGATACTAACTCAACGATACTATATTTTATAATGTAATCATTTTCCATCTTGACCTGACCGGGGGTCGAACCCAGGCCCTCCAGTGTGGCTGTCTAGCATGATGACCACTAGGCCACAGAAGTCATCAAACATATCTTCTTCACACTTGTTGGTTGTCCAGTAGAACTGTGTAATATAGCGTCGAATGTTCCACTATGAGCAAATTTCTTGGTTAACAAAATTAAATGTGGTTTCATATCTTCTTCACACTTGTTGGTTGTCCAGTATAACTGTAACTACTTTTTATGATTATTTAGAGCCCACTTATGTAATATAACGTCGAATGTACTCCTTTTAGTTACTTCGCTTTGTTAAAAAATTAAATGTGTTTTACAGGTAACGCGCCCCACTACTCGCTGCGCACGCTTTGCCGCGCGCTGACCGCCGCGGCAAAAGCCAAATGCGGCACGGTCGCGCGCTCCCTGTACGAGGCTTTCTGCTTGTCCTTCCTCACGCAGCTGGACAGCCGCTCTCATCCTGTCGTAGAAGCCATGATTGCCAAGTATGTTATCTATTTTATTATTGACAATGCTTGATTAATCTCTCGCTGCATTTAGGACTTTGAAATCTTGTTTGAAATCTTTCTAGTCAGGATTCAAAATGATAATAACGTCGCATCGTAAAAATATTTGAAAAAAAACATTATTGGCCTTTGATAAAATATATTGTAAAGATGATTTGTACGTACAATTATTTTGACCTAGCTGCGCCACGCAGGGTTACTCGCGGTTAAAGTAGCCTATGTGTTAATCCAGGGGTCAGCTTTCTGCATACCAAATTTTATCAAAATCGGTCCAGCCGTTTGTCCGTGAAGAAGTTACAAATACACACACACACACACACACACACCCACTCACACACACATACACCCACTCACAAACTTATAATATTACTGTGATTAATACATCCTTTTAAAAAACAAGATTCGTTCATTTTTGTCTTTCCTTTTCTTAGGGCTGTGCTTGGAAAGAAGAACATCAAATCTGTACTCAATCAGCTCATACCTGAGCCGCAAATTCCAGGCCAAAATTATTTACTGTTCGAGGGACATTGGATACCTCAAGGAAAACTAGACATCGAAATACCAGAGGGATACATTTTAACACCAACTGTCAAAAAGAACCTTCGAGACATAGCCAGAATTATTTCACTAGGCCGACTACCTATTTTGTTACAAGGTGACACCTCTGTAGGAAAAACGTCTCTAATAACATACATAGCCAAAGCATCAGGGAATTATTGCGTGCGCATAAACAATCATGAACACACCGACCTACAGGAATACATTGGGTCTTACGCTACAGACGCAAGCGGCCAATTGGTTTTCAAAGAAGGTGTTTTGGTTGAAGCCATGAGAAAAGGATACTGGATTATTCTTGACGAATTGAACTTAGCTCCAAGTGACGTCTTAGAAGCTCTAAATCGCGTGCTAGATGACAATCGAGAACTCTTTATCCCAGAAACACAACAAGTAGTCAAAGCAGACCCTAACTTCATGTTATTTGCGACTCAAAATCCACCAGGTCTATACGGAGGCCGCAAGATGCTTTCGAGAGCGTTCAGGAATAGGTTTGTTGAACTTCATTTTGATGAAATACCGAGGGCTGAACTGGAGATTATCTTGCACCAGAGATGTCATGTGCCTCCAGCTTATAGTAAAAAAATGATTGCTGTGATGGCTGAGTTGCAAGTAAGGAGACGGGGCTCGGCTGCCGTGCAAGGGAAAGATGGCTTCATAACGCTAAGAGACTTATTCAGGTGGGGACAAAGATACAAGCACGCATCGAAAGAAATATTGACAGGAGATAAATTCTATGACTGGGATCAGCATATAGCTGATGAAGGATATCTAATATTAGCAGGAAAAGTAAGACAGACTGACGAGCGAAGCATAATAGAAGAGGTCATCGAGAAGCACATAAAGAGGAAAGTAAATCCTGATAACTTGTTCACTCTCCATCAAACAACGTCACCGGTGACAAAGTCTATATTGGAAACGATACTGAATAATCAGTTACTAGAATTTTCACACGTCGTTTGGACTTACAATATGAGGCGATTAGCCGTGCTCATAGCTAAAGCGTTTGCGTTTGACGAACCTGTACTCCTAGTAGGCGAAACGGGCTGTGGTAAGACAACGATATGTCAAGTCCTTGCAGCTCTTACTCGACGAAAACTTCTTTCAGTCAACTGTCATATGCATACAGAAAGTTCAGATTTCCTCGGAGGCCTCAGACCAGTACGCCAATATAAAAATGATGGAAGGTTATTCGAATGGGTCGATGGGCCGTTAATAAAAGCTATGGAAGGCGGTGATATGTTCTTAGCTGATGAGATTTCCTTAGCCGACGATAGCGTTTTGGAAAGACTGAACTCTTTATTAGAACCTGAAAGACAGCTGGTTTTATCAGAAAGAAGTACAAAAGACGACTCAGAAATTGTCGTTATTACTGCTCATAAAAATTTCCACATAATCGGAACTATGAATCCTGGGGGTGATTTTGGTAAGAAAGAACTATCACCAGCTCTTAGAAATAGATTTACTGAGATATGGTGTGACAGTGTGACGTCCAGAGAAGATTTGTTGAAGGTGTTAGAAAAGAGTGTAAGCAGAGGGATCTCCCTTGGTAACCAAGAAGATGGTAGTTCAGGGATTGGAAATTGTATATTGGACTTCACTGATTGGCTGAAACATTCTGAAGTGACTAATAAGTTCCCGTTCAGTATACGTGATTTGCTTTCGTGGGTCCATTTCATCAATGCGACAGTGACAAAAAGTCTTTTGGATACTCCCGAAGCGTACGTACACGGTGCTTGTATGACGTTCTTAGATTGCTTTGGTACTGCTTTAACTGGGCATATAGATTCTGAAACATTAGTAGTGCTACGTCGGACAGCTGTTAATGTTTTGCTCAAGCAGATAGAGACGATTGGAAACGAGTATACGGATAATTTAAGAGAAATGCTAAGTAATAGAAAAGCAGTGTTTACAGCTGAATCTGATGGAAAGAAATTCGGAATGAAACCGTTTTATATAGACGTTGGGAATCACAGACACGTTTCGGACCAGCAATTTACATTCACGGCTCCGACGACTGGGTCGAATACTTTGAGGTTACTCCGCGGTCTTCAGCTAAATAAGGCTATTCTCTTGGAAGGCAACCCTGGCGTTGGGAAGACCAGTTTGGTGACAGCTTTAGCTAAATCTTCGGGACACAGAGTCGTCCGTATTAATCTCAGCGACCAAACGGTAAGTAGAATTTTAAACAAAACAATGATGAAATACGCAGTCCTCTTAAAATGTAATTGTTTTAAGTATAAAAATAAGACTCCTATGTTTTACACAAAACTCATCTTTTTTTTTCACAAATTGTATCTTTTCGCTATGACATTAGAATTGAAATTAGAATAGAAGGAAAGTACTCCTGTGCCAAACTCATGTAAGCTTTGTCTTTCTCTTCCTATTTATGATATTAATACTATTTATTTTCATATGTTTATCTTTCAGGATATCACAGACTTATTCGGCACAGACTTACCTACCGAAGATGGCTCATTTACTTTCAAAGAAGGAGCATTTTTGAACGCATTACAAAATGGCGACTGGATTTTACTCGACGAATTAAATTTAGCTCCTCAGCCAGTTCTAGAAGGCCTTAACGCTTGTCTCGACCATCGTGGAGAAGTGTTTATACCAGAGTTAGGAAAAACATTTAAAGTTAAAGAACAGACAAGATTATTTGCATGTCAGAATCCATTGAAACAAGGCGGTGCAAGAAGAGGGCTCCCCATATCATTCCTAAACAGATTTACTCAAGTTTATATCGACACATTGACCAAAGATGATCTGATATACATCGTAGAGGCTCAGTATTCGAGTCTGCCTAAAGAAATATTACATAGAATTGTAGAATTTAACTGCAAAGTTGCACATGACGTTACGGAAGTCCAGTCTTGGGGCCATAGAGGAGGGCCTTGGGAGATGAACTTGAGAGACATACAAAGATGGTGCGAAGCGCTCATTGATGACCAAGAGTCGGGCAAAGATCTTGCCCCTGGAAAGTACGTAGATATGCTCTACGTGAACCGAATGAGAACAGCGGAAGATAAAGAAAAGATGATACAAGCTTACAATTTAATATTTAATCCTGATTACCCACGAAGCGACCCGTCACCCCAATTCCTAATTAGAAACCAAGAGGTTGTCATTGGAAATGTTTCTATAAAACGGAACGACGAGAAATGCTTTAAAAATCGACGTTCTATGGAAAACAATTTGCTGATACTGAGGCATCAACTGCCAACGTTAAAAGCGTTGGCGCAGTGTGTCAATATGAATTGGCTTTCAATACTTGTTGGCCCAACTGCTACGGGTAAGAGTAGTATCGTACAAGCTCTCGCGGATTTAACCGGGAATGACCTTCAAGTGGTCCCTGTGACGTCAGCAATGGATGTCTCCGACCTTTTAGGAGGATTCGAACAAGTAGACTTGAATAGGAATTTAGAAAATTTATACGACAAAATCGAGACTTTGACGATTCAAATCGTGCAGTTCCGATGGATCTTGGACAAGGATAATCGATATGCAGCGAATAAATTACTCAGTCAGCTATACCAATATAGATCTTTACAAGCAGGTAGTGCGAACGATAATACAGATGTAGGTAATTTCAAGGAAAAGATGCAATTTCTGTTAAATCATTGCGAGTCGTTGCTTGAGCGTAAATCATTTAGTAGCCGAGCTTATGATTTAGTTTTAAAAAAGATCCAAGAAGTGAAGTCTAGTCTGAAGAAATTAGAAACAAAGGTTGGTTTATCATCAGTAAACGCTGGCGGAAAATTTGAGTGGATAGACTCCTTATTAGTGAAAACGATGGTCGAAGGGTCATGGTTGTTACTTGATAACGTCAACTTGACTTCTGCTGCAGTTTTAGATAGACTTAATGGTCTATTAGAGCCGAACGGAGTCTTAAGTATACCAGAACGTGGAGAAATTAGTGAAATAAAACCACATCCGAACTTCAGAGTTTTCTTCACTATGGATCCGAAGTACGGGGAAATTTCACGGGCAATGAGAAATAGAGGGGTGGAGATATTTTTGTTGAGGCCTGAAGAGTGGAATGTTAGTTTGTTGGACACTATGCCTTATATGGATTTGACTGCTCTTCTGTCGTCGGTTGGCATGCCTCAAGAGTACCACGAGATGTGTATCAAGTGTCATGAGTTGATGGCATCGTTTGTACAAGGTGAGTTTATTTTAGTACCTAAAAATTACGATGTTATATACATTGTTAATTCCTTTGTAACGATGTTAGACGGCTCTCCTTATTCCTTACTTGTTAATACTTTTACGCCTAATTAGTTAGATTTCTATTTGTCTCTATCATCAATAGCATTCTAGGTAGAGAATGCTATTAGCATTAAGTCTGCCTTGTGTGCATTTATTGGTAAATAAAGTTTTAAATAAATAATGAATAGTAGGTCAAATATAAAGTTAACGAACTTTAAAAATGTATAGTCAGAGAAACTTAACTTGTGAACTATTTCTCGTGCGAGAAACTGTTGAGAAATATAACTACTTAATAAGATCTAAATGCGTCATGAATTTCAGATTTTTTTTCAATGTGTAACGAAAAGGGAATAAACATACTAATAAAGGTAGACAACTTTTACTATGGTGCCATACCTGAAAATGCAAACAAAAATCATACATTTAGGCATTTAATTTTTAATACACACATTGTATAGATATAAATATTCCTTTTGTTGTTTTAGGATTCGATCGTCCAACTGTTACTCATTTATTACAAGCATCACATTTAACGTGGCAACAGTTAGTACGAGCAATCCCATTTAAAAGAGCAATGGTCAACAGCTTTGCAGACGTCTACATAAAGCCCAGGTGCGGCGCAGACTTCGCTTCTAACATTACTATGTCACTAGCCGAAATGAAAAACGCTATGTTGAAAGCGCTAGAAAAAGAATTAGAACAAATTGAAGACAATGTTCTGAAAACAAATGAAACTAATCACACATTGACAGTGAAGGGCCTTTGCGCAGATTCTGATTTTGAAATCTGTAAGCAAATATTTGATACTGTTATCCAAAGTGGGAACAATAAATTAGATTTCTTATTTAATCTATTCACAGCACACACAAAGTTTCCGTGCCAAAATATTTTTGCTTTGCATATGCTTGTGAAGAGGGCAACAGTGAATAATCCGAATAAAAGATATTTGCTACAATTTATAGAATCAAATTGTGTGGGACTATTTGACTATAAAAACAAGGTTTTGTTTAAAAGGTTTTATCCTGAATTCTATAATCTGACTGATAAATGTATAAATAAATCAAATCTCGAAGCTATTGTTCTTTATAACGAAATGATCAGAACTCTGGTTGATGATAACTCCAAATTCTCAGCTTTGTCTTATTCCCAAGCTATGGCATTAGGACCGGGTGTTGAAAACAAATGGCCGACTTTAAGTGAAACAGAAAATTACCCTATCTTACAACTATGTGATCAATATTTAAAAGAGATGGATGCAACCATAAAGAATTGCATTTTACTTGCTGAAAACTCCTTGGACGACAATACAACTTGTCGCATCATGCAGTTACTCAACTGGCGAAAGAGATTTGTTAATATTTGTTCTATGGATCTATTTATTGTTCACCGTAAAAATAGAAGATACACAATGAATGAAGAAATTGTTAAATTGATTTACGTACATAGTAAATGGCTAAAGAAACATTTAATGGGAGAATTATTCAAACACATCTCGAATGAACAAATCGTAAAAAGTTTGAATTTACTCTATGAAGCGACTATACTCGATGATGACAGAGACAACGTAGAAATGGCTAAAATCAGTAAAAAATTACGAAAACTCTATGGTCAGCCGAAATTATATGAAAATGAGGAAGAATATAATCTTCATCAGAACAAAAGTATTGAAGTCAATAAATTAACTTTAGATATGAACCAGCCTCTTTCAAGACAACTCCATAAATTATGTATAGATGTCGTCACAATCAATGAAGATGTTCTGGCGCTTAAAGATGTTACGAAGTTAGAAACTAAAAAAGTTGATAAAGAATTAAAATTAATGCCATTTAATTCGTATGTTATACATAGAGTTCTAGGTTTAATGCAAAAAGATATGTTAAAACTACTTCAGAAGATATGCACAGAAGAAGACGTAAGATCTGGTATGGACTTTATGGAGGTGATGTTGTATTTTATTGATGTTTGTAAAAGAACTAAAGGATTCCCTCCAGCTCTCTTGAACACATTGATAGTGTTACAGAAGTTGTTTACTGGGGGCGAAGTGGCACTGTTAAGGTAATTTACTCAATATTATTTTTGGTTACTTAATTTTTTTTCTAGCAATGATTTTTTAATGTTTAGTTAGTGCTAAAGGTGACTTAAAGAAACTTGGAAGGATTATATACTTAATAGTATTTAATTTTATGAAAGTATATGTGATTTCAGAATAAATGCAATCCCTGTGAAGTTCTGGGATGAGTTCTACAGAACTTTAGTATATTCACCAGCGTTATACTCCTCTGCTTTCTTCAATATAAACAAAGCGACAGAAGACAATATTGAAGAAGTGCCCTCTAGTGGGAAACGAATATCTTCAAACCTTGCTCTTCTACCTTACTTTGTGCAGACTTTGACGCTGTCCAGCAATGATAATGGTAAGTTATATTGAATTGGTTATTTACTATGGAGTTTGGTTAGGTTTTTATAAATAATAATTCTTTTTATCCTCCCTTGCTCTCTGAATTAGCACTTACCAACAACTCAAATCAGTTACTTTTATCTAAATCGCAAAACAAACATTTTCTATGGGATTCCAGATTTGTATGGAATACAGGCTAATGACGTCATAGTTTCTTAGAGTCAAATATAGCTCTTAATATCAGTTTTTCTACAACAATATATCTAAAATCACATTAAAAATGGATATGATCAATGACAAGTGATATTATTTTGTGACGTTGTATTTTCTTTCTTCACAGTACCAAATACTTTATTTTTGACTCAAGAAAGAACTCAAAACAGATTTAAAACGTTATGCAATTTATTGTAAAATTTGAAAAAATATCATATTTGTGTGTTTTTAGATTCTCGACATTTACTAGCGTACGAAACTGTATCATTGGAACAGCTCGAGAGCTATTCCACGCAACTGGAATCAGTCCTCAACATAATTTGGAGGAACATCGCTACTCTGGAAACTTCCGCTGTGTTGAAAGTGTAAGCTTAATAATATTATTTTGATAGTTAAAGAAAAAAATGCTTGTGACTTCTCTATATCTTTATGCATCTATATATAAATTTACCTTTCTAATTACAGAAAATCTGATGCCGAATTTGAAATGAAGAAATACGAACAACTTATTTATTTCTTACATTTGGCTATGAAACTGTCTGTTAACGAGTCCGAAGACGTAATAGAAGAAACAGTGCAGAAAATAAGAAGCACTTTCAAAGGAGACAGTTCTTTCACAGAAATGTTGACTGGTGCACAAAATATTTACAAAGAACTTTTAAACACACCATATGACCATGCAAACAGAATGAGATTAATGATTTTAACTTCAGAACTGTCGCTTCTAACAAGTTTACTGTTTATTAAAATGATGTCTGAAATGAAACCCGTAGACCATGTAGAGAAGTACCGTCTCAAAGTGAAATATATTGAAGAAGATATTAAAATGTTTGAAGTGTTATTAAGTACATATTACATACATGGGGTCGTGTCTGGTAGTATACTGGAGAATAAGAATATAAAGGCGCCTGCGGATGTGACTGTAGACAGTTTGAATGCAAGCAGGGATGTGTTGAAAAAGATTCACCCGTATTGTGGGGTGTTGTTTGAATTGAGGCAGAGCACTGCAGATAAAGTGCAGAAATACGC
Source organism: Acrobasis consociella (assembly GCA_963555685.1). Classification (NCBI taxonomy): domain Eukaryota; kingdom Metazoa; phylum Arthropoda; class Insecta; order Lepidoptera; family Pyralidae; genus Acrobasis; species Acrobasis consociella. The sequence goes on from OY743122.1 coordinate 10,582,678, forward strand.
GTCCGGGAATACTTTTAGGCCTGAGAAACCGACTTACAGCAGCTTTGTTAAGGTAAATTAAGATTTATTTCTATTTTTTTACATTTTTATAGGTAATACTATTTTCTTACATGATAGTAATATTTTAATGAACTTTGAATCTCACGAAAATATTTGTAAAAATGATTTTAACATATCGTATGGTTTTTAGTTAGCAATAACTAGTTTAACTTTATTAATTAGAATTAATGTATTTTAGGATTGCAGTCATTTCACGAAATCAGTATTATCACCAAAAACAACAAAAGATTTAGCTACCAACCTACTAACAGCGTGCAACGCGTTATACGACAACCTACAAAAACAAACTCCCAGTAAAGCTGCTATACAAAACGCACAAACCGTTAGCAAAGAGGCGACATCTTGGCTTTACTCCGTTAATGCGTTTTATAAAAAAGTTGAGAATTACTCCGATGCGTTCCCAGACTTAGCGAAACCTTTGCAAAGTTCCATTTCACAACTCGTGTATAGCGTGACGTCACTAATAGATTTAATACGAGAAATTATCGTGAAAATTGAACAAGGGTCGACCTTGATAGAGGCTGCAACTGATTTAATGGTGTACCCAAATAGTATACCTAAAAAGGATGGAAGACAAGAGTACTTGAATAGATTTGTAAAGGAACAATTTATTCAGCTGTTGAATAGAAATGTTTTGGCGGCTGGTGATAGTACGTTTACTGCTGAGTTGGAGAATATTTCGTAAGTTTTAGATCTAGTATTCAGTTTTATTAACATTTCAATCGCCCAATGACACAGCAAAGGATATTATCATTTTAGTGTATCATTGAATGTTTTTTGTTATAAACGCGAGCTAATTGTAAGTAATTAATGTGGCGTAAACAAGATCTGACAATAATCAAGACACTGAAATAGTTCACAAGAAACATACGAGATGGCGCTGACACAACACGTCCTGTTCACCGTCGAAGCCGCGGTTCCCTAGGCGCAATTCCATGCCTTGCGGGAAGGTCTTCCCTTTGTGGCGGGCAATCGAACGTACCATACCTCGGTCCTACTACAATATGGTGACAGAAATGTCAAAATATACAGTACCGCTCTCATAAGTCACAATCCGTCTTATAAAACGCAAACTAACTTTTTTACTAGGTTTAAACCATTATCCGACCACATCGAATTGACATTTTCAGATTAAACAATGGCATATTACTAGATGCATTACTAGGTGTAGTAACAAAATTAGTCTGCGCTTTATAATAAATCGGAATAGTTTAAACATAATAGTGACATGCATCTAAAGATAGGGTTTGGTTTTCTTGAGAGCTCTACGTTACGGTGACAAACAACTCTTTATAGGAAACCACGCCATCTTGTTAAAAGAGAACTTTTTACAGGGTGTTAAAAATGAACTTATCCGAACTGCGAATGCGGTGTATCGCAACGGAATCCGTTGACTCGGAAGCTTTCGAATGTTTGTTGAATACATTGGACTCCCTCGTTCGGGCGTGGGAGAAACAAAACAGGGAATTGGAGGAAAAGAAACAGGAAGATGAGGCTCTTTACGTCACCAAGTATGTATTACAATTTACAGATACGTTAGTTTGTCTTTATCCCTGATAGGGTAGCTCAAAGTCGTAAGACCCAAAAATCTTTTGGGTCTTACGGCTCTTGTACGTCTATTTTCGGAACCTTTTCCATAACATTTCTCATTTTCTACCCGACTACTGCGAAGACAAAAGGAGGCTTATGTGGTTCGCCGCTATATATGTATACTTGTTCCTCATATCTTCTATAATATCCATGGTACCTTAACAAATGAAGTATCGTTGAAAGCGTCTTGGCTGTACGCTGGTTATAGGCTATGTGACTCAATTAATTCAATATGGCGACTTCTATAGGCCAAAAAGTATCTAAAAATAAAATAAATCTAATAATATTGCGTTTGGTATTAAATGAAATAAAAGGGCTCAATTAGCACATTTCAATAATATACATTACTAGCTTTTTCTTCTTACTGTGCTTGCAGTTATTGTATAAACTTACTTTTCAGTAAGAATCTTCCCGTACTCGGGTTTTAGTTTTTTTTAAATTATATTTTGTTGTTTATAATTTTCCAGATCAAAATGTGAAGATGAAGACGAAGACGCAATGGCAGCGCAGGAAATAACAGAAATGTTCCCTTCGTACACCGAAAGTGACTTCGGCGAATTCAAACCACCCACTTTAGAACAGAGAAACAAACCGCAAACCATAGACAATAAAAACAAACCAAAACTTCTCATCACTCCTGAAGATATGTCTCTGGTTTACGAGTGGCATTCGAGCTTCATTCGAAATATGACGGTAGCTGAATGGTTACCCAACTCAAAGAAAGTACTTATTTCTGATGTGATTAGTCCTTTGATGCAGAGATATCCCACATTCAGTCGCATAATGCACAATGGGTGGGAAGCACTAGACGCTGACTTTGAAGGAGCTATCTCGCCAAGTTTGATGGTTCTGATTGCGAGGATTAAAGAAAATATTGAAGCAAATGGTAAGTTTTTAAATACTTACAATTTACTGAATTAATCCTTAAAATAGTTTCAGTATATTTTGTTACACCTTATATATGCATATGCCCACTATAATTAAACCTGTACTCATATTAGCAATACAAATATCGGTATATATATATTTCCTGTTATCGATACTGTTGTCGATATTTTCTTCAAAATGTCGATATTCAGAAAATATCGGTACCCGGATCCTGCTATGATCATTTTATCACAGCAACGTGGGCACGTAGTTACGTAACTAAGTCGTGTCGCTTTTAGAGTAACGGTTTTGACTTCACCCGGTCCAATAGTTTCGTTTCGAAGGTCTTCTGAAATGTTTTTATGAATTTTACAGAGTCCTCTAGCCAAAAGGTGGACTTCTACCGGTCAGCGTGGGTTGCCGAAACACGTCAGTGCATTCCTTTACTGCATAAAGTTAAAGATGCCACCAACGAATTGCTTGACCAGTGGCCTGACTTCCCTACATTGAAGGACGTAAGTTAAAATAACAACTTGTAACTTAACCTCCTCTTAGCTCATTCCCAGTGCGTTTCTAGCTGCTTCGGAGCCTGTGGCATGCCAAAAATCGTGCGAAATCTAACCTTTAGTTCAGCTTGTGAAATATTTAAAGTGGATTGGCGGACGGCGTCTAAAGACGCCCACCATAGTCCGGTGGGCGTCTTTAGACGCCGTCCGCCGATCATTTGTCTATGAAAACCAGTGGACTGTCTCCAGAAGCTTTTTGAAGCAATCAAATGACCTTCTACCATCTAAAGAAACGAAAAACACTGTCACAAACTCTACGTGAGAAAGAGAAAGCAGAATACGTCGTGTTTTGCCGTGTCTTAGAGATAGACTGAACACGTTTGACACAGTTTACGCCCTTAAGGTAAGGATTCCAGGGCCTTAAAAAAATTCTTAAAAAAGGTAACGAAAAAAATATATTTTCATTTCAGATAATCGTAATAGTGAATCGAATCCTAAGCTTCGCGGCTTCGAGTCCTGTTTCCCGTCTCCTCACTGGGCTGGAACTCCTTCGAGACAAGATCGAGGAGTGGAACAAGAACGCGCACAAAGGAAACAACATGATCGACGTATCTTTGGCTGTCGGCCAGCAGATCGTCAACTGGAGGAAGTTGGAGATGGCGCATTGGAAGGAGTGCCTCAATAATTTATACAACAGGTACGAGCTGTTTTCTTTGCGGTTTTTTTTGTTTCAGAATGAATTGCCCAAGGTACTACCAGTAGGACTCAGTACTACCAGTAGGACTCGGTACTATCAGTAGGACTCGGTACTACCAGTAGGACTACTGGTAGTAACACAGGTATGCATTGGATTTTTCAACACTGGTGTCAGATTTTTCAAGCTGCCTAAAGGCATCTAACATACAATACTTAACTCTTTAAGATGCGACAAAACCCAGACACAATAGTAAAACAATGGAAGCCGGGTGGAATTCCACCCAGCGACTTGTTTTTATCTGTTTATCCGTATGACAGACTGGAAGAGAACGCTCTAAAAATTTTAATAAATAAATGACAGCCGGGACCAACGGCTTTATGCGCCTTCCGAATCACGGAGGAGCTCGCGATTTTTTTTGCGACTTATGGTCATCAATTCAAGTGCGGACCACGCCCGGTGTCGCTTTACTTACGAAAGCGCTAGTAATGCGCACTCCCGCCGGGCCACCGAGCTCCTCAATAATGAGTAAGCGTTGTGAAGAGATGAGCTATTTATATCCCACTATGACTATTTCCCTGCTGGACTTCCCCCCTTCTATCTATACACTTATTAGAAAGTACTTACTCTTACTTATTTTTTTACAGAAAGCGCTCAGAAGCACATCGATACTGGTTCTACCTATACTCAGTAGTAAACACTTACTTGGATCCGACCGCTGAAGAGCCAGCCACTTCCGCTCGCGTCATATCCGTTCTGAAAGACTACATGGAGATGTCCAACTTGGTGGAGTACGAAGTCAGATTGGATATTATCTATGTTTATCATTGCCATCTGGTGCATTTAGAGCCCACGGAAAGAAGAGGTATGTGTAACATATTTGTTTGTTTTTTGTGTGTTTTAACACAGGTGTCACGAAATTAGGGAGAGTTTTTTTTAGCAAAAAATAAGATTTTAATATAGCTATGTACTCTATATAATATTGTACTCTAACCATGTGGTTTCTGGCAGAGTAGAATAGGATCACTCTTAAGACTTCCCGTGGATGTCTCCCCTTCCCTTTCTAAACCGTCTGGCCAGAGTAGAGAGTGTAGGCCAAATCCTCTAATTTCTCTGGCCAAATATGGCAGGTTATGCTCCTGCAGTGGAGACTAAAAAAAAGACCTGATGATGAAATAAGTCCTTGTATTTTTAGACGAGCTGCTTTCAATACTATGGAACACGTATAACTACTACGCTCAGTTCAGCGCGCAAGTCGCCACGTACCTCAAAGAGAAGAGGGCGCCCATAGAGAAGAAACTCCGAGATTTCGTCAAGATTTGCACGTGGGACCGAGACCTCAGCTACTGGAGCGTCAAGGATACAGTCGATAAGGCTCACAGGGCACTCCATAAGCAGACCAAGGAGTTTGAGGTAATATTTTAACTACTTCTGGACTATGTGGTTTATGTTGTACTTGCTGGGCCCGTGGGCTTCGCTCCCCGTGGGAATTTCGGGGTAAAAACTATCCTATGTCCTTCCCTGGGTTTTAAACTATATTCATATTAAATTTCATCTATATAATTCAGTGGTTAAAGGGTGAAGTGGTAACAAAGAAACAAACAAATATACAAACTCACTTTCGCATTTATAATATTAGTAGGATACGTGACGTGAGTTTTGCCTATCAACGAGGCATCCTAAGGAACCAAACAAGTTGTCAACAACGATCGACATCTTACTAGCACTCAAAGCAATTTAAATCAGTTAATTTTGATTAGGAATCAAGGAAGGAAGTAATTCTTTTATAAAAGGATGAGTAACCAAATTCCGTATGGACGCACGGACAAATACTGGGTCTCGAATGTCCGCTAGGCAAATAGACAAGGCGCTTGCCGATTTATCGGTTTGCAAGAACGGTCATAATTTCTCAGATCGAACTTAACTAGTAATATTAAACTCACAGAATCTCCTCAAAGAGTCTGTGACGAGCTGCCTGGTGGACAAGAGCAGTGACGTCAGCACCGAGCATGTCGGTATCTGGGACCGACCCAAGCGAGCCACGGCGGCTTCCACCGCCACCGGGGGCGCCTACCTCGTCGATGCACAGAACTATTTGCTGCAACCTAGGATGGTCAAGGTGAGAGATATTTCATGTTTTGCGTTCTCAAAGGCAATTTTAATTAAGTACATAATTCTTATACAGGATGATTTTGCACACCCTAGCTAAACTAAAACGTTGCAGAAGCACTATTAAAACACAAAACCATAAGAAAAAAAGGAGAATAAGTTTATTTTTTGCAAAAAAAATCTCTTTTGTTTCTAACAAATTGCTAAACTTACTGACACGCGACATTTAAATGGGAGATTTTTGCTATGAATTTTTCGCCTGATATTTTTGGTTTTTATTATAAAACTATGTTCAATTAAAAGATAATATATTTTTTATTTCGCTTAATGACCTGCCTTACTTACATATTCATAAAAGTTAACAAACGTTCGCTAAAGCTCTTTTAGTTAATAGTACATTATGGTACTAGTGTGTAACATTGGTGATTACCGCCGCGGCGCCATTGAGAGAGCCAAGGACGGTAATCATCAATACACACGTGTATCATACGACGTTTTTCAACACACTTGTGAATAAAATAACAATAAAAACTTATTTTATTTAGTAGATAAAAAGTTTATTTAGAGAAACATTAAGTAAATGTGCAGTTAGTAAAATTATAATTAACTGTTTTTGATGACATAGCGGTCTCAACAGATAGATTATTTATTGAAATACTTCATGTTCTGTTGTAATTTGAAATGGCTCATTATTCGTGTAGGTAGGTGAAATCCAATCATCAGATGTACTTGGTGTTTCGTCAGTAGGAATCTTTTATAAATTTTTTAATATCGTCAGACGATTAAACCTTTGATTTCTTGCTTCTGAATCCATCGGATAGTCTCTTTAGATAAGCTTTCAAATTAGAGTTGGTTTTTAAGTCCACTCCATTCTTTGTTCGGACTGTACTTTTTAACATTTAGTATAAACACCACAAAGAGCTAGGTTTGTACTTAGATGATAATTTTTTAAAGTACGCCATGAACACATTTTCTGAAAAAGAATGAGTATTCTTGCTGTTTTGCCATTTTATGAAATTTTGGTACGCTAATAGATATTTTTCCTTGGAGTTTTCAGGTAGTAAACTTTCTACAACGTTAAGGGCTTCACATCTTATATCGGGCGGTGTACAACATAAATCATTTTCTTCGTAACTAGTACTTGTAGACATTTTAATTAATAAATAACTATAATTTCAACAGTGAAAACGAGTTGTAAAAAATGTTTCGCTATGGCGGGAAAAATAATCAGTTTTCCTATGCGCGCGCATTGCGATCGGCCACAGACTAAAGAGATGAGGTTTTTTTTTCGCGCATAATATTTGCGCCTATTCTGCCACGTACAAAATGGGGAATTTAAAGTTTTCTTTTATTACAGAGAAAACAAAAGTTATATTTGAGTGAAAGTTTTATTTATTAAACACGTACGAGTTAAAATTATCTATTTAAATAAGAAGTTGCATGAAATGAGCAAGCAATAGGAACATTAATTTGTTTGTTCTATTGAACACGATCTTTTTTTGAATAAAAACTTTTTTAATAACAACAAAGCAACTCAAAGCAAGAACACAAAATTCCATGAACTCAACCAATAAAATTAAAAAAAAAATCTATAACTCACTAGTGAGTTATAGCAATGAAAAAGTCACAGTTTGATTATGGGTGTCATTATGTGCCTAATTGCGGTGACCATAGAGCCACTTTATGAGCAAGTGTGTTGAAAAATATGTTTTCTCTCATTCTTAGTATGCCAAATATTGTAAAGTGGAAAAGGGACAAAAAAAGTTTTAACTAAAACAGGTTTAGCAAACGCCTGTTAATTTTTTATTTTTTTATGAATATGAGGGTAAAAAAATACTTTCGTGAAATAGCTAGGAGGTTCATAATCACCCTGTGAAAAAAGTGACAATTACAGTGCTTATTACTTACTCATACTTACCTGCTCTTTTTGCTTCCGTGAAGTATGTTTTATTAATAGTCTAAATGCTAATACTATTAGCTTTCACAAGGGTTTGACACATACCAAATGTGTCATAGTACTCATAGAGAGTCAAAACCTTTGTAGAAACCAGTTTGCATCTTTGAATTGCTATAAGATTTAATATACTCTTATAAATTAACATTTTACCAATCATACTAACATGAACTATTGTTTAGGATTCTTCAATAATAATTTAGGACTTACTAACTAAAGTGTAACAAAACCTTGCTAAAAATACTAATGGTTTGTTTTTCGATTCACAGCAAATGCAGGTAGTGTAATGTTTTACATTATGGTATTGTGGTGTAAAAACTATTTGTTGTATTATTTCCTAATTACTATTAGTTGTTTTTGGATGCCATGGTAATTTGTATTTTTATATTGGCGGTGCATTGATTATTTCAAAATTAACAATGAGAGTTTTCAAAAATATGTGACACCGGACGGCGACATAGTGACGTTAAGTCCAATCGACTGTTGTTATTGGACTATCAGTTGACAGGTTCTTTTGCTCCGTCAAATATATCCAATAACAGCAGCTTATTGGATCTGACTTTACTGTGCTGCCATCTGGAGTGCCAATTTTGAAATCCCTTATCGTCTTATTATAAAAAGCGGACTAACTTTAGTACTTGGTATAAACCATTGTCCGCCCAAACAAAAAAGACCTTTTGCAATATCTCAACTCTTTCGTCACTATCAATTTTATTTGGATGAATAATGGTTTAAATCAAGTCTTAAAATTAATCTCCGTTTTAGGATTAAAGACAGTTTTTGTCTAATTTTGACGTTTGTTTGACATTGACACTACAAAAAATGTGCGGTGTCTACAGCCGTACAAAAGTGGACTCTAGGTTTTGGGAATAAAGTTTAAAAGACGAGTAGAGTATTGCGGTCCGAGAGACTGTTGGTCCATTTGATGAGACGGGTCTAGACTTGCTAGAGATGAAATACTCATCATATGCTTCATGTTTGATAAAATATGTACTTATTATTTGCATAATGCTTTATTTTTAGATTTGTAATGTAATTTTTTTACATTATTTTGAAGCGTAGTTAGTTGCATTTTTGAGTTCTAATGAATGAGAAGAACATTTGAACTTTTTGTCAACAAAAGTAGATTTCTTGAGCATACGGGAAAATGAACAGCAACTAGCCTTGCCAACTTAAATAGCTTCCGTCGTTCAACCGAACAAAAACAGATCTTTTTACATTTTCCGCTTACCTTAGAAACATACTTTATTTCTCTAGTATTTGTATGGAATGGTAGATTTTTCGAAACCTGTGTTTGTTCTTGTATTGTAGTCCAGTCATCTTATAAACCGTTTTTTTTGCATTCAAAATGTTGTCCCAAAAGTCTTATAAGGAATTTTACAAAAATACAGATTTTTATGACATTTGACCTCTAATATCTTAGGATGTAAGCGCTTTACCTTATGAGTTATGAAACCGTTTCATTCTTAGGTTGATCACTTTTTACCTGACTGCTTCAAAGGAGGGTTATGTTTTTCAAGTGTATATATATTTGACTTTAGCCTAAACGACTCGATGGATTTAAGCTTGAGAGCTGTCGTTAGATTCGTCTTCTGAGAGTGACACTGGGTATATAAAAAGGCAGTCGGTTTTTAAAACAATATCTTGACTGGATTATTGTAACAAAATCAGACACTTTAGAATAGCTTTATGTATGGTAATAGGTAGGTAACAATAATATCTCTGATTTCTATAGAAATACTTGGATCAAGCCGAGCTGCCCTGCGCTTCGCTGCCGGAAGGCAAGCTTCTAGCAAAAGTATCGAATTTACTGAACAAAGCGAAGACGCTATGCAAGGACACCATAACGAATACAGGATATCCAGCGTTGGTGCAAGGTCTAGATGATTTTGTTACCTTGGTCATTGAGACTAGCACGCATTTGGGCTCGTTAGAGGTAAGTCACCTGTGTGTCTTAAGAAATAAGGTTCAATTTCGAATAAATAACTTGTCTTTCGCTACCGATACTACGAAAATATAGTACCATTGATAGACGAATGGTACTACCTTAATAGTCGCAGTAGCAACATGGATACAGAAACATACAGGTCCCGCGCTGTAAACAGCAGTTCATAAAATAGTTTGAAGGGTTATCTATCTTATTCAAGAAAAAAAAAAACTTTCAAATGGAGGTGGCACATGACCCTGGAAAATACACCCCTGCCCCTTAACTTAATTTGCATTTCCGCCCATTATAAAATAAATATTCTAGTCAAAATAAGTTCAGCAGTTAAGAAGTATGTGTCTCTTATATAGACAATAGGATCACTATCTATATGCATACAAATTTAAGCTATAATATCACATAGCATACTGGTTTAATGCACAATCGTTTTTAAGCATAACGTCCTTTCGGATAATGGAGTATGCATAATAATTTTAAGCATAATGTACCTAAGCATAATCATTATTTAGCCCTAACATTTTAAAGCATAAAAGGATGTAAGCATAATGTCATCAAACCATAATTTATCAAGACATAACATTACTTTAAGCATAAAAATGATTAAGCATAACATTTTTATTCATATAATAAATTGTTTATTAATTGCTAATAAGTTGTATCTAACTTCCTTTCTGGTCTCACAGTTGTTCCAGGTGATCATAAAAAAAAACTTAAACCTAACTTCCCTTTTGCCCTCACATTTGTTCTGGGTGGTAATATTTTTTTTTGCATGATAATTACAAAATAAACACTTAAATTAATTAATTTTGTTTCTGTTATTTTTAAAAATATTATGCCTAAATACTATTAGTTATTATAGTTATTACGCCTAAAGAGATTATGCGAATTAACATTATGCCGTAACAAATTAGCCTAAAATATAATTATGCCCAACTTACCAGTATGCCAAAAAACAACTTATGCCTAAAAACTATTATGACAAAATATTTTATGCCAAACCCAGTATGCCAAAGCATATTAGGACAAAAAAAATATGCAAAAAAAAAAGGGTCCCTAGACAATACTGTTTTTACCAACAGGTGGACTCAACACAGCCCAAAGAGAAACAAACCTCGCAAGCCAAGAACATAATGCAGCAGAAGCGCAAAGCCGTGGCAGACCTGTTCAAGTACCTCACCAAAATGGGGCTGAACTACCGCACGGGGCTCGTCATGTTGTCGGCCAACGATCAACTGTACGACTTTACTATACCGCCGGTGGATTTGGACGCGGCTATGCAGTATTTGAAGAACAGGTATGTTGAGGATTTGACGGATGTAAGTGGTCGCGATTCAGGTCACCGAAATTCTTCGCACCACATTGTATGCTAGAACATATGACACAAAATCAAACTCAGTTATTTTTTAATTTTTCGTCGCAAACTTACATGGGAAAACACCTAGAAGAGTCTTACTCTAGACCAAAATACAAACGTAGTCTACGTTTTATTTCAAAACGACATGTCCGATTTCGGCAAAATTTTGTAATTTCAAAGATATTGCAATTATCTTGTGTAATAACTGGTTTCCTTCAGTAAAAATATGAACTTGAAATAGAATAAAGCGTTTTATATCATTTTTGACCATCAGTATGGGAAACTTCTTAATCGTTATATTTTCTTTCCAGTTCATAATTTTACTGTAGGAAACAGATAATTGCAATTTCTTTATAATTATCAATTTTGACCGGAATCTGACATGTGGTTTCAAATTAAACGTAGACTACGTTTGTATGAAGAAGTCTAGGGTAAGGGGACTCTTAATAACCTACTTTATCATAAAGAAAGACAATACTATGGTGCTTCTCAAATTATATCATTTATTTCAAGTGACTTTATTATTTCAGACGTTGTGATGCCTCGTTGTCGCTTCTTTGGTCGGGCTGTGAACAGTACTTCCAGAAGAACATAGCTCGCCATAGACAGCTGGCGTCGGCGCTACTGTCACCACACCAAGATCTCGGCATGCAAAACATTGAGAGGTGCAAGGGATTTGCCGCCCAACTCCTGGTAAGCTATTGATTTTTGGGATAAAAATTGCCCTATGCCCTTCCCTGTGTCTCAAACTATCCTTACCCAATTTCGTCTAAATAGGTTAAGTGGTTAGAGTGTGAAGAGGTAACAGACAAACAGACAGAGTTTATTTTACACTCGCTGCGCCCCACGGTGTTAACCGCGCCTAAATTAGCCTATGTATTAATCCAGTGTGTCAGCTTCCTGCATACCCAAATTTTATCAAAATTGGTGCACAGTTTGCGCGTGAAAAAGTAACAAATATTCACACACTCACAAACTTTCGCCTTTATAATATTAGTGTGAAGTCACAAAGACAACATAAAAGACATCTTGTACTTATAAGTATCGTTGTAATTAGCATAAAGGTTAGATAGGTTTGTTTCCAATGATCTAGAAAAAAACTTTGTCTTAAATCCATACCATGTTAGTATCTGTAATTGATTGTCATACTTTTCTATTTATTTTTCAGAAATTAACGAATAGCCAAAAGCGATCAATATCGAAATACTCCAGATACCTTTGCGATCTCCGCACATTGACTACTCATCTTACTAACGTTTTAGAAATCGATACCAGTGGATCAAATATATTGACAGTCAATCAGAAATTGGATATACTTACAGACTGCTATGCCAACACTAGCATATTACTAGATCAATTCAGTATTCTACTTAAATCTCTACCCGAAAAGACGCTACTTTCAGACCAAGAAGCTGAATTCGATACTGTTTTTACTAATTCTGCAATAGTAAAATGTTACAAAAATACTGATGAATGGCGTGATCTCTATAAAAAAGTTAAAGCTATAATAACTTCCGTAAATAAAGAGAAAACTATACTTACTAAATTAGTAAATGGTACGCCAAAGAAAATAGGAAATAGTATAGATAATGTACCAGTGCTATCGCAGAGTCATATTAGTGCCGTTAAAGAAGCTTCATCTAATTTAGAGAACATTTTGAATGATGTAAATAATTTGGTTGGCGAGTATCAATTTAAACTGAAGATAGTAATTGATAAAGATTATATTCCACAACATCCTGTATTGATCAGTATAGTCAAACTATCAGTTTACCTTCAAGAAACAATTAACGAGATCAATAAATTAGATGAATGTAAAGACATTTCAATGGAAGAAGGCACTGTAGGAGAACTTGTAAATCAAACAGAGGATTTGCTTGCAACTATGTTGTTGATCATTCAATCAATTTACAAGAAACATTTGCCAGAGATAAACGAAAATCTTGACGTATTGGAGGCTATTGATGAAATTATTGAAAGTGCAGAAAAAGATAAAGAAGAACAAAAAGATATTCTTGAAGACAAACATTTGAAAGAACATTTACAAGAGAAGCTTAGCAGTGACACAAAATTGCTACAACTAGAAAGCCTTATAAAGAAAATTAATAATGTTTTAGTGTGTTACGTTCAGTATTTGACGTCTAAAGTAGATGTGGAAGAAGGAAAGAATGCTGTGATGAGACTGGTGCCAATATTGGAGCAAATGGTTTTGTTTGTCCAATACTTCATAACGCAGAAAGTGGCGGTGCATCGCGTATCGACTAAAATGTTGTCTGTCCTTTTGAAGATCTTCTCGGATTTGGCGACTAAAGGGTAAGTTCAACATCAACATCTATCAAATTAACGTGGTAGCGTTAAATTAGGCTAAAAACTTGAATCGTCATGCAAAGCATTCGATGTAAATCCTGCGTAGCTCGATTCGTACCTTAAGTTTGCATCCTAATCTGACTCATATGCAGATATTTTTATTCCTCCACACTACACATATATTACTATTAAACCATTTTCCAAGAGAGATGAATCCATTGTGGAATTTGGCCATATATGTAAAAAATAATAGAAAAGAAAATAGTAATATTTTTATTTACCAGAAAAACTACATGTGCACAATTTTTCATAATTTACAATATGTTCTTCCCTAATGCCTATTGTACCTAATGTATATTTTGTAAAACTATTTTTTTTATTGGCGCAAAGAGAAGAGCTTTTCATTCATTTATTAATTCATTATTGAACAAAAGTTTGTAAATAAATGTAACAAACATAACTTACTTTATAAATATATTTTGTACCTATTTCAAGGTTCTGTCGACCTTCTGACATGGAAGACGAAGGTGAGGGAGAAGGTGGTCCCGGGAAGATGTCCGGAGGTACGGGACTCGGTGACGGAGAAGGGCAGAAAGACGTTTCTGAGAGAATCGAAAACCAGGTATTATTGTTATTTCACCGTTTCGCGAACAATCACATGACTTGTTTTAAGGGCATGGCAGCCCATCAAAATGGCCGTCTTTGTATATATTAAGGGTATATTTTTTATCTGTAGATTGATCAAAAGTTCGCGTCATTACGATTCATTTTAAGGGGCTGATTTGATTTGGTCGAAAAATGTCGCGTGACATCTACAAGGCACTCTAAAATAAAAAATAAGGGTGGGATATTTTTATAATAATATCCCACCCTTTCCGTCGACAAAGATATAGATTTTCAAATGTTTCAAGGATCAACTGGAAGATGCACATCGTCCCGGAGAAGAGAAGAAAGAGGAAGATAGAGATTGCAAAGAAGAAGAAAAGGGAATCAACATGTCCGATGACTTTGATTCACATCTACAGGACGTTGACAAGAAGGGTAAGACCGAGTTTACGCTGTTCAAAGGCTTTGTTGAGCGGAGCATGTTTGTCGCGAATCGTCTTTCTCTTTCCCTCGCATTACTAGAGAGTGAGAGGGCTTGAGTGGTGATATTTTTTAGTTTTTTTAGGCAAATCCGCATGCGGAAATACGCGCATTATTCACTTGAGGCATAACTTTGGTATCAAACAGATGATGCGCGTACGCGCCATGATATTGAACAACATTCTCTAAGAAAAAAAAAATTGCTTCCCATACAAACTCGTATTAGCTGATCGATCGGTTGTAAGAGAGGTCAAAAAATATGTTTTTTGGGGAAAGTGGTTCAGCATCATGAACTGAACTCGCCTTTAAATAGTTTCAGTATATATGTAAGCCTCTTGGATTTCTGGCATGACTGAAGAGAAAAACTTACTAGATGCGAATTATTTTACAGAAGGTGATGATTCTGAGCAGGAAGATGATGAAGATGATGCTGACAAACAAATGGGTGACATCGACAATGCCGCTGAAAAGTAAGTTCATATACAAAGGCGTATTTTTCTTTTTCTTGGCAGATATTGTTATTAAATTAGAAAATATTGTTAAAAGAATATTATATTGGGTACAAAAGGCGAATCTAAATTCTTCCAACTGAATAAAAATATTAAAAATAAAAACTTTTTTGTAACAGGTTAGACCAACAAATCTGGGGATCCGAAGATGAGGATGAATTAGAAGACGAACAACAAAAAGAAAAGGAAGAACGCGGCAAAGGCGAGAGTACGGGAGAGAAAGAGATGGCTGCTAAAGAGGAGGAGCAGGGCACTGATGATGGAGATGAAGGAAAAGATAGGAAGAAAAAGAAAGATATCAATGAGATGGAGGAACCAGAAATTGATGATGATCATGTAAGTTTAAATTGTTTTTAGATGAATTTTCTTTACCATTGTTTGCAAACTAAGGAGGTTACTAAGTAGGAAGTGCAAGGCATATGTATAAAGGGGACGAAGGCATGGCTTGGGAAAATTAAAAAAAACAGTGTCGTGAAACTCGGTTGGAACGAAGTTACAGCAAAATTCCCAAAAAGAAAACCAGCCTCTAAAGAAGTTCGTGACGGTAAAATGTAAACTTTTTCGCCAAGCCCACATCTGCCGAGTCCGTACCGTCCGAAACGGAACGTCATCAAATGGAAAGACCAAACATCGCGTTTTTACCCTCTGGATAAGGAATCCTAGAAAGAAGCATGGCATCTAGTAGCCTCTCTCATGTTTGCTGTGCCTTTACGGGGCGTCACTTGTACTATTATAATATAATGTAACATCTAGTAAAACAGTGATTTGCAATAAATTCTGATTCTGAAGCTGAAACAATTTATTTAAAATCACGACATAGATCTCTAAATTTGTGGTGATTAAGCCTGTTACTTAACAGGCTTATATAATATAACTTTTTGATAAAGGTGGACCCATACCACGGCAACCAACAACCGCAGCCTGAGCCAGAAGACTTCGAGATGCCGGATAACATGGACATTGATGGTGAAGAAGATGACAAAGACGATGACGTGAGTAGTGATTTTACTAGCCATCACCAGGGCGAGATTTACCATTTTGATTTGGGAGATAAGAAACAACATTAATTTAGCATTTTCGTTTTACGTGCAGATAATAAAGGCTGATTATTTTTATATTCTGCCGCTAAAATATGGCCTTAATGGACTTAATAGCCTAATTGCGCTCGATAAATGGATTGTTACATAATATATACTTATAAACATAATGTCTCATATGAGTTTCTGTGCTTATTATATCAAAAATGATGGTAAATATTTTAATTTTTGCGCCAAAAATTTTTGAATTGAAAACTTATTTAGCGGCGTTGTGCACTTTTTTTGGAATGGGTAAAAAATTTTAAACTCGCGTCAGGACATGTGGCTTGATCGAAAATTCGTAAGACGGCGCAGGGCGCTTGCGCGAATGTTCGTGTGTGTTTATGTTACAGCGTGCTACGCACATCCATGGATGGTGACAGCTGATGGCTCGACCGTCTGTGTAGTGGCCATACTGCTGTGTATTTGAAAATGATTTTGTTGAAAATGAATTTGGTCATGCTTGTGACATTTGTGACAGACTGTGGTTCAGAAAAGATTTGAAATATTTTATACTGATAATTAAAGCAATTCGTGCAAAATTATTCCCTAACCATTCCAAAATATCAGAAATGCACAACGTTAATATTCAAGTTTTCACTTCTGCCGGCACTCCCAGAGTGCAACCCGTCGTTTTTTTTCTGTTTATCTTCTGGCAGAAGGTAATAAAGTCTGCCATTTGTTAAAGTATGTTTTTACTTTGGAACAATAAAATATAATTATTGAATAAATAAAATATTATATACGAGGCTGGGAAACAAAATGACAGCTTTTTTCTCTTGTTTTCTATTTTTTACCTATTCTATATAGAATCTACAAAAGTTTTTTTCACGAAATCTTAGCTAATTTAAAAAAAAATATATGCACAGTATGCCAATAGGATACCTGAGCCTCTACCTGTGTCTTGAATTTTCTCTTAAACTCAAAAACATGAAAATGTTTATTTAAAAAGACTTCATTCAAATCTTTCTGAATATTCATGTTCATGTTATTACTATTTTGAGTTAAAGGGAAAATTCAAGATATAGGTAGAGTGCCGGCGCAGGTATCTCATTGGCCGGATGTCTGTACATACATATCTAACTACGCAGGGTGAAACGGAGACGGAAAATCCGTTTGAAATAAAAACCATGCCGGAAGATCAGCCGGAGCAAGATAATCAGGACGACAAGGGTGAAGAAGGGAAGGACAGGAACGGTCTCGATGTCTCCAGTGATGAGGAGGGTGATGGTGATCAGAAAGGTGATGAAGAGAAAGGGGAACAAGAACAGGTGAGACTTAAATAAGTTAGACTTTTGACTCTTAAAATAAATAAATAAAAAATAAAAATAAAAAAGCCTTTTATTTCTTACATGCTTACATAAATATTTCACGCAACAGGTAAAAATAATGGTATTAGAATCTTTGATTAGAAATATAATGAATTCGCTAGTCAATTAAATTAAATTATATATTTACATTGAATTACATTTAAAATAATAATTAAATTAAAAAAATTAAAAAATAACCATTACTTTGAAAACAGTAATAACACGGATATTAATTGTTTTCAAATTTTTTCATGCAAGAACCCCTCTTGTAAGGGTGAAGGCCTCCTCCAGACTGCTCCAGCGTTCCCTGTCCTTAGCTATGACCATCCATTTCCTTCCGATTATTTTTGAAATGTCCTCATGCCAACGAGTTACAGGTTTCCCTCTCTTTCTAACTCCTATTGGCCCAGACCACTTTGTGAGTTTTTTCGTCCAGCGGTGTTCTTTCATTCTGGTTACGTGACCCGCCCACCTCCATTTAAGCTTCAGTGAGAAGTTGAGAACGTCTGTCACTTTCGTTATATTTCTTATAGTGGTATGAGGTATTTTCTGAATTTTTCTTATGTTAGTTATACTTCGCTCCATGCTGCGTTGGCAAGACCTTATTTTTGTTTTAACCTTTTTAGTGAATTCCACGTTTGACATGCATAAGTAATGGATGGTAGTAGACAGGTATCTAATAACTTTTTCTTTATTTTTATAGGCGTATTGCCCTTTAGAATTTCTTTGAAGCTCCAGAATTTTTTCCATGCAGCAGATGTTCTTCTGTCTATCTCTATTTCATCGGATCGTTATTTCGAAACGAAATTTCTTTTCCCAGATATATGTATGAGTCTACGTATTCCAGAGGATTGTTTTCTAGTATGACAGGAACTCTCACATGGTTTGTCATGATCTTAGTTTTATTTAAATTGATTTCTAGTCCAGCATCCTTGCTACATTTTTGCAACGAATTTACCATTAATTCCATCTCTTTTGGGTTATCTGATAACAAGACGATATCATCAGCGAATCTTAAATGGCTAATGTATTTTCCTTGAATGTTCAGTCCCACCTTTGTCCAGTTTAATTTACGGAAAAAACTGTACTCTACTTTTGACTCTTACAGTACTTAAAATAATATCGCCGAAGATGTTAAAGTGCTACTGAATTTCATAGAAAATGTAACGTCCGAAATGTTTAGCATAATTTACAGCGATTTGCTATGTTATTAAAAATTAGCCGAAGCCCGTGACTTCATTCGCGTGGACTTTGTCTTTGAAAAATGCTCATCAGGCTAAACAACTTTTACTAAGGCGTCATTTTTATATTCCTCATAGTTTAGCTAGACCATTATGGTTCTGCACGAGATGTTCCATGCATGGTATTAGTTTCATTCGAATCCGTCCAGTATTTTCAGAGATTAGCGTGTACAAACAGACATTTTTTTTAAATTTTTACGCTATCATTATGCCTCCATCGCCCCCAAGTTTGTTATTTTTGGACCAATATTTAATTTAGGTTAGTATTCGCACTCTGAATAGTCAAATAAAGTTGTTGGTTAAATCAATAATCAAATTTTATCGTAGGAAAAAGAGGAAGATGATGACAATCCTAGTCCTGAAGATCTTCCTGGTGATGACAAAGAGAACCAAGATGACCAAGAAATCCCCGAAGAAGACCAACAAAAGGAACCAGAAACAGAACCCGACTCCGAAAAGCAAGAGCTTCCTAGAAACCCCGAGAAGATTGAGGAAGAAGAAACAGAACAGAAGGAGAGAGATGCGAATCCTCAGGCGAACCCATCCAATAGTGATCCTACGGCTGAAGACAGGGCTCAGAATGCGGAGATGGACAGAGGTACCGACGATAATGTCGAGACTAACGCGGAACAAAGCAAGGATGAGGAAACCGCGCCTTATGTAAGTTTATCTTTTTTTTCTTATATTAATAATCTTTTTGCCCTATCGGCGATCGGATCGTCGCGCTATGTGTTCTGCCCACTGCCACTTCAACAAGCTAATCCGCCGGCTATGTCAGTGACTTGTTCTCTTATGAATTATCTCTCCTCTTATGAGACCCATAGTAAGGGACCACGTTTCAGAGCCACAAGTCATCACTGGTAACACACATTAGTCATAGGCTTTAGTCTTGAGTCACAGAGATATTTTGGACGAGAAGTCACTGCGTAACTTCCCGAACGCTGCCCAGCCGAGTCGGATCGCCTATTACCAATTCAAATAGTCGACCATTCCATCTATCACTAGTTGATCATTATTATAAAATTTACAGGAACAAGCGCAAGAGCAAGTCGGCGAAGAAAACCAATCGATGGGTCGCTCAGAACTCGACAAGAGCGAGAAAGGACATCGCGGCGAGAAACAGGCCGCCAGCAGGTCCCAGGGTGACAAGGAACAGAAGAGACGCGAGAACAAGCCCGGGCGAACTGACGAGAATAGGATATTGGGTTAGTAGTTTTAGATATATCTAAAAGTATAGAAAGTTATTACACTCTAGCATGCCTATCCATCTCCATATAAACATAATTATTTCGCTTCCTTGTCACTAGATGGCGCTTTATGGTAATATTTAATTAAAATCTTTTATTCCTATTATTTAAATAAATATTAATTCAACACTCTCTTTGTCACTTTTTTGTTAGTCTGTGCTGCCATCTCTTGAGTCTACCCCGTAACTCCAGTTTTGCCTACTTACCCCCAATAGTTTTTATGGCGTTGGGTATCTGTTACCTTAGACATTATGTTACCTTTGCCTTAGGGTAAGATTTGGCGTTGGTTTGAACTTACTAATATTTTATTCAGGCGATATGAACGAAAAAAAAAACAAACAAATGCAGACGCTTAACATGGAGGAAGACGAGGCTATGGACGAGGGCGGAGACAACCAAGACGACGAGAAGGACGCCGACGCGTTCCAGCACGTGAAGCAAGCGAAGAAGGACGATTTACAGGTCGGTACAACATACATATAAATTTAATTACGTCTTTATCCGTAATGGGACAGACAGAGCATTCTGGGTCTTGCGGATCTAAGCGCAGATAGAGCCGAAGGCTGCAAGACTCAAAAACTATTTTTAGGTTGATGTGGGCAAGAAGGTGGATAAAGGAATCAAAATAGTGATGAGTTTCTAGCCGCATCGATTGACATGATTCGAATTTTCGCCCATTCTCTCGATCGGCTCTTACGATCTGCGCGGGAAGAGAAGCAGCTGGTGCATTCTAGGTTTTTTCTTTTCTCCCAATCCAGCATGGAAGTTATAGTACATTATGGTACTAGTGTGTAACATTGGTGATTACCGCCGCGGCGCCATTGAGACCCGAGCCGTAGGCGAGGGTCTTAAGGAGCCAAGGACGGTAATCATCAATACACACGTGTATCATACGACGTTTTTCAACACACTTGTGAATAAAATAACAATAAAAACTCATTTTATTTAGTAGATAAAAAGTTTATTTAGAGAAACAATTAGTAAATATGCAGTTAGTAAAATTATAATTAACTGTTTTTGATGACATAGAGGTCTCAACAGATAGATTATTTATTGAAATACTTCATGTTCTATTGTAATTTGAGATGGCTCATTATTCGTGTAGGTAGGTGAAATCCAATCATTGTATGTATTTGGTGTTTCGTCAGAAGGAATCTTTTATAAATTTTTCAATATCGTCCGACGATCAAACCTTTGATTCCTTGCTTCTAAATCCATCGGATAGTCTCTTTAGATAAGCTTACACATTAGAATATGTTTTTAAGTCCACTCCATTCTTTGTTCGGACTGTACTTTTTAACATTGAGTATAAATACCACAAAGAGCTAGGTTTGTACTTAGAGGATAATTCTTTAAAGTATGCCATGAACACATTTTCTGAAAAAGAATGCGTATTCTTGCTGTTTTGCCATTTTATAAAATTTTGGTAGGTACGCTAATAGATATTTTTACTTGGAGTTTTCAGGTAATAAACTTTCTACAACGTTAAGGGCTTCACATCTTATATCGGGCGGTGTACAACATTAATCATTTTCCTCGTAACTAGTACTTGTAGACATTTTAATTAATAAATAACTATAATTTCAACAGTGAAAACGAGTTGTAAAAATGTTTCGGACGGGAACAATTAATCAGTTTTCCTATGCGCGCGCATTGCGATCGGCCACAGACTAAAGAGATAAGTTTTTTTTTTCGCGCATAAGATTTGCGCCTATTTTGCCACGTGCAAAATGGGGAATTTAAAGTTTTCTTTTATTACAGAGAAAACAAAAGTTATACTTGAGTGAAAGTTTTATTTATTAAACACGTACGAGTTAAATTATCTATTTAAATAAGAAGTTGCATAAAATAAGCAAGCAAAAGGAACATTAATTTGTTTATTCTATTGAACACGATCTTTTTTTTGAATAAAAACTTTTTTAATAAGAACAAAGCAACTCAACGCAAGTACATACAATTCCATGAACTCAACCAATAAAATTAAAAAAAAAATCTATAACTCACTAGTGAGTTATAGCAATGAAAAAGTCACAGTTTGATTATGGGTGTCATTATTTGCCTAATTGCGGTGACCATAGAGCCACTTTATGAGCAAGTGTGTTGAAAAAACATTTTTTTTTATAAAAACTTTATTGGTCCACAATATACAATTGGCGGATTTGACAGTGATTTGTTCGCCGCGCAAAATTACTTAAATAAAACAACACATACAAAAATATTAACTAACAAATGACTTAAATTAAACATACATACAATCTTTAATATACAAACAATAAATTATGATTGTATCCCTCTCCCCCTCACACTATTTGGGGATCTTTGTGAACCTTCTGAAAAAACTGGCACAGCTCATTTCCGAGGATTATAAAATGCATAGACCTAGATTTTTTTTTACAGTATGTTATCACACGAAGCAGTGTACAATCCGGCTAATAATAAAGTCGCCATTGTTTAATTATGTATTTATTTTATGAACACAGGCTGTAGATGCGGCTACAAAGGAGCAAGCGGAACAACAGCCGACGTTGCAGCAAGAGGATGAGGAAGCGGAGCAACTCAAAGAGGATGAAGTCCCCATGGATATTGACGAGGATGATATACAGGTAAAGCATGGATACTTTGATTGTAAGAGGAATTAGAAGACAAATTATATTATATACCTTTTTAGTCTCCACTGCACTCTTTAATTGGAGTACTTTTATTCCAGGTTGAAAAATCCGAAGAACTGAAACCGGAAAAAATAAAAGAGGGTTCGGAAAAAGACAAAGAGAAAGCTGGTAATAAAAAGGAAGGTGGGGAGGAGCCGACGGGAGAGACGGGGGTTGAAGTAGAGGGGGAGAGGGTGGACACTGTGTCTGTGGCTAGAGGCAAAGACACTACCTACCATACAAGGTAATTTTATTATACTTCAATTTTTAGTTGGACAGTTAATAGTACGAAGTGACGATATTATGTATTTTAGCGATTGTTTTCTTTATATTTAAAAATTTTGAGCAGTAGTATATTTTTATTTGAAACAAGTTCTCTCTTTCTGTTTAACTGACTTCAAAAAAAGGAGGATGTCAGTTTGAATATGTATATAATATTTTTTTTTATGTATGTACCCCGATCACTCAAAGACTTATGGCCCTAAATAGCCAAGAATTACATAGCCCATAGAAATTTTATCAAAATCGGTTGTTTACTTTGGTATTAAAGTCTGTTTTTATTTTTGGTAAATTTTTATTAAGAAATACAAAATAACGATGTTTGTGGGAACCCCGAAAATAGGTTTAATATATTTTTAACCAACTTCAAGAAAAGAGGATGTATGTTCACCGATTATTAGAAAAAAACCGGAATGATTTGGAAAATTCTCTTGTTTAAAAGGGTATACTTGCGAGGTTGTCCCATATAAATCTTATTAAAATGGGTTGTGTAGTTCGGCGGTGAAGTCGGGTTTTATTTTGAAAAATTATGTTAACGCTTGTATAATAATAGTATTATAGTTATAAACAAAAACTGAAACTGGTTTCAGGCTAGACGAAGCCCACCAACCCGCTGAAGACATGTCAGTAGAAGAATACATGAGTATCCGCGAATGGCTACAAAGGCCTACAGCTCAAACAGGCTCTGCGGCCGCAGTATGGCGCGGACTGTGGCAGAATTCTGCGCATGCGGCGAGAGCGCTGTGTGAGAGATTGAGGCTTGTGTTGGAACCTACCGGGAGATCTAGGAGAGCTGGTAAATTATAATACTAATCATGTCTTTATACCTTACGGGGTAGAACAAGTCTTGTGCCATAAGATTTCAGCCACAAAAAATAATAATGGACCGGAAGATCCGGAGTGGGGGCTGGTGACGTCACCGCTTTGTACAATATACGAATGTACATAATGCGTTTCTCATACCCACATACATATATGTATACGCTTGTTGAAAGAATTCCGACATGATCAACAATGACGTTTCGTTTAAGGTGACTACCGCACCGGCCGCGCCATCAACATGCGGCGCGTGATCGCGTACATCGCGTCGCAGTTCCGCAAGGACCGCATCTGGCTGCGCCGGAGCAAGCCGGCCAAGCGGCACTACAGCATCGCCATAGCGGTCGACGACTCCAGCTCCATGGCCGACAACCGCAGCAAGGAACTGGCCTTTGAAAGTCTGGCTTTGGTGTCTCAGGTAACTTCAAACAATTACGAATTAAATATTTTTTCCCTACGGACTTTGTTGCCCCACTTGGTTGGGGATGAGCCCCCACTTGTGAAGTCATAAGGACTTTCAAGTACTAATGTCTCTATTTGGACTAGTGGCCCCACTGCTCATCCCCACCAGTGGGGTCACAAGTACGCCTACCCAATGTAAAAGGTAATATAATTACTAACGTCCCATATCTCCAAAGCCGTAAAAATAGACAAAACTAGTAAGCGAAATTAGTACCAGCTCACACGACTGGCAAAAAGTCACAAAAGTGTTGAATATGCTTTAAAAATACCACTTTTTTTTAAATAATAGTAATACAAGATTTTAGTTAGTACCTATAGCGCATAACTATATGCGCGTATCTAGTGACGAGAGAAGATAAATAATTATAAGGTTATGGCATGGCAAAATTCCATCACTGTTATTATCATTATATCGTCAGGTCTTTTTGTCTCCACTGCAGGAGCACGACCCTCTCTGTACTACCAGAGCCATACTTGGCCAGAGCAGCCAGAGCCCATGGCCTACACTCTCCTCGGTGGCCAGACGGGTTGGAGAGGTCTTGATGTTCCTAAGCTTTGTTTAGTTTGTATTTCCTAAGTCGCCTTCTTCGACATCCACGGGACGACTTGGAGTGGTCCTATTCTACTCTTCTGGAAACCATACAGCCTTGCCGGAAACCACACAGCTATCACTGTTAAATGCACAATTAATTAACATTTTTAGGCGTTAAATCTTCTCGAATCCGGCGACCTTGCCGTCCTGAGCTTCGGCGAGAAACCCAACCTCCTTCACCCGTTCACCGAGCAATTCTCAGAACATTCCGGATCGAAGATTCTAGAACAGCTGCGGTTCGACCAAACCAAGACCAAAATAGCCCAGCTGTTAGACTTCTGCACGGTTTTGTTTGAAGAACAGACTGTGAGAAGTGACGCTATAAATGCTAAACTGTTGGTGGTCGTGAGTGACGGAAGGGGCATATTCTCGGAGGGAGAAACGAGGGTGCTTCAAGCGGTAAGGAGGGCGCGCCAGCTAGGTGTCTTCTTGGTGTATGTCATTATCGACAATCCTGATAATAAGGTAAGAATGTTTTTGTATTTCCTTCCTATGTAATAAACTAATAAAACTTTTTCTTTGTAATAGAGAATATGCACGTTCTTTTTTTGTTTGCTTTATAAAATTCTTATATAACACAGTAAAGAAATATGAAAGAACTTATAAAATATCTTAATCAGCGACAAACATGTGATACTTTAAAATTTCAATTAGAAAGACAAGTCCGATATGGACTGGTGACGTCAAAGTCCATATCATCTATACTCGTATGTTTGCCATAGAAAATAGCGTCCTTGCGTCTGAGATAGACATATTTTCGTAAAATCGTTATATCTCGTTTGTTTTTCAACCAATTTTTATTCTGCTTTAACTGTTAGTACTTTACTTTTGAATATTAATGGATAAACTGGTTAGATAACTCGTTCTATAAAAGTATCTACTTGAAATATTCAAGGCATAGTCTTCTTCTTATCGTGTCTGTTAGTAACTAACACTAGTGTCAGAGTTTTTAAACCGGCTTAAAGGCCTCTGACATGGTTTTAGGTAACGACCAATGTCAAAGACAGTAACCGGGACCGAAGGCTTAACGTGCCCTCCGAAGCACGGATCATCTTACTTATCGGACAATTAGGTGATCAGCCCACAATGTCCTAACCAAACTAGGACAACAACACAAAGTCGTTGCCCCCGACGGGAATCGAACCCGCGACCTCCGGGTATGAGCCAAACGCTCTAACCACTACACAACGGAGGCAAGGCATAGTAAAAATTAAGCATTGATTTTAAAAAAACATATAGAGATATACTTTTCACAAATAGGGCTGCAGCACGTAAGTTTCCTAATAATGCTACAGCCACACCTATATTTCTTTTCAGGATTCAATAATGGACATCAGGCGGCCCCTAATGGACCCTACAACGAACAGCATTACCTTCGTACCTTACCTAGACACATTCCCGTTCCCCTTCTACCTGATACTGCGGGACATGTCTGCGTTGCCTAATGTATTGGGAGATGCGCTGAGGCAGTGGTTCGAACTAGCCGCTAATACTAGTTAGTCTTATAACATTAATGGGCTACATTGGAAAGCACGGAACAACACTTTTCTATGGTGCTATCCTTTTCTATCGCTCAGAACTGTCATTTGCCAGAGCGAGAGGGCGATTCGTCCGTCGCTCTCTCTCGCTCTAGCTAATGACGTTTCGTAGCCCAACCCTACTTCCTCTCTCCCTCTCGCCCGACGTGCAAAGCGTAAGCGACGTTAGTCATTCAAAATTAGACTTAAACTGGGTGTAAGGTTTACTATGCTATGTTTGAAGTGGCGCGTGCCGGCATGCGACCGCTTGGTGCCAGAGTTTTTGTGTACATATCAGTAAGAGAAATATCTTGTAAATCTTTAAATATAGGTACTTATGTAATCGATCGTTAATTGAAGGTGATTTATTCCCTTGGGGAATTTATTCTCCTGAGACTATTGTTAGTTTTTTTAGTTTAAGTGAAAAAGAGAGCTGTGACTGTTATAAGACGTAATAAAATGGCCTTCTAAAATGTATAAATTAAGTGTTTTACGTTGTAAGTAATAATAAATTACGGAAAGTACTAAAATAGTATGCGTATTTTGTTATACAAATAAAATCTTTATATGCAAAGTAAACTTTTATTTTTATTTTCCATTGTAGTTTCATAAGACAATGGAATTTAATATTTAAGTGTAGGTATCGAAAATTGTGTTTGGGGAGATAAAAGATAGCAAATAAAATAACAAACGTTAAAAAATATTGTGTATTTCTCAACTGAAAATTAAATACGCCTAAGATATTTTACTTATCAATATTTTGGTAATTAACAGAAAATATTTGTGTATTTTGTTAACATTTAGGCCTATGTTACTTCATCAGTTAATAAATAAATCCTGACGGGTCAGGACCAGTTTCCTGCGTAATTAAATACCTAAACTTAAAATCGCGTTTCGATCAAAACAAATACATGTTACATTGCACCTCTTATTACTAATTTTCTAATATACATATAACATAGATTAGTTTACAAGATATAGGATAGCCGTCTTCACTTTGAGACTAAATTCTTCACTTCATAAAACTGGTACATAATTGCAAACATTGGCACCACAGAATCGGCTACTTTTATATCGTAATACAGAATAATCCTTGGTATTTAACGACAAAGACACCGTTAAGCGAAGTACGGGTCAGCTAAAAGTAATTTTTAAGAACGATACTTAGCAAAGAAAACTCTGTATTACAAGATATTTCAAAACATTTTACTTCTCACGTAAACAACACTTTTTAATAATTTTGAATATCACATCTCAAAGTGACACAAAACGGCAAAGTCCAACAATTGAAATAGCAAAATATAAACTATAATAAAGTTTGTAATAAAATACGCTAACTCATGTAAATATTAAATATTGTATGTCATAATAACATTAAAACTAAGCCTAACAAATAATGTTAAAAACGTTAGAACCATGATAAGTCGTCTAGAAATTGTTTAAAATAAATACAGTTTAAATTAAACAAGTGCTCCTTGTGTTTGAGCGTTTAAAGCTGCATAGCAAAAAAAAAAAACAACGAACCTCAACTTTTTCTTAAAGACTTTTTCACTTTTTTTCCTAATATATCGTAGAAGTGGTACAATTTAAAAAATATCTCTAAGGAAATTTTGTTTACCTATCAAAAAAATCTCCATGGAAAAGTTTACTAGCATTCTACAATATTTATAAAAATGTAAAGGCCCTTATGGTGAGGTTTCCTACATCGAGACCCATCATAAATATTAAAAAAAGTTAGAATGTTCCCTTGCATGCTTTGCGAGACAAAACATGTATAATGATCACAATTTATTAATCGAAATCTTTTCAATGTTTAACATTTTATTTCGTAACAAATAGAAGGTAGTCAAATCTTATATTTGCATAAAAATAAAATTTAAATATGTATATTTAAAATAAATAAAAAGTAGACAAGAAAAAAAGTAATATCAAAGGATGTTAGTTTACATATTCCTATAATATTACCCAATTAAACATGTAATTTATTCCCATTTTAGATTTTAATTTAGTTTTTTAGTTCAATTGTTTACTATCATTACTTTAAATAAATCTTATACCTTTAAACGAGCAATTCTTGTATGTATATATATATATATTTATTTATAAATTTCTGTGATCTCGAAAACGGCTCTAACGATTTCGCTGAAAATTTGTATATGGGGGTTTTCGGGGGTAAACAATCGATCTAGATTAGTTTTATGTTTGGGAAAACGCGTGTTTTCGAGTTTTCATGCGTTTTTCTTTCCTCGCAGAATATGGTCGCTAATTTCGTCGCGCCGCGACCGCCTTGATTTAGCTCAGCGGTTAAGGATAGCGACTGCTAGAAGAAGTGTTACGGGTTCGAATCCCACTCGGTGACTTACTTTTGTTTTTTTTTTATGTTTAAGTTTATATTTTTTTATTATTTTGCATTGTTTTTAGACATGTTTAAAAAAAATGTTAATGTTTGAGATGTAACCGAGCAAAGCTCGGTCGCCCAGGTACTAAATAATTATATATAACATGAAAAATGGAAAAATAACAATATGGACCATACTTATTCAAACTCCATCTTAGGGCTTAGATGAGCGACAGCCTGTACGTGACTGGTAGCCGCTGGCGCGTTGCCGCTTGTCTGTCTTAGTCTTTAGCTAACATTTCATACATTCTAATGTGATCGTTATATTTAGATAGTTGTGAGTTGAGGTCGAAAAAAATACTAGTAATAGAAAATTCTCTGTTTCTTACACCACAAGCTGACTTTTCATTGGATTTGGAAACACCCTCTACCCACATATCATCATCATCATTTCAGCCGCATAACGTATACTGCTAGATATAGGCCTCACCTAAAGATTTCCAAAATGACCGATCTAGAACGGCTTGTATCCAGCGCCTTCCATATACCGTAATCTAATTTGTGTATAAAAAAGTTGCGAAAATGATTTCGAGACAACATAGTTACGACTTACGCCCGTCCAAAACTGCCGCGTGAGCCCGATAAACTCCGGTCGACCGGTCGGCGACGCCTAGCGGCGGTAATACAAAGTTTTACATTCGAGTTAAAGTCAATATTTTTTGTTTCTGATTTTTTACTTTGACTAGCTAATTAGGTCTTACTAACGATCCTTATAAATTGGCCTTCGGTTCCAAAACCAATGAAAAATCACCGTGTATAGCTGTATTCACTGATAATTGGCTTAAATAAAGTTTTCGATTAATAAATTTGGACCCTGTACAAAATATCCCTATATAGTAGACCTGTATTGAAGACTGGTCTCAGTTGGCGCTCTCCTTGGACGAATGATTGTTGGTTTCTTCAGTCTTATCGCCGTCACCGTAGAACTTTGGCTGGAAAGGAAGAAGACAAGTTTATTAATCATAGGAGTAACTATTTGTTAGTTAGCTTTGCATATGAATAATATACAACCTCTAAATTAATTATTCCACGAGGTGATTTAAAAGTTGATCAGTATATTTGGGAATGTTAATGAAAAATTAAATATGCGTTTTTTTACATTTTAATCTTATCTTGAAAATGTTTCAAAAGCAACAAGTCTAGTCTATAACATGTATCATATACTTCGCGTCAATCAACACGATAGTGTACATTGAAACGCATTGTATAGGCAAGGGCTCAGACAAACAAGCGACAGCTCGCGACCACGAAAGAGAAAAAACTAGTGGAAGTGCTACCTGGCAAAATTAGTATCGGGACCGTTGTCGCCAAACTCGCACGAATAAACCACATTTGCAATACATATGAAATAACCCTTCAAACGTTGTCAGTGCAGACACAATAGTAAAACAATACATCAGACGCCCGCTCCGGGCGTCCGACGTTTGAAGGGTGAAGGGTCGTTAAATTGGTAGTTAACATTTATTTCAATAATAGCCATTAGGCCTTATTACTAAGACTTATTGTGCCACGGTTCAAAAAGTACTTACTATGTTTTGCAATCTGTAGTATAATTTTAAGAAAAAATCTGATATTTTACCATAGTTAGCGTTATTTTCAAAATAAACACCTATAAACTTAAATACGATTATAATAAGGTCCTAATTTGCGTCAAAATACATTTCATGGATTGAGTGCAAACGTGCTTAAGGCTCCTCCCTGCGCTAACGACCTTGAAAACACAAAAAAATTAATTTCTCTTTCTGTAAGTGAGATTATTAGAAACCCTCCTACAACTTTTTAGCTAGTATCCTGAAGTTTCATTAGAACCTCGAAAGTCATTGAAATACTATCCGGTTTAGAAACCTTTACAAAAAAAGTCAAAAATGGCCGTTTTTAGTATTTTTTGCAAAGGAAAATTCAGGGTATTTTATTTCAATGATTTTCGAGGTTCTAATGAAACTTCAGGATACTAGCTAAAAAGTTGTAGGAGGGTTTCTAATAATCTCACTTACAGAAAGAGAAATTAATTTTTTTGTGTTTTCAAGGTCGTTAGCGCGAGGAGGACCCTTAATTATGACACGCGGGCCATGCCTTTTTGGCACTTCATCTTCACAAGAACGTCGCGCGTCAGTGGCCGACTGTTACTGTTGTCGCGAACTGTCGCGCGATGGTCACCGAATGTAACGCTTCTGATCGCCGAATGTCGCTGTCGCTATAGCTCGTCTGTCTGAGCCCAAACCGTGTTGCTGACACTCGCATATATTTCGTGGTACCGTTCCACTCCCACATTTTTATAAGTATCCGTGTCTCACTCAGTTAGAGTAAGCTTAACATTAGTGAGCTGAGTACAAGAACACCACACCAATATTAACAACTGCGACGAACACACGCAAAAAGAAAAGTTCAATATAGTTCGAATAGGGCGAGATGGAAATAACTTTAGGTACAAAACGAATGTACATTGATTGGTGTCGCAAATTTGAAATTCGGTTTATTTCTACATCTAAAATACATTTAAAAAAATCTATGTTTTTACAAAATACATATTTGAAAGAATTTACTGAATAAAATAAAATTTCATTAGAAATACTGCTCTAACAAAGTTTTAACTATTTCAAAATATATTTATTTTTGTGATTTACAAATCATAATTGTGTGATTGTGTTGCTAAATCTTTTTAAATTTGTGAGATGAAACAATCCATGAGTTGAGAACAAGCAAAACAAAACAAACCACACAGTTAGTAAAATGTCAAACCACCCAAGGAACAAACGTTTGCTTTTTAATATGTGGATGTGAAAAATAAATAAAGATATACTAAGCCGACGTTTGTCTTTTATAAGTTTTACGCTAATGCCTGTCTGTCTGTGCCATCGTAGCGCTTGAACGGATGGACCGATTTCGATGCGGTTTTTTACATGAAAGTAAGTTTCCTTTTGGCAGTTCTTAGCTATGTTTGATATAAATCGGTACATCCGTTTATAAGTTATTGGGGGTTAACGCTCGAAAGTCGGTTCTTTTTTAATTTCCTAGCATATAATAGACGGCGCTACGGATACCAATTCCATGAAACATGTAGTTCCACGGAATAGTTTTCTTTTATTATTAATGACCTTCGTCTACTAATATCGAATAAAAATATTTTTGCTACAATAACTTTTATAATTAATTATCTCTTTTTAATTCGAGAATATTATAAAATAACCTTTTTTTTAATAAACTCTGCAGAAAGCGGTTCAGGGGTTCACAAGTTATGGAGGTGACCGCTTGAAAGTCGCGGGTATTTTTAATGTCTGGCAAATAAGCTCCTTAATACCTACTCATGGGGTCAAATAACCTCACCAAACCTCTGACAAATTCATTAAAAAGCTACTTTAGCACATTGAGAAATAATATAACTACTATACTACTACTACTACTAGCTGAAAACGAAATACGTATTTTATTTTCATTGCGTTAAAGTAGTAGCTGTAAGATGTATAATAAACTCTGAATACATTTTGTCCAATTTACGCCAAAAACTATCCTTATCCTAGATACACTCTACAAACACTAATTATACTTAGATCTATGAAATTTAATGGTTGGCAAGGCATGTTTTCTGTCTATCTATCTATCAAGTCTTCTTCTTTCTCTAATGGGACTGTCAGAAAAGTAAGCGACGGACAAAATCAGACTACGACTGGGAATACACTTTGCTGAATTTATTACCTGTTTTGAAATGATAAGTCAAGATTGTATCATACAAAACTAGCTCTGAATTTTTTACTAATTTCAAAAATTATATTTAGTTTAAAAAATAAATTAGGCATACTCGTCCCTTCAAAAAATATTGTCCAAATCAGTTGTGTAGTTTGGTATTGAAGTCTGTTTATAGTTTTGAAAAATTATAGCAAATTGTTTCCCAGCCTTAGGCAGATAGAGTTCGTAAAGTCGAACAAAAGTTTACAGACTAGCTAAAACTCGACAAAATGAACAATGGTGTTTGACAATGAGAAACTAAAACAAATCAATGAACAACACAAACAAATATCTCAACTCCAAGCGGCCATCGTCTGCACTTACACTAACTTTGTACTATACAGTCGTCACTTTTTTCCCGAATCCATTTTTGACACCATTATAACTTGTAAATCCCTAGAAACAAAAATATTATATTTCTACACGGTGACTTTTCATTGGTTTCAGAACCGTAGGCAACTTCATAAGGATTATTAGTAAGATCTAATTAGCTAGTTAAAATAAAAATTCAGGAAAAAATATGTTAACTAAAACTCGACAGTAAAAACGTGAGATCAATTAGGAGTACCGCCGCCAGCGCCGTCGGCCGGCCGGCATTCATCGGGGTCACGTGGCAGTTTAGGACGGGCGTAACTACGTGGTCTCGATGAAAAATTATTTTCGGAACTTATTATGGATAGAGGAAATTATTTACTATATGGCATTTTTTTCAAAACCAATGAAAAGTCACCTTTACGACTCGATATTTTTCTTCCTTGAGGGAGATACATTAAAAGCATTATAATACTATGGAAGCTCTCATTATCATCCTTCCCGGGATCTGAAGCGTTACCGCTAAGGATGCAACCGGGATCCTCAGCGGTAACGCTTTAGATCCCGGGTTTCGTTTCCTAACCTAGGTAATTTGACAAGGTCACTGGTTTTTTACACTATGGAAGGTGAGACGCTCTAACGCGAAAAATTACCCCAGCAAAGTACATTCTGCATAATTCCTCTTACTTGAATGTAAGCAATGGCGGTAGTAAGTTATTAAAATAATACATGTCTTTTTCCACCAACACAGTTATTGACGTTACTTCGATTGACGATCGCGGTGAAAGGTTTAACGAAATCACGCAACCACTTTTTCATTGAGGTCCTACAACCCTTCATCTGTCGATAAAAATTAATGGCATGGTCGCATGTACCGTCGATATGTAAAATCTAAACTGAATAATGTATGAATGCTCACCTCATCGTGTGTTTCCTCGGCCTTAAGGCGTTCATCATCTTCGTCGCTGTCGTCATCATCTGCGGACGAGTCGCCCCCAGAGCCGGCTGTGTCGGGCACCGATTTCGCTGCAATTAAATATCATCATCAACAGGTATTTTTGTCTCCACAGCAGGAGCAGAAGCATGAATATTGGGGGCGATGGAGACATACAAATAGAGTAAGAATAAAAAAGTATGTCTGTTTGTACACGCTAATCTCCGGACCGGATATACTGGACGGATTCGAATGAATCTCTTATTATATAGCTGCTAAGCCTGGACTACGTATAGGATATAAATCATTTTTGTAAATGGAACACCTGATGCAGAACCATAATGGTCCAGCTTAACTATAAGAAATTTGGGATTCGTCGCTTTTCGTCAGAAACGCAACTGGTCAGATACTCATTTCGCCAGAAAACGCGTGTTGACATAAACGCATTTCGTCGCGACGCAACGATTTGAAACCCGTCAAAAACGCAACTTGACAGATGGGCGTGTCAACAAATATGCATCTCGATTCGACAGAAAATTAATAATTATAATTTGAAACCTTGTATTAATTATGCATATATGCAACTAGTAAAATGTAGTAATTTACTATTTCTTATTTAATACGTATCAGTCGAGTTGCGTTTCTGACAAGTTGCGAGTCTATCACGAGAGATGACGAGATGCTTATCTGACCAGTTGCGTTTCTGACGAAAAGCGACGAACGACGACTTAGCAAAAGTTGTTCAGTCTGATGAGCATTTTGCAGAGACATAATGTCCACGCGAACGAAGTTACGGGCTTCGGCTAGTATTATATTAAAATGATTGAGCAAGAGTAGTGCTTACGCGTGGTATTGAGCTGCAGCTGGTTGGGCTCGCGCTCGCGGTTGATTTTGACTGACTACTTTTGGCGCTCACTCACAAATGCAAAGCTAAGCTTACGCCTCGAGACTGTAAAGTGATAAAGAGTTGCTTACGCGTGGTATTGAGCTGCGGCTGGTTGGGCGGGCGGGCGCGCTCGCGGTTGAGCTCGTCGTAGCACTGCAGGCACACGCGCAGCGGCTTGTCGCTCTGCCCGCGCAGCAGGAACTTCTTGGACGAGCACGGCCCGCACACCACCGACCCGCACTTGCGGCAGTGATGCTGCAACAGAACGTATCATGTAATGGCTTTTACCCGTGTTGGGCGTACCCATCGCCTTATAAACATATTTCTCTTCCTTGTCACTAGATGGCGCTTTACGGTAATAGAATAAAAGTTTTTAATTAAAACATTAAAAACTTTTATTCTTTTTATTTAAATAAAGTGTAAGTTGTAAAATTTATTTAAATAAAGTGTAAGTTGTAAAATTAGGCAGTGTGGTTTCCGGCACAAAGGGCCAGTCCCAAGTCCTCTCATAGCTGTCGAAGCTGAACAAAGCTTATAAACATCTCCTACCCGTCTGGCCAGCGTGGAGAGTGTAGGCCAAGTCCTCTGGCTGCTCTGCTGCATAGTCTCTATGGCGTTGGGTATCTGTTACATTACTAATTACATTATCCTTCCCCACGTTTTCGTTTGCGTTAATTCAGTAATTTGTTATGGATGGACCCGAGTTTGGCTCATGCAAATAAGTAAGTAGGACATGACATGAATGGTAAACTAAGTTGAACTCCCAGATCCCCCCCCCCCCCCCCCACCCCATTGCTTTGTAATAAAATCGACTTCTGTACACTCAACTTTTCATTCTTTCAAGGGATGATTCACCTTTTAGTTTGTACATCCAAGCTATTCGACAGCAAATTAATGTGTATGGTATATTGTATTGATATGTTCCAACACTGTATTTCATTTAATCAAATTTTATAAATGGCATTATTATATACCTATCTCATTTCCCGAACGGCAGTGGGAAGGCCAGTTCGAAAATAAAGCGTGAACCTCTAGGGTTCACCCGTTATCGGTGCAAGCTTCCCTTCGTATCGGCTGACGCGTCGCTCGATAACGAATGATAACACATAATGAACGATAATCACAAATGTGATTGCGGAGGTGTTTGTGGTATGTTTGAAAGTACCCTAACAAATTACACACAATCTTTGTGCTTTATATTTCGCCGTGTGGTTTCCGGCAGAGTAGAATAAAACAACTTCAAGTCACCAGTTTATCTCTTTATAAAAGCGACTTAGGGAGTACCGCCCGCGTCACATAGTGGACGCGGGCGGTACGCGGCATGTTTAGTCTATCTCTGTCACAAACTTTACGAGTGAAAGAGATAGCAGCACCCACCATAAGTTACCTGCCTCTGTCGCACGTAGAGTTTGTGTTTAAATGGACGCCTTTAGGGAATATAAGCTTAATATAGATGAGACCTCCCTCTCCAACCCGTCTGGCCAGCGTGGAGTGTATAGGTCCAATCCTCTGGCTGCTCTGGTTAAGTTTGGCTCTGGTAGTAAAAAGAGGATCATGCTCCTGCAGTGGAGACTAGAAAAACTTGATGATGATTTTGTTTAAACTATTATATTATCCATTTTAAACAAAATAACGATGGTGTATGTTTAATGGCAACGTGTTTAAGGTGAATAACAGTTTAGAGTACTAACGAACGATACTTTCAGGTCTTTATTCTTTCAAGGCGGTTTGTGCATTAAACTAACTGAGTTTAAAATCCATAAACTTGACATGCAGATTATGTCTACATATGACTAGAATGCCCGCCCACTCCGGCCTTCGAAGCAGAACAACTGAGGATGCAACCAGGAACGCGCTAAAATTTGCTATTCTCAAATAGTAAATTGGAACATAGTGCAGATTCAGTTTAAATGCAGATTAAATAGCTGCGCCCCGCGGCGTTATCCGCGCCTAAAGTAGCCTATGTGTTAATCCAGGATGTCAACTTCCTGCATACCAAATTTTATCAAAATTATTCCAGACGTTTGCGCGTGAAGAAGTAATTAACACATATACACATCACAAAATTTCGTCTTTATAATATTAGCGTGATTACATGATACGTCGTTTATAATATTTTTGTTTACAGTTCCACAGTCAAAATCCACAATAATTTATTTCATATTTGAAGCTGGTTTTCCTTCCTCCAATCCAACCAGCAGATATAGATCGTTCTGTACTGTTTGACAGTCTGTTTATGTAAATACTATAATATTATATAATATTATTCATCATCATCATCATCAGGTCTTTTTAGTCTCCACTGCAGGAGCACGACCCTTCTGTACTACCAGAGCCAGTGTATACTTGGCCAGAGCAGCAAGAGGACTTTGCCTACACTCTCCTCGCTGGCTAGACGGGTTGGAGAGGTCTCATTGATGTTTATAAGCTTTGTTTAGCTTGTATTTCCTAAGTCGTCTTTTACGACATCCACGGGAAGACTTGGAGTGGTCCTATTCTACTCTGCCGGAAACCACACGGCTTATAATATTATTAATACTAGAATATTCATTCGATAATGTAAATACTTCGATGTTGAGCTATAAGAGCTCTCTCTCTAATCTTAGCATCACTATATCGCTATTCATTGTTTTATCAATCTACATGCGCCATTAGGTTGTTTATTATGTAGATTCTACATAAACCTAATGGTGCATTCGCACTTGCCATAATGCGTCATACAATTTTTACTCGAGTCATCTTTTTCGCACAAATGTCAATGTCCCTTATAGCTAAAGCAAGATAGCATTATGTGCTTTTTGTTTTCACAGAGTTTAGTTATGTAATACGTAAATATATTAATTGTAAATATATTTAGTGCTTTAGTGTTAGCTCCGGTAAAGGTAATATAATTACTAACTAACGTAACAGATACCTAACGCCATAGAGACTATTGGAGTGCCCAAGTACGCAAAACTAGAGTTGTGGGGTAGGTACACAGAGATGGCAGCACACACGACAAGCAAAAAGGTGACAAAGAAAGTGTTGAATATACTTTAAAAATATTTATTGACGACAACCAGAACCAACGGCTTAATGTGCCGTCCGAAGCACGGAGAAATTCGTAAATTTTTATTCCACTTACTAATATATTATTAAATACACTTAAATACTGTAATTAAATACACACTTATTTATTTTATTGGATATATACTTATCTAAATTAATAATTTGCTATCTATCTACCATCTTTTCTTCACTTCCCAAAGGTGAACTGGTAGATAATGCTTAACATTAAGTTACCTATACCTTTTGTACTATAATCATAAGATTTTAAGTGCAATAAATTAAATAAATAAAAATAAAAAGACACTTACCCTCCTGTTGAGAACAGTGAACTGTGTCTTCTTG
Organism: Acrobasis consociella; assembly: GCA_963555685.1. Classification (NCBI taxonomy): domain Eukaryota; kingdom Metazoa; phylum Arthropoda; class Insecta; order Lepidoptera; family Pyralidae; genus Acrobasis; species Acrobasis consociella. The sequence continues at coordinate 10,620,493 of OY743122.1, forward strand.
CAGTGCATGCAAATTGACGCCTCGTTGTCTGGGACCCAAACAGCCGCATGCTCCAGTGGAGGCTGCTTGCCACCTTTGAAATTATGTTATTATTTAAAAAAGCTATTTTATCAACTACGAGTATATTCTAGATCGCAGGGGACAGAGATGAGTGTAAGAAGGGGGAGGCCATTGCCTTACATAGGGACACAACACCAACAAGCTAGAAAAAAATAATATTAGGAGTATCTAAACTTTTATCAATCTTTATTAGTGGTCTGGTGACATAATTAAAAACTCACTTTCCCTGAGCAAGTCCTCTATACAGTTGTCTATGTATGTGCGCCTTCATTTCTATTCTCTCTGTTTTCGGGTGTACACTGCGAACGATTTAGGAGCCGTGTGGATGAACCAGCTGTTTTTGTACTCTATGGCTTCATACAAACATCCTTCCAAGCCGTGTCAGATATACTTAATTCAAGAACTTTCTTTAATTCAAAATCATATGCAGTAACGCACACGACGCGCGCCGGACTTTTTGCGCGTCATGTGCGTTACTGCATATGCAACTGCCCCCGTGGTGTAGTGGTTAGAGCGTTCGGCTTATACCCGGAGGTCGCGAGCTTCGATTCCCGGCGGGGGCAACGACTTTGTGTTGTTGTCCTAGTTTGGTTAGGACATTGTATTCTGATCACCTGATTGTCTGATAAATAAGATGATCCGTGCTTCGGAGGGCACGTTAAGCCGTCGGTCCCGGTCACTGTCTTTGACATTGGTCGTTACCTAAACCATGTCAGATGCCTTTAAGGCGGTCTAAAAACTCTGACACTAGTGTTAATCATTAACACACACGATAAGAAGAAAACTGCATATGCATGGGTTCTATTTTCACAGACTAAAAAGTGCGTCATGGATATCTTCTGCGTTGGGCCTTACTTTTCTTGACCAAGTCCTCTTTTTGTTTGTTGTTGTTTTTCGTGTGTAGCCAACACTGGTGTCAGATTTTTCAACCTGCTTAAAGGCATCTGACATAGCTTAACAACTGCCGTACAATAATGATACGACGGGACCAACGGCTTATACGTGCCTTCTGAACCACGGAGATCAACAAATTTTTATGTCACTTGTGTCACCTATCCAAGTGCGGACCATGATTCGATTCTGATTCGTACGGACCAGCCAAGCCGTTATTGTACTCTGTGGCTTCATATATAAGGTCTAACAAAATATACTGAAACTATTTAAGGGGTGAATTCAGTCTGTGAGACAAAACAACCTTCCCCATGGAACACCTATCGAATATGAAAAGTAATTTTATTCTCTCATACAAGTTCAAGAGAGCCAAACATTATTTTTCATATATCGACATTTGTTACTTGGGAAAAGTTGTTCACTATCACGGACTGAATTTACCCTTAAAATAGTTTCAGTATATTTTGTTAGACCTTATATAAAAATCTCTTCATGTCTTGTAAGATAGACACAATTTAAAACACTCACTTTTCCTGAGCAAGTCCTCTATACACTTGTCTATATGCGCCATCCATTCCTCCTTCTCCGTTGCCGTGGCGGCGTACACTGCGAACGATTTTGAAGCTGTGCGGATCAACCAGCCATTGCGGTACTCTGTAATTTAGTAGATATGATAGTAGATTGAAATTATAACATAAGATTTTTTTTGTTTTATTTTTATATTTTTGTTAAATGCAGTATCACATTATCTATGTATACTTGCAATCCGAATTTGTTTATCGATTTTTTTATTTAAATAAAGAACATACTTTTCTTCTATCATTAATAGTTTCCGCAGCGCATGCGACGAAAATATTTTGGCATTTTTTATACCGTAGGTTACGTGACTAAAGGTTTAATAAGGCTCCCTAATCTTTTCTAGCAATAAATATAGCCTGTTACTCAGTGTGAATGTAGCTTTCTAATGGTGAGAATATTTGAAATTTTTGTGTTTATTCATTACAAACACACAAATATAAATCTTTCCTCTTTATAATATAAGAGTAGAAGTGTAGATTTACAAACAGTTGCAGATTGTTTCAAGTGAAAATTTGACAAAATCAGATTACCTATACAAACAAGATTCTTGTTTCTTCAGCATGCTAGTCTAGGGAAAAGCAAAGATGTAACTGTACTAGCTGCTTATATTCCCGCGCAGATCGTAGAATGCCGATCGAGGGCGACTAGCAACCTAACACTATTCTGATCCCCTTTTTCTACCTTTACAATAGACGAAAATATAACAATATCAATGTTTAAAGTGAACATTCACAATTCATATTTTCGTCTTTTAACACATAGGTATTTTTTACAACTGAGTTATTTCCGACTATAATTGTAGCATTATTTACACATAAAACGAAAACTGATAAGATGAAGTTCCCCTAAACAAATCTACTTATCTTATCTCACCAGAGGTGTCCTTTAATCAGTAGTCTCATTATCAAAATTATGGTGAAGTATATTTGGAAATGTGAATTAAATTTACTTAGTTTGCAATATTTAGAATTGTGATATATGTAATCTTTAATGCTGGTCTGGAAGAAAAGAGAAATTGTAGAATGTAACAGCAGATTTTTTACCACATAGATCGTGGAATGCTGTTTTGTTACCACCTGTTTAATACAGGTTTCAAACATTGATGAGATTACAAATAATCTAATTTGTATAAATTATTATCAGCTGTCAATGTCTGACTCACAGACAACCTTTTTAGTAACATATCTATAGTAAAATATCATTGTATGAAACCACAGTGATGAATCATTCTTTGCATTTTACAATGACTCATGGGCATTGATTGAAATATTTAAAATTATAAAATAATCCTGTAATGTAATGCCATGATTACAATGTACATTATCTAACCTTTATAATTGAAAGTTGCCTAGGTTTTGCTGATAAATCTATAAATTTTGTAGTCATCGAAAATCCTTTGAAAACCTATAATAAAACAGTAAAAAAATGAGTCTGTATACTGAATGTATTTCCAAAAAAATTAGGGGCGACGGAGCATAGTAACAGAGAAAGAATTTAAAAAAATCTGTTTGTTTCTTTTTTTGTTATATCGTTGTTAAGCCTGGGCAACCTTAGGGGAAAATTGATTTTGAAAAAAGGAAAATAATGGTCCAGCTGAACTATAAGAAATAAAAGAATAATGTCTTGGAAAAAGTTGTTCATCCTGATGAGCATCTTCCGGAGTCATAAAGTGCACGCAAATGAAGTCGCGGGCTTTGGCTAATGAATTAATTGTGTGGGAGAAGAAAAAAAAACATTGAATATACCAGCTGCTTCTCTTCTAGCGCAGACTATAAAAGCTGATCGAGGGAATGTGTGAGAATGTGAATCATGCCAATAGGCAATGCAGCTAGCAACCCAATGCTATTTTGATTAAATTTTTTCAATTTTATGCTTACCATCACAGCAAGAGTGGCTCTTGGCTTTGTCTACTCTGTTAGGTATAAATATATTATAATAGTTTTTAAAAATCTGAATATATTCTACAAAGCTGCTTTTGTAGTAAATAAAACACAGTTTTCAACACAGAATATTCTGCAGGTGTGATAAGACTCTGATTGTTTAATTGACTTACGTCCTTCATCTTTGAGCGATTCCAGCTTCACCTCTTCTAATGGAATGACATGTTGTTTATTGTATTTCTTCTTGTTGATAACAATGTTGCCATATACCAGTATATCATTGAAGAGGAAGAACTGACGAGCCTTAGGCTTTTTCCTGCACATCTTTGTGAGGACTCCCTCACCTACAAGGACTCTGCCTTGTTCTGCTAGAGGCTAAGGAAAAATATTATTTATTAGAAAATATTCGAACTTCTTATGCTATAGCTAAGGCATTGTATCATGATATTTAATCCTAACAAAAAAATCAATGTGTCTAACCGCACTGCACGTGGACATTGTGATAAGCCTTACTCTCAGAAGATAGCCCGCCGGCAAGCCCCAGATACGGAAAGCCAAAAGTTAGGAATTATAAGCAGACTCAGTCAGATGTAAAGCACATAGCCTAAGACCAATTGTAACGGCGAAGTACTGTTGAAGTAATCTGCTTTACTTTGGGGCCTCAGGACCATAAGTTATCAAAATATAACAATGTTTTCGTCATAATATTTAATACAGTAGTAACTACCTACCCATAAGTTTCAAACTAATTAAAAAGTCACAATTTGGAAAAATATCACATTAATATTTTTTTATAACAGAATCAACATGGCACACAGTATTATTATTATATTATATATACATAATTTCAGCTGTCCCTTTTAACCGGAACTCCGTATCGTGACAACGGGAAATAATTTAAATTATTTTATTAATTTTACACTGTCCTACCATTAAAGGGGACTTGGACGATGGGGACAATGGGAAAACATGTAGACAATATGGTGAAATATAGTGGTCAAAATGAAAGATGATTCTGAAGAAGAGATTTCTGGCTTTAAATTTACTCAAAGCAGAAGTCACTCTGTTTGAAACAAGGTTTTTAATAATTTAATAATATCTCTCTTTAAAGGTATAAGAAGGGTAGGTCAGGACCATGGGTCTTACTAAATTTTGACCTTATAAGTAAACATTACTTATCAGGTGCGACAAAACTAATATTCAATAAAATATTGTTTTGTACTTCACTTGTATGTGTGATGATTACAACCTAAATGAAAAACATCTTGTGTTTGTTTTGATCAAGCCAAAACAAAATTACGTCTGTGGTGTATGACTTGAATGGTTCATTTATAAAGAAATACTAATGGATAGTATATCAATTGGACAATCTCGCCCACTGTGAGGACTTATCTTTGAGAGTCGATTGATAAGTACAGTGCAGTTATAAAAGTTTCACTTCAGTAAATAAACACAGATAGGACACTCACCTGTCCAGAACTTCCGAAGCAGCTCTCCACCATGGCAATCCTTCTAGAATTAGCCTCACTATTTACTGCAAGAAGTAAAATAATTACATAAAATTGCGGTACAGGGCACAGTAACAAAGTTTGACGTCAAAAGAAAGTGAGCGATCTAAGTTGATAGTGATTAGGCACTGTAATATTTTCTTGTTTGTATTATGAGCATAAAAATATTGCTATTTAGTAACTGAATATATTACACGACATATCAAGCCTACCTAAACGATCCACCATTATAGAAAATTATTATTTTCAATCCCGACAAAAAGATACGGACGGCCGAGTCGAGAAAAATGTGTCACTCAATCAACCACAGACTACAGAATTATCACTCAAATATTGTTTTTTTAAATGTGACGTTTCGTAGCAAGTCTTTTGACATAATCGAGATTCGAGCCCATTCCTAAATCGAAGTGTTATTGGAGACCGGAAACATTTGACTTTTCGAAGTCATAATTGTATAAAGTAAAGTACAGGTAGCGGCACGAAACTCTAGCGCTGACCTTGGCTGCGCAGAAGTCAAAAAGTAATACTGTACCTGTGCGCAGTATCCCCTCTACACTCCACTCAGCGCTAAACTTACGTGCCGCTACATATAATGTGAAGAATTAAAGAGTAGGTACTAGGTACACAATGAGTACATCATTGCATGGTGGAATGCGCACGCACGGCAATGGTAAAGGCAATCAAATTTTTTTCTTCAAATTACTTCTTCATGTCGTCTTACGGCATTACGCCATCCATAACCATAGACAAAGTGTGATCATGTGAGTAAATTTTTACCGCAGGTGACAGTTCGTTCGTGGTCGATATTTTATTTCAGCGTTTTGGATTAGAATTCCAATAAAATAAAATATATCCAAAATGGTTAAAATCTGTGGCCCAAAACTGTCCCTATGCGGCCTCGTCCTGAGCGTCTGGGGCATTATTCAATTGGTAAGTTAGCTGTGCTAGATTTTTGTACAAGGGCCAATATTGTGATCTTGAGGAGTGATTTTGATTTATTGGTTTTCAGACGCTGATGGGCGTTTTCTATTATATCAGGTCAGTGGCGCTGCTTGAAGACCTTCCTCTGGAAGAATCATCGGAAAACCACAACCGCACACTGGAAGACTTCCTCGCTGAAGTCGAGAGTGGCTACACACAGGTGAGGTTGAGTCAGTATGTTCTAATTTGATTGGCAGTAGTTATCAAAGATTGGCCTAGAGGGCATTAAAAATGTGGTGGTTGAACAAGGAGCCCTTGTCACACTGAAACAGATATACCTGAAACATGATAAATTTTGTACTCAAGAAGTGTTTGCTGCTATTAACCCGTAAAGACCCGATGGCATTATTAATTCCCACGTTCCATTGTCTTTCTATTGTGTCTGGTATTGGCGATTGCGGACAGGTTAAGTTAGTCTTCTATTTGTGTGTGTTACAAGTTCGCAGTTAGTTTTCGTAGCATCTCATATCAAGCTGCTCAAGTCACAGTTTTGTTATAAACAGATGCAATTTTTTTTTAAATTTAAACAAATACACCCAACAATCTCTATGTAGTACTAGAACTTAAGAGACACATTAAAAAAGTTTATTTATTTATTTTATTTAGTGCCTGATTGCACATTCCTCTAGAGAAGCACATTTAGGTATCCCAGAACATTTGTACCATTATGATCAATAAATATTTTATAAATAAATAAATAAACATTAGCTAATCTTATTAATTTTGTAAAATCGCAATTTTGACAAAGTACTTTGTCAAATTAATATTTTTGCAATGATAGTTTTAACTATTGAAATATTTCCAAAGTAAAACATTGTAAATTGTGATTAGTTTTTATAATGTTATGTTTAAAATGATCATTTATTGTCACTAGCTTTTTGCCAAACATTAGCGAACCCAAACAATATCATTTCCATTTGATCAAAGCTACGAAAACTAGACACTACTAGCCCAGTATGCAAATCTTTTCCAAGTAGGTACATGTATAACCATTTTAATGGTAATAAAACTTTTTCAGAATGCCTACAACTGCTGGATAGCGGCCCTGTTATATGTTGTCACCCTCGTTGTGTCTGGTCACCAGTTCTGGATGAACAACCGTTCCTCAGTCAGCATGTAAAATGGAGTTATAAAAAGTACTCCCGTGTATCTTGTTACTATCCAATGAACATGATTAAATTGTGGAATCAAATGCTAGGTTGAGTTGGGTAATGGATAGGTAAATTGTAAGTCCATTCCATTTTGAATTTTGAATTATTTTTTATTCCGCCAAAACTGATTGAAAGCTGTAAAAGAATGAAGAACCATTGTATGTTTACACAACAGGCCTTTTACTTTGGGTTATACTTACTCTTACATCAGTATCATATAAATTTAGTTAAATAATTTAAAAAAGAAACTATGAGAGCTTTAGGATTTGTTGTGGGTTTTTGTTCAACACAAAACATTTCTGCAAATCATGTTTATACATACATACATAATATCACGCCTGTTTCCCGCAGGGGTAGGCAGAGACTATGGACCTCCACTTGCTACGATCCTGACAAACCTCTTTTCATGTTTATAATTTAAAAAAAATCACTACTTTATTAATACTTAAGAAAAGTAAATAAAAAGGCCAGGCAGTTCTTTTCCCTGTGGAAATAATTGTGAAAGTTGTGTGAAAACCCATAGGCTTTGCATTTCATGTCAAAAATAATGTTATTTATTTTCTATTGAATTAAGTATTACTTTATATACAAAGTGGAAGGGACATATCCTAATAAATCTAACCACAGGCTAAACTAAATTACTATAGTATAATGAAATTAAAATAACAGGCACAAATTTAAAAAAATCTGTTTCCATATGAAATTGTGAAGCTACCAAGGCAATTTTTATAGAAATGTTAATTTTGTTTTGGTTTTTGATTGTTATTTTAATATCATTATGTCTAGTCTATTATAGCCTGTGGTTCGATTTATTACGGGTATGTCCCTTCCACATTGTATACATATAGTGGACTAAAAAATTAATAAATATTTTTCATGTAAGTTGAAAGTCTAATATGTCAACTATAAGTGACTTTTGTGCAAATTTATTTCCTCACATCTGTTAAAGTGAGAGTATTATTTCTTTCTCAAATGTACATAAATATTATAGTAGGTTACAACTGTACAATGCTTAGAATTTCTTGAAGTAAAAATATTAATGTTAATACTTGTTTTTTTAATTACTTTATTTGAAATAAGTGCGTAGTTATAAGAAGCCCTTTGCTTTTAGCATATTCTCATTTCTCACGCGCCGCAGCGTCCAAGGCATGTCGCGTCGTACGGTGCCGCGTGTTTTTATTTTGTACAAGTAGCGGCACGTAAGTTCAGCGCTGAGTAAAGCGGCGATTACACTTCACGATCCGTCGGGCCGATGAGCAGGGGCGACAGACAGGGCGTTGTGATTACACTGCACTAGATCGCCTCCCTAACTCAGTTGTCAGCCGAACTTGATGTCGAAAGGATGGCACCTGTGCTTTCCAATTATCAAATAATTGGCCAAGTGCGTGTCAATGCACTGTGTGCAAGTAAATAAAAATGTCTAGAAACTAATTTTCTATTGAATTTGTATGAAATTTCCTTTTCCGAGTACATTTTATAAGTCTGTCACCAATTCACCACCTGTAACTTTTTAATTCAGAAGTGCCATTTTTGAAAAGCAGAGTCACTACACAGACTGTTTTTTGTATGGAAAAATCATTCGTTTAGGAGACTCCGCGTATCAAAAATGGCACTTCTGAACGCCCTGACTCGTGGACAGCGATTACATCACCCGATTTACGCCCTAAATAGGGAAACAAGGGTCGGGTAGCCCCGATCACCCGATATCGGGACACTGTCTCCCTGCCAGCGATTACACTTCCCGATTTAGGGCGCCTGCGTGAAATCGTCCCCGATGAATCGTGTAGTGTAATCGCGGCTTAAAGTATAGAGGGTATTTATTTTTGGCTTCTGCGCAATAACGGTCATCGCTAGAGTTTCGTGCCGCTACCTGTATGCATTTCGATACACACCGGCCGCTCGCCGCTGCAGCTGCGGTTGCGACGCGTGTTTGACTTGAAGAGACACAGAGTTACACATAAAATTTGTATTGAGCAGGGGGTTAAAGAGCCGACGTCGTGTGTTCGTATATGACGTATCTAATATAATAGAACGAGTTGTCGATCACGAGTGTCTGAAGGTAATTGAATTTACATTTTAGGTATATTCAGGTTTCAAGGATTTGTAAGAATAAAAACGTTAGATCTACCTATAGAGGTACACTGAGATTGGGATAAGACACATAAGCACAGTCAATGATAGGAAAAATTAAATTTGAGAATTTATACCTATAAACATTGAATAAATTCAATAATGTATATTATTATGTAACCTCTGCGCTTATAATAAAAGCAAAAACTGCGAAATGCCGAATGGGCAGCTATCTCATTAAAAAAAAATATATAAATTACACGTAATGTTGTATTTCTTAAGTCGCCTTCTAGACCAATCAAAATAGCACAACCTGGACATAAATAATAAACTCGTTGTTTTCAATATTTTATCGGATATCAATATTGAGTATCAAATATTAATTAGATATATTATGTAATTTATCCGCGGTCGCAACCGTATTATATAAAAATCGTGAGATTTTGTACACTACTCAACTTTTCCCTAAAAGCATAATAGGTAACCAAAGACCTTGTTAGTTTAACTTTTAGGTGCATTCAAATGCGATCACTTAATAGCAAAATTAAACTGACCCCATTTTTGTTTATACATTTTTTTTCACAGTTTTCACCTGATCTCGATATCTAGTTAAGCCAAAATGATAACCATAATGTTTATATCTTTATAAGCTATATTGTGTCTTTTTAGACATTAAAGACCAAAATTAAACATCATTTTTTAATGTTTTAAAATTAATGTTTTTCTCAGTAGCCAGAAATAGTAACTGTGTTATTTTTGTTTAATTATAGCTTTTTGTGTACTATAATCACATTTTCATCAAAATTAAACACATTAACGTCTTACTTAAAACAAAAAATATTTAATTGAAAATACGCGGGAGCATGTCGTGAAGCGGGATGCTTGCGGTGATTGCGGTGCGGTGCGGGGAGAGAGAGCGAGGCACCAGCCGGGTGAGCGCGCGGCTGCGAACGAGTTTATACGTGTTTTCAACCAAACGCGCCGTGTGCTTACAAAACATATAACTCGTAAATATGGAATTTTGCTAATTGTAGGATTGTTTTGATTGTGCTTTGAACTTTAACCCATTCGCAACCGCCAATACCAGACACAATAGAAAGACGATGAACGTGGGCATTTTAATGCCGTCCGGGTCTTTACGGGTTAATGTGGTGACACAATGAACAATTTAAAACTCTAAAAACAATACAAGTCTGGTAACACTCTTGTTGTCACGGCAAACCCGTACAACATGACATCCCCTGGACTAATACCGTTCCAAAAATGGGCCCCTGCTGAAATATTCCATTTCCCATGACATTGCATATTAATGGGATGTAACATGAGAAAAAATTAAATACATAAATATATAACGAAGTTTTTATGCTGTCGTACTAAAATTTAGTTGGGTATTTACAGAGTGCAAGTTGCGCCGTGCAACTTAAGTTTCATTATGTTATGCACTTACATAGTGTCGCGAACGAGATAAATGTAGAATATTCACGAGCAAGAACTCTGCTGGCGAGATAGACTCGGAATGTTCGCGAGCGGAATGGTATAAAAAAGACGTCAGGATAATGCAAGCGAAACTAGGCCTTATATTTTTATAGCATAAAGGCTAGAGTTCTTTGAATGGTCGTCGGCTTAGTCGCACTCACACATACATACCGGCGTCTCAATGTTTCCCGTCAATCGAAATACATTCGTCAAGATATGAGAATATTCGAGAACAATGTAGACCGCTGTATCGGCGCTTATAAAAAGGCGATCGAGTGCACGTCCCGCCAGTTCAGTATGAGCTACGAAAGCGATAACTTCGAAGCGAACCGAAGCGAAGGAAACCTACCTCAGTGCGACAAGTGGAAGTACCTACGACTAATTTGGCGAGATACCTGGACCTCAGATGCTACGCGACTTGGACTTGGACATCAGGAAGACCATCTTCACGTGTCAACCTTTGGGTTCCGTAGTGAATAAAAACCCTCATACGAACTTTGGCGTTTTTCTCCAAATCTCGAACCCAGTTTCGTAACAATAGCATTTTACACAATTTCTACCCACCGTTTACACGATGCGACGCCCAAGTTACGTCTCAACGCAATTCGCACTGCACACGTGCTCGCAAGTGCCCGCACAGAGGCCGTGTAGTGTTAGAGAGCAGGACTAAAATGTTTGACATACATAGTCATATTTTAACATAGACCTTGTCTATCAGACTTCTATGGGAAATGGCAGCATTTCACTTCTCTACATCAGCTGTCTGAAAGAAATTATCGCTATTAGCTATAAGACCACCCACGCCCATTGGACATTTTAATGTCTTTTTCTGTGTGCTATGTACATTTTAAATAATATAATTTTTTTTGTATTTAATAAAGTATTATTACTATTTATTATGTCGTATTATAATAAGCGCTATGGAAGTTAAACTCAGTTGCTTTTTAATGCATAAATATAATCAGTAAAAACCAAAACGAAAACCACACTTTAATTTTTATGTGTATAAGATACTATTTTCAAACCACTACACGACACTAGTCACTAAGTATCGACTGGCCAGCTTGTTCAGTATGACTTCATCACATGGCCAATTAATTCCTAGCGGGGTTCATCTAGGTATCATGTAATGAGGTTCAATGAGTTTTTTAGTTAAAAAAAGTAGAATTACAGTCACATAAAAATTAATTATTTCAGTAAAATAATTATTGGGTTTAGACCAAAAATGACGAGAGCGATTGGACACATTTAAGGCTAGGTATTCCCGCAGAGGCCGTGCTTTAGAGTTTTTGGAAACCATTTGAGGCATAGACAAAAGTGTTTTTTTCATCCATCTGCTCAAAAAACTATGGTTTCATCCCAAAACATTTGGAGCTAAAGTTACTGCTAGTTCTCTCGGGATTAAAAAGTGAAAAAGTAAATCTTACGTGATTAAAACACAATTTGAAAATTGAACACGATGTTATCTATGTAAAATCAGCTAAAAACAAAAGAATTAAGTTTTAATACATTAAATAACTAGAACAGACTTCGTATTTTTTTAAATTTGGAATACATATCATCGTGAATTCTCGGGGGAAGCCTATATCCCTAGAGAACGCGTCCCCAGGTGGCGGATAGGGGGGGCTCACCAGTCATCCTGCAAGAGATGGCTGGGGGGCTGGAGGGAAATCAAATACCTCCCGCGGACCACACGGGCCGGAGAAGGACACTCCGTCAAAAAACCCCGTCTTCAGGCTTCTCCATTATATTTGGAGGCGAGGCTGCAGACGTGCTGTGCGTTCAGGCTGGAGCGGACAGAAAGATCGGCGGCGGACGAATCGCGTCAGCGATCAACGGCGGCGGTCTAGCCTAGCAAAAAAGGTTACAGTCTTGGCGTCAGGTGGCAACCGGCCGTAAAAACCCCTTAGCCAAAACTCTTCTCCTGATACAATGAAAGTACACCAAAAGAATATACATGTTAATAGTAGGGCGTCCCCCGGAAGCGACGGTCAGAGTTCCAGTGCGATTAATGCGATACATGCTAGGGCGTCCCCCTCAAGCGACGGCTCTGGACGCAACGCAACAAATCTGCGTATAGCAACATGGAACATTGGTTCACTGACGGGACGCAGCCAAGAACTGGCAGAGACCTTACATAGGCGGCAGATAAATATATGCTGCATACAAGAAGTCAAATGGAAAGGTTCTAAATCCAGAGAGATTGGATACAACTACCAGCTAATGTATAATGGGGTGTCCTCTAAAGAAAATGGCGTGGGCATAATCCTCGACGAACAACTAAAACACCGAGTTATTAAGGTTAATAGAGTAAATGACAGAATCATGTATGTGAAGCTTGCTCTTGATAACCAACCATGCCTAAACATCATCTCTGTATATGCACCACAGATGGGTCGAAAGAAAGAGGAGAGGAAGTTGTTCTGGGAGGACCTGCAGGATGTTTTGAGCGAGATACCAGGTGAAGAACGAAAGATCATTGCGGGGGATCTCAATGGCCATGTTGGTCAAAACTCTCCCAGAGAATCGTGTATTCATGGAGGCTTTGGATATGGCTCAACCAATGAACAAGGAGAAGATATCTTGGATCTCGCTTCAACCTTCAACATGCCAATAGTAAACACCTATTTTAAGAAAAAGAGTGAACACCTTACCACGTATAAGAGTGGGAACAACATCTCACAAATCGACTTTTTCTTGTGTGACTCCGCAATGCGCACTCTTTTCAAAGATTGTAAGGTTATTCCAGGTGAGCCCCTGACAACCCAACACAGAATCCTCGTAGCCTCTCTTAAGTTGCCTATCTGGAATAAAAAGCCGAAAACCAACACACAGCCTCGAATTAAGTGGCACAAGCTTAATAAACCGGATGGTACTGCGGCTATCGAACAAGTGGAGAAGCATCTTGTTGAGTCGAACAAAAACACAAATGATACACAAGAGCCCGACTTAAAATGGAATGAATTTCACTCTCGTACTGTGAATATCGCCAAAGAAGTCTTAGGAATATCCAGAGGCAAACTGAATACTGGTAAAGACCCCAACTGGTGGACAGATGACGTAAAGCAAAAGCTAGCTGCCAAAAAGGCTACCTTCAAGAAATGGCAAGAAACAAAAACAGAACTGGACCGAAACAATTACGTGTTAGCGAAAAGAACAGCGAAAAAGAGCGTTGCCATAGCCAAAACGTCAGCCCACGAGACACTGATCACAAGAATAAACAATGCCGAGACTGAAAATGAAATATTCAAAATAGCCAAACAGCGCAACAAAGAAGGCCAAGACTTTAAACGCAATAAATACATTCAAGACTCCTCCGGTAAATTGTTAACATCCGATACTGATATTAACAATAGATGGCTAGAATACTTTCAACACCTCCTAAACGAGGAATTCCCCCAAGAGCAATACACGGAACTTCCGTGCGTGCAGGGTCCTGTAGAAGCAATAACACCATCAGAGGTAAAATCTGCTATATCTGCTATGAAAAAGGGCAAAGCTACAGGCCCCGATGAAATTCCAGCAGACCTATGGAAAAAGATGGGAACTAGTGGGATTATATGGCTGACAAACCTGTTTAACCTGATCCTGACAACAGGAAGGATGCCAGACATGTGGCGTAGAAGCAATATGATACCGTTTTATAAGAATAAAGGAAATATAGCTGAGTGTGGGAATTACAGGGCAATCAAACTAACATCACACACCCTGAAAATATGGGAAAGAGTAATCATCCAACGCCTCAATCAACTCACTAATATTTCTTCCAACCAGTGTGGCTTTACTGCTGGAGTAGGTACCACGGACGCGATACACAGCGTCAAAATACTGATGCAAAAATATAAAACGCTGAAAAAAGATCTTCATCTGGTCTTCATAGACTTGGAAAAGGCGTTTGACCGAGTGCCACGCAAGATCATATGGCAAGCACTAAGAGCTCAGCAAATACCAGAGCAATATATCAGTATTATACAAGACATGTACAAAAACGTGACAACACAAGTGGTGTCACCAGCAGGCACAAGTAAAAGCTTTGAGGTTAAAGTCGGAGTCCACCAAGGCTCAAGTCTGAGCCCCTTGCTTTTTAACATCGTCATAGACTACATCACTAAAGACCTTCACAAACCAGCTGCACGAACACTCTTATATGCAGATGATATAGTTCTTATTGAGGATTCTTTGCTGGAAATTCAGAACAACCTTGATAAGTGGCGAAAAGCGTTGGAAGAAAGGGGCTTAAGAGTTAGCAGACAGAAAACTGTGTACATGCACTGTAATTTTTCTAACAACGACCATAACCAACAAGTGCCTAACATTGAAGGAACTCCCTTAAATAAGGTAGAGGAATATAAATATCTAGGATCCATAGTTAATACCACAGTAAGCACTGAAAAAGATATAGACAGCAGAATAAAAGCAGGCTGGCTGAAATGGCGGTCTCTATCAGGGGTTCTCTGTGATGTAAACATGCCTATAAGAACCAAGGGCAAAGTATACAAACGGGCAGTTAGACCAGCCTTACTCTATGGGTCTGAGTGTTGGGCAGTTAGAAAGAGCGAAGAACAAAGAATGCATGCTGCAGAAATGAAAATGTTGCGTTGGTCTGGTGGAGTTACTAGACTGGATAAGATCAGAAACCAGTACATACGGGGAACATTTAAGGTGGTAGAAATACAGGACAAAATGCGCGAGAGTCGCCTGCGATGGTATGGACACGTAATGCGCCGAAATAGTGACCACATCACTAGGGAAGTTTTGGCCATAGACGAAGGAAGACGTGGAAGAGGACGACCCCCGACCACCTGGATCGGAACCGTCACCGGAGATATGAGGACACTGGGCATTAGTCCAGAGTTAACACAGAACCGCCAAGAATGGCGAAAATGTATCAGGAGGGCCGACCCTGCATAGGAAAGAGGCCAGGAGATAGATAGACATATCATCGTGAATGTAAAAAATGTTTATGGTATTTGCTTCGAAAAAGGAAAAAAGAATAATTAGCGCAATTTTTGTCTTCGATTCAAAGTAATTACAGATGTTTTAGGTTATATTGTGTTAAAATTAATTATTTTGTGTAAATTTAAATCCTTTTTCGTAAGTTTAAGCCGATAGTGCACATTAAATTTATTGTTATTATAAAAATCTTAAAATATGTATGTAGGTCCACGCAAACAAAGTTAAGAGTTTATTTTAAAAAAAATTAAAAAAAAAAAAAAACCGACAGCTTGTGCGTTCCCCAAAAGATAGTGAGCCACTAAACGTTCCCGGTGTTTATGAAGTCCCTTGTGATTGTGGGAGAAGCTACGTGGGAGAGACGTGTCGGAATGTGTCGACCAGGTTACAGGAGCACATAAGGAGCCTGAAGAAACTGGACAGCAACGGGTCAGCCATCGCCGAACATGCGATAGAGACGGACGTCACA
The DNA here is from genome assembly GCA_963555685.1 of Acrobasis consociella. Classification (NCBI taxonomy): domain Eukaryota; kingdom Metazoa; phylum Arthropoda; class Insecta; order Lepidoptera; family Pyralidae; genus Acrobasis; species Acrobasis consociella. Next base: position 10,636,511 of record OY743122.1, read on the forward strand.
CATTACATACGCTTCGACAGGGCCAAAGTCTTAGCTAGAGAGAAAGGTTTTGTCCCTCGTAAAATACGTGAAGCAATAGAAATTGGGCGACGTCCTAATTTTAATCGTGATGTTGGTTGGAGCCTACCCGCCGCCTGGAAACCGGTACTTCAAGAGACGCATAATAGATGCCATGTACAGCCGACAGTCTCTGATACAGTGAGCTTTTTTCACGCACTGGCGCTATCACCAGCCGCAGAAGATGATGAAGAGGAAATAACGGCTCCCAGTACATCCACGGGAGTCCTTGACGCAACTATCCAGCAGCAACCACCATTTACCGAACTGTCGCTGCGGGCGCAGAGGGCGATTGCCCGCGCTGCCCGCGCGCCCCGCGCCTCCCGCGACTAACATCAGTGTGTCGCGATCCGGTGCGGTGTACGGGCCTCTCGTCACATTCGCCCTGATGAAGACCTCCGGATGAGGTCGAAACATGTCGGCAGTAGCTTACAGATAAATTCGCTGAGTTTGACTTGATATAATTATTTTCTTAATATTTATATGAAATTCGCGAGCGCGACGACTTGAACTCGGCAGGTCCGATTAGACGCGTGCTAGCGCTTACTAGCATTGGACCAATAAAACAACTAAAGATCGCTACATGTTTTTACAAGCTTTTATTTAACTTGCAATGTATGTATAAATGTAAGTATGTTTGTTCGGGTGGAATCTTCGAACTTAATTTTCAACCAGTTATCCTCAACCAATTTAGCTGAAATTTTGTATACTTTTGTAAGTCGGATGATAATACAATATTATGATGTCAATGGGCTGTTCTGATGATGGAACCGGGAGATATTCAACGGAACTCAGTTATAACCTCATCGAGTAGGTCTCGTTTGATTTGTCTTGACGAGTACTTTTGGAAGACGATGCTTATCTAGGATCTGATTACGCAGACGGATGGTAGTCAATAGAACTCAGTTATAAAACAACTTAACACAATCGAGTTTGGGCTAATTTCTAACCTTTAGGTACGAAACAATAAAAATACTTTTTAGCTCATGTCACTTTGAAATGTAAGGATTCTAACGAAACGCCATTCCACAGGTATGGCACTTCATAGATACAAAGTAACAAATATACCTAGTACTACTACAAACGAAATAATATATCTGTGCATACGTCAAATGTGTGAGTTAAACAATCAGGGTCGCCACCACAGAATTTGATGCTTTGCTTACCTGTTTTCATCACTCGGAAATCTATAAAATTTTCGTTCTTTGTTGTTTTTTGTGGATAAGCAATAATAATATGTGCAGTTTCTCACCAATATTATTTTAATTACCCTAAATGACTCGGGGAACGTCAACGTGCGACTAGCAACAACCCTATTTTACAGGCGCTTACAAGGTCCAAAAACGTGCGAGTTTCCGTTCTGTATGTATAACTATTATCTAATCTGTGGCCATACATTCAAATCCGTGGCGACATTAAGGAATAAAGAAAATCAAATACATTCAACATACATACATGCATATACAGGGTGGAATTGAATTCGTTGGCAATATTTTAAGTATCTACTATACCCATGATACAAAGTAATTTAGGACTAATAAAACTTCAATCAAAAGTCGTCATTTTCATATTCAAGAAAACCTCTAAACATGCGTCAGACTCTTTGATACATACCTCTACTGCAATTATTAAAAAAAAACTAATACGAAAAATAAATTAATTATAATAGTATCAATTTCGTTGCGTCTTGGTACCCTAACATTCGTTCCTACTTCAAACGTACCTATTGTCCTCAAGCTTTCGTGTGACACGACCCGTCCCCATTCGACTTCAAACCTTATTCACGTAAATTAAGGTCTACTTTTGTATGCCGATCGGTCGCGCCGTTTGGCTGTATCCGTCCAAGGTCTTTGACCTTGCGGCACGTAGGTATCAGTACGCGCGCACGACTCGAAGTGTTTTGATACTTTATTCATTTTTCTTACTTTTTGATACTTTTTAACTACTGCATTAATTGCAGTATTGTTACCATACAAAATATCCTTTAGGTGAGTATGATGATAAGTTAAATCAATGCTAATGATTTCAATTGCACCCTATAGACTATATATTCGTAATCTCCTTCTTTGCAAGTCGTGTGAAAAATACTGGGATCTAGGTGAGACCCATGTTTTTTAGGTTCAGTGTTGTATCATAGATAGTAAATAACAAAACAACATAATACCCATAAGTTTATATTCAAGAAAAATAATAAAAACCGACTTTAAGGTGTTTACTCCTAATAAATTTTGAACGGCTGAACCAATTTCTAATAAATATAGCTAAGAACTATGACGAAAAGTCAGTTTTCAAACAAAAAAATTAAATCTTCGTTCAGGCCTTACGATGCCATTAACAGACACCTAGATACACAGACATACCGACACGTCAACCTTATAACACTCCTCTTTTTGTCGGGGGTTGAAAATAAACAAAGACACTAAAATATAACGACTTTGAAGGGTTATTTGTTTCTATTAATTGTTTATTAATAAATCGCTACTGTCAAATTATGTTAATAGGCGATGCGGCTAGCAACCCATCACTATTGATTTATTTTTTTGATCACGCTAAGCCTTTGGGTCTTACGGCCCTGGACTCTGTCTACCCCGTCAGCATTAATATAAGATAATGTAGCTGTATCGAACACTACTTTAAACAAAGTTTAATCGAAATAAAACTATTCTACTGCTTATTTCTATACTGTGTCGCTGGTGGGGTCACATGTGAGCTCACCGACGCAGCGTCCACGCGATGCAAATTGCGGCCGGGGCAGCATTAAATACCTACACTTGTAGGAATACCCGGCTTTAACGATTGTTTCGTGAACTTTCATGAGAAAACCCATCAATTAATTGAATGGGTCAGAATCAGAAGACCCGGATCGACTACTCACAACAGTTCAGTATTGGTTTAGACCTTAAAGATTAAAGGAACAACACATCTCTAATAACCAACAATACTATCGATAGTTTGTGTACTATTGATAGTAATTCCTGTTTTAGGGCAACAATATGGATAACCAACAAAACTATCGATAGTATCGATCCTGATGACGAATAAACTAACTATAGTATTGCGTTTCATAAACTATCCATAGTATCGATTATTTATTAATTAGAAAAGCTATACTATCGATAGTTTGTTCGTCGTCAGAATCAATACTATCGATAATATTGGTTTTATTCAAAATACAGATAGTCTATCGATAGACTAGCCATAGTGTATTATCGAGAGGCAACACTGGTCATCGCAGTGTTGTGCGTCGCGATCGCGACTCGGTAGGTACGGGAATGTGGCTCTTCGCAGTCGAGTTTCATGCGGAACGGTAACAACGCGTAGGTACGTACCGGTAAAATTACCTTTAAATTTTAACAATACCTATAACGTTACTATTACTACATAAGCGATACCCGTACTATACGAGTATTACGCTTAATATTTTAACATAATGAAAATTCTGTTACTGGTACCTAAAATGTGAATTTGGTACCAGTAACAAACCCTGGGGATAAATCCGCAGTTGTACGTTTACTTTTCTGATTTGTGTCTGTGTTCTTTATTATGTACCATAAAAAGCTTTATAAACAAACCAATAAAAGCTCAACAATGTAGTTATTATCGATCTAATAAACACAATATTTCAATAAATCTCCACCCTAGCCGATCCATGGTTAGTAAAAGTTCCCACGTGCTTATAAAAGTTTGACAATCATTGACTACAAATAAATGCATAAGACGACGCGACGAAACTACTGTACACGACAACACTCGCGACTCGCTACAGCACGGTCGGGAGTTGAGGCACAAACCAATGACGACTTTATTGTGCAAGAAATAACGTTCATATTAAAACGTAAGTAAGAAAAAAATAGAAAAAAAATATAATCATAGATATTTTTTGTTTGATTTGTTCCTTATAGTATCAAAAATATGTTGACGGCATAAGTTAAACACTTTCAAAATAGTTATGTATTTTGGCTTTACAAAAAATACAAAAATTTGTAAATGTAGAAATGCATAAAATGAATTTGTTTAATTTTTAATAATTTATCAACACACATAATATAATATTTAGAATAAATTGTTGAAAGACAGTAATCTATAATTTCTGGTGAGATAAGCCTGAAAATTTGTAACATACCGAACCTTCTTTATTAACGATAGTGCTAATTGATTAATTTGTTTAATTTAGATTTATTCAACTAGAATGCACACGTTATAATATGGTAGAGGTAGTTTTCTAAAGTTATTAATTATGCTGTACTTATGAAATCAAAATTTGTTCAATTTTCAGTTTTTTGGTTTTTTTACACTGACGCAGAGCCCTGAATTGTTTAATTCGGTTTATTTTAACTATAACTAACATTACTTTATATCATACAAAAAGAAACTTACGGTTATAGCATTATGTCCAGGTTACGCTATTTTTACTGGTCTATTCTACGATATCCACGGGAGGACTTGGAGTGGTCCTATTCTACTCTGCCGGAAACCACACGGCAGAGTGTAGGAAAAACAAGCTAAACAAAGCTTATCAACATCAATGATACCTCCGACCCGTCTAGCCAGCGAGGAGAGTGGGCCAAGTCCTCTGGCTGCTCTGACCAAGTACGGCTCTGATAGTTCAGATAGGGTCGTGCTCCTGCAGTGGAGACAAAAAGACCTGATGATGATGACACTTAAGGCGCTATAGCGTTGATTTTCAGCTGGCTGGGTCATCCCAGAGAAGTTGGGGTCACCCAAAGTACAGTATGTGTGACGTGAACTAACCACTTGGTTACTTACAATACGAAAACAGATAATTTCAGGATGCAAACTTAGTTACAGTCACGTCACCTTATTGATGTCGTCGCAAGAGAGACCTTACATGGACATTATAAAAATGTGAAGATAAGAAAGAAAGAAAGAAAAATGGTTTAAGTATTTTGGTAAACACAAAAAAAAGTTATAAACGTATTAAGTAATATAATATATAAGTCAACGCTCCGCCATCGCGTTGACCATGCATTCCTACCACATGGCTCTGAATACCCTGGCCCACACAGGTATTGAATCTGTGTCCAACAGGGCTTATCGTCTAGCTGAAATGGACTACAATTGTAATAAATCGGTTTACCAATCCAAATCTATTATAATAATAATGAGTCATGGCCAAGCCACATCAGACTACACAAACGAGTTTTGCACAGTACGGGCGCTCGAACAAGACTACTCCACTGTCGCCGAACGACTTGCTATTTGAAAATCCAACTGACGCACCTCTTAGTAAACAACTTTCTCTTAGCACGTTTCAAATATAAAAAAAGGGAATTAATAATACTCTCCGACATGTATGTAAGAATGATGCAGCCGCCCTAGAGCAGCACATGGCTGTCGGAAACTCATGCGGCGATAGAATCTTTTTAATAAAAACATGAAACTATTTAAGAAAAAACACTCACTGCCATTGTAAAACAAAAATGTCTATGATGCCATTATAGATGTTTTTTATACTTTGTACCCATATTTCTGTTGCGAGCAAACTGAGAGCCCTAGAAAAAAAAATTAAACATCAAAATAATTTTTTGACTGCATTTTGTACATAATACATTTTTAAGTTTATTATATATAAAAGATGAGTTTTTATATGGTGGGAGTCTGCTGTCTCTGTCTTAGTATATGGGCTGTTATACAATTGGTAAGTATATATATATGTACAGGTCCCAACAAATTGTATTGAAACAATTTTAAGGCTAAAATAAATTTCTCCAAAGAACACAATTTATAAATATGAAAATAGGTACATAATCCGCACGGCATAAATTACGTACCTATGTACTTAAGTTTTTTTATAATTCACATCATATTTATATTTTATATAATTTCTAATATGTATACACTACTCATAGTTTAGTCGACCTTATTTGCAAAGTTCAGTGGACGTTGTTTTTAAATTGTGGTTCCACGGAACCTAAGATAAAGATTTACTTATAAAATATTTGTAAGTCTATATTATCACTGATTAAAGATAAATACCTATTTTAATTTCATGAATAAAGATAAAATGAAGATTTTCTACCTTGTATCTACGTTTTTTTTAAATTAGCCATTTATGTTCTACTGTACTACTTACTATATGTTTCTTGCACCTAGGTATTTGTTTTTTTTTTAATTAAACATATAATGGTTCTTTTATTTTAATTATAGGCATTCATGGGATTATTCTACAGTTTAGAAGCTTCAACTATGATTGAAGACGTTCTTGAAGACCATTATAAAAACATCGATGAATTTCTAAAGAAAACTAAAAACAATTTTCAAACTGTAAGTACCTAGTATATTATTTACCCTCTTGCCCATTATTCTAATTTAATTGTATACAGGTAATATCTATCTATACCATGGTAAAGTGCATAATGATTTTTACTACGCTCTAACCCCAGTCAAATCATACTTTTGCAACAGTCTTGATTGTTAATGCTCCTCCCTGCGCTAGCGACCTTGAAAACACAAAAAAATTAATTTCTCTTTCTGTAAGTGAGATTATTAGAAACCCTCGTACAACTTTTTAGCTAGTATCCTGAAGTTTCATTAGAACCTCGAAAGTTATTGAAATACTATCCGGTTTAGAAACCTTTACAAAAAGAGTCAAAAATGGCCGTTTTTAGTATTTTTTGCAAAGGAAAATTCAGGGTATTTTATTTCAATGATTTTCGAGGTTCTAATGAAACTTAAGGATACTAGCTAAAAAGTTGTACGAGGGTTTCTGATAATCTCACTTACAGAAAGAGAAATTAATTTTTTGTGTTTTCAAGGTCGTTAGCGCGGGGAGGACCCTTAAATATCGTGCCGGCCACGATCACATTTTTATTTTTTTAAAAGCGTATGTAATACGTCCGCTTTTCCCCTTTTCAAAATGGATCCGCTCTTTCCCCTAATGGGAAAGAGCGGATTGAAATCCAAAACCTAAACTTTACGTTATTTACCTAAAAAATATAATTACAAAACTCACCGGATTGAAAATACACCCTTTGGATACTGAGATACACTCCCAGAGGAAAGAGCGTATTTGACAAAATCGACGCAAAATTAGACACTTTTACATTTTGATCTTTTGTACACGTGTTATTGCGTATAACAAACACTGCAGACTAAATCTTGAAGCTTAACAAAATAGCGTTATTGCCTTTGTTGAAACCATAAAAAATAGTAATTAGTTTGGGAGTTATTAAAACTATTCGCTCTTCCCCCGATCCGCTCTTACCCCAACATACCTTATAAATAATATACCTAATTGAATAAATTTTATTTCTTTTCTCCAATTATTCAGTCGTTTTTCCGTCATGGAGTAGGTAATAAACATCCACACTCACAATTTTTTACAGTACCTAGGCGACCGAGCTTTGCTCGGTTACATCTCAAACATTAACTAAATTTTTTTAAACTTGTCTAAAAACAATGCAAAATAAAAAATTATATATTAACTTAAACATAAAAAAAACAAAAGTAAGTCACCGAGTGGGATTCGAACCCGTAACACTCTTTCTAGCGGTCGGTATCCTTGACCGCTGAGCTAAAAACAAGGCGGTCGGCGCGACGAAATTAGCGACTATATTCTGCGTGGAAAGAAAAACGCATGCAAACTCGAAAACACGCGTTTTCCCAAACATAAAACTAACCTAGATCGATTGTTTACTCCCGAACCCTCTTAAATAAATTTTCAGCGAAATCGTTAGAGCCGTTTTCGAGATCACAGAAATTTATAAATAAACATATATAAATACAAGAATTGCTCGTTTAAAGGTATAAGATTTATAGACGAAAAATATATATTTAACTAGCTTTTACCCGGGACTTCGTCTGCGTAAATTTTGTACTTTGTAATAAAGTCTACTTTTGTATGGCAAAATAGGAGTCCCCATACAAAGTTACCCTGTAACACCGGCACTCCGCATTTCTGTTGAGTACCTAACAATAACGTTTTAAAGTAAAGGTTTGTAGCGTGAGGTGGTATTCTCGACCGCTTCAAAGGGAAAATCTTCGTACTAAGCAAGGTGTTACGCTTGGGAACCAGCGGCGGCTCCGACGTTTAAAGGTCACAGCACACTTATCAACTCGGAAAGGGATCGACAACGTATCGCCTCGCCTTTCGCCGCACGGTCAACCAGGCGTCAACCTGACGTAGGCGAGTAACCAAACAGGCTTAGCTTCGGTACGTCGACTCGCGGTCAACTCGACTACGGCTGGGCGACGCCGCGCTTACCGCTCGCCGGCCGCTCTGGTCTGGCTGGCACTAGATCATTTTAAATGTAAAGTGTAGCGCACGGTTATGTCTCGGTTCACAACACGCGAGTTGGCAATCATATAGCCATAAATTTTTCTTTATCTACAAATAAATAAAACGCGGGTGTGAGGAAACGGAGAGGCGTAAGCGCGCGGACGACGAGCCGCAAGCGCGGGGACCGCTAGTTGGCCGACCAGCAAAGCGGTTCGTAAGCTGGTCCCGAGGCGAGGCGTTTACGTTACGAATCCGAATAGTGTGCGTTGCAGTAGGAAGTTTCATACAAAGAATACTGAGCTGCTCGAGTTGATACGTTTACGTTCCGTTTACGAGTTGATAAGTGTGCTGTGACCTTAATGTCGCAGATTGTATACATGCAACCAATCGCAGGAACCCTGATATCGAGATATAGGATGTTTCAATAACGCCATCGCCAACTCCTGCTTCCTTTGAACTAGTGACGTGTCTTCATTTTGTCTTAGTAAATACCTAATTCTTGTAAACCTTTTTGTTTGCAATTACTTTTATCTTCAGTTGTTCTTCTCCATTCTTTGTCAAATTATCCCTCCATCTCATCATAGGTCTTCCTCTGGAGCTCGCTCCGTCGGTTGGAAACCATTTTGTTGTTGTGACCCGCCCAGTCCCACTTCAGTCCAGCAGACTTCCTAACGTCAACCACTTGCGTAACGGAGCGCAGTGCAGTGTTTCCGAATTCCGAAGTAGGGTGGACGTACCTAATGTCAGCCTTTTGGTACAAATTTCACCTTTAAAAAATTGTACTGCTTTAAGTATAGCCTGAAATCAATTGTTTCGTTTTTAGGTTGATAGGTTATGTATTTGAAAATCATAATTAACATCTGAATTGACCATAAATCTAACAAATTTTTAAAACAATAAAATATAGAAAAGTACCCTTCGGCTCTAATTACAGCCTCTCGGTATCTAATACCACCCTTTCACGTACCGAATATCAGCCTAGTGTGATACCAGCCTCAGGTGGCTGGAATTAGGTACTCCGTTAAACCTAATACCAGCCTAATAGGGTGGCTGAAATTAGGTACTCCATCTAACCTAATACCAGCCTAGGGTGGCTGGAATTAGGTACTCCATCTAACCTAATACCAGCATAGAGTGGCCTTGAGTGGCTGAAATTACATACTCCATACATTTGATGTATCTAACTACAGCCCCATTAATTTCAGCTGATATGAGAGACAAAACCTAAATTATTATTTAGAAATTGATTCACAACTTTATCATAATATAAAATAAACCAAATCAAGAACAGTAGAGCTGAAGAAATAAGAGAAATACCTTGTTTTAGGGACTCCGGAACTTATCATTTTTTTAGCAAAATGGCCGCCGTCCGTAGTCACCTAGCTTTAATTGACAATTGACGTCGAAGTACTCGGTCTAGTGTCACCATATTTAACAAATATTTTGGACCAAATGGTTTATATTTTTTTCAAAAAGTTCTTGCCACTTTATATTTACAGAAACCTTATTATCTAAAAAAATGTTGAAAGGCTGGTATTAGGTACGGGGCTGGTATTAGGTACGTCCACCTACCTATTCCGAATAAGGCTTTTTATACCTACATACTGCAATGCGCTCCCTCTGCGCTTCATTGCTCTTTGGAAAACCTGCAGTTTGAGCTTTTGTTTTTTGGTCAGCGACCAAGTTGCCAAGGGCATTTTATATTATTCATTATCATACTATAGTGATCTATCTAGTATACCCATGGTTCGATTTATTACGGGTATGTCCCTTCCGCGTTGTATATGTACTTCGGGAAGACGTGCATAGGAGCATTGGAAAAGGCTAGCTTATGAATTAACCTACCTAAGTAGGTATCTATTCAATAAAGTATTTCGTAGAGGTACATAATTAGAACATTATCATTTTGCAGATATCTAGAACGTGCTACTACACTGCTTACGTATACATTGGAATGATAATTTTATCCTGGGTATTAATATGCCAAGGAAAGCAAAGGGAAAGGAAAGCGGCTATGAAGATGAGGGGTGATGCTGTGTGTGGGCCACCGCCGTAACTTTCACTGGCCCAATGACAGATTACTTCCATGCTGGTCTTAGAATGGACCAGCTTCTTAATTTACACAAGAGATGGAGGGAATGGTCGAAAATGCGAATTTTAATAATCAATGCGGTCAATAATCAAGTCAATCACTATTTTTAAATTCTTTTACCATCTTCTCGCCTAACATCACGCTAAAAAGGGCCTTTGAGTCTGCGGCCCTGGCTGTCTGCTTCGGTGTCTGATGATGAATGCGGCCCATAATACTTGTCTGCCCCACTAGTAATAAAGACGTGGAAGTACCTACATGGGTACAGACAGATTACCTGAAAAGTGATTTTGATAAGGTTTCTAAAAATAAAAAAAATTTTTTTTAGATACTAATTTTACATAAATTTGTAGATTTGGAGTTAGGTAGACTTTTATTTTAATTTTTATAGGCACTTAGCATTAATTTCTTTATTTTTTTGTCTATTATTTATACTTAATATTTATGTATAAATATATCCTTGTTAGTACATACCATTTTTATTTATAGTACCTTGGTGTTCGATGTCTAGCTCTAAAGCTAGACTTAACCCTCTAACTTCATGCTTTAGAGTCAGAACCGGATTTTTTTTTAAGCACAAGGGGCAAAGTCAAACGTGCTGCCCCACTTATTTTAATATGTAGGTTTATGTATTGGAATTGACATAGACGTAATAAATGAAAGCCCGGAACGAACATACCAGATTACTATACAAGGGCGTCGCCAGCCGATGGCGCAGGGGGGGGCAAGTTGACTTTACCTACTACAATTCATACCTTTCTCATTCTGAGCCGCGACCCGTCCACCCTCCAGCTTAACCCACCAGTGGGTCCACAGTGGGTCGGTTTACCCGTGCACCCACGGCATTATAGCGGGGAAATATCGATATTTATACTTAAATATGTGATACTTCAAAGTTTCAATTAGAAAGAGAAGTCCGATATGGACTGTGAAGTCAAAGTCTACATCATCATTTTGCCATAAAAAATAGCGTTTTTGCGGGTGAGATAGACATATTTTAGTAATATGAATGAGAAAAGTAGGTATGAATTGTAGGTAAAGTCGACCGCACATGAAGCTTTTCACTTGTACTACGAGCCTTACATCTACAGCGATTGTAATAACAACAGTATCTTAGTACGTTATACATATATATTCTGTGACAGAACAGAGTCCAATGTGTAAAGCTACACGAGCACGAGCTCTTGACTATGCAATAAAAGACTTGTAAATAAGTTATTAAATAATAACATTTATTAGAAAAATAGAATAAAAAGGAGTTTGAATTTGAATAAGTGTACGGAATATTAGAAGTGGAATTGGTGAATTCATTCGAGTTTCGACGTACAGGAATGATTGTTCAAGGCTTGAACTTCAAGCAAATCAACTCAAAGACTTATTAGAATCTCTAGGGGGGGGCAGCTGCCCCTCCCTGCCCCCCCTTGGCGACGCCCTTGTTACTATATATGTAACTGTAAAAAAAAACGAAACAAGAAAATCCCTTGATATTTCCGATATTTCCATACCTACCCACATTGCCCGGGCGGCTGCACCATAGACCTAGATTTTTTTACTGGTTACTTTTTAACCGACTTCAAAAAAGGAGGAGGTTATCAATTCGATTGTATGTTTTTTTTTGTATGTACGTGACGCGATATCTTCGTCAACCGTGGACCGATTTTGATGATTCTTTTTTTATTTGAAAGCCCTTACTCCCAAGTTGGTCTCATATTAATTTGGTAAAGACGTGATGAAGAACTTCGGAGATATGGAAGAAACTCCGGAAATAAATTGAAGTCGGTTGTTTTTTTGTTAAAAATTTTATTATTACATCTGTGGCTGTACACTTTTGTATGGAAATGCCGAAATTTGTTTTTGTTTTTATGGTTTGATTCATTACGCTGTCACTTTACACGTTGTATATAAGTATATGCATCAGGGTCTAGCAAAATATACTGAATCTATCTGTACAGCCGGGTGACAAGGCCCACTTTTTTACAAATTGAAATAAAACCTTTATTTTACCACCCTAAAGGAATAAAAGGTTTACAATAAAAGCTAAGATTATTTCAAAATCCAAATAAATGTAGTTTTTAAAGCTATGACGACTATATGTTAGTTTTTTAAACATTTTTAAAAACCTCTATTTTGGGCTTTACCGAACATGGTCTGGTTAATAAGGCCCGTGGCGTTTTCAAGCCGTTTGGCGCAAAAGTAAGTATTAAAGACATCAAAAAAGTATAAATTATGAAGAATGTTATATTCATGAACTTGATTACAGCAAGCAGTTACTAAAATTATCAATATTTTTTTAGAAAAATACTCTTTTACACTGTGTAAGAAAACAGCCCAGATATTTGATTTTTAGGTGTTAAGTGTCTAAAGTAGTATTTTACTTAAAAATATTGTTGTTCCTGCTACAATTAAGTAATTATTGTCAAAGATTTTTGATTTCTAATTTTCATGAATTGGGCCTTATCACACATGTATGGTTAAGAAGGCCCCTATAGTGTGTAACAAGGCCCTGCAAATTAGTTTATTCTTTAATATTAATTAAGTTAGTCAGGATCGTAGCAAGAGGAGTTCCATAGTCTCTGCCTACTCCTGTGGGAAACAGACGTGATATTATGTATATATGTATTATTAAGGGTAGTCTGTTTTCCTATTACTTTTGAAATAACGCCTGATTTTAAATCATTACTTAAAGTTCGTCTGGGAATGTGGTATTTTTCAGCTGCAGCTCGTTGAGTTAGGCAATTTCTTCGGGGAAGACATTTAATGATTTAAGAACAAATAAATAAAAAAACTAGTTTATCTATAAGTTGTGTGTATCTATAAGTAAGCACAGGTACATCAATAATTTTTTTTTTTAAATCACTCATTTTATAATAACATTAAGGGGCTTTGTTAGACTGCAGTAGGGTTGGAAGGCCCAGTCGAGTTTTGTAAGGCCCCAAGCAACAACTTTGTTGGGCCTTCCTAAACGACGTGGGCCTCGCAACCCAAATTGATCATTTTAGAAATAAATACATATAAAATCGCACATGGCTATGTTAATATCAAAAGAATAATGATCCAATAAAAGCACTTTACAAAAATTTAATTATAAATCGTAGTATAAACAAGTGAAAACTAACGTTTTGTGGGAGCAATAATTAGTTAAATGAGTGGCCGTGACCAAAGTCAGCGAACAACTGAGCGTCACTTGGGAAATGGTGGCCACACGCTGCCGGCTGCTGCATTCTTGCGTTCCTATTGGTCTGTTTCACACGTACCATAGAGTTGGTGCGAGTCAAATGTATTTTAAATGGTTTTCTGCGCTTGGGCCTTGCAAAACTGTGGGCCTTGTCACCCGGCTGTACTGATACTTTCGACTCGATGAGAAGAAGTCCATAATACTGAATAACTTTCCCCAAGGAACATATATCGAATTATGAAAAATGTCCTTTTGCCTCCCATACAAGTTGACCCTAGTTTGTATGGAAAGCAAATTTTTTTTCATATTTCCATGGAAAAAGTTGTTGTTGAATCCATGAACTTCATGGTTGAATCTCTAACTTCATGAATGAAACCAAATGAAAAGGACGGGAAGTCACTTTGATTTGAGTGACACTTATTGTATCAAACGTAGATTCTAAACAGATTTTCTATCTTATTATTTTTCCTTGTGTAATCAAAATGGGTGTCGTTTATGTGATAGGAATCTTCCTCTTTTGCATAAGTGTTTGGGGTGTTATACACTTGGTAAGTGAGGAAAAGCATTTAAAATAAATTTGGGGCTAGGTTAGGTCATCTTACTATGCATTATTATGCATATCATCACAGATATAGCATATAAAAGCTAAGAAAGAAAGATAAATTGTTTATTTGGCTACAGAATCAGAATCAGAATCAGAAATCATTTATTGCACAACTGTGTTTATAAAGATGTTACATATTATTGAGATAAGTATGTTTCAACAGTAATATGTAATAGTATGGTACTTTATGTAACAGTAGTATGTACATACATAAAACTTAACAATTTGTTGAGCTACATGAATTATACAAATAAGCACAAAAACGGCCTCCGTTCAGAATATGTCGTGGACCGTGATAGTGTGATACGAGCCACGACGCTGCAGTGTCATATTAGAAACGCGGAGTCATCTTTTTTGCGCGTTGTGTGCGTTACTGCATGCGATTCCATTGGTTCTATTTTCACAGACTACAAAGTGCGGCACGGATTGGTCTGTCGTCTGCGTTGGGCCTTTTCCATACAAAAAATCGTTCGTTTAGTGAGTCCGCGTTTGAAAAATCGCACCACTGGTCTTCCGCGGATGCCGAGTAAATTATTATATTAGAATTAAAATACATTTAATGAAGGAATAAAAATAAAATGCTTATATGACGGTCCCTTATAGTGGACGGCAAACCACCACCTACCTACAATAGTCAGTGTCATGATTATAACAGGTGACGTTTCTATTGCAATATCCCGCATCGATCCATTCCAAATTCATTCCATAATTCATAAACCTTTCCCTTTTTCTTGCAATCGATTTTTCTTCTGTTAAAACCTATTCAAGGGCACACCTTTCATAGACATATCCGGAAATGGGTTTTGGCGGGAGTGTCACATGAAAACAACTTCTCCAAAGGGCCTCTACGTGTTGGATCTGTATCCCCACGTAAGCCTCTTAAATGACCGGGCTGAAAAGACCCGTGATTCTCAAAGAAGATATAAAATAAATGATAATTAATTACATAACAAACGACGTAGCTTGACAAGGCTTGAAAAAATCTCGGTTGCTTGTGGACGCGTGGCGCCTGGCGCTGGCAGCCTTGAACAAGCTGAATAAAGCTAATGAACATCAATGAGACCTCTCCGACCCGTCTGGCCAGCGAGGAGAGTGTAGGCCAAGTCCTCTGGCTGCTCTGGCCAAGTATATGGCTCTGGTAGTACAGAGAGGGTCGTGCTCCTGCAGTGTAGACAAAAAGACCTGATGATGAAGTTAGGCTTAACTCACATTTTATTTGGTCTGAGAACTCGCACCGCACAGGAACAGTAGCGACGGGCAGCGTACTTTACTGTCGAGCCATAGTCTTCTTTATTTCTATGTGTGAAATGTATCCCTCCCATGCTGGTCTGGGAGAAATAAAAAAAACTTAGAATGTACCAGCTGCTTCTCTTCCCACGCAGATCGTAAAAGCCGATCGAGGGAATGGGCAAAAATGCAAATCATGTTAACAGGCGATGCGGCTAGCAACCCATCACTGTATTGATTGCTTTTCCATCTTCTCGCCTACCATGACGCTAAAAGTGGCTTTTGGGTCTTGCGGCCCTGGGCTCTGCATAGAACCGCAAGACCCAAAATGCTCTGTCTGCCCCATTAGGGATAAAGACGTGATAGTATGTATGTGAAATGTATAGAAAAGCTTGAAAAAAAGGACGAGGCTTTTATATATAGGGAAATAACACTGATTGAGCTAGCCCCAAAGTAAGTTCGAGACTTGTGTTATGGGATACTAACTCAACGATACTATATTTTATAACAAATACATATATAGATAAACATCCAAGACCCAGGCCAATTTGAAAAAGGCCATTTTCCAACTTGCCCTGACCGTGGATCGAACCTGGGACCTCTGGTTGGCGGACCAGCATGGTGACCACTACGCCACGGAGGTCGTCATTCGGAGTCGTTGTCGGCTTTCGTTTTTTTTAGGGCGAAATGGTAGCTGAAGGTAAATATTCTTTAAAGTTGACAAGTCAATTTTACAGTCTGAATGTAGGCCGTCTGTCTATCTAGACCGTGAACTGAAATTCTAATACTAACTTTTATTATTCTTAACGCAGTCTTTGCTGGGATTCTTCTTCGGCATAGAGGCCTCAACATTGGTAGAAGACGTCAAACCGGTTAACAATTATACTGATATAATTCATTACTTAGAACAGATTAGAGACAATTATTACGCGGTAAGTGATACTGATAAGCGGGTTTAAAGTTTATATTCAAGAACATTCCTCTACTTTACTGTCATTAGAGCGATACATCGAGACCCTAGAGACCTAGTACCTACACGGTGTCCCGGAAAGTGATAAGGAGGATGGATAAGGCTTTACTGGTTGAGAAGAAGCTCTAGCGTTTGATCATCAAACTACCCAAGGATTGGTTCTGGTTTACCCTTGTGTTGCGGAGGTCAGATGGCAGTCGCTCTGTGTAAAAACCAGTAACCTCGTCATATCTCCTTAGTTAGATAGCGGACCCCGGGCTCTAAAGTATTACTACTGAGCAGGCAACCGGGAAAATACGCTCGGTTGATGATGATGATTTAACAGCGATTCCATTCTATGCCATTCAGTCCGTGATAGTGATCAATTTTCCCCAAGGAAAAAAGATAAATATTTTTTGCTTTTTATACAAACTCAGCATTAATCAACTAGTATGGGAGTCCAAAAATTACTTTTCATATTTCGATACGTGTTCTTGGGAAAAATTATTCAATATCATGGACTGAATTCACTGTTAAAATATTTACAGAAATTATTTTTTAGACCTTATATACTACGTGGTAGGGACATACCCGCAGTGGCGGATTTACACACTTGCCGCCAATAGGCTAATTATATTTTGCCGCCCCATCCTTTTTTCGGATCCTTCATTTGCAGCTTTTTGTTACGAAGAAATGGAAATAGGTACATATCAGTCTGCTGCCCTGATTACTTAAGATAAAACCTGGAAGCGCTTGATTATGCCGGCCCTTTAAAGGATGGTGTGCAGAAGGGGAGGGGTGGCAAATACTCGATATTGCCGCCCCCTAAAATGTGCCGCCCTAGGCTCCAGCCTACTCAGCCTGCTGGTAAATCCGCCACTGCATACCCGAACCACGGTCTATACTTGATCACTATAGTAAATATAAAAAAAAAACAAAAAACCAACCAAATAAAAAAAAAACAAACAAAATCGACATTCCCATGCAAATTGCCCGCGGCTGCACACTTCTATATGGAAGAGCCGATTTTTTTTGTTGTTTTTGAATGTGATCTAGTATTGCCCGTGGTTTGATTTATTTCGGGCATGTGTCATCCACGTTGTACCTACTTATAATATAATAAAAAACTTGAGAGGTGTCAAGGGACACCCGGATGGAACGAAGTTCCTTTCGATTAATTAGTAGAGAGAGAGACAGACAGAGAAACACGCGCACGCCGCACGGCTAACAACTATACTTAGCAAAAAGTATCGTTACAACTTTTGATCTTAATTTTTTCTGTCTAGCCTCCTTTCGCAACGCGCGATAAGGGACTACGTTCCAAAACTACGAGGTATTCCGCAAAGCGCTCCAATTTTGAGGCGCACCTGATGAGGCGCTCCATTTTTATTCCTCGAAGCGCACCGTTTTGGAGCGCTTCCGACAGCAATTAAAAATATTAAAATTTTATTCCTCGAAGCGCACCCACGTTTAAAAATAGGGAAGAGCATGAAGCAAACGTAATAAATTATATCGATGATTTTAAAAACTCATGCAACTCGTAATTTGTGCATCGTCATCATTGAAGTTCTTCAATGATGACGATGCACAAATTACGAGTTTTTTAAAATCATCGATATAATTTATTACGTTTGCTTCATGCTCTTCCCTATTTTTAAACGTGGGTGCGCTTCGAGGAATAAAATTTTAATATTTTTAATTATTATCGGAAGCGCTCCAGAACGGTGCGCTTCGAGGAATAAAAATGGAGCGCCTCATTTGGTGCGCCTCAAAATTGGAGCGCTTTGCGGAATACCTCAAAACTACGTTCCAAGTATATTTGAAACTTATAACGTAAAATATTTCAGGGTTCAAGAAATTGTTACTGCGCTGCCTATGCTTATGTGGTACTGATAGTAATATCTTGGATGGTTACATTTCTTGGAAGATATTTAGACAAAAGATCGGCATTGAGGCTATGGGGTGAGGATAGGGCCTCCATGACGTCACCACGATATACGCGTTAAATTTACTTTAGACGTAAAAGTACTGAAATTCAGCATTGATTTGTTTTGCTTAGATGTTTTGTTATGAGTGTTATGTTATGACAGTAGTCAGATAACTTGTTACAAAATAGGAAATGGAATTGCTATTGGAATCAGATATTGAATATAATATGTGTTGTGTCCAAGATTATGCAGCGAGCGGCTGACGTAGGTATCAGACGTAGTATAAGTATTACTCTGTGTTATCAGGTTGCATTGCTCATCATATCTACTCAAATATTAGTGTAGATTTGCCACCGAGCGACCGGGGGTAAGAGAAAGACATATTAATGATACTTCGTATATTTTATTCATGGTCGGGTTATAGGTACACTTCAAATATATGTAATTTAAAGAGTGCATATAATCCGGCCATGAAAAAATGTTCGGTCGGTGATAAAGACAAAACATGGCACTTTTGTCTTTTTTTTCTTTTAGAAGTCGCTATAAGACTGTCTCACTCTATCAAAGCATGCTAGGCCCTTGTATTAAAGGTCACAGCACACTTATCAACTCGTAAACGTAACGTAAACGTATCAACTCGAGCAGCTCAGTATTCTTTGTATGAAACTTCCTACTGCAACGCACACTATTCGGATTCGTAACGTAAACGCCTCGCCTCGGGACCAGCTCACGAACCGCTTTGCTGGTCGGTCAACTAGCGGGCCCCGCGCTTGCGGCTCGTCGTCCGCGCGCTTACGCCTCCGTATGCGAGCTGACGACTCTCCGTTTCCTCACACCCGCGTTTTATTTATTTGTAGATAAACAAAAATTGATGGCTATGATTGCCAATTTTCGTATTGTGAACCGAGACATAACCGTGCGCTACACTTTACGTTTAAAATGATCTAGTGCCAGCCAGACCAGAGCGGCCGGCGAGCGGTAAGCGCGGCGTCGCCCAGCCGTAGTCGAGTCGACGTACCGAAGCTGAGCCTGTTTGGTTACGTGCCTACGTCAGGTTGACGCCTGGTTGACCGCGCGGCGAAAGGCGATACGTTGTCGATCCCTTTCCGAGTTGATAAGTGTGCTGTGACCTTAAATCGACTTTTGAACGACTGTCTGTCGTACAGGAGCGCCATTTTGAATCGCTGAGTCCCTAAACGAATTGTTTTTCCATACAAAATACCGTTCGTTTTGTGACTCTGTCTGCGTTTCAAAAATGGCTTCCCAGGACGTAACTTAATGAAAAGAAGCTGCCGCTTACCGCATGATCTCCTCCCTACTCTTAAATAGTTCATAAGATCCATTTTTGAAATGGCTTCGATCTGGGTCTAATACCGCATTTACACATTCGTGTTCGTTAATCGCCTCGCTATTCGCACGAATGTGTAAACGCGGTACGAAGACGCAAATCGCGAAACGAACCGCGAGGCAAATAGCGAACTTACTGTTTACATAAGGCCCAACGCAGACGACAGACCAATCCGTGCCGCACTTTTTAGTCTGTGAAAAATAGAACCCATGGAATCACATGCAGTAACGCACACGACGCGCAAAAAGTTCGGCGCGCACCGTATGCGTTACTACGTATGATTCCATAGGTTCTATTTTCACAGACTATCACAGATTAAAAAGTGCGTCACGGATAGTCCGTCGTCTGCGTTGGGCCTAAGCGTGTTCGTTATTCGCCTCGCGATTCGCGCGAATGTGTAAATGCGGCATAATGGTATTTCGTGTCTTGTCTTGTTTGTTACGCAAGCGGTGCGGTGACTTGGAAAACTACAAGTTTCGCTGACTCCCGCGTTGAAAAATAGGTCTCCAGATCGTACAGTAAATAAAGTAGTTGGAGTTGGACCGCAAGTCCATGATATTTTAGTTAATTAAAAACTATTTTAAGATTATTACAAATCTAATGATAGCTTAAGGTTAGACTTCGGTAGCTAAGCGAACGGTGGTTGTATTACGCTAGTTGATAAGATAAGGTGGTTGTATATCCATCTACGTTACGAGACAAAAAATAGATATCTATTAGTTATTCTAGACAGCTAGTTTAATGGTGGTTGGTAGGTACTTGGTAGGTTGTTTTTTTAGTCCTTCAATGATAGGAGTTTTCGTTTATGTAGTAAGTAGGTACCTATCTTTTGTAGAGTAAGGACAGTCATGGTAGTTGAACTAAGATTAATATATCTACCTACATACTTATGTGCTTCATTAGTTTATAATAATAGAGCTAGGTATAATTTTTTATTTATTAATTACCCATTAATTTACCCGACTACGGCGAAACCAAAAGAAGGGTTATGTGTTTTTTCCCGCTATTTATGCAAGTATTGTATGTTCATCGTTTACCTCGTATCTTCAACGATATCCATGTTGCTTGCATTAACCGGATAATTTAGGTACTTTTAACCGACATCAAAGAAGGAAGTGGCAATTCGAATGTATACGTTTTTTATAAGTTTCCCGATAACTCGAAAACTACTAGACTAATTTGGAAAATTCTTTTTTTCTTTTCTAAGGCGGCCCATATTAATTTTATCAAAATAGATTGTGTACTTAGTATTGACGTCGGTTGAAAAAATATTACCTACTGAAGAATTTTCCCGTAGTCGGGATTTAGTTTTTAAACTTAGGCAATATCTAGCAGTGAATACTTACTTACTGTTTTGGCTTGGTTTGGTTTTGATTTTAAGGATTGATTTTGTTTATTTAAAGCATGTTTATAGTGCTCCACTTGACGTTCTTCTTTAATGTATACTATAGCTACAAACTTGAGTGAATACATTGATTTTAATATTGCTATTGTTTTTATTATGTCAGCATCATCAGGTTTTTTTGTCTCCACTGCAGGAGCATGACTTGGCCATAGCAGCCAAAGGACTTGGCCTACACTCTCCACGCTGGCCAGACGGGTTGGAGAGATCTCACTGATGTTTATAAGCTTTGTTTAGCTTGTTTTTCCTAAGTTGCCTTTTACGACATCCACGGGAGGACTTGGAGTGGCCCTATTCTACTATGCCGGAAACCACACCATTTTATTAAGTAAAGGACAACAAATAAGTTAGTAGGCCTCATAATGCGGAAAAAATCGAAACCAAATTTAACATAACACCGTCCATAGCACTGATTAAAAACAACAGGTGGTGCCCATACAGTTTCCAAGATATTAAAATTTTTAACCGATCCAAAAGGAGGAGGAACAATTACCACAATTTTAACTAATAAGCTGAGCTAGAAAATAGTAAGCTAGGTAGGTTACGCCTATTGACATAAAGCTCACGGTTCTAGATAGCGTGTTCGGTTCAGAGGAAAAAAACAATAAATATGCATTTTTTTTGGTCTTTTGGTATATTTGTAGGTAGTAATTAAACAAAAATGAGTTCATATTTGTATGTTTACATATTTTGTAACAAAATCATTTCACTTCTTCTAGTTTCCTGTCGAATGTTACTGTACCAATGTTCACGCTTTTAATTTCTTCTTTGCTGGTGGCCTCTTTTTCCTGTAGCATATAAAATAGTGGTGTTATAACTCAGTTATAAGACAGCTGTATTAATAAGCGAGTCGGAAACGAAGGGATCCAGACTACACATTTACAGCTGTATTCATAAAAAATTGCATTACCTAATAGGAGCGCTCTTTTTTCTATCAATTATATAAAACTTTCTGTACTCCTTAAATTGATAGCGTACTCACTTTATGACTAAACAAGGACATTTCATGAATAAATCGACTCACACGTCAAATTTATAACACCCCTCTATACATATAGTCCTCCTTATCGTTTTCGATAAGGAGGACTCTATACACCGACACAGACACGTCAAACTTTCAAACTTATAATACCCCTCTTTTATTTCGTCGGGTGTAAAAATGATTTTTGTTTTCAAACCTATAACGGTCCATGAGCTACTATAATATTGACACAGCTTGCTAAATGCAGGCGATCGGACTGTGTAAAAATTTGTAGTGACAAAATGCTGAACGGTGATTGACCTCTTGGTTGGTGTGTTGTAGATTCCTACTAGCTTTTCTACAGATGCAGGACCACAGTAAGGTCTTTGTATAAATGTAGATGCCTCTGAACAACAACTGAAGTATTTAATGGGACGCATCATGAATCTAATCATCTTTTATAAGCAAAGGGTGAAACAATAACAATAAACAATAAATCCCTTTGTTGTAAAGAATATTATAGGTACTAGTTTGGATAAAAGGCAAAATAATTCTTGAAGGCCATGATAAACCACTGATCTCCCATAAAACTCTTACAATAAGCGTTTGAAATTTGTATGAAAATCATCGTCATTTATTGCTCTTTGAAGGAAGTGGTTCAGCATCAGTGACTGGTCATTTCCTTCAAAAATATTTTACCAATCAGGAAATTTGAAACGCAATCATTATTTTTATAGGTAAGTAAATTTCATACTTCACTTTGTTCGAACATGAGCGTTGATTTTTTTGTAGTTTTTGTGCCAAAGAGTTAGTAGACCAAAGGATTGAAGTCGATATTCTGAAATTTCAAAATTTTGTTTGGAAAATGATTAGTTAGTTATATTGTGCAAATAGTAGGTACCCAGATCTTTGATTTCCGCACATTTTTGCTTATCTACATTTTTAAGGTGAGGACGACTGCGCAAAGTATACTTATGCTTCTGGTACATGGGATGGAGCCACGGCCTGCTAGATACTTATTAAAAATACCTACTCATACGTTTCAAACATGGAAAAAGGCCAAAGAAAAGTGACATCTGTCGTTGACGCTCTTAATCATATAGATTTAGGTAAACATGTCACATAAATAAGTACACGTATGATCTAATTGGATGATGATGGTGATAGGTGGGAGATTGAATGAAGGTATGATCGTAAACTTTAGTGAAGACTAAATAACTATAGGTGGATCAAATCAAAAGGTCTCGGAGGTGAAAGGAGCAGGCAGAGGGACACGCCAGACTAACAGGTTATATCTATTCAGCCAAAATTGACATACTTAAAAGGTTCAAATGAGAAAGATACGTAGTAGTTCGAAGTTAGTATTATCTGTCCGGAAAAAACAATAAATGGCTCAAATATTATTGGCTGAAATAGGTATTGGCCAAATATTTTGCAAATTTCCTCTAAATAAAGTTAAAACTGGCAGTTTTCCTCTTGTTGAAATATATTTATTGTTTATGTTTAAAAACTACCCATAGGTTAAGGTAAAGTTTTGCCGGATTACCTGAGCATCGACTTCTTCATCTTTGGCGGGCTGGTTAGGATTGAGCCAGGGGTCGGCGAGGATCTGCGGGATTTTCAGGCGAACTTTCAGGGGAGCTAGGATTCTGGTGATCAACTTGCGGCATTCCGTTGACACCTTAGGCTCCCGAGGGAATGATACTTTGTTCTGGACTTGCTATGAGAAAATAAAGATACATTGCAGATGTGTAAACTAAAAAGTGGTTGTGTTCTTTGCTACTTCTCTCAAATCAGTAAGGTGATGTTAGATAAATAATGTCGTTGGAACTCTACAACCAACCTATTATCATTATCATACCAGCTACAGGAAGGCTACTATACGTAGGGCTCTCCCAAAGATTTTTAAACCAACAAAAAATCTTTATTCGAACTGAAGGAATGTAGCGTGAAATTTTGATTAATATTTCCGTACCTTCAATAATTGCGTGTACCTAATTGGTGTCATCAAAAACTAAAAAGTGGTCGTGTTTTTTGCTACTTTTCTCGTTTCGTTAGATAAATATTGTCGTTGGTTCTCTACATACAACCTACCTATTATCATTATCATATCAACTACAGGAATGCCACTGCTGAACGTCGGCCTCTCCCAAAGATTTTTAAACCAACCAAATAATCTTCATTCGAAGTTTACATACATACATATACATACATATATAGGGACAAACTACACTGATTGAGCTAGCCCCAAACTAAGTTCGAGACTTGTATTATAGGATACTAACTTAACGATACTATCTTTTATAACAAATACATATATAGATAAACATCCAAGACCCAGGACAATTTCAAAAAGGCCATTTTCCAACTTGCCCTGACCGAACCCGGGACCTCTGGGTGGCGGACTAGCATGGTGACCATTACGCCACGGAGGTCGTCGGTCGAAGTGAAGGAATACAGCGTGAAATTTTGATGGATATTTCGCTTACCTTCAATAATTGCGTGTAATTGGTGTCATCAAACGGCAGCCGTCCATAGACTATAGCGTACAGCACTACTCCCATGCTCCATATATCTGAGTCCTGTGGCCTGTTGGAAAGCTAGGCAATTATCTATTGCCAATTGCTATGCTAATTAAAAACAAACACGAACTGATAGAATAACGTCACAAAATACGACGATATACGAGAGGACACGTCTCAACACATAATTTAACAAAGCTTTTGTCCGCAGAGGACAAAAATTCCTCAATTGCCAGAAAACTGTTCGCCAAGGACTTGCCAGTTGCCACTGTATGATGTATCCCCGGAAATATATAAATATTGTAGCGGACTCCATCGTGTGCGTTGCTCCGTCTAGTATACGCTATTTTTGTCGGGGACTTCGTCATACTTTTCTTTAGTCTGGTCCTAGTGGATTTTTGTACGCGTTAGTTTTAGGTAAGTATTCAATACTGGACTTACTTCAAAAGCGATACGACATGCGTACGTAGCTATATACCTACGAGCCCACGTTGCAGTGCAACATTGAGCACTTTCAAATTATGATTATAATCTAATTTGATTGCAATAGGACGACAATATTGGACAGCTATCGCATCATCTTGAGGAGTAACGATCCTCTATATTGATGGACAAAAAAGTACCTAGACCGACCTCCAGTCTGGCTTTTAATGTAGTTACTTATAGAACATTGTTTTAGAAGATTTACACGCAAAATATAAGGGGGAAATCACTTATTCAAGAGGTACCTATATGGGACTCCTTTGAGAATTTCGGGAGAGGCATAGGCGTAGCTGCCGCAGAACGTTTCGCTCAGGGCGAACACTCCGTTCTTGGGCTTCATGTGACCCCTCGCGAAGCCGAAGTCAGACAGCTTTATGTTCAAACCGTGATCCATTAGCAAGTTTTCGCATTTAATGTCTCTAGATTAACAAGAAATACTTAAATTAAAAGGACTGCACAGCCGTAAAGTTTAATTAAATAAATACATAAATATATAGGGACAAATAACACTGATTAAGCTAGCCCCAAAGTAAGTTCGAGACTTGTGATATGTGAGACTTACTCAACGATACTAAATTCTATAACAAATACATGTCGGCGAGTTCAAGATAATCCCATTTATTATTGTTTTCGATGTGCAAACAGAAAGTTGTTTACTACAAAACATAACTGCTAGATTTTCAAATGTTTCAACAAGTATAAAAGCGGTTGCCTTAGCGACGAGCGGCTCAATCTTGTGCGGACCGCCGTACTGTGAACATCTCCTTTGTGTAGTGTGCTGTGGGCTTGGCCATAACTTCCTTAATTGTGATTGTTGTAAAAGATGAGGATTTGGTAAACCGATTTATTACAATGATAGTTGTTTCAGCTAGACGATAAGCCCAGGTGGACACAGATTCAATAACTGTGTGGGCCAGGGGTATTCAGACACATGTGGTTGGAATCCATGATACAGCGCGAGGCGGAGCGCTGTACTTATCGTCACACTTTTATTGAGTTCGGCGTAGGTCATCTCCTGCTCCGTCATACATATGTAATTTTAAAATGCCATTTTCCTTCACTGACCGGGAATCGAATCCGAAAAATCTTCCTTAAAAAAATGGTGTGTAGTTTCAATCATGTATGTCTACCTAGTACATATTGATTGAAGAAACATAAGGTTATCTTGATAAATATATAAGTAACTACATAAAGGAGTACGAACTCGTTACACCTAATAAATGTGTGCTTATTTAATCGACTTGACTCAGGCTCTTTTAATAGAATAGGTATTTAAATAGGTAAATTTATGTCGCGAAAATAATAAATTTATTGACTCTTCTTAGTATCAATTTCCCTATAATGTGAAGAGAACCTCACGATTTCCATCATGTAAGTATAAGTAGAGGCCCCATTCTACTTAGTCCGGCCCTGTCTTTGGGAGACATTCATAATATCTCTACACATGTTTTACGCTGGTGTCTGAAAATTGTAAAAAACCAGCTAAGTGGTCAGGTTTGAGCCACGCAAACAGAATTATGGTTCCAAAGTCACGACATGGGGAATTACTTTATTTTTTATTTTTCTTTATAATTGCCCAATTTAAAACAACAAGCTATTCTTATGCAAATACACCTTACCTGTGAACTACTCCTCGTTCGTGGCAATAGTCAACGGCTTCGACGAGTTGGTGAAACCAACGACGACCACGGATCTCGTCAATGTGCTGGTCCTTGCGGATGATGTCCAGGAGACTGCCGTTCTCGGCGTACTCCATTACTATGTAAACCCTGTTGGTACATAGAAGTTTGAAGTTGTGTATGTGTATCAAAATAGGAATTAGTTGGGGTATGCGAAGCAGCATGCCTTCTTAACGCCTTAACATTATTTCAGCCGCAAAACGTCCACTGCTGGACATAGGCCTCCCTCACCCAAAGATTTCCAACGCCTTATAAACATAATTATTTGTCTTCAGTCGTCCCTAGATCGCGCTATAGGTATTAATTAAAACATTAAAATATTTTATTACTTACTATGTTCTATAGATAGGTACACATATAATAAGTTTTTATTACTATTACCTATACGTATTAGTTTCATTCGAATACGTCCAGTATTTCCGGAGATTAGCGTGTGCAAACAGACATACAGACATTTAAAAAAAATCTTACTCTATTTCTGCACCGCCCCAAATATTTTTTTTGGAAATATATCTAACGTACAGACATTTTTTTACTGTTTTATTATATGTATATAGATATATAGGAATGTTATCCCTAACAGTAGTAAAAGTATCAGGCGTTTCAAATTTTTTTATCTTTCCCCCATTATAGATAGGTCTTTGGGTAGGGACGAACCACACCACACGCGTATGATGCGCGACGGAATTTGCGTCGTTCATAAATTTTTACGCACGCGGTGCCGCGGTTTAAGTAAATAGTGCGTAGAAATTCTATGAAACGCTATTTAAAGGTATAATCCACTGCTGGACATAAGCATATTCCCAGGATTTCCAAAATGGCCGATTGGACGAGTGCCTCTTTGTGCTCCGTCCATTGCCACCTCAGTAATCTAATAGACTATTATAGGTACTTAGACCTTCGTTCTTCTTGACTTGACGAATCTCTCTCCTGATTCTGAGACTTGGTTGAAAGTTACGGCAAGCCTGGCATCAAACCTTTTTGGGAATGCTGTTGCTACATGGGATGTTTGTAGGTATTGTAATCACTTTACAAATTATGAAGATGAAAGACAGATGGACGTTTGAACGAGATATAAGACAAAACGCAAGAATTAAGTAGGTAATATGACTGTCGATTCGATTTTTGATTTTGTAAGAAGAAAGAGAGTAAACCTGTGTGTAGTCTCGATTGCCTGTAAAAACCGTATTAGATTTTCATGTTTCAGTCCTTTCACAACTTCTATTTCTCTTGGCAAAAACTTCTTCAAATAATCGCCCGGTGCTTGAAATTTACTTATGATTTTTACAGCTACTTGGCAGTTGTGTCTTTCACTTGTTGCTACCTAGGTAAAAAAAAGGAAATTTTAAATTGTCATCAGGTTTAGATATTTTCAAGTTGGTCTAGGGATAAATACAGAAACTGCCAATAGTGCCAAGGTCCCAACTGCTTTTATCGTGGTGGGGAGATTGTATAAGATGATCGAAGAAATGGGCATAAACCTGTCGATAGGCGATACGCAAAGCATTCTCGTTTCTGTTATAGACAAGTATTAGTCTCACATACATGTTTAGTTTTGCAACCTTTGATTTTGACAACATCACTATGTAAGAAAAGACAAGATTTATTTGGTAGAAGAGAAGAATCTTGTACCTTGACGGTAGCATACGAGCCTGACCCGATAGTCCTGCCAAGCACATATCCATGCGTTTCGAGTACAGTAAGTTTCTTTTCAGATTTTGTTTCGGTAGTACCGCTGTGCAGTGTCGCCGCGGGCTCTGTCGACATCTCGCCGAAAACATTTTCATTGGCTCTAACATCCGGCCCCGGCATATCACAGAAATATTTTGTTTAATAAAAAATGAAGGCCATCAAAAGTTACATTATTATGAATTTTAGCCACATGATAAAGATTCCTCAAGTATTTTTTGTGTTTTTATTCATGCTGTCTTTTTGTCAAAAGCTTTGACGAGATCTTTGAAACCCAACTGTCCACTTCAGTGTCAAATTCTTTATTACTCGCCAGTATTTTGAATTTGCCACCAAAAATTTGATTGACTCCACGCGTTTCGTTTTTGCACCATCCAGACAACATAAAAACGAAATTATGTTGTTTTTATAATTAGTATAGGTATACTATACCTACTAGTATGAATCCGAACATCGAAACGTCATTACAAAAAAAAAGTAAAATGTCAAAGTCAAAATTGTGTTCAAGATGGCGTTGCAACAATAACAAAAACATTACTTACGAATTTCATTAATTCTATTGAAATTTATCGCTGTTCTCATTAATTTTGTTAAATATATATAAATCTTTTAAAATATCACTGTTATTTACTTGTTGTAATACTTGTAATATTAAAACTGTGTTCCTTGTTGCAATAATCTCCATAAACAAGAGAGACTGTTTTTGTGAATCTAAAACTGTTTGACTGTGAAATATTGTGATAAAAGACCATATAAAACACTTAATTCGTGCGATACTGCATCGGAAATACTTGTATGTATTCATCGCATGTGTTATTTTTAGCTAGCTTATTGAATTAGAAGCACTTTTAGTTTTATTTGTGTAGACAGCTATTTAGTCTTGTTTTTAATATTTTTTAAGTACCTACCTATATATTAATGTCTTACAAAATGGTTTATAACTATCGTCTACCATTACGTTAGTGATAGTGTTATGTAAATCCCAAATCAGTATGTACTCTCAATTGGCGCTCCCACACTGCTGTTAAAAATGTTTACCAACATTAGTAATTAGACAATATAATAGCTATATTATATTTTATTGTTATTTGAAGTTTTCATATTCACGTCTCTATCCCGGGGCAGAAAGAGCCCAGGGCCGTAAAAACCAAAGGCCACGCTTAGCGTAAAGTTTTTATTATTCATAATTATAATTATTATGAGCTGAGCTGTGGTTAATTAGCCTATGTGTTAATTTATGGTGTCAGCAGTCTGCATACAAAATTTTAACAAAATTTGACCAGCCTTTTGTGCGTAAGGAAGTAACAAACATACACATACACTTACAAACTATCGCCTTTAAAATATTATCTGGCATTATGTATATTGCCAAATGTTAATTATTTGTTTTCTTTTGTCATAATACCGCAAAATTCATTTATATATACACTCTATGTCTTAATTATCACAGGTGAACCTAAATACTTCTATGTATGTGTGTATAAATCTTTATTATATAAGTTTGCTATTTAGAAAATATTGTTTTTTATAAGCCGCTTTACTTAAATAAAAAAGGCATGCTGAATTTTGTATTTTTATTTTATCCTGCTTATTCTGCGCACAGTAAATACTTTTGACTACTTATTTTACATATTCTGTGCATTTGGTGGTACTTCTAAGTTAATGATGTACAACTGTATTATAATATGAAAAATGTAAATCCAAAAAGCAGGTTTGCAGGCATTTCACAAAATGTGCTTAGAAAAGAGTCAAAGTTATCAGTAAAAAATGTTGTTTAATTGTTTGTAATTTGTTGATAAAAGTATGATACATTACGTATATAATTTACTCTAGGATTGTTAAAAAAATGCATTTTATTTCACATTTAGTCATTTATGTAAAATAATATTTTGAAGATTTGCCTCTAATACTACCCATAATATCTGCAATATTCGTTGAGAAAATTATGCATCATTTCAGACCCACCATACCCCTGGTCAAAGTCAAACCCCTAGTGGCGCAGTGTGTCTTTTAAGTTTAATTTTACCACTGAGTTTCTTGATTTATAGTTAAGTGAATTTTTGAGGTGTCTCACTAACTTTGATCACAATATGGAACATTTTCGTTCTGTAAATATTAGAGAAATAATGTTCAAAACAATACCAATTTTAAGTATTTTATAATTTAAGACACAATGTCATTCTTTCAAATGGTTTGCGTATATGCTTTACTCAATTACTTAGATTGAAAATGAAACTCAATGTTTTTTATGTATTGCAGACAAGATATATTTAATATATTTTGTTTTATATTCGTCAGTCACTCATAGTATCAGTTGAAATGGAAAGAATTCAATCCATAACGAAAAATTTAAATGAAAAAATTCCCATTTCGTGGAACAGGTAAAGTGACAATAAGTGAGCCACGTCGATAGTCGAAAAAGCGGGCAATACTGGCGAAATTCCGAATATCAGTGACATTAAAAAGCTTTTTTGCAATGGGAATGGCTCTGTCAGAATTTTGTGTTGAACACCCGCCGTCCAGGGGCGGATCCAGCCCTCGTTTTAGGGGGGGAAATTTAGTAATCAGAAATTAAATCTGGTAGTATGGTGGTGCAAGAGGACCTCTCGATGGACCAGTGTTTATGTGCAGTACCTAAATTGGCGTTTACCCGTTATGGTAATATGGTTTACCTACAATGGACACACTGAAGAATACTAGAGGATCAAAAGTAACTCTAGGTCTTTTGTGCTTCACGTTTAACCGATAGAAGCAACATCTCATCATCATCATGTCTTTTTGTCTCCACTGCAGGAGCACGACCCTCCCTATACTACCAGAGCCAATAAAGATATCAAGCATATCAAACGGAAATTCATTTTCGGTTGTAACATCATAATGTACTACTGAAATAATAGTACCTTCGTTTTATGGGGATTTCACACAGCCCAGAAGGTCAATGACCATTTTGTCACCCCTGGATAGTCTGGATACGCCCTTACGTCCGTCGTCCGTCGACGTTGGAGCACAAAGAAAACAATTGCGCCGATTGTAGCCCTGCCTGGTCGTGCGAATCGTGTCGTGAACGTCCCATACTCCATTACTGCTCGTGTAGGCCCCTCCTACACCTTTACGCCTTCAGGAATAGTGGGCGTACAGCGAGATCTGAAGGGTCCAGCTTAACTGGACGTGAGAACTTCGTTCGATGACCTATTTTCGTACATTTACGTTTCGTTTTTGTTTTCCGATACCATTTTTAGAGTTCCGCAGTTTATCAAAGTATCTTTAGTCGCTGCTTGCAAGACAGACAATAGTGTTGAGTCGAGGTTATTTAAAAAAAATACAATAATGTAATTTTTTCGTGTCAATACATGATAAAAAGGAGGTGCTATGAAAAATTTTGCTTCGTTTGCATCTTATTTCTATATTTTTGAGAATCTGGATCACCGTAGGCACTTTTTAATTCAATATTTGTTTGTGAGTGTAATTTTGTAAAGTCATTTAAAAAAACTACTTACCTAAACTAGGTAGTATCGTTTTAGAACTAACATAGCTGAGAAGTTGAACGCTGATATCGTCCTAGATTTTTTTACCACATTAACTCAGGATACGGAACTCTTTATTAAAAATTCGAAATCAACTTGACGCCTTTGTTTCTAAAAGCCCTCTTCTGTGGGCTACCTTTTTTTGTCCTTGTTAATTGACTTCTCATTGATAGAATAGGTTTTGTTATGTGTCTTGATTCATATCATGATAAGATTGATCATTAGGTACCTAGTTTGTATGTAACTAAACGCAGTACTAGTCTTTTCATCATCATCATTATCAGGTCCTTATAGTCTCCACTGTAGGAGCACGACCCTCTCTGTACTACTAGAGCCATATTTGGTCAGAGCAGCCAAAGGATTTCGCCCACACTTTCCACGCTAGCCAGACGGGTTGGAGAGGTCTCATGTTGTTTATAAACTTTGTTAAGCTTGTATTTCTTAAGTCGCCTTCTACATCCACGGGAAGACATGGAGTGGTCCTATTCTACTCTTCTGGAAACCAAACGGCTCTATACTCACATTAGTCTCATAAACACACGTAACTTTTACGTACATCTATATCTAGCCGACTTTGCACAGACTGTACCTAGTAGTAGGGGAGCCCAAGAAGAGATTTCGGGATTTACACGAGCGCGTCAGATAAACACGCGGTAATGTCATGTCGGAATTATAATCATAAAGTCTGATGATGTACCCGCTGGAAACCTTAGGAACTCATTAATGAAACGATGAAAAACTATCATGTTTGCTCATTTAATTAGTTTGTCTATTACAATACGATTTATAGAAGAAGCGTAGGTTTTTCTGAATCAGCATAGAAGTTCCTTGTTCTCCCAAAACTAAATGATTTCCCACACCAAGCGAAATACGTCTGAAGTTGGTATCGCCGTGCCCATGAGGCGTCACATCAAACAATTAAGAGTTATCTCAGAGTTAGGTGCGCCGCGATATATCGCCAACTTGATTACTTTTTCCGCCTTGCCGTAGACCTACTGATCTGAGGAACATGGACGACATACACACATATATACATAACTAGCTGCTGCCCGCGACTTCGTCAGCGTGGACTTTAGTTTATGACCATCGTCATTTTGGTATCTATACATATAGGTATAATAAAACGGTAAAAAAGTGTGTCTGTACGTAAAATATATTTCCGAAAAAAAATATAGAGGCGATGGAGACATAGTAAAGGAGGAAGAATAAAAAAAAAATGTCTGTTGGTCTGTGTGTCTGTTCGTTTGTTTGGAATAAACTAATCTCCGGAAATACTGGGCGGATTCAAATGAAACTTTTTTTTTTTAATATAGCTGTTAAACCTGGACAACATATAGGGTATAAATAATTTTGCAAAATGTTACACCTGATGCAGAACTATAATGGTCCAGGTAAAATATAAGATATATAAAATGACGCCTTAGTAAAAGTTGTTCAGTCTGATGAGCATTTTCCATAGAAATAAATTCCACGGGCTTAGGCTAGTTTTCAATAAAACCGGTAAAGTGCATGTCGGGCCACGTGCAGTCAAGGGTTCCGTAATTAAACCTACACTATATGCAAATGCCGACTTCGGGCAAAAAAAAATTTAATTCATTTCGATATTTATTTGAAGTAGTTTTATTTACCTTCCATGCTGGTCTGGGAAAAAGCAACTCAACATGCAGATTGTAAAAGCCGATCGAGAGAATGGGCGAGATTTGAATCAAATAAGTGTGGCTAGCAACCCATCATTATTTATATTCCCTTTTTATCTTAACGTCCACTATCACGCTAAGCGTGGCCTTTAAAACTTACGGTCCTGGTCTGCATAGAGACAAAATTACATTTGCACTTTACATGTAACCCATGTCAAATTTCAGCTTTCTAGTTTTAATTGTCTCTAAGTAAAACCGCAGACAGATAGACAGATGGGTATGGCGAAAAGGGTACCTTTTTTACTACGAAATCCTAAAAACGATCACACATTACCTTTTTGTTATGGACTTGTCGTTTGGAATTTTAACATTGTAAACACTGTAACCAAATGTTCTGCTTCACCGTGGGTCTCTCAAAAACTGAATATTTATGCAATAAGTAGTGACTTTGCTGTATACTTCATTCACCTTCCGTCTTTCGGCGGGAGTTCCCGCAGCACTGTTGTAGGTTTCTTCAGCCGAGTGCGGCCAAAACGCCTATAACGTTCCTACTTTAGGTCCCGACAGATGACGGCGCGGCGTTTCTCAAGTAACGCATAGCCCCATCG
Source organism: Acrobasis consociella (assembly GCA_963555685.1). Lineage (NCBI taxonomy): Eukaryota > Metazoa > Arthropoda > Insecta > Lepidoptera > Pyralidae > Acrobasis > Acrobasis consociella. Next base: position 10,670,632 of record OY743122.1, read on the forward strand.
GCCCCTAAAACATAGGTTTTCTTAGGTTCGGCTTAATCCCAAACCGCGTACGTAGCGGGAAGCGAAAGAAAAGTCACCATCCAATGGATGTGAGCTTTCAAGCTGAGGTATCTGCCAAACTTTAGGTACTCAAGGTATTGGACGTGCGAGTGCCTCGGCACATCTTCCCCAAAGAGCTTCAAGGGTGGCAGGAGGTTGACGTTCTCTGAGACCAATGACTGATATTATTCTTTTTAGGCCTCCCTCTATCCATTTTTGTCAAAAAAACTAAATGTACAGACAAATTATTTTTACTGTTTTATTATATGTATAGATATCACGCCTGTTTTCCACAGGGGTAGGCAGAGACTATAAACCTCCACTTGCTACGATCCTGACAAACCTCTTTTGGACGACATGCACCTATTTTTAACTGACTCACAAAAAGGAGGAGGTTATCAAGCGCTAGTAATGCTATCGCAAATTAAGCTCCGAGCTACCTAGCTTGTGAGCTGTATTAGGCGTAATGCGAGGGAAGTATTGCAAGCATTCGTCCATACGAAAAGAGAAAAAGTTTTTCCAAACCTAAATATAATTTGATCCCAATGATTTTTTAGTAGTTACCTATGTTATTTACACAAAAAAAACTAGGTTTATAAGTTTCCTTTTCAAAACTTACTGTCAATAAAAAAAGTCTAGTTTTTAGGGTTCCGTAGTAAACAAGGAACCTTATAGTTTCGCCATGTCTGTCTGTCTGTCTGTCCGTCCGCGGTCCTACTCAGATACTTTAAGTACTAGAAAGCTGTAATTTGGCATGGATATGTATATCAATCATGGCAAAAAAATCGTAAAATAAAATTTGGAAAAAATAAATTTTTTAGGTTAGCTGCCATACAAGTAAACAGGAAATGAATATTTTTTTTCTCTACAAACACATTGTGTGGGGTATCATTGAATAGATCTTTTGAAAAATATTGTGAGCTTGTGAATACAATTTTTCGATTTAAGGATCCGTGTCTGAAATATTTACGTTTAAAGTGAAAATTTTTGTTAAAGTCACGTGTCCCACCCTCTATCTGCTAAACGGTTATATATGGACAAGTGAAAAAATTCACAGCTATAGTATATATAATGTAGTTTGAAGGCAAACTATCAGAGCTAAGTAGGGTTTTCAAATTAAAAAGTTATAGGCGATCAACTTATAAAATGTATTCGGAAAAGGAAAATTTAATACAAATTCAACAGATAATTAGTTTTTAGTGGCATGTACTCAAAGTTGGCATTCGCAACTACGGAACCCTACACAGCGCGTGGCCCGACACGCACTTGGCCAATTATTTTTTAAGAATAAGCCCAAATTGTGTCAACAATTTACTAAAACATAACATTCAGGAGTGGAAAAACATTTTCTTCATCTACTATGGACGGAATGCGTATAAACCGTCTGGCCAGCGATCTAACCCGTCTAGCCAACGAGAAGAGTGTAGACCAAATCCTGTGGGTGCTTTGGCGAAGTATGGTTCTAGTAGTACAGTCAGGGTCGTGCCATTGCAGTTGAGGAAAAAAGACCTGATGTTGGAAAGCGTATATTGCTATACTTCCCTCTCCATTGTCATTGTCCATTTTGTTTGAAGTCTGTGCCATGCGCCCAGAGAACTAATAAAAGTTGACCAGCAACGCGGCAACTCGCAAGTTTCATTTTTAATTGAAACACTTGAGCTTCGTAAGTATTATGAGTATAGCGTAGCCTCTTTACAGCGTCGTAAGTTTTACGGTACGATACATTATTGATGGACTTTGTCGGTTTCAACTTCTTCAGTATTGTAGTTAATAATTATAGAGGCTTAAAAAGTAGAAAATGAGAACCTAAACTATGTTCTTAAATAAATAAATATATGGTAGCAGATTGCCCTAGAGACAATATGGATGAAATAGTAAAACTTTTTTAGATTTACTGCAGTAGTTTTAATTATTTGTAGAAAATATACTTCGTCAAACAAATTGTAATTGTACTATTGATGTATTTTACTGTTTTCAAAGTCATCTGTTATACGGTATATCGCTGATTATAGGTCTTAAATCAGACACTTGAGAATTTCTTTAGAGCGTTTATATACACCAAAATTTTGTATGCATTTATTTGTATTCACATACACGGCATTGGCGCGTTTGAAAACGTTATAAGTTATACTTACTATCCTGGCTCAGCGATCCAAGGTGAGTCTTGGCCTCCAGCACAAGAGCACGCCAGAGCTTTTAGTTCTGTGCTAACTCTTGTCAGTTGTCGCCAACTTAAAGCTCGCGCAGGTCCGCCATCACTACGTCGCTCCAGCGATACCTGGGACGGCCCACCGGCCCGCGACTGATCGGCCTGCCCTGGTATGCTCTCTTCAACCCCCGATCCTCGTTCATACTTTCGATGTGTCCAAACCAGCGAAGACCTTCGCTCATGATGCTCGCTCACTAGGTCTTCTATTTCGGTTATTAGTTAGATACTTTTTTATGAGCTTTTTAGTCCATTGATATTTCACGCATATTACCCTACCAGGATTTCAATACCCGATTAATACTTATAACTAAAAGTTATTCCTGTAATGCCTTTCAGTTCGTAGCCAAGTTCATTGAATTAGCGAAGTCTAGTCCAGCTAGGAAGAAAGTTAAAGACTTCCAACTCTGATTCTTTCGAGACGTCAATAATGGAGTGGAAGTCAAAAAGTTAGCTCCAGGCAAGTTATCAATTGTATCTTCCAACTTGGGTTTTCTTTCATTCATTTATTGCACGCAGACCGTTGACTTAAAGTATTCTTGTGCTGGACTGAATATTAAGGACTCTAAAATATAATCTGGCAAGGGAATGCCCCCGCCAAGACGTATTATAATTATTCTTCAAAATAGACACTGTAGGCTAACACGTGTGTAACCTAACGTCTCTTTCATATGTAATCTTCTGCAGAAGCACAACAAGCTCATTAAAGCCCTAAAGGTTTAATGAGCTTGCTGTGCTTCTAAAAGTACACAATGTAAATAACTACAAACGGCGTCTGTTACTTGGAGAAGCAATATGATTTTCCCCTAGCTTGTATTACATCGCGGCCTACTTTGTGTCTGTATATGCAGCAGGATTTTACGTAAATAAATTCGATTTTTAACTAAAGTTTAACATTCGTAATACCTACCTTCCGTATCGTGTAAGTAACATACCTTTAATTGGCATGCAATTTAATTTGGCTTGTGGAACTTTCATGTCTAACTGATTAGGTATAAAAGTCAAATTAAATTGAATATCAATGACGATCATCATAAAACCACTTATAAGGCAAGAAATACATAGTACATACATACTATCACGTCTTTATCCCTAACGGGCCAGACAGAGCAGGGCCGCAACCCTCGTAGGCCACTTTTAGCGTGATGGTGGGCGAGAAGGTGGGTAAAGGAATCAAAATAGTGATGGGTTGTTAGCCGCATCGCCTATTAAAATTATTTGTATTTTCACCCAATCCCAGATTGACTTCTACATTCTAAGTGGGAAGAGAAGTAGCTAGTACTTACGCTTTAAGTTTTTTCTTTTCTCCTAGACCAGCATGGACAAGATTATTATCAAAATTTGTTTTGTATCAATGATGGCAGCATTTTCTTTCACATGGAAGATTTAGAGAGATCCCATAATGATCTATGAGTCATATTTAGTCCAGCTCATCAATATTTGACCTCAATGGCTCTAACAGAGGAAATGCTTAATGGTTATTCTCTTCGTCATTTTGATATAAAAGCTGAACTTTGTCGCCAACGCAGATACTTTGTGGTCTTTTATTTGTTCTATGTGGCGCAATTCTGCTAAATCGGCTCACTGGATGCTGTAAATGGATCGGGTTTTTGTAATTTAATAAAAACGTCGCATTCGCTTTGCAGAACTCACTTTTTTATTATTATTTTTGTAATTAAAAGTTGTAAATTCTGGGCTTTGAATTAATGTTATTGTGGTAGGACCTTATTATTCGCGCTTCGTGTTTGCAGGGCCGGGTCCTGCCTTTTCTTGCTCGTCGTGGGTAACCTAAATAATATCCAAATGTTGCCACCACTCTGTCATGTGATTTAGAATGTGATGCAAAAAAAAGTCCAGTTATACGTGGTGGTATGTTCATGAAAATGCAGCACTATGGCTGTTTAACACGCCTACCGCGTTTTAATATCTGGCAAAAACGCTATTAATTGCAGTAAGTCCCGTTATACTAATAACAGTCATTGTGACCACGAAACTCTTAAATCGTAGGTATACCGCGTTTTTTTTATTGACCGCGAAACTCTTAAATTCCATACCTCGTTTTTTTTTCATTCAAAAATCGACAACATGTGCATAAACTATCACGTCTTTTTCCCTAACTGGGCATATAGAGCATTTTAGGTCTAACTGCTCTAAGCAGACATAGTCTAGAGCCGCAAGAACCAAAAGCCACTTTCAGCGTGATGGTGGGTGAGAATATAGAAAGTAATCAAAATAGTGATGGGTTGCTAGTCGCATCGCCTATTAATAGATATGATTCACATTATTCCGATAGGCTCCGGTAAGGATACTCAAGGAATCGTTAACGCCATTTTCGCAATTTTTGCAATTCTTTATGTCACTGTTCATCAAATTTTACATATAATTTCCGGTGGTTGAAAGATCTGCGCGGTAAGAAAAGCAGCTAAAACACCCTAAGTTTTTTCTTTTCTCCCAGACCAGTATGGAAGTTTACTGGTGGTGTCCAACAAAGAGTGTGTGTTCATACCGTCAAATGAATAAAACCATGTCAAACACATTTTTATGTATAGCGATAGTACCTTCTGGAGTTTACGGACGAATAAAATGGACGTCCGAAGTCCAAACTCAAAACTCCGTATTGTCTCTCTAAACGGTCCTCAAACAGTTTCCCGAGGAACCGTTTGTCCGAACTCAATGCGTTCACCTGTTGGAATACCGCAGATTAAAAAACTTTGACCAGATTTAGCTGCGAGGCTACCTATATGACGTGACAGTGAAATATATCGAATCAAGTGTGTAGGGTATCACATAAAAGGGCTTAATTAGCTTTTTCTCCTTGCTGTGCTTGCATTAACTGGATAAACGTACTTAAGTTTACTTATGAAACTTCAGGTTTTAATTCTTAAACTATATCATTTTAAAGGCTTTGTTTGTATACTCAAATATCGCAAGAGTATCATTGAAAATCATTGTTGTTTGAGGCTGTCCACATCCACAATTCGACTGCTGAAAAACGCACCGTATGTGTTTTTACTTTCGTAAAACTCACGGTGTGTTTTTTAGGAATCGGAAGTGTCTACCTTACGTGACATTCTATAAACCTGTGTACTCGCCACTTTTCGCATTGAAGATTTAGTGATAAAACAAACCGAATTGATATAACCAAAAAAACCGTTGTCAGCGTGTTAGAAAACAGAGTTTCACGAAGAATGCGTGTAAAAATACCAAATAGAACCGGCGGTAGTGAAGGTGAATAATGAAAATAACGGGGATTGTATTACATTCCTTTTTAAAGAAGGACCAGGTAAACAGGCAGGGGACTGTTACACCTCGGCCCTTTGTTATTTGCAGAATTTTAATAGAAAGGTCGGCCTCATGCGCCCTGCGTATACTCATTCATGTGTTGTCACAGCTACCTATTTTCGGGATTTCGTCGCTATTATTATAATGACGAGCGAAAATCACCGACGATGTGGATTTTTCCCTTGTTTCATCGCTTTTTTGTGTATTCTTTTTTGGCCGCTTTTGCGTTTTTAAATGCCGTTTTATGTGAACATTTGGCGAGCGTAACTCCGGGTCTATTATTATTTGAATTTGCAATTAGAACGTATGTATTTGTTTGGGAATCGAGACATGTGGTAAAATGAATACTAATGCCTGGTTTATTTTGTATAAGTAGATATGTTATATTCGTAACAATATGTTCTTTCAAGCGAATTTGTAAGAAAAGGAAAAACTATGAATGTACCAGTTGGTTCTGTTCCCACGCAGATAGTAAAAGCTGATCGAGGAAATGGGCAAAATGCGAAAGATGTCAGCAGGCGATGCGGCAACCTATCTTTATGTATTTTGATTCGTTTTTCCATTCTTTCGCCCAGTATCACAATAAAAGTGGCCTAATATCTTGCGTCCCTGGGCTTGGAATCTTCTTCTCATTTAAGAGCTTTGTTCTTGTCGGTGAGGTAAATGAAGAAATTATCGAAAAACAAAACAAAAATGCCAGCTCTTTTTTAGAGAATCTAGTACGGTGGTTTCCCCATTTGCCTTCCGCTAATTAAGGTGGGCCAAAATGCTCTGTCTGCCTCATTAGCGATAAAGATGTGATAGGCTATGTAGCAATATGTTTTCACTGTTTGTCCACTTTATACAAGGCTATATTCCTATTATAAGTCACGGAAAGCTTTTTAAAACAAGAACGAAAATGGGTTATGATCTATTTGGTTACGTTTGGAAAACGTCAATCAAGGTTATATTTATAATAAAATCTAGTAACTAACAATACATACAAAGAAAGAGAAAAAAATAGATAAATTCAACTATTTTTTTATTAGGGTTTTAAGTCGTAGCCACATCGTAGCTGCTTGTAGCGCACGTAGCGCAGTGATATGCGGGTGCGAGTTGTACGTAGCAAATTCGTAGAACCTTGTAGCTGCGTAGAGCTACGGGCCTACGAAAAGTTCTACAACTATTTGCTGTAATTTATAATATCATGGCTACATGAATTTTCAGGGGTCCAGAACTCCACAGAACTTAATGATCTCAATTCTTTGTCGGAAAGTATTGTTAACGATACATGAATTTACCGGGGTCCAGTGCTGCCCCCATTTAAAATAAATTATTTGGAAGGAAACGGAGATATCATTTAAAAATTTGTCTTGGCCAATCCCTAGGTAACCCTTCAAACAGTTTTATGAACTACTGTTTAAAGTGAGAACGTGCAGCTTTTCTACGGTCATTTGCGAAAAACTGCCACTTTTGGCTAATGTGCGTAGAAAAGCTTCACGTTCTCACTTTTAGTTTGATCAAGATACAATTTGAAATAATATTTCCATTTGAAATAAATAATTTGAAAGCACTGGACCCCAGAAAATTCAATACTTTCCGACAAAGTGTTGAGATCGTTAAAATCTGTGGAGTTCTGAGATATATTAATAAGATATAAGATAATATATAATTATAAGCGCATAACCCAAATATAAGTGGATTCCTTTAATTAACATAACAAAGACATTACATTACGTATTATCCGTAGTCCAGTCCATCCATTACCATTTAAATGTGCAGTGGAACTAATTAAACCGTTCCAGACAATTAGGTAGGTTGCAATATTGGCGGAATACCGTCACGGTTCGCGAAATCTAATTATTTCGTATATTTTATATCTACCATATACATTACATTATATGACCATACATACCATACTACATTATATGACCAGCGGTCAGGCGTTTCGCAAATAACTGAGAGAATCATATTTTAAGGCTCCTCCCTGCGCTAGCGACCTTGAAAACACAAAAAAATTAATTTCTCTTTCTGTAAGTGAGATTATTAGAAACCCTCGTACAACTTTTTAGCTAGTATCCTGAAGTTTCATTAGAACCTCGAAAGTCATTGAAATACTATCCGGTTTAGAAACCTTTACAAAAAGAGTTAAAAATGGCCGTTTTTAGTATTTTTTGCAAAGGAAAATTCAGGGTATTTTATTTCAATGATTTTCGAGGTTCTAATGAAACTTAAGGATACTAGCTAAAAAGTTGTACGAGGGTTTCTGATAATCTCACTTACAGAAAGAGAAATTAATTTTTTTGTGTTTTCAAGGTCGTTAGCGCGGGGAGGACCCTTAAACATTGCGCCGAAAATGAGACATAGAAAATACTCCACCGACCGTCGAGAATTTAGTTCTTAAATTTATTTATTGAGATACCCAGATTATATCTGTGCATGTCTGACAGTTTTTTTTTCTTTTTATTTGTCTAGTGACATTGCGAAACTCTAAGTCGCTGGCTGTGCGTCTGTAAGACACGAGTTCTTCGCTAGGCGCGACTTGTACCCCTGTGTTTGAACTTTCGTACGGTCATTTTGTACCACCAAGTCTTGCTTCCAGCGAAAGAAAACATCGTTGGAATACTTACACCGTCTAGTAGTCTGTATAATAAACTGTTGGCATTGGCACTAAATGGCACTACTCCAAGACTGCCTCCGTGAACCAGTGGTCAAAGCGTTCGCCTTGTGATCGATCGACCCCACAACCTCCGGGGTCATGGGTTCGAATCCCACTGGTAAGCATACTTTGTGATAAGTTGTTTCCAGTCTGGTTAGGATATTGCAAGCTTGAAACACCTGATTATCCGAAAAGAAAGATGATTCCGTGTTTCGGAAGGTATAAATTGTGGGTCCCAAACGCCATCTAGCATTTGATCATAAAACTACCCAAGGATTGGTTCTGGTTTACCCTTTGGGTTGTGGAGCTCAAAAGGCAATCGATCTGTGTAAAAACCAGTAACCTCGTCAAATCTCCTTAGGCAGCGTACCCCGGGCTCTGAAGCATTGCTGAGGATGCAACCGGGAAAATACGCTTTGATGATAATGATGATGGTCATAGCGCTACTTCAGAAGACTCTGAAGCCTTACAGTTTATAGCTTGAAAAACCTGACTCCAGAGTTATAATATAAAACAAACGATGATGTGATAATGTTTCCATAAGGTCTTACTCGCAATAACGGTATTGTAGATTTTGAAGGTTCTGTCCAGTGAACTTCTGCTTCTTGCAATTTTGGCGCGCCCGCCTAAGGAATATAGCTTCCATCGACAAAAGGGGCCATTATGTCAAAAACAAACCCGGCCTAGCCAATCCCCCATGTTTGCTAAGGGCTCTTATAAATATGCAAATGCTCTACGTTTAATGCTTCAAGCAATAATATTTATATTGAAATCGTGCGCCCTTGAACTCTTGTTATTATACTGTTCCAACAACCCTTTTGAGGCTTCGATTCAGAGTAATTTTGGAATGCATGAGATAGTTTATTTGGTCGAAATTGAGTTGAAATAACACGAATCAAATATATGCTCTTTAATATGGTTATTTATTTCAATAACGCTATTAGACTTATGTTCACATAGTTATGGGAACAATCTGTATCTATATGAAATGCATTGTTCTCGTCTCCCTTTATGATTTCCGTAGATACTCTTATGACATTTAGACATAAAACTTTTCTGTAGGTATTATATTTTAAGCTTTACTCTTTCAGGGTTCCGTACTCAAAGAATAAAAAAGGGACCTTATTACTATAGATTAGGAGGTCACGACAAATTTAGTAACAATAAGGGATATGGCTGACTCTGGTTTTATAGAATAAAGAGCACCTCTCTGATGCTAAATATGTTGGTCTGCTTGCGTGGAGTGGTTGCGTTACTTAGATATGGCGCCTGAAAAGTCGGTTATCGTGACCAAAAGAAAAAATTATAAGGTAAATGGCTGACTCTGGTTTCACAAGATGAAGAGCATCTCTCTGATGCCAAATATGTCGGTCTGCCTGCGTGAAGTGGTTGCGTTCCTTAGATATGGCGCCTAAAAAGTTGGTTATCGTGGCCAAAAAAAAAAATGATAAGGTAAATGGCTGACTCTTGTTTCACAGGATGAAGAGCACCTCTCTGATGCTAAATATGTTGGTCTGCCTGCGTGAAGTGGTTGCGTACATAGATATGGCTCCTGAAAAGTTGGTTAGCGTGACCAATAAATGATAAGGTAAATGGCTGATTCTGGTTTCACATAATGAAGAGCACCGCTCTGATGTACTAACAACTGTGATCTCGAAAACGGCTCTAACGATTTCGCTGAAAATTTGTAAATGGGGGTTTTCGGGGGTAAACAATCGATCTAGATTAGTTTTATGTTTGGGAAAACGTGTGTTTTCGAGTTTTCATGCGTTTTTCTTTCCACGCAGAATATGGTCGCTAATTTCGTTGCGCCGACCGCCTTGTTTTTAGCTTAGCGGTTAAGGATACCGACGGGTAAAGATAGAGACGGGTTTTTAGACAAGTTTAAAAAAAAATGTTAATGTTTGAGATGTAACCGCGCAAAGCTCGGTCGCCCAGGTACTAGTTTACCTATACGTAAAAAGATAATCGTACGAAAAGGTTACCCCATGCCATGACCCAAGAAGTTTTTCTTTATTGATTTTAACTTTTACTTGATTTCTTTGCTCAAATTATATTTTGAATGTACAGTTAAGTTACCACCTTCACCTCTGAAAATCTTTAATAAATAGTTTTTTAAACATAAATTTAAAGTTACGATTATTTCAAAAGAACACTACTGGTAGGTTAATCGGTATATTTAAATAAGATTAGTATGACAGATAATAAATCAACATATTTCCAAAAAAAGTTTCATATTTGCTTCAAAAATCTAAAAAAATCGTGCCCATGTGGTATAGTGCCAAGAACGCTAGCCGCATTTCCTTGTTAGATCGCAATACTAATAGCAGCCAGTCCTCTAGTCACCAGCGCCGGAGTCAGAACACTACTTGATTCTGGGGTAGGCTATTGAATTGAAATACGAGTATATTCGCATTTTCAATTGGTTTCATTAAATTTAAAATTTATATCACACTTCATAGATTAACTACAATATATAACAGCCACAAATATTACATAGGTACAACGTGGAAGGACACACCCAGAATAAATCGAACCAAAGCCTATACCAGTATGACGAAATTAAAATAACAGTCAAAAAACAAAACAAAAAAGACGTTCCCATACTATTTGCCCCGGTGATTTTTTTTAGTTCTTAACTGTTATTTTGTTCTATAGTGATCTAGTATAACCCGTGGTTCGATTTATTATGGTTATGTTCCTTCCACGTTGTATATTTCCACCAATATCCACGCTAATAAAATCTCAGCGAGGGAACGTTAATTTTTAAAAGACGTCGTGCCATTGGCGAGTTATGATGATTGTAGTGGCTTTTTACGGCCCCTACTTTATTAGGAAAAGTGGCACTGACGTCGCCATTCTGTGATGCGAGCTGTATCTTTTATAAGAGACATTTGCGGACAGGTTTATTACTTGTCCTTTTGTAAAACGACAGGATATTATCCCGGCTCAGCTTCAACAAAAAACTTTTGGTGGCCATTTTTTTTAGATTGAAACAATCTGTTGTTCCGTTTTCATCGCGCTTGTTTGAGGTTTCTTTTGGTTACATTGTGTAAGCTACCTTTCGCTATTTTTGGGGCATTTTAAATATACTGTTGGGTGAAATTGTTATGAGAAAAATCTTTTCTTTCTGTAACTGTACAAAGTTATGTATTTTTATTACTTTAAATTCCAATTTGATTCTACGTAACTTTAGTTTAGGCACCAACTGCATCTAATCCTACCATCTTAATAGTATATGTTTGTTGTTTATCGTTTGTGAAGTGGCCAACTCTTGTGTCAGATTTTCGGGCCGCCTAAAGGCACCTGACATAACTTTACGACTGCCAAGGAGCTGTTGAGAAATTTGAGAAATTTTTATGCCCCTTGTGATCACCCATCTAAGTGCGGATAACGCCTGGTGTCGTTAAATATGACCCTGCTTGGAACTGTCGAAGAACTATCCCCACGGGCCGCGGATAATAGCTAGGAATGACTTCGTATATTATACAATACAGGGTGATTTTTAGCACGTTCAGTCCATTATATTAAACTTTCTATGAAAAAAAGTTATTAAAATCGATAAAAAATGTTTATCCTCCCATAAAAACCAGTTTGGCTGAGCGCTGATTTAAAAATGGGAAGTCATGGATATGACTTGCATCAAAAATTTGGCTTGTGCCGAAAGTCACCCAGTAAGTATGTAAAATAAAAAAATAAATTTTAATAAAACACCACCTTACCTTCAATGATTTTACTGAGAATAATCCGTATACCTACCTCGGAATAATCTCATTATAGCAAAAAAGACTTCATTAATAGAATTAATTACAATGGAATTACTTTCAAACGCTGGCGTACATTTAAAAATAAAACTAAATGAGCTTTTTTATCCCCTACGCCATTTAATTAAAAGATTTTTTCGTGCGCGCACCATAAAATGAGTTTTAACTTTCGGCTTGCGTCTGCAAGTAGCGACGTATTCAGAAATTAGTTGTGGTGCGGTGTCCATTGCTGCGTAATGTATCAATTTAAGAATTTATGAAGTGGAATTTTAAATGAGATCAAGCAGTGCATTATAAAATACGGATAGACTAATGGATTACATTTTTGACGGGTATATAGGTACAAAAATCACCCTATCAGATACATATAGCCAAGAGATATAAGACTTAAAGACCGAAGTCAGTTTCCTTTTTTCTCATGTGTGTATGTAGCCAACAAGTCGCAAAACGCCCGTGGTATCCCGATGTGAGCTCAGTATAAAATGTTTGGTTTGGAAAATAAATAATAAATAAATATATAGGGACAAATTAAACTGATTGAGCTAGCCCCAAAGTAAGTTCGAGACTTGTGTTATGGGATACTAACTCAACGATACTATATTTAAAAAAAAATACATCTTATACCTTTAAACGAGCAATTCTTGTATGTATATATATATATATATTTATAAATTTCTGTGATCTCGAAAACGGCTCTAACGATTTCGCTGAAAATTTGTATATGGGGGTTTTCGGGGGTAAACAATCGATCTAGATTAGTTTTATGTTTGGGAAAACGCGTGTTTTCGAGTTTTCATGCGTTTTTCTTTCCACGCAGAATATGGTCGCTAATTTCGACGCGCCGACCGCTTTGATTTTAGCTCAGTGGTTAAGGATACCGACCGCTAGAAAAAATGTTACGGGTTTGAATCCCACTCGGTGACTTACTTTTTTTATTTTTTATGTTTAAGTTTATATATAATTTTTTATTTTGCATTGTTTTTAGACAAGTTTAAAAAAAATAGTTAATGTTTGAGATGTAACCGAGCAAAGCTCGGTCGCCCAGGTACTATATAGATAAACATCCAAGACCCAGGACGATTTGAGAAAGGCCATTTTCCAACTTGCCCTGGCTGGGGATTAAACCCAGGTCCTCCGGATTGGCGGTCTAGCGTGTTGACCATTACGCCACGGAGGTCGAAAAATAACAAATGACGGGCCCATAGTGGGAAAAGGGGATGCAGGTTCAGGTTGAAGAACTGCTATAGAATAAATACTAGTACTCACGTACGCAAGTCTTACTCAGCAAAGAAATTTATAGAAATATATACTCAATATGGTTATAGCGAAATGTTGTATTTTGCTCGCATCAGAACTCAGCAGTTTGGGTTTAGATACCTAGAAATTCATTGCATGCCTATTCATTCTTATTTATTACACTAGACATACGATTCATGTCACTGAATTTCCCCTCTCTGGAGTGGTCGTCGCACGCATGGAAATAATGTAGGTATATTTTTGATACCCAAAAGGGGAGTGATAAAGCCTGGACCAGCATCATATCAGCCTCAGAAAGTCCACTGCTGGACATAGGCCTCCCCCAAGGATTTCAAAATGGCCAATCGAAAGCAAATATATTCCTAAACAGCTGCTGGTCTGGGAAAAGAAAAACTAAGAATGTACCAGCTGCTTCTCTTCTCGCGCAGATCGTAAAAGTCAATCTAGCAATCCATCACAGTTTTGATCCCTTATTCCGCCTTTCTGCCCAGTATCACGCTAAAAGTGTTCTCTGGATCTTGCGTCCTGCCCGCTTCGAGCCACATAACCCAAAATGCTCCTTTTTGCCCCATATGTGATAAAACACCATATTTTTACCGCATAAGTATCAGGGGCGTAGCTACCGCCGTATCTGCCGTATCAATTATACGGGGCCCCCGGCCAGCGGGGGCCCCCAAGGTGCGTAAGCAAAAATTAATAAAAACTTCCCAAATTTTTAAGCTATTGCATAGCTTCTATCGCGGGCCTTGAGCGCGGGGACCGAATCCAGAAATTCCGTAACGAAAAAACCTCACGCTCGCGCGTTGCCGCTTCGTCTCCGTCGTCCGTTTGCGACGTTTCCGTCCTTCCTTGTATCGAACCACCTTAATGCAATAGCTTTACCGCGGCATTCCCCGAGTGCCACACGTCTTTTTTTTAAAATTTCAGATATGAGAAAAGTAAAAAAAAAAGCAATTTCTTTTTCCCGAGTAAAGCGTGCGTTCAAAAGTTGGCAACACCCTACATCGGTTAAAGCGGGCTGCGGGATTTCCCTGATTAAGTCATTTACGGCGCGCAAACCGAGCTTTGCATTGATAGACAATTATGATGAATAAATATTTCTTTTAATTCTACTTTTTTTTGCAAACATTTTTTTCCTAAGGGCCCCCAAATAAATTTTTATACGGGGCCCCGCCAAGGTACGCTACGCTTCTGATAAGTATGCAGGAAATCACACGCATTTATGTATACCGACTATTGCGAAATTGGATACAATAGTCAAACTATTTTACTCCGAAGTTACACAACTTTACCGACTTATAAAAACGTAACTCCTTAATAAACATTGCAAAAAGCTATTTAGCAAGTTCCGCTAATGGCCGGCGTGACGCCGAGGTAATGTGTTCCAAAAAATATTTTTTGCAGGTGCGTCCGTGTTAAGTATACTTTAATAGTTGTTGATGACAATGCCAGCAAGCCAGCATAGTGAGAGCCAACGAGTTAGCTCTGATTTAATCTTCTTTTTTTATAGACTGTTATTACTTACTTCGCTCTGGATAAACGAATACTCGTAAGTAAGCAAAACTGGCGGCAGTTGCGGGTAGGCACAAAGAGATGGCAGCACACACGACTAGCAAAAAAGTGACTTAGAAAGTTTTGAATATCCCTTACAAATATTTATTGCATTTGATGTAAGTCATATTTAATAAATTAGAATTACTAACTAAAAAACTACATTATTTAAATAATAGTAATAAAAGATTGGAATGTTTTAATTATAAACAATAGCGCCATTGCCATAAGGAAGAAATATAATTATGCTTATAAGGCAATGGTTAGGCAGGCATCTACCAATAAAACGAGGGTTTTCGTGTATTCCGCTGGGCTGGCGGGTTGGTGATGGCAGAAGATGGTTTGAAGTGGATGCACAGCAGTATGTACCAGAGTACACCACTATACTACTCCGTCGCCGCCTACGACACCCATGAATGCGAGAAAATACTATTTGTCCCCGCAACACTGCGCAAACAATTCAGAATTCCGTCAGATATCACATACCTAATGGATTCAGGGCTGACACACGGCGTATTCGCGTTCCCCACAAACGTTGCCTACATTATTAACGAGCTAATTAATTATGCCAATCGCAAAACAACATTCCATGTTTTAGAATTGCATTATGTTTCGGGCCTTTGTGCGCGTAATAAAATTATTCCGTTCAATAATGCCGGTATTATAGATCGGGTTAATTATTTTTGGTCATTATCACCCGTATAGTTGATTTAAATAGGTCATCGTATTGTAAACAGGGATTTTTAATTTATTTTGGCAGCGTACAGACATGCATGTTCCTATAACTATACTTATATTAGTTTACAAAAAGGACATTATACTGATAATAGGTGTATTACAAAGTGAATTCATAAATCAGGTATACTACAGGGTATATAATACTGAAATCGATGTATACGAATGTGCACGGAAAATATTCACAGAGGATACATAAAATTAAATTATTAGGCACTATAAGGTACTATATTTATCTCAAAAGAGATTGTATGCGAATAATGTTGTGTAGGAAAATAATTTAACATAACTAAATACTTTTAAAATAATTTCTTTTCTGTTCTTTCTCCTACTTCTTCATCTTAGCGCGTTCCCGGTTGAATCCGTAGCTGCTTCTTCAGAGGACGAGGTGCGCTTTCCCACTTTTTCTTCCCTATATATAATATGCATGTCAATTGTCACCCAAGGATGTCGAAAACTGAAATCGAGCAGATATAGCCGGAACAGTTTAGGCGATTAGGCTATAGTTTTACGACCAGCCTGTCTGACGTCAATCTCCCTTGGGAATGTTGTTGAAGGCGTTGCAGCACGAGATTTTTATGGTCCCTTAATCGCCCCATAAGATATCCACAGGAAGGAAGAGGTGTCGTGTTCCTATTCTAGACCTAAAGCTGGACCGTCATGGTTCTGCATCACGTATTCCATTTTCCAAAATCGTTTATATCCTATATGTTGCCCAGGCTTAACAGCTATATAACAAAAAAGTAGCATACGAATCCGTCCAGTATTTCCGAAGATTAGCGTGTACAAACAGATAAATAGACAGACACGTTTTATTAAATTCTTCCTCTATTACTATGCCCCAATTATTTTTTGGAAATATATTCAATTTTCAGTCAATTTTTTTTAAACTTGTTTAATACATGTATGGATGACGAATGACATTACCAAACATTAATGTAACACAATGCTCACAGCAAAAGTATACCGTCACGTTTAATTTAAAAAATAATGAGCTCGATTTGGGGTTACAGTTACAATGTGCGTTCTTGAAATAAATAGGTGCGCTTTTCCCGCCAAATGGAGGTGAAGTGGTGTCAGAAGTGGAATTATTCGTGAAATTCAACACTACGTTTACACCTGCTGCTACCAGTGAATGAAGGCCTTCCTCGTTTCTCGGGGGGCATGTATAGAGTATGTGCTAAGGGGTCGCTGAGTGGGTACTGAGGGTTCATGTTACTTTGGTCTTGTTGTTCAGTAAGCGTTAGTTGTTAAGGACCCGGCATGCGGCTGTGCCGGGTGACAAGGCTCGAATTCCATAGGGCTTCGTTGTTTCTTTTGTACACACTTGATGGTCGGTCTAATGGTGAAGGTTTTGCTGTTCGTATTCTTGTTTACTATAGCCTTATAAGATGTAAATCACTGTGAATACATTCCATTTAATTCGTAGGAACACTTTATTTAATACCAACTATTGACGTCTAAGTGTTACTCACAACTAAGTTTAGAACTGTGGCACTTATGTCCTAGGTGCTAGTGCAGAAGAAGCGGCAACAACTGCACCGCAGTATTTTCTCCAAAGACGTCAACTTTCAATTTTGTCATAATAGTTGGGGTATAGTCTGGTTTTTAATACTGAGATTAGTTCAAGAACTGATATAACTAAACATCGTTCTTCCCTGGCGATATTCATAGGAGCATCATTAACACAGTGAACTTAAAATATCTGAAAGTATTAGGAAGCTGTACAAAATCTTGCAATGCCGGGAGCGATAGCTATTAAGATTTTTCAAGTTAACATTAAATCAAAGCGCAAGCGACTATTGCGGATCCACAATCAATGTGGTACCACAAAGTAGTCAGATGACCTGACCAAGGTTGTTGGAAAGCGCTTGATGCATGCCGCTCTAGATCGATAATTTTGAAATTCCTTGGGAGACGTCTATGTCCAGCAGTGGACGTATGCGACTGAAATGATCATGATGAAATATATGTAGGGGTAATCACATCTCGTAAAAAAAAAGAAAATATATAAAAAATAAATAAATTCAAAACTCAATTTTACAGAATTAACCCTTAACAACATGTACCTATACAAAAATTTATTATAATTGGTAAACAAAAAAAAAATACAAAGACAAAAAACAGAGATATACAAATGCAAACACCTGAAACCATTCATTTTTCTGTCTTTGTTTCATTTGCAAATTGAGTCATCTAAGCACATCCGCCCTTCCTCTCCATGCACTTCAATGTTTTACTTCAATTATTAGATTCCCGACGTTAATAAAAAGCAACGACTTACCGAAACAAATCGTATCCGCGAGGGGTGTAGAATTTAACATAGTAATTTATTTTTATCGTTAGGGAACAAAGTATCTTGGTGTGCTCCCCTTGGCTCGGTTTGTAGAGGCTATGGGATAAATATAAGTAATTAAGCTACTTAGCTAAAATCAAGAATTCATTTCAGTTATGATTGAGAAAATTGAAATGCATTGCATTTGAAAAAATTGTTTTTTCAAAATACAGAAATACAGAACAAGAGTTATTATCGCAAAAGCAGTTAGTTATTAGGGTATTCGACGGGATTAGTTTGTAAAAAATATTTATCTTGTAACCAACTCAATATTAAAATGAGTTAACGGGTTACTCACGTATAGAGTCGGCAATGTCTGTGACTCACGTTAGTTTAATTTAAAAAAACTCAATATTCTTTATCAGACTGATTCATAGGGAGATGAACTTATAGGGATGTTCACATATATAACATTTTTTCTCTCCCTGGGCACAGCTTAAATAATTACTAACCCTGGGTAACAAGTAACGGTAACAAACAGGAACACATCACACGGTGCATTCGTCTGTGGGGATTAAACAATCATTGAGCTGCATTAACGTTTATCTCGCTGTATACAGAGTCGAGTTATAACCTAATAATAATAATTTAAAGCTAGTTCGTGCTATCTTCCTTATAAATTGTCTACGACGGAAGATATATACGAGCACTGGGGCACTTAGCCGTTTTATGTAACTAAGTGTTAAAACAGCTATTGCTTTTTAAACAATATTCACAGGTTTACTATTGTTTACGTTGAGTTATTTTACATATTTGTTGCACTTGGGTAACTTTATATTCACCCTTATATATTATGTTATTTCACGAGTTATTTCAGAAACGCAGCGTGATGAACAGTTTATTAAAACACCGCTAGATGGCGCTAGTTGTAGCAGAAACACATTTATGCATTTTATGTTATCATAAAACCAACTTGATAGAGGACAATAGGTACTTCATGTAATTATAAAAATCTACTATATTAAAAATCTTGGTGGGTTTACCCTTGGGCCAATCCTGCCTAGAGAAATTTTTAGTTTCAAAACGCCGTATAATGTCGTACTTGTTTTGTATAAGTTTTGTACGTGACGAACCGTACACTGGTTGCGCTGGTGTCGAACCTACGCACTTTTTCTGTAGGACCCACACGTTGGTCTCTCCTATATGCGGGGGTTGTCTGTCTCTGTGCACGACGCGGTTGATCGCGGAGGCTCGAGCCGTACCACCGAGACACTGATATCAAAAGAAACGGGGTGTATCAAAAGAAACGAAATCAAACACGATGTAATCGTGTATATACCCAGCGGTACGGCGAGCGTGGACGAAAACGAACGTACGGGCCCGTCTTGCTGTTTCTTCATAACCCGTTGTCCGATCTTGAAGTGCTGAAGTCATGCGGCCAGTATTAGCGAAGTCGGCAGTGCGGAGTGCCGATATGGCCGTATATTTATCCTATAATTTTCGATATCATACTATTGCGATACCACCTATTGAACGCGCCAATAAGAAGCTGCGGTGTGCTTCCCCCCGCGCGCGCCCCTCTGTCCGTGTATTCGTTCACGCTCTCTGTACATAGGCTTTTATTGTTATAAACTATATAAATTCCTTATCTATTACATAAATTAATATGATTCTAGTAAGTTACATAATAACTGTCTAATAAGAAATAGGAACTATAAGCCTATGACTATGTATTTGTAACGAAAACCTATTTTCTTATCATATCTGTTATCGGATCTATTTCCTACCTATCTAGGCTATCTAGCTATTTGGGGAATAAAACACAAAAGAAAAATCTGTTTATTTACAATAACTATAACATAAGTGTATCTATTATTACCTGTGTATACACCTATCTACCTATGTATTTCTATTGACTTACTAACTAAGGGAGAATAAAACCACTATAAAAATATATCTTATTTGCGACCTATTACAACTATGTACAAACTATAAGCTATATACTATTTCTATGACGATATCTGTCGGCTGTCCCGTACAAGTTTATTATAAAAAGTGATTATTGATATGTTTATGAATATCTATGTGGGAGCCAGGGTGGCCTCCACGCGGTACCTAAAAAAATAAAGAGCGTGACGATAAGATGAGCGCCCCTCCTCGCGCTGATCCATGCATTACAACCACATGTGTAAAATGAAATACTCTGGCCCACACAGATGTTCTGTGTCCACCTGGGCTTATCGTCAGGCTGAAACAAACAGTCATTGTAATAAATCAGAACATCAATCTATTACAATAATCACAATGAAATGAGTCATAGCAAAGTACTCAAACGAGTTGTGCACAGAACGGCGGCTCGAACAAGACTGAGTATTTTATCGACTGAGCGACGCTTTTATACGCCGTTCAAAACAAGGCAATAGTGGGGATATAAACCGCAGCTGTTGTTTACGATAGGCAGGTGCCATTTTGCTATGTACAATAATAAAATATCAACACAAATATATTTTTGTAGGTAAATAAACATTTATCTCCCACATCTATTTCATGATCTTGTTTCGTTTCCATTGGTACTACTGAAATTACAATTCCTACTAGTATCCTGGGTAAAAAATATGTTTGTACTGATGATGAAAAATGTCACAAAATCATGTCACTTGTTTTTCATCATTTCCATTTTTAACCGACTTCCTTAAAAGGAGGAGGTTATAGGGTATGTAGTGTACCTCTAACACATTCACTATCACTATGACACTGGCTCACCTTTACACCAAGACACGTCCGCTCTGTACGACATCTACTGTTAGACTGAGCGATCCGACTGCCGCACAACGTACTTTTATACCGCTGTTTTTGTGAGTGGGACAGCATATGTATCTATTTATAGACACAGAACACTACAGGGTATACGTACTTCCGATCACATACAAATTTTATTAAAATCAGTTGTGTAATCTGGGTGTAAAGTCGGTTTATAAAAATTATGAACGTAAGCAATGTAAATAAACTGATACTTATAAGATCGCTATTTGACTCCAAGAAATCATGATGTCAAGGTTTGTTCTTTCTTGAATAACCCATAAAAAATGATTGAGAAAAAGTACCTATCGACTTTGTCTTGCTGGAAACTAGCAGATTCTCTACAATCAAGGACGATTCAGCCTATATAGATCGGCTCTCTTACATTTTGTTTCTCTTTTCGTACAAAAGTTTGATTCACGGTTAAGTTTTAAAATTATACCTATACCACATTACATCAACAGGTTGTATCCAACATTCTGTCTAATAAGGTGGATGGAGATGCGTGAGTGATCACAGAGTATCTTCAATGATACGTTTAATTGAACACAATGGTTTTGGATACTCGGTCTATATATAGCATTGAGTTTATAATAAAATGGCAACATAATATAACAGGATTAGATTAAAACTTCAACCAGATTTCGGTTTATCTGACAATATCAGTCGAAAAATCGAACCGTATTGTTTTATTCCGTATGCGTATATGAAGTAACTAAAGCATAAACTATAATATGAATACATTTTTAGGGTTCCGTACCCAAAGGGTACCCCAAAACGGGACCCTATTACTAAGACTTCGCTGTCTGTCCGTTTGTCACCAGGCTGTATCTCAAGAACCGCAATAGCTAGACAGTTGAAATTTTCACAAATTATATATTTCTGTTGCCGCTGTAACAACAAATACTAAAAACAAAATAAAATAAATATTTAAGGGGGCTTCCATACAAAAAACGCGATTTTATTGCTCTTTTTTGCTCGATATCTAAAATGGCAACAGGTAGGCACTTGAAATATTCACAAAATACTCAGTTGCATTTTTATTTTAATAATAACAAAAAAAAATAAAAATAAAAAATATTTAAGGGGGGCTCCCATACAAAAACTTGATTTTTATAGATAATGGTACGAAACCCTTCGTGCGCGAGTCCGACTCCCACTTGGCCGGTTATTATTCCTTACAGGGCAGACAGAGCCCTGGGCAGGAAGCAGCGTGATAGTGGACGTGTGGGTGAAAAAAGAATCGACATAGCTTTTATAATCTGCGTGGGAAGAGAAATTGGTACATTCTTCGTTTTCTTTTTATAGGTTTAAAATCTACTTCTACTAACATTCCAGTTTAGGGGAAAAAAAAATATGTAGGTCGCTTCTCTTCCCGCGCAAAGCGTAAAAACCGTCCCAAGAGTAAGCAGCGACAATCAGAATCATAATAGGCAATGTTGCTAGCAACCTATTAATATTTTGATTCCCTTTATCTACCTTTACGGTCGCCATCAGACGAAAGCGGCCTGGACCTTATCGCTCATGGTTCTGTTAGGGTTGCTACACACTTATAAGGCCGGCATTCGGCAGTTCGGCACAGCTGGGCGGTGAAATCGAATATATTTGTAAGAATGTTCTGGAAACACAAACCGCTCGGCTGCCGCACACAATTAATCGGCTTGGCAAATGCTGAATTATGGCGGATGCTATGGCAATGAAGATTTCTTGTACTATGTCAAAGATAATATCCGAATTATGCCGACCAGACCCGAAGGAACTACCTGATCGGCATAAGGTAGTGGCTGCTTCGGGTCGGCTTTGTTCGACAATTACTGTCGAATCGACTGTGCCGACCGGCTTATCTGTGTAGCATGGCGATAAAGACAATAGATATATGAACCTTGTGGAAACCTTAACCTGTCTCACACACACTCCAGTAGACTCCCACAGGAGTTAGGTAACTAGCGACCTAGCAAAAGGCTAGTCGTTAGAATATTAATTCTGTGTTGCTTAATTGAGTGCTTAAGTGCTGGGTCTGGGGAATTATTAGGTGTATTGCAAATTGCGAAGCTAATAGCGACTTGCATCCTATATATGTATATTTAGATGGCAATCTTAGACTAATATTATTAATAAGTTCAAAGACCTTTGTAATGGGGTAGATCTAAAAGTTTTCGCCATTGATTTATTTATTTCAAAACTTTATTGAGCCAAAAGCTACATTAGGTGGACTTAATGCTAAAGCATTCTCTGCCCATCAACCTTTCACCATCATCATCAGGTATCTTTAGTCTCCACTGCAGGAGCGCGACCCTGTGTGCTACTAGAGCCATATTTGATCAAAGCAGCTTGAGGATCAACTAAGATGATTGGCGTCAGATTTTTTGGGGTAGCTAAGGTAGCTCCCATACAAGCAAAGTGGGAGTCAAATTTTCGATTAAGGGATCCGTTTATGAAATACTAGCTGTGCCCGTGGCCTTCGCTCCCCATTGGAATTTCAGGATAAAGAGTACTCTGTGTCCTTCCAAATCTTAAACTACATCCATATCAAATATCATCCAAAGAGGTTCAGTAGTTAAAGCGTGAAGAGATAACAAATTAACAAACTCACTTTCGCATTTGGTTTTATAGTGCAAATTTTTGTTAGGGTAAATTGTTTCCCTTCCCTCTATCTGCTAATTCTATAAAAAAAATCACGGCAGTATATAACGAAGTTTCAAGTAAAACTATCAGAGCTAAGTAGGGTTTACAAGATAAAAAGTAATTTTTGATTAAATTGCCCTGATGAAGACCTCCGGATGAAGTCAAAACATGCCGGCAGTAGCTGAGTCTATACGTAAGTAACCCGTTAACTAATTTTAAAAATAAAAAGTAATAGGCGACATACTTATAAAATGTACTCGGAACTGAAACATTGTATACAAATTCAACAGAAAATTAGTCTTTTAGACGTTTTTAGTTTTTAGATACGCACTCTGTCTGTTATTTCTTGTATACATGTCTATTGTAGATTTGTCTGATAGAAGATGGCTATATATTTTTTTAAAGAAAATGTTTTTTTTTTTGTTTTAATTCTTAATTACAATCGAAAGTGATTGATTGATGTAACAATACTTTTATAGGGTTTAAGATGCAGTATACTAAAAGTACGGTAAAAATGTGAAAAACACCAC
Organism: Acrobasis consociella; assembly: GCA_963555685.1. Taxonomy (NCBI): domain Eukaryota; kingdom Metazoa; phylum Arthropoda; class Insecta; order Lepidoptera; family Pyralidae; genus Acrobasis; species Acrobasis consociella. The sequence continues at coordinate 10,694,333 of OY743122.1, forward strand.
GTGAGCTGTCTCGTAATTTGAATGTAACTCAAAAAACGCAATACAAAACCAGATTAATTAATTTATTTGCAACGTGCAAAAAGTCAATCTCTAAACAATTAAACAGGAATAAAAAACCGTGCTTGAATAAATATGAAATGAAGCGATGATCGCCGAGTCAACCTTTTATATCGATGTTATAGAATTTTAATTAAAACAATACGCGACGTGGCTCGACGGCTTCAATACAATTTAAATTTCGATGTTTTAAAGTGACAGGGATGTCAAATAGAATACACCGGCTGTTCAAATCGTGTTTTTAACCCACGGGTAGCAAAACCGGTGTTATTATTAACTTTGAGTTTAGGTTCGACTGTGCTTTGAAGCTCACGAAAAGGAGGGATTTGAATTCGGATTTTTATGTTTCAAACTAGATATGATTTTAAGCTTTGCCTGTTAGTTTAGATTCTTTATGGCTAAGCAAGTTTAATACCGCCTCGTAGGCGATAATGGAGGATTAAGAAAGAAGAAAAAACTCTACATATTAACAAATTAATTTAAAAAATTGCGTGCTGAATGTTACAAAAAAGTGGGGATATATTTTTATAACTATCAATTTTCTACAAAGTTTTATGCCATTTTAAGTTTGTTTTTTTCGCAAGTTGCCAAAAAGTTACTATCAATCATCTTTTGTAGGAAAAAGCTGAGTAAGCGAGCCCTGAAATAGTTACTTGAAGTGAACCTTTGTAGGCAAGTCGGTTTGTTTACAAAATTAATGACATTCTGAAGTTAAATAAATTAATAATACTTGTAATTACAACAATACGCAGAAATAATTCAGATGAATAGGTAAAAAAATAAGTGTTACTTTATTAAGTCCGTGCCTTTATTAAGTAAACTGCCTCCGTGGTGTAGTTTTGAGTGGTGTAGGTTAAAGCGTTCGGCTTATACCCGGAGGTCGCGGGTTCGATTCCCGGCGGGGGCAACGTGTGTTGTCGTCCTAGTTTGGTTAGGACATTGTAGGCTGATCACCTGATTGTCCGATAAGTAAGATGATCCGTGCTTCGGAGGGCACGTTAAGCCGTCGGTCCCGGTCACTGTCTTTGACATTGGTCGTTACGTAAAACCATGTCAGAGGCCTTTAAGGCGGTTTAAAAAAACTCTGACACTAGTGTTAGTCACTAACACACACGATAAGAAGAAGAAGATTAAGTCCGTCAGTTTGTTTATTCAAAAATAATGGAAATTTAATTTACGATTCATTCAATTAGTAAAATAACAAAGATACAGAGCATATAGTTCCAGAGTGGGAGCTTGTGACGTCACCTCTCGTTGAAAACTGTACGCGTGCCCTTTATTTATTCCAAACTTTTTTTAAATAAGCGATGTGCTAGTGTAGCGCCTGTCCATGGTTTTTAATTTTTGTTTTTTAATCTACATATTTCTATATTTGTGGCTTTTGCGACGCAAAGATATAGAGGCAAACAAATCCCTCATATTTATTTATTTAACTTTATTACAAATGTAATAGGCGGACTTAAAGCCATAGGCTTTTTATTCGTATTCTATCTGACAGTTCCTGAAGAAAATGTGCACGCCCTGCACTTTTAAACGCTACATGAGTATGAGCCTTCTGGATCATATATTCATATAGACCAGAGCAAAGCTCTGTCGAATGGATATAGACGCGAAAGTGTATCCGTATTCGGCATGAAAAAACTAAATACTTTTTCGTTAATTAGGTTAAGTAACCTTTAAGTTAACCCTCGCCGCAGGTAATCCTGAGTTCCAGTAAGTCGAGCCGGGAAGGCAGTGCCTCTTAGCGAGCGAAATTAACGACATTCCCTGTTATTAACCCTTCGAGCTCTATTTTGGGAACTACCGGCCTGTAAGCGTATTACCGTAGGGTTACCAGATCTTGGTAAGACAGAGCCAAGGGTCATAAGGCCTATAGACCATTTTTAGGGTGATGGTGGGCGATGGGCATGGCGGTGGAAATCAAAATAGTGATGCCGCATCGCCCATTGCAAATTTTTTGAATAATTTGCGCGGTCAGAGAATTAGGTCATACATTTCACTTTATTTTAGAACTTATTCACGAAAAACGCCGCCTTGTAAAATAGATATATTTTGTAGCCGATGAAAGAGATCGAGCATTTTTAAACTCATAAAGAGCAAGCAAGATGTTTTTCAATGCATTTAACAAACAAGAAAATTAAATTTATATTATTTTCATATAAATAAATTTAAATTATTTATTAAAATAAGATAATATTAGGTATAAAAATAATAAAGATTAAATAATTATACATGACTTTCTGTTGTGGTTGTAGACAAAGAAGTTAATTTTATTCTTAATATAACAAAGATGTTACTCTTTCATCCTTGCTACTCTATCCCCACAAGACCAGGACCTCTTCAATTTAAAAACTTGTAGCCGATCGTCCCATGGAAATGATAGCTAATTGATATAAGCCGTTGTTGTTGCCTTTGCGATACAAAAATATTTTCAATTAAACAAAGTAGAGGTAAAAAGTACCCGCAACCGAAGGGCATGTATGAAGAGATTGATGAGTTTAAATGAAGCAAAAGAGGTTTGTCAGGATCGTAGAAGTCCATAGTCTCTGCCCACCCCTGCGGGAAACAGGATGATATTATGTATGTATGTATTAAACAAATGGTCCTCAAGAGAATCTTCTTGGTCACCCTACCTCTTCAAGACCAGCACATAACTTTACCTGATTTTATAGGCGAAACTCTCCGAATTAGTTATCTCGAAAACCAGCCGATCGTCCACCTAAGATGTTTTGCAGTTATACAGCTTACAGAGCACTCAAAAACGTAGTCACTCTTGCTTCTTGGCTACCCTACGCCTACAAGACTAGCACAGTAATTTCAGTACTTACCTGATTTTATAGGCGAATCTCTCTGATTTAGTTCGTTGCCTCGCAGTACTGTAGCCGATCGTCTAATTAAGCCGACACTGAGATGACGTTGGAGACTCATCAAGCTTAATCAATTATGTACTTTTCAATTAAATGCCACTTTCATAATGTTATTAATAGTCCTAGCTAACAATGATGTGATAATATTTAATTTTCATTAAATTACGCTTGATCTTCCTTTTTTTCTTTAATCTTTATTGCCCACTGCTGGGCAAGGTCTCCCCCATATCCTACCATAATAGACTTAACTAAAATCTGTAATTGTATTTATTGATCTGAATAGAAAAAATATTATTTTATGCAACCATTATATGGTGGATCTAAAAAAGCGAGATGCGTAGGTTTTTTTGACGTACTTTTTTACAACGTTGCATACAACAATAGACATCGTTTTTTTTATTCTTGAATTTATGCATACAACCATAACAGTTGTATAAGAAGGATCAAAAAACATAAGAAGATGCCATCCAGCATTTTTTGACGTACTTATATTCAACGTTGCATTGCATGCAATACTTTTTTTTACGACTATATTTACTACTTAAATAAAATACAAAAATAAACAAAGAAAAATATAAAAATGTTTCACTTATGTTTGGTAGATACCGAGTTATCAATGTTGACTATGTTAAAAAAAGTTTTTCTTATTTTGGCAGTATGGTAGATCTAAAAAACAGGAACAATTTGACGCAGTCCTTTATTCCATAAGGAATAATTTATTTCTTTCTTTTGTTCGTCGTCGTCGGTCATTCATTCAGTCAGGTTGATTTGACTCCTCTTAGTCCCTAAATGAAATAAGTCTGTCTTTGCCTAGGTACCCTATTTTCTTTGTAAAATGCTTTTTTTGTATGTATGTACGCTTTTATTAAGTACACCTACAGTAAAGTTAAAAAAATGAACACATTAACTAATTTTTCTATGATATTATAATAATAAATAAGTAATTCTATTTAATTTGGTAGCATTCTCACGATATGACTGATTTGGGAGGGCACATCTTGCGGCTGAAAATAATGATGATGATGACGATATGTTATATTTATCTATATGTGTATTTGTTTTAAAATATATTATAGTATCGTTGAGTTAGTATCCCATAACACAAGTCCCGAACTTACTTTGGGGCTAGCTCAATCAGTGTAATTTGTCCCTATATATTTATTTATTTATTATTTATAAATACGTGGGTTAAACATGACATCATTCATAGATTGGCATCTTTAAAACGAACGTAGTTACCGCAAAATGAAACGTGAAGAAAGAATACATTTAATAGCCATAAATTGAATTCGATAAAACTTTTTAGTTTCGTACAACTCAGGTGAAGCCGAAACTCCGTCTTGGAGAAAAAAAAAATGCAAAATTTAATTAACAAAGTTATCTTGGAGCTAAAACACAAGTTTCCGAAGAAAAACGAGCGAACTGACACGTTAATTTGATTCTGAATTACAACTGGTTGAGAGCGTGTGAAAGAGATCGTGCCGCGAATACTTATTGCTTCGCCATACTAAAATCCATTTATTTGTGAAAGTTGGCTTATATGTTCCACTACTGAGTATTGACATTCCTTCAGTTACATTATACAATAGGTATACAATGTGAAAGGGACATGCCTGTAATGAATCGAACCACGGGCAAATAAATCGAAGTATAATAAAATTAAAAAAAAAAACGCCATTCTCATATAAATTACGCAGGCGGCTGCACACTTTAGTATGGAAGAGCTGAATTTTTTATAGTATAGCCCGTGGCTTAATTTATTAAGGCATGTCCCTTCCAAGTTGTAAATTGGAAATATAGTTTTAAAAAAAGTAAAATTTAGTTATATTTTTTTTTAATGCTGTATATTATATTATATTTGCTTTATATCTCTTCAATATTATTATATTCTTTAGTATACAAAAAATACAAATTATAATATAATTATTTGTATTTTTGTATACCTATAATTGTCTGCAAATAAACTAACCTATCTATATATTTAGTCATTTTTAAATAGGCATGTACATTGCCTTTGTATTATGTAGGTACTTGTCGCGAAACTTGTCCAACACACAGACGTCCTCTGTGTATAAGTTTAAAATCAATTTGGCTTTTTGTAAATTAACAATTCAAATTAAGTAGAATTGCTTTCTTTGAACAACTTTGCTAAAACTTTGTCGACTGAATGTTGAATGAAAATATGTAGACGCAAATGGTCGATTTCAATGGAAATCTCATTGGATGAGGGATTGAGGCTTATTTTACGATTGAGTTGCGGAAAATAATGAAACCCTTACGACATTATGACCTTTGTGTTGCAACGACATTCGATGACCTATTTGTGCTTTCACATATAGAAACTATTTCAATTATGTTGTATCTTATACAGGGTGTTTGTCAATCAAGTTTTTCCCATAAAACCAAGCTGGCATTTTGAAAAAGAAAAACGGTTTTTATATATAAACCTGTTCAATCGATAATACAATTAGCATAAGAAAGTTAATTAAAATGTAAGTATTTATTTATTTTATTTATTAAACAATATTTATTGTTCCAAAGTAAAAAAATACTTATAGGTAACTAATGGTGCTTCAATCGAAACGTTCTAACCTAAAGATACGATTCGTGCTAAGTGCCGTTTATACATACATACTATCTCGTCTTTATCCCTAATAAGGCAGACAGAGTATTTTGCGTCTTGCGGCTCTAAGTAGATAGAACCTAGGGCCACAAGACTCAAAGACTACTTTTAGCGTGCGATGGCAGGCGAGAAGGTGGAAGAAGGATTCAAAATAGTCATGGGTCATGCGGCTAGAAAGCCGTACCGCCTAATAACGTGATTCGCATTTAAGCCCATTCCCTCGATCGGAAGAGAAGCAGCTTCAATTTATTTATTGCTTTTCACATTATACATATATTAGATTACACTACACAGTCACTTCTTAGGTTAGTAGGTACAACATGAACCCTGTTAGGGCATTGCAACAGAAAATAACGGAACGGCATGCGGATTATTTCTTAGTATATATCAAATTCAATGTTAAAATTATTATGAATAAAAATGTAATTTCTTTTTATTGATGTCTTAAAATTTAATTTAATTTTGGTCATATTTTTTATTTTATTTAATGTGTCGATACTATACTATAATATTTAATAACGTCCAAATGTTGTTTTAATTTAAATGTCAATTATATTAAATGTCAATGCAGATTATGTTATTCGTCATTATCATTTATTGTATATTTTGTCAAATCTTTATCATTAAAAAACTCGTCCAATGTATAATAATTTTTATCTATAAGCAGGGCTTTTAATCTTTTAATAAAAATCGAATTCTTCTCCTCTGCTCTAAGCAGGTCTGGGAGGGCATTATAGACTTTAATTGTCATTGCAAGCGGCCCAGAATTAAATATTTCTAAATTACGAGTGTTATTCGGCCTCGCTAACATATTCTTCTTCCTTGTGGGATAGCGTCGCGGTAAATCGTCTTTTTTCGTGTAATATTGGGGATATTTTCTCATAAATTTACTAGTTTCTAAAATGTATATGCATGGCAATGTCAGTATTTTTAAATTTTTAAAATATGGCCTACAGCTTTCTCTGTCTTTAATATTTTCTATGATACGTATGCATTTCTTTTGAAGAATTAGCAATCTATTCGCGTCGGTACTATTTCCCCAGAGTATAACCCCATATGTAAGCCACGAATATGCATATGCATAGTAAGCTGTTATCGCCGTTTTGTTATTCGTGGATTTTTTGAGTTCCCGAAGTGCGTATGTAAATGTTTGTAATTTGTTTACTATTTTGTCAACGTGATCTTTCCAATTCATATTTGTGTCTAGTACCATTCCCAGTAATTGAAAGGATTTGACAGTCTCGATATCTTTTCCATTATAGCTAAATTTTATATTTAAAGATTCTTTTTGATGTGGTCTAAATTCAATTATTTTCGTTTTATTAAAATTTATTTCTAGATTATGATCAGTTAACCACGATGTTACTTTGTCCATATTTTCGGTAAGCATATTGTTTAAATTATAAGGTTTTGAGTAAGGTATCAGTAGTGATACGTCGTCCGCGAACAGTACACATGTCTGAGTCATTGTTTTAGGTAAGTCATTGATGTAGATGAGGAATAATAAACATCCGATAACGCTCCCTTGGGGAATCGAACATTTCACACATTCTACATCTGATCTTACTGTTGTAATCGTACTATTGTCGTAGTCATAGTGCTCGATTTCTACAATTTGTTCCCGATTTTTTAGGTACGATGCATACCAATTGTGAGCTACTCCTCTAATACCTACTCCGTACAGCTTGTTTAGCAGTATTTTATGTAAAACTTTGTCGTACGCTTTCGTCATGTCCAGCATCGTACCTACAGCATATTTTTTATTATTAATTGTAGTTAGTATTTCTTGGGCGTAATTATATGTCGCGAGGGTAGTTGACCGCTAATACATTCTAAGTGGTTTCTTTTCTCCCAAACCAGCATGAAAGAATACAGCATGGAATAGCCGTTTATATATACATAAATCATGTATACAAGAAGAAAGCCTCCAAAGTATAAAAGCTGGATAAAACTATTGTGATATGATCTCACCATCTGCCGTAGATTAAGTGACGATACTGAATAGACGATCGATCGACCCACTTTATTGAGAAAATAAACAAAACGTTCTAGTTGCCACGCAAACGACGCGCTGGATAATATTGGACTATCATTATAAGGCACTGCAGTTTCCCTTTCAGCGCATTGGAAGTAATAAAATCTGGGGACGCATTTTGAAATCACTTGTCACATTACGAATGGTTTGCGCGAGCGTTTCCAAACGGGCGCATTTTTGAATCGGTTGTATGCGAAGGATTTTGTTTCGGTGAGTCCCTCATTTAAAAATAGCACTCCTGGTGATGTGTCAGATGTGTGAAATATGCACTCGCTTCATCTTAGATTTGTGGGACGTCTCCAGTGGAGACAAACAAAATTGGATATAAGTATACCCTTAGCGCGTTACCAATTGCATTCTCAGCTGTGCTTTTTTCTTCTCTGAATATGATATGCAAGTCAATGGTCCCCGGATTACGACGACTATGCGTAGAATTCGTTGAAACAGTGTTTTACGACCGGCGATTGTCTAATGTTCCTCTTTGAGAATGCATTCGTGCGAAAAGTTTTGCAAGCGGCCGCCGCCCAACTGTAACCCTCCTTGGGTATAGTTGTAGCACGATATGTTACGTAGACATCCACAGGGAGAGATGGAGTGGTCCTATTCTATAAGCCAAACGGAATGAAATATGCGCTGTACCTATATTATATGGCAGGTTATAGGCAAGTGATTTTAATGTATCGATAGGCTACCTCGAATCCCGATGGCTTGACTGAAATACCGTTTTTCGACATTTATCTACTAACCGTACGCTTTGTTTTTGTATGATTGGCCGACACAACATTTTGCTTTTCGATACCTGGCCGACTGTACGTTTTGTCGAAATACGATTGGCCGACACAAGATTTCGATCTTCGACACCTGGCCGACAGAACGATTGTGTACAAGCTGGATTCAATCGGAACTAATGGTATTGGCATTTAGGCACTGCAAGTCAAAGCCGAACTCAAATAGTGAAAGCAAACTAGTTACTTAGAAACTTTACTTACTTAGCTTAGATAATCTCTTCTAAGCGTCTCTTTTGACCGGCAAGCGACTCGCCATTATAACTACCATATGCTTGATCAAAAGCACAGGTAACTAGCCCTTCGATCTTAAGTTTATCCTAAAGTGGTGGTTTCCACTGGTAAATCGAATGAGTCCCAGAAATACCAACCGGTTTTGCTCTGCTGTTTATTATCTTTATAACTGAGAACAATTTAGAATAAACCTAAGCTAACCTAAGCTCAGTATAGATCAGTCCAGTACAGCTGTTGCAAATATCCTGGCCATTCCTGGTAAATCCTACAGTGAGAAGGGAAAACGGCCAAGCGCGCGTCCATTCGGCTAAATTTGACAGGCGACAGACCAATCCCCCGGTCGCTGCCGGTAGAAAATCTACCTAGTACACTGCTGTTTATTTTCCCGTAAAGTGGGGCAATCGATCTAGGCGGCTATTCAGATCGACACTTAATCTACCGGTGTTGCACTTCGGAGATAATTTCTCGCAAGCGATAAACCAGTTTGAAAAAGCAATTTACACCGGAGAAAAAAAAATAGTCAACGTTTTTACGAATTATTTTTCAAAATTCGTAACTTGTTTGCTTTATTGCCAAAATCTACCTAGTGTTTACAAGAATCACTCTTTAGAGATATCGTTGCTTGCTAATATAATAAATTTGCAGCACAGTGATACTGCTGTCGTTTTTTGTTTTAAACGGATTCAAAAAAAGGAGGAGGTTATCATTCGTCGGTTTTGAAAAAATATTGTTTGAAAGGGTATATTTTCTAGGTGGTCCCATAGAAATTTTATCAAAATCGGTAGTGAAGTTTGGCACTTACGTCGGTTTTTAGTTTTGAAATGGTAGGTATTCGAACATTATTTTAGTTGTTAAAAAGTGACTGAGAAAGGAATTTCTCACGTATGTCTTTATATGCTATTCCTTGATATATCTACATACGTAAATTACTCACTTATGACCTTGGTGCCTTGGAGCTTGGGACGGCCCTTGGTGCGGAATGCTACCTGTGTGGACACCCTTGCACAGTGGCGGATTTACACATTTGCAGCCAGTAGGCTAATTATATTTTGCCGCCCCTACCCATCCTTTTTCAGATCCTTCATGTACAGCTTTTTCTGTCGTGAAGAAGTGGAAATAGGTACGTATCAGACCGCCGCCCTGATTACTTAAAATAAAACCTGGGAGCGCTTGATTATGCCGGCCCTATTTACTATTTAGGGTAGCGGTGGTGCGCGGAAGGGGAGGGGTGGGAAATATTTGATATTGCCGCCCCCTAAAATGTGCCGCCCTAGGCTCCAGCCTACTCAGCCTGTTGGTAAATCCGCCACTGCCCTTGCACCGTCCTCTCTTCAGGTCACCAAGTCAAAGTCCGACGCAGTACAGATCCTTGAAAGGCGCAAATATGTAGACATTGGAGAATATTACATAGTGTCTTTTGGGGCAGAAACTTTTGGACCTTCAGTCCATAATTTATTTATATTTATTTCTAAACGTCTATTCAAGGTAACCCGTGACCAAAGGGCTGGTTCTGGCTCTAAGAATCAGCATTGCCATTCAACCTGGCAATGCTGCCTTTTGGTCACGTTGCCGAGGGGTTATATTTTAGTGGGACAACACAATTTATATTTTTTTAGTTTTAAATTAAATTTTAGAAAAAAGTATTAACTGCAATTAAAAATTCATAAAAAATAAATACATGCACTTCGTCAGTTTATACTTAAACTGGCTATTGGTTACTAAGCTACAGCCGTTGAGCGCCGTCACTTAATCTGCGGCAGTACTTGCGAGATCATTTCACGCCCGGATGCTGCTATCGATTCAATTTCATAGCTATAACTTGGCAAATTGCTGCCTATGTAGCTGCATTAAGTTACCGGAAGATTTATAAATATTATTTTGTTAGAAAACGAAATGAAAAAGGTACTTTAAGCCCTCTTTTCTCCAACTTTATAAAACGGATTACTTTAATATGATATGAAATTCATGTTTTGCTTGTTGTAGTCCATACGATTCCATCCTTGTTATTTTTTTTTCTTGTACAAAATGTATAGGCTTTAAAAAAATAAATATTTACGAATATCAATCAATCTTATACGTCTAGAAATAAACTACCACTATTGTAGAAGATGTCGAGGTATACTATTTGGAAAAATAATTTGTCGTATTAACTTTTTTCTAATGTAAAAAAAAAGATCTCATGAGAACTCTCGAAACGTTAACGATGAATACGGCTTCGATAACAAACTAAACTAATCAAATTTTCTGCAGAAAATGTCAGGCAATGCCTAAAAATTAATTGCTTCGAACATACAACAAAAGCCTTCTACTAAGTGGCGTCGTTACGAACGACATTACCTATTCCATCTATTCGCTTTCTACCGCTAATAATGCCTCATTTTTTAATGCCACTTTTGCGGACAATGCCTTTCGTTCTATATACGAGTGTGAATCAAGTAAGCTTCAAGAAGGAAATTACAAGTTACAGTTACATTATAAGTAGACTTGCATGTGTCGATAAGAATGAAAGTCGACTGAATGAAAATATGAGTAAGAAGGAAATATTGTGAGGAAACCGGTGCTTGAGAATGCATTTTATGCTAAAGACAGCTAAAAACACATTTCCTTCGTTAAATTCTTCATCCACAATTATTTGTGCCTCTCGTGATGTGTAAAATAAAGGTCTCATAAGTCAGGAATTAGCAACTCAAGCCGAAGTGAAGGCGATGTGAACTGAGGCTTTTTTAATCAAAGTTAACGTGCTTATAGAATTTTACCGTTTTCGTCGTCCAGGAAATGGTTTTTCTTCGTGCGTAGCACGCAACGTAGCAAAATTCCGTGGGGCGTAAAAATTACAATCATCATCAATAAATTTAAGAATTTTACTATGAAAAAATTACACATATACTAATAACATTCACGGTCACAATTACTGGCAAAAAACGATATTAATCGCGGTAAGTCCCGTAATACCAATAACACTAATAACAACCACCAATAGTAAAACTGACAAGTCAAAATTTATCACGAACGATCTGCGATGAAGCTCAGCTGTGCCGTGAAAACAAACCATAAAAACTGAAGCCCTGAAATCGCTAAGCCTGAAATCAAGCCTGAAATCCGCCTGCAAGGCTTAACGTTCTGTTACAGTCAATATAAACACGACGCCGTATCGCTGCTGCAGGCACTAAATCGCGTAGAATAGTGTCGTAATAGACTGCAGTTGGTAAAAAGGAACGCGAGCCAATCAATCTACATTTACAATCATATGAGTATCGATCTGGCGAATACGACGACGGAGATTTCTTGATCGTGGCTGAATACCGGAAATATTTCTACAAAACTGAAATATTATTGTGATTAAATAACAGAGAGACAGACATAGCGAAACTATTAAGGGTTCCTTGTTTACTATTATGCTGGACTGGCATTTTCTGTTTTATTTTTCGATTATTACTTAAAACTATCTAAATTAAACCAGCTAAAAGTTTCAAATTGTACTTTAAATCTTATGAATAGTAAATACTTAGATATATTTTTAATAAGAAAAAATATACTTAAAATATATCTAAGTTACAAATCATTAATTCTGATTGCTAATAAATGCAAAATGCAGAGTGATACTTGTACCAGTGTTATGTAAATGAGAAACAGATTTGGATAAAACTTTGGCGTCGGATAGGCCTGCTCTGGGATAGACACCTTGTCTACTCCAGCACAGAGTGAGAAAGAGCGTAAAATTATTCCGGATCATCGAACGAAGCACAGGAAGTATAATAAGTAGAAGTACCTATAAATATAAGTATGTATTTCTTGAATCGAATGTTGAAAACGATCAAAACTTTTCACTCGCGATATACAGATCGTCAATCGAATCGTTCTTCTGACGAATAGTTTAGAAAAGACTTCATTTGATATACACGGGGGTGGCTATATTGGCTAGAGCCACCCTATTGATGTAAACAAAGTTTATATTGAGTCAATTATCTAATGTGATTTTATTAGAGCGTGATTTTGTTTGAAAAATACAGCGAATAAATTTTGTTTACTTTATGTAAAAGAATGGATTGGGTAATTTCTTACAAGAAATTTGGTTAGGTATCTAACCGATGTTAGTATTTAAAGTAGCGAATAAAAAAGTACTAAAAAGTTTAATTTGTTTTTGTGTGGTCTAATTTGCATTATATGGATGGTTTACTAACAAAATTCAGGTCGTAAAGGCCAACTAGTTATATTTAAAACAGTTTTTTTTTGGAACGGTGCAAAGTACTGTTGCTAAAATTATTAATTATGTACTGTACATAGAATATACATACTATTTGTTCTTCGCTAATATGATAACGAAGCTGTTTGAATCAGGTACTATCCGTGGCGGAATTTTTCATAATTTAGTTTTAGTTAAATGTATAATTTTAGTTTCATAGTTTAATCGAATGTATTATCTGTAGTTTAGTAAGATTTTCCAATATTTTTAATTGTTTGCATCTAATGTCTTCACGATCACCTTGGCGTAATGCTTACCTTGCTAGTCCGCTACACAGAGGTGCCTGGTTCGATTCTCGGTCAGGGCAAGTTGGAAAAGGGCCTTTTTCAAATTGTCCTGGGTCTTGGATGTTTATTTATACCTCCATATGTATTTGTTATTAAATATAGCATCGTTGGGTTAGTATCTCATAACACAAGTCTTTTACTCACATGGAGCTAACTAAATCTGTGTGATTTTTCTGTTCATATTTATTTTATATATATATTTATATTTAATGTCTATTGTTCAACTCTTTGAGATACGCCAATACAATGGAAGTCGGGAGGAATTCCTTCCAGTGACAGCGTATTGGTTAATGTTCTTATCACGAATAAATATATTCTCTTCATTGTTCTAGAATAAGTTGATGACGTAATCGTTACTAGTGACATATAGCTAGTAGTTGTTTAGTATGAAGTGAATACTTAACTTGGCTCAAATTAATCCCAGATCAAAAGTTTCTCATCGCGGGTCTATTTGCGCGGCGGTCGAAGTGGCTTCATAAACCTGCCTTTTTTCTTCAAGAGCTCGCCCACAGACGTTAACAGGCTGTTTTATGAATTGTGTACATAGGCTTTTGGTAAATAATGGGAGAAGACATCGCTCTTCGTTTTATGTCGCAATTTTTCCCTAGTCCAACATTTTGTACATGTTTTTTAGTATTTTGTTACAACTTTATTAATTTTTTTAGCGAAGATATGTTTTTTTTTAATATTTAAGTTTTAAACAATAATAGAGACAAGACGAAAAAGCCAGAAAAAGTATGAAATAGCTCGTTCGAGCTCTGATCACATTGGAGGAAGATAGAGACAAAAAAAAACAAAAACAATTTATAAAATTCTTGTTGGATGTAGATAACGTAAGTATAAATAAAGCCACATCGGGGGAGTGGTGCTGGAATGGTCTTTATAAAAATAAAACCTACATGTTACTAATCTCTAGTTTTATAGGTATTACTTGTTGAAATAAATAATTCATTCATATGCCTCCTAGGCGAAGAAATTGAAATGTAATTTTTGTGTCTATTTTAAAATTTTATGTCGTTTTACAGATGTCACTAACAGGTTTTGTTATGAGATCTTTAATGGCAAGCTCCAATTTTCTAAAAACTACCATACAGTTTATTTAATGTATTTTAATTTCGCTATCTCTCAGATACAGTTTTTTTGGCTTTTCTTGGTAAAAAAGTAAAATAATCATGTGCAGTAATTAAACATTTAAACGTACTTATTGGGTCCTCTTCCAATAAGATTTTCTATATTTACTCAGGTTCTAAAAATAACGGCTCCTATAACACACTTAACTCGAATTAACGTATTGCCATGAATTCCAAATTTAAAATGTTTAATTAGGTGTGGGAGGGAATTTAACGCTGAAAATTAGGAACTGCGATATCATATGAAACGTATTATATCTACTATACAACGTGGAAGGGACATACCCGTAATAAATCAAACCACGTGCTTTACTAGACTACTATAGTATAAAAAATTTGAAAACAGTCAAAAACCAAAAAAAAACGACACTTTCATACAAAAGTGTGCAGCAGCCCGCGCAATTTGAATAAGAATGTCGGTTTTTTTTTTGCTTCTTTGTGAGCGATCTAGTGTAGTCCGTGGTTCGATTTATTACGGGTATGTCCCTTCCACGTTGTATATATATATAAGTTGTGAATTCAGTCCGTCATAGTGAACAACTTTCCCCAAGGAACATATGTCGAAATATGAAAAATAATTTTTGGCTTTCCATACAAACTCGGATCAGCTGATCGGTCAACTTATATGGAGGCCAAAAATTACTTTTCATATTTCGATATATGTTCTTGGAAAAAGTTGTTCAGTATCACGGACTGAATTCACCCTTAAAATTGTTTCAGCATATATTGTTCAATTTTGCTTCTAAATAGCTTCTAAAAATACTATATCACCCCGCATTTATGCTGTAGGTCTCAATAGGGTTTCATTATTTTTGTAAATTTTTGTTCTGAAATGAATATGTTTTGAATAATTCATATCCAGAATAAGAATAAATATTGTATGTATCCTACTATCCTATCCTACTATCCTATTCTATCCTACTATCCTACTTCCTACTAATATTATAAATGCGAAAGTAAGTTTGTATATTTGTTTGTTTGTTACCTCTTCACGCTCAAAGTACTGACTCGATTTAGATGAAAATGGATATAGTTTGAGACTCGGGTATTGCGTTATGGTCGATATCCTACTAACCCCTCTTTATCCCGAAATTCCCACAGGGAGCGAAGCCTGCGGGCACAGCTAGTAAAAAATATTTTTGTCATATGATGGCAGTTATTGAGCTACGTCAGATGCATGCAGCTAAAAAATTCTGACTCCAGCTTTAGCTAATTAACACTATAAGAAGTAGTGTCATTTACATGTCCCTCTCTTATAGTAGGTCCAAACACAGGCCAGTAATGAGATCAAGTTGGCAATAACTAAGTGGATTTGGATCATTTCCAAGCAGATAAATGTAATATTATAAGACTAAGGGCAATTTTGGATCGCGCCCAGAGACCTCTACTACGGTGCTAAATACTTAATGTATGCCTACCTACTTTATTTTGATAACTAATGGGTAACATTCGTCATCGTATGTAGCGACTTGCCAAGATATTTTCGTCTCCATCGCAGGAGCACGACCTTCTCTGTACTACCAGAGCCATACTTAGCCGGAGCAACCAGAGGACTTTGGCCTACACTCTCCTCGCAGACCAGTCGGGTTGGGTTGGTCTCAATGATGTTTATAAGCTTTGTTTAGCTTGTATTTCCTAAGTCGCCTTCTACGACCTTCACGGGAGGACTCGGTGTGGCCCTATTCTATTCTGCCGAAAACTACAAGTCAGCCACGTGCTTCCATGTTCTGCTATTATCATTTATTAACCCAACAAAACACTACCTACATTTATAATTCATGTAAACTTTTCAGAATTACGCTACATTTCTTGTTGAAAGAATTCGTCTTCTTTAAACCTTCTGTTAAAATGTTCCTGTGATCCTATGTAAACAGTACTATAAAGATATACAAAAACTACAAAACTTTATCTAGTTTTAAAACAAGAATCCTAAAACGATTCTTTTGAAATTTATAGACATGAGACAGATATTCAGGTTCTTAACGGATTTTTCCTTTTAAATACAATACCACCGCTACTTGTCTTTTCATTTTATTTTTTTCCCTAGATAGCGGATAGCGCAACCACAAGCGTTCAAAGCAAAGCTCCGAAAACAGGAAGACCAGAGACAAACACGGGATAACAAAGCATCCTTATCTGTAAAGTTTGGCAGTGTCGCAGACAATCGGCGAGATGTATTAATTGAGGGAATAAATTATAAATAACGAGCGTGCAAAGGGACAGCAGATTCAACGCTCCCCTATGAGAGGAAAAATTCTACGCACTGACATAACGCCCGCTCGACGATATAGGGCAATAGTAAATTGAACTTAACAAAACTATTTTTATTAGTTCTTATTTATTAGTTCAAAACTAATGAACGTAATTAATTAATAAAGTTTTTATTTATTAGTTCAAAACTAATGCACAAACTACACGATGTGACGATACCCTGTTACAGGTTAATAAAATCTAAATTTACTTTTGTTGATGTTTAGATAGAAAAATCTTATCAAAAATATCAAATTATGGTGTTTAAAAGAGAAGAGATAGCAAAAGATAGTCAAAGATACAAAATATAAAATATTAGAACAAACTAGCTGTGCTGCGTCTCTCTTTATTGAATGACATACGGAAGTGATATCGGAGGATAGTTAGACACAAAATATAGGAAATATGAAATATTTGATTTACTAGCTGTGCATTGCTAACTTTTGATTGAATGACATACAAGTACGCAAAAAATAATTGCTAACTCTTTATTAAATGACATACAAGTACGAGAAAAAAATGTTCTAAATAAAACCAGTGATTAAAGTACTGTTTATACCAAAATTCACAAACGAATAGTTTTAATTGAATAACACAGTTTCATTTAGAACGTTTTGGATTTAAATCCTACTCAAACGACTGGTATACAAAAACGCTGCGTTTTGATAGCTGCCTGCGCGTTTAGTGCGTATAACGGCTACTAACTATATCTCCCCTATAGAAATTCCTACCAAGATCGGGCAGAAATCTTTGGCAGAGGGTCCCTCCTCCCGTCCATCCCAAAACTTATTACTTTCACATAATTCATGATTTTTTTAATTTATTCCACAGTAATTAACTCAGAGAAACGTCTTTTTGTCTCCTCGAGAAAAGTAATAGATTGGACGATATTTCAATTAACATTCTGTTTTGCTCTCTCTTCATAATTTTTCTGTAGTTTTTGCCAGATGTAATTGAAACCACGTTTTTAATTATCTCTTTATACTATTTTTCCAGGAATAATAAGGCTTGGTAAATGATCGCGAACTAAAATTACTTATTTTCTTCGTTATTAAATAGTTGGAGAATTAGTTCTTACATCGTTTTTATCAACTTTGCCTTCGCTGTTTCCTTTCTTTTGTGAAATATTTAACAACGTAGTGGTATTTTACCGTTTAGTTTTCTTTGTTACGTTCTTTTTTACTGTCCGAAATCATACGTTTTGTACAAACTTTGAAGAGAACTTCGAGTTTTTATGTTTTATGTGAGTATCGATGTGATATTATTACTTATAGGTTATTATAGTTACGCATCGAATTAAGATATAACGCTCAAAACATTATACATAATTATTAAAATATCCAAGTCTCCTATTTACTTAATTCATGGAGTTGTAAGCTTCAAAAGTAAGAAAATGAAAGAGCTCACTTTACTAATTCCGCTTTCTTACAATGAATATAGAGAATAAAAATTAGGAAACTTATTCCCGGAACTCCCAACTCGTGCATTTTACACCTATCTCCTATTTTCCATAATTACTTTATTATACGGAACCAGCATAATGTGTGAACTTATTTCGAATGCAGACCAGGGAATTCCAACTAGGATTTTGTTGAAAAACTTAGAAGATAAGAATTTTTAAATAAAACACGGAAAATGTATGAAATAAAAATAAGGGAAATCTTTAACGGTTTTGTTACTTACCTACAAGCCATGACCTTAACTAAGTATACTTGTTCTTTTTAAAAATATGAAAAAGTGAATTAAACATGTTTAATCATGGTCTGGTTACGGGAATCTTCACTAAGTTTCCTAGGTAAAGCGTAAGAAATAACAGAAATATATAAAAAATAATGACATTGTCACAGCGGTAAGGGTAAGGCTTTCAAATAGACGTAATGCCACTTAGGCAGTCATCGAGTTATGACTCGAGATGCACTTCATTCTAGGAAGCGAGTGGGCAAATGTTAGTTTGTTTGTTGGTCCCATTAACTCCACACTCCCTTTGAATGCACACTGGGCTTCCGCCAAGGAGTCATGCACTATAATGTTTATTTTATTGATTTTCACACGGCCGGCTAGAATGCATCTCTTCTATTGGTACACTGACACGGAAGTCACTACGACAAAGTTCTAAATGGTACGAATAAAATTACTAGGGAACAACTTTGTCCAATTAATAATAATGAATACGGCGGGACCCCATTGTTGCACAAAAAGTTTCGTTTCGACAGGGTCGCAATCGTAAGCTTCGGTGCATGGTGTTGGAACTTTGTGCGATGTAATAATTTTTTTTTGTGTTTGCTTTAGTTTTGTTGTAACTCTATCCAGTTGGGTAGTTACTACACATCGATTAATTTTACGATGTGTGTAATTGTAATATATTGCCTATGGATACGTTAAGTTATTCCCTGAATCGAGGAAATGGAAAGTGTGTCAATTTAATTTAATTAGGTTTCGTATTTTCGTTGACTTCAAACAGAAATTACTTAGTTCGCGAAGGTAATGAAAATTTACACACGCGTGCACAAAGATCAAAAAGCGTAACAAGACAAATAAATGAATTTAATTGTAGGTGCTCGAGTTGGTCATTACGAGACGTACACCTACGTCAATTAGTGACAAAAGCTCCAGCAGAGTATTTTTCCCGGAAGGGGAATTCTGCTCCGCAATCGGCCCTACGAACCATCAAAGTTGTAATTGCGACCTTACGATTCGCTGAACTGTCACGCCCTCGACATGCCCTAACGATTTTTTAACACACCCGAAATCGCTTATAAACAAAGCCGAAGGCGCCCTGTGGCTTTAATTGCAGGTTTAGTGTCGACGTTCATTAGGACATGCAGGCGCTTTTTTAACGCGATTATGACGTCGCAGGGTCGCTGCGGGCGGAGGGCTGCGTCACGTGCCAGATCCGCACTCCGCAGCCCCACGCATGCGAGACCGCGGGGCGCCGGCAGCGCAGGCGCGCCCCCCGAGCCCCCTGGCCCTCAGTCCGCCGCCGGCCGCCGCGCGCCCCGCCCGTCCCAGCTGCGCTCTGCCGCGCGTCGCGAGTGATCTCCAAGTGATGTCGACTTGTGACTAGTGCCATGCTCGTGCTGCGCTGTGCTCTCCTGGCGGCTATCCTGGCCGCCGCCGCCGCCGCCTGGCAGGAGAACGTCAGGCCCAAGGTCTTCGCGCAATTAGGTAAGTCCACACTTCTGACACCAAGTGTTACTGAACTCACAACAATCGGCTTAATAGGCGGCCAAAACGGAACCAGTGTAGGGCATAGACCCGCAAGGGCGAGTTTACTACCGCAGCTGACAGCACGTCCCGTGTTTATGTTGTTTTGTTTGACGACAACGCGCGAACAAACAGTCCCTTTCAAAAGTTCTCATGTTTGTGTCAAAAGTATCATTCAAGTTTTAAGAAGATGTAAATAAGGGTGTAGCAGCATGAGAATCATCGTAAGTGAGGTTATATCATGTCCATTTAGGGAATACGATGACAAAATAGGTTAGGTTGGAAACGCGAAACAAGTTAGAATGTACATTTCATAAAACCGAAAAAGCTATAGTCAGACGAAGTTTTCGACTTTCGTTGATTTGCATAAAATTGGTGCACCAAATTCAAATGAAATAAACAGAAACGGCTTTAGCTAGAAGTGTGCCTTGCGGTGCCGGTAAACTATTTGGAGTCACGCGACAGTTCCTGCAGGAATAAAGCTAGCACAGTGCCATTGTTTTATTGTGCAGCCTGCATTGCGGGAGACAGCCACGTGGCTCTCATTAGTGCAACACAAAGCGAAGCAGTTTGTCCTGCGTTTTGCAATGCTACGCTTGGATTAGCGATCACTGTTTAACTTAGTGGACGAAACTTCGTCATCGAGGGTAGTTGTATGAATTTGATATCACAATATTTTGTCTCCAGTTGATGAAATGACAGTCATTCGTTATCTATCATCTATTCTATAGACTTTATCTTATTATGTGATAGATAAGGGTAGCTTTTTAACGTAATGTAAATAAATTTGCTGGCGTTGTTCTCATAAGAAACATAACTGCTGTTGATAGGTACATTTGTAAAAACAGTTCGATTACCTATATGGATAACATTTACTAAATACATTACAATGAGCGTCCCAATTTCTTTGTTGATAGCGAACAATATAACAATAGTTCCATACTGTTGTATTAAAGTCGATGATTTACCTTTCTTTTGTTAACTCATATCGTGTAACAGAGAAACAAACTTGACATTACAGTGAATGTAAATAATGATAAGTATCACAAATCGACGCCAAGATAAAAGGAATTTCTTAAAGCTAAACATTTTAAGTGAAAACGTGAATAAATAAATCGGAATGTCAAGACAGGGTGCTTGAAAGACTAATAAATCGTTGACACAAGAGACAAAGCACTCACTGTAATTGAAAGGACTGCTGAAATCGTATGTAGCGAAATTGCTCATAAATTGATTAATGAACACTGAATTGAACAGCTTATGAACAGCCTCCATTGGATGACGTCAGAAGTGGAGACGCGAATGTGGCCGACGAATATCCTGCTGATGTATCCGGCCATTGTTCCAAGTTATAGCTTCCAAATGCTAATGGAGTGTTTCATTAATAACCCAAATGTATCATAAAAAGGCCTTACCTGAGCCTGTGGCGATAAAAATGGCATTAAAATTCGTTAAATGTAACACATTGGTTATTATTTAACTAGTATAGAATACGAATAAGCCTGAAATAAGTGGCGCTACGTGCAAAAATTTTGTTTATCAACGTTGAAATGGTAAAATAATACGTTTCAGTCTGTAGTACCTGGGCGACCGAGCTTTGCTCGGTTACATCTCAATCATTAAGTTTTTTTTTTAAATTTGTCTAAAATCAATACAAAATAAAGAATTATATATAAAAAAACTAAAGTGAGTCACAGAGTGGGATTCGAACCCGTAACACTCTTTCTAGCGGTCCGCATCCTTAACCGCTGAGCCAAACGGAAAGCGGCCAGCGCGACGAAATTAGCGACCATATTCTGCGTGGAAAGAAAAACGCATGAAAACTCGAAAACACGCGTTTTCTCAAACATAAGACTAATCAAGATCGATTGTTTACTCCCAAAAACCCCCATATACCAATTTTCTGCGAAATCGTTAAGAGCCGTTTTCGAGATCACAGAAATTTATAAATATATAATTATACAAGAATTGCTCGTTTAAAGGTATAAGATAACTATGCACATGAGTAGCATTATGTTTTATTTAATTTCTATTACTGGTCAGTATTTGACTGCAGAAAATATCTCCAAGATACATACTATCCTTAATTTGTTGATCTTCGTAATTGCAATATGATCATAGTACGTTGTTAGACATACTCCCATTGAAGCACCAGTGTCAATATCTCAGTAACCATATCCAGTAAGTCTAAACCGATATAGCTAGATTGACCGCATTGTGGCAACTTAGTCCGGTGATCGAAATTAGGATTAAATTTGCTTAGCTAAGAGAACGAACAGGTTTACCATTACCAACTTGAGAGTTAAACAGCCTAACAGCAGTAAAGATATTAATCTCTTCTTCTTCTTATATTTAAGAGCTGGGCTCTTGAATTAAAGATATTAATATAGAGACGTAAAAGAAGACTCGCAAGAGCATAGCCTACGTAAATAATGATGATGAAATCTATTGAAAATATATATGCATTTAAGTTGCAAGAAAACGAAAAATAATGAAAAATATTAATACCTTAAGCTTCATTAATTATTTACTCTAGTAAACGTTAAGCTCTAAAGAATACATATTTGCAAGTGTGTATGGTGGATAATGTTTTTAGCGTATGCCAAAATGTTGCGATGATAAAGTATCACATAACACTAAAAGTGCCCCAAGCTTCTGTGGCATAATTTCTGAAAAAAGCTTTCAGTGAACATTTTCAGAGTAAAGAGATGATATAGGTAATTATTTTTAGAACAGTTTTTGACTAAAGTAATACAAGGCTTAAATTTTTCCAAAATTCTCGCTTAGATATCGTTGCTGACGAAGAAATATATCTAGACTTTTGTTACATAAATATTATAAAGTTATTGGATAACCTTGCTTCTGTTTTTGTGTTGAAAATAAATTGGTTGTTAAACACGTTTCCATGTAACTTTTATTTGATAGAAAACTTAATGTTAATAAAATAATAATAATACGAGCCATCATGTGTCCCACTGCTGGGCAAAGGCCTTCCTAAGATCATTTATCCCTAATGTTGATAATACTATAAAAATTTATGAAGTGAGATTCAGACATTTGTAGACAATACCGTCGCAGTAAATAGTAAAACAAAAAAGATCTTTTATAAGACGTAGAAAACTTCTAACAAAGAATCTTTCGACACCGAACTGAAATGGAGGAAATAAAATCTTTTACCAAATGAACTTCGACTAGTTGATCACACTGGACTTTGACTCTCAATAAATTACAGTTCATTGAACACAAATACTTTCCCAGTTCATTTAACTTAAGAGCGATAGCAATGAATGATAGAAAGCTGGTTATGTTTTTATTTTCCTTAGAGGTGCGTAATTTGGTCATTTGTATATCAGATTCGTTATTCGAAATACAACAAATTACAAATACAAATTAACTTCAATGCACCATGATAAACATAAAAAATTACAACAACAACAAGAAACAATATAGGCACAAAGGCGGACTTATCGCTATAAATGAAATCTCTTCCAGCCAACCTTTGGGTGGAGGAAAAAAATAATTTGTAATTAGGTGGGCGCAGTAATCATACCTATAGTTAATTAAGACTTCGTTTTTTGGTTCATGATTGGAAGGAAACGACGCGAAATTAAAATAGTAAAACATCAATCGATTGTTGAAAAGTTAAAAAACATCTGGATAAAAGCTGAGTTTTGTACATGATATTAGTCAGTAAACAGGTAATACTGTCTTGACAATCTAGGTGAAAACTAAATCCCAAAAAAGAAAGTTAGGTAAATAGCCAGTAACAAGTAAATTACCCTAATCAGAAAGACAGACAACAAAGTCTATGTCTATGTTCGTTCAAATGCACATTTTGGCACTTAACACTTGGTTCTATGATTTGTAGATCCGTGATTGTCTTTGCATAGCTTAAAACTGAATTTTTGCCAATTAAAAAAATCCATAAACGGGACCAACAATAAATATTCACTGTTTACAAAATTTCACGAGAACCGTTGAGAAATGCGATCTACAGAGAAGGAAATAGCAGGAGAGCATAGAGTTTTTAGAAAAATTCTTGTGTATGTCTGTCTATACGCAAGAATTTTTCTAAAAACTCTATTCCTCTAAATGAAACTTTATTTGTGCAGTTATTTTCTGAAATTTAAAAACTATAGATATGTCTTTCTAACTTTTAAAAACATTCAGTAGTATAAATCGTCATATATTTATTGCCCATAACTTGTGCCCATACTTTAGTACGGAGACTGTCAATGCAGTGACATTGCCCTCAAATTAGGTTAGCTAGCTTGCAGGCACTTATCTTCTAAGCTATATTCATAACAGCAGTATTATGTTGTCCGTTTGAGCTTTCACTGTGAATTACTGCTACACGAATTAATTTCGGTCGTTAGTACTATGATGCTTTTGAACTCTAGAGACTCTATCAACCTGATATTGTTACTAAAATAATTGAACGAGCGAAGATATCCCAGTACACTTGGATAATCTGGCGTTTGTATGTCAAGCTTCAAAAATGGAGTCATAATTCTTAATAGTATGAGATATTATGACTCAATTTTTGAAGCGTACTGTACTTTCATAAAGAGCAACAACTAAGTGTAATCTTACTCGATGCTAACATCAACATTGCTGATATGAGTAAATAAAAATGCCTTTAGTTACATGATAAGTGAAAGTTTCATGGACGGAAAAACTACATTAGAAGCAAATATGTACATACTTTGAAAGAATATACCTTACAAAACCACGTCCTATCACTTTATATATCGAAATCTGCCTACCTATATAGGTATCCCTTGCATTATTTGCCAAACAAACGTATACCCATCAGCAACAAGATGCCTGATATAAATTTGCCTTAGTTACATGATAATCAGATGTTTCGTGGACACAAAAAGCACATCAGACAAATACTCTGGTATCTATACCTTGCAATCTCACGTCTTTCTTCTCAAATGTCGAAGAAGGTTGGTACTTACCCGTCTTTTCGAAGCTAGAAACAACAGTCCTGATATGAACACGCCTTAGTTACATGATAAGTGGATGGCAGTTAACCGCTAACCTAATTTGAGGGTGATGTGACTGCATTGCTGTCCGCTGATAATTATGAATGTAGAAATGTATGTCAATGGAGTACAAATGTCATATAGCTTCTTTGTAGCTCTGATTAAGTGCTGGGTAGTTAAAGTTTTATTAATCTTTATGAAATTTTTTAGAACTTTAAATCATATATTTTTATTCAAGTCTCATTATGTGAAAGTGAAAAAGTAAATCAAACTAGTGACGGGTTATGATCGACTACTGACTAGCGCTGGAAGAAGATGGTACATGCTACGTTTTTACTATCTCCCAGATCATGATAGACCTAGAACATCGCATGACAGGATCCTCTTAGAAGGTCACATAAAATTAATATATAGGCTTTTGCAAATGGTTCAGTTATAATTTATGGTGCAGTAAAGAAAAGCTGTTTACTGATATCGACTGAGGAACCAGTACTAGGTAGGTACAGCTAGACCGGTTCGAAGTGGGTAGTAAGGCGACGACGGGATGGGCAGATTTCTGACTCATAGGCCGATGACTCAGAGATGAGAGATGGGATATATTAATATGAAACTCTCTTTAGAATACTAAATCGAGATGGAAGTCAAGATACGTGCGCACTAGATGTAATGTAAGTAAGTAACTGCTAGGTTATGATTTACATTAAGTCTATTCTTTTCCAAAGATCAATGCGCCTTTCTAAATCCTAGTGTTCATTTAGGATTCTAATCTGAATTTATTAATTAAAATACAGGGACTCCACCACCATTATGTTATGACATAGTTTAGGAAATAATGCGATGAAATGAATAGGTACAGAGAAAGAAGCTAGAAACAAAATTAATACAGTATACGAATAAACCTACTGTAATAAAAATTTATAATGAATTTGAAAACAAATCAATAAGAAAAATTGTGTATAACTCGAAGTAGTTTCTTGTCCAACAATGAGCTAACATCTGGACAGATGATTGAGCAAAAACGCGAGCGACTTGTAGACAGATGTGTTTGTGGATACCTGTCAACATTTTTTGCTCAAATATCAATATTGTCTTTTGAATTTTGTTAAATATTGACAGACCTTTGTTCTGTTGTCAAATAAGTTCGAGTGGTTTAGATGACACTAAAATTAAATAAAATATATTTAAAAAAAAATTATTTCGAATAAATAACTTGATTGTTCTAAATTTTGTAGTTACTTATGATTCACAATGATAACCCATAAAGTTAAAGCAGTATGTCTTATTTAAAATATATTTAACTCCGTGGTCTGTATCTACTTATTTAAAAAAATAATTATCATTAATCAATCTTACGCATTGTAAGAGTACATTAAACCCATAATATTTATAACTCAGTGCGGAGTATTAAATTCTAATAAAATAATCCCAATAGAATTCCAAGATACACTTTTAAAAAACGAAGCCCTCTAAAAGGAGATTTATGAACTAGTCCGGTTTGTACAGGTGCCTACTCCGAAGTTCAATTTTTTACAGTTTATGGTGTTGCATTATGGGTTCCGACACCCTCTTTTATACTTTAACTGCTTGTATTATAGAACGTTTAAGTGGCACCATAAAATAACCGTTTGCTGTACCTGAAGAAGAAATAAATTACCTAACAGGATAATGCTTTTATATCCGGGAATGTTTTGTACGTGTCGCGTATAAACTTATGGGTATTTATTGGATCATTCATCAGGAGCCAATACACGAGGGAGCTGTTATGTGGTCGGGGTGCATTATACAGATGTGGAGTAGTGTTTATGATTGCACGCCTGCCTACAATTTATAAAGATTGTGGGGGACCGCAAGATGTCACATTATTTTGAAATGCTTTTAACTTTATTTCTTTAGACGTATTTCGAAATATACAAAAAGGTAAAGCTGAATGGGAACTTCAAAGCAATTAATCAATCAATATAAAATTGATCGTAACGCCCGAACTCCTAGTTAATAAAAATCATACCGGCACGATAACCGCTAATCAAAAAAGGACAAAAGTTCAACCATCGAAAACACAATCGCTGTTAAAGTGGAATCTCGCGGAGAGGAATGCGGTCGGAGAGCGAAACAAAGTGTGTTTAATGGTAACGTGATATGGTAAGTAATGGATTGTGCAGCATCAACCCTGTTAAGCAGTTAGAAGTGATTCTTAAGGTTAGGTGGTAAGGTGTTTTTTTCGTTGGGGAAAGGTTGGGTAAGCACAAGAAGCACGCACGTGCGTAGTGTTCCGTCTGGAGTCCGGGGTGCGGGGGGCCCCGCGATGGCGCCGCCTGGCGGGAGAGGGACAGCTTTATGACGACGCGATATATTGTCTTTGCCCAGTGTGGGATTTACCGTTCCTTTTGTTTTATTTTTTCGGACACGCCGATTAATTTCTTTTAGTGGCCCGTTTCGGGGTCGCTTGTTCCTACAATCAAATTTCCTCCCTATTTCGCAGCTATGCTGATTTTATTCCGGGCTGAAAATATGACCGCATATATTCCACAAATAACGCAAGCACATGTGGGTAGCATTTGTTTTGCGCTGCATTTCCTTTGCGGAGTTAGCAAGAACTCTCATAACTTTCACAGATGTTTTGAAGATTATTCCAAACTTGAATTTGAAAGCAGCTATTGATAAGCTTTCTTGTCCAACTGCATTATTCCTTTTCGGAGTTTTAAAAAGTTGTGCCTAAAGTACAAACTCACATAAAATTTGCTTTTATTGAAAAGAGAAATTGTGAAGAATATAAACACTTTTAAGTACGACTGCGACGGAGAGAAAGTAATTAAAAATTTCTGATCATTTACAAAACGCAATCAAAAAGGATCGATCACGGCAGCTGTTCTATAGGCATTCAAATCCGTCGAAACGATGAAGGATCGGAATGAAAGAAAGATGGCGGATGAATGGTGATTTTGCCCAACCCCTTGCTGACGATGGCAAGGCAAACATTGGTTCAGTAATAAAAATATTTGTTCAAATCGTCGGGCAAAAGAAATGGGAGTCTTTTTTACAAAATAGGCCCCGCGAGTGTGCCTAGCCATTGTCGTGCAGTTTTAAAGCGGGATTAAAAGGAAGCTAACTAATCATAAGCTTGGAGGGGAAACTCAATAATTGGTTTTACTTCTGTTGCAATTCCTGTAACATCACGTTTTCATTTGAATTTTTATTTCAAACGCACAGTTTATGAATGGTCTTTAATTTATATTGTTTCTAAAGATTCTGTGGAATCAATGTTTCTTTGATCTCTCTCACAGCTTTTACTTTGGTGCCAATTTGTTAAGACTATACAATAATTTGTTATTTAAAGTAAATGACTGTTTGTCCAAGATTATATTAGTAAACTTGTTAGGTGTTAAGTGATCTTATGTGATGTATGTATACACTTAAAATTCTTAAATTTTAATTATTACACGTTTTAGACTAACTAACAATTCTTTTGTAATACAGAATCTTATTGGAAGATTTATCGCTCTTATGTACTTATTTATCAGGAAACAAACTTGCGCCTCCATTTCCTATAAAATTCTCAACTTTCTTTACATCTCGCCCCGTATTCTAAATTCTAACTGTAACTCATTCATTACTTAAAGCGAAACAATTAAAGAAAATTCCGAGCAGCCTTCGCTAACAATGGAGTTGCGCGACAAATCTCCGTATACGTCCTCATTTGCAATGAGTCGCATTAAGGCCATACCCAAATTTTCCGGGGTCCAGTGGCGCCGCCATTTAAAATAAATCATTAAAAAGGAAACGGAGATATCATTTAAAATTGTGTCTTGGTCAAGTTCTAGATACCCATTCAAAGTATTTTTTAAACTACTTTTTGTAGTTTAAAGTGAGAACGTGAAGCTTTTCGACGCACATTTGCGAAAAACGGCCACTTTTGGCTAATGTGCGTAGAAAAGCTTCACGTTCTCACTTTAAACTATAAACAGTAGTTCATAAAATAGTTTTAAGGGTTATCTAGGGCTTGATCAAGACACAATTTTAAATGATATCTCCGTTTCCTTTCAAATGATTTATTTCAAATGGCGGCGCCACTGGACCCCGGAAAATTTGGGTATGGCCTTAAAGCCCTTAGTTTGAAAGGGCAGCGATGAATGGGTGTGAGTCAATGGGTCGTAAGAAATGGGCCAGTGACGTGAGGTAAGGCAAGTGAAACGTGTTTGTGGCCACCTTATCAAGATCTCTAGGGATTGACGCGCGACAAGTTGAAGTTTCGTGCGGCTTTGATTGGAAGGGATTGCGTGGGATTCATTTGCTTGAAAGTGAAAGCGAAACGTGTATTTTAAGGTTTCATTTTCCATCCTTCAATATGGTTAGTAATTATAGTTCCAGCTTTTAGATAACCTATCTTAATTTGCATAATACCTGTAGCTGATTGAAAAAAAATACACAGTACCTATGAGTTCATGAAGGAATTTGCTTAGTAAGAGACAAAATTGCATGAACAAATTTTAATGAACGAAACTTAATGAAAAATTCTAGTTTATTTTGTAGAAAGCTTTTTTAAAGACCCGATTACTTCCTAGTTATTAAACAGCGTGATACGGTCAGCTTTTTTATGACATAAGTTGTAAAGAGAACAAACTAAAGATTATGGTATAAATTTCTAAATCAACATTTAAATTGTCAAAAGGTTAAAAGAATTAATTTTCATAAATTTATTATTATAAAGATACTTTAATTAGAAAGCAGTCACCTTATACACATTAAATATACTGGTTATGATACATATGTTTAAATGGCACATGCAGGTAACAAGTACAAAAGCATTGAATTACAAAACTAACCTATTCTAAAAAACTTATAGAATTCCATTCTCTAATACAGTTACGTCAATTTTCATAAATAAATTACAGTGAAAACATTTCAGATTTTCATAATTCATTCGCCTATTTCTGGTGCGAAAATTTCGTCGCAAGGAAATTGCGGATGCTTTCACTCGCAAGCGTAGGTCTTTTTAGAATGGTAGCGAGAGAAGCTCCGTTAATGAGCCAGGTGGCTATTGCACAATGTGGCCCGGTAACAATGCAACGTAGCCCGGGAGGGTAGCGCACCCTGTTCGAGCGTGTGCTTAGCTTTTTTTAATTGTTTATTTTGAATAAATATGTTAGGGGTATTTAAATGCGACCATGTCCGGTTGTACACGTTTGTTTTTTGGTTGTAAACTGTATAACAATAATTCGCTTTGTTATTGGTCGCACATTCAAATTATGCCTACATAGCTATCTAAATCGTTTAAAATATCTTTGTTAAGTATCTTTGTTTTCGATTACACTAATAAATAAATCAAATATTACAGAAAATAAGGTAATTCTTGAATAAACTTTTAGTTTTAGCGTACGTAGCTATTTTTTTACTAACAGCTCTAGTCATACATAAATGCACCCTTAACATAAATCATATATGTAGTATAAAATTACTGATTTAAGAAGTAGAATTTTTAAACAAGTTTGCTATAGGACAGATTTCTATATGCATAAAAGGCGTGGCTGACTGATGTATTAACGCACAAGCCAAATTGCTGGCTTTAGTGACTCCAAATTTGGCACATATGTTCCTTATAGGTCTTGGGGTGCACTAAGAAAGGATTTTTCAAAACTCAGCTCATAAGGGGGTGAAACAGGGGTCCAAAAAAATAAGATAAGTTAGGCCAAGTGTCAAATTAAACTTAGGAAACTTCTGCATTTCCTTTTCAAAATATTTACATAACAAAATGTCCGGCCATTAATAATACTGCTACTAAAATTCTAAAACTGGTACTAAAAGCACATCGAATTGCATTAAAGCAATTCCTGGATTTCGCACGACACAGCCAATCAGACGCAGGAAACGAAGGAGTTGGTATATTTAGTGCCCTAAAAATAAACATGGCTGCCTCCCTTGCCACTTGAACTTGACTTGGGGTTCAACAACCGGGGTTCGGTGCGTTAATTACAATGTTGAGCTTTGGTAGTCCTGTCAACTTCTGTGCTATTTGTAAGAAAGTGCGTTTTGCGCAAATAATAAATAAATATAACAAAATATACTGAAACTATTTTCAGGGTTAATGATGTCAATCCATGATACTGAACAACTTTACCCAAGGAGCATAAACCGAATTATGAAAAATATTTTTTACTTTCCATGCAAACTCGGATCAATTGATTGGTAAACTTGTATGGGAAGATTGGGAGTTGACCATTATTTTTCATATTTTAATATGTTTCTTTGAAAAAGTTGTACAATATCATTCACCAAATATTCTGACACTATTTCAAGAGTAAAACCATACTCTTGAAATAGTGTCAGAATATTTTGTTAGACCACGGACTATGCTAGATCACTATAGTATAATAAAAATAATATAACAGCCAAAAAAACAAAAAAAAAAAAATGCATTCTCATACAAATCGCCCGGGCGGGCTGCACACTTTCGTATGGAAATGACGAACCTTTTTTATTGGTTTTTGACTGTTATTTCAATTTTATTATACTATAGTGGTCAAGTATAGCCGGTGGTTTGATTTATTACGGGAATATCCCTTCCACGTTGTATTTTAACAAAAATTAAAGAGTTCAAGTGAGGATTTTTGGATTAAACGCCTGAATCGTTAAAAATAGAGGCAAAGGCAGTCATAGAAAACTTACCTCCGATTTCAAAGGAATTTTCATTAAGTTATGAGTAGATACTTCTTAAATAGGCAAAACAGTTATACCAGTTTTACATTATTTCCTCGCTTTTATAATGAAAAGTAGTGTTCATCTCGAGTGGCAGTAATGACGAATAAACTTCAAATGAATCTAATATTCTATGAACCTATATTAAAATGCGTGCGACGAATATGATTATGATGAATTGGATATCATGTTGAAATACAGAGGAATGCATCTTTGAATGCGTCTGTTATGCAGTTCCCACTGTTGGCCGGAAGAGATCACTTACAGCGAGATAAGACGGCTGGGCTACCACAGATTACCTAAGTAGTGGCCCTACTATGGATACATACGACGATATCGAAACGAAACGACGTATTGTGTCAAATATGTAAAAAGTCCATTACAATTGACTTTTTACATATTCCTCTGAATCTGAAGGGAAGAACTGTTAATGTTAGAAAATATACTTGTATGTATTTGATACACATGCTCTATCACGTGAATATCCCCCCTAGGGTAGAATAAGACTTAGGCCACGCCTCATGAAATCATAAATAGTGCCAGATTGCACGCCTGTCGTCTATTTTGAAGGATACGAAAGTATTTTTTTGTTTAAAACTAACCAGAGACACGAGACATTATTAGAATTCAATATGAGTAACCAGATAACTCGTTCTAATAATGTTAAGAAAGTCATCGGTCATTTCCTTGATCTGTAAAAAACAAACGTAAAGTAGAAGCAAAACAATTAAGCTACTAAATTAATTTGGTTTCAACTACGTGTATCTTTTGATGAAGATTAGGTAGGTACACTTGTTTAAGACTGAGGTCAGACGATAAACTATAATGTACTGTAATATAACTGAAAAAGTCCGTTCTAAACTAGTTCTTATATTCAGAATAGGTTTTTGCCAGAAAATATTAATCTTAAAAGTTTAAAAATTCGTAAACGATATTCGATTGAATTTCGAATCGTTTTAATGTATAATAGTAGTCCCCCGTAGACCGTCTCAGCTGAATACGATATGTGGTTATAAATTCTTGGTGTTTATTGTATTGACTATTATTACTGGTACTCGTAGTTATGCTTTGTCTTTTTAGGGTTCCGTAGCCAAATGGCAAAAACGGAACCCTTATAGATTCGTCATGTCTGTCTGTCTGTCTGTCCGTCCGTATGT
This sequence comes from Acrobasis consociella, assembly GCA_963555685.1. Lineage (NCBI taxonomy): Eukaryota > Metazoa > Arthropoda > Insecta > Lepidoptera > Pyralidae > Acrobasis > Acrobasis consociella. The sequence goes on from OY743122.1 coordinate 10,726,886, forward strand.
CACAGCCACTTTTTTCCGAAACTATAAGACCTATACTGTTGAAACTTGGTAAGTAGATGTATTATGTGAACCGCATTAAGGTTTTGACACAAAATTAGAAAAAAAACAGTAAATTTTGGGGGTTCCCCGTACTGAACTGAAACTCAAAAATTTATTTTTCATCAATCCCATACGTGTGGGGTATCTATGGATAGGTCTTCAAAAATGATATTGAGGTTTCTAATAGCATTTTTTTCTAAACCGAATACTTTGCGCGAGAGACACTTCCAAAGTGGAAAAAAGTGTGTCCCCCCCCCCGTAACTTCTAAAATAAGAGAATGATAAAACTAAATAAAATATATGTTGTTTATTACCATGAAAACTACCAGCGAAAATTAGTTTGAACGAGATCTAGTAAGCAGTTTTTTTTTAATACGTCATAAATCGTAAACGGCAATTTACCTTTCATTCAATCAACTCAAATATAAAAATTAAAAAAAAATACTACAAGACTTTTATATTATTTTATTTGCTACTACGGAACCCTTCATGGGCGAGTCCGACTCGCACTTGGCCGCTTTTTTTATATTTATAGCTTTAAATATTGCTTATCTTGCTCTCTAAAGATTTTAGATTATTGCGTCGCACATTAATAGATTAGTAAATATGTACCTATATATTGGGTGTCTCGTGGTACAAGTGGTATTTTTGCATACTGACTGACCTTTCAAGATTAGAACTTATCCAGAACTTTTAAAGATGAAATGAAAGGATGTTTATATGTATAACGGGTTAAAATGTGTGTCAACCGTACATTTTATACTTTTTATGGACATTATAATAAATGTCCGTGCAGTTTGAAATATACCTTAAATGGGAGGGCAGTGTGATAAAAACTATTAAAATAAATAAACCGTCAGGGCTTTATTACAACGCTTATCATCTTTTACTGCAGCCAAATTCAGACTGATCAGACTCGTTCTTGCACAGTCATGTATCCCAGTAGATTGTCATTATTCATAATGCCCGGGCATTATGGGATATTACCCAATTTATCACTTGGTCCATACATATATACATATATAGATACGTAAACGTAATTGATAAATTATTTTAAGAGTAAATTTAGTCCATGATACTGAAATTAATAGCGAAATATAAATAATATATGCATTTTGGCCTCCCATACAAGTTGGCAGATTAGTTGATCCGAGTTTTTTTAATGCATTTTTTATATTTCGAAATACCGGTTGTTAATTCGGGACAGTTGTTTAGTAATCATAGATTTAATAAAATTGAAATAGTTTTAGTATATTTTGTTAAACGTTATCTTTTACTAGAAGTAAATTGCGACTGTCAGTGTAGATTTCTTTGAATGGAACTACGTGGGTGCAGCCAACTGGTCCCGTCTTCTCTATAAAGGGAATCTCACATGACTGCAACAAGTTTCACTTAGCACGGCATGTTTATGTGCATCTGTTTGCACATTGCCGCTTGTTTGGACACCTGTACCATTGATTTCACTAAGAATGAAGTATCTATGTGGAATTGTGAAATTGAGAAGGGTATGCTAACCAACGATCAGGACTGCCAAGGAAGTATACATACTTAGATACATGTATTGAAGAAACATATTTCAATTTACAATTAGCTTATCCAGTAGTAAAAAAAAAAACTAATTTGCAAATCATTTTGAGAGATAGCCTCTAGTTGAAGGTTTCTCTGATCAGATTTTAAAATAAGGTATTACTTGATTATATATTTGCAAAAATATTAATGATCTTTATTCTCAAGCAAGCTCAAGCTTATGTGAGGAAGTGACGTCACGATGAAGATTCTTTTAATAAAGTTGGCAATGTCCCCTTTATTGTCAACTACCAACACCCACAAATGTGTTGTACATAATGTAGTACGCAAAAGTTATAACAAACAATCTTTTATACTTATATTTTCCTTTGATTGCCTTGAAGAAAGCCGCTGGTCAAGAATCGCCTCTTGTCTGAGGTAGGTCATACGACGATAATGAGACATCATTGCATTGCTTTGATTTGCCGACGATGCAATGATAGCATTGGCCAACATCTTGGGAAAGTAACATGCATACAGCATCAGCATCACGTTCACTGTGCCGTGACCTTACCACATACCACATTATCATTTATCGTGTATTCATATCGATGACTTATATATATAAATTCTAACAATCTTATCAGAATGAGTTAACGGGTTACTCACGTATAGAGTCAGCTACTGGCCGACATGTTGCGACCTCATCCGGAGGTCTTCATTAGGGCGAATGTGACTAAAAACCCGTACACCACACCGGCTCGCGACACACTGATGTTAGTTGTGGTCGCTGACGGAATCCAGGGCCGTAAGTAAGACCCAAACACTAGGACGTAAAAAATTAAATAAGCGGCCAAGTGCGAGTCGGACTCGCCCATGAAGGGTTCCGTAGTAGTATTTTTTTTTAATTTTTTATATTTGAGTTGATTGAATGAAAGGTAAATTGCAGTTTATGACATATTAAAAAAAAAACTTCTTACTAGATCTTGTTCAAACCAATTTTCGCTGGTAGTTTTCATGGTAATAAACATCATATATTTTTTTTAGTTTTATCATTCTCTTATTTTAGAAGTTACGGGGGGGGGGGGGGACACACTTTTTTCCACTTAGAAGTGTCTCACGCGCAAAGTATTCGGTTTAGAATAAAATGATATTAGAAACCTCAATATCATTTCTGATGACCTATCCATAGATACCCCACAAGTATGGGTTTGATGAAAAATATTTTTTTGAGTTCCAAGTAAAATTTATTGTTTTTTTTTCTATTTTTGTGTCAAAACCTTAATGCGGTTCACATAATACATCTACTTACCAAGTTTCAATAGTATAGGTCTTATAGTTTCGGAAAAAAGTGGCTGTGACATACGGACGGACAGACAGACAGACAGACATGACGAATCTATAAGGGGTTCCGTTTTTTCCATTTGGCTACGGAACCCTAAAAAGAAATCAATATACACATACTGATCGTATTTTCACCCATTCTCTCCTCCTCCAATATATATTGGTATAAGTATATAGCATAGTCGACATTGATTAATCAATAATTAAGCGCTATTCTAGGATAGTCTAGTCTCGGACATCGACCGTTCTATATCCGGATACTGCAGTCAATAGTTCAATACTCGATGAAAATAAATTATGCCCCATAATGCTGACTTTAACCGCGTCGCAGTTATTTTAAACCTTTATTTGTATTTTGTCTGTTTAGAATAGTTATTTATAACGGTTTTAACCTTGGTCTAAAGTATCAACTTTCGCTATTTAGCAGTAAACAGAAATGAAACAACATTGAACAGCTGCTTGTAAATATATACCAATGAGGATCTCGGAAACAGCTTCAGCTTTCGATGAAATTAGTATGTTGGAGGTTATATAAAAAATTAAATAACCGGCCAAGTGCGAGTCGGATTCGCGCACGAAGGTTCCGTACCATTATCTATAAAAATCAAGTTTTTTTTATGGGAGATCCCCTTAAATATTTATTTTATTTTGTTTTTAGTATTTGTTGTTATAGCGGAAACAGAAATATACAATTTGTGAAATTTTCAACTGTCTAGCTATCGTGGTTCTTAAGATACAGACAAACGGACAGACGGACAGACGGACAGATGGACAGACAGCGAAGTCTGTAATAGGGTCCCGTTTTTACCCTTTAAGTACGGAACCCTAAAAAAGAATAAAAATTCAACAATACTACATTTTGTGTTAAATACGTTCAAGTTTAGATATACCAGTACCTGGGAGACCGAGCTTTGCACGGTTACCCCCATTAAGATTGTTTACCCCCGAAAACCCCCATATACCAATTTTCAGCGAAATCGTTAGAGTCGTTTTCGAGATCACAGAAATATATAAATAAATATACAAGAATTGCTCGTTTAAATGTGTAAGATTTTCTAACATGCCCTGGCCGGGAATCGAACCGAGGGCCTCCAAACGGCGATCTAGCGTAGTACTACTGCGCCACGAAACCCGTCATGCTTTATATAAAAGAATAGAGTATCTTACCAAACAAATCTCTTCGATTCATCCAACTGCGACCTGAAATAATGAATGTTCCCTATACGTCCACGTCCATCGCAGCCCGGTGGACATATTCGCCTCCAGAACCCTACATTTCACCGCCGCTTTTGCCGGAATGGTATTAATAAAACATTCGATGCAGATGTGTCGGCCTTGAGGGCTTCAAACATCGGTATACCGAGATCGCGAGATCCCCAAATATCAATGCTTCGTATTTGTCACTACGGGATTCGAGTAAAACTCCAGTCTCTGCGGAATTCTAGGGGTGGCTGTTACAGTTTACATCTTAAACATCTTGCTATTTTTCATAAGTATTATCTAAAGCCTTCTTCTCATTTATTTATTAAAACTTTATTGATTTTCAAAAAACATTTTCATGCATTAACTTCGTCTTTTCCATTTCCATTTATTTATATTTTGGCCTCCATTTCTGCATTTAGCTTTGACCCGGACAGTGTCACGAAGCCTCGAATTATGTTCTTAATCTGATGAAATGACTTTTAAACAATATCAGTTCTAATAAAGAACTTTATGTATCCTAAATTATTTACAGACTTCAAGTAATGGATCCCGTTTTACCGAGATTCCGCTTCACATGCGGGATCGGAAGCTCTATCGGCCTGTTTCCTACCGATCGATACGGTATCGCTCCGAACGATAATTGAAACAACCCAGTAGAAATAGACTTTGGAAGAAATGCATCTTGTATGTTTTAGTTTCTTTTCAACTTGCATATACAAGTTGGAAAGGCGAGAGTGCAACTCTATTAGGAGTACGAAGTTTTGTTGTGCAAGATTTATTAGGTAGGTACCTACGTGTTCAAAATGAATAAGGAATTACATAGGATGACGCAATAGCCTTATTAAGTCTTGATAAGATTTTACAGGTGGAGTGATAGTCTTAGCAAAATTTATTATCATCATCAATTTTCTCAAAATGTTTTCTGAATCAATTTTCTCAAAATGTTTTCTGGAGAAAAATCGTTAAGACTGCTTCTTCTTTTTTTAACAATGGCAAATAAAATCGTCAAGATGTCAAAACGTTTATGAAATACATAAGTAGTTTTAAAGACAGAATCTAATCTCTTTGTATTATTTAACCCACAGCGTTACTTGCAAACCACAAATGTAGTGAAGTTTGATAGTTACCTTACATTATCTGCGGAAAGTAATTCCATAAGAAGTTAGACAACTTATGTAGCTACTAACTAAACGCGTACGCAGAGGTATAAACGTAATGCGATCTTTTAGGATGTAACTAATTTTGACTTACCGAGTTTTATATACGTTATAAAGTTAAAGTCAAAACTGGTTTCTGAAAATTCCCTACTGTAAATATTTAGAATCTACAAGTAGTGACCTAAAAGTTCGCATTACGTTCTACAAATATCAGGAATATGTCAAACTGCTTAATAGACTTTAAAAATGCATCTTGTACGTTTGCGAACGTGTTTTAGTTCGTTGCACATACAAATAGAAAAGCTAAGTGCAACTTTATCAGAAGTTAGAGTCTTGATGAAAAGTTTTGTTTTGCAAGTTTTATTACGTTTATTTGGAAACACACTAAATCAAGTCTCTTTAGAAAGTCGAATTTAGAAGATTAAGAATTTAGAAAAAGAGTAATAAAAGATTTAGATGTAGATGAAACATAATTAATTTAAATAAAAAAATAATGGATGTACTTACTGATAAGTGATATAAGGGGATGGATAGCAAAATTATGATCATAAAATGATAGACTCGAGTGCAAATATTGCAAAACAAATTAGAAAAGCATACAGGCTTTTTTTGTGGAGAAGCTACAAAGAGGAAACTTACTTTCAGGTGGGCCGTCTTTAGCTTAGGTGTATAATAAAGTCTTTAAAATTTAAAATTTTGCACTGATGCATTACATTTTAGCCACTTTCTGCGCGGAATCTATAAGTTTCTCCAAGTAACAACTAACGTAACTATCCCTATTGAGTGATTAATGATTAAAGTGAATAAAAACTAAGAGGTATCACATTGGAAACTTATCTTAGTGACTAATCCTTGTTGCTAAGGAAGTTAATAAAGGCCCATTAATAAAATTAATTCCCAAATAAAAAACACAATAACTTTTCATAATTTGTGATTTTCATGATAATTTTCGAGGGATCGTTTGAAATTGATCTTAAGTGGAAAGATGTGTGGCTGTTCGTGCGCTGGAAATATATCTATTTTGTATACAAATAAAAAGATTTTTTTAGGATATGAGCCCATATGGTAACACCTTAAGGGCATTATAACAGGCTAAAAAGAGCAATGGTAAATGTCAGAAAGTGTTGATAGTTTTCAAAATATTACAAAGTAGGCTTTTTTTAGTTTTTAGAATATTATTACCAAGCTATTTATTATAAATTAGAAAATCCTTTTGCGCATTTCTTAATTTTGACTAGGAATGCGCAAAAGACTTTTCTAGTTTTTAACATAATAAATAACATGCGCAAAACCCATAAATGGTCCCTGTCCACACCTGTGTATGTGTGATTTTATAATAACAGAGCAGTAAAATATGACCACCAAATGAGCAAATATCGGCGTTTATTAAAGTTATTGTCCCCTGTCATGCCGATGGAATTTTACGACACATGTCATACATAATTGGTTAGGAGCAGTGCGGTTCCCTGGGGCTCTTCACTTTACTCCTGCTGAGCGATTATGACTCTTAAAACCATTTGAATTACCTTTAATGCTCCTATATATCTTTTATTACAAAAAGTTTTTGTCGGTTAGGAAAAGTTCGTTTATCTGGAAAATATTACCTTTGTTTTGTGTTTTGTTACTCTTAAATCTTTTGGCTTTGTCGTAAAATTTAGTTGTTTACTTCGAATTTTCACGAAGTAGTAAAACATACTTCGTAGGCAATAGGACGTCCACTGCTGGACATAGGCCTCCTCCAAGGTTTTCCAAAAAGATTGATCGGAAGCGGCTTGCATCCATCGCCTTCCTGCAACCTACAATATTAATGTTAATAGTAAAATAAAGTACGAGTCGTAAGTAATAACTTAATTTATTTTTACGAATTAATTTATCACACGCGACCCACTTAGCCGCAAAGTACTTAAATATGAGTTATATTACCAAGTAATAAGCTTCAAATTGCGTCGCAAGTCACAGTAAAAAGCAATTCCCACATGAATGATCGGAGTAGAGTGGGGTCAAACGGCAAAGTTGGTAAAAAACCGGCGGCGGCAGCTGGATGGCACATGGCGGCTCGCAGCCGATGGAAAAACATTTAATAAAACGAGAACTACGAACTCGATTCTTTTTCATATTTTTTCTAGGCGATATTAGTTGGTGCCTAAGTGTTGAATGATAGGTTTCCATTAAATGTTTCTAGTTTTTATCTATTTTGATGCGCTATTTAACAATTTGCGGGATAGGTACTCAACCAGACACAGAAAAACTAACAAAAAAATTGTTGTAGTTGTAGTAGTTTCCCCATGTCTCTCTGACTGTCTGTCAGTCTGTTCGTCCCCGGTTTTACTCAGAGGCTTTTAGTACTAGAAAGCTAAAATTTGACATGTGTATGTAAGTATATCAATCACACAAGCAAAGGTTTCGCAAGTAAATCGACACCGAGCGTAGTCCACACCGGCTGCCTGAACAATCTGACATTAGTGTTGACCACTTACACACACGAAAACAACAGCAAAGAAACGCCAACAAAGTGGTAAAATAAAATCGTGACCGACACGCATACGTTAAATTACATTGATATTGTAAACATGAAGTCCCAATTTGTTCCTTCTCATTGTTCTTATATAATAAAAATGTCTTGGTTTATAGACTAAGTATTAAGTCTTTCGGCTTGTCACACCACACCATATGTGATTATCGAAGCTTCTATTCGTTTTATACAAGTTTTTATTTCTTTGATCATGATTGTCTTGCAATGTTAAATCTCATAAATAACACCTAAGTAAAATCTTTAATAATATAACGGTGTATTATATTATTAAAGTTTTTACATGTATCTTCGTGCCACGTGCTATTTAATATAATACTTAAGTGAAGAAATTCTTATTTAATTAAATAAATTTATTTAATTAAATATAATATAATCATTGTTGGTGTTTTCAGCTAAACCATATCTAACACACTTATTATAACTAGGTATAATAATGAATAACCGTCTTTTTGCTAGTAATCTCTTATCGAATCCTTCAATTACCCTAAAATAGTCCTAACATTGAGATAGACGAAAATGGCTGCTAATAAAAATAAATGTTCCTACGTGAAGACTAAACTGGGGCACAATGTTGCCATAATCGGTCATTACTCTGCCTTAATACTGTTAATGTGTCATTTGATACCAATCTCCAGCCATCCTTGTAAAGATGGCGGGAAAAATAAAACCAATTCGGCCATTTTGTCTCTCTATTTAGGTTTACCATTTTATTTCGTCTACTCTTTAAGAAGGAAATGTTTACTTCATAAAGTAATTACTTGGTATAAAGATTATTACTTGGGGTCCCAATAAGGAAATCGACCGAAGAATAGAACTCTCGGCGAAACTTCTGGTCGGTGAAGTAATTGCTGAAGGGCAGTCTGCTAACTTGTCTGAAGAAGAGACTGGTCAACGTGTGTGTGTATTTTGCTAATCCTAACCTAGGGTACTCAAACATGGTCTCTTACGGATGCGCAAAAGTCAAAATTGAAGGTTTGTTAACGAGCGATGGAACGTAGGATTCCAGGCGTCAGGCAAATGGATCGCGTAAGAAACACCACACTGCTTTAGGTGCTGCTGTAGGAGTAAAAGTAGCAAAACATAAGTGAGGCTAGGTGAGACACGTCTGCCGCATGCATCCTGAAAGACACATTACCATAAATTAGAAACCAAATTGACAAAGAAAACTAGGACGACCAAGATAAAGATACGCGGATGATTTGACCCAGTTTGAAAAGAAGTGGAAAGTGATATCAACGGACCAGGACGTATGGAAAGAAAGAAGGGAAGCTTTTGCCCTAAATGGCTATTAAAAAAAATCTATTGGCAACTCTGTAAACTTAATACTTTAAAAACACAATTTAATATTACAGATTTGGTAGTTTTGTTTTAGTATCACAGGTGTGTTGTGTGATTTTTTGATTTGATGTAATTTTGCATTTTATTTATATTCATATTCTTTATATACTTATATTCTACTTGTATTTATTTCACCGGATCGAAATTGTAAACGTTTATGTGAAAAAAGTGTTTGTGTTTCACACACAGTTTCCTCCTCAGTAAGATTCAAGTGAGATGAAAAATAGATTTCCATCGATAAAACTTGGCACCGATATTCCATGTTTTACAAACAAAATTGTCTTGATAAATTGAGGTAGCAAGGGAAGGAAGTGATGAAAAACTTGGGGAATTGTTTAAAACACCCTTTATAATTTGGATATCGTGTTTCCCGGTCGACGGTTCCCTAGAAATATGGCATAGATAAATTGTGAAGTTTACAGAAAAAAGTTTTGTAAACAACTTTCGCAAACGGTCGGAGGTTTTCGGACGGAATCGGTAATTAGGTACAAGTTCAGTTAAACTTTTGTTTGCCTTTGGGAAATTTTCACAAGTTCCTTTAGTTTACAGGCCGATTTTCGACTTGTTCCACTTTACCCGGATTTACTATTTTTCTTTCTGTTATTCAAAACGTACTTTATTTATCTTTACCTAACGTTAATTTATTTAGTTATATTTTTAACATATTTACATACAAATAATAATAATCACGTGTTCATTTCGTTAGGGGTAGACATGTAAACTGGGTCTTGCATTATAAAATGCTTGCAAAATGCCAAGCTGAAACTTGAGGTTGGGAGTGTAGGTGACATAGGGAATCCATTATAGTGATGGCTTGCTGGCTACATCGTTTACTCTCGGCATGGTTCCTCATTTTACCCAGTCCCTGGTAGAAAATCAGCTGGTACATTCCACCAGCTACTTTATAGCAAAAAGTTTTCACTTTCAGTTCGAAAAGAATCTTTGACGAATTAAATCAGTATTATTTCGGCATTTTGTACAGACTTAGGCATTCTCGACGACTAGGCGACGAACCGATGGCCAGTGGGCCAAAAGGTTTTCGAATAGCGACCTGGCAAGCGAAGCGTAGGATACCGACCCACAAGGTGGTCTGACGACCTGACAATGTCGCTGGAAGGCGCTGGATGCAAGCCGCTCTAGATCGGTCATTTTGTAATCCTTGAGAGAGGCCTATGTCCAGCAGTGGACGTTATGCGGCTGAAATGATCTTGATGATGATAGGCGTTCTCAGGTAACAATTGACATGCATATAATCTTAGGAAGGAAGCTTACATGTGCATCTTGGTTTCCAAGCGGTGCAGCTAAGGATGTAGCCAAGAACGTGCTAGGGTGAGAAGAAGGAGGTAACCCAAAGGCAATAAGGGCTATTTCGCAATACTCTCGTATGCAGTCGAATGTAGCTATTGGCATGTTAGCTGACAAACAATGCGACAATTAAGCGGCGGATGACCGTAATTAAGATCTGCCTCCAGTTATTTGAGGGAAATGCGATGACACACACAAGTCACACTGTTTGTTTTTAGAGTGAGTGGTCAACACTGGTGTCAGATTTTTCAAGCTGCCTAAAGGCATCTGTCATAGCTGATCCAAAGCCATAAAATGATGACAGTCGGGACTAACAGCTTTATGTGCCTTCCGAAGCCTGTAGGTGCTCAAGAAACTTTCCTCACGAGCACGTCGTCAGACTTCCCTGAAAATGCAGTCACAGCATCACAAGCTCAGCAGCAGGATATTTGTGTGTATAGGCCTTTATTTTGTATAAGAACCTAAATTTATGAGATATAACTGTTTGACAGATAACTAAGCGATAAGATCCCGTCTGTATACATACATCCGTCTGTTCAAACTTAAACTCGGAAACTATTCATCCGATTTTTAAGCGGTTTTCACTTGCAATGTAATGCAATATATTTATTTTCATGTAATATTAACATAGTATCTATTAATACATGCAATTAAATATCCGTGCAAAACCGGGGCGGGCCGCAAGTAAGCAATAAAAGTTCGCTGAAACTCAACAACAGACAGCCCCATAAAACAAACCACTTGAAAGCGACAATTTATACCAAAAGCGAATAGAAGTGACTTCCAATTTAGATAATAAAATCTCAATGGAGCATGTGCTCAGTTCGATGAACCTCATGACAGGGTATCATGTACATGCACTCAGCATTGTCTGTGCAAGTGCAACACAAACAATGCGGGACAATCAGCGGCGGAGATCTGCGGATCTCAAAGCGCATCCGTCACAGTATTTTTAACAGTGATCTATATGGGACTTGCCGTGTGGTTTGTGGTTTGCAGAGTTGAACAGGGCCACTCCAAGTTAAACTAATAACTGCACGAAAAATGATTGCTTTGAAACGCATATCTTACATTCTTACAACGGATGCAATAGGGAGGAGAGCCACATTAAGTACTAAAAGTCTGCAAAATAAACAACAGAGAAAGGTTAAAGAAAAGGATAGAACGCGTGAAAAATGATATGGATAAAAATAATGTGACAAGTACCATGACAATTCGCCGTGTGGTTTCCGGCAGAGTAGAATATGGCCACTCCTAGTTCTCCCGTGGATGTTGTAGAAGGTGACTTAGGAAATAAAAGCTAAACAAAGCTTATAAACATTATTGAGACTTCTCCGACCAGTCTGGCCAGCGAGGAGAGTGTCGGCCAAAGTTCTCTGGCTATCGGTCAACAATGGTATTTTTTAAAAATAAATAATTAACTTGGTTGGATACCTACTTGCGTATGCTTCCGTTAACATGTCAGCAATTAGTATTGTAATTAATATCAGTATTGCTAGCTGAGATTGCTAGTACTGCGAGATCTGTATTTTTGTACATCATACTATTAATTTTTCTTGTATAATACAAGAAAAAAATAACAAAATGTGTTTATTTATCACGTTGTATTTCAAATTGTATTATTAATTCTTATCTTTTTATTCGATATACACAATTATAAAATTACTGTTTACTCAAAACTTATATTGAATGACATCATGACATGTATGTAAATGTAAAAGCAACATCATATGATAGGTAATGTTTAGAAACTATATATGCCGTCACGTTTCCCGTCATAGAGCAAAAGTACCGCTTACTGTATTGAGGCTCATATTATGGAGAAAGTATCGTGTATACGTGATCGGCCGATATGCCTTGGCATTATAGGATAACAGGTTAAAACGAGCTGGTATTACACCCACATTATCTTGCGGTCTGTACTTAAACGTAAACTTTTACCTTTTACTTTGTTTACTACCTATACAACTAAGTATTAGGTATTCTAAGTAGTAGCGCGTTTGTGTTACAACCCTTTTATAACTAGGTGCCCATCCCGCCTTCACGCGGGTATGTCTTTTACAAAGTTTTATTTCGTTTCACCAGTCCCGTTGGATACACAACGGGACAGATGAAATTATATAGCCTGTCTATCTGTAGTCAATCAAACACATACATAAAACAAGAATTTATTTTTATTTAAATAATTACTTCTTTCATCTTACCGCGTTTCTGGTTGAATCCTCAGCTGTGCGCCTTTCCCCTTCTAAACTATGTGGTCTAAGTTTTCTTTGGCTCTTTAGGTAGATTTAAAAAAAGTATCGTATACTTACGTATGATTTCTTTTCTCTGATTAGCTCTGATCTAGAAATAATGACGAGGATACAACGCATTTAAATTTAGCGTGACATTACTATCAGGAGGTATTTTCACCAGAAATTGACGTAAATCGCCCCCACTCTGTAACTTCGATGCGCTGTATCTTTGTGAATTTTTACTACTTAATTTTGGAGTTTTGGAATTTCTAGTTGACGGACTAAATTAAAATAAAACACCCAGTCCATATCCCTATTAGCAAATAATCCTACTTCCTACTTAATATTACAAACGAGAAATTAAGTTTGTTTATTTGTTTGTTTGTTACCACTTCACGCTTCAACCACTGAACCTATTAAGATGAAATTTAATATGCATATAGTTGGATACCCAGGGAAGGATATAGGATAGTTTTTATCCCGAATTCTCCCAAAAAATGCACCTAATCATTTACCTTCTAATGCTCCGTTCATTTAGCATCTGAGACTCACAGAACCTGCTTATGGTTTTTTGTTACCAAAAGTGCACGAGCTAGTGTTTTATCGATACTTGGATTTAAAAAGCACAAGGTTATTCTTTAAAAAAAGCTAGTATTACACTATAACTCCCACATTATCTCGCGAGCCATAATCGTAAAATGTAAGATTGCTCTTTTATTTCCTTGATTGGTTCTTAAGAACTCTTAAAGGCATAAAATCTTGTAAAATGTTAGTGTTATTACTTCAACATAGACGCTTTTGTAAAGAAAACTTGCTATTTAATTATTATTTTTTATTTTCAATATAATTATAATAAATAAACGAACATAGAAGTATGATATATAGTAAAGTGCATCCTCTACCAACAAGAGCCATTAATCTCAGACGAAATAAGTAGAAAAAGTATTTAAATACACATATACCCAACTAAAGGTCACCTTTAATTGGGTATATGTATTAAGATGACTAGAAGAGATTGCTATGCGATAAATTCGCCTTTGTATAAACATAATTCTGTTATCTTTTTTATGTTTTTTGTATTTACCTATCATTACGGTGCAATAAAGTGTGTTTGTATTGTATTTTAAATAAATTTAACTTTTCTAATTACAAAGTAGATAAGCATTTGCTTCCTTTGGATTACAATGCATTACCTAAATTGCTTTACATACCATTATTTGAACTTAACTAAAAATATCCAGGTCCATTTACAGAAGATCGAATGCGATATCTAAATCATACAGTATATCTAATGGTGGCTCCTCAATATCCCAAAGATATTGCTCACAAAAGACTTAGAAACGTTTTCGTGGAAAAACGCTGCATCAGCGTAAAAAGTACAATGGCTGGAGGGCCCACAATACGTCCCTCTGAGTAGTGAACTGATCACTGCGAAAATAACAAATGAATTGAGAAAATCCCATCCCTGTAACATGACCACCCTAAAATGAACTCCCTTTATAAAGAGCGTTTGAAATATCGTATTCCGGTGGTTGTTACATGTAATCAGGCAAACAAATATTCAATATAGCAACAACTATTAAAATTGTTACATTTAAGTAAACAATAACCTCATATTCATAAAAATAAACAACCGTTTGCTAAATCTATCTTAATTAAAATATGTTTAGTCCCTTCTCTCTTTCTATCTGAAAAAGAGAAAACGAGACAAAGGGACAAGTTGTTCGCTTTTGACAAAGAATGGAGTGAAACGGCTGAAGATAGAAGTAATTGGAGACAAAAGGGAAGGTTTTTGCCCAACAATGAGCTTTAAATGGCCTAAAAAATAATAATATACATCTGGGAATAAAATAATCTGAAAGTGTATAAGTGTATATGTCTACTTAGGTACAGCGAGTCCGTTTTAAATTGGATATCCGAATAGTTACCTACTGACCTTCTACCTCATATAAAACGGGTAAACTTAATTTTCTACCTAGCATATTTATTATTCATACCGTATTACTGTCTTTTTTTGTCAATACAAGGAAAAGGATAGGATTGGTCCATTGTCTGACGACCCTGTGGCCTAGTGGTTATCATGCAAGGCTGTTACACTAGAGGTCCCAGGGTTCGATCCCCGGTCAGATAAAGATGGTAAATTTTCTTTTTCAGATTGACCGGAGTCTTGGATGTTCATATGTCATCTATGTATATTTTTTTATGAAATATTAGTATCTTTGAGTTAGTATAGTAGTTAGTATACACAAGTCTCGAACTGACTTTGGGGCTAGCTCAATCTGTGTGACTTGTCCGTATATATTTATTATTTAGGTTTTTAAGGTATTACATTTTCCGAATATATTACTGTACATTGATAACTAGAAAAACTTCCCTTTCGCGTTTGCATTTCTGCCAATTATTCAATTTTTATATGATTTTTGTGACCAGCAAAGAAATTTCTATCCTAAAGCCATAAATAACTCATAATTGTGTACACCGGGTCGTAAATTCTTAGCAAACCGCAACGTTCACTCCACCACTAACTCCATCCAATCTAAACAGAGGAACGTCACAACCGCCAGCGATGAGAACCGAGCAGGCGCTACACTTTCGCTACATTTTCGCTTTCAAATCGACCAGTGGGGCATTCAGAAAATTTAATTTCCGTTGACAGATCGAACCATTTCGCCCGATGTGGTGATCGCGGCCCTAATTGGGTCAACCCTGCGGACAATAGGCTCGGAAAATGTTATTATTAGTGGATCTCTCCTTGTCTCGTTCGCAGTGCCGGTTCTAGTGCTTACAGCGTCCTTGCGCAGTATTTTCTGTTATCTAAGCGAATAGGGCTGTGGACTAGAACAATTTTTTTGGCTCATTAGTTAGATAGATTATTAAAAAGTATGGTATACGTATTTTTTCTTTTTTCTTATTATCAAATAATGACGAAGACTGCGCATTTTAATTTCGCATGACGTCATGATTGGCTACGATTTTTATCCAACGGTGACGTATCGCTGCCAATCCGAAACTTCGAAGTGCTGTATCTTCGTGAATTTTGACTACTTTGCTAAAAGAAAAAACATAGGTCCTTTATTTTAGGCCATAAAATTATATATGTTATTTAAAGATGTTAA
Organism: Acrobasis consociella; assembly: GCA_963555685.1. Classification (NCBI taxonomy): domain Eukaryota; kingdom Metazoa; phylum Arthropoda; class Insecta; order Lepidoptera; family Pyralidae; genus Acrobasis; species Acrobasis consociella. The sequence continues at coordinate 10,742,661 of OY743122.1, forward strand.
AGCATTTAAATATGCTTCATAAGAAACCTTAAGTCAGAGATTGAGGTAGTGTATACATATAAATTGCTGGACATATCTTCTGGAGCTTCCCTCAAGGATTTAAAAATGATCGATCGTTGACTTTCTGTGGCTGATATGACAAGAGAGGTTGCATCTTCAATACAAGATGTCTGTTAGTCGACTTAGGTGCTTAATTGTTCAAAGCGCAGTTGCAGAGGTAGCTAACACTGACTGACACACGGACAAGAGCCTGGCTCTTACAAATAATAACCCTTCCGCTTCTACATTTAAATTGTATTAATTAAAATAAACGCATGCAATAACAATTTTGGCATTGAAAATTCCACAGCCTTGTCCAATTTTCACATTAGTATATAAATTTAGGAAATGTAGTAAGTAACTATGCAGGTTTCCTCACGATATTTTCATTTTTTTAAAAGCAAAAGTTGATTGTTAAAATTACACATCAAAGCAAATCCAGATGTACAAGTCGCGCCTAGTGAGAATCCTCGTGCCTTACGGCCATTGCCTAAACCGCTTTGACATTGTTGTTTCCAAATAATATTCATATCACCTCGATATCCACTGCCCCTTAATCATTAGTGCCCTGGGCAGTTGTTCAATCTGACCGTCCATTAACGTCGCCATCAGTTCACTCACTCACGTTTATCAATCATCTCGAACTTCAAACTTTTCGCTATCCTGACAAAAGCTCCGGGCAGCAAAATGAGATCGTAAAATTGCATTATAAGCATCAAGTTTTTGTTTTAATCAAAGTTAAACGTAGAAATACGTGTTGTTATTGTACAGAATGAAATTGCATTCTATTGTAGACTAGACGTAATATTATGACGAATTACGTCTCGAATAACTCTCTTTGTCTCTGTAATGGTACGCTTATAGCCGTCAAAGCTATGCAAGTTAATTAAACTGGTGTAATAATACCGAATTACTATATTATTGCATTGTTTGAGAAAGTCTTTGTAAGTGCTATGCTAGCCCGAAAGTAAATGAGCTTAGCTGTAAATATGGAAACAGCATTCGCAAAACTAGAAACGTGAGTGGTTTAGTTTCAAGATAGGTAAGTACCCATTGGGTGTGAAATAAATTTTCTTGTAAAGATGGAATACTAAAAATGTAGTGAAAGTCGATTAATTTTGTTAGATCAATTTAATAGACAAGGCGTGTAAACCTACTAATATAGTACATATTATTCTTACAATTAAAGCGCAAACAATACCCATAAGCAAGCGACACAGATCACCCGATTACATCGTCAAATCCCTCTAATTGACTGTACAGTCCGCCAATTGGCGTTTACCTGTTTGTGAACTAACTTAACCGTTAGCATAATGCGCGATTCGCATAATGTCTTATTCGTAGAACGTCCTAACTGCATATAGTTAGAGTTTGATCGTACCCAATTTTTAAATGCACTATACATCCTTATAGAATCTAATCGTCAACATTAACTTTAATTTTAAACGTTTGTGGTTTTTGCTCCTGTTTCTTTTCTTTCATTAGTAATATTTCCTTCAGAGTAGACGGAGTAGATGATCTTTCAAGCCAAATATCTAGGCTAACATTCAAATTGTCCTGCCTTTTTTTAAAAGACAGTTTTCCGTAGTACATTTAGAAAATTTAAACAAATTGCGAATATAGAATGTTCTGCGAACGGGACGGATCGGGAAAGCGCGGTAACAATTTTGGCATTGGACATTTTGACATTCCGGGAATTTGAACATTTTGCGAATCGGACATTCCGGGTCTACCAACTAAACATGTCAATCAATCGGATCTGTCTCAGCAAATAACGAATAGTAAAGATTAAGTCTCCAGGGTGCGAAGAAAAGGAATCTAATCAAGGGTTCAATTTACACAAATCGCTCGGAGCACTCAAACGTGTGAAGTAAGAATGTCTTCGTTAATCCAAGCCATAGATTACGTTGGCAGGCTAATAAAGAATGGCAGAGGACCTTTCAGGTCAATTGTAGATGAAAGCTTAGCCTCGAGATTAGGTTCAAGCTTCAGTACGGACTCTTTTGTCTAGCCTTTGCGTTAATACAAATAATTTCTCAGATCTATGAAGTGGATTCTGTGGTAATTGGTCTTGTTGCTTGTACAAAAGATTTCAAGATGTTTTTTTTATTGTCTCCTATCAAGTTTTGGACAAAGGTTTTCTTTAAAACATATTTCAAAAGCTTTTTAACCGTACGACCGAAAGTTCAATGTTGCTTTACTTATTTATAAATATTTTTTTTAATGAGAATCTATTAGTCCAAAATGCAAGTATACTTACAGTTACATGACATCTAAGCAGTAAGCCTTATACGAGTTTAGTGAACGTCGCTTTTGTTTCATTTTCTTTCGTCAAAATAAATTGTCTAGGTTCAAAAGCATATTAATAAAATGGCTAACAACAGATTTTGATTTCATTTGAATCCTGGGATTTTTAAGCTTGAGATTAAAGAGAAGTAATATAAATCTCAAGTATCACTTACGTAAAAATAAGAATGCTCTAAATTAGTAAAAATACCTTGGAACTAATAAAGATAAGGTATATGTTTTTAAATTGGTTTTAGATTTTTAAAAAAACAAAGCTTAGAAGATAATAAGTTTGAAATTTCATCGTTAAAAATCAAGCTCACGTTTTTATCCAAAGGCCAGTAACATTTTCTAGGTTTGAGCACATAATACTTTGGTAATATGTAGTACCTACTAAAGTATGGTTTGAGTGACAGTGGACTGATGTATATTATTGGAACATGAAGCCAATCCATACATTTAAGAAAAAAAATCTAGGTCTATGAGCCAACGTACCTAACATCATGTGTTGTTTTGAAAAATCTAAAATTCTTCTTGAATATCCCTATATACTGCTAATGTATTTAAAACATACGAAGTTCCACAAAAAAGTACAGTTTTAGTTTCAAGGTGATTTGGATACAATTTATGTTCTTGAATGATACCTTCGGCAGCGAGATTAAATCTGCGGTCGTAAACCACAATTCTTCGCCCAAAACGTATCAAATGTCACCTAAGATTGAATTTTAATAAAATCTTGACGCATCGCATGTAATCCGATCCATATAATTGGATCACGCGTGAACGCTATTAGTTGCCATTACATGAATGTATTCACAGATGTTGCCAGTTAGTAAAATTGTATTAATTCAACATTTATAGAGATGTGAAATCTGAAGGACTGAAGGTCGAAAGATTCAATCAGTTATTTTCGGTCGTTAGTCTTTTGCGGCCAGACAGTGCGAACAGCTTATACATAATATGTACGTATTGTATAGCTTTTGTATTGTGTACAATTCATGCAGTCATTGATGTTATATGGTCTGTGTTTGCCTTATTTGTAATGATTTGATTGTTGAGTTAGGCTGCTGAACTTGTTTTAATCCTTAGAATTGGGAATCTTAGGTGGATTAGTATGAATTTGTATTATAACACTAGCTAATATTTATTTAATATTTGTTTTTAGATATTTATGAGTATATTTAGGTTTAGGATCTCTCATATTGCTAGGGTATGAATACTTTGTATACCGAACGTTGGAAGAACGAAGAATGAAAAGTTTCATTGTTTTATAAGCGTTTTAAACTCTGCATGGTTTTGAAAAATAACGTTATACTATACAAGGTATTCATGTTTATGTAAAAAGGTTTCTTAAAAGATTAAGGTATTTACGTCTATTTTAGATTGATTCCCATTTAAATCAGACTTTAAAAATCTTGTACGAACTATAAAACAAACACTCAAGAACAAGTTCCTCAGTTTCCTAGCAATAACCCTTACAATGTGAAAAGTTAGGCATACAATACAGTTATTGTGGATTGGGTAAACATTGGTAGACGGGCGCGCTACGCTTGATGTCCCTCCCACTGAGTGGGGATATACGGAGAAATACTTGGTACGTGGCCGCGGCATTGTCTTCTGATAAAGTTAATTTTCCCATTCTTTTAGAAGTTGAACGACTGGGAACTTTTGTATCGAATCATTCTTGCGATACTTCAGAGTCTGATATATAGCTTTATGTCTGTTTTGTGTCTAGCTGTTCATGGTTCGATACAATTTCTTTTTATAGAGTTTTATTTATTTGGTTTGTTTGCATTCTTATAATTTATTGTTAAAGATTTTGATAAAGGTATAGTTAATCTATGTTGACTGTACATCAACCATAAAACTCAGAGTAATCGATTTACGAGTTCACTATTCTAATTTTGTCAAAAATACTTGCTTTAGAGCATTGCACTTGATAACTATTCACTACATACATTCGCTTTTTTTAGATCCAAAAGTCACGTCCAAGCACGAGAGCTTGTAATAGACGACCCACTTGCTATTTGTTTCTTGGAGCACCGTCAAGAATCTTTTGTAGTGGTTGATCCGTATTTACTACTCCTAACAATATCTGTAATATTTTAACTTTGCTATTAACACTACCCTATCGTTTTTCAGCTCAATATTACTCCGTATGTCTTCTTGCTCGAATAAACGTTTTAGTATATATTCTCCATAGAAAGATGGTTTCGCTCTTAAAAAAATTTGCGCATTACTGGTTGAATATACATAATCGGATCATGAGATTTGTATGGAGGGAAATGAGCGTTTATCTACTAACGCGGCCAAAATCTGGATTAAAAGGTATGTTTATAGGTTTATTTATTTCTATCAATGAAACTGAGAAAAAATGGATCCCCACGGGAGACCAGCGTCTTTCGCATTCATTGTTCGTTCGTGATACTAAATGTGCCGAGCGAAATTTATATAATTTTGTTTGAAATTAATGAATTTGTATAGAAAAGGTCGATGCCCTCTTTTTAAGTGATGACTGATGATGTTGTCTACGTATACCCTTATTACTTTATAACATCGAAGCCTGCTGAAGACAAAAGATCTGGATGGAACTAGACATTTGGTTTGAGACAGAAAAAAACTAAAAATAGAAGCAGTCGATTGAAAGCGACCGCAGTTTTCGACAGACGATATCTTTTGGCAAATTGATCGTAGATACAAAAGCGTTCCTTCACGGAACCTTTCGCCGGCGGCCCGTCCTGTCAAGCCCTGAAACACAATGCCCCAACCCAATACCTACAAGGCCCTTTCAATTGTTCGACTACCGACGTATTTGAGGCCAGTAACAAATGGTAGCGATCACCGATACCGTTCGGCGAGAAGTAAAGAAATAAAAAGAGTTTAGCCAAAGTTTAATTTCCGCCGTTGGCCGACTGAATTTGGGAAAATATATTTCCTTCGCATAAAGAGGAACTTTTTAATTGAGTTAATAAAATAAAGACTTATCGATTGCATATTGAAAAGACACTTGCGGTATCTCTATTTGAATCGGCGCCTTTTTGTATGTTTATGGAATGGAGACGGGACGATTTCTTCAGACAAAGGAGTGTAAATACGGGGGAGTGTGGGAGGGAAGTCGGGAGGTCACGTCCGGCAGGACTGGTTCACGCCTCGCTGCCTCTGCCGCTGACGCTGGCATCCTTCCCTCCACGAAGAATATTCTGACGCGTTAATCCTGTTTGTTCATTCTTTGGCAAACTAACCATTTATGGTCTCGTATGTGAGCTTTTGGGCAAACTTTTGTGCGGTGTAGCGCTACATTTGATTATTTTAGTTACGAATATATTTATTGTAGTAAAGTAAGTAACCATTAGTGATACAGATACATTTTCACGTCTATATCCCTGACGGGGAGACAGAGCCCGGGGCCGTAAGACCCAAAGGCCACGCTTAGCGTGGGCGTTAAGATGGGAAAGGAATCAAAATAGTGATGGATTGCTAGCCGCATCGCCTGTTATCATGATTTAAATCTCGCGGATTATATAACCATTATTGGATTCAATGAAATTTGTAGATTTTGTCAGTGTTGCCACTACACACAAACTAACTACAACCTGTTAAGTTTCAGTACAATACAGCAACAAACATAGTTTGATGTTTTATATACATACAAACTATCACGTGTACATCCCTAATCAAAATATCTTCTATCGAGTTAGTATTTTCGTTTTTTTCTGAAATAAAGTGAATTAATTGTAAAGAATATACAATTGATAGAAGAAATAGCTATTTTTAAATATTAAATATGGCCCCAAATTTCATGTTTCATCATTATGAATAATGGTCCTAGAGAATTTTAAGGTTAAAGTGACTTTTCTCCCTTGGGATCTCCTCTATTCGACTCCATTTAATTATTAATCATGCCGGCCCCTGAATCTGTAAAATATTGAAAGAGGTCAGGCGGCGATAGTAACTAAGTACTTATTTATGAAAGTGTTTAACTATACTGCCCCGGGTTATTTTAAATAAATTTTACTTTGAAATTATCGTCTGATGGGCTGTTTGCTTTTAGATCTTTTAGCTTTTAGATCTTATCTTTAATGTTTATTTTTTATCTTCTATTATTAATATTGAAACTATCGTTGAATTTTATTAATCTAAATTTTAAAACGCTATTATATTCGATTAACGTAAAGATAAAATTGAAATGTATTACATAGATAATAATAAAGACCTAAATTTTTATAAAACATAAAAATGTAATGTTTTATAAAGTAAGTAAGAAGGTACGACTACATGTATTTGCAAAAGTTATTGTTATTTATTATAGTGCACTTCGGTGCTCCAAGTTTTAAAAAAGTTACTCACCAGCTTTAAAAAAGTTAAACTTAAACCTATCTTTCGTGAAGAGTAGAGATAAAATTTAAATAAAACTATTAAAAAGTGTCTTATGAATGTTTTAACTTTAATGTTTTAAGAAAAGAACACTAAAGCTACAATTTTTGAACAAATTTATCCAAGATTCTGTGCCTAATGCTGAATTTAAACACATTGATTATTTTTCATATCACAAATTAAATTGCAAAACAGGCAGTCAAAACAAGAACTAACTTTATCGGTCCAAATCAGGGTAACATCTAGTAAAGTGATCCTATCTTATCCGTCAATGTCAACTTGATTTGGGTGGATAATGGATTAAACCTAGTAATATAGTCAGTCCATGTTTTATTAAAAGAGCAAAATTTTCAGAGTCTAGTTCAACAATCCGGCGTTTGTATGTATGTTTGTTCGACGACAAATTAAGTCATTTTTATGGGATCTTCATAAAATTTTGTGGGCGTATATATGGGCTTAGCACAGGACCGAGATGGGTAGCGTCGACGAAGAGAGGCCTATGCTCAGCAGTGGGCGGAAGAAGAGCTGGGATGATGATGATGATGATATATGTGTAATTGTTAGAATATGAGCCAATTCACTCAAGGGGTTACCGAAATATATGGGTTCTTCGTGAGTTTACAGTTCGGTGGTACTTGGATGGGTGACTACAAGTGGTATAAAAAATTCTGGAGCTCTTCTGTGTTTCAGAAAGCACGTATAAAGCCGTTGGACCCGGCTGTTATCATTGTACGACAATCGTTAAGCTACGGCAGATGCCTTTAGGCAGCTTGAAAAATCTGACACCAGTGTTACACTTAAAAACACGAATAACAAACAAGTTCAGGGCGAACTACTAGTTTATAGTGTACTAGCTGTGCCCGTGGGGTTCGCGTTCCGTGGGAGTTTTGGGATAAAATCTATCCTATGTTCTTCCCTGATATCAAACTATATCCATATCAAATTTCATCTAAATAGGTTCAATGGATGAAGCGTGAAATGGTAAAAAACAAACAAACAAACAGATATACAAACTCACTTTCGCATTTATTAGTAGGATATGAAATAGGACACTGAAACACGCCTGTCTTCTACTTAGTTTCGTCTAGTACCTAACGGTTTAAACTCTAACCTAAACCATCTCTAACTCAGGAAAACGGCTGAGATAAAATTTGAATAATGCCAGTCTTTATCGCGTAATTCATTATTATTGTGAGGATAGGAGCTCGCATCGTCCCGGATATCGGGGTTATTGTTTGAATACTGATTACAGATAACAGACGCCTTTGTTTTTTGTCTTCAGGAAGAGATAGATGATAAATCCTAATTTGTTTCCTGGAGATATGAGGTAGGAAGTGAATGGGAATAAAAAATAATGCTTTTTTTTCAAACCTTTGTTTACAACTAACTTTACTTCACACTTATTTACGGTATTTTAAGAATCCCTTTACCCAAAACTTCTCCATCCAAACGTAGTCTACGTTTAATTTTGAAACCACATGTCAGATTTCGGTAAAAATTGGTAATTGTACAGAAATTGCAATTATTTAGGGTAATAACTGGTTTCCTACTGTAAAATTATGAACTGGAAAGAAAATATAACAGTTTAGAAGTTTCCCATACTGATGGTCAAAAATGATATAACACATATATTCTATTTAAGGTTCATATTTTTACCATCGGAAACCAGTTATTACCCTAGATAATAGTAATATCTTTGAAATTTTGCCGAAATCGGGCATGTAATTTCGAAATAAAACGTAGACTACGTTTGTATGAAAAAATTGTATTTTGGTCTAGGGTAAGGGGACTCTTAAGTAAGGTAAATAAGTATGAAGTAAAAGTGAAGTGTGGTTTCCAGCAGAGTAGAATAGCACCACTCCAAGTCTTTCCATGGATGTCGTAGGAGGCGACTTAGGAAATACAAGCTGAACAAAGCTTATAAACATCAATGAGACCTCTTCAACCAGTCTGGCCAGCGTGGAGAGTGTATGCCAAATCCTCTGGCTGCTCAGACCAAGTTTGGCTCTGGTAGTACAGAGAAAGTCTTGCTCCTGCAGTGGAGACTAAAAAGACCTAAAGATAGATAGAGAGATAGAAGGTAAACGATTTTGTAACAGCCTCGGATCAATAAATCTTATATTGTGGTGCACTTTCAAGATTATCGGTTACATACCTTTAGGCTAAGGAATGACATACAAAGTTACAGTTAATCCTTAATAATGCGAAAGTAAGTTTGTATATATGTTTGGTACCACTTCATGCTTACAACTACTGAACCTATACAGATAAATATGGATATAGAATCCAGGGAAGGACGAAGGATAGTTTGTATCCCGAAATTCCCACGGGAAATGAAGCCCACGGGCACAGCTAGTAACTTATGATAAAGCATGATTTTTGTTTATCGTATGAAGTAGACCAATTTATTACTATATAGGGTTTATGAATCGGTTCGCTCTGACTGATTGAATTACATCAAAATCACAATTAAATATTGGTTTTGTTTCTGCCTTTAGTTTATGGACTTGAATAAATCATAATCTGCACCTGCACTGCATTCTTGAATATCATAGATATCAGAACAGGCAAATAACAACGGCATGGCTGTTGCATCTTTATTCAAAAGTACTTTTAGATGGTGCATGCAAATCCGGGCACTTCCTTCCGAGCAAAAAGTCACGCGTCGGTAGTAAAAGCGGGTAGACGTCGCGTGGGGGCAGGGGGGCTCTTGTAATTATAACGCTTCGTTTTTCTGCTGTCCTGGTACTTCAGATCATCGGTACTTATGGCGCTTTCATCTTTTCGTACTTTTTTCTCTAGGATTTCCTGCGTCTTTTATATTTATAAAGTGTCCTGAGAAGTGCAGTGTTTATAGTATTTTTACTACTCCTGTACTGTTCTGTCTTTTTATAGTCACGAACACTAATATAACAACATAACAGCACATGTGTCGTTATTTCGTCAAAAAGATACTCCTAGCCTGATTCTGAAATCATATTATCAATGTTCTTATATTAGTGTTCGGGACCATTTAAAACACAGAAAACAGTACAGGAGTAGAAAAAAATCTTATTAAATCAGTATTTTTTAAAATCTTTAGATTATAAAAAAGAAACAACTTCTTTATATAATTTGGGTTTTTGTCTGAACAACTTTTTATCCTAAAAAACTTCAACGAGTGACACGCGAGCTCTACAACAGCTCACGAAACGTCTATACTCGTAGTCACATCCATTAGATACTTAAACGAGTAGGTACATCTCACACAAGTTTATTTGCCAGTGATGAGTGGCGGAACTACATATTCCAACTGATATTGAGTGGAATTCATACTCGTAGCGCCATCTATTATTTGTCAGGCAATTTAATAAACCTGACTTTCAAGCGTTAACTCCCAATAAACATAGCTTTTCTATCATGAAACCAGCAAGGGCATCTTGCTTTCACGTAAGAAAAACCACAAACCACATCGAAATATTGGTTCAAGAGCTACAGAGAGACAGACACATAGTTAGACTGACATTAACGTGATTCTTTGTCTGTTTGTCTTATGACCCAGCAAATCCAAGCATCAAGGCAATTGAGAAAATCACTGAAGTAACAAATCCTTCTTGGACCGTTTCACGATCGCACTATGCAACGCTAGATATGCCTGAGATTTATGAAGTATAGAAAATCCCTTTTCAAATTCCAACAATGGGCTGACTTGAACAAAATGGTCCACCTGAGTCGAACAAAATGCCTGTCACGGAGGCACGGGCGTTTCGAGAATTTCTAGCTAATATTAATCGCGGAGTAAAAATGCTTTGTAAACTTTTACAGTTACTCTTATATCCGGAGAACTTTTCTGAAATCAGTATGCGTATGTAATTAAATTCTAACAATCACACGGCTTACTAATTTTATCACACTAATATTATATAGGCGAAAGTTTGTTTATGTGTGTGTGCATGTTTGTTATCTCTTCAAGCGTAAACGGCTGCACCAATTTTAATAAAATTTGATTTATGCAGGAAGCTAAAACCCTTGATTAACACATAGGCTACTTTTTCCGCGGATAACAACGCGGGTCGCAGCTAGGTTATAGTATTTTATGCAACAGTTGTATAAGAGGGTTCAAAATATGCGAGTGGCGCAGGTTACGATGCGAGCTTTAGCGTTCTTTTGTTATCATATTATCAATGGTCTTATATTAGTGTTCAGAACTATTTAAAAGACAGATAACAGTACAGGAGTAGAAAAAATAAATAAATGCTATCTCAGTAGTTGGCGTAAGAGGGGCTGAGATAATGATGATGATGAAATAAATAAATCCTTATCCTTACTAATATATTATTGCGAGAGTAACTTTGTGTGTCTGTCCGCCTGTTCTATATTCACACTTCAACCATTGAACCGATTCAGATGCATTTAAGTAAGGATGTAGTGTGAGACCCCAAAAAGGACATAGAATACTTTTTATTCCAGTAGTATGAGGTTGTTGGAGTGTTAAAATTCAGGGCAAAAAATATAATAAATAAAAGTTGGGAATGTGGAAAAAGAGAATCAAAAAGTGATGGGTTACCGTATTACCTATTGACATGATTCATATTTCCACCCGTTCTCTAGATTGCCTTTTACAATATGTGCGGAAAAAAACAGCTAGTATCAACGTTTTTTCTTTTTCTCCTAGCATAGGCGTGTTAATTCAATATCAAATTATGCTTGCATCGGCCTTTCCCAGTTTGGCGTCCGTTAAAGCTTTTCCATGTGGCCCATGGGAGGTCACGACCCGGTGCAGTTTCCCGATGGTGGAATATGAAGACTGACTATCCAACCACTATATAAACATCAATCGAGTACGTATTGATATTTATGTTACCTAAACAAGATGAATTTCACAATGTTTGTTTGTTATACACGCAAATCATATCAAACTTCAATACAGACAAATTACCCTGTTTGTTTAAACAAGGTGTTTTGGAATACATCAAGTGATATCATACATATAGATTGAGTACCTACGGCATTGTTTACATGAATTATGTATCGAATTGGAGCTCGTATGTAGATTGACTGTCAGAGCAAAACAGACAAATTGTGAGATAGTAATGTTAAGGTTGATATGTTATTATTTTAATGTTTTCAAGGTTTATCATCATCCTCATCATTTCAGCCGCATAACGTCCACTGCTGGGCATATGCCTCTCCCAAAGATTTCCAAAATGACCTATCTAGAGCAGCTTGCATCCATCAGCGCCTTTCAGCGACCTTGGTCAGGCTTGGCAAAAAACGATATTAATCGCGGTAAGTCTCGTAATACTAATAACAGTAATTGTGACCGTGAAACTCTAAAAGCATAGACCTTGGTTAGGGTTCAATTTATTTTAAATGCACAAAAAGAGGTGATGTTATTAAAGCATATCCGTCGTCTTATATTTATTGGTTTCTTCAATATATGTTAAAAGTTTGTTCAGAGTTGACAACGTGTTTGAATTACATAATTTATTAAAACGGGAGTGGTCTAATTAAGTACTTAAAGAGTGCAATTTATTACCAAAAGGTCTCATGTTATACATACATCCTTCTTTGAGTTCCTAGAACACTATAAACCTATGCGTTTGCTTATTTCCATCAATCACTACTTGCTTTGTTTTAAAAAACGTCGCGAGGAAACCTGCACCCTAGTTCACTAGAGCGTAAGGATTTTAGTTGTCACCAAATTAGAATAGTGTTAGCTAATAACACAGTGACACGCACTATAAGAAGATACACGGGTCTTTTTACCCCGGTCCTTTGAGACGCTTGCGTGGGAATACAGATCCAACACGTAAAGGCCCTTTGGAGAAGTTGAGGAGCAAAAAATCATTCTTGGATATTCCTTGATATGGAAAGGTGTGCCTTTGAATAGCTTCGGCAGGAGAAAGATCTATTGCAAGAAAAAGGAAAAGCAATCAGATTGGGATGGACTGATGCTGGAAAATGGCTGACTAATGATTATGTATGACTAAGACCGGTACAGCTGTATACTTACTTATCCAAAATAAATTTAATTCATCATCATCATTATTTCAGCCGCATAACGTCCACTGCTGGATATAAGCCTTACCCAAACATTGAAAAGTTTAATTAGCGCACGATTTTGTCCCACTTTCTCAGCTACGCGAGAGGAAGTTTCGATTAAAAATAAGAATTGATATCGCTAACGATAAAATTCTCCGCGATACGAGACGTCTCCCGCTATCGGCAACTTGACAGTGACTGATAGCCGCTCCAGCCCAGACCCCCCACTTACCCCCACTCCTCAAGTCACGATATTCACTTTGAAAAGAATTTTCGGTTTCCGAGCGACATTGTGTTTCGTAATATCGAAATGTGGATATTATTTGGAGAAAGGTGGAAGTATGATCCGCCCAAAAATTTTCAAGTTTTTTAATATAGGTTGATAGGTTTTTGATATATATCGTATATTTTTTGTAACAAATTGTTTTGTACCAATGTGTAAAATACAAGAGACAAAAACCGGCCAAGTGCGATTCGAATTAGCGCACAAAGGTTTCCGTATCTATAAAAACACGTATTCTGAGTGTAACATCTAATCCTTTGTTTAATGTATATATTTCTTGCTATTGTTATAAGAACATGGTCAGCGACCAGAGGGTCACAGTAGATGCTATCTGGCTCTCGTTATGGTGGTTAGACCAACTGTTACCATATTTAGTCCAACCTGGTCTGATATCATGCTATGTTTACCGTTGCTATTGTCCAATTAACTGTAATGGAATATTGTTTTTGAGTACATATTTTTTCTAAAATTAACAGTAAAAAAAGTAAAACAGAACTTTTAAATTTAGTAAGCAAAAAAGGTAAAAAATAAATAAATAAGAAGAGGTAGTCTCGTGGGCTCAGATTCTAGGTTCTTTAGAAATATTATTTTGATTATATCTTTACGCATTTTTTTGCGTCAATTGTTTTTTTCGCATCGAATCAAAAAACAAAAAAACATCACATGCATTTGAGTATGAAGACGTTCTTGATATGAAGTTTTCAAAATAAGTAAAATATATTTAAAGACAACATCAAATTATTTTTTTGAAACTTCAGCAAGAATATAGTTTCAGGCGTAGTTCTCAGTTCTCAAGACGTATGTTCTATCATTTACTATGATAGTTTACAAGACAAAACCGTAACACACTTACGAGTAGTTTGTTGACTTGTTAGCAACATGGATATGACGTGAATCTCGAGAGTAGACTTGGAAACAATTAGTAATTCAGGGAAAGCAAACCAACTATGTAAACTTCAGACGATGAGTTCAGGCAGCTGATATAAATCTGGCAGTAATGTGTCTTTGTCGATTGCGCATTTACGTAATCAAAGAAGTGGTAAAGACAAGTTTATATGCCAGAAAAAAGGCAATAGTAATAAGTAGCAGAACTTCATATTTCAATTAATATCTGTAGCGCTATCTATTATTTGCTAGGAAAATTAAAAAACCCGGTTTGAACGTTAACCCCCAGTAACTTTTAAACGGCTAAATCGCTTTTTATCAATATAGTTAAAAACCACCGCAAAGAAATTTGCTTTGAAGTAAATTAACCACATCGACATCGGTCCATCCGATCAAAAGCTACAAGCCACTCAGACAGATAAGCAGACATTGGCGTCAAACTTATAATATAACTTACTATACTTATAACACAAAATTTAAAAATCCCGACTTTCAACCGCTCTTCCCCAATAACTTTTGAACGGCTAAACCGATTTTCATCAAACAGGTCCTTTCTTTTAGGAGCTACGATGACACAAACAGACACACAGGCGCTTCAAACTTATAATCCCTGTTTTAGCGTTAGGGGTTTAAAATCAAGTTCAAGAAAAGATTTTGCAGAAAAACACAAGAAAGTCGCCTACGCTGCTACTCATGTCTTACGAAAGCATGTTACGTGGGGAATAAATGAATAGTTTTTACGTTTCAGAATTACTTACACATGTTTTATTATTAATTCTTTATTATTAAAAGCTTTATTATACGTTAAAAGCAAGTACTATTTATTGAACAGTTTGCTTCGATTAATCAGATTATTTTGTGAAAAGCTAATTTTAAATTACTTTTTTCGCCGTGAATGTAAATAATAAACTTTTCCTGATAATATAATTTTAATTTACCTAGTTAGGTACATATGTTTTTCAGTTTCTAGATAATGTAACAAATTGGTTATTTTATTTGAATTGTGGCTGGGTTTAATTTGGTTTAGATAAATATTCTCCAACATGCATTGAGGTTAGTCATCATCATCAGGTCTTTTTGCCTCCACTGCAGAGGCACGACCCTCTCTGTACTACCAGAGCCTTGGCCAGAGCAGTCAGAGGACTTGGCCTACTCTCTCCTCGCTGGTCAGATTGGAGAGGTCATTAAGGTTGTTATAAAATAATTAAATTTGTATAATAGTACCTACCTTAATTAAAAAGGTGTAAATAAAGATGTATTATTTTATAGTTTTTTAAACGAATTAAAAGTTCAGGAGCGAGTGAAGGATTCTAACGACTGAATCACGATCGTAGGGAGTGATTCATGATTTAAGTGTTAGAATCTTGAGTGTCGCGAGTGATTTATGACCTTCGATATGAATTTGTTTTTATCAAGAGTTGCTTACTATACTTTATACCATAACTACGAGAAAAGAAAGATTAAAGCTAAAATAGAAAAAGGAAAACGCACATTAAATTGAAATAATAACTAAAATTAATAGTAATAGTTTAAAATTCTAAGTGCTTTTTATTCACTGTTTTCAGTGAATACACCGTAGTAATGTTTTTCGTAAACCACAACCCTTCAGTTTTAGATAAGTATCTCACAAAAATAATCTTAAAGCCTCGATCCTCGCAAAAACTGCACGTTCTTGTGTACAACTCTATATATTTGAACCGCAAAACCGCAGCTCTTTGCCAGGGACGTCCTCTAGTGGGCTTACTTTGAGACTTAGGGCTTACCATCTTGCACAATGTCAATAGTCAACCTGTCTATTGCGTAGCGTATTTTAGAATATACCGCCCTGTGCTGTTTACATTTTGTCGCCCCATATTTTACAAGGTGGTCAGATGAGTTGACCGGGGTCGCTGGAAAGCGCTGGAAGTAAGGCCACTCTTGATCGGTCATTTTGGAAATCGTTGGGTAAGTCCTATGTCCAGCAGGGGACGTTATGCGGCTGAAATGATTATGATAACCCTTCAAATGTCGGCATAGCAGACACAATAGTAAAACAATACATCAGACGCCCGCTCCGGGCGTCCGACATTTAAAGGGGACACCTTTTAGTGCACAAAATATTTCCAGACCTGCCAATTTTTTTCTACCGGTAGGACCGGTACTTTTTAGGGTTCCGTAGCCAAATGGCAAAAACAGAACCCCTAATGGATTCGTCATGTCTTTCTGTCTGTCTGTCCGTCCGTATGTCACAGCCTTTTTTTCCGAAACTATAAGACCTATACTGTTGAAACTTGGTAAGTAGATGTATTCTGTGAACCGCATTAAGGTTTTGATACAAAAATAGAAAAAAAAAACAATAAATATTGGGGGTTCCCCATACTTAGAACTGAAACTCAAAAATTTATTTTTCATCAAACCCATATGTACTGGGTGTCTATGGATAGGTCTTTAAAAATAATATTGAGGTTTCTAATATCATTTTTTTCTAAACCGAATACTTTGCGCGAGAGACACTTCCAAAGTAGAAAAAAGTGTCCCCCCCCGTAACTTCTAAAATAAGAGAATGATAAAACTAAAAAAAAAATTGGTTTGAACGAGATCTTTTTTTTATAAGTCATAAATCATAAACGGCAATTTACCTTTCATTCAATCAACTCAAATATAAAAATTTTAAAAAACATACTACAAGACTTTTATATTATGGTATTTGCTACTAACCCTTCATGGGCGAGTCCGACTCGCACTTGGCCGCTTATTTTAAGTATTCATTCATTCATTCATTCATTCATTTCAGCTGCACAACGTCCACTGCTGGATATAGGCCTCCCCCAAAGAATTCCAAAAGATTTTAAGTTTGTTCACCGATAATTAAAAATGATTTATAAAATTCTTTATTTTGAAAGGGTATTCTTGCGAGGTGGTCTCATACATATTTTATAAAAATTGGTTGAATAGTTCGGGGGTGAAGTCGGTTTTTGGTTTCGAAAAATTCTTACGTAGCTACCTCTTATTTATGGGGGTTATAAATGAGGACTAGCCCTGGGCTTCATGGTCACAGATACGCCAACGACAGTGAACCCGTCCACCCCAACCCCTCACGGGACAGAAAGGAGATACGACCTAATTTGAAGCTAATGTTGGCAACTTATTCGCAATTATGAAGTTAGGATTACATCAGGAAGTTTGTGTTAATTTGTTTACGGATTATGAGAGGTAAGAGTCGTTGAAAATTTTGATATGACATGACGGTTCGCTGGTTACTTACGTAATCATTGTGAAATGTACAATCTGTACATATAATTTACTAGAGACAGCGCGCGGCTTCGCCCGCTTTACCACACGTGTGAAGTCGCGGGCGTGATGCAATATAGCTTATAGCCTTCCTCGATAAACGACCTATCTAATACCGAAAGCATTTTTCAAATCGGACCAGTGGTTCCTGAGATTATCGCGTTCAAACAAACAAACAAACAAACAAACAAATTCTTCAGCTTTAAGTATATATAAGTATGGATATATATATACAAAACATATAACAAAACAGTATAAAAAGTGTGTCTGTACATTAATGGGGCGATGGAGACATAGTGAAAGAGTAAGAATTTAATAAAAATGTCTGTATGTTTGTCGTGTGTCTGTTTGTACACGCTAATCTCCGGAAATACTGGACGGATAAAACTTTTTTGTTATATAGCTGTTAAGCCTGGGCAAAATATAGAGCATAATTGATTTTGGAAGTTGGAACAGCTGCTGTAAAACCATAATGGTCCAACTAAACTACGAGAAATACAACAATGACGTTTTAGAAAAAGTTGCTCTGCCTGATGAGCATTTCCCAAAATCATAAGTCTACGTGAACGAAGTCGCGGGCTTCGACTACTCATCAATAAATTTAAGAACTAGGTTCTTGTCGGTGGTATTTTTCATGCCCCCATTTTCCGCTAAATGCTTGACTTCCCCATACGACACTACTTTTTCCTTTTTTTTTCTTTATCCATGAACGACCTTCTTGGTCTTCCTTTTCCTTACTTGGCTTCCACTTTCCCTTTTATGATGTTTTTATGAAGTTGTCACGCCGCATACGGTGGCCAACCAAAATTATAAAATCAAGGTTGGCAATAGCTTAGCTTCAATACATTTTATATGTTTCTTCTAAAACGCTAGTAATTTGTAGCACTTGCACAAAAAAATAAAGCACGCCTCCGAAGATAACAGTGTTAGTTCACACTAGTGAACTAATGTGCAGAATTACTCAAGGTATTTTGCTTCACCGGAAGCAAGTGGTGGTGAGTCTACCACAGTGGTGGCATTTTTCAAACGCGGAATCACTAACGAACGGTTTTTTATATGGAAAAACCATTTGTTTAGGTAACTTCGCGTTTCCAAAGTGGCACTTCGGGATTCCGATAGACAAAATCTCGGTGAAGCCTAGACCGACAACAGTTTATTTACCTTTGTGGTAGTTGTATGACCATACATTAATATTGTAACATACTGCCTCTGTGGTGTAGTGGTTAGAGCGTTCGGCTCATACCCGGAGGTCGCGGGTTGGATTCCCGGCGGGGGCAACGACTTTGTGTTGTTGTCCTAGTTTGGTAAGGATATTGTAGACTGATCACCTGATTGCCTGATAAGTAAGATGATCCGTGCTTCGGAGGGCACGTTAAGCCTTCGGTCCCGGTCACTGTCTTTGACACTGGTCGTTACCTAAAACCATGTCAGAGGCTTAAGGCGGTTTAAAAACTCTGACACTAGTGTTAGTCACTAACACACATGATAAGAAGAAGAAGAACATTAATATTTAAAAACTCAGTGTTAGAAGTCTTCTACTAAAATTTGTACTTAACGCGGCAGGCCTATTTAAGATTTATGTCATTAGTTAAGTACTTTTAACAGTTAAGAAGTAATTAATTTGGTAGCCACCCTAAAATTAAAGTGATATGTCAGTCCACTAGTTTCAGTGGCAATCGATCATCGCATTACCATATCGGCAAGTCAGGAGCTAAGTGTGAAACAATGTCACGATTACATCAGCACAATACTTCCAGTCAATTACGACGGAAAGTACGGGGCTAATTAAGGTTGTAGGGGAATATTTACCTTTATTGGGTTAGCGGTTAGACAGATGGGCAACTGGTTTTGCATGAGATACTCGTATTATAGTTTGCCTCATAAACGAAAATAATGTTTATTTATTGACCGAACTAGCGAAGCGTCTCAGTTTTGAGATTGGTTAAAGATGCTTTTGTCTGTCAAAATGAGTTTCTGTTCTCTGATACAGGTTGCATTTCTCAACCGATTCTCGTGAAATGTTGTGAGCAGTTTCGATAATAATATAAAATTTACTTGTCGATACATTTTTGATTTTTTTCAAAAATTTCAAAAATGTCATAAAACTTTTTTGTCACCCTTTAGACGCTACCCTATTTTTTGAACAACTATTTTATCCGATAACTTCAACGAGTGGGGGGGGGGGGTGACTCGCGAGGTCTACAGCTCACAGAACCACTATTTTATTGTGTTTCGATATGGGTTTATTGGAAAAGTTGATAGAATCATTGACTGAACATTCAAAATAGTAGCATTACAGAGATGTTTCGAAGAGAATAGGGGAGGCTTTTGCCTAACACTGGGGCACACAGGTTAGTAGAAAAAAAGATGAAATTAGACCTAACATTGTAATGTCATCAGCCGCAGGAGTCCACTGCTGAACATAGGCATTATATTAAATTATATCATAAATAACAAGGAAAATTTCAAGCAAAAAAAAAATTTGAAGTTTTTAAATGCTGAACAGAATTTTCTTAATTAATTTTGTGATAATGTGCACTTTCAGTTCGAAATACTTCAATGCCTCTGATTGAATTTTGTCCAAAAACTGTATTTTATTAAAAAAGTCATCTTGCATTAATTTATAATAGAGCCTACGTTTAGTCAACATAGCTTCAGTCTGGAAAAATAAATTTAAAGCCAATAGACAACAAAAAGGTGTTTAGAGGTATTTGTATCTTTATTTTCCAAAATCATTTTAAGCAGGATTTAGTGGAACCTTTTTTCTCTGCCCTAGACCCAACTTAGAAAAAAAGAAAGACGTCTGTATTCAAGCCACAGATATCAAGCCTAAATGTCTCAAACGTGGATACCTATATGTATATGGGATTTTGGTCACATATCCTAGAGCAGATTGGACTTAATACGCCTGTTCAGGCGAGTTGGCCGGCATTTTGCTTCACCGCATATCTGCAGAACACACTGGCATACTGACTATATTGACATGACTCGTGGCGTGTGTTGGAGACTTGGGTTATCAATTCCAGTATTGGCTGCAAATTGAGTTATAAGACAGCTGTATGTATAGTTATAATAGAAGGCTAGTTTCCAATGCGCAAAATCAAAGGAAACGGTAAGGCAGTTACTAATTGCGACATCATTATAATAAGTTTGATGAAATAATCTCATTTTTTGTACATGTTTTTATGGTAAGGCCGAAGTATTTACTAATGAATTAAGCCCAAACTCGGTGGAGTTGCGTTTACTGAGTTCCATCGACTACCGTCCATCTCCGTGATCACTAAAATGATTTTGCTTTTATCTTATACCTTTAAACGAGCAATTCTTGTATATATATATATATATATTTATTTATTTATAAATTTCTGTGATCTCGAAAACGGCTCTAACTATTTCGCTGAAAATTTGTATATGGGGATTTTCGGGGGTAAAAAATCGATCTAGATTAGTTTTATGTTTGGGAAAACGCGTGTTTTCGAGTTTTCATGCGTTTTTCTTTCCACGCAGAATATGGTCGCTAATTTCGTCGCGCCGACCGCCTTGATTTTAGCTCAGCGGTTAAGGATACCGACCGCTATAAAGAATGTTACGGGTTCGAATCCCACTCGGTGACTTACTTTTGTTTTTTTTATGTTTAAGTTTATATATAATTTTTTATTTTGCATTGTTTTTAGACAAGTTTAAAAAAAATTAGTTAATGTTTGAGATGTAACCGAGCAAAGCTCGGTCGCCCAGGTACTAGTCCTTTATATGTGCTAAGATCAAAAACTTAGTGGGCTTAAATTATGGCGCCACCACCGGTTGTTGTTCTTTTGTTATTAATCTGTGTTTATTAATAGTCCAAATCACTTTTTGTGGTTGAAGGCAGCCTAAGCCGCTCCTTTGCACTGTCGGGCACTCTGGGACATGATATAGGGTGATATATTTTATATTGCTGCTTCATGTTTATGCAAATAGTTATGGTCATTGGTGTACGATGTTTCCAAAACTGACTTCCTATAAAATAATGAGTGTTACAAACTGTAACGTAGCATCGCAAGCTAAATTCAGTTAGGAAGCATTAACACGTCAAAACCGTAAAGATGTTGAACGTTGTTCCATAACTGTTATTAGCATTAACGGAATAGCGCATAACGTGAATAAAAACAGTATAAAACAACAATAAAACTGCGATTGGTGTTAAAGCGTTTGCGTTGGAGACGGTACATTATATAGTGGCAACTTTTTAAAGCTAGATAGATAAATAACCATACGAGAAAAAATCTGTTGGTGAAATTTATGGTGGTATTAACTTTTCATGCTAGTCTAGGAGAATGGAAAAGCTTAGAATGTACAACAGTCGTGCGGTGATGGCAGAGTAGAATACGAATTGTCATCACCCCTTCACTGAGAAAAAGAAATAGCTGAACCAGTTTTGCTACTTGCGATTTGGTTAGTAGATACCATAGACATAAAAAAAATTATAACTTCTTAAATCTTTGGTTATGTTAAAAACCATGTAGTTGCATATCCCAAATAACAACTATTAATTAAAACACGTTTTAACTACTAGTAGTCCTGAGTTCAGCAGTCACTCCGTTTTAGTAACGTGTAGCAACCATTTTTACTACTCGCAACGTTGGACTCGCAAGAGTCGGCTAACCTTTTGCGCTGTCACGGGTGGAATTTCACCCGGCTTCCATTGTCTTACTATTGTGTCTGGGTTTTGTCGCATCTTAAAGAGCTAAGGGAGGTATAGGTAAAAAGGGCAGCAACGTTCTCGGTTCAAAGACTAACCATTTGCTGTGATCATAAATCCGACTGCCCAACGTGGTCATCATCGTCATATCAGCCACAGGAAGTCCACTACTGGACATAGGCAGTGACGTGCATAAATATTTTTGGCAAGGTAGGCACTAGTCTTACTTAAATCACGAGAACAGCTGCAGATCTACTATCCAATATTAGGCCGGCACAGAGTTTATGAAATGCACGCTATTGGACGTAGGCCTCCCCCAAGGATTTCCAAAACAACCGATCGGAAGCGGCCTGCATCCAGCGCCTTCCTGCAACCTTGCACAAGTCGTCTAACCATTTAGCTGGTGGGTTGTAATTATGGGCCATCCCTCCCTTTATAGGGAAAGCCCTTAATTCTGGCAGTGAAAAATAATGCACTGAGTTTTTTACAGCGCAGTTAGTAAAAGCTAATCGATGGAATTGCCGACATTCAGATAAATCATACCAACAAGCGATTTAACTAGAAATCAGTCACTATTTTGATCCATTTTCGACCTCCTTACATAATTTTCATTCATTACAGTACCTACGCATTACTAGCGCTTTCGTGTTAAGTGACACTGACCGTGGTTTGCACTTAAACGGTGTTCCGAAGAACGGATAATTTTTTATGCCATTTGTCATAAAATATTCTCCGTGCTTCGAAAGGCTTTTAAAGCCAATGCTCTGGGCTGTCATCGTTATATTGGAGTCATTAGCCTAAAATTCTTCACGTATAGTGTTGGTTTGAGGAGCTCGGTGGCCCGGCGGGAGTGCGCATTGCTAGTGATTTTGTAGGTAAAGCGACGCCGGGCGTGGATCGCACTTGGATGGGTGACCACAAGTGGCATAAAAAATTCTCGAGCTCCTTCGTGCTTCGGAAGACGTATAAGCCGTTGGTCCCGGCTGTCCCAATTGTATGGCACTCGTCAAGCTATGACAGATGCCTTTAGGCAGCCTGAAAAATCTGACACCAGTGTTGGCCACGCACAAGAAAAACGAACGGTGACTTATACATATTAAAAACAAAAAAAACAGATACTAGAATTTAACACGTTCACATCTTTTAACTTAATTTTATTGAAATGAAATAACTGGCAGCACGTTACCGCAAGCTGTGAAATGGGTTCTAATTTAATTTATCACAGAAAGAACATTTCTATCTGCTAATTAGTGTAACTGAAACCTAAGCTAGCTTAACTCTCAACTGAATTTATTTCAGGGTTTCCTTTATACTCGTAAGTGTTTTCATTTCCTTACTTTACAATTTTCGTATTTATTTATTTGACATTTTATTGCGCACAGTTTAACTAAAAAGAAACTTATGCCAATAACTTCGTCATAAAAAATTAAATTCTTCTCATCGATTTCAATTTAGTGATTACACTACAAATTTATCCATTTAAATCTTAGTAATTTCAAAAAAATATGTAGGTAATATGAAATTCGACTTTTGACTTGACCACGTCACCTTTCAAACAAGCACTTTAAGATTATACTCTAGGCAGTCTTGCTGCCGAAGTATAATAATATTATAATAGTACCTGGGCGACCGAGCTTTGCTCGGTTACATCTCAAACATTAACTACATTTTTTAAACTTGTCTAAAAACAATGCAAAATAAAAAAATATATTTAAACTTAAACATAAAAAAAACAAAAGTAAGTCACCGAGTGGGATTCGAACTCGTAACACTCTTTCTGGCGGTCCACATCCTTAAGGGGACGCACCGTGAAAATGGGCATTTTCTATTTCTTATTTCTCAGCGAATATCAGAAATTTAGAACTGATACTTGCTAATAGCATACTAGAACGCTTTTCTAGCATAATTGTGGTTGTGAATACATGATTAGTTAATTTTTGTAACACAAACTTGCTCGTCAAAAACACCTCTACCAAAACATATATGGTCTAATTTCTCACAAACGAGAGGGACTTCAGCTTTGAAACTTTTTATGCAGATCAGTAATTATGTAATCTTCAAAATTGTGGTCCAAATTTTTTTTTGTTGCTTTAGTTTTAATTTTAGAGCTATTTTTCTATAATTGATCAGTTTTGCGTGGCTTTAGATTTCAGTCATATAAGCCCTTTTACCTTCCTGAAAATTATTGTAATTGCCGTCTCGCTTTTTCGCGAGTGTATTAAAATAAACTGTTCTTGTTGCACAGATTTTTGACAGTTATACATCAAATTGTCAGATGGCCGATGGGCCTCGCGGAGCAAGGACGCGTCGCTCTTTACAAAAAAAATGACATTTAATTTCGTAAAATTATTGTCACAGTGTAAAATAATATCACGAATATATATGGGTCGAACAGTCTGTAAACAAACGTGCGAGTAACTTTCTTACACTGTGTCACTTTTCATAATGTCAAAGGAAATGTCAAAGTATAGCGTGGCATAGATTGGTTAGCTGACAGACATGGTTGGCATAGATTTTTTTTCATACAAGTACCGTACATATAATATCGATTTATAATATTTTAGTTTTATTTAATTACCAGTTTTGTGGCAATAAATTAATTTTATAATAGCCAAAGAAACTTATCTATAGATACTCTTCGGATTTATTTACTTTTAGATTTCGAGAAATATACACGTACATACTGTACCACTGACTGACTGGCTGACTGATTGATATGGTTGTTTGACCTGCGCCGTGCTGATAGCCATAAGGAGTGAAGCTCACTTGCTTGGTGGGGGAGCAGAGAGGGGGGGGGGCTTTCTGCTTATCCCTCTAAACAAGCAACCAAGTAAAGCTTGAGGCCTGAGGCAGAGGTCACCTACGAGGCCGTAGGCCGAGCCACTCCCACCATGTGCTTCGTCGTTCTTTTTTTTGCAAACCAAAATGGCCGCCGAAAGCATTTTTTTGGAATCCAGGATGGCGTCTGGGCTTTAGAAAATTTAACTTTTTTCGTTAGTAACGTCTCACTGGGACTTTGTAGGAGTCTGATTTTTGCATGAGGGGGTAAAGCACCCTGCGAAACTCGAAACTGGATTCAGATTTTGGATACAAAATGGCCGCCCACACATTTTTCTTGTTTTCTTAAGTAACTGGAGCTTTTATCCATTTTATGAACTGGAAAAATATCTTAGCCTACCTCAACAGCTGCACGAAAAACCGCGGGCTGCTTGCAGCTTGCGCAACGCCTAAAGAGCTAGTACATTTGTTAAAATTGATATAAAATATCAATGAATAAGTATAAAATATCGTTAGTCTATATACTATATTTGTGGCCTTAAAAAACCATAACAATATCGATAGGACTATTGATAATATTGATTTACTGATAGTTTACAATAATATCGATGACAAGTAAAACTATCGACAGTTTTTAGGGTTCCGTTTTTAACAAGGAACCCTTATAGTTCCATCATGTCTGTCTGTTTGTCTGTCATCCAACGTTTTATTTAGAGACTATAAGTACTAAAAAAGCTATAATTTGGCATGGGTATATTAATCATGCCAAAAAACAGTGAAGTAAAATAGGGAAAATCTTATACCTTTATACAAGCACTTCTTGTATATGTATTTATTTATAAATTTCTATGATCTCGAAAACGGCTCTAACGATTTCGCTGAAAATTGGTATATGGGGGTTTTTGGGGGTAAACAATCGATCTAGATTAGTCTTATGTTTGGGAAAACGCGTGTTTTCGAGTTTCTTTCTACGCAGAATATGGTCGCTAATTTCGTCGCACCGGCCGCCATCCGCTTCGCTCAGCGGTTAAGGATGCTGACTGTTAGAATGAGTGTTACGGGTTCGAATCCCACTCGGTGACTTACTTTTGTTTTTTTTTATGTTCAAGTTTATATATAAATATAATATAATAAATTGTACTGTTTTTAGACAAGTTTTAAAAAATATAGTTAATGTTTGAGATGAAACCGACCGAGCCAAGCTCGGTCACCCAGGTACTATAATATT
Source organism: Acrobasis consociella (assembly GCA_963555685.1). Lineage (NCBI taxonomy): Eukaryota > Metazoa > Arthropoda > Insecta > Lepidoptera > Pyralidae > Acrobasis > Acrobasis consociella. The sequence continues at coordinate 10,768,506 of OY743122.1, forward strand.
GTAGCTCCTATGAAAGTTTTTTTTCTACTAACCCATCGTGTAGGGTATCGTTAAATAGGTCTTTCAAAATATTTTGAGCTTGTTAACACCATTTTTTATTTAAAAATCCGTTTCTAGAATATTTGTATTTAATAAAAGTTAAAATAAAACTATCAAACCTAATAAGGGTTAACGAATTTAAAAAAATCATAAAATGAAAATAAAATAAGTTTTTAGACGTTTTTGGTGGCGTAGACTTGGCTTGGCCGGACGATTTTACCATTTGGGTAAGGAACCCTAAAAAGATAAAAGATCTAGTTTAACTTTGAAAAATTGGGTAAAAATAAAGGACTGAATCACCCTTTCTTGGCACTTGTTTAAAATTTTGCCCATCGTTTACAGTAGCACAACTGTTCTATAGACAAATCTGAATACATAAGATTGTTCTCCTAGCATTTACACTACATAGACACTCCGCAAATTCGACGTCAGTTTAAAATAAATGTAGTGCCCACAGTAGTGCCAATATACAACGTGGAAGGGATATACCCGTAATAAATCGAACCACGGGCTACACTAGACCACTAACTATAATCAAATAAAAATCACAACCAAAAACTAAAAAAAAATGGCATTTCCATACAAAAGTGTGCAGCCGCCTGAAAAATTTGTATGAGAATGTCAAATTCGGTTCTTTTTAGGGTTCCGTAGCCAAATGGCAAAAACGGAACCCTTATAGATTCGTCATGTCTGTCTGTCTGTCTGTCCGTCCGTATGTCACAGCCACTTTTTTCCGAAACTATAAGACCTATACTGTTGAAACTTGGTAAGTAGATGTATTGTGTGAACCGCATTAAGGTTTTGACACAAAAATAGAAAAAAAACAGTAAATTTTGGGGGTTCCCCATACTTAGAACTAAAACTCAAAAATTTATTTTTCATCAAACCCATACGTGTGGGGTATCTATAGATAGGTCTTCAAAAATGATATTGAGGTTTCTAATAGCATTTTTTTCTAAACCGAACACTTTACGCGAGAGACACTTCCAAAGTGGAAAAAAGTGTGTCCCCCCCCCCGTAACTTCTAAAATAAGAGAAGGATAAAACTAAAAAAAATATATGATGTTCATTACCATAAAAACTACCAGCGAAAATTGGTTTGAACGAGATCTAGTAAGTAGTTTTTTTTTAATACGTCATCATCATAAACGGCAATTTACCTTTCATTCAATCAACTCAAATATAAAAATTTAAAAAAACATACTACAAGACTTTTATATTATGTTATTTGCTACTACGGAACCCTTCATGGGCGAGTCCGACTCGCACTTGGCTGCTTTTTTACTGTTATTTTATAATTATAATAAAGTGATCTAGTATAGCCTGTGGTTCGATTTATAACGGGTATGTCCCTTCCATGCTGTATATTATCTAATTATTTTTTCAACACACTTGCTCGTAAAGTGGCTCTAATTTCTTCGTTTTTAGATATATAAAGTAGGTCATAAAACACGCTTGCGTTATAAACATATTAAAAATAACTAAAAACGCCCACTTTTGACACTTTTTGTAAAGGTTTCTAAAGCTGATAGTATTTCAATGACTTTTGAGGTTCTAATGAAACTTAAGGATACTAGCTTAAAAGTTGTGCGAGGATTTCTGATAATCTCACTTATAGAAAGATAAATTATTTTTTCTGTATTTTCAAGGTCGCTAGCGCTGGTAGCAGCCTTAAAATAAAAATCAGTTTAGATATAAGTGTATTGAAAAACGTCGTGCTATATACGTTTGTATATTAGTTAAAACACTTTCAGCTCTATTACGCCCTCGCTTTCGGCTCGGGCTGGAAAATCATCACACACAAAACTTATATCATAACGTACAACTATTTTGCAATTTTAAAAATATTACTTACTTTAATATAAATAATTGAATAATGCAGCTCTTTTTATATAGTTACTTATTTACCCCTTAGTAATTTAGTCACATACATGCTGACTTTTCATTGGTTTTGGAATAAAATCTATTGTAAATAAATTCCTCTATCCATATACTTAATTCAAATTTGTGTATGACATAAGATAAAATAAGCGGCCAAGTGCGAGTCGGACTCGCCCATGAAGGGTTCCGTAGTAGCAAATAACATAATATAGTATAAGTCTTGTAGTATGTATTTTTTAAATTTTTATATTTATATTATAAAAACTACTTACTAGATCTCGTTCAAACCAATTTTCACTGGTAGTTTTCATGGTAATGAACAACATATATTTAATTTAGTTTCATCATTCTCTTATTTTAGAAGTAACGGGGGGGGGGACACACTTTTTTCCACTTTGGAAGTGTCTCTCGCGCAAAGTATTCGGTTTAGAAAAAAATGCTATTAGAAACCTCAATATCATTTTTGAAGACCTATCCATAGATACCCCACACGTATGGGTTTGATGAAAAATAAATTTTTGAGTTTCAGTTCTAAGTATGGGGATCCCCCAAAATTTACTGTTTTTTTTCTATTTTTGTGTCAAAACCTTAATGCGGTTCACATAATACATCTACTTACCAAGTTTCAACAGTATAGGTCTTATAGTTTCTGAAAAAAGTGGCTGTGACATACGGACGGACAGACAGACAGACATGACGAATCTATAAGGGTTCCGTTTTTGCCATTTGGCTACGGAACCCTAAAAATCGAGACCACGTAGTTACGCCCGATCAAAAACTACCGCATGACCTCGATGATCTCCGGCCGGCCGGACGGAGGCGGTGCCTGGTGGTACTACTTATTGATCTCACGATTTTACTTTGTTTTTGAACTTTTATTTCGACTAGCTAATTAGTTTTACTAACGACCCTTATAAAGTGGCCCTTAGCTTCAAAAACAATAAAAAATCACTGTGTATATTTTAAAATTTAAATAAACTATTTTTGTTTTTTCTAAAGGTTGACCAGTAGACAAAGCATCAGCATTAAGTCCTTGTACGGACATGACCTTATTCAATTCTTTACAAAAACATAATATGTTACCAAAATGTAAATATATTAGATTTATTTCATTACGTCATGTCTTCCATACTGTAACCTCTATATATTTTAACTCTATCTGCATTGCGTTTAGACATTACTACAAACCTAGCGGAAAAGAACGGACAACTTTTGAATCAATTTTGACAGATTTTGAAAAATAAAAGCGTAGAGCCAAGCCTTAACCGCTGAGCCAAACGGATAGCGGCCGGCGCGACGAAATTAGCGACTATATTCTGCGTGGAAAGAAAAACGCATGAAAACTCGAAAACGCACGTTTTCCCAAACATAAGACTAATCTAGATCGATTGTTTACCCCCGAAAACCCCTTATACTAATTTTCAGCGAAATCGTTAGAGCCGTTTTCGAGATTATAAATAAATAAATATACAAGAATTGCTCGTTTAAAGGTAAAAAATATAAAAGTAAAGTAAGTATATTAATAAATTCTAATTCCGTGGGCGCAGGTACGGGTCTAGTTAAGGGGCATTCATCAGTCCACATAAGGACGTCGGGCCTTGGCTCGATTAATTTCCCCATTATTAATCAATCAGTGTTTCAGACTGTGCCAGCCCTAATGGGCACCTAAAAAGCCGTCTAGACTTGCCTATTAATCATTAATGTATGAAATTGGTCAAGTTGAAGAGAGTGCAGTAATACGTCTTTTGGTGGATTCGTATTGGAGGTAATTTTATTACAAGCTTTTGTTTAGTTTCACCTGTCCCTGTCGTTCTGTCTGTAATGAAATTTTGCAAGTTAAATTTGACCCACTTCCCGGTTACCGATTGAACTGAAATTTTGCACGCACGTATATCGTGACAATGCAATATTAAATTGACATAAAGCTGGTCTGATGATGGAGCCAGAGGATGGCTATCTTAATGAAATGACGCAATTTCATCGAGTTTGGGCTCGTTTGATTCGTCTTGAGAAGAGTATTTAGATAAAAGCTTGTTCAATTTTTTTAAAATAATTACTTGTTTCCCTTCGTATGTTCCTAGCAAAAAGTTCTTCTATTTTGTCTATACAAATTTAAAATACTCGTAGATAGTACCAAAGCTACAAGTACATATTTCAATTTGTACATATAAATTAAGTATAAGAAAAATACATACAAGCATGAGCAGGAATGAAAATTCTTCCCTAAAGTTCTGTACGGAATAGCAATACAAAAAATACCTCAACACCAACAGAACTTGCAAAATGAAGGTCCGAGTAAAAGGCGAAAATGCAAAATGTCTTCCCTAGCCACTAGGGAATAGTATTACCGGTGGTTGAGGTATAATCTATAAACAAACTGCAGCCTTCAGTGCCCCAAAAGTAAAGCTCATCAAAATGCAGTAATTAACAAAGTCGCCAAAGTTTTCGTCAAACGCTAAAACGGCATTGACCGGGTGCATGACACGCCCAACAACACGGCTTACAATTATGTATTCCACGAATAAATTACACTTGCATGCTTTTCTGCTAGTCTAAAAATATCGCCACTTTTTGACACCCTTAACCACATAGTAATAATGTTCATTTGCATGATGTACTTCGAGGATATTTTTAGGCGTGCTTTTGCATTGCAGCATTTTAGTTGCCTTCGTTTTAAGGTGCGAGTTAGTTCAAAGTTAAAATTACTACTGATAGATATAGGTGTCTGATTACGATTTTTATGGCGCTACAGTACGAGTACTTAACAGTTTAGTACCGAGTTTAAAAATGTATATAAAATTTCAAAAAAAAGTTTTATGTTCTAGTATTTATTTTTTATCAGAACATACATTTGTTTACTAAATGACTTGTTATGCTGCTCGTTATACTTAGGTATATGTGTTATTATTTTTAAAAAACTGCACACACATCAAATGCTCATGCCTGGCTGGTTCGTCAAATCATTAAGACAATAAAATCAAAATGAAATATAAAATAACACATTTTTAACTCAGTTTAGCGAAGAAAAGAAAACCATTACGACAACAAAGGGGCTGTTACATTTATAAAATTAGAATTCAACCACAAAACGAGTTGACAAAGAACTGCCCTTTCAAATGAGTTAAAAGAAAAACCGCTTGCAATTTTGTTAAGAACTAATAACTCTCGTCGCTCTGGATAGCAGTAAAATAAGCCAAATTGGGCCATCCCTTCATCAGGGCCTTTTAATAGCGAGATCCCGAAATACCGGGACACCGTATACTACCGATATCGATCATGGCGGGATCCGAGACGGGATTTGCAGTATAATTTTTTCTTTTTCTTATCGTCTGCGAATTTAGCGATGTATCTTCAGAAATATTATTGAAATTAAAATTACATAAGTACTAATAAGTATTTATTATTCATAAGCATTTCGTGTTTTCACCTGTAAGTCTCTTTAATACTATTTCAAAACATAACTTTGAATGTTTTAAATACTTTTAAAGTGTTTTTTGTACTTTTATTGTATCCTGAAATGTTGCCACGTCCTCATATCCCGCTGAAATCTCGCTCCACGAAAATAGATCCCGCTTTTACCGAGATTCCGCAAGCAGTTCGGGAAGCCCTATTGGGGCCTACTTTTATGGTGCTTTATATCTTCCAGGCTTGCCACTTCCATGTCGCTGATAACATCGATTCATTATCATCTGATATTTTCTTTTATTACTTCCTTTGTTCGCAAACAACATTGGGTTTTATTGATTTTAGCGACCTCTTTCGTGTTATCTTGAAATATTGGCTCTAAATCCAAATAAATGTGTAAAGTGTTTCAGATTACGTCAAATTATTCTTGAATTTAATTTTTCATTTTTGATTTAAGCTTGACTTGTTGACAGTTTAGTTTCTATTACATATTTTAAGTTTGGTTTGTTAATCTGAATGACAAAACAGAACTCTTGTAGGACCATTTTGTGTGTCTGTTTGTCTGTCCGTCTGCCACAGCCATCGACATAATATGCCACAGCCATCTGTTAATCAAAATCCTTACATCCTTACAAGTATTATAAATGCGAAAGTGAGTTTGTATATTTGTTTTTTGCTATCGTTTCACGCCTCAACCACTGAACCTTCTTATTTAGATAAAATTTGGTATGGATATAGTTTAAGACCCATTAAAGGACGTAGGTTAGGTTTTATCCCGAAATTCCCCCGTACAGCACAGCTAGTTAACAATACCTTCTACCTATCTTAAGTTAATAAGTAAGTATAATAAGTCGGCTTGGACTGCTTGGTTGGATTCATTTATTGATTTGCCCTTGTCAAAAGGATAATTTTTGAGTCGTGCGATTGTATACAATATATTTTATATATTTGTGTACATGTGTCGCAGGATATTTAGTTATTGAGATATCACACTAGTGGAAACTACTTATTTATATTTTTATAATATGTATCTATTAGTTATAATTCTCATAATCTCCTTTATAGAAAACTCGTGTTATTATAGTTTTATTGCCTTTGAACTGTGATGATATTCAGTGCATTAGTAATTTACTAGCAATAATAGTGCTTAGTGCTTACCTTGCATTATAGTCGCACCGCAGAGATCCGGTGGTCTACATCAGATGTGTATCAGCATTGTTGATAATACAGAGTAGGTTTAGGTGTGCACCGCAAACCACCTGGGTACTAAATAGAACGGTTGCATCTAGAAATATTCACTGCAATCCGCTTGTCTCTAACTAGTCAAATCAGATACTTTTTTGTAAATGTCAAAACAAATTCTGTCTATGGGATTTGTACGAAGTAGGACATGACGTCATAGTTTCTTGGAGTCAAATAGCGCTTCTGTTAGGGAGTAGTTATACCTAGCGTTGATTTTGCGCTAAAAGCGCAGCGCTTCCAGCGCTCTCCTAGCGCGACAGGTGTCAAACACTTGTCTATCATGCTTTTCTACATTAGCAAAATTTAAAATCACGTTGAAAATGGATACGATAACTGACATTATTTTGTGACGTTTCATTCGCTTATCAGTACAAAAGAATTTATTTCTAACCCTGGATACTGTTAATCTAACTGCGTTGGTCATCGATTTAAGAATAAAATAAAATTAAAACTATTAAAAGGAACCATTTTACGAATGTTGTTTTATTAATATTGTATGGCAGTCAAATTAAAAGATTTGTTTTGTGGTTCTTAAGAATGTATTTTAAGGAAAGAACAGGCGAGGTCTCTGACTAGTCGTGGGTCATAACTAGCTAAGATTTTATTTAATGTTTGTGTAGGTCTTCCTTCTGTGTCTGTTTTTACGTACATTGTGTGTTTGAAAGATGATGTTCAAATTGTTCTTCAAATCGCACATTAAGTACACAATAGCTTATTGTACACGATATAACTGCTTAACTACTACGAAGTAAAAGCTAATCTATGAAGTTGCCAAGCATTATCGACGTTGCACAAAACTGTCCCATCCCCTGTCTTTTGCTTGCCATGACGTAATCTTTAAAGATGATAACTAATCTTCTTAATTGATCTTTTTCCTTGATGAGTTAAACAAATGAGAGAAGTGGGTAGGCTATGCGATAATGGGCATAAATTTCTGCGGCTTAGGGTAGCTTTTAGGGTATTAATATTAATAACGGCGTTTTGTCATAGAGTTTGTTTGCGGCAGCGGTGAATTACACTACCTTTTATATATTTGTTTGTATGTAATTAGGATGTTGCGGCGGGATGTGCATCATATTTTGGAATTAGCTCTTAATTAAGTGAATTTTCATGTTCTGCAATATTGTTGTGCTTTGCACGGCTAACCACGTAATGGTTCATTGGCAATTTGTTAGATAATAATGTTATGATATGTTTTTCTAACAAGTTCTCGTAGAAAAATTATTATTTAGATAAATTCATGTTATTAATCGCGATAAGTCCCGTTATATTAATTAGACACTTTAGGACACCTAGGATTATATGTAAAAATGTATCTAGTCTCTTTAGATATCCGTAAAAAAAGAAGAAAAAAGTTATAATTAAAAAGAAAATATTTTGCTACATATCCTACTGATACAATTTTCCTGGTGTCCAATTTAGGTCGATGTTAAAATTGATTTTCTATCTATCAGCAAAATTAAAAAATAACTATCTACAGATAGTTTTATGTTAACAAACCAATCTTTAAAGACATTTTTGGCGTTCTTTTCACAGCAAGTTTAGTCCATTATTGTGAATGTTAGCTACACTATCACGTCATTTTTTTATACGGGTAAACAGAGCTTAAGGCTATAGACCAAATAGTAAGGTTTAGCGCAATGTAGGGTAAGACGATAAAAAAATGGAATCAAAATAATCATGCTGCATCGCTTTTTATAATACGATTCAGATTTTTACCCTTTTTTTCGATCGCATTTACTAAAGCAGCAAATTTCTTATAAGGTTTTGAACTCCTTTATAATTCCCGCAAACATATGAAAAAGAAGTACTATAGGTATGTGTTGAGGGCATCTAAATTATTATTAATGTGGCGAGTGACCAGGACCACTCCGTTAATACTAATGTGCGCCTAAACACATTACGGTCGCAATTATCCTAAACCACTGAATTCCCATGGTTTCTGCTGGATTAGCCGGTGCAGTATGGACACAATGATATACACACAGAAGACTGAATGGCAAATGGGTTTCAATCATATTTATACAAATTTATAATTAACGTCATTGGAAATTAAAATCAGACTTATAACTTTTTGAGGAAAATGACGGATTTAATTTTTTACATATTGTTGTGTGTTTGCAACGTACAAGTTAGGTAAATTCATGTAATTAAATAGAGAGTAAATAAAATACTAGAATTAAATAGATATTTCTTATTTCATAGCAATAAATAGCATAACTAAAAAGCTAGTATAAAGCTCGCTAAAAAGCTAATAGTTTAATATTTTTAAGCTGTGTACGTACATATACAAATATGTAATTATCGAAGTGTTATTTTTACTTCTACTTCAATCTCACTGGTCTCTGCATCGCCTTCCGGTTGACTAATAAAGGAATCTTTACCCTCAAATTAATTAAAACTAAAATTGCTAAACCTATTTTAGTTTTGACCCTTTCCCTCTGTTCAATATTTAACATAGAAACAAAAGATATTTTAACCAAAATACGTTTAACAAACGTTTGCTCATACTTATAACTTTGAGAGCTAGGTTACAATTTTTATAATAAAGTTAAATAAATAAATAAACAAAATAAGCATTTATAAAATCACCATAATATTTATAGGTACTCCATTTCGTTAGGTATTTTAATAAATTTACAAAGTAATTATGTAATTTATAATTTATAACATAATTAATTTGTAATTAGCAAAATTATTGATTTATAGTGTATATATTTCAATGAAAAGGCATGTCAAGATTGTTTACATTTATTTTAATACCTAACCAAATGGAGTATAGTGTAGAACTCTAGACAATAAAGATAACAAACAACAAATAGAATAACAAAGCGCTTGCACAAAAAGTCTGTAAATTATTGTAACTATTACTGTCTAGCACGAGAACTTAAGCCCTAGCCATTAAAAGGGAATCCCATGTAACGTGCAAAGCTTTGTTTACATTTTAAGCTGGCAAGACTCAAGCAAAGGGCGGGATAGCAATACAAATATATATTCTTTATAACACTTGTATATTTATGAACATGATTAGCATGAGTTATTTATTTATTAATACCTCTACGTGAGTAACCCGTTAACTAATGCTTATAATGACTTTGTCTCAGTTGTATGTTGGCCTGTAGATTTATCCCACTGCTAGGTAAAGACCTTCCCTTCTTTTTTCCACAGATGCCATAGTAGCTAGGAAACGCAACTAGGCTGCAAATACATTTGATGCATGGCAAGAAAAATATACCAGAGTGGCAGTAAGGCGGAACGACATAGGATAGGAATGTTCCTCGTATATTAGTTTTTATTGACCAATATATTACAATGCTGTGTTAAAGAAGCTTTAAAGCTCTCGAGGCTAAAGCTGAGTCCAACAAAAAGTCCAATTATTAATGAACTGAAATCATGCGATGTGATGTGGAACACCGCTTGATTTCCGGAAAATTATGGGCTTAACGAAATTTTTAAATTATTCAGCGCGATAACCAATTATGCAGGCCAGTTATTTCTCTATCCAAAACGCTGGAGCGGAAAATACGACCGCAGACACGTGTGGATAATTGCCATTCTTTGTTTTTTAACGTGTCATGGTCATGAGTGGTGAAAGATAATTTTATTTCCTGATTTAAGGTATTGTTCAGTTAAAATTTGTAAAAGCACAGGATAAAAGGTAGCTTTTATCACTCTTCAGCCCTGTAGCTTGGCAACGGCGGCGACAGCGCTTATCGAGCGCTATCATCTATTACTATCTCGCTCTGCGTAATAATTACAAACGGGACGACACTAGTCCGTGGCCTTTGAGTCTTGCGGCCCTGAGCTCTGTCTGCTTGGAGCCGAAATGCACTGCGTGATCCAGGGATAAACGTGTTAGTGTATGGATGAATAAATAGCACCCGAAAAATAAAACTATTCACATTTATAATATTAAATTAAATCAATGGATTCTAAAAATTACAATTTTTAACATATACACCTAACTGAAAGATAAATCAGCCGTTTCTTTTCATATGAGTTGAGAATAAAAGATAACAATGTGTTATGTATGTATGTTTCTTAAGGCAATTTAAAATAGCCACGTTAGTTAATCAGGCTTACTCAGAAGACCGGTGAATGCAGTCGACTCTGGCAACTCTAAACTTTAACTTGATGTCTCCAACTCCAACTTGCAACAACTTGCCCATTTATGAGCTCGATTTTGAACTTACCAACATATTTTCTCACAATAGGGAATAGAACACCTTTATTTAACCCTTGTCTTTCCAGTATTGTCTTTAGGTCTTTAAGCATCTCAAAAAATTGATAGCAGTCTTAACTATTAAGGTATCCGATTTTGTGTTCCTATTTATGTCTTATATCTTTTTCTACGAATATTAGCGGTATATGAAATAACAGAATGAAGATGTTGATAAAAATTCGCACCGAAAAAAGTATTTAGTATAGAAATTTGTCTACTTTTAAATTAATAAAAAATCTGTAATGTTTAGAATGGTTCTATGCTTTAATTAAAGTTACAATGCTTTATAGATTTCTGGTAAGTCTACGTTTATATTTATAGATAAAAAACCTCCATTTTAATATGCGCAGTGCACTCTTCACTAGGGGGCCATATGAGCTAATTAAACACGTTTGTCCGCAAAGATAAATTAAATAATTCGACACGGCCCTCCATTGTTACGTGCAAATAATTTTGAGCATTTAATTGGCTTTTAAATTGCCATCTCAGTTATGTTTAACACATTATCAGAGTTGTCAAGGGCTGTTCATGAGAGAAATGAATTTATTTGTTGCGATAAAAGAATTAATTGGCCGAAAAGCTGAACGAAATCATCGGCGTCGATGCCTTTATTGTAATTTAAGTTGAGACTTTTATGTGAACAATTGTTTTTTTTTGTGTCTCGAACAGCAAATAAAAATAAAACGAGTCTAATATTAGTAAGTTTATAATAATATTTAACGGTATTCACTTTTATACAAGCTTTCGTTTAGTTTCACCTGTCCCGTTGTCTGTCTTTAATCAAATCTTGCTAGTTAAATTTTTTCCCACTTCCCGCGTCCCGATTGAGCTTAAATTTTGGACCCATACATATTTCGCGTGACAATGCAATATAATGATGGACATGGAGCCGGAAGTTGGTCATAGGAACTCTGTAATAAAAAAGACACAACCCCATCGAGTTGGGGCCATTTGATTCTTCTTGAGACCTAACCTTTTTAGTTTATTGTTTTAGATAAATCAAGTTTTAAAAATTACTTTACATAGAGATGAAACTATTTTTCTCTACAACATCAGTAAATCTACCCCGGCAGATACTAAGACGTAACATTTTATCTACGTCGTTGTAAACTATGTTAGTACCATAAACGTTTCCGATAAACTTTAGTAGGTCAACAGTTATGTCACATTACGAGCTAAGCTATTGATACATTCCCAATACCAGTATATTACATACAGAAGCCTTTAAGATATTGCATCTAGTTAGGAATTCTGAAGTTAGTTGTAGAACAAGTTAGCTTCTCTGAGTGTCTTTATCGCTTCTTGTACCACTATCGGCTTTTGGCATAATATCACGATCTATCTTTCTTTTTAAAGTATTTTTTTATTATTATTATATAGCTCTGGATACTTGTACTTCAGAGCACCTTTTTTTTTCGCTTCTTTATTCTTAAACCTTACTTCTTAAACTTTAAGTATTGTAACTAAGTATACATATAAACAATCAAAGATTGGTGTAGTAGACTTCATCATGTCTGTAATTTTTTTAACGTCAGGTTTGACTACGAAACTAAGTTTTGTATTTAATTGTCATTTTTGATACATATGTAAAAATTTGAAAAAAAAAATCCGAAAATGACAATGGCAGCTGCTGATCGAAATGTTTGTTAGATTGTTGATACGATAATATTTAAGTAAAACAATAATTACACATGTAATTACATACTTTTGAGGAAAATTACATGTAAATAAAATTATTCATTGGAAAGGTATAAAAATATTTTTATTAATTTTCAAATGACTAAAATCATAACTATCATTCATACATATAAACACTTTTATGTACATTACATTTTTGGCATTCGCCTACCCTTGTAGAAAATACTAAAGTATAAAAACTAAGGATCGTGTACCCTTAAAGAAGCCCGTCTCGACATTTTTGGTTATTTTATAAAAAAAAAGTAACGCACAGATCTGAAAACTGCTATAAAATTTCCTAAAAAAATCCACCAAAAATGGCAAAATTGGCTCTGATTCATCTACACAGATGTATGTCATTACACTTTCGAGCATGTAGTTTGGCTCACTGAAAGTTGCACCTATTTGGTACGAAAGATGGACGATAACCTAATTTTTTTATAATTCTAAATATCGAACCATATCAATGCCAATGTGAGACATGGTATGGTAAAAGAATGGGTTTTTCCACTGCGACCGTGTGGACGACTGGTACGGGAACAGTCTTCACCACAGGGAGGGTTTTGATGATCGGTACCTCTTTGATGATGGGTACTTCCTTGATAACCGGTATGTGCTTGTAGATCGGTACCGTTTCGACGTGGTGATGGTGCAGGGTGTGGACTTCGTGAGGGACGTGGATTCGGATGCTAGAAAAAAAAAGATTTTTTAGATTAATATAATCCATCGTAACACTTAAAAGATTATACCATGCTGGGACACTGGCGAGTCGCACCGGAAAGAGGTACGTTTATTTAGAACATAACTTTTTTTTCGTGTACTACCGCAGGTAATACATAAATCATTCCATCCTTAATTTAAAACTACAAATAAAATGTCTTTTATTACAAACGAGCTGTGCCCGTAGACAGCTCTTTGTGGGAATTTCGGAATAAAAACTATCCTACCCAGTCCTGCCCTGGGTATTAAACTATATCCATATTAAATTTCATCTAAATAAGTTCAGTGGTTGAAGCGTGAAGTGGTAATAAACAAACAAACAAACAAATAAATAAATAAATATACAAACTCATTTCTAAAACTAGTAGGAAGTAAGATTTTAATTATTAGCTAACAATCAAAACAAAGTTCAGTACAGTATAGGAATTTATATCATTAACCTACGTTAATGATAGAAACAAGCCATATTCGTACACTCGCTATTAATTTCAAGCATTGTCATCAGTAATGATAAACATAATGGCAGTAATAAGAAAGTCATGTCTCCGTTTAATATGCACGCAAGTGTATCATTAGTGTTTACCGTTTGATTACAGACATAATGTCAATCATTAAAATAAAGCTTACGTACAGACGGTTAGTATGTGTACTCGTGTTTTTGATGAATGCAAATGCAAACTTTGACTTATCAGATTCTAAATCTGTTAAAAAACGCAGAAGTTAATGAGGAAGTATAAAAAAAGCATGTTTACATTCTGATTGAGAAGCTCATTTGGCATTTTGCGCACGCGCTAAGAAGCAAAGAAAACGTACATATTTTTTTACTAGCCGAAGCCCGCGACTTCGTTCGCCTGGATTTTATGTCTCTGGAAAATGCTCATCAGGCTGAACAACTTTTACTAAAGCGGCATTTTTATATCTCTTATAGTTTTGCTGGACCATTATGGTTCTGCATCAGGCGTTCCATTTTCCAAAATCATTTATACCCTATATGTTGCCCAGGCTTAATAGCTATATAACAAAAAAAGTTTCATTCGAATCCGTCCAGTATTTCTGGAGATTAGCGTGTACAAACAGACAAACAGACAAACAGACAAACAGACAAACAGACAAACAGACAAACAGACAAACAGACAAACAGACAAACAGACAAACAGACAAACAGACAAACAGACAAACAGACAAACAGACAAACAGACAAACAGACAAACAGACAAACAGACAAACAGACAAACAGACAAACAGACAAACAGACAAACAGACAAACAGACAAACAGACAAACAGACATACAGACAAACAGACAGACAGACAGACATTTTTTAAAAATTCTTACTCTATTACTAGGTCTCCATTGCCGCCAATATTTTTTTTGGAAATATATTTAATGTACAGACACACTTTTTTTACTGTTTTATTATATGTATAGATAGATAAGCCTAATGGTAGCAGAACCCAGCAAAAGTGGCGGTCTCATTCAAAACAAACTGTTTAAAAGTAAACACAGAGACAATCAACAATTTGACCTCCAAAAATTTCAGAAAGACCTAATAATTTAATTTTTTTTTCATTTCATTTATTACTTCTATTTAAAAAACTTTCATCATTCCATGAACGACCGCTGAAAGTATTATTGATAGTCCGTCTAGTTTTAAAACGAGTTTTCGCAAAAAGTGGCCACTTTTGGCGGTAACTCCTTTTATAGCTAGACGGTATAACCCAATTACTTTCAACCGTCGTTCATAAAATAATTCACAGGTACTTCGAGATTTTTTTGGAAATTAAATAGCCAATCATTAGCATGTTTACCTTTAAACAATCCACTTCAAATAAGGGCTCCACGAAATTCTGCTACCATTTCGTCTTAAGCAAATTCTCTTGTTATCCACAAACTTTTTATTTTTGTGATTTGTCACAAAATAGGTGAGAAATATCCAACTTGGTGGACTACTCGAGTGAAGTTCGACAATGACCCAGTAAAGGTTCAGGAAATATCGAAATGGATTAAGGATATCCTATGTACATATATGTTTGCCAATAACGGAACTAAAACCACTAATGACATCCTACGGTTGATAACTTGATATTTACCCGTACTTTAGTAGCATAGGAATTAATTACGAAATGCTTTGTTTCCTCTCGACAATTCATAGTTTGAATTAATTCATGAAAAACTGTTTATTTCATTTATATCTACAATTAATTTATTAAACTATGAATGAGAGTTGGCTTTTGTTTTTTTATTAAAAATGAAGCAACGGATATATGTTTTTTTTGTACATTATGCTGGCGTACTCGAAGTGTAACAATCAAAGCTATCTTTGATCTTGAAATTAGAGTAGTGATAAAAAGGTCGCACTTAGGTGAAAAAACCGGCCAAATGCGACTTGACCTGTAAAGTAAAACTGAACTTACCGTGTGTGATGATGGCCAGGGTCTGGTACGGGGTTGGCCACGCACTGGCTGGCGACCATCAGCACCAAAGTGAACTGAAAATAACATAGAAATATTATATGTAGTAATATGAGCTTAACTCGTAAAAGAGAATGCGTCCCGAACGTGAACATACATTTACAATGACTGGTAAATAAATGATTAATAATTTTACTTATACAATTTCGCAAATTTCGCAATAAATGGCAATAAACTCTGACGTCAACAACTATTATAAAATCAAAAGAAAATTTGACAAATATCAAGTAATACAAATATCCAAAGATAAATAATTAATTTTTGTCTTTGAATGAAATAAATAAACATTCTTGAAAAATCAACATAAGAGTAACTAATGTTATGCATTAAGTAAACATTTTAGAGAAAGATTAGTAGATTAAAAAAAACTTAATTATTTTTGAATATTTTATTGTTGCTTATTTTAAATTTCGCTATTTTTAATTTACCATTTTTACAACGCGTTACTTGTTAACCGGGACTTGGCGACATAAAAAATAGCTACGTAAATTAACAGTCAATTATGTGTTGTACCTAGTTAGACTGATATTTTATGCCCGTATCGTTACGAAAAAAGGGTCCTAAAGGTCAAATGCAAAGGTCAATTGTTCATCACCATTTGGATTTTTAGTTAGAAATAGATGAAAGGGAAACTTATATAGAAAAGTTGTTTAAGTAATTAACCTATTGTAACAATTTTTACCGTTATAACATTTATGACAATAGAGAAACAAATATCTGTCATTTTACATGATAAAGTATCATAGGATGAAAATGTAGCTTCTAACAAATATACAATGAGAATTATGACGAGGTTGCTGGTTTTTACTCAGGGCGACTGCCGTCAATCAATCCTTATTATATCGTTTGGGACCCACAGTTTAATTCGTGCTTTACGGAACAAGACTTTTTTTGGTATAATAGGGGTGATGATAGGGTCCGAAAACTATGATTGTAATTAGTCCGTCTTTTAGATTATCCAAAAATAATGGACCCGTATTTTTCAGTTTACCAAAAACGTAAAAATTCACGTAGATACGGAGCGTCAAAGTTTCGGAGTGGGGGCTTGCGACGTCACACTTAAGTAAAAATCGGGCTTAAGTGTGACGTCACGAGAAATTTATATGCGCTGTATCTTTGTCATTTTTGGTTTCTTAGAGAAAAGAAAAAATACGTGTACGATATTTTTTTATAATCTAACCGATGGACCAAAAATATTTTTCTGTTCGTCATGCCTATTAGATGATTCAAGACTGCAATATCCTAACCAGATTGGAAACAACTTTTCACAAAGTATACTTCTAGGTGGGATTCGAACCCACGACCTCCGGATCACAAGGCGAACCCCTTGACCAGCAATTAAACGGATTACGGAGGCAGTGCTGTGAATCATTATCCGTATTATTATAAAACGAGGACTAACTTTATGACTTGGTTAAAACCATTATTCACCCATATGAATTTGACAGTGACGTAAGAGAGAGTGACATATTGCGGGAGGTTCTCTTGTTTTGGTCAGATAATGGTTTAAACCAAGTTCTAACCTTAGTCCTTTGTTGTATAATAAGATCGTACGGGTATAACATTTTGATGCATCGAAATATCACACGTATATTATAAAGACGAAAGTTTGTGAGTGTGTGCGAATGTTTGTTGCTTCTTCACGCGGACCGATTTTGGTAAAATTTGGTACGCAGGAAGCTGACAGCCCGGATTAACACATAAGTGACTTTTTATGTATACACCGCGGGGCGCAGCTAGTTACTTCATATAAGTGAAACATATTATTTGTTCAAGTTATTTCAAGTCAACGTACATTGTACTTACTATGTAGAGCAACATTTGGGGTTTGTGGCGACACGTGCTCGCTTTGCATTCATTGTTCGATGTATTCCGAGCACGCAACATGGAAATTGGTTTACTCGACTTTGATTAAAAATATTTATCGATTTTTGTTTTAATTCTGCATATATTTATAAGCAAATATTACATGGATATGAAATGTCAAATATAATATATTTATCAGGACTTCCATTGACAAGTTTTTGTTGGAGATTCGTTTTAAACTTTTATGTCATGATAAAAGTGTATATATGTTAGTCCACCACAAATTACGATTGCCTACTGTCCAAATAATAAGATCGTAGAATAATTAAAAAGTTTTATAAAATGATTATTAAAAGCAATGATAGTTAAAAATAATGTTACGCAGCTTAGGATATTTAAAAAAAACCGGCTAAGTGCGAGTCGGAAAAAGTCACGTTCTTGGTAAGAATGGGATATAAATATTTTTTTATTCTGTTTTTAGTATTTGTTGTTATAAGCGGCAATAGAAATACTTAATCTGTGAAAATTTCCACTCTGTAGCTGTCACGTTGTATGAGATACAGTCTGGTGGCTGGCAGACGGACAGGGGAGTTTTAGTCAGGGTCCCTTTTACCTTTTGGGTACAGAACTCTAAGCTTTATTTTAGTGGTTTAGTAAATTAAAGATTTACATTATAATGAAAACCGGTAACTTAAGTATGTCTTTTCGAATATCAATTGAAAATATGAATGATATATTTTATTTTACCCTAACAGTGGCGCTTGATTAAAAAAAAAACAAGATTTTAATTTTCAAATCCTGATAAGAGCTTCTTTTACAAAAACATTATTAGTATAAATATGTAAAAAAAATCTAATATAAATTAACTGAAAATATACTATGGTAAAATTTTATATTTATTTAAATGAATTATCAATTATATTTGACAAAAATATATATTTTTTATTAAATAAATATATATTTTGATTAAAATTGAGATAATAAATTTATATATATATTTTAATCAAAAAATATAAATAAATTTATTATCTTAATATATATTTCAGTCAAAGAGACAGACGAATTATTAAAAAAAAAACAAATAAAGGGTACTCACAGCAATAGTGTGGAACATGATTAGGTTGGGTTGGTGGTTTGCGTGTCACTGCTCCGATACTCCGGCGCATCGCGTTAATATGTACTGCAGTTGTGCAACTCGCCAGCGACACGGTTCCTGGACTTGCGAGGACCCAGTGTGTAATCTGCGCACGCCACGTGAATGCCTGATTGGTGGTCAGCAAAAAAACCATATTTGCAAGTTAAATGGGATTCGCGTTTGATTGTCGCATCTTATGTAATTTTGACGTGTGGCACTTACATTTTATTCTGCTTTTCATCTTTTTGTTTGTTAAAAAAACACTTTACAAATCTTATTATAGTTATAAATGCGAAAGTGAGTCTGTATATTTGTTTGTTTGTTACCACTCCACGTTTTAACCACTGAACCTATTTAGATGAAATTTGATATCGATATAGTTTGATACCCACGGAAGGATATAGAATATTTTTTATCCCGAAATTTCCACGGGGAGCGACGCCCACGGGCTCAGCTGGTAAGATCATATATTTCGATATGCTCCTAATAGCACTCATCAAAGCAGATATCAAGTTCTTCTTTCGAGCTGCTGCACCCTGTTAAAAACATATTCGAAAGTTTGAATCTCTACTTAATTTTGAAGTTTAGTACGTTTATAATACTATTTTGTGCATTTTTTATCATAATTTTGTTTATATATATATTACACAGCATATCTCTGTACGCCACGTGAATGCCTAAAATGCCGAAGTCCAGTAAAAAAACATGCTTATTTGCAAGTTCATGGTGTGATTGCCGCATCTTATGTAACAGAATGTTTAGCACATAAGTACCTTTTAACGTATTTTTCTCAATAAGATTAGGTCATTGTTTTTTGTTTTGATGCATGCTACACGAATACTTGATCAATGTCGAACAAAAAACACAATAAGAGTGTACGGTGATAGAATAAACATTTTATTAGATTTTTTCCATGCGATATTTATTTAAAAAAAAGCAAATACAATGCTCCCTTCCTGAATTTGTTGTTTCCGTCAATATAGTGTTTATTTAGAAAATAAAACATAAGGATTTTATCGTCATCTATGTGCAATGCAATGCAAGTTACGTTCTATCGCGGTGCGTAGTTTCCAGAAGAAAGACTGGAATAGGCTCGGCAGACGTGTATTGTAATTCATACCAAAGTTGTTCATTAATGAATGAGGTGTTTGTAGCCCATGGTATGTTTGACTTTCTGAGGCGTTGGATTTTTTACCGACCCATACCAAAATGTATCTTGTCTGCCTTCAAATGTTTATCGATAAATTAAATTTGTGTATTCAGTAATTTTTGAGAAATTCGTCAAAAATATTCCGCCAGGGAAACGTTTCTCTTTCGGAATTTTGTCTGGAATCCAGAATTCAATTAGTAAAGCAATTAATGTATCATAAGAGGCAAATGTTTATGTACAAATGGACTTCAAATGTCATAGGCCTCCGAAGTTATTCAAAATTCCGCTGGGGAAATGTTTGGCCTTTTGCTAGATCTCCCAAACGGTTAGGAATATAGACCTGATTTTTTTTACACATATTGTTATTAATTTGTTTATAACATCTGTAAAAACAGAATCCAAAAAAACACAACCACTTACGAATAATAAATATAAACATAAAAGTATATTATCCTCAATCCTCAAGTGTTTTTTTATAAATGCCCCTAAAATCCCCTAAATAAAAAAATTGTATTTACTTATAATACAGTGCCTAAATAGTTTCGTAACTCATAAAATAAAACATTACATATTATGTTACTTAACACATCGCTGGACACTAAGCCAGACACAATGGAAATAACAATCGATGTGTACGTCTATAGGCTTCGTCGAGTGTCCAAAAATGTGTTAATTGAATAAAATACAATTTACAATATTATTAAAGCTGACGTGGGATGACGTATTTACTATTAAACACGGTTTTACTTATAATGCTTTTAAAAAGCTATAAAAATAATAATTTAAATATGTAGAATGCTTTAAAATACTTCTAACATAAGTGTACCTATATGTTAGAATTCAATTTTTATATAGACTGCTGATGCCCAAAGATTGTAAGGGCCACAACATATCAAGTAAAAAGTAAATTCCCCTTTCTCTTAAAATTGCATATTAATGTTTAGTACAGTTTGTTATCGCTTCGTCTGTACTTGCGTTTTGCGGCGGTAAACTAAGCTGTAAGTAAATGATCTGACGTCAACATTTACCTTTTAAGAAATCTTAAGAAAAGAAAAATTGATACAAATATCCATAGATAAATAAACGATTTTTGAAGTTGACTTTTTTTAAATGTGTTTAAAAAAACATGTTTAAAATGTGTTTAAAAAAATCCATTTTCTAATTTTCATTATATAAAATCTTATAATCTAATTTGTAGGCGGCGCGGCTTATTGCCGGGTGGCATGACTTGGTTCGCAGTGTAGGACGTCGTGAGAAAACTTGCACACCTAATTAATGAACCTTTTTGACAGTCTCCTTACCAACCCTTCTTGCGTAGTTCATTTAAGCCAGTTCTCTTTTCCTATATTCAAAAATGTATATAAGGTTTAGCAAAATATACAGAACCTATTCTAAGGGTGAATTCAGTCCATGATTCTGAATAACTTCACCCAAGGAACATATACTGAAATATGAAAAATAATTTTGTGTATCTAAATATCTCGTTTTTTATAAGTTGCCATATTTGGGAACGCAAAAACAATTAAGTATTTTATTTTCATAATATTTTATAATGTTATAGTAATAAATAAAACAATTTATTTACAATTAAGTATTTTTGACAAATAACAAAATGTTAATACTCCTGCAGTGGAGACAAAAAGACCTGATGATGATGATGATGATGAACAAAATGTTGATTAAGTGTAATCGTCCAAATGTGTAACAATTTTTTTAGAAAATAAAAAATGATTTCTATTTCTTCAACTCGTTAAGGCATTTTCCTGTAGTATGCGAAATATACAATAATAAATCAATGTTTAATTCATACACAATGGTATATACGATGCACAAGTACCTTGCCCCAGTACGATATCGGTAGACTGTGATATATTACAAATTGGGTCACTATGCCGTGCAAAAACCGTCTAATTGCTAGTACATTTACCACACAATGAAATATTTCGTCCTGCGAAACGGTCTGATGTATTATTATAGTGATTGTTGAAGCGCGACACGCCAATCAGTGTATTTCAATTGTACTGTTTAAAAGGTTCATAAATTGTTATTTATTTATATTTCATTATTTACAAAATTCATGTATACAAAATACAAAACAAACAAAGTAAGAACATTGAGTACATAGGCACATAAGTACTTGCAGAAGTATGAATTTGATCAGATTATACTGGCTCTGTAAGCAGTTGAATTCGCGATTCTGTCAGCGCTTAGCTTTAAGCTAAATAAATGTTCACCGTGCACCATAAAATTCACAATGAATCAACAGAAAAAAAATCTGCAACCAAAATTTCACGTGAATCGGTGGAGTAATGCGACTAGAAGAAAACAGTCGGTCGGACGTATTTTTGCCTAAGCTGAAACTGAGACGCTTTACACGCTTTAAACGCGGTTTGCGTTCGCTCAATCAATAAAAAATGTATAATCCTATTAAATACATATTTATATGGTGGAAGTGTGTGTATTGAGTTTACGTAAGTACTTTATTTTTATTTTTTACCATGAGGGTAAAGGTGGACTTATTAGATATTTTAAACTGATACAAGTACCTACCTATTTGGTTTTATTTAAATACCAAAAATGTAAAAAATACTAAATTCGACAACTTTTTTAAAATAGGCTACTGATAGACTAAATAATAAGAAGAATATTTTTTTACCATATACTTGTTTTTTTTTGGGATTACATACATATTATTTCTTTAGTAATTATCAGTATACAATGTCAGTTGTATATTTAAAAATAAATGCATACTAATTTTTTTTTAAACAGTAAGATACTTTTTGGTAATACAGAAATTCTCTTAAAGAATGTAATTTCTGTTGCATCAGCAAAAAATTGTTTCACCTTAGACTTATTATTTATTACCACCGTACGTCAAAGAGAAAACATAAATACACAATAAAATTAACACATAATAAATTGACCAAAAGTCTTAACCCAGTGAGCCCACTCTCTCTGAGCATCTCGAAAAACAAAGCTTATAAAAATCAATGAGACCCCTCCAACCCGTCTGGCCAGCGAGGAGAGTGTAAGTCAAACTCCTCTGGCTAATAGTGCTCCTGCAGTGGAGACAAAAATACCTGATGATGATGTCCTTGAAAAGGATTCATCGTACTCTTTACGAGTTTACCTCATGTCAATAGTAACAATCGAGTTACGACACTTCGTGTAGTAATGGTACGCTTGACCGACTGAGATAGTTTTTAAAATGTATGAGGCCCGTTTACATACGCCAATCCTTACCAGCTCTTTTATTTGCATACGCTGTGTACTGTACTCAAATATTTTTTTACTAGGAACACAAGTTTTAACAGGTGTCATAAAGATTTTTAAGCATACGGTATCTTCTATGATCTACATTTGTATTTAAATTTGATACGTTGTTTCAGTGTACAACACTTACTAACAAAATATAATGAAAGTATTTTAAGGGAGAATTCAGTCCATGGTAGCAAACAGTTATCCTCAAGGAACATGTTTCAAAATATAAAAAGAAATTTTTGGCTTTCCATACGAACTCAAATCAGCTGATCGGTCAACATGTATGGGCGGCCAAACATTACTTTTTGATACTTGGGGTAAGTTGTTTAGTATCTGAACTGAATTCACCCTTAAAATAGTTTCAGTATATTCTGTTAGACTTTATATAAAATCACAAATTAGTTACTGTTATTTTCTTGTTACCTATATATTTTACTTATTTTTAATCATCATTTTTTACTGAATATCCTAAAATATTAAAGTAGTTTTAAGTATCTGAATTATGTAGAAACACCTAATTTTAAGTTTCCGCAATCTCTGCTCAACTTCAAACGCTTGCACATTCCTACAGTCATAGCAAAATAAAATTATCTCCACTAGGTATTTTATTTTATCCGTATAATATTCTGCACTACAACAGCCGTCAAAGCGTGTTCCACAGTCTAGGCAAAAAGGAAAAGCTGCCAATTTCAAAATGCACCCTACGTGGGGCCAGCAGAATAGCGAATGAGCGCAATCAGGCGGATTTCCCTTGGCGACTGTCTGGTGCGGGGGAGGGGGATAGTGAATCTGAACTGTCTATGCTCTGTGATATTTGTTCCTATTCCTACTATCGTATGAATAAGTAAAGGAGGTATTTTTGAATTCCTTGCAATATTATATCAATAAGTATGACTCGAGTGTCTATTGCAGTCACAACTCGATAGACATCTGAGTTTTTTTTAACATCTGCGTTTTTAAACACACATCACTGTTATATTTTCCTGTATTTTAAAATTATTAAATGTGTGATGAAAAATTTCCCCATCAGTACGAATCGAACGACATGTTTACTGTGAGGCCTCAATCGACTAAACTAACTTTTGTAATTTATCAATTTTAATACTAGTAGTTCGCCACGAACTTAGACCTCGCGATTATATCTTTTACTATCAAGCAAAGCAAGCAAGCAATCCAATACACGACAATTGAACACAATTAACTGACTAAACAAATTAAACAAAACTTTAAACAAGCAAGACAACAAAAAGTCATACGATTCTAGAAAAAATCAAGTCAATCTTGTAAACTTATGAAAAAATAACCATAGCGAGTTGAGTTTTTGTTGGACATCTACCTACATAGTTATTGCTTTTTGTGAACTATATGGTATTGAATGTACTTACGCAACGCAACAAATATTTGTCAATTTTCTTCTTTTCTTAAAAATAGTGGTCAAGACATTGGCCTTGTAACTCGGAAGTCGCGGGTTTAATTCCCACGGGAGACATGTATTTTTAAGAAAGTTGTTCAGTAACCTAGACTGAATTCAATATTTTGTAAGAAGATTTTGTATTGTATATCCGTCACGGCTCAGTCAGCTATAGACTTCGCGAGTCACCCTAAACCCGTTTAAGTATAACGTATAAAAAAGTTGTCCAGACAAAAAAGTTGTTCAATTAAAAAAAATGCGTTTTTATAATGGCAACAAAAAAGTCTAATGAAATTTTTGAAAATATTTTGAAATGGCGGATATATGACAGTTTTAAAATTTTAAGCCCCCATATTTCCGCCATTTTGAAAAATTTTGGAAAACTGGCTCGACAAAAAAATTCTATTTAGTTGCTGAGCCTGCTTACAAAATTTTATGAGAATCGGTTAAGAAATGCGACCTGTAGGCGAGAACAGCCAGACAGACAGACAGACAGACAGACAGACAGACGGACAAAAGAATTTTTGGCTTATCTCGAAACTGAGACGCTTCGCTCGCTCGGTCAATTATTACTTTGGAAATGGGCACACCAAACCACTTACAAAGTCCTCGTATATATTTTCAAGCATGTAATATTTTGCAAAGTACAAAATAAATCTTCCTAGAGCTGCATTTATTTTATTTATTATTAACGCTCTAAGTATATTTGCCCGTAACACCCTAAACCATGCATTAGTGGACTAGTAACTAATTATTACACATAAGTATAGATTATTTATATGTGTAGAGTGCATAAAACCTCGCAAGAGGTTTGTAAGCCTTTGAGGCGATCCCAAGAGCGGCTTACTAGTGTAATCCCTCACAGGTCACTCAAGTGACGTCACCTGTGAGGATTTCGTTTTTATTCGACGTCATACGCTACCTTTATGGTTGGGAGCACGCGATTTTATGGCTATGACTAGAAGATTTGATCTAATACAATATTGTTATTGAATTTTGTACAGTTTATAGGTTAGAGCAAATTTTAAAAACAGCATTTTTCAAATTGTCGCATGTTATCGTCTCTCTATGAGTATAAATCGTTGAGATAATATTTCATAACAATATAAACTTACTTTTTAGGGGTTAGCTTAATCTGTGAGGTTTCTACATAGCTATTTATTTATTTAAGGTTATTGCACACGATATTATGATGAATTGATTACAATGGGTCAAACTTAATGCTAATGCATTACATATCAGTTTGCCTTTACTTATACATATTATTATTTTATGCTTTACAATCTATGGAATCGCAAGAAGAGATTGAGTCACAAAGTACTTTATAATATTGGGAAAGCTAAGTCACCATTCAAACCAAATACCATATATTATAAATAGATTTAAAAAATTGTGAAACTGAGATGCATCTTATATTTTTATAAAGAATTTTCTAATATTTTTATAAAGAAGCGGGCTTCTTTCGTTGCTCATATGAAACTATGAAATGAAAAGATACAGTATATAAAGGAACTCTCTTTTGGCTCTTTGTTTCACAAAATTTTAAATCCCGACTACTTTTGTCTATTGAAAGACACAGAGATACGAAGAACCTCAATCATACATCTCTTTTAGCATCCGGTTTTAATATACAAACCTTGACTACTTTTGTCGCTGACTGCTCAACAATTTGTGTGTTTTTGATAAATCAATTTTCGCGAGTAAGCATTTTGCGTCACAACTCACAAATCATTCTGGACACGTGTCAGGCTATCGGCGCACATTCATCTCCCGCGCTTTTTGACAGTTCACTGCAGCTGCCATGTTAAATTCATATTCCACGTTTAAAAATACATTTTAAACCAACTTTCTAACAAGATATACGTTGAAAACTTATTAGATTTTCCAAATTTGGCTAAAAGTAACCTTTCATTCTCTCCTACAAGTGATTTTGGATAATAATTAATTTAGTGCGGTTATCAGATTACCTATCTTTTTTTTCACAGAACAAGTTCACAACTTGAAGTATACCTATTGCGATGGCTCAAGACTCAATTAAAAGAAAAACACTAGTAACGAAAGAGTCATATTCAAGTTGAAAGGACTCCTTTTACGTTGTAATTAAAACAACTAAAGCCATATACGTTGACTCGTTCGTCAAATATTATGTAAGACAGGAATGTAACATTTTGCTTTTGGTGAGCTCAGGTTTCCTCGAGACCCACATTTACTTTATTTAGTAATGTTCATTACGTTGAGTACATCGAGAACTTGTTATTATTTCTTTACAAACTTGTTAATTTTCTTTTTATCAAATTTAAATTTAAAATACTAACTGGTTTCTAGTGTGCTATTGCTTAAACAAAAATTCCTAAAATCATTAATGATATACCAAATTGTTAAATTAATAATAGGTAAAAATTTGATGGAATCATTCGATAAAATTTTCATCTATTACCTTGATAGTTATCTACGATTTGCGCGCGGAAAAGTGACCTTCTTTGCTCATTATTACATTATTATCTCATCATTCGAGCGCATTCCCGCATCCTCAGCGATAATGTTTTAGAGTCCGCTCTATCTAACCTGGGTGCTATTCTGGAAGAAAGAGAAATCACGAGATATTATGTCAATACGTTTTGGTAATAGAATCCAACATTTAAATCAACACTGTAGTGACGTATTCGCACAAAAGAATCGTGCAAATGCACACAATTGTCGGATGAATGGATGATAAATGATTGAATGAACGGAATGAATGAGTAGACATTGATTTTTCTGGCTTTGTTGCCAAGGTCTGGGTATTCAATGTCGCAGGTACATCAGGGCAATGGAATGGAAATCTCAACTCGCTTGGAATTTTGAGATAGTTAACGGTTCTTCCAGGTCAACGACTTTCAGATTTTATTAATTATGACTTGTTGTTGTATCGGTAAAATAGAATCTGCTTACTGAAATCTTTCATAATTCGATTGGAATTAAAACATGTATTCCAATAATTATAATTACAACTTTGGTAAGAACACCTTTTTTTTATTGTTTTGATGGTTTAATTTGGTCTTCTTCTCTTCTTATATTTAAGAGCTAGGCTCTTGTCGGTGGAGTGCTTTCCATGTCTCTCTTTCTTCCGCTAATTTCTTATTTCTTAGTTCAAAATTAATTTAGTCGAGGATATAATATTGCAAAAGCCTATCCAGAGGACGAGCCGAAAGCTACGAAAACTTAATTAATCACGTAACATTTGACATTATTATTTATCTTTCTTTACCTAATTTAGTGACTTGGATCTTTGAACATTGGGAAAAAATGGCTGGTTTTATAATAATATAATGAAAAGATTTAAATTCATCAAAACTTTCCCACTCTTATTAGCTAATGAACGCTACGTCACTGTCACAGCCTATTTAATATGACGCGGCGCACGTTCGCTTCCCGCCAAATTATAATATGATAATGACGCAGATACTCGTACGGTGCAGTATGTGCATCCTGAGCTAAAAGGCTGCCTAGTAATGACGTTAATCAAAAGGTAGTGGAACTGCGGAATGGCAGTCACGTGATACGAGCTTTTTGGGACATGAACTTAAAGGATTTAATGTTACTAGAAATGTTCCTAACAGATTTATCATACGTATGTCTAGTCTATTATATTTATCTCGCGATCCTTTAAATGCAATAAAAATCTATTTAGACAAGTTAGCTATGTTCACTTTTATTTTACCAGCTTTCTAGCCTGTAAGCCTTTCTCTCCACAAATCATAAAACTGATCAAAGAAACGAGTTCTGCCTCGAGAATAATTTTTGAATAGACAATACGAAATAAGGCCGAGCAATATGACATTAATGTACCTATATCCTATTAACTATAAAATTACGGTTGTCAAGAATGAGCTCGATTATGCGGTGATACTCTCCAAAAAATTTTGGGTCCTTTATGTAGTGTTGCGTTGCATTGGATGAATAAATTTGGCCTATCCGTTAGATAATTTAAAAAAAATATTGTACACGTAATTTTTCTTTTATCTGAGAAATAAAACGGGTACAATTTTTACTGAACGGTGACGTCGCAAGTGACACCAGAACTTTGGTGTCAAAAAAATTGGGTGCATTATTTTTGGATACCTGATCTAAAAGACGGGCTAATTAGAATCATACTTTTGGTAATCTAACTGGGCCCATAGTCTCCTGGTCTCGTGGTACCTAACGTATCTGACTACCAGTAACTTTTAACACTTCGTGTACCTACATTATTATTGCAGGAGCTGAGGTACAAGCTCGGCGTTAGGTAATTTGATATTAAACACGCAGTTGACAGGTGACGTGACTGCATTGCGCTGTCACGCGATGAGCACGGCCTTCCGTGTGTTTGGCGTTACGCTGTATACGTATTCTCCCCTTTTCCTAAACATTTTTTAAGTGGAACTATCAATGTCATTAATTATATATTTTGAAGTTTATGTCCAAAGAGCAAAATAAAAGTAAAGAATATTCGAATTTTAAATTGGCACTGGCTGGAAATAAATTAAAGTAAAACTTTCAAACGTTCTCAACAAATTAGTAGGATGCTTTTTTTCCGAGTTTAAAAAAATCAAAAACACATCGTTTTAATTCCGTTCCATTTCTTAACGACTCCAATGAGCGTTTTCGTTCGTTCATTCGTTCAGTGAGCCCCACTTGAATTTTTCTTCGCCATCTTAATTTGTACGTGACTCCGAGAGTTAATTAGTGCAATTACGCGATCCAGTCGGTTTTTTGTGCCAGTTATACTCTCGTATTCAGGGGTGGCCATTGTGGAAAATTAAATTAACTCTAAAATAGTGGGCTTAATAGTGATGTAGAAAGCGGAGACGTTGCCGAAAATAGATACCATTACAAAGTACATTTAAATATGAAAATTTGGAGTTGTAGCTCTAGTATACGTAAGTAATAGCGATTTTGAGTTGGGACTCCACTCAAGGACTCGAATTTCTCGGGCCTTGTTTCACTGACGTTCTTATAAAACAACCAATTATGACGTAAATTTTTATTGGTAACGTTAACTTTTGTAATAAAGTTATTAATTGCGTAATTTACAAAAAGGTAGTAAAAGGGAGTTAAATTCAAATGAGGTTAATAGTCATTTTTGCCAGGTTGTACCCAGTACATTGTAAAATACATATAAAATTGGCCCCTGCGGCAAAAAGAGGTTGGTCGCACGATCTTGCTACATATTTTAAAGACTAGCGAACTATCACCACTTATAATAATAAAAGATAAAGTGTATGTGACTATGCTATTGTAATAAGGAAACATTTAATGATAGTGTAAGAAGGAATAAACATAAAGAAAATATGACAACATTTCTCAAAAAAAAAAAGAACTAATAGCTAATACGACTCGAGGATTGAAATTTTACGACTCGTAAATATGGTCTCTAAATTTCGATTCGAGTTAAAATAAAAGTAAAGCTGTAAGTCTCGACTGTTTCACAGCACTAGCCGGCTGCTTGAGGCTGGCAATGGCGAAAATAAAGGAGTTTCATCTAGAGTCACTTTTGCTGCACTCTGCGACAGTTCAATAATTCTCTTTGTTATTGTCTGTGTATCGTTTGTGAGATTCTGCTATATACTTTTTACAATTAGTAGTAGCCCGGTAGTGCCTTTAGGGGTACTTGAATTTCCCGGGTTCCAGTTTTCAAAAAGTAGCCGTTTTCGCAAATGTGCAAAGAAAAGCTTCACGTTCTCACTTAAAACTGTAAACAGTAGTTCATAAAAAAGTTTCAAGGGTTTTCTAGGGCTTTATCAGACCAACATTTTAAATGATATCTCCATTATCTTTTAAATGATTTATTTCAAGTGGAGGCAGCAGTGGACCCTGGGAAATTCAGGTAGCTCCTTAATGTGTACTTATCAGTTGCGAATAATAGGAAGTATCTATTATCCGCAACTGATAAGTAAGTTTTTCGCTTTTTTTAGTGAAAAATATTTAGTTATGTAGGTATTTATTTAGTTCATGCAATAAAGTGTATTGTATTGGTTTTTCTTTTTTCTCAGCCTGATAAAGGTTGAAGTTTTGCTAAAGTCCCACACTGAAACCTCAGGGAGAGGGATTTTCAGTGTTACACCCGTGTACAAAAATGTTTTACTGTATTGTATTGTACTAATGTCAATCTTCTAAATTCTGTATTGCTCTTGTCGGTTATGACTATGCATAAATCAATCATACCCATCTGTCAGCTAGCCATCCGAAGCTTCTTTATTCCATTATGGACCAGCATTCCTTCAACGCCTTGCTGGAGCAAGGCGTTGAGGGAAGGAAGGCGAGCAAGGCTAGTCACTTGATTAGAGGTGGACCTCTAATCAAGTGACTAGTCCGCTTCTACGAGTACTTGAGTTTAAATTAACAAGATGAATATTTAAAATCGAATACCGGCGACTACTGAAATGTTCGATGTATACAATCAATCTCAGCTCGGCAGCTATTTACGGCTAACAATGTATATATTTTTGAACGGTGCTAATCAAAACCTTTTATTTGACACGCCACTCGACATGGAAACAAGTTTGATTCGTACTTTTTTGTATGTCACATTCGTTACATACAATTATTGTAATCAAATAGTAGTCTGTCACACGGAAAATAATGACTAATTGACATCTCATTGAAAATTAGATAAGCGGTTTCGATGCCACGGTGGAACTGAAATAAATAGCCACATACATACATACTCCTTCGGTCTAACAAAACAATTACCCTTTAATTTGGTCTTGCCGTAATCGGGTAAGAAAGCAATTCCCGACTATTAATTGCAACGAATCGCCAAATTTATGGAGGCACTTACCGAACTGAAATAGTTTACATAATTATAATAAATGAGTGAAATAAAAAGTCCAATGCCCTTTTGCATATAAACAAACCAATCGCGTGCGGGGTTGCAATTATTAGAGCCCACAGGAGTTTGAACTATTACGGTTAATTTTCTGGTATTCAGCCAACGCTCTACATAATAATGTATTCTTCTGATTACGCTAATTCTTTCCGGGAACGCGGCGTTTTAGGTGCTAGTGGAAAGCCTTTACGTATGCCTAGATACCCAACGAAGCTGACTCAGGATCAACCACCCGCCTTCAATACGTATTACACTGTCACACTAATATTATAAAAGCGAAAGTTTGTGTGTGTGTGTTACTTCTTCATGCGCAAACGTCAGGATCAATTTAAAAAAAATCGGTATGCAGGAAGCTAACGGCTACCTTTTCCGCGGGTAACACCGCGTGGCGCAGCTAGTTACGAAATAAGTAAACTAAAACCTTAACTCTACGAAATGAAATAAAATCTATTATATTTTAAGGAAAGCTCGTCTATGCTAAACGACTTTTCCCCAAAAAATTTTATCGATATAGGAAAACGTCATATATTTTTCATAATAATAACGTAAAACTACTATGGAGGCAAACCCTTTTTTGGGAATGTTGTTCAGAATAAATATGGACCGAACTTAAGTTAGTAATTGTATTATTTTTGACTGAACTATAAAATTAGCATGTTCGTTTTAATTTTAGTTTAACTAACTGGTTTATCTTGTACCACTTATTTATTATATTAATTAAGTAAAATTAATGTTTAAGTAGAATGCATGCCAGAACCTGCCAAGTGCTAGTTCCGGAGGCATATCAATAAAAGTTTTCCGGCTGGCGTGTGCACATGCAATTATAATGCATCACACTTGCCGCTATTAGCTATTCAGGTCAATATTCCAGCTCGGGAGCTTCAGCCTTCAGTTCTAACTACCGGCTGGAGAATTTTAGTAAGGAATAACCTTAATAAAATTAATTAAAAGTTACTGCACTGTAACTTTTCTCAGTTGGACTTCATTTACTTCAGGATTTTTCCATTTTGCTACTAGTAAACTATACAATTAAATTTCATTTACTTTAGTTTTTTCTATTTTGTTACTAGCGAACTTTTTGTAATGAAAGAGAAATATTAAACATTATTATATTGTGCTCCTGTAGTGGAGATTAAAAACTTGAAATTGATGATGACGATATCAAACATTATCATCGCACAATTTTTGTGTGAAATGACTGTCTCATGATGCAACTGTCAACTGTTGTTCAATGCCCGCTTTGACGTAGCGTCATACAGCAGCTCCTGATTGGTCTAGAATTTGGCGTGAAGTAATGCCAGTAACAGTTTTGGCGAAAAACGAGATATGTGGACCGAATATGCCTGTTTGTTTCTTTGCTCGTATTTTGCTTGTATGATTGTTCATGTTATGTTGGTCCCGGCTGTCATCATTGTATGGTTATCATTAAGCAGTGTCAGATGTCTTTAGGCAGCTTGAAAAATCTGACGCTAGTGCCACCACACTCGAAAATAAATTGTTTATGTTGGAAACAAGATTTAATATAAATCTAATGGGCAACCAAAGTAAAATCATTTTCTCATTGAGGTACAACATTGTACACTTTTTTATTTTTGTAAAAGCTACCATCTTTGTGTTTTATAATTTTTTAAAGATGTATTTTTTGTTACAGGTACGTTGGCGAAAATGAACTTGGATCTCGACCTAGGAGAATTTTAAATGGTTTCATAATTATTACCTCGGAAGAGCGCAAAGACAACAAATAAAGGAAAACTCATTAAAACGCCTCCTTAAATTACCCAAGTGCTTGTTTTAGGCAAAGACAGCACAGGTTAATAAAATGAAGGTATAATTGCTTTCTAAGGAACATGACAAGTACATTGTATTCATTGTCTAACTTGTAATTAACGCAAATGTGTCTGAATGCGAAATAAATTGCTTGAAATTTGACTCGTAAACTCTAACGGCACATCAATGTTGGAGATAAAAGGCATAAACCGTATTGGCTGTATTACGCTTACGTCTTGTGCCTGAGAGCGGTGAAAACTGAAGCCCCTTCGGGAGCTTGAAGCCAATCTTGCGGCCATTAAAAAACTTATGTGGCGATAAATGTTATGCGAGTTTAAGTCATACACGTGGACGTTAGAGTTTCATTTTGCACTGGCGATGATATGCTATAAATGTCTCTATGGATGAGGTGTTCCGGCATAACGCGAAGACATCTTTGATGTTGCACCCTCTCGCCTCGGGCGTGAAAGGCTCTCTCATAGATAAAGTGCATTTCGATATTAGAAGTTTCGAACAGTTTCACCGTAAAAAGGCCAGAAATTGTTTTCATCCCTGAATACGAAATCGGATTTGAGAATATAAATACATATAATACTGTAAGTTCTGTATACACACTTGTTTTAGAGCTCAGTGGCTAGGTGGGAGTGCTCATTGATAGCGCTTTTACAAGTAAAGCGATACCGGGCGTGGTCCGCACTTGGATGGGTGACCACAAGTGGCATAAAAATTTCTCGAGCTCCGCCGTGCTTCGGAAGGCACGTATAAGCCGTTGGTCCCGGCTGTCATCATTGTATGGCAGTCGTCAAGCTATGTCATATACCTTTAGGCAGCCTGAAAAATCTGACACCAGTGTTGGCCACTTACACACACGAAAAACAAACAAACACTTGTTTTGTTCAAAATAATTTGCTTTCAGATTGTAGAAGCTTGGTTTTGTTTCTTAAACATTAATTACATATCGCAAAATAAATTTACATTTTCACTAAAACGCAATTAACAAATTTTTATTTATTGGATTTTTAATGTGTAATGGAAATAATAGGTTACCTACAATTTATTTGTATGCATCTCTGAATCAATTTACCCTTACAGAAAATGTAGCCACAAAGTTGATCCACAGTAGACATATTATTATAATGTCTACTGTGGTAAATCTGCATCGACTGGGATACTTGAATATTTAGGAGTCCAGTGTTGCCTGTTTGAAATAAATTATTTAAAAGGAAACGGAGATATAATTTGAAATTTTGTCTTGACCAAGCCCTTTAAACTATTTTATGAACTACTGTTTACAGTTTAAAGTGCGAACGTGAAGCTTTTCTCCGCACATTTGCTAAAAGTGGCGGTTTTTCGCAAATGTGCGAAGAAAAGCTTTACGATCTTACTTTAAGTTGTAACAGTAGTTCATAAAATAGTTTGAAGGTTTATCTATGGCTTGGTAAAATAAAGTTAGCACTGGACTCCTGAAAATTCAAGAATCCCCTTACATTTTCACTTCTCACTTTCACTCAGGTCTTACGACACTTCTTTCCTCTTAGGTAGAGAGTACCCAAATCTTGACTGGAAGAGATTTCTACGCAATAAATCCACATTTGGTATAATTTTTCTGTTTTTTTCTCTAAAAACAGTATTTGTATTATATTGTACGAAAAGCGAATAGATTGGGGAATCAATACCTGCCACTGAAAATTAGTGGTTTAAACCATGACGACGTTTAAGAAACGAGTAAAAGATTGTTATCTGTATTTATCATCCTGATCGTCATATTCGGAAATATTATCTTATGCATGTTTTTATTTATGTAAGTTTATTTGGCGCATGTTTATGTAGGTATTTTTTATAGTATTCTATGCAACAGTTGTATAAGAACGGTCAAAAATGCGAGTGGCGCAGCAGAAGACGCCATCGAGCATTTTTTGACGTACTTATACAATGTTGCATACAATAATTTTTCTACGACTATATTTACTAAATAAAATACAAAAACAAACAAAAAAAATGTTTGACATATGTTTGGTAAATCAAATTTAGAATATACAAGTACTGATCTATATGGTATCTATGGTAAACATCTTCTTTAAATTGACGTCTTTTTAGTGACTACCAGTGACTACGTAAAAAAAAACATTTTTTCTTATGTTGGCAGTATGGTAAATCTATAGTAAAAAAGTTCTAGGTCTATGGCTAGGCGTATCTTTTTAGCGAAATAACGACACATGTGCTATTATGAGGAATAGAGTATAAACTTTTTTCTGCAATCATATTATCAATGTT
This sequence comes from Acrobasis consociella, assembly GCA_963555685.1. Taxonomy (NCBI): domain Eukaryota; kingdom Metazoa; phylum Arthropoda; class Insecta; order Lepidoptera; family Pyralidae; genus Acrobasis; species Acrobasis consociella. Next base: position 10,803,813 of record OY743122.1, read on the forward strand.
CTTATATTAGTATTCGGGACCATTTAAAAGATAGAGTACAGGAGTAGAATAAATTATTGATGTATTTTGTATAGGTATTCATTCTTGTTTTTACACGCCAATTACCTCTTTCTTCCCATTTCTTCTCGAGGGTCTACTGGAAGAAATTTCTTTAGAAATAAGAAGTACAAAAGTAAACATAGTATAAAGGATACTATGTTTACTTTTATAAGGTTTTATTTGTAAATTTTTCAAGTGTATATATGAACCAATAAACTAAAATAAATAAAGATTTTTCAGGTCGAATTGTACACATAAATACAAAAGGTACTATACATCAAACAACCCAAAGTTGTTCAACTCAGAGAATCATTACTATTGGAACTCGAAATCCCTCCAAGTTTCAAGATCTCGGGACCATGTCTTATTGTTTACAATTCGGCAATCACAACCAGAATATTGTGTCCGCACTCGCTTGTAGGAATGTTATAACAAGAAAATTGACCTGCGAACTATGTGGTGTGGAGGCCTTACAAAGGTCTGCCTCGAAGTCAGAACTAGTTTACCATATTGTGATTACCCCGGGGATTCGACTTTGCAAATGTTAAAATGGATTCTAGCAACTGCTGTTGTTATTGATTTGGTTATGTTTGTTTGTTGTTATGTTAATCCTCTGTGTAATATTGGGTATTTATGATTTGTATCTTCCTGTTTGGGTTGCGTTTTATGCGTTGTATTTTGTAGTTTGTGCAATAATGCACGTGGTGCGTTGTTTGTACTGTTTGTAATGATATTGCTTAATTAAGCCCGTCCAAAGCATAATGTATTTGGACTCGCTGCATTAGTTTTATGAGTTACTACTGATGTCATAATCTACGAAATATATTAGGGATTTCGGTGGAAGTAAATTGCTAAATTATTGCAAAAATCTACATCGACTTACAATAAAACAAAATATTATTTCTGTAGCGTGTAGAATTACTAATTTAACATCAGTTTCGATTATTTCTATATGAAGAGTAACTAATGTAACATCAACTTCTTATTATTATTATTATTATTGCCAAGAAGAAATGGCCGGACAAGTGCGTGTCCGACTCGCGTATTAAGGTTGCTATAAATTTTTATGTTTTTAGTATTTGTAGTTATATAACGCGGCAAATACATTATCTGTGAAAATTTCAACTGTCTAGCAATCACGGTCAATGAGATACAGCCTGGTGACAGACAGACAGATAGACGGACAGTGGAGTCTTAATAATCGGGTCCCGTTTTTAAAACTTAAGTACGGAATCCTAGAAATAAGACTCCCCATTTCTAGATCTATTTTATCCCTTGATGAACTGAACCTATTTATTCTCTTTATCCATCGGTTGTTTGGAACAAATCGCTTTTAGCGATAAGACCGCCTGTTGTACATTTTAATATCTCTGTGTACTTAAATTTACTTACTTACTGGCCTTTCATACTATTCGGTCACACAATCAGTAACAATATGAAATAAATCGTGTATTGTGGAATCCCAAACAAACATACATATCGGAGCTATCCCAAAGCCATGTAAACAAATGCGATAAGTCTAGCGAGTATTGAAATCTCGATTTCGGCTCGCGAAAATCGGATTATACGATTATTTTGTAAACTCGCATCTCTTGTTATCATACCTTGTTACGAACTGTCTTTATCCTTTATACGTCATATTTCCCCGGTACCAGGATTAATAAAGTAAATATATACCTACAAAGACGGTATTTGCGTCCCAGTTGCCAATCCAGTTGGCGAAATACGGGTTTATTAGCTTCGTTATTTATTTTGTGAATTTTTGGCTGCGAGCGGCTCGAATTATTTAAAATTATAATGAAGGGCAATTTACGTTTACTTAAGATACGCAATGAAGAAGCACGTCGCTACTGCTAACGGGGAAGACAGAGATTGGTGCTAAGATGGAATCGGGTTTCTTAAAAAAACATTTTATGCCTCTTTTAGGCATACAATAAGAAATGTTAATATCGCAAAAAGAACTCAACAAATAAATTATTCGGTACAAATAAATAGTCACAACAAAATAGTGTTACTTTTCATGGATCGTATCCATTTTCAAGGAGCGCTATTTGTCTTCAAAAAAGCATGACGTCACACTTCTATTTCATACAATATCCCATAGAAAATGTTTGTTTTGATGTTTAGAAATATGTGTCTGATTTGACTTGTTTCGATTTAATTTTGACTTGATTTATCCAGAGGAAAGTTAAAAAAACATTCTAATATGTATTTTTATCAAATTGTTATCTAAATATTTTTATCGTACTTTGGTCGATGTTTCTTTACCGTCTGTGTAAAAAAAGACGTGTGGCACTCGGGGACTGCCGCGTTAAAGCTATTGCAAACAAGGAAGGACGGCAACGTCGCAAACGGACGACGGAGACGAAGCGGCAACCTACATGGTAGGCGGAGTGGGAAGCGTGAGGTTTTTTCGTTACGGAATTTCTGGATTCGGTTCCCGCGCTCAAGGCCCGCGATAGAAGCTATGCAATAGCTTAAAAATTGGACTATAAATTTCTTATTAAGTTTTTACCTAATTGTAAAAAATATGAATAATCTGTGTCCTGAAATTATTATGTATGATTTATATTATTGATAAAAATATAAAAGCTACTTTTTTCTACTGTAAGTTGCAATTATATATTTGAACTACAATAATATATTATTCTACTTTAAAACCAGTTTCAATTAAAAACATGCAAATTTAATACAACAAGTATACAATTATTTCAATCAGGTAACTTAATCACACCAGTTTTTACATTTTTAAAAAAATCTGTCATGCAATAAATATTAACACGCGAACATTTTAATAACTTGCCTCTGCTGAAAATTCCGCCATATGCAAATAAATTATATGAATTTTGCATCGCGTATTGACAAGCTGAAATTGAGTTTTCGCGCCATTACTCGAATCAAAACTTTTCGCGTTCATGTGTTGCTGTTCATTGACTTAAAAGTAATGTAGACCAAAGAGCGGGCTTTTGAAAAGAGTTCGTATCGAATGGTCGCAAACGTAAATAGTCTCAGTAGCAACTGATCTAACTAAAACGAGTGATGTTTTTTTCATCCTCGATGCAAAAAGAGGGGTTATATGTTCGTAGCCATTGTCTGTATGTTTGTCTGACTGTAGTATCGTCGCTCTCGAAAGGATGGACCAATTTTGATACTTTTTATGGCAAGCATCCTTGCGCTGTTTCTTAGCTATTTTGTCAAGTACATGAAAATACACATACTTACATTATTTTAAGTGACTTTTAATCTAAATTTGTCTGTGGTATATACATATCACATTTACCGTTTGTTTCTTTGTTTGAAATCGTGTGTGATATTGTACATCTATTGTATTTATATCATTGGTTACCGTTCAAAACGCGAGTGGGGAAAAAGGAAAACCGTCCAATTTTTATTTGTAAGCTATTTCCGATGAAACTCTAACACGCTTAATGCGGTCTCGTGTAACGAGTTGGTTATTTCGGCTCTAAATTGGTTCCGTACCAATTCAATCGAATTCCATTGCATATTGTTGTTTTTGTTTTATCTCATTTCATTACTTTTCATTAGTCCTCTTAGTGCCTTTATTGAATTTTCACTGGATTGTGCGTTTTATTGATTCGTAAATCGTTTGAAACATTACTACAACACTTTGTGTCTATATTGTAAGTATATTTTTTTGTTTTTACAATAACTTAGAATGTTCGATAAAAAAACCACACAGTATTAAACATTTGAACCTAGTTTAGTTTAGTTTTATTTCTTTTTTCTCAATAAAATACAGTGTATTTTCTTATCTTGGAAAGATGGTGTTGTACTGCTTAACCGATAGTTTGTGTGGTAGGTATAAATACCTTTAAACCTGGTTTAAATATTGCTTCTCTTAGTATATTTAAAATACAACATGGTAAAGGTCCAAATATTTAAAGGGCAAATCATACTCAACAACTTTTCCTAATAAAGTAACATAGAAATACAAATTTTATTTTCAGTTCTGTATTTTCTATTCTTATCTTAATTTACGTGCTTGCTCTTGTTGTTGGCATTAAGTGGAGATGACTTCATTCTCTCTTCTCTCTGCCATCCTTTTAATTTCCTGGTATGACTTTACTCTTGACGACCTTCAAGGCGTAGTTGTCATCATGCTAGAACGCCACCCAGAGATTCCGGGTTCGATCCCCGGTCAGGGCAAGTTGGAAAATGGCCTTTTTTAATTGTCCTGGGTCTTGGATGTTCATCCAAATATGTATTTGTTATAAATATTGTATCGTTGAGTTAATATCCTATAACAAAAGTCTCGAACTTACTTTGGGGCTGGCTTAATCTGCATGATTTGTCCCTATACACGGTGATTTTTCATCGGTTTTGAAGCCGAAGGCCACTTCATAAGTATCGTTAGTAAAACATAATAAGCTAGTCAGAATAAAAATTCAGAAACAAAAAATGATGACTACACGACTACACTACGAACAAAAACTCGGAAGTAAAATCGTGAGACCAATTAGTAGCACCGCCGCGCCGCCAGGCGCCCCAGGAGTTCATGGGGTCACGCGACGGTTTTGGATGTGGTCTCGATCGAAAATCATTTATCTTATGTCATGTACAAATTTTGATTACATATATGGACAGAGAAATTTATTTGATAGACGACATTTTTTTTTCCAAAACCAATGAAAATTTAGCGTGTATATTTATTATAAACTCTACTAATAAACTCTACTCTATATCTGTCACTAATCATATCACGTGATTTAATACAGAGGCAGACACATATACTTATATTACACGTTAATTACCGTTAAGTTCTCTCAATTACTCATTAAATTGTAAATACTTGGTTAAGTGGAGTAGTTATTAGGGAATTCAACGCCTCCCAAATTAGCGTACGGTAATGAAGCACTGTGATCTAATTCACAACATAGATAAGTTTATGTAATTGAAATTATTTCTACAAGGTGTTCTAATTCTAACTAAAGATACACCTACCAGCGTTTAAGGTCTAACATAAACTAAGACCGGATTATTAATATTATAATCAATGTTTAAGTTTGCCCAAGTGTTTATGTATAGTCGAAGTAATTACAATACCCAAGAGGCATAGCAAGAACAAGTTTATTTCCCAGTCTGCATCTTAGAAGCAACAAACAATCTTACCTAAACTACATAAAATACAGGATAAGGAGGTCTGTACATATTTATGTACATAATGACACCGGCTCCTCATAAATCATACAAAAATATATCCGAACGGCAGATTAAGTGATTCGCGGAGCGCAAACAGGGCTCCATTAAAGTAAGCCCATCAAAGGAACGGTAACGTGTTTAACCGCTAGCATGGGAGCTGTGTTTGACTTGGTGTGTTTTGGGTTTTGAAAAATATTTGTGTTTGTAATGTGGAATATTAAATGAAGTTCATATCATGTAGTTCATGATGATGCTAAACCACAGAATAAGTACTAATACGTACAGAAGTCTTACTCAGCAAAGGAATTCAAAGAAATATCTCCTCAATGTCGTTAGCTATATGGTTTATCTTAGCTCGCGTCAGAAAACGGCACCTTTTTGTTTAGATACCTAGAAGTGTATTGCAAGCCAATTTCATTCTTATCAAGACATACGATTCATTTTACTGAATTTGCCACTCCGGAGTGGTCGCCGCGCGCATATTAATAATGCAGGTATATTTTCGATACCTAAAAGGGGAGTGACACAGGCCTGGCTAAACAACTATTCTTAAAGCTACCAGAGATGTACTACAAGGGGTAAAGGTGAAATGTTTGAAGTAAGGGCGCTCTACTTTGAAAACTGAGTGAAGCGAGAGATGCATGAATATCGCCCGAAATAAAAATATTACTGTACCCGAGTATCAAGCACACTATACTTCTCTGTCTATGAGAAAAACTAGCAAATATACAAAGCAGAATATAAAGAAAAGTAAAACACACAGTTTTATTTAAATTTAAATGGTTTGGGTAAAGTTGTATGATTAAGGTATATTTTGTTAGATCCTATCATACACTGTCTATGTTTTTAATGATCTTTATTACTTATTACATTGTAAAGGATGAACCTTTCCTTCTTTCCCTTGCTCGTTTGCATAATGAAGACACTTACATCAGGATAACAGTAAAAGATAGGGAAGTACAGGCGACCTTATATACAAAATAATAACACACTTCAAATCTTTAAATATTGTGGATCAATAAAGTTTTTAAAAATAAACCTTTCTCATGTTGTTTGATTTATAATTATACGAGATGTTCGTAAGGCGTACGTGATTCTTAAGAATCCCCTTACCCTAAACTTCTCCATAAAATCGTAGTCTACGTTTAATTTTTAAACCACATGTCAGATTTCCTTAAAAATTGGTAATTTTAAAGAAATTGCAATTATCTAGGGTAATAACTGGTTTCCTACGGTAAAATTATGAATTGGAAAGAAAATATAACAGTTTAGAAGTTTCCCGTACTGATGGTCAAAAATGATATAACACACTATTTTCTATTTCAAGTTCATATTTTTAGAGTCGGAAACCAGTTATTATCCTAGATAATTGCAATATCTTTGAAATTACTAAATTTTGCCGAAATCGGCCAAGTCGTTTCTAAATAAAACGTAGACTACGTTTGTATGAAAAATTATATTTGGTCTAGGGTAAGGCGTGTTCGTAAGGCGCGATCGACGTGATTTGTAAATCAATAAAAGTCGTTCTAAACCACGTCCAGAATCAATAGATCCTCTTCCTTTTGTTATACATTTAAGTGCCAGGGCGGTGGCATTGTTTGGAAAGACGAAACTTTTAGCTCACTGCTTTTATATTGTAAATTCGCCGTATGGTTTCCAGCTAAGGAGAATAGGACCACGCCAAGTCTTTCCGTGGACGTCGTAGAGGGCGACTTAGGAAAAACAAGCTAACAAAGCATATAAACATCAATAGGACCTCTCCAATACGTCTGGCCAGCCTGGAGTGTGTAGTCCAAATCCTCTGGCTGTTCTGGTCAAGTATGAATTTAGTAGTTCAGAGACGGTCGTGCTCGTGCAGTGGAGACTAAAACAAGACCTGATGATAATATTGTGAATAAAAAATTGCAATCAAAACTCGATATAAAAATTGCAAGCGCACGAGAGTTGTATAAAATATGCAATATAAATTGGAAATAACATACGGACAGCTCTTGTATGCAATACTACTGCATCATGAGTGCAATTGACCTTTTTCGTGTGGACTCTGAAAATATCTGATTCCGCAGTTCCACTTGCTAGAATAAAATTTTTAAACTATTTCGGAAAATAGAAAGGACATTTTCAAACGTTGAATAATGTTGTGGGTATTTAGGCTCCACTCTAGTTTTAATTCTCAGTAATATATATAATAACAGTACAACATATTGGCATTGTGTCATAAAAATCTAATATCAGTAGTATATAAAAGATGTCATCATTTTAAAATTTTACGCTAGCGAACGGCACCCAGGTCTAGTGTGCGGAAGACGAGCTGAGATGAGATAAGATGGCCCCGGTATACCAGGCAAAATTTACTTAGGTCTAAGATATATTGCCCTAATGAAGCGCCCACTTAATTACCCTCATTGCCATGCAAATATCACTTACTCAAGTTATATTAAAACGGTTACTTAATCCAAACAATTATTTTAGATCTGTCTAACTGGCTTGTCTTGGTCAGAACAGAACAGACATGGCTAATTTGCTCTAATGCCCCTTACCCTTGTCTGCATTAACCATTAACTTGTGACATGCTTAATTCGCTAAGTGCTGTGGCCAGTCAGCCGTCCTAGGGCGCATGTGTTAGCGGGTTTATGAGCGGAGCGGAATTGAACTGATAGATAATACAGAAAAAAACTGATAGTCTATAAAAGAGATGTAGACTGGGTCAAATATATAATATTTTATTTAGTCCGTCTACTAGATTATCAAAAAATAAAGTACCCATATTTTTTCGTTTAGAAAAGTAGTCAAAATTCACGAAGATACAGCGCTTTGAAGTTTTGTAGTGGGAGTGATTTACGTCACCGATGGTTAAAATCGTAGCCAATCGCTACGTTACGCGAAATTTAAATGCGCTGTATCTTGTTATTATTTGCAAATGAGAGAAAAGAAAGAAATACGTATACCATTCTTTTTAATAACCTATCTGAAGAGCCAAAAAATATTTTTGACCAAATTTGTTGCATCGTAACGAAGTTTGTATTGTAAATACTATTTACGCTCTGACGAGTTCCATATTTATTATCAATCTATTATAATTAAACAGTAAAAATCGCGTGTTTGTAGATTTAATAAATGTATGACAAAATGAGAGTGGGCGATTAAAAAAAAGAGTAACTAAACGCAAAAAAGAGAAAAAAGAAATTGTTTGTCCGTATATATTTCACGTTAATTTTCGAAACTACTAGACAGATATTTACGCGGTTCTCAATAATCAGCTCAGTACACCATATTATATGCATTGTTTCACTAAAATCTGATATCAGGAAAAAAGTCATTGACATTGTTAAATTTCACGCTAACGAAGTTGCGAGCCTAAATAACATATATCAACACAGTTTATAGCGATAATTTTTTCAATTATTTTAGAAATAAGTCATTCAGAATTTGTATAAGAAAAAATAATATTTATCATAACGGCTGTTCTCTTTGTAATTATTTAAATTATACTCAGTGAAAAGTGTTAGCAAAAGGTACTTATATTCAATCAGGTGGTGTAATAAATCAGGCTTTTATTAATAAAAGTAGGTATCTAATCTCTTTAATGCTTAGATAAACAACTATGTAAGTTTCAAATTGGATGTTATTAAGTTATTGAGTAATTAATTAAACCTATTACGTCACTTTGATGTAATTATGCCTTTTAGTGAATTAACAGCAAATTATTATGATACAATTATTATATACCTGAAGTCACTATAGGAATAAGTTAGCTTCTGCACGTGGCTTTGTATTGTTTTTTTTTTGTTTTTATCATAGCCTACAATTTATCATGGCGATTCAAAGTTTAAAGTATGAATTTTATTGTGTAGGTAGTTTGAGCAAACATACTTAAGAACAGGGCGGGTAAGCTACTAAACAATTCCTCTAATAAAACTAATCTTTAATGTGTGTTTAATAAAACACACATAGGAATAACTTTGAAATTAGTAAAAACTATTTCGGTTTCTAGGTTCATACTACAGCTTGAGAGCTGTTGTTCGTTTTTTTTTAATTTTTATTTTAAATGAGATCATCACTATAACCTTAAATTAATATTTTAAACAAAAAAATAATAATATTGATGTAATACACTGCTATGTATTAAAAGATCGCGATGAATTGATAACCTCCTCTTTTTTAGACGTTGGTTAAAAATGAAAACTGAACCTGTACAATTTCCAGTACAAGACACGTCTTTTGGGAAATTACTTAGATTCCGCTTTGATCCAAATGTTCCAAAATCCAATATCGCTACCAAAGAGACCTCACTCCAAAACGGATCGCAGAGATGATGACCAAAATGTATTACCCTATTAAGTAGACCACCTTTGTTTAAGTAAATCTGGGTTTGACTTGAGTTTAAATTATTTATTCGGGTGTAAAGGGTAGCAACAAATATCCTTGGAAGTCGGGTAGTGTTGGACAAGATTCGGCCGGAGCCGTTGACTTTACTTGCCCATGTTTATTTAATTAGGTTGGTATTTTGGGCTCGGGATGGTCGGAACTAATATTTTATTATCTTGATTGACGTCTTCGTTTAGAGTATTTTAGATTAAATTTATATGTATTGCTGTGCATAGAGACTCATCATACTACTATTTACTGAGTATATCTAGTGAGTATAAGTGGATGAAACTATTTCATGCTACATTGCGTTATATGCTTGTTGGAGACATTAGGTCCATGGGGCCGAGAAGCAAAATCTTTTGTGACTGAGATTTCAACGCGTTGAGATTTCAAAACAATTTTGAATATATCGGACAAGTAACCCGACATATTGTAGGTATGACACTAATTTGTCGCCAAGTGCTCAAGCGCAACGTTTGTATGCTGCTAGACCTAGGACCATTAAACTTGTCCTTCGCCTATATCTAAATGACAAAATAATAGGCGTTTGTTCAGCCATTGGAGGTCAAGGACAGACTGGTCAATACCAAAAATATCTAAATTTTGAACTCATCATCATCGTTTTAACCACATAACGTCCACTGCTGGACATAGGCCTCTCCCAAAGATTTTTAAAACAATCGATTAAGAGCGGTCTGCATACAGCGCTTTCTAGCGACCTTGGTCAGGTTATCTGATCACCTTGTAGGCGGGTGGTGTCCTACGTTTCGCTTGCCAGTACCTTTTTGCCCCATTGGCCATCGGTTCGTCGCGCTATGTGTCCCGCTCGCTGCCATTTCAACAAGCTAACCAGTTGGTCTATGTCAGTGACTTTTGTTCTCCTACGATTTTTCTCATTTTTGTTCCGATCGCGTAGGGAAACACTGAGCATAGCCCTCTCCATGGCGCGTTGAGCGACCTTGAGCCTTCTTATGAGACCCATAGTAAAGGACCACGTTTCAGAGTATTTTAAAACGAGAAATTTTAAACTAAAAGATAATAATTTGAGGAACATGCCAAAGTGGGCTGAAAAATCCTCGCCGCGATCTTATGCGATCTCGTCTATTATTCACGTCGGCTAGAAGTGCACAAACTAGTAAACTAGATAAGTTTTAAAAGGACTAAGTTAGATGAATCTTGACTGTATAATGACACAGATTAAAAGTTGTTGATTGTGAAATTCAAAGAGTTTCGATGGCGGACGTCTGGTATTAATGTGAGCCGACGTTGCTAAAGGGATTATGGACTTCACTACCACGGTTTTATTGTAAAAGTGTGCCCGCTGTTACATTCATAAGGATAGCAAACAACTTTTTCATTCACAAAAGTTATAATTTGTTAAATTAAATTAAATTTAAATAATAGGAACTTTATTTACGAATAGATTACGTATAATAATTGAACAAATTTATTAAAACTAAATATCACTATTAATAAAACTACAGCTAAACTAAAAGTAAATACTTAATTAATTGTTAAATTTTATGCTTATGTTCAGATGGGTGAATTTATTGGAACGGAAGGTTTTATTTCTTATCTCACCAAAAAGAATAAGCTCTTAAATAAGAAAATGAAGGCAGATAAAAGATTATTATCACAGATTATTAATATACATATACCTACGTATCAACTAAAAATGGGATAAGGCCGGAGAAAGAGAAGATACCTACGTATCAACTTAAAAATAATTAAGTACTCAGCTACTAATCACGATTTATTAATCCCATTTAGACAGTGCAAGTTAATTGCCTGTTGACGGTTTTTGTATGGTTCATGGTTTATTTAGACCGTGTAAATGATCTATTCCTTAATTTAATTGAATACAACAAGCATGAAATTGCTGTGTAAATAGGCCTTTATTTTGAATACGACGCAAGAAACATTGTATTTTATTTGCTCAAGCAATACAATTGTTTGTTTTTCGTGTGTACAAATGGCCAAATACTGGTGTCAGATTTTTCAGGCTGTCTAAAGGCATCTGACATAGCTTGACGACGCCTTATGTGCCTTCCGAAGCACGGAGGAGCACAAGAAATTTTTATGCCACATGTGGTCACCCATCCGAATGCGGACCACGCCCGGTCTCGCTTTACTTGCGGAAGAGCTAGTAATGCGCACTCCCACCAGACCACCGAGCTCCTCAAGCCCTAAGCAATAAAATTAAATCCCATTTTCAAACGGGTGAATTTCGATGCAACTTTATAAGCAGTTCCGGGTCACCCATACTAATTCAGCAGGGGCCATATAAGGGTGTAATTAACACAAGCTGCCCTGTATCAATAACAGATTACCACGTAAAAGCTAATGGCCTAATGACTCGTGCCAGTAATTGACCAATAAATTGTGGCCGCTGTCAAATACTATTATTATACGACTATTGATCTTCATAAGCTACGTTGAAGTACAGTTTATAGTTTACGGTTGAAATGGATCACTAGTGTTTCTGGAAAATTAATGGGATAATATAACCTAAATTACATATTTTGTTTATTTGGATGTCATCTTTTCGAAAAAAAAAATGGTTTATCTGACTTATCGTAATCCCAACTGAAAGTGAGTTCGTATGTTTGTTTGTTATCTCTTCACGCTTTAACCTCTGAACCTATTTAGATGAAATGTCGTATGTATATAGTTCGAGATCCTGGAAAGGACATAGGATAGCTTCTATCCCGAAATTCCGGAGAGCGGAGCCTGCGGGCTCCGCTCTCCGGAATCACAGCTGGTTCTTAATCATTCAGAATTTTAAAACGATGGGTTTATTTCTGTAAATAGTGAGACTAAAATCAGTGTTCAATCACAAGGGATGAAAACTACATCTATATCTATATCTATACATATAATAAAACAGTAAAAAAACTGTGTCTGTACATTAAATATATTTCCAAAAAAAATATTGGGGGCGATGGAGACGTAGTAATAGAGTAAGAATTTAAAAAAAATGTCTGTCTGTTTGTCTGTATGTCTGTTTGTACACGCTAATCTCGGGAAATACTGCACGGATTCGAATGAAACTTTTTTTGTTATATAGCTATTAAGCCTGGGCAACATATAGGGTATAAATGATTTTGGAAAATGGAACGCCTGATGCAGAACCATAATGTATAAGAGATATAAAAATGCCGCCTTAGTAAAAGTTGTTCAACCTAATGAGCATTTTCCAGAGACATAAAGTCCACGCGAACGAAGTCGCGGGCTTCGGCTAGTATGTAAATAAAAACTGAACACGAATGATATAATAATTAGCAACTCTCATTGCTAGAAAAGAAAAATTAATCGACGATACACTGGTATCGTCGATTAAAAGTCTTCAGTTAGGTACGTTAAAAGATATTTAGTTCCTTTTTTTTAAAAAAAACTTCAAAGCAGTAGATGTCTTTGAAAACAACATGCGAGATCTCACCCTATTAAGAAAATCGCTCGTAAATATATAAAGTTGATAACTCCAATGTAGTAGGTTTAAATAAAGTATGTAAAATATTATTTTTATAAGGTTTTGTCGTGAGGTATCCGGCAATGCCGTGTGGTATCCGCCAGAGTAGAACAGAACCACTCCAAGTCTTCCTGGTGGATGTCCTAGAATGCGACTTAGGAAGTACAAGCTAAACAAAGCTTATAAGCATCAATGAGGCCTCTCCAATCCGTCTGGCCAGCGTGGAGAGTGTAGGCCAAATCCTTTAGCTTTGGCCAAGTATGGATCTGGTAGTACAGAACAAGTCGTGCTCCAATAGTAAAGACTAAAAAAGACCTGATGATGATATATTCAGTTACTGACTTCTAGTTCTAGGTATTAGGGATTAGGTAAATTGTCGGCAAACTCTAACTGGCCGTCAATAGCACAAATTGCGCCCTAATAGAGTCCCCGCACGTACCAGACAGACACAGCCGACTCATCAAACAACGTTGTGTGCCTTCGAAGGCCTCCGGTGACATTGGTACTAGTGGTAACTAAGAAGTTTGAGGTAAGGTTAGTTACAGAAAATGGCCCAACACGATTATTTCTAATTTATAGGTCGGTGGAGTGCTTTCCATGTCTCTCTTTCTTTCGCTAAGTTCTTAACTGAAACATCATTTAAACTTGTAAATCATAAATAGAGGTAATTAACTATTTTAAATATGGTTTTGACCGGTCAAGAACCGCACGACATTAATAAATGTCCACGTTCATTGTCTTACTATAGTGTCTGGTATTAGCAGTAAAGGAACGGTTACTTACGTAGTGTAGTCGGAAAAGGACGACTAGTTTAGATCGGTTTAAACGATCGTTTTCAAGGCATGTCATTTCACATTAGTTTTTAAAATATTAGAGGTAAGTATTGTTTGTAAGATAAAATATCTATGTCATATTTTCCATTAAAAATAGCACGTACTCGTATATAAAGTTTAGTGGATAATACTGCATAAATGACCCAAATGAAATTATATCAAATCGAAAAACGAAATTTAAAAAATGGCTTATTAGACAGATCATTAAAAAGTGTGGCATAGGTTTTTTTCTTTTGTGTGATAAGCAAATAATGAAGAAGATACATCGCATTTAAATTACGCCTGAAATCACAATCAGCTACGATTTTTGACGACGTGAACGTGACGTAAATGGGTTAGTCGCGAATGGTCTTAAATGCAAATAGTCTTTGTAGCAACTCGTCTAAAACGCAACTCGGAACTCGTTTAATAAGCAACTCGTCTAAGTTGCAAGTAGTCTCAATACCCCCACTCTTTAACTTCGATACGCTGTATCTTTGTAAATTTTTACTACTTCGCTAAAGGAAAAAAAAAATGGTTTATCTAGATGACGGTCTAAATAATATAACATAATTTTTACCCAGCAACATCCCAATTACCGAATTATTTCGGCTACATTAGTGTTCCCTTTCCAAATAAGCCTATAGCATTACATCTGATTTATCTTGAGTTTCTATCCTACCTTGAATTTCATGAGCCGTCGGTTTAGGTCAAGAAGTTCTACAACAATAACTTCAAGTAACGACTACAACGATCTGTAATGAAAGCTACTAGACATAACAATTTAGTCTATCTATATTATTTAAGAGCTATGCTCTTGTTGGTGGAGTATGAATGTTTTTCCACTTTTCTCTCTCGTCTGCCAGCTGTTTAACTTCGCTGTACGACACGACGTTCACCTTCTCCTTTATCTGCTTCATGTAACTATGCCTCGTTCTTCCTGGTCCTCTTTTCCCTTCCATCTTTCCTTTAATGACTATTTTTATGAAATCGTCGTGTCGTATCAGATAAAAATCATGCCTTAAATTTATAGTTTCGAGCCATTACAAATCTAAAACTAAAAGAGGATAGATGTGCCTAAATGTATCCCCTCCAGTTTTACAATATCGTTTACCTGTTCCCAAAATTTCCAAGACCTATTGAAAATTGGTTGGGAAATTCCACGACCAACAATCTCAGAACAACTCATTTACCTCACTTTTGGCACTATATACCTGTGCCAAACGCTACAGCCTTATACCAGGGAAATAAATGTTACACCCAGTTCATAACTCATTTACTCATAGTATGAACCTAGGTACGCCTAATTCTCTACCCTCAACTAGATACACCTAGATGTTGACTCACAAACATCGGCAGTTATTGTAAGATTAAATGTCAGTCTAGTAACAATAGCAGTACTCAGAGGTCTTTGACGACGTGGTTTTGTTTCAGAATATAATCCTATAAGTAACTTAGATGGAAATTCGGTGAACTGAAGATATCTAATGTCTAAGGTTGTTACCGCAACTTAGTGAGTCAACCCATTCGTACGAAACCTGTGGTCAGACCTAGTACTTGAGAGAAACCTAGTCCAAATACTTGGATTAAATATTTAACCTTCAAGACATTGGCAATTCAGATGTCTTTGTCTTAGTAGAAATAATGCGTACCCAAAGATTTAGAATATACAATGCGTACCTATATTTATAAAGAAAAACAAGTTTACTTTGATTTCTGTTTAAGAACATTAAAAAAATATATATTTTGACTGTTTAATTATTCAGTTTTGGTTTTTTTGGATACTTAGGTACGTATTGTGCTAATTATAGTCATAGTTTAGCTAAGTTTTCGCATAATGTATAAAATTTTTTGGATCAATTTTTTTTTGCGATGTATAGTCAAAACGAATATAGCTAATTTAAATTTGAATTTTGGTAGTTTTTTTATCCACTTCTTCAAAAATACTTGGATATCTGTGAAAAATGTGCTCTCTTATATCAGTCAAGGGAACCCATCACTTTCTCGCAATTAACTTCAACGATTTTCATTCCCCATAAAACTATTCGCAAATCTTTTAATACAATATTGAACAAATCCTAAAATCTGTTGACATCGAAATTTCATTAACTCGATTATTCGTTATTTACAAATTCAGTCTATCATTATTTCTTTTCATATTTTATGTATTTTATCGAAATAACGTAACATCAAAGTTTTGTTACCCATAATTTTGTTTCCACGTAAGTTTCAGTTTGCAAAATAGTTGAAACATTTGAAACGAGTGCTAAGACATTTGCGTCTATTTTCCTAGGTTAGGGCAATCCTATAGGTTAGGTTATGTTAGAACTGCGACCAGCACACGCACGAGCCGAGCGAGCGAAGCGAGCGTGCCGTGGCAGCGGCCGGCGAGTGCTAAGACACTTCTATCCATTTTTCTAGGTCAGGGCAATCCTATAGGTTAGGTTATGTTAGAACTGCGACCAACACACGCACGAGCCGAGCGAGCGAAGCGAGCGTGCCGCGGCAGCGGCCGGCGAGTGCTAAGACACTTCTATCCATTTTCGTAGGTCAGGGCAATCCTATAGGTTAGGTTATGTTAGAACTGCGACCAACACACGCACGAGCCGAGCGAGCGAAGCGAGCGTACCGCGGCAGCGGCCGGCGAGTGCTAAGACACTTCTATCCATTTTCCTAGGTCAGGGCAATCCTATAGGTTAGGTTATGTTAGAACTGCGACCAACACACGCACGAGCCGAGCGAGCGAAGCGAGCGTGCCGCGGCAGCGGCCGGCGTGTGCTAAGACACTTCTATCCATTTTCCTAGGTCAGGGCAATCCTATAGGTTAGGTTATGTTAGAACTGCGACCAACACACGCACGAGCCGAGCGAGCGAAGCGAGCGTGCCGCGGCAGCGGCCGGCGTGTGCTAAGACACTTCTATCCATTTTCCTAGGTCAGGGCAATCCTATAAGTTAGGTTATGTTAGAACTACGACCAACACACGCACGAGCCGAGCGAGCGAAGCTATTTATTATGTGTACCGTTACATATTGAAACATGTTTTTATGAACAGTTTTATCGATAAATTAATATTTTATATGAAATGTTAGTTCGATATACCGTTTTTCTATAAAAGAAAACCATTTTAAAAAATATATATTTTTAAATGTTGTTATTATAATATGAAACTGCGATGATAATCTATTCGTTGTATTAAGAAAAAAATGTATTAAAAATCGTGGAATAGTTTTCTGGGAAATGAAATTCGATGTCAAAAAAATCTGTATTCTAATAGACACCCATCAGTCAAGTGTAATCTACAGTTTTGAGGACTTTATTCGTGGATTGGACAGAAAAATAAGCACTTTAAAATCGGTAGCATTTTACTATACATATAACTGACATAAACAATAAAATTTCATGCGTGTACGGTGGTAAAACTTTTAGATATTTCACTATATTTGGTATTTAACCATATAAAGCATGTTCGCTTACAGTTTTTCAAAATTAAAAACTGATTTTACCCCCAAACTACACTACCGATTTTGGACATTTTTTTATGGGTTCATTTTACAAGTATGGTCTTAAAAACAAACAAAGAATTTTCCACATCGGGCCAGGCGTCTTCGAATAATTGGTGAACATTCGTAAAAACAATATAAAAAATCGTGAAGAATGGATACTTCTCCTTTTTTAGAAGTCGGTTAAAAGCAAACTTACTTACGTAGACATTTTATCTGACTGCAAAATAAATAAGATGCAACTTATTCTCCTGCTCCTTACTTACTACCCTGTCGCCCTGAGCTGCATTAGATCTTGATAAACTTCTTAGCAATTAGCCTGTCTTTGTAAAGCTCAACGCACATAGACAAAAATAGACTTAATATTTATTTATTTTTATTTTATCTTTTGAACTTTACATGAATTATATGTTGGTGATAGAATGTCATTCGTGTTTTTTTACCGACTTACAAAAAAGAAGGAGGTTAATAATTCGTCTTGATCTTTTTTTTATGTATGTTCACCGATTATTAGACGCCTGGACCAATTTGGAATTATTATTTTTTTGTTTGAAAGGGTATACTTGCGAGTTAGTACATAGAAGTCGAATTTTAGACTTAAAAAATTACTAACTCATCTTTTAAATTAGAAGTAAGAGGCTTATAATACTAAAAAAGGTTAACCTATGTAAAATCTACTATTAGGTATTACCTATTTACTCACGTATGATTCTGTGTTTTGTTACAGGTAAACGAGCTGCTTCGGACGACACACATACATCTTTATCCCTAACGGGATAGACAGTCTAGGGCTGCAAGCCCAAAAGGCCACGTGATAGATAATCAAATTAGTGATAGGTTGCTAGTCACATCGTCTATTGAAAAGATTCACGTCTATTCCCCCAAAGTCAAAGTCAAAGTCAATCAGAGATAAGAGGCTGCTGGAACATTATACTTTCATTTTCTTAGTTTTCCCGAACCGAGACTGTTTCCAAAAAAGGTTTTGCATGAAATACCAAACCGTGACGTCATAGTTTCACTGCATTAATAAATCTAAAATCACGTTAAAATTAAATGTGATCATAAAATTTACATAATTTTGTGACGTTTCACCTTCAAAACTTTTCAGTACAAAATAAGTTTTTTGAAAAATTTACATTTTTTGTACGAACTTTTATTGTGAGGCCAAAGTACTTTCAAAGAAAAATGAAATAACCCCATCTCGATGGTGTTGCGTCGATTTATTACTGAGTTCCATCGACCACCTTCCGTCTCTGTGATCAGACCCTATGCATCGTCACCACAAAGTACTCGTCAAGACAAAATCAAACGAGGACTCTTTTATGATCAATGATCATCTAGCTAGTAGGACTACTCAATAAGGTTATGTTGTTTTATAACTGAGTTCCGTCGAATATCTACCGGCTCCATCATCAGAACAGCTCATTGACTTCATAAAATGATATTGTCATCCCATTTACACTAGTATACAAAATTTGAGCAAAATTGGTTGAAAATTGAGTTGATACATACAAGATACATTGCATGTTAAATAAAAGCTTGTAACATTTTTTTGACTTAAAATACTACCTTATTTCAGAATAATAAAAAAACTGCTGTTTTGCGTAACACCGTACAGCTGCCACTCACTATGAGTGGAGTCTTCCTAAGCAGGGATTTACTTTGTCAAACTGCGCCGCGTCGCAGGTAAATAAGCTGCTTTGGACGTTAGGTGTCGGCTAGTTCCAAGACTTGTTACTTGAGTTAAGCACCTACTGCTTTAGGTAGGTACTAATGTAAGTATGTAAATTGTACAGTGAAGCGGGACAATGGTGGAACTTTCAAAGATGTACTAAAGGTATGTATGTTGGGAACTCTTTTGTTAGTTAGTAAAACAATAATTTGTACAGAAGTTTTTAGTGTTATTTTTTAATTTATAAAATAGAAATGTATTACTTTACTAAACTTGGTAATTCCATAATTATTCTCTCATGTTTAAATTTTTTTCATACTTATAACATTGCTGCTCCTTTAGTTTTTATTTTTATTTAAATTTAAATAGAAAAGGATTTTAACACAAACAATGTGCCTTAAAAGTAACATTCCTCGTTAATTTGCTGATACGTAGAATTTTTTCTTTCGATATGTCAGTTCGGAAAGTACTCAAAACACGGGCGCACATTTATTTATTTCAACGATTAGTATGTAAAACCTCTAAAATTAGTATTCATAATTTTTGGTGAAGTAACAGAGAGTATTTTGGTGGTCGCAATTCGGCCGATGAATGAATGTACATAATAATACGAGTAGGTTGTATTCCCTCAATTGTGGTCAAAATATTATCACCATCTAAAAGCGTTTGTGAATCACATGCATAATCAATGAATTTAATTATATGAATATTTATACTAAATGTTAAGCATCGGTTTCGTTCGTTTCAAAATCAGGATTCAGTTTTGTTGAAATCACTGACTACCTATTAACGTGTAAATATAAATAATGAAATAGAAATAACTGTCAAAAACTTAAAAACAATTGAAATACAAACTGTCCGGGCGGCAAAAAAGGGCAAACAAATCGCGTTTGTTGTGCATGGGAGGCCCCGTTAAATATTTATTTTATTTTGTTTTTAGTATTTGCTGTTATAGCGGCAACAGAAATATATAATTTGTGAAAATTTCAACTGTCTAGCTATCGGGGTTCTGGAGATAGAGCCTGGTGACGGATAGAAGGACAGACGGACAGACAGCGAAGTCTTAGTAATAGGGTCCCGTTTTTACCCTTTGGGTACGGAACCCTAAAAAGCACGCAGTAGAAAAGAACCTTTAGTTACTTGAGACCAGTTTTAAAACGTTAGGCTGTATTTCGATGCTTCAAACTGTAGAAATAGCTAACTATTACGTTTGATCCTCAGTAGACTGTACAAAAATGTTTCTAATAGCCACGTTACAAAAAGACAGTTTGAAACTAACACAAAAACCACCGGAATGTTCTTTTTACGTCACTACCATAAATCCTAAGCGAATAAGGCAGGAATTATAATGGCGGGCTGGAATCATGCAAAACGACGATTTGCCTGCATAATATTGTCATTTGTTTATTAAAGAGAAAAGTTAAAAGGCTATACCGGGTATACCGATAAATCTTTGCACGGAAACGAATTTCGTGGCTATGAAACGTGGCTTACTAGGATTTTTATCACACCAATGTTTTATAGACGAATTTTTGTGAGTGACTGTGTGTTTGTGTTTGTAACTTCTTCACGCGCAAACGGCTAGATCAATTTTGATAAAATTTGCTATGCTGACACCCTGGCATTAACACATTGGCTACTTTTTCTGCATGTAACACCGCGGGGCGCAGCTAGTTAGAAAATACAAAACAGCG
This sequence comes from Acrobasis consociella, assembly GCA_963555685.1. Taxonomy (NCBI): domain Eukaryota; kingdom Metazoa; phylum Arthropoda; class Insecta; order Lepidoptera; family Pyralidae; genus Acrobasis; species Acrobasis consociella. The sequence continues at coordinate 10,824,531 of OY743122.1, forward strand.
ATTGTTATTTTGTTTTTAATTTATGGTCGCCGTAGACTTTGTTTGAGGTTGTCTAGTTGCCGCGAATACTATTTTTTGTTTATCAAGTAAATTTTTACGTTTTGTTAAACAGATTATTGTATGGGAATTGAGGCAAATTGAAATTAATATTATATATCAGAGGCGATCTTACATACCTTATAGAGTCGGCGAGAGAAAGACACATAATACATCTATAGTTTTATTAGCTACAATAACCTTTTAATACTGAATCCATAAAATTAAAATACATAAAAAAGGGTAAGAACGTTCCTGCATCTTGCACATAACAATAAACATTAATTTCGTTAAAACATTACAAGTAATTAATTTAAAACTTTCCGAGCAAAAGAATGGAATCTTATAAAGCAATATCACAGTTCTCCGAATAGAGATGATGTTTATTAATGGTGAAAATTATCCTAATCAAGTCAAAATTACGTGTAAATCAGGAGCGCTAACGAATTTTCAAAAGTTATATGACTAAACTTCGCGTTGATAAGTACTGTCAACTCGGTTAAATATATTTTCATTATACCAAAAGTTTCGTACGACCCGTGTTTGGCAAACTTTTGTTTATTCAGTATACTACAAGGCGGTATTAATAAGTCTAAACACCTGAAAATACGAGCGAAATTACTGTAAGATTAATTAGTGTATAGTCAGACTCGTGTCAGGGAATATGAGAAATAAGTTTTTTAATGTACATAATAATAGTAATTTTAACTTTCTAAATTCTAATGTAACTTTACAGCAATGAAACTTGAAGATAGAAGGTAACTAATTTTTACGGTTTATTTGATACTAGCCGAAGCTCGCGACTTCGTTCGCGTGGCCTTTATGTCTCCGGAAAATGCGCATCAGGCTGAACAACTGGCGTCATTTTTATATTTCTTGCAGTTCAGCTGGACCATTATAGTTCTGCATCAGGTGTTATATTTTCCTAAATCAATTATACCCTATACGTTGCCCAGGCTTAACAGCTATATAACAAAAAAGGTTTCATTCGAATCCGACCAGTAATTTCGGAGATTACCGTGTACAAACAGTCATACAGACGAACAGACAGACATATTTTAAAATTCTTACTCTATTACTATTTCTAGTCGTAGAAGGCGACTTAGGGAATACAAGCTAAACAAAGCTTATAAACATCAATATGACATCTCCAACCCGTCTGGCCAGCGAGGAGAGTGTAGGCCAAGTCCTTTGGCTGCTCTGGCTAAGTATGGCTCTGGCAGTACAGAGAGGGTCGTGCTCCTGCAGTGGAGACAAAAAGACCTGATGATGATGATTAATATTTCTGCATCGCCCCTTATTTCTGTTTTGGAAATATATTTAATATACAGGCACATTTTTTTTACTTTTTTATTATATGTATAAATACTCGTACCCACTTATTTGACGTTTTCCATTTTAGTGACTTGTTTAAAATATTTATTCGTAAGATTTTCGCTTTCATAAGAGCTTTTATGATTGTTGAAGATATAAAACGGAGGCTTTTATATCAGGTGCTTCGAAAGGAAATAAACACTTGAACGTTGTGAAACAATTATTTTCAATGGTTCACATCTATTTTTGTTTGAAGGGTTTAAAGCCTTGGTTTAAAGGTTATAGCAACAAGTAATTTTTAAATAATATCTGAGGCTAGATCAACTCTAAACGAGTAAAATATAATAAGTATTGAGTTTTTTTTTTGTTTTCAATTCTAATTCAATGTTTTTGCTTTTTTTTACACAAGTAACTAGCGTCCGCCTACTAATGATTCCTCAGATTCTACTACTTACGGGATATCTACTAACTACTTAATAAAATACTAAGGTTATCAAACGGAACATTGTTAGTGTGTCAAACCAATACAATAACCTAAAGATGGATATTTAAACCCGGCAACAAAGGTATGCATAAAAGCCATAAGACAATACGGAGTCAGTTTAATTTCACGATAACTGTCTCGTGTTGTAATAAGCCAGCGTCATTACCCACTTTATTGCACATTTTCACTTGCCTCCGTATTTCTCCCGAACTCATTTCACGGCCATACTATGGTCGTGAATTATTTACTATACTCCAAACATAAACCATTAAAATTTCATCGGCTTTATCTTCAACGCAGACTCAGGGTAAGCTTTCATGAATTTGATGTACGTTTGATTGCGATGTAATCTCGCTGAATTGTATATTCATGTCATTCTAAAACAATATTGTAGCCATGTTGGTTTTTAAACTATCGTACTAAGTACATATTTTAAAAATTATTTAATATATATGGGCTTTGAACACGTTATTAATGAATATATAAACGGGGCGTAGCACGAACCTTTTTTGTTTCGTCTAACATTTCGAATCGGATTTACATCTTGCTGGCGTGCAGCGATGTTTCCTTGTTGAATGCAGGTTTTGATATTTTTGATATTGACACTACCCGCATTTTATAATGTCACTACCCAAGGTCATTACCTACATAGTCTTATATTTACGCATTAACCCCGGTACCAAAACAAACAAAACGAGTAAACAAAAAAGGTTCATACTAAGCACCGTTTATACAATAGTAATTGTAGCCAAGGTTCAAATACTTGAATACTAATCTTAATGTACTAAGAGAGTGTATTCACTGACTAAGACTAAGCATATTTACCTAGTAAACATGACACTCGTAATCATAGTCATACAGAATATCATATCTGAAGTAATTAATCAAACATTTATTAAGTATCACACACACATCACGCCCTGTGGTTTCCGGCAGAGTAGAATAGGTTCACTCCAAGTCTTTCGTTGAAAGACGTCATGCGATGAAATGATGACGTCGCGTCAATTGATGATAATGATTCATAAGATTCTTCTGAGGTTTTTAATAAAAAAAAAATTCTCTGTGATCTTGGTTGCATCAAATAATTATCTGTGCTTTCCATAACTTTTTATGTTAAAGTTGTTCAGCCTGATGCCTGATAAGCATACAGCATGCTCATCCCTCTGTGAATAGTTTTTTCCAAACAGCAAAAAGCATTTCTGTATTTCGCCTCTGATACAGGGTTCGAATTACAAAATTACAGCGAATTAATTTTACGACTCCACTTGTATAAACGGCACCGATAAAATTAATTTGATCGCAGCCCTACAGTAACCGTAGACGCAGCTGAAAATTACCTGGAGATAATCACTTCCCAGGATAATCTCTGATGTTAACTGGGACTACGTTTTAGTCAATAAATTTTGCACTAGAATTAGTATTAGCTAGAGCACTATTAACGACCAAAGGTTTATTTCTCGAACATAATAAATGTTGCTTTCAATTTATTAATGATGCAACGCAATAGTTTACAAGTTAAGTTAATTGTGCTAGCAGAAAAAAAATAATCCTTAGTGACGAGTAGCGAAATTAAATGTACTAATTGATATCCGTAGCGCCATCTTCTATTTGCTAGGGAAAACCCTGACTTATAAGCGCTTACCCCCAATAACTTTTAAACTATTCAGCCCATTTTCATGAAACATACCGCAAGGAAACTTGCTTTCACGTAAAAAACCCCATCCAAATCGGTCAATCCGTTCGAGCGCTATGATGCCACAGACAGAAAATAGCGTTAAAATTAAACACTTATTATGAGGAGAATAGTTAATTATTTGATGCAACCAAGATCACAGAATAAATAAAATTGATTACAAACCTCAGATTACGCAATATAAAAAGAAACTGGAAAGATTCCGTTGAATAATAATATAATAGATGCTTTCAGAGGACTTAGAATGATACAATATAGGTAGCAGGTAGTATAGAAATGTACCTATTGATAAACTTGGAATACATTTCTTATCAGCCCACTAACTTACAAAAGTGTCACATATGTGACCTTTGTCACATCCCGTGACAGGTACAGAAATCACCGATACAATACTAGGTAAATACGTATAATATATCACAGTGATTTTCCGATATTTTGTGACATACAGGAAAGTATCGGAAAATTCGGCTCTATTAGACCGTCGCCTGGTTTAATAAAAGAGAATATGAGCCGTGTTATGGTAATATCCCATGTGTATAAGATATATCGTAGGTCGCATAAAAACATAGGAGGGGAAATTTAAGTGTTTTTTTTTATGATGCACAGAAGACATCAAAGATTAGGTGCACGTACACTTAGTTAAATAAAATAAACTTAAGTAAAACGTTTTCCGCTTGCTACTTCTAAACCACCGCAACGACTTGTGATGTAGTTTAATTTTTTTGTATAAGCCAGGAATGTCGTGTTTCGGGACAGGCAACATAAAACATTAAATTATGAATAAAATCAGATCTCATTCAAACAAGTGGAAAAATACCTACAATGTGTGTGTAGGTATGCTATATTGTCGTTTTTCATTAACCTGATTTATACGCCACTCCCTTTAATCACAGCTCTGAAATACACATAAAAAACCTAAAAGTTAAAACTAGTCAACAAAGACGACGTTTTAAAAGTAAGCTCAAGGTATTTCTTTTAGAAAAATATGTATATTCTGTACACATTTATAATTGTAATATGTGATTGTAGTAATAGTAATAAATACCTTTTAATGATTGTAATTGTTTGCCTAGTTAAATTGTATTTTATTTAAAGAATACATTACTTTTAACTTGAAATCTTATGTATCGTAATTCCGACGCAATGTGTATTGAAAATAAAATGAGTACAATAAATGTAAATGGCCTTAAGTCCGCCATTTACATGTATAGCAATAAAGTTTAATCGATAAAAATGTCACACATTTCCAAAATCGTAGCTTAGGTATCCCCGAAAAGAGCGATCACAGCATTTTGCACAGCATCCACTGCCCCATTTTTTACATGCATGCATATACAGGACATTAGTCACGCGGCAGGGGACGGGGGCGCAATATTTAATCTCGTGGGGTAACTTCTCACTTATCGGGAGGAAATAGATAATCTCGGATCGCGTCCGGACGACGCCGACGATTTCACTTCGATGTGTAAGGATTTTTCAGTTGGTATTCGATAAATTCGATTGGCTAAAATCATGGCTGCTCATTTTGTACAGTACATATATATTTTTATTTATTTTTCTATATCTTTTGGTCTTACTTCTTTACCTCATCTTCTTTCTATTATTCCCTCCAATATTACTTTTAAACCCCTTCGCGCGGAATAAGAATCAGTAATACTTTGGGTACATTCTTGTACAAGATTAAACAATGCTTTTTTATTAATTTTCAAATTACATAAATTAGGTACTAACTCAAGAATGTTAACTGAATTGTCACTTCAATATATATACATACATACATACCTATTGCCTGTTTCCTACAGGGGTAGGCAGGGACTATAGACCTCCACTTGCTGCGATACTGACCTCTTTCACTTCATCTACACTCATCACATTAATTGAATTATTACTCCTAGCATATGAGAATTAATAAATATTTTGTTATGTACCTTTACATTGGTTGTAAGATTTCTTCTGTGAAGGTTTATTTTAAACAACATTGCCTTATGCATACTAAACTAAAATATAAGCCTACCTACCATGCAAGTTAAATAAGGACTTTATCATATTATGTATGTATTGGGTGCAAATTGAAAAATGCATCTTTTTCTACTAACAAAACACCAAAATAAAAGCTTATCTACCATGCAAGTTAAATAGGTACTTTATCATGTGTATGTATTGGGCACAAATTGAAAAATGCATTTAAAGAGGGTTTCCTTGCTGTACCTCATAGCACCCCGGGTGGAGCTATTTTCGCTGCGGGGAGTAAGTCTTTGTTATTTATTCGTATTAGATTAGATATCTTACATATTTGACAAAAAATATTTTACGCACGAATTATTAATTTGATAAAATCTATAATATAACAAAAAAAAAACGAGATACGATTTTTTTGGGCGGTGATTGACTGAAGACTCTTGGTTCTCAAGATTAATTTGTTTTCAAAACCTACAATAACAAAAAACTATACAATCTTTTTATCCAAAAATATGTTTAATCATATCAGCCAAATCAGGTGTATTGCTGGACATAAGTTTCACCCAAAGGATTTCCAAAATAATACCTACTAATGTATTCAAAATATATAACTTTCTTTTATCAGTACTATGTAAAAGAGCATAATGTTTGGTTAGTTTAGGCGTGGTCCTACGACATATCAAAACAATTGCCATGTATTTGTGGGCAACCCTGTTTAGCCCCCAAAGCCTCCTGCCACCTAACAAGGAAGTTTTTCAAGTCCGGCCAAAGGAAGGCTTGCGAAATTCAAGAGTACTTTTGCAGGATTTGACGAGTCTCAAGAGGTTCACGTTTTGTACATTTATTTTTATAGTTGCTATTTATTTTTTGAATAAAAACTTTAAACTTTTATGTTGTAAAGTGTAGCTTGTGGTTTAAAACTACTTAACTGTTTTCTTTTAAATAGCAGTAGTTAATTGATTTGATTTATTTATTGTCTCGAAATCCACATATTAATCTAAATCCACATTTTCCCATGAAGTCACGAGCAGGATTTTTAACCAAACGAACCTTCCGAACCTTCGTAACGCTATATAGCTCTCGAGACATAAGCTCAGTTTTGCATTTGCGTGAGAGCACACAAATAGTGTAGGTGAGACATCGGCTTGAGGCACGGCACGTCCCGTACCAGTTTATAATGGTTTTTGAAACTCAGCTTGAGTCGCGGCACGACCCTCGCGCGTTATTTCTCAGCCGCGCACTTTCCGCCTTCACCTTTACCTTTGGTACTACTAGCTTGATGTTTTAGTGTTGTTGTAATATCAAATCATTTTATTTCAGGCAACACACTTAGTAGGCCCACAGAATAAATACCTTACAGACTAGCATAAATAAAATTATATAAAGTAAATATTTATTGTTTTTGTGATGCATTGCACTGCTCATGGTGTCAGGTTCCATTGGTGAAGGCTTCATGTCTGAATAATATTAATGTTTTGATTGATTAATTTTTTATTCTACCTCTATGGTTCAATTCAGCAAGCTTATTTGAAATTGGAAATCCCTATAAAGTCGGTTCATCGAAAACATAATAGACTGACATTTTGTGAAATTCTCGTATATTTAACCAGTTCCCATAAGCAACACGACACGGTCAGAGTAATTGGACAAGAAACATGATATTTTACGACGTGACGCATGGAGACGAACGTAGGCTCGCCTGGATGCGGCCCTGGCACCCAGCCACGCCGCTGTACCGTGTTCGCCGAATTTCAGACAAGATTAATTATATACCAAGCTGGGACATTCCAGACATGCAATTTTTATTTCGGTACTTAAGTATCGTGGTATGAATTTTATAGCTCTTGCAATTCTTATTAGACACTGTAATTTTTACCACACGTAAATCGTGAACGATTTTATACTTCTGGCTTGCATTGTGACAATTTTGGCGGAAACATTCTCAGAATTTTTATTAGGTGCTCTTTTTTTGAATATAACAAGCAATATGAACCCTGGCCAACTGATACCAAAAATCAGAAAGAAGTAACGAATAATATTGTTATTATACAAAATGCATAAAATTCCTTTATATTGTAACCATTTAGCTACACAAGCTAGCAACACGACACGGTCAGAGTAATTGGACAAGAAACACGATATTTTACGACGTGACGCATGGAGCTGTACGTAGGCTTGCTGGGTACGGCCCTGGCAACGAGCCACGCCGCTGTATTTCAGAGCTCCGTGCCGTGTTCGCCGAATTTCAGACAAGATTAATTATATACCACTCTGGGATATTCCAGTCATGCATTTTTATCCCGTTACATACAACATTGCATTTAAAATTTTATTGCTAACGTTTTCGTTATTTTTGCCACGCGTAAAAATATTTCAGTTCTGTCAAACAATACTGGACGTAAACATAGATTTTCTTCGTGCTATGTAAATACAATTCTATACGTACATTCTGCGGTTTATGCCATGTACGTACATTGTATACCCACTTCTAAATATATTGAATATATTTATTATTCTTGATAAACAACGCCTACGTTAGAAAACGAGCTGTACTTACGTGAAAGAAGTGCTTGTATCATTTCATTTAGACTCTAAACAAGAATCTTTCTTGAATTCTACGTTGTAAGAGTACTTGAAATCTTTTTTCCTCATCTTCTTCTGAGATCTGCCCCATCCTTTTGTTTTCTACAGATCTAATATGCTATTAGACGTTTGCCATAGTGACTAACCATATTCGTAGCAGTAAATCGGCGCGACTTGGCGATATACTTAAAAAATAGTCATTCCGCGCAGTTGAACTATCGCTATTACGATTAAACTTTTCTGAATCCAGTTTAGTCACTTTTTTATAAAATAAATTTCAAAGAGCATAACTTACCACGCGACAGCAGTATACAGGAATAAGCGTTATCGCACTGGACTGCAGTCTCGCACGTAATAAATTCATTTGAGTGCGCGCCCGGTGCATAGTTGAGCGAAATTAAGCGAGCGCAATAAAGATTTGCAGTAAAACTATCCGGGCAGAGCCAACAATTCGGATTAAGCCGCCTAGATGTAGATGCCAAGAACTTGCTAAGGTTCAACCTCTGTGAGCGCAGTATTCATTTTTATTTTACTATTTGGCCAGTACAGACATTCCAATTTTAAAATGTTATATAAATTCTCTAAATACGTGCCTGGCATGCTTTCTTATTTTAAAAGATTTTGTTTAAAAAGTAAAGCAGCGAAAATTAATAGGCAACCGCTTTTCGGGCATCACGAGAGATGCAAGCAGCCCGCGGTTTTTCGTGCAGCTGTTGAAGAGGTAAAATAGTTGTCATTAAAAACTTGAGGCAGAGGAATACAGAGATGATTTATATCAAAGACCAAGTCTCACATTCTTTTACTCTGTGATATTCTATTTTACTATAGTACATATAAATGCCTTCTATTTATTATTGTTTTCAACAATCATTACACACAACACTAGAAATAACTTACAATAGGAAACCCAATGGCGTCGTGGGATGAAGGATTACAAGCGAAAGCACTTCTTATGATCATGCTTTGTAACCCTAACAACCTTCGGATACACAATTAGCTGTTTTCTTTGCTGTCATATTTAAATGGCTATCGAAAAATCGATTGGTTTTGAAAAAAATGTCTTCAGTTTGCCACTGAAACAACAAATAAACCAATCAATATCTACGAAGCATAACGTAACAACATCCTCACTCGTCCGATCGGATTCACGTAATTCATCCAACACCATGCAAACTCCATACAAATCAAGATGTCCATCCACGCGAGATTACTGCATGCAACCTCAGCGTCGGGTCGGGTATCGTATTGTATTGTATTGTGTATTGAACGCGGCCAGTCGAGAGTAACGCGGCGACTATCGGCGCGTCTGCGTTGATGCCTATTGTTTTGAAGATAAATCCTATTTGAGTAGTCTTAGAACATAAATAAATGTCTAACAAAATAGACTGAATCTTTTTAAGGGCGAATTCAGTCCGTGATAGTAAACAACTTCCCCCAAGGAACATTATGTCGAAATACTTATGAAAAATATTTTTTGGCTTCACTTTATTTAAGTGAGGTCTAACAAATTATTCTGAAATAATTTTCAAATTGAATTCAGTAAATGTCATTGAATTACTTTTCCCAAGGAACATATGTCGAAATATGAAAAATAAGTTATGTCTTTCCATACAAACTCGGATCAGCTGATAGGTCAACTACTACTACTACTACTTGGGAAAAGTTGTTCAGTATCATGGACTGAATTGACCCTTAAATAGTATAAGCATATTTTTTAGACCAGCAGTAGTTTATATATTCACGTTGAGATGAAGAGATTAATATAACGTACATGGAGTGATTAAAGATAAAATGAGATGATTTCTTTTTGGAATTCGACCAATTTTGAAAACATAACCCAAAAAACTAAGATTGGTATAATCGCAGATCTGTACAGTGTAACAGTTTTTTTCGGGATATCTTTTAGGTTCAATGTGCCACTGAAAATCGATACTTGATCTTACTTCGTAAATATAAGATCACGTATCGATTTCATCAGCTTAGATATGCATCGTAGCATATTGGTTTGTGCATAAATATCGTTATTTACCGCCAAGGCCTGTATGTTTTGAATATTTCATTGCCGCTGTCTCGCACGGCTGTAGAATTGAAACTTTATAAAGCATTACATAACTTGTTACGTTATAATGTTTATTGTGGTTTTATATTCTATATCTACCTGATTTATAATAAAAATGTATTTATAAGTAATGTTGACTTTGTTCAGCCACAATGGAGAGAATGCCATATTACATTAGGTCCGCCACTTGTACGATTTTTTACTGTGCACATTTGCTAGCTTATGTTCTTGTATTTTTGTGCACTAAAAGGTTTCATAATCATAATTTCAGCCGCATAACGTCCACTGCTGGTCATAGGCCTCTCCCAAAGATTTCCAAAATGATCGATCAAGGCGGCCCGCATCCGCGCTTTTCAGAAACCCGTAAGGTCATTTGACCACCTTGTAGGTCCTACGCTTCGCTTGCCAGTACGCGGTCGCCATTCGAGAACCTTTTTGCTATATATATTACATTACATATATACTAAAAAGTATATATGCATTTATTTATTAATAAATTCTGAACTATTAATAAATTACTTTTTAATGTGACGTGAAGGTTGTTGGAAATTCCGAAATATCGCCAAAACATCACATTTATAGCTTCACATTTTCGGAGTTGGTACCCGTGCTCGGTAACGCAAGCGACCCATAAATTCACGAATGTAGACGTTCAAGTTCGGCAGTGTAACCAAGCTTCAAAAGTTACCTATTTCCCTAAGCAATTTCGCTCACGCGATACTCCTACTCACAGTGCGTAGAAATATCCTACAGGGGAAAATATTTTGTTTCTAATCTTACACTGGACTAAAATTCGGTGACCCGGTGGGATTGCGCATAGCGCTTTCGCAAGTAAAGCGACACCGGGCGTGGTCAGCACTTCGATGGGTGATCAGATGACATGAGGCATAATCTCTCGAGCTCCTTCCTGTTTTGGAAGGCACGTAAGCCGTTGGTCCTGGCTTATTGTATGGCAGTCGTCAAGCTATGTCAGATGCCTTTAGGCAGCTTGAAAAATTTGACACTAGTATTTGTCGCTTGCACATTCGATAAACAAAATCATATTTATTGATGAAGAAACAATTTAAATCCCTGATGAGTAAGTAGGGATATTATAGATTAATCTAAATCAAATACTTCGAATAGCACGGAGGTAACTATGGCTTGCGCAAAGTTACACCTGAATCTATTAACTATGTTATAGACTTATTATGTGTTTGTTCTGTAGCTTCGTAGCCTTCGATCAAGTATATTCAGTTGCTTTACTTACAAATCTATAGGCAAACGCTGTCCTATAGTTCATCTCTGTTCTTCTTTCGTCATTACATAGCATTTAATAAACCTTCGTCATCAATATTCTGAAGAACTTAATCATGTAATGTAATTCATGTTCTTGTCCGTGGATTATTTTCCATGCCTCCCGATCTTCAACCTAATGATTGTCTTCCCTACACGACACGACTTATGCCTTTTCCTTCATCCACAAATCCTTTTTGGCTTTCCTTTTCCTCTCTTTGCCTCGACCTTTCCTTCAATGATAAACTTTCTTAATCATCATCCACCATCAGGACTTTTTTTAAATCTTTACTGCAGGAGCATGACCCTCTCTGTACTACTAGAGCCATATTTGGTCAGAGCAGACAGAGGATTTGGATTTGGTCAGAGCAGACAGAGGATTTGGCCTACACTATCCACGCTGGCCACACGGGTTGGAGAGGTCTCATGATGTTAATATGTTTGTTTAGCTTGTACTTCCTAAGTCGCCTTCTGCGACATCCACGGGAAGTCTTGGAGTGGCCCTATTCTACCCTGCCGAAAACCACACGGCAAACTTTCTGAATCTAATTAAAATAAGAGTGAAAAAGCTGTAGCATAATTGCTAACCAACTTCAAAGGAAAGGTTAGCCCCGCTTCACATAAATCATAGGTGCTTAGCAAGGCATGCAATATGACGATATATCACACTATGCCACTACATTAGCGCATATGTGTTACACCATTGACCTGATTACTGCGTATTAATTGTAAATCAATAGCTTTTTGGTGGAACATCTGTGCGGACTGTCTGAGATTTAGCGACTAATTAAGGTTTGTATCCTGTTGTGATTTTTTTAGAATATGAGGGTAAAATAATAGGCTTCGTTTACAAATAAAAATATTATTTGATATAAATAATTAAATAATTGTTCGTATTGATGAAGGTAACAACTAGCCCTTGTCTTCAAATATCCGAAATGTATGGAAACAACAGTATTTTTGTCACTGAACACAAATAATTGTAAATTTTTTGGACTAATACGGTATGCTGTCGCGAAAGTATTTAATCAGTATCAAATCTTGTACTAAACTTGCTTAAAGAACCTTCCTATACGCAATTCTTAGTGAAAAAACCTACACTGTCCTATACCGTTTGCATGTGTGCTGCTGATGACATAAAATTGTCGCTTCACAGGAAGAAGCTCGCAACAAAAGGAAATGACCTGTACCACTGCTTCTTGACTACACTCACACAGGCGCAGTCGGGTCATGTGACATCGCTAGGGCTGCTGCTTGTAGTACGAAATTCAAAAGTTCAAAATTCAATTGTTTATTTAGAATTAGACCTTTACAGGCACTTTTACACGTCAATAAGTATAATTTACATTACGTGTGGTGTATATTAAATTTTTAAAGAAAAGCTATTGAAACCAATCGTACCGAAGTAACTAGTTGGTAGTTACTTCGACTACCATTACTAAGACTTCTACAGTTCCGAGCTCTTAAAAAAAGTCCTCCTTAAGTCTGTTATATGTATAGCACAAAATAACTATATTCAAAATTTTTCTTTTTCAATAATATTTTTATTTAATAAAATTCTGACATTGTAATGCGACTGCAAGTCTTTTTTATTTTGTGATTTTTTATGTTATTATTTGTATTGTGGAAAAAAAATTAAAGATCGGAGTTGATTTTTAAACTATAAATATATCCTAATTATGATTATAATGTCTTTATTAAATAAAAACAAACTAAGCTAATTTCAATATGCGGTGCTTGATTATATAATCCGAGATTTTTCTATTCCCAAACTTGAAGTATTGGTAACCCTAGCGCGTCCCTAATGAAGGGCTCAAGGATCGTCTGGAGAAGACGACACTTTGTCTCGTTTTTGCTGCCTCTACATTTGTACTTGTATGGATGAATAATTTGGGCTAGAAGTTAGTTTTTGTGCATAAGTGGGAAGATGTGTCTATGTCAATAGAATAGGCAGATTACGTCGGGTCTAAATCTTTTTATTTTTATGTTGGTTTTGTGGGTATAGTGGTAAAATTAAATTTGTTTTTGATATTTTTTCGATTTATAGATTTGTTTATGAAATATTTGGTTTTAAAATGCATAGTTTTATTAGAGTCAAGTATCCGCCCCGCCTCCCCATAAATATAATTCAAGAAGGTTTTTTTGTATTCTTTTTTAAAGCTTTGTTTTTTTTAAACATGAGAACCTTACCTATCATATTTGTTTACATCAAGGGGAGTTATAGTTGCGCAGACGCTGCTAATTGATATACTGCAATAGCTCCATCCGAGGAAGGCTCTGATAATAAACAATAGATAACGCCAATATCAAATTATTCAAGTTTCGACTGCTCAATAGTAACTATCCCTTTCATTTCGTACACATTCCAATGGCAAGTTTTGACACCTTCAAGGGTGTTTAAGAAGGTACTTGGCATTGCAATAATATCTTATTTAAACATCCCTTTTATACGAACAGGTAAACTATTCAGGGTCTATAAATCCATCGCCCAAATATTTCATCAAGGGTTATTTTTAGTTCCACTCTTGTAACAAGAAGTAACGTCCGCTAGCAAACAATGTAATCTAAAATTTTGATTGCACCTCGCTGCAATTAGCTGCTTACGTAAAACATAAACTCAGTTTACAGCAGGACGAATTACTAGTAAACCCAATGTGAAACTAGTTTTAACAAAGAATATTGATCATCATCAGGCCTTTTTTTTGTCTCCACTGCAGGAGCGCGACTCCTTTCTGTACCACTAGAACCATACTTGGTCAGAGCGGCCAATGACTTGGCCTACACTTTCTACGCTGGCCAGACGGACTGGAGAGGCCTCATTGATGTTTATTAGCTTTATTTTGCTTGTAATCCCTAAGTCGCCTTCTACACATCCACGGGAAGACTTAGAGTATTCCTATTCTACTCTGCCGCACACCACACGGCACACAAAGAAACCTATTTACTTACAAAGAATATATAAAGATCTGTCGCTACCAATAACAAAACAAATATTTCCTTCTGCAAACCTTTGTGCAAACAAGAAGAGATGGTCGTTCGTAACAACACAATGTTATCTCAGATTCTGATTGCACCTCGCTGCAATTAGCTGTTAACGTCAAAATATAAATCCTATTTACAGCAACACAAAGAAAATAGGCGAGTACGATTAAGAAGTGAAACTCATTTGTGGAGGTGACTGTATATATGTTAAGGAGTCTTTCGGTATTTCTTCTTATACAGAATTTCTTTTTAAAAATACTAAAAACTGAACATACATACATACATACTATCACGTCTTTATCCCTAATGGGGCAGACAGAGCATTTTGGGTCTTGCGGTTCTATGCAGAGCCCAGGGCCGCAAGACCCAAAAGCCACTTTTAGCGTCATGGTGGGCGAGAAGATGGAAAAGCAATCAATACAGTGATGGGTTGCTAGCCGCATCGCCTGTTAACATGATTTGCATTTTTGCCCATTCCCTCGATCGGCTTTTACGATCTGCGTGGGAAGAGAAGCAGCTGGTACATTCTAAGTTTTTTTTATTTCTCCCAGACCAGCATGGGAGACTGAAGTTTCTAAATAACTGAATTGTTAGATGAGCAGCTATCTATTTTTTGAACGAAGTTCAAACGAAGTTCCTTCTTAGACGGTATGGACTTGGCGGATGGGGGCTCGATGAAATAAGTGTAAAATTTTCCGTCACGAACTAGTTTTAGGGGCTGGAATTTTTGGGCGGTGTTTTTATAGTTTTTTTTTATTTTTCCTAAATCAAATCATAGAAAAAACGGTATAAATGAAATTTATGATCGTGTTTTAGTTGTAATTCTTTTGTTTTGTGATTTCAATAAATTGATGTTTTTTTATTTCTAAATCGGATTATGTTTTACTTTTCCTTAAAAACATATCCGAAGGAAAGGATGCAAGGAATAAAATCATAGATCAATATGTAAAATATTATGGTTTGAAGGACTTTGGCAAGATTCGCATCCTGAATTTTAATATTGAACGGAAATATATCTTCACAAATGGTGTGTGGGTCACATAGTACCGATGTATCGATATTTGATTTTATTTGTTCAAATTAGCAAACTTTTTGAGTTATTGTTAGGTATGTTTAGTTGACCTCTCGGTTTTCGTCTATTGATAATATTTATCGAAAATATGGACTGTGTGTCTTCCGGTCTATATACTTCATCTTTTTCTGTGGATTTCGTAAAGCAGTATTTTATAATACTTTTGAAAAAATCGTAGTATTTTGCAAGCTTTTATTTCACTTGCAATATATCTTGATGCACGTTAATTTTCAAACATACATCGTAAACTGATTGATGGAGCCAGAAGGTGTCCATAGGAACCCTGTAATAAAACGAGGCAATCCCTCGATCTAGCTAGGTGCATTTATCTGGATAGCACTTAGACCTCGCATTAAAAGAGTATACGAAAAAATGTTGTATTTTTTTCAAAAATCTTATTAGAATAGTTGATTTGCACTAAGATAAATTTTGCATAACAAAAACAAATATTAAAAAATATAAAAAAGAGTCAACATTTCATCGACATAACAGAACTATCGATACCTACTACACTCAAAACCCATCCGAGAGCGTTGGAAGCAGACGGAAAGTCAGTATCTCGTATCGTCAGCAAAAACGAAACCTTTGTGACGGACCCATACATTTCCACTATTGATCAACGGTTGAGGGCGTCACTTACACTCTGCCTCTTGTTTTGACATTTTTATTCGTGACTCAGGAATAGAGGAATGAAATTTTTAGCTGTAGTGAAGGTCGAAGGTCGAGTGTGTAATTTACTAGCTTTTAGCCTTTTCTCCTTTTAGCTATGGAATTTATTAGTTCTCCTTAGTAATCCTACTGAGCTCCACATTTAGTACCTATATGTATATTTTTTAAATGGTTAAAAGTATATTTTTATTCAAAATGTAATTAACTTTAATAGTACTCGCCATATTGCAAAAAAATTAACTTTAATTTAACATGCCATAACTTACTAAGAAGCATTCGATCCACTAACTTAGTTGTAGACCTATATTGTATTACATTTCATACAAATATCGTTTCTTTGTGTGTCTGACTATTTTGTAGGTACCTATTCTATTCTTATCTGTCATATTCATGTATAAGTTCTAATTAATTCACAAATTATGATAACACTTCCTCCACGACATATCATATGGGATAAATTACGATGGTTATCTTCATATTTTTTCAGCAAACGAACCCAGCATACATATTCCTTCCCCCCGTCCCTCCGATTTCCATATCCCTCAAATATATCAAAACGTTCAGAATATTTTATGCTGTCGGTATCTAACAGGCGTTTTGTGGTAATGTCTTCGTTTGATGTATAGCAGTCAGGAGCACTCGTGTTCTAAATATCTTCCCATTATGTATATTGTGGCTACATTAAGATGTAACGTCGCAGAAGGGGGCCTCTTAGCGTTTTTTCGTTGCGTAATCACGACCCAGATTGCTCTGTCGCTAAATATAATGCCACATTGGACAGGGAATTTGTTAAAATTATAGAGAAGCATTTATTCCTCGTGGAAATATCGAAATGGGTGGGGTCGACTTGCTTTTACCAAAAGTCCAATGAAATTACAGGGCAAATGGCGCCTCGTTTGCGCTAAATTTGTACATTTGTTTGTGCAATCTTTTTCCGTCGAGATTTGCAGGGAGGAATAATTGAAACAGCTATTCGTTGCGGTGCGGGAAATTAGCGCCGAGATTATTCTTTGTTACGCTTAAGTGGACTTGATGAAGTTATTATAAATAGACGGCGGGATTCTGAAAGTAATAATATTTAAACTTCGGCAAAAATAAACGAAGCAACTGCAAAGAATTTTGAATTCCAGATGAATTTTTCGGCGCCGCCTATTCAGAAACTTGCAAAGGAAGGAAGTCTAGAGCGGCTACTTCTTTAAATAATGCAAGTAACTGCGAAGGTGCGCGAATTGCTGGCCTCGGCTCCTCGAACAAAACGCTCGAATTTGCAATTTCGAGGCGTTTCGTTCTCTCAATTTGCTTACTTATACTGCGCCACGTTGGGCGCCATTCCCTGTAATTCGGTCCGCGGCCGCACTAAAGTTAAGTAATCGTACACCGTTGCAGTGCTCTCGCCTTCCCGCTCACCAGGCTTTATTTTTCTGGCATAGTTTCAAATTAAAAGCGATAGGAGTAAGCCTGCTCCTTTAAAAGACCCCCGCTGGCACGATGAAACAAAGCCATCGTCTTGCTTGCCGCACGTATAATTTATCATCCTTTGTTCGAAATACGTCCAAATTTGCTTGTATCTGAACTAAATTAACAACTAACGGTCTGACTCGCTCTATCATAATTTTAATATTTCAGCTCCGCAAGTAAATTCCAACTTATTCCAGTACAAACGCCGGAGTTAAAATTGATGCGCAAAATTTTGTGAGCAACATGTGAACTAAACTGCGAATCAGAATGGAGGTCGACCCGTGCCTTTCATTTTCTCTTCAATAATGAACGAGTAGTGACCCGCCTGCACAAAATTTAATTTTAATGCGGGACTGGCCACTATCTGAGGCTCCTAACAAAACACGCCTGCCGCCGCCCAGATTACGACTCGCTTACACCATGTTTGTTCACCGCCGCCATTTTTGAAGTCGTTATACGTGCACCAGAATTAACCAGATTTCAAAGGAGATTCATCCAGATTTGTCAAGATAAAGGGAATGCCATTACCGGGGAAATCATAATGGAACATCCAACATTCTTCGGCGTCTACAATTGGAATAAAATTCGCTGCAATTTCAGGAATTGTCGTCGGCAGTTATTATTCGGTGTGTAAGCGGGAATTTGTCTCTAGGACATGGCTGGGTTTGTTCGGGAGTTCCCGTAAATTCGCATGGTTCGCTGGCTCTTTTCAAAAGTGGCGGTTGGTTTTACGCTTTGGGTAGTTATTGTTCTTGGCGTTTTGACTTTGAATTTTAACCGTTGCAGTAGATTGCAATGAATAATGTTGTGCAGTGCTTGTTTTGGAGTTGTCCATTTTAGATTTTTACTTTATTTTTGGCTCATATATTACTTCCTTTACTTCTTTACTGACTTTATCTATTGTGTTTTTCTTCTAATAGTTCTGAATTGTGTTGCTGTAGCTTAAGGGAAGATAAAGTTTATTTCATTATAGATTCCTTTATTTTTCGTTTCCTCAAATGAATCATCATAAAACAAGACTTACAGTTTTTTAACCAATAGGTATCTTTCATCTCAATCATGTGTCAAAGCTGCTTACCAACTGTCTCAGTGCTCCATGGTCGTAGGGACCCAAGGATTTAGAGATTAGCCCGCTGCGGAGCGGGCGGTAGTTCCGCTATCTCGGTAAAAAGCGGATTTGTTGCCACGTGTATTTTTAGGGTGCCGGGTGGGTAAATCATATAATTTATTCCCTCTATTGTGAGAACTGGGTACGTTTTCTTTGATTCAAATTTTCCAGGTAAAAGTTAAAACTCACGTTATCTCGCAAAGAATTTTATCTTGATTTTGGCTTTTCTTATATAAAACTTTTAACTGCATTTTCTATTTGATCATTATTAGTTTGTTGTAAATTTTACGAAGTGCCTACATCATATGATTTTTTACTACTTTGCTTGGTACTAAATAATTTATGTTGCGAAATAATATCAACTAAAAAATTGCAAAGACTGCTGAAACTAGATTGTAATGTATCTGTAGGCCATCAAAAATGCAATGTCAATCTCATGACTGCCGTTGGCATTTAGCGTCATTATGTAACTATTTTATTTGTAGTAAATAAGTCGCTTAGATGGTAAATTAAATGATTTTCAATTTCCGCTTCACACCACACAATCATAAAAATACTTGACTTTAATACTCGTGTATAATCACTATATTTTGTCGCTGTCTGTACATAGCCCTCGCGAATCTTGTGTCATAAATTGAAACTAATTGTAGTTATATCTGGAATGTTCCAGTTCTAAAAATAGACTTATTACTAATTGTCTGGGTATTTATACTATTTATGTCCTGTGCAACTCATGAATTCTTCCATTGTAGGTCTGGGAAAAAATACATAGAATTGTAGATGCTCTTTCTATGCTGATCAAAAACCTCAATCGAAATCTGACGTTAACAAGTATTATGAAATCGAAAGAAAAATTGATAATTATCAAGTAATACAAACATACGAAGATAAAAAAAATTGACGATTATGTGTTAAGGAGTGATACCTCCTTTATAGTTACTGCGAAACTCTTTGGTCAAGCACATTGGCAAGCAAGGTATGAGATAGTAGCTGCTAGTGAAACTGCCCGCAAAATTATTTGGTTAAAGAGAATACTAAAAGACATGACAGATAAATAATGTTTGGCAACTTTATACATTGATAATGAATCGGCAATAAGACTAGCCAAATATCCACCATATGAATTCCACCAGAGAACGAAACACATTAGAATTAGATCGTTCTTTATCAGAGAATGTGTTAATCTTGATGTTCTCAGTGTGTGCAAGGTGCCAGCATCAAGACAACTTGCAGACATGCTGACAAAGCCACTTTATGGACCCAGAATCATTGAACTGAGCAAGATGTCATAAAAACGGAGCCGGATGTTAAGGAGTGATACCTCTTTTATAGTTACTGCGAAACTCTTTCTTTAAGCACATTCAAATATGATATTCTAAGATTTGATGTGAACTGTCTTTTTGTAAATAACTCAAACTTTAATATTATGAAGTGATAGTAATTATTTTGGACTTTGTAAATGATTTCGACTTAGACTTAGAAGGAATAGAAGAAAAAATAAAGAATCATATTAACCCGTCGCTATGTTGATTATTTTTCCACCTACAAAAGTTCTGAATGTGGCTATGTCCAGATATTATTGATTTTCTAAAAATAAAACGTATAAGTACGTCATTCCTGAACACTTGCTTTATCTTGAGATAACGCCGGCAGGTAACGAGGTCCCTTAGCATCAGCGGAAACGTGAAAAATATTAGGATTGGCTTCATTATAATTTTTGGGTTCTGTATCTCAGGAAAAAGGATGGAATCATTTTTTTCTGCCTGTCAACCATCGGGTCCTCTATTTATTTATACATATATGGTGTAACGTGCATACCCATGCGGTATGGTGGCAAGTAATAGGTGGCAAACTATAGTAAAGTTATGGCGTCTACTCGTGTTTCTTTGCGAGTAATTAGTGTGTTAACTATTCTATGGTCTCTTTTTCCCTGTCCAAATTCTAAAGATATTCATATAATAAAACAAGTTTCACAAGCTTTCAGATTGTGCAGTACGTACACCAAAGACAACGGTAAAGATTTTATGTTGAGTGGTCTTAAAAATAAAAGTAACTGCAAGCTAAACAAAGAAATAATATTGGACCATATCAGTTTAGCATAGTATCAAATACAGCCCCGTATCTTTATCTTTATGAATTTTGTCTATAATATAATTACAAAAGATTGAATACAAGACTGAACTAACGACAACGGGTATTAAGTACTAGTAAAATTACCAATACTTTACTATATTTTGTCACCATCTCAGGTCACCATATACTTGCCACCATACCGCATGGGTATGCATATTGCTCATGCGGTACGGTGGCAAGGAACATTTTATTCCAAACACATATTTGTTTTGTCGGGAACCTTCTTAGCCTAAACCAATTCAGTTTGCCATATAAAATATTCCCTCAGCATCAAGTGAAGCAACTCATTTCTCGAATCCTTAATTTTGCTTCGTTGACGCTATTAATTTTATATTAACGTCGAGGGCCATCTGTTGCCGTTCTTACGTCTGATGGAATGATATTTGAAATTGAAAAGTATAATTATTTTATAATGAGGATGTGCCGTTTTCTTTCCCTAAAGATTTCCTGAAAAAGATGAAGTTTGAGTAGTAGGTATCTATAGTGGTTTTCATTGTTTTATATTCTATTGGTTATAATATAACGTATAGGTACTAAGATCTCTTTCGTATCTTATCTAATATAATAATGTATTTTTTTCATATAGGTAATATTTCTGATGTGTGTTTTATGTTGTTTCAGGTACTACTAAATAAGACGAAGACCAGCTTTACAGATGCCTTTAGGCAAAAAATTTCTTTAGGGCTTAGCATAATAATACATAAACATTTTTTTGTGAACTGTAGCAAACACAAAAAATTGTCTAAAAGAGTAAAAGTCGCTAGGGCAGAGCGTGAATAATTTAATAAATTTTCGTAAGAGGAGTGACCTCAGCTATACCCACATAAACAACTATGAAACGGTCTGCAGCCGCTGAAAGCACTTCTGAGAAACTTAACCTTTGTTTGACCTTTGATGACGTCAACCACGCTCCGATGCTTTCGTCTGTATATATTGAGTATAAATGTATGCCCATCAAGAACAGTCGCAGATCGCCGCGGCCGATCTTCAATATCCGGGAAATTGGGGTAAAATCAAAGCTTTGTGCCACTTTTGCGTTGGTTGAATTCTGGTTATACAAAATGAAAACTTAATAAACCCTTTTAGATTTAGTCATTTGATCTGAATATAGAATTTTTGTTTTTACTAGTATTTTGCTTTTTATATATGTAGCCAAATAAACTATTTTTCTTTCTTTCTTTCTTTCTTTCTATTGTTTGCTTATTACTATATTTTTATGATTTACAACGCACATGCATAAACATATTTTCTGAATGCATATTTGCGCCGTATACTAAGGTTCATATAATTTTAGATTTTATTTTTATTACACACAGCGATTAGGCGAACAGACAAGGACCTATCCAATGGTCTGTTTAGCAGTTTCTATATTGAGTTCTGTATAGTGTTTTAGTGCTGTTTCTGTATAGTCTAAACTGTAATATACGTCTGCAATATCAGGAGATACCATAAAGGGCTTTGCCGTCACTGAAGGTAAAGTGTCACCTCGCTTTTTAGGAACCTCGTGGTAACCATGTGACGTGCTAATTCCAATACAATTATGGAGTGCGATTTGACCTTTTAAAAGAATACTGCAAGCTATTGTTTTTCTCTCTCTTTATCTAAGCATTTCTTGGTTCCATCATCAGCTGTACTGCTTCGAAATCTGGGGTGTGCTTTCATACTTTTTTTTACTCCAAACATAAAGTGCACGTCAGTCGGTCACTCAAGGATGCCGCCTGCCTGACGTCAATCCTCTATTGGAATGCGTTTGTGCGATCCACTGTCATTTTATTCCTTATATAATGAATCCCACCATATTGATAGACCATTAAATTCTCCTCTATTACAATTTCTACATCAACTACCAAACAAATACGAAACTGAAGCAAGTCCATAACTACCCTAATCTGGCCAATTATAAGCAAATCACGAAATTACTTAACCCATTGGATCCCTTAAATCGCCAGTAATTTGATCTTAAAATTCCCATTTCTAGGGTCTAATTACACTATTTCGAAATAATATCGCAGTGAAACATTAGCTGGAAGTGTCACAAGTTGCTGATATATGGTGGTCGGAGGATTCGGGGCTGAGATTGCGTTGAAATTCGGGAACCCTCCCGAATTGTAATGTATGGTCAATGTGTTATTGTTGTTGTTAGGCCCGTATATTTAACTTGTATGGGCTTTAATATATATCAACGAGGAGCAGTATATATTCATTATTTTAATGTATTGTGTAGAAAAAATCTGGTAATTGGATTTCCCAGCACAAATACACACATAAATATAACTGATTTCTCAACAATTACTGTTGTCAAATTTAAGTCACAAATAATTGCAAAAGAAGAGACAATAACCTATTATACAAGCACAAAATATATCTATTGTCTTAAGAATTAATACAGAAACCCGAATCGTGCCTGATTTGGGAGTTACGGATAAAAGTTGGCACATTCTCTGCTTCATTCTGTTTTTACGACATAATCAAATATATTTCAAAAAGTTGTCTAGTAAATATAATAAAATTAATAACACCTCTGTGGATTCTAAACAAAACAAAAGACTGACATGATTTCTGTATGTAGATTGGGAGGCCACACAAAGACAAATAAAATATATTTTATCCCTTATATTCGTTTGCAATAGAGTCACGGCAAGGCCAAAAGCTAGTACCTAGTTTATAATTTTATAACATGTTTTCATACTAGCCCTCTATCTACTTAGTTTTCTCTTTATTTCGAATATAAACTCACTGTAAAGTGTTAATTGCCAACGCAGTACCCTTATTTTGCAATTAAGTAATCATTAACTCTCAGCATACTATTAATGAACAGTTACGATACCTAATGTCTAAAGGGTCTAATTAATGTTCTATCTAATGAACGAATAGATTTTATTGTGCCATTTTAATAGAAATTAATTTTACTTGCATTAGTGAAGTAGTTGATGAGAAATCTGTTAAGTTAATCAAGATAGCTTATCTTTTATGTTAGACTAGCTGTGGCCGCGGGCTTCGCTCCCCGTGGGAATTTCTGGATAAATGTCTATGTCCTTCCCCGAGTCTCCAACTACATCCATACCAAATTTCATCCAAATCGGTTCTGTAGTTGAAGTGTGAAGAGGTAACAAACAAATATTCAAACGCACTTTTGCATTTTTAATATTAGTAGGATAGTAGGATTAAATTCTAAAGACGGTTTACTAATTGCGATAGTTTGACCATCATAAAATATGTATTACCTTAAACTTAACCTTAGGATTACTTTTCATTACAAAGTAAGAGCAGTTTTGTCGGTTAATTCTAAATATGATTGTTGACGATGTTTTACTGCAGGGAACTCAAGAGAGGAATCAATATGTCTTACAAATAAATATGCAGATCTTAGGGTAAATAAAAACTTACCAAAATAATATCTATTAAAATCACGTTTGATGTAGTTGAGCTCCTCTTGAATATATATTTAATTTTAATTTAATTATTTATTTTTATTTAATATGATTTAGTCTCGAATATTCTGTGAATATTTCAAGCGCCCTGTTGCCGTTATTAATATCGAGCAAGAAACGGCAAATAAAAACACGTATGTTGTATGGGAGCCCCACTTAAATAGGTATTATAGGTATAAAAAAACACTCTTTCGTTTCCTTTAGAGCAGCCACTTACAAAAATAGAAATTCACCTCTAACAATTACCTACTATAACTGTAAACTTACCTAATCTGGATCATTCTCTAGATTATAGTCGTTACGGCTGACATTGACCTCGCCGACGTAATCTTGGTCGCTTTAATGATCCACCATTAAATAAAGCCTTCTCATCAAATTCTCTGCAATTTAAGCTGCAAGTCTTGGAAACTAGAGACATTGTTACGTCACAATATATTCATCCATCTTTGTTTTAAAACAAATGGACGGACAAATCAAATACACAAGGAACGAATAGAACAAAACAATAACTTATACTTTTTTAAATAGGAAGTTACCAATTTTTTATATTCGCAGGCACCTGGACCGATTTAAAAATTCATTTTTTTTTGTTTAAGGGGCATGTCAGGTGGTATTTTTTTTTATCAAAATCCGTTGTGTAGTTTGCGGGTGAAGTCCATTTTTAGTTTCGAAAATTATAGCCCAAAGAGAGAGTGATACTAACACCTATCGGTCTATAGAAATGATGTTTAGAAATATAATTTGTATTTACCAGAAACATACTGACATTCTTGGATATGTTTTTTTAAAGAGTCGTTACTATTTTAAATTTTAGTTTTTTACAGGCAAAGATCGTTAGGCTCATCTTCATAATACGTACATAGAGCAAAAGAATTATTTTTCAAAACTGAAAAACCGACTTCACCCTTAAATTACCCAACCGATGTTGTTAAAATTTCTAAGGGATTGCTTGACGAGTATACCCTTTCAAACAAAAATAGACGTTTTCAAATCGATCCAGGCACCTTGAAATTAAGATTGCGACATATTGATAAATTCCTCCTTTTTGGAAGTCGGTTAAGAAAGGAGCAAGGCCGTATCACCCATTACAGGACAATGTTAAACTTGATGGCAACATAACCTAAACACTATCGTAAAACGAATGTCTATCTGTACATCCCCCCTCCCCCCCTCACCCCCGCCCCCCTCTTTCTAACCCGGATCAGAGTAATGGAGCGTAGAAGTGTATGTTACTGGCAAGTGCTGTAATTGATTACACTGGCTGTCATTGGGAGGCCGATTACTATGCTTGGGTAATCGCAATTTGTAAACAGCGGCCATGTTTTTGAATGTTTTGTAAAGTTTGTGTCTCTATAAATCTTTATTTTCCTTTTTGGATACTTTTAGACATTTATAAGGTCTTAATTTTTGGGCTGTTGGTTGTTCATTCTCTAGGTACCGTAGGTTTTACTCATTAGCGTAATCGCTATAGTATGTCTTTAGTAAGTACTGCTACCTTTCATTTTTAAAAGCTTTTTGTATATTTCTACTTTTTGTGTATTTTTATAAAACAAACCACTATTATTAATTTATTATCTCCTTCATGCTATGTTTATTTCATCCTACTGACTTCTTAAGTTGATATTACATGTAGATTATCTTTTGTATGCGATAACATGTATATTGCCTGTTAAGTTATTAAAAATCTTAACGTGATCTTTACAAAACACGCAATGTTATTGTTTATTAATGTTAATGACTTATAATTTAAATAAATTTAAATAACCTTACAAGTATGAAGCAAACTACTCACGTAAAGAGTCAGCCCAACTCATCAGGTCTGGGAAAATGTGACTAGAGGACGCGCACACGATCTCGCACCGAGCCGCACTGATCAAAACCCTATAAAAATGTACTTATAATCCAAATTCTCACACAGATTCTATATTTCCATGTTATTCCAAAATTCCTGGATTGCATAGAACAAACGAAGTTCCGCTATAACTCACAATGCAGCGTTATACTGCAGACGCTAAATAAATTAAGGCAAGGCAGTCGCGAAGCAAACAGAATCAAAAATTAATTTTAATTCACCGTCTGTACTTAGCAATGCAGCCCTTTACGGTGGAGGACTTGGTGCATAATATACAACTCATAAATCTCATAATGACTAATTTGCAAAATGTCCAGGACTCATCTAGATCTGTGAGTGAAAGAATATTTTATTAAAACAGAAACAAAAGATTTTGATAAAATTTATATGGGACCGCCTCGATGTATAATCTTTTTAACGAAAAAAGAATTTTCCAAATTAGTCCAGGCGACTAATTGTTTTCTTTTTTCATCAGTGTCTTGCTCTCACTTATTTTTAGAGTGAAGTAGCTGTTTCAATATTTTTGTTTTGGTATTCGTAGGATATATAGGGCTTGAACTACTGAGTCGGCAATTCAGAAGCAGCTTTTTAGCAGGTATTGATGATAACTCACTACAAGACTAGCGACTAGCATATGGAGCTTATTTTCTTCTTCTGCTATAAGGATATAAAAAGAAAATTGAAAAATCCAGGTCAATATTGCTAATTATTCCGAACTTAGAGCAATTTAAGTATGTATATAGAGAAGTATTGTGAATAGAGATTCTTACGAATGCGCGTTTTTAATGGTCATTTTGCGAACGAGACATTCTGCGAATAAACCAGTCCTGGGGTGGTTTTATATTAAACTATATCTTTCGGAATAACATTAGCCTAGATAGATTAATAAACTTCAGGCGGCTTCTCTTTATTGCGGCGGGGTAAGTTTATAGCCAGGTTAATTTTAGAAGTTTGTTAAATTCGGTTGTATTATGCATTTAAAGAAACACATTATGAATTACCTATCCTTTAATTTATTTTTATGTCTAATAATATATTAATATATTCTACAAATTCATATAAAGATATATTTTATTTAAGACACGTTTCAATACATACAAACACAATCAAATATTCTAAATAAATCTAAATATAACTATTAACGAAACTAAATCTAAATACTTAATTAAAAATAGAATTAAATAATATAAAAATGGACCCCAAATCACTGCGCTCATAATTCATAAAATGGGTAAAAAGCATACACCTCCGTCGGTACGTCCTTTATCAGTTTTCAACCTAGTATCCAAAGGTACAATTTCCCATAACCTTAGAGTTATTTAACAAAAACGACGGCAAAAATCGTTGATAATGGCGTTTTAATCAAGAATTAAGCTCAGCTTTTCATTTAATCGCGTTTTGCCCATTACCTGCTCACGAAAAGAGCGAATGGCCTATTCTTATATCACGGGCAAAAATGCTTCAAAATATCGCATGAAATTGTGCTTTTTAGAAGAACTGAAATGTTTCAATACCTATTTATTTTACAAAATTACCTATATCATGTTATACAACCAGCAATTCTACTCCTTATACGTACGTAGCTATACGTACTTGCGTTGTAGTGTCAAGCAATATTGAACACTAGCAAGTGATGATAAAGTCTTATTTGGTTTGACAATGAAATATAAAGACGCTATCGGAAGACTCTCGTGTTGTTTTATAGAGTAAAGGTAAAAATAAGCAGAGAAACGTGTTTAAAAGTATCATATCGAGGTTTACTTAAAGGTTGACTTTTTGAGTATCCATAAATATAGATAGATCTAAGTATAGGTATATTACAACAATTGACTTTTATTATGGAAACAATCACAGAAATCGGTCCTATAGTGACGTCAACAAGAAAGGACCAATTGGTTTATACATAGTTCGTTTTAAGCGTTTTAAAAACATTATTTTTCTTTTTTATAAGGCTTTGGTTTTTAAATACAATATTTTCTTGTGTGATTATCTATATATCCGTATATCTTATATCCTTTTTTTTCTTATAATGTTGATTATATGTTAGGTTTTAGTTTAATTAATTAGTTTATCGGTGTGCAATTAGTTTGAGTTAAATAAAGATAGCTATCAATCTGAATTGTATATCAAATATTATTCGTAATAAATGATCTAGAAATGGCAAAACTTTATCTATAAACGAGCAATGCGGACAATTTCGAGCGATTTACCAAATAGGCCGCCTAGCTCAATGTTTCATTACTGGCGCACGCGATGGTATACGTTTCTCTTTAATTTGCCGTATCCATCATTGATTCAAGCTGTCCGACGATTTGACTGCTCGTATAGAGGAAATTGCGGCCCAGGCTGGTTGGAAGTAATCGCGCTTTTTGAGAATTCATGCTGTTTTTATGAAGTTTTATTTTTAACTCGCAAAGTATCTTGTTTGCGTAGTTTGGGTCAAATCTAACAACTTATTGCTAAATTAGTTATGCTCAACCGTATGGAGCTTAAATTTTGTATATTTGTGTAAGTTGGATGAAAATGCAATATTATTATGACAAGAAGCCAATCTGATGATAAAGCCGGAAGGTGGCCATAGAAAACCTGCAAGAAAACGAAGCAATACTTTTTCTACGGGAAACACCGCGGGGCGCAGCTAGTTACAAATAAACTATATCACGAGTACGTAGAAATCTTTATAAAGGTCCAAACCCAGGATAACATCAATAACAGTTTTTAAATTTGACACAAGATGACAAGTCTATTTTGTACGAAGCAGTCTATACAGTTCATTTTAAATGACTTTAGATCCCTCTACAGATTTATCGCAATACCACCAATCATCTTACCCGATACATTATTAAAATCAGGGTAAACCGACCACGGTACGGCCCGTAAATTCCATTTATCGTGTCTATTATGTTCACAGTTTAATAGTTGCAGAAAATATACGCCGGGTCTACCCATTGTTAGAGCATTGTTATTCATCCTAAACGTCTTTCTATACGCATTAATCGTGGTAAACGTCGGATGTGCCGAAAATTATAACTCGTACCTTCCTGCGTAACGTAACCCCATGACCTATATCAGTTATTTCATATATCACATTAAACTAATTTTATAAAGGCGAAAGTTTGTAAGTGCGTGTGTGTGTTTGTTACTTTATCACGGCTGGACTAATTTTGATAAAATTTGGTATGCAGTAAGCTGACACCCTGGATTAACACATAGGCTACTTTTTCCGCAAGTAACACCGCAGGACACAGCTAGTTTGTAATAAAGTGTACTGTTTAACCGACTTCCAAAAAGGAGGAGGTCTAGCACACTTATCAATTCAATTGAAACGAAGTTCCTTATCGAGCGTTGCGAAAGGAGGCTAAACGGAAAAAATTAAGAGCAAAAGTTGTAACGATTAACGTTGTCTGTCTCTCTCTCTCTTAATTAATCGAAAGGAACTTCGTTCGTCAAAACATCCGGGTGTCCCTTGACACCTATCAAGTTTTTTTTTTATGTATGTTCACCGATTTTCAAGATACCTGGACTGATTTGGAAAATCCTTTGTTTAAAAGGTTATACTTGCGAGGTGGTCCCATAGAAATGTTATCAAAATCGGTTGTGTAGTTGGGGAGTGAAGTCGATTTTTAGTTTTGAAAAATTATTTATGGTAAAATTAAAACTTATGTTTAAAGAACAGAATTACATACTTTCGCATTTATATATTAGTAAGAAAGTAAGGAATACGTGAGGAACGAAAGAAATAGGATTACGTAAAATGGAAATAAGATTATAGAATTGTTTATTGAATATTTTCGGCATTTTGCCAACAAATTTTATTTATATTTGGTTATTTACGTCAGATCATAGCTGAACGAGAATTAAAAATTGATAAACTTAATTTTACTTTGTTAAAAAAATCTTGTTAAATGTATATCTGCTTAAATTGTGATATGTCAACGTATAAAATTAATTTATATACATACATACCTTGTAACGTTACTTGAAATTAATATTTTGTAAGAGTATGTAAGATAAACTCTAATAAATATATACTCATATTAGCCTTTCAGTGCGAGAACATTACAAAGGGTATCTAAAGTTCTAAAACGGTCTATTAGTATTGTTTTATGTGTGATCTTTGACTCACATTCAAATAGAAATGTACCCCTCTATCCTTTGATATAGAACCTCATTTAAACTCAATGTAGCGTACATCCAAGTCCACATACATTCAAAAATGATTACACACATTCACACTTCACACAATTTTCTCATTTCGAAAGCAATATTGCTGATACTTACCCATCGGGTCTGCAATAGAGGCCTAGGAATTGCAATTAGGCCTCAATCTACGCATAGTTTGGTAGGAATTTCATTCATAACCCCACCTCTACTCGTATCTTCAGATGTAGTCAAGAATGTTCTCGCTTTCCTACACGTGTAATGGAACGGTTGTTAGGGCAAAAATGCAGTGGAATATGTTATTCTTAATTCAAAATACCTATATGTTTCGTTTTTATTTTGTGCCAGATATCTCAGCTAGATATATGATATTTTTAGGGTATTTTTACTAAGGTCACTTTAAGATACTAATACTAAACAATGTTACAAAAAATGTATAAACGTGAAAATACTTTGATTTATTAGCATAAATAAATAATAAATATATAGGGACCAATTACACTGATTGAGCTAGCCCCAAAGTAAGTTCGAGACTTGTGTTATGGGATACTAACTCAACGATACTATATTTTATAACAAATACATATATAGATAAACATCCAAGACCTAGGACAATTTGAAAAAGGCCATTTTCCAACTTGCCCTTTCTGGGGATCAAACCCAGAACCTCCGGATTGGCGGTTTAGCGTGTTGACCATTACGCCACGGAGGTCGTCATAAATAAAAACACAAACAAGTAGGATTAGAAACTATTTTTTACCTTTTTATTTGCATAGTTGCTGGAAATGTTTCGTGGGATTTAGAATAAAGTATAACGTTTTGCTTTGAGGATAGGAATATCTGTGTAACTGACTGAATAATTAAACAAAAAGGTGACAGGATTATTTTTAAATATTGAAGAGCTTCACGGCACAAGATTTTACTGTAACGATAGAGTGCATGTTAAACTTGTTAGGGTGTGTCTGTTGTTTTTCTTTATGTGGAGCGCCTCTGTACTTAAGAGGATACCTACTTACAGTGGCACGTCTCACTATCATCAGAAACATATGCTTTTAAGCAGCATAATTAAACCCGGTAAAGATGTTACTAGGCGTTGGATGCAAGCCGCTCTAGATCGGGCAATTTGGAAATCTTTGGGAGAGGCCTATGTCCAGCAGTGGACGTTATGCGGCTGAAATGATGATGATGATAAAAGATGTTACCAACACAGAAATAAAACAATGTTGAAGATGGTGGAAAACGTGATAATTCTTTTAGTTACAACTTAATCTCGTTAGCTTCCTTCAAACCGTGCGTAATAAGTTATTTATGCAATTTCGGAGAACAAAGGCCGCTATACATAATAGAGAGCAGAGAAAAACTTCCAATGTCTGATAGAACTCATAAATTTTAATAAACAAGTTCCTATCTTGTTTCCGTCATGTCCCATATTGTTTATGTAAAGTTCCACACGAGGCCCAATAAACGTCTAAAACTTTTTTTTATTTTCATTTTACATGCTTTGGAAATTTGCCAGCAATTTATTGAGGATGCGAGCGGGATGAAAAAAGTTAAAAATGGATTATATAATTATAAAATACTCTGAAAATATATATTATTAACATTTTTGGTTACCCTTTAGCTAGTTTAAGGTTTTATTATAAACATAATCTTTTAAAAGATCCTCTTATAGAAGTCTGGGAGAAGAGAAAAAAAATCTGAACCATGCTATACAGGCGTTGCGGCTAGCAACTCTTTTGGTTGCCTTTTAACCCGTAGACGGAAAAGCCAAGAAGAAGGTTGATTATTTTAGCAGTCTATGTAATTATGTATATGTATTTTGACAAATGAGATGTCAATCGATTCGTCATATCGTCCAGGTAACGCTACAATTGTATGCAATAAATGTATTATAATTATCACGAATGTTACAAACGAAAAACCAACCAGATAACCATCTAAATATAGAAACAAAAAAAAATGACTCGATATCTAGTTGAGTTTAGAAAAAAATTTACTCGATATTAAATGTCTTAATTACTCTTTTCATAAATATATACATTGTTAGCCGTAGTCGGATATTACTTTATTAAAAACGTATATATTGTTCTACCTTTACACCCACTATCACGATAAAAGTGGTATATCGCTCTGTCTCAGGCTATGTCTACCCCGTTAGCGATAAATACAAGATAATGTATCTAGTAAATTAAGTACAAGTAAGTTTGTCTAAAAAAATATATATCTTAAAAGCATTACAGTTAAGAATCCGTAAAAATGATGAAAACTTATCCCTTGGTATTTTATTCTCGCTCGACCTCGGAGCAGGGCCGAACTTAGTTCATTTCTACTAGTATACAATGGAATCCGTACATTGATATCCTTTATTTAATGAAGGCGAGTTTTTCCGGGATTGAATGGTCCGCGACAATCAAAGCCCATCCGAAGATCATATTTCAAGGATCCAGATAACCTCGGACAAAAGAAGGAGTCCTCGCTTACCCAATTGCGTAATGGGCCAGCTCTTTCGTTATCTACACCCATTATTTCTGTTTGAAGAACGCTGCGGTGTTCTACTTTATACCAAGGGAGGATCTTTGATAAAGTTCTGCCGCTTGATCTTGTTTTGGAAAATGATGCGGAGTGAAACAAAAAATTGTGGTGAAAACAGTGAGAGGGAGTATTTGAACCCCAAAAAAGTATAAGTACCTATTAATACCAAAGAGTTCCGAGTTTCGTTTAAGATGAGTTTTTACGTAGACTTTTTGTATTTAAGACCATTCGAGACTCTCATATAAAGCATACATATAAAGTCAAATTAAAAAAAAAAAATTTTACATTTCGACATGTTAACTATAACGGACTGAATTCACCCTTAAAATAGTTTGTTAGACCTATTATAATTCAATTTATATGTAGACCTAGAAATAATATTCCTTTTAATTTTCTCACTTTCTTGACAAATAAAACCTTCCACAACCCAGTTCAGCGACGAAAGAATTTAAAAGGGAATGGAATTTGTAAAAATGAAATTCCCGGAGTGGTTTCTTCCGAGTATTTCATAACATACAAAGTACGAGGTGACAGAGCGGTCGGGAGCGGGATTTCTCCTTTGCGAACGTTTGGTACGCGTGAAGTGGCTTAGTTCCTTGAATAGTGCGGGAAATTATTTTATTTTAAACCTTTTTATCCCACTTCTTTCTAGATGGCGGGAGTACGATTTTAGAGGGCAACCTAACCTTTTTTTGCATAGGAAGCTCCTCTTTCTAGAAGGCGGGAATACGATTTGAGAGTACATCCTAACATTTTTTTGCTTAGGTATCTTTACTTCTTTTTAGAAGGCGGGGATACGATTTTAGAGTACATCCTAACATTTTTTTGCTTAGGTATCTCCACTTCTTTCTAGAAGGCGGGAATACAATTTTAGAGTACATGCTAACATTTTTTTGCTTAGGTATCTCCACTTCTTTCTAGAAGGCGGGAATACGATTTTAGAGTACATGCTAACATTTTTTTGCTTAGGTATCGCCACTTCTTTCTAGAAGGCGGGAATACGATTTTAGAGCACAGCCTAACTTTTTTTTTACATAAGTATCTCCACTTCTTTCTAGAAGGCGGAAATACAATTTTAGAGTACATCCTAACATTTTTTTCGCTTAGGTATCTCCACTTCTTTCTAGAAGGCGGGAATACGATTTTAGAGTACATGCTAACATTTTTTTGCTTAGGTATCGCCACTTCTTTCTAGGAGGCGGGAATACGATTTTAGAGCACAGCCTAACTTTTTTTTACATAAGTATCTCCACTTCTTTCTAGAAGGCGGGAATACGCTTTTAAAGAGAAGCCTCCGTTGCATGACACCCGCGACAACGTTTATCGAGCGCTATCATAAATCGCTATCTAGCTCTACGTACATATTAATAACGTCATGGCACTAGAATTTTATTTTAAGTATTTATTTAACATCATTATAATACATGTAAATGAAGGAATTAATAAGTCCAGCGTTTGTTTGGTTTTATAGGTTTGTTGGTTGACTGGTAGGGACTTTTCTACCAGACTACCAACAGGTGATGCTGAGAAAGAAATATTTCCGTACTACTTACTTAAGTTACAATCTAAACTTTTGGGTTTATCAACAGTTCCATGCTACGGGGGACTAAAGCTTACTAAAATATCTCTACCTCCGGTTTGCTTCGGAAGACACTAAAGTCTCGGTGTTGCCTACGTGAGCATACGAAATTTTAACTAATTGGAAATATAATGTTATTTTAATCATTAATCTATCAGCCTCAGAAACCAAGTCCACTGCTTCCCATAGGATTTCTAAAAGGACCGACCGAAAGCGGCCTGCCTACAGCGTTCTCCAGTTATTTTAATATTAAATATATTTTTCTTAACTACTGTTTGTTTCTTAGATGTTCTAAGAAACAGTAGTTAAGAAATCAAAAAAGAAATATGCAAGAACTAAATAAAAGTCTAACTTGAAGGTAGGAAACGAGAATATTCTGTTTATTGAAATGATCTAGATTCTTGCGAACAGGTTGTCGATATTCAGTTTCACTAGAAACTTGTTCTAGATTTTATTTTAACTATTTTCTTTGATGTTTTTACGATATCATGTTCTGTTTTTGTAGCTACATCTGTCCAAATCAAAAGAAGGTGTAAAATAAAATTTTCTGTCCAGTGCCCATAGTACCTAACAAGATTTCACGTCTTTAAAGACCGTGTAGAGAGGGGTAGTAGCTGTAAGCAATCGCGTTGCTTACACTACCTACTAACATAGAGCATGGTTGTACAATAACACGGTTCTAGAGTGCTATTTTTCATTGAAGCTCTTCAAAACAAAACGTATAGTTTTCCAACTCACCGCTCGCGAAAAATACCATTCGGCCGTATTTTTGAAACCGTAGTGTCAGCGATACACAATATTGTTTTATGAAGAAAACCTCGATACTTCTATGGTTTTTTTTAAATTTTAAAGTTACTAGTGGTCAAAACCACTCGTAGCAAATCCTTCGCATACGACCGATCCAAAAATGCGCCCGTTTGGAAACGCGCAGACCATTCGTAATGTTAAAAGTGATTTCAAAAGTACGTCCCAGGGCGCCGCGCCGGGTCAAGTATTTTTTCACAATTTTATAAATATGAGATTAGAGATTGATGAGTTTAGATGAAGCAAAAGAGGTTTGTCAGGATCGTAGCAAGTGGAGGTCCATAGTCTCTGCCTACCCTTGCGGGAAACAGGCGTGATATTATGTATGTCTGTATTATAAATATAATGACAATATGTGACTCTCTCTTCAGTAAATGTAAAAAACATTAATAATGTACCTAATGGTGTAGAAACGTTCGTCCGAGTTGTAATAAGACTGCACAAAAATTTCTTGTAATTAATTAGAGGAAACAGGTGCGTGAAACCTAAATCTCAACAAGAAACACGTCTCCGAGCTCTTAAAACTTATAAAAATATCCTTGAAAGTTTCCTACGGTATTTTAAAATGTCGTCCTCTCAAGTTTGTTCTTATTTGTTTTCCTGTTGCACTTAGACATAATTCACTCCCTTATTAAACTGGCAAGTGCGGTGGCGGGACAATATGATAACTTACTGAAGTTAAAACTCCCTGAACGCCTTAGTATGGGGTTTAATGTAAGTGCACGTCTGGCTGCCGTGTAGATAAATTGTCTTTTGTTTAAGTATTCCATTTAAAAATAATATAAAAAGGGGCATTCATATGAAGGGTTAATAATTTTAAAAGGCACATTCCTAAAAAAGGTTGACGCCAAGAGGCCGGTCATCAGTTTGCAGTTTAATAGTTGAAGGGTTTTCTTTTTTTGCGCGATCTTCAAAAAATTTCCATGACCGATGGTATGCATGTCATTTTAAAAGGATTATAACAAGATAATTTTAATTAGCCTGGTGGTTCATAAAAGATATCATACAATCGTTTTGAAAAATAAAAACAAGATCATTCTGTGTTGAGTTGGCTAGACGTCCTGTCTATTAATTCTGTAAGGCTAAGCCACCCAAGTCACGATTTATTTCTCTGTATTTATTTGTAGATAAAAAGAGTCAACAAAAACCTTTCCTTATAACGTTTTAATATCAACTAGATCAAGTAGGTATATCGAAGGGCCAGTACATCAAACGTAACGACTCGCGAAAACAGCTTGCAATCGACGAAAGCCGCATTACTTTTTAATTTGGGCGGGTTCGCACTGAAAGAGACTTTATTACACTCCGAGGTATCTCGCTTTTGACCCGTACGCCCTTTGTGCCGGCTATTTTTTATTCATTTGTACGGATTCATGCGGGAGTTAGGCTTCCCTTAAAAGGAATGAGGAAATTTGGGCGGGCCTCATTGCAAACGAAAATGCACATTTGAGCGCGCCGGGTCACGTAATTCAATATTTTTGGATTCAACATGCGAGTATTACACATTTAAGATTGATTAGAATAAGATGTGTAGAAACGAATCGCTCTTGAATTAGTCTGAAAGTTGCTGCCTATCTCATTTTATCTTTAAGGAAACGTGAGTATTGATAAGCTGACATCGTAAACTTATAGGGAAACATACCCCTATAAAGCATTAATTTTCATGACTCTAGAATCTATACGTCAGTTCACTATACCAGTTTTGTCCAGTATGTCACATTCACTCTGGAATGCCATTTTTGAAACGCTCATACAAAAAACCGTTCGTTCAGTGATTACGCGTTTCAAAAATAATACCACTGGAAATGAGTACCACTCGTAATAAGATTGGCCTGGTTGGCCAGAGTTGATCATAAACTTGTGTAATCCGATAAATATTTATAATGTCCTAATGCTCGATCTAAAAAGATCGAGGAGCTCGATGTTCCGGTGGAACTGCGCATTATTAGCGCTTTCGCAAGTAAAACGACACCGAGCGTGGTCCGAATTTGGATGGGTGACCATAAGTGACATAAAAATTTCTCGAGTTCCTCTGTGCTTCGGAACGTAAGTATAAGCCGTTGGTCCCGGCTTTTATCATTGTATGGCAGTCTTTAAGCTATGTCAGATGCCTTTATTCAGCCTGAAAAATCCGACACCAGTGTTGGCCACTTACAAACACGAAAAACAAACAAATGTACTATTTGTGCGAAATTCATATACACAGCAAAAAGGATTATTGCGTAGCCCCGCCTCAAAATGCTTATTCCTTCCCTTTCCATGTTTTCGTTTAGAAAAATGAATACTATTCATAATATTGGGCTCGTGATTTTGTAACGTTTGATATTGATATCGGGGTTTGTTGTCTGTGGGGAGAAAGATAAACGAAAACAAAGTTTTTGTTATTGAATTTCAATACTAAACCTAAAAGTTTGCAGAATATAGATAGGTTTTATGCTGAATTTGAAACAATATTATTTGAAACAATTATTTATTAATAGTTTTGAAAAGCACGAGCAACGAGTCGCAATAACTGATTGGTAAGCTTTTAATGTAATGTGTTCTTTTAAGTATAACGATAACTTTTTAGATTTTATATATATTTTAACTAAAATTCAAAAAACGAATCTATACCATCGCCTTTGCTGTCAATTTTAATTTTAACATTCAAGTAAATATAAAACACATTCTAGTAAAGATTTGTGAGAGTAGTATGGGATGTTTATCTACGTTATGGACCAAGTGATTAACTCAGACCAAATAAAATTAAGGACTGACATGTCTTTTAACATAGAAGCCCTTAAAAAATAGAATAATAAAATTAATAAGACATTAAATATAATAAAATAATCAAAATGTTGTTATGGTGTCGCACCATAACCTATGGCCCACGGTAGAAAATGGTCAGTTTTATTGTCCTGGTTTATGGCTGTTTATCTATATTTTTACGCATTTCTTATGAAATTTACATTTAATAGCATCGCTAAGTTAGTATACCGTAACACAAGCTTAAGGTTACTTTGGGGCTAGCTCAATCAGTGTGATTGGTCCCTATAAAATTATTTATTTATTGAACAATAACTTATAGTATCTGCGACGAAGAGATTTCGCAGTTATCATTGTAAAATCGTGTCTCTGTTTTGCGGAGTAGCCAAAAGAAGGGTTATAAAATTTGGAAGGGACATACCCGTCATAAAGCGAACCATGGACTATACTAGACCATTATAGTATAATGGTATAATAAAATAGTATAATATAAAAAAATATTGACATTTTCATACTAAAGTGTGCAGCCGCCCGGACAATTTATATGGGATTGCTGAAGATTTTTTGGTTTTTCGACTGTTTTAATTTGATCTAGTATAGCCCGAGGTTTGAGTTATTACGGGTATGTCCCATCCACGTCGTATTTGTTTGTACGTGTTATATTCACATGTTTCAGCGTATCGTACGGCCCTCCTGATGACTACTTATTCTTATACTTATGATTATGAAGAGATCTCTCGATGAATCCGACTCGGCTGAGCAGCGTTCGGAAAGCTACACAGTGTTCTCATCCAAAATACTTCTGTGTCTCAAGACTAAAGTCTACGACCAATGTGTGTTACTTATCCATCCAAAGCAGTAGTAATTATATTTAAATTATTCTTCGAAATCACCACACTAAATTACCATGCGGCTAAAAGTCGCGCTCACATAAATAAGCGTGATTAATCTATGTCAACTCGCTAGTCGTTATTTCCGTTTTTCTTGCATTTTCCACACTTTTTCCGGAGTTTTTCTGTTTCCCGCATGAATATAACTAATGTGCATCTGTTTGTTTCAGGTACGCTAAAATGCCACGTGAAAGATACTGCGATTATGGTAATTAGCACGTTTTCCGTCTGGGAAAAGTGGAAAATTCGCCAGGGTTGCCAGAAGTTGATGAAGTAACGAAAAAAAGAAGTTGTTTTCTTTGTTTGCTTTGGAGGTTGCAAGGGCACGTTAGATACTTAGTAAACACGTATTTAATTAGGCGATTCAGACTGGTAATACGCCCAATTTTTCTATGGGATCTTAAAATAATGTTTGACATTTTAATACAAAAGTGTTCGGCAGATAATTTAAATCAGAATGTGGATTTCGTTTTTTTTTTAGGATTAGGGAGGCTTAATATTATTTATAGGCTTAGGTAGCAAAATATATACAGCTATATAAAAAAAGCTAAGTGTCGTAAAACACTCGGTTGGAGAGAAGTTGGAAAAACCACAAAAAAAAATGTTGACGTTAAAAAGTCCATCCGCCACGTCCGTACCACCGGGAAAGGAATTTCGTTCCAGAAATATTAATTTAAGACCAATTAGGTATCATAATTATAATTTGTATAAAGATTGCTCAAAATTAGTTTAATTCGGTAAAAGCAGAACACCTGACAACCCTATATTAATTAGCGTAGAAAACTTTATTTTTTTGTTACGTATATTTGAGGCGGACATTCAAGACGCACCTTTTGGAGCAAATATTCCGAATATATTTACTTTACCTGCTCTTCTTTTGTATGATAATGTACATTACTTAGCTAGTAATGTAGGTACATTTCTTTCGTGCTGTAGAGCTTCAATTTGTAAAGATTCTAGATAATCAGGTTTCTGATTTGTTTACACTAAGTATGTATATTTAACAGTAAATATATTTTATTGGTAGATTTAAATTTAGTTGATGATACTGTACAGTACAACAACATAAAAAAATTGATAAAATCTGATATAATTAGATTCTTCTCTATCATTTATAAAAAGATTTTTTTATCTAATATGAAAACAAAGAAAACTATAAGTTGCTTGTAACTGTTTTTCTTCCCGCGAAGATCGGTAACGTCGATCGAGGGAATGGGTGAAAGGCGAATCATGTTAATAGGCGATGCGGCTAGCAACCACACTAAAAGTGCTCTGTATGCTCAGCTCAGTGCTGAGAGCCTCAGAAATCAAAATCCTCTGTCTGCCCCGTTCGGGATAAAGATGTGACAGTGTAGGTAGGTATATACAGGTAACGACGCGATAGTTAGCCGTAGATACTACATAAGCAACATACACCCACATACAATTTAATAATATCATCATAAATAATGTCATTAGTAAATAAAATAAAAACTGTATATGCTATTTTTTAAGCGAACTACAGCATATGAATAATAAGTTTCATTACATATAATATATGTTCATAACTTATTCATAAAAGCTATCGTTATACATATAAAGCAGTTCATTCACATTCTATTCACACAATAACGTCTGAACGAAACAACTAGCTAGCTAATAATTTCTCATATAGTGAAATAAAAATATGATATTGGTTAATTTCCCAACGGATCTGAAAAGCTATTTTCTAAGAAACAACGCCGAACTAAATAATTAGATTTTTTAGTAGCGTATTTATATTTACAGTGGTGTAAATATTTCAGAAAGATTTTTTTAATAGTAACCGAAGCCCGCGACTTATTTCGCGTAGATTTTATGTCTCTGGACAGTGCTCATCAGGCTGAACAACTTTTGCTAAGGCGTAATTTTAATATTTTTTTATCTACGCACATATCATAAGTGCTCTAAAATGCGTTCAGAAACCATAGGCAATGACCAGCATTACCAACCAGTAGGAATTAACGCAGACGTAATGATAACATTACCTCCTGAAATCAGTAGGTAATGAGTTTAAATTTGGAACAGCTCTCAAATTCAAATGGGCGTCTATTCTAGTATCTATAGATATTAAAACAGTTATCAAGACGAATGCCAAATTCAGTACCTATATTTTTTAAATATAAATCGCACGAAATTTGATCTCGAATCGCACGAAATTTGATCTCGAGTGACACAAGAATAGTAATAATACGTTATTTCGTTTGTCTATGATTAAAAAAAATAACAGATTCGAATTTCGAAACGCCGCCATTCCGAGTTGTCATTTGTTTGTTGATGTTTTACTGTTTACGAATGTTTGTGAAAAGTTGAAACGAATTAAAATAGTTAAAAAGTTATCTTAGAGCACTAGGATGTGTGTAGATAAAGTAGTGTATGCAACTATACATAATTAGGCATACCAACACTCATGTGATGTTATTATGAATCTCGCCTTCGGCTCGTTTCATAAACCCACATTCGTGTTGTAATGCCCTTTATTATGCACAGTCGCATAAACTACTATTATAGTTTAGCTTGACCATTATAGTTCTGCATCGGGTGTTCCATTTTCCAAAATAATTTATACCCTGTATGTTGCCCAGGCTTAACAGCTTTATAACAAAAAAGTTTCATTCGAACCCGTCCAGTATTTTCGTGTACAAACAGACAAACAGGCAGTTTTTTTTTTATTCTTACATTACTATGTCTCCATCGCCCCCAATATTTTTTTTGGAAATATATTAAATGTTTTATTATATGTAAAGCTTAGTGTAAAGCAACCCTGGGCCCTGATTTTTCGGTTTGTTGATTCTGATCGGTTTTTTTGGTTTCAAAATTAATATGCATTGAAAGGCACGTTAAGCCGTTGGTTTATTCCTTCATCATAAAATTACAACCATCAAAATAATCAAATGGCTTTAAGTAGCTTGAAAAATCTGACACCATTGTTACTTACTGTTAAATAGATACAACATCAAATCTGTATTCCGAACTGGCCTTTCGATCCTAAGGCCATGTTTAGCGTGATGGTGGGCGTGTAAAATTACTGTTGTCGCTAGATGACAGTAATTGAACTACGTCAAATGCCTTCAGGCAGCACGAAGTATATGTATTTCTCATCATTATCGGGTATTTTTAATCTCCACTGCAGACATGACCCTCTCTGTACTACTAGAGCCATACTTGGCCAGAGCAGCCAGAGGATTTGGCCTACACTCTCCACGCTGGCCAGACGGGTTGGAGAGGTCTCACTGATGACTAAAAACTTTGCTCAGCTTGTTATTTCCTAAATCGACTTCTATGACATCCACAGGAAGACTCTTTTTTAGGGTTCCTTAACTTCTTCTTATCAATTCGAAATGTTTTCATTGTAACTTAAATTTCAAGTTATTTACCTAAAGGGTGAAAACAGGACCTGATTGCTGAGACTCCGCTGCAAGTCCGTTTGTCTATCTGTCTCTCTTTCCGCCTGTCACCTTGCTGTATCTCATGAACTATGATAACAGACAATTGAAATTCTCACAGATGGTGTATTTCCGTTGCTGCTATAACAACAAATACTAAAAACACAATATAATAAATATTTAAGGGTTAAAATAACGCGATTTTTAACTGTTTTTTGCTTGATACTCAAAACGGCAACGCTCAAAATATTCACAGAACAT
This sequence comes from Acrobasis consociella, assembly GCA_963555685.1. Lineage (NCBI taxonomy): Eukaryota > Metazoa > Arthropoda > Insecta > Lepidoptera > Pyralidae > Acrobasis > Acrobasis consociella. Next base: position 10,867,015 of record OY743122.1, read on the forward strand.
TGAATTGTAAATTCACTTTAAAAATAAATAATTAATATAAAATAAAGTGAATATTTAAGCTGACAAACGTGTTTTTTTTATAGATAATGGTGCGGAACCTTGGCCAGTTATTCTTCTTGGATTGATTCCCGTGGTTGTAACGTCCTATTTTACACTACTGTAAACCACACGGTGAAGGCGTAGGCGTCTTTAACACTTTCACCGCTATGTTATATCAGTTGTCGTGCCCCCAGCGCGAGGCATAGTAAATCTAAAATAAATACCTACAACTAAAACGAATATGGATACGTTAGTTATGTGTCAAACGAGCATGTTTTTTTATCGGAAATATCCGACGTTCGCGGATTGGGCCCGAAAATGTTTGTCGGATAAATCCGACGTTCGCGGTTAAAGGTTAGCTCGGCCAGTGTCAATTTTCCGGTCGCCCGCGCCGCACACGGCCCCAGTCTGGCCGCGCCCTTTGCCCCGACTTGGCTTATCTCGATCAACTATTTATGCCCTTTTGTTGTCTGCCGCCATCCTTCCGCCATCGCTTTTCAAGATGAGTGAATTAATTTCATCTTTCAACCGACTTTAAATTAAAAATGTAATTTTATGTTTCAACATCATCATTCCAGCTGCATAACGTCCACTGCTGGATATAGGCATTTCCCAAATATTTCCAAAATGACCGATCAAGAGCGGCCTGCATCTAGCGCTTTTCAGCGAACTTGGTCAGGTCGCCTGGCCACTTTGTAGTAAAGCGGCAGCCATTCGAGAACCTTATTGCCCCGTTGGCCAAATATTCCTCGCGCTGTGTCTCGCCTACAGCCACTTCAACGAGTTAATCCGCTGGAGCTAATTTAATGTTTTGCTAATACTTTTTGTTTCAAAAGTTATACATTCGGATTGGTCACATATACAAATTTCTTAATCCCATCCCATAAAATATTGTACTAAATCGGAAGGTTAGAAAAGTTTGTCAAAACCCGAAAGTGAGTATCTTTACTGAATTCAGCATTCATTCTAATAAATAATTATCCTTTCTTAATATTATGAATAATATTAAGTAAGGATAATAAAATAATTGCACTGTTGTTTGTGTCATTGTGTGTGTTTTGAAACATAGGTATCTACCTAATATTTGTATGGCTACATGAAATAAATGTCAGACTCACCCTGTTCTGGTCGCGCCCTTTTTCCCCATGGTTTATCTCGATCAACTATTTACGTCCGTTTGTTGTTTGCTGCCACTGTTTTTCGGGGCGAATGCATTTCGTTGTTTGAATATAATATTTCTGCATTTTGTTATTTTCAAACAACTTAACTTATCATCATTATTTTAAACAAATATTTTTTTAAGGAACAATCTCAAAGATATCCTTGGGGCAGATAAATTATACAAAGTGTAAATGAAATAAAAATTCCTCCTATATTGAATAAAAGCTAAGCGGCTTATCTGTCAAAGTGTTCATTTTATAATAAGTTTAATTGTATTTTTTTCAATATAGCGCAGCCAGGCAAAGAATTAAGCCCTTTAAAGGCTACCTTTTAGAGGTAATTTAAATGTCAAACATTTTTTTCATAAATTGTAGGGAATAAGAACAATCATATAGTTTATCGAGCCAAAATTAATAAAATGCTACTTGAAAACTCAAAACCCTAAAATGGCTTTCCATAAAGCACACTGTTCAAATTTTTTTGTACACCTTATTTTAAATGCATGGAGCCGAAATAAAAAATAAAAAAATTGCGACACCTCCTACTAGGTACCTATGAAAAATCTGCACGCGTTTAAAATTCCTAAACCAAAGCGGAAACCTGCCTCTCTTTTGATTTCAAAAATGTTTGTTTTATCGCAAAAAGGCAAAAAGAAAATACAAGCGCATGGTTTGGAAACCGTATACGTTTGTGTACTCTGTCACCCTTCATTAAAAGAATTTTTTTGTTATTTCTTTTTTGTTTCAGGAGTCTTTTCACAATGCAGATTAATAAGTCTTCTTTACACAAAAGAGCCGACTATATTCTTTGTCATATCCTTGAGATAGCAAACAAAACAAAAATTAACACTGTTGCGTTAAACTATGTAAAGATAAATCAGTATTGCTAACAGGGTTTTTTAATTAATTTCATCTCTTATTCAGTTTTCGCAGATCTCATATAGGAAGAGATTCTTCATTAATACTACTTAATTTTATTCTAGAAAAAGTTTTTGAAATGATAAAAATTGTACGACATGAGGTTGAGGATTTCGTTTCTCATATAGGAAGAGATTCTTCATTAATACTACTTAATTTTATTCTAGAAAAAGTTTCTGAAATGATAAAAATTGTGCGACATGAGGTTGAGGATTTCGTTTCCTTTCCATCATTTTGCGTTAGAAATAGGATAAAAATACCTTTAGTAATAAGAATTAACTTTAAAGTCCCCTTCTACGACATCTACGGAAGGACGGCATACTACTTACATACATACATACTTTATACAGATGCATAAAACAGTTTAAGATTCAGTTTACATTACATCCAGGAAATCCATTCCATCCAAATTGCAATTAATTTCAGATGTTCAGGCTTAATTTAAGTCGCATACAAACATACTCCAATCCTCCCTGCACCATAAATCAGGTGACGTCGTAAATACACCGAGCGAATATGTATAACTTAAGTGACTACATAAACATAAATTATATTATACTATTTTTACACGCACTTTGAAAACAAAGACGTAAAATATCTTGTTATGCATGTCTTTATTAGACTTCGGTAAAAATTTGTAATTTCAAAGAAATTGCGTACATGTAGGCATAGAACTAGTTTTCAAATTCAAAATATGAACTTATTTATAATTCGAAATATGAAAATGTGAGGTTTAGATGATTCCCATACTGATGATCAAAAATGATATATACACTATTATATTCTCTTGAAAGTCCATATTTTGACTGTAAGTACTAGTTGCATGCCTACATATAATAATAATTGCAATTTCTTTGAAATAACAAAATTTTACCAAAATGTGACACGTCTTTTTAAAACAAAAGCTAGACTAAGGTTGTATGGAAAAGTCTGATTCTGTCTAGGATGAAACTGTGTCATTTACGAAAAAAGGACGAAATTTTAATATTTGCAAGAACGTCGCAATTATATTTAATTGACATTACAGACAAGAGCATATCCTGAACGAAATAATACACTTTCAATTATTTGCCCAATGAAGCGCTGTATCAAGTTACACTTACGCGAGAAAACATATGAATTTCGGCATTATTTATTTAGTGGACGAGAGGTCGCGTGGCACAGTAAGATAGAAAGGGACAGACGAAGGAATTTCTAATGAACGTAACATGAGCGTGAGTCGGGTGAAGGGTCAACGACCTTTTCTTTAGGGTGGATCCCCTTCGGACAAAACGTTCGAAAAGCGCGGTAGGCGGTTTATTTTGATGCATTTTCTAATTGAATCGTACGTTGAGAATATTTTACTCGTATAAGCAAACTTTGTTCATGTTTTGGGTTGTTCCTCCCCACAATCAGCTACTCATGACATGACAATTAATAGTAAACAACCTAATGGACGATTGTTTTGATGTCTCGAGTTAAATTAATGCAAATATTTTACGAGTGAGTGCAAATGGAAGGGTTCCTTCCTTTTGATCGCGATCCGATTCGGGCTTGGAGATGTTTGAGCACTGGAGTATACTTAGAACATTTAATAAGTAAATGTTTATGAAAATATTACTGGTACTCGGGCACTCGAAAGTATTTTCCCTCTCATATTTTCCCTGTTTATTTCTGTACTTACATCACAATATATTATTACCAAGAAAGTTCTTGCTTATAAAATAAAGAGTATTTCAGGTTAGTGGGTTGCCCAACGTTCTGTATTTCTTGGTAAAACACGTAATTTTTAGAGTTTCTTACCCAAATGGTAAAAAAGACTCTCTTTTACTAAGACTCCGCTGTCCGTCCGTCCGTCTGGCACCAGGCTCTCTCATGCTATCTCATGAACCGTGATAGCTAGACAGTTATTTTTTTTACAGATGATGTATTTCTGTTGCCGCTATAACAAAAAATGCTGAAAACTGAATAAAATAAATATTGGGAAAATCCCATAGGTACAACAAATGCGATTTGTTGCTTAGTATTAAAAACAACGGCAACAGGTAGACGCTTGAAATATTAACAAAATATTCAGTTGTATATTCACTTGAAAGATAAATAATTAAATTAAAGTATTATAATAATATAAGTAATAGGTATTTAAAGGTGCTCTCAAGCAACAAACGTGATTTTTAAAGAGAAAATGGTACTGAACCCTACGTGCGCGAGTTCTACTTGGTCGCACTTGGTTGTTTATTCAAAAATTATTTCATTTCGGCACTAGTTTTTTGCCTCTCTAGTCCACTCAATCAACGTGTCTTTTTTCCAATACAGGCCAAACTGTTTATTCAATTGCGCAGCCCTTGCATTGGAGCTGAAGTGCCATTTTTCAAACGCGCAAACCAAAACGAATGATTTTTCCATACAAAAAACCGTTCGTTTAGTGACTCCACGTTTGAAAAATAGCACCTCTGTTCGGCGAGTGTCATTCAAGCGGACAAAACGCAGGAGTGTGCGTGGGGCAAAATGCGGGTGTCCGGTAACGGAGGCGACAGGACACCGACCAAAAACTGACATTTCTGGTTACATTTTTGTAAATTATCACATTCGAACTTCAAAACGCCTTAATTTTTTTTAATTAAGAAGTCAAAAGAAAACGGAGCCTACTTGGAAGTTTTTTTTTAACCGACTGTCAAAAAAGGAAGTTACTATTCGTCGCGATCTTTTATTTTTATTTTTATATATGTTCACCGATTATTTGAAAACGCCTAGACCGATTTAAATTATTTTTTGTTTGAAAGGGTAGGTATACTTTCGAGGTCTCGTTGAAATTTTCTCAAAATCGGTTACTTGTAGTTTAGGGGTGAAGTCTGATTTTAGTTTTGAAAAATATTAAAAGGAAGTATTTACTTTTAGTCAACCAAATATTTTTTTGTATTTCTTTAATATTCTTCAATCAACGTGTATTTTCTATTTCTAAGACAGGAACTGTTTATTGAAACACCAGCCCTTGCAGTTGGAACTGTTGGGCGGAGGTTGAACGGGCGCCATTCATGCGGAAAATACGCATGAGCGTGCGCGGGACCGCATACGGGTGTGTTGGGTGTGACGCACTGTCCAGTAAAGGGTGGGCACTGGGCAGGACACTGTCAAAAACTGCGATTTTGTTTTATATTATTCAGCTACTATGTTTTTAGTTTTTTTTTGGGTAAATGTTTACATTATATAGATGAAAAAAGAACATGCATGTCATGTATGGGAATTACCGCGAAACGTGTCATTTAACCCATTTTTAGGGTTCCGTAGTAAACAAGGAACCCTTATAGTTTCGCCATGTCTGTCTGTCTGTCTGTCTGTCTGTCCACGGCCCTACAGAAAAACTATAAGTACTAGAAAGCTGTAATTTGGCATGGATATGTATATTAATTATGGCGAAAAATTCGTAAAATAAAATATGGAAAAAAAATTTTTTTCAGTGTAGCTGCCATACATGTCGTAGTCAATTTTTTTTTCTCGACAAACACATTGATTGGGGTATCGTTGAATAGATCTTTCAGAAATATTGTTAGCTTGTGAACGCTATTTTTCGATTTAGGGATCCGTTTCTGAAATATCTGGGTTTAAAGTTTAAATTTTTGTTCGAGTCAAGTGTCCCCCCCCTTTATCTGCTAAACGGTTATATATAGCCACGTGTAAAAAATCACAATTATAGCATATATAATATTGTTTGAAGGAAAACTATCAGAGCCAAGTAGGGTATACAAATTAAAAAGTTATAGGCGATCAACTTATAAAATGTACTTGAAAAAAGACACATCATACAAATTCAATAGATATTAGTTTTTAGACGTTTTTAGTGGCAAGAACTCAAAGTTGGCATTCGCAACTACGGAACCCTACACTGCGCGTGGCCCGATACGCACTTGCCCAATTATAATTTATTTGCTAACATTTTGAGTTTTAATTGTGCAGAGATAGAATAAAAGTAGTTGCATGTTTAAAAGCCGTATTGATTTTAAATCCTGCCTGGCCAAGTCAGTAATAGCGATAAAGATGTTTTGTTAATTGTTTGTATCGCGAGTACCGGATCATTTGGGTTGGGCTACATCTGATACCACGGAACAGCACCTTTCTATGCTGCTATCCTTTTTTGTCGCTCAGAACCGTCATTCGCTAGAGCGAGAGAGAGCGACGGAACGATTTAGCACGGCCGGTGCGGAGGCGCTCCGTCGGATAGCATCATAGAAAAGTGCAGTTACGTGCTGGTTGACAGTGTGGCCTCAACCCTAAATAGTTCTCAAAAGTAAAGAGACGTTGTATGAAGTACTTACGTAGAAATCTGAATCAGTTTTTTGGATACTTTCATTGTTGTATTCTTTTGAGAATGTTTTAGAAGACAACATTTTTCGAAAAACATTTATGAATGTTTGAAAGAAAAATACAGCGGGACTGGCGTTTTAATATTAAATAATTCTTTGAACTGAATAATCTTTTAGTAAAAAATGTCATAGTTGGTTCGCTCGTTGTGAAACGTTTGAATATTTCGTACAACAAATATAAAAATGTGTAGAGTTAGTTTTCAAAAGCTGGCAATACATTTCCGTCCGTCAGATCCAATCAGTGCGAACCAAAGGAGCGGACGCAGTACAAACAATGTAAGTGACCGACTGTTGTAGGCATATTACGCGCCTGACTGTACATTTTATTTAAATTTTAAATAAAGAACAGTTTGCTTTTTTTATTGTTTATGGAAAAACTGCCAGTGTGCAATTTTTACAGAGGTTTGATTTTACAAATGGGAAACATAAAAGGAGGTAAAAGAGTGATTACCTGTATTAAATCAGTTTTTTCTTTATATGTGTTTTTCGTTATACGTGTATTTAAAAAAAAAATAAGAAACTTATTTATCGTCGTGAACTAATATTGCAATTAACAATTTGCACTAAATAACAAAGAACTTTATACGAACTTATATGTTTTTTTTTTAATACACGTATAACGAAAAACACATATAAAGAAAAAACTGATTTAATATGTATATATTAAATATTTAAAAATATATAAATAAATGTGCATGTTCGTTGGTTTTATAGGTACAAAATAAATTAAATTCGATGAAATCAGTTAATTTATATTAAATTCACCTGCGGTTTTCTAATCTACTTGCAACCTGATATGTCTGCTACAAAGGTTTAACGCAATCTTCGCAATGGAATATTTAGTTACCACAGATCGATCCGCAATCCAATCTGTACAACCCCGAACCGAAGTCACTGCAATAGTAAAGCAATTGCGAAACTTTGCGGTCGTTTGTACAGCATGACCGTATAGTTTCGACCGAAATTTGGGACAAGCTTGGCTTTGCTGCAAAATAGTGCAGGGAACAGAAATGTAATTCTTTAGATAGGGTACGCTCCGTTAGGCGTGTTCGTTTATACGTGTTGAGTCAATCTTTAGTGTCACAAACTATGTACGAAATAGAGCAAAATACTTCACTTGATGCCGTCACACACAGTCATAGACAGAGATAGCCTGAATACGTCGCGTGGTCATGCTTAACGCAACGCCCTAAATATAATTAAGTGGTCATTTTCGTCAGCTCTAATTAGTGCAATATCGAGTATCAGGTAATAAAGTTGGTGAGGTAAACAAGGCAGAAAAAGAAATAGTTTACCTAAGCAAGCTTTGACTACACCAAAGACGCTGTCATCATTTGAGTCATCACTAAATCCGCAGTGTGTTTACAAAAGACAGTACCTTAAGATCACCATAAAATCCTTCAAGTGCGGAACACGCCCAGTGTCGCTTAACTTGTGAAAGCGTTAGCTCGCTGGGCCACCGAGCTCCTAATTACAATAAGTTGTAGTGATTAAATTTTTGGTGCTTTAAACCTACTCTCATTTTTGGACGGCCTCCTTTGTGTGTTGTGCATATTGCATAGTACGCAGTTAGCATGATTAGGGGCTAGGTCTTCTTTGAAACGAGCTATCTAATAGATCTATTCTAACCTACCTCATGCTTGGTTCTGCATAGGCACATAATTACTATAAATACCCGCCACAAGGCGAGAACGGAGGAAAGGTACGATGACCTTCGGAGATTCCGTTCTGTATGTAATACTTATATAAATTCTTGAACATACATAGAAATGTAATTCTGTACTCTAAATATGTTGTGCCACTAGGTTACGCGTGACAACAAACAAGATTAACTTTTCGCGCGTAATTTGGCCCGTGAGTTTATTACCGTAAGTTTGCAAAATATTATTATCTCCTGTTAGCTGTCATTATGTCACCTGAGCCGGGATTTGTTATGTTGGGAGTTAGGGGGCCTTCTGCACACGGACGGGTTATTCTGCTAACGTACGAGTTTTTAGATTTTCGGTATACTTATGTTCGGGTTCGATAAAAGTGTATATGTTGTAATAAGTATTATTTTGCGATTATAGCCTGATGTCGTGCCGACTACGGATGACTACTGCTTTTGCTATTTTATAATATATTAAAGACATATTAAAAAATAACAAAAATCCGATCTATTTTACAGTTGTATCCAAACTGTTTTTATGTAGAAGAAAATGCAAGGTTTTGAGCATTTTATTTGTTTTATCCAATAGAAAACAGCTAGGTTTTATTATAATTTAGAATTAGGATTTTGGTAACTAATTTTTCAGGCAAAAAATTATAAAAATTATAAATCTTTAAATACAAAAATAGCACAACCCGAATCAGTTGTCCAAACAAATCACCTGTGTGTCCCACATAATAATATTTGCGGCCTTAGTATGGTTTTAAACCTTTGGGTTCTATACACATCTTTCGTATGTAAAAATTTACATGACAAGATAAAATTAATGAATGGAAACGTAATAAAATGAATCATTACACGCGGCAGTTTTTTAAACAGTGTTTCTTATGTCTGCTAAGAAAATATAAACAATTTTAATTTAAACACGCGTTTTGTTACACAATCACGTTAAATAAAGGAATTACTTCATTAGTACGTAACAAAATAATTCTTAAGAAAAATATTGCAACCAAAGAGTATTACAAATACAAATTATTAAAATGACATGTTATTAAATTATTTTAATAATAAGCGTTTCAAATCGTATCGTACAGCCAATATAAAAATCAAAGCTGTCGTCGGGTATGTATGTACTGACGCCACGAAAAAATGGCGCCATAGTTTCGTGATTTACTTCTTTGTAACATTATAACATACATTTCATATTAATGCAACGGAACAACTGTTTAAAATACGATTGAAAATTTTCTTACGTCTGCGTCTGTGAGTCTTGCAAATCGATACTTTGACCTATCAAAATTATGTTACGCGGGAGTTAGGCATGAGATAAAATACATTTTATGAATGAAAGTAATTTTGTCGCTCAATTTTATCTACATCTGTTGCGGCAATTTAAGCGAAATGTAAATAAATTACAAAGATAAAAATTTGTCGCCGTTAGCATACTAGCCGCGCTGTGATCGTGTTTTGTAAACAAAGTTGAAAGAGCTACACATTAAACGGGGCTCACTAAAAGCGGAGTCGTGTTCGCAAATTGAATCAATTTGCAAATAATCCCGCCATATTGTACGCACCTATCGCCTGTCTGTGGCTACGGAACCACGTAATTGATCGGTGATTGTGCTTTACCGATTTCTTGCCTTGACAGCTATTCAGGCGAGATAATTTGATTAGGAATAAGTACGCGATTAGGCTAATGAAGGTGGTTGTGGTTATATTTTTCATTTAAGCAATTTTATTTTACTTGGAATGTAATTACTGATTATAACTCACTGAGACCGTAGATGGAGCGGAAAGCTAGGCCAAAGGTCGAGTTTCGGTGCGAGGGCGAAGCCTGAGCGTCCCAATAAATATAATTAAGCTAAGTATCATTTCTAATCAGAGGAAAGGAAGAATTATAAATTGATAATGGGAAAAATTACATGTGTTTATTTTTAAATTATATATTTTGGTTATAGTTTACTCTTATTTTATTCAATAATAATTATCTTGCGCTAATATAAAAAGGAGGAAATTTTACTAAAATATTCGATTATGACCTCAATATTTTTCAGCATTTTGTCAGCCCTAAATACAGAATTTCTAGACTATTGAACCTTAAATTTAGGCAAAGCTTTATATTTGATCCAATAAACCCGTTACGCGCACATGTATAAAAAATGTAATTAAGCTGCGGTCATGATAAATAAAACATTTTATTAGAAAAGTTGTTAACTTTATCGCAAAGTTACACAATATACGCATTGGCTACAAAGCTCAGTATTTATTCTTAGTTATTTAGGACCAACCTGGATTTACATTTGGGGTATTTTAATAAAAGCTGAATGTTAAGGGTTTTCACCAGGTGTACTTTTAGGTTACGAGTTTTATAAAATTGAATTTAAGTAACATTTATTACACGAGGGTTGGTTAAAATATATTTTACGTCATTTGCATTTTAAATTAATTTGGTTAGTTTATTTGTTTATGGGTCTAGTAAAAAGAACAGTTTATTAAACTAGTTTATATTTTTTAAATATTGTTGTGGCTGAAAATTATTTTAAAATTAAAACAGAACTTTGTAGTTTTTTTAGATAAGAAATGTTGTTTGTCGAACTTTCTGAATTAATTCTAAAAATATATTTTAAAGTCATAAACCCCAACAGAGTTCTAAAGTCACCTATCTCAAGTTCAAAACTAACAGTAAGATAGTATAAATGCAAATAAGTTGCTTATCTCCCCGCCAAGATTTAATTTATTCCAACTAAGTTCGCTTTCACCAGACTTCCTGATTTGCGTGAATCCTGAAGTACATAATGGAGTTTGTAAAGAAAAGTGTAAAGTCACATTTTATGGTCTTCTTATATGGTGTCAGATTTTCTCGAGTTGCCTTAATGCATCTGACGTAGATTATTGACCGACATCTAGCGACAATATTCATATACCTGCTGTTAAATGTGTGCTCGAGAGAAAGATTGAATTTTGGTATATATCGATTTATTTGTTGGCTACTTATAGCTAAAGCGCGTTGAAACCGAAAACGGAGGTTCTCACAAAACGTTAAATATAATTAAAAAAGTCTTTAAAATATGCCATCTACTGCATGGCGACTACTCGAATCACTTAATGAAAGGTATGCTTGCTTTTAGCATCATACATACATACTGTCACGTTTATTCCTAATGTTCCCTCTAATGGGGCAGATAGAGCATTTTGGGTGGGTTGCTAGCCACACCGCCTATTAACATGATTCGAATTTTCGCCAATTCCCTCAATCGGCATCTACGATGTACGCGGGAAGAGAAGCAGCCGGCACATTCTAATATTTTTCTTTTCTCTCAGACCAGCATGGAAGAAAATACCTTACATTAGCATCAAGCAAGATACAGACTACAAAGATAGCTCATATTTAAAGTACAAATTTATTTCCACTACTTCAGAAACTAAAATAATATTTTCCCTAAAACAATATTGACGGAAAAAGAAAAAGAAAACCGACGTGTGTGGTAGATTCCCAGTTCAGTGGAGCTAAAGGGAATAAAAAAGTTGGCGGTCGAAGATCGGGCGCCAATAAATAATACGACAGACACCCTGACTGCAATACATAAATTGGGAGGACTTTTGACAGGCCGGATAAAGGGAGAGGGCGCTTTATCACGGTTATAATCGGTTTGGGGCACTGCCCTGCCCTGTTTGAGATTGCAAGTTGCACGTTTTTGGAAAAATGTTGAGCTGACCAGCATGCTATAATCGATTGGGTTTTGCGGGTACTGCACTGTGCTCGTAGACTTAGTCCCAGAATTTTAAGAATACATACAGAACAGATTCTCCTAAGGTCCCGCGCTATATACGTCCCCGTTCCCCATCTCCGCACCTCTTCCCCGTTCTCGCCTTGTAGCGGTTGCAGGCGCCTGTAGCTGCATTCAATACTCTCCGCAAGGCAAGGGGGAGAGGTGTGAGGACGAAGAACGGGGACACATATTGCGCGGTGCTCTGTGACTTAGGTTTAAAAAAAATGTTAAAGATGCAAATTATAATACTTTCTTTGATTAGGATTATCAAAACGGATTCTCCTTGCTCGTAGTTATTTAAGTACGTACGCATTTTGAAGAGCTTGCTTTTCGTCATATATAATGTCCTTTTTAATTAAGTACAAATATTTTAAGGGGTGATTCAGTCCATCATTACTAACAACAATTCCCAATAAATGTATATCGAAATACGAAAAAAATATTTTTATTTTCCATAGTACTGATATCACGTGACTAATTTGGTTTGTATGAGAAGCTAAAAAAATTTTTTCGCATTTCTGTATACATTTATTGGGAAAAGTTGTTCAAAATAATGGACTGAGCCACCCCTTAAAATATTTGTACTTAAAAAGGACATTGTACTTATCTATCTGAAACGATCGAGATATACGTCCCGTAGGTAAACTGATAGACAATTGCTTAGCATTCAGTGCAAACTTTTGTATTATAATCGTTTGATTATTGTGCAATAAATATTAGCGAAAAAAACTACTGTACTATAATTACCTCTTCCTTCCCATTTCCTCTCGAGGTTCTACTGGAAGAAATTTCTTTAGCAATAAGTAGCACCTATATACTATGTTTACTTTTATGAGGTTTTATTTTAATTTTTTTAAGTGTGCATGAATTAATAAAAAAAATATATACTGTTACGTCTTTATTCCTAATGAGGCAGACAGAGCCCTACAGAGCTCGCAAGACTCGAAGCCTACATTTAGCGAAATAACACTTTTCTGCTCCTGTTAAAAAAAACAATGTAACTATTTCATTTCAAACAATAATAGCCAAAGCTTTCAGTACTCGACCGCAGTCGCTCTAAAAGTCTGCACAAAGCAAAAGCATCAAATTCGACTAAGCTTTTAACGTTAACTCGTAAAAAAGTGGTAGGCCATGTCATTTAGGGGACGGGACGCAATCAAAAAGCGATCCAGCAGAATTTTTAAATTTGAAACCGAGATGTACACTGCGGCGCCATAACAATGGATCAGTTGTTGTGCGTGCGTGCATCGCAGTTGTTCCATTTTTGTTTGATACACAAAACGTGTTAGGCGAGTTTGGACAGGCTGTCGGGCGGATTTAAAACGGAGCTATTTTACTACAATACTAGTCTTCAGGCTCAAGTTTCATAGATTCCTTTTCGGATATTGACATTTTAGACTGAGGCTTTAGTACAGTGGTGGGTTATGGCCGATTCTTATTGTCTTGGTAAACTTTTCGCACAATCGCATTCCCAAGAAAAGTTGTCAGACTTAAGAGATAACGAGTTACTATGTTTTGCTTTCATTTAGAGTTAAAACTATTTAATTTGAAACACAATAATAGCCAAAGCTTTCAGTACTTGACCGCAGTCACTCTAAAAGTCTGCACAAAGCAAAAGCATCAAATTCGACTAAGCTTTTAACGTTAACTCGTAAAAAAGTGGTAGGTTATGGTTATCATTTAGGGAACGGGACGCAATCAAAAAGCGATCCAGCGGAATTTTTTAAATTTGAAATCGAGCTGTGCGCTGCGGTGCCATCACAATGGATCAGTTGTTGTGCATTTCCGCGCAGTGCGTGCATCGCAGTTGTTCCATTTTTGTTTGATACACAAAACGTGTTAGGCGAGTTTGGACAGGCTGTCAGGTGAAATTAAAGCGGGGCTATTTTAGTGCAATACTAGTTTCTATGCTCAAGTTTCATAGATATTTTTTTAGGGTATTGGCATTTTAGAATCTGAGTGCAAGGACAGTGTCAGGTTATTTCCAATTCTTGTTTTACATACAATCTACGAATAATAATACACTTAATTTATTTTTGTGTAATTCACAGGAATAAGTAACGAAGACGAGAAAAGCAATCTGTAATCGTTAAATCCAATTGCTCAAGAATGGTTGCTTCCACGTTTTTTTTTGACGAAAAATAGACTAACTAGTTTTTTAATATATTTGGAAAGAATTCCGGTAAGCAATAGTACACTAGAAACAATACTGTTATTACTATTGTTTACCGAAAGTAAAGAATATTCTCGGAAAAATTTTAGAGTACATTTTCAGCGATAGTTTGTTTTGCGGAAAGAAAAAATGACACCATAATTTAAAGAAAACAGAGCATGCTTGTTTTGAATAAAGGCAGTGTAACATACTGCAGTTCCAACTACCGTAATAAAGGGTTTCATCTCGTCCGGGCCATTTTCAAAACTCGTTATAGTCGCCTAGAGTGTTTGCTTATTTAATTTCTTGTGGAACGAGAAGAGACAAAGGAATGCCTGGAGATAGTTTTATAAAACAGCTGAAAGATCAAATCCAATTTTTAACCTACAAGGATATAAATAAGTTGACTTTGGATAAAGAGAGACAAAACAATACCCTTTATTGCACTAAAAGTAAATACAGAACATAATCTTAAAAACTAGTAAATGCGCAAAAGGCCATCCAATTGCTAAGCAATTTCTTCCACGCCACATGTATGTAGAAAAAAGTGATGTGAAATTAGGTAATGCGGGGTGGTTAATAAAATAGAGAGGTGAAGGGATTAGTTGTTTCGCAGAAAAGAGCTAGTTTAATTTCAATTAATATAATACAATGATCCTTTTTTTTACCCGGGAATCATAACAGAAGTTTAACAAGATGAACACAGTTAACTTATTAAATTTATACATTCTTGTAATATGTCAGAAAACATACATATGTATTTATACAAGATAAACAAACATAAACACAGTACTGAAATAACTATTATTATTAAGCTTATTTATATCACAAGGGACAAAAATTACGATCCTATCTATCCTATTTCGGCCCCGCCCAATAATTACCAAGCTGCCATTAGCCTGATTACGTGCATAAATAATGTTTATAACAAAGCCGGAAGCCCACACAATTGCACATTTTTCCAGAATAAAAACTACGCTATGTTAAATAAAACCGGCCACAGACACTCGTTTTCCTGATTCAATTTCTGAATTCCATTCCAAACGCAATGCAAACGAAACAATCGCATTTATTCGACAATTTCTTTATTTCTTAGGGTTCCGTACCCAAAGGGTAAAACGGGACGGGACCTTACCAAGACAACGCGGTCCGTCTATCTGTCTGTTTGTCACCAGGCTGTATCTTATGAACCGTGATAGCTAGACAGTTGAAATATATGATTTTAGAGTTTCACGGTCACAATTACTGTTATTAGTATTACGGGACTTATCGCGATTAATATCGATTTTTGCCAGATAATTCGACGGCCCTTCTGCCATCATGGTCGCTGGCCGACTGATGCTGACCATGATAACAGTAGATAGTTGAAACTTTCACAGATGGTGTATTTCTGTTGCCGCAACAAGAAACACTAAAAATAGAATAAAATAAACTCTTTAGTAAGGCTCCCATACAACAAACGTGATTTTTTATAGATAATGGTATGGAACCCTTCGTGCGTGAGTCGTGATTTTTATTACAACCTCTAAGGTTAAACATAGGAGATGGCACAATAAACTTATGTAAATTTTAAGAAAATGTTGGTCCTGAGTTCCAGAAAAGTACGTTTATACTTTTGAGTAAGTCTATGCAAGTTTTAGGCCAGGGTCCACATAAAATTAGAGAGGCTGCACTTTTTTATAACTACTGGAAGACATACCACATCTTCTGATCTTTCAAAAAAGAAATACTAGTTTGACTTGGTTAGTTGGACACAGCACAGCTTCTCTCAACTTTAATGGTAAAACAGCCTTAAGCGCGGGGAGAGGAATAAAAATAAATTGGAAGAACGCATTTTATTAAGTGCTTGCTACACTGCAAGGCCATCAAAGGGGATTATAACGCCTACTGAGACAGCGGGTGACTGGGGGTAACAGCTCAGATATTTATTACAAAGATTAATGATACGAGCCTTTGCGAAGAAGCATAAACGTAATACATAAACAGAGTGGGCTGCGGTCTTTGTTTGCGCGGTATGCGAATTAATTTTTTATATTAAAACTATTCGACGTAGAGAGCGATAAGTATCCTATCCTACTAATATTATAAATCCGAAAGTGAGTTTGTATATTTGTTTGTTTGTTACCTTTTCACACTTAAATACTGAAACGATTTGGATGAAATTTGGTATGGATATAGACTCAGGGAAGGATATAGGGTACTCTTTATCCCGAAATTCCCACGAAGAGCAAAGCCCACGAGAACAGTTAGTAGTTGATAAAGCGAAAGAGCTGTCAGGATCGTAACAAGTGGAAGTCTCTGCTTGCCCCTATGGCGTGTATGGAAACTGCGGCTTGATATTTTATATGTTTATACATATGTAAAAAACAGAGTAGGCAAATTGACATATAGCTCTCGTGTAGGTGATAACCGATTAGCAGATCAGAATTATTTATTTATTGGGTTTTGGTATGCCATAAGTATCCTTCAAGTGGACCACATGCATGTTGTTATTGCATAAGTTGACACGTTACTATAAATAACGTATACTTCAAGTGTCAACACACGCATCTTTATATGCTGAATACGCTGTAGTGTAAGTGATTATACTGCTAAAGTGGAATTACGAGAACGTTAGAATTGAGTTTAATTCTTGTATAATAGGTAGTCAGTTAAGTCTTGGTATTATTTCCTTAATAATGACAAATAAGTGAAAGGAACAGGTCTTAGCTCAGCATTGGGAGAGAAACGGACAGTTTTAATACAATAATGATAAATTGTTACGTTCAATTTAACGATTGGTCTAATGTTTTCTGGTTTACAAAATATTGTACCAGCAAATCGTTGTGCCATTGGTTTACGCGTTTTTCTCACACACCCAAGGTAGATAAAACCGTGGCCACGACAATACAAATATAAGAAAAAAAAATCAGATATAAATATTTCATAGGCCTATTTCCGTTAGAATCGCGACCCCACCTCAACATAAAGGTACGGGAAAATCACAGCTGCGCCGTAAAGTATTGCGAATCAAATCGAAGCGTCCATAAATGCGAAAATGAGACTCGTTGTAAAACGCAAATGTTCCCAGAGGTGGAAGTGCTCCAATTTGTAGAGGAATTTAGCGTGTTTTTTATACTACTAGTCGTGATTGTGTGTTATGAAACCAAAACAATGATTTTCAGGGTAGATTTATTTCATTGCTGTGTAGAATTGATATTTAGACCACTTTCAGTACATAATAACATAGGGGACTAGCTGCAATTGAGTCAAAATAACATTAGAGACTACTTGCAACTATAGACTATTTGCATTTAAGACCATTCGAGACTAACTCATGATATCAATAAGCTATGTGGCTAGCAACACATTAACCCACCACACCTATAGCTACTATTCCTAAACTCTGTAATTAATGCAAAACATTGCATTTTACAATAATAAATAAACACAATTTTTCCTTCTTTTTCATCTTAACGCCCATTAGGGCGTTAAGATGCGTTAAATATGCCCTTTAGTACAGTGTATTAAATATACCCTTTAGTGGTAGGTTTTACTGTAAAATCTACCCTTTTAATACGTGATAGATTATATGTACCTGTTTGTTGGTTCCTTTAATAAAATAAAAAAGAAACATAACGTACTAGTGTGTATTCTGTGACATAACTTCAGTTCAGACCTGTACTATACACATTTGAACATAATATAAGCGATATACAAGCTTCACTCAAAGTCAGACACAAAACTTGTACCATTCACACTTATACATAATAACACAAGTAAAATAATAGCTTTAGTCAACATCAGACACAAAACCTGTACCATACACACTTGTACATAACATAAGTAAAATACCAGCTTTAGTCAAAGTCAGACACAAAACCTGTACCATACACACTTGTACATAACATAAGTAAATTACCAGCTTTAGTCAAAGTCAGACACAAAACCTGTACCATAAACATTTGTACATAACATAAGTATAATACCAGCTTTACTCAAAGTCAGACACAAAACCTGTACCAGACTTATTTGTCTGTACACATAACATAAGTAGTCAGACACAAAACCTGTACCATACACACTTGTATGTCCACTGCGGTGTCCGGGAAATGAATCGCCCAATTTTCCGCGTTTTCCGCCATTAACAACATCCGCGCTGATGTCCGCAAATAATGGCCGCCCCTATAGCTGTCTGTTTGCGAAAAAAGATTTCGCTGTTTGAGTTAGTGCTGCCAGTATTGGTTTCATTTTGTCTTCGCTGGAGTTTGGAACAAAAAACGGTACAATTTACTATGGGTAATTGTCGGAACATATCTTAGGTGACGCGGCTAGCAATCCGTCACTATTTTGACTCATATCACCTACCTGTCAAACGTTGAAAGACTAATGAGCGAGTGAAGAAACAAACATGTAGAAAGTCTTTCAAGAAAAACATTACCCAGTATAACGACTCCCATGATTTTCTTGCCTGTTATATTTCGAGATACTTTAATAGTAGTTTATGATACAAGTGTGGTAAATTGTTCATTACAGCAGTCGAGGCGGGTTGACAAACTAGCGGGCGAAGCCCGCGCGTTTGTCTATGGAGCCGAGACTTGTAATGAACAATACCACACGTGTGCCATACTACGTTTTTCAACACATTAGTGAGGAAAAAAGAACTTCAATAATAAATCAATTTTAAAATTTCGCTAAAGAAAATTTTAAATATGGCGCGCTTAGCTTTTCTTTTTCCAGGCGCATTTCGCGCGTGCGCGAATATGTGGTGATACAAGAGGCACAGAAATCAATCCACCAACAGCCAAACGATCATTTAAAAAAATCTTTCTTTTTTAAACAGGGCAGATTTATAAATTCGTTTTAGTGTTATTACAAGTATTTTACTTACTACTTATATAAAATGGAATAATTTAAGTTAACCAAGGTTTCAGTATAAGTCTAGGCTGTCTGCATGCAGAGATTTAATGTTTCAAAAATATTAGGTATTCGATATTTTGGCATTATAGAAACTTATTCCTAAACATTTAAAAAAACACTTTACCGCACTAGTGCGGTAAGTAATTTACCGCACGATTTCGAATGTGTGCGTAATGAATGGCATTACATTTGTAAAATCAAAATCATTAATAAAATAAAAAAAAAATGTGTTGAAAAAATATTTATTGCATTTCATACTTATAACTTATATTTAATTAATAGAAATAAATTTATTTACTGCAAATAAATGTACAAAACAAATAAAATTATGAACGTAACTAAAACTAAATAACCTACCTAAAGTAAAATAAAACTAGAAACTAAAAATTAAACATTACATCAAATAAAAATAGACCCCTGTTCATAATTTTCGATTAAGTTTTTAGTTGTGGATGCAAATGAAATTAAAAAGATCGAGATGGCAAGAGCGGCGATAATTTCAATGCCGCGTTTCACCTAAAACGTTTAATTTCAAATCTGCAGAAGACATAATTCTAGAGTAACATTTATAGTTTGTGAAATAATTAATTTTAATTGCTTATATGCTCGCTTAGAACCTAATTTCCATAGAATAACTTAAGTACCTATTTTTAGTAGCCAAGACGTCTAGACAGTGTTATTAAATTTTATTATACGATTTTACTCACTCTACGGTGCTAGGGCATGAATATGTTCTTTTTTGTGATGTCAATTTTAATATAAAACTTTCATACAGCCTATTTATGTTAACTTCATATTTAAACTTTTTGGTGCCTGGATTTTCATATTATTTGGTACCGCATGAGTAGGTTCTTAATTTAATCTAAATAACGAATATTTTATTTAATCTAATTAACGTGTATAGTTCCGATATGTTAAGAAAGTAACAGCTTTTTAGGCGCCAGAATTTTATTTAAATACATATTTAGTTGTACATCTTATACCTTTAAACGAGCAATTCTTGTATATTTATATGTATATAAATTTCTGTGATCTCGAAAATGGCTCTAACGATTTCGCTGAAAATTCGTATATGGGGGGTTTTTGGGGATAAACAATCGATCTAGCTTATAGATTAGTCTTATGTTTGGGAAAACGCGTGTTTTCGAGTTTTCATGCGATTTCTTTCTATGCAGAATATGGTCGGTAATTTCGTCGCGCCAACCGCTATCCATTTGGCTCAGTGGTTTAAGATGCGGACCGCTAGAAATAGTGTTACGGGTTCGAATCCCACTCGGTGACTTACTTTTGTTTTTTTATGTTCAAGTTTATATTTTTTTTTTTATTTTGTATTGTTTTTAGACAAGTTTAAAAAATGTAGTTAATGTTTGAGATGTAACCGAGGGAAGCTCGGTCGCCCAGGTACTGTATATCTAAAGAACTTTATCTTTGTTACAGGTAACATCCTCTTCCTAACCCTGTGGGAAACAGGCGTGATAATATATACATATGTATATTTGCGAAAAACGGCCACTTTTGGTTAATGTGCGTAGCAACGTTTCACGTTCTCATTTTAAGTAAAAAAAGTTCAGAAAATATTTTGAAGGGTTATTTAGGGCTTGGTCAAGACAATTTTTTTATCATGTCTCCGTTTCCTTTCATATAGGGGCAGCACTGGACTACGGAATATTCATGTATCCCCTTAAGAGAAGGAGCTATATACCACAAACTCGATCAAGCTCCAACACTTAATTTTATCTCCGCTAATAAAGGCTATCGACCACCAATCAAACTCTGAATAGCTAGGCAATGCTAACGATTTCCGATACGGCTTACCACTGTCTTGAAAGTCACCACTACACAGTGCGAACATCAAGAAAATGTTTTACAAATGTTTCGACACACATGACTGCATAATTACACTCCTTTTTCTTCTTGTCGTGTGAGTTAGTGACTTACACTAGTTTCAGAGTTTTTAAACTGCCTTAAAGGCCTCTGACATAGTTTTAGGTAACGACGAATGTCAAAGACAATGACCGGGACCGACGGCTTAACGTGCCCTCCGACGCACAGATCATCTTACTTATCAGACAATCAGGTGATCAGCCTACAATGTCCTAACCAAACTAGGACAACAACACAAAGTCGTTGCCCCCGCCGGGAATCGAACCTGCGACCTCCGGGTATGAGCCGAACGCTCTTACCACTACACCACGGAGGCAGTTATATATAGATATGATGACTGTATGATTATGTTTGTGTAAGTATATATCTTGTAGCAAGTATGCATGTGTAGGTATTTATTTAGATATAATGTTAGTTACATTTATCCTGTGTACTACCTTCTGTGAGTAATTCTCCCATCTTCTTATTCGCCGGTTGACTGGAAGAGATTCCATTATGGGATATGTCCGCCGTTGTCAATTTATTCTATTGTTTTTGTATGTAATTGTGTATTTTCATAGTACAATAAAGTAATTACAAATAAACAAACAGTTTGTGTCACAAAAAAAAAGAAAAAAATATGAATCTCGATCTCGAGGCAGACGTGTGGCGGAGCGTAGTTGTCTGTTTGATTTTCCGCCAGCCTGCCCACGGTTATTGATTCTGATTTGGTGCTCTTTTTAACCAACTTTCAAAAAGGAGGAGGGTATCAATTCTTAGCGATCTTTTTATGTTTGTTCACCGATTATTCGAAGACGCCTAGACTGATTTGGTTTTTTTTATGTTGTTTAAAAGTGTATACTTGTCAGGTGGTTTCATAGAAATTTTATCAAAATCGGTTGTGAGTGTCGGTTTTTAGTTTTGGAAAGTTATCGTTTATGATTTTGTGGGTTTTATCGTTTTGTTATTGTTCGTTTATGATGTGCTAACAAAATTAAGACTATTGAGTTCTGTCTTTGGATCACCATCATGATTTTAGCCGCATAACGTCCACTGTTGGATTTCTCCCAAGGATTTCCAAAATGATCAATCGAAGAGTTATCTATCAATGTAATTAAATAATAAAACTATTCATTAGTCATTTAGTTCTCTCTCATATACTAAGGTTTTTCCTTTAAAATTTGTGTTAAACTGAACGCAAAACTAACTTTGCTACAAAAACTAAATCAATCAAATGACTGCTTGCTGATTTTATTTTTTTAAACAAGTAAGTATACAAAGAAAAAGCTGAAACAGTATTAGAGTTAACCTTTAACTTTAGGAAAGTAAATACCAACATGACAAAACTATGTAATAATTTTAAAAAGTACATTTGTATATTACTTCCTACTTATATACTTATCGTAGTAAAAAGACTGACAAACTTAACTTGAAATCTTATATCCTTTTATAAAAACATGTCAAAGTTCCATTTATTTCTCGAAGACTCGAACCAAACATCAGTTCTCTCCAAAAGCACAATAAACCAATGAAAAAACATTTTCTTTTACATCCACTCAATATTCATCGGTAACGCTTCGCAGAATTAAAGCCTATCAAATTTTTTACGAGATATCCTCTATTTATGGGCCCACTTACTTCTTTTAATATTTTATGAAAGGTCTTTAATACTCGGTACTTTTACTATGAAAAGGTAAACTTTTTACGTTTGAAGGTAAAGGGGTTTCCAATTCTAAGTATTACCGATCAAACAATATAGTTTCGTAACCCCAAATTCGAAATGGAGATGGGCTGGACATATGAGTAGAAGAGAAGATGGTCGTTGGGCGCGTAAAATTGCCGAATGGACACCTCGGCCTGGCCGGAGAAATGTTGGGAGACCACCTATGCGCTGGGCCGATGACATCTTCAAAATATTGGGCAAGACCTGGATGCGAACTGCAGAAGACCGGGTTAAGTGGAAACACCATGAAGAGGCCTATACCCAACAATGGGGGAATGAAGGCTGAAGAAGAAGAACCCCAAATTACTGAATCAAACTATATTGATGTACGCTGTATGGTTTCCGGCAGAGTAGAATAGGGCCACTCCAAGTCCTCCCGTGGATGTCGTAGAAAGCGACTTAGGAAATACAAGCTAAACAAAGCAAAACGTCAGTGAGACCTCTCCAACCCGTCTGGCCAGCGTGGAGAGTGTAGGCCAAATTCTCTGGCTGCTCTGGCCAAGTATGGCTCTGGTAGTACAGAGAGGGTCGTACTCCTGCAGTGGAGACTAAAAGACTTGATGATAATGTAACCGTGTATTTTATACTAGCTGATAACCGCGCCATTGCCCAGTGTCAAATTTTAAACAGTCCCATTTGAACCTCATATGTTCCCGGAATAATAGTATTCTAAGAAGAAGCTTTCTAATTTAATTTCAATCTGTTTAGCTGTTTTGGCGTGAAATACATACATACTTTTGCATTTATTATATTAATAGGATAGAATAATATTATTTAGCCACCCGTCCTGGTTTTGCAAGAGTATGTTTACCTATTCCTTGATTTTGAAATTGGTACATTAGTTTCTGAATTAATCGGTACAGTAAGGATTAGGTAAGTATGGATTTAAAAAATAACACCCGAAAAGGAACTTCATTCTAAAAACTTTCTCCTCCGGACTCCATAAAACCGTTTAGGCTGATGAGTGTCCTATAAATACATAATACCACACGAAAACCATAACCCTCCTTTTGGCGTAGTCGGATAAAAAGGTTAAGTACCTAGCCTGAACACGCCTTATTACTTTTATCCTTGACAGAAATATAAGAAATTCTGCGAATAACGATTTTGACAACTAAATGTTATTTGTTTCTGAAATTCCATTTGCCTGACGACATATGCCAGTAGAAGTGACAAAAACAACTCGAGGCCCACGTCTGGAGATATCGGTTCGGTACACACGAATGCTTTGGTTGAGCTGGATATCCATTTGATGTAACTTTGAAAGCAGATAAGTTAGCTTTTCTAGACGAAAAGGCCTTGTCATGATCTTGACAAGTGTAAGCCGATATTCAGCTATCGGTTTTGACGTTTGTGATTGTAAAATAAATATCAAATACTCAACATACCTGTCTTTTAGTTTAATATTACATTATTATTTTTTATATTTTGTACCTACAACAGGTCACAGCAATACACAGAAACCTAATGTTAATTTCGTCGCTATTTTATTTATGTATATTCACGGATAATTCGAAGACGCCTGGACCGATTTCGAAAAAACCTTTTTTTGTTTAAAAGGATATATATTTGTTAGGTAATTCAATAGATTTTTTTTCAAAATCGGTTGTTAAATTTGGGGGCGAAGTAGATTTATAGTTTTAAAAAATTATCTTATAGCAGAACATATGCATTTTACATAGATACAAGTGTATTTTGCATAGATCGTTATAAGTAATTAAAGGGAACGGGCGACAGGGAATGCCAGTTATACTCACCTAGTTTAACGATCCGTTGCCTGCCGGACATCAAAACCCTTTTTGTGAATGAATATGTACAAAAAGTTTTACAACCCACCACCGCCCGACGTCAGCCCTTATTGCAGGGAATGCAGTTGTAGCACGAGATGTTCGTACTTAGATTTTTAGTCGCCTCTTACGACATCGACAGGAAGAGATAGAGTGGTCCCTTTCTAGGTCGGAAGCCACACTGAAAAACTCTAATGTGATTCACATATTAATGTAAATATAAACGGTGCTTAGCACGAGCATTTTTTGTTACGTCTAACATTTGAAACAGGAGTTACATCAGTGTGTCGCGAGCCGGTGTGGTGTACGGGCCTTTAGTCACATTCGCCCTGATGAAGACCTCCGGATGAGGTCGAAACATGTCGGCCAGTAGCTGACTCTATGCGTGAACCCGTTAACTCATTCTGATAAGGAGTTACAACCTTCCTGTTCAAGGCGCAATAGTACAAAAACTAATGATTTACATTTCCTACGCTTAAAAATCCCCTTACCCTTGACTTCTCCATACAAAACCGAAACCACATGTCAGATTTCGGTAAAAATTGGTAATTGTAAAGAAATTGCAATTATCTAGGGTAATAACTGGTTTCCGACTGTAAAATTATGAACTGAAAAGAAAATATAACGATTTAGAAGATTCCCATACTGATGGTCAAAAAATATATAACACACTATTCTATTTCAAGTTCATATTTTTACAGTCGAAAACCAGTTATTACCCTAGATAATTGCAATTTCTTTGATATTACAAAATTTTGCCGAAATCGGGCAGGTCGTTCCGAAATAAAACGTAGACCACATTTGTGCTTTGACCCTAGACGAAAATTGTATTTTGGTCTAGGGTAAGGGGACTCTTAAATGAAACAAACAAGGATCAAGTATAACTATCAAATGCCGAAGCCTATCCTACAAATAACCATTTTGATATCCCATAAAATAAAACTGGTGGAACGAAAAAAACACATTAAACCTGTCCGTACAATGGATGTTATGAAGCATGTCTCTCAATTTCCTTATAGGGTGAAATGTCATAAACTGAATATGGCTTTATATGTAGGCCACGGGCGTAAACAAAGAGAAATGGGTTTAGGGTTATCGCACAATAAGTATTTATTGTTTTCTTCAAACATGTTGTGATGATTTTGTTAGTAGTTTTTTTATGCGAGAATAATATAAGTACCTAGTATATAGAATATCAGGTGATTTTTATTTTTCCGTGTGTGTAAATGACCAACACTGGTGGCCCGGCAGGAGTACGCGTTACTAGCGCTTTTTCAAGTAAAGCGACACCGGGCGTGGTCCGCACATGGATAGGTGATCACAAGTGGCATAAAAAAAATCTCGAGCTCCTCCGTGCTTCGGAAAACACGTATAAGCCATTGGACCTCGCTGTCATTATTGTACGGTAGTGGTCAAGCTATGTCAGATGCCTTTAGGCAGCATGAAAAATCTGACACCAGTGTTGGCCACTTGCACACACGATAAAATAAAAAAAAATTAACAAATATAAAATAATAAGTAAATGCAAACAAAATTTATTTAGTAAAAGCAATTCAATTCCAAATTATTTATGCATATAGGTATATCCTACTAAGTTCAAGCAATATCTACGCCCATATGTACAGTTTTGATACTGATTTTACTATTGAATAGGCCATTTAGCTGCAGGATTTTATGGCGGCCTTCGTTCAACATTTTGGGTTATGCTTTTTATGGCGGAAGTGCAGTTTTCCTCGTGTTGTTAGGAATATTTTGATTTGGGAAATTAAGTTTCAAGAAATAAACTGAGGTCAGAAACAGTAGTTGCTAATCCGTCGACCGTCCAGATTAAATTTTTTAAATAAAATTTATTAATTATTTAAAATTAATTAAATAAAATGAGTTAACGGGTTGCTCACGTATAGAGTCGCTCAATTTAATAATGTCTAAGTCTTACGTTAGTTATAATTTAAAAAAAAGTATATTATTTTTACTAATGGGTAATTTACAATACAATAAAATACTTTTTATAACTACATAAACAACATAAACAAAATATTAATTGACTTACTAACCTATCGCTGATATGATAATGTAAATAAATAAATTATCTTCATGTAAAAGAAAATCGAATTAGTAGTTTTTGAGTTTATCCATAACAAACAAAGACAGAAACAAATCTTTTTACTTAAGGTGAAGTGAGTGCGTAAGTGGCGGCCTCATTTGAAATAATTTTGTAATCGTAAATGTGGTGATACTTACCATTTTGTATTATTTATAGTGTTAGGAACTAGATAGACATTTAACACTGATTAAAAAAATATTTCAAATTAACCACTAAAGCACTTACTTCACCTTAATAAATATTAGTATAGATAATAAATAATGATAACGGGCCGGTTGACGTTAAGTGTAAACTTGAAACATGATACAACGTTTATGAGTCTCATTTCTTATTTTGTGTTAAAATCGTCTTCTTTCCCAAAGCATTTTAATAATTTTGTGGTCCTCGCTGTAATCAGCAGTAATCTGAGCCATAGCCCTTTGTGATAACTTCAGAAGCGCTTCTTACAATGAAATCGTCATTTCAAATTGAGAATGGTTTTTTGCTCGCCCCGCGAATACGGGATGAGTGGGGTGGGAGGGGGGTATAACAAGGATGTAGAGATTTCTATAATTGGGAGAGATAACCCTTAATTGTGGGCATGATGACGCTTTTTTTAGTTTAATATTCAGTTTAATATTTCGAGAGAGTCTTCTTTGCTGAGAAAGGCCTAATAAGTCTAGTTCTGGCTGTCATCACTACAAAAAATCAAATGCTTGAAAATATTGAAAACAGTGATGGCCACTTTTTCGTTAAACAAAAATTGGTAAGATTTTTTTTTGACTGGTCTGGAAATAAAGAAAATTTTACTATACAAGTCGTTCGAGATTCCCTTTATCTACCTTCACGCCCAGCCTCATACTTACGAATCTGTGCTTTCTTGTCCCAAAAATTACCATTCTAATGCCTCTCATCAGCATCAGCATTAGCATCAGGTCGTTTTAGTCTTCACTGGAGGAGCACGACCCTCTCTGTATACTACTAAAGCCATACTTAGAGCAGCCAGAGGATTTAGCCTACATTCTCCACGCTGGCAAGATGGGTTGGAGAGGTCCTATTGATGTTTGAATGCTCTGTTTAGTTTGTATTTCCTAAGTCGCCTTCACGACATCCACGAGAAGGCTTGGAGTGGTCCTATTCTACTCTGCCCGAAACCACACGGCCATCTCATGTCCCAAAGTCATAAAATGGAAGCATGTAAAGTCAAAGTGAAAGTGGAACTTTGTAAATAACTGTCGCGCTAATTGGTCGGAATCCAATCGGTAGAAGTGATTCCGGAGCCGGTGCGAACTTTCCGGCTTCGAAGTTGGCGAGCTTTTTAAAATGTTTTGTTGTTAGCCATTAGCTGCTTATTGGCGAACTAATGTTGGCTTAATAGTCTCTGAAATGTCGAATAAGGAAGTTTCCTGGGTCAAACATTTATTATTTGATACTGTTGATACAATAAAACGTCTCAAAATAATGTCACTTTTCTTAACCTATCCATTTTCAATGTGATTATAGAGCGTGATTAAGAGCGCTATTTAACTCCCAAGAACCTATGACGTCATTTCTCTTTATTTCATACAAATAACATAAAGTTTTTGGTTCGAGTTCGACGTTTAGAATAAAGGATCTGATTTGAGTTGATTTAACTTTTTCATTATGAAGAAAAGTTTCTTCAATGCTGGTTATGGCTGGTCACTGGTCTTAATGGGACAGACAGAGCATGTTGGGTTTTGCGACTCTATGTAGACAAACCTTAGGGCCGGATGACCCAAAGCCCTTTTTTATTAAAAAAAAGGAATCAAAATAGTTATGGGTTGCCAGTCGAGCCTTTTTATTTGAAAAAAAGTTGAGTATACCAGATGCTTATCTTCCCGTGCAAATCGTAAAGACCGAGACCAGCATCTCGTCAATATTTTGATTTAGGGAGGCTATTCCCAACTATGGAATGTGAATTAGTCCCATAGTATTACGAGAAAAAGACAAAATATGAAAATTAAAGCACACGTTTCACAAACCTAGTTCGCTCTAAATTTAATCTCCAAAAATCTCAAATTACACATAATAATTAGTCTCTCATATACAAAGCAATTCATGCTAAGATATAAAAGGGTCATATTTTGTACAATGGGCACTTTTATATATTTTATTAATTAACTGTCTAGACGTGTAATTTTAATATATGGCTTGATAACCTTCACGATAATCTAAGAAGACATATTATCTGATTTTAGTGAGACTCTTGCTTTTGTAAATAAGTTTTTTAATATTTATTTTTTGGAAAAATCTGCGACTAGAGTTTGTTTACATAATTTTTCATTTCATCGTCTTTTGAAAAGTAAAGTTACTAGACAAACTATTTATTGAATAGCTATGGAATTCTTCTATGCAGGAGAAAAAAAGCCTTCTCGCACTTATCGTAAAAGCCGATCGAGAAAATAGGCGACAATAATCATCACATTTAAAGATGTTGCGACTGGCAATCCATTAATATATTGTTTCCCTTTTCCCGCTAAAAGTTTCCTTGGGGTCTTCTAGGTAGGGCCTGTCCGTCCCGTTGGGGATAAAGACGTGACAGTGTATCTATATGGAATCGACGGTGACATCATATCATTTCTAAACCTGAGTTTTCGACTTCTTTCGACCTAAAAACCTCATTTTCAGATCTGTGCATCGGTAAACTCTTCAGACCGCCTTATAATGCGAACTTAGCCTTGCCTTGTTCACCGAAATGCGGAAACAATCCAAAACGAACGCGAAATAAGGGCGGGGTTACATCAATCTTCGTCGTCTCATCGACTGGAGAAATCAGAAAGCCAGCCCGAAACCGCGTGGAATACAGATGCCTTTTACCCATTCGGCATTATCGACCGAGGGGGTAAATACGCGCAATAGTGTACTATGACGTCAAAAGTGCCCGTCTGAGTGTTGAATTTGTAAATATTGGTTCGTTTTTTGAGGGACGATTGGGGAACATTCTCTTAAATGGAGTCATTTGTATTGTGCGTTGGGGTGAACACACACTTGTTACTACGTTTATTGACCACTTTAAGAGTCGAGGGTGGTTTGCTCAGTCAGCCTCTGCTTTTGGAATACAAAGTATTGGAGTGGAGTGCATCGTGGCTGTTTACGATTGCACTTGTCGTTTTGTGAGCGCAATTCTGCGATGGTCACTCGATTTTTATTAGTTTTGCGTTCGTTTGTTAGCTCGCATATAAGGTTTGCGTTTCTTAATTTGGTCGTACCTGGAAAATAAATAAAGCTTGTAGTCGATAGCGTCTATACTTGTTGTTGGTAATATTTTTGCTTCTTCTATAAGTATGGTATTTCGGTGTAAAATATTTATTTTGTTAGGTTATCATTTACTGCGTTAAGCCGCTTATATGTATGGGTTGGCTCCGCTCAATAGCTCTCAACACTTTTATAATATATTAAATGATAGATATCCTTTTATGATCATTATCATATCAGCTGCAAAATGTCTACTACTGGACATAGGTCTTTCCCACGGCTTTCCAAAATCACCGATTTAGAGCGGTCTGAATTGTGCGTTTTTTTAGCGACCTAGGTCAGGTCGTCATATTCTTTGCTAGGCCTTTATTTATACACTCGATACTCTCAACATTTTTATCCATTCCTGTCTATTCAGACTATCCTTTATATACTTTTTCAAATATTGCAACGTCATTCGGAGACAATGATTTCAAAATATACGAAGGATAGACAAATATTGACAGGGTAACCACACACTACGAATTTTAGTAATAAGCCATTCATTAAAAACCAAATCAAATAATATTTTCCAACTCAAAAAAGTTATTTTCGCCTGCGAATAACGGTGTCAGAGCGTATATTATTATCATTTTATTGAATTTATCAAGCGCGACCGCTGTGAAAAATCGCCGTATAATGCCGTATCGGGGGTGACAAGATAAGTGTGTCTGTAGCGAAGTGCTATGTAGATGTCACCGGTTTTTGTGTTACTGATGAGGACGGTATACCAGGGTTTTACGCTGTGTTTCTGCTCGTTGTCTGTTACTCGGTTTCTTTTACATTAACACTGTACGAAACATATCCATTTTTGACACGTACTGGTAGTTTTGTATTTCATTAAAAAGTACTGCTAAAAGTAACCTATTTAATCACACTAATATTATAAAGGCGAAAGTTTATATAAGTGTGTGTGTGTGTGTGTATGTTTGTGTCTTCTTCACGAGCAATTGGCTGGACCAATTTTGATAAAAGTGGGTATGCGTGAAGCTGACACCCTGGATTAACACACACTTCAGGCGCGGGTAACACCGCGGGGCGCAGCTAGTGTTTCATAAAACGTCAAAATGACCCTATCACGTCTTTATCCCTGTTGGGTAGACAGAGCATCCTGGGTCTTGCGGCTCTAAGCAGAAAAAGCCCAAGGGCTCTCGACCCGAAGGCCACTTTTAACGTGTGGGAGGATAGAGCGGTGAGATAAAAAAAAAATCAAAATTTCACTATTTAGGTTTGCAAGCCTCACTGCCTATTAAAATGATTTGCATTTCCGCTCATTCCCTCGATCGGCTTTTACGATTTGCATAGGGAAAGTATAAGCAGCTGGTACATTTTTGCATAGGAAAAGTATAAGCAGCTGGTACATTGTAATTTTTTCTTTTCTCCCTGACCATAAAAGAACTATGTTATTCCCTTCCAAAACATTCGAATCGAACATTTTTAGTTCTTGTTCGCGTTTGTAACTAACACAAACCTGAAGTTTATACAACTTAGAGTAATTTTATTGGTTCAGGAATCGAACCTGTTGCCTCGACTAGGCTTAATAGGCCAGATGTCACAATTAACTTCCTCCGTAATTACGCCGCAGGCCTACGCATTGATAAGAGTGCGTACCGACAGCAGAAAAGTTCGCTCTCAAGCCTTTGCCAATAAATTGAAGTCCTACAAATAAACCTCCTGAAAGGCTTGGGTTTTATGGTGCTAGGCTATGTCTATAACATAAAAGATATAGACAATGTCATACATAATTATCGTTTATATATAAAATTAGTATTTATAATACTTTTGTTTTAAAGGGCAAAACATGTCAGGTGGTCCGATAATTTTTTTATCATAATCGGTTGTGTAATTTGATGTTGAAATCGGTTTTTAGTTTAGAAAAATTATATCCGATAAACTTTTACGGGTCAAGGGTGACTCGCGAGGTCTACAGCTCACAGAGCCACTAGTAACTATATATAAAATGAGTGTAAATAGTACTTGTCAGAGCATATGTTTATTTATTTGTATAGTATAATCTAGAATACAACTGGACTGATTTTAATAAACAGTAATCTAATTAACCTTTTAGCGAAATCGTTGTAAGGTTGTTTAGCAAGACTATAATTGTTTACCCTATTTCAGTTATTTAATTTAAAAAGAACTGGTATAGTATCACCGTGGTAATTTAGCATACGATAGTTAAAAGTCGGTTAGGAAAAAGGCATAATTTTCATTTTAGTTTAGCCTAAACCAACATGTGTTAATAACATTATTTAAGTAGTTAATAGTTAGTTTGTACTCGTATTATTAGTAGTCAAAACATCAATAAGTCAATATTCATTTTAAGCCAGCAAACTTTATTAAGCTATCATTACTGGACACGGGGACACGAAAGATCGAAATACAAAACATAAACTATAAAATTATTTATTGTAAAAATAAAACAAAAACTAATGGTACTAAGAACAAAAATCAAACACAAGTAATTATTTAAAAAAAAATCTAAACAAGCTTTTATCTAAAGACTCCTCGAGAGGAATCAAACGAGCCAAAACTCGATGGAATGGTGTCGTTTCAATACATAGTTCCTATGGCCATCCTCCGGCTCATTATAAAGTGCAAATTAGTCAGTATACGTGCAAATTTTAAACACAATCGGAAATCGGGCACAGGGTCATATTTAACTTGCAAGATTTAATTACAGACAGAACGACAGACAACGCGACAGGTGAAACTAAATAAAACCCTGTAAATAAAAAGTGCTCGACGTTCGCCAAATATTTATAAAAAAATATTTTTGATATGTTTTTGCTGACCATACTCAAACAGAGGCAAGCGAAGCGGTGACCGCGACCGACGTTGGCTCTGAAAAGATCTTTTTGCAAAACGCAATTAAACTTTAACTTCATTAAAGAAAATACCTTATTTTCTTTCGTTCAAATAATGGGGCAGCCATATTGTTCTTTGGCCGACCCTCATTGTGCCAAGCACAATAAAAGGCGTATTTCAGAGCAAATGTTGAGGGGTGGTGTCACAGTTTTTCCATTAATTGGACTACGTCAAAATATTAAGTGCCTCAAAAGCCATTTGCTTTTTACGGCGCTGTTGTAAGACGTATACGACCTTAGTTTTTCCATTAATTTTATGTGTTTTCATCACGTTCTGGTGATTACCTAATTTGGTAATTAAAATCAGCGATAAACAAAATAACCCAGTTCAAATCACAACTCGTCGCTTGTGGGGAGTTGTGATTTGAACTGGGTTATTTTTTCTGAGGAATCATTTTAATGTGGATCACTTTTATGGATATATTTAATTAAACAGGGAGACCTGAACATTCATCCGCAGTAACCATAATCTAATAATATGACCTTAATAACAAGTTTTTCTGAAACTTTGTTATGATACATTTTACTGTTATCCTTGAAAACTATATTTGGTCTTCTTTTATGCTATTTTAGGTTAATTTATAACCCTGTTAGCATAAACGGGTTAATGGGTTTACCTGCATTTGCAGATGAGTTTTGCTGCAACTACACATTATTTTTACACAAAACTCGTGCATTCGCACATTTGTAAGAATTATTTATTTTTAACTGTAAATATACGTAGTGCAAAAACAATTAAATAAAGATAAAAAGTCGTAAGTTATATTTTTGATAAAAATGTTAAATACTTACTTACATCATTTTAATGAAAAATAACAATAAATTATTTAATAGCAATACCTTTTAATTTAGCATAAATCAGAATAACGTACTATAGAAAATTCCAATTAAAATATTCAAACAAATATTTACATTTTATTAAATTGAAAAAGCTCGAATTTGATTCATATCAATAATTATCTAAACCTAATTTTATGAATGGAAAAAATACGGGTGTAAATGCGTTAATTCAATGTATTTTCCCAATATCTCTTATTTACAACCATTAGGAAAATATTTTTCTGAGAAAGTATCTGTATTAGCCTTACCTAACACTGCCGTGCATGAACAAAGCAAAACGGTCAAAATAAGCAAAAAGTCAACGACTGGCCAACTGCCATAACTCTTTGTACGAAATAAATGTAACAAAGTTTCGAGAAATATTTTTCGAGGGCCCTCAACGCAGGTGCAGCAAAAATGCTTACGACAGGGTTGCCAGATGAAATGTACAAAATTATGAAACTTTGTTTGGTGAAAGAATGTGAAGGAGGCTTTTAAAGCACAAACATACAAAAAGAAGCAGACCAAACATTACATACTTAGAACGCGTGGCAATTTTTCACTCGTAGTTTAACTCTTATTAATCATAATATAATAATATTAATAAATCTTATTAGTAGTTTAATTCGTAGTTTAGTAGTGAACTGCCTCCGTGGTGTAGTGGTTAGAGCGTTCGGCTCATACCCGGAGGTCGCGGGTTCGATTCCCAGCGGGGGCAACGACTTTGTGTTGTTGTCCTAGTTTGGTTAGGACATTGCAGGTTGATCACCTGATTGTCTGTTAAGTAAGATGATCCGTGCTTCGGAGGGCACGTTAAGCCGTCGGTCCCGGTCACTGTCTTTGACATTGGTCGTTACCTAAAACCATGTCAGAGGCCTTTAAGGCGGTTTAAAAACTCTGACACTAGTGTTAGTCACTAACACACACGAGAAGAAGAAGACTCGTAGTTTATTTTTGAATAGTTCCTATAGTACTCTTTCACATTCATAAGTATAGTAATTTACTATTTTTTTTCCAAATATTGCCAATTATGTTAAAGAAATACAACAAAACTTATGTAGCTTAAGTGTAAATTCATGCTACGCGGCATTCTTTGTATTATACAATAATGTTTAGTCTGCTTCCCTTGATAGAGGTATTGGTCTGTGTTATAAGGCATATTTATTTGACGACCTCCGTGGAATAATGGTTAACGCGGGAATTCAGGGCAGGTATGAAAATGGCCTTTTTCAAATTGTCCTGAGTCTTGTTTATCACTTAAAAAATATTAAGTAGGTAGGTATTAAAATATTTCTCAAAGATTTCTACTCTTTGTAAAAGTAGCATTTAACAGTTACTCAATATTTTTTGCAATATAATAGCGT
This sequence comes from Acrobasis consociella, assembly GCA_963555685.1. Taxonomy (NCBI): domain Eukaryota; kingdom Metazoa; phylum Arthropoda; class Insecta; order Lepidoptera; family Pyralidae; genus Acrobasis; species Acrobasis consociella. The sequence continues at coordinate 10,901,702 of OY743122.1, forward strand.
CGGAAAACAGATGTATCCTATTATCAAATGATATTTTTTTATAATGTATATTCTTTTGTTGCAGGTAAGATAAGTGAACACAAGCATAAGTACGAGTGCATAAGTATGTACAATCAACGCAAAGGAAGCTACCCAAATTTATTTCAACTTAGCCACAATTTTTATGAAAAGGTGCCTGTTGAGCTATTTACCCTCATATTTGGCTGTACAAAATCAATTCGTAAATTGTCATTTGCTCATATTTTTGTATTTTCATATACCAACACGGGTTAAAATTTCCCATCGGTTAGGGAAAATATCGAACAAATGGTAACCCTTTTTACTACAGGATCGTGGCGCGCCGCTACCGCTAGTATGAATTCTAATAAACTTCTGTTTGTTTGTCTTACAGTTAGTAGAATGCTTTCGCCCTATCTAAACTTTATTTACCCTAAAATGTCAGTACCTACCCCACATTTAAATAAAAAGGCTTACACAAGGTAAGGGTTAATAAAATTAGGCTCCCTTTTTACAAGGTTTTCACTTGTTTTCAGTCTGTAGTCAGTAGATATTAAGATTACCTTGTGGTAGATAAAAAGTACGCTAGGTACGTATTTCTTTTTCAATTCAAAAGGTTTTATTTAAGCTACATGAGTGGAAGCCAAGCCAGCATGGACCGTGAATCGTGGAAGCAAGAAAGGAAGGCATTTGCCCCTACAAATCCCACAATGCGACACTACAGGCTAAAAAAAAAAGATTTATTATGTTTGTCTTTACAGAAAACGTCACATTTATAAATAAGAAATACAATACAACAGGAGTACTTAACCTTACAAGAATCATTTCCAGCCTGCCCTAAAAATAAGATGTAAAAACACACAATATAATAAAGATATCCCAGTGAGGTGTATTCTTGTTTACAAAATTAACTTATATATTATATTCTATATAATGTGTTGAGCTACTACCGTATTTACAATGAATCTTCTTACTACAATCGAATGCTATCGATTGATTAAACATGAATATACGCAGATTCTGCGTAAGCTGTTCCTATTTGTAAGAAAATGGTCGATAAAAAGACAGCAAACTAAAAATCAAACTCACAAAATAGGGGTTTTCTTGGAAGGACGTGTGGCCAACAATAGGCCTCCCACAGATGATTGCGTGTTCCCTTACTTTCGTAAAACGATAATACGTGCTATAAAAAACTTTATCCTCCAAACTTGTTCTACGTATATCACGTAAGTTGAGTTCGTGTCCGTACTTCGATATCTTTGTAAAAAGGTACATAACAGTCAAGCTCTTTCTTCTAAGGGTCTTAAGTTTGATGTCTTTGAGTGACAGCCACTAACTATGAAATCAATCTTCATGTAACCATGAAAAAATCGAGAGAACCACAAGTTAGTTGATATAGCTTAAGCTGTACCGTCGATACCGTAAACCATACTACAGAATTTAATTTCAGTTATTTATGCAACGTAATTTATCTAAAAGCCGTAAAACTGCGGATTCAGACACGTCCGTCTCCATATAAGCACTCTGGCAGAATGCCAAGGATGAGTGTCATGGCCTTCAAAAGATCCTCGAAGCCACCCTCAAAAATTTCTCCTGAAAATGGACCTACACTCCGTAGCAAAGAGTTGAATTTCCTCCGGCTACTACTATCATTAAACCGTTTCAAATACCTCCACTCATGGTATCGGCACATCTGAATAGAGGTGATATTGGTGAGCTTTATCAAATTGGCAGTAAGGTTGACTTTTGTTTGCATTTATATCAACGTGCTGTTCGTTCCTGTCTTCATTGAAGTTTCTTATTTTGGGAGGCTCTTGAAGTACGTGACTATATTTATTGGAACGAAGTTCCTTTTTTAGCTGGAATGTTTTGGGGGTTTTTAGGGGCTTAAATTTGTGTCACTTCGTTCCAACCCGTCTTCCAGAGTACGACATTCAAATTTTATAATATCTATAAATATAAAAATCTTTAATCTCACTTGCTTTGAAAAATTTATCTAGTTCCTTTAATTTCACACGTATGACTTTTCTTAATCCACGAAATGTATTATTTTATTACTTACTCATATTGTAGTACTTCGTGCCGTGTGGTTTCCGGCAGAGTAGAATAGGGTTACTCTAGTAGTCCTCTTGTTGTTGTAGAAGGCGACTTTGGAAATACAAGCTAAACAAACTTTATGAAAATCAATGAGACCTCTCCAACCCGTCTGGTCTGCGAGGAGAGTGTAGGCCAAAGTCCTCTGGGTGCTCTGGCCAAGTATGGCTCTGGTAGTACAGAGAGGGTCGTGCTCCTGCAGTGGAGACAAAAAGACCTGATGATGATTACTTATTTGCCTCTATGCTTACTATCTTCGGCTTCGGCTCTTGGTTCTTTTGCTTCAATAGTCATTTAAATCGACGCACTTTTCATTCTTTTTCAAATTCTTAAAAGAATAATGTACAAAGTATTTACATTAACATAATAAAACCGAGTTAATTGCTTTGTAATTGGTGTACAAAGGTTCTTTCGCGACATTACCGTTTCTTAAGATCAAACCTAATGGCTTAAACACAATAGTCACAATTTTCGTGGCTCAACCTTGAATTTAAATGCTTTGAAAGCTAAAAAATGGCAGCTTGAGCATTTTTTACCCGCCAACTGCAAAGCCAAGAGGAAGAGTAATGATTTGAGCAGTCTATGTATGTAGGTGTCGTAAATATGTGGATATCTATGTGTGTTCCAATTTTTACTAATGAGATGTCAATAGAATAATCATTATCGTCTGGGTGCTATAGCCTACAATTTATATTTTAATATTAATGTATTATAACGAATGTTACGAATAAAAAGGGGTGTTATTTTTTGCGATATTGAGTTGGGTATCAAATGACAGGTTAGCACATTACAAAAATATACACATTGTTACGCGTATATGGCTCCCGCATTCGAGTATTAGTGTTTAAACGTACATCTTGTTACTTAAACAGAATGAAGTGGAGCAGGACATAGTAGTTTTTTATAACACATGATATTCCTAATAATTTTTCCAACCACCACCACTACCACCTGACCACCTGACGAGTATGTACTTTCAAACAAAAAAATAATAATTTCCAAATCGGTCCAGGCGTCTTCAAATAATAGGTGAAAGTACATTTAAAAAAAGATCGTGCTGTAAAAAATTAAAGAAAGAAAGAAAAATACTTTATTTGGTGCAAAACAGGAGTTACATAATCTATAATAATTGTAACTATTTTTACACCAAAATGGCATCACTCAGCATATGGCAATGATGTATCTTTACATCATGCCGCTGATCTTCCGTGGTACTGTATTGATAACCCCCTTTTCATAAGTCGGCTAAGAAGATACTATGCATATTTGGTTGCTTTACAAAAAAAACAAAGCGCAAAAAAATTGGACACAAAGAGAAAAATGTACCGAAACATATTTTCAGTGTTGCCATTATGTTCTGTATTTATGTCACGTTTTCCACACGCCTAGACCACAAGAAACACTGTTCACAGTAATTTTAAGCAGCCAACGAAACCAGAGCCGCTTTGTGAAGTAAACTCTTTGTAGAACGAGGAAGTGTAATTAAAACGAAGAAGTCGCCTCGGAAAGAGTTTTTACGTACCGGACACCCCGATTTAAAACTACGACTGTACTTTTTCTGTAGGTTAAGCTGCAGAGAAAAGTTTTGTCGCTAGTAAAATTGCATTTTACTCTAATTTTGTTTAATACAAATTATACAAATAAATTTCAAATTGCAGGATCGGCCGTAATTACTAAACATATAAATACTTTATATAACATTTGTCCTACTTACAAGGAAAAAGGTACGCAGTAAAAAAGAAAAATACTATAATTTAACATTGGGCATACTTACTAGGATACGTGGTAAAATGTACGTGGTAAAAAAGACGAATACTGTATGTAAAATTTGTCATACATACTAGGAAACAGATACGCGGTCATAGTTACTAGAAAATCATACATACTACGACTAGTAGTTCGCCACGAACTTAGACCTCGCGATTATATCTTCTGCTATCAAGCAAAGCAAGCAAGCAATCCAATACACGACAATTGAACACAATTAACTGACTAAACAAATTAAACAAAACTTTAAACAAGCAAGACAACAAAAAGTCATACGGTTCTAGAAAAAATCAAGTCAATCTTGTAAACTTATGAAAAAATAACCATAGCGAGTTGAGTTTTTGTTGGACATCTACCTACCTACATAGTTATTGCTTTTTGTGAACTATATGGTATTGAATGTACTTACGCAACGCAACAAATATTTGTCAATTTTCTTCTTTTCTTAAAAATAGTGGTCAAGACATTGGCCTTGTAACTCGGAAGTCGCGGGTTTAATTCCCACGGGAGACATGTATTTTTAAGAAAGTTGTTCAATAACCTGGACTGAATTCAATATTTTGTAAGAAGATTTTGTATTGTATATCCGTCACGGCTCAGTCAGCTAGACTTCGCGAGTCACCCTAAACCCGTTTAAGTATAACGTATAAAAAAGTTGTCCAGACAAAAAAGTTGTTCAATTAAAAAAAATGCGTTTTTATAATGGCAACAAAAAAGTCTAATGAAATTTTTGAAAATATTTTGAAATGGCGGATATATGACAGTTTTAAAATTTTAAACCCCCATATTTCCGCCATTTTGAAAAATTTCGGAAAACTGGCTCGACAAAAAAATTCTATTTAGTTGCTGAGCCTGCTTACAAAATTTTATGAGAATCGGTTAAGAAATGCGACCTGTAGGCGAGAACAGCCAGACAGACAGACAGACAGACAGACAGACAGACGGACAAAAGAATTTTTGGCTAATCTCGAAACTGAGACGCTTCGCTCGCTTCGCTCGCTCGGTCAAAAAAGGTACCAACGCGGTAAAAACCAGAATACTTTATTTAACACTAGCAGTCCATCCCGGCTTCGCCCGTGGTACATACATAGCCTATGTCACTCAGGGATAACATACCTATCCAACAGTGAAAGAATTTTTAAAATCGATCCAGTAGTTTCGGAGCCTATTCAATACAATCAAACAAACAAACAAACAAATCTTTCCTCTTTATAATATTAGTGTAGAAGTGTAGATTTGTTATAGGTACTAGGAAAAGGGTACGCGGTAAAAAAAAAGAATACTTTATGTAACATTTGTCATACTTCCTACTAATTTAGATATCAGGCGTTCAATAAGTCCAACGTCCCTAATTGATGATAGGCAGTACAGTTACTATGTTAATTTCCCACATTCACTTTATGTTTTAATTAACTCCGTTTTCCGATTTTGTATCATTAAATGCTAAAGTTGTGTAGATGTATACTTAAGTTTAATAGCGAATTGTTAAAAAGTTAGGTCATCATAAAAACTTCAAATGAAACGTAAAATCTTTAGCTACTTTGTCAACAATTTACACTGATTAAAATTCGCCCCAAATTCACGTTTAACAACCTTAACTGTTTTGTAATGCAAAATGAAAACAAACATAGTCAACTTACGTGTCATATCCTAAGTAAATATGTTCATAAAACCTTATGTACTTTGGGTATTCAAATCCGCGTGGCGAGCACCTGGGCGGTCATCATACGACGATATGCTCAAATCTGGTGTCACCCTTATTTTGCTTATGCAAAAGGCATTCTACTTTATTGATATAGAATATTGGAAACACAATAGCTTCAGTAACATATTTGAATCCGAACTGTTTTCTTACGTTCAATGTAAATTCCGACCTTCTGTCTCTAGGTTTAAGGTCAAAGTTGTAATGTACTTTTTGTTGCCAGGGGTGCCGGGGTACGATTTGTGAGGGCCGCTACATGTGGGTAGGTGGCATTGGAAGTTTGCCAACGGAACTCCAGCTCATAGCTAGAAAGGCTTGGCCACTAGCCTTATCTATGCAGAATTGAAAGCAGTAATAATAAAATTGTCTGGCCACATTTACAACGCTAGCCGTATCTGCCACGGCCATATTGAAAATTTGAATAGCCCGCGAATTTCTATGTAATTTTAAGTGGAAAGGTAATTTGTCAACGGAAAATTTTATGCTTTCAATTTGAGATAAGTATTTCTGTTGATATAAGAAATATTCCTTGGAAGCTCTTGGGGGACTATAACGTACTCAAAAAGCAGGATCATCTTAGCTCAAGTTAATGCGTGTAAGTAAAGCATTACTGAGATGGGAGCCGGAACTTGCTTCACTTTTTCTCGACCTCTTTTGTACTTTCGAAGGACCTGAAAGACATCTTTTACTCTTTTTATAGCTAGATGACAGTTATTAAACCCTCATACATACATTCCTACATATTATCACACCTGCCTGTAATGTTTCCCACAGTGTTAGTCACAGACTATATAGACCTTCACTTTATACGATTTTGACAATTCAGCGAAATCTGCGACCATATTGCTACTAACATTCGAAAGAAAACTCAGCATTCCTAGAAAACCAGTAAGATCTGCCTTTTCCTAGTTTATAATATTCACATATCTACCATCTACGTCACTACTCGTGCCGTTTACTTCTGGGAATTCATAGCTCAACGTAGATTTTAGATCTTTCAACGTCAATCAACTGGATCTATTAGACCAAGCTCGCTGCCAGAACGTAGATTGAGCGACGGTTGATCAATATCATCCATAGAATATTCAGTTCTAGTTAATACTCGTATAAGTGCAAATTGTTTTTGCATTTGTGTTATACAAACTTTATCATCATTACTTGTTTTATTAACCTCTGACAAAAAGAGAGGTGTTATAAGTTTGACGGTAATTTTTTTTTATTATATACGGACAAATTACACTGATTGAGCTAGCCCCAAAGTAAGTTCGAGACTTGTGTTATGGGATACTAACTCAACGATACTATATTTTATAACAAATACATATATAGATAAACATCCAAGACCCAGGACAATTTGAAAAAGGCCATTTTCCAACTTGCCCTGACCGGGAATCGAACCCGGGACCTCTGGGTGGCGGACTAGCATGGTGACCACTACGCCACGGAGGTCGTCAATTACTATCTGTCTGTTTGTGGCATGGTAGCGCTCGAAGGAAAGGACAGATTTCAATCCGGTTTTTTTACGTGAAAGCAACTTCCCTTGCAACCGATGTTCATTAAACATGTTTCTTAGTCATGTTTAATGAACATTGGTTCAGTAGTTTAAAATTTATCGGTTGATAATGCTTGAATTGGGTTTTGTAGTTGACAAATAACTACGCTAGGCCATCTATTATATAATAACATAGGTAGCGCTATTATTTGTCACTTAACATCGGTTAGAATATTATGTAGTTTCACGAAGGGTTTTTTAATTTGCCTGACAAATAAACTTGTTGCCAGAAACCCTGACATAAATTGTCAAGAATTGATCATCTGTTAACCAAGGAAAATTTTTGAAAGCGGACCCATATGTGTCATAAACTTTTTAGCTACCTACCTATTTTTATATCTCCACTTTATCTACCGCGGCTATTGAAACTTCATTTAGTTTCAACAAAATTAGTAGCTCCACTCGAACTGTGATCTCGTGAATCCTATTTCTCGGCAACCCTTTGACCGATTTGACTTAAATTCTATTAAGTACCAAATTTTATAAAGCTCCGATCAAAACTATTTAATTAAGCATCAAACATACATACAAACGCCGGATTGAACCCTTTAACCGCGAACGTCGGATTTATCCGACAAACATCGCGGGCCCATTCCGCGAACGTCGGATATTTACGACAAAAAAAATGCTCGTTTGACATACAACCATATTTTGTTGTAGGTATTTATTTTAGATTTCCTATGCCTCGCGCTGGGAGTAACGATATAGTGTCGCGGTAAATGAAAGGGTTGAAGGAGACTTTAAGTGTTGAGTTGAAGAACATCGCCCGCTCGTTCAATAAATTGAACATTTTAATAACCACAAGTCTCTCATGTGGCCGACCAGCAACAGAAGTACGCACACAATAATTACGACGTCCGGAAATGAAATTCCGTCTGTTTTGACGGAATTAAAACGCACGTCACGTAACGTCTCAGGGGTGCATTAATAATGGTAACGCGGATAATGTGAGATACAATTTGTGGTCTCAGTAATGGGTTTGCGGGATGAAAAAGTGGAGCGGCCATGCAAATTGGATCGGTTAATCGTGTTTGTGGACTCATTATGGCTCAGTCGTATGACCTATCTGATGAATTGGAGGTTATTATCATTATAATTTAAGTTAGGTAAAGTCGGTGATATACACTTTTTAATCAACCGACTTAATCACCTTTATAAGGGATATATATGAAGGAGAATGTTATGTTGCTAAGTCTTGGTGGCCAGTCCATGTTAACAAGTACATTAATGTAAGTACGTAACTAAACCATATTTACCCACATTCACCCATGTAAGCTGTTTCATGGAAAACTATCAGAGCTAAGTAGGGCTTACAAATTAAAAAGTTAAATCCATCAACTTATAAAATCGTACTCGGAACAGGAAAATTTCACCCAAATTTAATAGTTGTTTTATTTAGAGAATTGGTTACTCACGTATAGAGTCAGCTACTGCCGACATGTTTCGACCTCATCCGTGAGTCTAAATAAAACAATGATTGTATCTCACGTTAGTTTTAATCAAATTTAATAGGATTTTTTGACGTTTTTAGTAGTATGAACTCAAACTCGTCATTCGCAACTACGGAATCCTAAACGGCGCGTGGGCCACACGCACTAGGCCGGTTTTTAAAGAACTCGTACATCAAAATAACAAACATTTGGTCCACAAAACAATAATACTATCGATTCAATTTATGCGGCGAAGGGTCCGGCGTGGTGGGCTTCCAGATAACCGGATTATGTCAGCCGCTGTCAAACGAGGGCACTGGATATAGAAATTTAATTCTAATGTTATTTGCTATCGGCCTCTATGCTATTAATATCTATAATAATAATATGTTTTTATAATCAACTGACGAACCCTCCAATTTTTTCCCGTTCTTGACGTTTATACTAAAATAATTAAAGGTACGATAATATTTTATTATTATAACAATCTAGAATAAACTCAGACTAAGTAATTTTACATTGACCTAGTTTCATTGGTTTTGTAATTTACCTCCATTTAATGATCTCAGGATCTGTGTTTTAAATATTGCCTAAGTTTATTATCTCATTAAATACATACAAAGTTAAAGGACTAATTACTTTTTCTGACCATTACAGCTTTAATGGTTTTCAGAAAAAGTAATTGGTACAAAATAACCAAATAAGTGCGTAATTGGAAGTACGTAAAAATAAAGTCTTTATTTATATTTTGCTTTCACCTACGACAGTACCTGCTTTGAAATATATAGCAAATGTACCTCAACAGGTTAAATAACTATTTAAAAGTAGAATTACATCCAATACCGAATCTAAAAACAATTGAATAACGGAGGACATCCAGATAAATTACCTATCTTCTTATCTTAATGTAATGTAATAATATGAACAATATAAAATATGCGACTATTTACGTGCATAAAATCCTAAAAAAAATCCCTGTTTAATACACACAATTTTTTTCTCAAAAAGTGTAAATAACTAAAGATGACGCAGCTACTAGGTTCTAAAATACAAAATAACGTCTGATAAAATATTCTTACCTCGCTTTAATTATAATGTTACTCCACAAAAGCGGACACAAAGTAAAACGGCAAAGTTTTTCCGTATTTTTCCCGCTTTATGAGGTAATATTAGAACCACTATACTTTATTTAAGATAACACTTCACTCAAAGGCAAGGAGTTAGCATAATATAGTGAATTTAAGGAGGTTTTCATGCAAAGCGACGATGTATAACTTTAAAATAAAATATGTACAGAAGAGACCTTTTGAACTGCACTTTAAAAAAAAATTCGACGGATCGGTTTTCGACTTAGCTGTGCTATTTTGGACCCCGGAAAGCGTTTTCGGTATTTGTTCTCTAAAGATTATATTCATGTCATTGGCGACATGAGAATGTCGAAGACTGTGCGTAGCTCAGACGAATAATCTGGAACCATTCAATCGATTTAGCTTTGGTCTTACGAAGACTGGCAACCTTATTGTCGCTCTCTTTATTGGAGACGTTTCATTTTTAACCTTTATTTATTAGGAGCTTTTGTTGTTAGACACGTCAGTCCCATTGAGACAAAACTTAAATATGCTTTTACATTGACCAAAGTCAAAGTAATTTTTTTTATTTAATTTAGTATAAATCTACTCGTATCTCTTATTGAAGGACCTTATAAATTACCCTAATTTAACTTGAAAACTGTAATGCCTGTGTACTTTACTGGCAGTTCTTAGTGCCGAGTGGTATCAAGGAAGGGTTACTTCCTAGGTCCCTTTGCATTTTACTCAGTTCTATAGGCATCATACGACATCGACAGGAAGTAATAAAGTGGAGCTAATCTAGGCATAAAATATGTGATTTTGTGTATTCCATGTGCAAAGTACGAGTTATTCTTCCGTATTCTCGTTATTTAATTGTATTTCTGCAAAGCGTTGCTTGCATCCATCAAGGCGTGTGAATAAAGTTGTCAAGATTTTCCCCACGCGAGAAAATACAGTGGTAATGTATTTTACACTAGTTTAAGAGAGTGCAACAATTTAATATTGTAAACGATTTAGTATGGGTGCGATTTATTTAACACTTTATAAAAAGATTTTTTTTTGTGTTCTGTTACATAAGCGCATAAGCACTTATTAAAACAGTACCTGATTTAGAAGTACCATTTTTAAAACGCAGAGTCACCTAAACGCATGGCTTTTCTATTCAAAAAACCGTTCGTTGGGTGACTCCTCGTTTTAAAAATGGCACCACAGATTCAGACATCTACAAATTATCTTTCACGTTTTTATCTCAAATTGTGCAGGCAGATCTCATATTAGCTTAAATCAAAATTTTAGGAGAGAATATAAATATGCATTCTAGACATATTTAGAATAAACGAGGAAATATGTTAAGTCATCCGATAAGACGCGATGACTATCATTATATACTAAAGGAAAAGAGAACTAAGAATGTCAAGGCTAGCTACATGTTACAGATGAAGGAGAAGGTAAAAGGTCATGTCGTAGAGCGAAGTAAAACAGTTGGAAAACTAGAAAGACAATGGATTGATCTCCTTTAGAAGAAAATTCTTGAATAGGTCTTAAATATAGATGATGATGATGGTGCAGGCAAAGCTCAAGGTAGCAAAAGGGTTAAGTTATGATTAGCAAGTTGTTGAGCCTAAATTGCAAGCACAACCCTATTTCAAGAAAATTACATTTACGATATTTTCCTGCATCTATTCTAAGAATTGCTTGCCTTAAAAAATGTAACTAAGTTTACAAGCTGTTCAAGAAAAAGTATAACTCCGTAATAAATTTAAAGAATACCATTTCAAAGAAAGTGCATCGCGAATGCACCCGGTTTTTCAGTCCGGTAATTTAATTTTCGAAATGGGTTGAATGCGGAAGGGTGCCTGCGAGTCTTTCGACGTTTTTTGAGGATTACCCCCCAAGTACGGTGTAAATATTTAAAGACACCAAGTAATCTTTTAAGTCTTTTAAAAATACCTCCCAAAACAGCGATTAAGGGGTGTGTAAGTGATTCCATTTAGCATTTATTGTTTGAAAGCAGATTTCCATAGACATTCGACTGAGCTGCTTTGTTTATTTATCTTATATTTTATTCATTTATATATCCATTTGGGGGTCTTCTACGAGTAGTCTTTGCCATTTATTTGAAAATAAATACCGCGACAGAGTATGTAGAAAAACAGTTTAGGTCTACAACTATTACCACAGCTATTACTAAGACTCAGGCTCATATTGTACTTTGTAACGTCTCTCGTCTCCTAATGCGATAGATAGATCCAAAACCCAAAGACAACTTTTAGAGTAATAATGCGTGAAGTTAGAAGAAAAATATAAAAACAGGAATAGGTAATTCTTTTTCTTTATACAGAAAACAACCTCGGACTGTATACTTTTCAGATAAAAAAAACTTTAAAGAAAAACTTTATAATAACAGTACTTAGATATACGAGTATAAACCTGACTCTGAAAAGTCTCGATTCCTAGAAAATCTAAGTGGGCTAATGAGAGCTCGCAGTCCAATCAACTTTTATTATTCGTTCAAATTTCCCGGGAATACAATTAGGTCGATTATTTTGTTATATAATGCTCATTTCAGAGAAACTTAGTCGTAGATACTATTCTAAATAATATGACATGAAGGAAGGTCCCGATAGCGTTTACATTGCGCTGCTGTTGGATTAAGTTAGTATTTGTAATTTTGCACTGATTATTACACAAATACTAACAGAATCCGCTAGACGACAACAAGTCAAATTAGACACTTTTTTCTAAAATTCAAAATAAACATTTTTAATGGAATTTGTATGAAATACGAAAGCGTAACATCATGCTTTTTTTTAATTCAAACAGCGCTCTTAACATCTGTATTTCTGCTAATAAATCTAAAATTACATTGAAAACTAATAATGTTCTTGACAATCAGGGTTTTTAGGGTTCCGTAGTAAACAAGGAACCCTTATAGTTTCGCCATGTCTGTCTGTCTGTCTGTCGGTCTGTCTGTCCACGGTCCTACAGACAAACTATAAGTACTAGAAAGCTGTAATTTGGCATGGATATGTATATTAATTATGGCGAAAAAGTCGTAAAATAAAATATGGAAAAAAATTTTTTTTCAGTGTAGCTGCCATACAAGTAAAGACCTAGTCAATATTTTTTTTCTCGACAAACACATTGAGTGGGTATCGTTGAATAATCTTTCAAAAATATTGTTAGCTTGTGAACACCATTTTTCGATTTAGGGATCCGTTTCTGAAATATTTGGGTTTAAAGTTCAAATTTTTGTACGAGTCAAGTATCCCCCCCCTCTGTCTGCTAAACGGTTATATATGGCCAAGTGAAAAAAATCACAATTATAGCATATATAATGTAGTTTGAAGGAAAACTATCAGAGCCAAGTAGGGTATACAAATTAAAAAGTTATAGGCGATCAACTTATAAAATGTACTTGAAAAAAGACATTTTCATACAAATTCAATAGATATTAGTTTTTAGACGTTTTTAGTGGCAAGAACTCAAAGTTGGCATTCGCAACTACGGAACCCTACACTGCGCGTGGTCCGACACGCACTTGCCCAATTATTTAATTGGCTAGCAATGAAACGTGATTCATATAAAAATAAAATCCTATCAATCTCTAAAACACGGTATATCGTTACAAAAGAACGCGTTTAATCCCAAGGGTGTGCAAAAATCCAGGACGAAAGAAACAAACCTGAAAAATACGGTCTTACGTTCAGTTCCCGGGTAGGCCGCAATATTAAAGGCGCCATTTGTCAGGATAAGGAGGCTGGAAGAAAAACTGGCTGTGTTGCCAACAAATATTCCGCCAAACTTGTTTTCGAGTTCCAGCTATATTAGATACGCTCGGTTGGAGGCGTAAGTGATTTTTTTTTTGGATACGACTTACGTCATGTTTCTAAGAATAGATGAACTTTATTATGAATATAACCGAAAGATGTGGAGGTTTTTCACTAATGGTAGGTATTTGTAAGCGATATAGTCCACTTTTTTAGTTTTAAAAGTGACCTTTTAGCTAGAGTTTGAAAAAAACTGCTACCGTTTACAATAAAATAAGTTTATTTGACAGAAAAACCCCTTGCGTTCACTTCAACAGCTAAACATAGGTTTAAAGAAATGTATTCTTAAAAAAAGGTACAAAATATCACTTACTTTATAACACTGCTTACATGCTAGTACGTGCATATTTTTAGCCTGTCGTTCGCAATTGACACAATACACACTTAACAGAATTACTAACATTTTGTTTGTTTATTTTACAATGTTTGAGAAATTTTAAGTGCAATTAAGTCAAGATCCTCAATTAAGTCAGCTTTCAAATAAAAAAAACCGCATCAAAATCGGCCCTTTCGTTGGCGCTACCATGCCACAGACAGATGCAACACATACACAGACATGTCAAACTTAGAACAGCAGTCTTTTTTTATCGAGGGTTAATTATACATCAACTATAATAACTTACTCGTAAGGCATTTAAAAGTTTCCAAGACTTAGTGAGTATTTAAATCTCAAAATAAATTTTAAATTAGATTTGCCCTAAATTCGTTTCAAGAACTTAAACAAGTTTATTAGCTCCTTGACTTTCATATAAAAATCACATAATCTAAAACTAAAAAAACTTGAATTCAAAGCCTCAAACCCAGCCTTTACGTACGAACTAATAAAATAAATGGAGTTTGCATTTAGACTTTATTGCTGTAGTAGGGAAAAAATTGGGTTTTTTTTTTTCTGGGAAACTGACACCACAACTCGGGAAATTTCCAACAAGTGTAGTTCGGAAGTTGGCCGTGGTTCGCAGTCGGCGCTGTGAGCAGCTTTATAGAATGCCCCCTGTTGGAAAACTAAACTTTTTGCCTAACTAAACAGGGCAATTTTGCAGTCCTATTTCACGGTACTTTTATATTCATAGCTTTATAATAACCTCCTTTTGCAGTTGGCAAAAAACTGAACCATCTTATTTAGTAAACCCGCTTCATTAGTTTTTTTTATGTTACAAAAATTTATTGATAAAATTGAATGATAGAATTGTAGAGCCTTTAACAATCTATTGTTTGGAAGCCTTACCCACGTCAATATTTATTTTGTTTTGTTTTTAGTATTTGTTGTTATAGCGGCAACAAAAATAAAAATGAAAATTTTAACTGTCTAGTTATGACGGTTCGTGAGATACAGCTAGTGACAGACAGTCAGACTGGCAGACAAACGAACAGTGGAGTCTTAGTAATAAGGCCTTGTTACCCTTTGGGTACGGAACCCTTAAAACTTATCAAAATCATTCAAACTCCTGTTGCATGCACACAAGTTTGACGATTTTTTCTACTTTATTTTTTTGATAAATTTTGTTAAGGATCTATTATTCCAAATTTATTCCAAACTTGTAAAAGTTTAACTGTTACCATATATCCCAACTTTTAAGGAAAACCCATTTTCTTTCTATAAAACAAATCGATTACCCAATCGAGTCTCCCGAACTTTCAAATTACAAAGTAAAATTCCCCGATCTTTTTGGGTAAGCCTATAATGTATTCATACTCGTATCCGACATGTTATGCCAATGCACGACTCGAAATTTTGAGGGAGGCCAATTTTCCAGGCGTGATGAGAATATGTGGAATTACCCGTTAATGTGAATCGTTGCCAAGCAACGCTTAGGGGTAGCCACACGCAGTTTTGCTTGATTAACTCTCTCGGATAGTTCACGAGAAATGAGTTGTTTGGCTGCATTTTCAACTGACTTCAAAAAAGAAGGAGGTTATCAGTTCGACCCGTATGTTTTAAAATTTATGTATCTCGGTATGTAAAATCGAATAGCAAAAACCGATATTAATGATTTTTTATTTTATTTTATAATTTACTATTAATTTGGTGAAAATCTGATGAGGGACTTTGTGGATACACTTTGTCGTTGTTATAGAAGTCAGTGGTTTTTAACCGGCTAAAGACTAAAGTATTCCCATAAAAAGTTTATCGAAATCGGTGGTGTAGTTGGCGGGTGAAGTCATTTATAGTTCTAAAAAAATATTTTTGTTATAACTCTAATGATTACAGCTTTTGCACGCCTCACAAGCGGAGCGAATGAGGTAGTGCATTACTCTCAACATCGACATGTCAAGCATTTTTATTTAACTTGCATGTATGTATGTTTTTAAAGTTGTATTTAACTTTCTCCATCAAAAAGTGTCCTTAGAAGTTAACAGCCCAGGAATCTGTCTGCCCCTATAATGACATAATACTGCATCTATTACTTCAGGGTATTTAACCCACTGCCCTGTTTTGTATCAAAATGAAATTTTATATTCAAATGTAAATCAGATGACAATGCAATATTTTATTACAAGAGCTGATCTGATTTTGGAGCCGAAAGGTGGCCATAAGAACCCTGTAATATAATGGATCAACCATATCGAGTTCAGGCTTGTTTGAATTGTCGTGATAAATACTTCAGCCTTACAATAAACGCCTTTACAAAGACTTTTTCTTTGTTTCAAAAAACTTTAATTAAGTAATTGGCTTCCAGTTATAAGAGTAGACGATATTGTACGAGAATTAACGCAGAATGTACTTTTAGGGTTTCGTACCCAAAGAATAAAAACGGCTTTTTACTTAGACGCCGCTGTCCGTCATCTGTTACCAGGCTTATATCTCATGAACTGTGATAGATAGACAGTTGAAATTTGTTCAAATTATGTATTTGTGTTGTAGCTATAACAACGAATACAAAAAAACAGAATAAAATAAATATTGAGTAGGCTCTCATAAAACAAACATGACTTTTTTATAGATAATTGTACTTAACCTTCGTGCGCTAATCCGACTCGCTCTTGGCCGGTTATTATTTATGTGCTGACGTTTAATCGGAATGTGATTTTGAAAAAGGACATTTCGCGTTATATTGATGAGTAGGTAGTTATGCAATGCGATAATTTAAAAATGAAACGAATTTACTAACAATATTTTCAAATTAGTAAAACATCTTAAAGAAACAACAAAAGATTAAGGGCATTAGATACATTCAGGGTGATGAAATAAAGTATAACAGGAATTGTCTGCCTAAACCAAAAACAATTATCAAAATGTGTAAAAGTCAGATTCTATGTTATCTATATCCTGTTCTACGCATGCAAATTCAAAGATAGTTTGAGAGTGTTAAAAATATAGTCTACAGCCAAATTAAATACAACAAAAAGAGATTCTTATCTTGAATTTGTCGTGTATTTTGTGATCAAAGATATTTTTTTTCCTCAATTTTTTAAGAATTTCAAAAGGCAGTTAATCTCCATTAATCCTTTGAGTAATCGATTAGATGAATGACGGCAGGATTAAACGGTATTCTTAATTTTTTTTTCCACTTTGTAAACACATTTTTATCTTGTCAAACTCTGTCGGATTTTACTAGGAACATAATTCTCCTTTAATTAAAATTGGCTTAGCTTAATTTCTTGATACTACTCAATATTACTTATTCTGGTTATTTAGATTTGGCACCCGTTCGCTTTTGATGTTATATTGCGATAACTTGATAAGATAAGAAAGCCGGAGTAATATAGTAGTCGGCCAATAATGTCTGTAATGAGTATCTAGTGCTTTCAGCGTTTTTTCATAGGAGTATTCGTCGCGAAACGCTAGAATCAGCAGCTTTTCTTGACGATAATTAATCTATATATAAGTATATCATATCTGTCTATCTGTATATCACGCTAGTCCGCCACCCAGAGGTTTTGCGTTCGATCCCCGGTTAGCGCAAATTGGAATTTTTCAAATTATCCTGGGTCTTGGATGTTAATGTGTATATGTACTTATATTTGTTATAAAATAAAGTATTTTTGAGTTATTATCCCACACCATAACACAAGTCTCGAATATTGGGCCTAGCTCTACCTGTGCAATTTGTCCGTATATATTTATATATAAAAAGCAAAAATGATTGACTGATGAGGGACTCCTTTGGCACATAGGTTTCTTATAAGATCTAGGGTGCACTAAGCAAGGATGTTACAAAACTACAAGATTAGTTAGGTCATTTTATTCGAAACTTCGCAAAAGTACTTCTGGCTGTGAATGAGTAGGTACGTACGTGTTTCAGAATTTTTCAAATTCAATCCTAGAGCAATGAAATGAAACGGGGTGACCTACTACTACCTAGGCCATGCTAAAGCCTTCCGTCGCTTTCTCTCTAGTAAATGGCAGGAACGGGAACGGGCGGAACAAAGTTCGCCGGGTCTGCTGTATTAAATCCCTAAACTATAATAAATATTGTAACATCATATTTTAAAAGTATTCGAATACTTTAACTTAATAATTCAGATGTTATACCAAAAATAAAAACGTAAAAAACATGAAAAATTAGAACTATATTCGCTTTCTAAGCGGACGAAGTCGCGAGTTTAAGATAGTCTTTTATGATAAGAAATAAACTATAATAAAATGTGTCAAAGTGCCTATTATGTGTAATGACAGTGAGATGACGCGAAAGAGGTCTGTCAGGATCGTAATAAGTGGAGGTCCATAGTCTCTACCTACCCACCCCTGTGTGGAACAGGCATGATAATATGTACTATGTATGTTACGTTCCCACAAAGGTCTATTATTTCAACTGCATAACGTCTACTGCTGGACATAGGCCTCTCCCAAGGACTTCCAAAATTACCGATCTAAAGCTGCCTGCATCCAACACTTTCCAGCGACCTTGGTCAGGTCGTCAGACCACCTTGTGGATGGGTGTCCTACGCTTGGCATGTACGTGTTCGCCATTCAAGAACCTTTTTACCCTCGGCCTCGGTCGTCGCGCTATGTGTCCCGCCCACTGCCATTACAACGAGCTAATCCGCTGGGCTACGTCCGTGACTTTAGTTCTCCTAAGAATTTCCTCCTGATTCGATTACGTAGAGAAATACCGAGCATAGCCCTCTCCATAGCGACCTTGAGCCTTTTTATGAGACCCGTAGTAAGGGACCAAGTTTCAGAGCCACACAGATTGGTTGTAAACCTTAGTCTTGAGACACTAAGGTATTTTGGATGAGAAGACACTGCGTAGCTTTCTGAACGCAACCTCCAAAGGCCTAATTACTATTTAAATATATGATTCTTTGACAAAATAAAAGTTTGCCATAATAATAAACATTACCAACAAGGTTCATAATATACCTACACAAAAAATACGTAATCATAAATCGGGGTATAACAGGAAGTTTATATGTTTCGCTCCATAGCAAATTGTATTGAAATAAAGGAAATATTCGAATAGTGAGGAAAAGTGATGACAAGGAAACAGACACAATTAATGAGCACGAAAAATGGCGGTGTTGCCATGGACAAAAGAAAATAAGGCCGTGTCATAATACAAATTATATACAAACGTATTATCAGGATTTTTCCTGTAACAGATAGATGCTACTACTAGATTTATTTCGAATCGTTTCTTTCCACGTACTTAAAAGGTGAAGACGTATTTTTTTGTCTTATGAAGAAGAGACTAACTTCTACACACAATAAATATGCAGTAGCATAATAATGACTACCTTTTATCCGCGACTTCGTCTGCGTAAATAAAGTCTATTTTTGTATAAAAAAATTGGATCATACCTCTCCTTTTCATTCCCTTAATAGATTATTTTTGAAATAAAATCTATCTTATTTCCTTTCCTGGATCGTGAACTATCATACTAATATTATAAAGGCAAAATTTTGTGTGTGTATGTATATGGATTGACATATAGCAGAAATGATGTAGTTGAAATGCCCAAATAACATAATGTTGGTAGACGATGCAAGTATATCGTATTAAAAAAAAACAAAAACTTGCAATAGATAGCTAGAAAAATTAAAATCAAAATCATCTAAAATGATCTTTATTTTAAAAGAAAAATGTAAACGTAAGGAATACTGTTAATTAAAATGAGCCAAAGGAAAGGTCCAAATTAGATGTTTGATTGCGGCCGGAGATTTATTTTAATCGGCAAATTATTGCGGCTTATTTCACCTTAATAAATCCCTATTTACACTGAATTAAACCGATCTGAAAGGTTTTTTAACTGACTTCAAAAAAGGTGAAAGGTTATCAATTCAATTTTTTTTTATATGTGTTCGTTACTTTTCAATTTAGAAAAAGACTCTCGACTTTCAAGCGTTCACCCCCAACAACTATTTAATTACTGAACCGATTTCCATTTCCTGCAAACATAGCCAAGAATCATAACAATGAATTCAGCTTTGCCACAGGCAGATATACGGACACGTCAAACTAATAACACCCCTTTTTGGTCAGAGGTTAAAAACTAAGTACATAATCATAAACAATACAGGTTAACATTAGTAAAACTAATTCCAGATCCTAAAAATATATCTACATTGCCGATCTATACTGGTAACACTGCAGAAAATAGAGGTTCTAAAATACCCGTGTCCCATATACATGGTGCGGCATTAAGGGAATTTAGTTGAATTACACAAGTGTTATTTAGATGAAGGCGCGATAATTCTGTTTGGTAACACTGAGACATTATTTATTCAAATTAAGTTAAGAGTACGTGCAGTTCCGACGTTAGCAATACTGTAGCCCGTGGTTAAAATTTTATTGTCTCCCCCACTTTCTTTTAACGCAAAATAAATTATGTGGCGTATGGTAATGTTTTTGGTTACGTCATGGAATGTAGAACTCCTTACATAATTTCATAATTGTTTTAAGTGTTGTATACACTTTTAAATTAAAATAATTATAAATTATAGAGCTGTTATTCCATCACTCTGAATAACGTTCCTGAATATATGTTTAGTAAAGTGGTTCAGTATCAGTGTCCAAAGTTTCCATATTTGCACTATATTATTAATCGTATTCACCGAGTGGTTTCCGGCAGAGTAGAATAGTGCCACTCCAAGTCCTCCCGTGGATGTCACGTAGAAGGCGAATTAGGCTAAGAAGCTAAAAAAAGCTTATAAACATCAATGAGGCCTCTCCAAGTCATCTGGCTAGCGAGGAAAGTGTAGGCCAAAGTCCTCTGTTCCAGTATGACTCTGGTAGTACAAAGAGGGACCTGCTCCTGCAGTGCACACTGAAAAGACCCGATGATGATGATGATATTATTAAACAACAAATCTCATGGATAAATAAAAACAAAAAAGAATTAAAACGAATAAATAGAATCTCTGTTGCTCAATAAGGTGGCATCCAGCATTTCTAGCAGCCGCTCCTTACGACAGCTGCCCGTGAGCGTTCGACCAACCGTGCCCTACTCTAGCGCTGCTGAATACGTGCGCGAATGAGACACCGGCCCTAGTGGGTTTTAATTTTGTTAAGTTGGCAAACGTGCGTGTAAACATGATCTCGTGTGTATGATTTTTATTTGTGATTTAATGTGGAGAGCATTCAGATTTTAATGAATCCTTGTGTTGTTTCAGGTACGTGTTAAGAAAGGGAGATGTGTGCTGGGAAAGATGAGTTTTAAGAATTTAAGCTGTAGAAGAAACTGGTTCAAGTTTTTGATATTCAGTTATGTTAACGAATATAAAATAAGCCTCTTTTTTAATCGATGAACCAACTAAACAAGAAAAAAGGATCTATCCGTATTATAAAATTCAAAATTTAAGCTTTTGATAAAACTTGATGATTTATTAAGCTCTACGTTAAAGCATTTATATTTGAATTTTATCTCTCCTAAAAATGATAAAGAACACAATGAGAGTCTTGTAATATTTTTAGCAAGCTTCGGAAAGAAACTAATCCGGCTAAGGAATTTCTCGTCACGAATTCGAAGGGTTTTACAGGTACAATTTTAATACCTTTTATACGAACTCCATACTGTGTAAAACACGGCTTATTTCTTGTGCTCAGAAAAAATAATGCAATCATTTAGGCACTTACAGACGATGATGACTAAAAATGCACACTTATTTTTATCAATATCGGAAATGCAAATATTCTTTACGCAAATGTGATTAACACAATATCACTAACCGGCATTTGCATTGATAATAAACTACCCTACTCGTAAACATCTTGAATTTGTAGACTTTTTTGTAGTCTACCCACATAATATATTTCAAATTGTATAGGTACTTTTAATTTAATAATTTTAAGGCAAGATGTGCGAATAAATAATTTAAGTAAAATTATAGTTGTAAATAGTTTATATTGTATTAATTTAGTGCAAAAGTTACAAAAATAATGTTATTATGAGGAAAAGTCCGCTGGCTGGAGGTTTCTTTGCAGCTTGATTGTGGCTGAAATAAGGACGTTAGAAGAATGGTTTTTGTTTTAGTGAACATAACAACTACAGATCTAAAAGTTAATACCAATTTAAATTTCATCGGACGTAACGTTGGTAAATATCCCGCTGGCGTGAGGTAAGTTAGAAAAGTTAATATTTCCGTTTTTAATACGGAACAAATTCTATTTTCAGCATAATTTAGTAGAACATATCCAGATCTAATTATCTGCATCAGTTATCAGTCTGCCAGACAGGTGATCCCGCTGGGTGTAGGCACATGACCAACTGGTGTCCGCGACTTTGTCTGCGCAGGATCACACAATATCTTTATAAATTGTACACATACATACATACATAATATCACGCCTGTAAATAAATTGTAGCCTATGTGTTATTCTGATGTATAAGCTATATTATTGTAAAGTTAAATTACATACAATATATTCAGTAGTTTTCAAACATCCATCTGTTCTTAAACTTTCACGTTTATAATATTAGTAGGATTAACAGAAAACCGAAATTAGCGTCAATTCTCTTTTTGCTCAGCCACGTCAAAGAATAAATTAATAAAAAAAAGTGTCAAGTCGGTCAAATGAATAAATACAGTGGAAGGGTGCCAACGCAAATGATACGGAAAAGTGAATAAAAGGTGAAAAAAGAGACAAAAGGCCAAGGGTCCGTCGAGTTATTTTTCTTTAATTATAACTGTTCGCCATGAAATGCTTACTGCAAAGGATATCGAATATCGGTAATTAAAACCTTGGGACCTTTAATGATGAGTTTTTGGGAAATTACACATCGGAAGGGTCGTTTTGTAAATGAAAATTAATTAGCAATCTTGTTGAGTGTACACAGGTATCGTCGCAATTTTCTTTAAGATAAACACTTTTGCGGTATCAATTTTGCGTGTAAGGTAAGCAATTGATACTTTGTGTGAATATTCTCCAGATACTGCTTTCTAAGAAACTGACCTCATGACTGTGAGATCATGTTTATTTATTTCTTAGGTATTAGATATAGCAAGACGTACCGACATCAAATTAATTTTCTGGTGTGCGGATATCATCAAGAAGATTTATAGTCACTGGAAAATGCAAACATTACTTTTAGCGTTTAAAAAAACAATACGACTAGAATTTTTACCCAGGTTCTGTAAATAGCAATTTGTTAATTAACATGCGTTCCTTAGAAAAAGGAACTTGCACGTATTATTTTTATCCTACCGTCCTTAATCCCCTCTAAGAGGTCATTTGCATAGCTTAACTGACACTATAAAAAATAAAGACTATGAAACAGGAAAACCTGCCTGTAATAACATATGCATTTAGACGGCATTAGAAAAATACTTTATTTTGGGATAGAACTCTTTGAAAATTTTGAAATGTACTGGATTATATTTTTTTTAAATAACAGTGCATACAATCGTTTTAAAATAATGTTGAAATGAGAAATACCAACCGCAAAGCCGAGGCTGACTACATGTGACATGGATATCAGTAGACAAAATTTTTTAGAAAAAAAATGTACTGGCTTTTATGTAAGTACTTATTGAGACAAATTTGTAAGCTCAAACTCGA
This sequence comes from Acrobasis consociella, assembly GCA_963555685.1. NCBI lineage: Eukaryota > Metazoa > Arthropoda > Insecta > Lepidoptera > Pyralidae > Acrobasis > Acrobasis consociella. The sequence continues at coordinate 10,925,085 of OY743122.1, forward strand.
TGGGGTTGCGCCGTTTTATTACAGGGTTCCTATGGCCATCTTCCGAATCCATCATCAATTTATTTATTTTTTTGTTTTTTATAGGAACAAATTACACAGATTGAGCTAGCCCCAAAGTAAGTTCGAGACTTATGTTATGGGATACTAACTCAACGATACTATATTTTATAATAAATACATATAAAGATAAACATCCAAGACCAAGCACAATTTGAAAAAGATCATTTTCATAATTGCCCTGACCGGGGATCGAACCCGGGACCTCTGGCTGGCGGACTAGCATGGTGACCACTAGGCCACGGAGGTCGTCAAAATCAATCATATCAGCTTTTTGTCGCAATAACATTACTTTGTCAACTGATTAACATTAGTTTATAAAATTTAATCTCAATCGGAAACCGGGAAGAAGGTCAAATTGAACTAGAAAAAATTGATTACAGACAAACAACGGGACAGATGCAACTAATTAAAAGCTTGTAGGAAAGATCATACCAATAAATGTTTTGGATTAGACGACGAATAAAAAATTAAGATAATACATACATACATACTATACATACATAGGTTGTTCAATAAATCTTGTCGTCTAATAACAAAGATTTATATTTTTTCGAAATAAACTCCGTCACAGTTTATACATTTGTTCATACGCACAAACCACTCATTTATCCAACTATCCCACTTTTCTTTAGGAATTATTTCAAGTTCTTCCTCAAACGCACCAACTAACTCCTCTTCTGTCGAAAACTTGCGGCCTTTTAAACGGTTCTTCACATATGGAAATAATCCAAAGTCGCAGGGTGCGAGATCGGGACTATAGGGCGGGTGTTCGAGTTCTTTGATGCCGGATTCCTTAAGGAAATGCAAGGTAACACCGGCTCTATGAGCAGGCGCATTGTCGTGGTGTAGGAACCATGATCGAAGTCCCGAGTTTGGTCATCGATTTTTCAGTTCTTCAAACAATTGGGGTAGGCAAATCTTGGTGTACCACTCACTAGTAACAGTCTTTTGTCCACTAAGCATAAAAGATTTTACTAATCCTTGTTTATTAAAAAAAAAACAGTTATCATTCGTTTCTGGACGGATTTGGATTTTCGAACTTGAGTCGGTTGCTCTTCATCTTCGAAGACCCATATTTTACTTTGGGGATTTAGTTGGCACATCGTAATAATAAATTCAGGTTTCGTCACCTGTGATAATTGAAATAATATTTTTTGACTGGCCATTATCGAATCGCTTTAGCATAGATTGCGCCCATTGAACGCGACAGTGTCTTTGTTGCTCATTTAAAATATGGGGTACCCACAGAGTACAAAGTTTTTTTACACTTAAATGCTTGGTCACAACGTTATGCAAGGAGGATACAGGGATATTTAACAGCTCTTCTAACTGACGATATGTGATTCGGCGATCTTCTCTAATAGCTTTTTCCACACGAGCTATGCTTTCTGGCACTTGAATTTCCGCAGGCCTGCCTGGTCGTGGGTCGTCATCTAGGTCATAATCACCACGCTTGAACTGCAAAAACCATCGTTCCACGGTCCTTACAGAAGGGGCTTCTTGATCAAACACAGAACACATCTCATCAAAACATTCTTGTTTTGTCAAACCACGCTTAAAGTTATAATACATAATAACACGATAGTCACGTTTGCTTAACGACGTCATCTCGACAACTTTGAAAATTTGCTTGAACTAATTTATTAATGATAGAAAGGCAAAATAAACGCGTTCAGTCTTGTAATCGATTGCACTTACTAATAAAAACAAAATTTGTCGGTTTATGCTTAGCGTGTGCAAACACGTCAAGACTTATTGAACAACCTGGTACATACTATACATACTATCACGTCTTTATCCCTAATGGGGCAGACAGAGCATTTTGGGTCTTGCGGCTCTATGCAGAGCCCAGGGCCGCAAGACCCAAAAGCCACTTTTAGCGTCATGGTGGGCGAGAAGATGGAAAAGCAATTAATACAGTGATGGGTTGCTAGCCGCATCGCCTGTTAACATGATTTGCATTTTTGCCCATTCCCTCGATCGGCTTTTACGATCTGCGTGGTAAGAGAAGCAGCTGGTACATTCTAAGTTTTTTTTTTCCAGACCAGCATGGGAGATTAAGATAATAGGATTAGGAAAACTGGACCAAAAAGACATCAGATAGGTTTGTAGTAGAAGTTTCTACAAAAGTAAATACTAGAACCGTAACTTCAAATTTCCACCTTAAGGAGTGTTCCTGCAATATAGTCCCAAAAAAACATAGGTGAAAATCTGGTTGCGTAACATCCTTATCACAAACTGTTATGTTCCGTGTACGCGCTTATCTTGACAAATGGTATACGTATAACGCGGTTGTATCTTACCCCAGAAGGGAGTAGGGCAGGGCTTTAGCGACCGCCCAGAACCGCAAGTAATAAAGGTGTCCCCTTACACCTTTGGAGATGCCAAATTCTTAGCTTGCCGGTCTTACTTTTATTAAACAGTTAAAAATGAATAAAAGTTTTATTAGTATTGCCTTGATAAATAGTACAAATAAAACGCAGTTAAATTGCGGTGGCATTATAGGTCGGCGCGTTTGGGCGACTGCTCAGACAAATACTTATATTAATCTTTGCCATAGACGCCGGTTATAAAGGTCTGTTGGACTATGAAGATGCAAGATGCTAAGTTATCTTTATGTTTAAACCTTTCAATAGAACACGTAAACAAATGTTATAAGTCGTAACTGTAAGATATAATGATGAACACAAAAACGTAACAACTTAGTTACTATGATCGAGAAAAAGAAACGAACGGTGCGCTTTATTCGCTAACGTGATTTACGTGAATCTTTTTTATTTATTTGCGCGCTGAAGTTTTGTGTGGGTTGCCGTGTCCACAAGTGAATATACCGCGGCTGAGATGACGACAATGTTAATAATACTTAAGATCATTACTTGGGTTCAAACAGCCGGTATATATTCGTACAATGGAGCGCCGTAATCTGCGACCAAATTGCAGACGTTCTAAAAAAAGGAGAGGTAAAAAGTACCCGTAACCGAAGGGCATGTATGAAGAGATTGATGAGTTTAGATGAAGCAAAAGAGATTTGTCAGGATCGTAGCAAGTGGAGGTCCATAGTCTCTGCCTACCCCTGCGGGAAACAGGCGTGATTTTATGTATGTATGTATGTATGGAGCGCCGTAATTCTGCCAGCCAGGGGCACTGATAGTGCTACAACCAGCATGCTCATCCCTATCCTAAGTATAATAAGACATTTATTTAACCAATGTAGGTATTGTGTTTCTTTTTCGTCCTTTATTTTTGCGGAACGCCCACGGTGCAAGCTATGATTATTTTGATTGTCATTTTTTTCTTTTTTAAAAGACACAATAGGAATTTGTTATTGCAATGAAAAGAGGATTTATCTTATTTAAAAGACTTTGGGATGTCGTTTCTATTAAATTGTAGTAAGCCGGTATCATTTCATTTTTGATCTTTCCATTTAAATTTTTTTAATATGGTAATTTCAAATAAACAGGGATGAGACCATTTTTAATGACATTGAGACATTTTCCCAGCAGGTCTAGCAAGTATAAAGTAATCCCTTTTGGCGAGTGTAGGCAACCAATTCTGTCCTAATGAGGTTTTTCGACGTTTCTTTTCAGAAATAGTTGTTCATTTCTTTAACAACTAAACAACAAAAATTAAACACATTGCAGGACTCGCGGCCAGACACAATAGAAATAACAATTGAATTACGCCCACAACCGTAAGTGTCCTGCAATGTGTTAATAATTTAAATAAACATTAATAATAAAGAAAAGGAAGACCAAGAACAAGGTGGTCGATTGAGTTGAGACTGTTTGATAGGGATTGGATAAGAAAAGTGAACAACAGAAGTGTTTGGTAACATAGAGAGGGTTTTTATTTACCCAGTAGTGGGACATAGAGAGCTAAAAAAAATATTATATGTACGTGATATACTAACTTGTCGACGTGAAGACCTTATTACTAAATAAATATTCACTTACCAGTACTTTCAGCATTGCAAAGCTCAAACAAGCTCAGAATTTATTTAATGGAATAAAAAGGGACGTCAGCGCCCTCTCTCAAAACGGCATATAAATCAATGATTATTGCTCACGTGTCAGTCGAGGTCGCAAAATGACCCATAAATTACCCCGCCCATAGCAGCAATAAGTATTTGACCTTTAAATATTTTCCGGCCACGCGGCTCCAGTAATGTTTATATCTTCCCTTTTATCTGAGGAAAAAATAAGTATTGCGAAGCGAAGGAATAATATTTTTTTCCGTAATAAAACTTTTTGGAGTGGTTAAAAAACCAAAATCCATGAAAACGATGCAAGTACTGCTATTTTCTTCATCATATTTAGCTTATCTATTTAAGAAAAAGTAATAATTTTAATTATGCATAGCAACTTGTGAAGGAATAATATCTTTTTCCATAATAAAACTTTTTAAAGTAGTGAAATCCGTGAAAAAGATTCAAGACATGCTATTTTCTTCATCATATTTAGCTTATCTCTTTCTTAGAGATAAAGAAAGAAAGAAAAAGAAAATAGTGTAGAAGTTTCTTGTAAGTCAGCTAAAACTGTAGCTCCAAACAGCAAGAAACACATCGTTTACAATGTCGCAGTAACATTCCCTCGTGTTTGTCGCCACTTTAACGTATATTGTTATTTATGGTCGTATTGTCCATGCCATAAATCTATAGTAGAATACGCAAGACGCCCCTGCAACCAAGATTTATTATGCAAATACGAAATGAAGTTTACAGGCTGTGTATGTAAGTATAATAGGTGTTAATAGATGTGCTTACTGTGTGTCTATATTGGTTTATAGGGGGTTAGCTAATTGGGACGTTATGAGATTTTTGATTTGAGGAATGTAGGTAGAATTTTAATGCTGCACAAATCAATAAATAAAATAAAGCTTTCTTCATTTTAAGATACAGATACAGATACATTTTCACGTGTATATCCCTGACGGGGTAGACAGAGCCCAAGGCCATTAGGCCCGAAGGCCACGCTTAGCGTGGTGGTGGGCGTTAAGATGGAAAAGGAATCAAAATAGTGATGGGTTGCTAGCCGTATCGCCTATTACCATGATTCAAATCTAGCCCATTCCCTCGATCGGCTCTTACGATCTGCGCGGGAAGAGAAGCAGCTGGTACATTCTACGTTTTTTCTTTTCTCGCAGACCAGCAAGGAAGCACTTCATTTTAATCGACTTTAAATTTATCTTATATGAATTAAGTTGACCACCTAACGGTATAGGCGTGAGGGGCGTGTTAGTTTTAGGGGGGTTACTCTTAGAGCGGTACGCAAGATGAAATTTACTGCGTTTCCGTGTTTCAGTGTCAAGCCACATTAAATACTATACTATAGTAACGTATGATGATAAAGTCTAATTTGGTTTGACATAGAAATAGGACGTCACTGTCGTTCGACTAACATATTAAGTTATGAAGTAACCCCCCTTAAACTTAAGAACTTTGGGACATTATCAGTTATCACAGAATTAATAAAAGTGACATTACGACCATCTTAGTAATAACTGTTTAAATGTTCTTTAAGAAATCTAATTTTTTGCCAAGATTTAAAAATAACCGGCCAAGTGCGAGTCGGACTCACGCACGAAGGGTTCCGTACCATTATCTATAAAAATCTGGTTTTTTAAGTATTTTGTGAATATTTCAAGTGCCGACTCGTTGCCATTATTGATGCAAAAAAATTGCGTTTGTTGTATGGGAGCCCCCCTTAAATATTTATTTTATTTTCTTTTTAGTATTTGTTGTTATGGCGGCAACAGAAATACATAATTTGTGAAAATTTTAACTGTCTAGCTATCGTGGTTCTTGAGATACAGCCTGGTGACAGACAGACGGCCAGACGGACATACAGACGGACAGCGAAGTCTTAGTAATAGGGTCCCGTTTTTACCCTTTGGGTACGGAACCCTTAGAAGCTGAAATGTATTTTGGTAGGGTTTGTACTCCCAGATCCCTAGGTAGGCCTATAGTACTTGGCATTCCATAGATTGACAATAACAAATTATATTTAATTACAATAAGAGGCTACATTAAGTTAATTTAATTCGAGACCGGCTTCATTATGGCTAATTACCGACTGATTGACCGCGCAATCAATCAACAAGGCTGTCGCAATTATTCAGTATTATCATAGATACACAACATACTTCAATAACAGTAATATATGTATATGGTATAACATATATATTTACTGATTAGCAGTTATGAGCACTGATTAGAAGCAAGGGCCTAGCGGGACGCTTTAGCGATGGTGATAAGTGTCATAAACTCATCAAAGATCTCGTGCCTCTCCGTGCTTTGGAAGGCACGTTGAACCGTTGCGCCTGACTGTCATCATGATGGCAACCAACAAGCAATCAGACACCCTAAAAAAATGAAATTGGCTTTACATACATGAAAAGCAATATTTTTTCAAAACTAAAACCAACTTCTCTCAGAAACTACACGACCGATTTTGATAAACTTTCTATGAGACCACTTTACAAGTATACCATTTCAAACAAAAAGAATTTTCGAAATCGGTCCAGAACATACATTAAAAAAATCGCGACGAAATGTTAACCTCCTCTTTTTTGAAAGTTGCTTAAAAAGAAAAAACTTATTGAGATTTATCATTATTAATATTATTGCCACTGCCAAGGGATGTCATTAATAACAAGATACTTACTGTATTTGACTTCTTATCACAATCAAACCGGCCAAGTGCGAGTCGACCCATGCATAGTGTAGGGTTCCTTATTGTAAACACTACTTAGATTTGATAGTTTTCCTTTAAACTTCGATAAATATACTGCTGCCGTGAATTTTTTCACGTGTCCATATACAACCCTTTAGCAGATAGAGGAGGGGAACACACAAACATTTACATTATAAAACCAATTATTTGAGGAACTAATCTCTAAATCGAAAAAGGGAGTGCTAATTTTTTTTTTTAATTTTACGAGCTAATAAGCTCGTAAAATTAAAAAAAAAACTATTTAACGACACCCCACAGGACAGGGTAAGTCGAGGAAAAAAATACTCCTGCTTAACACATACTTAACCAGCTAAATTACAGCTTTCTAGTACTTATAGTCTCTGACGTTCAGACAGACAGACATGGCCTTAGGGTTCCGTAGTAAACAAGGAACCCTTTGGCCATGTCTGTCTGTCTGAACGTGAAAGGAGCCAAACATTACATATATCTGTACATTTCTTACACAATGAGACACCAAATACAACGACGTTATTAGTTGGTTGTCCCACAAAAATTCCAAGCATGTAGTGTGTCGTCTCGTCACTATTTTATTGGGACGAGTCCCGTATTTATGATTGTGGCGTATCTCGTAAATCTAGGCGGGACGTGTGGGGTGTCTCCACGGATTTATTTTGTAGGACATTATACCAGATATGCTGTTTTGAAGTTTTGTTTTCCTAAAGTGGATCAACGAGGTGAACCGTTTCTGGAATAAAAGGTTTTTGGGTGACACATTGATAAAAGTTTTATATAGTTTATGAATTGGCTAAAAAAACACACATTATTAGCCGGTAAAGACCCGCGCGATATTATTAAATATCAACGTTAATTGTCTTACTATTGTGTCTGGTATTGGCGGTAAAGGAACTGTTAAGCGTTGCGGCCTGATTCTGATTCTGATTCTGCCAGCAACGCATCACTATTTTGATTCCTTCTTGCACCTTCTCGCCCATTATCAAAGCTCTGTCTTTATCCATAACGGGACACATTATGGATAAAGACAAAGATAGCACGTATGTAGTTTATGACAAAAATGTTGCTGAAAGTCCCCAAACATTTTGAAACCCAAGCACTCGTGTAGAGCAATTTCTTTTTTCAATGCGAGTGTGAGTAACGCGGCTAGCTTTAGCAGCCAGCGAGAGAATTTTATAAGTGCATGATGCTCTTTATATATGGAAATGATTAGCTTCTCTATATACCTACCTATCTAGGCCATAGCTGTAAATCAGTATTGCTTTCGGGGCAATGTTACCACTGAACTTTGACCTATTTGTCTTGCTGCATCACAAGCATGCAACTAATTGATTACCGTGTCATTATTTTTAGTCTTTGTAAGTGTTACTAACGTATGTACGATTTAATTTTGCGTATGTGTTGGTAGTGACAAATAAACAATTTGTCTATCTACAAGTAGGCACTACAGTAGTTAATAATACTTTAAACTTTACCCCACATTCGAAGCAGTCTAGCGAATCATCATAATATTAATCCTAAATTAGAATACGTTAAGCCAAATAGGGTCACTTGGTTGGCAACACGAGGGATTCACAGACAAATATCAACAGAAACTAATTCCGTATTACAAAGTTACATTACAGTTTTAACTTGTACGGTTTCGGGCCCGAATATGTTTATATCCTTGGAAACTGTTTATTAGGGTCACTCTAACTAAAGTACGTTTGACTACGTACGTGAGACTAATTCATTTAAAATCAGGACGTTAAACTAACTCTATTTATTATCCCTTCTGTTTTCGGCTATGGTGACTTACTATGTGTTCGATTACAAATTCAGGCTTTAGGTAGTAAGGCTTCGTTTATGTTCCTTGAGATGGCTGATGTAACCTATCTTTGCGGCAAACGAGCGTAAACAAAGGTATCTAAGAATTAACATTTATTGTTGACTTTATTTTAAACTTCAAAAATACTATTTACTTTTAACTTTAAATATACTTCCTGGTTAGGAAAAGACGCAAAATTAATGACAAATCAATTGACCAATGACTGAAACACGCATTTGCTCCAGATATTTCTATGATAATTTATCCACGAAGTGTAAACTATCGGTGTTATATAGGTGCAAATGAGAGCCTTTGTACCATCGATTTGTTGAAGCAATACTTGCATCTTCAAGAAATCATTGGTCCAGAGGGCTCTTCGATAACTTTTAAAAACTAAGTATAAACTATAGGTATCGATTAAATATCAATCTATGAATATGATTGAAAAAAAATATTGCCAAAAATTTGCTTGCTTTGCCAAATATTTGATTTGCAACAGTCGTATCTAGTACGGGCGGGAACGCGAGTTTGAATAATATTAAGGTCTGTCGCCGTGCCAGCCGCCGCCGTCGTGGCCTCTCGTCATAAATCCATACCATCGTGTGTGACAATCGGCACGAAACCTGACTTTAGTGCTCCAAATTTGCTAGATATAAAGTTTGGAAATATGCGTCAATGACCCAGAAAGACGTCGAGGCAAGCATTTTTTACAAATGGTAAATCCTACTGGGCTAGAGCTAGATAGAAGTTTTTTTTTTACATACATACATATTTTCACGCCTGTTTCCCATGGGGGTAGGCAGCTGAACTAAATTGAGTCACATCCAGAGTATTAGTATACAAGTAGCAGCACGTAAGTTTAGCGCTGAGTGAATGGGGTTACTGCGCATGGATACAGTACTAATTTTTGACTTCTGCGCAATAAGGGTCAGCGCTAGAGTTTCATGGCGCTACCAGTACCCACGTAGTCAGATGCCCTGACCAGGGTCGCTGGAAAGCGCTGGATGCAGGCCGCTCTTGATCGGTCATTTTGGAAATCTTTGGGAGAGGCCTATGTCCAGCAGTGGACGTTGTGCGGCTGAAATGATGATGACCTGTACCCACGACACAACTTAGTGACGGTCGCAGACTGTTGCTAACGTTCGCATAACACATGTCAATCTATCACCAACTGTCAAAATGCCTGCTCCCAGCAGGTCACTTAGTAGATCGGTCATTATAGAAATAGGCGCTGTCCAGCGACTTTAGTCGTCGTCAGACCACCTTGTGGGTGGGTGTCCTACGCTCCGCTTGCCAATACGTGGTCGCTATTTGAGAATATTTTTGCCCCATCGGCCATCGGTATATATCATTGTACCTTTTATAATTTTTTTCCGTGTATTATACTTTTTTTTGGGCGCACATAGCTACATGCTGGATTTCAACGGATGGACATAGAAAGAGAGGTAGACCGAAGACGAGGATGGAAAGATAACTTGGAAGCATTCGAACAGAATTGGAAAGTTAAAACCAGAGACAGGGAGTTATGGAAGAAAAGAGGAGAGGCCTTTGCCCAGCAGTGGGACATAAAAGGCTAATTAAAAAAAATATACTTTTATCTTGCAACCCACATTTAGACTATCTATATATTATAACTCAAAGGTTGACAGGTAGACAATGCTTGTCTATTGTTCTGTACAATTTGTATTTGATGAGCAATAAACCTCATATTCATAAAAATTGACAATCGTTTGCCCTGTTTTACTTAAAATATGTTTTGTCTCGTTTATCTATGATAAGTCAAATAATGAAAGGTGGAAAACGGACAAAACAAGTTTTAACTAAAATTGGTTATGAATAAGAGGGTAAATACATAAATAAATAAATATACCACCCATAGTCGCCTCTTACGACGAAAATGGTCACCAATCGTATTCTTCTCTTCTATCACCGCATTGCAAAATGAAACAATGCAACTTTATGAACCGTTTGCCACACATTAATTACGCCTGTTTATTCACAATCAAACGAACTGTGCTGTGCAATGTCTAACTGCAATTAATTAGTTTTCCATTTGTGATAGTCAATCAGTAAATGAGTTATGAAATTCACACTATCGCGGCGCGAATAAATGATCTCTGATTGCGATTTGGGATGTGAGTGGGAAATATTTGGCATTAAAAATAACCGGCCAAGTTTATTTGCCAAGAAAATTAAAAAAAAAAAACAACCTTCTGTCAATAGTTTTATATGTTAACGCCATCAAGTGATGATTGGAGAAACTCAATATATGTTCAGTGAAATAGACGTAGCGCCATCTATTATTTGCCAGGCAAATAAAAAACCCGACTTCTAAGCGTTAACCCCCAATAACTTTTAAACGGCTGAACCGATTTTAATCAAAGATTGCAACTACTAGGCAACTTGCTTTCACGTAAGAAAACCGTATCAAAATTGGTCTATCCGTTCGAGAGATACGATGCCACAGACATTAAAGTCACACTTATAACATCCCTCTTTTTTGTCAGGAGTTAATAAGGAAATGTCACTGATTGTTAAAACACAGCACATTATCCCTCGACTCGATCTCGATCGGTTCAGCACCAATTAAGTCTCAGCGAAAACTCTTGTATGTGTTTCAAATTGAAAAAGTTTGAATGACGTCCCCATCCGTATCCAATTAGTCCATGAATCTTACCCGATTATGCATGGATATCTTACAATGTGGATCCCAAATATATTAACGGAATCGCGTTTGACGCGTCATTTCCTAGGGCCCATCATTAAATCCGAGGTCCACGCACTAAGGGTCGCCGCTCACCAACCATGAATACAATTATATACCCGCCCGTTGTAGGATTAAATTCTACGGGCTGATGGATCTCAAATTCCAACAGAATGTGGAAATAAATGTATTCTTTCGTGCTATAAAAATGTAATCTTTCCTTTATGGCGGACGGAATTGGTTTTAAACTCTAGCATTGAATATTTGATTGTTTTAATACTTTTATTATTTTACGAGCTTGTTAAAAATGCTGTTTTAAAAGATGTGCTTTTTTTAATGGAAATGGAAATTTTACCCCGTTAATGCCTGTATAAAAATGTATGTGAAACAGAATACTTACCTAATAAAAATAAAGAATTATTCAGCAATAAGCAAGTTTCCTGGGTCAAAAATAAATTATTTGGCACTGTTAAAAGAATAAAATGTCACAAAATAATGTCACTTGTCATTGATCATATCCATTTTCAACGTGATTAAGATTTAATAATGCGGAAAAACTGATATTAAGAGCGCTATTTGACTCTAAGAAACTATGACGTCATTCGTTTTTATTTCATACAAATTCCATAGAAAATGTTTGTTTTGACGTTTAGAAAAAAGTGTCTGATTTGATTTGTTGGAAACTTCTTTATTGTAATTCAAAAATTATAAGTGGTAAATTTTAGTTACAAACTGAAAGATTGTGAATATTGAAGAATAAAAGATTTTTCAAAGTAAAAATACAATGTGGAAGGGACATAAAACCACGAGCTATACTAAATCACTATAAAGTAAAATAACAAAAAAAACGACGTTCCCGTACAAATTGCCCGGGCTCCTGCACACTGCATTGAAATGCCGGTTTTATTTTAGTTTTAACTGTTATTTTAATTTCATTATACTATAATGTTCTAGTGCAGCCCGTGGTTCGATATTTTACAGGTATGTCCCTTCCACGTTGTATACTTTTAACAAATGAAGAAAATCTTCTCCCAGTCAAACATACAGATACAGAGAGAAAAAAATGTGCGGTGTAAAAGCAAAATATTCTAACAAAAAATAGATTGAAGGTTAATAATTTGCGGAACTCGAGTTCTTTATTAATCTTATACCGTCTTATTATAAAACGCAGACTAACTTTGTTACTAGGTTTAAACCATTATCTGACCAAATCAAGTTGACATCTAGTAATATGCCATCGTCTCATCTGAAAATTTCAACTTCATTTGGTCGAATAGTGGTTTAAACCTAGTAACAAAGTTAGTCTGCGTTTTGTAATAAGACGGATAGAAACTACATTACATGCAAAACTCCGTGATATTTTCGGCTATCACGTCCGCAGTCTCAGCGCACCCTAAAGACTTGAAGTCGCATGTGACTGCGGCCATTGTACTCGGCCCTTTGTTCGAGAAATCAACATGGCGGCGCATTGTTACCGCCCCCTAGCGGTTCTTTGCGAGAAACTTTAGCGTTTCGGCTATGCGCCTCTTTGTGTTTTTCGCTACTATACAAGCATAAAATTATTCAGTAATTAAGAATATGAATACCGTGAATAACTGTGGAAATTTTTGTGTGCAAATTGCTTTCGTGCTTCGCGTGAAAGGGTGTATTGATTCAACTACTTTTGCTCTTTTTGTGTTACACTTTTGCATAAAGCTTTTTGAATTTTGTTAAGTGCTTATGTTATTCTATTCATTTTTTTATAGGTTGGGTTAGATTGTTTCCTGAATTTATTGATGTGTGGTTTTAAGCCTACAATGCGGCCATATCTTCTTATAAATGTCGTAATAGGCCATAGGACTTTTCTTGTGCAGCAACAGAATTCCCAAGAACAGTTGACCGATGTGGTGATCAGATTACCGTATGCCAGTCATTTTTAGGGTTTCGTACCCAAAGGGTAAAAACGGGACCCTATTACTAAGACTCCGCTGTCCGTCGATCCGTCCATCTGTCTGTCACCAGACTGTATTTCATGAACCGGTATAGCTAGACAGTTGATATTTTCATAGATGATATATTTCTGTTGCCGCTATAATAACAAATACTAAAAAAAATCTAAAAAATATTTAAGTATAATTCCTCGCATACAACAAACGTGATTTTTTGTAGATAATGGTACGGAACTGTACAGGCCGGTTATTTAAATTCTTCAAAAAGGCCTCTGACCAGCAGTTGACATTATGACAAGACACTAAAGATGTTTTATTTATTTATTTGTTTTGCTTAATTATAATTATATTTTACTCACTATACCTACATTCAAAATAAAATGTATATAAATATTTCAATACGGTTTTACTCACGTGGTGTAGTCGGAAAAGGCTGACTAGTTTCGATCGGTTAAAATATTTAGATCGTGAGTAAAAATATTTAGTAATGTCATCTCCCGTTGGATTTAATAATATAATAAATGTATCGTTCATGATTCAGCAGCTTTTTTAGTGTAACATGCATGCCTCATAAAATGAATAAAAAAGTTTGTGGCGAATTTCATGTCCGATCAATCACACCGGATGAGTCATAAGATGTTAGATAAGTGGAAAACGGGAAAAATATTTCATGGTAACGTATCGCGGATTTTTTTCTTCTGTAACGTGTATGATATAAAGGTATATAAGGTCTAACGAATATACTGAAATCATTTTAAGGTTTAATTCAGTCCACGTTACTGAACAACTCTCCCCAAGGAACATATATAGAAATATGAAAAATATTTTTTGGTCTCCCATACAAGTTGACCTATCAGCTGATCCAAGTTTGTATGGAAAGCAAAAAATTACTTTTGATGTTTCGATACGTGCTTCTTGGGGAATGTTGAACAGTATCATGGACTGAATTGACCCTTAAAACAGTTTCAGTACATTTTGTTAGACGTTATATAGCATTAGGGCCCTGCTAATTACTATAAAAGAAACCAAGTGTAAGCTTTAATCTTAGTTAATCTCAATCCATTTGCACTTACACGTAATTTGTATACCGGCAACGTAGTGCAAGCACGTAAAGAGCAAATAATTATCTTCCCGCATCTCGATGTGTGCTCGTAAGCGCTGCAGCCATTGGCTGGAAATCGGCGGGAAGGCTGCGGCCATAAATACAGCGGAATGATTAAGTGGCCAAATTGGCTACTTACCAACTTTAAGTTTTGAAGAAAAAATCTATGCTGTCTGGGATAAAAGAAAAAAGTGATAGCCTTAACGAGGTAGACGTAGTTTAGGACTGTAAGACTCAAAGGCTACGTCAAAAATAGTATCACACAAGTTATGGCCCAATGCAGACGACAGACTATCCGTTATGCACTTTTTAGTCTGATTGTGACGCGCAAAAAGTCCGGCGCGCGTCGTGTGCGTTACTGCATATGATTCCATGGGTTCTATCTTCACAGACTAAAAAGTGCGTCACGGATTAGTCTGTCGTCTACGTTGGGCATCGTTGCTTGCCGCATCGCCATTCAATAGGATTTAGATTCTCGCCCGTTCCCTCGAGTCAGAAAAAGAAGCAGCCGTTCTCTTTTCTCTCAGATCTACATGGAATGCACGTTACCAAGTAATTATAATATTTTCACATGTAAACGCTTTCACGTAATTTGAATACCGGCAACGTAGTGTAAAGGAAGCACGTACTTAAAGAGCAAATAATTATCTTCCCGCATCTCGATGTGTGCTCGTGAGTGCGCCGCGGTCATTGGCTGGGAATCAGCGGGGCAAGGCTGCGGCCATAGAGATATCTACAGAGTAATGTCCAGTAATCGCCCGAAACCATTACTTATAGTTTACGAAATATATTTACTCTTGAGTCCGGAAGACACAAAAAATATAAAACAGCATTCATCTACTGTAGCTTGCGTTCACACAAGTCTTAGGGTCAGTTCAGACAGAGCGGAAAAATGCCCGAGCAATCAACTAACTCATTTGAAGATAAGACCTTATTAACACAGCCTATAGTGTATAAAAAAGGTACATGTCAAAATGCTCGCGCGATCTTGAGACCATACGATTATTCTGTGTTTAAAGTTTATTTTCAAGTCTCTTAAAAAATTCTTTTCCGTTGCGCTCCTCTGAACTGTCAGAGTCTGATCCAAATCCAAAATTACGATATATTATGTTTGTATGATCCCTTCGTGTAGATGTTCCAAAATTACCACACTTTCATACAAACTCTTTCCACCGCAGTCTCATCATATCCCTAAACGGAACAATCTCAGAGGGAAGCGCAAACGACGTCCGTTCCTCATTTACACTGTACACTAATTCAGTCAAGATAGGTACGCAATTTTTCGCCCGTTACCCCTCCCCCCGTCGCGGACGTGATTTGGAAACAAACCAGTACAGTCGTGGAATACAGTATTTGTTGGCGCCAAGTCGAGCGAAGATCTGGGTGTAAGCAGTGTTACAGGAATCTTGTTACAAGAATAGAAATGTGATAATGGTCGCGGGTCATGCCTTTGCCACTTCTTTTGACATGCATTTGAAGGTGAAGTTAGGAAAGATTATGATTTTGTGATATGTGAGAATATTATTAATCTTTTTTTTCGAAATTACTAAACCTTTTCTATTAAATATTACAAGTCCGTTTAAGGTCAGGATCACACTGGTTATATCATGAATATAAGATGTGTAACGTTTGTTCCACAATAAAGATTTTTGATAATAAATCGGCTGGTCAACCTTTGTTTCATTAACTTTGAGAGCATTACAAGGATAATTTGATTTAAAATTTATACTATTTAGAATTTGAACCCACCATGTCTATCAACCTCCTAATGACTAATATAATGAATTCACGCACAACCGACCATATTATCGTGACTTTTAACTACAAACGCATAGAAACGATTTATAAATAAAGTATTTTTCATAATGTTAGTTTTTATCGTCATTCTAGAAGTATAACTTCTAAGTATCACTTCGGCTGATCTAATTCTGTCAGTAAAACTACTGTGGAACTTTACATATACTGAGGTAGTTACCTCTCTATTCAGACCTAATACAACTCGAAGATTTAGCGTCTACGGCAAATTGCACGGACTAAAACACCCATTGTACTAACTCGAACTCCTTACCGATTCCAATACATTCCCGAAACCATTCCAAACATAGCGGGGGATAGTTTATAACACTAGCGATCGGCCACCACAAAATTTACTGTACCCAAACGGCAACCCCTATAATCCAATTACTAACCAAGTTATTGGACGCCGTTTTCTCCATTCTCGTACAATACTAGACCCCATTCCATATCTGTATGAAGTAATTATTATTATACTATTGTTTAGTTGGCAACAGTAAACAAGGGGGCAGTGAAATATGCCTCTACTGCCCACCTTGCCAGATAATGACCAATTACAGTGCAATAACAACTTTATCTCCAACTGGTAAGACTGCTAATTGCTCGATGGACTGCGAGTGCGGTTAGCACGCGAATTTCACCTGTATAACGTAACATGAAGTCCTAGTGCTTGTAACAATATTCCCGTTTCTCGAGATCTTGAACCCTTACTACTGTTGTCATTTCTCAAAATCCTTTAACCCTATACTAATAGCGCCATTTGTAGTAAATAAATATAAACTTTGTTCCTATTACTCTGTGGACTTGAATAAAAAAGTCGTTTTCACAGAAAAACATATTGTTTGTTTGCTTGCTCCAAAAGAAAGTAAAAACTTATATATCTGATCTTCTTGAAGAACGCATGTTCAAACAAATGGTAGTAATTTGAAGTGACGCACTATAAAATATATCGTCTATAAACGTAATTTTTACATTCGCAAAGCCAAATTTTAATCCATTTCAAGATATACATGGGTCACATGGGCTCAAAAAGTGAAAATAGGTTATTTATCCGTGTATGTTTTTTGTAAAAAAAAAATATAGAACAAAAAATATAAAAAAAAAATTTTTTTTTGAAAACAGCTTGAAAATTTGTTTATATATCAAACAGCAATTAGCTTTTCAAATATAAGAGTAGGAGCGAGGTAGAGACACCTCACTATCTCTTTCTTACGCGCGAGAACTAATATCAGCTAGTGACGTCGAGAAGTAAATGATCTGACGTCAACAACTATTATGACATCGAAAAGGAATTGACAATTGAAAGTAATAAATAATATTTTACATTGATTTTTTATTAAAATACCGTATACTCTGAGAGACATAATATTATGTAGACGGACCAGAGAGGTATTTGGTTTTTGCGGCTCTAGGTTCTGCCTACCCTGTTAGTAATAAAGACGTGATTATGACATTATTTTCAAGAGAAGCAAATAGTAGGGGCTGTCTCAAGACATAAGGGTCAGTGAAATAAGGTAGGAACGGAACCCGATACGCGGCGTGAATTTATGGTCTCTAATTGCAGTCCAAAGGTAATTTGTCAGAAGGTCCTTCAAGTAATAGTGTGTAATTGAAAACCTTTGCTTGTTTGCACAAGGAGTAAGGTGTTTTTAGGTGAAAATACATACATTTGTGGGTATAGTTGTATATCATCATCATTATTTTAGCCGCATAACGTCCCCCTGCTTGACTCTCCCAAAGATTTATATTGATTTTGTTTTATTGAAGTATAAAACACACAAGCGTTTTTGTCGCCTTTTACGACAGGTTCAGAAAACGAAGGAGTAGTCTTTTTTTTGCGTAAAATTTAGTATCTAAATTAATATTATATACCTAATAAAAAAAATCGCCACGAGTGAGTTTCGAACTCACGCCCCTTATGTTTGTACATACCATATACATATAATTGTGTAAAAATGTTTTCATCATATATTATTTATTTGGTCACTTTTCTGAGCATTGTAATATTATCTATATTAATATTTTTAATTAGGTTTCTTAATAACATTCAATGTAATTTAATAAGATTTTTTAAATAATATCCTAGTCCTATGTTTATGACTAGTAGTTCGCCACGAACTTAGATCTCGCGAATATTATTCCAAAGGATGTGCCTCCGCTACCGGCGCTGATCGCCGAATTGGCTGCCGGCGCCGATATAACACGATCTGTGTCTGTAGTAAGATATGCATTTTTAAGAAAGTTGTTCAGTAACCCGGACTGAATTCACCCTTAAATAGTTTCAGTATATTTTGTAAGAAGATTTGTATTTTATATCCATTACGGCTCAGTCAGCTAGACTTCGCGAGTCATCCTAAACCCGTTCAAGTATAACGTATAAAAAAGTTGTTCAGACAAAAAAGATGTTCAAATAAAAAAAATGCGTTTTTATAATGGCAACAAAAAGTCTAATGACATTTTTGAAAATATTTGGGAATGGCGGATATACACACTTTTAAAATTTTAAACCGCCATATTTCCGCCATTTTGAAAAATTTCGAAAAACTGGCTCGACGAAAAAATTATATTTAGTTTCTGAATCTGTTTTCAAAATTTCATGAGAATCGGTTAAGAAATGCGACCTGTAGGCGAGAACAGACAGACAGACAGACAGACAGACAGACAGACAGACAGACGAACAAAAAAATTTTTGGCTAATCTCGAAACTGAGACGCTTTGCTCGCTCGGTCAATTAGATCGCCCGGCATCAATGTTATGTATGGCAACCAATGACCCCAAATAGAACCTAGCTATAAAATGTTATGGAGATATATGTTCAAATAATAGTATAACTAAGTAGCTTGCAGTTGAGTCGGTATCAAAGTGGCTATAGTAAACAGAACAAAGCTGTGGTCGACGAGAAAGTTAATCGTATCCAGCGGAGTATTGCACGCGCAACTTTAAGATTAAACTTCAATTGTAGCTTCTAGATGTGCTAACTTTGTCTGGTTAAGTATATAAGTATAATTATTTTTATTATTCATGTCAATAAGTAACATAATCCAAAACGAAATCAAAAAGTTTTTTATCAGTCTAATAATAAGTAAGTTATAAGCCTTTAATATCTGGTGGAAGGGGAAACTGTCGAGCAGGTGACCTTGGACTTAACAGTCTACAAAGCTTCAGTGTGCTAGCAACAAACCAAAATGATTCGAAGTCACGGTAGCACAACTGGTAGTGCACTCACTCACTTACATTAACGTAAGGGTCGTGGGTTCAAATCCGACTCATGGTCGAATTTTTTTTTTTCGACATCTGACGTAGATCCTTTACTGTAATTTAGTGAAAACAGTAATTTTACACACGAGTGTACAGGTTTATTAACGATGTTTCCTTCGCTGAAGTTAGTGGTGGAACAAGTCGCGCATGTGAATGTTATATGCTTTATTATTTTTTAAAGCGACAAATCCTAAAAACGACTTAGCCGATTTTAATCAAACATGGCTAAGAACCACAGCAAGGGATGAAACCGCATCTAAACTGGTCCTTCCGTTCGAGCGCTACAATGCCACAGACATACAGACACTATCGTCAAACTTCTTACACCTCTATTTTTTGCCAGGAGTTAAACGAACCAACTTTTTATATAGCACTTCATTTAATCTAAATGAAAAAAAAAATCTATACATATCAAATTTTCTCAAAAACTTTAGTTATACCATATACACGGTCTCTACCTGTTTCATACCCAGAACTATCATTAGTTCTAAACTAAAAGTTGTAGACACATCCAGCACCTATTTGCCGACAAACATGTTTGTTTCCGCAAATGCTCTTTGATATAATCTTAATGCGGCTCTACCTGGCCGTCAGCGAATAAACTTAGCAGACAGTTAGAAAACATTAATTTTACATACGACTGTACAGGTTTAATTATGATGTTTCCTTCGCTGAAAGTTAATGGTGGAACAAGTCGCGCGACGGTACTAGTGTGAATCCCATAAGTTCTATTCCAAATTCCTACCGAGCAGATAACTTTTATAATCCTTCATTCTTTTTTAAAGCGACAAATCCTAAAAACGAATAAGCCGACTAAACCGCATCGAAACTGGTCCTTCTGTTCGAGCGCTACAATGCCACAGACACCCAGACACAGGCGTCAAATTTCTCGCACCTCTCTTTTGTGCCAGGAGTTAAACATAACAAATTGTTATGTAGTACTTCATTTAATCAAAACGAAAAAAAAATATACCTATACATATCAAATTTTCTTAAAAACTTTTTTCACAAACTTTATTTCTATACCATAAACACGGTCTCTGCCTGTTTCATACCCAGAACCTCAATTAGTTTGAAACTAAAAGTTGTCGACACATCCAGCACCTATTTGCCGACAAACATGTTTGTTTCCGCAAATGCTCTTTGATATAATCTTAATGCGGCTCTACCTGGCCGTCAGCGAATAAACTTAGCAGACAGTTTATGGCAGATCCACACAACTTTGGCCTAACTTTAATTCCGTGTTAGTTATAGTTATAACATAGCCGGATTTGGATACAAGGATTTGTTTAGCTGTGAGTAAGCGCAGTGTTTAGCCATAAACTTAATTCTTTGATCCTTTAGAAAAGTTGTTTGTATTGAGAGCGAGTTAGTCTCGAATGGTCTTAAATGCAAGTAGTTTATGTAGCAACTCGTCTAAAACGCTCATTGTCTAAATCGCATGTCATAATAGGAAGAGATCTAAAAATTAATCTCGTCCAAAAATGAGGTGGTCTAAAGGAGTTAGTCTTGAATGGTCTTAAAAGCAACTAGTCTATGTAGCAACTCGTCTAAAACGTCGTACATTAGGGCTCTTACAGACAGTATATCCGCAACTTTGAAGTGCCATTTTTAAAACGCGGAGTCACCTAAATAAAATATAATATAATAACTAACATAACAAATACCCCACGCCGTAGAAACTATTGCAGGGACCAAAAGTAGGCAAAACTGGAGTTGCAGGTAGGCACACAGAGATGGTAGCACACACGACTAGCAAAAAAGTGACACAGAAAGTGTTGAATATACTAATTTAATTAAACAATAGTAATAAAAGATTTCAATGTTTTAATTATTACCTTACAGTGCCATCTTGTGACAAGGAAGAGAAATGATTATGTTTATAAGGCGATGGGTAGGCATGCATAAACCAATGGTTTTTAGTTCAAAAAGCAGTTTAGCAGTCACAAGTCATAGCAGTTCATATTATACGTCTTTGTCCCTATGAGAGTCAATGGTTTATAAAGTAACACACTATGTGAAATTCTAACTCAAGCTTAAAACGTGAGACTAGCGCTTAGGCTGCTCGGTTAGACTTATACAATGGTTAAGTTACTGTTTTTGTTTCAGGTACCGTCAAAACCTTCATGAGCCACCACAATGAACTTCTATAAAGGATTAAGTATATTTATATGTAATACTTACCATATGGTTTATGAATATAATATATAAATGTAAATAAATAGCACAGACATTTAAAAATATTTTGAATGAAAATACCTTATTTTAGCTAAACTCGTATCTGTGAAGCAAAACATTATATTCCATTGAAATGAAAATGCAAACATGATAATGCCTTCCAGAAACATATTTTTTAAAATTAAAAACCGACTTCAACACCCACTACACAATCGATATTAATAAAATTTATTGAGATTACTTGACAAATAAGCCATTTTAAATAAAAAAAGAATTTTTCAAATTAGTCTAAGCGTCTTCGAGTAAGCGGAAAACATACATACATTAATTATATAATAAAAAGATGTTTACATTCGGATTGATAACCTGCTCCATTTTTGAAGTCGGTTAGAAATACAAACTTATTTAATTTTTGCAGACTGTATCCAGGTATGTGCACAAATATGCAAAAGACCAAAATAGTTTCACAAATGGACTATGACAATAGTCGTAGCGGTATCTGCTACGCTCGTAGCCGCGCTACGGTACTGCAGCATCGTTGCACGTAGCTGCTACGCCGTAGTGCATTCGTAGCACTCGTAGAATGCTACATTAACTAATAGTTTTACATTAACTTACTCGTTAAATAAAAATGATTTGAAAACTACTTTTCTGACATCTGTGAATGTATGCCGAAAAGAAACAACGTAGTTTGTACTAACGGCATTTTCTCTCGATCATACCGTAAAAGCCGATCAAGGTTAACTGCATCGTGTCAGTAGGCGATAAAGCTGCATTATGCAATGCAAATATCAGGATGGTTTTACAAATGGATTAGATTACAATAGTCTTTGTACCTGCTACGTTCATACGAAAGTTTACTAAACTGCAGCATTGTTACATGTAGCACATCACTATGTCGTTGCATATTCGATGCACTTTTGAGGCCTAAATTACGCTATGGTACGTAGCATTCGTAGCACTCTAGAGAGCTACGAAACTGCCTCGCCATTTTTGCTCGTAGCTCATTGCTACGCTGTAGCATATTCGTAGCACGCTTACAGAGCTACACTATGCTATGGTACGAAACTGCCACGGCGTCATTGCTCGTAGCACATAGCTACGCTGTAGCATATTCGTAGGACTCAAGAGAGCTACACAGCTACACTAGGCTACGAAACAGCTGCGACTTTATTTCTCGTAGCATATTACTACGCTCTGTAGAATATTCGTAGCACTCAGAGAGCTACACTACGCTACGATCAAAACTGCAGCATCGTTATGTGTAGCACACTATCGTAGCATATTCGTAGCACTTAGCTACACAAGCGACTATACGAAACTGCGGCATGCATCGTTGCATTATGATTATCATCATCATCACCATTTTAGCCGCATAACGTCCACTGCTATACATAGGCCTCTCCCAAGTTTATTTAAAATGACCCGATCTAGAGCTGCCTGTATCTAGCGCCTTCCAGCGACCTTGGTCAGGTCGTCAGACCACCTTCTGGTCACTATTCGAGAACATTTTTGCCTTATGGGCTGGCATTGGTTCGTCGCGTTTTGTGTCCCGCCCACTGCAATTTCAAAGCCTTTAAGTTAAGTTCTTCCACGAATTTTCTCATTTCTGATTATGATAATATTACGCAGTTAATAAAATCTAGGTCTATGATTATATTCAAGTGTTTTTATGTATTTGAATATACAAAAATAAATACTATTGACATACATATTATAGGTATATTAAGATAAGAAACAGCGGAAAAGCGTACTCCAAACTCCAAAGCACATATGAGGATTGCGACCGAGTGTATAAATATATGTATGTATGTATATACTTCCTTACCACAATTCAGCAATGGCAATAACTTGACAAATAAGTTACTTGCGTTGGTATCTGAAAGCGATTGAATTCGGAGCTGGAACTTAGTTAAGTAAAGTTCTAAGCAACGTAAGACTCCACTTGATTCTGAACTAGGTTACCTAATCTTAGAGTGACTCTGTGAACTTTGCCATTACTTACATGAAACAACTTAGGGTATTTGAGTGAACTAACAGGGTAGTATCAAGGGTCAACAAGATTTTTGAAAAAGATTTTTTTTTATTGTGAGGCCAAAGTACTTATTAAGACAAATGAAATAAGCCCAAACTCGATAAAGTTGCGTCGTTTTATTACTGAGTTCTATCGACCACCTTCCGTCTCCGTGATCAGACCCAAGGCATAGTCTACTATAAAGTGCTCATCAAGATAAATCAAACATGTTCTCAATGTTAAGTTGTATTATAACTGGTTTTTGTCAAATATCTCCCAGCTCCATCATCAGAAAGCTTATTGACTTCCTAATATTGTATTGTCATCTGACTTACACCAGTATGCAAAATTTCAGCTTGATCGGTTGAGGATAACTGGTTGAAAATTAAGTTGCAAGATTTGACCTAAACGAACATTCATACATTTAATTTAGGGTGTTAAAAAATTTGATAATTATTTATTAATTTTGTATTTTTTGTCAACAACAACGTATTCTCAAAACTTAGTATCTCAAAACAATACTAAACAAAAACATTTTGCATGATTAAAATGAACAACCTTGTTTTAATAGAACTCGAACTTAGTTTTATCTTGTAATCCCACCGCAACTTTTCACTGAACGAGTTAACTTTAAAGATTTTCCCGGGAAAAAAGGGAAACCGGGAAATAATGGCGATTCGAGAACTTTCGTTATATCTGATGTAGAAGTTTGTAGGCGGCATCTTTATGGCTCTTTGACATGATAGCGTTTTTATTATAGAATGAAATTGCTTGTTTGTACTTTATACTATAGGTACAATTGACTTCGACCTCTATTTATATAGTAAGCTGAATGAAAAGGATTCAATTAGATTAGAATAAATTATTTGGTACGGTAATGACCATCGCCTTATAAACATTTCTCTTCCTTGTCACTACTTCAACAACCTTCATGGTCCTTACTTTGATGGGTGGACAAGTGGCGTATATAAATCACTGTCTATATTTGAATATTTTTTTTCTCAAAAGTTATCCCTAGTGCTCAACATTGTTTTGGCCTGAAAGTCGAACAGACACACAAACATTCTTTAACTTCTGCGATAGTTGTAAATATAACTAAAACTTTTATTGCAAAGGATTTTTTATTGCAGTAGAGAGAATGGACCCATGGGGACCTGAAGCTACATTATTTCTTAAGGACATCAGGACGCGCCTTATTGAGGCAACTGGTGATCATAGAGCTGGCAGCTATTTCGCTCAGCGTATAGCGGGGAAATGTAGCCAGTATTTGGGGTACGTTGCCTCAATGTGGTGCGTTGGAAGAAATATTTTTTATAACCTATTTATTTTGAATGTATTATTGTTTATTTGTTTAATAAAGATAGTGATACCAAAAAAAAAGATTTCTCCAATACTCTACATTGTTTTGGCCTGAAATTCAAACAGACACCCAAACATTCTTTCACTTCAGTACTTACTCGATGAGTTATCCTTCTTTGTCTCCATACTGCGACGCCGAGCGTCTAATTGTAGCATTCGTTAATTAGTGTCGAGAAAGTGTGAGTGATTGTGTCAAGTGTCTTAGCTCCCTGGCATTACGGCTTTTGTCACTTTCGGCACGCGTGCGGGGGAGTGAATTATTAATTTAAGGCGGGCTTAAAACAATTTCTTAATCATCTTTACAAACTAATAGAAAAATATTTTTTAGGGCTCCGTGTACAAAAAAAAGGAAAAAAAAAGGAACCCTTGTAGGACAGACGTCTGTCGGTCTGTCCGTTTTGCACAGCCAATTAGCTCCGAATCTACTGGACCAAATCAGGTGAAATTTGGTAAGATGATGTAATCCTATGACTCAAGCACAGATATACAAAGTAAATGATTTAGTTATTAGATTCAGGTGTTACTTTGCAGAAGTCAAACTTGCATACTATGTGATTTGGCCGATGGGGCAAAAGGTTCTCGAATGGCGACCACGCACAGGCAAGCGGAGCGTAGGACACCCACCCACAAGGTGGTCTGACGACCTAACCAAGGTTGCTGGAAGGCGCTGGATGCAAACCGCTCTAGATCGGTCATTTTGGAAATCTTTGGGAGAGGCCTATATCCAGCAGTGGACGTTATGCGGCTGAAATGATGATTAAGATTGTGATTCCGTCACCAGTTAGTTCATGCAAACTAACTATTGCCGGCCGGCGCCCACCCACTACTGTTAGTCCTAGCGTACCTGCCACCAACAGCCCGTGTGCACCCGGCACCAACAGCCGTCTCTTCCACATCGTCATTTCAATCGCAGCCACTGAACTGGACCTCACACCATGACTGTCCTAAACCTTCTCTTTAAATCCTTTTATCTTCCTGCTGGTCTGGGAGAAAAGACCAGAAAAAATCTTATCTTCCATTGTGATCTGGAAGAAAAGAATAAAATTTAAATGTACCAGCTGCTTCATGTCTACTTGTCTTCATGTAATTGGCGATGTGCCTAGAAACCCATCACTATTTACCCTTTTCCATCTTAACGCCCAACATTACACTAAGCGTGACCTTGGGTGTTACAGCAAAAATGTATCTGTTATCATCATCCGAGCGTATTTTCCCGGTTGCATCCTCAGCAGTAATGTTTCAGAACCCGAGGTCCGCTACCTAACCAAGGTGATTTGACGAGATTACTGGTTCTTACACAGAGCGACTGCAGAAGCTCCGCAACCTAAAAGGGTAAACCAGGACCAATTCTCGGGTAGTTTGATGATCAAATGCTAGATGGTTTTCGGGACCCACAGTTGTATATAGGTGTTTTTCGAAACACGGAATCATCTTTCTTTTCGGTTAATCAGGTGATTCAAGGCTGCAATGTCCTACCCAGACTGGAACCATCTTTTCACAAAGTATGCTTCCCAGTGGGATTCGAACCCATGACCTCCGGATAACAAGGCAAATTACTTGACCACTGGATTGCCTCCGTGGCAGTCAAAACATGTAGATGTTAAGTATCTTTTTAAATCAATTCAGAATATATTACCCCACACGTGTTATACACAAGATATCGTTGATAACGTCACATTAAGATTTAATGCGTTGTCAAGTGTTGTCTGTAATTGCAGACATTCCTTAATTAGTCTGAAAGTGTGAGTGATTTCGTTAAGTGTCTACAACTTAAAGCCTCCACCAACGAACCCGAAAGTGGGGTCGTAGGTGGAGGGTGGGGAACGTCCCAAATTTACGTTTTACCCATTTATTTTTAATAAGAACATACGTTGTTATTTAAGAAATATGTTATTCAACTTAAAACTTAAAATAAATAAATATTGTTACATTGAATTTTGTAATATTAAGTTTAACATTAACGTATAAAAACCATTTACTTTTCCTTACAACATACGTTGTAGCTAGGGACATTATGTTATTTAACTCAAAGAAGAAAAAAACGATACTTTTGTAAAACAAAATATACTTATAAATAGCCGATGGCCGATGGGGCAAAAAGGTTCTCGAATGGAACCGCGTACTGGCAAGCGAAGCGTAAGGCGCCCACCTATAAGGTGACCTGACCAGGGTCGCTGGAAAGCGCTAGATGCAGGCCGCTCTTTATCGTTAATTTTGAAAATCTTTGCGTAAAGCGTATGTCCAACAGTGAACGTTATGCGGCTGAAATGATGATGATAACTTGTAAATAGGTATTCCAATATTAAAAATATATACCAAGGTGTCGTAGTACACACTATGAGAACGAATTTCTTCACTGCAAAATCGAAAATATTTGTACAGATAAAAACTATTATATTTTTACGCGTCGGTCCCGGTCACTGCCTTTGGTCGTGACCTAAAACCATGTCAGAGGTCTTTAAGGCGGTTTATAAACTCTGACACTAGTGTTAATCACTAACACACACGATAAGAAAAGGAGAAGACGCGTTATGATGCAGAGTTTAGAATCAGATCCAATGGCTAAACCTAGTGAGGGGTTGGGCTTGTAGATGAAAAATCGTTAAAATCCGTGATAGCAAAGACTTATCCTCAATCTTGTTGGTTTATAGCTGGCATAAAGAAAATAATGATGCACTTAAACGAGGATTATTTTGCCATTCTGTAACATTTTGTATAAACTTATGCTTTTAAATAACCCTTTGTAAGAGTTATACAAATCTGCGCTTTGTAACAAAGCTTAAGAAAAACAAAATACTAATGCATTTTAAATAATGTAATGTTTGGATGAATTATGTATAATTTTGCGAAACTAAAAACTGAATTCAACACCAAACTATTTTCACAACCAATTTTGATAACATTTTGGAATGACAAGTACTTAAGTTTTTTCAAAAACAAAATCCAATTTCGTCCAAACGTTTTTAAGTACCTAATCTGGGAATATACATAAAAAAGGATAACATATACATTTGAATTGTAGGCTGAGTCACTTAACCAAGTGCTGAGATTTTTTTTCCAAGGTGGCTGCCAGTCTCAATTGCATCTGATTTTAAAATTCAATATGCAAGGGTTTTATAAATCGTAGAATCCAATCCTAAACATTTTTTGGAATTTTTATATAGCGCCTAGATTTTAGAAGTTCAGCTCAATTCGTACGCAACGTCCTACTGTAACGTAAGGGTAAAGCACCCAGCGGAACTTAACTCAAAATGAATTCAGATTTTGAGAATAAGATACCCGCCCACACATTTTAATTACTGACTACAGTTCACCTAACTTTAACAGCTGCACGAAAATCCGCGGGCTGCTTGCAGCTCGCACAACGCCCGAAAGGCTAGTTTGAATGTAGACCTCGTAGCAGAAGTAAACCTCTTACTAGCTCAATGAGTGTATTCGTCGCTAATAAATATTTATTTGCTACCAAAGATTTTTTTACATTACTGCTTCACCTAATATTCGCAACTTTTTGCGAAAATCTATTCCAACGCATATTATGTTCACACATTTACAAAAGCCCTATAATCGATAACATACAAAACATTTTATCTTTACGTTCAGATCCTCGGAGGCCATACAACGTAGACGCGGGTGTTCCGACACTTTCCAAATCGATTTAGTCGTTGAGACTCCGAGTATCGATACTGGTTGGAGTGCTATCGATGTTTCGGTATTCCTTCCTCAGATATCCGATGTACTGTGTAATGTTACGCTGGAAAACGAGATAAAATGTGGTTTTCAGTGTGTTATTTTCACTCAAAACTAGTATTTGGATGAGAGCGTAGTGATAAAACTTTGATTGCGAGTAATATTCTGTTTTCTGTGAGTGTCAACAAAACTGTTGTCTAATGTCGAAGCATTATACCTACATGGCTTAACGACTTATGTTTAAAGAAGGCTAGGACCAGTACATTTTCAAAACATAAAATATTAATTGACACATCAATTTAAAAATAAATGCGTTTTCTACAAAGAAAACCTGGCAGAAAAGAGACTTGATCCCGCAAACAATCATAGCGACCATAAGTCGCTACTTGCAGCCCGTTGGCCAAAAATCATCATCATCATCATTTCAGCCGCATAAAAGCATGTAAAAATACTAATGACTTTACACATTACCAACCAAAAACATCCCCAACCTAAACATAGCCATGATTCATGAAAAACATGTGCAAAACGAAATTCATGAAACTCGATTGCTTCCAAATAAATGCGGATTCGATCTCGTTGACGAGTTAGTGATTTATATTCAGAGGCAATTTGGCTCTTTTATGGCGGCCGCGTCTACAGATGTGACGGGCACAAGCCGGGTTTTAAGGTTGGCGCATGTTTTGTAACAGATATGTTTGCAATTTCATGAGATAATATCTCATTATCTAGGACTTTTTAAAATCTTCACTCGATATTTATATGAAATTAAAGAAGTAATTTATGCGGCTGAAATGATGATGATGATGAAAGAAGTCATTTGAGACTGTGTTGATATACGTTTTCAGTTCTTTCAAAGATTTAAAATCCAAATAGAAACTTATCAAAAAAATGCAATTCATCAATCTCTCCCCTACGTCTCAACAAGTTAGGGTTTATCTATAACTAGGTATAGCCCTTAAGAGGGTTCAGCTTTTCGCACAATTAAGCACTGGCTTTCGACTGCCATGGAGAGCTTCCTCCCCTTAACGATGTGCGTTGATTAATTCATGGAATATAAAAAATGGAGTTGATTACACATTCATTTTTGATTTATAAATGAGATTCATCAGTGTCATTAACAAAGTTGGCTCATGCATTGCTTTACCGGCCTGGGCCAGGAAAGTAAGTATAAAAATGAATTCCTGGCCTGTTAAAAACAAGAAGACAAGAAGAAAGTGTATTCAGACTGTCAAGACGGCTCTGCAGAAATGTAATCTTTCTATCTTAATATTTTATTTTGCTACACGGGATACGATATAGTGTTATATGACATCCAAAGGAAAAGATAGGCAGTCCCATTTAAGGTCGGACTCCACACGGCTTGATACCATTATTGTAATTGTTTTACAACAATAGTGTTATTACACAGCAGGCCTACGTTCCGCCTAATGATAAATGACTACCACAGCAAACAAATGTCTGCAATATAAGAAGTGGCTTCATAGAAATAGTTTCCCTTTTTTACAATTTTGTATGCAAATTTACTCCTTGTCCATGTATCTTTATGCAACCTGCTGAAGTTCATACGTTTGTATGGAATAAAACCAATATTATTGTCGCATTTAACTAAATATAAACAAATACAATCCCATTGTAATTCGACCCCATTCCGGGAAGCGCTCATTACCGAGTTCCGGCCCGACATCTCAAGTGTTGCAAAACAATACAATTTCGCATAAAAGTCGCCCGTATTCAATGAGTCGGTTTTATATGACCTAGCAACCGAGCTCACCTGGTATTGTCGACTATTATTTACTAGCTGTTGCTTGTGTCGTTACCCGCGTTGTCTTCTTACATACATACTTATTATCACGCCTGTCTCCTACAGGGGTTGGCAGAGACTATGGATCTTCACTTACTACTATCCTTACAGACCTCTTCCGCTTCATCTATACTCATCACTATCTTCAAGCATGCCTGCCGGTTACGGGTCTGACTTCTCCTTTTCTAAGAGCTTCTGCAATCTGTTTGCTGTACGTTCGTCGAGGGCGACACTGATTCAGTCTTCCACTCACATTCGCTTTGAAGACCCTTTTAGTAAATCTGCTTTCATCTATGCTTTCCGAACCATCTCAACATTTTTCTTCCTCTCGTGTCGAAAGCTCAAAATAAAATATTTTTTTCTCCAGATGGTTGCCACTTTTACAGCGTTACACAGATCACGCTTAATGCAGTTGGTGGGGCACGATGGGTAGGAGAAGAGAAGGGATCGGGATCCTCATATTTTTTGGCATAAAAACTATCTTACGTTATGCAAAATGTGTGTAATCCCTTTACTTTAGACTTTTCGATACAAACGTGTCTACGTTTTATTTAAAAACCACATGTCATAATTCGGTAAAAAAATATAATTTTAAAGAAATTGCAACTATCTAGGAATGGCTATCTAAATTGGGCATGTTGTTTCGAAACAAAACGTAGACTACGTTTGTATAAAAAAGTGTATTTTGGTGTAAGGTAAGGGAACTCTAAAATGCCAAATCTTATGCCAATTCATTCAGCCGTTTTGGCGTGAAAGCAGAATAAACATACAACCTTACAACATTTTAAGTAGGATTTATTACCCTATCTACACGCCTACCCCCCACGGGAAACAGGCGTGGTGATATGCATGTTTATTTACTGTTCATTCTTCGCTTATTTAGAATTCTAAAATTCTTCTAATTTAAAGCTCGCAAAATGACTTGACTGCGGAACATTTGACAATGGACTAGTATAAAAACAACGGTAAAACAACTGTACATGCCTGCTATAGACAATGGAGCTGACTGTCAATCTTCAGGGATGAGGCGGCACCTGAAGAAGAAGAAATATTCTAGGACCTCACAATTTTTAATCAACGAGTTATATCGTCATTTCAGCATCTGTTTACGAAATGAACAAATTGTAAGGTTACGTAAACAAAACAGTCGATTATTTGCCGATGGCTTTGCGTGTTAATTGGATTAGTGAGGATGAGTGTCGCGTCATTGTTTGACAATTAAAAAGTGTATTTACCCCAGGTATTTACAGACAAACAGATGAAACCACTGACGTTTTGTGTGCAGTCCATAAAAATGGGTAATGACATTTATTTTTAAATTCTCCTTTTGTTTCGACAGTAATCTGTTTTATAAAGGTAATTATTTTGCATGTAAAACTTTTAGAATGATGGATTAAATTGGAAATAGCAAGAGAAAACTGATAAGTCATTATATAAAACATATTGAAAGGAAGAATAAAAGGTAGAATAGGTCCAAGGAGACCAGGAAAGAGTTATGTGGACCAACTAAAAGAAATGGCAAGGGTCCTGACGTAACAATGTCTAAAGAACAAAGCGGAAGATCAAAAAGCATGTCTCATACTTCACTGACAAGAGAGTTGTTAAATAAGGTGAAAAAATCTTAACAAAGTTCAAATACGAATATATTAACATTAACCAGAACAATAAATGCAAATTAGATGGATTAATGTCATATATTTAGTATGTATAGGGTTTCGACAGGGTAACAAAAAATCGATCTAGACATGTATAATTTTTCGAGAGCCTCTCTTTCTTGGCATTTTCATCGAGCAAAGCTCGGTTGCACAGGTACTCTAAATATAACACGGTATTAAATACCACTTGAGATCCGCAGCGACGTCTGCATCTTAACAAAATTCAAATACGAATACATTCAGATTAAACAGAACAATAAATGTAAATTAGATGGATCCTTAATTGTCATATTCCTTATTTGAACGTTACCGAATATCCGATGACGCATCTGTTTCGAGTCTTGCCCAATTACGAGTTAATGAAGTGAGTCGCTCTACTCATTATTGGACTGTTGTAAGGAAACTGGTTTAAGTGAGAATTACGTATTATGTTGTCACTTTAAGTAACATACGTAATACGTAATTCTCGTGTACAATTGGATATCAATTTCAATGTGTTGTTGTTGTATTAATCATTAATTTAAAACTGTATTTACCAATAATGAAACATACGAAAGGCAGCATTCTCTACCAGTCAACCTTCGGAATAAATTGATAGTTTTGTGTGTAACTTTGAATTACCTATACTATATATACCTGTACCTATCTGTAACGTCGAACAAAATAAACTGAAACAATTCTAAAGGTATATTAGGTTCGAACATGTATTATACTTCATCATCATCAGGTTTTTCTATCTTCAATGCAGGAGCACGACCCTCTCTGTACTACCAGTGACATACTTGGCCAAAGCAGCCAGAGGATACTATATACCCACCTATATGGGCTACATGTAAACATGGTAAAATTTTCTACATTTTAGTGAAAGTCGCACCAAAATCAGTCCACCCTAGTTAATCGAATATAGACAGAAATATAGGTGCGCGCCAGATATTTGTGTAGGCTCGTCGGGGAATGGAACGGATGGACCGATGGATTAAAGCCAGGGTTTTCTCTAGCAAATAAATAGGTGGTGCTACGGACCTCAATTCGACTATGTAGGTCCGCTGCTCATCATTAGATGGAGATCTTGCAAGTCGGGGATTTTTTAATTTGCTAACAATAGTTTAAAGTAGTTATTTAATATAATTTTGGACACCAGTAAATAAAGACGAGAGACAATGTAACTCTAATTTAAAATCCCTTGACCAGACTGGCCTCCGTTCGATTCCAACACGTCTCTCACTTCATTAAATTTAGCCCAAAAGTTCATCGCGCTGATTTCATATTCAATTTGGTCTACAGGGACCCGCTATAAATTTTTTATGGCATCATAAAGTACGCCTGTGAAGCCTTCTATAGACAAAATGCTGTGCGCTGGGGATTTCAGTTGTGTGTTGTATTGTATTTTCGCCCGACTGCGTCAGAAGTAGGGTTATGTTTTTCGAGTGTATGTATGTACAGGACGCTCTGCAGCCTAAACGGGTTGATAGATCTCGTTAGATTCGTCTTAGTTCTGGGTGTTTGTCTAAATATTTATTTGTTATAAAATATAGTATTATTGAGTTAGTATCCCATAACACAAGTCTTAAACTTGTTTGGGGCCTAGCTCTCTCTATCCGTGTGATTTGTCCGTACACATGTATAATTATATTTATTTATGATTCTGAGTCTGATATTGAGTGTACGTATAAAAAGACAGTTGGTTTTAAAAAAAAAAATTAGTTGTGGCTTGAGTATTAATATTCAAGAAAAGAAAATCCCTAGGAATCAACAACACTGTGTCCAAAGTATATAGACATTTAGAAGTGATTAAATTTGTACGTAGACTTCAGTATCTCTGCGAAACATCTAATTATCCGTGTAAACAGTCGCTTACACGGGCTTTAGAGTTCCTCAAGTAATTGTGAGTAACTTTGTTACGGATGTTATTAGGGCTATTTACACTTTATTTGAACACAGTTACATTACATTTAATTAGCCATTTTGACTTTAAGGTGACAGCCTGTCGGTGTTTTATTGGGTTCTTGTTGTCTTTCGAAAGTGAAACCTAACCATCCACATCCATGCTATCCATATTTCCATACTTATATTATCAAAGTGAAAGTAACTGTCTGTCTGTCTGATACCGCTTCACGCTTCATCCACTGAACCTATTTTGAACTTTGTTATGGTGTATATATCCATACCA
Organism: Acrobasis consociella; assembly: GCA_963555685.1. Lineage (NCBI taxonomy): Eukaryota > Metazoa > Arthropoda > Insecta > Lepidoptera > Pyralidae > Acrobasis > Acrobasis consociella. The sequence goes on from OY743122.1 coordinate 10,959,309, forward strand.
AATTTCATGCCAAAGTTCCAAATCCGGGGAAGGACATAGGAGGAATAGAGGCATGTCTACTTTAACTTCACTGATAAGAGCAAGTCTTAATTAAAAGAAAAATATATAAAAATATATTTTAAATTAAAATAAAAATTTATTTAAAAAATAACCATGTCACAAATCATTAAAGAATTCGCTGTGTTACGAATTAGACCAAATTAAACTCAAAAAATATTTTAACCACATCTTCTAGAGATGTAAAGAAAATAAATACATTTTTACGTCTTTATTCCTGATAGGGTACACAAAGGCCACGCTTAGCGTAATGATGTTCGTTTAGATGAAAAAAATGAATCAAAATAGTGATGGGTGCTAGCCTGCATAGCCAATTAACATGAATCAAATCCCGTCAATTCCCTCGCTCGGTTTTTACGATCTGCACGAGAAGAGAAGCCTTGCAATACATTCTATGTTTTTTCTTTTCTTCGAGACCAGCATAGAAGTAAACAGTGAACATTTTCGTCGTTCCCATTAAGACGCAAGCAGGAATATATCAGGTTTCCCGCGACAAGCGCAAACTAAACCAAGTTTAATGAATCTTAATATCAGAAGGAGGAGAAAATATTTCAAGATGTTGCCGCTTTCGGGTTAATGTAGCGTTATAAGATAAACGGCATGATTACGGTGAGATCACGAGATACGCCCTTATTTATAGCCTTTTAACCCTTCAAAAGTAATGCGCGAAATTTTATACTTTCAACGCGCTGACTCTGTTTTTTGCCCAAGGGGTAAAAACGAGAAGATTCCGCTATTCGTCTGTCTGTCACTAGGCTGTTGAACCATAATAGCTAGACGTACAGTTGAAATTTTCACCGATGATGTATGACTGTTGCCGCTATAATAACAAACACAGAATAAAATAAATATTTAACTAAGGCTCTCATGCAACAAACGTGTTTTTTTTTTTTTGATAATTGTACGGAACCCTTAGTGCGCGAGTCCGACACGCACTGACCATTTATTTCTCTATAGTTAAACGGAGCAGACTTTGAAGCACCAATAGGATCACATACAGAATATTATGTTACATCCCGATAAGAAGACATGGTATAAAAAAACTCACTCGAACAAGAATTTTAATTTTAAACTATTAATTAATCTCAAATATACTGATATTGTAATAATGATGGGTAACTCTGCTGTGTAAGGTGATTAGGTGACGTAAGGCCAATGCATGTCAACATGTTTATATGGTGTTGAAATTTTGCATTTTCGTGAAAATAGAAAAGCTATACCTCAATTACAAGAGCTAGGTGACAAAGTCTTCTAAAGATGGTCGGTTCAACCGGTAAGGCAAAAATTAAGGGTTAATGTGTTTTTTTATTAAACAAAGTATACTCTTCATCTTCATCGGATTAACGGCATTAGGGAGTTTGTATAAAATAATTTCGACGATGTTTTCACTTCATTAATTATCGTAATTGTTTCCTCTGTGAAAAATCATTGCGTAATATTTTATGAAAATTTTCGTTGTATTTTGTTATTTTTGCAGTAAATTATGACAATTTGTTTAACAAAAAGTATAAGAAGTACTTTATAAACAGTCTACAAATTAAATAACATACTATGTCTAGTGATGTTGCGATAAATAGAATTGACATAGGTCATCAATGCTGTTTTAGAATATCTTAAACAACTACTTTGATGTGATGCCATGCCTTTTAACAAAAAGTATAAGAAGTACATGGCTGAAAATTTAACAAGTGCTTAAGAGCCCGCTGTAATCTTTTTGCACGCTGGCAGCGGGCGCACGCACACAACGACATGCCGCTCACACACACAGAGCTACGTAGGCGACGTAAAGCGCGGTGTAGCGCGCTCGGCGATCATTGATGTTTTTTGGTTAAATATACTGGTGGTACATTATGTTTTGGTGCAATAAAGATTTTCTAACTTACTAACTGTTATAAACTAACAGATATTATTCAAATTTTGGTAAAAGTTTTATTACATAGTAAATGCCATCCTAATTTAAATGCGAGTAATAATATATGAATATTAAATCCTTGAGTGCTTTGGATTACGGGTAAGTAAAAAATATTATGATAAAATAATATGATAAATCGTGAAGGTGATAATAATGGAGACTTCTATTCTTTAACTTATACCTTTAAACGAGCTACTCTTGTAGGTATATTTATTTATTTATATATTTATAAATTTCGATGATCTCGAAAACGGCTCTAACGATTTTGCTGAAAATTGGTATATGGGGGTTTTCGGCGGTAAATAATCGATCTAGATTAGTCATATATTTGGGAAAACGCGTGTTTTCGAGTTTTCATGCGTTTTTCTTTTCACGCAGAATATAGTCGCTAATTTTTCCGCACCGGCCGCCATCCGTTTGGCTCAGCGGTTAAGGATGCGGACCGCTAGAAAGAGTGTTATAAGTTCGAATCCCACTCGGTGACTGTTAATGAGTACTTTTGTTTTTTTATGTTCAAGTTTATATATAATTTTTTACTTTGTATTGTTTTTAGACAAGTTTAAAATGTAGTTAATGTTTGATATGTAACCGAGCAAAGCTCGGTCACCCAGGTACTTTAGCAGAGTTGAGCACGCACATTATTTAATTTGTATAGAAACTTAAATAAGGCAAGTTTTAGCAAATAAGGTAGTGCAAAGTATTACTTATCATTGATTGTAAGCCATATTACTCCGTATTACTCTCTACATGGTGATTTTTCAATGGTTTTAGTGCCGAAAGCCACTTCATAAGGATCGTTATTAATACCTAAATAGCTAGTTAAAATAAAAATTCAGAAACAAATAAAAATCGTGGGATCAATTAGTAGTACCACCACCTGGCCGGCCCGACAGAGTTCATCGAGCTCACGCGGCAGTTTTGGTCAGGCGTAACTACTATTAAGTATTACTTTTATTTAAAACTCTTAGATCTGTTGTAGCTAATAAGTATCACGATTTGTAAACAGTATTGGCAGTTGTCATAAGTGTTGCTAAATTAATAAAACCTAAGTGGAAGTCGATTGATACAGTTGGTACGTTCGTACGGTCGGGTATCTGTGGCAAGTTGTAACGAACAGATGGATATTTAAAAAATTGGCAGCACTAATTGACCGGTTGGTGAGAATTCATTCTGAATAAATAATGAAGGTAGAAATTAAATGTCTTTGGTGAAAAATTTTTTACAAGCTTTCTGGGGCATTGACGGTGGAGATAAACACGTGTCATGGAATCTATGCGAATCTTTTATTTAACACTACGTGGTCTCGATCAGAAGTCATTTTCGCAACATTTTTGTCTTGTCATACACAAATATGGATAGAATAATTTTTTTACACGATGACATTTTTTTCCAAAACCAATGAAAAGTCAGCGTGTATATCGAATAAAAAGGAGTTTAGGGAGGTAGCACACGGTGAATTCTTTGGTAGCTATGCAGTCGCTGGTCATAAACCGATGGAGAATGTTGCGATGCAGTAGCGCGTTCATGAAACACACGACTGCATCGCTAGATTAGAAGTTGCCTTCCTTATTATCGAATAAAATAAATAAAACTGTAGAATTAAGAAAATTGGTATAATTTGTCTGAGTATACATTTAAAAAGTACACATACAAATCTGCTTGACAGGAAACGCTACTTTTGCTTCTGATTTTCGATTAAAATTATTGCAGAAAAGCCTCATGTTAGCACGCAAATCTGACTACCGTTTTAAACCTTGCGTGCTCAAAACAATTATTTATACATATAAACGGATTTCGATGAAATTTAGCACAATGATGAGAAATAGTGTCGCAAAGCTACTAGAAGTAGAGAATTCCAGAAGAATTAGCAAGTTCTAAAATAATGTGGAATGTTCTAGAAGTTTATAGAATAATCCAGAATGATGAAGAATTAAAAAGAAGGTTGTGGAATGTTTGAGAATAATCTCGAGTTCACATCGGTCAACCAACACTAACATTCTAAGTCGGGGTGACGGAGGGTCAAGCACATGAATTTTCTAGAAATATCTATTCTCGTACCTTGGCAGGCGTAGATAAAAGTGGTGAGATAACTTCAAAGAGATTTAACAAATATTATCGGCGCGTAACCTATACGACTTCAGCGACGAATTTTGGACTATGACTGCATGAAGACTTGGACAATGGACGTTTCGAAGACCATATTAGTGTGTCAATCTTTGGTTGCATAGTGAATAAATTCCCTATGAAGAGTGTTGGCATTTTTTTCCAAATCTCAAACCCCACTTTCGTAACAATAGCTAGGATACTTATTGAAGGTACAAGCACGTATTAATTATAATATAGGGCTAATAGCTGCAGGAGTTTCATTGAACGACATTTAGGCGGATCGATGATTTCCAGTAGTAATAATTTATGATAAAAATTTATCAACCGGTCTTACATTTTATTTTCCCAAATCTCATCGTCTCGCCTGATAATTTCAGTTTTAATTAACAAATCAGGTCCAGTCTAGAGACCAAACTGACAAACGTCTTGTCTAGTGACTTACTTAAGCTTACTTTTTGCCTTTTGCAGAATTAGTGGCACCATAGTATTTATTTTTCCGATTCACATTATCAACGTTCTATTTTTAGCTCGTTTGCCGATTCTATTTTTTTTTAGTCTGCATCCTCCAACATAATCGGAGACTGTATTCTCCAAATTAAAGTTTTTACTAACAAGTTTTTGGAATAAAAATGAATTTAACTATTTTTTATTGATTTTTTGAAAATTTGTTTCATCTTAAATTTGGGGTGTGGAGGACGGCATCCGGTGCCAGCACTCAGCTGCCGTGCTACACTCTTCAAATGAGTACGGAAAATTAAATATAAAAAATCTTTCAATAATTATGTTTGGTTACTTAGACGATATTAGTGAAATCGCATTTTCATGTAAACTGAATTTCTTAAAATGGCCTCTACATCGTGTCCCTTTCCACCGCGGAGCAGACAGTGCCTACGCATATGGCTTAGGGCCACACCAGCGCTGAACACCACCGCCCAGCGATGGAATGGGAGCAACATCTTCATTTCAGAAATACGTGGCAATTAGGGAGAACTTGATAAATTTTCTATTTCTTTTCAAGTTTGAAAAATTTATCCGATAGCCCATTATATTTACGACAGTAGTTCAACGACATAAATAAATTACTATAAGTAATCAAGTTTTCCAATGATCAAATCCTATCAGTCACTCTATGGTTTGCGCACGTCATCGCACAGTGACTACGAGGCCGGCGTTGGCGCAAAGAAATACGTCCTCTCGCTGTAAGCGCTGCGCGCGGACTGCCGTCGGGGAGTAAACCGCATCCTATTTAAATAAATTTTTATGCGATATGATTTTATTTTTTTACATTATTTAAAAAAATATAATTATGATGTGTTAGGCATATTTAAAAAGGGCATGAAATGGCGTTTGTAACGTTATTTTTATTTTTCTAAAATAGGAGCTCAAAACACAAATACAAGCGACTTTATTTACATCGATTTCGGCGAAAATTACGCGACTTGTTGATTTTTTTTCCTTGTGAATTTAAATAAAACAATGAAAAAAGCTTCACTCATGTCATAAAATACTTATTCAGCTATATTTGTGTATTTTTTTTACCGGGTGTTAATGATTAAATCATTTGAAAATCTCGAAAGCCCCGCCACGCGTCTTGCGAAATTTGGCAAAACGCACGTTGGATTCCAGTGAATTATACTAAAACAAGCAAGTTCATAGGCAAAATGGTTCACTCATGCTAAATAATATGATATTATCTTTCATAATATATAAATAAATTTAATGATAATCCTGTAGTTTTCTCAAAAACACGACGCAAAGTTGAGTGAAATTTGTGAAATTTAATAGACGGCCTCTTAAGTCTCAAAAAATAATATTTAATTCTGTGTACGTACGAACTTCTATACCTTTCTTGTGAGTAATTGGCCTATATTCTTATTCGCCGGTTGACTAGAAAAGATTCCATTATGGGATAAGTCCGCCTTTGTCAAATAATTCTATTGTTTTTGTATGTAATTGTGTTTTTTCATAGTACAATAAAGTTATTACAAACAAACAAATTTAGGTTCTTTAAGACATTTTTCTAATAGTAGCTGTTTTTTTAAGGTTTACTAGTAGATATAAAGTTACACACTAAAATCATTTTGCCTTACAATGTTTTTAGTAATCCCTCCGAGGTTAACCTTTAGACTTACTGTATTAATTTTAAAGCTAGTTTCAGACCACACGAGCTCACTCCCGTTTCTCACAGCTTAGCGCTGCCTCCGAGCATTACCCGTTTAATTCTCCTACATGCTGAAATGCATCTAATAAAGTGCACTTGCAGTGCGGAGAGCAATCCCAAATAATATGAAATTATTATCATACCGCCTCTACGCGAAATATAGAGGACCCAGAATGACCACTAAAACTTGAAATTAAACAAGTAATTATTTAAAAAAAACTCGCTTTTATCTATAGCAATAACCTAAAAAGGTTAAAGTGCTCCTCAAGACAAATAAATCGAGTCCTAACTCGGTGGGGTTATGTTGTTTTATTGTTACAGAAATGCTATGACCACCTTCCAGCTCGGTCATTAAAGCAGCTCTATGACATCATAATATTGCATTGACACTTGATATACGTATGTGTCCAAAACTTCAGCTCAATGGGAGACCGGAAAGTAGGTCAAATTTAATTTGCAAGATTTGATTACAAACACAACGGGACGGGTGAAACACAAAACAAATATATGTCATCCGAAAGAATGATAATCATCTAATTTAATGAATTTGAATCCTTTTACTTAGACGATAATATCTTCTGCAGAGATGTTGTGATACAATTATTTATATATCTTAGATTTTTGAATGACGTGTGATAGAATGAGGACAATCATAAGCAAGGTATTTCAATTATCTACTTAATGAATTACTTAGAACAGTATAAATCGGACTGATATTTGCATCACAAAGTCTTTTCTTTGAATAAGATTTTTAGCACGAAATTCCTGCACGGGTTTCCATCACAGGTAAAGATGTCCAATAGTATTTAAATTGCTCTATATATCGTTCTTAGACCAGTCCAACACAGCTGGAAAATTTAACTTCAGTAATTTTGCGTACCGTCTACGCTGCTAAAGCCAAGTGCTACATCTGTAATACTCGTTATTTTGAGTTTCTATTTCGCTACGGTTGTCTCTGGTAAATGGCAGGTCATAGTGCGAGAAACAGCGTTTTAGTTTTACTGCTGGAATTCTAATGTTTTCGGAATGGTCCAGTCTTTATGTTACGAGTAGGTACATAAATGCAATTATTATACACATAGCCTTATATATAATATACCTATATATATATAACGACACAAGAATAGTTTCTGTTATGTTTGAGGCATCCAGCAATCAACTTCCTGCGACTGAATGACCACAAATAAACATAGAGATGTTTGCGACAAATAGAATAGACATACGTCATCAATGTTGTTTTAGAATATCTTAAATACTACTTGATGTGATGCCTAGCGAAAAGATAGTACATCCAAGTCTCAAAAAGTTCTTCATTTCGACCCGGCCGTGCATTGGACTCCAGCATAAGATGTTATGCAATTTCAAATTACCTGGTCCTTGTCGGGCACAGCAATTTGGTTTGTTGCGGTCGTTCTTGTATGACAGTCATCAAACCATGTCACACACACGAAAAAGTAACAAAGAAGTCTAATCAGAGAGACTCAAGCTATCGTCGGACATACTACATCACCATCGTCATTATCATAATGTCGACTTCTCTCTACACTGCTAGAGCCTACTTAGCCAGAAGATTTAACCTCCATCGCTGACCAAACGGGTTGGAGAATTGAGAGTCCATACTGATGTTTATAAGCTTAGATATAGGAACTTAAATATTACAAGTTAGCTTGCTACACTTGCACCCCTTTTCCAATTTTTCAACATATCCCTCTAACACAAACTGGTAAATAATGCATTAGCATTAAGTGACTGATATCGATTCATTTCTTATGGGTCAACCACTATAAGAAATGAGTCGATATCAGTAAGATTGTATGTAATAATTTCAATAATTAAATACATACATAAATACAAACGCAACTTTGTTCGCTCATTCAATGCGACAAACATGACTTCCGCCCCGCTGCCGCCTATGACTGTATGGTCTCCTCTAATCATCTGTTTATCTAGCGCTTCCATGCATACGCTCATAGTCACTATTGTATCCGTTTAGTTTTGTCAACGTGCGCTGTTTAGAATTTTGAGCTAGCGTTTTGTTCGTAAACATTCCTTTTCATTATTCTGGAATACCGTTATGCTGTTCAAGCTTAAGTCACTGGAGCTAAATGGTTTCAAATATTATAATTGATTCTGGGAAGTGACAATATTTGTTGAGTTTAGTTGAGTAGAGTCAAAAAATTAAGGTATCCTTCTTGGTGTTAGACATATTTATGTGCTTTTCTTTTTTTGTTACGAACCAAACTTTTGACCATACCATGGAACTTATAAGATCCCAAACATTTTCTGCTTTTAAATAAAGATTTGGGTTTTTTCCCTGGTCAGGTCAAGATGGAAAGTGATCTTTTTCAGATTGACCCGGGTCTTGGGTTTATCTATATACACGTATTTGTTATAAAATAAAGTATCGTTGAGTTGGTATCCTATTACACAAGACTTTAACTTACTTCGAGGCTGGCTCAATCTGTGTGATTTGTCCGCATACCTACAAAAAAAAAAGAAATGTTTAGACAATCTCTTATAAGTGTCTGGGATCACTACGTGTGCTTATAGTTTCGTATTTTTGGCATCTAGTTCCATAGTAAAGGTAAATATAATTGGATTAATTTCTACAAAAATTCAACTCTTTCCAAGAAACTATACAAACAATCTCTAAATCTGTCAAAGTTGAGCTCAAACAGAAGGCTGTAACTCATAGAAGTCGCCCCGAGCGCGGCGTCGCGTCGCGTCGCAACATCGCACTTTTGTTCCTACCACTTGACCCACATCCTCTACGTGTCTCCTGTAACAGGAAGCCAACCCCTCCCCCTCGCCCCGCCACAACCACAGCAAACAAAACCCAACCTTTCACCCCCCGACACAAAGATCAAACTTCCACGAGCAATCACTCGACTCAAAAGCGACTCCCCACGCAATTTAACACTTTGTTTTTCCTTCAAACATGGCAGAATATTCAATGTCGGCGGAAAATGAGTTGGATGTTACTAGTTAGCGATTTGCCACTCACTCGCTCACGTAATAAGTTTCATATTCAAACGGCAAGGCGGGGTTTGGTAATGAATTTTTTATATGGTTCAGCCTACACTAGCGGCAATAATACATGTAATCTAAGCAGTACTTGACTCTCGATCTGTGTATTCACAAACGTTGGACGTTAAAAATTCATAAAAGGGTTACGAATATACCTACTTGTGTATTTTTAAAGGGAATGAAAGCGAGAATTCTTGTACTGGGAATCAGCTGGGAGAAAGTCGAGTAAAGCCGACTGTAAAGCTTTTGTACACTAAGGATTACCGCCACGTGGAGGAAAAGTCATTCCGAAATATTTTTATTTGTTGGTATGTATTGTGCAACTTTTACGTACTTAGTTTCATCTTGAGAAGTAAATTAAGAGAATATTACCTATGTATGTAAGTAGGCAAAAAACAATGGATAAAGTTAAGTGACGATTATAATCCATCAATCGCGACCCAATTAACATACGTTGATCCAACAGCGAAAAGTGTGTGTATTTTTTCAACTACTTAAAGTTTAATTTTGAAAGAGATTAACTTTTATAAAACAATCAAATCAAAATCTAAATAACTATTATATTATCAAAACATTGCTTATGAATTTACATAATTACCCAAGTTATTCACAGCAGTGCCGGCGAAACATAAAATACAACCAAGATTAAACACAGTCGTTGTATCTCAGTCTTTAGAACACAGGTGGCCGAATAGCTATGTATATCTATAGTACTCGCTTCTTTATCCCCAATGGGGCAGGCGGAGGCCAGGACCGCAAGGCCAAAAGCCCACTTTAAGTAAAATGGCGGGCGAGAAGGTAGAAAAAGCAATCAAAAATTATGGGTTGCTAGACGCGTCGCCAATTCGCATTTTTTTTTTGTATTTTATTTTAATAAGCAAACACAAGTAAGGTGACTATCACGTACAATTTCATCAAATTTTACAAAATATATAGGCACTATTATATAGATCGATAACCAAAATCGTGAAATTTTGCCCATTTCCTTGATCAGCTTTTACGATCTGCGCTGAAAGAGAAGCAGCTGGTACTTTTTTTACCTCGCAGACAAGCATGAAAGAAAACACTAGTAAAATACAAAGCGTGGATTAAACAGTGTCAGTGTGTCTCAAGCTTAAGGGCGCAGGTGGCCAAATCCACCTCTGTATATCTTTGGTACGCTTCCGAAGTCATACAATAATATTTTATTGTCGGACATGTATAATGTACAAATGAGAGTGCTGTGATTTGTTGCGAAAACAGAAACAATGTGTGTAATGGTTGTCGTATGAACTTTCTTTCTCAATTCTCATGTCACTTTTTTTATTTTAGATTCTACACAACTGCTTCAAAAAACGACTGTAATGTTTTCAGGGTTCATTTATTATGTATAGGTATATGTACACTTTATAAGTATACAAAATATATTTGCGATTTCGTCATATTATTCGTAATGCCCTAACAGATTTGGATTTGAAGGGAAGAAAAAAAGAAAAAAAAAACACAAAACACGACTGTCTTAAAATTTTAAGACATCTTCAAAAAAAAACTTCAAATCTTAAGACATTATGTTGTTTATTTTTCTTTTATATAATTTTATTTGATGTTTGATTTTGGTTAAATCTTGCGTAATAGTTTCAATTAAAATGGTTTGTTATAATAATGATTACATTTTAATAGTCATTTTTGATCAACTTCAAAAGACTTATTTTGAATTTTTCGTGTTCCTTATTGTACCTACCTTATTTGTAAATGTAACATAGAGTCTATGTTAAAAATTCTGTTGGATATGTATTTCTTTTGGATTATCGTCTTTTATGTAATATTGGCCTTTGCCCAACTATAGGACATAAAAGGCTTAAGAGTCCCCCGACCCTAGACTTCTCCATACAAACGTAGTCTACGTTTAATTTTGAAAACACATGTCAGATTCCGGTAAAAATTGGTAATTGTAAAGAAATTGCAATTATCTAGGGTTATAACTGGTTTCCTATACTAAAATTATGAACTGGAAAGAAAATATAACGATTTAGAAGTTCCCATACTAATGGTCAAAAATGATATAAAACACTATATTCTATTTCAAGTTCATATTTTTACTGTGGAAAACTAGTTATAAACCTAGATAATTGCAATATCTTTGAAATTACAAAATTTTGCCCAAATCGGACATGTCGTTTTGAAATAAAACGTAGACTACGTTTGTATGGAAAGTTGTATTTTGGTCTAGGGTCGGGGGACCCATAATATAAAAATGATAATATTGCACGGCTCATAAGCGGAACGTTTGAGGTACTGCTCTATTCTCAACAAGTCAGGGTCAAGCATTTTTCTAGACTTAAACTATCTCAATATTCATATAACAAGCCCCATGGCAAGTTTTTTTAGTGACCGTTATGTGGCATGCACTTTTGGATTTTCCAAATTGTATCTTTACTTGTATTTTGATAACTACTTTTTCATGTTTTATTTAATAATATTATTTACTGTTGGAAGTTTAAAACTTCAAACCAGTGGCAAGGCGGCATAATCGTTTATCCCTTCATCAACGTTCATATTTATTCCCTAAAGCCAAATTAAGTTGGGAACCTATGCGTCGGAAGGGTGCTATATCAAATAAAATCAGTGGAGAAAGGGAACAACTTTAGGAGAATTTGTTGTGCGTTGATTCAGTTAATGTTGCCAACTTTTAATTGGTTTAATAATTTGCCTCTCTGATCGCCGTAGGTATAAAGTGTTAACTTTTTCAATTATCGTCTATGAACTTCGCTGATGACTGACGGCTCGGTTCCTCAAAGTATTGTACAAGGTTTACGATTAATGCTTCTGGAAATCTGAGTGTTAAGTTAATCTGGGACAATCCTTTTAAAAGCCGCCAGTTCATGTTAGTTAGACCCAGCGCCATAACTAGGCCGATGTCAGTGCCCAGACATTTCATCTTTTATTTAGAACTAGCCGAAGCCCGCGACTTCGTTCGCGTGGAGTTAATGACTCCGGAAAATACTCATCAGGCTGAACAACTTTTGCTAAGGCGTCATTTTTAAATTTCTTATAGTGGTGGACCATTATTGTTCTGCGTCAGGTGTTTCATTTTCTAAAATCAATTTAACCTATATGTTGCCCAGGCTTCACAGCTATATAACAAAAAGAATTATTTTTGGGGGGGCTCCCATACAACAAACAATATTTTTTAAATTATATAATGGTACGGAACCCTTCGTACGTGAGTCCAAATCGCCTAGGCCAGTTATTTTAACTACCTACTTTCTTTTAAATAGTAATCATTGTTAATCAAAACTGTCATAAAAAGCCTGCAACGGCCTTGTATATAAATATAATTCAATCCCTGTACCTATGTATATTAAATTCTTTAATTGATTTATGATGAACTTGAGATAAAGACAAATTTTAGAACTAAAAAAATGTAATTTAATATGGTTTCTGAATTCAATTAAATAAAAATAAATACCCAGTACCCCGTTTAATCGTTCAAATTAATTGAAATCAAAGTAATTTCGAATGAATGTTTTAGGTCAAGTTATTTATAGAAACGTAATATAGTAATGTTTTCTGTGATGGGATTTCGTGCTAAACGAAGTATTTTTAAACTTAAAAGGTTACTGAATACTAATTTGAATGATTCTAATTACTTATCTATCTATAATAAAACAGTAAAAAAAAGTATCTGTACATAGAATATATTTAAAAAAAATTGGGGCGATAAAGACACAGTAATAGAGTAGGAATTTCAAGAAAAAATCTGTTAGTCTGTCCGTCCGTCTGTTTGTATGGAACACCTGATGCAGAACCATAATGGTCCAGCTAAACTATAAAAAATATAAATATGTTTTTAGACTGCCTACAGGCATCTGACATAGCTTAACGACTGCTTTACAAGGATGACAGCCGGAACCAACAACATATAGGTGCCTTCCAAAGCACGACGGCTCCCTCCCATCCAAGAGTGGACCACGCCCGGTGTCGCTTTACTTGCGAAAGCGCTAGTAACGCGCACTCCCGCCGGACCGCCGAGCTCTCAATTAACGATTCTGGTCTGTTGATATGATTTAGAATGTCGCTTCTACAATAGGCTTCTACAATCTGTGTGGGAAAGGCAACAGCTGGTACATTTTATATTATTCTCTTTCCTCCCATACCAGCTTGGAAAGAAAAACTCCCTTATTATTATTTTTCCGTTTGCAATTGAATATTGAAGCATATTTCTCGTTTCCCACGACCAACCGTCACCAAATTAATTAAAACCCCTCGAAACACTATTACTGGCCTCGCAAACATGTACTACCAACATGACATGTGTACTTAACCGCCTACGCACGTGTCCAGATATTTATCAACCACGTGGACAGAGTATTCCCTTTCAGCCCGCGGGCTTGGCTCTAATGAAGGGATGAATGGAAATAAGCGGCCAAGTGCGAGTCGAACTCGCCCATGAAGGGTTCCGTAGTAGCAAATAACATAATATAAAGTCTTGTAGTATGTTTTTTTTTTAATTTTTATATTTGAGTTGATTGAATGAAAGGTAAATTGCCGTTTATGATTTATGACGTATTAAAAAAAAACTACTTACTAGATATCGTTCAAACCAATTTTCGCTGGTAGTTTTTATGGTAATGAACATCATGTATTTTTTTTAGTTTTATAATTCCCTTATTATAGAAGTTACGGGGGGGGGGACACACTTTTTTCCACTTTGGAAGTGTCTCCCGCGCAAAGTATTCGGTTTAGAAAAAAATGATATTAGAAACCTCAATATCATTTTTGAAGACCTATCCATAGATACCCCACACGTATGGGTTTGATGAAAAATAAATTTTTGAGTTTCAGTTCTAAGTATGGGGAACCCCCAAAATTTATTGTTTTTTTTCTATTTTTGTATCAAAACCTTAATGCGGTTCACATAATACATCTACTTACCAAGTTTCAACAGTATAGGTCTTATAGTTTCTGAAAAAAGTTGCTGTGACATACGGACGGACAGACAGACAGACATGACGAATCTATAAGGGTTCCGTTTTTGCCATTTGGCTACGGAACCCTAAAAATAGAGGTATTGATATACGACACTTTGAAAAATAGGTGATTGAAGCGATACAAAATAACGAATTTTAAGCGCTAGCTGCGGGACAATACAAATTGTTTTTAAAATTATTATCGAATTAATTATTCCATATTATCTTCATTCAAGTTCATAACAAATATGCATGGTGAAAAATGCACACTTTAAAGCAATCCCCTGTCAAGAAGATTCTAATTTAAGATAAGACTTTACGGGCTTTGGTTTACAAAAGTACTTATTTATGATTATGAATATTATTATTCGTAGTTATGAATGCAATATTATTATTAAAATATTAGTCGTGCTTGCGAACGTGTCAGATAAACAATAAATGGTTTAGCGCTGATTGGTCTTAAAACGAGCCAAGCAAACTAGACTCCTGGTCTCTTTTTAAGCTCAAAGTCAAGAAAAAAGTCAAGCCTATTTAGACTGCCCCTCAGTCCTGTTTCTTGATCTAAATTAAACTGTAATTAGTCGGGGTTGAACCCTTGTGATTTATTCCTGTTTTTACGGAAACTAACCCCCTAATGTTATCGTCCACGCAAACTTCAATTGTAGAAATAGGCGTTATACGATTTCATGTTAATAAGATTGGACAAGGGGATAGTAATATGCGTGTTTTATTAAAAAACTTATGAGGTACAAAAAAGAGTTAGAAAAAAAAATACGTTTTCCTTCTACGAAATCGGCAGAAAGACTTAGAGTGGTCCTATTCTACTCTGCCAGAAACCATACGACAGATTTTCAGGTTCTTAGTAACGTATAGACTGAAAAACATTATAGAGATGTAAAGAATATCTATGAATATATTATAATAACATATGTTAACAAAATACATGAAGACATTCTGTTAAAAATTCAATATTATTTTATTGCTTTTTTAGTAGTTATTCTACTAAAAAGCAACAAAAAAAACGCAGCTATAAAGTTATTTAATCCTCTTCTCACTAATGTGTTTAAACGTCAACGAGTCATTTCACCCCGTATTACCCCTAAGTGGGTAACCAATAGGTAAGTTTATTTGGTTGACAATTCAATCGCGAAATTTAAGTGTCAATTGTAACATTATTGTTCATTTGTAATGCACTTATGCATCATCAGTCGTTAGAACAGTTCGTTGTTTCTTTTTCAGTGTGCAAATTACTATAGTCAGTCCATTTTATATTATTACATTTTGTAAGAAATACTTAAATAAAATAACTCAATTCGTCCTCAAAGTCCTTTAGTCGCCTCTTACGACATCCACACGATCTACAGGAAAAGATGGAGTGGCCCTTTTCTGGCACATTTTTTTCATCTTGTTCGACACAAATAGCAACCAAATTAGTAACTCAGTTTATATGCTAGGCAAATTAAAAAATCGCTCAACTGTTAAGAACTCTATTTAGTGATGAGTAGCGGAACTACCAATTTGCTTGATTGACTAGTTTTATTTGCTAGGGCAAACCCTAACTTTCAAGAGTTAAACCCCCGACAACTTTAACTGACTGACTAACTTTTGAATTGCTGAACGATTTTTAAGCCTATCAGCCTAATAACTACTGCAAGGGAACTTGCTTTCACGTAAAAAATAGCATTGAAATCGGTCCATCCGTTCGAGCACTAGGATACCACAGTCTGACACACCGAAAGGCAACAAACAGACCGAAAGGCATGGCGTAAACCTTAAAAACCCCTCTTTTTACTACAGAGTACAGGAATAAAAATAAGCCAACGAGGTTCTTGAAACCAAAGAAATTAACTCAATAATAACCATTTTACATGTATATTCAAGTTATTTCTCTGTAAGTAATTACAGAGAAATACAAATACAAGTTATTTCTCTGGAAGTAATTACAGAGAAATAACTTGAATATACATACTGTACATTGTATTCTTTTTGAGAAATAAAGATTCTTTAACCATATCTCCATTTCTACATTTTAATACCATTAATAACAGCAGTATCACAGTCGTTAACATATCTGCAATGTACGTGCTTAATAGTGTACAAAGTGTTTATTTAGTGATACGATCTACCTGCTATGAATATGCATGCAACGCTCCCCTTATGTCAGCTTGTATACTTTTTGTATAGTTGTACGCACGTAATTATGTATTTCATTAGGAAGTATGTTTCGTAAAATGTAGTTTTTAGTAATTTTAATTACAAGAAGGTGAAAAAAGAAATCAATATAGTGAGGGTGTTAGCCGCATCATTCGCTTTTTCGCCCAGTATCTGTTTCTATAACAAAAATGTGCTTTGTATCAAAATAAATCTACTTGAATATTTATTTGGCGTCAGCAATAGCACTGAATTCAATAGTACGAATAACAAAAATACTCTTAATACACTATAACAAATACCGCCTTTTCCACTATTTGACAAAACACAGTGCTCCCTCATAGCACATTCGCTTAATATAACCTATCCATTCTATTAAGAACGGCATTTATTGTCGGCATGATAACAAACAGAGCCCCTCTCTGTCTTTTCCATTGAGAAGGAGTGAGACAGCTAATTCGTTTAGCCGTCAGCGGTTAATACCGCGCCGACAGGAATAGACGGACCTTATAAATCATACATTCTTTTGCCTCATTTGTTTTATTAGAGAGATCACGCAAAAAGTTTCACTGTGTGTACGCAGCCTAATGAAGGCTATGTATCACATTTCTTATGAAACACATAGGAATGGCTATTGTACTAATTTGCTAAGTTAATTCTTAATTCTTAGTTTCATGTTTTAATGACTTAAGAGAGTTTCTTTGGTTTTTCAAAACGAACCAACTCTGTGATTTTTAAAGCTTTACTTAAAATTTCGACCGGGGAAGACCGAGTCAAGAGCAAAACCCAAAAGTTTAGTAAGACGGGGATAGAAGGTGAAAGACAAGAATCAGAAATAGTGACGGGTTGCTAGCGCCTTTTATGTTTAGGATTAAACCACTGTGTATCGCGAGTATAAAAAACAGCTATTTCTTTAAAAATCATCTCCAAACTAACATTGAAGGTGTATTTTGTAATGATTTTCTGCCCACTTTAAAGAAAAAAGGTAAAAGTCTTTTGTTTGTGGTCAGTAAATAACGATAGGCTGTTTTATCTGAAGGCAGCAGTCGGGCCTTCACCCTTTTAAAATACGACCGTTGGCGCGAAAAATGACCGTTTACGAGATAAGAACATATCGTTCGTTTTTTAAAACGAAATAATGAAATAACAAACCTTTTTTCAAATACTTTTTATTGTTAATTTTCAGCCATTTTAAATGTTACTTCGACCTTTAGTGCGAAAAATAATCGTTTACCGACAGCAGAGATATCTTTTTTAAACGAAAATATTTAAAAAATTGAATATTATATATTTTTCAATAAAAATGTTTATTTAGAAAGTAATGGAGCATTTAGATAAACGCGCCGCCGAGATATCATTTTTTTTATGAATAAAATTTTATTGCGTTGCATTTATCTACGTTATGTTTGGAATAATGATAAGTACCGCATATATATTTTTATTGTTATTATTGCTATATTAAAAGCTGTGTTAAAATGTCGTGAACACATTAAATTCTTACATCATTTGCAACCTAAATGTAGATAAACTAAATACTTACCCCCATATTAATAAAAAAACTATCCCATTGATTCAGTCATATAGTGTAGTTAAAGAGTGTATGGCAGTCGTCAAGCTATGCCAGATGCCTTTAGGCAGCCTGAAAATTTTATACACCAGTGTTGGCCACTTACACACACGAAAAATTAAAGAGTGCAGACTTTATATACAATTGACAGAGAGAAATAACCTATTGCGTATCGCTACGTATAGTGTAGGGTACCGTAGTTGTAAATGCTGACTTTATGTTCAAGTCCCACGGTTTAAAGACGACTAAAAACGAATCTGAAAAAGTAATTTTTCATCTTGACCAGACCGGGGATCGAACCTGGGACCACCGGTGTGACAGCGTGGCATGATGACTACTAGGCCACAGAGGTCGTCAAATCTATATCTATACATATAATAAAACAGTAAAAAAAGTGTGTCTGTACATTAAATATATTTCCAAAAAAAATATTGGGGGCGATGGAGATGTAGTAACAGAGTAAGAATTTTAAAAAAATGTCTGTCTGTTTGTCTGTTTGTACACGCTAATCTCCGGAAATACTGGACGGATTCGAATGAAACTTTTTTTGTTATATAGCTATTAAGCCTGGGCAACATATAGGGTATAAATGATTTTGGGAAATGGAACGCCTGATGCAGAACCATAATGGTCCAGCTAAACTATAAGAGATATAAAAATGCCGCCTTAGTAAAAGTTGTTCAGCCTGATGAGCATTTTCCAGAGACATAAAGTCCACGCGAACGAAGTCGCGGGCTTCGGCTAGTTGTAAATAAATTTATCGTTTTTGACTACCTCTACCTAACAAGGTAGCTGAAAAATAATAATTTTGAATAGAAACGCGCCAGGTATCTACTATGTAAATAGTGTTACGAACTCGCTCGGAATTTCCAAGTACGGCTTTTGAATTTAGCTTAAAGAAACGTAAGAAATAAACATGAACACGGTTTAAAGTTTGTGTAAGTGTTTATAAACCGAGTATTAAGAAAATTCCCATCTATACATATCATCGGGAAACAGGCGTGATATTATGTATGTATGTATACATATCATCATCAGGTCTTTTTGTCTCGATTGCAGAAGCACGATCCTCTCTGTACTAGCAGAGCCATACTTGGTCAGAGCAGCCAGAGGACTTAGCCTACACTCTCCTCGCTGGCCAGACGGGTTGGAGAGGTCTCATTGATGTTTATAAGCTTTGTTTAGTTTGTATTTCTTTGAAATTCACGGGAGGACTTGGAGTGGCCCTATGCTACTCTACCGCAAACCACACGGCACATTCATAGATCCATACATTCAATATGTACTTAATGGTAGTTGATACGTCAACGTAAACAACTATACACTCGGGACCCATTCGCTAAAAAAAATTGTTCTTGCTCATTCAGCTGATTAAGCAATTTGTACGGGTATATTTATTCAAAACTAGCTGGTGACCGCGACTTCGTCTGCGCAGGATTATCACACAATATCTTTATAACTTGTAGCCTATGTGTTATTCTGATGTATAAGCTATAGTACCTGGGCGACCGAGCTTTGCTCGGTTACATCTCAAACATTAACTACATTTTTTTAAACTTGTCTAAAAACAATACAAAATAAAAAATTATATATAAACTTGAACATAAAAAAAACAAAAGTAAGTCACCGAGTGGGATTCGAACCCGTAACACTCTTTCTATGCTGGTCTGGGAGAAATGAAAAAACTTAGAATGTACCAGCTGCTTCTCTTCCTGCGCAGATCGTAAAAGCCGATCGAGGGAATGGGCAAAAATGCGAATCATGTTAACAGGCGATGCGGCTAGCAACCCATCACTGTATTGATTGCTTTTCCATCTTCTCGCCCACCATGACGCTAAAAGTGGCTTTTGGGTCTTGCGGCCCTGGGCTCTGCATAGAGCCGCAAGACCCAAAATGCTCTGTCTGCCCCTATAGGGATAAAGACGTGATAGTATGTATGTTTGTAACACTCTTTCTAGCGGTCCGCATGTTAAACCGCTGAGCCAAATCGATAGCGGCCGGCGCATCGAAATTAGCGACCATATTGAAAACTCGAAAACACGCGTTTTCCCAAACATAAGACTAATCTAGATCGATTGTTTACCCCCGAAAACATCCATATACAACTTTTCAGCGAAATCGTTAGAGCCGTTTTCGAGATCACAGCAATTTATAAATAAATATACAAGAATTGCTCGTTTAAAGGCATATGATTATAGTAAAGTTTCATTATAATTCATTCAGCAGTTTTTACGTGAAAGAGTAACAAGCATCCATCCGTCCATACTACCGAACTTTCGCGTTTATAATATTAGTAGGATACATAATTGACGAGAAATATGTTTTGGTGGAATACTATTTGCAAGCCAGCTATATTTGATCGCGATATCGAGTGGATTGCCAATATACTCCGAGATTAGCCGTAGTGTAGCCATTAAGACATTTTTCGGAGATGCAGCAGTCCTGATGCGGTAATTGAATCTGCATCCACAAGTAGCCGTCGGCTCCTTTAATTTGGGTAAGTGTTGGGGTACCGACAGCAAAAAGAGCTAGTGAATATTATTGCTTTCTGTTTAAGGGATATTTTTCTTTCTCTCTTCACTTTTTTAATCGTATTCGCCACGCGTTATTTTATTTATTATATATTTCGCACCCTTTTTTGTTTTTTGTTGCTATTAAGACATTGCATCGGCGATAAAATCCCCTCTTGTACCTTATTATTATCATCATCATCATCATCAGGTCTTTTAAGTCTACACTGCAAGAGCACGCCCCACTCTGTACCTTATTATAATATACATTATTATATTGTTGTTATTTAATAAATAATCCGAGGTTGTAAATATCTTTTGGTGCAATAAAGTTTTTTGTATTGTGTTATATTATTTAACTCGCAATGTATCTTGTATGTAAAGTATATTTGTTTGGGTCAAATCTAGCAACTCAATTTTTAACCTCAACCGATTTAGCTGAACTTTTGCATACGTGTAAGTCGGATGACAATGTAATATTCTGATGACAATAAGCTGATCTGACAATAGAGCCGGACAGTGGCCATAAAAACCCTATAAGAACAAAAACGTGATAATGAATCTCAAATATAATAATACTGAAATATTATTTAGAACTAAACTGACTCTTTACTCTTTACGGAAGATTATTTATATGGGCAACACGGAACAATAACAACAGAACAATTCGTCACATCAATAAAACAAGTAATAACTACCACACTGATTTGCTGACGCTACTGTTTCTTACTCCTGTCACGTCTCTCGGACCGTACTTGGGATGGATTATACTCCCTTTTGTCGTAAATTTTACGACTTCAAAAATTAGTCGGCGTGAGCTGACTAGACGCTGCGACACGTCTAGCCAAATTGTTTTAGCGTTGGTTTGCGGCCTCATTATTGGAATCTCGATTAGATCGGAATGGGACTTACTTATTGGTTTGTTAATGTCTGGACTAATTTCATTGTGTTTTGGTTTGGAGAACACGAGTTTAGATGTCTCACTAGGTGGTCAGGCGACCTAATCGAAGCGCTGAATGCAGGCCGCTCTAAATCGGTAATTTAAATCCTTGGCATATGTGCAGCAGTGAACGATATGCGACTGAAATAAGGATATGTATAAATGTACATATGTATTATATGTATGCCCGTTTAGCTCAAATCTTGCGACTCAAATTTCAACCAGTTATCCACTAAAATTTTGCAAACTTGTACTTGTGCAATTATATTTTACAATTTTGAACAACAGACGAACACCCAAACGACTGATTCGAAGCGCATTCAAGAACGGAATGGCAATAAATGGCCGCCGCGTCCGGTCGCCCGTTCGGCCCGCGGTTGACATTAACTGCGTGCCTCGTACCACGCAAACGGCGAAAGCGAGACACAAGCGACGACCACCATACGTATATGTGTGTGTGTGAATGTGTAGACATGCACACACAGTGTAAAAGAGGGCCCTCTCTTTATCAACTCTCGAATACGAATTATAATATTTACGAACACTAGCTCTTTCTATCTTGTCCACAGCGCGTTTTCTGAAGTTGCTTTATCGAAATTAAATTGTTTGCTACCAATAGCCACTATTTGCATGTTCAGTAGTAGTTCAAGATATAATGACATCTTCTGTGAATAATAAATATCTATTTTGCTATAGCTGAAAAACAGACGTTGGCGCTCTTTTCAATGCAAAATAGAAACAAATGACGATAACAGTTAGTTAATTAAAATACAGATCTCTGTTGATTGAACAAGTTTGAATAAAAAGTGCTCCCAGCTTACAATTCCGTCCAGTACTCTTGTTAATCTACCTTCATGTAAACGGACAATGCCCGGCAAATTCTTATTTATGACCAATTTTTGCTGCTTAATAATGCAACAGTAAATTAAGGATTTAATATTGCGGGAAGCCAGCGGCGACTGCGCTCAGACTCAGCTTGCTGTGTGGTTTGGAACAAGATAAGAGAGATTATCCCAATTCTGATGTCGCTATAATATTTATTAGTACTTATGAATTCTGGCTGCTCTGGCCAAGTATGGCTCTAGCAGTACAGAGAAGGTCAGACTCCTCTGCAGTGGAGACTAAAAAGACCTGATGATGACTTATAAATTTTCCGTGTAGTGACGGCAGAGTAGAATATAATTTGTTGCTAACCCTCTGCTCTCCCACAGCTGTCGTAAGAGGCGACTAAGAGAGTCATATATAACAGTGTAAGGACAGAAGCGTCTTTAGCGCAACGACTTTATTTTTAACCGACTTCCAAAAAGGAGGAAGCTATCAATTCGTCGTGATCTTTTATCTACTGCGATCGCCAACCCGTCTAAATGTGGTGATTATGAGCAAATCCTCCCTTTTTTGGGAGAGACCTTAAGTCCAGCTATGGACTAATATGTGCTGATAAGAAAGAAGAAAAATGAATACGCCCATGATTTTATTTTTTATGGGATGGGATAGGCAGCACCAATAAAAGTCACACTTCACAAGATGGTAGTAGCCCTTAGATCGAAAATGAGAACAAAAAAAGTACTACATACAAAAAAAACGAATGAGCTTAACGATTTTCCTTCGATTCATTATTGAGTTGCTATTGACGCCTTTTGATTCCACCACCAGACCAGCTCTATTGAAATTATTAAGTTTTCCATGTTAATGCAAAATAACAGTTTAAATATCGGGAATAAGATAAAATAATAAATTAAGAAAAGCCCGCAAAAAGTTATACACAATAATAAAATCATCGACTTTTAACGCATAAAGGTTAAATAAAATATAAAAAATGGAGTCACCCCGTGTAGTTAGTAGGTAAGTGACATTTTCCAGGGGTAAAGCAAAAATTGTGTACACATCAAGTACTTTTGTTTCTAACTTAATAACCTGAAGATATAATAGTGAAAGCGTCCTTGTTATAAGGTGTTAAAACGACCTTACTTCCAAGGTGCTAGTATAATGAATTATCAGCTTATACGTGACCCAAAACAATTATGTCGGGCATCACTATCTAAGTAGGTATCTAGTTAGGAAATGTAGCTACATATTTTACCACTAACCAAGGTCGCTGGAAGGCGCTGGATGCAAGCCGCTCTAGATCGGTCATTTTGGAAATCTTTGGGAGAGGCCTATTTCCAGCAGTGGACGTTGTGCGGCTGAAATGATGATGATGATGATGATTTTACCACTATATAGGTATAATATAATTTTGAAACTTGCAGCTTTTTGGTATAAAAAAAGTTTGGTATAGAAAAATCACCATTTAGGTTAATTGTTGAACATTTCTATTCTTATAATGCGATCTAAGACTATTTTGTGCTATCTGAAATTAGCGTTGCATTTACGAAAACCTTTCGAAGGAAATGCTCTGTCACCTTTTAAATCGGATGCCACAGAATTATTCCTTCTCTTTCTTATCGTGTGTGTTAGTGACTAACACTAGTGTCAAAGGTTTTAAACTGCCTTAAAGGCCTCTGACATGGTTTTAGGTAACGACCAATGTCAAAGACAGTGACCGGGACCGACGGCTTAACATGCCCTCCGAAGCACGGATCATCTTACTTATCAGACAATCAGGTGATCAACCTGCAATATCCTAACCAAACTAGGACAACAAACACAAAGTCGTTGCCCCCGCCGGGAATCGAACCCGCGACCTCCGGGCATGAGCCGAACGTTCTAGCCACTACACCAGGAAGGCAGTTCAGAATTAATATAAGCACAGAGTAATAATATACTACGTACAAATATAAGTATTATATACAGAACAGAATCTCCTAAGGTCAGCGCAATATGCGGCCCCGTCCCAGTTCTGTGCTGATGCGTACATACATTCATAAATAATGTCACGTCTTAAATTCAGTAAACGGGTTACTCACTTATAGAGTCAGCTACTGCCGACATGTTTCGATCTCATCCGGAGGTCTTCATCAGGGCGAATGTGACGAGAGGCACGTATACCGCACCAGCTCACGACACACTGTTATCTCACCTTAGTTTTAATCAAAAAAAAAATATCATGTCTCTTTCCCACAGGGGTAGGCTATGAACCTCCACTTGCTACGATCCTGACAAACCTCTTTAAATTTTCAAAGAATTTAATGCGTAGAATCTACGAAATGCATTGCTTTGAAAAACAGTTAATGAACAAACAAACGGAAGACAAAATAAAAAGCAACTTCAGGTATAAAAAAGACGCCAATCAAAAATAACTGTGTACTTAATCATTTATTTACGATCTGCGAAACGATAACTTCCAAGTTATTTCAAATTCCGCGCCATAACTTCTCACTTTGTATTTAAGTTTAATGAGTATAATGCAGCTGCGATGCAGTTACGATAAACTCGACTATACCTGGCCATTACGGAATTTACGGGTATTACGGAAAGTAGGTCAGGATTACTTCGGACAAATGCCTTGACCTGTGGGTCTCGGGGGAACGCCCGAAAGCCGCGTAAAATACGGTTAGAGAAGTAAGCAGAGTTTAAAATCGAAAAGGGACAATAAATAGAGCGGAAAATTTTAGAAATCCTGTTTGTTTTTACTTACGCTTATGAATTTTAGTAACGTTAGACAAAATAAATAAAATGTTTAATACTGTCGCACGAAAATGTAGTGAATTTAGAGGGCTGGCCTTTATCTGGCTCAAAAGAAAAGCATTGCCATACAACGTGGCAATGCTGCCAGCCTTATGGGCACATTACCAGCGATTTTGTATTTATAAGTATTATTTAAGATATTATTTAGTTTTTTTGTTTATTTCATTTATGTATTTGTTGAAAATCTAATTAAAGGTTATAGAAACGTTAGACCTGTCTTATTGTTTTGACTTAATTGAATAGACACTACGTATGGTGACCTAAGCAAGGTTGCAGGTAACCTGGATGCAGGCCGCTTCCATTGGGCCGTTTTGGAAAACCTTGGGGAAGGCATATGTCTAGCAGTGGACTTTCCGTGACTGATATGATGATTCGAGCACTAATTTATGACATAAATACATAATTTTTATTGTTCACGATTGTACTCTGTCCAGTTGCTAATCCGTCCACCTAAGAATCTGTCCAGTTGAAAATCCGTCCAGTTGCGAATCTGTACACCTGCTACGGAGCGATAATATTCACATTATTAACTGATATATTTTGCAACTTTAAGACAAATTTAGAGCATAGAAATTGGCTTTATGATATGGATCTGCAATTAAATTAATATAGAAATTTTTAAGGCGAAAGAAAAGCAATTAATTCTTTTGGATTACTGATTTACGAGTATATTATCTTTCAGTGTCTTTTTTCCTGAGTGTCGTAGTTGTGGGTAACTGATAAGGTATATCTTCAATATATAGCTTCAATATATGTTCGCTTTACATATGTATATATATACAATACAATACTCTTTATTGCACAAAATAAAATGGAGCCCATAATTATGTTAAAAACTAGGAAATGCGCAAAAGGCGGCCAAAAATATAGGAAAAAAAATATAGTTATAGTAAGAGAAAAAAAAATGGTCATATCGGATCGTAAATCAATGTTACAAAATTTGCATAGTTAGCGAGAGCGTTGGTTAGTAGTACATATGCATATACCATACCATTTAGTGATTTCTATTTCTCTCTTAACGCTTATGGCTTACGTGAAACGAAACGTTGCGTTGGAGTGATTTATTGTCCTATACACCGCATTAGCCGGTTATGCTTGCGAATATGAGAATTAAATAATATATGGATAAAATATCTAAACCTCTATAGACTCTTTATTATATATATTTTGCTTTTTCCTTACAACTGTTTAAGACCAAGATTTTTGATACTGACGAAAATGTCTTCACCTTGTTTACATCGGCATACCTTAATCATTGAAGTCTGCTGCAGAATCGTGTAGCATGGTCCAACCTATCGTAATAACCAGAGCAAGATAGACGTCCCCCTAAGATTTTCCAAAATATCAGTAAGAATCAAATAAAGATAAAATTGGCCAAGTGCGTGTCGGGCCACGCGCAGTGTAGGGTTCCGTAGTTCCGAATGCCAACTTTGAGTTTATGCCACTAAAAACGTTTAAAAACGAATTATCTATTGAATTTGTATGAAATTTCTTTTTCCGAGTACGTTTTATAAGTTGATCGCCTATAACTTTTTAATGTGTATACCCTACTTAGCTCTGATAGTTTTCCTTTAAACTACATTATATATACTATAGCTGCGAATTTTTTCACGTGGCTATATATAACCGTTTAGCAGATAGAGGGGGGGACACTTGCCTCCAACAAAAATTTTCACTTTAAACCCAAATATTTCAGAAACGGATCCCTAAATCCAAAATGGTGTTAACAAGCTATAATAATAAAATATTTTTCCAGATTTTATTTTACGACTTTTTCGCCATGATTAATATACATATCCATGCCAAATTACAGCTTTCTAGTACTTGTAGTTTCTGAGTAGGACCGCGGACAGACAGACAGACAGACAGACAGACATGGCGAAACTATAAGGGTTCCTTGTTTACTACGGAACCCTAAAAAGCGACATTTGTTTTCATTATTCATATCGTTATGTAACATAATCCGAAACTAAGAACAAAATAACTTTTTTATAATCCGCCCAAAAATAAGTAAGTAGATTTTAAAAGCTTATAAGCTATTAAAATCTAATGAAAGGGAAACTGACAAGTAAACGAAAAAGGATGCACGTAGAGCGCTCTTGACGTCACTGCTGTTAGGTCTTGCGCGTACGATAGAGACAGTAAGATGTGCCAAGCACGCTCCCACTCTTATTTTTGAAATACTTATTGCTGCTTCATAGCGTCAAAACTAACATGCTATAAACATTTAGCATATTCCACATAGCATGTTAGGAAAATATAGCCGTTAAGAACACCACTAGTTGCGGCTACTAGACGCGGTATTAGCCATCTAGTGAGCAAGTTGCCTTAATAGAAAAACTATGCAATTCCCTTCTAGCAATCACTAAAATAAATGTTACTAACACAATGGAAAAAAGTAACCGAAGATCCATTTCAGTCTGACATCAAAAGGCGTCTTACGTTTCCTTTTATCCTACTTTCCGTATTAGTAGAAAAAAACATAATAATGAATTCGTGTTTAATGTTTGTTTATCGGCTTGCCGATTAGGACCTTATTTATATTGTAATAAGATCGTTTACTGTTTGTGCAGGACGAAGGGTCAGATTTTTGTTTACATATTTAAAGATATCCCTACGTAACTTATATTCGGTGTAATAAAAAGAGGATGGAGGCTTAGATTCTCATGCGGGCCTCTTGATAGCCATTTTAATATTTTGATTCAATTTTGTGGGCAATTGACCCTACTAATCCGATATAAATGTGCATTGTATATCGATCCGCATTAAGTAACGCACGAGCATTTTATAAGAATTGCCAATAAATTGACTTTTGCAAAATTTTTGTAGTAAATAGCATAGAAACAAAGGAAATAGCACGAAAAAATTGCGGTTGCTAATTAGCTTAGCCGTTGATCCCGGCTTTCGATATTATATGGCAGACGTCAAGCTATATCATATGCTTTTAGGCAGGCAACTTAAAAAAAAATCTAAATTAATAATATGGAATGAAAAATTATCACCACGAGTGAGATTCGAAATAATGGTAGAAGTAAAGAATTACGCATGCTTTTAATGCGTGAGCAACAGTGAGTAGATACAATGTGTGATGGAGAAATTCGTCGGGTTGATCGAAGTCGCGGTAGGACAATGCAAGTGCACTCATGGTAGAAACATGAGGATCATGGGTGCAAATCTTATCTGTGATGTTTTTGAAGTGAAAACTTCTTTAGCGGCGTTGTGCACTTTTTTTGGAATGGGTAAAAAATGTTAAACTCGCGTCAGGACACGCTCGCGTCAGGACACGTGACCTGATCGAAAATTCGTAAGACGGATGGAGAGTAGACAGCTGGCGCGGCGTAGGAGAGGGAGTATCCCCCTCTCTTTCTACGGCGCGGCGAAAATGTATGCCTGCACCTGCTGTTTCGTATATCAAAAATGCAGAACGTTAATATTCAAGTTTTCACTTCTGCCGGCACTCCCAGAGTGCAACCCGTCGTTTTTTTTATCACGGGATCACCGTGGCCACATACTGGTCAAAGACAATTTGAAATTGAAGCTACACTGAAACCATTTCGACTCGATAAGAAGAAGATCACGTATTAAAATTAAGAGATATGTTTTATTCGGGATTGTAAGGATTTTTTTTTTAATTATTGTCTTTTTTATTTCCAGGTAAGTCAACTATGAAGATTATGATCCGGTTACCATGGTAAGCTGGTAATGGAAATAATTACTCATCAACATGAATATCTAACATCAAAAGATATATGTATCAGGTTTATGAGAAAAAATATTATTGAAGGCCTTCATCAATATAATAGAAATCATAACAATGACTGTGGATTGAACCCAAAGAATTTTGACTGTTTAGGTTTTGCTGATGTTTTCTAGTAAACTTTATTAAAATTTTGTGTTTGTTTTATTTCAATTAGTTCACAAATAACTAGTAGTTCGCCACGACCTGTGAAATCGCAAACCCCATATATAACCTCTTACTTATTTAGTTCATGTTCAAACTTAAGAATTCTTTTAGCTATATCTACACGTCTACCAAATTTTATGAAACTCTGATCAAAGATACTTAAGTTATCTTCGAACAAACATACATACAAACGCCGGATTGTTTAAATTGTCTCAGAGAACATAGATCGCTTGTAAAAAAAAGTGTCAATTTTAGGAATCACGTCTATCACATTTTCGATATAATAATGCTTTATTATTAAGTCCACACGGATGAGACGCGGACAAGTCAGCTTTAATAAGAATCAAAGTAAACTAAAGTGAAATTTAGAATTCAGGAAGCAAACGACCCGTGGGCGGCCCGACCTACTGACAGAATCCAACAACTAACCTTCCTGATACCCAAACGGGTATCATTTCACAAAGCTGTAGCTAAATTCTTAATGAGTTTTCGAAATCCAATATAATAACGTTCCCAAATAAGCGGGTAGCTGAGTAAACCGCGCTATAAATCGGCGGATGTTCGTACAGTCCGTTTGACGGGCACAACCCCTAAATAATGGGCGGAATTTCGCACCATAGACCAGGGTATAAACTATTAAAGAGGCGGCTTCGACCACCGACGGCACCATTTTATGAGTCGCGTTTGCATATTCTATGGCCACTTTGGTTGGGCAAATGTTGCCGTTTTTTTTGGAATTAACGAGTTATGAGTAACATGCTGCAGCCTGCACCCTTTGAGTTACATGTACAATTGTAAGTTCCTATTACAGGACAAACTGCAGCACGCTTAATTTTAAACTATCCTTATTCGAACTATTTATTTAGTTACAATAATTTTATAGTGGTTCACATTTAAAAATAGTCTATAAGAATCCCGTAGAATATCAATCTACGAGAGTAATGAAGTAAGTTTAGTCTAGCAGTTGCTACATCTGTCACTCGTAAACTCTCTTAATAGCGTAAGCAGCTGAGCTGGCCTATTTAGCGCGTTTTTTAAATATGGTAAATATTAGTAAGTAAAAAGTTATTGGCTGAAAACTAATTCGAAATGGCTGAAAAGGTGTATTCACCGCAGCAGCAAATCATTGACGAAGAGGACTTAGGCCCGTATTAATAAACCGAGCTCAAAACTGCACTCAAGAGCGAACTCAGCTGAGTCGCACTCAAGTTGTGATCGCGCTCTTAAGATAGTCGCTTATTAATAAACGTATATCAACAGTTACTCACTCAAGATCGATCTTGAGAGCGCGATCTCAATTTTTTGTTTTTTTTTTTTGTGCTGTTAGCCATTACTAGATTTTTATTCCGATTGCAAATCCGACTGCTGAACGTGCCTTCTACGTTTGAAGCACGGATGAGCATCGTGATATTTTATGGAACTTGTGGTCACCCATCCAAGTGTGGACCACGCTCAGGGTTGCTTAACTTGCGAAAGCGCTAGTAATGCATTGCTAAGGCTTGACGTGCGTTTTGAAGCACGGAGGGGCTCGATATATTATATTCTACCTTTGGTCACCCATCCAAGTGCGGACCACGCCCGGGAGTGCTTAACATGCGAAAGCGCTAGTAATGCATTGCTAAGGCTTGACGTGCGTTTTGAAGCACGGAGGGGCTCGATATATTATATTCTACATTTGGTCACCCATCTAAGTGCGGACCACGCCCGGGGGTGCTTAACCTGCGAAAGCGCTAGTAATGCATAGGTACAGCTTAGCGTGCGTTATGAAGCACGGAGGGGCTCGAAATATTTTATTCTACTTATGGTTATCCATCCTAGTGCGGACCTCGCCCAGTGTTGCTTAACATGCGAAAGCGCTAGTTATGTATAGTATAGGCTAGGCTTGACGTGCCTTCCCAAACATAGGGCCACGAGATTTTTTATGATACTTTATGGTCAACCATCCAAATGAGGACCACGCCCAGAGTTGCTTAACATGTGTATTCATTAAAGTAGGTACGTAAGTGATTATTTTTGTTGCTAAAATTTTCAAAATTCATTAAAAACGCAAAAACTTTTATACAAAATTCGTCTAGTCCGACCACACTCAAGAAAAACGTGTTTGAGTAGCAACTTAAGTGCGCGCTAAAGTTCTGATACTTGTTTATTAATCCGTCGCTCACTCAGGTGATAGTCATATCTCAAGATTTAACTCAAATATGGTTTATTAATTAGCACAGCAACTCAAGCTCGCACTTAAGCTCGAACTCACGAGTTGAGTGCGATTTATTAATACGGGCCTAAGAAGAGTAACAGTCCCAGAATAGAAACTTGAGGTACACTTATTGCAACAAAATATCCGTTTGACTTTATGGCAATTATATCAACAGTCTGAAGCCCATTCTAGATTCACAGAATTACCTTGTTCCCATGGGCCCTTAGTATCTGTCGTCATAAGCTAGCAATATATAAGCTACTAGTAACCTTCATTTTAGATGCTGATTTCAACACACTGCCAGTTTTATAATAAACGATCAGAACCATTTCAAAACCAGCAATGGGTATAAAATCAGCATTTGAATCTAGAATGTGTAGTTCATCGAGGCGTTGCCTCCGTGTTCGCGACTATCGCAATGAGTTGACATGAAATCGGTGCAATGAATCGCCGTATGGAGGCACTTTCATAGTCAGTATAGTAGTAATAGGTGGCACGGTGATTTTGTCGTCGCCCGTAGAGGCAACGCCTTACGGCCTGGCCACAGCTACTGGCGGTGCGGATCTCGGTGCGACGGGCGGCATGATTTGCTGTGCTATGCCACAGCTCACTAGTTGCGACCGCGCCCGTCCCTCAATATGTTTATAACATGCCATATTTATGATGTAGATGAATATGGAGGCAGGACGAAATAAAACAACAATTCCCTTCCAGTTAGTTAGCTGTTGTCTAAATACATCCACCGCTGACGCCGCCGCGGTCGCAACTAGTGAGCTGTGGCATACTACCGCGAATCACGCCGCCCGCCGTTTCCTGCCGCACCGCGATCTACACCGCCTATACTGTGGTAT
Source organism: Acrobasis consociella (assembly GCA_963555685.1). Classification (NCBI taxonomy): domain Eukaryota; kingdom Metazoa; phylum Arthropoda; class Insecta; order Lepidoptera; family Pyralidae; genus Acrobasis; species Acrobasis consociella. The sequence goes on from OY743122.1 coordinate 10,991,265, forward strand.
GTGGCCAGGCCGTTAGTTTGAAAAAATTTAAAAATCTGACATCTATCTTACAAATTTTCTCGACTGACTTTTATGATCTGCGCGAAATAAGAAACATCACAACTTACATACTATTCGCAGCACAAGGATAAATAAAAGAGAAAACTGATTTAAAGTATCATTATAATATATGCTTCTAAGCTCTACAACACTTTTAAATAATAAAATAACATAAAACTTGACAACAATAAATTATAATCAGCTGTCAATACATTGAAATACAATACACTTTCCAAAAACACTTTTTACTCATCTGCTGGCTCTTGTGCGGTCTCTTCTGGCGGGGGATTTTCTCCACCTTCAGGTGGCGCTTCCTCCTTAGCTGAAGGAGCCTCTTCTGGTGGTTTTTCATCTTCTTCTTTATCCGAAGGTGCTGCCTCATCTTTACCTTCACCTGTAGGTTCACCTACAGCTTCTGCTTCATCTTTACCTTCACCTTCCGGTGCACCGGTATCTTCACCTTCAGGTGCATTTGCAGCTCCTTCTTCACCTCCAGGAACTTCGGCTGCATCCGGAGGCTTTTCATCACCAGCCTCAGTAGGCGTCGGTGTAACGGTTACTTCACTTACTTTAGCTGCGGCTGGTTCTTCTTGTACGGGTTTAGATGGCGGTGTGGCTGGTGGAGCTACTTCAGGCGGTGGCGGCGGCGGCGCTCCTCCAGCTGGCGTTGGAGCTGCAGGAATAGGAGTAGCAGCAGTCGGTGCAGCTGGTGGAGCTTCCGCCTCTTTCTGAACACCTTTTCCTTTCTTATTTTTATGTTCCAAAGGCAAATATAATTTGTATTCCTGTGGCAACTCCTCTTCAGTGTATAGACGCTCACTAAAATAGATTCTTCGAAGACGAACATTTGCATGTATTTGTACTCGAAGCGTTTCTATAAATTGTGATCCGTATGCTCGTCTAGTAAAATCTGCTAAATTGAACTGAATCTGATTCCAACCACCAGATAGGCCAATTGGCATGGTTGTGCAGAACGGTTTGATTTTCGTCGTTGATTGAAAATTTGATATCCTGAAGCGTCTTCGCATATTTTTGTCATCCAAGATAGTTATTTCAAAGGAAAAGTATCTCTTTAAATTTTTCACTATCATAACTAGAAATGGAAGTTTAATGCCCAAGACTTGATTTCCTCTTGGGCAGCTTATATATGTAGTTGCAACATTTGTACTCACAATCTCTAAAACTAAAGAATTTACTTCATTATCAGTTAGTCTCCTTATGTGACCATTATTTACTTCCATATCCCATATACCCAAAGGATTCGATCCGCAACTGTAAAATATAGACAATATTCCATTCTGATATGTATTTTTAAACATTTTGTATTTATAAAAATTGCATTTATTTACAACTTTCGGTACGTCAGTCACGTCAGAAAATGACGCGCACGAAACGTCAAGCACAGCTAATCAATTTGTTAATCAAAATTTACTCGCCAGTTTGCACGTTTATGTATATAGGTTATTATATAAATAGGTTTAGTCATTAAAAATGCAAAAGGAAAGAGAAGAGGAATATATCAAATAGCGAGTTAAGCCTTTCGTTATTTTTTCAACAATTCTAATAACTCCATACAATAAAAATAATTTCTTTTAGTACATTTTTATTTTTAATTATTATTAACTAACAATAAATACCTATAATAACTTATATAAAAGACGGTATGCCTTTGCCCAGCACTGGGACACCAATGAATTACAAAATAAAAATAACAATACATATTCGATTATAAAAACTACTGTATGCTTTTCATAGTAATATCAGGACACCTTTACCTAACTTATCATAGTTTATTCTGGTTCAGCTTCTGGTACTTCTGCGGCGGGTTCTTCTGCAGCTGGTTGTTCTTCAGCAGGTGCCTCAGCGGCGGGTTCGTCAGCAGTGGGCTGTTCAGCCGGTTCTCCTTCCTGGACTCCTTCAGGAACCGGTTCGTTATCAGCCGCCTCTTCTGGTATTTCTTGGGCTTCAGTCGGCTCTGATTCTCCTCCTTCAACTGGTGCGCCACCTTCTTCTCCTTCAACTGGTGCGCCACCTTCTCCGCCTTCAACTTCTCCTTCAACTGGTTTGCCACCTTCTCCTTCTTCTACTGGTGGTCCTCCTTCACCAGCCTCGGGCGGGGCTTCAACTGGCACTTCAATGGCAGTGGGCGCTTCTACTTGCTGTGGTGTGACTGGCACTTCTTTAACAGAATGTAGAGAAGCCTTTGAACCAGGTTTTGCTTCACTAGTGACCATTTGCTGTGAAGCTGACGATTTGATATTTTCTTTACCACTTGGTACGCCTGGTTTTAATCCCTTTTTCGGTTTTTCTTTACCAAGCAATGGAAAATACAACTTATATTCCGGTGGCAATTGATCTTCTGGGACAAGTCGTTCAGCAAAATATATCCTTCTTAAGCGAATATTAGCATTTATTTTCAACTTCTGAACTTCAACGAACTGCTTTTGGTAAGCTCGTCGTGTGAATTCCGACAGATTGAATTGGATTTGATTCCATCCTTCTGAGAGGCCAATAGGCATAACGGTGCAGAGAGGTTGTATTTGAGTAGAGCTTTGGAAATTGGATACTCTAAATCGTCTTCTTGCCCCCGTCTCGTCAAGTATAGTGACTTCAAATGAGAAATACTTTTTAAGATTCTTAACGATCATAACTAGAAACGGCATGGTTATTCCTAATACTTGTTTTCCTTTTGGGCACACCATGTACGTTGTACTTACATTTGTTCCTCCTATTTCTAAAACCATTGACTTTATATCTTGATCAAGAAATCTGGATATATATCCATCTTGAGTGTGAGTCTCCCATATGTTTAGAGGTTTCGAGCCACAACTGAAAAACACAGTCAGCATTCCTCTTTGGTATGAATCTCTGTACATCTTGAATATTTTATAGTTCACCAAATAGTAATTATTTTATTTTATCGTTGTGATACCTGAATAATCAAACATCAAATTCTTCTGTGTCAAAGTGATATCAAAATCTATGGGTTATTGTTCTTTGTATCAAAATAAGCGTAATGTCTATAAAAAGATTATGTGACAAAAAGTTCTGATAGGCTTAGAAAAAGAAAATATCTATGTTGTGTTTGCTTGTAAAGACAATGACAAAGACTGATCTCGGCCAGAGATATGGGACTTAAAGATCTCTGGTCTCGGCTATCTTCATTGTATGAAACTTGAAAACTACTGTCCAAGCGCTGGGCAATCTCGTCATATGGACAAACACCACAGAAAGTTTACATAGACCTCCCCCAAGTACTCGTATTTCAAAAGGCTTATATTACAAATCTATTCCAGGCCTATCCAATCCATCGGTGGACCACATGCCTTTCCTAATGAAAGGGGGGATTTGCCCATAACTACCAAGTGGGGCAGGCTGATTGGTAATAAGGAAATTTCTAACAACTCAAATCAGTTTGTTTTTAGGGTTCTGTACACAAAGGGTAAAAACGGGACCCTTTTACTAAGACTTCGCTGTCTGTCCGTCTGTCTGTCACCAGGCTGTATCTCCAGAACCGCGACAGCTAGACAGTTAAAATTTTATCAAATTATGTATTTCTGTTGCCACTATAACAACAAATACTAAAAACAAAATAATATCAATTATTTAAGGGCCCCCCTTAAATATTGATATATCCATACAACAAACGCGATTTTTTTGCCCTTTTCTGCTCGATATCAATAATGGCAACAGTTAAGCACTTGAAATATTCACAAAATACTCAGATGTAATTTTATTTTAATAATAAATAAAATAAAAATTAAGGGCGGCTTCCCTTCGTGCGCGAGTACGACTTGGCCGGTTTTTTTAAATGTCAAAGCAAAAATTTTCTATGGGATTTGTATGAAATAATAACATCATAGTTTCTTGTAGTCAAGTAGATTTCTTAACATCAGTTTTTCCGCAATAATAAAAATCACGTTGAAAATGGATATGATTAATAAAAATTGACATTATTTTGTGTAATGTTTTATTTTATTTGTAGTACCAAAAAATTAATTTTTGAACATCAGTTTTTTCGCAATAATAAATGTAAAATCGCCTTAAAAATGGATATGATCAAGTGACATTATTTTGTGTTATTTGTCTGTTTTGTGTTATTTGTAGAAGTTGTGACTTTTTATCTTATTAACAATGCCAAATAATTTTATTTTTGACCCAGGAAACTTCCTTATTGTGGTAGATGGTACAAAGTTGTTGTACAAAGGACACTGCTGCCCGTTCTTCTCTCTCTTGCCTATCTCCCTTAATCGCCTCTTACGCCTCGCGTAGGAGAACAAAGTGTTATTAACAAATCTTATTCTACTCTGCCGGCGCGACACTACCAATATTACTTAATTTTTAAACTTCTAGTCTGAATTTTGCAAGAGAAATGTAGTAAAGTATATAGAACTCTTGAATGATAAGAGGGCTGAAAAACGCTAATTTCCGCCGGCGACGATGAAAAGTGCCTTCGAGTTTGGAGTGCCGGGCTTTCACCTTCACAATGCTTGTGCCACGTCTGTCTGCTTGCTTAATTATTATTGATCGACGCAAAAGTTATATATCTTTACCTATAGTTATGAAAGTAAGAAAAGGAAATAAAGAAAAATACTTTATTTGGCACGTAAGAAGAGTTTTGTTTATTCAAATATGTGTATATTCGTCTATGTTGTAACTTGGGTGAAGCGAAATTATATTTTTTAATATGAAAGTAAATATCGGTCTCTTAATTACATTAGTGATTAGCTCTAGATTTACCATTACTTAAAAAATATTGGAAAAGTATATTTGCAGTAATAGTTTTTGTCATACATAATGATTGATTCGACACTCAAAATGTCACCAACAAGCATCGCTGAAATAAATGAGCACGTCACACGTAAACACAAAAACTTGCACATATACGAAGAAATAAAACTTTTAAAAGAAAAGCCCGCTCTCTGTGATTTATCTTCCCATTTGTCATCCTCGACACTAGGAAAATATGTCACGCAAACCCACAAGTAACGTTCACACACGGTTCCTAACGAAAATAACATTTTTGTCGTCTGTAAATCACATGACTTTTCCACTATGCTGGGTGCCCTTAGAGACAGAAGTCGCAAGTTGAAGACAGCTACAGATGCGACACTTCATGATCCGCTCTAGCAACACTCAGAGCAATACCATATCTATCATTTTTTTTATTATTTTTACTCATATTCAAAAAGTTAAGACAGCTACGAGTATGATAGCATATTCTAAGAAATTTCAAAACATTCTCTACGTTTTTTTGTGAAAATTTCGTACAAATGAAAATTCACAGCCCCTCCTATAATTACATTTTACGAAAACTTTACTTTCACGAACGAATCTATCAACAAGACTGAATGACATAATGTTTTATTTATATCTTGCTATTAAATAAATATTTAGGGAACCTAGCAAATTGTTGTTTGTTCACAAAACACAATTTTAAGATTGTAGTAAATAGTTCATTCGATATTAAAATAGAGGACAGTTACCACGCGTTGAGCGATCTTTACTTTGGGTATATATTTTAGAACTCTCATATGCATATAACCTGTTTTATCTACTCTTTAAAAGTTATACTTCTGCCTTTATCTATGTTTTGTGCAGAAGTGGTGCAAAAAATCTGTGCGGCGGTAACAAAGGAAAAATGAAAAAGTAGCTTGCCACTGTCTTGATAAGGAGTGCAGGGCGTGTTTAGATATAGTATAGTATCCCTACATATAGTTTTTTTACATGTTTTTACATGCCACTGTTTTGATAAGGAGTGCAACGCGAGTTTAGATATAATACCTCTATATAGTATCTCTAACGCTTTTTATGCATTTTTTTCCTGTAAAGGCCATTTGGAACAATCAAAGTTTAGAGATCCATGTTCTAAACTATTTTCGTCTACTAGTAGGCTATCTGAATGTATCAAAAGTCAACAGGGTGTTTCTAATTAATCTAACACAGCCTGCACATACATACATCATCATCATTATCATCAGGACTTTTTAGTCTCCACTGCAGGAGCACGACCCTCTTATACAAACACTGTCATAAATTTAAACATATTTAAAATGAGATTGAAATTTGAATATGAATGGCAAAAGCAAGTACCTATTCGGTTTAAAAAATGTATTTAAAATTTGTGGATGTCCTCGAGAAAAGAAAAAGTCAAATTTGAGATACCATAATTGCAGTTTCTGTGAGGGAACTTCCTAATACGTCCGAGTCGCTTTTGACCAATATTTCAGACAATGCGTATTTTTTCCGAGCCGGCCATTTCGACGCACTCTGTTTTTATAAGGTGGGGGAGACGGGCCCCCACACGTCATGTAGTTAAGATATCACGCTATTTTTTGAAATCAATGGCGTAGAAAACGGTTGCCGATAACGAGAACGGATGTACGAAGAATAAATGAATAATGTTCCAGATATATTTTCGATCAAATGTTTTTGTTCCGCTATTGTTCCACCGGTATTTGTAAATAGTATTATCCTATTGCAAAACAGAGTATTGTTGATTACAAACGGAAAATATTTGGGATAAAATGACAATTTATATGTTTGTGTTCGTCTCATATTGTATGACATGGCTGAGTTTTGTTTAGAACATGCGACATGGACGAAACGGACGTGAAATTCAGGCCAAAAATTGATAAAACGTATACGTAGTTAACCATAAATAAAATATTCTCTTTGTATTTACACTTTTTATTTAAATGTACGAGTATTTTTGAGTAAATACAGAATTCACTGGCAATGTGCTGATAGTTGTACATTTCCTAGTGAACGACTATAAAATCATGAAGTATGTAAATAAAAACATTATGTATTGGTATTTGGTGCACCAAAGCACAAGGTAATTATATTATAATTTATTAAAACTAAAAACCGACTTGCCTCACAAATACACCTATTCAAACAATAAAGATTTTTCCAAATAGTTCCAGGCGTCTTCGAATAATCGATGAACATACGTACAAAGAAGATTCTGACGAGTTGATAACCTTTTTTTTCAGGAATGTCAAACATTATTAGAATTTAAGGAATGTGACTAGAGGACACGCGCGCGCTCACGATTTCGACTCGAGACAATGATTTTATGCTAATAATATCTATATCTTACGTAAGTTTTAATCGAAAAACGTCAAACATAATAAATAGCATGTTTTATATATTAGTTCGTATCATGGTATGTCTTAGTCAAAGTCGATATATATTTTACTGTTCAAAATAGTTCCTGAATCGAAACCATACAAGTTATGCAACTCACATATGTGGAAAGCCTAAAATTTTCCACGGGATTCGAGTCACGATTTCCTCGCAGAAACAACATTACCGCGTACAAACAAGTGTTTATTACGATTCCATTAGCGTCAGAAATATTTCCGACCAGTTTTGTTTTGCTCATATTCTAAGAAATGTGTATCTAGTACACGCTTAAGTAAATACCATATATAACGTGGAAGGGACATACCTGAAATAAACAATCACTATACTTTAATGATATCTAACATATTAGATAATAGACATTCCCGTTACAAATTGCCCTGGCAGCTGCACACTAGTCACAGAATGGGGAAAGGAATTTTTTTTTAAAAACACCTGTAACTTTTTCTATTGTTAGCAATAAGACTCCTATTTATCGTAAATAAATATCAGATTTTTCGGTCCATTAAATTAATTTTAAAAAATAAACATATTTGTCGCAATTTCGTTCACCATGCATCTAGACCACATCTAGACTGTCATATGACAGTTGACAACTTAACTGCCATTTCGGGAAACTATATTGACAACCATGACAGTCAAATGACAGTTAAGCTGTCAACTAACATATGAAATTATTATTTTTTAAGTCAGACGTGACGGGCGAAGTAAATGGCGGCGTTGAGCTGATTGGTGTACGAAATTGCGATTTAAAATATTTTTCTTTTTTATAATTAATTGACTGAACCGAAAAATCTGATATTTATTTGCGATTAATAGGAGTGTTATTCCTAGCAACAAAAAAAGATTCAGGCGTATATAAAATTTTCATCCTTCCCCTATTAATAAAATTATTATTTTTCGAACAAATGACAAATACATTTATAAATAAATATCCAAGATCGAAAACTTTGAAAAAGGTCATTTTCTAACTTGCCCTTACCGGGGATCGAACCCGAAACCTCTGAGTGGCGGACTAGAATGGTGACCACTGCGCCACGGAGGTCGTCAAAAGAGTAAGACGGTAAAACTTTTAGTTAATCCACCACGAATCTGCAGCCTTTCCCCGATTCCCCGATAGTCGTTTCTCCTTTGGACTGTTTACCAACAGAACATTCGTTCCAGACAGATTGGCCGTCAGAACCTTTTACTTCTGAACTTTTCGTCGACAGAATGGTTCACAGAAATGTGTTTTGACGAAAAGACCTTATGGACTATTCACCGAGAGAACCTTTTATCTACGACTTTTCGACATGTATTGTTTACTTTTTAATTTAATGCATCATCATCACAGTATGCCGACTTATAGCACTGCGAATTAAATACCTATCTTTAATCGCTCATCTCTGTAAAAATATCTTCTTTCTCCCCTATGTATCATTCGGAGATAAGATAAGACTCAGCACAGAACACGAATAATGCGAGAACAAACGACCCGAGATATATTTTAGATAAAGATTATTTATACACTGTCTTATTTTACAAATCCAATTTTCGTGTGAATACACTGGGTGTATAAAACAAAGAGAACGTGGAACGGACTCTACTTGATCCGTGTAACAACACAAATATCTATATTTTCTCAAGTATCTATGATAATGAAGAACTTATTATCGATGTACGTGTAAACTATATTGACGTACCATAAAATCTCCATAATTCTATAGTCTTACATGACTCTGTATTTTTTAACTGACTTCAAAAAAGGAGGATGTTATCAATTCGATTGTATGTTTTCTTTACATTCTTTTTTGTATATATGTGACGCGATATCTTCGGCAACCGTGGACCGATTTTGATGATTCATTTTTTATTTGAAAGCCCTTACTCCCAAATTGGTCCCATATTAATTTGGTGAAGACACAATGAAGAACTTTGGAGATGTAGACAAAACTCTTGAAAAAAATTTAAGTCGGTTTTTTTTTTTAAGATATATAATTTAAATTAGAATTGTCTGATTTAACAGAAAAGAAAACTTAGAATGTACCAGCTGCGTTCACGTGCATATCGTAAAAGTCCTACGAGAGAATGGGCAAGATTTAAATCATGTTAATAGGCGATGCGGCTAGCAACCCGTCACTATTTAAATTCCTTTTCTCATCTTAACTCCCAGCATCACGCTAAGCGAAGCTTTGGGACTTGCAGTCCTGGGCTCTGTCTACCCGGTTGGTACAAAACGTGATAATGTATCTGTATCTGACCATGAAGAAAAACAGAATTGAGGTTAAAAATGAAACTATTCATTTAAAACTTTTTCTTTTTTGTTACATGCCAGTGACATTCTCACTTGACTTACATTCGAACCTCTTTCGGCAAACCACACATCCTTCATACATATACATGAGCTATTCTTCTTTCCTGTTGATATTTTCTGCTGGTTGTAAATAAAACAGACAAAGCCGGAATCGTACCGTTCGATACATTATGCAGAGCACGGATGTAGCGCAATGAGCTTTGTGAACCTCTTGCGCTTTTTACAACAAGAATAGGGAATTAGAACGTTTTTAAGGGTAAATATCTATGTGTGCCTTAGAGCAGTTCGTTTAATGCTCTACGGTGTGTGCTGAATCCGTTCATCCTTTGTCTTGCTTATTTGCTTTGCTAGAAAATCGGAAAGATACTTTTTAAACCTTCAAACAAGGCCATATGTAAGTTTAACCTGTAAGACTACATTACCTATAAAGCTGCTTAAATTTTCATCTTTTTAAAAATATTTTTGGTACTAAAGTGTTTCGGTTCAACAACAACATGGGGTCCAACATTCAGAGTGAGGTTCTGGGGAAGACCTAAAATAAGATGGAGACACGAGTTGTCCGCTTTTAACAAATAATGGAGTGAAACAGCTTAAGATAGAATTAATTGGAAAGAAAAATGGAAGGATTTTGCCCAACAAAAAAAGCCATTAAAAAAAGTGTCTCGTTTCAATAAAGGTAAACTTACTGTTCTGCACGATGTTTTTTTCGCAGATCAAAATAAATGTACGAGAACAGGTATTTTAAAGAAAAAAGGTTTCTTCTCTGGCGTAATAAGGAATCGTACTAATGTAATGAAATTAACCAAAAAGATTTACACCTTTTTGGTTAATTTCGATTTTACGATTGGGCTGCTAAACTACGTAAGAATCGTCTTAAAACGTAACTTAAGACTTAAGACGTAAGAGTCGTCTAAAAGGAAAAAAAAACATTGGTTACAAACATTTTTGCCCTTTATTATCTTCGTCTAAGAAACATTTTATAACCGCCGACGTCTCATCAAGATATTAATATAGCCCCACTAAGCTCATTATCGGCTATAAAAATCTCGGTAATATCATTGATTTTGCTGCGACGCGACGTTTATTGCTCGTTATTTCTCGAGAGTGGACAAACTGCGTCTTCTTTCAGTTACATTATCACGTTTCTATCCCGAACGTGGTTGACAGAACCCAAGGCCGTAAGACTGGAGGTCTAGCTTAAAACTAACTACTGGATCCAAGTAATTTGAAATAAAAGAATTTAATTAAATTGTAATGATAGTGACGATGAAAAAAAAGGGAATCAAAATAGTGATTGGCTGCTATTCGTTCAGAATCTCGCCCAGTCCCATTCATGTGTGGGAGGAGAAGCATTTGATACATTCTACATTTTTTTCTATCTCGCACACCAGTATGGAGTAAATTGGGACGTAAAAAAAAATCTCGGTTAATATAATTTTTTTTGTTTCTCTACCATGACATAAAGGAATCAGGAAATAGATACATGCAAGTCGTAAAAATCGCCAAGAAGCGATATTGTATAAATAGAGAAGCTTAATTTTATTTTAGCTAAGATAGTAAGCTTGTTATACATTCCTTTTCAATTCGCGAACATTTTGTAGTTCTCCAAATACTTTTAATTCAATCTGCTCAAATGGCACATTTTCAGGGTTTGTTACATTTAGACCATCATCATCATCAGTCACAGGAAGTCCACTGCTGCTGCTGCCAAATCGACCGATTGGAAGTGGCCTTCCTCCAGTCTAAGATAGTATAATTACTATCGTAACAGACCCCCATCGCCATAGAAACTATTGGAAATCACGTAAGTAGGCAAAACTGGAGTTGCGGGTAGTGATGAGCCGTTCCCAAATTCCCGTTTCCGGGGAACGTTCCTCATTCCCGTTTACGGGAATGTTCCCGGGAACATTCCCAATTTCAGGGGAACGTTCCCGTCTCAATTTTATTTTTTATCATATGAATGTTTTCTGCTTTAGGTAGTTAAGTATTCTTAATATGTATATTCATCAGCAGATCAAATATCAAAATAATTCATTTTTAACCCATAATTTTTAACCTATTACCAAGAAAGTCGGCACGTTCAAAGGGCCAATTTCATATTTTTAAATAATTGTATAACATATTAATGACCATAAAACAATAAAAATGTTTTTTTTTCTCGATTAATAAGATGTATATCCTATGGAAACGGGTCTCGTTCCCGGCATCAAGGAAACGTTCCCGGCAACAAGGGAACGTTCCCTAGAAATTTGGGAACGTTCCCTAGAAATCTGGGAACGTTCCCAGGGAACGTTCCCAATTTTTTTGGAAATGTTATAGAATATTGGAAATATTTAAATTATAACCATATAAAAAAATGCTTTTACATAAGTTTAATACATTTGCATTGATAAATAAATTGTGTGATAAATAAAATTATAACTTTCCCAGACATTTCCAATTTTAGGGAACGTTCCCGGGAATGATTTTGGAAATCTGGGGAATGTGGGAACGTTCCCGGGAACGGCACATCACTAGTTGCGGGGTAGTCCCACAGAGATAGCAGCACATACGACTAGCAAAAAAAGTTACAAAGAAAGTGTTGAATATACTTAAAAAATATTTATTACATTTCATGTAAGTAATATTTCATTAATTGATTAAAACTAACGTGAGATAGAGATAGACACTGAGAGTGTGTCGCGAGCCGGTGTAGTGTACACGGGCCTCTAGTCACATTCGCCCTGATTAAGACCTCCTAATGAGGTCGAAACATGTCAGCAGTAGCTGACTCTATACATGGGTAACCCGTTAATCTAATTTTAATAATATTTAAATTATTACAGTACTGCTTTATTTAAATAATAGTAATAAAAGATTTTAATGTTTAATTATTACCTTATAGCGCTATCTAGTGACAAGCAAGAGAAATAATACGTTTATAAGGCGACAGGTAGGCATATTTTAGTGATTTCCTGTATCAAACAATGAACTTTCAAAAATAATATGTAACAAAACATTTCTTGGTGAATTTTCGCATTCAAGCTGCTCTACGTAGTGGAAATAATCCGGCCCGGGCAGACAATGTATCGAAATTAATATCCGGACGCCGGACAATTTGTCCGGCCGGAATGCGGGTAATTAAACGGACACGGAAATATTTCGCCGTCAACTCGCTGCACTCGGAATTTGGGAAAAATTCCCCCTTAATCTTGTGTGGTTTCATTACGTGCTGTAGTTTTCCTTATTTTCTACATACATACATATATACTATCACGTCTTTATGCCTAATGGGGCAGACAGAGCTTTTTAGGTCTTGCAGCTCTACGCAGAGCCCAGGGCCGCAAGACCCAAAAGCCACTCTTAGCGTCATGGTGGGCGAGAAGATGGAAAAGCAATCAATATACTCGTTGTGATGGGATACTATAGCCGCATCGCCTGTTAACAGGATTTGCATATTTAAAACTAGAAGCCCTACTAAAACAAAACAAAGAACTACAAAAAGGTTTACAAATCACTGGTTATATAATTTGAGAGGAAAGTTGAGGTATTTCTCTCAAAAGATTTTTTAATAAAAAAAAAGGTAATAAATATATTTCAACTAAATTACGGTGTCCCATTTGTACCACAATAGGGAATGTTTTCATATCTAATATGGTTTCGTTATATATTGGTTATATTAACTTTTACCACCTAGGAAACGTTATTCAAGTTGTGGTTACGGTGAATATACATACATGCATACATACTATCACGTCTTTATCCCTAATGGGGCAGACAGAGCATTTGGGGTCGACCGGCTCTGAACAGACATTGCTGACGTCCGAAAGGCTTTAAAGGCCAGTTTAGCGTGGTGGCGAGAAGGTGGAAAAAGAAAAAAATATTGATGGTTTGCTAGCCGCATCGCCAATTAATATGATTCACATTTTCACCCAGTCCCTCGATCGTCTTCTACGATCTGCGCGGTAAGAGAAGCAGCTAGTAAATTTTAATAATAAATAGTATAAACAAATAGTAATTTTAATAGTAAATTTTATTCTTTGTTCCCAGACCATGGATATACATACATATACCAATACCTCTCCTGCTGCGATCGCAACCAAGTTTCACATCGATACTGATAAACGATAACTTATACCATACCTTAAAGGTACTTACATACCTTTATTAACTGGCAAATTCGACATTTAACTTACCTCATAAAAATACAGTACAATAAACCACGCGCAAAGCATAATTCAAAATTGTTCTTAAAATTCAACACAAACTGTAAAACAGGCTATTGTGGCAGCGGCCAAATACCAACCTTACAGCGGACATAAATTGGCTTCTCGTATTAAAAATTTGCAGAAAAATAAATACACTTCTGCCAAGTACGCATGCCAAGACTGCGAGAGTTTACTCCTTGTTTCGTGCCAATACGTAATAAAAACAAGTTGTTCTGCACATATTTTTCTAAGAGATTGTTTGCCACACGATGTTAGATATTTTGATTAATTATCTCTATGCGGCTAAGGTGCTCTCTTATCGGGAGCATTCGCCTGTAACGTTACAGATTCGAGTTTTGACGACCTCCGTGGCGTATTGATCACCATGCTAGTCCGCCACCCAGAGGTCCCGGGTTCGATCCCCGGTCAGCGCAAGTTGGAAAATGGCCTTTTTCAAATTGTCCTGGGTCTTGGATGTTTATCTATATATGTATTCGTTATAAAATATAGTATCGTTGAGTTAGTAACCCATAACACAAGTCTCGACCTTACTTTGGGGCTAGCTCGATCAGTGTAATTTGTCAAAAAAAAGAAAAAAATCGTATACCTATGCGAATTTCGTGTATTCGTAAGCCTCTATATTCTCCAAAATACACGATCCACATCTCAACGACGCTGTCCCTTATGCATAAACTGTAACATTTTCAACTAAAAGCACCTCCATTATTTACACCATATCCTAGTTTACGAGTTACGTCACTAAACGTTACTTTGGTAAACAATGGCATCTGAACGTGGCACGGGCCTTTCAATAAACCCTAAGTGTGAATATAAAACTCTCATAATAGCCCCTCTTGGCTGTTTACTGCCTCTACTACCTCTAATGGACCATATGCACTTTATTGCCGAAAATTGCATTTGCTGGATGAAATTCCGAGTACTTTTTGTCTATAATGGCGCTTTTGGAAGGCTTTGGAGTGTTATTGAGGTCTTTTGGAGACTGGGTTGCGGTTGATTACATGCTGAGAAAGAATTTAGTATTGAATTTGAATTGAATTAATATTTTGCGAAGCGAGCAAAGTTATTCTACTATTTGGACAATCTAACTGAGTATCGGACCAGAGCTTCATGAAATTTGGCCTTGTTTGAACTTGAGTTCAATCTCTCCAGTGGTTGCTGAGACATAGATTCATACAAGAACTGTCAACTTACACGAATTTACACAGCGTGAAAAATTATTCATCTTATATTATTTGAGAGTTTTGCTGCCACAATGACTGTTATTAGTATTACGGGACTTACCGCGATTAATATGTTCGGCTGAACATCCATCGCAGTTCCTTAGTTTGCCAGCGACCATGACGGCGACGTCGAAATATCTGGCTAAAAATGATATAAATCGCGGTAAATCCCGTCATACTAATAACAGTATTCTAATTAGTTTGGAAAAAAGAAAGGAGCTCTGCAAAAAAAGGGAGAAATCTATTACTTATTAGTGTATTGATTAATTGTCTTAGACTATTAGGCAAACAGACACACGGTCCCTCAGATGGTCATACACTCTTTGATTGTGAAGTCATTTACAATAATTAGGCCATGGCCTAATTATTGTAATATTATTTACATTTAAAATACCTCATAGGTATTTATGGGAAATATTATAAGAAGAAGAGTCTTATAATATTCCCGATAAATACCTATGACTATGAGTATTCTAAATAATAACTTACTTGAAAGTCTAAAACAATTTCTAAGTTTCATCATCATCACCTTCCTCACCTTTACAAAGACACAAGTACAGGGTATTAAAATGTTCTCTATCTCCTAAGGTAGACGTTCTAAATAACTTCAACTAAATATGAACCCGTACCCGTCCCAAATCCTTTATCTAACAAAGTATTGAACATAATTGTGAACTGATCCGTACTTCAAATTTGTCGCGTCTAATTCCGCCCGCGCGGGCCATTACATCCACTAACATTGCCCAGGGTTTCTCCAGACCTTCACATGTCATTAACTTTTTACAGAACCACGCGCTTCTAACAAATACCCTTTAAAATGGGAAATTAAATGTGACTGAAATCTTTTTGTGTGACTAAATCTTTTTGATTTCACGGATGGGAATATTTTTAAGTGACAAAAAGGAGATGTCCGCAAATAACTTCTGGTTTTTTAGACAGACTTTTTTTAAAGGTTGTTCGAGCAAATTAGTCCTTTTGTCACCAGTTCAACATATTATAATGGAAAAATCCTCAAATATTCATTTATAAAGAAGATCGCACGAGCATAATCGTAACAGAGTACGGGCTACGGAGCTGGAGATTTTTTTTTTCTTTTCAAAAATGCAACAAGATATTATATGGACCAAATAAATCCGCGCCTAATTTTGACAAGGAGAACCACTGACCTCCATATATACAAGTACGCTGGACCTATGATTAGCCGGGCCATAGTGAGGCGATTTGATTTTCGCCATTTTGGCGCTGATCGTTGGCATTCGTAGCAGTGGGTGGGAACGGAACTAAAAGTTACGTCAGATTTAGTTCTCTTCCCACGCATTGGGGGCGCTTCAAATAGGCACAATAAAGAGCTGTCATTTCTTAGGGTGTCATAGGTCCAGCGTACTTGTATATATGGAGGTCAGTGAGGAGAACCCAAACACTAGTTCCAAATTCAAAATTACCGCGCGCGGCACGCCTATTCCTTTCCCTTTCACTTCCTTATAATAAAACGTCTATTCTTCTCTTACACATCGTGATCGCACGTTCTTTTTCTCCTACTCTAGCCATACATCAATCATCCTACTGATATAAAAAAAAGTTTACTTCTTCCGTGAAATTCTTTCAGTACAGGCAAAGTTCTAACTTTGTAGCATTTTTTTCTTCTGAGTTTACCTTCAGTCTAAACCGCTGTAAAGTTAGAAATATGTACGGATTGTTTCGTCCCCTGCACTGAACCGGGATTATCCCCAGTAATGACCGACTCTGTATTACTTACGAATCTTTTAACCCTGCATCGACACCTAAACGGTTAGCTTAGTTTGGATTACCATAAAATCAACGTAAATTTGTTTTTGCAGTGCCCACTGTTTTTTCGACGGTTAATCCAGTTCGCTTTTACAATTAGTGAGATTCGAGTGGAGTAAACATGTGGGGATTTATTTTTCACGTTTACAAAATAGATAAATGTATTTTTAATTTTCGTTAATATTTAACACCATTTATTAGCATAACTATATTGCAATGAGGCTTTTTAACGAAAACTTTTACACAGAATTTTTGTATGGTTAGCTTATAGAAGGTAGGATATTGAATTATTAGATGATGCATGTTGTATATTTTTTTAATTACCACTAATTTATCAAATATATCGGGATTTGTCCAAAAAAAACTATTTATGTAGAGAACAAACATCCTAGAATGTAGTTTCCTCTTTTATGCTCTCATCAACGTCAGGTCTTCTTAGTATTTCTGTAGGTACTACTAGAGCCATACTGGACCAGAGCAGCCAGAAGATTTGGCCTACACTCTCCACGCTTGTCAGACGGGTTGGAGATGCTTCGTTGATGTTTATAAACTTTTTTGAGTCAGTATTTCACACCTGTCCTACGAGTGAAGTGATCCTATTCCACTCTGCCGGAAACCACACGGCGATACATTCTCTCAGAGTTCTTAGGAACATATAAAGTAATTTTACTAACTTCCATCAGCGTTTATCAGCACTAATGGGTCGCCAATAGCTTCGCGGTAATCGTCTTACACTCTTATATCATTCTCAACTCACCCATTGCATTATTCAACTCCTTTTAGTGCTGTAATGAGTCGATACCTTGAGCCCTATTTGTTTGAACTCGACTCAAAAATACAACATCAGGGTCGAACTAGGGATTCTAGGATCTTTCTTTTATTGTTTGAATTTTTTCGGTAAAAGTGTCAATTTAAAAAAAATAGTTTTGGTCTGTTTTCAAAATTATCCGCAATAAAAAATACTAAATGTTTTTATGTAGCAAAAGAAAGTCGAGAAGAGTTCTATAAAACTAGAAAAAACTTCGTTACCCCTGGAGAAAACTTCGTTACCCCAGGTGAAAGACGACCCTGGTGCGTCTACACGTCGTGACTTCGAGTCAAACCGGCCGCCATTTTGTTTTGCCCCGAGTGCATATTCGTCCCTCACCCAGATAAGTTCCGCCCGAGAACCACTGACCACCGTTCTGTTTTAATTTTGTATTTGTAAACGCATCATCTGTACGAGACTACCTATTTTTTCGCTGGACCCGCGTCTGTCCCTAGATTATTAGTTTTGTGTGTTTTATTGTTATATATATTGTAGAAAGGACAATATAGTTGTTTATTTTAATTTATTTTGTTTTTTTTTATTGTCCTTTTTCCTTGTAGTTTATTTTATTTCATTTTTTTATTTTTTGCACGGGCTTATCCCGTAGCAATTGGCCAATTGCTACGGGATAAGCCCGGTTAATAAAACAGAACGGTGGTCAGTGGTTCTCGGGCGGAACTTATCTGGGTGAGGGACGAATATGCACTCGGGGCAAAACAAAATGGCGGCCGGTTTGACTCGAAGTCACGACGTGTAGACGCACCAGGGTCGTCTTTCACCTGGGGTAATGTAGTTTTTTCTCCAAGGGTAACGTAGTTTTCTCCAGGGGTAATGTAGTTTTTTTCTCCAAGGGTAACGTAGTTTTCTCCAGGGGTAACGTAGTTTTCTCCAGGGGTAATGTAGTTTTCTCCAGGGGTAATGTAGTTTTCTCCAGGGGTAATGTAGTTTTTTTTTCTCCAAGGGTAACGTAGTTTTCTCCAGGGGTAACGTAGTTTTCTCCAGGGGTAATGTAGTTTTCTCCAGGGGTAATGTAGTTCCTGGAAAATGCCCATATGCATCCGCTGTAGTTAAACGTAATTATTGGACGTCCCAGGGGATCACCGATCGACAAATAATTACAAGGTCCCTAAGGTCGGCGATCCTTTACAAACAAAAACTAAATTTAATTTTAAAATAAAAATTGACAGGAGTCAATAATATCAAATAATAATTAAGTTATTGATAATTAAAAGAAAGGAAAAAACAAAAACAACCTATTGACTGTTACTTATAAATTTACATCATCACGTCTTTTTCCGACGGGACAGACAGAGCCTCGGGACACAAAGATAGTTAAATATCAATCTTTAAAAAGAAAATCTTGGAGCAAATTACAAATTATAAAGCTAAAGTAATAAAAATAAAATAAATCTGGTTAGTATCATTTGAAATGTCATTCACGCAGCCAACCGACAAATCATCACTGATGACTCATTTCATTTGAAAAATTACGGTTACCGTTAAAAGATAACCGCTTAGATGTGATTGCCAGCTTGGTACGTGAATGAATTTAAACACATTAAAAAAATAATCATGTAATAGCTAGAAATCGGAGAACATAACATTTATACTAAAATTACTAAAATATGAAAATTACAACAGAAATCCGATCCATGCTAATTACAGTCATGTCGAAAACATACAAACATAACATGTTTAATGTTAATTGGTGTGAAAGAAATATAAATCATGGACAAAATATATTTGTGCCATGACATTAGGTACAAGTACTAAGATAGGAAAATACAATTAATCTGTATCCCAGCTAAATCATTATGACGATTTCGTTTAGGTTATAAACGAATTATCGCATACAACAAAAGTATATTTTAAAATTATGACCAATCATTAAACCAGTAAAATTTAAAATTAGGTTACGAAACATAATTGGTATTTTCTAAAACCCCTTTTCTTAGGAATACACACACAAAATACAGCCAGACAACTTACCTTACAGTCAACTTTTTATCTTATTTAATTTAATTAAGAAAGTACAATGGTTTCAGGATACTGAATAAGTAAGGCATTAGATTAAAATGTCGACTACAATAAGCAAGTTTTTGATCACGTCTTTGTACTCCAAATTCAAAGAAACTTTTAGGCTTTGAAGCTTTGAGCGGTTAATAAGTGGCCTAACTTTACAGAAAACTTACAGCCTGGTTAATACGTAGAAACCTGATATTACCTTGAGCATGCCTACCCACCGCCATATATGTAAACATAATTATTTGTCTTCCTTGTTATTTTATTAAAATATTAAAATATTTTATTCCTATTATTTTAATAAAGTAGTACTCTAATTCATTAAATATGACTTATAAGAAATGCAATAAATATTTTTGAAGCATATTCAAAAAAGTGACAAAGGAAGTCCTTTGTCACTTTTTTGCTAGTCGTGTTTGCTGCAATCTCTGTGTGCCTACCCGCAACTCCAGTATTGCCTACTTACGGGCCTCCAATAATTTCTATGTTGGGTATCTGTTACGTTAGTAATTATATTATGTTTGCCTTGAGACTTAAGCTCAAATTAGGCCCTGAGACTCAACTTCATCACAACACTAGTTGCCTCTTAATATTCAGACGCCACATTTGAGTCGCCTTTCAATTTTTTCCCGCGCGTGCCGTCTACCGGTGTGCCCTGAATTCTGAAAGCTACTTATTGATGTTCGCTTCTTAATCCCAACATATCAGGGGTTTCATTTTTTCGATACCGCTCGCTTGTAAGCGTCATTTTTTATAACGCCAGATTTATTGAGGTTGATTCGGATCGTTATCGATGAAGGCTGTATCCGAACGAAATATGGCGGAATAGACTCGTCGCGAGCCGTGAAAGGTATTTTATGATGGATTTCATCACCTTAAAGTGAGATATTATGGATATTCATGCACGAAATTGAGTAGCCTATTTTATATAGTACGTTAATACAAGTTAATGCAGTGATTAGGAAGTTCAAACAATAGGATAATAGAGTTATTAACAAGGGATGAAGTAAAAGCTTTTTCGACGTGATGTTGTTAAAGCAAATCCACCTATTGAAACGACATACTTGCCACATAGGTACTAATTATATATGGCTAATTAACCATATTTTTAGTCAAGAAATAAGAGATGTAACATGCACATTTTATCATGTCTTCATTCCATACGAGATATACAAATCTGAAGGTGGCAAAATCCAAAATTGTAACATTAACAAAACCTAAAAGTACTTATTCTTTTGATCTATAGAACTGAATGTCATTATTAATGCTTCTAATAAATAGGCTCTATTTAAGTCTGAAGTCAAGAAGCGTATCTGTGGAGAATCTATTTGGCTTATTAAGTTTGGGCTCAATTTTCTCAGGCTTCCCAACCAATTTGTACAAGATCATACGAGTGACAATTTTATAGATAGAGGGGGAGTTAATTGCCAATAAATTTCTTGTAAATAATAAAATCTGATATTAAGAGATTTTTATGAAAACCTTATAAATGATCTTCTCTGAAGATGAGATATCGTAATTAGTTTTTGCAAGTATAAGTTATGAAAGTAGATTTTTTGGAGAATAAAAATAGCTGTTCAGCTTCTGCGTGTATAATGTAAAATTGGCAATTTTTTCTGTTGTTAGTTATTGATTCAAAGTATATCGACCCCTTTTAGGTGTCACCCGTTAAATATCTTTGTCTACTATGTATTTCACAGGAATAGAAGTTAACGTGTATTAGTCCAGATAATAAACCGCTTACATGAAAAATTTCGTTTCATTCCACTCAGTTTTTTTGACTTTGACATTCACAATGTTAAGAGTCATTTTATAACGATGTTTATTAAGGATGAGGTTACTTTTAAGGACCCACTTTAGGCTAGAATCAAGTTTTTCTCTCGCCTCCCCGCACACAAACTTACACTAGTCGAAACGAGACAGGGAGCTGAGAGGGGTCGCGGGCGCCGCGGCGGTTGAAATGCAGATGGATTTCGCGTGGTTGTTTCTTTAGCTATTTCCCTTTAACAAAGAATACCTGAAACTTGTAATAAACATGATCACTGCCTTTTGTTACGAGGGCTTATTTATTGTATTTATTGCTAGCCGTTTGTACTATATAAATCGAAGGTGATTTGGAGGCAACTTCACATATATTAATGTTGAGAAAATATTAAGCAATCGTGTTTTTGAGTAATATAATCACTAAAGTTTGTCCTGAACGTTACTGACTTAGGATCGTTTTAAGAAATTTGGCCTACTGCGGGCCCTTAATAGAATTCGCCATCCGACCCGGGTGTCATCTCTAGGCTTAAGAGGCGTGAAACGAGACACGGTAATCACGTGGTATTTAAGTAATATGGCCGCCGTGAAATTGGCCAATTACTCGAAAAAATGTGCAAAATCAGTCAGAGGTACAAGCGGAAATGATGGTACGATTTAGCAATGGAGATGGTACGTCAACTCTCTTTGGAAATGTATCAAATTTTTTAAATTAGTATAAATCTTATGTATGTGCCTATTTTTAACACAAAAAAGAAGGGTGTTATAAGTTTGACGCAAATGTCTGTCTGTGCCACCGTAGCTCTCGAACGGACGGATCGATTTCAATGCGGTTTTTACGTGACAGCGAGTTCCCATGGTTTTTAGCTATGTTTGATGAAACTGGTTCAGCCGTTAATGATATTGGGGGTTAACGCTTGAAAGTGGGGCTTTTTTTAATTTTCCTAGCAGATAATAGACGGCGCTACGGATATCAATTTGGAATATTGAGTTCTCACAACTAGATGGTGTCGGGGATTTTTTTTATTTGCCTGGCAAATAAACTGTAACCCCCTTATTCATAAAAACACAAACGTTTCTTAACCTATTTTAGTTAAAATATATTTTGTCTCCTCCTTTAGATGTCAAATATTCAAAACAGGAAAAGGGACAAAACATGTTTTAAAAAATATTACGATTTTGTTTTACAAAAACATTTTTTGTAAAAAATTGTCGTTATAATGCTTGTTATCACTTTCCCTAATTGGAACGTAGGCGGCACGTAATCTTAAAAGGCAAATGACAAATACCCTTTATAAGTTTTGTATTAATACTGCAAATTATTCTTTGACAAAAATCGACATTTATAATTCCTTATGTGGTAAACAGAGCCTGAAACCATGAGTCTCAAATGTTCACTAAAGATTTGTTGGTGCAAAAGGAATTATTGCTAATCACATCACTAATATTACAATTAACCAGATTTTTACCCCTCCTTTTGATCGGTGTTAACGATCTACGCGGGAAGAGACCCAGCTGGTTCTATTTTGTTGATATCTAATACCGCGTTTACACATTAGTGTTCGTTATTCGCCTAGTCATTCGCCTCGCGATTCGCACGAATGTGTAAACGCGGTACGAAGACGCGAATCGCGAGGCAAACCGCGAGGCGAATTGCAAACTCACTGTTTACATATAAGAGTTCGTTATTCGCTTCGTCATTCGCCTCGCGACATAAATGCGGCATAAGAAATAGCTTTATTTTAACAAAGGAACAGATAGCAGTAACTCTCGAATCCAAACAAATGAAGAGACCGTGTTAACGAGAGGAGGGTAAGTGACGGGAATGTCCGGATCTACCGTCCGGGCATCCGGCTATAAAAAAAGAAAGTATAGAAATAAAGTTTCACTATGAAAGTAAGTAGTACCTTTTTATAAGCCTGCAGTGTAATTGTAGTCAGACGATCTAAGCGAATACGAAAAGAGCTGGCAAACTATCGCCACTGATAGAAGTTTGTGAAAAATTAGATGGGAGGTCTTTGCCCTACAATGGGACACTGCGGGCTTATAATAATTTTTCTAAATTAAAAACCGAATTCACCCCCAAATTTTAAACCGATTTCGAATCAATCCTCCACCACCTCGGAAGTGCACTCTTTCAAATAAAATAATTTAAAAATCGGTCTAAAACTGACGGAGAAATCGGTGAACATACATAAAAGAAATATATTATACAGTTGAACATAGAACCTCCTCCTTTTTATGAAGTCAGTTAAAAATAAAGCAGTACCTACTGGTTTTGCAACGTAGTTCCTTATCGCGCGTATTATCCTTATCCTTATCTCTCTCTCTCTCTCTCTCTCTCTCTCTCTCTCTCTCTCTCTCTCTCTCTTTCTCTCTTTCTCTCTCAGCATCCTTATGTTCGCTTTTTCATAATAATGCCGAATCAATGTTTATTGACACTGTAAATATGTCAACTTCCTGGTAGATTCTAGAAAGTAAATTTATTATGAAACTAACTTTGGCAATTTTTTTCTTCAACACTGTTTATTTATCTAAAGATCTTATATTATTGCGTGTAGCACTTATTACATACTATAGTAACTTCATACAAACTGTATGGACAAAAAGGAGTTGGCATCAGTTTTCACTCTTCTGCATAAAGCTCTTTGATCGAACAGTTGATCTCCATGGCGTAGTGGTAACCTCGCTAGTCCGCCGTTCGGAGTTTCGGGTTCGATCTCCGACCAGAGCAAGTGGGATAGTGGCCTCTTTCAATCAAATCACCCTTTCAATCCCTGGTGGGATTGAATTAGTATCCCTTAACACAATTTTAAGCTTACTTTGGGGCTAGCTCAATCTGTGTGATTTATATCCCTATGTATTTTATTTATGTATTAGCTACGCCCCGCGGTTATTCCCGCGCCTACAGTATAATATGTTAACACATAAGCTACTATAGGCTCGCCAAATACCAGGCTATGCAGGAAGCTGATCCAGGGTGTCAGCTTCCTGCATAACAATTTTTTAAAAGTGTTTTGCTTGCCAGCCTTTGTGCTTGAAGAAGTAACAAACATGCGCACACTCTCACAAACTTTCGCTTTTATAATATTAGTGTGATATATATTTTGATTTAAGCTCTTCATTTATTTACTTATTTAACCTTTATTGTACAAAATACGAATTGTATGGCACAATAGGCGGACTAAATGCTAAAAGCATTATTTAACAGTCAACCTTTACACTCTTTGTATTTTATATCAGTTGCCGAGATTGTAGGAGGAATCGGCAATAAGTGCAAGGGTAGGTAGGGTAGTGCAAGCAATCTGGTGGAATGGCCTACACTGATTTATGCGTCGTTACTGCCTGGAAGTGGCATGCCTTTGTTGGCTAATGTGCCAGTTCATTATCGGTGGTCATTTCTAGTAATTGCATGGGACGATGATGGAATGTTGGTAGTTATTATAATATCGAACTTAGATCAATGGCGTTCGTAGTCAATATTCTATAACTCGAGTTCTATATAAAATAGTTTTTGTACTAATTTAGTTTTTTTTTTGACATCCCGTTCTGTCCACGGCCGCTGCTATTCAGTTTTTTCCAGCGACTTGCTTGATATGTGAAATGATAAGTATGATATGAAGTGAGTGTAGAAGAAGCCAAACATAGACAAATATTAAACAAAGTACATAAACAGTAATAATTGTCTCTACATTGAATACTCTCCAAAAATAAATATTTGGGTCCATGGAGGTAATAGAGTATGATTTTTTTTTTATTGTCTGTTTATACACGATTAAAATAAAACTTTTTTGGTATATAGCAGTTAAGCCTGGGCAGCATACAGGGTATAAATGATTTTGGAAAATGGAATACCTGATGCAGAACCATAATGGTCCAGCTTAAATATAAGAAATATTAAAATTACGCCTTAGCGAATGTTGTTCAGACTGATGAGCATTTTCCGGAGTCATAAACTCCACGTGAACGAAGTCGCGGGCTTCGGCTAGTTAAGGAATATAATGGTCTTTCTTTCTACACTATAGTCTTCCTTACAGCCCCATGGTCGCCACTGGCGTAAGCTACTTTCACATTTAATACAACTTCAAAACCGCCGGCCATGCTTCCTCGAGCCCCAACACAAGGAATAAATCAAATTTTTATTACCAGACCTGAGTTACTGCACCAATATCTTAGGAGCTCATAACATTTAAGATATTAGTCGCTGTTCCATTAAAGAATACCATTTTTAACATACATAATAAATGGATGTGAGTTATGAAGATAAAACACGTAAGAAGTTTTGGTTAATACTTTAAATATATAAATTTTTTAGCCCGCAGCATCACGTTTTTAGTGTGTACTGGGAAGAAATTGTCCTGTTTAGATAACTATAAGTAAATTTGTCTTTCTAATTAAGGCCTTGTTAGGGTTCCGAAGTAAACAAGGAAGCATTATACATAGTTTCGCCTTGTCTGTTTGTCCATCCACGCTTCTACTCAGAGACTATTAGTACTAGAAAGCTGTAATTTGGCATGGGTAATATGGGTATGTATGTCTATGAATCATGCTGAAAAAGTAGTAAAATCAAATCTAGGAAAAAAATATGGTATCTCCCATGTATGTAAAAGTGGATGTCATTTTTTTTTATCTACTAACACATCGTGTGTCGTAGAGTAAAGTGTCCCCACCCGCTATTTGCTAAACGGTTGTATATGGGCATGTGAAAAATTTACGGCAATGAATAAATAACGAATTTTAAAGGAAAACTATCAAAGTTTAGTAGCATTATAGGCGATAAACTTATGAGAAGGAAAACTTTATACAAATTCAATAGCAAATTCGTTTTTTAGACGTTCTTAGTCGCGTGAACTCAAAAAAGGCATTCGTAACTACGAAATCCTAAAATGCGCGTGGCTCGACACTCACTTGGTCGGTTATTTAGTAATCGTTGACACCAATTATATTCACCGCGAACACTATTTCTGAGAAACTTAATCCTACAAAACAATTATCCTCAAAAGTAATTTGAATTATCCTTAAAAGTAATATCTTAAAAGCGAGGACTACCAAACTCTACTATTTTTTTAATAATAAAGCGTTTGGTTGTTTTTTAGTTTGGATGTTTTTGAACGGATTTAAATATAAGATACCTATTAATAAGTACCTATATAAGTTATCAACTCTTAACGTGATAGATATCTCATTTATACATACGTACCTATCAAGTTAACAACAATTCTCTTGGATATAACAAATCGAGATGTACAATGAAATAGGTCGATACAGTAGGTCGTTTAATTACCAACATTCCAGCCGCGTGGTCGACAAATTGTTTTTGTTGGCAATACCGATATTTCATTATTATAACATGGCAACCTCGATGTGACAACACGTATTTACGGCCATATTTGTACTTGGATTAATTTCACTGTGCTCATTTACCTGGATGATTTAGAATTTAACAATAAGTGCAGTAAAAGTAATGTTTTCGTATATTGTACCTAATAGTATGTCTAATTACTTATTAAAGTTCAAAAGTGTGAAATGCGAATACACAGCTGGACTAGAACATACTGAAAAGGACATAATAAAAAAAAATAACTTGTTTACCCGACTGCTGAGGAAGAGATTAAATATGTTTTTTGCGCGTATCTTGTATGTTTGTAAATTACTTTGTTTCCGCGTATCTTCCATTCCATTCTGGTATCTTTATATTTGTCACAAAACCAAAATACTGGGCGTTTAAAAACAAAATTAAGTGGTTGATTGTTAGTCGTTAACAATTTTTTTAAGAAGGATTTTATAACGGCATTTTAAAATTATACAGTGCATATAAGTTGTCGCTTTAAAATCCTAACCAAATAGTATCAAGAAAAAATACAAGCACAAATAAAAATAAGTCACATGTGTTCCGCACGAAAATTCGAAAAGAAACTATATCGTCGTTCCGTTTCTAACAAAGAATAAAATAGCGAAGTTACGGACAATCAGGCGAGCATCGTTTAGCCATATATTACTTGGGGAGAAAAAAACATTGTACGCAAACCGTAAAGTGTGTTGTTTAGGGCGTGGCCGTGGCTCAAACGGATCCTGCCCCTCTGAAGTAAACAAACGTAAGCCTAGCACTGTGACCGGCATAAATAATTCTACAATCAGTATCTGGGTGTTTCCAAACTACTTTTAAGGAAAAAGCATGGGAAGAACTCCTTGGAAATAGTAATAAGTTACTTATATTGAATTTACGAAATAAAGGTTGAATTGTAAATAGATCCTAGACCTACGTAATAGAAAAAAAAAAACAAATATTAACTCTTGCTAAAGATTTTTTGCACATTATTACGAGTTAGTAAGATACTCCATTTATTATATTTTGTGACTTATACTCGTCAACCGGACAGTAAGAAAACGAATCATTAATCAACAACATTAACCTGAAATAATTGAAACATGTCACTAACATACAAGTACTAAAATATAAACAACGTAAACGCTATTTAAATCGATAAAAATAAATAGAGAGTGGAAGACATATTTAACCACTTTATGATGTTATTATCAGTTTACAAAGTGGTAACTTGATAAAGCCTCTAAGTAAAAATAAAGTTCACAAAAACAACAATTTGCTGAGCTATTAATTTCCCGCTAAAAGCCCCGCGTCTATAGTCTATGGATTAGAAAAAACAGTGGGAACAGCGGTGGTTTAAACGTGGTACCTCGTTCACACTCGATTTGGCGGGGAAATTGCGTTGTCTATAGACAGATATACAGTTTACATGCGGCCAAAGCTAGAATCGCGTTTCGAGCGAAGTAAAAAAGTTAATTTGTAGGCATTCGATTTCGTAAGATTGCTGCTTGCTATGGAAATTAAGCCTTCAGATGTGTTCAGGAAAGTGCTCAATTCGGTGACGTCGGTATTTTAAAAACCTACCGATAAATTTTTGTAAATATCGACTTTGGCATTGACGTTTCCTATTAATATCGACATTGATTTTAGCTGGTAACACAAGATATTAACGTACTCGTAATACCAAAAATAATATAATGATTTTAACATCCTTATAATGATCAACATTTTTGTAAAAGAAACACGAGTACCTACTAACAATATATTTAGGTAAAATTTCTTTGAAAACACATTGAAATATTGCGATATTAAGTAATGAAAGGGGAAATACGTTTCCACAAACAACATTTGGTAAAACCGCGTCTGGTTTTTGCAAAACATCTGTGAATACGGAATCCATCAAATTTTGGCTAAAGTGATCCCCGTCCTGCTTTGGGAAGGGCGCAGTACAGTCTATGATACCTATTCATAACATGTTACTCTACGATATCTGTTACATTTTATACACTTACTTATCTCATTTCATTTAATATAATATAGTATTACAAATAATAAAATCATACCGTGTGGTATCCGGCAGAATGGAAAAGGACCACTACAAGTCTTCCCGTGGATGTCGTAAAAGGCGACTTACGGGTACAAGCTAAGCAAAGCTTATACATCAATGAGACCTTTCCGACCTATCTGGCCAGAGTGGAGATTGTAGGCCAAATCCTCTGGTTGCTCTGACCAAGTATGGCTCTGGTAGTACAGAGAGAGTCGTGCACCTGCAGTGGAGACTTAAAAGACCTGACGATGATGATGATGAAGATTTAATGAAATTAGATAAGTAAGTTGTACAATGAGCTACCTACTCTTGAGTAGGTAGCTCGTTGTATGTACATTGTACGATATTATCTCATATTTTTACAAAACAATAAATATCCTGTCTGCCCCATTAGGGATAAAGACGTCATAGTGTATGTTTATACTTATTCAATCTTAAAAATCCTTTGATAATAAAGCTAATATTTTATTTTTATTTTTATTACAAAAACAAAATGGCTATAACCCTGTTGAATATCTATGCGAGGGTTTACTGTGTCAGTTCGTTGTATCGGCACTAATGTTAATGTAATTAGATTCGGCCTGAATCGGACAGCTTCAAGAATTTCGGCTTCTCTCAATTATACGCTGGTTGAGTTACACGCGACGAAGTAGATACATTGAAATCACGTTTTAAGATATAAGTAGTTTAATATTATGTTTTCGTAGTAATGACGTCAGTTAATTCACTATAATAAAAAAAACTATAACTAGCCCCACAGTAAGTTTAAGACTTGTGTAATGGGAACTCAACGATACTATATTTTATAACAAATACATGTATGTCGCAGTTGGATTGTATTATCCGTTGTCTGAAAAAGTCTCTAGCTGTTTTGACATTACAGCTCGGTTTTGTAAAACAATAAACATCCAAGACCCAGTCAATCTAAAAAAGATCATTTTCCATCTTGACCTAATGTAAGTAATAAATACTTATTTATAGATATGGCCTGCTTCGGACAGGTTTAGATTCAAGACTGGGTGCTACATACGGTATGTATATTGGATAAGAGCAATTTCTATGAACTTCTCCGTAGAAAATAAATATGTGTGTTCATATTTCGTCTAAGTAAACAAAACAAAACACGATTCCATCAAAACGAATGTCACGTTTCCAATACCGAGTTGAATTTCGAACGTCTTTTTTAAAAACCAAATAGTATGTTCAGAACAGAGGCATAGACAGGGGGAGCTCCGAGCAATGCCGAAAATCGCGCGTGACCGGAGGTTAAAGACAAGTTGGTTGAAGACACGATAACGCCGGGAGCTTCCAATCTAATTTGCAAATGCATTTCCCGCTTTTCAGCCAGGGCTGCCAGAGCTATTTGGCTTAAATTACGAACTAGAACAAAAAAGGGGAGGGATGTACTTGGTACTACACGCAGTTGCCATGGTAACACAAGTCAACACTGTTCGGTGACCATTTTGTTTTGCCTCAAAATAAAAAATATCGAATTACTATAAACGCAATACTTTAACCACAGATATAGTAACATATGATGAGGACCTCGACAATTCAATGAATTAGTAAGTAGGGGATTTCGGGGCTGAATAATCGATCTAGCTAGGTTTAACAGAATAAAGAGACTAGTATATTCATTCTGTGGTCGCCTGGGTACTAAGTACCTATCTACAGGTAACAAACTGGGTCGCGATAACGATCTCTGCGCGCTGTACACGTGGTATTTTCCCGTGACCAAATCTTTTACAAAAAATCCTGGCCAATCTTTAGCTAAATTCATCCTATTTCATTGAATAATGGAATTAAAGGGATTATCGGCCATAGTATTAATCAAATGGTTTTGATCATTGTCAATAGTTATCCAGTAGTGCTTTCTCTCTTATCTCTTGTTACGACAGAAGAGCAAAGGCATGATGTAAAGGCACATCACTCCCATATGCTGAGTGTTGCCATTTTAGTGTCAACTAGGTTCAATTATTAATTGTTATGTAACCCCTGTTAATTTGCACCAAATAAAGTATTTTTTGTAAGGTTTGTCAGGATCGTAACAAGTGGAGGTCCATAGTCTCTGCCTACCCCTGTGGGAAACAGGCGTGATATTATGTATGTATTAAGTTTTTTTTTTTCTTTCTTTTCTATTTACAAAACCACTAAATGTTTTAGGTTTTTTTTTATAACAACCCCAAAAAATGCAGCTGCAATACCGAAGAATCGATAAAATGTACCTACCGTTCACTTGGCAACCCTACTCTTCCGCCATGTGAGACCCCCTTTACATTTTTAACACACGAGTTGAGATTTCGTTTAAATCTGATAAAGGAGTAGTATAATATAGGAACTTGTAGGGTGCAGCTCGTAGATATGGTTATGGTTATTGAAAAGTAATGGGGATCGGTGCACGAGATAATTTTTTTCTGAATATTTTTCTTTATTCAATGACTCAGCATCTTGTTGCAGAATAGAATAAGACCACTCCAAGTCTTTCCGTTGATGTCGTAGAAGGCGACTTAGGAAATACGCTAAACAAAGCTTATAAACATCATTATACCTCTCCAACCCGTCTGGCCAGCGTGGAGAGTGTAGGCCAAATCCTTTGGCTGCTCTCACTAAGTATATAAATTAATGTTTTTATTTTTAGTAATAGTTTTAATTTATAGAATAGCTTTTAGTTTAACATAATTTCGTTTATTTATACTTTAATAATGTTATTTAAGTGTTGTGCATAAATAATAAAAAATAAAAGTATAGCAAGTAGTCTACTGATTACTAATAAGTATACTTTGTAAGGATACTATTTATTCCAGTACGTCAGAATTTGTTTTATTTTTTTCGGTATGTAGTAAGTATCATGGACTGAGCTTTCTGTAAAATTCACGCAATACAAAACAATGTTCTTGTATACCTATATAAGTAAGTGCTAATTATAAGGACTGACAAAATATACTGAAACTATTTTAACAGTGAATTCATTTCTTAATACTGAACAAATTTCCTTAAGGAACACGTATCGAAATATGAACAGTAATTTTTGGCCTCCCATACAAGTTGACCGATCAGCTGATGCGAGTTTGTATGAAAAGCCAAAAATAATTGTTCATATTTCGCGATATGTTTTTTGGGGAAAGTTGTTCACTATCAAGGTCAGAATTCAATCTTAAAATAGTGTCAGTATATTTTGTTAGACCTTATTTAAGTAAGTCGTTTCTGAGTAGAAATTAATTCAGTCAGAAATAAGTTCGGAAATGAAATCTCGCCTACGTAATCCGTTCCTTAAATAAATGGACTTACTATCACCTTATTTACCAGACGTAAGTGCGAAAGTACACAAAGTTATCCAACCAAGAGCGAAAATCAATCTTTGGACGTCTATCACTCCTAAAAGGAAAGTTGGGTACAAACCTTCGACGTAAGTCAGTAAACGTGGTGTTGCCAATTCGGCTAATAGTCTCTATTTTGTTGGCATTTTGCCAAAGTATTCCATCAAAAAGTAATGGAAATAGGCTTTTATTCAGATATGTAAAGTGCACTACCTAACCAAAACAAAAAAAAAACAATAACACTCCGGGAGTGCCGACAGAAATGAAAACTAGGTATTGGTGTCGGTAACAGTGTCGCGAGTTCAATGGTTATTATCCATTTCAAAAAATGTCCAACGCAACGCTCCTAATGAACTTCAAAAAACACTTCAAAAATTTCAATTGCGAGTCATATGTGCAATTTTTTCGGAAGAAGTAAAACTCGTTTGTAAAAGTACTTACTTAGTTAGTAATTCTTCTCTTGCAACATTATGTTGTACCTCAGTATCAGATGACATTTAGTCCAGTCCAGTTTACTAAAAACTACTTAATACCCGACTACTACTATAGCCATACTAGCCATTAACGGCTGACGATATATATATTTTTGAAATGTTTAATTAAGACCTTCCATTTGATACCCTACTCGATATAGGAACAAAAAAAATTATTTACTCGCACTTTTTTTGTATGTATACATTGGTTACATTTTAATGTATATTTATTGCATACAAATTGTAGCCTGTACTACCGGGACAATAATGACAAATTGATTGTCATCTCGTTTGTGAAAATTGGATAAGCGATTCTGATGCTTCGGTGGAACATCCATAAATACCCACATACATACATACATAGGCTGCTAAAATCATTACCCTTCCGTTTGGCTTTGCCGCAGTCGGGTACAAACTAGTGCCGCTTCCAAAACACAATAGCAAAAGATGGAATAACAAAAACCACATCATTTTCGTAGGACGCGTGGGATTTAGAACGTCCAGTATTAACGCACTGCTGAATTCTTTATATAAGGTCTAACAAAATATACTGAAACTATTTTAAGGGTTAATTCAGTCTGTGATATAACCACTTTCCCAAGGAAACATATGTTGTAATATGAAAAATATTTTTGGTTTCCATATAAACTCGGTGCTGATCGGTCAACTTTACACATTAATAAATTACTTTTCATATTTCGATATATGTTCCTTGGGAAAAATTGTTCAGTATTGTGGACTGAATTTACTGTCTTTGTGTAAATAGTTTCAGTATATTTTGTTAGACCTTAAAAAAGTACTGACATAAGCAAAAATCCCTTCACAACACATGGCGAAGTGTCGTACTTCCACAAGATTTGTTCCACTCATTGCGTGGACCAAGTTTGTGTTCATCTCTAATGCTAAAGTTAGTTGGCGAACGTCTGAGACGTCACAAGTTGCCTTCCTGATGTAAAGAGTGTTAATAGGAACCGATTTTTTTTGTCATTCAAGTACAGCTCTCGAGATGAAAACTGAGCTTGGCATTAGTGTACGACTGTACATCTTATATGACAAAAGTTAAGTTAAATATTTATCGAAGTTCTTTTAAAAAAGTATAGAGGAATTCATGGCAACCTGAATAGCGACTTTATAATACACTGATAGATTGAATATGTAGTGATTAACATTTATTTGATCATAAATCATCATAAAGTTTTCAAAGAACTTCATGTTCGTATTATAACGTAAAGACAGCTTTTTAGTTGTATAAGTCTGAAATATCTGATAACTAATGTTTTTTATCACCTAGGGAAATGATGGAATTTATTTTCTGTATTTACTAGATTGAAGCACTTAAGTTAGAACTAATCATATTAGAAGATGAAAAAGAAAATGTCGCTCTAATTATGAGAAATGTGTATTTTCAGAGAGACAAAAAGAAAAATGGGATGTCTGGCACTATTCCACGCTCTGGTATTCCACTAATGGAACAATAACAATGGCCGATGAAGCGACTTAATTCCGAAATACCACTGTTTTTGTTAGCGCTGATGTTTTTTGTAAACGTTAAGAATGAGTTCGACATAGAAATGAGAAATTTAGTTTTCTTCCTTTTTTAGATATTGGAATTCCTCAACACTTATAAAAGCGAAATAAATCTAAATATTGTTAGGGTGACTGTTAATAAAAGGGGTATTATTAAAAGAAACTGATACGTCGATTCCTCTTTCTTTTTATTTTTTTGCTAAAAGAATATGTGTGAACCAATTTCAGCAAGTACAAATATCTACATATAAAGATAATTTATTTGCCAAACATTTGTTACAAGATATTAGGTACATTCAGTTTCGTCCAATCATGTTCACCGATGTGCGAATGTACTTAGTCAGAAAGTCAGAAAATCTAGACCGCGGAGTTTCGAACAGAAATCCAGATGAAAAAAGAAAGGTGTACAATAAATCTAGGTTTTACAAAGAAAGGTTTATTGGACCGTAAACCATTTACGATATCAGTAATAACTTTGAGCTTGAACATAACATTAAATACTTACCGAAAGTACACACGACATTACGATTACGAACACAAATAAATGTATAACGATAAATAAACTAGAAGCTTATTAAAATTGAATTGTCGTTATCATTTCACTCAGCGATAAATACATGGCTTAATGAGCAGTTCAGAATCAAGTCAAATAAACATTTTGATATTCTACAATAACCAGAACAAAGGCTTTCGATGGTGACAATTGGACATTTGGTTTAATATTTTTAATATTAATAAAATGTTGGTGGTAATATTGCCAATTGATTCATGTGTCAGTTTGGATTTTCGGGATGGCTTGAAATAATAAAGTACGTGCTTTAGTCGCTGTTTTAATTTTTGCGTGGTTTTATTTATTCAGAGACAAAATATGTAACAAATATCTTTATAAATAATATATCCTGAGTAAAACAGACGTAATCTATACATATAATAAAACAGTAAAAAAAGTGTGTCTGTACATTAAATATATTTCCAAAAAAAATATTGGGGGCGATGGAGACGTAGTAATAGAGTAAGAATTTAAAAAAAAATGTCTGTCTGTTTGTCTGTTTGTCTGTATGTCTGTTTGTCTGTTTGTCTGTTTGTCTGTTTGTACACGCTAATCTCCGGAAATACTGGACGGATTCGAATGAAACTTTTTTTGTTATATAGCTATTAAGCCTGGGTAACATATAGGGTATAAATGATTTTGAAAAATGGAACGCCTGATGCAGAACCATAATGGTCCAGCTAAACTATAAGAGATATAAAAATGCCGCCTTAGTAAAAGTTGTTCAGCCTGATGAGCATTTTCCAGAGACATAAAGTCCACGCGAACGAAGTCGCGGGCTTCGGCTAGTATTATATATGTATGTACATTGTACACAATATAATATATAGTAATGTAATACTATGGTGTAGGTGGGTTTCTTAAAAGATCTTTTACTATACCATTTTAGTTTTTTGTTTTCCAGAAGTTTCAACAAGGTAAATAACTCTCAGAGAAAAATCTTATTTATTCGTTACTATCTAAAAGATATTACATACTCTAATATTGTTTAAACTGACATGAGATGACATAACTAAATATTTTGAATAGTCGGCCTTTTCCGACTACCCTACGTGAGTAAAACAAATGTTAAAATATTTAGTTATGTAGCATACTTTTTAAAGCTTTGGGTTTGTGTAAAACTATGAATTATAAAAACAAACTTACATTTCAGCCGCGTAACGTCTACTGCTGGAAATTGACATTTAAAAGGTCACAAAATTGTGACACATATACATACATAGCCACGATGACATCTAAAAAATATACCGTAGAATTTCACCAGTTTCCTAAGTGAACTCAATAAAAGCACTTCAAATTGCCAAGTACATAATTAATTATCTAAACAAAGAGGAATAAACCATTCCTCCAGAAGCTTAAGCAAATAACTTTTTTGTATTAAAAGTTGACGAAGTACAATCACGACGCTTTCCAGCAAAGATCTAATTTGAACAAGTCCAACTTGTTTTCTGGTTTATCTTAATTAAAGTAATACCAACGTTTTAAAATTAATTGCTCTTCATTTCGAGTTTGACAAGAGGAATTTCTTACAGGCGAGAGTTGTAGAACTATTTTGGCGAAGAGAGATGTCAATAACTCATAATTTTGTGTCAATATGTCCGCCTAAGTTCAACTCACTCAGTTGTATGTAGCATGTTTTACTGGAACAAGAGATTTAAGAATGTTTTATTTTACACTAGCCGAAGCCCGCGACTTCATTAGCGTTCTTTATGATTTCAAAAAGTGCTCATCGGGCTGAACAACTTTTGCTTAGGCGTCATTTTTATATTTCTTATAGTTTATTGACATAAAGTAAACAGTATTCAATACAAACTGTACATAAACAAACATACTTGAAAAAGTAAATAAGCTTAGGGCAACTTTATCAAAAAATACGTTCATTTCGCTCGCGTCTAAAAACGTAATAGCATACGTTCCTTGTAAGTAATCTGTCATCTTGATAACGCAGACACAAATCTACTCTGCAGGGGATAAAAGGCTAAAATAAGGACATCATGAGATCGGGAAATATAAAATTAATTTTTGATTTATCTTACGAGACGGAGTGCGCCCCCGGGCTTGCAATCTTGGGAGTGTTTCGGTCGAAATTTCACAATAAGGACGGAAAACATCGCTGTGATTTCAATTCATAATGTTTATACACAACGACGATGCTTTTTTTACCCGACTTCCAAAAAGAAGGAGGTTATTAATTCGCCGATTATTCGAAGACGATTCGACCGACTTGGATTTTTTTGTTTAAAAGAGTTATCAAGCCTTTTTATAACAACTATAATAACATGAGAACTAAGCACAAACATCTCGTGATACAACCGCGAGCACCAAATACCTGTCGGCGACCCTATAGGTATTTGGTTCTCTATCGGGCTATTTATTCTCGATTTCACATGGCCTTCGGCACCCTTGGGTAACATGCATATTATGATGAAAATGCGGGATAGTGGACCACTAGTTCCGATGCATCACAGCTGAGGATGCAAGGAAACGTACTAAGATAAAAAGGTACAGGTCCAATCACGTTGCACGAAATCATTGCTCAGTTTTGTAATTCAGTAGCTGTGCCGCTTAGCGCTCCTCCCCGCCCCGCTCTAATTCTATTAAAAAGCACTGTAGGAGAAGGTCGTGTAGAAGGTCAAAATTACTAAATTTTAGCGAAAAAACGCAATTTCATCTAAAACCCCTTCGTATATATAATATTATCAAACTATTCAATAATATCTTTCTGCTCAGCAAAAATATTGTAAAGCAAAAGAAAAACATTTTGTTTCCTTCATGCTGAGATCCCACGACGCATGCCCGATATTGAGACCGTGTAAATTTACATTGAAAGATTGCAGGGCGTCCTCTACGCAATTTGCTCGGAATAACTTCAGTGGAACCAATAATACGGAGACATGTGAAATGAACGAGTTGATATATCGCTGCTAGTTGAAGTTGAGGCAAATTGAGATTGCGAAAAGATCGCATGGAATCGAATTTGAGTTACGTTATTATGTCGGAATAAAACTGGGATGGATGTGTTGGGGAATTTTTACGCGGTTCTATTAGTTTGGGTTATATTTACCGAATACTTAATTTCTCAAAATCTAATCCCTTCGTGTTTTGAATAGTTATCTATATATTGCTGTTTGACTCACTGTTTTAGGAGTCCGTCCGTCTGTCTGTATGTTTACTCAGAGA
Organism: Acrobasis consociella; assembly: GCA_963555685.1. NCBI lineage: Eukaryota > Metazoa > Arthropoda > Insecta > Lepidoptera > Pyralidae > Acrobasis > Acrobasis consociella. Next base: position 11,028,970 of record OY743122.1, read on the forward strand.
CTATAAGTACTAGATAGCTGCAAGTCCGTCGCCAAGGGGGGGCAGGGAGGGGCCCTAAGGGGAGTCCTAAGTCTTTGAGTTGATTTGCTTGAGGTTCAAGCCTTGAACAATCATTCCCGTACGTCGAAACTCGAATGAATTCACCAATTCCACTCCTAATATTCCATACACTTATTCAAATTCAAACTCCTTTTTATTCTATTTTTCTAATAAATGTTATTATAACTTATTCACAAGTTTTTTATTGCATAGTCAAGAGCTCATGCTCGTGTAGCTTTACACATTGGACTCTGTACTGTCACAGAATATATATGTATATAGTACTAAGATACTGTTGTTATTATAATCGCTGTAGATGTAAGGCTCGTAGTACAAGTGAAAAGCTTCATGTGCTGTCAACTTTACCTACATATGAATTGTAGTAAGTAAAGTCAACTTGCCCCCCCCCCCCCTGCGCCATCGGCTGGCGACGCCCTTGGATGTAATTTGGCACGGGTATGTAAAAAAGCGGTAAAATAAAATCTTGAAGACAATTTTTTATTTTTATTTTTATTTATATTTTTTATTTACGGAATTTCAATTTTTTTTTCGACTCATCTCACTCATTTTATCCTGTTTGGTTTTGTTGAATATGTCTTTATTATTGTGATCTTTTGAACACTATTTTTCGATTCAGCGATCCGTTTTTTAAATATTGTACGCCTCATAAGCGGAGCGTTTGGGTCAGTGCACATGTCAGGGTCAAGCTGGACTTCTGGACTTAAACTATCCTTGCAAATTTTTCTTAGATTCAAGTGTCTCTCTATCAGCTAAACAGTTAAATATGGACACGTGAAAGTTTCATAAAAATTCAACAGAAAATTAGTTTTTAGCCGTTTTTAGGACTACGGAACTCTACACTGCGCGTGGCCCGACACGTACTTGGCCGTTATTATTTATATCATTTTAAAGGTTAGAAAGTATAATGCTTTTTGATCCTAAAAATAATGGCTCGTCTCGTTTTTTTATACGTATAAACCTTTATGTTAGTGAAAACCGCATCAAAATCAGCCCAGTATTTTCCGAGTCTATTGAGTACAGATAGTCAGACATAATGATGACAGATATGATTACCTAGGCGCAGGTGAATTTATAATAAGTAGGTACGGATGAATATTATAATCTCATAACACCAGGCAAATTGGAACCAGAAATAAATAAATTTATTTACCACATTTGTACAAAAAACATTTTAGATAGCAGACATTTTGTCAAAACGTAAGCCGTAATTATTTTCAGTGATGAAAGAGCACTTCTATTTATTTCAGTTTGACGGGGAAAGAATTTTCCGAAAGCAAATTGACCTACATCGCCATATTGAAGTTGCTAGCGAAAACATTTCAGTAATTTATGCCATCGTTCTTTGCCAAATGACAATATTTTGTAAGTTATTGGCCTGGTAAGTGCCTGGTTACACAAGTTATCTAACTTCGCAAATAATTGGACGCCTTGAAAGCGCTGAAAGCTTTTGCATTTCGAAATATTTAGTAGTGTTCTAATGGAAACGGTAAAATTGGTGCTATTTTTTGGGTTCCGTCGTAAACAAGGAACCCCTACCCATCGTGTGGGTACCTTTGAATAGATCTTTCAAAAATACTGTGAGCTTGTGAACACCATTTTTCGTTTAAGACATTTCTGAAATATTTGGTTTTATAATGTATTTTTTTTTATAGTCAAATGTCCTCCCTTTCTATTTCCTAAACGGTTATTTATGGACAAGTAAAAAAATTCACAGCAGTAGTAAGTAGTAAGTTATACATATATAACGAAGTTTAAAACATAACTATTGAAGCTAAGTAGGCTCTACAAATTTACAAAATTATAGACGACCAACTTTTCTTACTAGTCCTACTAGTATTATAAACGCGAAAGTTTGTAAGTATGGATGGATGTTTGTTACTCTTTCACGCGCAAACGGCTGGACCCTGGATAAACACATAGGCTACTTTAGGCGCGGGTAACACCGCAGGGCGCAGCTTGTAAAATATAAAAACACCTCTCTGACCCGTCTGGCCAGCGAGTGTAGGCCAAAGTCCTCTGGTTGCTCTGGCCAAGTATGGCTTTAGTAGTACAGAGACGGTCGCGCATTGAATTTGTCGCTAACACTATTATTAGTTTTAATTCTGTTGATTCTTGGAATCCGAAATATTAATTTGGTGTCCTTTGTTGCAGGTACTTAAGTAAATATTCAGCTGGCAGCAGCAGCATGGTTTTAGTTACATCATTATTGAACATAGTCTCATTTAAGTGAGTAGTATTCGTATCTACACATTTCCTCTAAGATACTTTTGTAGAAAACATAATATGTTTAAGTATAAAATATTAAATAAAAATTATTATAAGTATGTAATCAAAGGATAATTCCGGATGTCACGGGTTCGATCCCGAAATCAAGATGGAAAATGATCTTTTTCTGATTGAACTGAGTCTTGGATATGTTGGGCCTATATATGAATTTGTTATAAAATATAGTATCGTTAAGTTAGTATCTCATAGTACAAGTCGCAAACTTACTTTAGGGCTAGCTCGATCTGTGTGATTTCTCCGTATATACTCGTATATTTATTTATAATTAAAAATTGCAAAAAACACACTTTTCAACACTCTACCCATCTACTCGTATTTACGATTTTTGTTAACAACGCACCACCGTAGTGGAGCCTCCTTCTCGTACATATGCAGCTATTCTTAGAATCCTATTATCCTGTAATCCTATAATCCTACGAAAACTGTTGTTTAATAATGGTATTTCGTCTACAAAACATCTATTCCCCTAGTCTCAACTTCAATTGGAATTCATTCCTCTAGTCTCAAATTCAATTGCGATTAGAATGTAAGTAACCGCTGCACTTCTGCAACAAAACCGCAGGGAGTACTAATCTATAATAATTTCGCGTCAGCAATAGTGCCCTCAATCGGGTTTATCGCGACAATAAAATATCCTTGCCGCTAATGCGTTGCCTGCGGTGCCAACTTATATTGATGTGCTATAAACCGATAGGCTCGTAGAGAGGAAATGTATGGAGCCGGCTTACATTACGGATCCATTTGCTGGAATTCTGATGCTGATTTATTGTACATTTCTGGATTTTTAATGATACAATTTTGAGCAATCGTTGCAAAAAGGAATGTATTTAAAATCAGCATCTTAAATTTAGCATAGGATATTCCAAGCTTTCCCAGCCTAAAAATAGTTGCTTGTTGTCAGACGCCTAAACCTCAAGTACTCGCGCCACGAGCATTTTCCTCACGCTTTACCACTTGAATGCCGGAATAGTAGACAATATAGTTAATCAACGCATTTTTGCGTAGATCTACGCATCGGCATACGACAGGTTAATTAAAAACATCTAAGATCGAGTCATACGATTCTTTATATCAAGAGAAGTAACCAGGTCTACCATGTAACTTTTGTTACCACATCTTGTGGTAACAAAAAGTATTTTATTCCTGGACCTGGTGATCTACAAACAATTGTACCGTAAAATTCCTAGAAAAGTAAACGGCAAGGCACCGTACTTAACAACAGTATGAGCTCTCGGTTTACATTCCATTTGAATCCAATCGTCAATTCCGTTCGTTAGATATCAGTGTAGGCTCAAGTCCCCTCTAAACTTGCTTGATGGACTCGTGATCCAAAGCGTGCTAAGGCGAGCTACAAACAAAATGCATTAGCGATTGTACGCAAGCACAGTCGCAGAAAACGCCTTGCTTCAACGCAAGAATATTTTACTCGCCCATTAAGGGTTACACATACCCGTATTTCTTCGAGATTTTTATAAAAATGTTCTAGTAAAAGCTTACGTAAAAGCAACGTATATTTGAATCTGAGAACGAGATTTGTTTTAAGATTTTTCAAGACCCACTGAAAGGCATTAAGTTGAGTAATAGTTAATAAATTTTAGTGCCTTAATGGAAAATATTTTTACTAACTCAGAAATTGTATTACTTGTTTTTCCATAACAAAGTATTGATTCTGCGGTTTCGCGGTATTGTAAATGTAAATATATTTCTGAGAAAACATTAGCCAAAATTGATGTAAACATCAGAATATTAAAATTGTTACTCATTCCTTGAGTACTATTAAATATTCTATGCTTATGTTTATTTCAATTCATAATAAATATCTAGCAATAAAGATGTTCGTAAGCTATAATTCGTTTTTAGTACAGTTATCGTTTATTGATTTTATCTAACATATAAATAAATCTGATTAAATTCAATTAAATTTTAACTTTAATCATAGCAATTTAATGCTGAGCTTTGAGCATAAATAGAATATATTTATTTGATTAATGTAAGTTTAATAAAAAAATCTAAAATGAACCCTGTAAGACTCACTTCAAAATCGTCCGCACGCACTCCCCCTAAGCTTAGCAATAAACATAATGGCATCCCGGCATTCCTTATCGGTCAAGATTATGTCTGTCCCGACCCTAATGTGGCTGATATATTACTTTATTTGTCAAATATCAATAGCTGCCGACCACTTTGCGAAAGTCGATACTGAATATAGAATTATGGAGCCACTTACGCTGGTATTGAATTATTCTGTTTTGGGGGTGTGAAGACCGTGGAGAATACATTTTGAAGTTTTATACAGGGTCTTACAAAATATACTAAAACTATTTTACGGGTGAGTTCAGTCCATGATAATAAGAACTCTCCCCTTTTTTTGTTTTTGCTAAACCGAAAAAAGTTATTCTACAATAAAAGATGACCAATCAGCGGATCCGAATTTTTGGGGCAAAAAATATCGACACATTTCAATAAGGGTTCGGAAAAGTTATTAAGGGAATACATTAATTTTCCGGGGTCCAGTGCTGCACCTATTTGAAAGGAAACGGAGATATAATTAAAAATTGTGTCTTGATCAAGCCCTAGATAACCCTTTAAACTTTTTTATAAACTACTGTTTTCTAGTTTAAAGTCAGAACGTAAAGCTTTTCTTCGCACGTTTGCTTAGAGTGGCAGTTTTTCGTAAATTTTAATGACTAAATGCAAATCTAATAGCAACAAACAGGTTTATAGTAGTTTTCTCGATAAATAAAACACACGTATATACGTGGCTATATTCTATACATATTATTAACCTTACAACGCTACAAAACCTTTTCAATTATCGTAATAAATTTGTATACAGGCTTTAATTTGTTTCATCAAGAGTTTGAAGTAGCATTATTTCGAAATTAAACTTCAATCAAGTACCAATCACACAACCTATGTTTACTTTGATTGCTTACAATTAAGGGGCTTTTAAACCTTTTTAGTTCAATAATAAGTTAATAACCACTCCTGCAACCATTTCTTTGTAAAAACAAACAAAGACATTATAACATCACTGCACGTCATTCGGTGAATTAAGTAATTAATACGTCGATTTCTTTGATCGTCGGACAACGTTCTAATTAATGAAAAATGAAATAAATTGCCGAACACCCTAAGGGATTGCCGATCGGCATTTGAATGAGTAGGGCTGGCAGTTGATCGATTACTAAGTTGACGTAAAATAATTATGGTAACTGTTTATTTTGACACCTAATTTACAATATTATTTATAACTAGCTGAAGCCCGCGACTTCGTTTGCGTAGACTGTATGACTGAGGATAATGCTCATCAGGCTTCCAAAATCAATTACACCCTATATATAATATTGCCCAGGCTTAACAGCTACATAACAAAAAAAGTTTTATTTCAATCCGTCCAGTATTTTTGGACAGGCTTTTTTTTCAATTCTTACTTTATTACTATATCTCCATCGCCACAATTTTTTTTTTAATATATTTAATGTAATGACATATTTTTTACTGTTTTATTATATGTTTAGGTTATATTACATATATACATATATACTATCACGACTTTATCCCTAATGGGGCAGACAGAGCATACTTCCGCAAGACTTAGGCTTTTAGCATGATGGTGGGCGAGAAGGTGAAAAAAGCAATCAAAATTGTATTGGGTTACTAGCCACATCGCCTATCAATCAGTTAATTGTAATCATTTGTGTGCATAAAAAGAAAAAAATATCACTGGCAAAAGATTTTTAGTGATATAGTTTTCGCAATCATCATCAAAATCAAGATTTCGATCTTATTAACGTTAACAGATGCTTACTGAATCCAATTCATTCTCAAAATAAATAAAATACTTATGTATATTTCAGAAACCACGCCGTTACATTCTTTTTTTTACGACAGTGTACATATTGTATTATTATTGTTTACTACTTATGCAAAACTTATGTTTATAAAAATAAATTTAAACAAATATATAGGAACAAATAACACTGATTGAGCTAGCCCCAATGTAAGTTTAAACTTGTACTATGGTATACTAACTCAACGATGCTATAGTTTATAATAAATACATATAGGTTATAAATAAACACCCAAGACCAACATATTTACATGAAAACACATACATATGTAGTACTGGCGTTTTGAACTGACCACAGAAGAAACGCCGAAAGAGACTATTACGTTATTAGAATTTTTTATTGCTATTCTTCAATCAGCATTTGACAGCCCTAGCTTGATGTTTGTCCCGCATTCAATTACTGCGATAACATCACGCAACTCCGCAATTACGATGCTAATCCGTCAATCGAGAGTAGGGACCCAGTCCTTGGCTATTATGTGAGACCATACAAACACATTCATACCTAAAATCACAAGACGCTTTCTTCTGAACCTATTTTTGGAACAAAGTTCCTTTCTTTCCTTTCTTCTCGCAGATTGCGGAGTCGGGTGTAATTTAATGAGTCGCGTACGTTACACAAATCGCTTGACATATTGTTTTTTGTGCGGTTTAATTGTTTTAACATTGTTTTTTGAACTAAACATTTTGACTTTTGGTATAATTATTACATCATTATATTTGCTTGCAACTTCGACGATCGCTATTAGAACCTTAGTCTTAACTCTTCAGTCATTATGTGATAAATTAATGTATACCATACAAATATAACATACAAACTTAAAGCTCTTTCTAGATTCTGTATCCTGTGTTTTTGTTTGTACAATATTTGTGTGATGTGCAAAATTGTTATCATCCTGATTTTGTAGTCACAGACAGTTATTTCATAAACTGAAAATGCTCACTCGTTTTGTAGACAAAAATTATAAATAGATAAAGAAGTTTAGCAAAACCCTAACCTCTAATATGATTACAATGCCTAGGTTATAGTACATAGCACATGTATTCCGAATTCGATCCCCGTGAGAACTGTCTGCCTATATCTAGAACACAGGAACCCGTATGGACGCATTTCAAGGATTATACAATACAATATATAGACACGTGTGAAACATTATATGTTCATATATTCGTGAAAACAGCATAAAAACAGGATTTACGTTTGTATTTTCAAGCTTTACCGTACTTCGAAAGGCACGATAACTGTTGGTTCCGACTAATTGAAAATTAAATAGCAACAAAAACATGAAGTACTCTATAGGTACGTTTTATTGGTAAAATACCATCATCACATATGTGTGATATATTGATATTTACAGTAACATTGATCATTCATTAATAAATCAAAATCTAATTTTGAGCGCTGTAGTTAAATTTAACATAAAGGTGTTGCCACATGTGCATAAAGCTGCACAACACAACAAAGGGTTGCCTACAATTCTGTTTTTACAAGACTTGGACTTTAAGGTCACTTTAGCTTATTCCATTTTGAAGAATACAATTCTCTGATAAATTGCACATTGGGTAAATTACATTATCAGTAGAAGTAAGAAATTTTTTCCCAAATTTGTATTCAAGGCAGTTCTAAACTTGACATTCAACATTAACCAGAGGAGATCCTTGCCTGGGATAAGTCCACAGATATTATTAGTTTAGTGAAATAGGATTCCTATTGCCCTAAATCTAGTGTCCACGGCTCTTAACTGCTATAAAGCTACACATACAATATAATTTCAGTGATCAAGCAAGTTAAGAAACAAGAGAGATGTTATCAGTGTCATGAACAGATAGACCTCTACAAGTATTTGCTCACTAGAAAAATATCCCGCATAGGTTTTCATAGTTTAGAGTTGGTAACCCTACCGTAACTGCATTCGGTGGACCACAGGTGTTACCCGATATTGAGTTTTCGAAATTAATGTCACACGATATTATGCAAATTCAAACTAGCATACATGCTGTTGAAAATTCAGACCTCTATTGAATTAGGCGCGATACGGGTATATTTATTTGCCTGATCTAATGTTGGTTGTCGACTATTTGATGGTTGAAGGGTCATTTCATGTGTTTGATGTACACGCGATGCAAATGGAGAGAATTGATAAATATTTGTTACGGTTTGTTGGCAACATTTTTGTTATTCAATAAATTACCTCGTGATAGGTTGGTATGTCGTGTCATGTAGCACTATTTACAACATTTAAAAGCTAACATGAGATAAATTTATCATGCAGATCTTACACGATTTACACACGTACCTAGTGAAGTCAGAAAATTAAAAGTGCCTACGTGAGTCAACAGTATAAATTAAATATTCACTATTGATAAATAATGTATTGTGTTGTGGCGGCGTTTATTGAAAGTATACTTTGCCAGTGCGCACCCATACTATATTAGCGTAGTATACTTTCAAGGAGTTAGTCGCGAATGGTCTTAAATGCAAATAGGAGCAAAATCAAAATGATCCTGTGGAGGAAAATGATACCTTAGTAAAATAATATAAAATGATTAGGTACTCTAAAACAGTAAATATTGCGACTAAATTTATTTAAACTCTGCTATCGCCAAAAGGTAAAAATCAAAATGAGAACCGCAGAGTTGCAACTCGGAAAATAATCCAATCCCACTGGTGGTGTCATTCCGAACTAACAAACTAGAAATTTTCAAGTCGATATTTCCGCCCTGATTCCGTCCGGGAAAAACGAGCAGGGAAAATTTTCCGACTTGTTACTCCATGGGTTTTCTTATTGTGGAAAGTTGCCAGTCTAGTCTTGAACTCGCGGTGACACTTAACTTTTTTTTTCTACTGCCTCGTTAGCAGCGGGTTTTTACGATTAGTAGCTTTTTATTTGTGGCCAGTTTTATTTATTAAACGGTTGCGGGTACAATGTTTGTGCACAGAGTATTGTGTCAAATTTATTTTAAAATATAAAGGAGTTTTAAACTATAAGCTTTTAAGGATGCTAAAGTAACGACAAAATATGCGGTGGGCAAACGAAGCCTCGAAATTTACACCTCACCCAAAAGTTTTTATACTAATTATATAATCTAGTTTATAGTCTAGTTGAACAATGAGTATTTAAAATCATGATATTTCATTGCAAACATAAACCAAGCAGTATTTATCTTTCAATGAAACACTGAGCCTTTTCTAAAAGATAGGACGACAGACAAGGGTCAAATCATAAAGGTCCACATTTTGATCCGCGCATGCACCGCTTTCGTCCGAATCGTCTCATTATTTCTGGGCAGTTAATCCGGGCTTACGTCTCGCTTTTTAATTGTACCTACACTGTCTGACCCGCATCGGCCCGCTGTTTTTCAGAATTTGCCGTCTCGTTAACCTCTGCCAAGTAATGTGTGGTGCAAGGCATAAACTGAAATTAAGTTTTTGCACACGGGAATCAACGCGGAATGTACCTTTTCTTTGCTGACGTTTTAATTGGATTGCACCTTTTGAGGGAACCCTTTAGCTTCATGGATTACACCGAACGTGGTGCCAGAATTATAGGAGAAAAAAATAAAAATTATGCAACCCAATAGTTTAAAAGTTAGTTATAAACTGAACTACACTAAGAAAGAAAGATGAGTAGAGTTTAATTTGTTTTTGACTATGTGGCCTTGTGGTTTCTATTTTCTATGTGGCCATTTGTCTATGAGAATTGCTAGAAATAAATGCGAAAAGAAATGCTAACATCGTAGACATTCACCCACCTGCAGACTATGGTGATATGCCATTTACTTACAAAAATACAACAACTAGGATAAGCTGTTTTTTTTTATGCTAGCAAGAATCGCTTTCGCTTACACCTCACGCCTATTACTTATCGCGACGCGCATCCGTGGGCCCAAACCCTTACCCTTTCGTTACATAATTTCGTGATTAATTAAATCCAGTGATCGTTTACATTGTTTAAGATGGACAGAATAATTTGTTTAGCCTTTCATTTCGCTGATAATTTATAACGGGATATTTTGGAACAACGGAATTTACACATGTATTTTTCATACATATTATACCATAGAGACAATAGAGCGGTGGGAGTTGATAGAGGGAGAAATTTTAAATTAAGACATGACGTGACAAGACGAGACAGACTAATTTTCGTCGTTGCAGGCTTAAAATTTACTTAAAAAATGTAAAACTAAAAATTAACCTGATTGGAACTTAAACATGATCACCTGCCAGCAAAATTACTCATGGCACTATATAGGTATACATCACAAAACATATGAACCCCAAAATTTTAAACGGTTTTAGTTTAAATTTGCAACAACAAACTTTCCTCATACGAGTACGTACACACACATACGAGTTTTCATTTTAACTTTGACCACATCGGTCACTGCGCACCTAATTACCGTGACTTCTATTCTCGATATTCTACACAATATAGGACGCGATTAAGAACAATTTCATTTACAATGTCTTACAACACCATTATCCTAGATTGTTAGTTAGATATAGTAGATAAGTATATTAAGCTTATTTTTTCACCAAAAGATCCTCATACTAACCTACGAGTTTTCATTGTAACTTCGCCACATCGATCCTCTGCGTACCAAATTACTCCGGCTCCATATTATACACAATATAGGAAGTTTGATCAAGCAATATCCCATTCACACCGCGTAAGCAACATTTGTTGGCTGAGAAGTTGCTGAGAAGCGTCACAAAGTAACATTTGCGAAGTTTGCCACTTCTGGCGACTGCATCGGGCGATCGACCGCGATTCAATATACGGTGGGAACTTAGTTCTGTCAACTATTACGTAATCTGTGGTCCTTATTGCCTCACAATGGCCGGGTTTGCTGGCCGTCTATGTGTTCTATGTTATACAAAGTGTTTGAATACTACCCACTGACAGTATTATAAAGGTAACCTTAACAAAATATCCAAGTACCATCCAGATACGCTAGATAGTACTGAAGTGATGTAACCCATTAAACAGTTTGATGCATTGTATTATGTGAGTCTCCTAGTAGTTTACAAGCTTTTATTGTATTTTGTATGTATGTATGAATGTATGTATGTTTGTTTAGGTCAAATCTTGCAACTCAGTTTTTAACCAGTTCTCCTAAACCGGTTCGGCTGAAATTCTGCATACTTGTATAAGTCGGATGACAATACAATATTATGGAGTCAAGAGCTGCATCATCAGAACATGATGATGGAGCCTTATGGATATTCGAGAGAATTCAGTTACAAAACAACAAATCTTTATTGAGTAGGACTCGTTTGTTTTGTCTTGACGAGCACTTTATGGTAGACGATGCCTAGGGTCTGATCACGAAGACAGAAGTCGATGAAACTCAGTAATAAAACGACGTAACTCCATCGAGTTTGAGTTTATTTCTTACTTTGGCCTCAGAATAAAAACTTGTCAATACGAAAAATATATATTGTTAAGTATTTTTAAACAGCTTTATAGTAGAAAGACTACCATTCTCGTAGGTACTTAAACAGCGCGCTACAAAACATGAAAATATTTATCAAAAAAGGTTATCATAAAACCATATATCTAAATAGTCAAATAAAACCCCTGCCAATAAAGAAATGTACCCACATAAAATCGCCTAACAAAATGTTCATAGACCTATAAAGCGACTTCTTGCGTCTCCCTTTTAATCCTGTAAAATTTATGTTCCAGCGTTCAACGCAGACACGTTATTATTTTAGGGGTGATCTATTTATTAGGCTCGGAAGGGCCCTCTGCTATAAACAATCTATTAATAAATTAGGATCCATCCTTTGGGATGGTCCGCAGGCTGTGGTCTCAGAAATGTTAGAAGTCAAAACTATTTGTCGATCCAAAGTTAAGTTCAAGTAGGCAGTTCTGATTTTTATACATCATGTAATTTTATGTTGTAAGCCATAACCATTGCAATTTCATAAATTGTATGACTTGTGTACTTCGCAACAGACGTTTCTTAGTCTTCTTTTTTTTTAACGTAATGTTTTCGATACGAACTGTTTTTAATTTTGTATGAGCCGATGTTTTTGTATTATCTGCAAATTTATTTTAGAACTGTGTGGGTTAGTCTCTCAGTGAAAGAAGTTCGTATCGATGTAACTACTTTGGCTAACTTAAAATTTCGGCTAACATTATTCAAAGAAGTTTTAAGTTAAGATATGTTAAGTCAAATAACATAATGATAAAACTTAAATGTGTTTATCTACTAATTTCTTCATCTTAGCTTTAAAATGCTGAAGTTTTTACTCGATTGTATAACTTTCAATGCAAAAAGTTTTCTCATGTTTTGCTTCGTTTTTGGTACAATAACTGCTCAGGTTTCTTTACGAAAAGCTGAGATACAAGTAACTGTTGTCTAAAATTTCTTTAAAACTTTACCCTACCGACCAGACATAGTGCATAAAAGGCAATTTGTATCAAAATTTAACAAAATAAAATTTATTGGCATAAATGAAAATATAAGTAGGACATAACACATATGGAGCTAAAATTTGCTAGCATTTTAAAAAATCAACTATCAAACGCCAATTATATGAAAGGCAGATCTAATAGATTTTTAATCAATTGTGTGCGGCCATTTTGCCGGCTCCACGCGGCCGGTTGGTCGGTTTGAATTTGGAATGAGCGCGCGGGCCGCCATCAATCATGGCGCTCTGGCCGAGGGCTGACGTCACAAATTATGATTGAGATTTATGCGTTTTGATGCAGCAGTTTAGCAGAGATTGTAGTTCGGACATTAAACACTTTTCGGACATAAAAAGTATTCTGAAATACATACATGCAATTCTACAAGGATACTTTATTTACATAATTGTAGTAAATTAAGTGTTTGTTTTAAATACTATAAGAATAACAAAGTTATTTTTACTAATAACTGCTACTTTTAAATTACTCGTGGCACAGTAATGAATAAACTCTCTAAGGCACAAGCACAAGTATCGAAACAAACAGTTTTACATATTTTTTGTAATAAAAAATAAACAAATTCTTGTACATACGACAACGAAAATAAAACAAGTTTATTTGCTAGGCAAATTAAAAAACCCCCGACTGTCAAGACGCCATCTAGTGTTGAGCGGAACTACCGACACGACTTGATATCTGTAGCTTCATCTAAAATTTGCTAGGGAAAACCCTTTACTTTCAAGCGTTAATTCCCAACAACTTTTAAACTGCTGAACCGATTTATCGGAAACTTGCTTTCATGATAAAGAAAACCGCATTGAAATCACAGACAGACATGCAGACCGACCGACAGACATCAGCGTCAAATTAAATTAAAAGTTTATAACCCCCCACTTTTATCGGGGGTTGAAAAGAGCAGCAAGAAATAAATAAATAATAAATATATAGGGACAAATCACACTGATTGAATTAACTCCAAAGTAACTTCGAAACTTGTATTATGGGATACTAACTCAACGATACTATATTTTATAACAAATACATATATAGATAAACATCCAAGACCCAAGGCAATTTGAAAAAGGCCAATTCCCAACTTGCCGTGACCGGGGATCGAACCCTGGACCTCTGGGTGGCGGACTAGCATGGTGACCACTACGCCACGGAGGTCGTCGAAATAAATGAATACATGAGCTTCAACGTTCCGTATCAAAGGGAACATTATGATAACTGATGCTTATGGAAATAAATGTCACTACGAATGAAACTGATACGTATCTTTGAGGCACTTCGTTTCGTATGAAACTACAGTTGTTACTTCCAGAAAACCGAGGCTAAAAGATCGGTAGGTTTTCCACTAGCTCGTTTGGTACAAATCGTTCACGGATTCACACAATGTTACAAGGTTACAGACAACTCGCGTCACAATGCCTGTATAACCCTGAACCGCACCGGTATCGAATAAAATAGCTGTGAAGTGAACGATGCATTGAAGGGTTATCTCAAACGACGTTCCGCCCCAAACGGTAGATAGTGCCGTTCAGACTATGCTTTGAGAAGCTGGGTAGCGTGACGGGATTACGCATTACTAGCGCTTTTGCAAGTTAAGCGACGCCGGGCGTGGTCCAGTGGTATGAAGATGTTATATATTTATTTTTTTAGGCAGCTTAAAACATCGACGCTAATGTTGGCAACTTACCCATACGAAAAACAAAGAAAAAAACACAATGCTTGAATTGTGGTTGGAAGTAATTGTTTGTTTTTCGTGTGTATAAGTAGCCAACACTGGTGTCAGATTTTTCAGGATGCCTTAAGACATTTGACATAGCTTGACGACTGCCATAAAATGATGACAATCAGGATCAACACCATATAAATGAAACGGAGAAACTTTAATTTTTTTTATGGCATTTGCATCCCATCCCATCCCAACCGATCAAAAGCAATAAATTATTTGTAAGGTTAACGTTTTTTTTAGACCACGCACAGTGTGTTATTTAGCCTTAAAAGTTGGCCAAAAATATTTTTTGGTTTCAGGACCTTATATATATACTTTTTATTCGATTTAACATGAAAGTACAATAAAACAACCATTTATTTGAATATATAACTATTTATTCGTCATCACTTCTGTTGTCAACAATAATGTCTGTCGAATTTTGGGCAATGTCATATAGGTATTTCCGAGTAATCATCTTCATGCCGGAAGGTCCTATAACAATTAAAACGAATAATGTTAACAAAATATTTTTTTACCAAATAGTATAGGCCGCTAGGAAAAAAAAAAGAAAAAAAAGAGAGGAGCGGTTTCGTGCGGCTACTTTTCTTATGAGTGGACAATAAAATAACAACCTCATATTATAACATAAATTTTAATGTTTAGAAATGTTCAGAAATACAACAAAACCCTTTTTGAAATGAAAATTAATTATTTTTACAACAGTTAATTAGACCTATGTTTACGGCTATAAATACAAAAATCTTCAATATATTTTTTAATAGAATGATATAAATCAGAAAGTACATACCTGGAGTAGACCCATCCATCACAAAAACTGCCACAAAACCACTTCATCAAACAAAAACAAGAGTTTAGAAAACACCGAAATAACAGCAACGTATCGAAAAATCACACGTCAAAGAGAGCTGTAACTTCCGACTGGGCGCACGAGGCGCTGTATTAAGCTAGCGCTTTACGTGTTTTACTATTGGTTGCAGTGACTAATAAGCTTTTTGTTCAGGTACAATTCTAGGTAGTTAGCAGAAAATGCAAAATTCCATTTTTGGCCAACTTTTAGGGCTAAATAACACACCGTGCCACGTAAGTCCTCTATTATGCAACAGGCAAGAAACTAACACTGTATAAATGAGTCATAGCTTTGGTGATCAACCCATTTTTAGGGTTCCGTAGTAAATAAGGAACAGCAATTTCCCCATGTCTGTCTATCTGTCTGTCCGCGGTCCTATTTAGAGACTCGAAAAAGTGACTTTCCAACTTTCAATGGAAATTCCCGATCGGCACATGTGATCAATAATCGTGGTCGTTTTAATGATTTACTTATTGCAAAAATTGCGTTTTGCATAAAAATATTTTTGTATGGCACAGTCTGAACACCCACTAGTCGGTATGAGGTGAACCCCTCGCCCGCCCCCCGCGGGGGCTTTGTATTGGAAACTCAGATAAAGCAGACATCGACAGGAGACCACGTGAGTTATCACGGCTCCTGGTTAGATGGTAGTCTGTATTCGCGTAGCGATAGGTAGAAATGTTTAATAATATAGTTTGCGGTTCACACGTCTGCAGCCTAACGATCCAAACCACCCACGAGGTGATATATAATGTATCCTGAAAAAGTCTGTGCCAAATGAAGAAGATAAAGAACTCCCCTTTTTGTTTTCGCTCTGCATTCATCCTTAGGTGTAGTTCGGAACACGGGGTTCATTTGCTTTGAGAACTAAATCTGCTCTCGTCAAATATGGCCCTAGTAGAACAGAGAGGGTCATGCTCCTGCAGTGGAGGGAGACTAAAAAAACCTGATAATGATTATCAAGTATATGGCTCAAGTAATACAAAGATAGTCGTGCTCCTGCAGTAGAAACTATAAAGACGTTATGATAAAAATGATTGCCATACAGTTGCCACCAAATCCCTCAAAAATTTTACACTGTCACACATTTCCGAATCGAGCAAACGAATCTATAACGTGCTTAAAAGATAATCCGATGGTGTAGCTAGCGACATAGCGCGGATCTACCCGCTTTTTGACGTGCAATCGTTAAGGGAATCTGTCGAATTATTCTCATAAATATTCATGTGTCTATCGCTCGGGGGTAGGTACTTAATGGTGGCACAATAGCTTCTGCGTTTCGGTACAGTGCGCAGGATAGTCCATTTTCAATGGATATCGCAAATTATCTTAATTTGATATCGTAATTCAGTTTCGAGGGTCTTATTGATCGGGTAACACGCTAAATCAAGAAGTACGGTTGGCATCATTGGTTAAATAAACTTTATCACGTTTAATTCGAGATTTAATTAATTTAAATGGTCAGTAGATAGTGACTTTAGTTTTTTTTTACTTTTTGCAAAACATTTAATTTTAAATCCCATTTACTAGTAGTTCGCCGCGAACTTAGACCTCGCGATTATTTTTCGCAATTCAGTTTCCTAAATAACCCCTAGATGGCGGTATCCAAAGTTTGAACGCGCTATGGTTTCGTTTGCTACATAATCGCGGACATTTTTATTAATATTTCAAAAACTACTAAACCGATTTTGATGCCCAACGAACTTGAAAATTCTATTGATGTTTCCTACATGCCTACCAAGTTTCATCAAAATCAAACCATCGGTTCGGCTGCTATCGCGGTACAAACATACATACATACATACATACATACATACATACATACATACATACATACATACAATGTGTTTTCGCCCCCAACTCGATTTAGAGACCTCACTCGCTTCGCTCGCTCGGTCAAATATTTCTTTCTTTCTTTTTGGTTATTTGATTCTAATATTTTTTGGATAAACTTAATAGTTCAGTTGCTTATTTGTCGACCCGATACATCAGATATAAAATGTAACTACATCAATGAAAAAACTACATCAAGACTACCAATCCTTTGCGTAGATATAAAAGATGGACATACCAACAAACACAATTAAATATTTAAATTAGTACGTTTATTTTAATTTGAGGGTTTCGCTATCATTGTTCTATTTTATTCGTATAAGTGTGTAAGTACGAAGCCAACTTTCATTCAACTTATACGTACGTTCACTTATTATAACAATTATTAATCTTTCAACTAGATACTTTTTCTGCAAAAAGAATTGAATTCGATTGTGTTTGCCATTTATGTGGTTGAAGGATGAAAATATCTTGCCTGTACAACATCAGCACTATTTTGCTATCTGTACACATTAGGTAGCTCAAAGATACTATCTCTCCGATACGCCACCGGATTCCCTCGGGATCAGTCGGGATCGTTACCTGTGCCGGCTAAATTTGCGCTTAAGAGCAAGTCTAGTTCATAGTGAGATGTAGGTACCTATAATTTGGCCGAACTGAAACTAAGCGAGAATGTGCTCTGTATAATAACAATTTCGTTACTAACACATCAAAAGCGATAGACAATAGTAATAGTAGTAACATTTTTCCTAAAGGCTGACTGGTAGAGAATGCGTTAGCATTAAATCTACCTTTTGTACCATTATGGTCAATAAAGATTAATAAAAAAATAAATAACATCGGAATAATGTCGATATTCAAAACCTGCACACAAACACAGCACATTTTCGCTCTACATATACAACATATAACATATACAAAACATTGTAAAGCTGGACGTTAGAACATATTGTTATATACCTACAAGTGAGCTCCTATTTCTTTTTCGGGGTTATTTTTTGGACCCCTAAAACCATATATCTTCCTATTTCTCGATATTCCATTGAAAAACGCACCTACGTTAGACCCAAAGGCCAAATACAACGATTGTGTGTCTTTGAGGGTTCAAGAATATCCAGCGTTTCCCTGCAATGCTGCAAGTACAAGGCCTGTCAGCCATTGTAAGTTAAAAGAGATAAGTCAATATGTAACAAACCACACGACCTGGATCAACCACACGCCACACCGACTAGATTTTCCGAAAAGCCTTCTAAAGTCTTCACCTGAATTGCCGCCTAAGGCAGCAATGCTTAGCCAGCCAGAAAGCAAACATGGCGTCACCTTATCGGTAGAACAAAGCCGAACTGGATCGATCAGAGAAACATATATTATGTATTCTTACACACTAGCAGCTTTGAAGATGTCTTAATGTGCGCAGATCTTGTTAATTTTATTATTTGTCCTTTATCAACTCTCAATTAATGTGTTCCAGTCTGTAACGTGTGGTTTTCGGCAGAGTAAGAATAGGGCCACTCCAAGTCCTCCCGTGGATATCGTAGAAGGCGACTTAGGGAATACAACCTAAACAAAGCTTATAAACATCAATGAGACCTCTCCAACCTGTCTGGCTAGCGAGGAGAGTGTAAGCCAATTCCTCTGGCTGCTCTTGCCAAGTATGGCTCTGGTAAACAAGAAGAAAAGTTTGAGAAACTTGTCTTCCAACTTTAGTGTCAATTTGCTCAATCTGCATGTAGCACACAACGACTGTAATCTAGTTTTACGCATATAAAGAAATTTATAGGTCTGTGCTTAGTAAGTAACAGCCGAAGCTAAAGCTCCTCGATTATATTTACACTTTATTTTAATAACATTGTAGGAGTACAAAAGGCAGGGACTTGAGTTCTTAGGAAGAACTTCTTAATGCAACGAACAAAGAAATTTTAAACATAACGTAATGATTACGACTCTATGACATTTTCACTCTGTTTTTACTTCGTCTGACATGCAAACTTTGTTGTCCTTACCGTTTTTTAGGGTTCCGTACCCAAAGGGTAAAAACGGGACCCTATTACTAAGACTTCGCTGTCAAGAATTAAGATTTTAACAAACTTTTATAATAAAAGTGCAAATTATATATTAAACAAAATGGACAATCGTAAAGTAAAACGGAACATTAAACCTTTCGATGGTGAAAAATATAGTGTGTGGAAACTGCGAATACAATCTTTATTGACTGAATTAGATGTAATTAAAGTTATTAAAGAGGAACCTGCCGATAAAACTGAAGAATGGATTAAGGCAGAGCGAATTGCTAAAAGTATTATTGTAGAATATTTATCTGATGCATTTCTTGGTTTCGCAAAGGAAGAATGCACGGCAAAGGAGATATTACACAGTTTAGATTTAATCTATCAACGTAAAAGTGTTGCCACCCAACTGGCTCTACGAAAAAAACTTTTGGGTTTAAAATTACAAGGAGACCTATCGTTGATAAAACATTTTACGATTTTTGATGACTTGATTACGGAGTTAGCTGCAGCTGATGCCAAATTGGAAGAGCCTGACAAGGTATGTCATTTGCTATTGACCTTACCAAAATCCTACGATGGCATAATTACTGCAATTGAAACATTATCAGAGGATAACTTAACATTATCTTTCGTCAAGACGAGGCTTCTTGATCATGAATTAAAATTAATAAAAGAAAATCTTGACACAAGTGCAAAATTACTTCAAGTTACTGCAAATAGAAAAGACACAACAAATAATACTTTTGAGGGTCAAAGATCACTGAAAAACACTTACCAAGGGCAATTTAAAAGGCAATTTACTAAAAACAAAAAGGCACTAAACACTAAATGTCATCATTGCGGAAGAAAAGGCCATTTCAAGAAACATTGCTTTTATTACAAAAAGTCACTTCAATATCAGTCCAAGAACAGAAATGTTCAAACTGTGCAAATGATTCAACCATCAACATTAAGCAATGATACTTCTGGTTTTGCTTTTATGCTTGGAAATTATGAATCTACATCTGAAGATAAAAACAAAATTACTTTTCTTCTTGACTCTGGAGCTTCGGACCACATTATTAATAGAGCTGATCTTGCTGAAGACTTTACTGAACTTCAGACACCAATGAGAATATCTGTGGCGAAGAACGGAAGCTTTATAAATGCTACGAAAAAGGGCACATTAAATGTAACCAGTAACATGGATATCCAAGGAGAGCTAATTGATGTGCTATATTGCAAAGATGTCCCATACAATTTACTATCTGTACGGAGAATGCAACAAGCCGGTATGTCCATTGTCTTTAAACCAGAGGGTGTTGAGGTTAGTAAAGAAGATAAGGTCACCATGACTGGTAAGTCTTTGAACAATTTAATTGGTGTTGATTTCAATGTTAATGTAAAAGTATGCCACAATGTAGGCCAATTACATAGCTTTATGAAAAATGATTATGAATTATGGCATCAACGTCTAGGTCATATTGGGAAATCGAAATTCCTGAACTAAATAAATAATCATATGGTTGAAGACGTAGGGCAGATTAAGTATGTTACACCAAATGATGATTTGTATGAAGCTTGTGTTAAAGGTAAACAAGCACGATTGCCTTTCAACAGAGCTAAAAACAAAAATCCATGTAAAACGACCTCTGTTCATTATACATTCTGATGTTTGTGGTCCTATTACACCTTCTACAATAAATAACAAAAATTATTTTGTACTTTTTGTGGATCAGTATACTCATTATTGTGTTACATATTTGATTTCACATAAATCAGAAGTATTTTTGATGTTTCAAGATTTTATTGCAAAAGCAGAGGCTCATTTTAATTTAAAAGTTGTTAATTTGTATAGTGATAATGGTAGAGAATATCTGTCGAACGAAATGAAAGAATATTGTGTACAAAAAGGCATTAGTTATCACTTGACAGTTCCACGAACCCCACAATTAAATGGTGTATCTGAACGTATGATAAGAACAATAACTGAAAGAGCTCGTGCAATGATAGTTGGTGCTGGTTTGCCAAAGTCGTTTTGGGGTGAGGCAGTTTTGACTGCAACATTCCTAATTAATTTGACCCCTACTAAAGCTTTAAAAAATTGTTCAAAAACACCATATGAATTGTGGCATGGTAAGAAGCCGCAAATAAAATATTTAAAGGTTTTTGGTTCCACTGTATATTTACATAATAAAACTAGTAAAACTAAATTTGATGAAAAATCTTTGAAATGTATACTAGTAGGGTTTGAACCAAATGGATATAAAGTGTGGGATGTGGAAGCTGAAAAGTTTTTGTACGTTAGAGACGTTATTGTAGATGAGTCTAATTTTTTGGTATCCAGGCCTATGGTTGGACCTGAAGAGTTTAAGTCTAAAAACTCGTGTACTGAAACTGATGAACCTGAAAGATGGTCGAAATCAGTAGAACCGTCTCATAAATCTGATGATGAAAAATCAGATGTGTCGATATCCAGGCCAATGGGTGGACCTGAAGAGTTTAAGTCTAAAAACTCGTGTAATAAAACTGATGAACCTGAAATATGGTCAAAATCAGTGGTACAGTCTCATAAATCTGATGTTCGAAAATCAGATGTGTTAGTACAAGGTGGTACTGATTATAACGACTACAATAACGAAAATGTCAAATTAGGACTAAATCCTAAGGAAAGTACACATGAATATTCTGAACTAAGGCGAAGTAAAAGAATTAAAAACCGTCCATCTATATCTTATAATGAAGATGATGATCATCTTATGTGTGCTCAGTCATTTGTATGTAAATTACCTACTTCTTTCCAGAAAATTCAAAGTAGGGATGATAAAATACAATGGGAACAAGCAGTTAAAGATGAAATTAATTCTCTTTTAATTAATAATACTTGGTGTTTAGTATCAAAGCCTAAGAATAAAAATATTGTTGATTGCAAATGGGTATTTTCTATAAAAAATGATGAATATGGGAATCCAGTAAAATATAAAGCTCGACTTGTTGCTCGAGGTTTTAGTCAAGAACATTTAATGGATTATAATGAAACTTTTACGCCTGTTGCAAGAATTTCAAGTCTTAGACTTATTTTGGCTTTTGCAAATCAAAATAACTTGTTGATCCATCATATGGATGTTAAAACTGCTTTCCTTAATGGCACATTAAAGGAAGAAATTTATATGACAGTTCCTGAGGGAGTACCATGTAAAAGTAACCAAGTGTGTAAGTTAAATAAAGCTTTATATGGATTAAAGCAAGCAGCGAGATGCTGGTTTAAGGTATTCGATGAAGCTCTAAAAGAAAAGGGTTTTATAAATTCACCAGTAGACCGTTGTATTTATTTGTTAAATAATGGAGATATATCTAAAAACATTTATGTATTCTATATGTAGATGATCTTATAATTGCTACTAGTGATGTTGCAAGAATGAACAGTTTTAAAGAATATTTAAAGAATAAATTCTGTATGGTAGATCTCAAAGATATTAAAGTTTTTGTGGGAATAAGGATTCAAAGAAATAGTAACCAGATAACTTTAGATCAAAGTGTATATTTAAAAACAGTTTTACATAAATTTAATATGCACGATAGTAAACCTGTCAGTACACCGCTTGAAAATAAACTGAATTATGATGTTTTAAATTCTGAAGAAAAATATGATGCCCCATGTCGAAATTTAATTGGTTGTTTAATGTATATAATGCTATGCACTTGACCGGATATAAGCATAGCTGTTAATATTTTGAGTCGATATACAAATAAAAATAATAAATACCTCTGGCAATGTCTAAAAAGGGTATTAAGGTATCTAAATGGATCAAAAGATATCAAGCTAATTTATACAAGAGGTAATTATAATGATATTTTGTGCGGTTATGTTGATTCTGATTGGGGTGGTAATGATCAAAATGACAGGAAAAGTACAACTGGTTATGTATTCATATTATTTGAAAGATGTTTAATATGCTGGAATACAAAACGGCAAACCTCAGTGGCTACCTCATCCACTGAAGCTGAATATATGGCACTTTATGAAGCTGTCAAAGAAACATTGTGGTTGAAGTCGTTAGCAACCAGTATTAATGTAAATATTACCAATCCAATTGTCATATATGAAGACAATAATGGTTGCATAAGTATAGCTAATAATCCCACGTCTCATAAGAGATCTAAGCATATTGATATAAAAAATACCATTTTTCAAGGGAGCAAGTTGAGAAAAATGTAATCAAATTGAAATACATTCCCACTGGTGCTCAATTGGCTGATATGATGACAAAGCCCGTACCTGCAGCCAGATTTTTAGAATTGAGAAATGGTATGAATTTAGAATAGCATTGATGTGACAATATTTTTTTTTGTTGTGATGGTCTGATTAGGTTTTCCTGGGTTTCCCTAATCCTTGCAACAAATGTTGGACCATATGTATTTCCCAGAGAAACACAAGGAATGGAACGGATGTATTCTTTTATTGTCTTTAAAGTTTTTTTTATATCAATTAATTTTTGAGGGGGCGTGTTGGTTTATTTACATTACGTGTTCTGAGAACGCGCTTGCAAGCTAGAGTACAAAATTAATTGATAAAGGGTTCTTTGTATAATAACGAGTTGACGTTGTTATTTCTCAGAACGAATATGATGAAATCATAATCTTTGGACCAGAGCTTTTGTTCGTTCCTGTTAGTTCCCCGCTCACCTCCATGGTGTTAAGAAGTAATTCTCTTTACTTACGATCCGTTCGTTCCGTGTGTTAAACAATTGAACTAAATATACGGGTATAATTTTTAAGTTCAAATATTGGTTTAATTTACAACCCATATCCAACAACAAATACTAAAAACAAAATAAAATAAATATTTAAGGGGGGCTCCCATACAACAAACGCGATTTTTTATAGATAATGGTACGGAACCCTTAGTGCGTGAATCCGATTCGCACTTGGCCGATTATTTTTTAACGATATCTGTCAAGAACAAAAATATCGATATTCCCATAACGAGGCATTACATAAAGCGTTCTTTGTGCCTTTCTCATACATCGAACACAACTTAGGGATTACGTCACACGAGAAATGTAGCGTAAACACGTCGAATGCCAACAAAAAACATAAGCTCATGACAAACGACGCGCGAACATTCGTAATCAAAGTGGTCTTGTCGAGGCATCAGTCTGCTGGGACATTAATCTCTCCGCTTATTGCGAATAAAATGTTAAAAACCTAAAGGGGGTGTACACTTAGCGTAATGTGACACGTCTTAGCATATATTTGGTTAGTGTTGGATGATATGTGACAACTTTAAGCCTGAACTTTGTCAAATCTCGAGTAAGCGGTTCACTTACCTATTGGGGGCAAAGTAACATTACCCTACCTAGCCTACATTTCATCACGTTTTGTATCTTTACTATATGCAAATAATTTTTGTGTCGTTTTAGTTTAAAATATTATTATATGGAGTTTTGTTGTATGAAATGGTTTATTGTTTATTTTTAATTATGAAAATCATTGTCAGAAATGTTGCAATTATTGATTCTTAACGTTTCTTTGCACGCAATACCACGCTGACGTCAAACAAACCTCGACAAAAGCGTGGCTTTTAAATGCGCGAAGCAAATCTCCCTCAGATACCCTTTCGACAGATTCCTAAAAGGTTACATTACCGAGCGTGTTGTCTGTCAGCACACCCCTTAAGGCATAACACTACGCCTTGACAAGTAAAAGGGGAAACCGCTGATTGCCCTTGTGAAAAATTACACATCATTGCAAGCCTCTAAAAGCCTGCATACATAATATAACGTATACCGCATATTGCGCATTTAGCGACGGCGAAATGAGTAAATTCTTGGCTTTAAATTAACGGAGATGGAATATTAAAGTTGCCAGATTGGAATTATGTTATGTTTTGTTATTATTATCTTTTTGTGTAGATATTGAGTCAATTCGATCATAGGAGATACAAACTTTAGACCTCTCTCGGATAAAAAGAACCTATGGCCTTATTTTTCAATAACGTCATGACAGTAGTCGCGTTCTCACATACATCTGTTTTTATTTCTTCGACGCCATTAAACCGATGGCTCTTCTACTAAGCCATGGCAGTCGTTGAGTTACATACAGATATCTCTTTTATCGACTTCTGCGATACCTTTTCAAATAGACTGATGACGTTTCGTGCTACCTAATCAAGTTTGCGAAATCAACCAAGCGGTTGCCGAATGGTATAACCGTGTGGTTTCCAGCAGAGTAGAATAGGATCACTCCAAATCCATCCGCGGATGTCGCAATAGGCGACTTAGGAAAACAAGCTAAACAAAGCTTAACATCAATAAGACCTCACGAATTTATCTTGCCAGAGTGGAGAGTGCAGGCCAAAGCTGAGTATACAGAGGAGTATACTCAGCTCAGGCCATATATGGTACAGTACAGAGAGGGTCGTGCTCCTGCAGTGGAGACCAAAAAAGACCTTATGTTAATGATGGTGATGATAGCTGAATTGTCTATGTGTAAAGGAATCGTCGGTAGACAGATGTAGGTGTTTGTAATGAATGATCAAGTTTTTCAGCATTTTTTAAACAGACTTTACTCCCAAAGTACACGACCGATTTTGATACACAAGTATACGCTTTCAATTGCATATAGAAGTGGAAAAACATTTATCTTTTTGTATAGACAAGTGCGTACACTTCACTTTTTCAACAAATACAACTGTCTTTTCATAAAGAAAAGTATTTTATTGCACAGAGTAAGTTATAAACAGAGCCTTCAGCTGCAAGCGCTGAATGTTTGCGCCCGCCCGTTAATCTTAATGCAAATGCGTGCTCGGCGTGCCTAATGCCGCTTGTATATCTTATTCTTAACGTGAATTACTCGGTACGTGGCGGGAATTGTCGCTAGTTTGTAGCACAGATCTATTATTCCTAGCTTTTACGGCTCTATAGTCATCTTAAATGTCTTGTTCGCAGTAATTCTGTTTATTAGAAAAACATTGTCATTATTTTTTCGCCGCTATAATTTCTGTTTATCCCTATGGTTGACTAAGAGAGAATGCTCAATGGATTGTGGATCAATTAAGTTTTAATAAATAAAATGAAATAAAATATTTTAAGTTTTGCATGTTTAAGTATCTTTCTTTTTCATCAGCCTATAACAGTCCACTGCTGGACTGGAATGTGCCAAAAAGGGAGGTTTTGCTCATAATCACCACGTTGGGCAGGCGATTTGAGGCGAGCTCGGTGACTTGGCAGGAGAGCGCGCATAACTAGCATCTTCATAAGTGACATCGTCCACACTTGGATAGATGACCACAAGTGGCATAAAAATTCGCAAGCTCCTCCATGCTTCGTGTAAGCCGTTGGTCCCAGCTGTCATCATTGTATGGCAGTCGTTAAGCTATGTTGGTGAAAACTGTAACGATAGATTTAAGTTATTTTACAAATAAATAAATAAAAAATGTTAGATGATTTTAGGCAACTTGAAAAATCTGACACCAGTGTTGGCCACTTACACACACGAAAAACAACACGCGCGTTTTGAGAGTACACAGATTTGGCGTATCATATTGGCAGTTTGAGTTGCCCATGTACACTATAAGCATCTTTCAGGAAATAAAAAATATCTGAAATGCTGAATATGACGTAACATTCAATACATAATGTAGTCAGACATTATGTAGCAGTAAATGGGGCATAACTAGGCATTAGACAAATTGGCGGAGAGCCAGCGCCGCGGGTGTCGCGCTCGTTATATTAAGTATACAGTCCGTCTGTACGTTACTTGCCTACTTATATATAGAAGTAAGTTTATGAACATAACATGTACGAGTATATTGAGACTTTTTATGAGTAGTTTACTCGCAGACACCACTAGATGATACAAGTCAAATCAGCATCAAAATCTGTATGAAATACAAAATTGTGATGTCGTGCTTTTTGGAGTCAAATTGCGCTCCTAGTTTTTTTGCAATGATAAAATTTAAATCATGTTGAAAATGGATATGATCAATTGAAAGTGACATTACTTTGTGTTGTTTAATTTTGTGAACTGGATTAATTTATTTTTGACCCAGTCATTTACCAAATTAATACACATTTTTTTTTAAGAAATTCAGACAAATTAATGGTGCAGATAAATTGGGTTATGCCCAGCAGTGGAGCTAACCATGATGATACTGATTTCTGAATGGGCTATAAAATCACTTTTGGATTTACGGCCCTCTAGCGATAACAACCGACCAATACTATTTTCTTGAGTTTCTTTCGGCGTTTCTTTTTAGCACTGGTCGTCCCGAAATGCTAGTAATTATGTAGTAACAATTTGGAATGATTTGTGTATCTTTTCAAGTACAAAGTAAATTGGGCAAACTCACTATATATTGAGACTACATTATCTATTTATTTCCATGTTGTAATGCATTCAGGAATTTCATCATCATCATATCAGCTACAGGAAGTCCACTGCTGGACCTGAATCCAGCGCCTTTCTGCAACCTTGCACAAGTCGTTTAGGAATTAAATTAATTTCGTCATTCAGGAATTTAACACTTTCATTTTATTTATTTTTTTTATTTATTTAAACTTTATTGCACAGTAAAAAAACGTACAAGTGGCGGACCTAATGCCATATGGCATTCTCTCCCGGTCAACCATTGGACCAAGCGGAAAATATGTGTGGCTGGCGTGATAAAGATCGTGGAAAAGTATACTAAATATATTTATCTACATAAGTATGTATACTCAAAAATACATATACATTACAAGAATAAACTATTAAACATAGGTATAATATATATCTATACATAACATACAATATATATAAAAAAGAATATATATAATAGCATAAATACTAATAAAACATAATATCAGGATGACTGGGACTAGGACGGCAGTAGGAACAATTTATGTACTGCTCGTTTGAAAGCCAAACGACTGGGGGCTCTTCTTATACTCTCCGGAAGGGCATTCCATAGCTCGATAGCCTGGACTTGGAAAGACTTACCCATGAATGATGTGCGATGAATGATGTCATATCAAAACAATAGAGATATGTAATTATAGCCAGCCCAGAATAGTCGGCGTTATAGACTATGGATATTTTCGTCACCCCGTTATGTCATTTCGAATGGAACTGCCAATCGAACGTCACCACCACCGCTTATAACAGCTTATACCGCCGCTTATACCGCTTATCCCTTTAAATGTCGGACGCCCGGAGCGGGCGTCTGATGTATGGTTTTACTATTGTGTCTGCTTGCCGACATTTGAAGGGTTATAGCAACTATAACCAACCGGTTATTATGGGCATTCATTAATGGCGAACGTCAACTGTGACTTTAAATAATTATCATTTATAAATCTAGCTGATGAAATTTTTGACACGATTTCAGCGGGAGTTTTAAAAGAAACCTTTATGAAATTCATAAACGTTAACATATATTTTCTAACAATTATATATTATCTCATGCCGTGTGGTTTACATTAGAGTAAAATAGGGCCAGAATAAAAAATACAAGCTAAACAAAGCTTCTAAACATGAATGAGACCTCTTCAACCCGTCTAGCCAGCGTGGAGTGTAGGCCAAAGCTCTCTTTCTGCTCTGGCCAAGTACAGTTTTCTGTACTACTAGAGCAGCGGAGACAAAAAGACCTGATGATGATATATAAACTTCTTCATAATCGTATCTTCATGTCTGAGCAGCTCCCCTCATGATGGTTTTCCAAACTGTACGGTCTTATGGCAGGTGTTCGGCTGTTTGAATGTTTGTGCGCGCCACCATACGCACAGTCCATCTTGTAGTCAGTTTTCCTTGATTTGTGCGTCCTGGGACATAGCCCAAGAGTATTGTCTTTTTGAGACTATCAGGTGCGCATCGCACTATATACAACGTGGAAGGAACGTACCTGAAGTAAATCGTACCACAAGCTACACTAGATCACTATAGTGTAATGATAATACAATAACAGTCGTAAACAAAAAAAAAACGACATTCCCTTACCAATTTTCCAGGAGGCTGCACTATTTTATATGAAAATACCGAATTTAGTATTAAATATAGTATTTGACTGTTATTTTATTACTTTAATTTTTATTATACTAGGTGTAGTAGTCTAGTATAGCCCGTGGGTTGATTTATTACGGGTATGCCTTTTCCACGTTGTGTAATCAACGCTACATAAATTAGAAATGTTTCCTAAAAAATATACAAACTATAACTGTCAGTCTTTTGTCATAATGGCAGTTTTCTAACATTAATTTATTGACTTGCTAAAGCTATCTAAAGACTAAATCTTAACTTAACACCAGGAAGACCTAGGAATTAGGCAAGTGATGGTGAGCGTGTAGATGGAAAAAAGTATCAAAATCACGACGGATTGCTAGCCAGCCGCGTCCGACTTTTACTCAATCCATCAATCAGCTTTTTTTTACATACATGTATGCTACATATATGCTACATTGTTAACTTTCAGATTTTTTGGTTTCTTTTTACTTTCCTGAAAAGTCTTGAAATTAGACAATACGTGCAGAAATAGAATTACTCTCGCAAACATTTGAAAAGGCTGGCGTATCAGTTAATTGCATCAGTCATCATCATCAATATGAGAACGGGGTAAAAACCGTGCTTTAGAGCCGGCGCCCGCTCTATCCGGTTATTGAATTAGCCTGGAAATGCCTAGAACACACGTCGTGTGAGTGAAATCCAACGTTTTTTCATTGTTTTATTGTATGAATAATATGAATAATGTAGGTTAATTGAATCAGCTATATGAACGCCATGAAAAAGCCGTGCTTTAGAGCCAGAGTCCACCCTATCTGATTATTAAATTGGCCAGAAAATGCCTAGAACACACGTCTTGTGAGTGAAATCCAGCATTTTCCATACTTTTAATGTATATAAATAATATAGGTTAATTGCATCAGCGATATGAAAGCCAGGTAAAAGCCGTGCTTTAGACCCAGCGTCCACTCTATCCGATTTATAAATTAGCCTGAAAATGCCTAGATCTTATTATAAAAAAATATTACATATAAGATCGTCTTGATAATTAATAAATGTCATGTCGACCGATCAGAACTAATACATACATACTATCACATCTATATCCCTAATGGGGCAGACAGAGCATTCTGGGCCTAGCGATTCTAAGCAGACAGAGCCCAGGGCCGCAAGACTCAAATGCTACTAAGGAAGATATTTTTGTTTTTAAATAGAACTATATTTATGTATTAAAAACACGTAATAATTATTGAACTAAACCTAATTTAAAAACTGAATTAAAATCTAAATTAAATTATATTGAAAATCTAAATGTCGTTCATGGGTCATGGTGCCAAGGACACTGGCTGCTTTTCAAATTGGTCCGTTAAGTTATTGAAACTTGTTTTATAAACTGAACTTGTTAAGTTGTTGATGAAAAAACAGCTTTTGAGGAATTGAATTACTCTCACAAACATTTAGCGAAAAGGCTCCCATATCTTTTAATTGCATCAGTAGGGCAGGGTAAAAATCATGTTTTAGTCCCGGCGCCATGTTGTTTTAGGTTATCGAATTAGCCTGGCATTACTCTTCTCCGAAATGAGCTCGTATGCGAATGAAATTCAGTGTACTTTGTTGGTAGAAAAGATTTTTTTTTAATGAAGGTAATTAGTTATTTTTAATTTTTAGTACACTTTGGTGTTGGTAAATAGGTTTTTTTTTAAAGTAAATAGTTATTCTAAACGATTGGTCAAGCCTAGTTAGATGTAACGTAAACTTATACTTGTAAGATGCTTATAAATTTTTAACTAAAAACAATTTATTTTTGGCAATATCAATTTACAAATTATGATTTTAGAGTTACAATTGCCGTGTGGTTGCGGGCAAAGTAGAATAGGACCACTCCAAGTCTTTCTGTGAATGTCGTAGAAGGCGAATTAGGAAATACAAGCTAAACAAATCTTATAAACATCAATGAGATCTCTCCAACCCGCCTGGCCAGCGAGGAGAGCGTAGGCCAAGTCCTCTGGCTGCTCTGACCAAGTATGGCTCTGGTACTTCAGAAAGGGTTGTGCTCCTGCAGTGGAAACTAAAAAGACCTAAAGATGATGATAATGATTTTAATATTGCGGTCATAATGACTGTTAATATTATTATAGCCAAATTATTTAAACTTTTCCGGCTATTTTCTCTCGATTCCACATACTTTACGGCATCTTGGGGTGAACATTACGATTCATATAAAACTTGGAGAAGAAAAAGCACAGCTGAGGATGCAACTGGCACCGCGCTGAGATGAAGAAGTGCTCTTCGTCTGCATAGTTCGTATAATACACATAATACTGTATTACCTATCAGCTTTCATAAAAAGTAATTATGGTTTTTGTGATTTGGTGTACATTCTGAAGAAGGTAGAAGGTTTTTGTATTCTACATTTTATGATCAATGGCAAATTGGCAATCAGCTTAAAAATAAATACAGATTCTGACGAATAAACAAATAAATGAAGCGCTCATCGTATTAGCATGTTCACACCGATAACATAGTTTCATAATTGTGTAACATATGTACAATATAGCCTACATTATTGGAAACACGTTACGGGTGATAGCGTGTAGGTACTAGTAGTTCGCCACGAACTTAGACCTCGCGATTATTATATATTTTCTACTACCAAGCAAAGCAAGTCTCAGTCAGCTAGACTTCGCGAGTCACCCTTAACCCTTTTAAGTATAACGTATGAAAAAGTTGTCCAGACAAAAAAGTTTTTCAAATAAAAAAATTGCGTTTTTATAATGGCAAAAAAAGGCTAATGACATTTTTAAAAATATTTAGAAATGGCGGATGTATGACAGTTTTAAAATTTTAAACCCCCTTATTTCCGCCATTTTGAAAAATTTCGAAAAACTGGCTCGACAAAAAAATTCTATTTAGTTTCTGAACCTGCTTACAAAATTTCATGAGAATCGGTTAAGAAATGCGACCTGTAGGCGAGAACAGCCAGACAGACAGACAGACAGACGGACAAAAGAATTTTTGGCTAATCTCGAAACTGAGACGCTTCGCTCGCTTCGCTCGCTCGGTCAATTAACAATTGGCACCTCGCCTAAACCTCTCCATATATTGTCGATATGACTATAAAAACTAAGTGATAGTATTTATTATTAAAATTAGTAAACGGATTACTCACATATAGAGTGCGTCGCGAGCCGGTGTGGTGTACGGGAGTTTAGTCACATTTGACCTGATGGAGACCTCTGGATGAGGTCGAAACATGTCGGCAGTAGCTGACTCTATACGTGAGTAACCCGTTACTTATTTTAATAATGTCTGTGTCTCACGTAAGTAATAATCAAAATATATAATTTATGATTAATGTAGGTTATATAAATAAATATGTAGGGACAAATTACAGTGATTGAGCTAGCCCCAAAGTAAATTCGAGACTTTGTTGTGGGATACTAACTCAACAATACTGTATCTCATAACAAATATATAAACCTAACCCGGAACCTCTGGATGGCGGACAAGCATGGTGGCCACTACGCCTCGGAAGTCATAAAGATTACAAATCATGTTTTTAAATATAATTCAATATTTGTGTTAAATAGTTCATCAGACAAGGGTAATTGGGATAAAGGTCATAAGCTCAAATACAGATATAAAAATATTAAAGCTTTAAATTCAATTTACTTAAAAACACGACCAAATCAAGTTAAATCAATGTCTATCGAATTGGAATCGTATTCATAGTGGACCCGTTTTAATTCACGCTATTGGACTTAATTCGGTTAGAAATGGCCATTTCAATATACATAAAAATACCAGTTTTGGACGTCCATTCATCCCTCGCTGACCTTATTAGGGGGTAATAACCCCTGTGCCACACAAACGCCGACAAGTGCGACAGATGTGAAAATTAAAAACGCCACCCTTGAATTTATTTATGTCACGACATTCGACTATTAATCCCGCTCTATAGGCTTTGCATGATGGGCAAGTGAATTTGGGGAGTAGAGTAACCAACTAAAGTTCATGCTATACAATACAGATAAATATTGCTTTACTTACATTTGATTAAAGAATCTGCACTTCTCAAATCAGTAACATAGTAGAAGTCGTATATAATATAATGCTACATCAGCACAAGTGTGTCCGATGCGCATTTTTACGTAATTTAACCGGATTCCATACCTAGTTAAATTAAAGTTCCCAAAATATACTTCAATTTATTGTTCATTATAGCATTCTATACCGAGACCTCACGGTACAATATTAATAATGATACTGATTTAAGGAACGCTCTTTTTTCAGTGTAATCAATAAAAAAAATCTGCAATTCTTCAATTGGCTCTATACTAACTAAATAAATAATTTAGGAGAGCAGATTCTTTTTTGTATATGAGGGTTAAAAATTAACTTAATATTATTAACACAAAAAGGATAAAACCAAAAGTTTCATTAATAGTACTTGTAGCACGTCATTACTTGTTACTTCTCTGAATTTAAACAGGAGTATACTTCTCGTCAATCCACACACCCAACCAACTCTACTACTGTAAACTTCATAAGGTTTTTGAATTGTTTAATGCCGATTTTATTCCAACAATGCAGCAAGCAAAATCATACTTTAATACAATAGAATACGTAACATTTTATATCCTCAGGAAACTTTTAATTCTTTTTAAGTTACAAAGTGAGTCTTATTGTTGAGGGGGTAAGCTGGGAGTTTATTTGTTTAGTTTTTGCAATTTATTAACACTTAACTAATTAAGAGGGAGTGTGACTGTAACGCAAAGCCATAATGGCGATTCCATAATAAAGTATGTCCATAGAGGATGTCCTTGGCTTATGCATATTCATGGCAGTACCCTATACATTAATATTCAGGGTTATACATGTGTCGTCATTAATATCAGTATTTATTTTATGACACTTTTAATGACGTGGTGTCATAAATGACAATAAATGGAGGCAGACGAGAACGGTTTGCAGCATAATCTTTATATTGTTAGCTAGAATTTTGACTTTGATCTCAGCTTTTGGGTTACAGAACATTTGTATTTTTTCTTTCCTTTAGGTAAATGTGTTAGTGGCTGACACTGTTGTCAAATTTTACAAGCGGGTGCATGGTTGTCTTTTCTTGGCATGTTATTCGTAGTTCAGGTACACAATATAAGCTTATCGAATAAATAAATCAAATATAACATAATACTCTTTATTTCACCATAAGCAAAGGAAAATACGAAAAACAGAAAAAAATAAGAAGACAGAAATATGATACAAAGGCGGACTTATCGCATAGCAATCTCTTCCAGTCAACCTTTGGTTATCTGGTTAATAAATATCTTTTCATGGTTGGTTAAATCGTAGCTCTTTAGTAGCAGCTCTACGAACATATACTACGATGCTACGACTTCGTAGCATTCGTAGTCGTTCATTTATTAATCCGCAAAATAACAACATTAACGTTTATATAGGAATTCAGTGTACTTTAAAAAAATTCTGATGTTTTTGTCTGGTGAGTATATTTCAACAATCGAATCTGGTTCATTTTAAAATACTGCAATTTCGTTAATAAACTCCTATTTATAATAATATTATTATATAAATGCGATATTGTATGGATATATGGATGTTTGTATATTTTTTTCACTTTGACAACAAAAGAGCTGCATAGATTTGAATTAAATATAGCATTTAAATAGCTTATTACCTAGATTAAAACGTAGGATACTATAATTATGCCACAAAAACTGAGAATCTTGTGAGATTGTTAAAGATCTGACCACGCTGGCATCATACTAAAAGATCATCAGATATTTTTGCACTGCAAAAGCACGACTCTCTCTGTACTACCAGAGCCATACTTAGCCAGAGCAGCCAGAGGACTTTGGCCTACACTCTCATAGATGTTTATAACTTTGCTTAGCTTGTATTTCCTAAGTCGCCTTCTACGACATCCACGGGAGGACTTGGAGTGGTCCTATTCTACTCTGCTAATATTTAATAATCAAACAAGCCTTCAGCGATTGCAAGATGTAACTTTCAAATTATTTTGTAGCAAATCCTACCCTTTTTGCGCAAAGCAAAATTTAATAAAGTTCTGAAAACACGAAGCGGAAATCAATAGAAATCAAACCGTCAATCGTGTCGAGCACATTTTTTTCCCCAAGCTCCAGATATTTCTCATAACACTGCAATGCGGTACCGAGGAATGATATCTACAAACCACGACAGAACCAATGGGAAATGTTTTTTGAATCTTCGATTTACAGATTCACCACTGAATCGTAGACTGTGTATTATTTTTCCAACCAGTGCTATTTTTTTACATTTCGTACCTAGCCTACCGCAAACGTTACATGTTATAATTTATTAACATTGTTTTATATTATAAGTATTTATTATTATAAAAAAGACATAACAATAATAATAAGACAAAGCCCTTCTGGCGAGTAGGCGACCAATACTTGATGATAAGTTTCGGCGTTTCCTCTCAGTTGTGGGCGCCGCCAAGCGCTGCTATTCCTTAAAGAATAAATTACATTTTGATGTACAATAAACGCAAAGTAAATTATACTTGTTGGCGTGTGAATAAACATTTAAATTTTTGAATCCTAAGTTGATATAAATAAAAGAAAAATTAAACGTGAAAACATATAAAGAGGTTAAGAACTTAGCGGAAGGAAGAGCGACATGGAAAGCACTCCACCGACAAGAGCCCAGCTCTTAAATATAAGAAGAAGACGAAGTTGATATTTGTCGATGAAATCCATTGCAGTATTATCTCTTAGTACCTTGGCTCAGTTGTAGCACGGTGAACTGTAGGCAGAGGTTGTGTATAATAAAACGCTTCTTCCTTAGTTGACTTCTTTATTTGAGGAGGCTCACAGTCACACTGAAGTACATTTCATACAAAACGCTCCTTATATTTATAGATTCGGGTCACTCTGGCCCTACCAATCACCTTGGCTCATGCGCAGACAAAAACACATTGCAATGATTTCAGTCTAGGAATGGTCTAGGGTCCGACTGTCAGTGATAAATTTTCTATAATGAACATACCATTTCCATAGAAATCTGTGCCATTTCTTATTCGTACGAATTCTTTCTATTTCATAAACATTATTAAAAATATATATGAAATTCTAGCCCTGTACTCATAACCGACTTGAATTAAGTGGAATGGCTGTTTATCCGGCAATCTGCACCGGTTGTTATTTAATGGAATTGCTCTACTTAGCACGATAAAACTTGTAACCAAGTAATGAACTACGTAAACTTATTTTCGAATACGTGTGTGATGGATCATTATTTTTTGAAGGTAAAATGTGTTTGCGTTTAGATTATACTTTTTTTTTACCTGTAAAACATTTTTTGAAGCCAGATTTTGGGCCAGAAGAAGATAATTATGCTTTTTTTTCATAACTCTCTGATAATTATAATATAAAAAAATTGGCCAAGTGCGTGTCGGGCCACGCGCAGTGTAGGGTTCCGTAGTTGCGAATGCCAACTTTGAGTTCTTGCCACTAAAAACGTCTAAAAACTAATATCTATTGAATTTGTATGAAAATTTCGTTTTTCAAGTACATTTTATAAGTTGATCGCCTATAACTTTTTAATTTGTATACTCTACTTGGCTCTGATAGATTTCCTTCAAACTACATTATATATACTATAATTGTGATTTTTTTCACGTGGCCATATATAACCGTTTAGCAGATAGAGGGGGGGGACACTTGACTTGAACAAAAATTTTAACTTTAAACCCAAATATTTCAGGAATGGATCCCTAAAATGGTGTTCACAAGCTAACAATATTTTTTTTTTCTTAAAAAATACCTTGTATTTTTATGTTTTAGCGCTAAAAGTTTCCCTATTACCACACCTCTTGTTCAAGTAGTGTAGCAAAACAAATATAACTTGTACTGCATAAACATTTAACGGTGTTTCCTTTGTTCCAGGTATTCCCAGCACCTTGTTAACTGCGGCCCAAACGTTAATCTCAAGTCGAAAAAGTTTCGAGGCACCAACATCGAATCACAAACATCCAACAGAATTATAATTAAAAGAGTTTCCAAAATCAACGCAATTAGACAAAGACGTTAAAATTTTAAGGTTTATTTTTAATTTTAAAAGTCGCCTTTCGTGATTTATTTTTAAAGTTTTTTTTTACGGCGGCCGTTTCGCATTATCTCCTTTGCCAGTTGGTTTATGTTTACATTTTGCCAGTTCTTAATTTTTTCGCGCTCTTTTTTGCCGTCGCTAACGATGGAGTATTTGGAATTGCAAATTCGCTAATTGCCAATGGAAGTTAGCATTCGCACTTTAGAAGACTGATTGTCGAAATATTTAACATTTCCAAGTATAAGTGCTGCTTCTGTCAAATAATCGTGACGTCGTTCCGGGACTAATCTGAATTTCTTATTGTATTTGTTTACCGTTTGAGTTTGAACGGTGTGTCCTGTTAAGATCTGTACAAAGAGCTTTTAGTAAATTAGGCAATAGAGTTGGTATCTAGATATAACCTTAAACTATTTTTTACTAAATTAAAACTTAATATCGTTAAATGTTTAAATTGGGTACTTACATGAAAAAATGTTAGAAGAACGAACGCTTTTCTTTGTTAATATACCGCAAACATAAATATTTTTTCTTGACATGAATAAAAGATATTTAAGTAAATTTAAATATGCAATTATCTACATAATATTATATTTTTAAAATAAATATCCAGAAATAAAATTTTAAACATTGTGTTTAATTAATATTTTGCCAATTAAATATAGATATCATAGACGTATCGCTATGTATAATTTTTCAAAACTAAAAACCGACTTCATACCCAAGCTACACAACCGATTTTGATAAAATTTCTATTGAATCACCTGAAAAGCATGCCCTTTAAAACAAAAAAAAAGAATTTTCCACATCGGTAAACATTCATAAAAAAAGATTCCGACAAATTGATAACCTTCTCCTTTTTTGAAGTTTATTCATATTTAATTTCTTTGATTCTATATTATCATCATAATCTGAGAATATTCTCGATTGCATCCTCAGCGGTAACGCTTCAGAGCCCGGGGTCCGCTTCCTAAACCAAGGTTATATGACGAGGTTGCTGGTTCTTACACAGAGCGACTGTCGTCTGACCTCCGCAACCCAAAGGGTAGACCAGAACCAATCCTTGGATTGGTTTGAGGACGAACGCTAGATGGCATGCGGGACCCACAGTTTATACGTGCCTTCTGAAACACGGAACCATCTTTCTTTTCGGATCGTAACCAGACTGGAAACAACTTTCTTCCCAATAGAACAATGACCTCAGGATCACAAGGCCGTTCGCGTTGTGATCCTGAGGTCATTGTTCTGAGGTCCTTGATCACTGGACCACGGACGCAGTCGATGCTATATTATGTATAGTTGTAACATTGGACCTCAATTCGTCAGTAACAAATGCAAAACGATCCTTGTTAAAGTTTGGTTCGAGTAATGAATATTTAGTAGGCTCGTAAAATAATAATTGTTAACAGTCATTTTAAACGATCCTAATCAGTTTTGGTGAAACAATCAGTTTTGTTAAGAGATAAAAATCAATTGAATTTTTAGACTTAGTGAAAAACTACCAAAATGAAGGTTATGATGTTAATTGAATGATAAACTGAGAGTAGAAATACGTTTCTTCTTTTCCTTACAAAGCACTGTTGGCAGGTATTGATATTGATAATGTTTATATTTTTAATGTTTAGTATTGGGTATTTTCCTGGGCCAAAAATAAATTATTTGGTACTATTAAAAAAATAAAACATCACAAAATAATGTCACTTATCATGATTACATCCATTTTCAACGTGATTTAAGATTTATTATTGCTAAAAAACTGACGTTAAAAGCGCTATTTGACTCCCAGAAACTATGACGTCATCTGCCTATATTTCATAAAATCACATAGAAAATGTTTGTTTTAACGTATAGAAAAAAATATTTAATTTTATTTGTTGGATAATAGCGAATTTCTTAATATTCAAAATAGCGTGAAAAGGTGACTTCAAAGGCTGTATTTTGATTTAACCATAACTAACTTCCTGAAATGAAATAATTAAATGTACTAACACCATTTTGCGGTCCTGCACATCCCATTTAATTCTAATAGATGCATTAATTACTACTCTTACCACTAAAATAGCACAATGAAGTAAAATTGGTAATGTAACATTTAAACAGGCACATTATGTTGAATAATCAAGAGCAAGTACTTTTATAGTTATTTACCGCTTTTTATACTTTTACCCGACTGCGCCAGACGAAGGGTATGGTCTCTCTCTTCATTATTCTTTTACTTATCTCGTACATTACTATCTCCAACCATAGGTATTTCAAATATTTTGAGTTTTAAGCTATTGCATAGCTTCTATCGCGGGCCTTGAGCGCGGGGACCGAATCCAGAAATTCCGTAACGAAAAAACCTCACGCTTCCCACTCCGCCTACCATGTAGGTTGCCGCTTCGTCTCCGTCGTCCGTTTGCGACGTTGCCGTCCTTCCTTGTAAAAATTCACCGACCGAACGGAACCACCTTAATGCAATAGCTTTACCGCGGCAGTCCCCGAGTGCCACACGTCTTTTTTTTTCTTGTTTGTGTAATAAGTATGGTTTTATGTCCTTTAAGGTTATTAACTTTATACAATGTGCCGCTTATAAAAGATTGTTAGGTAACAAAATCCATAATTGAAAGATGCCTTATCCAGCAGAGGTATTCCAGTGGCTGATATGATAAAATGTGCCAAAAACTAATTTTTTTTGACTAAATATGTTTAAATCAAAATGTTCGGTAGAAAAATCCATAAAGATGAGATGCAAAGAAAATATTAACCAAAATTAATCGAAGAGTAGTCTAATTCAGTTTCTCTGTTATTAGCTTTTGAACAAAATATTCTTTTAATAAGAGATAAATATATCATACATTTCACAAAAAAAAATTAATACGACTATATAATTTTTCAAAACTAAAAACCGACTTCACCCCCTAAGTACACAACCGATTTTGATAAAATTTCTATGGGACCAACTCGGAAGTATATATATATATACCCTTTCAAACAAAAAAGATCGGTCCTCTCCGCTCCTCCTTTTTTGGATGTCGGTTAAAAATTAAACAATACATTATTAGTATGAAGTAATCGAGTTACTCACGCAGAGAGTCAACTACTTGCTGATATGTTTTGATCTCATCCGGAGGTCTTTCTGTGTAACTTTAGTCATAACAATACCTAAGTTATCTTTGCCTCAGGCAACCAGTCAATAACAGAACCCACCAAGAAGTAAAAGAGCTTTAAGGTATTACCAGAAATACGCCCTGAAGCCGGTATTCATCAGTATTATTTCAAACGACCAAACTCTGGCCTCTCGTATCGGAAATCTAAACTTTCCGAATAATATTTATACCAAATTTCACACAATAGACTACGAAATTCGAAGAAACCAATATTGGGCTTGGAATTGCGTAGCTCCCGCTTAGTTTTAATTGAGCCTGTTTATACTTTCATAAGAGCTTTGGGAATCATTGTAATACAAATTGCTTAGATAATTATATGGATCTTGTATATTTTTCAGAATTATTTTACAGTGAAAGTTTATACAAGTTTTTATGTAAAAGATAAAGGCCCTTATTATATATATAGTCTATACGAAATCAGATACTTATTGACGTTTTTATATTTATATTGACGTCTGATATACATTTTAAATTTTAAAATTTAGTAACGGTTGTACGAGTAACTAACCTATAGATAGGTACCTAATTTAGTATAAAAATAATCATATTAAAAAGTTTATTAGGGTAACGTCGCTTGTCTGTCTGTCGCCATTTGCTTTGAAACAACCGATTGAGTTGGAATTTGATACACCTGTGTAAGTCAGTGAGCCAAAGCTGGACGTATAACGTGAAATAATATTTTTCCAAGAGTATGCGGTCACTTACGGTGGTTAATGACACATTTAAAAAAAGTTTCGTGAACTATATTGTGATTGCATAGCATAACTTACCATACACTTCTTTTACCAAAGGAAACTGCCACTTCGTCTGTCTGTATTTCATACTAAATACTTAATACTGTTTGTTTAACTTAATAAATAGATACTGTTTGTTTTGACGTTTAGAAAAAAGTATCTGATTTAACTTGTTGGAAAATAGCGTATTTGAAGAAGAAAGGCTTGTCTCGAACGAAGTAACCCTCCATTTGCCACACGCATTGAGACATCTGTCCGATCTGTAGCTAAGCCTGGATTTCTAACGCAAATACATTCATCAGTGCTAATGCATAGGAAGTAATCAGTCAGCCCGCCATGACGGAGATATAAATCAAACTGGATCAAAGTGGATTAAACCAGTTTAAGGCGATGATTGTAAGAGTACAAGAAAGGGGATTAATTCGTGAAGGGAGTATTTTATAATCGTGTTTTGTTCTACGGGATTATCTGTTTAATTGTGTTAGTTTTTTGTTTAGTAATACTTTCTGTCGTTGGTATCACTTATAAAACCATCCCAATTCCCAACCAAGGGAAATTAAAAAAAGATTTAAGAAATGCTTAAGAAAAATAATAGCAAAGGAGTAGATTATGGTATATTGCAGACCTGATAAGAACATTGCAGACTCTAATCATCTGATTATGAGATTAAGAAAGATTTCGTGTTTCAACAAAGGCCTTTGGCTATATTCACTAGATTCTTCCATGATAATGAACATAGCCCAAATTAGACCATACAAGTAGAACAATATAATTAGTGCATTATTAACGTAAGTGCATTCAAGAACAATTCCCATCCCGCTTCGTGCGAACACTCGCGAGCCATTGTGCACTAATGTGCAGTAAAAGTGCGCAATAGTAATAGAGATAGTGTTAGTTCGTAAAAGTGGGGAGTAAACGTTTGCAGAGCGGAGATGTTTACGTGGATGGTTTTATAACTAAGTATGATGTACCAGTAGACGCCGCGGTGAATCGATATTATACGATGCTGTGAAAGCTGATAAAAACATTAAATTTTAGTCTATCATGTTTTCAGGTTTGAAATTGCTATTTGTTTTTACCTTACCAACGAGTATTATATTGGTGGCAGGCATAGAGGGAATAACAGTAGTCTTTGGGCATCGGTCAGCAATACTTCATAAATGCATAGAATTGCAGATCAAGGAGCATGTACATATTTTTTTCATTTTTTATTATACGTTGAGATGATTTAATATTTTTCTGATTTATTAAGTAGGTTTATATTACGTACCTGAGTAAGAGTATATGTATTCACGGCGATAAAACTTTAAGTCTTATTTATACAGATTATTCTCATAAGCCAGTGCGAGAGAAAGAATATTATGAAAAAAATCTAGTAAAAAAATAGTCCGCTACCTAACCAAAGTGATTTGACGAAGTTACTGGTTTTTACACAGAGCTACTGCTGTCTGACCTCCGCGGTTTAACGCGGTTACATATGTATGAAGTATTACAGTTTAGAATTAGAACGTCATATCATATACCCTCTAACTTCATGGTCATAGCTTTATTCAACCAAAAACAAAGAAAACATAGTTTACTTGATAAAAGAGCATCTTTCATTCTTTTATTAATGAATGCGATGACAAACGACCAAGACGGGAAATATTGGAAAAAGGCGAAAAAAGGAAGTGATGTGAATAGGCAGCTATAAATCTAAAAACAATATAAAAAATGTTTGGACGTCCCAATGGTCTGGTTCTTTCTAATCGAGGGACAATCTCGGCCACAAAGGCATTTAAAAATATCAGCCCCATTTAGACAAAGATCTTGGAGGACGAAAAAGTAATGGCGACAGCGAAAAATACGATATGAAGTGCGAAACGGTTTTGAAATAAATTATATTATGATAAAAAAGCCCGCTACTTAATTTTTTACAAAAAATTTACGTCACAGTTTGACAAAATTCTCTGTTTATTTGACTGAGAGACGAAGTCCGCCAATCGTAAACAATTGTATATTGTGGATCAATGACAATTTTAAAAATAAATAAAATTCTAATTTTGTGACATGGTGAGCTATGTGAATATAAAACGACTACATTAGGGACTCTTTCTTTGATAAGTTCAACACAATCGAATAAGTTTAACACAAAAAATCTGACACCAGTGTTGGCCCCTTACACAACCGTACCGTAAACCGTGGGTACACAAAATAATCGTAGAAATAGAAACAAAATTACTAACTTATTTTACTTTTCAAACAAGTACCTTTCGCTAATATTGATTTGTACTATCAAACTTCACATTATCAAACATTTGGCCAAATAATAGTCTCAAACACAATGCGGTAGAAACACCTACGTCACGCAACGACATATGGCGCGACGAACCAACTTAATCAATTGTTATTGGCTATTGACACACATGATCCAATCTAACTCAAGTACCCGCAACACTATAATGGCTTTCAATTTTCTAATAGAACATTTCACCCCGATAGAGGCAATGAAATTTCTATATAAAATGTATTCT
Source organism: Acrobasis consociella (assembly GCA_963555685.1). Lineage (NCBI taxonomy): Eukaryota > Metazoa > Arthropoda > Insecta > Lepidoptera > Pyralidae > Acrobasis > Acrobasis consociella. The sequence continues at coordinate 11,072,477 of OY743122.1, forward strand.
ACTTTCAACTACGTAGTATTGTTATCATTAATTACTACAAAACCAAGCACAAAGGACGTAGGTTGTTTATATTTTTTTTGGCCAGTGTTAATTTATATCTATATAAAAAACGGTGCATTAATGAAAAAGAGATTTTATTCAACATTTCTTTACTGATTTGGTTCTGAGCAAAAAATATAATACCTTTCAATGAAAAATATGAGCGAGCTGTTGCTTTTACACCATATTTGACCCACCTAATATATAATTTTATCATGAAATGAAACCCAAAAGAGCCGTTTTACGCGAAAATGCTAAGAAAATCTTCACGTTTTCACTTTAGACAGTAGTTCACAATGCAGTTTGAAGGGTTGTACAGAACCACATTCATATGAGACAAAATTTTAATTAATATTTCCGTATTCTTTTAAATAATTTGTTTCAAATGGGGCAGCACTGGACCCCAAAAATGTATGTATCCCCTTAATAGAACATACAAAGGTCGAGAAAATTTGTATACATTTCTTAATTTAAGGTAACTTTGTGGAAGCAATAGATATTATAAAGCCATTACTTCAATTTCAGTCTAAGTCAAATTATATTATACAGTTTCCGCGGCTCTAATATCCAAAATAGAAGTGAAAGCTATTTCGGAGAAATATTTTGGAGTGGCTTTAATCGTATTAGATGAAAATTAATAAGAAAATACACTAACTCAAGGTAATTCTTCCCTTCTTTGAAACCATTTTAGATTTCTGTAGCAGTCAAAACTTTGGAGTAATAATTGACAGGGACACTAATCTTAATAGACTTTAAAAAGTGCGCTTTGTGGCTACTTACTAATAAACGAGTTTTTTTAACAGTTGTATATCATATTTACTATGTATTATTGATTTTTAGGGTTCCGTACCCAAAAGGTAAAAACGGAACCCTATTTATTAACACTTCGCTGTCCGTCTGTCTGTCAGCAGGGTGTATCTCATGAACCGTGATAGCTAAGCAGTTGAAATGTTCACAAATGATGTTTTTTCTATCGCGCTATGACAACAAATACTAAACAGAATAAAATAAATATTTAAGTGATGCTCCCATACAACAAACGTGATTTTTTTATAGATAATGGTACGGAACCCATTGATCGCGAGTCCGACTCGCACTTGGCCGGTTTTTTTTACCTCTAGCACAAACAAAAACAGACTTTAGATTTAATTTCTGTATAAGTAAAAGTATTAAGCTATATATAAATAGAAGTAGAAGTTTTTCTTTTAAATCTATAGGTATTCAAAGGTTTTGTGTGACATATATAAATCCTACTATCCTACTTCCTATCCTACTAATATTATAAATGCGAAAGTAAGTTTTTATCTTTGTTTGTTGGTTTGTTACCTCTTCATGCTTAAACTACTGAACCGATTTGGATGAAATTTGGTATGGATATAGTTGAGACTCGAGGACATAAGGTACTCTTTATCCCGAAATTCCTACGGGGAGCGAAGCCCGCGGGTACAGCTAATAAAAAATAAATACGAAACATCGACGCTAACCCACTTTACGTTGTACTTAGTCCATTTTCCGTATTAAGACCGCCATCATTCTTTCTCGTCTAAGTTCATCTCCAGTCTTTTACATCGAGTTATATCTTGTTGCTCTTTCATTTTGCGATTTGTGAGTAAAATTCGCAGTCAGCAGAGTGAAATAAATTGCTCGCAAAAAGAGGGGAGAAACTGTTAAGGCATCAAGAGTCGTGTAATTAATGAAGATGCTAACGTGTGACATCTTTTCGCATTTTCAGGATCAGATACGATGTTTTTTTATATCCATAATAGGTACTTATATTATTATGTAAATTTTATAAGTAGGCTTATGCCCAACATTAGGTTTCTAAAGGCTTACTATGATATGACATTCTTTCTCGTGTAAGGAATTTAGTACCTGGGCGATTAAACTTGTCTAAAAACAATACAAAATAAAAAATTATATATAAACTTGAACATAAAAAGAACAAAAGTAAGTCGACGAGTGGGATTAGAACCCGTAACACTCTTTTTAGCGGTCGGTATCCTAAACTGCTGAGACAAAACGAATAGTGACCGGCGTGACGAAATTAGCGGCTAACTATATTCTGCGTGGAAAGAGAAATGCATGAAAACTCGAAAACACGCGTTTTTCCAAACAGAGGACTAATCTAGATCGATTGTTTACCCCCGAAAACCTCCATATACTAATTTTCAGCGAAATCGTTAGAGCCGTTTTCGAGATTACAGAAATTTATAAATATACAAGAATTGCTCGTTCAATGGTATAAGATAAGTACCGCAAAAACTTCCTATGCCAACTACTTAATGCTTTTTATTTTTCTATTATCGCTATTATAATTAATTAGCGATAAATTTTTGAAACTGTTTTAGAAACACACATAATTCATAGTTATTAAAAAAATTAATGGAGAACAGTAGGTACTCATTTAAATAATGAATATTAACGAGAAATCGAAAACAGTTACAGCAATTTTGGAAACTTTGACAATAACGTAGTAAAACTAGGTCAATGTTAAATTACTTATTAGTCTGAGTTTAGGCTAGATTATAATATTATTAGCGTACTTAATAATTTTAGTGAAGTAGGTATGTTAAGAAATGAAAAAAATGGAAGCCTTTTATACGGTTTGTTAGCACTTAGCAACCTTTTCAAGTAAAATTACTTTTAAATAATTATACCTAAGTATTCAGTTATAAACCTGAAATCTAAGGGCAAATGATATGAATAGCCTGAAAGTAAGTTAATTTAGCGAATCGAGACCACGAGTTAGGAGTTGAGAGTGAATTTGTAATAACAGTAACATTCGGGTGAATTAGTAAGGCCCGGCCTTGCGGCTAAGGCCATGTTTACAGTACCGGGAGAAAGCGGGCGAAATCTTTGGTGACAAAACATTTTAGTTAAACTCATTATTAAAAATTGTAATAACAGTAACATTCGGGTGAATTAGTAAGGCCCGGCCTTGCGGCTAAAGCCATGTTTACAGTGCCGGGAGGAAGCGGGCGCAGGAGCGTTTGTCATCTTCATACTTGAAAGTCATCACAAGCGGGTTGGAAAGGTTTTATTGAATTCTATAGTTTTTGTTTAGGTTTTATTTCCTAAGTCGCCTCCTACGACATCTACGAGAGTTGGAGTGGCTTTATTGTACTCCGCCGGAAACCACAGTTGAAAGTACTTTCATCGTTTTATTTCAACCTTTTCGGAATACTTTAGGGCTAAATACATAAAACTGTGCCCGGCGGAAGCGAGCGCAGGCGCGGTTTGTACTCTTATACTTTCAATATGGCGTAGAAAACCCACTTGAAAGCATGTATCTAAACATTATCGTTTTACATATACAAATCATGTAAATATAATTTTAATGTTTTATTAGTTTTATTACTCACAAGAACTATTTATTGAGTCTTGTTAATTTGTATTACCTATTCACAAAATTAATTAGAATAGTATGTTCGGTGAATTGACCAAATTTAATTTCCACTAATTTTTATGAAGGAAGCCATTTATAAAGGCTTACTTTTAATTTTCTTTATTTTATTGACTTTTCATCACAACTATTATATTTCCTCTTTTTAAGTGAGCGTTAGAGATAATTTTATATTTACGACCAATATTATACTTTAGATTTTTTAAGCTGTTTCGGAATACTGGAACGTAACATTTACTTCTGAAGATATATTAATAACACTAATATATATTCAGTAGGTTAACATAAAATGACTACGCTAATTCTCTACTAATAAATTCTAACCCGATGAGATTGCCTGGAGGTTCCGCTTACATGAGTCTAATCTAAGTCACTGGTCTACGTATTGTTACCCTGATATATGGATCCACTACCTTTCAAAGAGGTTTTATATAATGGTAGTAGTAGTAGATATGTTGGTTTATAGCTAAAGCCCCAAAATACTCAATATGATTTAAATTTGTTTTATTTGTAAGTATAAAAATACCTACGTAAATAACCGAGCGATATGTTCTTTTTTTTATTGTAATACCAAAGTATTCTTATGGTTGACTGGGAGAGAATGCTTTTAGCCAATTGTAAACAATTATATAACTGTGTATCAATAAAGTTTTCAAGTCCAAGAACAACACACGATACTTAAATTTCCCTGGCCGTAGACAGGTTGCTATTTAATAACATTCCAGTAGGTATACATAGTCCTGCTTGTAATTTTCGACCACGACGACCTCGGTCAATAATCATTAGTTGGTAACATTGTTTCTACCGTGACCGTGCGCCATGAGGCCAGGTATATAGGTAGGTATGTTTTTGAGAAATGACTTTGGTGCTCTTATACCAAAACCTAAAAGAAGTTGGTAGGAATGGGAGTTTTTGTCCTAATAGACCTACCAGTAGGACAACTGGGACTTAACTTCTCAGTATTACTTCTGGTAGAACGATTGGGACAAGAATCAGTAGTACTGGTAGAACAAACTTAGTAGAACTACTGGCACAAGCTCTTTTTTTGCCGCATTTGGAAATTAAAAAATCTTATAAACTTTTTTGGTCAAGGAGGTTGATTCTGGCCTTTTATCTACAAAAACTTCGCTTTATTTCAAAGGTTTGTGTTCGAAACCCATTTGTTCTAATAAACCATTGTGACTTCTGGAGAAGTGCTGCGATTGCATCGGTCCAATTAACACAGAATCGATAATGGCAAATCCCAGCTTCTGATTACTGCGTCAGCTGACCCTGGCTGACCTAGCCGGGATTGCCACTAAATTGAATGTAGCAACTGGCAACACTTTGTTTACAATGAGGTATTTTATCATAGGTTATATGCATTTTAATTTTTATAATTCTTACAAAAAGAAGATCGCAACGAATTGATTACCTCCTTCTTTTTGAAAGTCAGTAAAAAAGATACATCTAATGGCCTTAAAATGGCATATATGATAAAAAAAATAAAAGTAAAAATAAAAAGATACAAATAATTTATCGAACGCAGTTTTGGTAACACAATAATCGTTTTCTCAACACAGAGTTATGTCAATTCTAAGTTATAATTGAAGCAAATGAAGTGTAAACTCGGGCTTGTACAAGCAGAATTTAGAATTAATGGGTTCTTAGAATTTGTCACAACTTATTACTTGTGACATGGTTCGACTCACATATGCTAATATGATTCCCTCAACCATAATATGATACATATCGCAACAAAATGAGTAATACATTCTCAAGATGAAATATTACCAAATTCCCGTCAGAAACTTGCTATTTGACGTGGAAAAAAACATTAATTTCGACACATCGGTAAACTTGGCTCCCTCCAGTCGCAATATCCATCACGCAGACTATTTGCATTGAGGGTGATAAATTCGGGAAGAAATCTTATATGGGCGCTATATTGACGCAGCCAGCCCTCATGTATCATATCTGATTCATTTGCTGACTTATTGCCCTATATTCGGATGTCGGAGACCAAATCGCTCAATTTGACCGACCTGATCATAGCTGATGCGAGAAATTGGAGTGCCTCGTACACTGGGTTTCAATATGTTTATTGAGAACCCTCAGACATTTTATTTTAAGTGAAGGACTGGAGAAAACGTTACGTTGTCAAACGTGGAACGTACTGGTTTTCCAGTATCATTCATTATTCTCAGGATTTTTTTTTGTAGTAGGAAAATAAACAAATCGTTTGTTGATGTGGATTTAGAATTATTATTTTTAATTCAAAACCTATTGGTAGCGGCTGGAATATACCTACCACTCCAAATTGCAAAGAAATCTAACTTTTTACATATTCATAAGAACTTTGTTAAAACTTAGGCGGAAGTATCGAGCTTCAAACAAAAAGCAGGACTAAAGCCAAAATTCAAGATACAAAAAGTATGTATTTTCATTCAAAACGAGAACAAGACACGAGGCGACGCGATGTGGCATACACTTTTGAAGAAATATAGAACTTGTTTACTACACGAAATTATACAAATTTCCATGTAGCGTACCGTTCAACGCCGGGCAGTGGGCTCACTGAAATTAGTGTATTTTTAAACAAGTTGAATCTCGGTCTGAAATGAACTTAAAACATTCACACGGAGAGAGAGAGTGCTTCGGAGAGCACGTTAAGCCGTTGGTCCCGGTCACTGTCTTTGACATTGGTCGTTACCTAAAACCATGTCAGAGGCCTTTAAGGCGGTTTAAAAACTTTGACACTAGTGTTAGTCACTAACACACACGATAAGAAAGAAAGAAAGAGGTAAAATTTCTATTACGTGAAGCGTATATTGCAATTTAATTTATTTTTAAAGAAAAGCTACCGATACCAGCGTTTCGCAACGATCACTGCTAAGGAAAAAGGGTTCCCTCTATCTGGCAGAATCTTGATGCTCCGAATTTCATTTGGCATAACACACTTGGCAGAATCTTGTTTGAAATAACATTTCAAATGCATAAAAATATTTTATATAATTATTGTTTGGCCGAATTTTCATATGTCCGAATGTATATATACTTTTGAGATGTCAGAATTTCATTTAATATAATTACCTTTTACATAAATTAAGCTTCGCATAATTTGTTTTAGAATAATGTTTAATTAGGGTAACCTATTATATTCACGAATTGTTTGACCACAGAAACAACTTGACTACAATGGGTGGGTTAGGTTCGTTAGGTTTCTTGTGACCAAAACACGAGCGAGCGAGCGAAGCGAGCGAGCGACTTAAGTTTAAGGGGAAAGTAACACAGACATAAAAACAACTGTGCCGTCGAATATAGGTCAGATTCGTAAGGTTAACTGTGACCAAAACATGAGCGAGCGAGCGACTCAAGTTTAGAGGGAAAGTAACACAGACATAAAAACAACTGTGCCGTCGTATAAAGGTTAGGTTCGTTAGGTTTCCTGTGACCATAACATGAGCGAGCGAGCGACTCAAGTTTAGGGGAAAAGTAACACAGACATAACAACTTTGCCATCAAACATAGTTTGGTTTCCTGTGACCAAAACACGAGCGAGCGAGGGACTCAAGCTTAGGGCCAAAATAATTGACAAAAATGATTCTGCATTAAAATGACTACACGTCTGAATTAAATGCCATAAGGCGATTCTGACTGCGAACTTTCTGCGATATAATGATTCTACTTTTATATTATTATGGCTATAAAATTTATGCACTAAGAGACTCTGATTTTTAACATTATTGGTTTTGAATCTATGATAAATGAGTAGATGCCAAACAATTTTCTACGAAATGACGTTTCTGTAATCTGCTATTATGCATAATAATATTACAGCACAAAAAGTTCTGCTATAAAGGGGGGACCCGAGGAAAAACACCGAAAGAAACTCATTTTTATAGTATTGGTCGCCCACTCACCAGACAAGCTCTAGGTGATTTGATATGCTTATTAATCCAGCTCCACACTACAATTTTAAATTTCGATGTAAAAAAAACGTGAATTTTAAATGCAATCACCACATATTTTAATATTGCAAAATCTTCGTAAAATCAGGCCGGAATATTTTTATTGGTGCCGCATCACACCGTATGAATATGCATGGCGTATAAAAACGTTTGGCCGACACGTAGAACTGAAATGTCAGGATTGTTCATTACAGAGCAATGAAAATTCCACTGGCAATTGAAAAACTGCAATGAATTCAGACAATATGTTCGGCGATATTTCATTGACGTTTTGCCTTTCATTCGCTTGTTACGATACATATACGTATGTACAAGTATATACTACTTTTATATCTTTGTCTTCTACGACACTTTATACTGATTTTGGATTTCCATAGGCTTATGTTCATAAAAGTCTATCATTATTTCTGATTCTGATGAAATGGGGAGCTCAATGGCCTGGTGGGAGTAAATTTTTGCAAGTTAAGCAACGCCAGGCATGGACCACACATGGATGGGTGACCTCAAATAAAATGTTTTTGAGCTATTCCATGCTTCGGAAGGCACGTCAAGCCGCTGGTCTCGGCTGTCATCAATGTATGGCAGCCATCAATCTAAGTCAGTTGCCTTTCGGTATTATTATTATTATAATTGAACTTTAAAGAAAAACTGTTCTCGCTGCTATTTTATTTTTAAATTAACAAAGCTAACTAGCTTTGTTAATTTAAGAGTTACAGCCGCCTAATATATATAATAGGTTCATTTTAAAATTTTGTACAAAGAACATAATTATTAGAAAACAATTACTTAAAACAGTGAAAACTTATTAAAATGGGTAGTAAACATGTAAAATTATGAAAAATAAAGTTTCCATGTTCTTACGTGTAACTTCGGCACTCTATTCTGAGCGTGGCCCGCCGCGCACTCGGCCGATATATTTAATGTAGTACTAAGTAACTAAAAGGTAATTTTGAGGTAATAATTCATAATTTCTTCAGTTTCAGGTGAGTCTAGCCTCTTGGCGAGCTCCAAGGTATTCTTCATAAAATATAGGAATGATTGTTGTATCAATTGATTTGTCGAGTTATTTTCAGTTCTGATTGGCTGAAAATTTTGACGGTGCGTATTTTTTAAATTTTTTGTTCACTGAACATTATCTATGCAGCCTCGAAAAGATAAACAAGATCCTGTTAATATATTTCCAAAAAAACTATATGTTACTATATAACTAGTGCAAACGAAATGATGGCAGTAGTTCCATTTAGTAAATATAAATGGAACTACTTAGCCCAAACTAGTTAAATAAACAAGCATTAATTTTTTTAACGTAACTTTCTCGAGGATATTGCGTAGATCATGTATTGAAAAATTAACCAGCCAGTACCTAATTACAAATAAAAATAAATTGAATAAAATTCTCAAAAAATCATCGAAATTTCTTTTTAAAAATATTCTTTATTTTTAATTTGCTGTACCTTTTCTTTATTTAAAATTATCACAATCACAGTCAAACTGTCCTTTAGTTATATCATTTTTTTTTAAATATTATTTTCGCCTTAAGTGTTTCATACATGTCTATATTCCTACTCTCTTACTGTTAGTTATGTACCCAAGGGATTGTATTAGTTCACTATATTAATAATTTTGAGTTTTACATATTCATAATATCGATCAAGTTCAAAAAGATTACCTTCAAACTTTTTTTATATTGAAGTTGTTTTCTTTAAAAAAAAGATTTAGCCATTTTTTATTTTGCTACAGATATTCAACATATTATAATAAAGGATTAGTTAAATATTTTTACAATAGTATAACCATAAATAAAAAACCTGACCTGCAAAGTACTGTCGGTCTACTTAGTATTTATATGTCAAAGTCAAGTCTTGATGTATAATTTTTTTGTCTAGGCACCTATTATTAAAAAACATATATTTTCATTATACTATTTCAAAGACTCAAAAAACCAGCTCCTATAAAAACTAATTAATATTATCTATGAGTATGTTAAACTCTTATAAAATATAGTGAATTATATTTAACCCTGTATACGCTTTGTCTGTATGTGTTGTAGTTAGTTTTCTGTCATTGCTTGCTCTTTTATTTTGGTCCTTCTGCAATGCAGTTGTTTTGCATCTGTGTACATGTAGATAACATATATTATAGCTCAATGTGTACTTATAGTAGTACTATATTTAGATGATTGTCGTAATTTGGATAACTTTTTCTTGGTGAATATAAAGTATGCCAAGATTATATATACTACTTACTAATATACTATCTTACCTATGTAATGTATAATTATAAAATTTATAACATAGACTTATGGTATCATAAAGTCTACCTCCTTAGAGTAAGAAATGTACACGCAACATACGACACGGCTGCATGGCTGCCATCTGGCATCATAACTCTAATTTCCCACATAATTCTTCCACATTCCATCTCACACCTAACAACAAATAGAGAAATAATAAGTTAACCACTCGACAAAAGCGAAACGTTATGAAACTATTAAAAAATTCATAAGTTACGGAGCTTGCAGACCTCAGAATATTGATCGTGGTTCTTGCTCATTCATGGAAACGACAAAGCGCGCTTTGCTTTGTATATGTGCGTAAACCACGCACACATAGAGACATCTCACACATCCTAATGGAGCTTTTGGTAGGCGTCAGCTGACGGGGCGAGGGGAAACCACCGCGCATGCGCCGGGACAAGTCAGCTGCTACAGCGCTTTATCCCCAAAATTAACTACAAATAACGACACCGCTGCACGGGTTAATCCATTCAAAACAAACTACACGATTCATCAATTTTGAGGGTAGGTTATACACTTTTGTTGGCGCTGGTACTCCATTGTACCGAGATATGTCTCTTTTTATCGATATTACAATGGGTTTAATCTAAACGTATACCCACGGGGTATTTTCGATCGCGACATAATCGTGTGTGGGCCCTTAATGTTGTAACAAACTCATTTTATACCAAATCGTACAATAGAGTTGTATCAAAGCCTTTAAACAGATAAAATATCGGAATAAATAACCGATTCTACTAAGTAAAGCCATCAGCCCACACATAGACGAAACTTTGAACGACTTAAAGTAATTCACTTTTAGTATGGTCCATAAGTGCCTATTTACGTTTATCTTCAACACAATCTCAAATAGAGTATCTAACAAATAAATTACATGCTAGTTTAAATGTTTATTTCTTGCCAAATATGCGATTAAGCGAGTTTTTCAGTATTTTTGTAAAAATCTTCATCTTTATGATTGCGAAATTGAATCTTATTTAATAATAAGATTTTTGAAACTATTTCTTTTTTTTCGTACGAGCTTTTATAATGAGGCCTAAGTACTTATCAAGACAAATGTAATAAGCCCAAACTCGATAGGCTTGCGTTGTTTTCTTTCAGGATTCCTTTGGATACCTTCCGTCTCCATCGTCAAATCAGCTTTTTGACACAATTATATTGCAGTGTCATCCGTTTTACACAACAACGCAAAATTCAACGCAGTCGGTTGAGGATACATAACTGGTTAAAAATCAAATTGCAACATTTGACCTCTAAACAAAAATACTATAATATAATACCTACAAGATACATTGCAAGTTAAATAAAAGCTTGTAAAAGACTCACATTGTCATACCGCCTCAAATCAATTTTGGTGAAGTGGCTGTTTCTTTTTAACCCGAATTGATGTGGTATCTGTTATAGATATATAAAAAAACGCAAAACTAAAGCAAACAAAACGCATTTGGGGTTAATTACTTGGAATAATTAACTTTGATTTCCTTTGTTCTCACATCCACATCATTAAGTGCTCAGGCACTCTTTGTAATCTTCTTACTTACATTATATCAGCCCCATGTATTACAGTTATTTTATTTACTTCCCAGTATAGCATAACATATAAATAGTAGCAGATAGGGAAGTCTCGTAGTTCTACTGGTGGAACAAACTTGTTAAGGTTACTGGGACTAGCTCCTTTTTTTATGGTATCTTTTTGCTGAGCAAATACCCCACTTCTTTTTTCGACCTATCTCACAACATCTAACATTTTTAACAAGCAAGATTTAGTTTTTTTTTTTCATATACACATTATACATTCCGATTTATTTATTAAAATAGACAAAGCTCCAATTGTCTTCCATGCTGAAGCGGAGAAAAGAAACAGTTGCTTCTTTTTCAGCGCAGGTCGTGAAAGCCGAGCCGAAGATCGAAGAAATGGTCGAGATACCAATCATATTAATAGGCGATGCGGTTTACTAACCGCACCATCCCATCAATATTTTTATTCCTTTTTAGGTTTCCGTAGTAAACAAGGAACCCTTATAGTTTCGCCATGTCTGTCTGTCTGTCCGCGGTCCTACTCAGAAACTACAAGTACTAGAAAACTGTAATTTGGCATGGATATGTATATTAATCATGGCGAAAAAGTCGTAAAATAAAATCTGGAAAAAAAATTTTTTCAATGTAGCTGCCATACAAGTAAAGACGTAGTCAATATATTTTTTCTCGACAAACACATTGTGTGGGGTGTCGTTGAATAGGTCTTTCAAAAACATTGTGAGCTTGTTAACACCATTTTTAGATTTAGGGATCCGTTTCTGAAATATTTGGGTTTAAAGTGAAAATTTTTGTTGGAGGCAAGTGTCCCCCCCCCCCCCCCTCTATCTGCTAAACGGTTATATATGGCGACGTGAAAAAATTCACAGCTATAGTATATATAATGTAGTTTAAAGGAAAACTATCAGAGCTAAGTAGGGTATACAAATTAAAAAGTTATAGGCGATCAACTTATAAAATGTACTCGAAAAAAGAAATTTCATACAAATTCAATAGATAATTAGTTTTTAAACGTTTTTAGTGGCATTAACTCAAAGTTGGCATTCGGAACTACGGAACCCTACACTGCGCGTGGCCCGACACGCACTTGGCCAATTATTCCATCTCAACGCCTACCATTACACTACGCGTTGCATTTAGGTCTTACAGCCCTGGCTTTGTCTACTCCGTTCGGGATAAAAGACGTCTCGTATCTGTATCTGTAAAGCTCCAATTGTATTGTTCTGATTTACAATCCAAAAACAAATTGGGTGAATTCTGTTATTCATCGAAACGTTTCTAAAACATTTAAACGGGCAGCATCAGGCGCGAGGGATTAAAAATTAAATATTAACCGAGGTTAAGGTTCGAATACAGTGAAAACATTAACGGGCGGCTACTTACTTATTCACAAAGGAGAATTTTCGCCGCGATAATGCCATGCGTTGCATTTGTAATGCATGGCCGCCCTCTGCAGTTTCACCATTAGACTTGCAGATACAGCCTTCTGAAATATGGTGATGGTGACGTCGTATTTATTACTTTCAGGCCTGTACCTTTGTGGTGACAATGAATAATAATGTGCGGACACTTTATATTTTTATCTTATAGTAAGAACAAGAACTTTACACTGATGAACAGATAGCTCAGTCAGCAGCAAAGATTTGACCGTGTTCTAAGGCTTGATATGAATTTCGTTTAAGGAAGACGTATATCGTCTTAACTTGCCTTTATTAACGTTTAACAAGAAGATATAATATTTTAGTATTGTATTAAAAAAGCATTATTAACTTTTTTTCCCAGTTGGTCTGGGTCTGATATACTCTGATCATAGTTTGAACCGGCAAACCAAAGAAACTACACTGTGCATTTATCTGTCTATCAACCGATCAGTTTGTTTATTTCTAACCAACAAGATGATAGAAGGTTCTCAAAGACTATTTAAATAAATAAGTATAATTACTTTGTTTTCAGGTTATATGAAAAGGGGCGTAGCCGGGGCCGCCAGTTATAACCCAACGCATCAACGCATATTTAATCAAAGGAAAACATATTCACATAAAATCACCAAAACACCCCAAATCGCCAAACAATTACCAAAAAACGATGACTTCAAACAAATCGTTAAACACCCACTCCTGTTATCAAAACCCGTCACAGCGTTAATGGTCCAAAAACGAATTCCACCCAAAATATAAATCACGGACCAAACAAAAGAGGCTGTAAATGAATACTTTCCCAATTAAATCAGGGCCTTTTTTAATTAAACCAATGCTTAAAATGCCGCGGCTCATAGGGCCCGATAGGATAATGTTTGGGCTCTCACCTAATTTCGATTGACATTTTTACGGCGGTGTGAACGGTAAAAATACTTTATGTTCAAAGGTCGGCAATGTTTCTTGGAGGGGAGTTCGGTTTGTAGTGTTTAGCCTGTTTCGGTTTTATAGTATCGTAACCACCGTCTTCACGTGGAATTCCAGTGTCTCCAAAATTAGACTGGAGCTAGCGACCAAACCTTGCAACTTGAAACGTATAGCTGAAGACTGTCCGCTATACCATTTCTTTGCAGGACTTAGAGAACCCTGGCAGCGTAGACTGGCTAAAAACCTACTATTTAAGTATTTAGGATGCATACAGTAAACACATTATATAAAATGATGTATTACGTTATTGAATAGCCGAAAACGCAGTAAAATTTTAGTCCTAAATTACTCTTTTACTAATTCTCGATTTAAGTTAATTTTTTTTAAAACGGTTATCTTCTTTACTATGCCAATTGTAATCCTATAAATTAATTAAAATCCCGAATGGCACTTTACTTTTTAATAACTGAATAAATTAATCAAATACACACACAAACAAATATCTATTAATAAAACTACAGCTAAACTAAATATAAATACTTAAATAGAATTAAATAATATGAAAAATGGACCCCGAATCACTGCGCTCTTAGGGTAAATACACAAATCACAAGATTTTGTCTATTTGTCTCTGGATTTGTAGATTCCCCATTAATAAAAATAGCAAGTATGGGTATTAAAAAACACTGTTGACTTTAATTATGAATAATAACTTATAAATATAAGTTTTATGCCTATTCGTGTCGTCTTGTCGAGTACACATATCCCAATTACGGGAAAGGAATTCCTTAATCAATTCACAAGAAGAAATTATATAAAAGACTCATACTTAGCCAGTTTATTTGAGTTCCGTTTTCGCCAGCTTTTGTAATTAAATAACTTAAAAACTGTAGCTAAAAATATTTTCGTCTATGGTCCATGCGACCCGAAATCCCAACCCGTCACATAAAAAGGCTTCACACACCCGTGTCAAAAATACAAACACAACATCAAAAAAATTCCGACGCAGCCATTTTTGGCGCGGAAGAGAATTTCAAACGAGTGCCCTTGGTCCGTCCACTCAAAATTAACGAACTCTTATGAAGATTTTATCTGAATAGGACGCAAATTTAATTGCTGTGTCTGTATATATAACAGAAATATAGCTGTCGGATTAACAATTAGTTGCGAATTGATAATATTTTAAGGAATTTAGGATACATACATACATATAGGATACACATAGTTGTGAAAGGCATACACAAATTAAAAAAAAAAACCGCCCACATTATTCCAGCCCCTAAAAAGGTCCAAGTATTTTTTTCGACTCTTACACAATAACTTACAACATTTTTTGTGGTTTCAAAATGTTTTTTATTGACAATTCACACTTACACATAAAAAAATAGTGCGTGATGACATCAAAAGGTAATTATTATTACTTGTGTTTTTATTATGCAGAGAAGTTACAGGGTGAAGATTCAAAAGCAAAAGGTAATTTCCGGAGTTTCAATTGCACTTTTGTCTAGTTTTGGCAAAACAAGAGCTGGCAACCCTAGTCCAGTCGTAAAATAGCCCGAAGCGTCCGTCTGCAATCTGGACACAACAAGCGGACATGGTCGGACCATCGCACTAGACACGGACGGGACATTGCTCCAAAATATAGAGAGTGACAGAAGTACAGAAGTGGTGAGTTCCTAGGTCACTTCCATTAGAAGCTCGGTGACCCGGTGGGAATGCACATTACTAGCGCTTTCGCAAGTAAAGCGATGCTAGGCGTGGTCGGCACTTGGATAGGTGACCACAAGTGGCATAAAAATTTCTCGAGCTCCTCCATGCTTCGAAAGCACGTATAAGCCGTTGGCCGGGTTGTCATTGTATGGCAGTCGTCAAGCTATGTCAGATGCCTTTATGCAGCCTGAAAAATCTGTCACCAATGATAACCACTTACACACACGAAAAACAAACCAACTTCCATGCTGATCTGGGAGCGCAAATCTTAAAAGCCAATCGAGGGAATACAAATCATGGAATTAGGCGACGCGGCTAACAGCCGATCACTTTTTTAAGTCAAAATGTTCTGTCTGCCCCTTTACTGATAAAGACGTGTTTTTTTTTTATAACAAAAATATAAAAGGAGCATACGACAAAAAGGCATAAGTTGAATTTACTTTTAATGCTAGGATTTTCACTGCAAGTAGATTTTCCAAGTTGAGATTCTGTGAATGAATGAACCTACAGGAGAATCGTGATTATAGTAAATAATAATCTTTAGCACACGTCTTGATCAAAATTACGCTGCCATTTTAATTAATAAATACAAGGACTAATTACACAGATTGAGCGATGTACCCTCAACGAATATATCTTTTTTATTCCAAGACTCAGGACAATTTGAAAAAGGCCATTTTCAACTTGCCCTGGCTGGGGATCGAACCGAGAACCTCCGAATATCAAATCACCAATACGCCATAAAGGCTGTCAAAGATTCTGAGTATGCGACATCGATAAATGTATATTACCATGCATTTTGTTGCTGGAAGACCTGGATGGAAGCCGCTTTAGAGGCCTATGTCCAGCAGTGGACGTTATGCGGCTGAAATGATGATGATGATGCATTTTGTTAAGTGTCGCATCTGCACCTGTTTATAAGTTGTTACTTCGGCGTCGGACTACACGTAGCGGTGGAGTGGCAACCCTTGTAGACTGGTGGACAGCACCGATGCTAAACTCTGTCTAAAACTGCCAAATTGAGTGCTCAAGTGGCAGTACGTACGTAACTTAATCAGTGCACATATTGCATTGTCTAATTAGTCCGTATTACAAATTTAGTTTAAAGTTTATCGAGGTACCCACATTCTTTAAACAAATTGCCAGTTGACAATATTCAAATCTCATCACGTCAATTTAAATAATTGGTTCAATAACTGCGTAAACAATACGTAAACAGCATCCAATATTCATCTATTGTTATTCAAATATTATAATATTGGGTAACAAGCCGCAGAGCGACGTCGGGATATACCGTAAGATTACGGGGATTTCGGAAATGCCGGCGAATGTGGAAAAATAGGGGAAATGAGGAAAATTATGCAGATTCAGATTAAGCTTTAGGGTGATATAGAGGTAGTTATTATGGGTACCCAATAAACACCCGAAAAAATCAGAAGAAATATTGACAGTGCAACAGCTATGGAATCCGATCCGAACAAAGCGAGACAAAAAGCTCTATTACTATATTTTATGACAGTTAAATAGAGTTTATTGAAATGAGTCAGAAAGTACGTTAGTACTGTAAGTACTTATGTATCCATAATAACCACGTCTTTAGGTGCTCATGTCCCTTACTTTTATGCCCCATAAAGCCTAAGGCCATAAGATGCAATGCCATTTTCAAGGTGATAGTGTGTGGGTGGAAAGGGTTGTTAGCGGCATTTGTATTCTGTTCATATACCTTACTCCGACGTGATGGCATCTAAGTCATATCCGTGTATAGGTATTACTCCAATCTGGTCAAGTGTGCGTCAGACCACGCGAATTGTAAGGTTCCGTAGTTACGAATGCTGATACTAATTTTCAATTGAATATGTATAAAATTTCTTATTTATAACCCCTACTTAGACCTCATAGTTTTCCATTAAACTTCGGTAGGTATCTACTACTGCCGTAAATTTCATGTATCCATTAATTACCGTTTAGCTGATATGAGGGGGCGGACACTTGACTCTAACAAAAATTTGCAATAACGGATTCCTAAATCGAAAAATAGTATTCACAGGCTAATAATATTTTTGATAGACGTATTCAACGATACCCCACCCTACCCATACGATGGGTTAGTCGAGAGAAAAAAATGACTCCCACTTTAAAGGTATAGGAGATATTTTTTTTTTAATCTGATTTATTTTAATATTTATTGGGCATGATCAATATATCCATACCCATACCTTAATATATCCATACCCATACCTACAGTTTTCTAGTATTTATAGCCTCTGACAAGAACGGTGGACAGATAGACAGACGACATGGCGAAACAATAAAATTTCCTTGTTTAATACAGAACTCAAAAAAATGCCCAACAGTAAAGAAAGCTTTCGCCGAATGAGTTAGAGCCAACACGACAATAGCCGAATAAGATTGATTCACCTAAAGGGTGATCCATCAAACGATCCCTGGCACTAGAATAACCAAACAACACTCTCCTCATTAATAATTCTGTGACAATGCGACTATATAAATGATTTCGCCTTTTTACTCGTCCGAAGACTGACTACTTTTTAGGGTTTTCAAAAATATAAGACACCAGGTGGCAACACAGTGACGTCAGGTCAGACCAATTGACTGTTGATAATGGACTATCAGTTGACAAGTTTTTTTGCTTCGTTAAATGTATCCAATAACAGCAACATAATGAACCTGACTTCACTGTGCTGTCATCTAATGCCCCATATTTTTGAAAATCCTCATTTTCGGCCAGCTTCTATTCAAACGTGGCCAATTCAAATGCGCACCTCCATACTGTTTTTATAAGAATAAGGAAAATATCTTTACGTAATCTGGGCCGCGAGTTCCTAACCAGAATATCTGAAATTGTAAAAGCCTCTGATATTATAATAAAAAACAACTTCATTTACTCAACACAAGGTGACATCCTACACGGAATTAAATAATTATACTTAAAAGTATAATAGTTTAACATACTTGCAGATCCTTGTGAGGTTAGGGTTTCTGTATTAGGCCTAATCCTGTACGACAGATATTAAGTGTAATATGACGCAGTGGATTGACATACGCCTGGATAATACATAAGGAAGATATTAAGAAACGCGCCAGTATACGTAATAAAATGCGTGTGGTTTCCGGCAGAGTAAAATAAGGCTAGTTCAAGTCCTCCCGTGGATGTCGTAGAAGGCGACTTAGGAAATACAAGCTGAAAAAAAGCTTATTTATAATACATCAATTAGACCTCTCTAACCCGTCTGGTCAGCGAGGAGGGTGTAGGCCAAGTCCTTTGGCTGTTCTGGCCAAGTATTGCTCCGGTTGTACAGAGAGGTTCGAGCTCCTGCAGTGGAGACAAAAGACCTGATGACAAGGTCAACAATTTTTCTTTTATTCTTAAAAACTTTAGGACGTATTCATCGTATTGTATTTCACGTAAAATTATTTTTGAGGTCATGCAACTGCCCTTCATACGTCCTGGAGGTATACCACAAACTTCATTAACGTATATAACAATAGAAATGGAGCGCTATTGTGAAATATGAAAATATAGAATTACCACTAATTTTTTAAATTCGAACACTTTGTTTGGAAAAATTTGAATAAAGTTGTATAAAAAATTCATTCAGGTCAAAAAAAAATTAAAGAAAAAGAGATAAATATGTGTTACATTATTCAGTAATTTAATTAAACTTTTATATAACTTTTTTTTACAGACGCAAACTTAAAGGGCTTTTATCCTTGCTTTTAAAGCATGTCATTATAGCCAGACTTTTTAAATAGAAACTAGACGCCATTATCGTCGCGAGAAACGAAAATTTTAAACAAATGTCACCCCTTCATTTTACTTATCAACAGTTTAAACAGAAAAAGTTAAAATCACACTTTAATCTGTACATTATTTCAATTACACAAAAGAAAGAAGACTTAAATCTTTGCAGAACTAGTTGTTTTAGACTTAACTGAGAAAACTGTATTTATACTTTTTCCAAGAGTTAGGAGTTAATAAAAGCAATCCAAATGTCTTATACTTCAAGAAGGGACCTAAATCTTCATCTCAAATAGCATAGGTTTCAATAGAAAATTCTTTTCATAAATATTGAAAATATGAAAAGCGCGCTTGTAACTGAAACTTGTTTTTCAGAAAAAGTAACATTTGAAGCGGTGGAGATTTAAAAACAGACTGCCATTTCGCAACATTGATTACTCAAACAGAACTTCTCTATTTTTGCAATAGCAAACCGCAATCGGACATCGATTGAGCAATAAAAGAGAGTTTTATTGCTTTGGTTCTAATGATTTGTACAACAGATCATTACATATTCTATACTGGTCTGGGAGAATAAAAAAACGTAGAAAATACCGCGCAGCTCGTAAAAGTTGATCGAGGAAATTGGCATGGATCTGAATTTTAAAGACATAAATATTTTAATTACTGGCAACATCACGCTAAATGTCAAATGAATTTTTTTTAATAACCTGTGCAAAGAAACTGTTGCCATGTCCATGCAGGTAATACTGCGTTGCCAAGACGGCAATCCTTATCAATAAATAATAGGTTAAAATAAGTAATTAGGTAGTTTACTTTGAGAATACTAAAAAAATTATATTATTCTGTTTTTAGTACTTATTGTAATAGCGGCAACAGAAATACATCATGTGTGAAAATTTCAACTTTTTAGTTATCACGGATTATAAGACAGCCTGGTGACAGACAGACAAACTGACCGACAGCGAAGTCTTAGTAATAGGGTCCAGTTAATACCCTTTAGGTATGGAACCCTAAAAAGCAAAGTACAGTTGATACGAACGCATTAGGCTGCGTGCAGACGGCGGGCTGCGTCGCCCGTGGCTGCTTTCGTAATCAACGGCGCTTTGTGAAGAGATGCGGATTACAGATACGAAAGCTCCCTTTTGTACTTGTGCTCGTTGACTGGCACACTATCACATTCCTATCTCTTACGGTGTACACAGAGCTTAGGTCCGTTAGACCCAAAGGCGACGTTTAACGTGATTATGGGTGTGCAGGTGAAAAAGGGGAATCAGGATAGAAATGGATTGCTAGCTTCATCAGCCATAAAATTGTCGCCCATTCCCTTGAACTGCTTTTTAATCTGCGTTGGAATAAAAACAGCTACAGTACATTCTATACCTTTCCATACAGCTTTCCATGCCTTTCCTATAAGATGGGGTTTATAAATTACGATCTCGTATAGTATGATAAAAGTCTCAGTATCTATTCGCAGCTCTTTTTCTTCTTATACAACGTAGAAGGGACATACCCGTCATAAATCGAACCACGGGCTATACTAGATCACTATATAATAAAATGAAAATAACCGTCCAAAATTTTAATGCAGCCGCCCGGGCAATTTGTATGGGAATGTCGATTTTTTTTGTGTTGTTTTATTATGATTATACTATAGTGATCTAGTATAGCCAGTGGTACGATTTATAACGGCTATGTTCCTTCCACATTGTATTTAGGCCAAGTCCTCTGGCTGTTCTGACTAAGTATGACTCTGATAGTACAGAGGTCGTGCTCCTTCAGTAAAGACTAAAAGACCTGATGATTATGATGAAAATGATTCGTGATTCTAAAATATTTCATACAAATGGGAATTTATTTAATAACATTTAAATAAAATCCACACGTACATGCGCGGGCCGGATGCATGGGGTTTGAAACGGCCGATTTATGGCACGGAACCCGCTTCCGACGCACGTATCGATTTCGCATTCGTTTTTAGTGCGTATTCATATTTTAATGGTACCCAATTGCTACTTTTCAGATGAAAAAGACTAAGTTTTTTTTACTTGAACAATCCAGATTGGAGGTGATTCTCGTCGTTTTTTAACTTCGAAAAACCTAAAAGAGCTTAGGGTTATAAAGCTGAAAGATAACAATCTGTTTCATCTAAAGATAAGGATCCGTCCGGTTTTTCAAGTTGCCTAAAGTTGTGACACACCCAAGGCTGCTTAACTTACGAAACCGCTAAATGCCCTTGCCGGACCACCGACCTCCTCTGACTTTAATACTATTAGTAAAGTCATAGACCTAAGGGCTCTAACAAACAAGCAATACAAAATTTATCTACACCCGTGACACCTGAAGAGAAGATTAGAAATAGTAAAGCTGCCAGCACTATTTTGAAGGACTCGGAAGTTAACGCCCTTTCATTCATAGTTTACAACCTTCTTGGAACCTGTACATACATCTCCCTCGTCGGATTGTAAACAACTTTTGTCATTAATGACAAAAATCTTATACACGACAGATAAGGACGTGGGTACGGCGTCTCAAACTTTGCCAGCGTTTGATAACGTTTTGGCAGAACGAAGATTGATTCCACAGGCCACGTCATCCATCACTCGCTCCGCAAACACGCCTCTTGGTAGACAATACCAATAAGTGTCAATGTATCTATAAATAGCGAATGTCTTCGCTTTATGAAACTTCGCGGACGTGTATTGAATACGGAATAGTTTTCTGTTTTGGGGAGCGCGTGGAAAATAAAGTTTTACAAATTTCGTGTGCACGCTGTTTTATTTATTTTTGTATTCGAGACGTGCGAAGTAGTTTCTGTGAGAGGGAAGAAACGTAGAATATGCCAGGCTGCTTCATATTCCTGCAAAGTCCTCAGGATTCTACATAAAAATGTAATAAGTGACTATTTTTGATGATAAAAAATATGATCTCAGTGACACAAGTCATTGGTAATGCTATGTTGCCTAAAGTCAAAGTAAAAAAATCATTTATTTATCTTTTAATATTTGTATCACTTGATAATTCATGGGGTTTAGGGTTTGGTCCTTTAACCAGTGGTTAAGATGGAAAAGCAAATAAACTACTTTTTGACGCTAGTTCAATCTGTATGATTTATATATTTGTATTTATTACACTTAGTTTCGAGGAGACTCCAGACCGTATGATAAGGCTTTAAAATCTGTTAACCATATTATTATATATATTAGTATTTATATTAACATAAAGAAATACCAGTACCGTCTGTATTGTGACCCCAAAAAACAATATCAATTGAAAATTCGTATCTTAACAATCGAAGCTAGAAAATCGTAAGAAACACTATTCTAACACAAAATATGAAGGTGTGGCACAAATGTGAAAACAAAAGACATAAATGCACAAATAAATAAAACTTTCGACTGTGAGATCGACTCTCGAGATCTCCGAAGGACAAAGTCATTCCACTAAACTGACCCGAAAGACCCTTTACCGGACTCTATGAGGAGTTATTTATAATTCAGAAAAACATCCATGCAATTTTGTTAGACCTCTATCATGTTAAGTATTGGACAAGGGTTGAGGCGTTAGTTTGGGACTAATGGAAAGAACAAAAGCTTTTTCGATGTGACGTGGAAAGGCGTGAGAACAAAGTGTGCTCAAACATGTGTGATCTGTACCCCATTAGAGTTTTGTGAAGGGTAATGAAAATGTTTTATGACGAGAAATGTACTTTTTAAAGAATTTAGTTGTTATTTTCGTAAAAAGTAACAAAACAAGATGAGGTGTAATCATTAAATCTTATTCGATTTATAATGGCTGATCTAGGCATGGACAAAAATTCTGAAGAATCATGTCAATAGGTGATGTGACTTGCAACTCGTTATTATTTTTATTTATTTATCTGCTATATCAGTCCATTGTTGGGCTAGAGACCTCTGCCAATGAGGCAGCACTTGCTGTTGTCTTTTTCTTTGTTACATACTCCTATCCTCTTATTAATTTTTGATGTATACTTTTGGAAATATTTGTAGCACCGTAGCATAGACAAAGCTTAACTTTTGTGAATGAATTCCTTTGTGTTTATGGCTCTGACAAAAATTTAAAACATACTTAAACCCAATTTTGATGTATCTTAAAAAATATATGACGTACTATAAAATGTTTCAAACGTTATATGATTTTAGGAATATTTCGAGCATCCCACGTATTACCCCTTAAAAAGTCATAAGCTGAAACATTTTAAAAATTTAATTAAATCTTCAAACGCCTCAAAATTACTTTTTAAATTCCTCTCTTAACACCGTCGTGCAAACTACAGGTCAAATTAGCCCACAGGGCAGAACAAAGGCAAAGATATCCAGTTGTTCGGCGCTGGTGATTAATCTACGATCAAGAAGTGTTTTAAGCGTAGAAAAGTATCCAGGTAAGGTTCTACAAATAGAAAATCGATCAATAGCGATCGTGACCCGGAAACTAAAGCCAACGATGGAGTTGCCTGCAAGTACAACTGCAATCACACTGTAGCGCAACGGTAAATAGTTTATTTGGCCTTTTTAGTTGTTTGTAACAGGAAATTGGTAGAAATTCTTGTTGTTACACATGTTGAATCACTTCACTTTAGTGTTTTTGTTTAAACTCGTCTGTTACATTAATTCTAAACTAGTGCTATTTATTCTAGTTAGAAATAACACTCTTAAATGGTAATCTTCTTAGAGTCCTACCACTCGAGTACCATACTATTAGGAACCTTAAATATATTAAAAATAATCCTACAAGGAGTAACTAAACTAACTACTAAAAATTTTGATATACTCGAATCTATCACTAAGATAACCGTAATTTTTTTATTTAAAAAGATATTAGTTTAGTAAATGGATCTTCAAAATTGGGCGTCATATCCTCTTTACTTACCTATCTTATAAGTTTGGAACTTGAGATCATATCAAACAGTGGTCCAAGTCCTATAAAATCTCGCTCAACCCTGCAGTAGGCACAGAATATCAGTCGGATATGACAGGGCGCGCGGGCGCGGGCGGCCGCCAAATGCTGCCTCATTTAGGTCAATGTGGCTGTGATGCTATCGTGTCGCCATTCCGCACCGCCATTTTGTGCTGCTAAAAGTGGCTTAAAAACTGAAACCTTTTAATATTATTCATATGTTATAACTACCTTAGTTTTAGGTCAATGTGGCTGCGATGCTATCGTGTCGCCATTCCGCACCGCCATTTTGTGCTGCTGAAAGTGGCTTAAAAACTGTAACTTTTAATATTATTCGTATATTATTACTACCTTAGTTTTAGGTCAATGTGGCCGCGATGCTATCGTGTCGCCATTCCGCGCCGCCATTTTGTGCTGCTGAAAGTGGCTTAAAAACTGTTACATTTAATATTATTTTTATGTTATGACTCTAACCCTGGCCAGCGTGGAAAGTGTAGTGTAGCCAAGTATGGCTCTAATAGCATAGAGGGTCCGCGTGCTCCTGCAGGTAGACAAAAAATATCTAAAGCTGATATCTATCTTAGATAAATTTTCGACCCCTTTACGAATATATTTTTACCTCAAAAGTGTTTTTAGGTAGATAATGTTATTTGAATTAGGTCCGACCCGGCCCGTAAGGACCTATATCCCGCTACGCCCTAAGAAGGCACTTCTTTTGCAGCCAAGAGAAAAGAAACTAAACAAACACACATCTCAGGTTCAAGTAGGTAGGTATATAAGGCCTAACAAAATATACTGGAAATATTTTAAGAGTTAATTCAGAAAGAGATAGTGAACAACTTTCCCCAAGAAACGTATAGCAAAATATAAACAATTATTTTTAGCTTTCCATACAAACTCTGATCAGCTGATCGGTCAACTTGTATGAGAGGCCAAAAATTACTTTTCACGTTACGTGTTCCTTAGGGAACATTGTTCAGTAACGTATCATGGGCTGAATTCACTCTTAAAATAGTTTCAGTATATTTTGTTAGACCTTAATATAAATGTTTGATCTGAGGCTTTTTGTCCCTGCTTTTGGTGGCAAGCATATTTATCACCAACACCAACATACCTACTTGAGAATCTGAGAAACTCTTTCACCACCTTTCTTATGCACATATAGATAAATAAATATTAAAAGCTCTATCAGGTCAAGTAGATATCCTAAAAATAATTTTAATCCATGTTATAATGGGCACTTTCGAGCCCGGTACGCTCTGGGGCGGGCTCTTCGATTAGTTATATATATTATATTCTTCTTTTTTTCTAACTTTAATTTATTTTTAGTTGTTTTCTTTGTTTTAATTGTATGTAGTTTATGTTTTATTATTTTAATTTAGGTAGGTTATTTAGTTTTTTAGTTAAATAATTATTGTGTCCTGTATTTATTTCAATAAAATTTTAATCCAACGTAATAAAAGTAATGCAAGTTTTTATTATCAATACACATTCCAACATGTTTCGGTTTATTATGAACAGAAATTAAATTAGGCTACTAATAACTATTATACTCGTAGACTAAAAAGTTATTCTGACATAAGGATTCAAATCAATAAGTTTAATTCGAGGGTTTTATTTAGCTGCCAATGTAGGGTATAAGTTTAACCGTTCAGGAATATTTTTAACAAACATTTGTTTGTATATTTCATGTCAGTAGGTAGAGTATCTACCTATTTGTGGGTTGTGTAAGGTTTTTTTCCCGAACTTAACATTCGGTACTGTATACACAAAAATTACACTAACAAGTTCAATTAATAAATTTTTGAAGTGAAAACTTCTTTAGCGGCGTTGTGCACTTTTTTGGAATGGGTAAAAAATGTTAAACTCGCGTCAGGACACGTGACCTGATCGAAAATTCGTAAGACGGATGGAGAGTAGACAGCTGGCGCGGCGTAGGAGAGGGAGTATCCCCCTCTCAAATGTATGCCTGCGCCTGCTGTTTCGTTTAGGCGGCGCAGGGCGCTTGCGCGAATGTTCGTGTGTGTTTATGTTACAGCGTGCTACGCGCATCCATGGATGGTGACAGCTGATGGCTCGACCGTCTGTGTAGTGGCCATACTGCTGTGTTTTCACTTCTGCCGGCACTCCCAGAGTGCAACCCGTCGTTTTTTTTTTCATAAATATAAAAAATGTTTACCTTAATCAATAAAGACAATTAAATCGGTCTAAAGATATAATAAATAAAAAACCGATACCAAAGACTTTTAAGTATCTAATTAATGCTATTATTAAAGATCGAGTTAAAATCGCTGAGAGAAACACGTTTCTTATAAGACGACCTTCTATAATATAATTGTAAATTTATTTTTAGTACTTGTTGTTATAGCGGCTACAGTAATACATCATTTGTAAAAATTTCAACAGTCTCGCTAGCTACCACGGTTCATGAGTGTATCTCATGAACCGTGGTAGCTAGCGAGCCCGGGGACAGAAAAACAGATGGACAGTGAAGTTCTCGTCCACTTTGCGTTTGTTTTTGAAAACAAGCATGGGGTGCCTCTCTCACTTAATTGATTTTCAAAGAAAATCGCTCATTTTTTTTACAATTGTTCTTAGGAAACGATCGTATCCACCTACATATTTCAGGAAAGGCTTTTGTTGTTACCGAGTCTTTTCAACGGTGAAGCTTCTCCCATACTAAAATAAGTCAATAAACATTCATTGTAGCGAATCGCAGCTCGCATCCGTGTCACGTAAATAGAACAATTTTTATTACCATTCCCGCGCGCCGAAAAAATGGCCGTCGCGTATTTGATTGCTGAAGTGTGTCCATATTTTGTGAGCCGCCATTTTTAGGCCAGGGCACTTACGACATTTTTTGACATGATTCGTAACATTTGCTGCTGCTGAAACATGTGCTGGTCTGAGAAAAAGACATAGAATATACTAGCTGCTTCTCTTCCTGTATAGATCGTTAAACCCGATTAAAGGAATAAGCGAAAATAGAAATCATATTAAGTATTAGGCGATGCGGCTATTTTGACTACTTTTTCCATTCTCACGCTAAACGTGTCTTTTTTTGGGTCTTACGGTCCTAAGCTTTGCCTGCCCCATTATTAATAAAGACACCTAAAATTATCTATTATTCATATTTACCATTGAAATAAATAAAATTCAACGAACGAAATAATTGTACTAATAAGACGGCTTAAAGAAAAATCTTAGAACGTTTTGTAACCCTCTTGGACTATTCCTGACCTGAAGTGTGTCCGTCCATATTTTTTGCTCCGCCATTTTATGTTTTGCAACGCCATCTGTCGGCCGTACGTATAAGTCGTGCACAGATGTCGCCAAAACTAATAAATGAGAGCTGAACCTCCCTACGGGAAATTAAAATTAGTTTCTCGCAAATCAACGTGCCTACTTGTGGCCAAGTTGGTAGTTGGCGATATCGAGTGAACTTTGAAAGGCTTTCACGCTGTAGTGCCGTGATTAATATTCAGATACGAATGTACTTTGCTATCTATTGATCTTTGCCTTTTGTCCGACTTTGAATGCTAAATGAAAAGTAGTGGCGTGAGAGTCCTAAGTAAGCAATAGACAATAGTATTGCAATGGCTTTTGTGGAAGAATTAATTTAATTTCAAACTTTATTACGAGCGTTAATATTAGTAAAACTTTCGCGAAATGAACATAGTCTATCTTAGTTTCTTTTATCTATTTAACTTCTGAAATAACTACGATTTTATGTCGGGGAAACCATTTACAGAAATTGAGATGCTGACTTCATACACGGTGGCTTTTTACCTACCAGCCTATTTTTTTGAACAAGTTCAGTCCATTCAAACTTCGTTTGGCAGAGCACTTATTTGTATGGGAAGTCAAAGAAGTTTTTTTTGTTGTTTTTATGGAAAGTAGCTTAGTATCATGGACCTTGTATACATGGTTTTGTAATGATACAATTTTGAACGTATACTTATAAGGCGCCACATTTTGCAAAAAAATATTTTTAAAAAGACGCCATTTAAAATCTTGTATTATTGAAAAACCTCTATAATAAAGTTTCTCCATTGAATAAATATTCATATTTCTCATCGGAAGGGCGATATCGGTCGACTCGTTATCGAGTGTCGCCGCCCGTCGCCGGCTTCCTTTGACATTTACTTAAAAGATTTCAGTGTTGCCAACCTAGGGGTTACCGACTGCCGTCTTGACTTTTTTGTAAAAGATATCGCCGTGATAGATACCTTTTTGTATTTCTAAATGTTTAATAAAACTGGTTTTTATTTTGAAGTTGAGATAAGTTATTAAGAATAAAATTAGATACTATGGATGGAAAGAGTGAAAATATTTACGAGTAGGTATGTTTTAGAAAGTCAAACTAAGCCTTGAAGACAATGTTCGATCCTTATTATGGAACCTTTACTCAGGAAATATTGTTTCAACTATTTAAATTTAAATAGTAGATTATGCTAGAAGGGGTAAAAGTAAAACTTTTAACGCGAGGGCGCTACCTTGAATCCTAAGTGAAGCGAGGGATTACATACACTTTTCAAAAAAAAAAATACGTTGCCTGTGCCCATTATTTGTTGTTTTAAAACTAAATTCTTATTTTGCTGGAGTGCCAACATTAATCCTTGGATCTAGACAACTAGCTGTAGGTTGCTCTTACGTCGCACTTTCTCGGACTCAAAGACTTACTGTTGTCAATTTGGAGCCCTTCGATTTTGATTGTTTGACAAGAATCAGGACTATGAAACTCCTTCTGTTAAGAACAGAGGAGGAAAAAAGGTTGAAAACATTAGCGGAACGAACACTATCGAGATTTTAATATTTTATGAAAAACATGGTGTAAAAAGTTTCTTCGCTCTGCAATATCTTGCGAGGATGTATAATATGCTGCTCGCAGAGCCACTAGTGATACTATGTAGATTATATTCGTGTTCAGTTTTCAAATTGTTTTAATCCCTAGAGATTTTCTTTTTCACTTTTCAGTCCCGAGAGAATATGAATTGAAATGATTGATGTTTTTAGTATTATTTGATTACTTATTAATCGCAGTAAGTCCCGCAATACTAATAACACCCGAGAGAACCAGCAGTAACTTTAGCTCTAAATGTTTTGGGTTGAAAACATAGTTTTTCGAGTAGATAACATTATAAATTAGTTTATGATATAAGCTTTACATAGTGTAAGTACACGGCCAAAACGAAAAAAGACGCCTGGACCGATTTGAAAAAATCTTTTTTTGTTTAAAAGGACTTGTCAAGTAGTCCCATAAGAATATTATCAAAATCGGTGGTGTAGTTTAGAAGTGAAATCGGTTTTTAGTTTTGAAAAATTATTCTCTTTTACTAAAATGGTGTTAAAACGAAAGTAGGTAAGTACCCCGCACTGCATTAACAAATGCTAGTTGTTTATCACCGCCAAAAGATTACATCTGTAAAGTTGCAGGTAAGCTCAAGAGTAATGGCACTCCCATTATTTCCACCTGCCACCAATTTTAATTTCCTCAGACGCCTGCAACGGATTTATTTGTATAGATAAATATTAGTTCTCACCCCTTGCTTTCGTAATTAATGTACGTGTGTTTGGATATAAGGGAAAGTGTAAAATTGACGAATTTTTGTATTAAAAATCTTAATTTTTTATTGCACTGACTCTCTCGGTAATCTTCGTGGCTGGTGACAAAAAGGCTGGCGGTCGTTTCAACTATTGTTTAAGAACAAACTTATTTCTAAAAGAAAACGCAAGCCACACGAGTCGTGTTATATCAATCGGTAAAGAATAAGATGGAAGACCAAAACTTTATCATTTCATCGACAGATAAATAACAGGATGCAAAAGGTGTTCCCTTTTTAATACAGCTAAAATTAAAAGTAAATTCATCTTCAATATCATTTAAATCTTTATATATAAAATTTACGTGTCACGTTGTTTGTCTGCGATGGACTCCTACACTGCTGAACCAACAGTATATAATATATTGTAACACTAGACACTGTAGATCCCGTTAGAGTTAAATGCATGATAGTATATACTATGTGTATTATAATATACAATGTTTTCTGTTATTAAGTACGACTATCTTAAGGGATGATTAATCCAATTCCATCATTTTGAACAACTTTTCCCTATAAATGTATATCCAAATACGAAAAATAATTTTAGGTTCTCATGCAATTTAAAGTAGTAACATGATATCGTTACTATTGAAAATGATTTTTTTGTATTTCGATATACACTTACTGGAAAAGTTGTTTTAAATGATAGACTTAAACACCCCTTACAATATTTGTATTGAATTCAAAAGGAAATTGCATTCTTAGTGGAACCAATAAATACAGATCTTCAGAAGCATAAATCAATCCATCGATAAAAACAATCAGAAAAATATATTCTGAGAAATTGGGAAGGTACAAAACGAGCGATTGTCATACGCAGCACATCGAATAAATTGCACACGAATATTTTAACTTGGAGCTTTTGCACATAATAAATCAGGATTTTAAAAATCGCCGGTTTATTTTTATGCATATTGCAATGCGGATGTAAATCACGCTGTCCGTGTGATTTGTATCGAATGGCTTCTTTATCAATAATGGCTGGATTTATGAGGTTATAAAACGGAAATGCTATTAATCAGGGCTATTGTTATATTGTATCGGGGCTATTCATATTTATATGATGTAATGATTGTCCCAATGTTTGTTTCGCGAAGTTTATTGTACCTTCTCTTTCGTAAATTTATTATGAATATGATTGGAGAAAGTCACCTAAGTAAGTATGCTGTGCTGTTTATTTAACGCACACACGCTATCAAGTTTAACAGTATTCTAAAATGGAAGAACTTTATATAAGAGCTATTTATAAAGGAAGAGCTATATATAAGAGCTTCCATAATAATCAGGTATAAAAAAGAGAGATTTTTCAGAGAAAATGTTTAAAAGAACCTCAGGATTGTTTAAATTGACACTTAAGGCACAAGTTATGTAACAAAATGTCTTTTTTCTTATTCTACTTTATGTATCATCTAAAGACGAATTCACAAAGCGAAGCTTTTGGTCCTTGCAACCTTTGACTCTATCTACCCAATACAGAATACCAGTAATAGCATGAAAAAATGTTAGCTTTGAAACGGATATCTTGCATTAACAACGGAGAAGAGCTACATAACTAAAAGGAGCTAAATAATAAATAACAGAGAAAGGTCAAGTAAAGGTGGATATAGTGCGTTAAGAATGATATGGATAAAAATAATGTGACTGAAGAATATGGTTTCGGGCAGAGTAGAATAAGACCACTCCAATTCTTCCCGTGGATGTCGTAGAAGGCGACTTAGGAAATACTAGCTAAACAAAGCTTATAAACATCAATGAGACCTCTCCAACACGTCTGACCAGCGTAAAGAGTGTAGCGTAGTACAGACAGTGTCGTGCCCTTGCAATAGAGACATAGAAATACCTGATGACGTGATGATAAACTACCATGATAAAAGATAGAGGGAAATGGAAAACACTCAGTTCACATGCTTTCCGCGCCCTACTAAAGTGGGATAAAGTAACAAAGGAGAATTTGCATTATTAATTACACACATATATGCTAAGAAGCTTATTTGCTTTAGGCAAATTAAAAAACCCCCGACGACACCATCTAGTGATAAGTGGCGGAACTACATAATATATTGATATCGCAGCGCCATCTATTCTATTAACTATTTGTCAGGTAAATTGCAAAACCCCAATTTTAAGCATTATCACCCAATAACTTTTAAAAGACTAAACCGATTTTCATCAAACATAGTTAAGAACCACCACAAGGGACGCTGCTTTCACGTAAAAAACTGCATCAAAATTGATTCATCCGTTCGAGCGCTAAACGATGCCATACAAAGACAATCAGATAGAACTAGCGTCAAACTTATAACTAACCTCTTTGTTGTCGGAGGTAAAAAACGTTTAAAACATTGTAAAAAAGGCTAGCGAAACACCTTGTGAACTAAATTAAATTATCTCGTGCAAACTTGATTTACAACAACAACGTTACTAACGTAACATTGTCAGTGTCATGCAAAGTAACACTGTTTAAGAGGGAGCTAAGCACGTAAGCTAGTGAGACTTGCCAAGTCTTAATATTAGGTTCGGAACAATATTCTAAATTTCTAGACACGAGTCAGAGGCGCTTACCTGACTTTTTGTTAAAAAGGAATGTTAGAAGATGTTTGTGCACTGAAGCATCCCTATCGCCTAACTCATATTAGTAACTAGCCGAAGCCCGCGACTTCCTTCGCGTGGACTTTGTCTCCGGAAATGCTCATCAGGCTCAAAAAAAAATTCCAAGGCGTCATATTTATATTTCTTATAGTTTAGCTGGACCATTATAGTTCTATATCAGGTGTTTTATTTAGCAAAATCAATTAAACCCTATATGTTGCCTAGTCTTAACAGCTATATAACAAAAAAAAACAGCTGATATGAGAGCAACTTGTATGGGAGGCCAAAAATTACTTTTCATTGTTGTTCACTATCACGGACTGAATTCACCCTTAAAATAGTTTCAGTATATTTTGTTAGACCTTATATATATCGAAATCTGCAACGGCTACAGAAACCAACAAAATGATACCGTCAGCAGCAGACGTCACACCAAGATGGCGCCCAGCTGTGTGGTCCTAAAACTTCAATGCTAGACAATATGCTAACGTCTGAGAAATACGAGGCTAATCTAGGTTGTTCTGCTGCATCAACCATAGTATTGAGATAAGGGTCTTTATTGTTAGAGTTGTATTACAATATGACCTAAAATGAAATAGGGTGACGATATCATAAAGTTTACATTCCATCCAATATAATAAATTCTTATTAAATAAATAAATTATTTTTTTTAACTTATAATAATTTATTTAATAATACTATTTTATAACAAATACATTCACATTCAAGACCTAGGTCAATCTGAAAAAGATCATTTCATCTTGACCTGACCGGGGATCGAACCGTCCCGGATTCCGGTGTGACAGCGTGGCACGATGACCATTAGGCCACAGAGGTCGCCATATATACTCAAGTAACTAAAATGTAGGAAAGTTTTCTCAATTAAACCAGTTCCTAACTGAGGCACTAAGCGCCATACTAACGCCATAGCAGTTTTATATTGGGACATCCGACGGGTAAAAAAACCATTTCTTCTTACGGCGTCTTTATTTCTTCCACACTTGTCGTTTGTAGATAAACTATTTGCTCTCAAATAGGTACGACGTATTTGAATATTTAACGTGAAATGTGTTAGTTTTGAGGTTTTAAGGATCTTGTAACGAGAGGCTTAACGATAGAGGAAACGCTCCAATTTTACTGCGAATCCAAGCATTTTCTCTGAAATGGAAATCTAGGTGAGCGGATGTTGCTTAAATTAATGTGAGCTTCTAAAAACTAAACTATACGAGAATATTATTATCATATTTTTTATTCCTTTGAGTCTTTCTTCTTTACTGAGCAACAAGATGTTGAATATCATACTAGCCACAAGAAGTCCACTGCTGGACATAGCCCTTGATGACTGTCGTTGCTTGATTAGTGTATGAACACTTCTGTACACATAACAAGAAAAGGAGATAAATTTTAAATTTATTTTAAAGCCTCTAATCAAGTTGAATTGTACGTTTTAATGAAGCCGGCAGAGTAGAATAGGGCCACTCCAAGTCCTCCCGTGGATGTCGCTGAAGGCGACTTAGGAAATACAAGCTGAAACAAAGCTTGTAACATCTGTGAGACCTCTCCAACTCGTCTGGCCAGCGTGGAGACTTGGAGAGTGTAGGCTAAGTACTCTGACTGCTCTGGCCAAGTGTGGCTCTGGTAGTACAGAGAGGGTCGTGCTCCTGCAGTGGAGACTAAAAAAACACCTGATGATGATATTATAATAAAACTGTACAGAGTTTGGCCTCGTCTACTGCTTGATCATTTGCCTCATTTAAATCTTGCACTGTGCAGTGTGAAATTTTAGAGCTGGTAGAAATATATTGTTCAGCACTTGAGCCACACTTTATTGCATCTCAGACTTGCATCTAATAAAAGTTTAACGTGATCTTTAGAGCCTGTGTGCGCAGTAGTATTAGTGTAGTGCCTACTGAATAGTGATGTTATGCAAAAGCGCAGACAAATGCATGCGATTAAAGTGTTTTCCTCTCGATTAAACAATAGTTTATTCAAAAAATATAAATGGACTTTTGGATTAAATCAGGGTGACGGGTATTATATATAACTCTGTTATAATACATATAGCTTAATAGCTGAAATAGAAGCGGCATTATATATAGCTCTACATTGTGTTTTTCCCGTACGAGGTAAATTGAGTCATTACTTATTTAAAAAAAAGCGGCCAAGTGCGAGTCGGACCCGCCCATGAAGGGTTCCGTAGTTGCAAATAACATAATATAAAAGTTTTGTAGTATGTTTTTTTAATTTTTATATTTGAGTTGATTGAATGAAAGGTAAATTGCCGTTTATGATTTATGACGTATTAAAAAAAAACTACTTACTAGATCTCGTTCAAACCAATTTTCGCTGGTAGTTTTTATGGTAATGAACATCATATTTTTTTTTTAGTTTTATCTTTCTCTTATTTTAGAAGTTACGGGGGGGGGGGGGGACACACTTTTTTCCACTTTGGAAGTGTCTCTCGCGCAAAGTATTCGGTTTAGAAAAAAATGATATTAGAAACCTCAATATCATTTTTGAAGACCTATCCATAGAGACCCCACACGTTAGGGTTTGATGAAAAATAAATTTTTGAGTTTAAGTTCTAAGTATGGGGAACCTCCAAAATTTATTGTTTTTTTTCTATTTTTGTGTCAAAACCTTAATGCGGTTCACATAATACATCTACTTACCAAGTTTCAACAGTATAGGTCTTATAGTTTCGGAAAAAAGTGGCTGTGTCATACGGACGGACAGACAACAGACAGACATGACGAATCTATAAGGGTTCCGTTTTTGCCATTTGGCTACGGAACCCTAAAAAGGAAATAGATAAACGAAGATATCCTTTATAATGGATCCTCATATTTAATATTTTTGTCAATCTATCTTTTATAAATGTAGGTATGTTTGATAAGATAGCCACACTACCTAATTTAACATCACTTTTTTCTAAACAAATGTTAAACTTTTTTGTAAAAAAAATACTTAGCGATAAGGCCGCCTTAAGTGCCTTTTCTAGTTTTCACAAGCTTTTATTTAACTTGCAATGTATCTTGTATGTATGAATGTTTGTTTACGTATGGTGTCAATGAGCTGTTCTGATGATGGAGCTGGGATATATTCGAATTATTCGATGGAACTCAATTATAAAACAACATAACATCATTTAGTAGGACTCGTTTGATTTCTCTTGACGAGCACTTTATGGTAAATGATGCCTTAGTTCTTATGACGGAGACGGAAGGTGGTCGATGAAACTCAGTAATAAAACGACGCAACTCCGTCAAGTTTGGACTTAATTCATTTGTCTTAATAAATACTTCGGCCTCACAATAAAAGCTTGTACAAAAAATGTTACTTTTTTTCAAAAATCTTATTTTAAATAAACATTATATTAGTACCTACGACTAAAAAGTCAGATTTCTTATAAATTACCATTCACAAGAATTCTGACTTTTATTCAGAGACAGAATTAGGTCGTAAAAAGATTTATTGAAAAAAAAATATCCCTCATGTTCCTGACGATGTATCGTTATGTGTTGCAATTGCAACAAGAACAAATGGAGTGCCGGTCTCAAGTGAGACGTTGAACGAAATGAGCCTCGAAGCGAGTCAACGGCTCCGGCTAAAAATCAAAAGCACCCGTTGCAATAAATAGGCATGACAAATAGAAAAATATTTTTGGTCCATCGGTTAGATTATTAAAAAATATTGTACATGTATTTTTTTATTTTCTCTGAGAAACCAAAAATAACAAAGATACAGCGAATTGAGGTTTCGCGTGACGTCACACTTAAGCACGATTTTAACTTAAGTGTGACGTCGCAAGCCCCCACTCCGGAACTCTGACGCTCCGTATCTTTGTAAATTTTTACTTTATTTGGTGAACTGAAAAATACGAGTTCATTATTTTTGGATAATCTTAAAAGACGGACTAATTACAATCAGACTTTTCGGAACCTGTCGTCACCCCTATTATATAAATCAATGCAGAAATCCACCTTCAATAGCATTTTTTTTTTTTTGATATCGAGTGGGGTGTCAAATGAAAGGATAAGCACATATCAAAAATATATACATTTTTAGCCGTATATGACGTCGGGTTTTAAACGTATACTGTCTCTGGGTTGTAAGCTCAAGGTCATAAGGTGCAGTAACGTAGTTGTTGCAACAAGAACAAGCGGAGTGTCGATCTCTAGTGAGACGCTGAATGAAATGAGCCTCGAAGCGAATAACGCACTTCGACTGCGAAAGCGGCACCAGTTGCAGTAAATCTCTTTAATCAATACAGAATAATGCCACCATCGATAGAGGATCTTGCAAATAACTGAACTTATACTATAAGTGTAGTATAACAACGTGATAAATCTCAATAAAAAGGGACACACCCGTGATAAATCGAACCATGGGCTATAGCAAATCACTTTAGTACTTATAATGGAATTTAAATAACGGTAAATAAACCAAAACGAAATTCGAAAGTTCGATACAAATTGCGCGGAAATAATAATATTAATAACGACGCGAGTAACTTCGGAGAAAGCGCAGCACACCTCTCGACACCCCTGAGTCGCTCGCACCGGTGTTGCTCCTTTGCTGGCAACTCTGTCGGTCCGTTTGAGGGGCCCATCTAGTGGGCGGCAAGCCACCACCACCTGCCTACAATAGTCAGTAATCATGATTATGGCAGGTGACGTTTCTGTTGCAATAACCCAGTATCAGTCCATCCCAAATTCATTCCATAAACCTTAAATCTTTTCCTTTTACATGCAATTGATTTTTCTTCTGCCAAAACCTATTCAAGGGTACACTTTTCATAGGTATATCCAGGAATAGGTTTTGGCGGGAGCGCCACATGACAACAACTTCTCCAAAGGGCCTCTACGTGTTAGATCTGTATCCCCACGCAAGCCTCTCAAAGGACCGGGGTGAAAACACCCGTGATTCTCAAAGGAGATACATAATATAAGATCAAACGAACTTCTCAAGTGAAGTTCGATCATTATTATATGAATCGCTTCATTTGAAGATATAATTATTCACCAGGTAGTCCCCTTAACCTACAGGTGACTCTATGCACGCTTTAAAAGACACTCAACTGACTAAACTGAAGTTGGTTACGAACGGACTCGCCCCTACTACCGCAGACTCGGTGGCGGGTGAGTCGCCATTCTGAGCTCATTCTTTTTAGAGTGTAGGGAAAAACTTTCCATATTAGGGTTAGCAAACCACTGCTATGGGAGGGTGGGTAATAGGTTATATCTTCAAATGAAGCGATTCATATAATAATGATCGAACTTCACTTGAGAAGTTCGTTTGATCTTATATTATATTTCATCGCTTCATTTTTCAGATATAATTATTCACCAGGTAGAATTTTAGAGCAGAAAGTTTTTCCCTGTAATGAAATAAAATATATTTCTTAGAATATATATTTATTTATATTATAACTGATCATTACATGAAAAACATAATCTCATTTTTTTTTTATTTTTTTTTTTTCAAATTATTGTTTGAATACAGAAAAATCTTAAGCTAATGATTTGACGTAAAGCAAGCGGATTTTGCAAAATTCCCCTCGTCAATGAGGGTTCTATTGTAAAATCGCGCAAAAGTGTTTGATGAAGGAGTCCATCCGGCAGCTTTACGGATAGTGTCAACGCTGAGGCCCGCACGGCCCGCAGCCGAGGTAGAGGCGTGGCGAGTGCTGTGTGCGCCGAACGTTGATACATCCACTCCACTCTCCGATAGAACTTGTTTAATCCAGCGACTGATTGATTGTGTCGTAGCCGGTTTATGTGGTGGCTTGTGGGTGAGGAACAGTTTACCTCTGTTTTTTGTTCTCTTACTTTCTGTGACAGAAATATAATCTTTTAAAACGGTAACTGGGCAAATATTCACATTTTCTATGAAAAACGGTATCAGAAGTACAGGTTGTTCTCGGCCTGGGGCGGAAGTCTTAATTATATCAGTAATTATGATCTTAGCGTTATTGTGGGAAAATGATATATTTTCCAATTTAATTAGTGATAGGGTCTGTACTCTATGGGCTGTACATAGGGCTAATAAGATTGCTAGTTTCTTTGTAATTTTTTCCAAATTCAAAGCAGTATTGGGATACCACTCTGCAATGTGATTTAAAACACATTGAGGGTCCCAGGTATGGGTATATTTTGGAACGTTGGGTCTTAATTTATAAGCTCCTTTTAGCAATCGACTTACTCGTTCGTCTGAACCAATGTTGTTTCCAAGAAGCAAAGATAACGCCGATCTATGAGAATTGAGACTTCCATATAAACAACCTCCACTAAACTGGTCCGTCAAAAAGGATAACACAGGAAATACAGAAGGTTCGAATGGATTAATATTTCTGTTTTCACAAAACCGCCACCATGCCCTATAAGTAACATTATACTGTTTTACCGTACTATCGGAGAGCGATGCTAGCATGAGGTCGAGGGCCTCCGCTGGGCATCTTTGAGAGAAAGCTTGCCGGAGAGCCTCGCGACACCCAGAGTAAGGCTCGCATGTAGAGGATGGTGTTCTCTGGAATGTGATCGTAAAAGATTCTTATTAGGTCGCAAGAACAGAATGTCGGACGCTAATAACCCTTGTAATAAGGGAAACCAGGGCTGTGAAGGCCAATAAGGAAAAACAAGAATTCCGTGTGCCCTGTCATCCATAATTTTTCTTAAACAATTTAATATTACGGAAAATGGGGGAAATGCGTAAAAATAGTATTTACTCCAGTTTATAGTAAAAGCATCTACAGTGATGGCATCTGGATCAGGTCGCCAAGAGACAAAGTTTGTGCATTTGGCATTGGTGCGGGAAGCGAATAAGTCGATATCTGGTTGACCAAAATGTGACACTATGGTTTGGAAGCGGGTAGCGGAGAGTTCCCATTCGGTGTCAGGATTTATAATCCTAGATTCAGCGTCGGCCCGGTTTTCTTTAGTATTAACGTATGACGCGTAGATCCAAATATTACGCTTCTCGCACCATTGCCAAATTTGCCGTGCTATCTCGTTTAAGTGTGGGAATTGTATTCCGCCCATGCGGTTTACGTAACTAATAGCTGTAGTGTTATCTACCCGTAATAGTATCGCGCAATTAGTTTCTTTAGATGCCAAGCTTTTGAGTCCGAGAAAGATTGCCAATAGTTCCAGGTAATTTATATGATAGTTGCGTTCACTAACTGACCACCCTCCGTGAGCGCGTTCTTCGTCGCGAACTGCGCCCCAGCCGGTTCGTGAAGCATCTGTATAGATTTCAATTTTGTAGCTGGCGTTTCGCATTGGATTTGATGTTGTTTTAATGTTATTTGTCCACCAAGTAAGATCCTCGAGGATAATGCTAGATAAACTGATTTTACTTTCATAATTCTGATTTTCTAATAGCGCGAGAAATTTTTGACGTTCCAATAACTTGGTGTACAACCAACCGTATTGGACAGCCGGGCACGCTGCTATTAAATTACCAATTAATTGAGCAAGTTCTCGAATAGTGCATGTAGGTAGACGTTTAAATTTCTGGACCAATTGCGCAATACTGTTTCGTTTATTATCTGGGAGAGAAACGGTTAGGTTCTTAGTGTCAAAGAGAAAACCTAAGAATTTACAAATTTGCTTTGGTTGGAGCGAACTTTTATCAAAGTTTATGACAAAACCTAGACATTGTAATAATTTCAAAGTTTCATTTACGTTAGATTGGCAATCCTCGTAAGTGTTGCCGATGCAGAGAATATCATCTAAATACACTACAGAATTAAAACCTACACTTCTCAAATGAGTTATAACTTCTCTCATAATCTTAGTAAACACTCTAGGAGCCACGGACAATCCATAAGGCATTGACGTGAACTGGTAGGTTGTTGTTTGAGTATTTCTCTTAAATTGGAATCTTAAATATTTTCTATGTTCCGCATGAACCGGAATTAGTAAGTAAGCTTCTTTCAAATCAATTGTGGCTAAGTATCCGTTTTCTGGTATTAACTTTGCTGCCGTACGGTAATCTTCCATCTTGAAATGAAACTTTGAAACATATTTATTTAGCGGTTTCAAATTTAATATGAAACGTTTACTACCGTTTGTCTTGGGGGCAAGGAATATTTTGGAGACAAACTGGTCTCTACTTGGAAGACATTCTGTTACGGCACCTAAATCAACCAGTTTTTGGATCGCAGTTGACATTTCCTGGTGCTCTAAGTCTGAAAAGGTATTGCTAGGAATTTTTGTTTGGCAGACTTCCTTGCAAAACGGTATGTAGAGACCATTTTGTATCCAATCTAAAATTACTGGATTGGAGGAAATTTTCGTCCAACAATTAGAAAAGTGTTTAATTCTGCCCGCATGTACCTGAGTCACTGAGGCGCAGGGGCACGAGGTTTGTTCGCTGCTGCCGGCTTCGACGCTGGCTGCTGTTGCGTCGTGCTCGAGTATGGGCGGCGGCCCTGAGTCGTCTTCTTCCCACCTCGGTTGCCGCGGTTTGATGAGTACCGGGGTGGGCCGGACCAGTTTCCCGAATTGGCAGAGCGGTTGCTAGTGGATTGAGAACCAGAAGATTTAGGATTGGTCTTTTTGATTTGTAGACCCTGTCGTTCGATAGCTTTGGCTGCCTTAATCTTTTCGGAGAGTTTGTTTCCGAACAAAGTTTCGTCTCTTACGGAATCTTGAATTACGTGGAGAAAGTTCTTATCCAGGTTAGGCGTAATGAGCTTTATGCGGCTGTTCGTATTTATAGTATGCAAATCCGAAAGTATGCGGCAGGAATTGCTAAGATGTTGGATCGCAATCTTCTTGTCATCCCCACTTAAGAGAGTACTAAGCGCTCTATTTATGGCCGTTATTCCCGATCCAAGTTGCTGTTGATGAGCTACCAAAATCTTATCTCTGTTTCTTACAGAGTCTATAACTGCTGCTGATATCTCTGCGTTTAGTTTAGGCGCTTGCAGCAGCTTGCAGTTGTCGGGAATTAAGTATTCCTTCAACATTTTTTCTTTTTTATCTTTCGGCAAGCCTTTGACTAGTAGGGGAAGCCACAACTTAGCTAAATTCTCGTGAATTTTTTCTCCAAACTCGGGGGTATCACTGGTGGACTCACCGAGGGC
Organism: Acrobasis consociella; assembly: GCA_963555685.1. Lineage (NCBI taxonomy): Eukaryota > Metazoa > Arthropoda > Insecta > Lepidoptera > Pyralidae > Acrobasis > Acrobasis consociella. The sequence continues at coordinate 11,113,716 of OY743122.1, forward strand.
TTCTAAAAGTTCAGGATCCAATTCAGGTCCGGCTGATTCGCCGTTTGACGTTTGATCCGTCAAAGTGGACTCTAAAGCCAGTGGTTGTTCCGCCATGGTCTCGAGTATAGACTCAGGCTCCGGTGCTTCAGGCTCGGTGTTGGGTAGTTCAGGACTCTGCCCTGAAGCATCTCCAATACCTAAAAAAAAAAAATTTTTAGGATTAGAAACCGGATTGCTTCAACGAACGAGGCTCACGGCCTGCCCTGATGAAGGATTTTGTTTCAACGAACGAGGCTCACGGCCTGTCCTGATGAAGGTTATTATTTCAACAAACAAGGCTCACGGCCTGTTCTGATGAGAGCTGATAACACGTGCTAACGAACATTGAAGTTACGTAATTGTATTATAGTAAGAAAATAAATATGCTTACCTTCATTATTGGAGGAATCTGAAGATATAACGCGTATTCGGCGATGTCGTCCGATATCACGTTCCCGTAACTTTCTAATTTTACGTTCGTAACGCTCGATTTTATCTTCTGCACTCCGTTTTGGCATTACAAGTGATTTAAATTATAAGTTATAAATTATAAGTTATAAATATTTTATAAAAACTATAAGAATGAAATAAGGCGCGTGCTGTCGTCACCGTGCATGAAAAAGGAATGAGCTCAGAATGGCGACTCACCCGCCACCGAGTCTGCGGTAGTAGGGGCGAGTCCGTTCGTAACCAACTTCAGTTTAGTCAGTTGAGTGTCTTTTAAAGCGTGCATAGAGTCACCTGTAGGTTAAGGGGACTACCTGGTGAATAATTATATCTGAAAAATGAAGCGATGAAATATAATTATTATTATTATTCATTTCATTATACTAAAGTAATCTAGCATAAACCGAGGTTTGATTTATTACGGGAATGTCCCTTCCACGTTATATACGGCAACATGCATTAAGGCATCTGCCATACAATGATGACCGCCAAGACCAACAGCTTCACGTGCCTTCCGAATCACGGAGAAATTTTCACGACACATGTGGTCACCCATCTACGTGCGGACCACGTCTGTTTTCGCTTAACTTGCGAAAGCATTGGTAATCCTGCCGGCACAGAGCTCCTCAATCGTGTCTTAAGTTTGTTTTGCGTGTGTGTAAGTGGCCAACACTGGTGCCAGATTTTTCTTCCCAAAAGCATCTGACATAGCTCAACGACTGCCTTATTAACGGCTTATACTTGCCTTCCGAAGCACGGAGGAACTCAAGAAATTTGAATGCCACTTATGGTCACCAATCCAAGCGAAGACCACGCCCGGTGCCTCTTTTCTTGAGATAGCGCTAGTAATGCGCACTCCCGCCGGGCCACTGAGCTATCTTAAGAATCCCCTTTCCTTTTCCATACAAACGTTTTATTTTGAAACCACATGTCAGATTTCGGTAAAACTTTGAAATTACAAAATTTTGCTGAAATCGGGCATGTCGCTTCGAAATAAAATGTAGACTACGTTTGTATGAAAAAGTGTAGTTTGGTCTAGGGTAATGGGACTCTTAAGTGAAAATAAATTATGAACAGAGAACAAAATAGGTGTCACATAAGTAATACGAAGACAGGGCATTTAACTCGTTCAAAAACAAATGTCTCAGTCCGAGTCTGTAATAAGCCCTCGGAAGTTCGCCCGGCCGCGCCCGGTACAAAATAAGTAAGTACACAAGATTAATTGTCCCCTAGCGGGCAACACTGCAGCGGAAGCGCATCCAGGCCAGTCGCCGCCATTTTGCACTTCCGGTAGATAGCGGCGATCTATCGAGTCTTAGTGAAGAGACGGGGGAATTAATGAAGAAGTCAATTCGACCGATACATTGCTGTTGTGCTTTTGTCACGAATGTACCTTGTTGAAGACTTATAAAATACTAGCTGCGCCCCGCGGTGTTACCCGCGGTTAAAGCCTATGTGTTAATCCAGGGTGTCAGCTTCCTGCATACCAAATTTTGTCAAAATTGGTCCAACCGTTTGCTTGTGAAGAAGTAACAAACATACACACACACTTATAATATTAGTTTGGGATTAGTAAAGCCAGCTTCTACCCGCGACTTAGTCTGCGTAAATTGTACTTTGTAATAAAGTCTACTTTTGTATTTTGTATATGTGGCAATCCGTGTCAAAATAGTCCCCATATACAATTCAACTTCCCTTTTCATTCCCTTAATCTATGATTTTTTAGATAAAATTCAGCCCATTTTGATTCTCTTTTTCTTTCTTGACACCCACTATTTGTTTTAGTAAATGTGAAAGAACATATGTCCTGTCCAAAATCCCCTACACATTGCACTGTGCAAGATCTTAATGAGACAAATGTTCTAGAAGTGGACGTGGTCCAACATTGGTCGCAGAGTTAAACATACTTATAGCCTATTTGATTTTAAAGAAGAAAAGAGAAAAGAAAATTCAAGCTACTTTGCAACCCAAACAAAATACATTATTCTCAACCAATTTCAAAAGTTAACCCTACTCTTCTTAACTTTTGTTCCGACGTCGATCTACTAATATAACGGACTTTAGTATCAGTTTATAATAGCCGTATATCTTCAGATCCTTCGGGAAGAGGGGAATTATCGCTGTTGCACACTTGCCGTCCAATATTCGCTTTTCGCTGCATTCGTCCCATAAAAACATATTTATTGCTCCATTTCGAGAGCAGTTTTTAACTGTCAGTGTTTCAACCTTTTTAAATCGGTTTTTGTTAATATGTGCCTTCATAAAGGATTGCCAGTTTCATATTATCAGTAACAATGCAAGTCTATAATTATTATTGGGTAGCTTATATTTTTAAAAAATCTGCAAACGTTTTCTGGTCGTTTTAATTTTTTTCACCTTCTCGTTAATCTTCACGCTAAAAGTAGCCTTTGAGTCTTATGGCCCTTGGTTTTAACTATCTATACTATGTGTTTATTTTCTAGCTGATACTTTCTTTGTTTTTTTCTTAACTTCCTGAAAAGCAAGCGAACGAATTTTTATTAATTATTTTATTTAAGCTTTATTGTTCACCAAAAACAATACAAATTGTACAGAATAGGCAAACTTAACTTATGTATAGCTGTACACATAAAATTCAATCTTGTTTTTATAAAAAGTTAAGCGAGCGAAAGAATTAAATGTATACCTGTAACTTTCTTTACTAATTCGCAAAACTGCGCTGTGTTTTGTTAAGTTTGATATTCCAAACAGTTCCAAAAAAAGTTACATAACTACGTGACAATTTAAATTTCAGATGACTGTAATTTAATTAAAAAATGTTTCAGTTTTTGTAACGAAATTCTATGTTATCCTTGTTAAAAAAGGTAAAGAAAGTTACAAAAAACTGTAATGGCTTACGTCGATTTTATTACAGACACTTTTCTTGTACAAACAATAATATTCTGTCTAAGTCTGCTCTGTCTATAAATGGTTATAAATATTTAAAGAATTTCATAAATGGCCTAACAACCTAAAAAATCCTACAAGAAATATTGCAAATCTTTATCTTCACAATACAGCAGAAACTTAAATTTCTATATGAATATAATTCCATCAAAATGCAATGAAGGCAGACGACAAACTCTCGAATCGGATGGATTTAAAAAGTTGAAGACTACTCGATGTCTGCTGCTTGGAAGTTATTTTATAAGGAAAATGCATTGTAAGAGATAGTATCGGACGGTGCAAAGTGGTTTGCGGTAGGGGGTTAAGGGGAGACAAGCAGGGTTGCCAACTGTTTCATATCTTACCGAATGTATGGGATTTTAATATTTGTAACTCAAACATATAGAATTTTTCAAACTTTGACTTACTAAACTAAATTAGATTTTTTGATCACGCTTTCAAGTCTACTTCTACGTTCTACTAAGGACAGAATAAACAGATAACGAGCAGCCTCGGCCTCTGTGCGTACAGAGGTATAAAGTCGTCTATATACCATCTACTCTGCTGTGATCACTAACTTTCCTACCCAGCGTTGTTCAAATCTGGATCTAGTTAACAGACCTAGCGCGAAAAATACTTCTCAGTAGATCCATACTATCGAAAATTAGATCTACAGAAAAAAATCTTACTAGATCCATATTGGATCTGGTCAACGGAACTACAGAGAGTGATCGTGGTAACTAAAGGCAAATCCTCTTTTTATTTGTATAGAGTTCTTTTAGTCTAGCAGTGAACCGATGTAAGTTATAAAGAAGCACAAACAGAAGCGCTATCCTTTGTAATTTCTTCTGGGCAAGCTGAAAATACCATAAAAATAAAACTTGTAAGAGCTAGACACCTTTTTTTTTCAAATTTCAACTACAATTTTCTATCATCAGTAAATTACTTCTTTTACCCAAGATCGTGAAATTTTCGATAGTAATATTTTTCTTTCACCTGGCAACCCTGCGCACTAGAGCTGTCATTTGCAGCGACTTCAGAGTTGTCGAGTTACACAACTTGTCACCCAGGCTTTATCTAGTCCAAGCGATCTTTTTAACTTACTCCGAGTTAAGCCTACAGCTCGCCTGATTTATAAGCAGGCGTCGCAATATCGGCTTGAAAAATACGGCTATAAAACTGGCAAAGTGTAAGTTATACGCTAAGCGGAACTTAGACTTTGATTTCCCTAGTTTCTAGTAGTAAAAAGCTGGAGTTTATAAAAGAAACCTTGACCTAGTCTTACCATATCTTAGAAACGGACGACCTTTGGCTTTCCCATAGAGAAAAATTCGCAACGGTAGATTTTGCATTTGCAAAAAACTTAATGCAAAATATTTTACACACACATTGACACGTAGAAATGAAAAGTGCGGTAAACGTACACAGACGCCATTTTCTGCTACAAACATATTTAATAAATGTTTAAATTTTAGAAAGTTAACAATATATTAATATTGTTAACTGTTTAATTTTTACAATACCTTTTTTTACAATTGTATTATACTTATACAATTGTGATTTGCTGCCTTGCCTGTTGCGAGGGCCATGCACAATTGTTATGTGAATATAATAATTTCTAACCAAACATTTTGGGCGAGTATACTGATATTTACATGAAAAATTTCACCAAGTCGGAAAACTTTAAAATAGTTCCCCGATCGAGTATTAGTCATGGTCTACTCTGCAGTGAGATCCTCGACTACCTCTTTAATCTCTGTCGCCATATCGTGAAATACCATAAATCACTCGACGAGATATCTATAATGTATTGGGAAACTACGATGAAAATGCTTCGTTTTGACGTTGAATAATTTGCGGATTGCTAACGAGTACCTGTGAGAATTCTCTGGGAAGGATTCCTTTGCTATTTAATACACAATATAGGTAATGTATTTATTTATAACTGCAAGTCTCTATTCTTCTTCTTATATTTAAGAGCTGGGCTCTTGTCGGTGGATTGCTTTCCATGTCTCTCTTCCTTCCGCTAAGTTCTTAACCTCTTTATATGTTTTCACGTTTAATTTTTCTTTTATTCGGTCTATAAATTTTCTTCTGGGTTTTCCTACTCCTCTATTACTATGTTCAAAAAAATCTTTTTGGCTCATCAGATAGATTATACTCGTAAAAAATATTTTATACGTATTTTTTTGTTTCTCTGATTAACAAATAATTAGGTGCAGCACATTTAACCTTCGTATGTCGTCACAATCTAGTACGGTTTTCACCAGACGGTGACGTTAATCGCCCCCACTCCGAAACTTCGATGCGCTGTATCTTTGTGAATTATTACTTTTGTGATAAACCGAAAAATATGGGTCCATTATTTTTTGATAGTCTAACTGACGGACTAAATAAAATAATATTTTTCGGACCTAGTCCACATTTCTGATTTCGTCCTATTTTCCGTCTAAGCCCACCATCTTACTCAACATGGTTTGGAGTTTATCTACCCTTATCCCTGTCTACCCCGCAGGTAAGGGATAAAGACGTGACGTGATAATGCGTGTATACCTACGTACTAGTAAATTAACATTTATTTCTTTTGGTAAAAAAAAAATTTTTGGTAAAAATTAAATATTCTTAAAAACTAAAATAAAGATTAAAATACTACTCACTACAATACACTACACCTAATATTTACAAATAAAAAGGCCCGGTAATTTTTTACCTTGCGGTAACGTACCCAAAAGGCTGGCTGCATTTCTACGTTGCATATCGTAAACAAACATATCAATATTTGCAATATTTACAGATATAGATAAATTTTCACGTCTATATCCCCGACGAGGTAGACAGAGCCCAAGGCTGTTAGGCCCAAAGGCCACGCTTAGCGTGGTGGTGGGCGTTAAGATGGAATAGGAATCAAAATAGTGATGGGTTGCTAGCCACCAACCATGATTCAAATCTCGCCCATTCCCTCGATCGGCTCTTACGATCTGCGCGAGAAGAGAAGCAGCTGGTACATTTATATATACGTGCAATATTTATTTTATTTAAACTGTAAAATGCCTTTTTTTTATTTTCAACTATTATTTTTAATTTCATTAAACAATAGTGGTCTATTATAGCCTGTGGTTGGATTTATTACAGGGATGTTTCTTTCGGTTTTCATACAAATCGAAGTAGTCAAGTGATATCATTACTATCGAAAATGAAATTTTTATTTAGTTAGTGAATAGTTGTTCGAAATGATGGACTAAATCACCCCTTAAAATATTTGTACTTAATTAAAAAGGACATTGTATATCATAGGTATGTAATGTAATTGTATATTATATAGTATTATTTTATAATGTGTAAGTATATTGTATTGCTTTTGTGCCGCATAATTTTCTCTGTTTATCCCTATGGTTGACTGGGAGAAAATGCTTTTAGCATTAAGTCCGCCATTTGTTGAAAGTTGGGACAATAAAGTTTGATAAAATAAAATAAATAAAAAATTAATACGATGTATTAGAAAAAAAATATCCAGAATCTATGAAGATAATAGAATCTCTGACCTACATGAAATCCAGGTTAATTAGACCTACCGACATTTAACCTGAAAAGCATTGATCTCGACGATAATAAATCTCCACGATTACTATTCAAATCCGCTCTTTAGATCATCTGCAGGTAACGTTTCTTCCCGACATTTGTACGTACTTAGCGAGTAACTCACGTCTCTCAGACGAAGAGTTATGTCTTCTGGATTCACTAAAAACTGTGTGAACTCTATTCCCGAATATGAGTGCTATACGCGTCAAATAACATCTTGAAAAGTACATGGTCGTATTTTTTACAAACTTTTATTTTTACTGTCTTCTTAAAAAATGTTATCAATCCATCGCGATCTTTCTTTTATGTATGTTTACCGTTTATTCTAAAATCCCTGGACAGGTTTTTTTTTTGTTTAGAAGGGATTATACTTGCGATGTGATTCCATAGAAATGTTATTAAATTCAGTTGTGCAGTTTAGGGGTGAAATCAGTTTTTAGTTTTGTAAAATTATCGTCTTCTTCATTCCATCATGGTGAATAGAATGAATGAAAAGTAGAATGTAACTACAAGCTTCAACGAATCATATTAGTAGGCGGTGCGGTTAGCAACCCATCACATAATTTTTACTCGCCGTTTCGATATCCACACCCACCATCACGCTAAAAGTGGCTTTGGGATCTTATGGTCTTAGGCTCTGACTAGTCTATTAGGGATACAGACGTGATAGTACATAGCAGGTTTACAACGTTCGTATGTATGTGACTTGCCTATTGTGAACCATCTATACCAACATGCATCTGATTAATTGAACCGAAAGGGAATTGATGACTCTCTCATATATAATTAATTTGGGCAAGCTCAATAAAAACCAGACGAATATATTTTGAAAGTACATTACTACATACTACTACTATACATTACTAGATTTCGTAATGAAGTTTGGTGACAAAATATATAAGTACATACATGGTATTTCACGGAGACGGAACAATGGGAGGAATATTTGTCTTTATATAGTACTATATGAAGACAAATATTCTTAATAGTGCTTTTCTAATAAAGTTGCACTTCCTTCAAGTAACATTTTCCAACTAGCATGTTTTATAACCCAGCAAAACAAATTCCATCCCATTTTAAAGCAGTTAGGATTTTCTCAGATCCTAGTTAACGGCTCTTCCAGTGTTGCCAGTAAGATACTCGGAGGAAAGTGGGGTAACGCGGACCGGTGCAGCGGTGCACCGGAAATTAAATCAGCGCCACCTTACTTATATAACCCCGTCTCACTCGCAATTTTGCTGCTTTAAGAAATGCCATTTAAATACCTGTCGATATCGCAAACTCTTTTAACTCCAAATTAAAGTTATTTGATTTATTTTTTCTCATAGTAATTGATCTTTATAGACCTTAAATACTTTTCCCTCCTTTCCTCCTTATAAACATACTAAGCAAAGTGAGTTAAAATAAATAAAAGAATCCGACTAATTGAGTACCTCCTCCTTTTTTAAAGTCGGTTAAAACATACAAGAAAGTAGTTAGGCACCTAAGACAGTACTGTAGTATTCACGTCTTTGCTTACATATCAGATTAATACATACCTATCTGAATCGTGGCTAGCAATCCACCACCATGTTAATTCCGTTTTACCACCTTCTCGCCATGCTTCTTGGTGACTGCCGTTTGGGCTCTGTCAACACCGTTAGGGATAAAGAAGTGATACTAAATTTGTACTTAAAAGTTCCGGCACTTCGCTTGCTAGAGCTACTAAAAGCATACATACATACTAAATACATATTTACTGTTGCTGGAATGCTACAGTGGACAGTTATAGATAGCTTCCGCCTACGACTTGCATTGTCGATTAATCTTCGCTGTTTGTTGGTCGGTCTGCGGCCGTTGGTGGGTAATGTTTTCACCACAATGTACATTTGTGTTTTAGTCTTTAGGTAGGAAGTGGTAGATAAATCTAGGAGGAACTACTAGTGGCTCTGTGATCTGTAGACCCCGCGATTCACCCCGACCCGTTGATATGTACCGGATAAAAAAGTTGTTCAGACAAAAAAGTTGCGTCTTAATAAACGTAACAAAAAAGATTTATGATTTTCCTATTTTAATTCGAAATTGCTGAAATATGATGTTTTTAAAGTCTACAACCCTCATATTTAGGCCATTTTGAAAAATTCAGAAAAACTGACTTATAACTTTCGAACCTTCTCACAAAATTTCTTTAGTATCAATTGATAAATGAGAACAGCCGGACAAACTGACCGCCGGACAAAAGCATTCTTTTCAAATCTCGATACTGAAACACTTCGCTCGCTCGGTCAATTAGGACAATCAGTCAATGAACTGATCTTAAAATTATTCCTAGATTTATCGTATCATTAGTATTCTCGAGAATTATTGTTTTCTTGGTGCAGAGATTGAGCGCGCGAGCGAAGGCTACAATTCAAGTTGGGGCGAAAAAACATTGTTTCATTTGTTTGTATGTATGTATGTTCCGCGATGACTCGCAAACCGTTGAACTAATTTTGATGATATTAAAAATGATTATAACAACTGTTCTATTATATATATACTATAGATTTTTTAAGGTATCAACATCAAAATTGGTTCAGCAGGTTTTGAGATATAGTTACGCATTGACAATAAATATTGTCTTATAACTTTCAAACCGTTACTGAAATTTGGATGAAATTTAACATTCCACGAAAAAGTATTGCTATATTTCTCATGTATTTGGGTATCACAATTGTTTGACCGGTTTTGGACATATTGAGTTGAAACCTAAAATGTATGTATTTTGGAATAATAATCGCGAGGTGTGAGTTCGCGGTGAACCACTAGTCAATATCATTATAATATACTAGCTGCGCCCCGCAGTGTTACCTGCGCCTAAAGTAGCTATGTGTTAATCCAGGTTGTAAACTTCCTGGATACTAAATTTTATCAAAATTAGTCCAGCCGTCTGCACGTGAAGAAGTAACAAACATACACAACATACCCACAAAGTTTCGCCTTTATTAGTGTGATTATATATGAGCTGAGAAAAAATAGTACTTCTTACTTAAAATGTACTTACTTTCAAGACAAACAAAGGAATATGTCTGGAAATTAGTTATTCTAATCATGAAAGGAGCTAGCAACCCTGTTACAACTTATCGTTCAGTTACTGTTCATCCCATAACTTAAAGCCTTTCCCTTATTCTCACAGTCTCTGTCCTTTTAGTTTTTGATAATAAAAAGCGTAATGTGATTACAAATTAGACCTCATAGCTCCAATTTATATCTCTGAAACCGTTACAGCGGTTGCTCCTAATGAAGACTAATATACAACTGTACCCTTCATGAACAGTAGTCGAATTACTGGTGATATACTTAGTTCTGGTTTTTACTTATTTTTTATGGAGCTGCTTCTTGCTTATTAATAGATTCTTTATTCGTAAAGAAATAAATAAATAGCGACAATTCACAATGATTGAGCTAGCCCCAATATAAGCTTAATCTTCTTGGTGTTAAAAGTTAGTGAAGTTGAAGTTGAACGACTGTGAAATAGTGGTCATCATGCAAGCAATGCTGTCATACATGAGGTCTCGGGTTCGATTTTCGGTCAGGTTGAATTAGCAGCCCACAAGTCTCGGACTAACTTTGGGCCAGCTCAATCTGTACGATTTGATCGTAAAAAATAAAAATAATAACTTATAGAAATAAAATTTAAATCTAAACTAACGTCGTGCAGCATTTAAATCTAAACTAACGTCGTACATCGTTGGACGAAGTAATGAGCCCTTTAATGTTAATTGATTTTCACCCGATGATGTAAAACGTGTCATATTTTGCGACACACCGTTGCTATCTGAAGGCTTCAGAAAATGACGTCAAAGTAGATACTGGCGCAATTTGGCCAACACGAGGGTGGTTAAGGTAAGGCCTATTGTTGTCAGCCCGGACATTTTGTGCCGAGCCTTCTCGTTAGGTTTAATGGTCATGGCCGTCGTACCAACGGGGCTCGTACGTTATCACCTCCTCTTTTTAGGACACAATACAAAAAGCGCCTTAAATTTAAAGCTGTTTGGGTAATTTGTTTGAAAGTGATCGTTTGCATCCGTTCTTCTAATTCATTTCGATTTAACAGTGGAAATAGGATGACCAATTTGTACATATAGTGAAATTTTGAAGTATTGACTGTACAAACTGATTAAATTAAAACAAGACTCTCGCCCACCATCATACTAAAAGCGGCCTAGAGCCGAAGACGAAGCATTTTGGTATGTATGTAATTTAGAATTTATTTGGTCTGGGAGAAGGGAGAAAAGAAATAAAACCGTCCAAGTGCGAGTCGGACTCGCGCACGTAAGATTACAGTACCATTATTTATAAAAAAATACGTTTGTTATATGGGCGCGGAGCCCCGGAAAAATATTTATTTTATTCTGTTTTAGTATTTGTTGTTATAGCGGCAACAGAAATACATCATCTGTGAAAATTTCAACTGTCTAGCTATCACGGTTTATGTATGAGATACAGACTGGTGACATACAGACGACTAATCCGTCTCGCACTTGGTCGGTTATTTACATTATGATTCTCTTTATCTATCCATGTCCGATTTTCTTTCCCCTTTCCACATTTATAATCACGCTAAAGGGGGCTTTTATTTCTGGGCCTGGACTTTGTCTACCCCGCAATTAATAACGACATAATTGTGTATCTGTATCACGGAGTAAAGTATTTTTCAAAAATATCATAATATTCATCCGGTCAGTTACCTTCATACAAGTCTGGTCAGTCGAGTATGAATATCAAAATACTCGTAATAAATTCGCGACTTGGAAGGTGTACAGATAAGTGAAGGGATCTCGTTATCCCACGCGTGGACAGGTTCATGTTGGTCTGTGGGCTCTTGCAGTGGGTGTTTAACGGGAATGAGCAGTAATATCATTGTTCCTTTCATTTGCCGTTCGATGACAGGACAAGTATGACTTGTGGCTATGTTGCTAGATATGTATCATTTTAAATTGATTGGCGCCTGGCATTCCCTGTGCCGTGGTGGTAAGTGCCTGGCGGTCACTGTGGCCGCCAGGCACCAATCAATTTAAAATGATACATATCAAGCAACATAGCCAACCACAAGGTCTCGAGTTGGAACCTTTTTAACCGACTCGAATGAGGATGAGATTATACAGTTTTGCTATATTTTTTTGTATATGTTCACCGATTATTCGAAGACTCCTGGTCTTATTAGAAAAAATGATTTTTTGCTTGAAATTTTATCAAAATTGGTTGTGTAGAAATCGAGTTTACCCAAACACAACTAATTTTTATAAAATTTCTATGGGACCAACTCGCAAGTATACCCTTTCTAACTAAAAAGAATTTTCTAAATCGGTCCGGGTGTCATATTCGGGAGGTTTTGCTTAAGGCGGATAATGTTTTAAATCAACTACCAAAGGTAATCCGCATTTCATAAGATGTTAACCTATGTATTTGTAAATTAAGACCCTCAACAGCATTTTATATCTAAAATTTATACCGTCTAAGAAAGGTAAAGTCGTAATAGACGAACGAAGATTTTAATCACAGGGGTATTATCAATTATCCATTAGGTCTTTGAAACCAGATCTAGTGCTTAGTGCTCAAAGCTGCAGTAGTGCTGGAGTAGCTTAATACAGTTAAGTCTACTATTAACCTGAGACTAACACCGATACACACGGCTTTCGCGTTCGCGGAACAAACTTGCTGATGTCTGTCCCCTTTCTTTTCAGTGTCGTAAGATAAGACTAAGGTAGGTTTAGGTAATAGAGGATTTATTTCTTTCGATACACTTATCTAATAAAATTTGCATCCCATGTACCATCTTTTCTGCTATTTCCCAAAAATGAACTAGTAGACAATGCTTAGCATTAAGTTCTACCTTTTTACTATAATCTGAAGAATATAATATGAACTTGCCATCCCAGCGTTTTGATTAATTATTATAGGTAAAGATTTTTGTATCAAGAGATGCCTTTATTCCAATAGTGGATGGATCATCATCAATGTATTTATAAGAACTATGTTCTTGTCGGTGTCGTAATTTCCATGCCTCTCAATCTTTGTCTAAATACTCGACTTCTCTATACGACACAACTTCTGCCTTTCCTTTAATTCATCTTTTGACGACCTCCGTGGGGTAATGGTCACCATGCTAGTCCGCCAGCCCCTCTGGCTGGCGGACTAGCATGGTGACTACCATGACTAGCATGGTTCGGGGTTCGATCCCCGGTCAGGGAAAGTTGGAAAAGGGCCTTTTTCAAATTGTCTTGGATGTTTATCTATCTATATATGTATGCATTATAAAAATATAGTTTCGTTGAGTTGGTATCCATACCCCAAAGTAAGTTCGAGACCGTTGAGTTGGTATCCAACAGTCTCGAACTTACTTTGGGGCTAGCTCAATCAGTGTAATTTGTCCCTATATATTTATTAATTCATTTATTTATATTTATTTATTCATTCATGAACATTCTTCTTGGAATTCCTTTTAGTCTCCTTGCCTCTATTTTACCTTCTATGATGTTTTTGATAAAATTATCGTGTCGTATAAGATGATCAAACATTTTTCCCCTTCTAACGTCAATTGTCTTCATCTTCATTGACATTAAAATTCATGTCAGATAACTACAGCCACTCCGGAGCACGAAGGAGGCTGTAATTAGGCTGTAGGTAGAGAAATACTTCAAGCCACATGTAGTCGCCATTCAGTTTGCATAATAAGTGTGTGAGCTAATAATGTATACCTACACTATCTGAGCTATCAAAATACACTACTCTATTTATTCAATGGCGTCGACAAACCAAAATTTATGGCACGGACAAATCCTCACGCAAAGTTAGTAGTTAAACAAAGTTGCGTTTAGGATAATTAGTTTGAATAACTTAGACCGTTCGCTGGCTGGAGTGGTCCGCAAAATATCTCGGTGCCAGCCAGTTTGTCCAATAGTAATATCTAAATTGGGAATTTATTCAAATGCCCAATACTCTCTCAATTGGCGTTTATAAAGTGATGTTGTGAAAACGCTTAGATTTTGGTAATTTATTTAGATTTTTAGTAATGATAATGAGTTCTTGCTAGCTACATGTTGTGTCTGTGTGTCCCGTTTTCCACCTGGATATACATTAGAAACTTCCACAGGCCGAGTTTGGACAACGCGGCAATTATTCAGGCTAAGTGAACCTATGAGTTTCAAGTTGCCGCTCTATTACGTAGTTACTGTTGTCTATGAGCGGTTAGATGCCGTGCAACCGTGCAACCGATGTCAAGATTGTCAAGTGATAGTGACTGCTAGTTATTGTTTTGAGTTGGGTAATTGTGTAATTCTTCTCTAGTTGACTGAAAATGTTCAATATATCATGTAAACTAAAAAATATTTTATAAGTGTAAATCCTTAATGAATTGTAATACAGCCCATCAGGCAGTGACATATTACTGAACTCTGTTTCTTTCGGCGAATGCTTTTAGTCGTATGTAGTCGTTCCGAAAAGCTTAGTAGATTGTAGTTTTTGCACTGAAAATACTCGTAAGTTTTGAATACAACTTTTAATAATAGTTAAAATCCTATATTTGTTTTTTTTATTTTATACATTGATACAGATGATTTGATGAGTTTTAGTGTCATGTCAACACATTATAGATCGAAATACTTAGGTACAGGATATTTTTTCACTGTCATAGCTCAACACACGTTAAACAAACCATATTTCGTTTTAAATTATAGGTATTATTCAAAAATGTTTTGAAACGATAAGCAGCTAAACGGTTGCATATGGATATGTGAAAATTCAAATTCACGGCAATGACGAAGTATAAAGGAAAAATAACAGAGCGAACTAATAAAATGTAATCCGGAAATGAAAATATCATAGAAATTCAATAAAATTCATTTTTAGGGCGTTTTTAGTCGCCAAACCGTGTAGCGCAAACTCAAACTCGGCATTCATTATTACTAGGAACCCTTTGTAGCGCGTGGCCACTTAGCCAGTTATTTTATTTGACATAATTATCCATTTGCAGCCCATACGTAATCGTTATTTTAAAACCCAAGGAAAGGACACCATTAACCCATGTATTCGCCATCAATGATGCTCGAAGCTCATAATGACCCAAAGAGGGTCATAGTACATAAATCTATGGAGGTACATCCTCCATTTTGTAGATTTTAAATGCGTGGGGTTCCAAAAGCCCCCGATAAGCTTACGAAAGAGCCGATGGGCAAATTAATCTTATACTGAAAGCTTCATAGAATTCTGATGAAATTAGGGATTAAGTACTTGAAAGTAAAGTAAGTGACTTCCTCTTATTTAAATTTCTGAGAAAATTATGTCAAGTACTTTGCTTTCAACATTGCAAATGTTCTGGTGTGTAAATGTATACACCGAAATATAAATAGACAAACACTATACTATAACTAAAACAACTAATACATGTCAATTCAAAGTCGCCAAAAATCCTTTATTGAGAGAGAGAGAGAGAGAGAGAGAGACAGAGAAGGAGAAGTCCTAATGTTTCTGCAAAATTACAAAACAGCGTTATAAAAATAACCTCAAAAAATGCTTCCCGTGCAAAACTCTCCTTTAGAAGTTTTCGCTTCAAAAACGTTGACTCACCCCACTTACTTACTTCCGTACCCACTTAAAATAGTATTTTATGCAACAGTTGTATAATAACGGTCAAAAAATGCGAGTGGCGCAGGTTACGATGCGAGCCTTGGCGAGCATCGTAAGGAGACGCCATCGAGCATTTTTTGACGTAATTATACAACGTTGCATACAATACTTTTTCTACGACTATATTTACTAAATAAAATACAAAAACAAACAAAGAAAATATAAAAATGTTTGACGTACATATGTTTGGTAAATCAGATTTAAAATATACAAGTACTGATCTATATGGTATCTATTAAAACTTTTTTTTTAATTGACGTCTTTTTAGTGACTATGTTAAAGTTAAAAATCATTTTTTTCTTATGTTGGCAGTATGGTAAATCTATAGAAAAAAATGTTCTTGGTCTATGGCTAGCAGTATCGTTTTAGTGAAATAACGACACATGTGCTATTATGAGGCATAGAGTATAGACTTTTTTCTGCAATCATATTATCAATGTTCTTATAATAGTGTTCAGAACCATTTAAAAGACAGATAACAGTACAGGAGTAGAAAAAGAAAATTACTTTATTTTAAAATATTTTAGGTAAGGTACTCAGCTTTGCACAAATGCAATAGTGTAGGTGAGACATCGGCCTTAGTCGCGGCATGGCTCGCATCAGTTTATACTGGTTTTTGAAACTCAGCCTGAGACGCGGCACGCCCCTCGCACGTCGTCTCCCTGTCGCGCACTTTTCGCCTTCACATTCACCTTTGGTACCGCTGCGACATTCCAGTGTTGTTGTATTTGAATTATTAGCGAAATAAACTAAAGTTAATAATAAGAATGAATATAAATCACATAATATCGTGATTTTTTAAATAATCAAAAATGTTTATTTCTTTCTAATAAAGCATTGATTTTATTTTATGTAATTTTTTACTGATTCTCTTTTGGCGCTCACTCACTCACACTAAATTTTTTAAAAAACAATGTCGTTTCGCCTTCTCTAGTCAGTTACGTCACTGCACTCCACTCCGCTGTAATGTAAAAAAGTGTTTACTTTGTTCTGAGATATTAGGTCAGGAACACACTCGAGGTCCCTCGGGAGTCGTTGCTTACGACACAAAGCCTTGCTTCAGCTGAGGATTGCAAGTATTACAAGATATATCACCGGGAGCTGAGTTCACAGCGAAATTATGGAAATAAATGTGAATGGGTTTTACTTATTTTTCTTCTCGCATTGTTCCTCAATTACTGAGGGTCGTGACCTTATGAATTCATATTTCGTTTTACTGCAGCGTTTAATTATGCAGAGAATTGTGGATACTAAATGTGAGAATCACAACAAAACACAGTGAAATCCTCGTAAACATTTGTGTCATTCATTATTTTTACGCGTTTCCTACATGAAATATCACATACTTAGGTACATAAAGTTTTTGGTATTGAAGGACTAAAAGATTTTGTTTTCATTATTTATATCCTATATACATTATTTATAACTAATTTTCAAATCAGAACTTAAAATGCATAACTCTCTCTCTCTCTCTCAAACTTGTTTTTAAAATAATTAAAAGATAAGAAATAAAGTAATAAAAAAGTTTATTTACAAGAATTAAATACACATTAAGTTAAAATGAAAAATTCTTCACCACTTAACGACTGAAACTAAACTCATAACTTGCCGTAACTGCGCAGTCGGGCGAGTTAATTTCCGGAGATAAAAGCGGTATATGCATCCTAGTCCATAGACAAACTATCCGGGATCTAGTTTAGGGCACTTCAGGCAGGTTACATCCGGCTAAGGTGTTATTAGCACTAATTCAAGGCTGTAAAATGGCGTAAACTCATGTTTATTCTTTGTGCATTAGACTTGAAGCCCATTTAGACAAGTTTCTTACCTGTAACATATCATTTTATTAAATCAAGAAATTGTTTGTAAAGCTGACGTTTCGCATAGATCATGCAAGTTATCTTTTGCTTCAATAAAATATATGCAAGAGGCAAGAAACTTGCACCGTCTAAACCCTACTAATATTATAAATGCGAAAGTGGTTAGGTTAGTTAGTGGTGGAAAAAATCAAACCACTGGCTATACTTAACTAGATCACTATAGTATAATGGAATAAAAATAACAGTAAAAAAAAATTGCATTGCATTCCCATATTAAAGTGTGCAGGCCGCCAGGGCAATTAGTAGGGGTATGTCGAATTTGTTTTTTTGGTTTTTTGCCTGTTATTTTAATTTTATTACGCTATAGTGAACAAATAGAGCTAGTGGTTTGATTTAATACGGGTATGTCCCTTCCACGTTGTATATTGTACTAAGTAGAATAATTTAATTTAATTTTGACATCATCATATTCTGTTTAATTTTACAGCAATTATTTCTGCCAAATACTATGACACAAAATTTTAGATTATTATTTTATAATGTTTGATTATTATTTTAGATTATATTATTTTGCTGTGCTTATATATTTGCTGAACTTAATGTACTCCTTACACCATTTGTAACTATGTAAACACATGAGATGCAATAAATATGAATGAGTATTGAGTATGGATTTTTAAAATATTTTACAGGTAGAAACTTGATTTTCTCAATTCCTAATATCGTAAAAGAAAATGAACAAGTTTCAACGGAGTTATCGCAAAGTTAATTGGTTGGGAAACTACATGTTTGACAGTTAACGAATTTCTAATCAGAGATCGGCTAATCTTCGGTCCGTGGCCTATCACGCCGACCGAGACTTCGTAATGACTTTGGAATAATGGACACTCGATTAGGGGACCTGTAAAACTTTACGGTTATAACTATTTAAGGCGAAATGGTAGCAGAACCCAGCAAAAGTGGCCCCCTTATTCTAAACAAACTGGCTAAAAGTAAACACGGGAAAAGTCAACAATTTGAATCATTCTACGAGCGACTGCTGAAAGTATTATTGATAGTCCGTCTAGTTTTAAAACGAGTTTTCGCCAAAAGTGGCCACTTTTAGCGTACTTTCAACGGTCGTTCATGAAAAAATTAAATAAATAAATATATAGGAACCAATTACACTGATTGAGCTAGCCCCAAAGTAAGTTCGAGACTTGTGCTATGGGATACTAGCTCAACGATACTATATTTCATAACTAATACATATATAGATAAACAAACATCCAAGACCAAAGGTCCATCCAGAGATTGTTGGAAATGAAATAGCAAATCATCTCTATATTTACCTTTAAACAATCTATTTCAATTAAGGGTGCCACCTCCGCCGAATTTGCTACCATTTTGCGTTAGGCGGAATGTTCAGTCTGTCTCTGTCACAAGCTCAACATGCCAAAAAGATTATTGAAGTTGCAAAATACATCGCGTGATACCGTGTTTCTGTCGCACGTAGACTTTGTGAAAGAGATAGACTGAACACGTCGCGTGGACACGCTTCACGCAGCGTACGCCCTAAGTCTTCATAGAATACGGCGGTCACTTTAGATTCGCAATACGTTCATTTCCAGTTACATACAGATTTGTAGGTGAGTAGTTGAATACCTACCGAAAACCCTTCCTTAAACTTACACCCGAAACGACGCCATAAACCACCGTCCATATAAATAAAAACTTATTTTTACGAACCACAAAGGGACAAATTCCAGTGGGTTTCAGACGATATAATCTGTCAGCAAAACGTAGTGATCAGATAAAAACTCCCGCAACTCCGGAGGGATCTTCGGCTTACACAAGTTTCCCACAGTCTCAATTGATAACGAGGCTTTATGGATTCTGTGACGTCATTAACTTTATAAACTGCCGATGGTGGAGTAAAAAGTTGCGATTTATGTCATTTGGCCGTTTTTTGCTGGCCGGGGCCTGCACGGAACATTTTTCGTACATAGAGTATCATTTTATATATTAACTACTTGTTACAACCGTAACTAACCCTTGGTATGGATGCTTGTATTCATACATTACACGGTTAGTTTACTAAAAACACTACTAAAAAAGTCGTTTTCTGAATAATTGTGAAAATAGCATTAATCAAATATCATATTGGTGAAGAAAGCATATAAAGTTAAAAGCGTTTTTAATAAAATTTCCATGTTTCGACTTATTTTTTACTAGCCTGTAGGTGTCTTACTGCTAGACAAAGGCCTGTTCCAACATCAGTGGTACTGCTCAATGGTACAGGTGGTCCGGAGGATACTTTTTGACTAAATTATTTTTCTGACCTAAGTTTGGTCTCTGCGGCTCAGCTCTGTTAGATTCGTAGGAAATGATAACGTGTTACAACTTCTGTCGCTGTTTGATTATCTGTTTATAATCACAGAAAAGCCACACACCTTTAAAATGTCGCATAATCAGATATTCATACGACAAATGCAATACACGTATGAAGATATGTGCAAAACGACAAAATACGTACTTACAATGACTTTTATGTTTGTAGTATATTCAAAGTCAAAAGTCAATTTAAAGAAATAAATTATATAATTTTCGTTTCATCTGTCCGCACAAAAATCATGAAAGGTTATCACATACATATTACATAGGTAGCACATTTAACAATATAATTAATAGTACAGAACATCTTTAGTAGATAGAAGAAAATAATATTTCATGGTGTTTGCCGTGCAGAGGGCAGCAGATGACACCAAAATTAACAAAAGTAAAAACCAAAAATATAATATTACGTCTCCCCTGACCAGGAAGTGGCTTTTTCCTACGCGTAGCAGTCGCTAAAAGCGATTTACAATTATTATTTTAAGACACCCAACTTTCTCTTCCGTCTCATACTTACATAAGTCGTTTACCCCGCTCTACTTTTATCGTTGACTGTACGTAGTATGTAACATACGCGGTCCCGAGCTGTTCCTACGGCATACTCGTTTTAATTAGCATTTTGGTAGATTTATGAAATTGTAAAGCGGGTGCACAATATATGCATGAGGATGCCAACGATCCCGGCGGGACACTGCGGCGGTTGGGGCCCTGTGTAGGCGGCGGGGAAAAGGGAACATCACTGTTCTAGGTTATCTATATCCACACCTCCATAATACCGATGCATAAACGGTAGTTTGTTTGTATTAGATACTCAGCAATTTAACTTACCATGAACTTACAGAGTTCTTACAACTCCGTTACTATTATGGTTTCAAACACTTTTATAGAGGTCTCGAGCCTTACCTCTTTCCCTTTACGATTTCTATCTACGATATTACCTACTACTGGTTTTCACTCGCCAATCTTTATCAAACGAACGCAAATGTTCGGCCGTAAGCTTACAAACACCTATATGACGTTTTTTTAATGAATACACTGTTACATTCCAAAAGTAATAATGCAAGCAACATCCCTATTTTTTTATTTAAGCTCAAATTAAGTAGATACTTCAAACAGCTACCACAAAAACGTTCACGAGCGCCCCCAAATGGCAATAAAGTAGGAAACCATACCCCGCCTTAATTCAAGCCACACAACTTCTAATGACGTCACGCTAATTAGTTTTTTTAATGTCCCCTCCGAGCTCGATTAAGGGGAACCCACTTAACTTTATCGTTTCATATTTTATTTATTTTATTCCTTTGTCATACGAGTATATAGGCCTCCTTGAGCCTAACGTGCTTTATTATATTAATTAAACTGTATTAATTATCCCCTTTTGAATATGGATATTTTTGGGATGTTGTAAATATACATTTTGGAAGCAATTATATTGAAATGGCTGGGCTTTCAATATCATTTATAGACTGCTGTACGTGTTTACAAATTATTCTTATTTTTAAGAAGATACCTAGGTGAAGGATGTACAAAAGTAATTACGAAATGCCAAAGTAATTCTTCTAGTCGCAACTAGCAATATTTCTCTAAAAATCAACAAATGACATCAAAACTATTTACATCAACTAAAATTTGTAACTGAATAGTAAACCTAATTGCGTTATTAAAATAAAATACTTTTTAGCAAAAACTAAAAAAAATATTCTTTATAACTTATAACGGATGATAATCCTTATACAACTTAAAAAATCTGACAGCAGTATATTATTCGCATAACACAAATAAATGTTTATAGCACAAAATAAATATTTACATAGGTATACAATAATTATATAACTAAAAACTAAATAACCTACCTAAATTATAAAACTATAAACTAAAATAATCTAATTAAAAATAAAACATTATATTAAATAAAAAATAGACCCCAGATTGCTACGGTCGCAGGGCAAGGTACCTAAAAGACTGGCGGCATTGCCTCGCTGTATGGCCAGACTTAATCTTTGGCCAAAATGCGCACAAATAAATAAGAATCCTTATAATTCTTGTAAAAGGTTTGCTTGAGTAAGATAACTTACTAAAAAAAGTCCATCTGACGGTCTATTTCATCTACATTCATATATCTGCGGCCAATTACGCTAAAAGCATGTATAGTTCCTTTTCATCTTATTAGCGTACGATATCGTATCTACAGAGAATTTACATATCCATTAGCCACTCTTTGCGTTGACGTTGACGACTCTATGCGGAATGGAATGATCCCTCTGTGCTTGGGTTCTTTTTTATGCCATTTCGTTATTAACGTTTTCCGCGTATTTGGGATCATACGAATACAAAACTTCCGGTCAAAAAAATCTAACAGTAAATATATACTTTCCATAACGATGAACAGGTTTTTGACACTTAAGAAATAAGAAAACGGAAACTGGTACTTAATAAATTTCTGTATTTTACTTCCTTGTAATAAAAAAGTGACATCTAATTTTTAACTTACGCAATGTACAGATTTTATAAACTATGTACATCACATGAAATGAAATTAAAATACTTGTTATTATTTTTACTTTTACCAGCGGTTTGAGAGTCTCAAAATAATTTTGAAACGGAAAACTTAGTTACATTTGTGTATAAGTTGCAAGTTAAGACTGTTATAAAAATTCCTTTGTCTGTTACAGTGACAGATTTAAGTACTTTTAAACGGTGACCGGATTTTGATGGAGAGCAAACCTTTTTACAATTGAACCCTTCAAAGGCCTGATCTTCAGTCCAAATGAGGTCTGAAATAACAGGCGTGGCCCTCATTAAACTCCTTTTGTCATGACACGGTGTACTCTTTGAAATTTGACTCCTTACAAAACGGGAAACGCAAATATATACCCTAACCCAATGAAATAAAACTGTATTTTAAATTGTTTATGAGAAAAAATCTGGAATGTTTTTGTGTTGTTCGCCACTTTAAAGACACACTTTGGCCTTTGTTTAGCGAAATAGGTCTTAATTAACTTTTATCTGGAGATTTTATTACGGCGGCTCTATCTAGTACATAGTACCTTTTTATTTGTTTTTTACTTTGACGAATATAAAAAATAAAATAAAACGGAGGCTGTTAACTTTGTTACGAACTTACAAAGGTTGTTTGTTTGTTTTTCGTGTGTGTAAGTGGCCAACACTGGTGTCAGATTTTTCAGGCTATCTAAAGGCATCTGACAAAACTTGACGACTGTCATACAATTATGACAGCTGGGACCAACGGTTTATACGTGGCTTCCGAAGCACGGAGGAGCTCGAGAATTTTTTATGCTTCAGTGGTCATCCATCCAAGTGCGGATCACGCCCGGCGTCGCTTTACTTGCGAAAGCGCTAGCAATGCGCACTCCTACCAGGCCACTGAGCTCCTTACCGAGCTTTCAAAGGTGAACTGAAAAAAAGCAGGTTCTCATATACGTTCGTATGTGTTGAATGTATTTCGTATTCTGTCTTTTTTCGTGTTTTTAAAGACTGGTCTAAATCTATAAGAACTAATGCAAAGTCATTATATATTTTATTACTACAACGTTCATAAAACCATAGTTATTTCTGACTTACATAAAAAGGGGTATTTGCACAATCTTCCCGAATATAGCAACGCTTGCTAGGCACGCGCGATAAAATCGGCGATTACTCAAAAAAGCCTTTTTTATGTCATCGAATTCACGACTGAAGATAACTGCCAAATGGGTATATAGCGGTAAATTGAAGCCAATTTATGAAGATGGCTGACGTTTAGAGAGTATTTGCGATTTATTGTGGTGATATATTCATATTTCTAAACGTTACGGACTTTACGTAGTGAAACTGTTTTGGAAGTTATCATTCCGACCGAAATAAAGCAGATATCGTCTGCAGCTTTTTCTTTCCTTTATATGTAATCCTAGCCAACACTTATGTCATATTTTTCAAGCTAAGTTTCAGAGTGCTCAAGAACGTCAAGATATTTTTACACTTGCAGATGGTGTCCAAAAAACGTATTTTGAGCCAAAAACGAAAACGCAAAATGTTGTTTTCGGCCGAAACGAAATCAAATCAATTCAGTGTAAATCATTTTATAATGTGTAAATTACACATTATAAAATGTTAATATTTCCGCTATACACTGAAATTTTGTTTGTTTTATTTTGCCTATGCGGCATAGTAGCAAGAATGCTGGCTGCGTTCCCTACTTTTTACTAATTATCATTACAATTTCAATTAACAACTAAATTAAAAACTAAATTATACTCTAAATTAAACTAAACAAATAATAATAATAAAAAAGAAAAACCTTACAAATAGAAAACGTCTTCTAGATCATTGCCCTGCGGTAGAGTGCCCAAAAGGCTGGCAGCATTGCCACGTTGAATGGCAATGCTTATTCGTTGGGCGAAATAATTGCCAGCCCTTTGGTCACCCGACACCTCGACCAACTTTTTGTTAAAAAATTTAAAAAGTTTGTGAGTTGATGGTCCCCACGGACCTAAAGTCTCAACCCCAAACGGCTCAAATATGAAGCCATTCCCTAAGCATTCATATTTGCGCCGTTTTAGGGTTTCCGCAGCGGCTGCAGCTGCGCCAGCCTTAGAGCTTGTGCCGTGAAGATGGGAGGCCGCCAGAGTGTCGACACACGTAGCGTCCCACACCAACGGCTTTCCCAACCTCCACGGCACAAGCGTCATACCATCCGGTCTCTTACCATCATACATTTACTAATTGTATTTTTCTTTTGTTTCAGGGGTCGACGACACGCACAAGTTCCTTGGAAACGAGACACACACGGACTACTTCAGATTATTATTAAGAGACGGGAACTACCTCCTCGTCGGTGGCAGGTGAGTTTATTTCTTCTTGCACCTATCCTAATTACCTACCAGTTTTAGCTAACCGTCCTCAGATAACATCCATGCGAGCTAAACTATAAGTAGTTTCAGGATTGCTCATTTTTTATTTTTAGATTTTTAAGAATGATACAAATAGAAATCTTAGATCGTTTTTGTAGTTAATTACTTACATTTACGTTATTACAAAAACGAACTTAACATTCATTATCATCATAATTTCAGCCTCATAACGTTCACTGCTGGACATAGGCCTCTCCCAAGGATTTCCAAATGACCGATCTAGAACGGCTTGCATCCAGCGCCTTCCAGCGACCGTGTTCAGGTCGTCAGACCACCTTGTGAGTACCCACTCACTACCATCCTGCGCTTCGCTTGCCAGCACGTTGTCGCCAAACCTTTGAACGAAAACCTTTTTGCCCCATCGCCCATCAGTTCATCGCGCTGTGTCCCGCCCACTGCCATTACGTTACATTCATTGTTTTTAATTAAACTTCCATTATTGTATATATACAGGTACCTTGAAAATATAAGGACTTCGCTTCATAAAATATTGCAGAGGGAATTTGAAACTCTCTGTTCTAGCGTATCCAAAATCCCATTGGATTTTCTCATTTTTCAAACAATATTCAACCGAGTCGCGACAGCCAACGAACTGAGCATAACCCGTTTCGAAAGGAATATAGCCAAGATTCTTTATTAAAAATATTTTTACAAGGAAATCTGAATTTAATTATATACAGATTTATTAGTGACAATAAACACAAATAAAGTCCGTGCTACGGAAAGCACGTTTGTCCCGGCTGTCATTATCGTATGGCAGTTGTCAAGCTATGTCAGATGCTTTTAGGCAACCTGGAAAATCTGTCACCAGTGTTGGCAACAAACGAAAAACAAACAGTCTACAGTCGTCTTCAAACAGACGACTTGAAAGCATTCGAATGGAAAGTTAAGACGGAACAGAGAGTTATGAAGGCAAGAGGGGAGACCTTTGGGACCAGCAGTGGGACATGAAAGGTTGATAAAAAAGTCTCAAAAAAGCAAAATACACGCTACACAAAACGATTATTTCCATTAATTATGTTATTCGGACCACTCTGTCAGTAGAATACATAAAAAATATAGGTACTGTTTAAACGTGTATTTAAACACCTATTTCGTTTTAAGATACTCGAAGTTATACATTTAAATGAGATAGCTATTTGTTTTTCGAACTCCACTTCTGAAGTTGGGTACCGTAACCACAGTCTCAAGCGGTAAGATCGTGCTGTATCTACCACAACCGCAGAGTGCTAACCCCAATGCAACTCTAGCCATTCCTGTCTGACAACAGGACACCCAAATAGCGCTATCTCGTTTGCATTTATAAAGATTTTTGGCTTGTGTTTGTATGGAGGCAAGACTTAAAAACACCCCTCGCGCCCGCCGGCCTACAGTCGCCATTTTATTACGGTCTAGTGAGAACGATCTGTCGATAGTTATTTATCGATGTTGACGAAGTTTTGTAGTTTCGATGTTTGCCTCTTTCCGTTGTCACTTTTCCATATTCTTGTGATTTTATGACTACTTGCATGTTGCCAAAGAATAATAAATTTTCTCTGTAACTTCCGTCTGGTTCATTTCACTTTATGAAAGATAACTGTGTTTTTGCAAATATTATAAATGATATCCGTAGAGTTGTTAGTAAAATAGGAGCAGTTGATATTTTGTTATAAATACTTGCGGAAATAAAAACTTTTGTCTCAATTTTATCTAAATTTACCATTTAAATCCCGATCATCATCATCATCATCATCATCATCATCATCATCATCAGGTCAGTTTCCACTAGAGGAGCATGATGCCCTCTACTTAGTACAGCCATACTTACTAATTGCCTGAGCAGCTAGAGGATTAGACCTACACTCTCCACGCTCTGGCCAGACGTGTTGGAAAGGTTCTATTGATGTGCTTTGTTTAACTTGTATTTCCTAAGTCGAATTCTTCGACATTTACGAAGATTTGGAGTGGTCCTATTCCACTCTGCCGGAAACTACACGGCGATCTCGATCGAGTTGATCTAAATCCCATAAAAGAGCAAGAAATCTTAAGGCTATAAATCGTTAAATAAAACTTTAAAAAAATAACTTCGATTTAAAAATGAATGAGTTTTTTTATAATATCAGAAGAATTTTATCTGGGAAGAACTGCGAATCTTGTTAAACCGTTTGAAGAATAGTTAATCCTCATAATGACTCCAAATCATTAAAAATCTTAAAAAGGACAAAAGTTACGCTTTGGCACCTGTCAAGATCATTTAAAAATTAATATTATGTGAAGCCATTTCGACTCGACACGGAAAACTCCCATCGATAATTTTCCTTGCCAACTAATCTCATCCCTACAAACCGCGTGGCACGCGACATGTCGCCCGTTACGAGTGAACACTGCTCAGTTTGCTTTGCCAATATCATTCTTTGTTCTCGTAAATATTGCTAGGCCATGGTAGGCGCGGCGTCATTGTTCTTTATTACATAACGCTGTGGTTAACTAAGACGGGTGACTGGCCAAAAGTGAGATTGACAGGCACGTGCCAAAGAAACAATAACCCTGACTAGGCATGAGGCTAACTGAATGATGACTTATGAACTTACTAGCTGGTTACATGGAAATTCTGACCGTCAACTCTAACTTATCTTACGTTTGACATCCGATTAGTGGGGATACAATTACAATCCGAATTGGACTTTCTCACTTCACAGTAGAGTTTAATTTGGTTTGACGTAAGATGCAAATAGCCAACTGCATAACTCATATGTTTCGTGCTGTCAGTGTAGTAGTCGCGGGGTCTCCTTAGAAGCCTATTCCCATCCAGTTCCCTTTGGGGTTCCTAAATAGTTGATTTAAATATTACTAACAAAAATAGTAACCTATATCGTGGCACTGCGCATTAAAATGTCCATTTACTATTTTCATAAGCTGTAAACTAGCAGCATGAATAGATAGCACACGCCCATACATCCAAAATACGAAAGTTTTTGCTGGTTATTTAAATACATTTACAATAATAAATTTTGTACAAACACGCTCAGAGACATATTACTCACACTAAGTCAATAAAAATAAAAATACACGTTATAATCCATTGAACGGCTTATTAACCTCATTATTAAACTATGAAACAAATACTTACCGTATTTGTTTCATAGTTTTATAGCTGTACTAGCCTAAATTCTCACCCAACGCCAATGCAGTACCTATATACGCAATTTTTGAAGAAAAGCTAGGTACATTAGTCGTGTTATCCGCAAAAAAGAAAAACCCCAAACCAGATGCAGATATGTTGCACCGCGATATTCCTACAGGAAAATTTGCGTGGTATAATTTGAAATATTCATTCGCACCGGGAAAGTTTGCATTTCTTTTCAAATCATATTTACATGACAATGGTCACGTCGCTCGATGAAATTCGCATTTCGCCAACTGTGGGATTTATTAAAGGAGCAAATGGTAATAAAACCGGCGAATGAAGACTGGATATTTAGTCATATATCAGTCACATCACCGTACATTTGTGTATGATATGATAAATCGTATGATACTGTTTACTTTTTTTAGATTTCGATGTTCGTAAGATTTTAATTGTTGATGGTGGACAAGAGAACACCGCTGCACTCTAGCCAGTCTGTCTGCGACCACAAAGTATTAAACTTCTATTCGAAACGTTAGACGTAACAAAAAGCTTTATGCTAAATACATAATTACGGTTTTTCAAAGTGCGTTAGCTAAAAAAACAATATTGCGATAAAGATTGTTTGCATTTCGATGAGGACAAATGATATCGAGACTGAAAATATATATATAAATATTATTTGTATATAAAAGTAAGATATTAAAATATATATGAAACTTATTTTTTATTTCGCTGACAAACTAAAATTGATGTCGATATAGCGCATTTCAATTTTACGTTGTGTAAAAACCAGTGACTTCGTCTAATCACATAGTTTAGGTAGCGGACCCCAGGCTCTGAAGCGTTACCGCTGAGGATGCAACCGGGAATACGCTCGGATGATGATAATGATGACAGCGCCTTTTAATTTTCCATGACGTCATGGCTTTTTGGGATTATTATAGGGCTGTGACGTTGCAAACCCCACACCGAAACTTAGATGCTCTGATATCTTTGTGATTGTTTACAGTTTCTTTTAATCAAAAAATACGTAAGTATTCATTATTTTTGGATAATCTATCTGACAGACTAAATACAGTAATACTTTTCTTAAAGTAAAAGAGATAAACAAAAAATATTTATATTACAAATGTGAAAGGAACAGTAGGAAAGGGTCGGCCTCGCCGCAGATTCTGCGAAATTGCAAATGTTCTTAAATAAGGAGAGGTAAAAAGTACCAGTAACCGAAGGACATGATGAGATTGATGGATGAGTGTAGATGAAGCAAAAGCGGTTTGTCAGGATCGTAGCAAGTGGAGGTCCATAGTCTCTGTCTAACCCTGTGGGAAACAGGCGTGATGTATGTATATATACTTTTCTTAGTCCATATTTGCATATATTCGGCGTTTATATCTACGAGTCTCGAGTAACTTTCATTGGAATAATGGCATGTTTAGTAGGCGAGTAGATGTGAATGTACATTAATCTAATCAATCAATGGGCCGTCGAATGTTCCTAAAGTTTTTTTCTAAATTAAATCTAACGTGAAGCACACATTATTAATATGAGTTACCATACAACGCACCGGCTCGCGACTCGCGACACACTTGCGCGGTGCGGTGTACGGGCCTTTAGTCACATTCTCCGTAATGAAGAACTCCGGATAAGGTGAAAACATGTCGGCAGTTTCTGACTCTATACGTGAGTAACCCGTTAACTCATTTTAATAATATTCTTAAAGATTTCAATCCGCTTCCGCTCCCGCCTCCTGTCATCACAGCTACTGCCAATTTCATAAGGTACCTAGCTTACCGGAAACTTTATTCGGGCCGCGTCTCCTGTAATGTTATTCCGGCATGAGGGTGTGAGCTCTTTTGTGCCCTTTTAACGAAATTAACGTTGTTTCGGCAGGCGCGGCCATATGGAGACGATGGTGTGAAATACAAAAAAGTCGGAAGGATAACTCACGTATTTTATATATTCTGTTTCTTTTATTTTTTATTTAGGTACAATCACAGATACAAGTAGCGACATGTAAGTTTATCGCTGAGTGTACCTAGCAGTATTAATTTTCGACTTCTGCGCAAACAAGGTCTGGATTTGAAGTCATTGGAATCTGCATCTTTTTGAATATTGACTGTACCCATGATACATAGTAATTCAAAACTAATAAAATAATCGTTCTTGTTGATGATTTATTTCTGTGCCTGCTATAACAACAAATACCAAAAACAGAATAAAATAAATATTTAAGGACGGCTTCCATATAATAAGCGTGATTTTTTGGCGTTTTTTGTTTTGTATTTTTTTATAGATGTACGGAACCCATCCTGCGCGAGTCCAACACGCACTTGGTCGCTTTTATTTATAATAAAGAAAACCTCTAAACGTGCTTTAGACACCTTGCCAAAAATGCATTACAATATAAAGGCCAACCCACAATTAGGTGATACCATGGTTATTCTTTAGTATCTTTATTTTGTAACTGTATCAAAGTGTATCGCAGCAGTTAAGTATAGAGTAGGCGGTTAGTTGGGATGCCAAATTGGTGCTAAAATAAATGTGCTTTGTTTAACGTTATCACGGCATAATATGAAAACCGTTAGCGTTAAATCTGAATACTATTTCTATTTTGTGTTCAGATATAATAAGCAACAAAACATTATAGGACTCTTTTGTACCAGGTTTTTTTTCCAAAATTTTAAGTTCGGCATATGATACTCGTAGTGATTACAGCTAAACAGCTAATAAGAATAGTATAAGTTCTTTTTTATATTTAAGGTATTGTATTTGTCATTACATAGAAATATCTTAGATCATCTCTTCCGAATCGAAAAGTTATATTTTTATATGCGTATACCTATCTAAAAAAGCACAAAGTATTATCTCTCTGTGTACGACATAAATATCGACTAAAATATTTTGAATATTCTAAAATTTTTCCTTCATGTAAAGAGAATCCTATTTTAAACTAACTTGGAAGGAATGTGTAAGGAGAGGACAGATATGAAGGAACAAGGGTCTAGTGCAAATATGGTTAATGATAGAAAGAAATGGAAAGAATTAACATACAGAGCTGACCTCAAATATTGAAAAGGCACAGAAGACGATGATGATAAAGAGGAACTAAATTCTTAGTAACTTAATTGTTATATACGGGAAGGAACATACCCGTAATAAATCAAACCACGGGTTAAACTAGATCACTATAGTATTAAAATAACAGTCAAGAACTAAAAAAAATCGTATATATAATAAAGTGTGCACACGCCCGGGCAATTTGAGATGGGAATGTCATTTTTTTTTAAGTTTTTGACTGTTATTTTAATTTCATAAAACTATAGTGATCTAGTCCTGTGGTTTGATTTATTAAGGGTACGTCCCTTCCACTTTGTATACTCAACATATATTATTTATTTGTTATTTATATGATTTAATCCTATGTTTACCAAAACAACGTGCATATTCAGTAACTTGGTACATATTTACATATCTCACAGTCCCGTAAACCCGTTATACACAGGTCGTTTCCCGCATATGGACACATATCTACGGCGCTGATGATATCGTAAGGGCCGCAAGGACGTCTGCGTCCGGACATCCGGTTTACACGTTTTAATGGCATATTAGCACGCCGTGTGGCAAATTGTGAAACCTTTTTAACCATCTTCCCTGAAGAGGGGTTCATTCACACGAGACTTTTGAAGCAGTTTAGTTAATTGCCTTTTGCTACATTTACACTGGTGAAAGGTGCAATGCTAATGCATTAATTTAGTAATCTTACTAAAAGTAACGCGAAACATAGGTACCTTTTTATTTATTTAGGCTACGTTTCGTCCGGGTTGTTTAAAAAAGTAGTTATAGTAAAATGGATACCGACATCAATTTTGAATATGATAGTGCCAAGAGCCGTAAAAACTAAACCTTGAGGACATGCTTAGAATTTTTTTTGGGCTTACTGATATAAAACGAGAGTCTGAATTTAACTTAGTAACATAGCTCTGTTGAAATATCAGTATAACACAGAACACACATTATTCATAATTTTTAAAAACTAAAAACAGACTGAAACCCTAACTCAACCGATTTTGATAAAAAAAAATAGGGGACCACCTTGGAAGTATACCCTTTCTAACAAAAAAGAATTTTCCATATCGGTCCAGGCGTCTTCAAATAATCGGTAAACATACATGAAAAAACGCGACGAATTGATAACCTTCTCCTTTTTTGGAAGCCGGTTAAAGCAAACCTCTACTTGACGCATACCACTCACTCTCCTCTTAATTTAAACCAATAAGCACCAATTTTTCATCATTTTCCGAAAACATTTCGCGCCAAATGGCCAATTAACGTAAATTCAGCAACAAATCCGAAATTCTATTTCCGCGCAGTTTTATCACGCGTGACAACGGACGAAAATCCCGAATAAATAAATTTGTTCTTAATTAATCATATTCACAGAGGCTTGAAACGGAAATCAATTTCGGAACGTAAACAGTTTAGTGAACAAAGGGCCGTATTTCATTGGGTTTTTGTGAGATGTGCGTAGCCAGGTAGTGGGGATGTTACCCCCTTTCACGACACACAAAAAAAAATGAGCGGCGGCGCACGTTCTTTTCGACTTTTATGCATGAGCAAATCTCTTATATAAGTATTAATTTTTTTGACTAAAACTAACGTGAGACACAGACATTATTAAATTAGTTAACGGGTTACTCACGTGCTCCAGATGAGGTCGAAACATGTCGGCAGTAGCTGGCGTTATAGATGATTAATCCATTTACTAAGTTTAGTAAAGTATTAATTTATTTTAAAAACCTCTAAGTGCTTTTACGTAGGTACAACATTTTTAGTGACGCTATTTTAGACATACTCGCTTTATTCAACTTATATGGGATCGCCATAGATTGTAAAAGTCGTTGTCTATCTGTTTTAACACTTCTTTTTACCGAGTTTATCATTATTAGTCTATCATTCTCTATCTATAGAGTTAATAATGACGTTGGATCTATATTGTACTCTGTTTACTTTTGAATCCAAATTTTGTCATAATTTCATAATGTTTTTATAATCCTCTTAGTAAAAAATATACAAGTACAATTTTTTTACAGATTTGCCGTGTGGTTTCCGGCAGAGTAGAATAGGGCCACTCTAAGACCTCCCGTGGATGTCGTAGAAGGCGACTTAGGGAATACAGGCTAAACAAAGCTTATAAACATCAATGAGACCTTTCCAATCCGTCTGGCCAGCGTGGAGAGTGTAGGCCTCTGGTAGCTCTGGCCAAGTTTGGCTCAGGTAGTACAGAAAGGGGTCGTGCTCCTGCAGTGGAGACAAAAAGACCTGATGATGACGACTATTAAACTGCAATATTTCTTGTATCATAAATATCATAACTTACCTTCCTTTAAAATATCATGAACTCCTTTATTATGTTATGTATCTGCAACTGTTTAGGGTTATTCAAATGGTTCAAAAGGTGAACTTTATGCTAATAATGCATTATTATACTTATCTACTCTCAATCACTCATTCCGTTCTATTCCAATACCTGTCCGACCTACCAAATCTTGGCTACGCCCTCGCTTTTGTGAGCATATTTTTCGAAACTTATCATGTTTGGACAAAACCCTTCAATTTTCGCAATTTAGCCCTTTATTCGCTGGAATCGATCTGAAAATAATAAAAGATTTCCGCATATAAATTGATTGGATTCGTTTAATAAAAATCAAAGTCTGCATATTGTCTGGTTCACATCCGCGTCTATTCGTTAATTCGACTTTAATTGCATGTTTTGTGTCTGGTAATAAGAAACTCGTATTTTCTTTATTAGAAATTAATGATTCTTGTTTCAAATCGCATATATTTAATACTTTAAAGTGACGCAAGTCCAGTGCTTAAATCGCTTTGCCAAAGCGATTTAAGCACTGGACTTGCGTCACCGGTGCACTAGTTCGATGCCTACTCACCTCGAGTAAACATCACAGATCACCTACTACGATGCCAAGCTCTGAGTTCTACCAGTTCTTCTCACATATGGTAATCTGTTTGAATAATCTTACAATTTTTTAGGGATTTCTTTCTACGTGTTTTGTAAATCTTTGGGAAGTTCGTTCAAATAATTCGTAATCTTTTGATGATAAAATATCTACACATTTATATTTTACTAGCAGTCCATCCCGGCTTCGCCCGTGGTACATACATAGCCTATGTCACTCAGGGATAACATACCTATCCAACAGTGAAAGAATTTTTAAAATCGATCCAGTAGTTTCGGAGCCAATTCAATACAATCAAACAAACAAATCTTTCCTCTTTATAATATTAGTGTAGATGTAGACTAGCTGCGCCCCGCGGTGTTACCCGCGCCTAAAGTAGCCAATGTATCCAGGGTGTCAGCTTTCTGCGTACCAAATTTTATCAAAGTTTGTCCTGCCGTTTGTGCGTGAAGAAGTAACAAACAAACACACACTTTCAGTCGCCTTTATAATATTAGTGTGATAGTGTGATTTCACGTTAACAAATTTGCAAAGGAGGCAAACCATTCAATTGTGTCTGCTAAAAATCATCACTGTAGGTATATTGCGTTTCTTTTCACGCAAGACAAAGTAATCAATTTCAATATGACAACACATAGGAAAAATTATGGGGCTTGCTTGGTATATCGTAGGTATCAAATTAGTATCTTTTGTGCAAACAACGTTAAAGAAGGGCGCAAATTCACAAGGGTAGCCCTACCCTTCAATTAGAATTAGCGGCTCAGGGGTTGTTCCGACACTCTTACACTGGTTTGCATCCCGAAATTTGCTAGGTAAGTACACTAAAAGGGTTCATGAACAAAGTGATAAAAATTACGAAATTCCTATTATTTTAATATTTCGACTGTCTATACCGCTAGATATTATACATATATATTGAAATTGTTTTTAAAGATTGTGATGTCTAACGTGTCAGCTAAACTTTCAATCAGCTGGTCACTGCATAAAAGCGATCAAAGCAAAACAACTTTTATATATTTTACTTTTTTTATAAATAAGTATATAGGGACAAATTTACACTGATTTGGCTACCCCTAAAGTAAGTTCGAGACTTGTATTATGAGATACTAACTCAACGATACTATATCTTATAATAAATACGTTTATAGATAATCATCCAAGACACAGGACAATTTGGAAAAGGCCATTTTCCAACTTGCCCTGACCGGAAATCGTACCCGGAACCTCTGGGTAGCGGACTAGCATGGTGACCATGCCACGGAGCTCATGCTAGCGGAGAGTCATGGTCCTTTGGTCTAGCATAGAGCTTATAGCAAAACTATGAGCATACAAATTACAATACAAAAGTCCTTTACTTTTACAAAGAAAACATTCCTCTTCACAAGATCTCAAACAAAATCGCAGTCGCCCAAAGAAACGGCCAAGTAAATACCATTATTATGCCCATACGTTCCCAGCTTTCTTTTGATTAAACAATACAAGAGTTAGACGCAATTTGAGGCGATCCCGAGAAACTTTGCGCATACCTATTTGTTGTGGCCTAAACAAATAAAGTAGTTTAGGGGAAACAGATCAGTAACTCGGTAAGTGTGAGGGCGCCACCTTCTGCCCCCGTGTTACAAATGACTGTGGTTTTCTTTAATTATTACTTTTACGAGAAAATTACAAGCTCTGTGCTGTAAGGAGTTATGATAGATAGATATAAACAGACACATAATTACACTCACATTATATAAGAAATAGTAATTAATTCATATTGTAATTATGGCATATTAGCTTATTTTTTACTAGCGGCCCGCCCCAGATTCGCATGGTTTATTATACATTGTAACTCTTGTCATAAATCACTCTATATCTTAATAATAACCGTATAAATTCATTCCCAGTTAAGATTTCAAGTACAAAATGAGGCAATTCTTACACAAAAAGGAGTGTAATGTTTAAGAATTTACGTGTGTAATTATTATGTAATTTTCTTTATTCCACACATAACTTAATAATGCCTAAAAACAGATTTGGATGTATAAGGTATCAATTGAATCCTTCCGTCAGTTTTTTTTACCTTATTATTTGATTTTTATTGCACAAAATAAATAAATATTTATAGGACACAAAAATTATTTGACTAAAAACCTTAACATTTGTATTTGGGAGTAAAAAATGTAATATACTAAAAATAATTATAAAATAGGAACAAATTGCTAGTATCCGCAACACGCTTCGTCAACATTTTCACAGTTAGTAATCCGCAACACGCTTCGTCAACATTTTCACAGTTAGTAATCCGCAACACGCTTCGTCAACATTTTCACAGTTAGTAATCCGCAACACGCTTCGTCAACATTTTCACAGTTAGTAATCCGCAGCATGCTTCGTCAAAACACCTGTTACTTGAAGTTAGAAGTACTAGTACCTCTAAGTGATAACAAAATTGAATGCACCTCGTATACAGTAGTCTCGCAAGTCAGAGCAAGAATGGAATAATTCGCGTCGGGAACCGCGGAATTAGATCACTCTAATTTGATAACTGATTGACATATTTGTCGTTAAATATTGAGGAAGGCGAATAACAAATGCTATTCAGCCGCTGCTAATACAGAGGTATGTCTAACAGGATAATTAGATTCCCATCGACAGCCCAGTGATGGAATTATATTATTATAGTGTTGTTTTCTTAGGTCGTTCGTGTTGGATGAAGGCACTTAATAAAGCTGTAGGCTGATCTTGCAAGAAAAAATCTGTGAAATATATAAAATAATATCAGTGAATATCTAGGATAATATAAAAAAGATTTTTGACATCGTGTGTGGGTGCATTTAAAGAACATGTTCAAAGCTAACTATAGTCTTTAAGCCGCGAATAACTTTTTTTCTAGCTTTCAAAATTGTCTAAGTAAATGTAAGCACACAGGGACTTCAACTTGGTAATTTGTAATTATTATTTGCGTTATTTTAAAATGAGAGATGGTATTGTTTTAAGCAATCAAATTTAATTGACCCACCAACTCCAAGAACTAAATTGAATTGACCCAGACTTGTTTCAACTTATTTATTTGTCAATCGATCTTGCATTTCCGTGATAGAAACCATTTGTTTATTTTTAGCAATACAATGTCCGTCAATCATTTGTTTCGTCACAAAAATCACAAGTTTAATTTCGGGTATTCCCATCAAAAGCCGCGAGCAACCCTTCCCATTTTCACACCATAAATCACTGAGACGTCAGAACGAGACAACAATAGACAGCGCGGTCGGCATTCTGAAAGCTTTTAATTAAAATGTTAAGAATTTGTATTCTGTATGCTGAGGGCACACGGCCACTGAAAGAAGGCCTCTACTTCTTACGAAAAATCAAGGATCATAATACATTCGCAGAGGTCTATTTACCTGGCTGGTGAGCGCGGAGTATGTGAAGGATATTATATGTTGATGTTAAATCCGCCCGCATTTTTTCCTCGAGCAATGGGCCTCATAATTTAGCAATCTTCTGTGTGCGTGGCCTAAAAGTTTATAATACATACAGTGAAGTTCTGTTTCAAAGGTTAATTGAAATATCTACTCACAAATTTATTGTCTATTTAGTGCTTAGATACTCTATTTATTTTTGAATATAAAAAAAGAAAAACTGCAGACATAAAGCATGACAACATTAGATATTTATTGAGCTGTTGAGAAGTGCGTGTTGAGAGGTCTTGTATTTTTTTTCAGAAATAATTACTTGACAGCCTTTTGTTAAATGTTTAAAAAAATACCCAACGGGTTTAACCTACTAAGTTTAAATACCTTCCTGGCTGCAATTAAGTTCTGAAAACCTAGCCAAGTAAAATTGAACATTCCACACCAAAACGTAATAGCACCGATGAAATAAACGATGAATGTTACCGAGAAACAATTGTAATAAATCAGAAAACATGTGAATCGCAATTTCTCAGAGCGTGCAAAAGTTTTCCAATATTGCCGCGAGAGGCCGCCATGTAAAAACGTGCCAAGATGGCGGCATATCAGCCAATCCACGTGAGTGCCCATTTGACAGTCAAATGCTGATGACAAACAAGACCTGGCAGCCTGGCACTCGATTTAATATTGATTTAGGAAACTTTCGACATTTATCTTATTCAGTGCCGAAATATCTGAGATATGCTGATCACACTTTACAAGCAACTTTGGGGTTAGATAACCTAGATCGAAGTCTCTAACAATTTCTTTACCTCCAGCGTGCTTTTTTCTGAATCAAACATTCTGTTTATCAGAAGATTTTCTATTTACCAGAATTTTTACCCTTTAGATTTATCACTTTGAGTTGAATGATGTATTAGGCTTTCAGGTGTCACAGATTTTCCTCACTATTT
This sequence comes from Acrobasis consociella, assembly GCA_963555685.1. Taxonomy (NCBI): domain Eukaryota; kingdom Metazoa; phylum Arthropoda; class Insecta; order Lepidoptera; family Pyralidae; genus Acrobasis; species Acrobasis consociella. The sequence goes on from OY743122.1 coordinate 11,151,845, forward strand.
TCACGCGTCGTTAGGTACCTAAATAAACACCGGAAAACTGACAAAATATTTTTGCGGGATTCTATAAATCGACTATTTCGCCGAAAGTGTGATATTTGCGCTATTCGGTGGGTAAAAATAAATTTAGTAACGCTACTTTTTGTTTAGGTATCTATAAATCTGCAGATATGTATAAAATCCGTTTTTCATGATTTGCTGTGGCTATTCTCATATCTAGCTACGAGTTAGAAATACCTATCTGCCAAGAAATATGAAGTTCGATCTAAGATCTAATACTCTAATTATCATCCAAAATATACGCATACAAACGCCGGATTGTACAATGTTCATGTCCAAGGTACTCTCTTAGATCTTCGCTCGCTTGTTAGACAATTCCTGCCAAGTATAGTAGGTAACGCAGTTCCGTCGTCAAGTACAGTAATCGAGTCTCCCACAGGTCTTCGATCCATCTAACATCCTGTTCAGATGCTTGAGGACCTCTCCTCCGCATTCGTCAGCAACTCACGTCTACTTCCAGTTGGTATTTAGCATATTTATTCTATGACAAAATACGCAGCTTGGTGACCAGGCTTTACTAGCGCTTTCTGAAGCTAAGCGACACCGGGCGTGGTCCGCACTTGGATAGATGACTACAAGTGGCATAAAAAAATCCGGAGCTCCTCCGTGCGGAAGGCACGTAACGCCGATGGTTTTGGCTGTCAGCATTGTATGGCAGTCGCTAAGCTATGTCAGATGCTTTTAGACAGCTTGCGGCTAAAAACCTGATGTCAGTATTGGCCACTTACACGAAAACCACAACAAAAAATAAGAGACAGATTACCATTTTTAGGAAGCTGCTAAAATGTTAGGTACCTCACGTAATTGGGTAGATGACTGGGTCAAACATAAATTATTCAGTAAAGTTCATAAAATAAAACGTCACAAAATAGTGTTACTTTTCATTGATCACATCCATTTTTAACAAGATTTTAGATTTATTGATGCAGAAAAACTGATATAAAGGGCGCTATTTGACGTCAAAAAAGCATGACGTCACTCTTTTGTATTTCATACATATTCCATAGAAAATGATTGTTTTGACGTTTAGAAAAAAGTGCCTGATTTGACTTGTTGTCATCTAGCGGATTGTGTCTCTGTTGTGAGACTTATACTGATATTCATAAAAATATCTGCACTCTTAAATATATCATACATGTAGTGAGGATATCATCAATTTAAGGAGTGGAGACTTTTTTATGCAATTGACAACAAATAAGTGCTCCTAAAATCAATCAGATGTTCATACCTATATTTATGTTAGTTCAATTATCTAATTTTGGTCCTTAGTTATTAAAATGTACTCGATTAAATAATAATAGTTGGTCTACATGTTCGACATTCGCGAATATTCTAATTCAATCGAATGTGAAATTGTGAAATCATCATTAAGTAATTTTACATTAATTTGACATCGTGAAATTATTTACTGCCTTCGAAGGCGAGACCACTTTGTATGCCAAAGAATCTTTTGTATGCCAATGATTTCTATTAATACAGAAATCTTAAATCCATTCGGCCGTATTTCCATACAAACTTATTCCACTGATTTCTCGCCGGATAGTGCAAGGAGAGCAATGATTTTTTCAAAAAATAAACTTTGGATATATTAGCATGTCCCTATGTTTTCGTTTTTATATTAATTTTATTATTAAAGGAGATACGAACCTCCAAAAACCTAAAAAAATGATAAAATTTTCTACTGTGTTCCAACATCTACCAAACAAATATGACGAGTTTATATTAAAAAAGGAAAACATAGAAACACAGACAAAGCTTTTCTTTAATTTTAAAAGAAAGAATAAATTAAATCGGTTAAGTTTGGGAGGAGAAATCAGGGGAGGACGAAACGTAGATTTTGTGTATTTTTCTTAGGTATAATCGGTCTGAGCTGCAGTTGTCCCTATCACACCCTACGGGGGAAGGTTTGAGGTTGGGGGGTGGTATAAGGTGTATTACACTTTGTGACGTGACACGCAGTAACTTATTTTATCGATATTCTAGTGTTGTTCACGGATATCGATACTCAAACGTAAACTCAAAAATGTTTATTAAATGTAGGATTTTATTTCATGAAGGTAAAAAAGGAACCATCATAGTTTCGCCATGTCTGTCTGTCTGTCTGTGTTATTAGGTTAGCGCCCATACATGTAAAGTGAGAGTCAATTTTCTTTTCTCGAATAACCCATTGTGTGAGATATCGTTGAACAGGTATTTTTTTTAAAACTATTAGGGCTGAGTAGGGTTTACAAATTAAAAAGTTATAGACGACCAACTTATGAAATGTACTCGGAAAAGGAAAATTTCATGCAAATAAAAAACGAATTACGAAACTCTACACTGCGCGTGGCCCCACACGCACTTGGCTAGTTTTATTTCAATATTATTTTAGTACAAAAGCTAAAAACTACTAGTGATTCGGAATGACCACTGCTGGTAAGCAACTATCTGACCGGGCCGGATTCCGGATATAAATAAAATACGAAATACAAAGCTTAGGTAAGTTATTTAGGTATTTATTTAAATTCATTTTACATTGGTACCTTTAAAAAATATCTCTGCTGGAGGACTAGTCACAATATATTTTTATACGTTTGTTTGTTTGTTGCGTGCACCAAGCAAACAAACATATAAAAATATTTTGTGTATCGTGTCTATATATAATCCGGCTGGGAGATTCTCTCATTTCTCATAAGTATATTAATAATAATACAGTTTGTGATAAGGTCCTAACTTTTTTTTCATAATAATTGTTTCACATAATGTTTATTGTTATAATGGTTCTGTAGCCATAGTCATAGTTTATAAAACTGATTTCTTTTCTTTATAAAATGGTTTCTCATAATGGCTTTGTCATATTTCTTCTAGCAATAACCATAGTTTAACATAATGTATTTTGTTCATAATATTCTTAAAGACATATACAACTTCTTCTTTCTTCCCTTATCCTATTATAAGTGGTGTTAACTAAAAGATAATAAGAAAGATAGATAGAAAAAAAGAAGATAATAAAAAAGATAATTTTTAATCTCACAATGTTTTATCCTTTCGGGCATTGTTATAAAGCTTATGAATATTAATTATGATTAAATATGTCAGATGCCTTTAGGCAGCCTGAAAAACCTTACACCAGTGTTGGCCACTTACATTTGGTTGGATATCCAGCAATCCGGCCAAATCACTATCGGTATCGGTTAATAAAAAACGTTTTCTTGACATTTTTTTTATTATTTTATATGAACCTATACTATAAATACAGAGCCGACCCCAAATAGGGATAAGACGAGGAAGATGATGACGATGATGATGGTAAACCTATACTATAATACCATTCATTGACTGATTGACATAGTTGCTTAACATATTCCGGGGTGACAGAGATAATAATTGATATTTACCGTTGTGTAGTGGGTGCTCTACTTATAATATTGCAGACACAGATACATTTTCACGCCTTTATCTCTGACGAGGTGGACAAAGCCCAGGGCCGTACCGAACCCGAAAGTCATGTTTAGCATGATGGTGGGCGTTAAGATGGAAAAAACAAGCAAAATAGTTATGAGTTGCTAGCCACATCGCCTAACATGATTCAGATCTCTTCCATTTCCTTTTCTAGCATGGAAGATAGTCTATTCGGTGGCCAAATCCCTTCCTTTCCTCTCTCTTACCGCTAAATTCCTAGGGATACGATGATTTCAGGTAAAAGGCAATCATAGTAAAAAGTTTCTAATACGGTTTCCATTCTTTGCCACAATACGTCATCTTCAATATTTTTTTCATAAAGTGAGCTTTTAGAGCTCCACAAAATAAAAAAGCAATAATTAATGAATTTTTTCCAATTGTACTTTATTGTCTTTAAATGTGCAGAAGTCATTTTATGTTCTATTCCTCCTTTAGGAGATATCTCAGAAATTTTGTACGGACATTTCACTTCTACAAAAGAATCGTCTCCAACAAGACCATTAGGACTTGCTGCCAAAAACGGTTTTCGTTTTGTCAACGAATAATCCACATTTTGATACCGGCAGTCCCGTTTCTTCAGTGAATTGTTGTATTGCTTTATCTTCCTTTTCTTTTCTATAATTCGTGGCTAAAGTGCCTTGAAATTGGGAATACAACAAAGATTTTAATAGTCATTTTACTGATGTTGTTTTTCGTAGTTTATAATCTCGTCCGAAGTTGGATGCTGTCAGACGTTTACATCTTTCAACTGCCTTCAGGGTATTCTCACTCTGGCCGACAGTGTTTTGTTCGAGCTCATCAAATTTGGTGTCACTTAAGCCCAAAATAAATTGAAAAATTTTTATTCAAATTTTTCAGGTGGCATCTCTGATTCTAAATCTAACTGACCATAATTCTCGTCAGGTCCAGTAATTTTTTTTTCTTTAAATTGGATTGTCTTCGCGGAATACAATTTTTCTTTTGCGAAACCTTTCTGTATTTTCCTTGGAATATATAATATTGGTATATACAATAATATGGTGACATATACATTTCCTAGAAATTGTATACAATTCCTGAATTTAACACATTTCCAATTACATAATTTTAGATATCTCAAAAAACCACTTAGTGATTGAATGCGGTGCGAAACGGATCTGACGTTTAATAGCAAAGTGACATTTTTTTTCTTTAGCGGATAAATATAATCGCTTTTAGTTCCTTATCTTTTCGAAGAAGAAATTCCTTTTCTGTGTACCCATTGTAGGTAAAAAGAGTAATCTGAAATAAAAAGATTGGGTACTTATTAGGTAAAGTAGGAAATGGTCTATGAAATTTTCAAAATTAGTAGGCAAAGATACAGTAAAGAAATTTTTAAAGTGTAGCTGTTGATATTACCACAAGTAATATTGTACAAAAAAACGTTTTTTAACCATAAGAAATTTCTGGCCGGATCCGGCCGGATTGATGGAAATCCGGTCTGATCCGGCCGGATTGGAAAATAGACTGGATAATTTCGCCCGGTCATTAAAGTGTTAGAATATTAGTGCAATATATAGTTTAAACAAGACAAAGATATAGTTTATACAAGTAGTTGCAAGGTTAAAAAAAGGGGAGGGGATATATTCTTCTACATCTTCTACTTTGACATAGATAATGCACTCTGAAATTGATTTTGTAATAAATGAATAATTACTTACGATTTAGGTAGTTATCCTTATGACGATAAAATCTCAAAATCAAATACACAAGCCAAGTCAAAACAGTGAAGCAAAGTACCTAACAAGTCCAGTAATCAATAGCCAGGGTCTTATAAAGAAAGCAGACAAGTAATAGAATATGCAAAACAAAACAAACACTCCGCATACGCCGAAATAAATTTGCCGACTACTGCATCGGCGAGCGAGCCCGGCGGCCGGGAGGGTGCGGGGTGCGAGGGCGGCGCGCCACACACACGCACGCATCATTGACCAGTTTACTCACACATTGACAACTCCGTAGTTCGGACACAGCGCGACAGCAATAGATTTTACAAATACCTATTTTTGAATTCTCTCTACCTTAATGTTTCCTCTTAAGGGAATGGGCTACCTGGGATTCCTTTTAAATAGACTAGCAATCTATCACTGCATCTAGTTCCCGTTTTCTACCTAACGCCGGCTATCTTGTTAAGCGTAGGTGGCCTTCGGCTTTTACTACCCTTAGCCTGACCCTGTCTACCTTGTAATGTATAAAGATATGATATAAGTATGTATGTACAGTACTCGTACAATGAAGTAAAGAAAAATCCTTCTGTTTTTTGTGTATTTTATTTGCTCACATAAACAGAATTTGTAGAGTAACAAATAAATAATTCAATCCTTAAGAGGGAGACATGTGAATTTATTTTTCGTTTGTGTATCGGAATTTCTCTGTCTCGAAGACGTTGGGGATTACCAGGGGTCCATAAAATGCCTCCTAACTAGGTGCAGTAAAGAAAAGGAAAACAAGGGGACAGCATTGTCGTCGGCGAATAAATTATAGATAGTGTAACAAAGTGACTTTATCTTGGATTGTCACCCTAAACCGATGTTTTTATTTGTAATCAGTAGGTAAGAATAGTTCATCTAGTTAAAGCTGTCGGTACTAAGTACCGTGGATACGTAAATCTCTAAATAAAATTTGTCTTATTAGCTTTGTGAAAAGAAATGCAGTACTTAGATCAGTTGTGCTATATTCAGTTCGAATTATGTCAGTCTAACATTGATGGAACCAAATTTATGTCGAGCAATAGAAGTGCCGAACACATTTTATGTCGGTCATAATTCTTTTGGACAACGGATTGTCGCATAAGACGCACAAGTATAGAACATACACATAACAATACACAAGTCTCGAACTTACTTTGGGGCTAGCTCAATCAGTGCAATTTGTCCCTATATATTTATTTATTTAAGTGCAATTTAAAACTTAACACTTCTTCGATCTTCTGTGAGACGATTGGCACGCGCGATGACGTCAAGCCAGCCAGCATTTCTTATGTTTAAACCTTCTGCTGGGTAGTTCAAAAGAATGACTATTATACAACTTTTATATTCGACTGTGTTCATTCGTTTTTAAACCTTGGCCAATTGTGAAATGTAAATTTCTCTGTATGTCACAATTCTATTTCGAACAATATTTTGCACGATCGATTTTTAATCGAAGTATAGAGAATTTAGTACGGAACGCTCGACCCAGCCGACAGATGCAATTTGTTTGCATGCTCTCGACACGGCTGCGATATTGGAAAAGTTCGAGCGCTTAGAACAATATCAATAGGACATTGGGCACGCTTCATATATCGAGTCAACAAAACTACAAGTATTTAAATTATAATCTAACAGAGATAATATTGATACAAAATCTTGTTATCCTTATAGAGTTACAAGTCACATGGTAACGTTTAGCAAGGTACTGTATTGCTTAAGAGGAATCAAATATTGTGCCGGATTGATAGCCCGTAGTCAATTTATAAGAATCCCCACCATGATACTTTTTCTCTTATATTAAATGAAAATACCGATATGACGACGAACCACAAAGTAAGATGAAATCATTAATAACCGAAGCGGTGGTGGCCACTGGCCAAACGGTTTAGGCATTAGCTGTGAGTCTATGAGGCACAAGTTCGATCCTCAATTAACTTTGACAGTAACTTTGAGTTAAAACTCATATACGGTCAATTTCAAAATCACCACCGGAAAATATCATGATTCATGAGTTAACCTGCACTAGATCACTAGTTTGGAATAAAGACGGTTGTTACTAGATGACAGTATATACGTCTTGAATTCTCGAGCTTTTACGTGCTTTGGAAGGCACGTAAAGGCGTGCTGTCATCATTGTATGGCAGTCGTCAGATGCTTTTAGGTAGCTCGATAAATCTGACACCATTGCGTAAGGTATTAACACACTCGATATGAAAAAATGAATAGGTAGCCGCAGATTGCTAACATAGTCTATGCTTACCGTAAAGGATAGTTTGTCTTATATATCGTTTATTTCTATCTTTGCGTGGAGGAGGAGCATGGAAGGCTAAAATTAACTTACTTACTTGCTTACATGTTTTTAATGCGCAAAAAAGCTCAAAATTAAACCAATAGTATTGTTTAATATGTAAATCTCGTTTAACTGCCACCATGTTTGATGTTTTCATTTCGATTCGATCATTGGCGAGCGCCATGTTTATTGATGAGTGTCACTCTGATTGGCAGACGCAATACCTCCATTCGAGAACTTAATTTATCAACGAGAATAATATTAATCGCTAAGTGTAATCAGAAATACCAAAAAGAAATCTCTCTCGCAAAAAAATCACAACGAAGACACGAAAATAATTGTAACTTCGGACCATCAATCAAGAGCGAGCGACCCGAATGGACAAGAGAACACAAAAACATGGGCGAGTGTCCGAACAATAGATGGCGCTGACGAGCCAACGCACATCCCAAGATGGCCGCTGCCTTTTGGCGGGAACCACTGGAGCGCGTAATTGACAAAGGATACGTCTTTGTGATGTTCTTTGAGTCAACGGCTGTCCGACAAAATAATTTAGGAACATATTCCAAAATTACGATATATTTGAACAGTTTCGTATGCCACAAATGCCTTGTTGACCTAAAAATTTGGGTGTTTCCTCGCTAGAAAAGGGACGGCCGTGTATTCAATGTCCAATCTCGGCCAGACAGAGGCTTTCCTGAAACTTAGTTTGTGATTGCACAAGTTTTCTTGTGGAGATTTCTTTGACAAACTCCTGAATTCATTCTTAACTAGAACAACCGCCTCTCTTAACTTTTTATTTGTCCACAAAAACATTTTTACAAAATATTTTGAGTTCATAATACGATAATTGCTGCATTATACGGTATATACCAGTTCGACACAGCATTTCAATAAGTTGGCTCGATATAATATTTAAAAGGAAATATGTGATCAAAATCACATATCAATAGGTACATAAATGTGTATACAGTATTTTGCACGTAGTTACTATAGATAGATAGAATATTCGTAATCCAATTATTTGAATTTCTCTGATTTTCTCCAACATATTCCTAAAAATTGGGCTCAACGAGGCTCTAATAAAATTATAAGTTTATTCCCACTGGTCTTGACTTGATTGCATTGTGCCACTCCGCTGCCCAACAAAAAACCGTTATCTCATAAAATATACGGCTTTGGATTCCCACAAATTGGCTCCCCTTCGATAACCCCGCAAATTATCGTAGGTAGGAGCCGAACAAAGAATTGCATATTGGCATGCATGTCGAAAGGCATACCTAGTATATTTACAAGATAATAGCGACAAAGAATTTAATTTCGAGACGTGAAGAATTGCTGTGTGATTTAGAGACATTTTTGAAATATTCAAAGCGATTCGCTCGTATTTTCGGTTTGTGGAATATGAATGCATATGATTATAGTCATTCTCGTAAATTGACAATTTAATAGGATAATAATTAAATAGTCTTATTAGCTAGTAAGGCTTTGGTTTGCCTAAATGGTTTCTGAATTGTTAAAACTAGGCTCTAAAATTCTGGCGCAAATTTTACTCCGTTTTCTATGGCTTTTACTGACACTCAAAACTATGTTACTTATTTATTTTCAGTTAAGCATAAATTAAAATCAATGTAAATTACCAGAACTACTTACAAAATTATGCTATAAAGCAACCTGTATCGTAATATTAATTCAAATTAAAGTCCCGAGGAGTCGTAAAGTTTGTCTGTTAAATCTCAAAAACATTATGTAAGGCGCACCGGCTATTCCTCGCGTTATAATTGGCAAAGTTACATCATAATTTCTTTATGAAATTCCCGCCAAATACCTTAATTAAGGGTTGAGGACTTTCGCAATTACCCGCAGGTATGCTCGATAGAGATGCCCTTGTAACTGTCTCCTTTGGAACTTTATAGGTATATCTTTCACCGAATTAAGTATATTAACCGGCCAAGTGCGCGTCGATTCGTGTGCGAGTACCTAATGAGGTATCTAACTATAATGCCTAATGAGTATCTAACAATAAAAAATCACGATTGTTGTATGAGAGCCCCACTTAAATATTTATTTTATTCTGTTTTTAGTGGCAATCGAAATACATCATGTGAAAATTTCAAGTATCTAGCTATCACGGTTCATGAGGTACAGCCTAGTGACCGACAATTGGACAGACAGATGGACAGCGGAGTCTTAGTAATAGGGTCCCTTTGGGTACGGAACACTGAAAAAGAGGTTTGGACAAAGGATTTTCGTAACACTATATAGATACTTTTGATAGATGGCGTCAAAAAAAAATCATAACTTAATAGTGCGGTATAGTTTAGATATATTATTACATCATAAGTACGATGTTTTTGTTTAGGCGGTAAACAAATTTGTTCATCTTATATCTCCTTCATTATATAAGTACTAATACAATTAATCAAACCTTACTTGCTAGTGCCGTACATGGCTACATATAGGATTGATCAAATAAGTGCTCTACGTGTTTTCTCGTAAATCAACAATTATTTGCTTCTTTTTGTCGGTGATAAGCCAGACATTTCGGTTTAGGACTTTGTTAAATAAATAAAAACAAAAAAGCCTTTTATTTCTAAATTGTTCGTGTTGTTACGTGTTTTTTTTTTTTTGTTGCAAAAAATCAATGGGCTTAGTCAAATAAACAATCTCAATTATAAGATGGTTAAAATGAATAGTTTTGTTAAAGAAGTAACAAGTTTTCTAGTCTTGTTTTACAAAGCTTTACTAAACAAAGCTTATCAACATTAATGAGACCTCTCCAACCCGTCTGGCCAGCGTGGATAGTGTAGGCCAACTCCTCTGGCTGCTCTGTCCAAGTATGGCTCTGGTAGAACACAGAGGGTCATGCTCCTGCAGTGGAAACAGGAAGAATGATGATGACGACTAGGTAGGAAAACGAGTATAGGGATATCCCGATGAAACTCTTCTTTAATGTTATATTTTTTTGGTTACTACTTCTTCTTATCGTGTGTGTTAGTGACTAACACTAGTGTCAGAGTTTTTAAACCGACTTAAAGGCCTCTGACATGGTTTTAGGTAACGACCAATGTCAAAGACAGTGACCGTGACCGACGGCTTAACGTGCCCTCCGAAGCACGGATCTTCTTACTTATCAGACAATCAGGTGATCAGCCTGCAATGTCCTAACCAAACTAGGACAACAACGCAAAGTCGTTGCCCCCGCCGGGAATCGAACCCGCGACCTCCGGGTATGAGCCGAACGCTCTAACCACTACATCACGGAGGCAGTTAATGGTTACTACTAAAACAAGCGAAACCAGGCTTACGGTCTACCTGAAATTCCATTAATCGCCCTTAAGTTCAACTTTTACTTACTAATTTAATAGTTTACCTAACTTTGGGAAATCATTACCGATATAAGTTCGTAAAATTAAGCAGTTAATTTGAGTTATGGCTGACTTACTTTGCAAATTACTTGGAGTTGTTGTAGACATCTTTATCTCTCTAACCTTAGTGATTTCTGAGTCGTAGTTTTTTTTTAGAGGTAGTACTTTTTCTGCCATATTCAACTTTCTACTATACATTGTAAGTAGTAAATGTCAACACTTGCAATTATAAAACGAGCTTTACTTAGGACCTCAATAATTTAATCATTATGTATGAAGTAGATAATAGCTACTGAGAAAATCCTACTAATATTATAAACGCAAAAGTTTGTAAGTATGGATGGATGGATGTTTGTTACCCTTTACGCGCAAACGGCTATACCAATATTGATAAAATTTGGTATGCAGGAAGCTGACACGCTGGCACTGAGCAGCTAGTGAATTAATGAATATAAGTGATACGTCACTATTTAGTTGCTGCGGCAAAGCAAACATTTAATTCTACTGTTTTAAAAGTGCTACGCTTTTAGCCACAGCATATGCAGCAACAACATCATCTACAAACGTAGCGTACTTTAGCATGATAATATAAGTTATTTAATTTTTACCATTTTTACCACGATTACCAACCCGCTTGCCTAGCGTATAGATTATTGGCAAAACCTCTCTTTATTGGAAGACGCCCTTAGTCCTGTAAAGGACTGAAACAAGCTTTAAACAAAAGTTATAAGTATTCGCAAATTAGCACCTCCTTCATTTCCAGCAGCTATATTGACGTTAATCCGAAAAATATTGGAAAGTTAGTCCGCCGTTTACATTTTAAAAGCCGGTAAATTCGAGTGGCGACAAAAAGCGCCGGTAAACTTTGAATACTTTACAAACCACGAGCGTTGCGACGACCACATAATCTAGACCCGTTATGGACCACTTAGCGCTAAGTTTTAGTCTGTTTTCGACCACAAAATGTAGGTAGGAAGGTTCATTTTGTGCCGGCAGTGGTCTTGTTATCCGAATGTTTGTTTGTGGTTGGAATCGTGCAAAGTTGGTTCGTTGGTTCACGTGGAGTTTGCAATGACTGTTGGTGTTGGTCTTCAGTCCGTTTGTTGCGAATAACTGAGGATTTGTCCGTCTGCTTAATTGGCTTGAAAATTTTATTGTGTTCCCTGCATCCATATTTATTCATGCTAATTGTCTGCCCTAGATGCGCCATTACACATTCGGTGATGTCACTTACGTCTTTAACTCATGTCAGAGCTATGCTCTTGTTGGTGTAGTAAGTATGAGTTCTTTTTCACTTGTCATTCTCGTCCGCCAGTTGTTTTTTCTGTACGTTACGACATTTACCTACGAGTATATTTTATCGTATATGCCCTGTGTCAATAAAATTGAATACGGTTGGAGTATATCATTTTTTGATCATTAACCAAGTTTTCTTAGGTAATGTGATGGTCTTTTTTGCGTGCAATTTCAGTGTCCTAAAGTCTTCATTGATGTTTTGTTTTAGTAACCAGCAGTTTACGAAAAGAGACACGGTAAAACTACTGTCTATAAAAAAATCAATACGGACCGGGTTCAACGGCGTAACCTAACACTTTAATTTATTTATTTATTTATAAAAACTTTATTGATCCACAATATACAATTATTTACAATTGGCGGACTTAACGCTAAAAGCGTTCTCTCCCAGTCAACCATAAGGATAAACAGAGATATGGTAGCGACGCAAAAATTACTTAAATAAAAAACACATAGATACCTTGTAAATATACCTACACTTATAACATACATACACATATACATACATATTCATATACATGCATATTCATATACATACATATTCATATACATACATAAACATTCATACATTCTATTATACATATACAAACAACGAATTCGAATTATTCGGAGCAGTCTCCCACGAACATCAATAAGTAGAGTCTAAAACACCCGGCTATCTATTAATTTTAAATATGACGAAACGTTCGTTCACACCTTGATCTGTTTGTTTCAGGAATGTGGTGTATAACCTCAGCCTCACAGACCTGACGGAGCAGCGCCGGCTAGTGTGGTACTCTCCAGAAAATGACGTCAGGATGTGCGTCGTCAAAGGAAAAGACGAGGTTAGTATTCGCAGATATTTCGCTTATAGTATTCAGTACAGTATTCATTATCATTTCAGCCGTAATATGTCTACTGGATTCCCACAAGAATTTTTAAGTGACGAATATTAGAAACTGCGTTATCCAGCGCTTTCCTGTAACTTAGCTCTTGCGCAGGTCGTCCGACCACCTTATATGTGGATTTTGTATGCAGTAGTTACGAGATCGCCATTCGAGAACCTTGTGACTCATTGGACCATCAGTTTGTCACTTACATAGCTCAGCGGAATAGAACATGAAAAAGATAGCTATTTGCCTTGACTTATACAACGTGGAAGGGACATACCCATAATAAATCGAACCACGGGCTATACTAGACCACTATAGTATAATAAAATTAAAATAACACTCAAAAACTTTTAAAAAATCGGCATTGTCATACAACAGTGAGCAGCCGCAAGGGCCATTTGTATGGGAATGTCGATTATATTACAGATTATAGCATTATAGAGCCTGTGGTTCGACTTATTACGGGTCTGTCCCTTCCACGTCGTATACTACTGGTGGTTAAAAGTGGTCAAATTCTATCACTACTAAACTTTTCGTCCTTCATAGATCCATCTAACGACTATTTAGTCTTTAGTACATGTCTAAGACGACTATAATTCAGCTTTTCACTCTGCTAAAGCAAACAGAAAATTAATCTACTGTGCAATATTATATTCCCTTACTTCCAGCTAATTAAAGCAATACGATTTAGACGGCGAAGATTTTAAAACGAAGCAGTGAAACTGCGCCCGGAGTGCAATATAATAGTTAGCGTACCTGGCGCCATCTTGCGGGGTATAATTGAATTTAGAACAAGTCGGTCGCGTATGAAACGAGGCCGTATTCCGCTAAACGTCTCTCTACCGAATGCCGGCAAATTAAAACGTCAATCGAGCTGAAATTCGGCTCCAAGTTCTCTACGCTCGGGACGTAACCTTATTTCAGTTTGGCATAATGAAGAAACTCCTGGCTGCGGAGTCTGAATGCAGTTCTTTGAAATTCATATGCGCCGGTTCTATGCATATGAAGATTCCAATTGAATACGGACTGAATACTTGACGTAGGTACGTAGCAACCGGCTTTTTATAGTAATCTGTCTAGAAATCCAAAAAAAGTCAGATTTAGGCGGGGCCGTGGACTAACAATGAATTAAGAAATATCAAACAAATAATTTAAAAAAGTGTGAGGTATCCTGCGAAAAGGAACAATAATGATATCGTTTCTTCTCAACTCAAACTTAATAAGATAGATTCATGCGAATATTGTTGGCTCATTTTGCCCTTTTTCTGCCTGAATTTCCCATATCCATCGCTGATTTGTATGGGAAGCCATACCTTTTTCATTTTTTGTTAATTGCTTTTATGAAAAGTAGCCTTGCTCCAAAAATTGGGCTGATGGTAAACGTATTAATGCTCTTCGAAACAAAGCATTTATAATTCTTTAATCAAGGACTTCATTAATTAAGTTGCTAAACAATACGCGGTAATGGAATCTAAGTAATTAAGTTTATGACACGCTATACTGAATGTCTTGAAATGAATTATTTTTTACTTGAAATGAAATGTATTTCAGCCGCTATTTAAAATAAGAAAATATTCGCGAGCTGTTTACGTAAGTTAAAATTCTTGTAGTTCTTCAGAGAAATTACTTGAGGCCGATATTATTTGTATTTATAGCTATAAATAACCTTTTTATATGAGTTTTTACTAACTACGCACTTTGTAACAGATAATTATGTACGATTTGTTGGTATTTAGTACATATTAGCGTTATATGTGATTGCTAAACTATTTTTATACATTCCGTTGTATCGTGGCCTAAGTCTGAGCATTCGGGTCTTCTTAGAAGAACGTCCTGAGCATAAATATACTAACTAGGAACAAGTTATTAGCTTTATTATGAGTAACAATTGCAAAAAATCTCGGTTATGAAGAAAGCAGCGTTTCAAGGTTTAGATATACTTTAGTAGTATCTAGGAGTAAGTCTGGGCACGACCGGATAGGTATACTTAGGGCGAGAACGTGCCGGTACTCCCGGTACAATTGGAGCATGAATACCCGAGCGTCCCCGAAGTAGAGTAATCAAAGCTTTTATATATCTAGCTAGTAGTATAAATATAAGTAACTACATACTCGAGCGTCTTAGAGTAAAACAATTAAAGAGTTATACTACCTAGCCTTAAGCTTTATTATACGTGCCTACTCTATGCGTTATATACAACAATCATGTAGATTATAATTTATCAACACTAAAATTGATACCCTCCTCTTTGTTTATAGTCGGTTAAAAACGATATTATTATTACATAAGCAGCGTTTGAAGCTTCAGATATACTGTATCTAGGACGAAGTCGGGGCACGTCCGGGTCTGCTTAGGGCGGGAACGTCCCGGTACAATTGGAGCATAAATACCCAAGCGTCTTAGAGTAAAGCAATTAAAGAGTATACGACCTAGCCATAAGCTTTATTATACGTGCCTAACTCCATACGTTATATACAATCTTGTAGATAATAATGTTTCAAATTTAAAAACCGACTTCACTCGCCTCTATTGGCCCCAAATCACACAAGCGATTTTGATAAAATATCTATGGGACCACCTGAAAAGTATGTCATTTTAATTTTCCAAATCAGTCCAGGCGTCGAATAATCTCTCGATCTCTCTTCCTTTTCGGATGTCAGTTAAAAACGGTAATATTATTACATAAGCAGCATTTGAAGCTTCAGATATACTGTATCTAGGACGAAGTCTCGGCACGTCCGGGTCTGCTTAGGGCGAGAACGTCCCGGTACAATTGGAGCATGAATACCCGAGCGTCCCCGGAGAAGAGCAATCAACTGCGATGCTCTAGCCACTAGTACAACTTCTCGCTTTTAGGTTTATAGGTATTTGTATTATAACTGACTACTAGACGATGTAACACAACATTTCATATATATTTGTGACCGAATTTCTCCGAGTCTACCTGAGGAATCTGACGTTTTTATGTATGTTTGTTCGACGATCATTGAAGTAGTTTAGATCGGAGCTTCATGGCGTGTAAAATAAAATGTACTATATACACTTCGATGAATAGTTGTTCGATACTTGTCAATTTACCGGATAGACGGACTAAAAAAGCATCGGGAGCGTATTTTACTTTTTCTTATTAGATCATTTTTAACCCAGTACCAAAAAAGGAGGTTATCAAATCGTCAGAATCTTTTTTTATGTTTGTTCAACGATTTTTCAAAGACGCCTGGACAAATTTGGAAAATCGGTCTAAAAGGGCATACTTCTAAAGTGGCATACTATTAGGTGGCATACTGTCACGTAGAAATTTTATCAAAATCGGTTGTGAAAATTGGGGGTGAAGTCGGTTTTTAGTTTTGAAGAATTATATAGTGTAAAGTACACGTAGTCATACTATACACGAACAACACCGTTACAAAACAGTAGTATTGCACTAACACTGCAAAAGCGGAAGATTGCGGACTACCTTATAGCCACCTTTTATTTGGACATCTTGGGCAGTCCGGTCCGGACGGTAAATAGCTCCGGAATACGGTCCGGTATTCCGGACGGATGGCCAAGGAACGTGTCACAAGCGAATTGTGAATTCCATTCTATAATCTCACTAAATGGATATAAGAGGATTGTGTAACTGTAAATTTCCATACAAAAAGCGATAACGTTTCCCCCCTGAAACACACACAGGCCAATTTTGATATTTTTTATATAGCGCCGTACGTCTTTATTTTATAGAAATATTGCTTACAACAAAAGTTATTAACATCTCATTATCCATATTTTTTAATAAAAAAAAATATGGGTCGGAAGGCAGAGCGGCGTGAAACAGATATAATTTTTGCAAATCGCGACGCGTATCGGCACTACACAATCCTCTTCTTCATTCGTTGAATTGGTGTGTACGCCTTTGCCGCGCCATAAAGACCGCGCTTTTAAAAAAATCTGATGCAGCTTTGTCAACAATAAATTACTTAGTACCGTGGTACATTATAGCTCATTGATTAATTTTAGAATATTCATTCATTAATTATTAATTCATTTATTAATCGCTAACATGTTGCATAGGATGACAAATATTATATAAAAAATTGCGGCAGAGAATAAGTCACAAAATAATTTACCGTAGTAATAATGTACCATTTCACTTAGTATTGATAATAATCCATTTGGATTTCATTTTTAGATTTATTAATGTAAAAAAACTGATATTACGGGTACACCATGACGTCACGGTTCGCTATTTCATACAAATACCATAGAAAATATTTGTTCTAAAAAAAAGAATCTAATTCTGAGCCAGACATCGTAAAATTATAAGGGTAAGGAACCCTTTACTAAGGAACCCTTAAAAGCACAAGAAACACCGAAATAATCGCACTTATACTACTCACAATTCTACTCGTTTCTCGTAGACGTTGCTACACACTAGCGTAGCACTTTGCTACGAGCTACAAGGAATATAATGTTTCACTACAAGTTTCGGCTTTCACGTGTGTCAATTTTCTAAAGCAGAAAGTTTCTTTAAACTGTCGGAAATATGAGATTATAATAAGAGGAATAATATGAGAACTTAAAATGTACAAGCTTGTCTTTCCGCGCAGATCATAGAACCCGATGGAGGGAATGGGTAAAAAATGCGAATGATTTAAATAGGCCATGCTAGCAACGCATCACTATTTTGATTCCTTTTTCTAGCTTCTCGCCCACCATCGCGGTAAAAGTGATTGAGTCTTGCGGCCCTGGGCTCTACTGCCTAGAACCTCAAGTACTGTCTGCCCTTTTAGGTATAAAGATGATAGGGTAGGGTACACGTAATCACACAGATTGAGCTAGCCCCAAAGTAAGTTCAAGACTTATGGATACTATAGGTATATTAAAATAACAGACACATATATAGATAATTTATCTAAGACTGACAATCAGAAAAAGGTCATTTTACATTTTAACCTAACCGGGGATGAATCCCACGTACTCCAGTGGGACATCGTGGCATAATGACCACTAAGTCACAAAGGTAAGTATTATATATACTTGTCTTATTTTATTTTGTTAACATAGAACGTTTATATTTTCATTTCCATTTGTAGAAGCACTATCTACGAGTACCTGAATTGTGGACAATGCGATTGCAGCTGACAGGGCAGTGTCCACTGAGAATTACTGCGAATAGCCATTAGCTAGTACCTTCGTGTTTTCGTCGAACCGACGTTCGATCGGACCCTGAGAACCAAACAGTCTTATATGAACGCTAGAGTAAAGAACTTGGCAAATTAAAAAATCCGACAACGATTTTCGTCAAATGTAAATAAAAACTCGTTTAAAAGTCATCTGGGGCTAACGCTTGAAATAGATTCTAGGAAATACGTTGTTCCGTTTATCAGCACTAGATGGCCTCTTAAGGTTTGCAAATGAAAGTAAAACGCGCTAGTTTTTTTTTTATAATTCATGACCTAGGTATACGATTCCAAATAACGATTTAGTTAGAAATCGGTTCTGCAATTCATAAATGATGAGGAGTGAACGCTTGAAAGTCGGGTGTTTTTTAATTTTTATTATTTGTTTGGCGATTAAGACCTGCTTTGAGTAAAGGAAAACGTGGTGATGATACCGAAATGGAGAAGACATGGCAAATAAGACTCTATTATCTCTGCTAAAACTTGTAATTATGTGTCTCTTTCATCCAATAATACCGACAAGAGTTTCAATTTGGCTCTTAAATGTAGAAGTCAAGAAGACGTTTATACCCATACATATACTTGTGTGAATTCAGGGCCGTCCGTAATGAAATGGCCGTTCCTTATTAAACCCTACACAGCCATCTTTAAGTCATTAATCCGAACAATGGAGGCAGTGCGTAATGCAGATTATGGCGGTTAGGTGGCCGTCGTCAGTCAACACGTGTCACACAATGGCAGTCAGATTACGAAGATTAAGATGCCAGCGCCTTAGTATTAATCTGGAATTGGGGTAGACAGCAAAAATATGCATTCAAATCAGACAAATCCATGATACTGGACTAGTTTTCATAAAAATAATTTATAAAGAGCGATTATCGTTATTCAAAACTAAAAACCGACTTCACCCGCAAACTACAAAATCAATTTTGATAACATTTCTATAGGATCACCTGACAAGTATAAGTAAGTTAAAAACAAAAAAATAATTTTCTCGTCTAGGCGTCTTCGAATTATTGCTGAACATCGTGAAAAAAAAGATCGTGACGAATTAATAACCTCCTCCTTTTTGGAATTCGGTTACAAACCTTTATTATCTCTGCCAAAAAATAATCATTTTGTGCGTTTTTCCACGCAACACAGTGACATATCCGTTCCTTTACCGCCAATACCAGACACAATAGTAAGACAATGAACGTGGACATTTATTAATGTCGTGCGGGTCTTTACCAGATATACAAGAGCTTGGCTCTTAATCTGTTTGAAAGGTATTCTTGACAAATTGTCCCGTAGAAATTTAATCGAAATCGATTGTGTAGTTTCACGGTGAAATTAGTTTTGAAAAATTATTGCCATTGTCTTCTCCATTTCGCACACCAGTAAACTTAACAGTCAGTGAAATTAATAACCAAAACTGAATTGTAATAGGCTTTTAAATATCTCTTTTTATGTTTGATAGCTGAAAGTAATTGTATTACAATCAATAACTATCTAGACAGACACTTGATATAACTTTGAATAAATTTTGTAATAAAATCAACAAAGCTAACGGAGCCTGACAAGTCTTGCTATAAATAAGCGTGAATTTAATATTTTGAAGTTTAGAAGTCAAATGGGTTGTGCTGTGCACTTTGATATTGTTTATGAACGAAACCGTATTAGATAACTTTGACTCAAATAACCTATAATTTTCAGTTAAGTTCATTGCCTATATATTTTTTTAATATATAGGGACAAATTACTGATTGAGCGCGCCCCAAAGTAAGTTCGAGACTTGTGTTATGGGATACTAACTCAACGATACTATATTTTATAACAAATACATATATAGATAAACATTCAAGACCCGGGACAATTTAAAAAAGGCCATTTCATTGATTTTAGTAAGAGAGAATGAAGTAATTGGTTCACTTAAATTAAAATAACATACAATTATTATTAACGTTCATTGCCTATTTAATTGATTTTAGTAAGAAAGAATGAGCTTACTGTCTATAGTGTATATTATGCATATATACTTACTATTATTGTCTAACTGCACCTTATGCAGCAAAACAACTACTGATACAGTAGAATAATCGGAGGAATAATTGGCAAAAAAATTATAACCTAGGGAAGTTAAAATATTTTGCCCATTTGGCTTCATAAAGAGAAATAAAATTTAAATTACTTATAATTAATAAAATTGCACCAAAAAACAGACAAACTGATAAAGCGTTTTTACATTCTGGCTTATCCCTTCGCTTGCCAACGGGGTCATTGCGCCCAAGTCGATCGTTAATATTGTTTTTTATTCCTCAACAGTTGACGGGTTAAGTCTAAAATGAAACCATTCTTAATAATGCCTAGACAGAATGCAATAGGCATGACGAATGGAAAAATATTATTGGTCCATCGGTTAGGTTATTAAAAAATATTGTACACGTATTTTTTCTTTTCTCTGAGAAACCATAAATAATAAACAAAGATACAGCGCATTGAAATTTCGCATGATGTCACGGCTGGATACGATTTTTACTTAGCGGTAACGTCGCAAGACTCGCAAGCACTCCGAAACTTTGACGCTCCGTATCTTTGTGGATTTTTACTTTTTTAGTAAACTGAAAAATACGGGTCCATTATTTTTGGATAATCTTAAAGACGGACTAATTGCAATCATATTTTTCGGACCCTGTCGTCACCCCTATTATAAGTTTTATCGTAGACTACTACAAATAAAAACATTCAAAATATTAGTATTGGCTGTATTTTATTATATTCTTGTACTGATACTAGCGCAATGTGGAAGGTAATCTCATCGTTCTGTAGGTTGGAGTATCATCTAACACGAAGCAATTTGGCATATGTACATTGCACATGTATGTAAGATAAGATTGCATTAGCAATGCGTGCTGTAGGTAATCCTATTCTACAGTGGGCTTCGGAGACCGATGGGCTACGCTTACACGTCTCGTCTTAGTCTGAGTTATGAGAGGGTTAATTTATGCGTGTAATTTTGGCGGTAAATTATCAGCTTTGGCTGTCGTAAAAGATAAGGTTAGCCTTCACTTAGCGTAGGTTCAATACTTACTGAAGCTTTCGTCGTTTTGGTAGATGTTTTCTTTACATTAATATTACCCGAAAATCATATCAACTTCAAGTAAGTATGACAAAACTTATTTTTTCAGAAAATAATAATTTTGATTTAGAACAATTATGTGATATGATTATATAAATTTAAAAATATACAAAAACTTTTCTATATCCCACCAATAACATAAATTCAAAATCCAACAAAAGAATATGTTCTGGCTGTTTAAACCACTATTGAAATTTTGGATTCAAGATAAGCTCTACTCTCCATCGTGTTTGTGACCTACCCCTTTAGGTTATCTTCTCTTCAGGATGCTATTTAGAGGTCCGCTTATGCTGGACACAAGCCCAGAGGTAGAACAAAAAATTTCAATGACCTGAAAGCTATTTTTGTTATAATATCGTGGGAGCTA
Source organism: Acrobasis consociella (assembly GCA_963555685.1). Classification (NCBI taxonomy): domain Eukaryota; kingdom Metazoa; phylum Arthropoda; class Insecta; order Lepidoptera; family Pyralidae; genus Acrobasis; species Acrobasis consociella. The sequence continues at coordinate 11,173,525 of OY743122.1, forward strand.
TTTTATAAAAATTATACGATATGGTTTGTAATTATGAAAGATCATACGATTTTTGTTACCTCAGTTAAACCGCTATCTACCTGACGAAATCTAGGTACATACGCCCGATGTAAAGGTACCGCGCCCAGCAACCCCTCCGATTCACTGAACCGATACCGATACCCATAACATGCCTACCCATCACCATATAAACACATTTCTCTTCCTTATCACTAGATGGCGCTTTATAGTAATAATTAAAATATTAAAACATTTTAATCCTGTTATTTAAATAAAGTGGTACTCTAATTAATTAATTATGACTTATATAAAATTCTATAAATATTTTCAAAGCATATTCAATACTTCCTTTATCGCTTTTTTGCTAGTCGTGTGTGCTGCCATCTCTGTGTGCCTTCCTCCGCAACTTCAGTATTGCCTACTTACAAGTTTCTGTGGTATTGGGTATCTGTTACGATAGTAATTATATTATCTTGTCCCATACCAATTTAACGATCAAAATATGCAGTTTCGCGACTATTCCCTCCTCATTCTCCGTCAGGGTTGTGTGTGTTCTCGCATTTTTTCTATTTTTTTGGAAAAACATAGATTTTCGGGAAATTGATTAGGTACTTACTTGGAGAAAACAAAAATATATTTAGAAGTGTTTAAAAACTCAAACTTGATTTGTCATAAATCCCTGCCGTTTGGAAGATCCTGAATTTTCTCTCGAATAGAAGGTATTTTCTCATGACTTTATTTTAAATTCCACAGCTACACCAAGTAATATCCTGGTGAGAAAATACACTGAATAAATTAATATCAGTTCTGGTTATTTTCGATGCGATGAGCTAATTCGATCGGGAAAATTTAAGAATGTTTTGCAGACCTCGCTGCACTCACATGCAGTAGCACGGAAAACTTCCACGTAAGAAAGCCAAAAGGCCACTGACAGCCGAAAAAAAACACGAAATCTCGATATCTTCGCTCGCTTGCTTGAAAAATTCGTTTGTCTAGAATAGACAGTGGCTCGAACGTTTTTGGCTAGATCTAATTGATAAATGTTTTTGCTCGTTAACTGGAACAAAGGATGTATACTGTCTGAGTTGTACGAGTACGTAGCTTTCAAAGGAAATACTTTTTCAGTCCGGCAGATTTATACGGAGAAAAACAAAAACTTGATTATATTAGTGATAACTCGCTAAAGCTAGAAAGCTACTAGACACAGGTAGGTAGCAATACTCCTTGTAGACTGAACGAGAAAAGTAAGCTTCGAGAATTTTGCAAAATGCTTTGGTTGTGAGTTTATTAGTCTTTCGTTGCAATATTATAAATGCTACGATATTTGCAAATTTCAACATGTTTACATACTTAGAACACCGCAAAATATTAGAATTAGGATTCCTAAGATTCTGAAACAACTTTCCGAAAAAAACATTAAATTTATATTAGAACGATATTTTTCAGAAAACATTAATAAATATTTAACCTTTAACTATAGACGTGGTTGCCCAACTAAATATCATCATATCATAAAATACATCAATAATATTTTAAGTTGGGTAGATATATATTTGTTAAATCTATGAGTAAGTACGATAAGATACGATTGTGTTTTAGAACTTACATCGTACGTGGAATAACTTCTACACAATTCACTACAAACCGTAGTGGTTTATGTAAATGCCTTATAATGTTCTGTTGTACCTATTTTTTTTTGTAATAAATAAAAATCAAATATATTTCTATAAACTACTGAGGTTTGTAGTGAAATGCTTTAAAAGTTATTCTAAGTACAGTGTAAGTTCTAAAACACAATCATAAATTATCTGACTCATAGATGTAACAAATACCTACCCAACTTAAAAGTCCGCCTTTATAATTCTATCTTATTATTTTATTTTATTTTGTATTTCCTTTTGTTTATGGTGCAATAAAGAGTATTGTATTGTATTGTATGGACGTAGTATTTTATTCATCATGATTTTCTGATGATTACCTATGATGATTTTTTTATCAAAAATCCTAACATTGTACTTATCTATTACAGGAAAGCTGTCAGAACTACATCCGAGTGCTGGTTTCCCTCGGCTCCGGCCGCCTCCTGGTCTGCGGCACGAACAGCTTCCGACCCTTCTGCCGGGAGTACAGCGTGCAGAGGGATTCATACCAGATGGAGCGCGAGAGGTCCGGACAAGCGGTCTGCCCGTATGATCCTGAGCATAACTCCACTGCTGTTTACGCGGGTAAGTTTGAAATGAGATTCTGGTATCCTTCTGGCTCTATTGAAAGGATTAGATAGGATAACTAACTTTAAACTAAAAAGTCTAGAACTTAAAAACTTAAAGTATATTTACAACTCTCCATCCAGAGTTCACAGAATACATATGTACTCGTAAATAAAACTTATATTATTATCGGCTTAGCGTAAACTTGCTAACTACTGATGCATTGCACGACTGAATCATCTTCATCATCAAAGCCACAGGATGTCAAAAAAAGAAGTATGAAAGTACGCTTGACCCTAACATTTTTTGAGAAGAACTCTACCTCAACGCCCCGCATATGAGGCGTGCAAAACTATACCTCTTATTTGGATTCGGTGACATCTTATGCGAATGTATATAAGTTCTAACTAAATATACTGAAACTTTTATAAAAGTGAATTCAGTCCGTAATAGTGAGCAACTTTCCCAAAGGAACATATGTCGAAATATAAAAAATATTTTTTTGACTTTCTGTACAAACTAGGATCAAATGATCGGTCAACTTGTATGGGAGGTCAAAAATTACTTTTCATATTTCGATACGTGTTCCTTTGGAAAAGTTGTTCAGTATCATGGACTGAATTCACCCGTAAAATAATTTCAGTATATTTTGTTAGACTCGAGAACTTATTATTCATGGTATGGATCTTTATTGACATTACTTAAATTATACTTACATTAAACTAAAAAACTAAAAACGAAATATAACTAAGTATTAATAAAAACTAAACTTTATATAATTACAATAAAAAGCATCAAATTATATAAAAAATTGAGCCTAGATCGCCTTATTGTATGCCTTGTTTCTTTATCGAATTTTGCGATGTTTGATTCAGATTGATTCCATCACATCACGCTAAGCGTGGCCTCTGGACTCTGTCTAACCCTTCAATGATAAAGCCATGACTATATATCTGTATCATCCTAAAACAAAATCCTGGTCGCTGATTCTGTAATAGGTACTCTATTTGCTCAAGACATAAAATTAAGTGATCCTAAACTTGCAACCCTTTTACTTAATACTGATGCACACAATTAAGTCTGGCTTAAACCCAGCTGTAAATAATGAAGTTTCAACTAAGTTTAGCGTCGACTAATTTCAGGAGATATCACTTTATACTTTGGAGACTTACAAGGAAATTATCTTAGTAATACTACTCTTTTCTATTTATACCAGTTGTTTTGTTTACAGATACTCGTAAATAAGATTGGTATGCGCTTCCCGGTTTTATCTGACTTCAAAATAGGAGGAGGATATAATTCGAATGTATTTTTTAAAGTGTGTTTCCTGATTACTCAAGAACTCCTGGACCGATTTGGAAAATTCTGTTTTTGTTTGAAAAGGCATATTTCAGGTGTCGCTCAGGTGGTTTCATAGAAATTTAATCAAAATCGTTTGTGTAATTTGGTGAAAAGTTTTAGAAAAAGATAAAGGTTTTTTGTTTCAAAAACCATATCTTCTCCAATGACCGACAAGCTGAATTTGATAGAATTTTTTGTATAGGCGTTCAGTTTGTAAAAGTTGTTAGGTTTAATGTTTTAAGTCTAACAAGCTAACCATGGATCAAAAAACTTTGATTCATTCGATATCCTTATATGTGATTCTTCTACATAACTACTATATTATTACCTCTGTGATAACTACATACAAATAACTCGGTAACTACAGTTTATTAACTAAACTACCCTGCAATCGCTTAATCCAATTAATGGTATCACGTATTGACGCACACAGGTATAACATGTCCAGTGAGCATTAATTTACTAAAGCTGCACACTGGAGCTTTTTAACCGCCGACAAAAAGAGGGGTGTTATATGTTTGACGCTGTATGTCTGTCTATTTGTCTGTGGCATCGTAGCGCTCAAACGGGTGGACCAATGACGATAGTTTTTTTTACTTAGATGTGAAGAAGTTCCTAATGATCTTAGCTGTTTGATAAAAATCGGTTCGGCCGTTTAAGTTATTGGGGGTTAAGGCTTAAAGATCGGGGTTCTTGTAGTTTGGCTGGCAAATAATAGATGACGCTACGGATATTAGTTCTACTATTTAGTTCCTCCGCTCATCATAGATTGTTAAAAAGTATAGCATACGCATTCTTTCTTTTCTTTGATAAGCAAATAATGTAGAAGATTTCGTCAAGTCGAAGTCAAGAACAGCTAAGATTTTTACTTGTTTGCTAAACGAAAAAAATAAGGGTCCTTTATTATTGGATAGTCTAGTTGACGGACTAAATAAAGTAAGATAATTTTTACCTAGTCTACATCCGTATTGTAAAACATTGTAAAGTTAAAATTCTAGACTCTACATTTTATGGCGATGGTTATTTAGCAAAACAACTCACAATTTAAATTATATTTCAAATTTATTGCTTAGCCCAATATAAAATTAAAGTTTTGTGCCCTTTCGTAATCGAAAGGGCCCAGTGTGCGCCGGACGGAGCTGAGCAGTAGCAATTAGGTAGGTACTTGTATCCTCCGCATTCATGTTATTCTGGTACTCTGTACGGACAATTTTCTCAGAAATCCTGGGATTGCCTTGGATTAATTTGTCTGATTTATATAAGACTTTCTTTGTACAATGAAAGTTGTTTTTCTTTAGAAAACATATTGTCGTCTATTTTTATTTAGTTTTTTCTTCAGTGGATTTATTTTTAGGCTTGCTTATCCCATACTAGGTCCTACACGCGGCTTCGTTTACCATTTTATTTATTAAAACTTTATTGATCCACAGTTAAAATTGTTTACAATTGGCGGACTTAACTCTAAAAGCGTTCTCTCCCAGTCAACCGTAGGGATAAACTGATAAATTGTTGTGGCGCAAAAAATATGCCAATGGTATAATTGTTTTATAATCATACTCTCCGCTTTGTAACGATTAGAAAACCATTTTATATGTGAAATAAAAACATTTCAAGGAGCAAAATCAAAGGGTTTACTGAAACCGTAAGGTTGCCGTAGAATTAAAAGCATGTTTATTTTAAAGTATTCAGACACAAAATTCAAAGGTGTCTTTCCATACTTACAGATATTTCTTTTGTATCAGAATGTATTCAATACACTTAACCACCCGCAAAGCCGACTGACCACTACCCTTAAACAAGCGATGAATAGATGAAAAGTCTAGACTCTATGGTCCAGACATCATTCAGACATTCAACATTCCCCTTTATCACGTAAAGCATAGAGCTCAAATTGATCGAAAACATTTTAGGCAATTGCTTTTCGGGCAGTGATACGTGAAACAGCTTCATTGTACTTACAGTGTCGTAAAATTGGCTGGGTTATCGTAAAATGCTCGTGTGAAGGCTATATTTTGCATGGAGTGAACAATCTTATGACATTTTATACTTATATAGCCTTAGTCAGGAGGGATAGAACGGGCTGATTGTGGTTATCAATTATTTAATTATAGAACGAACCTCTAAATAGAGAAAAAAATAAACTAAAGTCCGGCTTTGAACTGTTATAGGCTGACAAGGAAGATAAACAGAAAAATATAGCTGGCACATAATCGGCGACAAAATACAGAGAAATAGCTATTTTCTTGATTGAGTAAATCGCACCTAGAGGTTGTTCTAATTGATTTAAGTTACTTCTTAATATATCCTTTTCAACTTAGGGTCGCTGAGCGAGCAAGGTAAATAAGTATATCCTTTCCAAAACTGTATCGTCAATTTGTCACCTAGTAACTTAAAATACTATTAATTCAAAAAGCATTATATAGTCACTTTTTTAGTAAGTTTAGCAACCGGAATAAAGATAAAGGAACATTTTCACATGTGATTTTTGATAGACAAATATTCTAAAACAAAGACAAAGCAAAATCTTTTATACAATTTCTAGATATGAATATTACTATGGATTATACCTGCGTAAGTTCAAAAATATAATGACGACACTTATCTCGAGACGCCTGTGCCGATTTCTGAATGATTTTTTCAAAATAAACAAGCATTGTTATAAAAACACAATGACAGCATTATTTCCAACCATCGTTAGTCCAGGCCCAAAGTGCCTTACCCTCCCACGGTCACATGTGCCGAAGGATTGAAGGACTATTCATCCCGTAGGAAAATTAGGAAAGGGGCGTCTTTTTCATACGAATTGAACCCATTTTTACGTTTAGCACACAATGGCCCTCGTTGTTATCTACGCTGAGAGAGCCCCAATGGCCGTTTTTTACCGTGACAATTTATGTTTTATTTCGTTCAGAATAGACTCGTTTAGAAATGGTATGCATATTGGTACGATTTTTTTTTTACTTTTTATAGATTACAAGTATTGCCTATAGAAAAAGTTGGTAACATTGATTGACGGACAGAAGGTACATCATAACTTTTCTGTTCTATTCTGTTCTGAGTCCGCCCAGCCAGCAGTTACGCTGCAAGCGCTTATGAATGAGATATACCTTGTTGAGTGCATCATCACGCTCGCAAACCAAGCCCGGTATGTGTACCGTCCTCAGTTCCTCAAACTTGGCGATGCCAAACCTCATTATACCACTTTCATAGTTCGAGAAACCAGTTGGACTCGTAGATAGGGATATAGGAGTGTAGGAGATATTCGCAGTCAGGGATTAGGAGATAGAGGGAGTTGGTAGAACCGAACGAATACTTGCATCAAATCAGAAGGTACATCATAACTTGTATAAATATGTCAATCCTGTTAACTTGTCATTCTGTGTGTACATGTCTAGAGCAGTGTCTGTAAATTCTTAGATTTAAGCATAAAACGATTGTTACTTGTTGTGTATGCCATAGTAAACAACTAGATTTTCACTATTTGCGTGGAAGATGCATTAGTTCTAAGATTATGCGTTTTAGAAATTAACAGACGACTTACTTTCCACGGATACTCACAAAAATTGTTATGTGCCGTAAATGGACGCTGAATTTAATAACATCTTATTTACGACTAGCTGATCCTGCGATTTCGTCCGCGTGAAATTTAGCGCCTCTAGACTGACTTTTATCTCCATTTTTTAACAAACGAGCTGCGAATAAATTTCGATAACTTTTTCCCAGAAATTGAATTTCAATGAAACAAAATTCTCTTGTTGAAAAACGTAAATATCCATTCAGTGGTTTTGATGATTAGCGTGTGCATACATACTTTTGCATATACACAGGCAAAAAGGTGTTATTTATTACTCTTTTCTAATCACCTGCCTCAGACCAAATAAATTCGTCTGAGTCACCCGCAATCATTTTCTAATATAAATAAATTTCTTAAATGTGCAGACATGTCATTTTTAATGTTTTATTTTATGATCATGAATTAATAATTTAAGAATGCGCCACTGGATCCGTCCTTCGCTTTAATTTTTCCATATCACCATTTTCTAAACAATAACCGTAAAAGAACATAAACCGAATATTATTAGGTTACAAATAATTGGGCAAGTGTGCGCAGTGTAGGGTTCCGTAGTTGCGAATGCCAACTTTGAGTACTTGCCACTAAAAACGTCTAAAAACTAATATCTATTGAATTTGTATGAAAATGTCTTTTTTCAAGTACATTTTATAAGTTGATCGTCTATAACTTTTTAATTTGTATACTCTACTTGGCTCTAATAGTTTTCCTTCAGACTACATTATATATGCTATAATTGTGATTTTTTTACGTGGCCATATATAACCGTTTAGCAGATAGAGGGGGGAGGACACTTGACTCGAACAAAAATTTGAACTTTAAACCCAAATATTTCAGAAACAGATCCCTAAATCGAAAAATGGTGTTCACAAGCTTACAATATTTTTGAAAGATCTATTCAACAATACCCCACACAATGTGTTTGTCGAGAAAAAAAATATTGACTACGTCTTTAATTGTATGGCAGCTACATACACTGAAAAAAAATTTTTTTCCTTATTTTATTTTACGACTTTTTCGCCATAATTAATATACATATCCATGCCAAATTACAGCTTTCTAGTACTTATAGTTTCTCTGTAGGACCGTGGACAGACAGACAGACAGACATGGCGAAACTATAAGGGTTCCTTGTTTACTACGGAACCCTAAAAAGCCTTATCAGACTACGATCTGTACATAGACATACATTAAGGCCCACACACACCCGACACAGCATTTCCACAGGCATTATGTCCACGCTTAGTTATCTCCTATTGATCTGGTCCAATTAAGTGCAGCGACGCCCTAGGGAGCTGCGCTGTAAGTCCCACGCACTCTGCGGCTAAATAGCTTTACTATGTGGCAAATGGATGGACTTAATTGCTTTGCAATTTTGGTACGGGATACGCTTCTGTGCGACGTTGGCAATAAAATTAGGTAACAATATTTTAACCCCATTAACTCCCATGCTGGTCTGGGAGAAATAAAAAACTTAGAATGTACCAGCTGCTTCTCTTCCCACGCAGATCGTAAAAGCCGATCGAGGGAATGGGCAAAAATGCAAATCATGTTAACAGGCGATGCGGCTAGCAACCCATCACTGTATTGATTGCTTTTCCATCTTCTCGCCCACCATGACGCTAAATGTGGCTTTTGGGTCTTGCGGCCCTGGGCTCTGCATAGAACCGCAAGACCCAAAATGCTCTGTCTGCCCCATTAGGGATAAAGACGTGATAGTATGTATGTATCCAGTCCGGATCAGATTGAGCTTCGAAGCAGACGTGCGTTTCGATACTTCCAAAGCGGTCTTGTTGCGTTATCGGAGAATTTTGAACCTTATATAAACTGTACGTAGTTCCAGTGCAAGTGCAAACAGTGTGCTACCGGTGTGTGCCCTTGGTGCGTCCGACTCCCACTACTGCATTTACTTGCAACGAGGGATATATCTCTTTCCCGCTCTGATAACCAGCAGTTTTTATCTTACGTCACATCACAGCCTGGTACCTACCGGTGGGCGCCGTCTCCACGAACTACCACTATACATACTTACCTACATATTGGGCTCGCTTTCCTTATTAATATATAATACATCGTAATTTGTACCTAAAGATACCATTAATTGTGCTCCAGCATAGGAGATTAGGAATGATTCATCACTCACCTCCAGGTATTAGTAAGTCTAACCCAAACTTAAGAAGCATAGACGCCTCTGACATTCAAGATCCTTCAAAGAAAAGAAAAATGGGCGAGCCACCTGGTGACTCATTTTCTTGTGCATATGAAAGAATAATGGAGGGAATAGAACAGTCTATGAAGTCATTCCAAAATGACATGTGCTCAAAATTTGAATATTTTACACAAAATATAAATCAAACGCTATCTACAGAATTAAATGCTCTCAGAGACGTGGTCTATAAAGTAAAGGATGAAGTGCAGGATATCAAGTCTACTCAAACAAAATTCGAACAAACCCTTTCACAAGTGGTCCTTACACAACAAGAGATTGCACAGGAAAATGTCTATTTGAATGACCAAATCCATAAACAAGATCAGCGCCTTCTAGCACTCGAAACTTCACTAGAAAATCAAATGGTAGACGGAAAAACGCTTGCAGAGCTGTCTACTACTGTATTGCAGCTAAATCAACAACTTGCAGGATATGAGCAGCGTAATCGACTAAAGAATCTGGAAGTCTCGGGTATTCCTGTTACAAAGGATGAAGATTTATATTTAATTCTCAAAATGCTATGTGTCAAAATTGGCTTGCCGCTATCCCCAAATGACGTCGAAGAAATACATCGCGTTCGCAGATTCCAGAATGCCGAGGAGTCCCAACCTAGGCAGTTCCCGAACGTCTTGATCCACTGCAGCACTCGAAGATTTAAGAACGAGTTTCTAACAGCGTGCAGAGCAAGGCGCGAAATCACCACCGCGGACCTCGGTTTCGACGGCGCGGCTAGGCCGGTATTCGTTAACGAACATCTTACCCCACAAAACAAAAAACTACTAAAAGATGTGCGTAGCATCGGGAAGGAACTGAATTATAGATTTATCTGGGTCAAGGACTGTAAAATATTTGTACGTAAACACGAAGCATCTAAAATAATCTTAATACGAAACAAAGACGATATATTAAAAATAAAGTGACTATTCAATACTTATCGGATACGTGAAAACATTAATTTAACACATTATTATGTTTCTATAAAATTACCTACCTTGTATCAATACGTAAAAAACTATAATATTAAAATCTCGCTAAGTTTAAACCATTACCACATTGTAAAATCAGTCAAACAGCCATACTATCTCACTTACAATAAAAATCATATAATTAACCCACTTAGTAAAAAGTGTGTATTATTCGAACTGCGGACCTTGGCCCTATGGCCGACTTAAGGTTATCCATAGCATATCAAAACGTTAGGGGACTAAGAACCAAAAGTACCGAATTCTTCTCACATTCTAGTTTAAGTCATTACGACATTATATGTATAACGGAAACTTGGTTGTGTGATTCATTCTTCAGCAGTGAATATTTCAATGATAGTTATCTTGTCTATCGGAAGGATCGAGACACAGTAAGTACGAACAAGCAGATCGGAGGTGGGGCGGTGGTGGCCGTACGCCGAGCGCTATGTTCCGCGGCGGCAGGTGAGTCACGTCATGCGCCTGCGCAGTGTGACGAAGTCTGGTTGACCATTCCGCTGACCGCCGCTCCCGCTCGCGCCGCCACCGTCGCCTCGCACCGCACTGACTCTTCGCTGCACTCGTCAACTGACTGTACGAACCTACATATAATATGCACATACATTCCACACGGGTATAGCCGCCGAGATCACAGTAACCGCCTCTCATCCTTCTATGATAGGGTTCAAAGTTACGTTAACTCGCACTTGGGTGATATTTTTATTGTTATGGGCGATTTCAATGTAACAAAAGGAGTATGGAGCTGTGATAATGACTCTTCAAGTATGACATTAATGGCAGGTACTGATGAGTTGGTAAACTTAACGTCAGATTTTATGAACCTAACTAGTTTGAAACAATTTAATTCAATACCAAATAAAGATAATAGGCATTTGGACCTCATATTTTCTAACTTAAATTGTAGTATAAGTCACTGCTTACATCCAATGGTAAAGGAGGATCCTCTCCATCCAGCTCTCGATATCTTTTTAACAATAGAAAATTTCACTTCTTTTAAGTGCAATATCACAGCTCGGAAACCACTATTTCATTTAGCTAATTATGATGCAATTAACACTGAATTAAGAAAAATTAACTGGGAGGAAGAATTTCATAAACATGATGATAACATAAACTTATTGGTTGACCATTTTTATTATATCCTAAATGAACTCATATTGAAGTATATACCTACTAGGACATTAAGCGCTTCAAATCATTATGCACCGTGGTTTTCGCGTCCGTTGATAAAACTGCTTAATGAAAAACGTAAATACCATAGAAAATGGAAAAAATATGGATGTGCGTCAGACTACGAGGCGTTTAATGTACTTAGGAAAAGAGCAAAAAAAGTAGAGGATCAATGCTATCAAACATACAAACAAATAGTTGAAGATAAAATTAAATCGAATCCTAAATACTTTTGGACCTATGTTAAATCAAAAACTGGCCGATCATCATTACCACAAAAATTATTTTATAACGATATATCTTCTACTGACGGTGTAACTATTTGTAACTTATTTAATGAATACTTTAATTCTGTTTATATTGATTCTCCCAGTGCATCAACTCATTCCATCCAAGACCATAGTGATTGTGAACCAAATGCACCTTCCGATATAAGCACTATTGACATTACCTTGGAAAAAGTTAAAAGTGAATTAAAGAATGTTGATATCCGAAAAGGTGCGGGCCCTGATGGTATTCACCCCCTTTTTATACAAAAATGCTATAAAGAATTATTTATTCCTATTACATATATTTTTAAAAAATCAATTAATACTGGCGTTTTCCCAGACAAGTGGAAAAAATCGATTGTTACTCCCATACCTAAAAATGACAAAAGAAGTGACGTAACACAATACAGACCTATCTCAAAACCTAGTATATTTAGTAAGATTCTCGACAAGATCGTCACTGAGCAGCTCTCATTTGCCGTTCGCAATCAAATTGCCCAAAACCAGCATGGTTTCTACCGTGGTCGGTCTGTAGAAACAAATTTAACTACATTCACCGATTTTATTCTTGACTCACTTAACAACAGACATCAAGTAGACGTCCTGTACACCGATTACTCCAAAGCCTTTGATAAAATTAATCATGAATTGCTTCTGGACAGGCTTTGGAGGGCCGGTGTACATGGCGACCTGTTCCGATGGATAAAATCATATATAACAAACCGATCCCAAGCGGTCTCAATCAGAGGATTTATATCTGATTATCAAACTATTCCTTCAGGTATTCCCCAAGGTTCACATATCGGGCCCTTATTATTTAACCTATATATTAATGATATGTGTATTATACTAAAACATAGTCATCTACTCTTGTACGCGGATGACGCTAAAATATTTAAAGTTATCCGTAATGAATCCGATTGCAAAGATTTGCAGTCTGACATTATGGCTTTAACCACTTATTGTGAACAAAATCAAATGTTTTTAAATATTGATAAATGTCACATAATAACTTTTACCCGTAAAAACAAACCCATTACATACAATTACAAAATTGACAACATCCTGCTTACAAGAGTGGATTCGATTCGGGATCTCGGAGTCATTGTGGATAGCCAGTTAACTTTTATAAATCATTATGACCATATAATTAAGAAAGCCTTTAAACAATTAGGTTTTGTCCTACGTACTTGTAAACCTTTTAAAAAAATAATCACATACAAAGTACTTTATTTCAGTCTGGTCAGATCAATTTTAGACTTTGGTTGCGTGGTCTGGAATCCTTATTACCAAACACACATAGATAGAATTGAAAGGGTTCAAAAAGTATTCTTAAGGACACTTGAATTTCGAATCGAGGGAAATTATACTTCTTATCATACATCTTACAATGAACTACTGAAAAAGTATAACTTACTTCCTCTGAATTTAAGACGTGAACAATTTGAACAAATGTTCGTGTACAAAATAATTCATGGACTTATCGACTCCCCTAACCTCTTGCAAAAAATTATGTTTAAGATACCTTTCAAAAGTGTTCGCAGAACGAATACACTATTTACTGTTACACCAGCTCGAACTAAATATGCTGCTAATGCATTCTTTCGTCGCTGTTTGACTGATTATAATCGTAAATTCTCAAGTATAGATATTTTTAATAACAAAATTAATAATTACAAAAAATCATTAATAACCTTTCTCTTTACGGAAATTGTTAAAGAACAATAACCAAATTTGATGTACTACTGTTTAAATCTAAGTAAAAAATAATAATAACAACTAGTGGGTAGGTAGTAGGTACCTAATGACAGCTTATTTAGTGATATTGTTAGCTACATGTCAAAATGAGCCTCAGTATGATTAATAATATATCTGTAATGTATAAAGTATAGTGTCTACAGCTACACTTACATAGCTTATTATGTTGTAACTATAGCTACAAATTCGCTGATATCGTAGCTATCGCTTTTGATACGCACTCTCTCTGATTTAATGAAAGGTAATATAATGTACCCATATTAGGCACTCAAGGTCTATTATATAAGGTAAAATTAAGTATTAACATAAGTACATGACTGTATGTTGCCAAAATAAAATAAAATAAAATAAAATAAAAAATAAAATGTATGTATGTATATTTTAACCCACATTAATTTATTCCGTTACATTTTTTCACATTAAAAAAAATTGCAAATTAAAAAGAGGGTCACCTAGAAGGCTGGCAGCATTACCCTTGCACGAATAGAAATTCTTTGTGCATAGGACACAATATTCGGACACACTGTCCGAATTGACACTTTTTAATTTTAATATTTTTTTATACTCTACCCCTGCAGAAAGTTGGAGATGTTACTGATGCTCAGTATATTAAACTCTTGGATTGTGGTACCTACCTAAATTGTGCTCGATTTAGAGAAATTGATGCTCCTGCCACATTTTCCCATGTCATATTTTATAAATATGAAGATAATGAATAAATCGAATTAAACTCCAAATCGAACTTTTGCTTAATTTTTTATCAGAAACTTGTCAAAAATAAAACAGGTCTTTTGTTTTATTATATTTCTATTATTTACGAATTAAACGTGAAAACATATAAAGAGGTTAAGAACTTAGCGGAAGGAAGAGAGACATGGAAAGTACTCCACCGACAAGAGCCCAGCTCTTAAATATAAGAAGAGAAGAGAGCAGTGGGCATTATCCTATGTATTTTATTTTTAATCAACCTAAAAAAAAAAGGAGGAGGTAATTAATGCGTCGCAATCTTTTTTTTTATGTATGTTCACCGAATATTCGAAAACGTTGTACTGATTTGGAAAATTCATTTTTTTTTTGTTTGAAAGGGTATTGATCTTTTGAGGTGATTCCATAGAAATTTTATCAAAATCGGTTGTGGGTTAAGTCGGTTTGAAGTTTTGAAAAGCTATACATGATAAAGTCAAAAATTTTACAGATATCTCGGTATTATCAAATAATAGCTGTGTTTGTGTAATTTTGAAATAAAAACTATCTTATATCCTTCTTCATACATCAAATTATATCCACAGCAAAATTTATATAAGTCGGTTCAAAGGTTGAAGCGTGAAGAGATTCAGATTTTTATTGCAAGTCACAAGTCAAAAGATGTATGGAGTTTGGGGTTTGGAATAAAACCTCCTTAAATCATTTACGAGTATGGACACTAACCAAGGGCGTAGATTAAAGATAGACAGATGGATTTATCTCTTAGTGCGCTTGTGATAAATGAGTAGGAATTTGCAAGGGGATGTTGATGCGTTAATGTAAAGAAAATTGCACAAAGGGACAGCGTGACGGTAATGGATGGTGCATGGGAACGGGGGACCATTCGGCAGACTCCAATTTGTTTTCATTTATTTTTGTAAATCTTACACGAAATCGGATAGCCAAAAAAGGTTTTACCTGACGCTGCCGCGACAAGTATTGGTTATCTCTAGGTACGACGTGTATTGTATACCTAAGTACCTCTAAATAAACATACAGAATCTGGACTAATATTTTAACTCGAACCGACATGATCTTACGACCATGCTCTTCCAACTGGGCTCTCGCGTACTCTCTTCCTTAACATACATTAGGCCTTTATTTTTAGTACTGCATTAACATCAGGTCTTTTGTCTCCACTGCAGGAGCAGACCCTGTCTGTACTACTAGAGCCATACTTTGCCACAGTACTTTAGGTACAGAGGGCTTGGCCTACACTCTCCACGCTGGCACATCATTTATAAGCTTTGTTAAGCTTGTATTTCCTAAGTCTCCTTCTACGTGATCCACGGGAAGACTTGAAGTGGTCCTATTCTGCTCTCCCGAAAACTACACGGCGATAAGTACTGGATATTGAATGCCAATAAATATAAGGTTTGTATCGATTGAGGGAATGGGCAAGAATCTGAATCCCATCACTTTATTGATTTCTCTTTTCCGCCTTTACACCAACTATAACCCTAAACGAGACATTTGCGTATACGACTTCATGCTCTGTCTATCACATTAGGGACAAACCCGTGTGTAACATAATTTCGTAAATATTCTTGAGTTACATAAGCCCAAGGCCTTGCCGGTCGTGTCAATCGACTACACCAAAAATGAGTTTATGATATGATCGTGTCATGTCCCGAGCTCGTTTGCCGGAAGACGTCACCAAGATAGCCCATAAACTTGATGCCGTCAAGGGTGCGTCGGAGACATTTGGAAATACCGATGTTCGGGTATCGGTATAGATGGGACAGAAATTGCAAGTTATTTTTGTTTGTGAGCGTATTTTTTCGTATTACTCTGTCAGTTTTATATTATACGCGGAAGGGACATACCCATAGGAATAGAACCACGAGCTAAACAAGATCACTATAGTATAATAAATTAAAATAGAAATCTTTTTTTTTATGCAGCAATATGCAGCCGCTCGGGCAATTTGATGAGAATGTCGATTTTGTTTTGTTTTTTGTCTGTTTTTTATTATAATTATACTATAGTGATCCCGTATAGTCCATGGTTCTATTTATTACGGGATGTCCCTTTCACTTTGTAAACTATCTGTTTATTGAGACTTATTATACAGGCTCTAAAATAATATATTTAAAACGGAAATGTTTGATTTATTTAGAAAAGAATATAAAGTAATAGTAAAAGTATCTTAAGCTTCGTAACCCTCCATAGGTGCTCGGTTCGAAAATGTCCAATCTAAACCGTAAATATGCCTAATTTATGCCCTGAAGTTATCGCACGCAATGTGTTTGATCGCGACGATTGAATTATCGGCTTTCGGCTTTTCAGCGAAGCGAACTAAGCTGCGCTGTAACGCGGATTATGGCCAAGATTATACAATCAGTTTATGCAAATATATAATGACTACACAACAACCTGATATCTGTTTTGAAATAGTCGGTGGAAAACGTCACGTTTTTAATCGACTTCAAAAAAGAAGGCTTTATCAATTCGAATAATATATTATACTTTTTTTATGTTCCCGAGACTCCTGGACCAATTTAGAAAATTCCATACTTACATACTTTATGGGTCCCATAGAAAATTTATCAAAACCGGTTGGGTAATTTGGTTTTGAAGTCGGTTTTAAGTTTTGAAAAATTATTGGTGTTTAGCATTGTCAAGAGCTAGTTAGTCAAGAGGTTCTGCATATTTATCAACGCATAAACAACAAACAACCGCACTCGTAGTACTCTGTACCGGAAGCATGTTAAGTTGTTTGTGTCATGGTGTTCTTGGACCTTGTAGTCTTTGGTACTAATAATTAATATGTGCCTATGTGGTCACAGATTACTAATAAGTTACTTAGTAGTCTTTGGTACTAATAATTATTCTGTTTCGTGTGTCTTTACTTTAGGCAACTTAAGAAATCTAGTATCACAATTGGCCACTTCATAATACCTATAAGTATAGGTTACAAAGACCCAGAACACATGTCAGTCGCTCTTACAATCTATTATTACAATTCAAAAATTCGTCTAGTACCTATAAAAACTAGTCAATTCGATAAATATTTTTTATTTCGCTGTGAATACAAATCAACTAATTAACAATCGTTTCTATTATATAGTCTGTATTCTAATATTTACTCTAATATAGAGGTATAATACCTACTAAAAAACATAAATGCTCCTTTTTTCAGATGGCGAACTGTACTCGGGGACAGTCGCAGACTTCAGTGGTATGGAACCCATCATTTATCGGGAGCCTTTACAAACGGAACCCTATGATTCCATGACTCTTAATGGTAAGTACCTGCCTAGAGTACTCTAATAGTAAGCTGATTTATGTATATGACCACAAAGATAGTAGACGTTGCGAAAAAAATTCTGGCAAATACTAAACATACTATGACACCGCCAGGGCCCCGCCGATATCACAGATAAAAAATATTCGGGTTCGCCATAATTTCTGGTGTATTAGATGGCAACCTCTATACTACAATTTAGAATGAAACTGCCAACTACCTTTATCATATAAGTTTCTGTTCGTGTCTTCTTTCAAACGTTGGTATCTATCACTCCATACAAAGCTTCTAAATCAGACAGGAATTCTCGTATTATCTTGTAGTTATCATTGTGCAAATAATGGCACTAAACTTAGCTGTAAGTAAATGATCTGACATCACCTATTATAAAATCGAAAGAAAAATTGACAATTATCATGTACACATATCCAAAGATAAACAAATGATTTTGACTTTGACTTTAACTTGGGTCTCTCTTACTATAACTGTAGTGAAACACGTATATCTTTACAGATGATTTGAATATTATATCCCAACCTAAGTATATTTGTAATCATACTTATTCCATACATGCGACACGGTCAATGCAAAGTTATTAACCTGACACTGCATTGAATTTGCATGTAGATGGCACATCACGCATTTACGGCAATTCAATGAAAATGACAGGATGATTAGTTACAATGAATAGCAATGATGTTTCCAATCAAGAATCAATATGTATGTACTAAACTAACGTGCCTAATTATTCGAATATATTATATACTTAAGTACTTCGAATTTTTTAAAGATAAGACCAACAGCTTACGAACGTTTACCCAGTTTATGTGTGTCATTCTCAATTCCGTCATAGTTCCTATTTCGAGAAACAATAGTTCGATGATAGTGATAGATATACAAATTGAAGAGCTATGTTTAATAAGATAGTGAAGAATAGAATTAAGAAAATTTAAAATGTACCACAGACTTAGTTTAAAACGGTGTGTGAAAAGAGCCCTTTGACCTTGTAAAGGGACGTACACATACTACGTGACCCTTTCAGGGAGTGGGTCTTCAAAATACCACGCTTGGTCGCAGAGGGCAAGGAGAGGGTTTAGGTCTTCGTCACGTAGTCAATATCCTCTAAGGAAATCTCACGCTGTTTCGAGCTATATTCAAGTCATAGCGCACAGCCACAGCGTTCAGCATTTTAAACTTAAAGGCCCGTATGTATTTGATGAAGATATTTTCCTTAACCTTTGATCAAACTTATTTTTTACTTCTTATTGGATATGATAGATATGCATGTCTTCTCACACTCTTGGCGTTAAGCGGCAAACATGCAGACTAAAATGAACCAAATATTATTTTTTTTACTTTTTGTTTGTAAAAATGGTTCAAAACCATATACGTTCATGCGAGCGGCGTAGTCTGGTTGTCGCTGGTACGATGATGTTGCCAGAAATAATGAATTGTTCGTGAAAACTAAAGAGGGCCAGGGAGGTAAAAAAATGGAATAAAATATGTCACGTAGTATGTGTACTTTCCCTAACCTATCTAACCAAAGGATTTGGATATGTCTATGAGAAGTTAATTGAAATATCTAATTGTTTCGGATTGCCCATATCCGGCACTCATCTCCGGATATCTGTCCATATGTCGTTTAATACTATGATCAACTTCTATTTACATTGCTCACCGACTATGCTGTTTACGCGTCCGTCACGACCGATTGCTTCCGAATGCCTGTCAAACATACATCCGTCAATTTAATTGAATTTAGAACCGGTTTGCCGGGAACTCGCCGTCAGAGTTACGTTTGACATGTCAACAGACGGCAAATCGGATTAGGAGTGGATTAGAATTATCGGCGCGGCTATGATAGGGTTAACGTTACAGTCACTCCCAGGATATGATTAACGCAAAATTATAGTAATTGGTAAAGAGGATTATAGCGAATGCTTAAATCGAACTAGTAATTTCGTTCGTAATTGGGAGATTTCACGCCTATCAATAAATGTTTAATCCAAATTACGAGCCACGTATTTAACTGAAAATTATCGAAAAACTTATATAATTACTTAAATTAGCTGTATTGTTAGTATCGATCCTGACGACGAACAAACTATCGATACTATCGATAGAATTCCGTTTTACCGTATCGGTATCGGTTTTATTCAAAACTAGCCGAAGCCCGCGGGGTTTCCGAAGATTAGCATGTATACAAACAAACTACCGACAAACAGACAGACATTTTTTTTATTTCATACTCTATTACTTTGTCTCCATCGCTCCAAATATTTTTTTGGAAATATATTCAATGTACAGACACATTTTTTTTACTGTTTTATTATATGTATAGATACCGATAGTCTATCGATAGGCTTTCGATAGAATATCGAGCGGCAACACTAACAAACATAGACATTGCAATAGGACTACTAGGACTACACGACGCTACCTAACGGACAACCGTCGGTAAGCGTCGTGTCGTCATATAGAGTAACGGTCCAGATTCTTCCTGGGATATTGATGGTAGGTATGTTTGTTTTCAGCTCCTGATTTCGTGAATTCCCTAGTACACGGCAACTTCGTGTACTTCTTCTTCAGAGAAACAGCGGTTGAGTACATCAACTGCGGAAAGGTTTGTATATCTATTGTTGTGTCTACTTTTGTAAAATTTCAAAAATATAATAAACAAAATGATTAAATGTTTTACAATAGGCCTCTGCCCGTACGTAAACCATCCTGAAATGCAATTGAAGTACAAGATGTTTGTGCTTAGTTCTTTAGTCGCCTCTTACGACATCCAGAGGAAGAGATGGAGTGGTAATTTTCTAGGCCAGAAGCCACAAGGCACATTTTAAGTACCTTTTTGATCATGCTTCTTAGAAATCAAAACGTCTATACTAATGACTGTTTTTAGTAATACGGGAATAACCGCGATTATTTATTTATTGGGTTATAGACGAGCAGCTTAAAGCTGATGTGTTTATTTCAGGCACTGTTGAATTTTTTAGTAGTCACTTTACATAATCACAAATTGTTTAATTGCCCACTATAATTTTGAGTCACTTCATAGTCTATTTTTAGTCAGATCTTTATAGAGCTATTTAATTATGTCAAAGGTTACGTCAAAAGCATTTTTTTTTTGAGATTAAGACATATTCATTTACGTTGGATATATTTGTCTCCCCAGTCGGTATTCTCCCGCGTGGCCCGCGTTTGCCGCGACGACCGTGGCGGGCCGCACCGCTTCAAGCAGCGGTGGACGTCCTTCCTCAAGTCCCGGCTCAATTGCTCAGTCGCTGGCGACTTTCCTTTCTACTTCAATGAGATACGTAAGTATAGCATCTATCATTCCTGGGGGGTGACGTGCTAAAGCGGGGTAAAGCGGTACGTGAGACGGAAGTTGCTGCGTATCCCCGTTTCAGTGTCATGCAACCTTGAGCACTAACGTATGATAAAGTCTAATTTGGTTTGACACAGAAATAGGAATTCAGTATCAACGCCGGCAACCTCCTAAAGTAGCGCATTGGAAGTATAAAAAAATAAGTTGTTATTATCAACCGCCGATTAAACCCTAACTTATTCAAAATATTAACACACGTGCGTGCGACGCCACTGACGCTACATTATCATTTTAATTTTTTTCTGCTGCTATTTACGAACCGAGAGCGCTATTAATTGCATATTTTTGTCTTTTCAGAATCAACCACAGAATTGATAGAAGGTGCATACGGAGGACTCAATGCTCAACTCATCTACGGAACCTTCACGACTCCACCAAACAGCATATCAGGCAGCGCCGTGTGCGCATTCAGCATGCAAGACATCGCTGATACCTTCGAGGGAACCTTCAAGGAGCAGAGCGCTATCAACTCTAATTGGCTACCTGTCAATAGTGCTAAGGTACGATTTATAAAGACCTGTCTATTCTTTATCGCTTTCTTACGACTGATGATCCATCCATCTATACCTTCATTACTCCCCCAAATAGTAAATCATGCTACGCCGTGTGAGCCTTCAATATGCAGGATAAAACTGATACCTTTGAAGGAATCTTTAAAAAACAGATCGCTTTACCTAAAAACAAGAGCTTTGTAGGAAAACAAGTTGACATGTGTTTCTTGTGTATCTGTGTTCGTGGCATCGTAGCATATAGATGATCGTACTGCAATTAATGAATTTTTCGAAAGGAAAACTGCAGTCGAGTTTCTTATTTTTATTTACTCCACTGTCATATAAGTACTTCAGGGATGTAATGTTTTATAATATAGCCATTGTTACTATAAGATAACAATTTTAAAAAAATAATTGGTATGTCCAGGTTCCAGAACCGCGGCCAGGCACTTGCCATAACGATTCAAGACTATTGCCAGATCAGACTCTCAATTTCATCAAAGCTCATGCATTGATGGACGAATCTGTACCTGCTTTCTTTGGAGAACCTATTGTTATAAGGACAAGTTTTCAGTAAGTCAATGTTTTCCTTTTCAATTTATACATATTATATAATTTTTTTGACGCAACGACAATAGCGCCGGATTCGGCGAATGCGGATGCTTTTTTCTGCCTTTCTATAAAAAGTTTTTACGTAATTGTGACGTAAGATACGTATTTCGTACCTTCGTATGTTTTTTTTTTTGTCGCTGTTATATTTTTTGTTAGTAAATGATTAAATTTGTGTATTTCAGGTATCGATTTACGCAAATTGCCGTAGACCCACAAGTGAAAACGCCTGGCGGGAAAGCATACGACGTTTTGTTTATTGGCACAGGTAACATTTCTTGACACGTGTATTTGCGTTTATCAAAATCTAAGTTTATTGAACTAAATTATTTTTTTTTGTTCCAGACAATGGTAAAATCATAAAAGCTATTAATGCTGTATCATACGACTCTAATAAGAGAGCTGTACCAGTTGTAATAGAAGAACTCCAGGCTTTCGCCGCAGGGTCTCCAGTCAGAGCTTTAAGAGTTGCCAGAGCTGGCAGAGATGCTGCAAGACTCATAGCTGTCTCAGACAGAGAAGTGCTTAGTCTAAGATTGCATAGATGCTCTAGTGACAAGATCAGCTCTTGCTCGTAAGTACCCACCAAAATTAGCAATGTTAATCCTGGCGTGAATCAAATCTTATTTGCCGAGCTCTTTTTATCCGGCTGTGCTGTTCTTTAATGTGAACATGACCTCCTTTTCAAACTACTTTGGAACCTAACTCTTCGATCTTTCATTTCCCACTCACCTAGCGTAACATTCAGATATTACTGATCAAATTTCTCCTGCCAAATCACTCGTATTTCGCAATTTAATTAATACAACTATTGCTGTTTTTTACAGTGAATGTGTAGCTCTTCAAGATCCCTACTGCGCTTGGGACAAGCAAGCGGGCCGGTGTCGTGCTTTCTCACACGGAGTAAGTCGCTGGCTCGATGAAAACTCCTTCTACCAGAGCGTCAGCACTGGAAGCCATGCTGCTTGTCCTCATAGTAAGTTTTTCTTTTTTGATCTAAGATTTTACCTGCGATAGTTATTTTCCACAGATATAAATTTAAAGTACGATTTCTGAAAAAAAAATTGAGATGATCTGTTTGCAATTAATGTAATCATTTTAGGTAAAGATGCAGGAGCAGTCGGTGGTTTAAGTTCAGGACTATACGATGATGCAAGAGAAACAAAAGGAGAAGTAATCAATATTGTTCAAGACAAGGATGGCAAAGGAGGCAACAATAATAATGAAGGTGAACAAAACTTAAATCTTACCCGAGAAATTTTACTATGGAAAACATTGTTTCTATAAAAAAATTGAAGATCTAGATTTTTATCGAAACGAATAATTATATTCATTATTAAAAGTAAATAAGGTAATTTCAACTTTTATGATGTTGGCCTAATTTTTTAGGTCCAGAAGTCCTGGCAGCTGATCCTCCACCAGCAGCATACTCTGTGGAAACTCTGGCTTTAGCTGTGGCAGCTGGAGCACTAGCAGCCTTGGGCGCTGGTTTCGCGGCTGGATATATCTGTGGACGTCGGTGCAAGAAGGATGATGACGATAATATGCCGTATCCTGATACAGAGTACGAATACTTTGAACAGAGACAAAACATTAACAGGTTAGTTTCAAAAATAGTCAATAAAGTTTTTTATCTTAGGTAACGTACGAAATAACGTAGTAAAAAAGTATCAGATTCCTTAAATAACAAAATAAATAAAGAAGTTAGAATAAGGCTTACTTTATTTTCGTAGAATCCAAGCCGAACCTAAGCTGCTCCAGCAAGTCGAAGAAGTGACGTACGCAGAGCCTGTACTGGCTCCTCAACCGAAGCCTGCCTCCCCTCGGGCGACCCTCCGTAAACATCCCCCGTACCACCCACACCATGAAACGTTATTCCAGTTTCAACCTGATGCCTACCGCCGCGACAACTTCGGGACGCTCCGCTCTCATCAGGTTAATGTCAGTTGTGTTCCTTTTTCTTCTATTGCATGGCTTTATCTATAGTTTAATTTTGATAGGCTAAGCTTTGAAAAGGATAGAAACGGGACCCTATTACAAAAGCTCCTATGTCCATATGCCGTCCGTCTTGCCTTTCGTCTGTCCGTCCATCTATCCGTCATCTGTAACCAGGCTGTATCTCATGACCCGTGACAGCTAGACAGCTAAAATTTTCACAGATGATAATCTGTTGCCGCTATAACAACAAATATAATAAAATAAGTATTTGAGGGGACCCCCAAACAACAAACGTGATTTTTTGACGTTTTATCTCGATATTAATAACGCTTATAAACGCTTGAAATATTTACATAATATTTAATTGTAAATTCACTTCAAAAATAAATAATTAAAATAAAATAAATATGTATAAGGGTGGCTTCCAAACGTGATTTTTTGTAAATAATGCTACGGAACCCTTCGTACGCGAGTCCGATTCGCACTTAGCCGGTTATTATTCCTTTGTTTTTTTTTATATATTAATATTGTATGTGAATAAGACCATTAATAAATCATGTTTTTTCTTGATAGGTCTTTGTGTGGGACCTCAAATTACATTAATACCAACAATCATAAATCATATTTCACATCTATCCACCTTATACATGTCTGCACGTATTCTAGCACCAGCTCATTCTTTCCTCACTATTTCATCTGGGTGTATTTAATTTAATTAATTTTTCTGTCTCTTACAATAGTTTTATCTAAGCTGCACATCATAAAACCACTAATCATATAGTATAATCATTGCTTTCTCATGATCATAATAATCATTTAATTTTTCATGTCATATACATATTGAAACACGAGTGAGTTAAAATATCATCAAAAAACGCGAAAAAAGTATCGGAATCCTTTTTAGTTTCAAGATTATTTGTAAGTATTGAGTACTTATAGATTTACAATCTAATTTTAAGAGTAAATTCGTCACTTCTTACAATAAAAGAAGATTATTCAAATTTTACATTACTTCTCACTCGTATTTTAATTTGGTGATAACCACTAATCATTTCCATTAACCCGCACGCATATTCACATCAGCATGTCAGTTAACGCAGGAATATTCGGACCGCAGGGCGATGGCTACCGGCGCGGCAACGACAATGGTTTCTCGACCACGCGCTCAGTGAAGAAGGTGTACCTCTGAGAAACAAGCGGGGCGGACGCGCGCGAACAAATGCATCATCATAAGCATAATACGCACCACCACCATACATTGGGTAAGTTTCTTTGACTACTTGGCTCAATTTGTACGATTTTTTCTAAAAAATAATCTTATAATGCACCAGCTGCGCCCCGTAGTTTTACCCGCGGAAAAAGTAGCCTATGTGTTAATCCGGGGTGTCAGCTTCGTGCATACCAAATTTTATCAGAAATGATCCAGCCGTTTGCGCGTGAAGAAGTAACAAACATACACACACACACACACACACACACACACACACACACACACACACACACACACACACACACACACACACACACACCCTCACACACACAAACACACAAACATACAAACTTTCGCCTTTATAATGTTAGTGTTATAAAATAATAATACGTAGATTTAGAAAAAATACCAACCTATATGAAACGAGCCACGCAGTTTATCACCTTCCTAATATTCTTTTGAATTGTCCATAATGAGTCGACTTATGTTTACACAGTGTCGCAGCGCAGCAGCGGCTCGGGCTCCGCCTCGGCCTCGGGCGGTGGGTCGTCATCGTCCCCGTCGCCGCCGTCGTCGTCGCCGTCGCCGTCCGGCGAGCGCCCGCCGACGCCGCCGCCCCCCGCGCCGCAGCCCTGCGCCTACATCTACCGCAATTAGCGCGCCGCCCCGCACTTTCCAAGGCACGATCTACTCGCCCCTACGATATGAACGGACAGTAATTACGCCCCCAGTGACCGTTCGAAATTTGAAAATGACTGTGGACTTTGACATTCCAAATTTGAATGTTCCAATCGTGTTGTTTCCTCAAACGAACTACCCTCCTAGTAGATAACGACCGACTTCGTACAAGAAGGTTGCCTATGCGTTGTATAGATTCTACTTTCCACGCGCGTTGACCGCGTTTTACGGACAAACAAAATCGTGTCGACAATGTGAAACTAAATATTGTTCATGTCGCAGATCGATATGTGATGAGAAACTTTCTTCCATGAAATAAATATACGTACCAGTGATTATATCCACAATCTGAATCGATCGTCTCAGCGTTTGAGAGACACGTGACAAAAATATGTATTTTTTTTAAAAGACGGAACAATATTATCGATGATGTATGTAAGATGAATAATGTAACAAATTGTAGATTGTTTAGATTATACATAGTTTACAAATAATTTAGGTGAAAATATAAGTTTTTGTTGGTAACATGTTGATGAATAGTTAATGTGAAGTTGGGAATGACATTGCAGTTTTTCTTAATTGCAAACTATGTAAATCTAGGTCTTAGAATACGGTTTCCCATTGTTACACCCTCGAGTAATATTAGTTGGTAATAAAGAGTATCTGTAAAGACAGACTAATAAAAACTGCAATGAGTTCGCCGATCGCTTTTTTACATACCTACTATTTGTAGAATTATGTCATTAAGTATAGGAACGATTCTCTTATTCTAAATTTCTAGTGGTATCGTAACTGGGCAACACTAATGACGACCCTGCTGTTAAATCAACCGTAGTACAATCCCTGAAAAACCGCCAAGAGGATGGGTGACTCGCCTTAAACAGTGTCCTGTTCATAAGTATTGCCATGTTATACTAGATTAAACAATGATTATAACATTATAGTTGAAACCAATGAACATTATGAGACACAAAATATGATATAAATTATATTTACCATGTATAAATGATATTATGTAAAGTTCTGATACTTATTCATTCATTAAAGTGCTTCTTATGGGTGTATTTAGATTATTAGGGGATCGTTTTGATAATTATTCGATAATGTTATAGATTTAGCTATTATGTATACATAGATACATAGCGTTAAGGACGGCACTGTGATGCCACATTGCCAATTTAGATTGTTGGTGCATCATTGTAAGGTTACGACGTGTAACTGTGATCATTATGTACATACATTCTGTGACACTAAAGACATCTCCTTTTTAGTCTACTATCGTCTAAATTTAAATTTCCAGAAAAGTGGGCCAAACGTTAAAAATCCTTTTTCGATAAAGACGTTCCTGTTGCTATTTTGTAATACGTGAAGGAAATTTGGTATGTATTTCCATTTGAATAATGGCTTTTCTATTGTTTTCTAATCTAGCTAGACTTTCTTTTACCCCAAGTAATGAAGTGTTTCAACTCATCTTCGCTCATTGTTGACAGTTGAATGTGTGTAAAGAAATGTCAATTCTATTTGTAATGACTTAGTGCCTAAGTATGTGTGGCAAGATTGTAATTTGTACATTACAGAATTTCAGATTTTCTTTTGGACTGATGAAAGCGTGGACGTTAGGACGCCTTTAGAGTAGCAATTAAAGTAGACGAGATTGTTGAATCTACTTCCTGATATCTTTAACAAGTTGAATATGAACATTGAGCTACCTTGTTGCAGTTGTCAGGCAGTGTGCAAGCCGATTTTTATACGCCATAATAATAACAGGCATTTTCTAGATTACTCTTAAATACTCAGTACTGTTTTCTTTAACATAATTTTATACGTACCAAAGATGCCATGATTTTAATGTAAATTATTTATTTATAGTAGTAATCGCTATTAAAATTACTTAATAACGTTAATTGTTACTTTAATTATGAATGTAACTGCCAATTCGTATATTATTTTATAAATAACCAAAGTAACGCACATGTACTGTTTATTTCTTACGGTTAAGTACCTATGTCTACCGTGCGGTAAATAGACGTTTTTTACACGGCCAGTCTTGTTTGGTCAATTTGACTAGCTTTGAAAATGATAACCGACGCATAGTTATAACTATAACGTATTATAAGATGTACTGTTTAAAAAGAAAAAGTAAATAACGTTGTTGGTGTACGTCTCGTCCATGAAGGCGTTGAAAAACAGGCGGCATTTCGTAATTTTCGGACATCTGTCAATCTCTCTCGCAAAAGCCGGAGTGAAAGAGAGGGACAAAACCAGAACCAGAGATTTGGGAACTTTCGCACCTGTCTCTGACTCTACCCCCAACGACCCGACAAACCTTCGTTCCGTAACTACGTATCGTAATGGTATCGTTAGACGTTGAGAATCGAAACCCTTGTTTTGAAATCGTCGAATAAATAGTTGCCCTAAGACTGAGAAAATAAATGCTGCTTGGCTAGAGAATGTCAATGGTTATCATTTTTTCAGTGAGTAATGACAAAATTCGTAACACATACATACGTAAGGAGGCTAGTACTTGTATATAGCGAGTTCTGTATTGTAATTAGTTTTCGTCAAGTAATTAATAGTAAGCGTTAGTGTTAAGCGCAAGAAATTTTTGAAGGTGAATTGTTAAGAATTGTTTTTTGTATTACTTAAAAATATTGATGAAATGTACAATAACCATTTCTACGTTTAAATTACTGAACCACCTTTTATACTCGTAAAGTTAGTTGTAAACATAACATGCCTAGAAGTTTCTTGGAATAAGCGTAAATTATTGATTTATAATATATTGAGAAGTATATAGAACGTATCGTACCGTAGTATATTATAGACCGCTTAATTTTGTTTTGAAACTCGAAGCCTTAGTGTTAGAAATTGAAGACTTTTATTGAAATAAAGAATTAAGTAACTGTAATTAAAGAGGATTGAATTTAATAAAAAAAATCCGCAACTTTTATTGATTAATGTTAAGATATAGCGCATTTACACATACTCTCAACTTACTATCCATCACATACAATTAATCAGCCAAATTCGGGATTCAGTTTACAAAATTTAGTTTTTTTTTTAGCATTGCATGTGCAATATATATGTGTAAAAGAATCGTTACATATATAAAGAACTTTTATTTATTTATTTTGGAATACAAGTAATACATAGTATTTATATTAATAATTAGTATATTGCACGTCCATCATGGACCTCTGAAAGGCTGTTTTCAACTCTCTTCTCTAAAGTAATATCAAGTTTACACAACGAGAATTGATACCTACACTGCCAAATATGAGAACCTACGTGTACGAGTAAAAAATAGAACTAAATACATAACAAAAATGAACTAAGTACATTATTTTGTAAACCACACGTAATGGGCTGTCCGGGAAATTACAGAATGCTATCTAAGTACTTGTTACATTTATAGTAGGGGTACGTTTTTGATATAACAAAATGTTGACGTATGATAAATGTATTCATGTTTCTGATATAAAAACATCATACTTACCTGAAGGGCATATACGGTAAGATACTAAAACCTATTTGTATCTTTATATGTCGCTCTCCATACAATTCAATAGAGCATCATACACCTCGAAGATAATATGGTATACCTACCTATATTTTAATCTCAAGATATTTAGGATGCCGAGCGATGTAGAGTTAATATACCTTAAGATTTGTAATATGTATGAATATCGTGCGATATCGATATGGTCGCTTATATTTGATCTTAAGATCGAAATATATATTTGGGTAGGTCGTATCTAAGCCGTATGTGATACCCTTAAGCCATGACGAGGAGGACTTTGACATAAAGATTTGTGTGCGCAAAGTTGCTTACTGTGTCAAAGTACCTACTTACCACTTGAACTCAATCGACAAATATCCACACAAGTAACCTACAAATAAGTACATTTAATTTATTTTATACAATACCTATGTAAAGAAAACCCTGTCCTATCCGTAAAGGTAATGTTGGGTAACTTGCGTAGGTTCTATCTATTTATAGGTGCCTGCCATACCCAAAATCGCAAAAAAAATCTGCGGCTCCATACAAAATGAAGTACCTACTGTTCCAAAATGTATAAAGCTGCAGTTTTTTTTTTTGCTATTTCAGGGATGGGAGAAACCAATAAGTGGAACCTAGACAAGCTACCCAACATTGCCTTAACGGATCGGACAGGGTTTTCTTTACATATTGCATTTATCATCGGGAAGAAATGATAAATGGTACATATTTGGGACAGCTTTTTGGATGTCCACAGCTGTTTTAATACGGACTATTTATTTACCGCAGTTATACAATAAGTATGTCTAGATCATGAACTCTTATTCACTTTGTAAGTTTATTTCCAATTTTCATTATTTACTGTTAGACCATATTACAAAACGTAAATGCTATACAAAGTCTATACCTACTCCGAAAACCTGCTCGATATGCCCTGTCTATTTGGATTTAAAAAGTAAATTATAGATTAGGCGAAAGCTCTTTTAAGGTTAATCTTTCAAATTCAGAGTAGGTATTCGTTTACCAGTTTATGAAAATGAATTTAATCATTAAAAACTTCTTTAAAATTTGCAGTGGGAAATCTATACAGACAGCAAAATCAGCGCCACCAAAATCGATAGCATTGTAGTAAACAACATTTGAGGAGTGCAATCGTCGTAATGACGTATAAAAAGCTGTATCGTTTTGTAATGCGGTAAATGTGAATAAGTTAAATGATCTAAAAATTGGGAGTAAATCAGTAACTATGGGAAGTGCCTAACTAATATTTTTATTGCATCTGTAGTTGTAACAGACTTTCAATTTCAGCCGTAGAGAGTTTCTATAGCGTGCCTTTAGTATCCCTGTTAGGACAGCCGTTAGGAAACTCTAGGAAGGGAATTGGATTTTTTTTAACACGCTCAATGTCATCCCATCACTGATTGAAATATAAAAATTATCTCTAATTTTGAGTAAACTTAAAATGTACGTTGCGGGTGATGATATTATTTTATGTGTGGGCGCTTACTCTCTAAGCATGCGCGACATCATTACGCAACGCACTACTTGCTCCCTACGTTGTAGAACAATTTGTAGCATTGGAAAGTTCTATCATTGCTTGGTACGATGAGATAATCTTACTCGTATCTACCTTTTTGCAGTCAAGGGAAGGTTAGTAGATGTGATTCTCGTATAATAAAAAGGTACATAATAATATATATTGTTACAAAAGCTTGTGATGACTATGTACAAAATGATAAATATACTCCAATTCCTTTCCTATCTTTCTTTCGTTTAGTTAAACCTCTCAATTAACCTTCCCATAAAATATTTATAAGTAAAAAACACTCTTACTACATTTCGTTCTGGCATTGTTTTGCTTTTTAAACACTCCATAGGATAAGTAGGGGTTTTATAAATTATATTAATAATAACGCAAAACGCAAATGCAGTGATAGAACTGTTACACCATAATCGCTGCCCGTATTTATATAGTGTGCAATTTTTTTATAACTAGAAACAAATAGATGAAGAAACACTGATTTGGAAATATGAAAATGTCTCGTCGAATCATTTTCATATTTCCATCCTCAGTGTTCGAAATGTTATGATCATTTTCTCATTAAATATTATTAATATTATGCTAAATATTTTAGCAAATGATAAAATGTATTCCTTTTCTTTAGTAAATAAAACATTGAAACTTGACTATTACAAGCTTTTATTTATTTTCACCTGTCCTGTTATCTATCTGTCTGTAATCAAATCTTGCAAGTTAAATTTGACCCACTTCCCGGTTTCCTATTGACCTGAAATTTTGCACCCATACGTATATCGCGTGACAATGCAAATTATGATGACATGAAGCTGATCTAATGATAGAGCCGGAACGTGGTCATAGAAACTCTGTAATGAAACGACGCAACCTCATCGAGTTCGGACTTTAAGTCGACGTAACGAATTTAAGTTAATTGTTTTAGATAAAAGCTTATTTTAAAAAGTATTTTTTAATCATTACTTGTTTTTCTTTTCAAATAATTCGCTATAACAAATTGGGAATATAGGTAGTTTTGACAATTCAAAGAAGCAAGTCACCAGCAAGCCGACCTAGTTTACTATTAATTAATTAATTAAGTTTTGACCCGTTTGACCACACACAACTGACATAAAAATAAACAGCTGTTCTAGGGCCTTGGTAAGCGTGACGGTGTGCGTGTAGGTGAGGAAATCAAACATACCTACTGACGAGTTTTTAGTTGGTACAAACTAGCAACCCATCACCTTTTCAATTTTGTCTATTAACATAATTCAGATTCTCGTCCCTTCTCCCTATAGGTAGGTTTACCAGTGTGAAAAAGGCTACTATCTATCTATCTACCATACCAACTGTAGATACGTTATAGGCTTTCTCCCAAACCAGCAAGATTGTGATGGACAATAGAGAACATAGGTAACTATATATATATATATATATATATATATATATATATAGTTACCTATGTTCTCTATTGTATTGTATATATATATATATATATATATATATATATATATATATATATATATATATATATTATCATTTAATTTCAGCCCTATAACGTCCTCTGCTGGACATAGGCCTCTCCCAATGATTTCTAAAATGACCGATCTTGAGCGGTAAACTATCATAACTAACATTTTGGGTTAGAGCCCGAAGGTTTCGCTGCATTGTAAGCAGTGTCGCTGTCAGGTCACCCCTCCCTGACTCACCCTGAAGGAGCCCTGAAGATGATCGTCTAAATCGATGACCTATTAAGTATTAGAAAAAAAACATGGCTGTTTGATATTTTAATCTTTGTTTATCTTGATACATAATAAAAAAAATATAATTTATCTTGTGACACATTGACAGTGACGTTTAGGTACCATTATTTTATTTTCACGTTCACGTGGATACTGAGCAAAACGCCAAAAAGTGTTCTATCCAAAACAAATATATTTTTCGCTGATTTATTGAATAAAAACTCAATAAATATGGAGTGTAATATATCAAAATATTTTAGTTTCGATTATAAACATATTTTAATGGACGAAATCGCTTTAGAAGGACTACAGGGCATTAGTATCGATCTGTTATGGAGACGAGTCGAGAAAAGAATTTGCAGTCCTATTACAGACAAAATGAAGAGACGTTTTTGGGGTTTTATTGCTTCCTCGCCAAATATATCCTTTTATGAGCTTCCTGAGCCTGTGCCGTACTTGGAAATAAGAGATAGATTTAAAATAATTGATGAAATCTCTGGCTATTTAAAAGACAGTGTAAGTTTCTTCTTTCATAATTATTTAAGTTGTTTTGAAAATACTTACTTATAAGTAATGTAATGAGATTCTGTCTCATAAGATTCTGTGCTGTCTCATTAGATTCTATGCAAAAAGACTACTTCTACAACAAAAAAATTTTTTTCACATCAATAAACCCTTAATTATTTATTGATGTTTACACACGCTAGGATTGAAAAGTTAATTGCGTACCTATATTAATTTATTTGATATTTTAAAACAAATTCAATTAATATAAGAATGTAATTTTTTTTTGTCTTTTCTCACCTTTCTAAGCGTAATTTTTTTATAAATCTGATACATAAAAATAACACTCCTAAATTTCAGGGTGACTATTTAGATGGACCATATGAATACAAACCAGTAGAAAATGAATATGGATCCTGTGGGGAATTTGCAATTCGAAAAGAAATAAATGACATTTCTTCATTGTCCTATGAAGAAGTGATCTTAACATATGAGCAGAGATTTGTTATGGTTGCATCTAAAGAGGAGCGATGGAGAGCTCTTGCACCTCATGTTGCAGCTGCCCATTTGGCAGCATTGAATCCAGTGCACTACTGCTTACTGGAATTGATTGGGAGAAGCCGAGAAAATGTAAGTATTTTCCATGGACATTTTCTCTTGTATACATAGATAATATTTTAAACATTTTTTGTCCAGATCCAGCCAAAAAGCAATTTAATTCAATTGTGTCTGTGATTTATATACCAGTCTAACCTATACACAATGTTGAAATTTTAATAGGCATAGATTTTTGAACGAAGAACATGTAGAACAGTGGTTCCCAAAGTGGGCGATAACGCCCCCTTGTGGGCGCTGCAGGTCTCAAGGAGGGCGGTAAGAGACCCAGAAAGAAAATGTTTTTTTTTTTTGCTAGGAGCTTTATTTAGCTAGGAGGCCTCTAAAACAACGACTGCAAGAGCTCTTGACTCTCAACAACAACTTGTGAACATCAACTAATATGAATTAAAAGATTGCTCAAACTCGGTTCTATATTTCTCTCCGCGTAGTTCATATATCTGTCCTATTTTATTGAATATAGAAAAAATGAAAATCATGTCAATAGGTCGCTCCGTTTCGTAATGAAAGTAGACACAAACAAACAAATAAAAAGGCAACAGACACACTTTCACATTTTAATAGTTATTAGTACTCGTAGATATCTATCATGTTTTAACAAGTTTTTGTTAAATAACCCGAATTGTGCATTCCTGTATCAGTTGGCTGGTTTTTAAATAGGTGAAAAAATGGGGGCGCTAAAAAATATTTATTCTCAAAGTGGGCAGTAGACAAAATAAGTTTGGGAACCACTGATGTAGAACAACATGTAACGTTTTGCCTTAACTAATAGAGTAATAATATAATCAATAGTTTAGTAGTACTAGTAGCTTTAGAGCTGAATGAAATTTAGAGGGGATTCTGCGCATGGGTAAAGTACAAAATTTTGACTTCTGCCCTATAACGGTCAGCGCTAGAGTTTCGTGCCGCTACCTGTAGTATTAGTAGCTCAATAGTTCTTTACTATGAAATTGGTTTCTACAGTAATACTGGACTCTGTAGTAGTTCATTATTGTATGGAAGCACTTATTTATACAATGCAATGACACCTACAAGGGTGCCTGCCTGGTCTTATATGGATGCAGTGACAATTTTTAAGAAAAAATGTTACTGTGCAGGTTTATGCTGGTTGGCACACTGTAGCTTGTCTATTTAAACCCTTATTGTTTCTCCTATAAGCTCCTATTTTGGTTTCCAGGGACAAATGACAATAGGTACAACAAATCTATTGAAAATTGTCAAAGATTCCAAAATGTTGTTCTATCACAGAAAATTCTTACAAACCATGGATTTGATAAGAGTTACGCAGGTAACCGAAAAGATAGGCGACCGAGGTGTCAAGAGCCTGATACTGCGACTACGTCGGTTCCATCAGTCGACTACAATGAGCCTGCCAAAGATTGGACCGATACACGATCTGGTGGAGCATCTGAAAGCTCAAGAAGACTATTGCGATGTTCTTGAAGATGTGTTAAAGAAAGGCATACTAGTGCATCAACGTAACAAAAAGATTGCAAAGACATACAATATCTTTGATTATGTAAGTAACTTTGTTTTATACTGAACAAGCCACCTTCTTCCCATGCTTGTCTGGGAGTAAAGAAAAAACTTTGAATGTACCAGCTGCTTCTCTTTCCGTGCAGATCGTAGAAGCCGATCGAAGGAATAGGATGTGGACTAAAAATATTTTTTTGTACCAGCTGCTTCTCTTTTCGTGCAGATCGTAGAAGCCGATCGAAGGAATAGGATGTGGACTAAAAATATTTTTTTTGGCTCATATGATAGATTATTACAAAGTATGGTATTCGTATGTATTCTTATCTCTGATTAGCAAATAATTAAGTACAAAGATCTATAATTATAAAAATCGTAGCTGATCGATTGATATCACGCGAAATTTAACCATAGGTGACAAAATTCACCTCCTATCCGAAACTTCGAAGCGCTGTATCTTTGTAAATTTTCACTAATTTGCTAAACAAGAAGTAACAAACACACACACAGTCACAAACTTTCGCCTTCATATAAGTGTGATAATCTAATTGACGGACTAAATAAAATTATATAATTCTTAACCTGTCTACATTCCTATTGGCGTGTGAAATGTGAATTATTAATTTTTTTGCGCCGCAATAATTTATCTGTTTATCCCTATGGTTGACTGGGAGAGAACGCCAATCGTAAACAATTTTAACTGTGGATCAATAAAGTTTTAATAAATAAATAATGTTTAGGTGATGCAGCTAGCAACCCATCACTATTTTGATTACTTTATTTTTTTTAAGCCTGTGGCTGTTATGTCATTATGTCCCATAACAGGGCTAATTTTAATGCATTGTGTCTTTCCTTTTACGATTTCATATTTTTTTCACTTTCCAATCAAATGTTCTTTATATATTTCTAGTTTGAAAAAGAGGTACCGGTCGATCCCAAGAAAAAGATAAAACAGCCAATCAAAAGGCGGTATGTCTCCATATCTACCAAGAGTGATGAGTCATCAGGTTCTGATGAGGACACAAATGAACCAGTGGTCAAGTGCCAATACAAAGTTGGTATCAACTTGTTGAGGCAAGCGTACCAAAACTTGTTAGACTCTGGGCTCAAAGGCTTGACGCAGATAGAACTAGCTCAATTGTTGGGCATAGAGTTTTATACGAGCAGAAATCTATGTAAAACGCTCAAAAGTAAGGGACTGGTAAAGGAAGTATATGAGGATGTGGGAAGACAAAGGATTGGCAGGTAGGTGTGTAAGGGTTACTACATACGTCTTTAGGCATTCAGCACAGCCGGGCGGTAAAATCGAATATATTTAGAATGTTCGGGAATCACAAACCGCTCAGTTGCCTCACATAATGACTCGGCTTGGCAACTGCCGATTTATGTTGGTCTTATAAGGCTTTTGGCACTAAAGATTTCTTGTACCTATGTGTTTAAACCCGAATTGTGTCTGCTGGACATCAGAAGGTGCGTTAAATAAGTTTTTGCAGAGTGAAAGTGTTGCCTTCATTTGAATTAAATAATTATTTCAAAAACGAATATCCGTTAATGTATTTTTGCATAAGTTTTTCATTTTCTAAACTTTTCATTAATACGTTTTTATTTTACAGATTAATCATTGCAGATGCTTGTGTTAAAAATGTTAATGTTGAGTATGAAGAGGAATGGCGTAAATTCATGAACTACCGAAGCCAGGTTGTGTTACAAGACACCAGTGTTGTGAAAAAGGAAGAACAAATCAGTGATGAAGCCACAACCAGTAACCATTCCCAAAACCAACCATCTGATTTAAAGGACAGAGACAAAGACTGGCGTGACTTTGTAACAGAGATGAACAAAATCGACGGCCTGGAAGGTTATGATCTGGAAAACATTTCTTTGCTCAGCAGTAAGAAGAACTTAACTTTAAGGCAATTAAAATATGCCAATGGTATCATCAAAGTCCTTGCCGATAACCTGGCTATCCCTGGCTTCCAAGGACTCAATAATCTAGTTGCCACGGAAACCGGCGAACCACAAATGGACACCAGGGCACTTAAAGTTTTTCTACAAAAACTAATCACAGATAACCTTGTAAAGGTCTTCAAAATGAAATGGCCCGAACTAGACAGACACACAGTTTACATCTGCGCTCCGCACGTCACGGCTGATCATTCAATATTAAAAGACAAATTTGAAGAACTAGTAAAGAAAATACATGTGGCCAAAGAAAATAAAATTACGAAACAGATATCGCAAGGGTCTAAATTAAAAGGGAATAAAGCGTTATCACGCTACTCCATCCCCAGATACTCGAAGGTGCGCAAGTTTCATGAGTTCATTTTTAGATTGGCTTACTTCAATGAGAACAGAGAAAACTCTAAGCTCCCTGAAGGGTTTGGCTATCATATGGATCTCATTCCAGAAATGACTGTAGAGTTCGCTCTGGGCAACGTCAACTTATTTGGACAAATTAAACTGACCAACGCGCAAGTGAACGCCACTATCAACATGAAACTATCCGACGTTCCGCAAGAAATTCGCCAAGAAATCTTCTATTCCAGCACTTTTCGAAATACATTAAAAGAAAATTTGAGAGTTTTAGCTTTTTTCGGTCTCGTGCAATTTGTCAGTCAAGGTCCCCAAGGTCATAATAACGAAAACATCATGTATTATGTTAACAGGCACGCTAAAATTGTAAACACTGCCGGTGATTGGCCCAGAAAAGATGCGGATGTAAAAGCACTAGAAAGTGAATATTATTTGGGAAGTTTAGAGGATGTGAACGATTTCTGGAACACTGTGTTTCAAATCAGCACTAATACTAACATTGAACTGGAAAAACGAGACGTAAGTAGTCTCAAACCTCCAATAAGAAGCATGTATGACGTACAACTTTATGATGTCGGAGAGAGACTAGGCGACGGAAAGGGCCCGTGTGGCTTCGACTCTAGTTTCTTCTTGGACCACCCCAGGCTTTGGCGAGTGTTCACAACCAAAGGAATCAAAGGCGGAAAGTTAATCGCGAAGCCTATTATCATACCGAAATTACAGCGAAAGAAAAAACCTAGGCGTAAGACAAAGGCAAAAGCGGCAGCTAAAGACAAGTCCGCCGATAAATCTAAAGAAAGAAGACAAGAACTTATACAGCTGAAAGTTCCAATAGCTCGGGGAAAGAAGACTCCTTTACCTCAGTCAGGGACGTGGACGAAGCAAGACGACCTTATTATTACTCTGGTTAAAACAGCTCACGCTATCATGGGCCCCGCTGCGCAACCAGGGTCTTTCAGGATCAAGAATATGATCGCTAAAGATGTACTCTCGATTTTAGACCCCCAAAAAACGCACAAAACGTGTCATGTACGCGCCAATTATTTGGAGTCCGACGTGAACTGGGCGTACGAAAAAGAACGTTTACTGAACGAGTTTAAGAAACGAAAGTACTTGACTCAAAAATATGAAGGACTGTTAAAAAAGATTAGGGTTCGCTACTTGACAAATATCGCGAAATATATGTCCGAAGCAAGATTGCCAATGTTAGAATTAGTTTGGATACTGCTGCAAATAAGTAAGAGCCCATCATATAAGGCGCGTGTTCCTTGCATCGCCACGAGCGTAGAAGAGTTTCATAAACACTTTACGATATGCGAAACTTCCGACAATAAAGCTCATACGTTGTACAACGCACCAAACGCTACAGATACCGAAACAACACTGAAAGAGAAAATCATTCTCACTGTAGCCATGTCTTACAATAAAGAACTACCAGTTAATATAGCAAAGAAGATCTATTCAATATTCAAAGTATATCCAGAACTGATGCTAAGAAAAGCGACAGAGCAGCTACGAAAAAGTCACGCGATAAGTGCGAGAGAAAAGCTCTGTAACAATAAAATGAACAAAATGAATTTGCAAGATCTAGTGGAGACTTCATACAAGCTGTCAGCAGGTTACTACCGCAGATGGATATGCAAATTGAATTCTGAATTTCTTGATTCTGTGGCCGATGCTTTCGATGTAGAACTGCCTTCGAACGATATGATTGGGGGCTCTGGCATCAACTGCTTTATCTGCGAGCTCCACACGATAGGTCTACTGGATATTTCTACGTCAAACCCGCCTGTGTTAATGGGGTCTTCGGATTCGTTAGTCCAGGAAGATAACCTTAACGTTCTTGACATTGAACATAAGTATAAGTTGAGGTCTGGAACGATTAGTTTAAAGAGCAAGACAGCCGAAAGTCTTGAGTTTGATAACAGCAACCTAGAAGAACATGTGAGAGCGATCGTAAGGTATTATATTTTAACAATACTTTATATATTTTCTTTTTGGTTTTCATTTTCTCCGTGCTTCGAAAGGCATGTATAAGCCATTGGTCCCGGCTGTCATCATTGTATGGCAGTCGTCAAGCTACGTCAGATGCCTTTATGCAGCCTAAAAGTCTGACTAGTGTCAGACAACACTGGTGTGTTGGCCACTTACACGCACGAAAAACAAACAATCATCATTTTAGCCGCTTAACGTCCACTGCTGGACATAGGCCTTCACTATGCCAAAACAATCAATCCAAAGTGGACATCCAGTGTCTTCCTTTGACAGGAGACTGCAATACTTATGAGTATTTTTACCGTCATCATCAATTTATTTAAAAGATATGCTCTTCCATACTGGTCTGGGAGAAAAGAAAAAAAAATTTAATGTCTTCCCACGCAGATTGTAATAGCCGATCGAGGAATTGGACAAGAAAATGATGAATCATAATCACGTTGCTAGCCACATCGCGTGATGCAGCTAGCAACCCATCACTACTTTGATTTCCTTTTTCTATCTTTACGCCCGCCGTCACGCTATAAAGGTGGCCTTTGGGTCCCACGTCCCTAGGCTCTCCGTTAAGAGTTAAGATGTGATTAGTTCTTTTCCGTGGAGTACTTTCCATGTCTCTCGATCTTCAGCCAAATGTGCCAATATTTTTATAGATCACCATAATATATGTATATTTTTTACTTTTATTGCCTACGTGATTCTTATCGAAATATGATCTTTCAGAGACGCCATTATAATATATCCAGAAAAAGACAAATTAGAAGAACAGGATGACATTGTTCGGTTTTTAAAAGACAGACAAGATAAAGGCGCTACATTCCGTGAAATACAGGTACCTAAACTTTAAACATTATCATCATCATCATGTCTTTTTGTCTCCTCTACAGGAGCACGACCCTCTTTGTACTACCCGAGCCAAACTTGGCCAGAGCTGCCAGAGGTCTTGGCCTACACTTTCCACGCTAGCCAGACGGGTTGGAGAGGTCTCATTGATGTTTATAAGCTTGTTTAGCTTGTATTCCCTAAGTCGCCTTGTATTTCCAAGACATCCACAGGAGGTCTTGGAGTGACCCTATTCTACTCTGCCGGAAACCACACGGCTTTTAAAATTATTATACAACTTATTTATTTATTTTATTTTATAGGTTCATGACTTCATGTACACTTGAACAATTTACAAATAAAACCTTATAAAATTTAGCATAGTATATAGGTGCTACTTATTTCTAAAGAAATTTCTTCCAGTAGACCCGCGAAAGGAAATGGGATATAACTATACGTTTTATACTTTAGTTACGTTTGCGCGGAATAGAGACAAATTTCAACACTTTACAGAAAACAGGACCCTTACGCTCCTATTAGTTAACAATACTAAACTATCGCGTGACGCTGTGGGGTGATTAGGGCGGTAATGATAGTACTCGACACTGTAATTTGCATTAGGTTGATGCGATTATATAACCTTGCATCTTTGATAAATGCGGCCTTTGGGCTTAGCAGCCATTGACGTTTACCAAGCCTACCCATCGTCTTATAATTATTTCTCTTCCTTGTCACTAGGTGATTATTAAAACATTTAAATCTTTTATTACTATTATTTAAATGAAGTAGTACTCTTTTTAATAAAATATGACTTATGTGGTGGGGTATATATCACTGTCTCTTTCGTACGCGCGAGACCTATTTAATAGCAGTGACGTCAAGAGCGCTGTACGTGCATCCTTTTTCTATTACTTGTCAGTTTCCCCTTCCATCAGATTTTATAGCTTATAACTTATTTAATTTTGGGCAGAATAAAAAAAACATTTTGTTTTCGGTTTTGTATTATGTTACTTATTCATATGAATAAATAAAAATAATTGATTAAAACACCGTATTGAGACACTCAAACGTAGGACCGCCATTTGACGAATAAGCATAGCAATCAATACGCCAACGAGGACATCCATTGATTCTAATGTTTCTAAATTATTTGTTTTTCATTTTACAGGAATGCACAAAATATGACACAGACAACCTTATACAGAGACTATTGGACCTGGAGTCCAAGCATTTTATAAAACGCGTAGGTTTCTACGACAACCGCATTGTGCATATAGAGTTCGTGAAGTCCTGGGCGATGACATTAGACCGAAAGACCTTCCTACCAGCTCCATGGATCACCTTATACGGAACATTACGCCACGAAATATTCTTCAAATGGACCAACGTTATCCTGAGCAAAATATTCGAACATCCTGGTTCTTCTATCACATATTTATGTGAACTTTTAGAATTAATATCAGCAAAGAGTGTGCAAGATGTCTGTATTTTTCTTATGAAATCTGAATGTGTTAATATGCGAGTTGCGGAATCCCCGAAAGTAGATTTATTTTCTGAAGACGAAGATATTATAGAACCAACAAGTTATAATCCGTACGAGTCACCTAGTAATATCTTAGTGTTTCCGACTACAACAGTTTTGACTAGATATGCTTTGATTAAAAGATTGCTTGCAGAATTTAAAGGTGAAGTTATTGATGCTAGAGAATCCGTTGATAAAAATAATTAGTTTATAAGTAAGTTATTGTTAGTAAGATTAAATGTTTTTGTTAATAAATTATCGTATTTTATTG
This sequence comes from Acrobasis consociella, assembly GCA_963555685.1. Classification (NCBI taxonomy): domain Eukaryota; kingdom Metazoa; phylum Arthropoda; class Insecta; order Lepidoptera; family Pyralidae; genus Acrobasis; species Acrobasis consociella. The sequence continues at coordinate 11,215,610 of OY743122.1, forward strand.
TATCCTTTAATTTTCATGACACAAATCTTCAAATTATACTTTAAGTTAGACAGCGCGTGAAATGTATCAACGAAGTAGTTTTTCTTCCTCGCAGATAGTAAAATCCGATCGAGGGAATGGACTTAAACTGTTTTCTTTTTTACAGCCGGGCTAACTGACCCGTATTTCAGATACAACGTTCATTCAATTAAAAAAGGCACGTTATAAACACATACACAGCATGGGGCTCAATATAAAGTGCCCGTAGATAGCAAGGGTAGCCACCCAGGTACAATAATTGTTTAAATAATTATTATTATAACTGGTTCTACCTGCAGCACTTAATGATGTTTTTATATGAAGCATATGCCATCGAACTTAAAGTGGTTAGGTATGTGTAGTCAGGTCAGCAGCACATCAAGCTCTACCCAAATCCATTGCAAGGTTGCCTAACGATCCTACCTCTATAGGTGTGGGTAACTTACCCTCATCTTGAATTTATTAATTCTTCCACGCTTGTTCAGTCAAAATATGCAACTCACCTCTTCAACCTCGTGTATTTGTTTTCAAGTTTCTGAATGAATCATTCACGTAATTTTTCAAACAGCCCGCTAAAGGTTTTTTTTGCTGTATGAAGTGTATCCGTGTTGCCATTTTTCAAACGCGGAGTCACTAATTAGTAGAACTTTTGTTAAAAGTTGCCATTATTTTATTGGAAATATTTCCAATCTTTGTCTATGGGCTACAGATAGTGATGGGCCTACCTACACGCTACAGAGATCGATATTTCAAGATGTACCGATGATTTTACGATATACCGATATTCGACATAATAGTAGAATGCCTATTTCGATGGTTTTAAATAATTTTTAAAAGAATCATGAAATTTATAAATGAAAAAAAAACAGCATAACATACATATTAACAAAAAAACCATAATGCGACGTTTGGTCGATTTGATTTCTGTTGGCATTGTTTAGTCATTCTGCGATATTCTTGAATTTCGTTTTCATTTATATCTACAAATAATAATAATAATAAAACTTTATTCCGGATATGCAATTTTTCTGCATAGGAGTCGGGCGGGACTCCTATGTCGAGTATATCATCCTAGATGCTGTTGAGTTGTTGTGGCCTTGTGGCTTTTCCTCATACGCTGCAAATGCTGCAATATAGAGATGGCCTTTTTCTACATTATTGCATGAAACCCGTCTGTAGGGCCTCCGCTCCACAAACGTGCCTGACTGAGGTTCTGCATCTACTGGCACCAGCCAGTACTACTACTAAAAAACGGTTTTTTTTTATTTTCCGTCGAGCTTTCTATCGACTGGTTGATTGATTATTTTATTATTATATTTTTCATGTGCAACACTGTCATGTCATTGACGTGAAGTTGAAGTGTGTGAAATAGGGCAATATCCAAAATTCGCCATTTTTACTTTAGTGAAGGGAGATTTTATATTTGTCAGGCTGGAGGACGAAGATTTTGAAAAAAGTGTGTCATTATATTTAATTTAACGTAGAAGAGACTATTATTTGAAGTTTTTTTAGTATAATAGTGTGGTTTTATTTCTTACTAACGTTTGTATGTAGTGCTACTTCCCGTCGTAAGGTTGCTCGTTGGTGTGTCGCTTTAGCTAATTCGATGGCTATGATATTGAAATTGTAATCTAACGTGTCGTTTTGACATTCTCCGTACGGGATAAAATCGAAAAACGAGGCGACGCCGTTAGAAATGAGCAGGCCTCAAGGCGGACGCATACAAGTCCCGGATGACCTTAGAGAGATCTTATTGGAGTTCACAATAAGCTATCTTCTGGAGCAGCCGGGGGACGTGATCAACTACGCGGTCGAGTTCTTCACGAGGTTACAGAACAACAGGACGACCACTATAGTGAGAGGCCCTACCGCCGGCACGCCCGATGAGTCCATAATATCAGACGAAGAAGGTACTAATTTACTCGTACTTATTAGAAAAACAATTATTCTGTCTCAAGAATGTTGTGAGGACGTCAGAAAGGTGGGTTCAGTAAGCGCAGTAATCTTAGGCAGTGTCATTACCATATGAATGAAATAAGTGCTCATACCTACTCACATACACGGGCCTCGTCGGCTCGTCCGACTTCACAGGCTGCTTAGACTGTTTGAAATGCCCTTTGCATTAAAATTAATGGTTTATGAATTATCACAGTTTATACAATTTTTTTAGTTTTTTTTTAATTTAAATTATATTAGTAATCTTAATTGCAAACTCAAGCAATCATTATCATTAGGTAAAAACATATTTTGCCACAGATAAATAAATTGTTTTTACAAATTATTTATTCATTTATATTTTCATGTTGATAAGTAAGAACTCATTACAATTTAATGAGTCTGTAATACAAGCAATATGTTGACCTAGTTTTGCTCACAGTATATTGTCACATGTATAAACTATTTGTACCATTTGTGGTACACAAAACAAGTTGGTATTGAATGGATTTATCTCAACATATCATACATTCATTGGTAGTAAGTATTAAGTATTAGCTAGAGTTTATGCTAGTTTAATGCGAGTAGTTTAGACTTGTGTTTTATTCCTAGTGATAGAAAAACTTAGAATATCACAATTCCAGTGATTCTACAGCTTATTGCTACTTTTACGAGCTTGAATAAAAAACAATATTTATAAATAATCTCTTACTACGTCAGCAGTAGTAATCATTTGATGTTTGGCACACTGCCATTTCTGTTTCGATGATATAACTTTATTATACAAGTTTTTGGGAATAATGTCCACTGTTGCCAAGTAATAAATAGGCGGACTGGACAGTAGACAGTTATTATTATTTTAATACAATAATAAAATTATTTTAGTCATTAAATTGAATTAATATCTATTTTAAGATATATGGTCTCATATAAAATAATTTAAAATATATGTTAATGTAGAATGTTAATTTTTGAGACATGTACTAACCGCGTAAACTAAACAAAAACGAATGAACGATGTTTGCGAAGGCATAAATCCACAGTGTTTACTACACGCTGATCCCATTTGTGTGTTTGTTTTTCGAAGCTTTGAAGTTGTGTGATGATGAGATTGGCTTATTTTTTCCATGTCTACTCTGACTTTAATGTTTTGAAGTGTACCAGATGGTTTTACTTTTAGCCAATTGTACGACAAAATCATGCAAGTTTATACTACAGGTGCTAACCAGGCCTTGAGTGCTGTTTGCGTAAGAGATGGTCTGTTTCATTGTTACACATGATAGGTACTTACGCACAAGCACACCATTACTGAATACACTGGCTCTTTAATGACTCATTTTGAGAAACGCCTTTGTTTTCCTCTTGGTGGCATTTACCATAAAGGATTACAAATAACTGGCCAAGTGAGAGTCGGACTCTCGCACGAGGGGTTCCGTACTATTATTACACGACCTCCGTGGCGTAATAGTCGCCATGCTAGTTCGCCACCCGGTGATTCAGGGTTCGATCCCCAGTCAGGACAAGTTGTAATTTGCTATTTTTCAAATTGTCCTGGGTCTTGGATGCTTATCTATATATGTATTTATTATAAAATATAGTATCGTTTAGTTAGTATCCAATAGCACAAGTCTCGAACATACTTTGGGGCTAGCTCAATCAGTGTAATTAGTCCCTATATATTTTTTTGTTTCTTATCTATAAAAAATCACGTTGTATGGGAGCCCCTCTTAAATATTTATATTATTCTATTTTTGTTTAGCTGCAACAAAAATACATCATCATACAGCCTGGTGACAGACAGACTGACAGCAGAGTCTTAGTAATAGGGGCCTGTTTTACTCTTTGGGTACGAACCCAAAAAAGCATACATACAGAAATGTACATACCTATCGAGTTCAATCTCTTATCTGCGATGTTCTCAGTAATTTAGGGAGACAGAGTAAATTAGGCAAAAGATTTTTACTGACCTTTGTCAATGCACACACAGGCACTACTGGAATCTGTTTTGATCTTTGTCACAGCTGCACCAAATTACTTACTAACAATAACAAGCTCCATATAAGCATTTAAAGTAATCTCAATAAAATCTCATGTAGTCATTGTGCATGAGATTTACATTTACTCTCTTATGTTCACAGAGTATTATTGCGTTTGAGTATTTGGCTGTTAGTTACTGCTTACATGGTTATTACATTTAGTATCAGATGCATTAGCTTTGAAGTTAATTAATTTGGTAATTATTTCAACAACTACCTGTTATGAAACCAAAAGAAAAATTGTCAATTATCAACTGATACAAATATCTAAAGATAAATAAATTATTTTTGACTTCAATATAAAAGTAAAGATCTTATCATGTGTGGTCATTTCACAATTCGATACCCTTTTGACCCACTTTGTAATAATGAAAAATTAAAAAAGAAATTCTTTAATTATTTTCAAAATGGCGTTTTTAAAGATATCATTTTCTTTTTGAATAATATTTATATAATAGAAATATTTCGCAAAAAATGATTTAACTGTATAATTTTGGAGGAGCCCAAATGGTATTTTTTAAAAATTATTTTTAATTCAAACGTGATTGAACTGTATCCACATTTTTTGAATCAAGATAGAAAGCCCTTTCATTTGATACCATACAGGATAGGTTTCATAAAAAAAATCTTCCCATACAAAAAAAATACGTTGAAACTTCGCTCCTTTCTCTCTTATTTTGGGCTACGGGTCAAATTGATTTATACATTAAATGTACCGGGAGATCCCAGTTTAGACTGATAAGATGAATTAAAGTTACTGCTAAACGGAAAGAAGTATATTTTGGGTAACTTAATTTAACTAGATATGGATGGATACTGATGGGGTATAAAGTGAGTACGCGCGCCGCTCTTAAGAGTCCGGCGACCCTAGACTTCTCCATACAAACGTAGTACACGTTTAATTTTGAAACCACATGTCAGATTCCGGTAAAAATTGGTAATTGTAAAGAAATTGCAATTATCTAGGGTTATATTGGGTTTCCTATAGTAAAATTATGAACTGGAAAGAAAATATAACGATTTAGAAGTTTCCCATACTAATGGTCAAAAATGATATAAAACACTATATTCTATTTCAAGTTCATATTTTTACGTCGGAAACTAAATATAAACCTAGATAATTGCAATATCTTTGAAATTACAAAATTTTGCCCAAATCGGACATGTCGTTTTGAAATAAAACGTAGACTACGTTTGTATGGAAAGTTGTATTTTGGTCTAGGGTCGGGGGACCCTTAATAGCCGGCTAATTGCAAACTGATTTAAATTACGTAAAAATGCGTGAACACACTTATGCTGATGTAGCATTATATTGTACGGCTTGCTCGTACGTACATTAAGAATCGTACCGATTTTCATGCGTATGACACCATTTAAAGGGTTTTTTGGGTGTACCGCTAGGACTAAAATACTTGTTAATTAGTGATGTCATAGACAACAAATAGCTATGGACATAGAACATAGATAATCTGAATTTACTCTGATAGTTGAGATTAAAAGATGATATCACCTATAATCCCATAGATACTATTATGCATAGTTAGTGTGGTTATTAGAACAATTTTCCATAGTTAGAAAAGATTTCATTTTTTAGGATTTGTATATTTTTTTTCTGGATTTGAGAAGATGCTATTTTGGTTGTTTGTTTAATTAATCTTAAAACAATAGGTTAAAAAAATTATTGAAAAAAAGACTAATTTTGGATTTAACTCTGGTGCCAATTTTTTATTTACTATTTAATATATATTTTTGGGTATGTAATGTAAGTCTGATGTTTTTGGTGATTGATTAAATTATATACCAATTTTATTTTTTTTAAATTAAATTACTTTTGTAAGTCGCACATTTTATCTCAATTTATAATTGCGCCATTCCGCGACATTGAAGGGTTAGTGGTTACAGTCACAATACAGTTGTACTGCCTAATTATAGTGTACGCGAAAAATAATTTGTCACGAACTGGCGTTACCGGCGTAGATTCACGAGTTAAGTACCTAGGTAGTTGGGGAAAAACTGTTTAGCGACGACACGAAGAAAAAATATTAGTCAATGTTCTTTACTTCAAGTCTTCATCGTAATCGTAAAAGACGGAATCACATGTTTCTAATATAAATATCTAATATCATCTTAGAAATGAATATTTGCAAAGACTGCAGTAATTTTTGTTTCTATATAGGTATTTGTTGTCATGGTGATATTATGGGTTTAAGATAAAATTCAAAATGCAAATATATAGCTTGGTCAGGTACCTACCTAAATAGACTGTAATACTTATTTAAAACAGTTGAGGTAGGTAAATATAATGTACCTTTTAAATATTTGAAACAAATATACATAGCATGTTATCAGCAACATGCATGACACAATAAACAAAAACAAACTTAATCATATGTTAATTTTAATTAAAATAATTAACAAATCCAATCAAATTAAAGCCATTACGGTAATGAACCACTTTTAAGCACTTTTTACTCGACCGCCGCCAAGTTAGGGTAATGTTATTACCACCTAAAAATCTTCCTCATAATCAGTACAAAATGACGTATGCACGCGACGGCACGCGTATATCCTCTCTGTAGTTGCTCTATCATTTGACAATAACCTTTATTTCGAGAGTGTAAGGTGCAATGAAAGCAGCGTATATTTTTAGCCATGTGTACTTTTAGTGAAAGCGATCAAGAGCGTAGTTAACTTCCTTATTAATCTAATCGGTAATCAACTTGTTAGGCGGTGTACGTGCTCCACTTTGCCACGGGCTATGTTTCGACGTCTACACGGTTCAGTTCATTTTATATTTTTATCTTATGAGATTTATTCATTGCCTAACTTTTTCTCGCAAACAAAACCGCGTTGTCAGGACATGATTTACTTATGTGCCAAGTTCCATCCCAGGGACGGATTTAGGGCAGGGACTCTCTTATTCTCTACAAAGAGGGGTCCCCACAAGACTTCGGGAAACACCTTTACATTGACTACATTAGTAAACAATAGTAAACAACTTTTCCTTAACTTTTTTTTGCCGTTTTACCTTCGATTTCTCAACACATTATTCATTGAAAAACTCGACTATTTATCATTTTATTTGACAAATATTTTTGGGTCCAGGAGGCCTCCACTCCTTTATTGCCACTAAGACCTCTAATTCTGGCCTTGCCCATCCCAATTTCTATTGTTATTATTTTTTGTATTATATTGCTGAAATGTAATGTTTACTATTTGCAAGGAAAGCCTTGAATGAAACAGCAATATATTTTTATGGTTTTCACAAGTCATATAACAGGTACACGGAATGTATGAATGGTTATTCAATCGCCGCGTGCGCCTAAAAGCACTGTGACAAACTATACTACAGCAATGCACTACGTACTAACTATATCCCTATATTCCCTATGTATCTCATTGTTTGCTTTCGTCCACTCAGAGCCGCCAGTGGCGCGCTTCAACAACCGCCGCAAGTCCGTGTTCGCCGAGACATACGACCCTGAAGAGGATGACTCTGACGAGGGAGCCCCGGCGGTGTTCCCCAAGTCGGACGCCCAGCGCACCCGCCTCGCCGAGGCGGTGCGTGGGATCCTGCTCTTCCGCTCGCTGGACGCCCAGCAGATGCAACAGGTATGTAGAATCTACTATTATTAATTGCTAATAAATACATACATACATAGTACCTGGGCGACCGAGCTTTGCTCGGTTATTACTATTTATTGTAATATGGTGGTGTTTAGGTGATAATATAGGTACATAAACATTTTTTAACTTGTCTAAAAGCAAAAAATAAAAAAAATATACATATATAAACTTTAACATATAAAAAAACAAAAGTAGGTCACCGAGCGGGATTCGAACCCGTAACACTCGTCTTAACCGCTGGACCAGATGGACAGTAGCCGGCAGGACGAAATTAGCGACCGCATTCTGCGTGGAAAGAAAAACGCACGAAAACTCGAAAACACGCGTTTCCCAATCATAAGACTAATCTACATCGATTGTTTACCACCGAAAACACCATGTACCAAATTTCAGCGAAATCGTTAGAGCCGTTCCCGAGATCACAGAAATAAATTTATATACATATAAATAAATAAATATACAAGAATTGCTCGTTTAAAGGTATAAGATAAGATAGCACGCCTGTTTCCCACAGGGGTAGGCAAAGACTATGGACCTCCACTTGCTATGATCCTGACAAACCTCTTTTGCTTCATCTAAACTCATCAATCTCTTCATACATGCCTTTCGGTTACGGGTACTTTTTACCTCTCCTTTTTTTTTAGAACGTCTGCAATTTAGTCGCAGAATGTTCGCCGAGGCCGACCCTTTCCTACTTTACTTTTACATTTGTCATATAAATATTTTTTGTCAATCTCTTTTCATTAATTGCGAATGGTTTATTAAAATATGCAGCAAAATTACAAGTACAACTTTGCTATCGTGTTTCGTGTTTTTCGAATCCTCAACAAGATTGGGATAGTCAGTAAAATCATTTTTTTTCACGATTATTCCATCTTGTGGAATATTGTTGTAAATAGGTCTTTTAAAATTATTGTGAGGTTTTGAATTAAAGAGTTATAGGCGACCGACTTTTGGTTAAACGATTTTAGTCCCGTGATGTTCACGGGACTAAAATCTACACACGGTTCTAAAAAACGAATTTGTATGAAACTTTACTTTTCCGAGTACGTTTTATAAGTTGGTCGCCTATAACTCTTTAATTAAAAATCCCTACTTAGCTTCACGCCGCCGTGAACGTTCGCAGCTACGGGAGGTTACACTGTGCGTGTGCGTGGCCCGACATGCACTTGGCCGGTGTTTATAATTATCAAATTTCAACGATTCATGTTTTGTTATAAAATTGCCTATCTCGCGTAGGTTATAATCACTTTTCGGACAAAATCCCTTGATTAGCCAACAATTTTTAGTCTAAAAATAGTCTCTTCTGACGCATATGTACGCTTGTTTACAAAGAATTCTACAAAACAGGTAATTGAGACCACTAAGTCGAAGTAATCGGTTCTTACCTTATTTATCAAGTCTCAGTTATTGTCCTCCAACTACAATCACTACTACGTGCTTGCCTACGCAAAGTACCGAGAGAAAAGAAAAATACTGTAGCCGACTTCGCGTTGACCCTTGATTGGCCTAACTAAAATCAAAAGCGCTTTGAATATGTTTATTTATTAGATTTTTTTGTTTAATTATAAAAGGATTCAGATGCTGTAAATGCGCTTTGTATTACTCATATGTTTACCCAATTTGATCACAGGTTTTGTGTTCGAAATATAACTATTGAGATTTCATGTCTTTTGCGTTGCTAGAATACTGTAGAAGATTTAGGTAATACATGTCTCTTAATGACAACAGAAAAGAAATGTAGGTACCATACGCTCAGTTAGCTAAAATCTCATATGTATGGTAAAGATTTGGATTTGATGGCGTCAACCCATCTACCTACCCCACTGCGTTACATAACATTCGACAATCTTAAAACCAATAGTGTCACATTTGTCCCTATTTATTGTTTGTAGTACTACGTACTTGCTACGTAATGCCTACGTGGCGCTTCTCAGGCTATTTTCTACAGAACACAATTCACAAGGCGTTATAAGGTTTACACAAGGATGTACCTACAATGGGAAATACATTTCTTAAAATTGCCGTCTCCGATTGTTGTCTGAGCGCTCTTTGAGCCAAGGTCTCGAGTCCCATTTAGCGTATGAGTATTTATAGCTGTAGTGGTCACGTACAACTTAATGGCTGAAAATTTTCTAGCAACAAAATTCAATCATTTCCTCATCCTTCCATTCCAGAAATATGATATCTGAAATATCTACAGGTTACTTTCCTAATGCCGTGTGTTTCCCACAGACTAGAATAGAGCCACTCCAAGTCCTCCCGTGGATGTCTATAAAAGGCGACTTAAGAAATACAGGTTAAACAAAACTATAAAACATCAATGAGACCTCTCCAACCCGTCTGGCTAGCGTGGAGAGTATAGGCCAAATCCTCTGCCTGCTCTGGCCAAGTGTGGCTCTGATAGTACAGAGAGGGTCATGCTCCTATAGTGGAGACCTCCTATGTCACACCTCCTTTCTTGCCCATTGTGCCCCACCAGCTGCACTAAACGTGACCTTTATGAGGCCTTGGACAACGCTGTAAAATGGCATCTTTCTGGAGGGAAAAAAATTAATTGTTTGAGCCAACGACACGAAAAGAAGAAGTGGCGACTAGATCAGAGAGACTAGAGAAAAAAACATGATGATCATGTTAAAACAGTATAATCATATTTCATCATTCATCATTTCAGCCGCATAACGTCCACTGCTGGACATAGGCCTCTCCCAAAGGTTTCCAAAATGACCGATCTATAACACAGTAAAACAAACATGCTACTTATATTAAAGTAATCGCCCGTGCTTTTTTATTTTTAGACGTAACAGTGTGAATATTGTGAAAATTGCCCTTGAATTGTTGGTTCTTAACAATTGAATATTATTTGTACTATTATGTATTCTGTGATATTACGATAAGGAGACACGTCGTCAGTACTCGTAGGTATCTACTACGTCAGCATTTGCCAACGTGTGATACGGTGACGGCATTGCGATTATCTGATGTTTTTTTATTGGTTTCTTGGTGCCCTTTGTTCTCCAAAACAATATTCAATTCTTCTTTTTGGCTACAGTTTTTTATACCTTGTAGAAGTTCAAGGGAAAGGGCGTGGGTTAGTCACAACTTCCACGCTAGTTATGTGTGAAACAAAATGTAAAAGCATGCTGCCTCCGCCGGGCGCTGGCAGACGTGGTAGACCTAAGAAATTATGGCTTGACCGTGAAGCTAGAATTTCTTAGGTCTAACAAAGTCCACATCTGTCCTAACGTCTTCAAGGATTATTACTTGTCGTACAAACAAGAATGCTTAAGACCGTGCCAAGTTGAAACGAAAAAACCGGTAAGCCTGGGGTCCGGCTTCATAGTAATTCAAGCTGAAGATGCAACTTCGATTACGCTGTCTGTGATGAGAGAGATCTATAAGCCCACAACTTTGCAAATTGCCTGGGTTCTATTTACCGACAGTTGACGCTGCATCATACGACAGTCATTTAGATTTCGTTTTGCAATAAATGTTTAAGTTACTCTTCAGTTCTCCTCTTGTGTTAAATTGGGAACAGCCTGCATCCTGATGAATGTCATACTCGTTGATTGCATTACCTACCACATTTCCGACGGATGCCGGCCGATAAACGAATTTCTTGTGAGCGCAACGCAGCTAAAATTCTACGAACTCAATAAATTATGAAGGTTAATTAGTAGTATGCTGCTTTTTTAGAACAATAAATATTAATACTTACACTAAACCTCATAAAAGATATGCCCTCTTAAACCAGTCATAAGAATGCTACTAATTTAGGCAGTGCAGGTTAAGTGCTTAGGGGTCGGAGGCCTATTTCCTATGTAGTCAATAAAACTCTGAAAAATTCATTCGATCAGTTAATCAATAAATAGAATTTTTCGTGGACTAAAGAGCTTTCACTTACCTTACAGATCGTAAAAGTAAATCGAGGGAGGCGTACAAATTTCCACCTGTAGACTATCTTACTTAACTTGTCTGTTAGTAGATATCGCGGCCTTTAACTCAGTGGACACCATAAGGCCACAGACATAATAAAGTCATACCATATAAATATAGATACACTTGTATGATTGATAGACAAACTAGCTCATTTGAAATCGCCGCCCATATGTGGTGATGTCCGTTCTTTTATATTATTCACACTATGTATTCATGACCACACAATGATTACAATTTCAAATACACTTTCGACGCGTGCTAAGTTTAGATATGTTATTTTCTTGGGGATAGAGCTAAGTTCAGTTTGAATTGAAAATGTTTGAACAATCTGTAATTTACCACAAAGTTTTTTGGTTAATGCATTTTGTCGAGAATTTTCTTATATTCGTCACTTTTTTATGACGAATATAGGAAATCTTATATCTTAATTTTATTATGGATTAGTAAATACTAAAGCGACATATTCCTACAGAGAAAAGATTTAAATATGTATGGTAAAGTTTGTAACGTAATAAACTGTCGAAAACTAAATTTCGACTCGTTTTGAGCCCTTTTCCTCTGTCGACAAAAACTACGCAACTTCAGACGACCCAATTTACGTGTTCTAAAAATATAACTACACCCAGGGTGGTCCTATTACCACAATGTTACAATTAAGTAGAGATCAAAAGACGATGCCAATCGTTAAAGGCATAATTTAACCCTTATATATATGTACAAACGCTACAACGTTTGATAAAGAGTTCTGCAGAAGTACCAATGTTGCATTACTATTTTTTAAATTAGTTTTGAATTATGCACTTTTGTTAATATCCGGGCCATATTTACTTGACATTGTAAGTTTATCTTAATAACTTTTTAAGCAATACGCTTATTATTTACTGTACACTCTTTAGCTCTGACAAAGATTCCATTACTTCTTACGGCGTAGACAGTGCAAACGACTTTTAAATTCAAAGGCTACATTTAGCAAGAATATAACGGGAAACGAAAATCAGAAAGGGGCAGGGTGTAGTTACAACATGTAGAGAAGAATCAATAAAGCAATAACGTGGGCCTAAACTAACGAGCATTGATTTACTACGATCTGTGTAGGAGAGAAAGCACCTGATACATTTTTTCCCAGATTAGCATGGGTTGCGACATCTTGATAAAATGTAACATCTATGGCGCCTAGCCTACGTACTCACCACATACAATGTGGCCATGAATCGATCTCCGAGGTGAACCACAATCCTGACACAGATAAAATATAACTTACACATCTGATCTGTGGGAATGTCAATTGAAAAATAGATTAATGGTTTATATTTTTTGCACTCATTTCAATCAAGTAAGATTTGTTGGTGACCCTGTTCAATCTGTATGCAATTTTGTTTTTATTTTTGTTAGGTACTGCGATATTCGACGGTTATATAAAAATATGTATAGTTTTAACTAATCCATAATCATTACTCGACTTCGAGAAAAAATGCAATGGTTAATGCTTTTTGCCCTATCGTAATTTTACTAAGCCTCGTGTAAATGCTTGATTCTGGCCAAGTAAGGTTCTGGTAGTACAGAGAGGGTCGTGCTCCCGCAGTGGAGACAAAAAGACCTGATGATGATGATGATGTTGATAAAAGTGGTGACGACATGGTCCGAAAAGTATGATTGTAATTAGTCCGTCTTTTAGATCATCCAAAAATAATGGACTCGTATTTTTCAGTTTACCACAAAAAGTAAAATTTCACACAGATACGGAGCATCATAGTTCCCGAGTGGGGGCTTGCGACGTCATCGCTAAGTAAAAATCGTACCCAGCCATGACGTCATGTGAAATTTATATGCGCTGTATCTTATCATTTTTGGTTTCTCAGAGAAAAGAAAAAATACTTGTGTAATATTTTTTAATAATCTAACCGATTGACCTAAAATATTTTTCCATTCGTCATGCTTATTCATTTTTTTGTTGTTTGTAACCCAGGTGCTCGACGCGATGTTCGAGAAGCGCACGGAGCCGGGCGAGTACCTGATCAGGCAGGGCGACGACGGCGACAACTTCTACGTCATCGAGAACGGCGTGTTCGATGTGCTGGTCACCGGCGATGATCGCGTCGAGAAGGTGAGGCACAGAAACGGCCATGAGCTGAAACTGCCCTTTGTAGGGTTCCGTAGTAAACAAGGAACACTCACAATCAAACACACTCCTTACACACATACACATGTAAAATGGTTATGTGGGCCCGCATTTGATGCAAGATCCGATCTTTTCATTGTTTTTTATTTTTTTTCAAGTTCTGTTATTGTCTTTAGCCTAAGCATCCAAATTTGTTACACATTTTGAAAATAGCTCCGCGCTCCTTATAAATACGGTCGAACACGGCATCCCAAAATACAGGCGCCTGCCTAGTTTGGAGATAAGGGTTTAAAAATTTTCTTTTTTGTAATAAAATTAACCTTGTAAAAATGCTGTACAAATCTTTAAGTAAATAAAGAATTATAAAACTTTTTGATTAGAACTAACGTGAGACACAGACATCATTAAAGTGAGTTAATGGGTTTCTCACGTATAAAGTCAGCTACTGCCGACATGTTTCGACCTCATCCGGAGGTCTTCATCTGGGCGACTGTGACTAAAGGCCCTTACACCACACCATCGCGACACACTCAAGTAGCTGTTTCTATACGAGTGTAACCCGTTAATTAATTTAAATCTATACAATAGGTAGCGGTAGCGGGGCAAGGCCCAGGCTGCCGGCGCGCGGTTTGGGCCCCAGAGAGAGAAACCTCCTGACAATGCGTGTCGTGTTCAGGAGTACTGCCTTTTGAATCTGACCCTTGATCCAGCTATCTAGCGAGAAAGTCTTAAGATGTTTTTGTTGTAAAGAGTGTTTGACACGAGCCCCGCCTGCGGCAGGTGGTGCACACGTACGAGGGCTCGGGCTCGTTCGGCGAGCTGGCGCTGATGTACAACATGCCGCGCGCCGCGTCCGTGCGCGCGCAGACGTCGGGCGCGCTGTGGGCCATGGACCGGCACACCTTCCGCCGCATCCTGCTCAAGAGCGCCTTCAAGAAGCGCAAGCTGTACGAGGAGCTGCTCGACAAGGTGCCCATGCTGAAGACGCTGCAGGTGAGTTCCTTATTTGCGACGCTTGTGTTTTTCCTGCAGAATAGAATAGGGCCACTCCAAGTCCTCCCGTGGATGTCGTAGAAGGCGAATTTTTTTCTCGTTAACGCGACGACTGTGCCGTATGGTTTCCGGCAGAATAGAATAGGGCCACTCCAAATCCTCCCGTAGATGTCGTAGAAGGTGACTTATTTTTTCTCGTTAATTAATGTGACGCCTGTGCCGTATGGTTTCCGGCAGAATAGAATAGGTCCACTCTAAGTCCTCCCGTGGATGTCGTAGAAGGCGACTTTTTTCTCTCGATAACGTGACCTGTGCCTTATAGTTTTCGACAGAATAGATTAGGGCCACTCCAAGTCTTGGGAGGAGTTAAATAAAAATAATTAAAGCTAATTTCGACTCTAAGAAGAATACTAAAGTATACAAATTCGAATCGTGTGATACGAATTTAAGCTTACAAACCCCCATGAAGCAATGGTAAAAACAAATACTGCTACCGAGTTATTGGTTTAACATGTAACGTAAGCAGATAACACTGTTGTATCGAGGCAAACCAATGCTCCCGTTTTATTGCCGCAAATATCATGAAGGATGATATCTAAAGGTCAACAACATAAAATTCAAATAGTGTGAAAGAATCGTCAAAATGAACTGAAAAGAGTCATCAAAATGCAGAATTTACTGGCGCATAACATAAATATCGTATGGAAAAGATGTATGTACCTATCATAAATAACTTTCTTGGCGAAGCCCTATAAAACTGTTTTAGGACATAACCATGAAATAACTGCTGTAAAGGTCCATACGCAAATGCACCATTCCTTGAACAAATATCTTTTTATCTACAAGTTCACTTGAGATATAGCGACCAATTCCGTCTTTCGGCGTTTCTTCTCAGCAGTAATCGTTCCGAAAAATAAGTACTTTGTAGCGATTTTAAGTCATAATAAATAATAATACATAATTTAAACAAAATCAGCTTAGAGCTGCAAGAAACAAAATGTTTTGTTTGCACAATTATACTCGTAGTGTGTAAAACTTCCGATTCCCTCTTAACTGAACAAGTATTTAGTTAGAAGTATCGGGAGATGTAGTCTAGAAGCATTTAGTGTTCTTTCTAGACATAATTTATACCATTAAAGTTCATTGCCATTAGAAAAAGAGGCGAAAAATAGCTGTACCAGTCTGTCACCCCAGTACATTATTCGGATAATAGGTTGTCAGCATATTTTACAACTTCACGTTAAAAGTTCATTAATCTCTTTTATAAACTGGGCCGGCAAATCTCTTAGGCCCGGTGTGTATGTTATTATAATGTTAAAATTGGCCCAAATATGAAATAGGCGGCTAGTAGTATTTTTACTTTTATTTATTCAATTCGTTGGAATCTTTTATGTTTTTTTATGTGCGTTCACTGATTACTCGGGCTTTTGAATAGAAGTAGTTAAAGATGGTTGTGTTGTGTAGTAAACAAGGTACAGGGTATAGTTTCACCACAGTTTCACCATGTCTGTCTGTGTTATTTTTATTTATAATATAGTTAGGTTTATAATTACCCTGTATATTTAAATGTTTTTATAAATAGAAGGATAAGTACTGGCACGTATGTCTTACAAATTAACGGTAAAAAGACTGGGCATCGTGGGTGCTATAGTAGACAAAGCAAACGTTTGTCGCGCGCGCTCGGGTGGCGGCGTACTAACAATAGGCCTTTCACGACAGGATATTTTGAATTCGTAACGTCACACAAAGGGCAGTTTTCATCGGATATTTGCTTTTACCTTTTTAATGTGTTTAAATAGGCATAAATTTTTGGAATACATTTAGTTGGAATTTTTTAAAGGACGCGTTTGATAAGATGTCGATATTTTATACGTCACGTGCTCGTATGATCTGCAGTGGGAGTGAACTTGACCAACATACAGAAATATAATTTTTTTTTAAACCTTGACGAGAGTATAGTCTTGATCGGGATGTTGTAAACCGTGATAAATTGGGAAAGGCAGCTAGAACATTCTATTACTTTTCTTTGCTCTTAGATTAGATTAAAATGAATGTAGATAGGTAACTATCGTTATTTGTTAATTTGTTAGGAATGCAAGCTTATTTTTCCGTTTAAACAATTATTATATTATTTTATTTTTCATCTGTGCAAGTGGCCTACACTGGTGTCAGGTTTTTCAGGCTGCCTGAAGGCGTCTGACATAGCTTGACGACTGCCATACATGACAGCCGGGACATTGTTCATTGTAAGCCATTGGCAATACCTGCGTTCCAAATCACGGAGGACCTCGAGAAATTTTTTATGCCACTTGTGTCACCATTCCAAGTGCGGACCACGCCCGGTATCTTACTTACTTGCAAAAGGACCTCCGAATTCCTCAAACAATAACAATAATCTTAGTCGGCAACAGCATATATTTGCAAACTAAATACGTATGAATACTAAAAGAAAGCAGGGCTGCGTTGCGAACTCCTTTGAAGTAGTAATCCCCTTGTTCATACATGAGCGGCCGGCTCATGTGCAATGTCCCGTAAATGCGGCAAGTCCAAACTGAACTTAAAATCAATGGCCGAAGGATGCCGGATCTTACCCCTAATTTGCTAGCCTGTGACGTCATTACAGACCTATAGTAAAAAGGGAACAAGACTGCCAAAATGAATACCCGCGTGGATCTCGATATAGGTACATAATTTTAATTTGGCATTATATTCGTTTGGAAACGATAAATGATTGAATATACACTTAAATAGTGTCAGGTTATATTGTCAGACAGCCTGTTTAAACACCAATTAATTTTTTCGATCGTATTCACTACATGATAGTTGATAAGCTTTCTCTAAAAACGTTCAGCCAGCACGATGAAATTCGTTTTACCATAGTAAAGTACATGGGCGCTGACAGGATTTTGTAAGGGAGGATGAAAATTTGTTTTTAGGGTTCCGTACCCAAAGACTAAAAACGGTACCCTATTATTACTAAGACTTCACTGTCCGTCTGTTTGCCTGTCACCAGGCTGTATCTCATGAACCGTATACTAAAAACAGAATTAAAAATTAGAGTGAGGCTCCCATACAACAAACGTGATTTTTTTAATAGATAATAGTACGGAACCCGTCGTTCTAGAGTCCGACTCACACGTGGTCGATTTTTTTTATTTTGCTAGTTATTTTAATTAGCAGTAGGACTTGTGGAATTTCGGCTGAAGTTTACAAGTTTTCCCAGCATTTCTAGTGCATCTTCTTCTTTTTGTGTCGGTGTTTTCTAGTCAATTTTGACGATAGATTCAGATTATTACAGATACACCTTTCACATATTTATTCCTAACGAGGTACAGAGCCTTGTGAAACCCAGCCGGAACAATTTGACGATCCCATTTCAAAATTTATAAAGCCTTTACACTTTGAGTAATAAAACATTTTTATTTTAATCATTACGATTTTCTAACGTTTGTGAATTGGTGATGTCATTTTCTTGGCGTGGTTAACATGAACAAAACACCCCCGCATATGATCTAGTCTGCAAGAATGTGAACAGGACAAATAGATATACATTCGCACTCTTACAGAACTGTCGAATATAAAACTTGTATTCATTCAATTATCATATAAAATCTACGTACTATAGTTATTCATATACATACAATAATCACATATAATTTCGGGCGCTATCAAAGCATACGAATCAATTGGTGCTGATAACAGTAAGATAAGCGATCCGTATCTCTACGTCACACGACGCGTAGTGTGTTCTTCAATCCACTTACCTTAGACTACAGAAATAATAGGTAATAATAATAAGTATTACTTACGAACGAAACAAAGAAAGAAATCTAAGTTCCCGCTATATATAGCTATATATATATATACAGAAATATAAGAGGCGCTCCGTCGCGACATGCAGCTAGGTGGGGACGTGGGAATGTGTAACAGCATTCTGGCTTCTCCACTATCTGAGGAAGCCAGAAGGCTGTCACAACTATATTCAGCTGTGTTGTGAATGAATTGTATTTATAATGTTTAATAGTTGATTGTTAGATTTTTTTGTATACCTTACGGGGGTGACATAGTCACTGCGTGAACCCCTTTCAATAAATAAAGAAAAAAAAAAAAGATCCCGCGCAATATTTATCTCCGTCCCCCTTTTCTTATATTGTAAGTCTTGATTTTTCCATACGCATCTTCTTCTCGTGTCGAAAGCTCAAAATAAAATCAGATTTTCTTCCCTCCAAAAGGTTGCTACTCTCGCAGCGTTGTCTGAGGTCTCATATAGGTCACGTTTAGTGCAGCTAGTAAGGCACGATGGGCAGGAGAGGAGGTCTATCGTAGTCTGGTCGTTATGACCACATTGACACTGTGTTGCAGTTGGGTCAATATACAGTGAATATTATTTTATACACTATGTAGTTGTTTGCCAACTTGCCGGTATCAGATGTCGTTACGTTGGCAAACAATGGTGGATTTATGCTTGTAGGCCTTATTTCAATCAAGCCTCTGGACAGTCTGAACACTATATGATTTTAGAGTTTCGCGGTCACAATGTAATAGAAATAATACTAACAGTCTGAAGTAATTTATATAAAAATAGTTTAATATACAACGTAGACCTTAATAAATCGAACCACGGGCTATACTAGATCATTATGGTAAAAAAAAAACTAAAATAACAGTCAAAAATTGTAAAAAAATCGGCATTTCCATATGAAGGTGTGCAGCCGCCCGGTAATTTAAATAAGAATGTCGTTTTTTGTTTTTGAGTGTTGTTTTTGACCGAGTGTCCGTCAGTTTGTTCGGCTATTCTCGCCTATACCACCCAGGCCTCCTTGGCGCGCGGTAGTTCTCCAAGTGATTTGTACTTAAATAAATATATTTCTTTATAAAAAACAGACAAGCTGTTTATTACTATAATGATGTAATATAGGCCGTAGTTCAATTTATTACAGTCGGGGACATGACTGTAATAAATTGAACTCCCACATTGTATAAAATGATGACATATGAAACAGTCCTTCAATACACAGTGACTTTCCTTATACATAGATAATTGGACACACTGGCATAGGATATTTATTTGATGGCTATACTTATAAATAGGATAGAGTTATCCTTATTTATGTTCTCTTTTAAGGATAAACTGTTTGTTTAAAAGAAAATTTTGATTCTATGTAAAGTAGTAAGGTACTTTTCAGATGTGTGTGCCAAGTTACAATTTAATAAATCTAACCAATGTAAGAAAAATCACAGAATATATCTTTCGATCTCTGTCAGGCATTCACACCGGAGGCCCTGTGTTTGATCCTCGGTCAGGTCAAAATGGAAAATAATATTTTTTTGGATTGCCCTGGGTCTTGGATGTTTATCTATATAGTATGTATATTTATTATAAATTATAGTATCTTTGAGTTTATTAATTAATTTATACACAAAAATCTGTATAAACGTATACATAATTTCTACAAACCCTAACATCATCGTCAGTTCTCAACGACACATGGCTCATAAGCTCTCTTTTTACTTCCATTGAATCCTATGCTTAGCTTTCCAATTTTTTCAGCAATTCGTTCGATATGACAAAATCTAACCAAAGATCATATAGTTACTAACGTAAAGAAACCCGACATAAACTATTGGAGGTAAGTAGGCAAAACTGGTAGTTGTGGGTTGGCACACAGAGATGGCAGCACATACGACTAGCAAAAAGTGACGAAAGTGTTAAATATTCTTTAAAAATATTTATTGCATTTCATAGATGTCATATTTAATTAATTAGAGTACTACTTTATTTTTAAATAATATTAATAAAAGTGTTTAATTATTACCTTATAAGGCAACCACTTACAAGGCAACTAAGTGCTGGAATAATATCCCGCCGCCTCTAAGATCATTAACTTCCAAATCAACGTTCAAAAAACATTTAAAATTATTATTATTAGAAATCCAAAAAGAATCTTAGTTGCCTGGTTAACGAAACTATCTATACATTATATTATAATATTTAATAAGTATGTATTTTATTTTATAAAATCTTAAACTTCTTTCCCATATACCTAATCCTTCATTTTGCGTTTCCCATGGTATCGTCCTCTAGCATATTTTGTTTATTTATTATTATAATTGTGCTATCTGTACTATATAATATACCTACTTACTTAAGTGTGACGCGACCGTTTTGCTGCACGTACCCGCGAGAACCCACAGGCGGCAGCTGAAAATCAGTGCCTCGCTCTTGCAGTGAGATACGCGCTGAGCTTCTGCCTATTTGTATCACTGCGACACATAATCACAGCCTGACTGGTGTGTTTGTGTTAATTTCGTTGGTTTAATTATTGTATTGTATTGTGATGTGTGTCTTTGTTGGTACAAATAAAGTCTTTATCTATCTATCTATCTATCTTATAGCGCCATCTAGTGACAAGGAAGATAAATAATAATGTTTATAAGGCATGACCTAACACAATACTTTTGTCTGCCAGCCACACATATTTTCCGCTTGGTCCAATGGTTTGTACGTTACCACTTGTACGTTTAATGACGTAACACAATATTTTGTCTGCCAGGCGTACGAGCGCGCCAACCTGGCGGACGCGCTGCTGCCGCGCTCGCTGAACGACGGCGAGCTCATCATCCGGCAGGGCGACACGGCCGACGGCATGTACTTCGTGGAGGACGGCTCCATCAGCATCCGCATCACGCGCGACGACGGCAACGAGCACGAGATCAAGCGCCTCGGTATGTGCCAATGCCAACAGTGCAGTGTACACCAGACCAGACACTATCTAAGTACTTAAGCTTTACTGCATCTTCTATACACGCGGATTTTTCATATGTTTTGAAAAAAAAATGTTATAATTCCTCTATCCAAATACATATACATAGCACTTACCAAGATTGTAACTTAAGCTTTACTGTATCTTCTATACACGCTGTCTTTTCATTGGTTCTGGAAAAAAAATGTTGTATAGTAAATAAATAAGAACCGCGGCTCTGACGGTGTATCGTCGATGGATGTCAGTTGTAACACTTGGAACCAGAACTCTGATATAGGATACTGCTGGCGCCATCTCGTAGTCCTTGTGAACTATGTTGTTGCTTCATTGACAATGGTTGTAGTTCCTCGTAGTGGCGTAGAGGTCGCTACAAATCAAAATTGTGATAGATACCCGCATCACCTATTAACATAATCGTCTTTTAGTATCTGTGCGAGAAGACTCGCAGATCGTATATTCAAAGATTTTTCTTGTCTCCCAGACAAAGATGGTAACATAATATCATTGTAACGTATAGTGAGTATATAATAACCTACATTGTTCCTTGAGTAACATTGCACATTTGTCGCCAGGCAAGGGCGCCTACTTCGGCGAGCTGGCCCTGGTCACCCACAAGCCGCGCGCAGCCTCTGCTTACGCTGTCGGACCCACCAAGGTGGCATGTGAGTATCACTGCGGTATCTTATCCTGTTGTCTGTGCAAAACACCAGACACAATAGTAAAACAATGGCATGTCGACCGGATTCCGGTCTGCTCACAGATGACAGGTTAATATACAACTGCACTTCCCTACCAAAATTACAGACAACTGCACATCCCTATTAAATACACTATCACATATTTTGCCCGGACGGGGTAGACAGAGCCGAACTTAAGACACAAAAGCCACGTTTAAGCGTGATGGTGGGTGGGAAGATGGGAAAAAGGATCAAGATGCTGTGTAATAATTTTTAAAACTAAAAACCGTCTTCACCCTGAACTACACAACAGATTTTGATAACATTTCTATGGGACCACTTTGCTAGTATGCCCTTTTTAGTAGCCCTGTTTAGTAGGCGTTTTCGAATAATTGGTGAACATACATAAAACAAGATCGCGACAAATTCATGATCTTCTCCTTTTTTGGAAGTCAGTTAAAAATACAGGCAATATGGAGAGTATATGTGTGGCAGGTAACCATGCGAAGTGAAGAAGAATAGGCCAGGACCATCTTTTTTATGTATGTTCACTGATTTACGAAGATGTCTGGATTGATTTGGCAAATTCTTTTGGAAGTCCATACCTTGTTAACTGATCCCGTAGAAATATTATCAAAATCGATTGTGTACTTTGGGGGTGAAGAAGGTTTTTAGTTTTGAAAAATTATTTCCTATTCCTGACTTATACACATTTGGCATGACCTCCCCTCCCCCCGTCGCTGTGACCTTATATGTAGGTATATGGCCCCCAACCGTCTTAAGTACATAATCTTAAATTTTGTTACCAAGTTCAATGCGCAAATATGAATACAATCTACATTTATAAATAGGTAGGTAGGTATTACCTACTGTGCCCTGACATAACGCTTAATCCACAGCACAGCTATAGACTTGAAATATATTGTGGTAGCAACAGCGCCAAATCCGCGGTTGTTAGTTATCTAAGCTATGTGCAAGATAAAGATAAGTGATAAGCTACTTACACGTAATAACGGCTAGTTATCGTCTTACGCCCAAAATACTGCTTGGAGTGTACTTACAATTAGTGATGGGTCGAGGGCAAAAACAAATTGGGCATTAATGGGCATAAACAAGCATATTGGGCACAAAATAGTTTATGCCTGAATAAATGCCTGATTGCTGGGCAGAATATTTTTTGTAAAAGAAGCAAAAACTAATTGTATTTTGTAAATTATAACTGTAATAAAATAATTTGGTAATAAAATCACAGTTGCGTTAAATCACAATAAATTCTAGATTCCCCCAATGAAGGGTTCATTGGGGGAATCTTTTGCCATACAAAGGTAGACTTTATTAAAAAGTACTAAATTTACGAAGTCGCGGATTGAAGCTAGTGCTACATAAAACAAAATTAAATACCTTAGTCCACTTAACAAAGCAGGTGTAGAGTGCGTGAGCTGGCACCTAAGCAATTTCTGCAGGGATTTGTTCAGGATGCTTAGAGAGTAAACATACTAAAAGTCCCCGCCCGTAGGAGGGGCGCCGGAGTGGGGGGAGGGGGTTAAAGTTCCCTTTTTTGAGTTTTTCGTGAATATCTTTTAAACGGTGCGTTGTAGACAAAAAGTGTCTTCTACGAAATGAAAGCTCATAAAATTATCTACAACTTTTGTCCTACACAATTTTTCGAAATTCTCATTCGTTTTCGAGCATCACGCTCCGAAATAGTGAAAATGAATGTTTTTCAGCCTGATGTTGAGAACTAACTATAAATTAGGTATTTTATTGATAGCATAAGCTGAGAGTACCTCCAAGCGGTAAAGGCGATAACAGTTTGAGATCGGGTTTTTGACCAAAAGCGGGTAATGGAGCAAATGCGGGTTGCCACTTTTTTTTCCATATCTCCGATGCCGAGACTGTCACAGAAAACGCGATCTTGCTATCTAAAACTCCCATTCACATTATCATCCATGCCTTCGTGCTTAAGTTATCATCGTCTCTCATCTCATTTTAAGCTGTTTGGTAGTAGCTTACCCGGTAACGCAGGGGAGCAGCCACAAAAGCCAAAAATATTCTTTGATCTATAAACGTTATTAGTTACGAATCGAATTATCCGCAATGAGTTCCAATAAGTGTCCTGTATGTGACGAGCACGTCGTGAAAGGGAGTAAGAACGTCACTGAGATGAAAGAAAAGGGAATATTGAGCCTTATCAAAGCTAGTCAAGAACGGAAAGATGACAAGCACCAAATTTTCCGTGGTTTGTCATCCCTTTTAATTCACACGAATTGTCGTAAAAATTACACCACACCACACCACACCACAACTCAGGAAGAACAGGGCCGTCTCAGCTCAGGTCTTCAGCTCCCCAATTCGATTTCAAGAGTAATTGTTTTTTATGTGCGCAGTATGTACAAGAAAAATCCAAAACGCCTTACAGCAAAAGGAGTAGTACATAAAGTTGAAACCCTTTCTCTTCAATATCGTATCAGGGAGGTGTGTTCTATGAGGAAGGATTCCTGGGGTGACGCTGTTCTTGGTCGCTTGTCCTCGATTAACGATCTTGTGGCTGAGGGAGCAGTATACCACAAAGACTGCTACTACACTTTTGTGAAGCCAAGTTCGCAAGCTGAGATCCCCAGTGCCAGTGACAGCCATGTTACAGAAGCTATGCAAGAGATTTTTGACTACATGGAAAGTAGCATCGATTGTCAGTTCTCTCAAGACGAGATACTGGGTGTCGTAACACGGGTTAAACCTCAGTGGCGAACCATTAGGGCTGAGTTGGAAAGAAAATATGGGGATCGAGTATTGATTACTCCAGGGGTTAACAGATTCAAATCACCCGTAGTTTGTTTTAGATACACCGGGTATAAAATTATCAACCATGCCTGGTAAAGTGCTTTCTCAAATGGTATGGGGCGCCAACAAGACTGACTTCCCTCAACTAGTACCGCTTTCAGTTGTTCATGAGATCACTGGCAAAGATTAAGCCTGACTTCAGCTCACTCCCACCTACTGAGAACGCAGCTAAACAGCATTCACGGCGCACTTACCACCAAGTGCAGCTGTGGCTTGGAAATGAGCTGCCTCCCCAAGAGTGGGGATGGAAATATGTAGAAGACAGCCTGGTGCCAATAACAACTGAACTTTCGCCCGCACCGGAGGTCCTACTAAAAACAATATTTTGCCACTGCGCTAAGGATTGTGGTAGTGGCAAATGTGGATGTCGGAAAGCAATGTTGAAATGTTCTGCGGCATGCCTCCACTGCCAAGGGAAATGTCTCAACGGTGTGTCTCCTGACGAAGACTACAGTAAAGATGACGAAGAGACCCTCCAGCAAGAACTATTCACTGAAGATGAGGGTGCCTTGGAAGAAGAACCCTTGTCAGGTCCTTCACGGCCTAAACGGATGAAGAAATAAAATATTTCAATAGCTGAATTAACATGCAGGCTATTTCTCATCCCGAAATAACATGATTGATGTAGCAGGCAAGCGGGTTAGTGTTTGATAAGTCTATTTTTTCGAAAATTTTAATTTTCCATAACCTGTAGTTCGAAAATGGTTAAGAATCCGAAAAATTGTGTTAGACAAAAGTTGTAGACAATTTTATTACCTGTCATTACGTAGAAGACACTTTTTGTCTACGACGCACCGTTTAAAAGATATTCGCGAAAAACTCAAAAAAGGGAACTTTAACCCCCTCCCCCCACTCCGGCGCCCCTCCTACGGGCGGGGACTTTAGTATGTTTACTCTCTAAGCATCCTGAACAAATCCCTGCAGAAATTGCTTAGGTGCCAGCTCACGCACTCTACACCTGCTTTTGGATTATTCTTTGAGCGGACTACCTATACACATTAACGAAGCATCCCTGCTCTGAGAATTTTTTATGCTACTTGTGGTCAGCCATCCAAATGCGGACTACGCCCAGTCTCGCTTAACCTGCGAAAGTGCCATAATGCATCCACTAAGCTCTTCATACATTATCACGTCTCTATCCCTTACGGGGCAGACAGAGCCCAGAGCTGTAAGACGCAAGGCCTCGTTTAGCGTAATGGTGGGCGTTAAGATTTAAAAAGGAATCAAATCATTTCATGGGTTACTAGCATTGCCTTAATGTCAGTCCAGCTTCTTTATCAGAATCTTTAGGCCCAACGCAGATGACAAGACTAATCCGTGCCGATAGTCTGTCGTCTGTGTTGGGCCTTAGGATGTTGTCGTGATACTGTTGATTTTGATGCTGAAACGATATTCATGTGATCGTTTATCCTTCCAGTCTTGGACGTGGAGACGTTCGAGCGCCTCCTCGGCCCGTGCATGGAGATCATGAAGCGCAACATCGACGACTACGAAGAACAACTCGTCAAGTTGTTCGGAGACAAGAGCAACCTCACCGACGTGCGATGAACGGCCCACGCGCACACATTTCCCTTCCACGCCACGTAATCTAGCTTTTGTTTTGTCAAGAGATTATGCTGTTTGGCGGCTTGTTCTCTCTAACAAGCTGGTGTGCCATTTTTGACATGCTGAGTCGCTAGTATTTCCATTTTAAAAAACCGAATAGTGATTCGGTGTTTCAAAAATGGCGCTTCGGATTTTTACTCCGAAAGCGACACGATATTACGAAGCTACGTGCTTGTGTCGTGTCAAGCGACATTGAGCGCTACAAAATGATGAAATACCATGCCACATATAATCATACTAAAACGGCAGCATCTGGCAGCCTATTTTTATTGGCAAACGATATTAACCTTTATTTTTATTTGCGCAATGCAAAGTATAGCTTGAACAAAACATAAGCCTCGCGACTGCCAGCAGTGCCAAGCGGCCGAGTTTCTTTGAAGTTATTCTATACATTTTATAGATAGAAATAAAGGTGACTATGGTTTGCCAGTTGCCGCCGCTGCTGTTCTGGTATGAGTCAAGCCTTAGTCTAATTCGAATTGAAATTAAAGTAGCTCGACACTATCGCACGGCTGTCGTTTCATTTTACGGAGTAACCGTCCTGGGCGGAAGCTTTTGTCGGACTTAAATACTAACGCAAATTGTACTTTGTTAATTGTTTTTTATTGACAGATTATCTTAAAATCAACTTTAACGCGAAAACCGAGTGGTAATAACTTATCTAAAGTATTCTTTGGACAAAAGTGCTATAAACAATATTGTTGTCTATATTTCTCGGCAAGTGAAGTTTTTGCGTTAAAGTCGATTTTACAGACTGGCAATAAGCTAGAGTTTTGAATTTTTTTTTACTTGTATAAATATAACGTCTAACAAAATATATATACTGAATTTTTTTAAGGGTGAACTCAGTCCATGATATTGAACAACTTTTCCCAAGGAACACAGGAAATATCAAAAGTAATTTTTGGCCTCCAATACAAGTTGACCCATCGGCTGATCCGATATTGTATGGAAAGACAAAAATATTTTTTCATATTTCGACATGTGTTTCTTGGGGAAAGTTGTTCACTATCACGGACTGAATTCACCCCTGAAATAGTTTCAGTATTTTTTGGTTAGACCTTATATATCCTGTAACTAAAGATGTTTTGTTGATTAATAATAGAATTGCAATGCAGTTAAAATTACTTGATGTTTAAGATAGGTCCTCTTGGTGGTTGACAGAGCGCGGGCGCCTGGGTACTGATTAAAATTATCTTTGCCCTATTAACCATTAAGGGATATACTTCAAAGTATGTTTTAAACTTTATACGTAACCAGGAGTTACTAAAACAAATACAGCATAATCTCTGTTTCGACCAAAGTCTGTTTTATGCTCAAGCGCTTGCTGAGTCGCTATTTATGCTAAATTAACAGCTACTAATGTTTTGTTGAGTACAAACCGTAGGGCGATTGGTTTCGATTCGTGAGAGCCTCCGCAACTATTCGGCTACTAGTGTCATCACAACTTCCATACGTTTTATATGGAAAAGTGACTTATGAACACTAGGCGGTTGATCCGCGACCACTAAGATGAGCACGACAATGTTTGTCGGATAAATCCGAATGTCGCGGTGAAAGATTTAAAATACTGTCCTTGACTAAATAATATTTTATAGCTAGATTATCTCAGCATGAAAAATGTTTGAATATTTGGTCGTTACAAACGGCCACTGATCGTTTTTACTTGAAATTTACCGCTACATGTCACTATTCTGCAGTCGCAGCCACTATTGGTCGTTTTACGCGGAGGCTCTAAAGCAGTGCCATGTCGATAATTATTTTTCACTTTAAATTAGTATAGTGTATCAGATTACGCGAATGGAAGGCGAAATGCCCTATCGAGCGCTCAATATTATTGCATTGGTACGGAAATACGCTTATTTTAGATAGAGAAATGCCTTAGTAGCTTTGTAAATATAGGACCGATGGCGGGCCGGCCGCGGAGGCAAAATGGCGGGAGAATCTTAGCTCATTTGACGTGCCATAATTGATTTGTTTTATTGTAATTTATTAGCTACACGTGTGTCTCGTTACACCAGCAGATATTATGAGATAAACCTAACACTTGATATGTCTAAATTCGGCGTTTATCTACCGGCGCAAAGCGCGTCAAGCTGTGTGATGTGTGTTACCCGCCGATTACGCGGCCGAATTCGGCTGCGTATTACGTTCTAGTCGAGACACGACTGAAATATTAGCTCAACTATTAAATTGCTCATTTGAAACGTCTTCTTCCTTTTTAATTGATCTCTATACACTTTCAATATTGAGCGTACCTCACGTCTAGTTTTGTTACCACGATCGGCCAGTAAGAAACCACAACTGACGAAACGATAATTTGGGCTTGAGGGTAAAGGCATTAGTCTTAAATTATACCTAAAAGATGTTAAGTAATGTGCCAATGCAGTATTATGAAGCACTCGCCCACATCTCGGGATGTTCTCAAACTCTGTACGCCATTTCTATAACTAAGATATTTTCACTGACACAGGCTTTTGGATTATACAAAAATTTATATACCTTATAGGTAAAGTATATAGAGGTTTTATTTTCGTGATTAGATTAAATCTACTCACTTTGGTATTTTTATTTATTTATTTTAACGCGTTTAATATCGATGTATGTATATGGAGATGCAATATGCGGAACAGTTATTGAATGCCAAATTAAATGATAGCCAATATGTAATTTACTGGACTTTGCAAATTTACAAGGATGTCATTCGGGCATATTCAATGCGAGAGGTCGGGAACATTCAAATGCGATGGCAGGCGAATACGTATTTATATATTGAATTTTAATTTATAATATGAATGTTTCGTAGGGATTTTGTTAAGAAAAAGGATTATTTTTGTGTTATATTTTAATTGTTTTACGTTTAAAAGCTTTTTCTGTTGTAGAGAGTTCCTATTGTTTTGTTTGCTCTTTAACATTTTTACATAATAGATCTGAGTGTGTTGGAATTTGATATATGATTTATTGAACACATTGACTCTGATGAACAAATTACGAGAGTTTTATATTGTCTGTAACATAGCCGAGTAAACAAATTATTTAAGGATACGAGTCTATAACTCGCAGCACCGTGGTGTGTCACAGCTCACTCGTTCCACCCTCAGGTAGATTCCCAGTATTATTTTAATTAGAAAATTCTACAACCTTATTTGTGAATCCAGCCAAAGTAGGTGAATGCGTAATATCATGTGTAGCGCTAAATATTTAAGTCTATTTAATATGTAGTAGTTAGTTTTCGTCATTTCTTATTGTAATTTAAATATTAGTAGATTAGGGAATTTTAATGGAGTATAGTCAAATCCTGAGGGGTGAGGTGTATCGTTTTTGACGCCATGTACAAATTTGTACAAATTTATTTCAGCTGCCATAGAAGTTGTTGTTTTATTTTATTGAACCAACTGATTTGTACGGTACTAATATTATTTAATTGTTGGGTATTATACAAACTGCGATGTGGCATACCGTTTTGGGATAGAGGCGATGTTTATGTATTTCGGCCTTCGCTTGTTGCTTCCGTTAGCTAACCGGCAAATTGGCAATTGAGTTCCGTTCGACGTAGATATACATTCCTTCGTTAAAGCACCCCAGGCACGGCACGCGCGTCATCATTTATCTAGCGCTATCGACTAACACCATCTTGTTTTGACGGGTGAAATTAGTCTACAGCGCGATATAAACTTTATCGACGATGCTGTACCACCGGTACCATTTAGGTTGGGCTACATCTGTCTGCACAGCACGGTAATTTTTCTATGCTGATATCCTTTCTGTCGCTTTCACATCTCATTTGGTAGAGCGAGAGAGAGCGATGGAACGCTTCAACACCGGCCAGGCTGAACTTGCTGTTGTTCCGTCGCTCTCTCGCTGTAGCAATTGACGGTTCTGAGCGGCATAAAAGGATAGCAGCAAAGGAAGAAAGTGCTGTACCGTGCTGACAGATGTAGCCCAACCCTTAAAAACACCGATAAAATTTGTCTATGTCATAGACGGACCAGTGCCATCCCGCTCGTTATTATTGCATAGAGCGAGATAGTGACATGATAGCGCTCAATAAACGCTGTCGCCAATGCCATGCTATGGGTGCTGATAAACGATTTTATCGATGAGTTTTCTATTTTGATTGAAGTATTTTTTTATCTTCGTCCGCCCATCGGTCGACGATGGTTCTCACTTCAAGTGCCTATTTCATACAACAACATAAATCAGCGAGTGACACTTTTTCACTAACAACTGTAATGTTAATCTCGTGTTTTTAACTTCTTGAACTGCCTTTTCTATTCGTGAAAATTGTGAAATGTGTTGTGAAGTATGTGTATTTTGTGCAACTGACAGAAGGAAACGGTTGACCATTTCAAATACCTTTATTTTCAACTAAGAAAAGAACTGTTACACGGCAATTTTATGTAGCCATTTCATCCCAGCGAATGAAAATGACACGGATGACTATATAAATTGGGCGTTTGAAAGTTCTATTATTAGTTTGAAACGCGTAGTGTTAGCCTCACTACATTTCAAATTTGACAAGTTTTCGATCGCATATTTAGTATTCGGCGACATAGTAACTGTGTATTGGGGGTTTACTACCGCAGTAATGTAAGTTTGTCTGTAAGCTAGCGTCCCGTTCCCTGTCGACTACACACTTCTGGTGATTGCTTTCATGTGTGTGGCGTATCGGTGAGGTTTCCTTGTACGATACATATAGATATTGACACTCCGGTGTATAACGTTGTGTTTGCTGTCCAGGTGGCGCCACTCGCCGGTACTTGTCTGTGTGTCCCCAGTGCCCCGAATCCAGTAGTCGTTAATAGTTCGTGCAATAACTAACTGTCATATATCAATGTCGTTTACATCAATATCATGTGTTAAATTTTGTCAGTGTGGAATTTATTTATAGATTTTAATAAAATCATAGTGTAAGATATATTCTCTTTATACTGTGTGCGTACGCGTCAGTATAGTAGATATGGCTAATTTATTACTACACGTGTATATTCA
Source organism: Acrobasis consociella (assembly GCA_963555685.1). Lineage (NCBI taxonomy): Eukaryota > Metazoa > Arthropoda > Insecta > Lepidoptera > Pyralidae > Acrobasis > Acrobasis consociella. The sequence continues at coordinate 11,247,156 of OY743122.1, forward strand.
GTTTTAAAGATAAATTATTCATTAATAATCGCAATACCTGTATTGTTAGAAGCACAAATGTTTAGATGCGTGAGTCGAAAGGAGGCTGTTGTCTTCCATGGGACGCACAGAACCGCTCGCTCCGCGCATGCTCGGAGCGCTTGTTGTGCATTCTCTGGCATACTGATGTAAAATTGAAATTCATTACGCTTAACAGTAGCGTAAATTTTTATAAATTATACTAGTCATTGGTGTCTAACGTAGATTTGTAACCTGACAGCACATTGGGATGGATCACTTCGCGACCTTAGGCGGAGAGAGTATAACCGAGTCTTCAATGCAAAAGCTCTAAGGCTAATCGGCTATAGATGTATGGAACAATTGATTTTACAGATTCATAGCGATTTCCGTAGATTGGTCTATAATTAAGTCCTTCTCAAGTCTATAAACTTAATGTCAACGTAATAAGGTTGAGATACGCCTGTGTCGAGCGGCTCATTTGGGCCGTTCGGGCTAGACGAGTACAGAAATAGCCTTACGGGACTTCATGCTCTTTCCGCCAAGGCCTGCCCTCACGTTCACTTAGCTGTAAGTCATTCAGTACCACGACGAGCATATCAGCGGGCCCTCGCCCCGCGGCCATGTCTTACATTAATTGCACCACATGTGTACATCCGGTAGCCAGTTGAAAACTAGTACCGCTTTTTCCACGTCATGAGCTTACCCTGTACATTTATAAAAATTATGTATCGTAAAATGTTAGAAAACTGAATTATATTTGTTTGTAGATCTAAATGTTGTTTACTTTATACTCCGCACCGACATCCTATCCCAGTCTTAATTTTAATAGTTAAGAGCGCTCAACCCGCCTTACTTTTCATACAAACGCTCGTACGTGATTATTGCGTTGTAATAGAACTTTCTTGGAAAGTTTTGATCTAACATGAATCTTGTGCGCAATTTCTAAGTTTCCATCGAAATTAAAAATTAAAATTTGGGAAAACAAATTCAGTATAAGTCTCCAAAAATCTGCTTTTTTTGTACAAATTTTACCTGAACTTCGGCCGATCATATAGTACTCATGAATTGTAAAAGTAAAGAAAATCTTTGCATACAAACCTTGCAAATGTAATGAAGATTCTAAATAAAAACCATTTATTCAACACACTTGTTAGGCTAACTGAAAAACACGTATCACCTGGAACAAGATTTATGAAATTTCCGCACCCTATGAAAAGTTAATATTCGTTCAATGAATAGTTAATAATAATACTAATTTCGTACAATAGAATGCAAACTGAGCGCTCAGGTGCTATCTCTCTCTTTTCACTTTGCTTTTTTTTCTATCATTGTGCTGGATGAAACAAGCATTTCCAAACATGCTCGCGTTGACGATAGACGGACCGGGAAGGGCCCTCTTAACATCAGTCTCAGATTTTTTGACTTAGCTCAATGACTACATATTAACTATTAATCCTCTTATTTATAAAAATTAACTACCCTTTGCTAAACCTATTTTAGTTAAAACGTGTTTTGTCCCTTTTCAATATTTGAAATTGAATGAACGGGACGAAACATATTTTAACTAAAATATTTTTAGCAAAGTTTTATATTTTTTAATATATGGGGTTTCACGATTATATTTTTATTAAATATAAATAATAATATTTTTTTAATATAAAGAGTTTAAGAACTTAGCGGAAGAAAGAGAGACATGGAAAGCACTCCACCGACAAGAGCACAGCTCTTAAATATAAGAGTAATTAAATAGACAACAACTAGTGTGCACGCGTTTTCAGGTGAGACAGAGCATATTACTAGATGTGAACTTGATTTGGTCGGGTTGATTTAACCTAGTAACAAAGTTAGTGTGCGTTTTATAATAATACGGAAAATATTTTACGTATGGCCACAACTTGTACGATGATGAAGATTTCGAATCGCACTCTCGTCGCTTTTATTTACTGTTATAGAACCTAAATCAAACATTCAATTAAATAATAAATTTTAAACAAACTCTCCTTACAACAACCTACAACCTTAATTTTTAATGTAATTAATAGTATCTTATGCAACAGTTGTAAAAGAACGGTCAAAAAATGCGAGTGGCGCAGGTTACGATGCGAGCCTTGGCGAGCATCGTAAGAAGACGCCATCGAGCATTTTTTGACGTACTTATACAACGTTGCATACAATACTTTTTCTACGACTATATTTACTAAATAAAATACAAAACAAACAAAGACAAATATGAAAATATTTGACGTATGTTTGGTAAATCAAATTTAGAACATACGAGTACTGATCTATATTTTGTCTATGGTAAACTTTTTTTTAAATTGACGTCTTTTTAGTGACTATGTTAAAAAAAAATTCTTATGTTCGCATATCTACAATCATAAAAAAAGTTTTAGGTCTATGGCTAGGCGTATATTTTTAGCGAAATAACGACACATGTGCTATAATGAGGAATAGAGTATAGACTTTTTTCTGCAATCATCAATGTTCTTATTTAGTGTTCGGGACCATATAAAAGATGTTATCAGTACAGGAGTAGAAAAAGAAATTATTCAGTGGGTCAGCGTTAATTTTAAATAATTGCGTCAGCAATAATTAATTGCGTCAGCAATAATTAATTGCGAGCAATATGGAAAAATAGGAACGAGAAGTACTAAGCTATCTCGTGCTACAACTAGCATAACTTAACTAAAACTTTTCTTATCTACGAGCCACCAAAAACAAACCATTGCGAGTTTTAACTTCGTTCAATGCCATCTAGTGAAAAAATTATGCATTAAAAAATAAAACGTTCCTTTCGGCGTTTGAACTAAGAGAAGTTAAATTATTACATTTTTAAAAAAACTATGTATTAATTATAAATAAAAATATATATATATTATTTAGTCAAAGAAAAAAAATTAAAAAAATCTGGCTGCATAATTGCTATTATTTAAACGGTCAGTAATATAAAAGAGGTTTCGGTCAGCTTCAAAATGTATTTTCTCAGCGAATTATGCAAATTTAGCAGCTCTAGTTGTCCGAAAAAAATTACTATTTGATCAGTAAGAAACGTGCTGTGTTATCTAAAGATGCCTTACATCTATCTTTATATATCACAGTATTATACTACGTGATTGGGACATACCTGTACATATTAAAATGATAATAAATTATGACAATAGAAAAAAAAACCGACATTCCGAAAAGAAATCGGTTTTTCCATACAAAAGTGTGCAGCCACTTTTGTATGGTTAAAAATGATTTTTTTAGTTTTTGACTGTTATTTTAATTTCATTATATTATAAAATAACACAACTGTACACTTATATCTTTACATATAATAATGCGGCTAGCAACCCGTCACTGTATTGATTGCTTTTCCATCTTCTCGCCCACCATGACGCTAAAAGTGGCTTTTGAGTCTTGCGGCCCTAGGCTCTGCATAGAGCCGCAAGACCCAAAATGCTCTGTCTGCCCCATTAGGGATAAAGACGTGATAGTATGTATGTATGTATATAATAAAACAGTAAAAAAAGTGTCTGTACATTAAATATATTTCCAAAAAAAAATTTGGGGGCGATGGAGACATAGTAATAAGAGTAAGAATTTAAAAAAAAATGTGTGTCTGTTTGTCTGTTTGTACACGCTAATCTCCGGAAATACTGGACGGATTCGAATGAATTTTTTTTTGTGATATAGCTATGAAGCCTGGGCAACATATAGGGTATAAAGGATTTTGGAAAACGAGACGCCTGATGCAGAACCATAATGGTCCAGCTAAACTATAAGAGATATAAAAATGTCGCCATAGTAAAAGTTGTCCAGCCTGATGAGCATTTTCCAGAGACATAAAGTCCACGCGAACGAAGTCGCAGGCTTCAGCTAGTGTATAATAAAATTTCAAAGAGGTAATTAGAAGTTACAAGTTCACAATCATTTTTTTAATTGCGTCAACAATCAACAATTGCGAGCAATATGGAAGAATAGTCAAAAACGAGAAGGACTAAGCTATCTCGTGAGTCGTGCAACATCTGGAAGAGTAGACCGAAAAAATCAAATATCTACGATCGGAAAAAACTAACGATAGCGGGTTTTAACTTTGGTCAATGCCATCTAGTGAAAAAAATATGTTTTATGGAAGGAAAATAAACCCTGATTAAAATGGAGGGCGCTTGTGATAAGGTGAAATTTTTATTCAACAAGGCCAAAAGAATAAAAATGATTGAAAGTAAACTTAAGAATAACAAAATTAAACTAAATCTCAAAGTAATAATAATCTATGTCTATTTACTTTTTACTTTACTATCCTGGCTCAGCGACCCAAGGTGAGTCTTGGCCTCCAGCACAAGAGCACGCCAGCGTTCTCGGTCCTGTGCTATCTCTTTCCAGTTGTCGCCAACTTGAAGCTCGCGCAGGTCCGCCATCACTACGTCGCTCCAGCGATACCTGGGACGGCCCACCGGCCTCCGACCGGTTGGCCGGCCCAGGTAAGCTCTCTTCACCCCTCGATCCTCGTCCATTCTTTCGACGTGTCCTAGCCAGCGAAGACGGTGCGCGTTAACTTCGCCCATGATGTTAGGCTCTCTCACTAGGTCTTCTAATCTATGTCTATGTCTATATTCTTATCTAATGTAAATTAGAACATTGGTCTTTCACTAAGAAACTAAAAACGTCTATTACTAAGACTCAGACTCTGCTGTCTGTCTGTCACCAGGCTGTATCTTTTATAGTACTCTATGGCTGTATCTCATGAACCGTTGTGATAGCTAGACAGTTAATTTTTTTAACAGATGATGAATTTTTGTTGTTGCTATGACAACACATACTAAAAACCGAATAGAATACATATTTAAGTGAGCTCCCATACAACAATCGTGATTTTTATAGCTGATATAAACAACCATAGCATGGGATTAAATCTGTCTAGCTTTAAAATGAGTTGAAAGAAGAAGAAAGTTGACTTTCATCAACTTTCTTCTTCTTTCAACTTTGTTTCTTTTGTCCAGCTTCTCTTTTGTTTTTTCAAACAAAAAATTAATTGAACAGGGAAATCATTGAGATGAATAGGGAGTAATGTCAATAAATCATACTAGAAAATAGTACATCAATCATTCCCTTTATTAGGCACACTTTATGAACTAAGATAATTAAATGTATTTAATCTAATTATATTGGTTCGGGCTCTCTGCTGTAGACGAGCATTATCTTCTCCATTATCTCCCAATTCTTCTCCTTTTGCAAGTCCTTGGTGAACACCTGAAAAATAAGAATAATTTAATTATCATTTGAAAATCATCCATTACAAATTACAAAATAAATACCTATATTAAATTATATATTAAAAAATCTTCCAACACTTCACATCGAGGCAACATGCCCAGAACACTGGCAGTGTTCTCTTGCTAAATTGCTAGACTTTTTGTTCTTACAGGAGAAAGACATAAGCATTTTATTGGAATCAAAAAGACACACAACACACTTAACTTATCCAGCGCAAATAAATCATAATAAATGAATACACTATGGCTAATGGTACAAAATCGAAGAAAAAACAAGAGTTGCCATCCTCGCTATTGACTAATTTGCTCACAGGCTTTTTCACACATTCCCTCGACCTCTTGTATCTTAGTTATTAGCTGACATCTAAAGAAATAAACTTGTATTTGTAAAGCCTTCACTCTTCAGTAAATGGTCTCTATTTTGGCATTTCCATCTATGTTTGTGCTCTATGATGTAATTACCTACATTTAAGAGCCAGGCCGTTGTTGGTGGCATTGTATCGAAAGAGAAGCACACAATTATGATGTTTTATTAGGGATAATGAATGCTATTGCCTTCTCCACTTCACACACTAGTTAACCCTTCAAACGTCGGACGCACAGAGCGGGCGTCTGATGTATTGTTTTACTATTGTGTCTGCACTGACAACGTTTGAAGGGGTATGGGTTAATGTAAAGCTTTTCTTTGCACATTTGGGAATAACTCCACTTTTGGCAAATGTGTGAAAGAGCTTCACGTTTTCACTTTAAAAGAGTAGTCCATTAATAGTTTGAAAGGTTATCTACTGCTTGGTCAAGACAAAATTTGAAATAACATCTGTTTCCTTGCAAATAATTTATTTCAAAAGAGGGCACTGGACCCCAAAAAATTTATGTATTCCCTAACTAAAAAGTCACACTAGAGTGGAGGTTTCCACAAGGTTTCCTTCACTGGAACCATGTGTACCCACACATGGTTCCAGTGTCCAAATGAAAATTCATGCTAGTACAAGAACAACTCAGAAATAAAAGTTGTGTGTAGTGAGGATTAAACTAAACTGTTTGACTCCTATGGTGTAGTATTTTGGGCAGCACTTGTAGTTACAGAAATGACTTACCGAGTACCAAGCTGCATCATCGTCTAATGTCGAGGCAAGAGGAACAGAAACTCCCAAAACATGGAGCGCTAAAGTCAAGCACGCTACCGCCACGTGAGGTGCTCTGTAATCCAGAATAGCAGAGGAATGATGGAAATCTTGCAGGAAGGCCATGGCAGTGCGGGCAATTGGCGCCGATCGCCACTGGGACGCTGGGAACCATTCTTGAAGTGATCGTAAATAGTGCAGCAGGTATCGATGATGAGAAGGAGTGGTCAAGTTAAAACCTAGTAAGCGAAGCACCAAAAGCTCGGCTTGAGCCACAGCACCGCGCCAGAGCCAGTATTCTTCACCCAATTCTAAGGGACCAGCGCCGCGATTTATAGAATTGTAGGCGACGTTCACAGCGTCCCGCAACTTGATGGGCTCATCTCTTGACTTCCCTGCTGCACATAAACACGCTGTGCAGATCACGTAACAGTCGTAGTCATTTTTTTCAGCATCTTTAAAGAATCTGTGGTAGAATATTGCTGCAGTGGCAATAGTTGCCGGCTGCAGACCTAGTTTTATTCCACATTCGAATATAAAGTTTGTGGCTAAACTATGGCCGGGAGCACTTCTATAATCAGGTAAACGCCTTTCGCGTCTATTATTCTGCAGTGCTATCACATCAATAACGTCTTTCATTGTAAGAATTTAATATTTCAATCAAATTTCAAAATTCAGATTCACTTTTACATTTGCAAATAACAATCAACAAACTTCAATCAATCAAACAGTCAAAAAGTTAAGCGCCGTATTCACAATCCAGCGCCGCTGTACAGCGGCTCAAGGTCGCTTTGCTGGATGCGCGTATTCACACATCCAGCAAAGCATCCAGCAAGGCAGTGTTGCCGTTAGTCACACATTTTGCGAGCCAGTGTTGCCCTTTTTTGTTGTTCTTGTCCGTTGACAGTTATAACCTGATGCAGTAGTCGGCTATGAAAACCAGTGGAATCGCTTAGATAGATTATCCGCCAGAAGCTCCTAGCAATCAAAGGATGTCTACACCAACTTTGGTTAAAACTAGAGGCCTAGGAATAGAGAAACGAAGGAATAAAAAGAGGCTTAAAAAGACTAGTATCCAGAGCCGCAAAATTTGATTTGATTTAAAAAAAAGTCTGCTGTACAGCAAGCGTATTCATGGTCCATCTGCCCGACGGTCGCGGTGGTGGGGGTGCTCGCTGGATCCAGCACGTCCAGCAAGCAACTTCACGTCGGTTATTATTATTAATTGCTTGCTGGACCTGCTGGATCGATTTTGCGTCCAGCGAGCACCCCCACCACCGCGACCGTCGGGCAGATGGACCATGAATACGCTTGCTGTACAGCAGACTTTTTTTTAAATCAAATCAAATTTTGCGGCTCTGGATACTAGTCTTTTTAAGCTTCTTTTTATTCCTTCGTTTCTCTATTCCTAGGCCTCTAGTTTTAACCAAAGTTGGTGTAGACATCCTTTGATTGCTAGGAGCTTCTGGCGGAAAATCTATCTAAGCGATTCCACTGGTTTTCATAGCCGACTACTGCATCAGGTTATAACTGTCAACGGACAAGAACAACAAAAAAGGGCAACACTGGCTCGCAAAATGTGTGACTAACGGCAACACTGCCTTGCTGGATGCTTTGCTGGATGTGTGAATACGCGCATCCAGCAAAGCGACCTTGAGCCGCTGTACAGCGGCGCTGGATTGTGAATACGGCGCTTTAGGTTAACCATAACCAAAAACTCAAAAAAACCTCCTCTTTGGGCAAAGCAAAGTGCTATTTTTAAAACGCGGAATCACCTAAACGAATGGTTTTTCCATACAAAAAAATCGTTCGTTTAGTGACTCCTCGTTTGAAAAATAGTTCCTCAGGGGACGTATTTTAAAAATTACTTGTCACATTGCGAAGGGTTTGCGCGAGCGCTACAAACGGGCACATTTTAGAATCGGTCGTTTGCGAAAGATTTGCAGCGAGTGGTTTTGGTGCGATTCACGCTGCGTTTTTATTTATGGTAAAATTAGAAAACCAATAGGTACGTATTTTTGTTTTTTTTTTCGTAAAACAATTTTTCGCTGACACTGCGTTTTCAAAAATACGGCCAAATGGTATTTTACGCGAACGGTGAGTTGGAAAACTACGTTTTGTGTTTCGGTGAGTCCCTCAATGAAAAATAGCACTCTTTTCTATGGGAACGCGGAATCGCATAAACGAATCTTATACCTTTAAACGAGCAATTCTTGTATGTATTTATATATATTTATTTATAAATTTCTGTGATCTCGAAAACGGCTCTAACGATTTCGCTGAAAATTTGTATATGGGGGTTTTCGGGGGTAAATAATCGATCTAGATTAATTTTATGTTTGGGAAAACGCGTGTTTTCGAGTTTTCATGCGTTTTTCTTTCCACGCAGAATATGGTCGCTAATTTCGTCGCGCCGCGACCGCCTTGATTTAGCTCAGTGGTTAAGGATAGCGACCGTTAGAAAGAGTGTTACGGGTTCGAATCCCACTCGGTGACTTACTTTTGTTTTTTTTTATGTTTAAGTTTATATATTTTTTTTTATTTTGCATTGTTTTTAGACAAGTTTAAAAAAAAATAGTTAATGTTTGAGATGTAACCGAGCAAAGCTCGGTCGCCCAGGTACTGATTTTTTATACAAAAAACGGTTCGTATATCCCTATACGAACCATATATATGCCACGTTTAAAAAATGGCTCCACATTTCGCCCTCAATGTCGTCTTCATCGTGGTAGAGTAGAATGAATAAAGGGAAAGACGCTGTGTAAAGTTGTCTCTCGTAAAATTAATCATTTTAGCTTTTTGCTGATCTGATCAAATGTTTATATCTCGATCTTATTATTATAACTTTCTACCTCTACAACGAAACGTCTAAATATTTGTACATAAATCGAAATAGGTACTTATATTCGAACAAATTTGAACATAGTAAGGCCTAAAAACAGTATTTTTTTCAAATTTCTGCTACTAACAGTTTTCCAGATATGGAAAATTGCAAAACGTTATTTATTTTTTATTTATTTATTTAACCTTTATTGTACAAAATAAAAATTGTATGGCACAATAGGCCCCACCCCCCATGTTACCCCAGCAAAATCTTAAATATCTCAAAAAGTATAAGATGAACACATCTTGCTATCAGTATACATTTACAACTCATTAAGAGCTTTCTTTTCATATACTTGATTCTAGGCTAAACGCCTTTTTTTAAAACATCTTGCTGGGGTAACGTTACTCCAGCAAAATCAGTTTTTCTCGAATAACTTCGAAAATATAACATGAAAACATTTTGCTATATTTGAACAAATTGAGGCTTACTATGAACCAACTATCTGTAATACTCTTTATTTCTCTACGGCGCAACATTTTGCTGGGGTTACGCATTCACGGTTCTCGTCACCGGAGACTCCATCATTTTGCTATTTTCAATAACGACCACACATTACCAACCAAGCAGACCCTGAGCCACGTTTCTTGTGCCCTATGCCCTATTATATAATATAAACATTTAACATTTCCGGAGGCGGCCATTAGAAGAAACAATGCAAACTGTTGCGACTTGAGCTTGTCGATTGTTTTGACTAGAACTTTGTAACTTAGTCCAGTCTGATAATCTGAAAAGGATTTGCATTAAAAGCACATTTTTTTAAAAAACTTGTATAATGTTAGTAATATGATTAGGAGTTAGTAGAACATTATTAGTTTTTTAGGGTTCCGTACCCAAAGGGTAAAGACGGGACCCTATTACTTACTATGACTTCGCTGTCTGTCACCAATTTCACTCATGATGTATTTCTGTTGCTGCTAGAACATTAAATCTATAACTAAAAAAAATATTTAAGGGGGCTCCCATACAACCATGCCATACAACAAACGCGATATTTTTGCTCTTTTTTGCACGATATCAATAATGGCAACAGGTAGGCACTTGAAATATTCACAAAATATTCAGTTGTATTTTTATTTTAATAAAATAAATTAAAATAATTATTTAAGGGGGCTCCCATACAAAATCTTGATTTTTATAGATAATGGTATGGAACCCGTAGTGCGCGAGTCCGACTCGCACGTGGCCGGTTATTTAAGGTTCGCAATCAATGTAGATCATGGTTCTATTGTTTTCTTTCGGGACAGGAAACAAGGAGAATGCAAAATAAAACCAACGTATTATTTGAACATAAAAATTAGAATATAATCATTTTCAGTAATTATTTAAAATTATACACTTAAAGTACATTTATAGTAAATTCAATAAAAAATACCAGTGCAGACGAGATACAAAAAGAGAAAATATTGTTTAAATCGTTGGTTAAATACATCGCTTTCAGTAAATGCTTAACAAAACATAAGTCGGAACGTAAAGAAACAAGTCCAAATGTCACTCGATATAGAAAAATAAAGATAAGATTGAATCACATTCAAAAATTACCCACTAGTGACTAAAAATTTTACTTTCTTAAACATTTGTTCAATAGTCGGGACCGCTCGGCGCGGCATGGCCGGCCTGTTGGCCGCACGTGGCGCTACGCTCAGAGGGGTAACTCCATTAAATAATACGTAAGTCGTACGATAGTGACGTCCTATTACTATGTCCAACCAAATTAGACTTTAACATCATACGTTAGAGCTCAATGTTGCTTGACACTGAAACGCTTATAAGTAGTAACGTCCGTCTTGCGTACTGCTTTTGGAGTAACCCCCAGGTCTGGCTGTCCCCGCGGCCTAAGGCCGACGCCGCACACCGAGCGATCCCTCGCACGCGCTAGAAATAAATGTTTACATGTCATCAATTCTAAATAAGATATTTTTCAACATTGTACTCTGATCAGTACCAATACGACTATACCGGCGCCGGGGCCGCGCCGCCGGCGAAGCGAGCGCCGCGCCTCGCCCTTACCCGAATCTCAGACATAATTTAGTTATCAAAGAACATACAGTATAAATAGTGAGGTTAGTATTAACTTTGGCAAATATGAATGAAGCATGGTGATATTGTTTTTAAAAAATAATTCAATCACACATCTTACTCGTGTAACCGATCTAACCATCTTATTACGATGTACCACTCGAAGTTAGCTGAGGATAGAAAGCGTACAGCTCTGATAAATGTTTACTTAGCGTAGCAGAATACGATTTCACCATACAGGACCATCCCTAGAGTTCTGCTCTATTACACTTTTTAACTTTACAATAAATGTACTTCTTAGTTCCAATCATTTGATTTCTACTGGTCAGATTATATTTGCTTTAGATTGATAGTACACTCACGAGAATTTCGGAGATTACACTAACTAAAATGTGAATAGGTTTTAACGAAATGTTCTGCAATGGAACATCCATTCAAGCACTTATTTGTGATGATTACAATTTTTATAACAAATACATAAATGGGAGATACGCTTTCCTAAGCGCTCCTCATCAATGGACTTCCATCGCAGTCTGTTAGAGCAGCCAGATCTCCAGGAAATCTAGTCCCTAAAATTCCTTACAGTTCAAATCGACAACATTGTGACAAATATTCAGCTGATATATATCCGTCTGAACGTCTCTCAATTATTTAGATGTTCCTGGCAGTCCTCGAATCTCGCCACATCATATACAATAACTACTACATCTCTTAAAAAACTCTGTAATAACCTCCCGTCGTGGATCTAATAAAGCGCGAGAACAATTTGAGCCGCAACAATTCAGTCTTCAAATAAGAAGCCTACGCACACAGGCGACGGAACGCTCGGCCGAAGGTCCTTTGAGCTTGGGAGACGAGTTGCGAGGGTCGTACCGTCGGCGACCGGCCGACGTACGAGAAACCATTTGTGCGTTCGTTTTGTAACGAGTTGTGTGTGCGGTTCGATCACTGTCTCAAATCTTATAAACTAAATGTGATTCGAGCGAATAAACAATGCGGCAGTGTACAAAATTTACATCACATTCACTCGAAATATTGAAGCATACAAGATAAATGTTTAGCGGCGGAGGAACACATCGAAATGCGAAACGTCGAAGTTTAACCCCATCTCTAAGCACGGAGAAGCACTTTGAAGATATCGCCTATACTTGTGCAAATATTAATCAATCAGCCCCAAGAATTAATTAATTAATTAATATTAAATTAATAATTTCGTACAAGGGTACGTCGTTTCTTAAGGGTGTCATAATACAGATAATTTTAAGACCTCTAACTGTTCGCAGAAATCATGTTTCACCGAAACATAATACTTGATAATAATTCATACAAAACTTTCTGCGATCCTAAAATTATTTTGTATTATATGACATCCGAATTTATTGTTGGTGTATCACCAACAATAAACCACTGGTGCTGACTTAGTGCTATAAGATGGGGTTCAACTCATGACATGACATCTGCTTGTCGACACGTGAATGCGGGCGGGAAGTGCGAACAAAGCGGCCCTTTCTAAAAATCTCCTACTATTTTTTTTTACACTCGAATCATGTCAAAATGCACAATTATATTCGAGAAAATCCCACTTCTTCGCACGTCCTGTTGATAAGCGATGGCACACTAGACCACAGCCGCCTGCGATCCCTCCTCAAAAGGGCAAACCCATCATACGGATGAGGCCTTAATAGCGAAGACATTTTGAATCACATCAACCATTCACTCTTTAAAATTTTTAATGTAGTGTGAAGCTTACTTAAATGTAGGTTTTGGGTCGAATGCAGAACTGTTCTAATATTATTTTTATTAGTTTTACGTACACATATTGTTACATAACAGTAAAAAACCTACCTAGCAACAAGCGAGCGGCGTCGCTCGGCGCGGGCCATCCGCCGCGTGCGACGAGTGACGTCACGCGTCCGGCACGCGCTACGTGCTCAGAGACGTGACACAATTCACGCTCTCCCCTTAACAAATACGATGGTGAATCAATGTAATCTTTGGTTTGACGACCAGCGTTCGCGACTGGCTGACGAATGGCCCGCTCGCTCACAGTGTAGGCGTTACATCTTCATTTAATCACTTTTTACATACTCATAAACGTAAAATGAAAATAAATCACCTATCTATGACAATAGTAAAGGTTACTGTCTAATTGCATTATTAATTATGTTTATTGATACAGTTACTGTCCTAATGCTTAAAAGTAAGATTTTATTTTATTATTAATAATAAATTATGTTATATAGTATATATATGTATAGTGTTGATTACGCCAATTCGCGAGTGTACACAAAGTTTATATACTCACATATCTTACACGCGATGCGAACAGAACGCAACCGACGCCGAGGCGAGGTCGCCTCTGCCTCGAGCGGCTTCTAGCAACCTCTAGGTGACCTCGCAGCGCCGAGCTTAGCTATATAATGACCACACGTTACTTACATTACAGACTCCTTATTATTACAGCTCCAAACCCCCTTCACAAAATAATGATTAACATGATGACCATAAATATTGGTTACTCACTTAAATATAAAATTAAACATGACAGTTTACATATACCACCTTTAATACAAGTATGCTAGATAAAATAAATACCTAACATGATTTTATAATTGAATACAAGAATAGATCTTAAATGGCTACCTTAAGGTTAACTGTAAAGTGATATAGAAAATATATGAACACAAAAAAATATTTAAGATTGTATATGACATAACGAATTAATGCTTACAGGAGTAAATAATTTGTGCAATACTTTAAATGCTTAAATTAGAATAGTGATTTTACTCCAATGATAACAGCGCTTAGATTAAATAATTCAAGGTAAAATAAATGCTATCTTAATGCGAACGGTTACAGTTGTGCTTTCAAAAGTTTATAAAAATAATTTCTCATCGTAAGCGTTTAATACTTAATAATGGAATGACGTTTTGTATCAGTTTAAGTAGGCCTGTGATATCATGCGTCTCTACCGTGTTTTCAGTGCTAAATATTGGTTCCTTCTGTGTTTGGTCCGTAAGAGAGTGAGTATATAAGCGGCTGTTGGGTCTCATGACGTAATACAAAATCATTTATATCCTTAATCACGTTTTACCGAAAGATTTTACTGTAAACTTTTGTATCGGTGAAAAGTGATTCGGTATTACGTTACGAGGCCCGGCTGTTGCACTCCGACCGCCCGCCGGCCGCCACTAGCGCGAACGCCAACGAAACGCTATTCCAATGCCTAGCACCAAAATTTAGAATTGAACACTAGACTCAAACGAATCGAGGTCGCGGCGAAACGACTCGTCGCCGAAGTGAAACGGTTTATATTACAGGGGAAACGAAACGCTAAGGAGTAGTTCGGAGCTAGTCGTGCGCCGCCGGTCGGAGCCATGTGGATGCTCCGAGCATCGTGTGGCTGAAGCTTATTGTTAATACAACGCGAGCGACGCGCGCCACCCGAAGAGCCAGTCCAATGAGTTCACGAAACTAGAGCAATGGCTTATTTCATTCTAAACAATTTTAAGGGCGAGGGTTACTATGATAATGAACAATTTTCTCGTCGAAAATGTCTTTTTATTTATTTTTGTATTGTACGCGCCAATTACATCTTTCTTTTCATTTCATCTCGCGGGAGTGCCGGAAGAAATTTCTTTAGAAATAAGTAGCACCTTTTTACTATGTTTACCTAAATGTTTTATTCGTAAATTTTCAGGTGTCTATGAACCAATAAAATTAAAAGAAAACAGCAGGATAACGAACGTTGTTGATGTAAATGTAAAAGTTGCTAAATATCACTGACCAAAGTTGCCCTTAAAATTTGTCAAGAGATATACCGATCCGCCATTAAAAGCATTTAATGAGTATAATTAAAACCTAGCATTTTCTTTCAAAAATTGTTATATTGAAGACCAATACACGTCATACTCCTAAACAAAACTGTTTAGCCTGATAAAATAATTTGCAAATCACGTTTCACCGACGTTCAATGATTCGGTTGAACGAGGCGAAACGTAATTGCAAACATGTATCGGTCAAAATTGATTCTATATTAATTAGGTACTTTAGGGGTGTGATAGATCCGCGAACTCAACGGATCTGGCTTCAGCGTCACTGATATGCACAATCAGAGGGGTTATGTCGGTGTCAACGTCAGAGGTAAAGCGCTGCAGGGTTAGCGCGCGTGCACGCGACAACCTGCGCTGTAGCGAGCGGAGGGTTAACACCACGCGATCCTACACAGTTGGGGTTTTCCAAATTATATACCCTTTTTGTGGCCAATATTTGACATGGCTCGGCCTGTAAGGTGTATATCCTCCATTCATAAGTATTTTCCCTTGACAATTTGTTTGAAAGTAGTCGAAAAATAGCTGGTTTATATTTCTTTTGATCTAGTACAAATTAAACTCACGCTTTTGTTTTACAATGCTGAGTTCTATGACTATAGCATTAAAATCGATTTCAGACTGTAGATAAATTTGAAAATGTCAGGGGTAAAATAAATTTGAACAAAGAAGACGATTTGGTCAAAATGAGCACGACAAACGTAAAGCTTATAGTTTCTCTCCACTGTTATTATATTGAAAGAAACGTACTCAATAATTCGGCAGAGAATTAAAAAGTCTTACGAAAATTGTCTAAATTTACTATTCAACAGCATTTATGCAATTTTCCTCAACGTCAAAACGTCGAATAAAAACAGTCGGCCGACAAAAAATGTCAACCCTCAAGACAATTTAACTTAGCTCTTTGCTTACGTGTTACATCACTTTAACCCGTCGCTAGCGCGCTCAGTCTGCCCGGCTCAAAGCGTCCAAATCGTCCGTAGGTGCGCGCGGCCCTCCGTTCACCGTCCGGTCGCTTAGTACAGTCCGCAGCCGCGCAGGTTGTTGGCGATGATGACGTCAGTGACGGCGTCGAACACGAACTGGATGTTGTTGGTGTCGGTGGCGCACGTCATGTGGCAGTAGATCTCCTTGGTGGTAGATTTGTTCTTCGCTTCGAACTGGGCTTGGATGTACGCGGCCGCTTCGCCGTATTCTTGCGCACCTACATCGAGTACAAAATAATCCTGGTTATAATATAAATGCGAAAGTTTGTGCGTTTGTAATAACTTTATTGTACCAAAAAACAAAAAAAATATATATAAAATTTGAGAGAGCAAGTATACAATGACGGACTAATCCCGTAATAGGAATCTCTTCCAGTCGACCTGCAATAAATTGAGAGGACATTTACACTATTTTGTATGGATATATGAATGTCTGTTCGGCTTGCACGCTAAAACGGCTGAACGGATTGGAATGTAGCTTATTACCTGGATAAACACATAGGATACATACCTACATACCATGCAGGCAACCCCGCAGGCATCAACCCGACGACCAATATGTATCAACATTTTTATATTTATTTATTACTCATTTCGCTTTTGTGGATGCGACTAATTACATAGTATGGATACGCTGACAGGGGTGTTATAAATTTGACGGTAGTGTCTGTCTGTCTGTGGCATCGTAGCGCTCGAACAGATAGGCCAATTTCGATGCGGTTTATTTTACGTGAAAGCAACTTTCATTCCAGTATTTTTTAGCCATGTTCGATGAAAATCTGCTCAGTCGTTTAAAAGTTATGATGATAATGTGATAACGCTTCAAAAACGCTGATAAATAATAGATGGCGCTACGCTATTAACATGTGTAGTTCCGCCACGTATCACTGGATGGTCAAATAAATTTGCCTATCCTACTTCCGACTAATTATTTGTTTGTTACCTCTTCACGCTTCAAGTACTGAACCGATTTGGATGAAATTTGGTATGGATATAGTTTAAGACTCGGGGAAGGACATAGGATACTCTTTATCCGGAAATTCCCACGGGGAGCGAAGCCCGCGGGTACAGCTAGTAGCAAATAAACCTGTTCTTTAGTCAGATATTATGTCTCATTGCTGGGCACGTCTATCTTTCTCTCCTCACTCATACTCCCTAAGTGAAATATTTACCCGTGTATTCCGGAAAACAGATGGTGAGCGGGGATTTGCGGATCTTCTCCTCAAAGAGATCCTTCTTGTTGAGGAACAGGATGATGCTGGTATCCGTGAACCATTTGTTGTTGCAAATCGAGTCGAACAGCTTCAAACTCTCCTGCATGCGGTTCTGGAAACGAGTAGAGAATGAAATTAGTAATCGTACGAAAAACAAGGTACTGTAAGAATTTTCATCCTTCACATTTTAACGGGAGAATATGCACCTAAATTTATTTGTTATATCATCGATACGTGATGGGTCACCAAACTCACGAATAGTCGCGATGCTTGTTAAGGTGCAATACGGATGTGGACTAAAAAAATGTTTGGTCTCAATAGGTAGATTATTAAAAAGTATGGTATACGAATTGTTTTTTTCTCTGATAAGCAAATAATGACCAAGATACAGCGCAATTACATTTCACGTGACGTCAAAATCATGTACGATTTTCACTATAAGGTCTAGGAACTAAATCGCCACCAATCCGAAATATCGATACGCTGTATTCTTTGTCAATTTTTTCTATTTTTCTAAAAGGAAGAATATAATTCTAGGAGCGCTATTTGATAAATATGTATGAACTTCAAGTGCAATGTTTCCAGACTAATACCAGTTACTTCCAGAAGAAAATAGGAAGACTGGCAACAAGTTTTATCAAGAAGTTGAAAATATAGTAGGTAATGAACTTGAAGTTCATTATCTACATTAAATAAATTGACAGTTATACAATACAATACAAATACTCTTTATTGCACCATAAACAAAAGGAAATACAAAAAACAGAAAAAATGAATAAGACAGAATTATGATACAAAGGCGGATTTATCGCATATTATATTTATAGGTTTATAAGTCTAAAAAGTAAGCAAACCCATAAGAAAATCTATACACCAAATACAAGAAAAATTAAACGTGAAACCATATAAGGAGGTTTAGAACTTAGCGAAAGAAAGGGAGACATGGAAAGCACTCCACCGACAAGAGCCCAGCTCTTAAATATAAGAAAAAAGCTAAAAAAGCTCAACATATTATAACAGACGTGTCAGACAGCCAGTTCCAATGTAGTCTCGACATTATGATTCCTGATATACTGTAATACTTAAGTGCATATTATCACATCGTTCACGTGGTTAAATTACTTATACCATGTGACAGTAATCGCTAGAAAATGATAATGAATTATAGTAAAACAACACTTTCAATACGCCATTAAGGAAAATAACAAACATATCCGTCAAAGTTTTTTAAAAAGCAGTTTCGCGGAAAAATACTGTGACATTATGAATAAACTTCCAATGTCACCTCCACACTTGTGCGATGTATGTTAAAAGGTCTGATTTATATTCGTGGCAGATCAGTATTCATCGGGATTTCAAATTCAATATGTCAACATATATTACTCTAATCCGAGGGAATTGGACAACAAACCATAACAACTGGATCTAGATTTCACAATGTGGGTTAAGCCATGAGTAAAATTGTCCGATAAGTGTTCAATATAAGAAAAACCGTTTGAGCCAAACTAGATTTTTTATTTTATTTCTGAATATTCATTGTCTAGGGTTTTTAAATTGATATTTTGTCTCCCTATATATTATTTTTAGATAAGATGAAATTGGTAGGTAAGAAGTCGAAACCAATACAATTTTTAATTTTGAACTTCAGCTGCATCACAGCCTTAGAGTTCGCTAAGTTATAGGCCCGCCTTTAAATGACCAAGGCTGTGTTGGTCGGCCGGGGTTAAACAACCAATAGGATTCCATTTTTACTAAACAGATACACTTTAGATTTTATATCAATATAATTTTTTTATGTTGAATCACTACAGCCTCGGTTAAGAGCCTTTACATGGTGCATGTTTCTTGCCTGTTGCATACAATTTAATTGTTTTGAAGCAATAAATGATTTGTATGGTTATCGGTTTGTTTAGAGTACCATTTCTGTTGCTTCAATCTTTTACCTTCTTTACAATCTTATAATTTTATTTAATAAGGAAGTATCCTGGTCCAAAAATAAATTCTTTGGTACTGTTTATCTAATAAAACGTCAGTAAATAATAACACTTGTCATTGATCATATACATTTTCAACGTGATTTTAGATTTATCCAAGGAACTATGACGTCATTACTCATTAGTTTTTATTTAAGAGGGCCCTTCCCGGTCCGTCTATCGTCAACGCAAGCATGGTTGGAAATGCTTGTTGTTTCATCCAGCGCAATGATAGAAAAAAAAGCAAAGTGAAAAGAGAGAGATAGCACCTGAGCGCTCAGTTTGCATTCTATTGTACGAAATTAGTATTATTATTAACTAGTCATTTAACGAATATTAACTTTTCATAGGGTGCGGAAATTTCATAAAACTTGTTCCAGGTGATACGTGTTTTTCAGAAAGCTTTACCAGTGTGTGAAATAAATGTTTTTCATTTAGAATCTTCATTACATTTGCAATGTTTATATGCAAATATTTTCTTTACTTTTACAATTCATGAGTACATATAGTACTCATTTCTCGATCGACCGAATTTCAGGTAAAATTTGTACAAAAAAGCAGATTTTTGGAGGCTTATACTGAATTTGTTTTTTCAAATTTTAATTTTGATGCAAACTTAGAAATAGCGCACAAGATTCATGTTATTTCAAAAGTTTAAGAAAGTTCTGTTACAACGCCATAATCACGTACGAGCGTTTGTATGAAAAGTAAGGCGGGTTGGGCGCTCTCAATACAAATCCATAGAAAATGATTGATATGACGTTAGAAAAGTATCTGATTTGAGTTAGAAACTTTCTTATTGTATGCATGCAATAGACAAAAAACCGAAGGTGCTATTTTTCAAACGCGGGGTCACTATATGAACGATTTTTTGTATGGAAAATCCATTCGTTTAGGTGACTCCGCGTTTCAAAAATATCACTTTTGAACTGTGTAAAATTTAAATGAACTAACTTAAGCAGTTTGAGTGATACGTGGGCCATTGGGTTTTAAAAGGGTCGCGACGCGATTTTATGGTTCAGGTTGTATAATTAAAAAATATGACTTATATTACCGTTGTTTCGTCCTCGTGTAGCACCTGGTCGTACTCGGACATGGCCACGCAGAATATGATCGCGGTCACGTCCTCGAAGCAGTGGATCCATTTCTTTCTCTCCGATCTCTGACCACCTACGTCGAACAATCTGGAAATGTTAAAGTTTTCATTACATACTTTATATTTTATATTGAAGTACGCTATTGTCTTCAATGAATGTCTAGGAGAAAAGAAACAAACCGAAGAATGAAATCATCGCTGCATTTCGAATGTGCGAAAATCTGTCAAGATCATGTCAAAACAAAACACAATTTTGATTCCTTTTTGCATTTTATTAGAAGGGTTACGTTTATCTATGTATGTCTATGGGACGCTCTACAGCCTACGCTTAAGGGATTTGATGTTCCATTAGATTCGTCTTAATTCTGAGTGACACTTGGTATATAATAACCGGCCAAGTGCGAGGAGTTCCGTACCATTAACTATAAAAATCAGGATTTTTGTATGTGAATATTTAAGGGGGGCTCCCCTCAATATTTATTTTATTCTGTTTTTAGTATTTGTTGTTACAGCGGCCACATAAATACATAATCTGTAAAAATTTCAACTGTATAGCTACGGTTCACGAGATACCTGGTGACAGATGGACAGCGGAGTCTTAGTAATTGGGTCCCGTGTTTACCCTTTGGGTACGGAAGCAGCACAACGAAGCAGCACAACTATTAATGCAAATGGTAAGATAAGAAGAAAAAGGGTGATTCACACGACACTGAATACGGCTCAGCGACGAGACATAGCATTTGCATTGTGTTAAGTAAAACTTTATTGTGTGGTGTTGTATATTAAACAAAGTTCATTATTCGCATACTACAGCGTGAACGATGCTTCGCGTGTCTTGCGAGCTAATCCTTACACGATGTTGTGATGAAATAAAATCACATGAAGATTCTGTCTCATTTACGGATTACATTCCTCAGAATTAACTCTTCACCAAACAATCGAAGCTATAAATAAACATTAATTTGGACTAGTTATGTCTATTGTTGTTTACATTCCAACAGTTTCTAGATTTCTAGACAATGATCTCTTTTTTGGGTTGTGTCTGTATTAATCAGTAATTTATCGTTTTGAATAAAAGTCAGTGTGGCAGTTGGATAATTTAGCGGTTTGCATTATTTGATAGCTTTAGACATCTTGATATCTTGTACTTTCAAATTATTTAATAATGCAAATGCGAACCGCTGAGAGGTGACTTAAGGATAGACCTATAGCTCAACGCCGCTTGCCAAAATGCCTGAGAGTTGTACTACGAGTAGGTACCACTACTAAAGAGTACATAGAAGTTCCACTACGATCTTGTTTCGTTTCTGACTTCGTGTACGTACGAAATTACGAGTTTCGTACTACACCGTTTGTAATTGACCTATTAGGTAGTAGTCCCAATATTCCAGAGAGCTTTCAGCAGGATTTGTGAAAATGAAAAGATACTCACTTGAAATTAAGGTTTTTGAAGGAGAAGTGCACTTCGACTATACCGGTGGTTTTGACTCTTGTTCTTAAAATATCTTGTTCGGTGGGCTGGTAATCCCTGGCCCCTAACCGGTCCAGGTCATCGAGGAAACTGAAAAGAGGGAAAACATATTGTGAACAAACTGTTTGCACCATTTGTCAATAAATTTTTGTTAAGTTGGCAAATCGCTGCACAAGTATTTTAACAGACTTTAAGTACTAAGCGTGTCACAACAAATGTATCAAAATGAAAAAAAAAAAACACAAAACTGGGCTCTACAGTCCGTTTTTGTAAGAGGTAACAAAACTACATATTAAGTTCGTTCGTTTTATGAAGACACAAGTTGTTAATGTAATCAAATCAACGTTCCGTTTCCTAAAAACTTTTTAGATAAACTGTATTCGCATAATAGGTACCCGTTTCTTAAACATTATCTTGGAGTTTTAAAAGAAAATAGACTTGACAAGTTACTAGTAACTAAAAACGGACAACTCCACAACTCAGTCCACTAATCAGTTTTTCTGCCTCTGGCCTAGACTTATTCTATGCTCTGGCGCAAATGCAGGAGTGTATATTATCGTCGTTTGACGTGTGTAGTTGTGGTATCGTAGCTTTCTAACGGATGACAATGACATATAGAGTATTTTTGTTAGTGTTTAAAAAAATATTAAATAATTTGCAGCTGAAAATTTCTTCACTTTTTACAAATTGGTACTACATCATAACATAATTGTCTCGAGAACACTCAAAACTTACGTAAATTCTTGACTACTAACGGTAATGAATTAAACGACATAATCATTGGTTTGCTTGACTATTACGAAGGAACAAAACAATTATTTTCATAATTAGGTGTTATCAGTAGTAGTTTATTTCACTTTTGAATAGTGTCATTAAATCATTATACCATCTACGTAAGTAATAGGCATAAAATAATATTTTCAATGTTTTTGAATGTGTATGTTTATTGCCTGATCCGAATGCAGTACTCAACGTCTGATAATAAATAACAGATCACGAAAGCTTATTATTAAGTTTTATTTTATATCTTAATTAAGTTAAAAATATCGGTTAAAAATAAATGGTAGTTTCACAACCAACAATTACTTATAGACAGTCAATAAAACAATACCATTCTACTATTTTGCATGCAGTGCGTCTCTTTGAAAATATACAGAAGTGTATAAAATAACAAAATATATTTGCATGTCCAAAGCAAACAATGGCCGACTGAGCACACGGTGGCTCACGGCAGCTAACCTACGTGTTTTGTGTGGCGTGTATTTAGGGTTAGCTATCGGAGTAGTGATCCTCTGATTTAAAGAGTAGTTATGCAGCTGAGTTAAGAAACTGCAGCAGCTTATGATATGAAATCATTGGAAATAGTAAGATTGGTGGGAAAGAACTTCACGGACATGAACCTGGCTGGGGAACATTATGTGAAAAAATAAATCATTAACAATATCAATAATGCTTCCCCAGCACCCGTGGTGACGAATGTTAGCACGCTAACACCTCGTGTTAACGCGACTGCTGCAAGCCAACCCGGAAAACATTACCTTAACACAAGGTAGAGATGGTTCCAAAAGTGGGATCTACTCCCGTATCAACTCCTCAAAAGGATCCTGCTGACCAGGATAGCTACATTAAGGTCCATCTTGATGAAGCCATCCTAATCAGCAAGCTTCGGCAGGCAGGAAGATGAGAAGCACAGCTGTCGACGTTCACCAAGGGAGATTTCTGGGCGAAGGGTGTCGTGTTCTGGCAATATCGCGGACGGTTACCTGACACCAGTACTCAGTCTAATGCGTCACAAAAACAACTGTATAGTATTTATTCTATGGGCCTTGTTTCTAGAAATAAAACGATTTGATTCGATAACAAATACTGGGATGCTCAGCAGCAATCAGAAGCTATGAATATCGAGATTCGAGCGCCTGTATGAATATCGGTCTCTTCATCATTTTCGTAATCATTTTTGACACTTGAAGACCACCGATTGAAATAGGCGTCCGAAAAAAAAATCAAATTGCTGTGTTGTTCAATGTTATTCAGAAGGTGACAGCCCTAATGTACTGTAGTCTAGTTAATATTCAGACCCACTAGGTGTCAAGTCCTTTAAGTACTAAATAAAAGGCCGTCATTTTGGCAAGTTCACTAGTACAATAACAAATAACTGCAAATATGATTGACTGTTCGATGCTAATGTGAGAAAGAAAAATAATGGTATTGCGCCAAATGCGTTTTTCCGTAATTTTTGTTAGAGAAAAAAACATCTGATGGGCCAATTCGAAATTTTCATGTCATCATGCCTATTACCGCAGTTACAAAAATCGTACCTCGTAATAGTCGTAATCATAGTATCATTAAAAAATTTAATAAACTGTGTTGGATTATACATATTAAGTACAAGTACAAATAACTGTGTAAGGAACTACGAACTATACTGAGAACTGATAAGGGCTAACGAAAAAATATACGTAGGTACCTACCGTTTAATTAGTATCATTTGACATTCTATGCGTAAGTGTTTAAATAAAGTAATATATACTATTCTGAGAAAAATAAAAACAATATTACAACATAAAGTAACTAGAAGATACTCAACTCAACGTATCTTTAAAAAGTAAGAACTAAGTAAACGTATTGAACGAACTTTAATAGCGGGGATAGGCTGCCAACCCGCCAAGCTTTTCGCTTATCTTTTGATAAATGATTAACTTGTTCGCTCCGAGTCCGGGCAGACACCAGTTGCCAGCCTGGCAACGCCGGCAGCGTCGGCGACGGCACCACACCACATACATAATAAAGAGAAACGATGGCAGACGTCACGCAACACTTCAATATAGTAGACGACGCTGCTTAGTTTTTTACACAGGTTCTTTATGATAACCTTGGGAAGGTGAGAGTGAGACCAATTTTGTTTAAAAAAAAAACAAGTTTTAACCAGCATTGAGTACAGATAATATTAGCACCTAATAGTTACATTGTGCCTACATGAAGCGATAGAAGCTATCGCCTTTTTACTTTATTATTATAATTAGTCATAAAAATAAAGAACCTTACGACTAATGTCACTAAATTAATGATACAGTAGAAAACATTTTATATGTAATTATTACCATACACAAAGAAGTTTCAGCCTAGAAAGGAGTTAATTATCTCGTATTTTTAAACGCGTGTGAAAGGCCAATGCAGGCTTGGCAACTAGCCCAAATGAAAAACTACGTCCAACACGCAAACTTTTTACTTACTTCAGCAAAGCGACTGCCCGAAAAAAACATCGTAGTTCTGAATACAATAAGAATTCACAAAAGAAATAATGGAGAAGTAATGCCACTTAATGGGAGTAGTTGTATGAATTAAAGTGATAAAGATTTGCTTTATACAGGTGATTTATATTTGACTTTGAATATGATTAATGACTTTCCCGGAAGTAATGATTCTAAATCGCGTGATGTAAAGGCCAGTGACACAGACTTTCAAGACTGAATTAAGGTAAAATAATAAAAGAAGATTTTAAAATTTGGTTTTGAATAGAATGATAAATTAAGAGCATGAACACTTTCCTCACGGTGATTTTCTTTATCGAAAGCAAAACCAGCGTTGATATAAAGGGCATGATTGCATCGTTTGTTGGTGACTCGAATTGGAATAAAACTCAGACATACGGGCTGGACGGCTAGCTAGGATCACTTTATCACTATCGCTTCAACATTTCTTTTTTCGGAGATGTTACAGTAAAATTAAAAATAAGGGTTGGTTGTAAAAGAAACATTACGCTTTTGAGTTAGTTTCTAAATAGTCATGGCGTTTCTAGCGTAATTAGTGTTAGTAATGAAATGGGCTAATCACCTAGTTGTTACCACTGCTTCAATACTTTTACTCAACCGATGTTACTATAGAGTATAGACTGATTATAATAGGCGTGACGAATGGAATATTTTTGGCTCATCGGATATACATAAAGGTGCAGTCAACTCGAACAAAAACATAAGAGTATCGGGTCAATTTTTAAAATAGTCATAGGATAGTGTAACGTGATTGGGTTCAGTAATAAGTGCAATTTAAGGTCGGGTGTATAAGCGGGGTTGGCACTGGGTTGGCAAGCAGCCAACTAACTACTAGGCAAGGTTCAAGTCGCCGATGTCCAACGCAAGCCTTTCAATGGAACTGCTGACACCTCTGTTTCTCTGTTCCATAGTAAACTAGGTGATGTGCTTTGATATTTCCATGTTGTTTCCACACTAGTGATCAATATCAAACTCTGTGGTCAAACTTTAAAAGACTCTGTCTACTTTTCAGCAACTACTAGTTTTAAAAATTTTAGATAAAAGAAAATTTTACTGGTAAGTATAATCACATTTTAAACAAAAAAAAATAAACAACCGCCTTCATTTGCTTTAAGGAGTTTCTTCCATATCTCCAAAGTTTTTACATCATATCTTCACCAAATTAATATGGGACCAACAAAGGTTTTCACATGATAAAATAATCTTCAAAATTGTCATCGTAACAAAATTGACAAAAGTGGCTAGGATATAGCGTAATATACTTACAAAAAAAAAAGAACAGACGGGTCAAATTGATAACCTCCTCCTTTTTGAAGTCAGTTAAAAAAGAATAAATATCAAACCAAACACTGTTGATGATGGACCACTAATTTAATAAACAGACGCTATGATGAGACGGCCGGATTTGGATAGACAGCACCATATTTGTCTAGCTCAAAGAATTTGAACCCTAGGTCTAAATAGCTAGTTTATGTGGGTACTAATACTGAGCAACAACTAAGTACATTACATATAACCAATGGTTTACGAAAGGTCAAAGGTGTCTTATAATAATAGTCTATTACTCTCTTTGAAGGTTGTAGATGCAAATTTTACGTCAAACAAAGATTTCAAACAGCTGCAATTACCTTATTAACTTCTTAATCAAGAAATTAACTAACTAAGCTATCAAGTTATAAATTAAACAAACACACTTTCTCTGATATATAGATATCGGAAAATGTGCGAGCCAAAAGGTTGAAGTGGCAGTCTCAATGTCACCCGGGCATGGTGCGTTTTGGAAGGCAGCCAACATAATCCTTGCTTAAACTGGAGTACCGTGGAGAGGAAAAACTGGTCGGTTAAGTTAAGAGCTTCAAAGAACTAAACATACTTCAGTAGCCGCTTTGTTTCATCATAAGAATTCATTACGTCACTTAAAGACAATCGATCGAGTGACTTTGCCGCTAATAGCGCGAATTTCAATTGAAAATGAACTGTAAGGAATTTACCTGCACGCGATCGCAGTTCTAGGAAACTGGAGAAAAACCTGCAGTCAGGCCGTCGCTAATAGCCATGCCGTGAGATAGTTTTATAATTAAAACATTAAGTACGTATGCGTCAAATGTTCTGACCGAGTGTTTATCGTACGCGCTTTTTCGCGCCGGTCCTAGCGCTGCTGACGTCAATGCTCTGTCAACATTAACTGGGTCAGTAGACAAGGATGAATTACATTTGGAACAAGCAAAATCATTTCATTACCGTATCGAAACGATTGCGTTATTATTATTATCCTAAAAATATTAAATTTTTTCATAACATCGCGTTAAAACCTGACCATTTCATACGTTCACTCTTTATCCGCATGCCAAACTTGAGATAAGCTAAAATGATTAATTTATACAACCAGATGATAAATTTTAATTGCCATCTGTCTCTCGCATCAACAGTTTCAAAAAGTGATCTATGAGAACCGGTACGTCTAGGCTTCAAATCAATCAATGGGCTTACAAACACCCTTGGTCTAGTTGCGGACTAGCGGCCGGCGTATGTGTCCAATGCATAAAATCCATGTAGGGTTGTCGCGCCGTGGTCGCCGCCCGGCAACAGGTCCGGCGGATCAATACGCGCCGAGCCGAGCCGCGCCGCCGCACGCCGCGCCAGCCCGAGCCCTTTCGATACCTTCGCTACGCTACGCCCGCGCCTCAGCCGAGCACACGACACGCACAGCCGATTTGTTCTTACACCAGCATCACACAGATAGGAAATTAGACGCTTGCGAAACACTTTTAATAGTTATGCGTCCCAGGACTTAGGACTTAAATTGGATTAGAGGACTTGGATTCATCACTCATTCAGAACAAATAAGTTCAGTGAGCTACTGATAAAAATGATCCATTAGTGGTCCATACGATAAGAGAATTTTCTTAGCTACTTTTCGACACAAATATAGAGAATCGAAGAACAATACAGTGCAATGTTAATCATCCAATAAATGTCTTCCGATGTGGTGTCAAGTGGGGCAGCAACAGCGTCAAATTAGGTTGTTGGAGCCAGAGTTCACGGGCTCAGTAGCCGGCGCTGTAAAGAGCTTCCGGAATTAGCGCGGGCGTCATGCGATCGGAACATAAATCTGTCGCCACCCCCATGCCCCGCAGCTCGCCCTGCCCACGGCCGCTGCAACACTCGCGATACAATCTCAATTGCTAATATGACCCCACATAACTCAATGATACGTATTTATACTAGCGAAATGCTATACCCAAAACTCTACACTCAAGTGTGTCCATAAAACGCCCATAACGGAACGATTATACATTCGGATTTATGGTGCTCAAGATAGGCTCCATGACAGCGTCGATATGACTATTAATGAGCCATAAAAAGCTATGTGAAAAAGTAAGCCTTCTGAGCGAAATAGACACTTACAGATGTAATGAATCGATCAATCAATTACATTCACTTTCATGTCGAATTGCTCAATAGAGCTGAATGGAAGGAGCGTTACTTTCAGGAGTGAAGAAAAAATACGCTGACGTAACGTCTTTATCGACTTTTCTATATCAGTGTTGAATATCGCACTGAAAGATAGCGCAGTAGCGCCGGAGAAATTATCGACAAAGTACACGAACTCATCTGAATGATTGCTCGCACAGTTGCCGCCGCGGCGGTTTCCGTGACGTCCAGGTGACGCCTGACTGAGGGCAGTATGAATAAAAGATTCACGAATTAAGAAAGGCTTTACAAAGCCCACCTCTAAAGTGCTTATAAGGTCAATTCTTGTATTCTTAAATAGACCGGCAATCCGATCTTACGCCAGAACGTGTTACATACTACACGGGAGTAAACATTGTACCTACTGTTCAAAGGTTGTCTTAATTGTTTCAAGACAAAACACAATGTTGCAAACTAAATAATGCACCACGAATTTTCCAAAATTTGTATCATAAAACTACTACAGAAACAAATGTCTAGGTTTAACATTATATGTCTGTAATAAGTAAAGATACAAATGTAGATGTTATTCAAGCAGAAGAAAACATTTGATAACAGAAATTGTCACTGCCATACGCATTCACGCGAATTTATTGCCAACCTTGATGATTGCCATAGTACACAAAGTACAGTAGTAAACGGTAATTTTCTTCCGATATTTCACAAGCGAATGAATGTTCAAGAGGAATCTAGTAGGCAGCAATTTTCTGGCAGTTGAACAGCAAGTTGACGGTAATGATCGGGCTTCGACAACCGGTACTCAATGCAATGTGCATAATGAACTCCCTCGATAGCAGTGAAATCATCTTAGACGATGGAGATTCCTGTATTGGTCTAAGTCAAAGTTAATTAGTACTTAATTATTTTACCAATATGGCGAAATTATGTAATTTTACAATAAGATAATTTTGACATGGAATCTGATGAACACATTCTTCACTATGAACCTTAAAGAAACCGACTGACTGACATTAAACTTGAAATAGAAGCAAAATTAGCAGATATTATAGTTATAAAAGTCATTTTTATAAAAGCAACCATAAATATTTACTTCAATGATGTAAGTTTTTAAACAATCGGTAAAAAAACTGCTAAACAAAAAGATCGGAGCGAGAAATAAATACCGTTTAATGAAAACTGCACACAGTTGAAACAATATTTTTGATCAACACCAACCAGGTAATCAAACCGAAGAACAAACGCATTCGAAATGCTTTTAATTGCACTTTGATGCGCTCAACACAAACACGTCGAAATTTTCAACAGGTGTACAATTTCTCGTCATAGAAATAAGCATACAATGTTCAAAATCAAGTTGAATACCTTATGAATGACTGCAGAGAATAATTTAAATCGAAATGTACTTTCATTTAGAAGTTAGGCCATTAAAGTTAACTTTATTTAGTTTTAACAAACGTAACTGAAAACTAAAACTATGATTCAAAGTGCACTAAAATATGTCAGACTAGCTGCGCCCCACGGTGTTACCCGCGCCTAAAGTAGCATATGTGTTAATCCAGGGTATCAGGGTGTACCAAATTTTATCAAAATTGATCCAGTCTTTTGCGCGTGAATAAGAAACAAACATAAACACACACTCAATAATTTTCGCCTATATAATATTACTACGATAAAGGAGTCTCCAATGAAGTGGGAAAAGAGAAACTTAATCCAAACGATGTCATGTAACTAGTATCGGTATGTCCTGATGTAGCAACATCAGTCTCGGACACGGGCGATGATCTACGCACAACGAGTTCCTTGTTCAGATCGAACATCCGTCGGCCGCATTTCACATCATGCACAAATCAAACAAAACTAATATCCTCATGGCTACACTCGACTCGTTCAACGAATGCATGCTTTCAATTATTTAAATACAAGTCAATTAACTAATTTACGAGACATGCGATACGCCACTGTAAAAGATATACATGTCAAAACATGTGTTATGCTGTGCTAGAGAAGATTGGACAAATGCTTTGAGAGATAAGAACATTAGCAATAAATGAGTGACACTAGAGTTCTGTCTGTTACCAGGCTGTATCTCACGAACCATAATAGCTAGACAGTTGAAAATTTTACAGATGATGTATTTCTACCGCTATAACAACAAATGCTAAAAACAGAATAAAAACAACAAACGTGTTTTTTTTTAGATAATAGTACGTAACCCTTCTAGCGCGAGTTCAACAGGCAATTGGCCTGTTATTTAAAAAAAAAATTATGCCACAAAAATACATTATTGTACAAAATTATAATCGTCTCTGCACCGACATCCGATTTATGAGTGTAACGTTGCAATTTAAATAAAATCTACGAATGAAATAACTTCAATCAGGCCACCAATCACCAAAACGACACCAATCATGTGTCATTTCTTGATGCCACATGTCAGCAGTAGCGCCCTAGAGAGTGACTTGCAGTTTTCCATATTTGGCACATTTCCTAACGTGCACTAGACCTACTGTTTTGCTAATGAGATACACAACTACAAAATGTTCTAACAAGTTAGCCAATTACTTAGAGATGTCGCCATCGCAAAAGCAAAACTTCAATAGCGAAGACTTCATAAACCCTTTGGCCTAAATGAAATTATTAACACCTCAGTAGGATCTAGACCAATAGGCTTGCTGACTTGCATCATGGATAAGTAAGTACTCAGGTAGATATTATTTTTAGACTATTTATATCATTATTAGACTCTAAAAGCTAGGTTTATGCCATTGAATATGTAGCTGGCCTGGCCAGAGATGATCATGAACGTTTTAACAATAGTTAGGCTATATACATACATACGTACATCAGCTGTTTATGAGCCGACTGCAATATTAATTTAGCAAATGGGCGAGATAAACTATTAGCCGTGGCCTGTCGCTATCGCAACGAATCCAATGAATCCAATATTAGTTGTCCCAATTTAAAGAATCTAGACTGCATAATTGATGTCAGTGGGAACTGAAATGGTTTTTATTGGCTTATCTGTCGTGACATTTCATAAAAAAGTGATTTGAGCGATGTGATTGCGGAAGGCGCCCGTACTGACAAATGTACAAATGTTTGCGTCGACCGGATAAGCCAATCAGTGCTCTGACTACCACTGAGGGACCGGCTGCGAGGAATTGAGTGACGTCACATGGATTATAGTCTACCTACAGGACGAAATTAATTTGTAAATGCCTTTTAATCTAATGAGGACATAAGAGGACTCAAAATGAAATAGTAGTACTGGAGTATTGCAGTACTATTGATAAAACAGTGACGTTTTCGGATAGGTATACATTTTAAAAATATTACCATTTCAGATGATACACACATGCCTTTGTCTATATTCAGATACCCTCCAGAAGGCAGAATAGCTAAACACAAAAATATTAACACAATGCTCCATTCACAGGTATTTCTTAAAATATGCAACGCATTCACGTAAGTAATAGCTATAGTCAAACTACTTCTTCTCTTACTCAATTTTTTTTTCTATATTGCAAAATGGTCACTCAAAACATATGTTCAGTATTTCAGTTAATTAGAAGCTCATGTAACATCATTAATTGCTATTAGTCGGCCGGGATGTGAACCAGTGGACGGCAACAGGAAAACCAAACAGCTAGACTTTACACTCGTATTAATTTATAGTTTGCCCTATAAGCGTGACATGTATTCGTAGATAACATACTACGAAATCTTCTATGCTGGTTTACGAAAAAAGGAAAGAACATAAACTTTTCCCACTGCTTCTCTTCTCGTAGAGATCGTAAAACCGTTTAAGGCAATGGGCAACAGGGACGTGCATCACCGATTATTGCAGGATAGACTGTGGGGCCTTTGCCCAGCAAAGGGACAAAAAAAACTCTTTGACTGAACTGACCCTATTAGTGTGTTTACATCCCGAGGCACTTATACGCGTCATATTGTTTAATACTATTAAATGTTTTTTTTAGCTTACAGCTTGTTTGAATGAAATTCAAAATAGGCTGGCATCGGCCATTTATGATTATTGCTCTTTTGTCCTCAAAAGTTAGAACAAACACCTGGTGCACAACTTTTACATGAAAAACTTTCCATTGCATTAAAGCGTTGTTATAAAGCGGTAGTAAAGTTTTTCTCCTAATTTCATTTGATATCGCAAACAAAGTTCAGAGCAGATCGTAATCACTTGTAATGCGACAATGCAAATAATTACATATCATTGGACAAGAAAAAATATCAAATATATACGACTGACACAAAAGTTTACGTAATTTCATTTTATCCTCGAACATCTTCCACGTATTTAAATTGGTAGCGTAACACAAGCGAGAACCAATAACTTTCTACTTTTCAGAAGCAACTTAATCCATAAACAACAAATAAAATGTTCTGTTTAAAAGTGAAATCTCACTGAAAGAGAGTGAGTTAAGTTTGGGGCTTAACATGACTGTTCTAGAATCCATGGGATTTCTATGATTACCGCAGAAACGATAAGTGGCAATGACATAACACAACGCTTTTCATTTCAGGTATATTTTTGTAGTTGTCATCAATCATAGAACCTTTGCGATACAGGTACTTATTAAGTTGTAAAAATTAAACAAATTCTTAGATCAACTTCCCCAATTATTGAATTAGAATGTTACTAAAAACTCGTTTTGTTGTCAGTTCTATTTTTGTGACGTAATAGCGCATAGGGGTCTTATTACATTAGTATATCATTAAAACTATCCAAGCGTAGGGACTTGTTTACGCTGTCCTGTTACGACGGGTCACTATGCTATGCTTGATGCCGATTACGAAACCGATTGCTGAAAACGAACCACGGATGGCCGCCCCCACTGCTTCCACGTTATGTCTCAGGGGCTGGTCTCATCATTCACGGTTCGCGATGAGTGCTGCGCGGTGTTATGCGGTCATGCCAGGGCCCAAGCCCTTACCATTGATTGGCAATTCTTGGAGATTTGCTCTAGGCTTAAAACCTTGGCGTACTACGGCACTAGATGTGACTTTGTGGGCTTTAAAAGCGTTAGCTGGTGATAGTGGTGCAGCGAAAGTAGCCAAATTATTCGGTCATCCAGATTTGGTGTTTCCATTTTGTGCTGAAGAGACAGCGAGGATATACAGGCGGGAAGATTCCATGCCGCACAGAGCTGTAGCGCCATGTTTGAAGCATTATAAACAAGAACTGAGAAAGGAGTTTTTCGGTGATGAGCCCGGTTTAATTGGAGTGTAAGTTGAATCTTGTAATAAAGTTGAATAAATTCTGCCGACGAAGAATTAGATATCTTATACCTTTAAACGAGCAATTCTTGTATATTTATTTATAAATTTCTGTGATCTCGAAAACGGCTCTAACGATTTTGCTGAAAATTGGTATATGAGGGTTTTTGGGGGTAAACAATCGATCTAGATTAGTCTTTTGTTTGGGAAAACGCGTGTTTTCGAGTTTTCATTCGTTTTTCTTGCCACGCAGAATATAGTCGCTAATTTCGTCGCACCGGCCGCCATCCGCTTAGTTGAGCGGTTAAGGATGCTGACCGCTAGAAAGAGTGTTACGGGTTCGAATCCCACTCGGTGACTTACTTTTGTTTTTTTTTATGTTCAAGTTTATATATAATATTTTATTTTGTACTGTTTTTAGACAAGTTTAAAAAAATGTAGTTAATGTTTGTGATGTCACCGAGCAAAGCTCGGTCGCCCAGATACTGAATGTATGTGTAAGGATCTGATCAAAGATGATAAGGAAGTTGTTTGATTCATCGATAATTTGATATTGGCTTTTTTTTTGACAGTCATGGCGAGCCGTGGTCGAGGTTCAGATCGAAAGTGTCCAAAGCCTTAGCTGCACCAGAGGCTGCAAAGGCACAAGTTCCAGCTTTGGATAAAGTCGCTGAAGATTTTGTCAACAGGTATATTTGATATAAAATCTATAGAAATTTGAAAAGATAAAGAGTTTGTTGCTATCTAAAAGACTCAGATAAGAGACTGTAAGCAAATGATATAAACTTCAACAGTTGAAGATGAACCTGGAAATTACTTTTCGTAATTTTGTATATTGGTAGCTCACAATAATCTCTTTGTTCAATAAATTGAGATAAGTAATCAATAGGGATATAGTGTATTCCAGATTCTACAATACATTCGTTGTCTAAACAGTGACTGTGATTGATTTGAATGCACTCGATCTTTTATTCAATACATACTGTAATGACATCAGTCACGCAATAACCTATCGATAAATGCTTAAGTCTTAATAATATTTACAGTTCATGCAATCCACAACATAAAAAATCAATACATAACATACTATACACTTTAAGTAAGCTTATTAAAAACATCATGTCATCGTCCGTCAAAAGAACTAGCCGTAACCACTTTGCGAGTAAAACCTGACGTATTGTTTGTGCGTAATTTGCGTAGTAAAAAAAATTACTAGTCCAACAGTTTCGCGGTATGCACACAAGTCGGACAATCGCGCCTCCAGATAATATTTACCTTTACGCAACTCATGTCATGTGCCGTTTGTCAAAGACATAACAGATAAAATCGAGGAGCAAGAAATACAGTTGTGCACTAGTAGTTTGCTCTTCGTGGTCAGACAGAATCTCAGTTTAATGACCACATCCCGTTTGTAGCAACGGCGTCTGCGCATTTGTTTGGAGATGTACTGACTCATTGCGGGGAA
Source organism: Acrobasis consociella (assembly GCA_963555685.1). NCBI lineage: Eukaryota > Metazoa > Arthropoda > Insecta > Lepidoptera > Pyralidae > Acrobasis > Acrobasis consociella. The sequence continues at coordinate 11,282,415 of OY743122.1, forward strand.
CAACCGAATTCATTCAACGAATGTTACGTTTCGTTTGAGTGAACGCAACTTCAAATGCTTAATAGACAAAAAGTTAATTAAGATTAAAATATTTTTCACATTATTGTGCATTGTTCGAGTGGTAAAAAATACACGTCGAGACATTTAGCGCTGTAATTTAACGGGTTTTTTATTTTTGTAGGATGGAAAACATTGTAGATGGCAATCGCGAGCTTCCAGAGGACTTCCTCACCGAGCTTTACAAATGGGCGCTCGAGTGTAAGTACAAGTGCGTCTCGTCGAACTGATTGTGCTTTGCATGAATACTTCGGTGTTTTATAATGAAAGCCAACAAATGAAAACACGGAAGTGGGACACAAAGGCGATGGATAACGCTTGGTACGATAAAGTAGCTTGGTGGGAAACTTTTACTCAAATGCCAGAAAATTAATGTTCTACGCACGAGTCTTCGTACACCTAATAATATGTTTTTGTCTAATTTCAGCGGTGGGAGCATGGGCCCTAGGAACCAGACTAGGCTGTCTGTGCGATGACGATGCGGAAGCTAAGGAAATCATCAGATGCATACACGGCTTCTTCCACAGCGTGCCAACACTTGAACTGTCTGCTCCTATGTGGCGTTTGTATTCCACACAAGCCTATAGAACCTATATCGAAGCGCTTGACGCTTTCAGATCGCTCTGTTTAAAAAGACTGACTGATAAAGGAATATGTGCATCAATTGCGAAAACTTCAGGAGAGAAAGTGGCTGCGATTTTAGCTTTAGATTTGATGCTAGTGGGTGTTGATACGACTGCTGCAGCCGCTGCGAGCACTATGTACTTGCTAGCGAACAATAAGCGAGCACAGGCAAAGTTGCAGGGAGAACTGGATAGTAATCTACCTTTAGACAGAACTCTCACTAGCAAGGACTTGGACAGACTGCCGTATCTTCGCGCGTGCATAAAGGAGTCTTTGAGGTAAGTTCTCGCTAACTTTTGAACTATTCAGTAATACACATTAGCAAACTTATGTCGTTTTGTGAAGAGACAAGATTATGGAATCTCTACTTAACGATGGTTACTTCCCAACTTGTCTAATTAATTTTTTTAATATAGTATTTATGCTTCTTAGGCTCGGATATTATATAACCATAACTTTTTCATCCATCGTGGCTCAGTAAGATAAGGTGAAAAAGCCTGGTATCCAGGTAAAAGTCTGTTTTATTCCGTTAAGATTCCTTTATATTTAAGTGTATGTGTAGGTACTAGTTACACCCTCTGGCGAGGCATTATCTCGCACAGAGTATCTCACGCCGGCTGTTTGCATAATATTTACATTAGGTGGCTAATGTTGGCAGTAGCAAACAGACCCGAACGATACCTTTGTGTCATAAAACCAGCTCGTGTGATAACACCTTGTCAAAAATAATATAATTACTAACGTAACAGATACCCAACGCCATTTAACTATTTAAGGGCCCGTGAATTGGCAAAACTGGAGTTGCGGGTAGGCCCACAGTGATGGAAATTACAAGTTAAACAAAGCTTATAAACATCATAAGACTTTTCCAACCCGTCTGGTCAGCGTGGAGAGTGCAGGCCGAAGTCCTCTGGCTGCTCTGGCCAAGTATCTAAAGCTATCTAAGCTCTGGTAGTACAGAGAGGGGCGTGCTCCAACAGTGGAGACAAAAAGACGTGTAGATGATATGTATTTTTAATAAGCGGCCAAGTGCGAGTCGGACTTGCCCATGAAGGGTTCCGTAGTAGCAAATAACATAATGTAAAAGTCTTGTAGTATGTTTTTTAAATTTTTTTATATTTGAGTTGATTGAATGAAAAGTAAATTGCCGTTTATGATTGATTACGTATTAAAAAAAAAACTACTCGCTAGATATCGTTCAAACCAATTTTCGCTGGTAGTTTTTATGTGTCTCCCGCGCAAAGTATTCTGTTTAGAAAAAAATGATATTAGAAACCTCAATATCATTTTTGAAGACCTATCCATAGATACCCCACACGTATGGGTTTGATGAAAAATAAATTTTTGAGTTTCAGTTCTAAGTATGGGGAACCCCCAAAATTTATTGTTTTTTTTTTCTATTTTTGTGTCAAAACCTTAATGCGGTTCACATAATACATCTACTTACCAAGTTTCAACAGTATAGGTCTTATAGTTTCTGAAAAAAGTGGCTGTGACTTACGGACGGACAGACAGACAGACAGACATGACGAATCTATAAGGGTTCCGTTTTTGCCATTTGGCTACGGAACCCTAAAAAGCACGAAAGACACTAATTATTTGATATTCTGTGCACTAAACTAGAATAATATAATTTTAACATATATAGATGCATACTATCACGTCTTTATCCCTAACGGGGCAGACAGAGCATTTTGGGTCTAATAATTTTAAATTGTCGCAAAATAAAAATAAAGTATTACTGATTACATTATTACAATAAAATATTATAAAGTTATTTATAAATAAATAAAATAACTATAATTTTGTGTTTCTACGCATGTTTGTTATTCATTGTCTCGTTAGTTCGAAACCAGTGTATTAATCATCTTTGCGGTGTAACGTGAATAACGATGGTCAGTATTAAATTTCTTAGTTTACACCTGCGTCAGTTTATTGTTTCATAAATTATTACTACATGCTACAGGAATTCCAGCTATTGTAGTATATGAGAATAGTATAGAAATTAATAAATCTAAGTCCTAATAATTCACTGCCACGTTGTAATGCCATTTATTTCCAATTTCAAAACAACACTGAATATTTTTAACGAACCAACATAAATATATGTATATACCTATATGAAAAACATCACGCCTCATTATGCCGTTTATACCCGTGACTGATAACAGAAACTAAAATTACAACCTTGATATCTGAGACAAAACATCACGAGAATTCGATAAAATTGTAATAAAAAAAACTGAGTGTCGTGGAACACTCGGTTAGAATGAAGTTACAAAAATTGAAGCCCCTAAAGAAATTCGTGATGGAAAAATCTAACAATAATTTTTGCCTAGTCCATACCGTCCGAAAGGCACTTTGTTCCAAAATAAATATAAAAACTTGCCAATGTATAATTTTCATCAAAATTGTAGGTACTTGCTTTTTTTTCCTTTGTTAACTAACTAAGTGGGTATTTAACTTTTTCAGAATCAAACCTGTCATCTTAGGTAATGGACGTTGCATACAATCCGACGCAGTTATATCAGGCTTCGAAGTTCCGAAAGGGGTACGTCAACTATTGTACTTATACTACTTATATTAAGATAAAATATTTTGGGATACATATTTTCAACTTTATATTTTTCGGTGAAAATCTATTGTATTCCAAAAATTGAACATAACAAAATTTTGGAGAAAATTTGGTTAAAGAATTGAAATACATAAAAGATTTACTAGAAAACAACAGATTTGATTTGTAATGTATCTTGACATAATCAACCTCGTTTACAAAGCTTAAGTCATGTAATGAAAGTTAAATAAACGAGTTGTAAGTTACAATGCGTGAATAATTTAAAATGTTCCGCCACACCATTACGTCTATGCCTATATACTTGTAAAATCATGTGTTCAATTTCAGTCACACGTCGTGTTTCCCCATTACATACTATCGAATGAGGAGCGATATTTCCCATCGCCTACGGAGTACGTACCGGAACGTTGGTTACGTGACAACGAGATCACTGTCAGGGAACGCTGCCCTGTGGAACGTGATATCTGTGATTTTGAAACCAAACACACTTCGAGAGCAGGTAACTGAGGGTTATTTACTAAATCCATGCAGATATACATAACTTTACATTTATCAACTTCATATATAACTCGTATTGTATAGTATAGTTGGTTTGTTTAAAAACATAGTTATTAATCTACTAGATTTAATCAGTAAGTGTAATCGAATTGTATAAATATCTTTTCAACACACTTGCTCATAAAGTGGCTCTATGGTCACCGCAATTAGGCACATAATGACACCCATAATCAAACTGAGACTTTTTCATTGCTATAACTCACTAGTGAGTTATAGATTTTTTTTTAAATTTTATTGGTTGAGTTGCTTTGTTCTTATTGAAAAAGATTTTATTCAAAAAAAGATCGTGTTCAATAGCACAACAAATTGATGTTCCTTTTGCTTGCTCATTTCATGCAACTTCTTATTTAAATAGATAATTTTAACTCGTACGTGTTTAATAAGTAAAACTTTCACTCAAATATAACTTTTTTCCCCATTTTGTACTTGGCACAAATCCTATGCGCGGAAAATAAAAAAACAAACCTCATCTGTTTAGTCTGTGGCCGATCGCAATGTGCGCGCATACGAAAACTGATTAATTTTTACCGCCATAGCGAAACATTTTTCACAACTCGTTTTCACTGTTGAAATTATAGTTATTTATTAATAAAAATGTCTACAAGTACTAGTTACGAAGAAAATAATTTATGTTGTACACCGCCCTATATAAGATGTGAAGCCCTTAACGTTATACAAAGTTTACTACCTGAAAACTCCAAGGAAAAATATCTATTAGCGTTCCAAAATTTCATAAAATGGCAAAACAGCAAGAATACGCATTCTTTTTCATAAAAAAGTGTTCATGGCGTACTTTAAATAATTATCTTCTAAGTACAAACCTAGCTCTTTGTGGTGTTTATACTCAATGTTAAAAAGTACAGTCCGAACAAATAATGGAGTGGACTTAAAAACATACTTTCATTTGTCATCTTATCTAAAGAGACTATCCGAATTAACCGATGGATTTAGAAGCAAGAAATCAAAGGTTTTATCGTCTGACGATATTGAAAAATTTATAAAAGATTCCTACTGACGAAACACCAAGTACATCCAATGATTGGATTTCACCTACCTTGTAACACGAATAATGAACCACCTCAAATTACAATAGAACATGAAAGTATTTCAATAAATAATCTATCGATGAGACCGCTATGCCATCAAAAACAGTTAATTATAATTTTACTAACTGCACATTTACTAATTGTTTCTCTAAATAAACTTTCTATTTACTAAATAAAATGAGTTTTTATTGTTATTTTATTCACAAGTGTGTTGAAAAACGTCGTATGATACACGTGTGTATTGATGATTACCGTCCTTGGCTCTCTTAAGACCCTCGCCTACGGCTCGGGTCTCAATGGCGCCGCGGCGGTAATCACCAATGTTACACACTAGTACCATAATGTACTATTTCGTCTTTGAAATGGCAATCTACATACAATTTTATATTCGATTTTAGGTAACTATGATGTAGAGCAGGCGTCATCCGTGTGGCGCAAGCAGAAGGAAGTTGGAATTCATCCGTTTGCTTCGCTTCCTTTCGGCTTCGGAAGGCGTATGTGTATCGGGAAGAGATTTGCTGAAGCCGAACTGCAGCTTTTGTTGGCAAAGGTACGATCTATTGTTTTATTTTGCAGAGGTAATAGTAATATTCAAAGAATAAGTTGTCTTTTAGAATGTACACTTTTTTTCAATGCTTTCTTATAGCTCTTAAACGATGATTCTCGATTATAAATGGAATCAACACGATAATGAATTTGAATATAATTTAATACAATTATAATATATATTTGTATATTATTTCAGACATTTCAACGATATCATGTCACATGGCGTTATGGCGAGCTGACATATAGTGTGACTCCGACTTACGTCCCTAACGAACCTCTACAGTTCACTATCCAGCGAAGACATTCTGATCCAATCTCAATGAATAAACAAGCGCCAGTCAGCCTACATTGAACAATGTCTAGCCTATATATCTATTATGCTCGCATTCATCAAATTACTAAGTATACTTTGTGAAATACAAGTCGTTGGGCGACAGTTCTAAGGGATGCCTCCCGTTATGGTATCGTTGTGTCATCTAATCTTATTTCGAAGAAACTTAGGTGCACGTTTTGTAACCGCGACTTCACTGCTCTTGTATGTAAATAGTTATATTGCTAGATACAACATACGTTTTCATTAGAGACTGTACCCGTTCACTCGCCAAAGAAAATTCAAAGCTAGGTACTTAAACGTATTCCAAATGTTTTAAGATTAGAAGTAGGTGGTATAATAATATAATTTAATGTAATCCTAAGGCTAAGATGTTATCTAACTGTACTCCGTCATTGTTATGTAAACAACCTTTTATTTAAGTTCTTACAAGTACTTAACATTTGCATGTTACTAGCACCATTATGTCATTAGTGAAAACATATACCATAATAACATTTGTTATGTATAATAAAGGGCACAGAAGTTTCGCACGTATCATTTCTAAGAACTCACGATAAAACTATTTTCCGTTATTCGTTAAGTTTTGAACTCTGACACCAATAAGATTATGTTGATTTGGTTCGAAAGTGTATTTTTGAAATAAATATACCTTTTGGAAAAAATAATATATAAAGGTTTTTTTTGCGTAATGCGTAGTAATCATTTCTTTAGATTTAACTAGTAAAGACGAAGCATAAGTACAAACCCAGCACAGTGAGCAATTATTTTCATTCTTTGCCAAAGATTCAACTTAAAAGCTTATTTCAAACCTAATTTAATGAGTCACTCATAGACAAAACGTCGCAAAATCCAGAGAAACAAGTCGATTTTGATGCAGTTTTTTTACGTGAAAGCAAGTTACTGTTAGTTTTTTGCTGTTTTATGAAAATCATTAAGAATATGTAGTTTCACCACTCACCAATAGACGGTGTGGTCAGCAAATTTTTAAATAAGCCTGGCGAATAAACTTGTATTGTATAATTAGTAAAATCTATGACGAATCGAAGCGGAATTCGGTTAAATGTATGGATTTCTTGATGACGATAACACCCATTTTTGTATAGCATTCATGTCATAGTTGTGACAGCTAGTTATCATTATTGTGTTCCACAGAGCAAAGTACTTACTATTTGGCTGAGTCATTGAGCTGGTACTCGTTGGAGCGACCGAAGCACTCCTGGACGCCGGCGTCCGCCCAGAGCCTCTTCATCGCGGCTAGCAGCTCCTCGCTGAAGGGTTCCGTGTCCTCCATCCGCTGGATCACGTCAAACACCATCTTGCCATCGCTCTGGAACAATTTGCATGTCATATAAATGTTGCGATCGTAGTTTTTATAAACTTTATTACAAGTAGACGGACGGCCGTAAAGCCATATGCTTTATTTGCCAGTCAACCCAGTGATGCCTAGAAAAAGAAAACTTTTGAAGGCATTAGTGGCAATGTTCAAAATAAGAGCTTTTTCGTAATATTAAAACGGATCCAGGGAGATCAAAAAAGTGTTACGCAGACCAACTGAATGAAGAACTGAAAGGAGTCAGGTCGTATCAAACGCTAAAGCACAAGGTGGAAGATCTAAAAGTCTGTTGCATATTCTACCGACAAGAGAGTTAAGCTCTTAAATAATAATAATAATATATTTAAATGGATTTGTGGAAAGAAATCATCCAAAGAATTAATAAAATAATTAATTTAGTGTTCCCAGAACGACGCATAAACATCTACGTATATAAAGTTCAGTAACCGCACCTAATCTCAATGGTACACTAATCCAATTAGCAATTCTTCTAACGAACACAACATAACGTTTCCAGCAAACGTATGTTGACTTTACGCAACCTCGATCTATAAATAGGGTAAAAGTATAACGGGGATAGATTCATAAGCCCATAAAATGATGTTTTCACGAAAAACAAAGAGTTAAATACATAACATCATAGAATAGTACGGATAATATACTGCATTTTAGCTGTCACAGAAACAAATAGAATTAAAAAAAAATTGTCAGTACTTTCATTTAAATTTTTAAGATTGTACTATTATTTTCCGTGTTTGTTTGGTTAAGAGAAATATACAAATCCCTGAAAGTCGTCCACTCAGAATCAAAATACAAACCGGAAAAAAATCAGATTACGATCTTCGGTAGTTTGATAGAAGTTAGTATACGTTTTTGAGGTGGATGCATTCAAAGACAGTACCTCTTGAGTTTTATTAAAACTTAACAATAGCTTCTTCGTCCGTTGGTCCTTCACCGACTGTATTAGATGCGCCATACATATATTATTGATGTTCCATCACGTCTCAGTTGTAATCTCGGAGTGTATTCAATACAAAATTAACAAAACATAACCAAGCAAATTCTGTCTTATCTTTTCTCCAAGAGAATATATTGTCCCGACTGACAATGTGAATATAACCAGCAGCATTTTAACGCCGCCTTGCCTTATATCCTCGTATCGTAAAAGCAAACTGCTTAACAAAATCCAAAGTTATACCTCTTCCACGAACCGTGAAGCGAAATGGCGCAGCAATGCGGCATGACTTGTACATTAACCAAAAAAAGAAATCAGCTGTATGTCCTGGGATCCAATTTTTAAGAAACAAAATACTTACGCCTGTATGAGGTACACTCGCTTAGTCATGAAAAGAGATTACAGCCAGCCTTCAAGAAAATGATTTTTTACGCCGAAAACTTACAAATCTGTCGCAATAAGAAAAGCAGAGTAAATCTGTGCAGAAATTCCGAGACTATAACGACGAAGGTTTCTCTGACATTAGTATAGGCGACGAGTGGTTTTAAGTCTGTATTGAGTGTGTTGAGAATCGTTCGCCTTAGAACGATAAAAAAAACCTATATTTAGAAAAGGACGCAAAAATCATTCGATATGACACCGTGTTTCAAAAATACGGCTCCCTGTGCTCTCTCAGTGGTTGCGGAGGTTTTGGTGAAATATGCTGTAATTATGACGCGTGCGGTGTGGTGCGGTGACGCATGCGCGGTGTGACGCCGCTACTCGACACCGTCATTCACAACCCCCTGTCCCACCCCGCTTTTTCTTATACACACAAAGCCTTTGCAATTATCTTTTTTTAAAACAATAACCAGAAACGTCGTTGCAGCATTATGCGTATTTACTTGCTGTAGGTATATGTTAATAGAGTTTAACCAAGAAAACGTGGATATCCGGCATAAAATAAAATGATTTCTTTAGCGACTGAGTTAGAGAGGGCAAAGTTTATAATAATTTAATTTGTAATAAGTTTTTGAATACAAAATAAACCTGCAAACTACTAGTGAGAAAAGTTCAAGACTTTTTTTGTCATCCTATTTTTATTTTCATGTACTACTTCTGATGTTGTAACGTTAAATGATAACAATCTTGCTTTTCAATAAATCCCAGTATGGATAAAAATAAGCAAAAATAGCATTTCTGTTTAAAACGATAACCCTAGTAAGTGCATTACTCGGGGCCGAAGGCGGGGTGGTAACGGCACGTCACGGTGATACAGTCACTTTAAAGTGAAGCAACCCCTTAACTCGCGTTAGAACACGTAGCATTATTTAAAAGAGTTAAGTCAGGAGGGCCCTCTATCGTGCACTAAGCTAAAAAAATAAATTAATCTGGAAGAGATCCCTTAAAGTGATAAGTCCGCCTTTGTATTGTTATCTACTGTTTTTGTGGTGTTAATTTTTGTACAGTAAAGAATTTACAACAACTGTATTGATAATGATAGAGTTATGTATGAGATAATCCTAACAAATGCATTACTCGGTGCCCAGGGCGGTGACACAGTCCCTGTGAATCGCGGCATTCGCGGCCCCGGCGATAACGCGTAGTCATCCGACCAACGCTGCGTTTGAAGGGTTCCATCGGCGCCATTGCGGTGGACTGACTCATCCAGATAATATGCAAAACGAGTGGAGGGTTCTGCAAGCGATAGATTAACAACACGCAACGTTCAAGTACAAGTGTAATGTTTTTAATTAACGTTTATAAGCCTCGCCTACGTTAGTACTAGTCCTTATTCTGTGGTAATACTTAGATCTCAATCGCAAATAAGCGGCCAAGTGCGAGTCGGACTCGCCCATGAAGGGTTCCGTAGTAGCAAATAACATAATATAAAAGTCTTGTAGTATGTTTTTTTAAATTTTTATATTTGAGTTGATTGAATGAAAGGTAAATTGTAGTTTATGACATATTAAAAAAAACTACTTACTAGATCTTGTTCAAACCAATTTTCGCTGGTAGTTTTCATGGTATTGAACATCATATATTTTTTTTAGTTTTGTCATTCTCTTATTTTAGAAATTACGGGGGGGGACACACACTTTTTTCCACTTTGGAAGTGTCTCTCGCGCAAAGTATTCGGTTTAGGATAAAATGATATTAGAAACCTCAATATCATTTCTGAAGACCTATCCATAGATACCCCACACGTATGGGTTTGATGAAAAAGAATTTTTTGAGTTTCAGTTCTAAGTATGGGGAACCCCCAAAATTTATTGTTTTTTTTCTATTTTTGTGACAAAACCTTAATGCGGTTCACATAATACATCTACTTACCAAGTTTCAACAGTATAGGTCTTATAGTTTCGGAAAAAAGTGGCTGTGACATACGGACGGACAGACAGACAGACATGACGAATCTATAAGGGTTCCGTTTTTGCCATTTGGCTACGGAACCCTAAAAAGGCTAATTAGAAAGGACAGAATTTGACATTCTCAAAACGAGCTCTTTAATTTGATATACCACTCTATATCATTATATTATAAAACTTTATGTTTAAAATTTATGTTCCCGAGCTAAATCTAAACTAAATGTGGAAGTGACATAAAACTAACTAGCCTTAACTAACTGGACGACACGGGTCGATGAGTCGACATGACGACAGCACTAAATCAGCCGCCCGATAAGTAGAGTAAACTTAAGACTTAAAAACCTCGTCCATTGTGTACGTATTTATCTTTGGCAGACATAGGTATGATTTATTAAGAACGATGTTTTATTTATGTTCAGAGTTTATACTTAACAATTCAGTCTGACTAATTTTCAAATTATTAACCTAGAAAGAAAATGATAGCTTTGTAAACTTGGAAAAGTTGTGAAACTAACGCCATATAGTAGTCAAAAATTAATAAGTAACAGTAACAAATAAACTTAAAACCAATTCTATTAATATTCATGGTGTTGTGGTCCTCAAAATATTATAAATGTCACTTTTAAGGTAAAAATTCGCCTTACCTCCACCGAAATTCAATGGCGATACGCAACTAATGAAGTAACAGTACTTTCACAGTTGCACTAATAAGAGTGAGCTGTTAATCATGGTTTCACTCCATAGCGAAGTAATTGGGCTCATTTCCATACGCAGAGGTGAGAATTCTCACTCGCGTTACTTATGACGTCTTTAAATATGTAGCATTAAAACTATTTTGATGAGATTCTCATAGTACGTGTTATGATGTGACATTTGAAAATGATCTCGTTGATGATAGGTGAAAGTTACAATTGACATCTTCTGCGAAACCTTAATTTGATAAAAAAAGTAAAAATTACCGGTTCTACATTTTAGGTTATTCCCATACGCTCATTTTATGAAAGGTTGGCTACGGCTTAAATTTAAGTATAAATAATAATAACCGGCCAAGTGCGAGTCGGATTGTATGTCAACAGATTTTTTTAGGTTAAATTCATGAAAAGGCAGACCACAGACCGTTACTAAATATAGTATCGTTGAGTTAGTATCCCATAACATAAGTCCCCTGAACTTTTGGGGCTAGCTCAATCTATGTGATTTGTCCGTCTTCTTCTTCTTCTTAGCGTGTCGATGGTCAAACCGTTTTCTTTTATATTCTATCAGCCCAATATTGAGCTACTCTGATGGCGTTTTGTCCGTATATATTTAATTTGTTTATTTACTTAATTACTAGCTATACGCTAACGGTAGCAAACATGTGCACTGTTAGCTTCTAGATCTCATCACTATAGTAATATACAATACAATGCAAGTCATACCGTGTGGTTTTTGGCAGGGTAGAATAGGGCCACTCCAAGTCCTCTAATGGATGTCGTAGAGGGCGACTTAGGAAATACAAGCTAAAAAAAGCTTATAAACATCAATGAGACCTCTCCAACCCGTATGGCTCGCGCGGAGAGTGTAGGCCAAGTCCTCTGACTGCTCTAGCCAAGTATGGATCTGGTAGTACAGAGAGGGTCGTGCTCCTGCAGTGGAGACCAAAAGACTTGATGATGATGACAATGCAAGTTAATATAACAAATGGGTACAATAGTGATATGAGGAACTTTATTTGAATATCTTTGCCATCGCACAACAATCGCAAACAAAACAAATACGTTTCGTTATCAGCAAACTCCGATCTCAATACAAACACGTATTTGCTGCTCACGTATTCTTCTCTAAACAAACAATATTCATACCGAATACAGGTAGCAAATAATGCAATAAGCGGTAGTGCACACTGCAGTAGGAACCACTCTCATGAATAAACTATACTCAATATTGATCCCGCATAGCTCGCGTTTCTTGGAACGGAACGTACTCGTAGTATACGTAACAGCAAAATGCAATTTTACATATTTCATTCGATTGTCTTCGTGAAAGCAACAATCGATTCGATATTTCAGAGCGTTACTGGGACACTGTGATTTCTGAATACTTATAAATATTTATGGAATCGAATCGTTGACGGCGCCGAGTCGTGACAATGTAAATTAGCAATGCACTTTTCAACAAAAGTGGACTCACGAAACGAAAAAGTGCAAATGAATTGCAACGAGTAATACACTGTTTATTTCAATACGCACATCACGAATTTTGTGAAAAAATTGAAGTAAAAGTACAAATATATTCAATTTTTGTATGGTTTAACTTATGATCATGATTCATCATCAGATCTTTTTGTCTCCACTGCACGATCTTCTCTGAACTAACAGAGACATATTAGGCCAGAGCAGCTAGGGGACATGGCCTACACTTTCCACGCTGGCCAGCTGGTTGGAAAGGTCACATTGATGTTTATAATAATCTTTGTTAAGCTTGTATTTCCTTAGTCATTCATTTTCTACTACATCCATGTGATCCATGGGAGGACTTGGGAGTGATCCTCTATTCTACTCTGACAGAAACCGCACGGCACACACGTGTTTCACTTTTAATTTAGTGTAATTATTTGTTGTGGCGGCAACAGAAATACATACTCCATGAGACATTTTCATCTGTTTACCTAAACAGTTCGCAGGCACGTACTTTCCATAGAGACACAAAGACATTGTCTACCCGGAGGTTCCCTAATATATGCGCATTTTTTTATTTAAAAATAAATTATAATATTAAACCCTAGCCCTATTTTCAAATAAACGCGCGCTTTCCTGTCCATCGCGCAATATGCTGGCTACGTACTCGCTTACTTAGGGTAGGTATACGTATATATATACGCAGTACTCTAGGCAGCTACCTAGAAGACAATTCTCCATAGTGTCTCGATTTACACACATTCACAGTGCACTGATAGGAATTTGCGTCTGTAGTCTGATCGTCTACGTATTTCATCGACGCACACACACGCGAAATTTCCGCACACATAACCAATATCTAAGACAAGAGCTAATGCATGCCATTTTTAAAACGCGTCAGTCATAAACAAAGCTAATTTTTGTATGGAAAAAACCATTAGGTTAGTGAAACGCTTATTTTCAAAAATGGCCCTTATCTTTAAGCTAGTTCTATCTCAATAATCAACGTTTTTTATCTCTTTTCACTTTTGACCAATAAGGAATGATATCGATTTCGAGCCTTTTCATTTGTTCCCTAATGCATTGACGTGATGAAAAATAGAAAGTTATTGGTTCTCGCTTGTGTTACGCTACCAATTTAAATACGCAGAAGATGTTCGAGGATAAAATGAAATTACGTAAACTTTTGTGTTAGTCGTATATATTTGATATTTTTGCATTTTTGCATTACAATACAAATGATTACGATCTGCTCTGAATCTGAACTTTGTTTGCGATATTAAATGAAATTAGGAGAAAAACTTTATTACCGCTTTATATGTATTGAACATATTATGCAATGGAAAGTTTTTCATGTAAAAGTTGTGCGCCAGGACAAAAGAGCAATAATCATAAATGGCCGATGCCAGCCTATTTTGGATTTCATTCAAACAAGCGGTAAGCTAAAAAGAACATTTAATAGTATTAATCAATATGACGCGTTTATGTGGCTCTCGGGATGTAAACACACTAATAGGGTCAGTTCAGTCAGAGAGTTTTTTTTTGTCCCACTGCTGGGCAAAGGCCCCACAATTAGTCTATCCTGCAATAATCGGTAATGCACGTCCCTGACAGTTCGTGAGAAACAACCTTTAGGTACGGAACCCAAATACTAACAAATAATGAAGTGAAGTATCGGTAGCATAAGATTTACTAGTGGAGCACCGGTTGCAAGCGGAAACTAAAACCACTTATTCAGACTGTATACGTATGCAATCGAGATTTTTTTAACGAACGACCGATATTTATAGTTTTTATATAAGCCGACTCATAATCAACGCTGTTTATCGTTTACGCAACGTATGAGCTTGGTTTCTTACACTTCTTACACCATTATTATATGTATACGTGGGTACGTCATGACTTCAGCCGCATGACGTCCATTGTTGAAAATATGTTTCCACGGATTTCCTAAGTCACCAAACGGAAGCGACCAGCGTTACCCAGCCTCCTTAGTTAGGCCGTCTGATAACCTAGCCATGTATGTGGTAGTTGGTCAGACGCAGCATGTGTTTATGTGGTGGTCACACCTTTGTATAAACGTAGATATTCAAACTATAAATTACCTCCCGGTCCTTATTGCCATAGGTGATGCCAAGGTTTGGCATGGCGCGCAAGATGGCGACGAGCGACTGGATTGTGTTGCTGTACACCACCGGGCGGTACTGTTTGAAGTCTTCATTCGTGAAGCCACTTTCGTGGATAATTCTGTTGACAAACAAATTAATTAGTAAAAACTAAGTTTATGAGAGGCAATAACAGAACTTTAAGGGTAGAGCTACATCTGGCAGCACGAAAAATAATTTTTCTTTGCTTTCTGAGAGAACGACAGAACGCTTCAGTACCGCCGATGCTTTAGCGTTCCGTCGCTCTCTCGCTCTAGCAACAAGTTTCTGAGCGACTGAAAAGAATAGCAGCATAGGAAGTTTGCCGTGTGATTTCCGGCAGAGTAGGCCACTCCAAGTCTCCCGTGGATGTCGTAGAAGGCGACGTAGGAAATACAAGCTCAACAAAGCTTAAATATCAATGAGACCTCTGATCCGTCTGGCCAGCGAGGAGAGTAAAGGCCAAGTCCTCTGGCTGCTGTGGCCAAGTATGGCTCTGGTAGTACAGAGAGGGTCGTGCTCTTGCTGTACAGACAAAAAGACCTGATGATGATGATAGAAAAGTGCTGTTTCGTGCTGCCAAATGTAGACCAAGCCCAAGCATCCGCAACCAACGATTTATGGACTAAAACGACACTAACACAGTTTCATTGGCATTCCAAAGAATGAGGGTTGGAATGGAGCGATCAGTTGCTACGTAGCTAGCTTTCGAAAAGCGACTAAGTCGCTTTTCTCTGATGCTAAAAGTAGAATGTCTGTATGGTTCTAAATAACTGTGTTCAGGTCGATAACCAGAAAGAATTCTCGATGTGTATTTGTTTTGTCAATAGTACAGAGAGTACTATAATCGGTGTATGAAAATTCTTTAAAAAAAATTATTTATCTATAAAGCTTGCACATGGAACATACTCGTAAAAATCTTTCTGCAGCCTGTATTTATTGAGGACACCTTTTTTATTATTAAAAATGAAATTAAATAGTTAAAGAAAACAATTATCCAGTCATTGTCAATTCTAGTAACTTATAAAAAATAATCTTTGACGATATTATTATCTTTTTATTTTTTATCTATTTTAATCCTTGTAAGCTGTGATTTAATGCTCATTTATTGTTTAGTTATTTCTTTAATTACATACTAGAATACACCTAATTTGTCAATGGCAATGTCTGATTACGTGATTCCATTAACAGCATTACTAGAGAAGCAACAAATTGAACGGTCAATCTCATAGGCTAGCTATGATTCATCCCATTCTCAATACTCTTATGGCCTTATGAATCACAATTGGTGAACTCGATATTACTAAACATGGTAGTTGTTAGTGTCGTAGTAATACATATATTTATCGCATAGAAAATAATTGTGTGAAAATAGGCTAGGTACGTAGCGGTTATAGAAACGTTTGTGCTGTTTATTCAATGCTATTCGTATATATTTTTTATTAGTTAAGGATTGTTTTCCTTTTCTAAAAAATAGTACATATTATTTGACTACTAAATACGAACAAGTAATAATGTCGCGTCGTAAATTTTCCATATTTTTTGACGTAAGTACAAAAAAAGTATTTTGATACATTAAGTGTAATTAATAAGCGAGAGAAATTATTCCGATTTGATTATTATTCGTAGGATTTGACACAAAACCTTGACCTAGCCAGCCTACTAGCTGACGTTGGCATCTGTTGGTAGATACAGAAACAAAATAGGACACACAGCTAAATCAGACCAAAAACTTTTAAAGTATTTACTTAAACATAAAAATTTGATGTAAATTAATGGCCTATTTGAAATTTAAAGAAGGAAACAAGTTTTTTTGCCACGAAAATAAAAAAAAGCTCCGACACGAACTAACTATTGATAAGTGGGGGAACTAGATTTCCAACCGATGTTAAATTGTATTGATGTATTATTTGTATAATATATTTAAAGACCCACACTAATAACTTTTCTAACATCAAACATAGCTTAGAACCACCGCAAGGGAACATGCTTTCACGTAAAAAAATAGCTTCGAAACAGAAAGACCGACAGACAGAGTCATAGTTATGTATAACATCCCTCGTTTTTGTCGTGGATTAAAAACAAAAATTAAACAACAAAAAGGATCGCAATTAACTATGACAGACTCGAATAGCATTATTGATCATTCGTATGCTTCAACCAGCGCTGCCTATAAAGGTCCCAAACTTTGAATATCACAACAATAATCAGGCACGTAACATCCGTTAGCCACATCATTATTAGGAGAACAGAAGTGGACTAGGTTGCCTATTCCATACTAGACTACTAATTAATCAGTGGCAGTCAAATTGAATGCTGAAGTGTTTTTTATGCTACACAATGGGTATGCGCATGTGATGTCACAGCTCGGGTGTGCTGCTTCTGCACACTATTGTAGATATTCGAGAATTGAACAATGCAGAATTGCAGTCTGCAATTAATTCTGCGTATCCACTGGACAAGTCTGATGTCAAAATACAGTTAAGAGTTTAGAATCTATTGATTTGTGCAATGATTTTAAATCTTTATTTTTTTTTCAAAACTGAAAACATTTTAAAATAAAAATAAAAGATAAAAAATCCTATGGGATCACCTCGGTAGTAACCTTTCTAACAAAAAACTTAACTTTTGAATCGGTCTAGGCGCCTTCGAATAATTGGTGAACATACGTAAAACAAAAACATAAAAGGTCGCGACAAATTGATATTTCTCCTTTGTTTAAAAGTCAGTTAAGAACCAAAGACAAAATATCTTTGCTATCCGTAACGACTGCAGAAAATGAGGTCAAAAAGCAATTTCATAAAAAATATAACAAACCGCCATAAAAATATTGTCAGTTTCATACATTGGAAATAACAGTTGTCCTAAATGAAATAGAATCAATGGATCAGTTTGTACATAAACAATGATACAAAATAACATAATACGAGAGCAATCCTCGTGTAATGTTTACATGAATTACTAACTAACTTGACAACCAGCCGGATGAATCCCATACAAAATTATATCGATGATCCTTTTAAATCCACTGCTTCACCCTATACTCCATTTGGTTAGGTATTTAAATAAATGTAAACAATCTTAACATGTCTTTTATTGAAATATACACTTTATAAATCAATAATTTTGCTAATTACAAAGTAATTATGTTCTAAATTATAAATTACTAAGTAATTTGCAAAGGTATTGATTTATAAAGTGTATATTTCAATAAAAAGACATGTCAAGATTGTTTACATTTATTTAAATACTTAATCAAATGGAGTATAAAAACCTTACTCGAATGTTAATTTACGCCATAAACGAAAGTAGAGTTACTGTAGCCGTTTGTATCGATTTATTTGACATTTGGCATAAGTATCTGGCATTAGCAACAGCGTTCACTAAACTACATTAATAAAACTATTTATTGAATATAGTTTTATTTAGCAGTCCTAGAAACTTTGACCCTATGCTCGTTACCTATAATTTTATGGTCGTCGTATTGTATCGATTAATTTGAAAGTCAGGTCATAAAATCAGGCTGAAGAATCCAAATATCAAGAATGTTCACTAAATCCCTTTCTATATTGCTTCGGTTTAATCGTCTTACAACATATTCATTACAATCAAATAGTCGTCTAACAATTAATTTTTATACGTCATTGAACGAATAATAATTATGGCACTATTCTAAAAAAAATGCTCGAGAAATGGTCTCATGTTGATTCGCACCAAAAACAAAAGTATGTATGTTAGAGTGGAGGCCAAATAATCATATTACCACGCAGGTTCGCTGAATGTCCTCCTAACAACCCATAATGCATGAATGTTACCTCCTTCTCCAATCTAACATTAGTGTAACAATTTTTAATGAGTGTAAGCCAAGAATAAATGTATGTAGGAGTGGTATATTGACCGATTAATTTAACAGTCTGGCCAGAGAATCGAATTATTAATAAGGTTCAATGAACCGGATAGTGCAAGTCATCACTGGGAGTACTCCCAGTCACGGCAGCACATTTTGTCATTTACTTTGATTACAATTCCGCTTCCGCGTCCTAGAGTGATAAGTCACTTTCGTGCTATGCCGCATTCACATTCGTGCGAATCGCGAGGCGAATGACGAGGCGAATAACGAACACGATGTAAACAGTGAGTTCGCTATTCGCCCTGCGGTTCGCCTCGCGATTCGCGGCTTTGTACCGCGTTCGTGCGAATGACGAGGCGAATAATGAACAAGAATGTGTAAATGCGGTATTCAAGTTTCACTCGAGTTTAGGGAACAGGTTATTAGGACGGACGTTACTTTTTAGTTTTTTACAAGAGTCGTGAAAAAGATCGGAACAATTTGTGACTATGGAAGTTTACTAACACGCAACACTATTTTACACAATTCGGTTCGTGGAGTTTAGTTGCTTTGAACATTAGCGAAGTTAGACAATCCTTATTCTTACTTCCTAAGTGTGAAAGTGAGTTTGTCTTTTTTAACCGACTTCAAAAAAGGCGGAGGTTATCAATTCGATTGTATGTTTTTTTTGTATGTATGTGACGCGATAGCTTCGGCAACCGTGGACCGATTTTGATGATTCTTTTTTTATTTGAAAGATCTTACTCCCAAGTTGGTCCCATATTAAAGATATAAAATTAAATTTGGTGAAGACACAATGAAGAACTTTGGAGATATGGAAGAAAGTCCTGAAAAAAATTAAAGTCGGTTGTTTTTTTTTGTTAAAAATTTAATTGTTTGATACCACTTCACGCTTTACTCACTAAACGTATTTAGATGAAATTTGATATGGATATAGTTTGATACCCAGGGAAGGACATAGGATAGTTTTTATCTCGAAATTCCCACGGGTAGCGAAGCCCAGCTAGTCTGATATAAAACATTTTGTATGTACTACGTCTAATTATTTATGGTGTTTTCGTACACTCGAATCGTATTATTTTTAAGGGAGTGGCAAAATTCAAATACCTCGGATGCACAATCACAGATACAAACACGAGGGAAGACGAAATTAACATCCGCATCCAAAATGCCCTACGATGCAGTGCAGCCCTACATAAAGTGTTGACGTCCAAACTTCTCAGCAGAAACACAAAAATACGGATCTATAAGACGATCATCCGTCCTATATTAATGTATGGGTGTGAGGCGTGGACGCTAACCTTAAAAGAGGAAAGAAGGCTTCTTGTGGCGGAAAGAAAGGTGTTTCGCAAGATCCTGGGGCCAGTAAGAGGAGAAGATGGTGTATGGAGGATACGAACCAATGCCGAAATAGAAGACCTAGTGAGAGAGCCTAACATCATGGGCGAAGTTAAAGCGCACCGTCTTCGCTGGCTCGGACACGTCGAAAGAATGGACGAGGATCGAGGGGTGAAGAGAGCTTACCTGGGCCGGCCAACCGGTCGGAGGCCGGTAGGCCGTCCCAGGTATCGCTGGAGCGACGTAGTGATGGCGGACCTGCGCGAGCTTCAAGTTGGCGACAGCTGGAAAGAGATAGCACAGGACCGAGAACGCTGGCGTGCTCTTGTGCTGGAGGCCAAGACTCACCTTGGGTCGCTGAGCCAGGATAGTAAGTAAGTAAGTAAGTTAGAATCGTATTATAATTATAAACAATTCCATTAGTAAATTACATATTCTTCATAGAAACTAAGTGTAATCAACAGAAAATTTTAAGTGAGTTTAGAAATAAATCGTCAAAGATGAGTAATCAAATCAATTATTAAAAACGTCATCACGTCGGAGAAAGGTTTAGATGAGTCAACTCAACTATAAGTCTATAACTATGACACTATGATATGACCCCTCGTAAAGCCGAAACTTCAATCTCTGACGTCACGAAGCCAGATACTCGGTCTTGCGGACATCCGGGAGGCTGTGACGTACCAAGCACTTCCAAATCCAATCCAAGACCAAATAGTAGGTACGTTGTGTAGTTCATAACATCACTCATCGACATGGGTGAATGCGTGGCATGAGATGTAAAAAACCATGTTTGTTGGTTAACTTTAGCTCACAAACATGAGATTAGATTATGTCGAAAAACACTTTCTATGCGTCAGATAAAATTTGTATCTATAGGTGTAGCTTGTTAATTTGTTGCAGGAAACTCAACTGATTTTGGTTATGCGTAAATGTTTCCTAATATCAAAAACAGTGTTTTAATAGTAAAATTACATGTATATCAACTTAAGTGGCTGTGGCCATACTCAAAGATTACATATAATTAGTTGCAGAATGTCCCTACCTACTAAATTTGTATTTCGCTATGTTGCATTTTTCGCGCGATACGATTCTTTTCCTAGGCGCATTTGATTGAATAACATTGATCCGAACAGGTATCGATCTACACATTCAAGTTTAACAGATCATATATCAAATACATTAAGCTTAATCACATTCTTTGGCTGTAATTTTGCCAACATCTGTAAAAAAGAACGATCTGTACACTGTATATGAATATTCTAACACTTGTGTTACTGAGAAAGTTAAAACAAGGTGAAATAGGTATACTCCTAACGTGGTTTCTTTGCAAATACTGGCCATAATCAAAGATAGGATCGTCAGACAAGACAATGGTGTTGTCGCCGAATTGACGTCACCGGAGTGTTTGTTCACGTCTTAGGTGAGTGACGATGACGACTCGATGACGTAGCAGTGAATAACAATAAAGGAATCACGAAATAACTGCTATTATGCCCGCCTCGCCTTCAACGTCGTCGCCTATTACGTAGCTTTTAATTTGAGACATCGTGGTATTGAAATTAAAGCATTGCCATGAAGTACACCGTGACCATTATTCGCGTTACAATTACAAGTAGTAAATTGTATGAAAAACAGCTGTAACGAGGAGTTTTGCATAGCATGACTGCAAGACAGAGTGTGTGTTCTTACTGAAATGAAATGGATAAGTTATAAGTTAGATATTTACTGGCAATTATCAGCCAGAGGATTTGACCTACACTCTCCAAGCGACGCGAGCCAGACGGGTTGGAGAGATCTCATGATGTTTACTTTTACGTTTAGCTTTGTTTGGCGTATTTCCTAAGAAGCATTCTACGATATCCACGGGAAGACTTGAAATGGTCCTATTCTACTAAGCCGGAAACCACACTGAAACTGAAAGAATGAAGACAAAGGAAAGAAAAATTTCGGAGGAATGACAGCTAGAAATGAGTGTTGACGAAGCAAAAGAGGTTTGTAAGGATCGTAGTAAGTGGAAATTCATAGTCTCTACCTCTACCACCATGGGAAACAGGCGTGAAAATATGTATGTATGTATGAGAGCTAGATTCTGAATTAAGACAGTCAGAATCAGACATAAATCGTCATAGTTTTTTTTTTGTTAAAAAGTAATAATTAAATTTTTAACAAAAAGAAACCGATTTCTTTTTTCAGGAGTTTCTTCCATTTTTATGTCCTTCATCATGTCTTGACTAAATTAATATTGGGACTAACTTGGTAGTAACTAAAGAATAAAAAAAAAGAATCATGAAAATCGGTTGACGGTTGACGAAAATATCTCGTAACATACATAAAAAACATACATTCGAATTTATAACTCCCTCTTTTTGAAAGAATGTAGTGTTTTTCTTGTTTTTTTTTGAGGCTCTGTAAATTGTGAATCATTAAAAAAAACAGAAGATGCTATCTTACAGACACGGCAATCGATAACAATTAATCACATAATATTAGATAAAATATAGTTTTACTTGTAAAGATAGTTCTATGCCGAAATCAGACAAACACAATCTAAAACAATCGACATGGCCGACATAGGGAGTGATACGGCGGGTTTGAATGTGATAACAAATCTATATCGCCCAAATGTAAAATGTTTGTTGACAAGTATGTAGATACAGGTGATAACGGATTGCATGTAGGAACAATTCGAAAGAGGTTGCTAATAAAATGCTAATGTAGCTATTTAAAATAAAATGACGTTTAAATCTAACATTAATAATAATTGTAAATACCTAGCTTGAACTTTCACATTGGCGTATTGGAATATAATTTTTTTGACAATGCCACGTAAATTAAATATGATGGTCAAAATCTGATAATGATATTGATAATACACAAAACAAACGCATGATATACGCGCGATGATCAAAAAATTGATTAAAAGGACTTGTATCCAGAGCGAGCCGTCAAAAATAAAAGACGGGACGTCTCCATGAAGTTAGATCTCATGTTTTTGTTGCTTGCAAAAGTATTTTTTTTTAGTATTTTATAAATAATAATTAAACGACACTGAATTAGATAGTAATTTTCAATAGGAAACTAACCCGTGAAGTTATAAAAAAAATGTACAATTAATACAATAAGTATTTCCAGCGTATCGTGCGTGATTCGTGATCGTGACACATACTTCATGCAGACATTCGGACAGAGTACGAATAATTTTTTAATCATTTTATTTTATATGTTATGCTTAAAAACATAAAATATTTTCCTTATTATATTATGTGTATATGTACAAAAGAGTTGTTCTTTATATCTCTGTACTTAAATTATTGTACATATGAATATAATAGAAACCATTTAAGTGTTGAAAGTAGAGCACTACCTCAACGCTCCGCTTACGAGGAGTGGAATACAAAATAATTATTTGAAAAAAAAAATCAGTAGTGAATATTTACAAGTCACAAAACCATTTGCAATTTTATTTCGGTAAGAAACAGCGTTCTGCCAAAGTTTTGTTTCAGTCGTTGGTTATAATTCACTGCCAGTATAATCGTTAGCAATTAATCATATTGTTACATTCCTAAACTCTTTAATTTACAACGTTGTTGCTAACATTTTTTTTATTTAAAACCGTGGTAGGTAGTTGTCTATTTTCTAATGACCTCTGTTTAATGATCATTATGTTTTAGGCAAATATATTCTAGATATTACAGCCTTACAAAAAATTGCGTATTGTATAAGAGGTACTTACTTCATTTGTTTGACTATAGTACTCTTGCCCGACTCGCCGGCACCTGAAACAGAAATAAACAATTTGAGAGACAGATACTTAAAAGTGATTCCCATCGACTTTCAGACAAATTGTAAACTTTAGTACTGAATAAATAATTTTTAATTTTTTTAAATACCTTATTGCTATTTTCTTTTACGGGGTACATAGCCGTAAATAGCTGTCACCTAAAGGCCATTAGTTATGTGCAAAATTATGCATTTCTTTAGTGGCAAACTAGAATAATTAAACGGCCAAGTGCGTGTCGGGTCACAAGCAGTGTAAGGTTCTAGTTGCTACTTAGTTCTAGTCTTGCTTTAAACTTCGTTATACATATGTACATATTACGTTGCAGTATAAAATCAAATATTTCAGAAACGGATTCCTAAATCAAAAAATGTTTAAAACAAAATCGTTTCGAAAGACCTATTCAACGATATCCCACATGATTAATAATCAAGAAAAAAATTACTCCCACTTTTCATTTTACTTCTTTTTCGGCATCATTAAATGTATATCATACCTAACCAGGCTAAATTACATCTTTCTAGAATTTATAGTTTCTGAGTATAACCGCGGACAAACAGACATGGCGAAACTATAAGGGTTCCTTGTTTATTACGTAACTCTAAAATGATTTCAATTTTCCAAGTATATGCGAAGTAAGTACCCGGTAAAAGTGCATCCAAATTTTAAAAACTATAAGTCTTAATGTATTGGAATGGAACGTAGATTAACGCAAGACTTCGCCCGACCGCGGCTATAAAAACGCAATGATATAAAAGCTGTTAATTGTCGGGGAAATGTAAACGGGAACAGTTCAGGTTGTGCATCTCCCGCTGGCCGAATATAAATAACTCACGGATATATGAAAGTGATTACAGCATCTCAGACATCGGATGGACAAGTTGGAGTTCAATGATATTGTACAATACACACTCGCCCATTTTTTAAAAGAAAAAAACTTGAGAGGTGTCAAGGAACGAAGTTCCTTTTGATTAATTAGGAGAGGGAGAGACGGACAGAGAAACACGCGAACGCCGCGCGGCTTACAACTATAGCAAAAAGTGTCTTACAACTTTTGGTCTTAATTTTTTCCGTCTAGCCTCCTTTCGCAACGCGCGATAGGGAACTTCGTTCCAAAAGTCAGGTGTATCCTTGGGAAAGCAGTGGACGTTATGCGGCTGAAATTAAGATTATGAGTCAGGTGTGCAACCAGTGATGTCAGGTTTTGAAACGTGTTCCCTTAGTACGAGTATAATAAGAAGGTTGGGTTAAGGTCGCGCAAAAGAGGAGATATGGTCGCTTTTTCTACTTGATCAAATAAGAAATGAGGAGATGGAAGAATGAACACTGACACAGTGCGACGAACCGATGGTCGCTAGGGCTGAAAGATTCACGATAGGCGATCACGTTCTAAGTGCTGGACAGCATACGCCACCCATGTAGTTACTGGATAGTTAGAAAACACGAGCAAGGTTGCTGAAAACGCTACATGCAGGTAGCTTGACTCGCTTTTAATCAGTTATTTTGGAAATCCTCTAGGGAGGCTTATTTACGTCAATGGACTTCCGGCGACTGAAGTGATGTAGTCTAAGAGGCCAATATAAATGTAGCTCTTTATGCGTGTAGATGATGTGTGAATCTTGAAGGAAGTTGCGGTTCAATGATGATAATTTTTTAATTCACAGAATTACGGTTTATTTATAGAGTATCGATTTAATATCCAAAAAGAGCTAGTACTAATATAGACATTAGAGCTATTTGTATGTGGATTAATAAGTACTAAAAATAAGTTTTCTATTGTGTGGCGTCGAGCGTGAAGATGACACGCCCTAATTACCCTGGATAAGGCTGGGTTTATGTTGAAATATAACCCAAGACTTAGATTCTGGATTTTTCAATCAAACTGGAATTCAACCAGACATGAGTGTGACACAAAATAAATTCAAAAATCTGTGTCCACACCGAAAGTATCAACCAAGTTTAACTATTTACTCACGTAAACAGTCAACACGTACCAAACAGGTATTAATCACATACTAAGGGATCTGATCATCTTTAGCAGTCTTTCCCAAAGTGGGCGATAACGCCCCCTTGTGGGCGCTGCAGGTCTCAAGGGGGGCGGTAAAAGACCCAGAAAGAAAATGGTTTTTTTTTTTGCTAGGAGCTTTATTTAGCTAGGAGGCCTCTTAAACAACGACTGCAAGAGCTCTCGACTCTCAACAACAACTTGTGAACATCAACTAATATGAATTTAAAGATTGCTCAAACTCGGTTCTATATTTCTCTCCGCGTAGTTCATATATCTGTCCTATTTTATTGAAGTTGCGGGTTATAGTAAAAGTTTCGTTTAGAATTCTCCGTTAATATACATATATAGGTCACAATAATTAATTAATTTAATTTGAAGTTATAGTGGTTTTTAAATAGGTGAAAAAATGGGGGCGCTAAAAAAATATTTATTCTCAAAGTGGGCAGTAGACAAAATAAGTTTGGGAACCACTGATCTTTAGGAAGCGGCGACCGTCTAGCTCACTTTTTAAGCTACTTTCCGAGGTGCAGATGGTCGGAACAAGCTGACATGAATATCCCGGTAAATACTTTCCATGTCTTCATCTTACGTTACTTTTAACCAAATTCAAGGCCATCTCGAAATATCTACTTCGGGTCTTTCGAGAGGATTGTGGTGCACCTTTCGGTGTGGGTGTTATTTAACGAACCCTGTCGAATACAGGGACCTTAGTTGACTTCAATTGGCAGGCCAGCGCAGCGCGAACGCCCGATCTCTGACCCCTGATATACATATCACCTACGCGCACTTGATTTAATTGTACAATTATTGCAATATCCATTCAAATTGTCTCATGGTGAATGAAATATCAAGCTGGCTTCGGTGTCTATCAGGAAGAGCTTCCATACTCATTGTTTTCAACCTCATCCTTCAGGAGGAGAGGGATTAATAAATTAATAATCTTTATTTAAGTCTTCTAAAAGTACCTAAATAATGACATTTTTAACAAAAAACAAAACAACCGGCTTCATTTTCTTTCAGGAGTTTCTCCCATTTTGCCAAACATTAGATCTTCACCGATATGGGACATGGGATCAACTTGGTACTAAAGGCTTTCAAATAAAATAAGAACTATCAAAATCAGTTCACAGGATATACATACAAAAAACATACGGGCCGAATTGATAACCTCCTTCTTTTTTGAAATCGGTTAAAAATAATACATCGCTTATAATCAAAATAGACATTTCATAGACTGGGAGCTAGGCGCAACATTTCAGTCGGGTTTTGAAAAGTTTTTAGATCTCGTTCGTAGGTACTCAATAAATGTAAATACATCGTATTATCTAGAAATCGTTTCTAGTAGTCAATTTAAAATTCACATCAAGCTGGTAAGCAAGCGGAACACTATCTAGATCAGACCAGATAGTAAATGTCTCATAAAACACTAGTGTTGACGAAGTTTTCAAATAGCTTCAAGATTGTGTGGTACTCTCGCGATAGATAAAATCGTGTGGTAATGGCGTGACATAAGACATTTGCCGACGACACCTAACATGATATACGATTGTAATTTTTAAAACCCCCAAATTGATAGTGTCGACTGTAATTTCCTACATAGTTTTATTACTGAGCATTATGTTATATCAGACCAGTTAAGACCAGCCTAGAAAACTACACACGAATCTTCTAAACAAAACGATGAAGACTCTACGATGCCACAAACACAATTATATACGTCGAACTCATTACACCCCTTAGCAGCTTTAGCTTTAGCACTCCTCTTTTTATAGTCAGGGGTTAAAAAAGCGGGCATTTTTTAACCCCCGACGACCAGAGTTTTTTTTTGTACAATGCACTAAACTGTACGGGTGAAGGTACTGATTGAGCGGTGGTATGTTTTGCGGCATCATCCTGCTGATAATATCGCGATCGTGACCAGAAGTGGCCACGGATTGATAACGTCTGGATTCACCTGATTCGGCAAGTTCGGCAACTAACAATACAGATTTATTAAGACTATTAAAAAGCAAACATAGGAAATAGTACTCATACTAGACTGACATGCGGGTATTGATTGAGCGGCTGTATGTTTTGCGGCATCACCCCGATAACATCGGCGATCGCAACCAAAAGTGGCCACAGATTGATAAGATCTAGATTCCCTGACTTGGCAACAAACCATACAGAAGACCATTGGAAAGCAAACACATATAGGTAACTCGTACTATACTGAAATGCGGGTATTGATTGAGCGTTAGTATGTTTTGCGGCATCACTCTGATAACATCGCGATCGCGATCGCGACCAGAAGTGGCCACAGACTGATAACGTCTGGATTCACTGACTCGGCAGCTTACAATATTTACAGTTTTATTGAGACCATGGGAAAGCAAATATCAATACAGTACAGTCAGACCATTTTAAGAATCCCAGTGTTTGAGACACTGGATTTCATGACTAAGAATCCAGTGTTTGTGACACTGATTCCATTAGTTAAGCTTCCTTAGTTGTGCTGCTTCAGAGCCCGGGATGCGCTTCCCAGATTTCTCTTCTCTAAAGACTTTTGCTCAGAAGTAAGACATAAAGGTTAAATAAATAAGTTTTACGAAAAACTTTCATTTTTTGTACAAGCTTTTATTGTGTGGCCAAAGTACTTATCAAGACAAATGAAATAAGCCCAAACTCGATTGTGTTGGATCGTTTTATAACTGAGTTCTATCGACCACCATCCGTCTGCGTGATCAGACCCTAAGCATCGTCTCCCATAAAGTACTCGTCACGACAAATCAAACGAGACCTACTCGATGAGGTTATGTTGTTTTATAACTGAGTTCCGTCGAATATCTCCCGGCTCCATCATCAGAACAGCTCATTGACTTCATAATATTGTATTGTCATCCGACTTACACAAGTATACAAAATTTCAGCTAAATCGGTTGAGGATAACTGGTTGAAAATTAAGTTCAAAGATTCCATCAGAACAAACATACATTGCAATAAAAGCTTGTAAAAACAACAAGGTGTTATATATTTCTATAAATGGTCAGTTGATCACCCAAGGATGTCAAAAACCGTACGAAGTGGAAAAGCAAAGTCGGCACCCTAAAATCATTTGGTTGGAACTCCATTATGGTGGCTATTCAGAAATTAAAAATGTGGGGATTCTTTACCCGTTTTTACAACTAGGTGGACTATATGGTAATGAAATACTATCATCTGCGCCCTGACACGCAGCTACTGGTCACGATATCATGACGTGAGTGGTCAATTAACTCCCATCAAATACCTAAGTAGGTAGTACGACATGTGACTGGCACGGTCGACTTGTGAGATATCGAGAATGCCGGCCATGGTCATGTAACTAACTAGAATAAATTAATTAAACCTTTTTCGGTAAAAATCTCCTAAGAAAAAGTATGTTACAAGTTTTTATTCACTTGCTATGTATCTTGTATGTATGAATGTTTGTTTAGGTCAAATCTTGCAACTCAATTTTCAGCCAGTTATCCTCAACCAAATAGCTGACAGGTATACTTGTGTAAGTTGGATGACAATACAATATTATAAAGTAAATGAGCTGTTCTGATGATGGAGCCGGGAGATATTCGACGAAACTCAGTTATAAAACAATATAACCTCATTGAGTAGGACTCGTTTGATTTGTCTTGACGAGCACTAAACGATGCCGAAGGGTCTGATCATGGAGACGAAAGGTGGTCAATGGTACTCAGTAATAAAACGACGCAGCTCTATCGAGTTTGGGTATATTTCATTTATCTAAGTAAGTGCTTTGGCCTTACAAATAAAAGCTTGTACATAAATTAAAGTACATTAAATTTTTTCGAAAACCTTATTTATGAAATAATTATAGATGCACCAGAATAATGACAACGACGCGACGTGATAAGGCAAATAGCAACATTAGCAACACGTTACTACTTTGAATCTCTTTTGCCTGCTGACTACCATCATGCTCAAGCTCAACATTCATGATGACCTAATGACCCTAGTAGCTAGACTGTGAAGTCATTAGGTCATGGTCATAGCCTTTAGTTTGGTAAGGAAAGAATTACCTTCTTCTTTTTTCTTCGCTTTTATTTACCTTAGGCCAGGTAATGGCCTAAGGTAAATAAAACGCGGTAAGCGGATGATAAGGTAAGCGGAGACCTATGTCAATCAATGGACGTCGTGTGCCTCAAATGATGATAAAAAGTTAAGAAGCGATCTCTTCATCGTATGCATCAGATCGGTACCGAAATATTATCTTATTTAGTTCATTAGTTAGAAAATCCAAAAATAATGGACTCATAGTTTTAGGTTTATCAAATTAGTAAAAATTCACAAAGTTTAAATGCATTCATGTTTCTGGGTGGGGTCGATTAACGTTGCCGCCTAGTGAAATCGTACGTCATACGATATTTAAATGAGCTGTATTTTCGTCATTATTTGCTAATCAGAGAACAAAAATATATACCTACGTAGGTTTACAATATTTGTAATAATAATCCCTGAGGAGCCAAAATATTTTTAGTCCTTATTGTAGGATCACTGTATTACGGGTCCGTAACTTTGTTTCGAGAAACATATGTTTAATTCACGGAAAGTCGATTGAACGATCGTGCGACTGAAATTTATTGCGAAAGAACTTTTCGCCTTATACCTAATTTGTTACGAGAGAAATACAAAAAAAACTATAAGGAAGTCTCATGACATTACACCAGTGGAAGAACATAAGAAAAAAATGACCATGTGCAGCAACTCTGTTTCCTACATTCAATATCCCTGTTTTTTTTTTTTAATTTATTTGGCTATAAGTGAAAAATTGTTCGATAGGAAGTTAAGATGGGTTGGGCTACATATGTACATTTCATGATCTTTTTAAAACTGAAGGTAGTAGGTAACTAGTTGTCTCTCATTCTTAAATGTTACATAGCTTGGATTCACTGACTCAGCAACTGATCATATGAATAACGATAGTCTAAGGGGTTGACGAGATTTGTCTAAGGTTTATAATAAGAACATTGTGAGTTCATATTTCAAGGAGAATATCTAGTAAGAAAAGAAAGTAAGAAAATATCCCCCTCAAAAAATCAACATAGATGAGAGTAAGCCAATGATTGCAAAAACAGACCTGTCTAAAGTCAATCAGGAAAACACATCTGAGTCATTGTACAATTAGCTACTGATGACTAATTTACAGTGAATGGCATCTCTGCAACCTGTTTTAATATTGGTTCTGGTTCATATTGTCATCTAACTGTTGAAAATTTATAAATAACCAATAAAACTTATTTAGTTTGATTGCTTAACAAATCAAATCTTAATAAGTGATTTCTTTATGGTCAATAAAAGACAGGTCATTGACTTTTCCACCAAAAGAAAAGGTCACATCAAATTATCATATGGGATACAAGTTCCTTTGAACAAAAAAATTATAGTACTTAGTATAGTATGTTAGATTGATTATTATAAAATTAAAATCATTAGGTATACACATACATATACTCATAGTCATATGTTTAGTATAACCTACTTCAAAGTGTTCAATAAGAATCATAAATATCTAAATAAAAAATCTTAAAAAGCACTTGAGACTTAAAAAAACACCTCAATGTTGGACCCTAAAAATAAAAAAAAAAACAGGATAAGAAACCTTTCTTGAAATTAACTAAAATAAGAAATTACATTTGAACTTTACATTAGGTATATGTATAAGAAGGTAAGTACTGCTTCTTTGTATCCTTCATACTTAACTATAAGTCCCCATGAGTGAATGTCTGGTTCTCCTCAATAAACTCAAACATTGTGTTAAATTACCAATAAAAAGCGAAATATGAAGGTGGGAGTAGAAACAGCTGTTTTATAGTCACCAGATGTGAATGTTGCGAATAGCTCTGAATATTCATTTGAGCCAAAGTCAAGATCAAGGTATTCTGATTACAAAACACCTGGTTTATTTTGCAATACAAACGAATTATATTAATATGGTTCAGGCTGAAATGTATGCAATCATACCTTAATTAATTAGAAGCTTATTGAGCCTTTGCTAGAAATAAATAAGATTATTTATTTTGTGTGGTTTGGTATGAAGTTGTATGTTTGTTTTTATAGGTACCAAACCTATAAAAAAAAACATGGAAGTACATCCACATGAATGTGCTCATTCTAACCTACTTGTTTTTAACCACCAAAGCAAAAAGAGGGGTATTATAAGTTTGACACCAATGTCTGTTTGTGACATTGTAGTTCTTGAATGGATGGACCGATTTTGATGCGTTTCTTTTACGTAAAACCAAGTTTCCTTGTGGTTCTTAGCTGTTCAAAAGTTATTAAGGGTGAATGGTTAAACTTAAAAGTCAGGAGATTTTTAATTTGTCTGACAAATAAACTTATAACTAGTCTATGATGACATACCAACATCGAATAAAGACTAACAATGACATACACAAATATCTGGCTTTTAAATGGTATCTACACAATACCATTACAACCTTACCTACCCTGTTACCTACATGTAGGTAGAGTCTTTAGTCTCCCATTGTTGGGCAATTGGATTAATGGTACAATATATTTTCATGCCGATGTTCTCATTCTGACTAATAGGAATTGACAGAAGTGAAAGGGACGAACTCTCTTTGTATAAAGTGTGAATGTGAATAGTTATCTAGTCTTTTTTAGTGTCTTTTTTTTGTTCAAAATGTATTTAATAATTTCGAGTTTAAAGAACACTACAGAAGTCTGTTTGCACATAACCAAACTGTTCTATTTTGTCATTTTACAAAAGGGAAAATATGATTTTTATTAGATTCCCACAAGACATCCTAGGCTCCAAGCAACACAGTTCTGGTTGCATCCAGGCATGAACACCAAGATGAGAAGAAGTGTTATGTGTGAAGAAAGTAACGCTGAGAACATTTATCAAATTAAGGAAATTAAAGAAGTAGTGCCGGATAGGAGAGTCAAATATTTGCCTGATCATTTTTTACAAATTTAAAACTGATTTCAACACTAAACTACACAACTAATTTTGACAAATTTCTAT
This sequence comes from Acrobasis consociella, assembly GCA_963555685.1. NCBI lineage: Eukaryota > Metazoa > Arthropoda > Insecta > Lepidoptera > Pyralidae > Acrobasis > Acrobasis consociella. The sequence continues at coordinate 11,315,095 of OY743122.1, forward strand.
GGAACCACCTGACAAGTAAGCCCTTTCAAACAAAATGGTTTTAGCGTCTTCGAGTAATCGGAGAACATACCTACATAAAAACTTTTAAACCAAGATTTGAATTGATAACCTCATCCTGTTTTGGTTTTGTATTAAAGAATGACGTATTTCTGAGTAGGTATGTACCTAGTTTGTTTTCTGTTTATTTCCATTAGTGGCACAAGTCTGTACCGGACACTCAAGCTCTCCACATGTAATTATACCTAATAGGAAGATGTTCTTATGCTGTAGGACAGCAAGCAACAGCAGCAAACCTGGTATAAATGAATGGACTTCTTGCCTAGTGTTTGAGTGATTTCTATACAAATAATAATAAACTACTTATGCTCTTGAACATCAGAATACACTAATTTTAATGATAGCTGATAAAATATATATTTTCAGCTATCACAATGTGTCTGTCAGCTTGATTTGATTGCTGCATAATAATGAGTAGGAATCAAAGAGAAAGCTGATGTATGAGGATGTTCAATGACTGTTGAATAATCAATATGCAAGCCGCACGTGTGTTCAAGCGTTCCTTCGTTGGAAAACCAGGTATTCAAATAGCGAAATGAATAACCGATTGTAATGAAAAAACGTTTGAAGGGTGCGGCCATGCGTCGACGCTGAGTATTACGAGATTATGTACCTAGTAGCAATAACTTGATATCTTTGGAGGCCTGGATGCCATCCTCTTTCAGGTTCCTCTCGATCTGACGGCTGCGGGCGATTGCCGCGCGTTCCTCCGCCGACTGGGCGCAACCCATGACGGCAGTTGTCCCAGTGCCTTAGCCGCCGGCCGCCCCGACTCCCCAGCCGGGCGCGCTCTCACCGCTCCCTCTGCATGCGCTCCACACGCGTCCTGCCGCTCCGGACCGACCGGAGCCACCCTACACAACGATAGCACCCAACACAGTAACCTAACTGTAACCACTTTACACTGTTCTAACGAATCGACAACGCACTTTTTGCAAGGAAACAACCACACCTCAGTATATTACGAGAATCTATACCGCACCCACCACTATAAACACGTAACGACAGCGCGAATTTTAATTGATTTTACGAATCCGTTCAAATACGAGATAATGGCGGCCGGATGACAAGCGCCAACTCCGCTCCGTGACGGCGACCGCGCCCCGCTCGACTGACGTTCGGGTGCGTTCGGCACACTTCGTTCGAGCTCGCTCACACATGCGTGAAAACGAATTCACACGCAAGAGAGAACAAAAGTAATACGTTCCGAATTGTTTAAAATTTTCAAAAAAATATAATTACCTACTATGTAAAATGAAACATTAAAATACTGAAATATTATGGTAAAATAAGGCACCAAATTGTAAAGTTTGAGTTTATCAAACATCTTCAGTACCTACATACCTACCTATTTTTTTTTTGTTTTTCGTGTGCGTAAGTGGCCAACATTGGTATTAGATTTTTCAAGCTGCCTCAAGGCATCCTACATAGCTAGACAGCCGGGACTCCCGGCTGTCATCAATACATGACAGGTTAGTCCCGGCCCGGGGTTAACGGCTGTACCGTCCCTAGTCCCTACCGAAAACTTCAACAAACAAATCAGCCAACTCTGTCACATTTTTTTCGAACTGCCTAAAAGTATCTGATGTGACGCAGGGTCCAACAGCTACACTTACCTTCCGTCCGAAGCTTAATATCCGAAGCATTAGGTACCTTCACATACAACATATTATTGGTTGGAGTCACAGCCTAGACAGAGCCATATGGACCATAAGATCTGTTGATTGCCATGAATCTAGTGATTTTCACTTATTCTTTTTATTTACTTTTACGGAATTTACTATCTTTGCGGGAAAAGTGGGTATGGCGGGACATTGCGTTTTGTTTGACAACAACTCTTCGAAATCTCATCATCATCATATCAGCCACAGGAAGTCCATTGCTAGACAAAGGCCTCGCCCAAGGATATCGTTTGAATGGGTTCTACATATTCATACAAAGTGTCACTTTCATAATTTATTACGTCTCCTATGCAAATTGTATTTATTTCGTTTGTACCATCAATGGTCCTGGACGGACCAATGGTGCAAATGAGAAATCGAATCGGGCCTAGAATCTCATTTTTCGAGTTTTCCATAGTGTAGTCGGACTTGCGCAGTTATATGATTTTAGATGCAAGTTTGACTTTATATGATAAGGCCGCCTATTGTATACTACCTTACCTTCTATATGTATATAACTGTATTTATTTTTTGATAACTATTTATACGTGTTTCTAATAAAGTGTTAGGTACGTTAGATAGGTACTTGTCATTAATATCTGCAAGTATAAGTCAAGGCTTTCAAAAGTCCCATCATCTCCTTTTGTAGAAGTTGGTAGGCAAAAACAGCAAAGCAAAATTAAACGTATGGAAGGGTGCAAAAAGCACTTCGTCATGTGACTTTTGTGGTTTCCGGCAAAGTAGAATAGAACGCTATTATAGTCTTCGTGGTATGTCGTAGAAAGCAACTGTGGAAATCTAACAAGCCAACAAAGTTTATCATATACATTAGTGACCCATCTGGCCAGTTTGGAGAGTGTAAGCCATATCCTCTGGCTACTTACTCTGGCCAAGTTCAGCTTTGGCAAGACTAAAAAGAACTGATGATGATAATGATCAAGATAAATGCGTTTTGAATAAGGAACAGTGTCGAGGACAATATAGAGCCCTGCGGGACACCAACGGTATCAATTAGATACCTTTAGTGTTCAAAATATATTAACTATATTAAAGGAGATATCAATAACTGAAATAGAAAAACCAGCCAGAAAAAGTATACTTCTGGACCATAGAAATAGAAAGGCGGCTCCCAGTGACATCAGGAATTAGTCAAAGGTCTTACTTAAATTTTTACGTAGCTCACTCAGGTGGCAGTGATGAAGAATTGTTTACAATTGGCGGACTTAACGCTTTGTAAAAATATGACGCACTTTTTTGAAAGCCGAAAATATGTGCATACTGCAGATATAGGTTTGTTTAGCAAAAATAGCAGGCCAATTTACTTATGTGTAACAGGGTGTCCGACTAAAAAGACTGTCTATGCCATCATCGTAGTGCCTAAACGAATGGGTCGGTTTTGATGCGTTTTTTTTTGTTTGAAAGCCGACTTGATCCAGCTGGGTCTTAGCTATGGTTGATAGAATTCGGTTCAGCGGTTTAAAAGTTAAGGGAGGTGAATGCTTGAGTCGGAAGATTTTTAATTTACGTACTGGCAAATAAACTTGTCACTAAAAAGCGACAAGAAAAAAGCGGCCAAGTGCGTGTCGGACTCGCCCATGAAGGGTTCCGTAGCAGCAAGTAACACAAGTCTTGTAGTATGTTTTTTATTTTATTGTTCTATTTGAATTGATTGAATGAAAGGTAATCTGCGGTTTATGATTTATGGCGTATTAAAAAAAACTACTTACTAGATCTCGTTTAAACCAATTTTCGCTGGTAGTTTGCATGGTAATGAATAACATATTTTTTTTTATTTTAGTGTTATCATTCTCTTATTTTAGAAGTTACAGGGGGGAGGACACACATTTTTGATGGGTTTGATGAAAAATATATTTTTAAATTTCCGTTTTAAGTATGGGGAACCCCCAAAAATTATGTTTTTTTTTCTATTCTTGTGTGAAAATCTTAATGCGGTTCACAGAATACATCTACTTACCAAGCTTCAACAGTATAGTTCTTATAGTTTCGGAAAAAAGTGGCTGTGACATACGGACGGACAGACAGACAGACAGACATGACGAATCTAAGGGTTCCATTTTTGCCATTTGGCTACGGAACCCTAAAAATGACGTGACGTATGACTTTGATAATTTTAAATATTGTTTCTATGTTTTCCTTTTTACTTACCTTAGTATTTACCCCTTTTGTATCAGTTCTCGCCAAATTTATAAGAAACAACAATAAAATATTTGAAATATTCTATTTATCTGTTATATCTTTCTACTAAATAAATTCACTTATTCTATTAACTCTTCCCCACTCCTCAATTGTAGTTATATATTTATACAAGTATACAAATAATCTACTAACATCAATATCTACTAACCCTATGCGTTGTGTTAGGTTACACACTGCTCTTCTTCAACCGGTCAAAAGTTATTAAACTTCTCTTCTATCTACATAACTAATCGTGTCATCCTCAACCTTGACATTGGCAAAATCATCGTTTTGGCTAAACGATGGAGCCATAACCTTTAAAAGAAAGAAAGAAGAACTAAAAACGTACGAATGATGAGGACCTACTCAATAACCCAATTTACGCTTAGTTGATATGTAAACATTGTAAGGAGCAGAAATCTCGTGATTGCTACAAGCAAGCAACTTTTAGAATGTTCGCTTATGAAAAGAGTCAGCAGTGGCAGATGAATCACCACAATTCGTGGAAATGTATGTTTTGTGAAAGGCATCAAGGCTTGCGCAAACAGGACAATGATTCCTAATACTTCATACTTACTAAAAATAAATAGTGCGGGTTACTTATTGTAGTAAAATAATAGAGTAGATACTCTCGTGTCCTTAGGTAAGAAGTCCTGACGCTGTTACTGTGATATTGTATTAACCATAACCACAAACTCGACAGTCATGCTTGCGGTTGTTATTGGAGCTTTCTGACAAGATCAACAGACTAAAACATTGCACTTGCAAGCTTAGATTTCTACTTTAAAGATTTACTAGATCATTCCTCCAAAATTCGTTTAATGCTTTTCCTAAGAATTTCAATGTCACAGTTCATGGCATGTTCTAAAGTTCATTTGTATTAAGAGTACCTATATGACAATACCAAGAGCTTGATATTCTAACTAATAATGTCGGTGTGTATCAAAATAAGAAGTACCTAATAAGAAATATCTTATCCAGTCACATGTGATGGCAAATCTATCAAAATGATAATATCGCCGCGATGATATGATGGGATTTGCCGGCGACGCAGGGGCGCCGCAGTCGATACAGCTCATTGCAGGGTGCGCGCGCATACTATCTAGAAAGAGATAGAGGAAAGCTCCATTACCAAGGAGCAGCAGCTTGATGTCCTTGGCGGCTTGGATGCCATCTTCCTTGAGGTTCTTCTCGATCAGCTTGCTGCGCGCGATGGCGGCGCGCTCCTCGGCGGACGAAGCGCAGCCCATGGCGATGGCGCGCACGGCCTGGCTCGCTACGCGCGGCAGCGCCGTGCCCCTCGCATGCTCGCGGCCCGTCGTCGCGCAGTCGGCGCCGCGCACGCGCTCGTTCGCGCACGCGTGCTCGGGACGCGGGTATGAAGGCCGCTCGGCGTCGGCCCTTCGCGTACGGGTACACCGGGACGCTTCGGGTACTCTACGGAGGTGGCACCGCGGCGTCAGCCCGCGTACGAATGACGGGTCGCGCAGATGCGCCGCGCCGCGACCATTGCGCAGGATCTGTTCGTCGTCTCCGCCTCAACGCAAGCCACCCGATGCCTCCCTGATAGAACGGGAGGTCACGACAAATTTGGTAACGATAAGGGATATGGCTGACTCTGGTTTTATAGAATAAAGAGCACCTCTCTGATGCTAAATATGTTGGTCTGCCTGCGTGGAGTGGTTGCGTTACTTAGATATGGCGCCTGAAAAGTTGGTTATCGTGACCAAAAAAAAATGATAAGGGATATGGCTGACTCTGGTTTCACAGGATTAAGAGCATCTCTCTGATGCCAAATATGTCGGTCTGCCTGCGTGAAGTGGTTGCGTTACTTAGATATGGCGCCTGAAAAGTTGGTTATCGTGACCAAAAAAAAATGATAAGGGATATGGCTGACTCTTGTTTCACAGGATGAAGAGCACCTCTCTGATGCTAAATATGTTGGTCTGCCTGCGTGAAGTGGTTGCGTTACTAAGATATGGCGCCTGAAAAGTTGGTTAGCGTGACCAATAAATGATAAGGTAAATGGCTGATTCTGGTTTCACATAATGAAGAGCACCTCTCTGATGTTAAATATGTTGATCTGCCTGCGTGAAGTGGTTGCGTTACTTAGATAGGGCGCCTGAAAAGTTAGTTACCTTGACAAAAAAAGAAAATTATAAGGTAAATGGCTGATTCTGGTTTCACAGGATGAAGAGCACCTCTCTGATGCTAAATAGTTGGTCTGCCTGCGTGAAGTGGTTGCGTTACTTAGATATGTCGCTTGAAAAATTGGTTATCGTGAATAAAAAAAAATATACGGTAATTGACTAACTCTAGTTTCACAGGATGAAAAGCACCTTTGTGATGCTAAATATGTCAGTCTGCCTACGTGAAATGGTTACGTAACTAAGATATGATGTCTGAACTGTTGGTTATTGTGACCAAAAAATGGTAATGCAAATGGCTGACTCTGGTTTTACAGAATGCAGAGCACCGCTCTGATGCTAAATATATGTCAATCTGCCTGCGTAAAGTGATTGCGTTACTTAGATAGGGCGCCTGAAAAGTTAGTTACCTTGACAAAAAAAGAAAATTATAAGGCAAATGGCTGATTCTGGTTTCACAGGATGAAGAGCACCTCTCTGATGCTAAATAGTTGGTCTGCCTGCGTGAAGTGGTTGCGTTACTTAGATATGTCGCTTGAAAAGTTGGTTATCGTGAACAAAAGAAAAAATAATAACGTAAATAGCTGACTCTAGTATCACAGAACAAAGAGTACCTCTCTGACACAAAATTTGTCGGTGAAGTCTTGTTTGTTTTGTCGGTCTGCCTACGTGAAGTTCTAGTGTTACTTAGATATGGGTATGGCGCCTGAAAAGTATGTTATCGTGATCAAAAGTAAAATTATAAGGCAAATGACTGACTCTGAACGACTGCATATCGAGCAAAATACATCTATCGTTAGTATCCGATATTATATATACATGCCGCAGTTCACAGTTGTACTAACAACAGTTTTGTCAACTTTTCAGAAGAGCATTTAATTTAGAAAGTTTTCTAAAGTTTAGTCCAGAACGGCACAAAAATAATTACATAATTTCACGTCTATTCAAGAGTTCCTTTGACTGCATTATATCCAAAAATTGTGGTATTATAGTTGTCTAATTTAAAAAATAGTAAAATAAACTTTAGTCCATTTGTGCACTAAACCTCATTATGTTAACAGGCAAATATTTTTTCAAAACTAAAATACACTTCACCCCCAAACTACACAACCGATTTCGATAAAAGAATTTTCCAAATCGATGAAGACACCTTCAAATAATCAGTAACAAATTATCCACTTGCATAACTTTAACACGTGTGTAAATGTTATAAAAGCGTATGATACGCCACAATTTAAAAATTTGTTGAAATCAGTCAATACTTGAAGATTGAATTTATAAGAATCTTAAAAAGTACAACTGTAACACTAAGTTTTTGGAAGAAAGAGTTAATTTTTCTGGTACTAAAAAGTAAAAATCGAAAATTTTGTAGTTAGTACATTTGTGAACTACGGCATCAATATTAGGGTGACACTGGGTAGACAATTTCATGTGTTTGTATGAACGCACGCTACTGTATCTAAGTAACGCAACCACTTCACACAGTCAGACTGACATATTTAGCATCAGAGAAGTACTCTTCACCCTGTGAAACTAGAGTCAGCCATTTACCTTATCATTATTTTTTCATCACGATAACCAAATTTTTAGGCATCATATCTAAGTTTCACAACACAACCATTCCACGCTGGCAGACCGACAAATTTTGGATCAGAGAGGTACTCTTTGTTCTGTGACACGAGAGTCAGCTATTTACGTTATTATTTTTTTCTTTTGTTCACGATAACCAACTTTTCAAGCGACATATCTTAGTAATGCAACCACTTCACGCAGGCAGACCAACATAGTTAGCATCAGAGAGGTGCTCTTCATCCTGTGAAACAATAGTCAGCCATTTACCTTATAATTTTCTTTTTTTGTCCAGGTAACTAACTTTTCAGGCGCCCTATCTAAGTAACGCAACCACTTCACACAGGCAGATCGACATATTTAGCATCAGAGAGGTGCTCTTCATTATGTGAAACCAGAATCAGCCATTTACCTTATCATTTATTGGTCACGCTAACCAACTTTTCAGGCGCCATATCTTAGTAACGCAACCACTTCACGCAGGCAGACCAACATATTTAGCATCAGAGAGGTGCTCTTCATCCTGTGAAACAAGAGTCAGCCATATCCCTTATCATTTTTTTTTGGTCACGATAACCAACTTTTCAGGCGCCATATCTAAGTAACGCAACCACTTCACGCAGGCAGACCGACATATTTGGCATCAGAGAGATGCTCTTAATCCTGTGAAACCAGAGTCAGCCATATCCCTTATCATTTTTTTTTGGTCACGATAACCAACTTTTCAGGCGCCATATCTAAGTAACGCAACCACTCCACGCAGGCAGACCAACATATTTAGCATCAGAGAGGTGCTCTTTATTCTATAAAACCAGAGTCAGCCATATCCCTTATCGTTACCAAATTTGTCGTGACCTCCTAATCTATGACACACTAATTACACCCTACGTCAACCTTGTACGAATATCTTTTCTCTCACACCTATTAGCTATTGTCCGGCTACAAAGCTGCAATTTAATTGCATTTGCGCAATCAGTCGGAGGCTCGGAGCGGAGTAATACTAGGGTTTGAGTTCTAAAGAAGAGTCTTTTTCTTTATGATTTGAAATTATACGCTAGCATACTACAAACTACAAACACACAAATAAATTAGGTACTCATAAAATCCGCTGCTACTCGTATATGTGTCAAACATACTTCATCTTCCGCTTCTGGTATTTCTACAATGTTCTTTTCACAATTTACGTGAAAACTTGTAATGTTATTGTAACACTAGCTGCGCCCCGCGGTGTTCCCAGGGTGTCAGCGCTTGCTGAATAGTTACCAAATTTTATCAAAATTGGTTCAGCCAGGTATACCCACTCAACTAAGTCTTCCCGTGGATGTCGTAGAAGGCGACTTAGGAGATGCTAAACAAAGCTTATAAACATCAATGAGACCTCTCCACTCCGTCTGGCCAGCGTAGCGTGTAGAATGTAGGCCAGTCCACTGGCTGCTCTGACCAAATATGGCTCTAGTAGTAGTAGAGAGGGTCGTGAACACAGACATAGATATAGATCTATATCTGTGGTCGTGAATATCTCAAAGTCCTGCACCCACCACAACATACCAACGACTTATGGTCTGTTATGTTCGCTGTCATTATACTATATGGCACAGGTAATCGTCAAGCTTATAACCGGACACCAGTGTTGGCCACTTACATACATAATTCTTCTTTGTCCTCGCCTTTTCCCGATACATGGAGTCGGCTTCTCAGGGTTCCGAAGTAAACAATAGTTTCGTCATGTCTGTCTGTCCACGATTTTACTCAGATTAGAAAGCTGTAATTTTTCATGAGTTTGTATATCAATCATGCCGACTCAGTGGTAGAATAAATTTCTTTTAGGAAAGCTTCCATACAGTAAAGGAGTCAAATTATTATTGACTAAACCAAGGTGTCGGGTGTCGTTAAGAGTCCGGCGACCCTAGACTTCTCCATACAAACGTAGTACACGTTTAATTTTGAAACCACATGTCAGATTCCGGTAAAAATTGGTAATTGTAAAGAAATTGCAATTATCTAGGGTTATATTGGGTTTCCTATAGTAAAATTATGAACTGGAAAGAAAATATAACGATTTAGAAGTTTCCCATACTAATGGTCAAAAATGATATAAAACACTATATTCTATTTCAAGTTCATATTTTTACTGTCGGAAACTTAATATAAACCTAGATAATTGCAATATCTTTGAAATTACAAAATTTTGCCCAAATCGGACATGTCGTTTTGAAATAAAACGTAGACTACGTTTGTATGGAAAGTTGTATTTTGGTCTAGGTCCGCCGGACCCTTAAATAGGTCTTATAAAAATTTGTTTGTGAACACCACTTTTCGATTTAGGAATCCATTCCTAAAACATTTCGTTTTGTAGTGAAATCCACTTCTAACGGCTAAACGGTTGTAGGACACGTGAAAAAATCACGGCAATACAACGAAGATAATAGAAAAACTCTCAGAGCTAAGTTTTTAGGATTTACAAATTAAGTTATAGTCAACCAACTAATAAAATGAACTTGAAATGGAAATTTCATACAAATTCATTTTTAATGCGTTGTTAGCCGTTTTTTTTAAATGTGAGGCGTATTATACATCAATAGTAATTACGGAACCTAATCTTTGCGTGACCCGACACGCACTTGGCCCGTACGATCACAGGCACTGTAGGGTGGTTCAGGCCAAGCTATACAAAGTAATCTGAGGGCCAATTTCATATCTTTTCAGATGCGCGTAGTCGGCGGCCTATCTCTCCCTCTTTTTTTTTGTTTCCGTGGAAGGACACTTGGTTTGGCTACTTTAGGCGCAGGCAGGACACATAGAAAAGACGTAGGACGCGGGCGGGGCGCAGACATTTGTCTTTTCCGCGACGGCAAGCGACGGTTTCATACAAAATGTATAGAAACGTCGCGGAGTAGAACACACAGAAAGGACGGGGCAAGGAAGGGGCGCGGACGGGGCGCGCGTCTTTTCTGTGTCCAGCGCTTTAGCCGCCTAGCCGGGAGGCCCTGAGAAGGTACCTATGATACCTATCGACGTAGTAAAACATCGTACCAATGATGCTGTCTACACACGACCCTAAAATCAGACAGTGAAAATCGCAACACCCACTTAACTATTTATTTTGATCTGTTTTAGTTTTGTTCATATAGCGGCAACAGATTGGAGTGTCTAGCTATCACGGTTACGATACAGCCTGGTGAAAGACAAGCAAACGGATGGACGGACGAACAGTACTCTTAGTAATAGAGTACCGTTATTACCTTTGGGTACGGAACCCTTGAAATCACCCAATACTTGGTATCTAACTAACTACCTACTGCTGCTGTGCTGTGCTGTGCTGATTGAATGATGGTGTTACGGTCGTGCATTGGTTTTTGAACTTGGGATGTCTCTATCCGTCCCATAATCGGCAATGAAAACAAGTGTACTTGTAGGTATAAATTTTCCAAAGAGCATATAATCACTACGTGATTTTTCGCCAGAAACTCCCTTCAACTCCTTGAAGTTATCAAAGGCCCTATGTATTATAAACCTATCCATGGTATGGAAGCAGAGATGCTATTTTTCAAACGCAGAGTCACTAAACGAACGGTTTTTTTGCATGGAAAAACCATTCGTTTAAGTGACTTCTCGTTTCAAAAATGGCACTTCAGGAATCGTATCCAGCACAAATTATACAGATATGTGGTACCTAGAGATGGGCATCTACCCGGGTATTTACCCACGCTTGGGTATTTACCCGATATGCACCGGGTATATACCCGTATCTACCCGTTTGGGTGGGTAGATTGGAATATTTATTTAAAAAATTGTGTGAGTCCACTATTTATATGTAGAAATGTACAAAAAGGTTATATAATGTATAAAACAATGAATATCTCTAAAAGAAAAAATATCAAAGATTAAAATCACTGAAATTTTCCATTTAAAATATACAGATGCCATCTTATTTGTTATCAGATTACTTATTTTAACATATAATTAGGTCTACTTACGTTTGCCAGCAAAAAATGTAAACATAGACCTGTCAATTTGTATGTTTCCATACAACGGATAGATACGGGTAAATACCCGGCATACTATTTTGTGGAAAATGTTATAACAAGTTGATGGGGGATCGAAGAACTCATCTATACGAATATCTTTTGTTCCGAGACCAACCGCGAAATCAGTAGTTTTGGCTCTTGGATAAGCAGTCAAAGATACCTACTCTCTATACATGTATGAGGGTGCTCGTATATTGACATCGCATTTGATCTCTGATTGCTCATTTTAACTTCTTATTAGGTCTACTTACGTTTGCCAGCAAAAAGTGTAATCTTAGACCTGTTAATTTGTATGTTTCCATACAACGGGTAGATACGGGTAAATACCCGGCGTACTATTTTGTGGGAAATGTTATGACAAGATGATGGGGGATCGAAGAACTCGTCTAAACGAATATCTTTTGTTCCGAGACCAACCCCGAAATCAGTAGTTTTGGCTCTTAAATTAGCAGTCAAAAATACCTAATCTCTATACATGTATGAGGGTGCTCGTATATTGACATCGCATTTGATGTCTGATTGCACATTTTAACATCTAGTTAGGTCTACAAATATTTGCCAGCAAAAAATATAAAGCTAGACCTGTCAATTTGTATGTTCCCATACAACGGGTAGATACGGGTAAATACCCGGCATACTATTTCGTGGGAAATGTTATGACAAGTTAATGGGGGATCGAAGAACTCGTCTAAACAAATAACTTTTGTTCCGAGACCAACCCCGAAAACAGTAGTTTTGGCTCTTAAATTAGCAGTCAAAGATACCTAATCTCTATACAAGTATGAGGGTGCTCGTATATTGACATCGCATTTGAAGTCTGATTGCACATTTTAACATCTAGTTAGGTCTACAAATATTTGCAGGCAAAAAATATAAAGTTAGACCTGTCAATTTGTATGTTCCCATACAACGGGTAGATACGGGTAAATACCCGGCATACTATTTTGTGGGAAATGTTATGACAAGTTGATGGGGGATCGAAGAACTCGTCTAAACGAATATCTTTTGTTCCGAGACCAACCCCGAAATCAGTAGTTTTGGCTCTTAAATTAGCAGTCAAAAATACCCAATCTCTATACATGTATGAGGGTGCTCGTATATTGACATCGCATTTGATGTCTGATTGCACATTTTAACATCTAGTTAGGTCTACAAATATTTGCCAGCAAAAAATATAAAGTTAGACCTGTCAATTTGTATGTTCCCATACAACGGGTAGATACGGGTTACCCGGCATACTATTTCGTGGGAAATGTTATGACAAGTTGATGGGGGATCGAAGAACTCGTCTAAACGAATATCTTTTGTTCCGAGACAAACCCCAAAATCAGTAGTTTTGGCTCTTAAATTAGCAGTCAAAGATACCTAATCTCTATACATGTATGAGGGTGCTCGTATATTGACATCGCATTTGATGTCTGATTGCACATTTTAACATTTAGTTAGGTCTACAAATATTTGCCAGCAAAAAATATAAAGTTAGACCTGTCAATTTGTATGTTCCCATACAACGGGTAGATACGGGTAAATACCCGGCATACTATTTCGTGGGAAATGTTATGACAAGTTAATGGGGGATCGAAGAACTCGTCTAAACAAATAACTTTTGTTCCGAGACCAACCCCGAAATCAGTAGTTTTGGCTCTTAAATTAGCAGTCAAAGATACCTAATCTCTATACAAGTATGAGGGTGCTCGTATATTGACATCGCATTTGAAGTCTGATTGCACATTTTAACATCTAGTTAGGTCTACAAATATTTGCAGGCAAAAAATATAAAGTTAGACCTGTCAATTTGTATGTTCCCATACAACGGGTAGATACGGGTAAATACCCGGCATACTAATTTGTGGGAAATGTTATGACAAGTTGATGGGGGATCAAAGAACTCATCTAAACGATTATCTTTTGTTCCGAGACCAACCCCGAAATCAGTAGTTTTGGCTTTTTAATGAGCAGTCAAAGATACCTACTCTCTATATATGTATGAGGGTGCCCATATATTGACATCGCATTCTATATCTTCTTACTCATTTAACCACTTTTATGTATGTCTATGCGCACCTCCTAACAAAATAATGATAATAAATAAAAAAAGCCTACAAAGTATGATTAGTATGGTGGTTTCATATACTTAAATGTCAGATTTGACGTCTACCTGCATTTTAAGCATATTACAGCGCTGGCACACACTTTTGGACTCGAATTGCGAAGTAATTACTCATAAAATTCAATCTACCCACCAAATGGGTAGATACGGGTATATACCGGGTATTTAACCAATCTACCGGGTATATTCCCAAATGGGTAGATTGGGTATTTACCCACCGCCCATCTCTAGTGGTACCTGGGTACCAACCGTCAGGCCGTAAAAATAATTCTTAAAAAAACTGTCTTTTTTTTCTATCTTGATTATGGCGGTCAAACTTCGTTGAAGCTTATTTTGCCAGTGTCTAGTAATATCTCTTCAGTCTTCTTTATTCCTAATCCTAAACCCTTAACTATACAATCGAAGGTTGGTATAGGTCCTTTGATTGCTTCACGGGAGCTTCTGGCGACAAATCTATACGAGTCCACTGGTTTTCATAGCCGATTGAGTGGCGGACGGCGCCCAAAGACGCCCACCGCAGTCCGCAAATAAATATCACTACAACCACTATGACTGTCCACTTTAAACATTTCACATAATGTCCATGAGAATGAGCATTTATAACACCAAACTACACCAATTTCATTATAAAAAGTCCACTAGAATCAATTTGCAAAATAATTTAAAGCAAAATTCAACTGGACCCCTTGACTTCCCGCCAAAAACTCCAAAAAAAAACTGTCACTAATGTCATTGTCCAGAAGTGCAATTTTTGAAACGCAGAGTCATCTAAATGAATGGTTTTTCCATACAAAAAACCGTTCGTGTAGTGACTCCGCGTTTGAAAAATAGAAATAGAATAGCATCTCAGTGTGACCATTTGTGGTGAATTCGCCTGAATCTGCCCCTTTGATAGCCAGAACTTTGGTAGGTTTGGTATATTTTCTCTTGAGAATCCAGAATCTTATACCTTTAAACGAGCAATTCTTGTATATTTATTTATATATATATATATATTTATAAATTTCTGTGATCTCGAAAACGGCTCTAACAATTTTGCTGAAAATTGGTATATGGGGGTTTTCGGGGGTAAACAATCGATCTAGATTAGTCTTACTCTTATGTTTGGGAAAACGCGTGTTTTCGAGTTTTCATTCGTTTTTCTTGCCACGCAGAATATAGTCGCTAATTTCGTCGCACCGGCCGCCATCCGCTTAATTTAAACTAATCCCACTCGGTGATTTACTTTTGTTTTTTTTATGTGCAAGTTTATATATAATTTTTTATTTTGTACTGTTTTTAGACAAGTTTAAAAATGTAGTTAATGTTTGAGATGTTACCGACCGAGCAAAGCTTGGTCACCCAGGTACTCATATCATAAATGTTGATTGGCAGGGCTGGTTTTATGTGTTGGTGTGAGTCAACCAGCATATCGCCAGATTTTTTAAAGGTAATGATAACACACCGCATTCATGATGTCCGTATGGATTAAGGAGCTCAGGCAGGACTCAGGAGCCACATTAAATTTGACAAGACAATAAATTGAATAGTAAGTGTTAATATTTTCAAACTTGTTTTCATTACTTGGGATATATTCAAAAATATATTAAGTCGCATTCTACCTAGAGGAGCCTACACTTAGTATATTTTAAAATTGTTTTTTGTTTTTAGCAGGTACCTTAAATGTTCTATTCAGACATAGTACGTATATTTCTAGAATGGTACCTTGTAAAGCCTTTCATTTGATACCCCACACAACTGGTATTTTTTTTAATTAATTAATTAATTTATATTATTTATTTATTTATAAGTATTAAATTCCATGCAAAAAAATGATGACGTCATACCTACTACTGATGAAAATTGATGATTAATATTAGAAATAGACAAATAGAAATATTACTATTTTTACTGTAAAAAAATTCAAGATGGCCCCTCGTCTTATAATGATCTAAGGGTTTAGAAGATGACTCTTCTAAACCCTTAGATCATTATAAGACGAGGGACGACGAGACTCTGCCAAAGGAATCTTATTTTTAAAATATTATCAATGTTTAACCCTTCTTTTTTATGTTGGTGTGGCAAAGTAACAATTTTTTCGATGGTCACCCTAAAATCTGCAACCTTGCGCAGTGCAACTGAAGGCCTCCTCCTGAACCTAAATTTTCGAAATGCCGCGTTTACACATTCGCGCGAATCGCGAGGCGAATGACGAGGCGAATAACGAACTAGCATGTGTAAACAGTCAGTTCGTTATTCGCCTCGTGATTCGCCTAGCGATTCGCGAGTTCGCGTTGAGGGCGGTTTTTCGGACGCGAATCAAAGGACACGAATAGCGAACACGAACTGGCTGTTTACACTTTCGCCTGCCGGCAGATGGCAGCTAGCGCCCGACCCAACAGGACGTATATGTACCCGTTGTATGACTTGTATGGAAACATACGAATTGAAAGGTCTAAGTTAAAAAAATTTGTGGGCAAATGTGTGTAGACCTAATTATATGTTAAAATAGGCAATCAGACATCAAATAAGATGATATCTCTATATTTAATAAGTACTTATAGCATCAGTGATTTTAATCTTTGTTATTTTCTCTTTTAGATAATTCATTGTTTTATACATTAAATGACCTTTTGATACATTCCTACATATAAATAGAGGACTCTCACTAAATTTATATCCTACTAATATTATAAATGCGAAAGTGAGTTTGTATATTTGTTTGTTAACTCTTCACGCTTAAACTACTGAACCGATATATAACAAATTTGGTATAGATATAATTTGAGACTCGGGGAAGGACATAGTGTACTCTTTATCACGAAATTCCCACGGGGAGCGAACCCCGCGGGTACAGCTAGTCTGCGTTTTATAATAACACGGATAAAGTCCATCAGTCTATACCGTATACATATAAAACCGGCCAAGTGCGAATCGAATTTGCGCACTAAGGGTTCCGTACCATTATCTATAAAAAATCGCGTTGTATGGGAGCCCCAAATAAGCTAAAAGCTTAAATATTTTTTTTATTTTGTTTTTAGTATTTGTTGTTATAGCGGCAACAGAAATACATAATTTGTGAAAATTTCAACTGTCTAGCTATCGCGGTTCTTGAGATACAGCCTGATGACAGACAGACGGACAGACAGCGAAGTCTTCGTAATAGAGTCCCTTTTTTACCCTTTGGGTACGGAACCCTAAAAATGACATCTTAGCAAAAGTTATTCAGACTGATGAGCATTTTCCGAAGTCATAAAGTCTACGCGAACGAAGTCGCGGGCTTCGGCTAGTTTTAAATAAACATCCCAATCTACCCACCACATACAGGTATATACCTAAGCGCAGGTAAATACCCGAGTAGAAGACATAATTGTAAATGTAGCGTGCATGCCGCCATTATGTCCACGTCCTCCATATTCGTGTGCGAATCAACACACGAATGTGTAAACAGCAGTTCGCGTCGGCATTCGTACACGAATAGTTCGTGGAATGTTTCGTCGAATGACGAGGCGAATAGCGAACACGCATGTGTAAATCCGGTATTACACAAAAACATGCAAACAAAGGGGCGTGGCGTGGCTATACACAATTGTCTATGGCATACACATGTTTCTGCTTTTCAAAGCAGATGGCGAACATGCGCTGCGCGGGGCGAGAGGGGAAGGGTTTCTTTTTTAATTATTTTATGGTTTTGGGTACGAGTCCTTTGGAGCCTATCTCTATTATCTGCAATTGGTAAAACGCAGAACACATCTTCTAGTTCTTCGTCTGGCAGAAATGATGTTAACAGTAATCAAAAATAAATATTATTAGGTAACTTAAGTGTCATTTTTGAAACGCGGAGTCACTTATACAAATGGTTTTTCCTTACAAAATACCGTTCGTTTAGTGACTCCGCGTTTGAAAAGTAGCACCTCATGATGAAGTCAACCATAAAGAATATAAACGTTAAAAAATTTTTCATTCAAAACAGAAATTATTTGCAGGAGACGGTTTGTGTATGAAAAATAATATTTTTGTTTTGTTTTTGTTTCATGTTTTTTGTGTAGTTTCGAAAATTCTGGCGCAGGAGACCCGCCTTGAGGTGCTATTTTTCAAATGCGGAGTCACAACTACGAACGAAATACCATTCGTTTAGGTGACTCCACGTTTCAAAAATAGCACTTCTAAAGTGCCATATTTTACTTTCTTTGACTTCGCGTTTAAAAAAATGGCACCACAGCAAGTTTGTGCATGTTTTTGAAATGTCAGTGTCAGTCAACAACTAACAAGGTCAAACAAGTGTTTATTTTACTCTTTGTTTGTAATATAGTAATAAATAACCTACTGTGATAATCATAGAATTACTAGGTCTATTAAATCTTAGTATCTACTGGTGAGAAAGGAACTTTTAATCGTCATTATCTGATATAAATCATATGGTTACAATACAAGTATACGTGCCTACTTATAGTGTGCCGGCCCGTTTCGGTTCACTTCCCACACCGTACATTTTTCTGTTGTCCTGTTGGTGATAAAACGCGTTTTGGTTTCAGTGAAAACATTACAAACGATTTAGCATGGGATCCGACGACGAATATGAAGAAGACCCTGTTTGGAAAGGTATCCCAGCCACAATTATTCTCATAAATGCATTTAACGACAAAAATGCAACAAAATTAGCTCATTCCGCTGTTTGTAGAATGCTCAGGGAATACTTACGGCTATCTAGCACTCAGTACTTAGGTGTGTGTTTCTATGGTGTTAAAAATCCAAATACATCCAATATAACTTTTCAAGACCTCATTGAAGCCATTCCACTCACTGCACCCACATTGGCTGATTATAAAAACGTTTTGAACATAGATACATCCAAATTTGAGAAACCAAATGAATTTAAACTGTCTGAAGCTTTGTGGTACTGCAGCAATATGTTCGAGAAATGCAAGAAACAACTTTTATCTAGAACTGTTATTATGATGTCAAAATTAGATATCCCTCCAACTAAATCTGATGAAAAATACACTTACACCAGGGTAACAGATTTGACCAATACAGACAGTTTATACAGTGCAGAAATCAAAATTATTAATCTGTCTGAAGATGATTATAAGGTGGATGCATTTTATGAAAACTTTGCTATTGATGCGAAAACAACTATCCCAGAACCAGTTTGGGACTGCAAAGAAATAGAGAAACAGATCCTTCAGCAGTCTCACCGGAACTTGGCTGTGGCTCAATTGAGTTTTGAAATTGGAAATGGATTTGAAATAGGTGTTGGAGTTTATAAGTTACTGAAAAGCACCTACCAACCTAAAAAAGTTAAATTGAACCGAGATACCAATGCCACAATCACTACAGTCAATAAAACTTTGAAGGTTTCAATAGAGCCAAGAGAAATGGGACCAGATGAGGAGCCAATGGATGAAGATGAAAGTCTTGAAAAGAGAGCAGTACCGTTGCTGAAATCAGAAATAGTACATTACCAGGAGTATGGAGGTGAACAAGTTCAGTTTACAGATGCTGAAAAGAAAAATATTGATAACCCATTCGGCCCTCCTATGTTGAAACTCCTTGGATTCAAGCCAGCCAGTATGCTTTGTAAGGAGAAGTGGTTTCTCAAACCTGGTTACTTCTTATACCCAAGTGAAAATAAAATAGAAGGATCTACAACAGCATTTAAAGCACTACACCAGGCTTGCAGAGAAATGTCCGTGGTTGCCATATGCATATTGTGTACAAGGGTTAATTCAAGGCCAACTCTTGTAGCACTGTCTCCATGTACAAAACCTTTAAATTTAAATGTGGAAATTGGTTTTGATGTCATACACATTCCATTTATTGAAAATGTAAGGAATCTTCCATCTGCAGATGAAGATGACAACACTGCAGAATTTTCTAATAACCACAAAAAGGTTATGAAAGAAATAATCAGAGGTATTCATTTTGATTACAAGCCAGATATGTTTGAAGACCCAAAAGTGCAGTCACTATACAGAAACATAGAAGCCATTGCACTTTCTGAAGAAGATGTTGAGCCATTTGTAGATACGACAAAGCCTCGTCCTGAAGCCTTCCAGAATTTGCCCGAAGAAGCTTTTGAGGAACTCTTTGGACCATTTGGAGAAGTTCCTTTGAAGAGACATAACTCTTCTGGAAATGGCAGTGAGGTTAGAAGTAAAAAAGCAAGAGCAGATATTGACGAATCAATACTACAGATTCAGATCAGCTCTCAACAAGTCCACAAATTCACAGTAGATCAACTGAAGCAAATATTGCAATCTAAAGATATTTCTGGGCTGCCAGCTTTGACTGGGTTGAAAAAGGCAGATCTAGTCAATTTGGTATATAAACATTTGAGTTAAATAAGATGGAACATTTTTTGTTAAAATACCAGTAACAAAGTAAAGCCTTGTTACTGGTATTTTAGAGACTGATTACACTGACAATATTATGTTAGTTTCATTTTCTTTTCCAAAACTAGTTTTAAAATATTGTCAGTCAATAATTTAATTTTTGAAATTGTGATTATTTCTAAGACTGCATATACACAGGGCCAAACAAACGCCAACAAATGTGCTGGTCTTATCTCTTTTGTTTTGATACAAAAGAAACAAGATACAATTTTAATTTGCATTAAGTGGCCCAGAATGTGTAAAAATTATTAGATATGTTATGTTATGGACCAAGTGATAAATTGAAGCATTTTTCAAAATGCCTGGGCATTATGTTATGAATAATGGCAAGCTACTTTGGGCGAAGTAATTGTGGCCCATGCGCCACCCTCACCGCACCATAACCTATGCTACATGAGCTGGGTAGTCTACATGTGCAAGCATGCATAAGCATTATAAAAAAGCTTGGGACGGTTTGTTTATTAGTTTTTATCACAAACTTACCTCATTTTGGGCATTTTTAAAACTGCACGGACATTTATTATTATTATTAATCACTTGGTCCATAACACAGAGAATATACGTACCATCATGTTGTATTGGAAGTACCAAAATAAGTATGTTTACAATGTGGTACTTAAAGTCAAAAGTCAAGTCAAAGTCATTTTTTTTTATTTCAATGTAGGATTAATTTATCTCTTATTGAAGGTCATTTTTTAAAATAAATATTATTTTCGTTCAAAAGCTAAAAACTACTACTTATGCTTTTCTAGTTAAATTAGCTACTTAATTTACATAAAAAAATAGGCTTTGTCTTCTGAATTTAAGAAACTGCTTTGTATTGTTCTCCTATAATATTTATTTTATTCTTTGTTTTCTTTTAATAGTTGTTAGTAAGTTACTAAACCCGCAAGTCATTATAAAATTAAGTGATCATCTGACCCAGTCAGAAAGCTCTTGTAATCATTTAATGAATAAATATTATTTTTGAGAATATTTTTTTATTTCTAGAAAATTACTAGATAGGTAGTATAGGTACAAATGATCTACACAGTAGAAGTAGAAAGAAGATATATAAGTACCTTCTTTCTCTCAGACCTGCATGAAAAACCAGTATAAGACTTTTTTGAAAAAATAGGTAATAGAAAATAGTCTCAACTCTCAACTACCACAAATAAAAAAATTATGAGTTATAATTAATTTACTTTATTAAAATAACTAAATAAATAGAGATCCATCAGCCGGTCCTAGGTGGTGTATTCCGATGAGCAATGCATCAACCAGCGTCCACACTCCGAGCCCCCCAAAACTGAACAGCTTCCCAATGCCTTCCTGCCAATGGCCGAGGTAAAACCTGTCTGCTCCGAACCCTCCAAGTGTCATTGCGAGGATCAAGGCTGTACCCCAACGCGTGCCAGCTGTCCAAGAACAGCGGATTTTCTTCAGGAATCGCCTTCTCCCCAAGCAGATGATGTCGTCTGAGACTGTGCAATTTGTTCTGGAAGGAACAAATGTTATTTTAGTTAATTTTAATTGATATATTATGTGCGTAAACTGCGTCAAGTGTTCAGTTTATCTCTATCACAAACTCTATGAGCGACAGGGACACGCACAACAACTTTTCCCATATTATAATATTTTGTTCATGCATACATGCAATATTGTAGTAACTCAAGTCTTTAAATGTAATGGGGCAGACAGCATTTTGTGTCTAGCAGCTCTAAGCACACAGAACTCAGGGCGCAAGATTAAAAGGCCACTTTTAGCATGATGGTAGGTAAGAAGTTTGAAAAAATATTATAATAGTGATGGGTACTAGCCACATCGCCTAATATCCCAATTTATAAAGTTTATAAAATCAGCTCTAGATTTTAAAGTGACCATGAAGTCAAAGTCACAGTGGATTGGTTGACAAGTTGAAGACTTGCAACTGCCCCTCCGGATCCAGCCTACTACCTACTACATCTATTTCGTATGTGTAAATGACCAACACTGGTGTCAGATTTTTCAGGCTGCCTAAAGGCATCAGGCCTACCTTGACGACTGCCATACAATGATGATAACTGGGACCAATGACTAATACATGTCTTCTGAAGCATGGAGGCACTAGAAACATTTTTATGTCAGTTGTGGTCAGGCATCGTAGTGTGCCGCACGCCTGGTGTCGCTTTATTTGCAAAGTGCTGGTAATATGCATTCCTGCAGAGCCATCAAACTTTTCAGCCTACTTAAAAGGTAATAAATATTTAAAAAAGGAGACCAAGATCACTAGAAGGCAATGCAAGCCGCTCTAGATCAGTCATTTTGGAAATCCTTGGGAGAGTCCCTTGTTTAGCAGGGGTTGTTATGCAGCTGAAATGATAATTTAAAAAAATTACTTACAAATAATAATTAAGAGGAGATGAGAGAGAATTGCAGTTAGCCTTCTGATCACACCTGTGTTCCCATTTGTCAGTCTGATAGCAAAACCTGCACATAGCTGTTCGGTTGAAAGTTTTACTGCCCTGAAAAAAAATTGGCAAAATAAGCCACAAATTTTTTAAACAATCTTGATTTTTAAGATGCAGTTTTTTTGCAGTAGGTACTGAAAGACTTAACTCTTTCACCGCGAGCGTCGCATATATGCGACAAACATTGTCGGGCCCATTCCGCGAAGGTCGCATATTTGCGACAAAAAAAAAAATGCTCTTATGGCACATAACTTACGTATCCATACCCGTTTTTGGTTGTAGATAGGTATGTTAGATTTACCATGTCTCGCCACCATGTCGCGCTGGGGGCACGACAACTGATATAAAGTCTCGCAGTGAAAGGGTTAAACTATATATTTACCTACCTTCTAAAAGAAATAAGACATGGTGAAAAATTATGCTTGTAAAATAGGATTACTGTATAGCTATAGAACTATGCATTGATATTGTTATCACAGATATAGTATCGCGTGTTTGGAAATCACAATGGTTATATTATAGTACTACATGCCACAAAACCTTGAAAGACAACTTCTTAATGTCTTCATTTACCATGATTAGAATGAACAACTGAAGATGCAATAAATGAATTGAATGAAACAAAGTCATGTTCATTCTAATTAACGTAGAATAAAGTTCTTTTTGAGGTTGTGGGAAAGAAATTAATACAGATGACTATCTAGACTAGTCAACAAGCTTCAACAGCCAAACACACCCATTGGGGAGTAAAAATATTGAGTAAAATTTATAACTTCATAAAATTAAAAAAAGGTTTCAATTATAGCATATATTATAGCATTTATTCTTAAAAATTAAAGAATCAGGAAATGCTCATTACATTCACTCTGTAAATTGCAAAATTGACTTACATTACAAACAACCTTTGGTTTCACGGTGCAGTTATACTCATACTGTCCACCATACCGACAATCTATGCTTCTGTCACAGTTAATGCATGGATAGTTCAGTGTAGAGCACTCTGCTATATGTTCCTGGTTCAGAGAAGGGCAGCTTTTCAAGTAATCCTCTTCGTTTTCGCTGAAACTCACACCTTTGTCTGTTATGTCTTCTTTCACCCTTTTCTCTTTACTTTGTATGTCCATGTTGTTATTAGCTGAAAGAATATTTTTTAACTAAATAACTTCGAAAATTAGCGTAGTTATATACTAAACATTGTGAAGCTATTCTAAATAAATAAACCATTTTTAATTTCTTAGTTCTTACCCATATCCGTAATATGTATTGTGTTAAATATAACTAAAAGAACTAAAACAAAACAGTCTTTGATAGAAATTCTTAGTGGTAGAACTCTCGGCATGATTGGAAATTATAATTCTCACATTATGAAAACTAAATTTATAAATTTACACATTTTATTGCGGGATCAAGATTTTTCAATTCCTATTTTCTATTTCGTCAATATTTTTCTTATAATACTATGGGTTGTAAGACCAATATTCAAAATTTTCCCCATATTCACATTATTGTTTACCTAGAATTATAAAGCTGGCATGCAACTGCAGCATCTTTTTTTACCATTTGTTTAATTCAATTCAATAATTGTAATGCCTTATATTGTAAGATTTAAATACAATAATTGCAGCATATGCATGCTATGCAAAGTTAAAATATTAACCCAGTCGGGAGCCAAGCCAAGACTCAGTCTTTAACCATTTACGTAAAAATTACGCTTCGTCAAATAAGCTGCACTAATATGAAAAAGTTTTAAATATTCATTAATACACATAAACATATTTTGATATTATCACATCAGTCAGTCAATGTCAAAGCAAAAGTGATAGAAAAATTAGAAACTTTATTTTGTACAATATTTACCCAAAATAGGGGAAAACCCTTGAAGTCTAGCAACCCTCTTACTTACTCAAAAATGTCAATGTCATCTATTGAGCTGCCAATGTCAAATTTACTTTTAAAACCTTGCTAGGCACAGAATATAAATTGCATGTAATGTACCATCCGCATCTTTTTTACCCGACTAAGGAAGCATAGCAAAAATGAAGGGGAATGGTTCTGTAGCCACACTACAGCATACATCGAGTACCTACAAAACATCTCCATTTTTGGCCATACAACGCCAGCATTTGCACGCGCCGTCAGCCATAACCAAATATGGGAATAAATCGGGACACAGGAAGCGTCGCGCGCCGCGCCAGCCAATCACAACGCAGGAACGAGAACAGAACCGTATTAGGCTATTTGTTTGTCGCTAACGCTTGTATATAAACCCGAACTTTGTAAATAAATTATTCATTCGACATTTTACTTTGGAGCATCGAACACGCCTTATCATTTATCTCCCGTAGGTACCCGTAACCTACCTAGATACACCATATGTTAGCCGCCTAAGCTACAGTGGTGACTCATAACCTACAGTGGTGACCGCCGACGACTCCGCGTGTCCCGCGACACGTGGACCACCAGCTCCAGCGCTCCAGCGTCAACCGACGTCCTACGTGCAACTGATGTAGAAGCACTCACCGAGTCTACCATCCACGTCCTCCGCACCCTCGTTCAGCTGCCACCGGAAGAAAATTCTGCCCAGCTGCTCGCCGTGCACCAGGAACTCCAGCTCAACTCCACGCAACCTGCGTCAACGTTCACTTCACGCACTTCACTGTCAAGCTCTACGATGTCCACGACCGTTCAAGAATATCAAGAGCTCGTCCAAAGTCTTCGAAAACTATCACAAGAAATTGCGCACCTCAAGCACGTCAGATCCGCCACGTCATCACGCACCGGGTACAGCCATCATCACCATCGTCACTCGACTCATCACCGTCCGGCCCATGTTCATCACCGCTCACGAAGCCCACCACCACGTCCCACGTCTCCTGCCCGTTCTACGACGACCTGCCACAAGGAAGATAGAACGCTCGCATCGACAGACAACAGCGACGCCGCCGGAACATATCGCCTTTTCGTCACTGATAAGAAAACTGGCTTATCATTTCTCGTCGACACCGGTGCCAACATTTCCGTCCTACCACGCAGAGCAGGCCAACAATCGACCCCTCTACCTTTCAAGCTGTACGCCGCGAACAACACTACGATAAATACCTACGGGGAAAAAACGCTTGAACTTGACCTCAGCCTACGCCGTCCGTACAAGTGGAAATTCATAGTTGCCGACGTCTCGAAACCAATTATCGGAGCCGACTTCCTCAAACATCATCAGCTCGTCGTAGACCTCACGAATCGAAGACTTGTTGATGGAATCACCAATCTCCAGATCCACGCCCCAGTCTGCGCCTCAAGCACTCCGACCATTCGAAGCATCGACGTTCAACAATCATACCACGACATACTCGCTGAATTTCCCGGCATCACTCGCCTAACTCCGACGAAAGTTAACCCTAAAACAGCTGTTGAACACTATATCGAAACTCAAGGCCCACCAGTCTTCTGCCGCGCTCGCCCGATCCCACCTCACCGCTACGAACAAGTACGAAAACTATTCGAAGATATGATGCAGCAAGGTATATGCCGCCCAAGCAAAAGCCCTTGGTCATCACCACTTCACATCGTACCGAAGAAGAATGGCGACATCCGCATCTGTGGCGACTACCGACGACTTAACGCCATCACGAAACCAGATCGATATCCCGTACCACGTGTCAAAGATTTCACCTACCAACTCGCCGGCAAGAAAATATTCTCCACCATCGATTTAAATCGTGCTTACCATCAATTATCAGTTCGTGAAGAAGATGTTCAAAAAACTGCCATAATATCACCGATGGGGCTATGGGAATTTCCGAAAATGGTTCCAGGTTTGAAGAACGCTGGTCAAACTTTCCAACGGTACATCCACGAAGTACTCAGAGGACTCGATTTCGTCTTCCCATTCCTCGACGACGTACTGATAGCTTCCTCATCAGAAACCCAGCACCGTGAACATCTACGTCAAGTACTCCGTCGACTCGAAGAAAACGGCCTAACCATAAATCCCGCCAAATGCAACCTCGGCAAAACAGAAGTCAAATTTCTCGGCTACACAGTCTCACAACATGGCATCAAACCACCCGAAGAAAAGGTCAAGGTCATCACAGAATATCCACGTCCAAAAACAATAGAAGAACTACGAAGATTTCTCGGTATGGTTAACTTCTACCGTGAACACATACCGAACGCCGCCGTCATACAAGCACCGCTAAATTCATTTTTGCACAACACGAAGAAACGCGACAAAACACCGATAACATGGAACGACGAAGCTACGAAAGCATTCGAGGCATGCAAAGCAAGCATCACTAACGCAGCTCTGCTCGCTCACCCGTCGCACGAAGGCACTCTCGCTATCTTCACCGACGCGTCGGACACCGCCGCCGGCGCCGTACTTCAACAAAACATCAACAACAGCTGGCAACCGCTAGGCTATTTTTCGAAAAAATTCAGCGACGCACAGAAGAAATATTCGACATACGACCGAGAACTACTCGCCATCTATATGTCTATGAAACATTTCCGAAAAACATTCGAAGGAAGAAAACTTATTATTTACACCGACCATAAACCGCTAACTTTCGCTATGAGCAAGACACAATCCGCTACAGAGACACCACGGCGAACGCGACAATTATCCTTTATCAGCGAATTCACTTCCGATATACGACATATCCACGGAGAAGAAAATACCGTCGCCGACGCACTCAGCCGCATCGAAACTATCACTTGTCCGACTACCATCAACTTCGAAGAACTGTCACGAGCCCAAGATCAAGATAGCACAATTCCATCATTATTGCTACAGCCAAATCTCGTTATCAAGAAACTCACGATTCCCGGTACGAACATCGCTACCTACTGCGAAACGTCGACATCGCAAATTCGCCCTTATGTACCACCGAATTTTCGCCGAAACGTATTCGACATAATACACAACGTTAGCCACCCCGGAATACGCAGCACGAGAAAAATAATAGCACAGAAGTACTTTTGGCCGTCGATGAACAAGGACATTGGATTATGGGCGAAAACATGTATTCCCTGCCAGAAAAGCAAGATACATCGACACACTCAGAGCAAGCTAGCCGAATTCCCGCCTACGGACAGATTTGAACATTTACACGTCGATATAGTAGGAGCACTCGAAACCACCGCCCAAGGATACCGCTATCTCATCACCATGATCGACCGAACTACGAAATGGATAGAATGTGTACCGACAGACCACATATCAGCCGAAAACGTCGCCAGAGCAGTGTACGACCACTGGATCACACGATTTGGATGTCCTATCACCGTCACCACCGATCAAGGCCGTCAATTCGAAAGTGAACTTTTCACCAAACTTATGAACCTCATGGGCTGCCAACGCAATCGAACCTCCAGCTACCATGCTCAGTCAAATGGGATCCTGGAGCGTTTCCATCGTTGCCTGAAGGCTGCGCTCCGTGCCAAGCTCACCAGCTCAAGTACCAATTGGGTCAACGAACTCGGAACAGTACTACTGGGACTAAGAACCGCCCTACGCGAAAATGGAGTTACGCCCGCTCAATTAACCTACGGCTGCAATTTACGACTTCCTGGAGACTTCTTCACCACTTCGCCATCACCAGAAAACAATCTCGACTACAACTTCGTCGAAAAACTACGCAAAATAATAGACGACAACAAGCCGCGAACCCCAACGACGTCACATCGAAATAACAGGCAGATTTTCGTTCACAACGACTTGAAAACATGTAGTCACGTCTTCATCAGGACAGATGCAGTACGAAAACCACTCCAAACTCCATACGAAGGCCCATACAAAGTACTTTCACGAACCGACAAGCTATTCAAACTGCAACTACCAAACCGGCAATCAACTATTTCGATCGACCGACTGAAGCCCGCCTACATTTTAGAAGACTTTCAAGATAGTTCACTTCAAGACACTGCACTCCCGGATTCATCATCACAAGTCATCATCACACAGCACTGCAATCCAGCCGCGATCGCCTTCACGCGCACCGATAACGCCAACGGGTCACTGCCCGCGCCGCCGCGCGCCGACTCGCCTGCGCCGAGCGCACAACAGCCGCCCGCGCGATCCTGTTTACGCATCCCGGCCGCACCTCCTGCAGCGCCACTTCCCGCTGCGATTCAAACTCGCTCTGGAAGGGTTATCAAGCCACCGGTACGCTTTCGCTAAGGAGGGAGTCCTGTAGCCACACTACAGCATACATCGAGTACCTACAAAACATCTCCATTTTTGGCCATACAACGCCAGCATTTGCACGCGCCGTCAGCCATAACCAAATATGGGAATAAATCGGGACACAGGAAGCGTCGCGCGCCGCGCCAGCCAATCACAACGCAGGAACGAGAACAGAACCGTATTAGGCTATTTGTTTGTCGCTAACGCTTGTATATAAACCCGAACTTTGTAAATAAATTATTCATTCGACATTTTACTTTGGAGCATCGAACACGCCTTATCATTTATCTCCCGTAGGTACCCGTAACCTACCTAGATACACCATATGTTAGCCGCCTAAGCTACAGTGGTGACTCATAACCTACAGTTCTGTAACCCAAGTATGCGCCGCCAGGGATTTCTATTCCGCACCTATACTGCACGGTACACGATATTCGTGTCCACAAGACGTAGCATAAATTATCTACAACATTACAGGTCCTCCGTGTTATGAAATGCAAGTAAGGCGACCGTTAGGTGATCTGTGATCATTGTAGGGGAGATGTAGAAAATGATATCAGTTTCCTTTAAGCAGCTTGAACTCCAGTTTAGTGCTTTTATGTCTTGTAACAAACAAAACATTAGGGTCAGTTCAGTCAGACAGAGAGTAAAAATGCCCGAGCAATTTTTTAACTCAATTTAAATATAACCGAAGTACCATAGCCTATAGTGTATAAACGTTTGAACATGATAATGCTCACGCGGTTTCGAGACCGCGCAAGCTCGCTCGCATCTTGTACTTATATGCCAATAGTTTATTTTCGAATGTCATAAAAAATTCTCTCCGCTGTGCCCCTCCACGGCTTCTAGCTAATAGCCAAATAGCTTCACCCATACTATATGGCGATTTGACTCGCAGTCAAACTCAAAAATTTCCTCTTAAATGTGAAGTCTTGTCTTGCTATATACATAGATGCGGACAAGTTACTAAAGAGATCACGCAGCCGATCCAGGTTTTCATCAACCGCTGCATGCAGCAAATACTTAGCATTTTCTGGCCTGAGAAGATCGACGTCGTCGTCGTCTATAGGTGTGCCGGGAAGTGCCGATTGACATGCAGATCATGCGACGCAAAGTGAAAAGTTCACCGCTCCAAGCAGACCTGGCGGCGCACAGTAGCGGCGGAGATAATGACAATCGATCTAACCTGGCCTGAAGTGAAGCGCGTAGCTAGAGACTTAATGCAATGGCGAAACACTGTTAAGCCCTTGGCCCCACTAGGGGCCATAGGACCTTAAGATGCTTTAACTAGTCGATACTTTTTTATACAATTTTCGGAGGAGATTTCATCCACTATTTGAGTCTCATTATAAATTTTGTCTGTATGGATACAGAATGGTAAAATAAAAAGCCATTAAAAAGTTATGAGCCATTAAAGATTCGTTTTCTTGCTAATTTCACGCATATTTCGGCGTTAATAAGTAATAAAAGAAGTGTGAAATATCAAAAACAAAGTCAGCACCGACACAGTTAAATTATCGAAGATTTTAATCAACTTCATTTGTAATTGATTATTGCAGTAGTTTTTTGTATATGTAACCCCTTTTCCAAAAGACTTGCGAATTTTTTTACGCGCTTGAATTGTCGTGCATTATACCTCACTGCTTTCGCCCCCCACAATGTCCGATGAGACAGCGCGCTTTTTGGCTACGCCCACCTGCGAGATCGAGTCCGCGGCTAGTTCAACCTTAAGGAAAAAAAGCGGCGCTCTTCTCTGTCTGAACTGACCCTTAACCTTACTATCATTACCTGTTTTTTTAATAAATACTTCATCCAAATCATGTATTTTCTAAGGCTCTTTGGTTCACAAGGTACACTATCCCCTAACGTATGTAAAATTAAACAAGTGACCATTATATTAAAATGTTTATTAGAAATTAAGATATCACATTTACATATATATTATTTTAACATTACCACGCACAGCGCAATTATTCATTTCACGAGTTAAACAATAAATCAAAATCATTAATGTACTTACATTTACAATACACAACATTCAGAACAAAACAATGTTAATGAAACAATCAAATTCATGGTCCAACAAATTACACAAAAACAATTTTAAGGCTAGCAACTTTTATTTTCAGCAATGTAAGGCAAAAAAAGAAAAAATTACGACGACATAAGAAAAAAATATCTAAATCTATCTTACACGAAAGTTAATCCATATTGCGATATGATTATGATATATTTATTAGATTAGACATTATATAAAACATACTTGGTGTGATGTAAGTGTACGGTCGGTATACATATACTTAAAACTGAACTATATATTAGTGAAATAGGAATTCAGTCCCTCAACCTGAGCAATTTTAACTATCGGATAAACTCGTGTCAAGATTAGACACAAGGCTAAATGGATAGATATATATTTGGATACACTACGGGCGTAGCTATAGCTCTTACATAGGGGGGTTGGAGGGAAGTACAAAATAACCAAAAGGTATCCGCGCTTCCCAATATGGACCCCGAATGCAAAGATAAATGGGAGCAACCGTGGAATCTCGAAAAAGGCGTCGGCCGTACATTTACACCTCTACAGAATAGCTGAATACAACATAAATTAATGTAATAAATATACAGGACGTAGTAAAATATACTAAAACTATTTAAAGGCTAAATTTAGTCCATAATACTGTCCAGTATCTACTTTCCCCAAGAAACATGTACAGTACTTAAAATTTAATATGCAAAATATTTTTTGGCCTCCCATATGTTGACCGATTAGCTAATCCAGTTTTCTACGGAAAGCATTTCTTTTCCATATTTCGATATATGTTCTTTAGGGAAAGTTGTTCAGTATCATGAACTGAATATAGCCTTAAGATAGTTTCAGTATATTTCGTTAGACCGTGTGTACAAAAATAAATAAATTAAAACATGCTTTGAGAATCCAAATCATTTCTAGTGTCACCATCCGCCTCCAAAGTAGGTTTCCTGCTATCATTCTCCTTTGACATTTCTGAGATAGTAGACAAATCCGGCACAGCACAGGTCAACGGGAATATCTGCATGAGATTAGCACCAAAACTTGGCACATGATTGGTATTTGTGGTTTCATCTTCGCTGAAAAGGTACCACTTGTTCGAACGGCTCGGAGCGGGCATTTCGATGGCGTTGTCATCCGAAAGATCTTCGGTGAGAAGACTGTTTCCAGATAGGTCGCTGTGGAGCGGACTGTGAAATACCGTGTCACATGTGGATTGGGAGTTGGTGGTTTTTGCTGGAAAACAAGTTTTTCTTTAGTTTACAGTCAAAGACTCTATGGACCCTCTCGAACAGACCAAAGATATTAAATATTGCGACACAGCAAATTACTGTCTTGTTTATCTGGGAGCACAGAAAGAGCTAACAATGTACCAGCTGCTTCATGTTCTCTTGCGCAGGACCTCTCACCTCTCTTTACAATATTTGACATAGTAAGAATGAGTAAATAGGTAAAGCGTTTGATATTATTTACGCTTGTATACAGTACTCTGTAATATTATTTACGAATAAGATAAATATGGTTGGGCAATGGCGTAACAAACTATCGCTATTTTTTAAATAATCTTTAGGCCCAACCACCCGCTTTGTAAGTTGTTCTCTTGGCTCTATCTATCGTGAAAGGAATGAACACGTAAGTGTACCAAATAATACATATATGTAATACTAATCATTTTTAACAGACTTCAAAAAAAGGGGAGATTGTGAATTCGACCCGTATGGTTTTTTGTAGTATGTTACTCGATATCTTCGTTACTTGTGCACCGATTTTGATATTTATTATGTAAGAGCCTTTAGTACCAAGTTGGTCCCACATTAATGAAGAACTTTAGAGATATGGAAGAAACTCCCGAAAATAATGTAAATTCTTAAACATTTCAACTAATAAAATGCGCTTGATGCAGGCCGCTTCTTATATTGGTCATTTTGGAAATCGTTAAGGAACACATTTCCAGAAGTTGACTTTAATAGCTGATATAATGATGAATTGGCATTAATTTTTCAACTTACCACGGGTGACAGTGACACCATCATGAGCATTGTTACAAAACACTTCAGGCGGCATATTCGTCGCATCTCTAAATTCTATTGCCTCTTGCGAATGGACTGATATTATAGACGTATTCCGCTCAACAAACTCAATACTATCACTAATACATTCTCTCGTCTGAAGGCAAGTTTCTGAATGGTTGTGAATGAGGTCCACACTGTCGTCTGAATCTTGGAGAAACAATGCAGAACCAGTTTCGTTTATACCACTGTCTGTGTGAACAGAGATCGTTGTAACATCGTGGGATCTTGTTTTAGCTGCTTTGGCTGGACTAACTTTTTTCTGTTTGTTGTTTGGCTTCAATATTTTCACTTTGATCACGTCTTTCTTCTTCCTACCTTTTTTCATGACTACATCGCCAGTTTTATAGATATCGTCATTATTATCGTTATTTGATACGACGGCGGGATATATTTGAATTGTAGGAGGACAGGATTTTCTACCACCGTAAGAGCAAAATTCCATACGTTCTTCTTCCACTACAGGCTCTATATCAGGTGTTTTAGATTTTTTCTTACTGTTTCTTTTATTTGGAGTTGAACAACGTTTCCTGCCTCTAGGTTTTTTCTCTATTTCACTATTAGCTACATTATCACAATTTTCGGGAATAGTTTCTAAAGAATCAACTTCCATTTTTTTTGCGCTTTCTAGTAACAAGTTTTTAAGTCTATTATCAAGTGAATCTGATATCGAAGGACCCTCAGTTATGTTTACAGAATTTATTTTAACCAACAATGATTCTGACATATCTGGGCTTTTATTATGGTGATCTGGGGTCGTAGTTTTCTGGATCTGGCAATCCTGTCCCATCAGAGGCATCGTCACATCAACCGCCGACATCAAATACTTATTATGTGCCACAGAACTTGGCTTATTGATAGCTTGCATTTCATTAATAGTGGGGAAATCTTCGGTGCTGTTCACTAATTCTTTGCTTACAGATATATTTTCAACGATGGACAATTCGGGAGACAGCGGTAGAGAAACGTTGCTAGAATTTCCGTCCGTACGAACGTTATCTAGACTACCATTCTTTAAATTGAAAGATTCTACATGTAATTTAGAGGAATCATCGGCATTATGATTGTGGGTAGGGCTCATTTCGTCAATCTTTGATAAGGTAGTCCAAAGGCGCTTCTTTGGTGGCATCAGCATTTGGTAAGAGTCTGTCCGATAAACTTCACTTTTTAAGGAATCTGTAGTATTGTTTCTTGGTAGTTTGAAGGACAAATTGCTGGATTCGCTTGAAGCATCATCCGAAACGCACGGGTACGATCTTCTGCGAGTGTAGCGTCTTTGTTTTCCTCTATGCGTTATGTTTGATACGCTCAGTTTTCTTTTCCTTTTTAACATCATCCTTTCCTTAGCCGGACTACAATCTGAGTCCTGGTATCCTTGCGTGCTTTCTATCGAATTTAGTGATAAGTTCTCAGTAGTGGGATTGGAAGTGTTTAAGCTGTGTAGGAGAGAGAAAAGCTATAATGAGTGCATATCACAAGCAAGCCACAGCAGAAGCTAAAGGTGCAATGCGACGGCCATTCTAGCCTGTTGTCTTAATGGTGTTTGTGAAAGGTTGATTTCATGCGATTACAGCAACATGCGACAAACAATGGAAGCAGGTTTACAAATATTAGTGATGGCACAATGTGTAACGAGTTAGATTTTAAAAAAAAATAGAGTTGATTAAATAAAATCGGGTTTTAGTGTCATTGCACACCGAGAGACAGGATTACAAGCAAGAAGAAGCACTACAAGCAAAGAGATGTGAAGTAATTTTTTTACATTTACTACACTTTTATACAGGTATATTTTGCAATGGAATAATGATTAAGCAGTCATTTAGTGTAATTAATTTGGGAAGCGTTATTTGTCGTATCGTGTCGTATAAACCAAATAAAGGCCCAAGTTTCTTGCTTGTTGTATACAACTGATTTGCATTAACTGAAATTGATTGTTAATTGAAGCAAAAAATAAATTCTATGGCTGACGTTTAATATAGACCATACGTGTTTTCTATTGCTTCAATTTATTTGTATGCATCAGGCAAGAATCTCGAAGTGCGTAAGATTTTTATGTCTTAAAAAGAATTATGTTTAAAATGCGCCATGCATCCTGCCTCACATCACATCCCAGTGTGCTGTGACCAAAGAAAGTTATATTTTTCTATATATTTAAATCGACTTAACCAATAAAATGTCTCTTATTGAATATAAATAATACACAAATTATCAGTAAACAATTTATTGATCTAAAAGACCTGCTCCCAAATACTCTGTTACAATTTCATTTGCTCCTTTAACTTACGCTCATAATATTTAAAAGTCATTTATGTTAGGTACATGATAATTGCATTTGTGCTATTTATACACGCTGACTTTTCATTGGTTTTTGGTAAAAAATGTCGTATAGTTAATAAATTCCTCTATCCATATACGGAATTCAAATTTGTGTATGGCATAAGATAAAAAAGTTGCGAAAAAGATTTTCGATCGAGACTACGTAGTTACGCCTGTCCAATCTATCTTCTAATCTTAATATCTAATCTTGATCTCAAGATTTTACTTTCGAGATTAGTCAACATTTTTTGTTTCAGAATTTTTATTTTGACTAGCTAATTAGGTCTACTAACGATCCTTATGAAAGGGCTTTCGGGTCCAAAACCAGTGAAAAATCACCGTGTATATATTAAAACGGAACGGAAGATTTGACATACGATAAAAATATAACATAGTTATTACTGAACACATGATATGGAGACGCATAGATCAACTATAAAAATATAAACATTAGCGGAAAACAGTATAAAATGGAAACAACAATGGAACAACTTTTACAGTTAAAGTCCGAAAATCATACGATTTCTTGTTTAAAATAGGCCTCCGCAGGTAATTTTCACTTATGTGATATAAATATAAAATTCTGAAATAGTATTTTATGCAGCAGTTGTTTCTGTGAGTGTATTTTTGGCGAAATAACGTCAGATGTGCTGTTATGGAGAATAGATTATAGACTTTCCTGAAATCGTAAATTATCTATATTCTTATATTAGTGTCCGTGACTATTTAAATACTATCGTTTCGAAACTGCCACTGCTAAAAAAAACTTATTGAACAGTATAGTCGTCCAACCTTTAATTTGCAAAGAAGCGGCAGAAAATCTATAGTTTGGCAGCAATTCGGGTGCAAGCACATAAAGCAATTCAAATCACATATTATAACTTTGACTTTCACAGACAGTTCTACCTGAATCTACTAACTATTGTGTATGTTTTGCACGGGATAGCACTTAACCTGTGAAGACTTGTAAAAGTTGTTTCGCATTGATAAGTACAATTATGAATCCTTTTCGACGTGATATACACTTTCCTTCTAACTTTGTTTAAGAGCTCTTTTCCTGACAAGCGGGTTTTCATTCACCCGCGTGGGAATGCCACCCGCATGCGGAATAATAGTATATTTAACCCCACAGACAGGTTAAACAATGCTTTTTTTTCACGGTTGACAGTAATAATCCGCATGACAGAAAAACTGCTTTAAGAGCTCAGCCTTGCCATAAACATATTTAAAATTTTAGTTATTAATTTAACGATTTAAAATCGTATAATATAAGTTTCAATCAATGTCTCATGCCATGAATGTACTAAAATTGTACTTTCTAAAATTGACAATAGTCAAATATATTAACGAACTTTAAAATCAGTGAGTAAGATTATCATTATGATAGATATTTAAAAATAAACGAATTTGTGTTAAAACTAAGTAAACCAACGCTCAACGCGCCAAATGCTCTACTATAACGGATAATACACAGAAGTAATATAAAAGAAAACAAAATGATTCTGATTTCAAAAAGGCATGCATTAAATTTAATTAATATAGTGTAAATTTAATTTAACATTAGAAACTTTTGGGTTTTCGATCTTTTTTATCTTTGCCTAAAGGATGTGATTGTAAGTTTTCTTATTATTTTAAATCAAAAGATGATACACATTTATTGTGTATCAGTGCAAAACACATTAATCCATTGTGACATGTTTGTCATGGCCAAATATACAATTATCCTAATAAAATTATTGTCACTCAATGAATGTAACAACAATACTTTTGAATAAAAAAACTGACAAATAGGTACGTGTAAGAGCAAACTTTGATTTTCAGTTTATGGTTTATTATACTGGTCTGATCGTCTTTTAGTCGTTTATAAACCTAAAACAATAAAAATATATATCTAATATTCTAAATGCATTCGATGCTTTGTGCATCTGAGAAAAGTAACACTGACGAAATAAGGGGAAAATAAATTGGGTTAGATGGGTACATCAGACCAAATCATTCTTCCTCTGGCTACAAAAAATCACTTTAATTCACCGCTTTAATACTCACACTACATATATCAATAAGATAGAACCATTACCATGGTATGTATAATAAAACAGGGATTCTCTTCCTAAGATGGCCTAAATTAGTTGATAAATATAAAATATCCCTCTATTTAGTTTATAATTTTTAGTAAATTAATATACATATTGAATTATTAGTTCATAATAGGTTCGTTAAGTTAGAAAATGCATTTCGCTCGGGTAAATCAATCACACACAGTGGCAACACTCCCAACTGATGACGTATCCTTAGGCCAATCACGTGACCAGCTGACTGTCACGGAAAGACAATACCGAGAAATATATTATACCATGGCCATTACATTAAAATAAATCTGAGCAGTGTAAAATGCATCCAGGATTATTTTTCCTCTCACAGATCGAATGACATAATTTAAACAGATTTAATTATGGAATTTGACCAAAGGCTTGACACTCATCGATAGAGCGGGATAGTTTTATTGCGATTTCTATAAGGGGAAATAGAAAAGAGTGCCGTGTTTCGTGTCTATCACCGACCGAGCAGTTTTTCATGGTCGGGTTATAGGCATACTTCAAATTGCGTATTATATTAAGTGTGCATATAACCCGACCATGACAAAATGATACGAAGTATCATCATGTCTTTCTCTTTCACTCGGTGGCAAATCTATAACTATATGTATATATTATATCTTTCAATTTGATCAATAACTATTTAGACAATTACCACAACGCCAACATATTAGAACTAACTTTTAGACGTTACTTTATTAAAATGTGAGTTATTTGCGCATTGAATTAAAGTTGATTTTAGATAGTCATCTAGCCTGGTTATAAATATGTTTTAACACTGTTTTTCAACCACGGAGTTACCAAAAGAATATTCAGTATAAAAAAATAAACAGCTTAGTAACTCCGTTTAGCAAAAACAGTGCTACTGAATTGCATAAACGATTTTTACCTTCTAGCGTTGGTCATTTTGCCGAGTGATTTCTTCGCGTTTTGTGTTTTCTCGGGGGGGAACATATAGCGCGTCTGCGAGTCGTCGTCGGAGGTCGGTTGCGTCGACTCCGGCTCCGGTTTGGAAGACTTTCTTGGACTCCTTTTTTGAATTTTCTTCTCTGTGACGTTTGTGACCGTTGAGATATCTAGAAATGAGAATTTAATCGTCAGTGCCTGCAATAGAATAATATAAATACACTTCGGAAAAGGCACACTACACGTGCTCAATACATATCCGCGTTGCAGTGTTATTGTTAATAATAATAACTTTTCAAAACTATAAAGCGACCTCACACACTAACCCAGTGTCACTCTCACAATACGGTATTTTACAAAATGATTTCTGTCTGACAGTACAGAGAGTGTCGTGCTTCTGCAGTGGAGACAAAAATACCTGATGATGATAATACGTACTACTACTGATCTTTTTAGGCGTTTGCGTCCTTCTCCTGGGCCGGTCGGAGTCCGCGGCGGCTTCTGGGCCATTTTCCTCTGCCTTCTTCACCACCCTCGTTCTTTTAGCTCTGTTGGGGCTGGACGAACTGTCAGCGGATTTTGTGACTGTCGATGATTTTCTTGGTCTGCCTGACCTTTTCCTGGCGAAAAAAAAGAATTTTGTTTAGGAAGACGTTTATTTCTTACGAGCTTTTATTTAACTTGCAATGTATCTTGTATGTATGTGTGTATGTATGTATGTATGAATGTTTGTATAAGTCAAATATTGCAAATTAATTTTTAACCAGATTAACTTGAATCGATTTAGCTGAAGTTTTGTACACTTGTGTAAGTGGGATGACGTTACAATATTATGAAATCAATGAGCTGTTCTGATGATGGAGCCGGGGGATATTCGAAGGTACTCAGTTATAAAATAACGTAACCTTATTAAGTAGGACTCGTTTGATTTGTCTCGACGATGCCTGGGATCTGATCACGGAGACGGAATTTGGTCTATAAAAGTCAGTAACAAAACAACGCAACTCCATCGAGTTTAGGGTTAATTCATTTGTCTTACTATATTCTTTGGCCTCACAATAAAAGCTTGTACAAAAAATCACTCGCGAAGTCACTAAACGAACGGATTTTTGTATGGAAAAACGATTCGTTTAGGTGACACCGCGTTTCAATAATGGCACTTCAGTACAGTACTGAAAGTAGATATTAACTTTACTCAAAAAAATCTTCATCGTAACGTCACTTCCTCAAAAAGCTTGACCTTGCTTGAAAATGAAGGTCATTGAGATTTTTGCAAATATCTAATTATGTAAGACCTTATTTTAAAATCTGATTAAGAAAGCTTTTCCTCGAAACGGATAGCAAATCAGATATTTTTAAAAATACTTGACAAACCAATTGTATAAGTAATTTCTCACCTTTTGTTGACATTAGAATCTTGTTCCACAGTGGTGGCCGAAGCCTGCTCTCTTTCAGACTTGTCCAACTCTTCTATTTCTTTAAAGATCTCTTCCTCCATTTTCTCTACTTTTTTGCGCACCGACTCTGCTTAAATAAGATAATATAAAATAAATAAATATTTAGGGACATATCACACTCGAGTGAGTTAGCCCCAGAACAACGTAAGTTTAAGCTTATTTTATGGGATCTTCTTCTTCTTCTTATCGGACCAATGTCAAAGACAGTGACCGGGACCGACGGCTTAACGTGCCCTCCGAAGCACGGATCATCTTACTTATCAGACAATCAGGTGATCAGCCTGCAATGTCCTAACCAAACTAGGACAACAACACAAAGTCGTTGCCCCCGCTGGGAATCGAACCCGCGACCTCCGGGTATGAGCCAAACGGTCTAACCACTACACCACAGAGGCAGATATTTTATATTTTATGGGATACTAACTCAACGATATTATATCTTATAATAAAGAAGCTAAGCTCTTGTCTATGAAGCAACCAATACCTTCCATCTCTCTCTATGTCCAAAGTCAACTCCTTTATATCCTTGTAGGTTGAAATGTCTTTCATCTGTTTGTTTTATAAAACTATCTCTAGGTCTTCCTTTGTCTCTACTTCCTTTTCCAATATTACTTTTAAAACTTATCATGTCTAATAAGGCACGTTTAACATTTTCCCTCTCTTATTTAATCAAGTAAATTGAGTAAATGATTTTATAAATAAGGACTAAGATTAGTGTTCATGATCTATAGAATGTCAGAGCCTCGGTAACTTCGTCCATAGGCATGGACCGTATTTGAAGGAATATCATCAGCTTCCCCATTGGTCTCCTTGACGAGACTGCTCAGGGTTAGAACTCATTTGACAGCACGGAACATCACTTTTCTATGCTGCTATCCTTTTCTGCCGCTCAGAACCGTTATTGGCTAGAGCGAGAGAGAGCGACGGAGCGCTTTAGCAGGCCGTACGTTCCGTCTCTCTCTCTTGCTCTAGCAAATGACGGTTCTGAGCGACAGAAAAGCATATAAGCAAGCGAAAGTTCTTTTCCGTGCTGACAGATGAGATCCAACACTCTTAGCCTCTGCCTCTTTTAATGTAAGCGACGACCACTAACACCAAATGTACCAGTGATCAGTGTTCAAGATCTGGAGAATGTTATAGAGTTTCGTACCTTCATCCATAGGTGTGGACCTTATTGAGAGTATCTCATCGGCATCCTCAGCTTTCCCGTTGGTTTCCTTGTGAGCTTTTTTAACAGGAGCGGGCTCTTTGATCTCGGTCTCTTTGGCAACATCCGGTTCCTTGCTAAATATCTGGACTACATCCGTTAGTACTGGATGAATTTGAGACCAGTGGCCTTCCAGTTCCAACTCCTGTAATAATAATACAGTTAGATATTGTCGGCGCGTTTGAGGGGCGGTCATCTAGTGAGCGTCAAGCCACCACCTGTCTACAATAGTCAGTATCATGATTATGGCAGGTGACGATTGCAATATCCCAATATCAGTTCACCCCAATCTCATTCCAAAAACCATAAACCTTTCCCTTATTCTTACAATAGATTTTGCGCCTGCCCAAACCTATTCAAGAGTACACCTTTTATAAGTATACTAGCTGTACCCGCGGGCTTTGCATCCGTGGAAATTCCGAGATGAAGAGTACTCTATGTCCTTCCCCGAGTCTTAAACTATATCCACACCAAATTTCATCCAAATCGGTTCAGTAGTTTAAGCGTGAAGAGGTAACAAACAAACAAATATACAAACTCACTTTGTCATTTATAATATTAGTAGGATAGTAGGATTCAGGAATGGGTTTTGGCTTGAGCGCCACATAACATCAACTTCTATAAAGGGCCTCTACATGTCGAAACTGTATCCCCACGCCAGCCTTTCAAAGAACCTGGGTGAAAAGACCGGTAAATCTAAAGGAGATATGGTTAGATACAGATACACTATGGTTATGCTTTATTGCATGCCGTAATGTGGGCCTAGGTCCACTCCATTTCTTCCTGTGAATGTCGTAAGAGCATTAAGCAGAAACATCTCGAGCTACAACTGCATTCACAAGGAGGATTTTCGGGCGGCGGCCAGTCGTAAATCTGTAGCCAAATCGTTATACCATCCCGTTCCTTGGGAAATATTGATAACGGAACCACGGAAATTCGCATTCGCATTTTGCTAGTTGATCTTACGATTTGACTTTTGAGTTTACCAGAAGCTCCCTTAAAGCAATCAAAGGACCTACAACAACCTTTTATTGTATAGTTAGGGTTAGGAATAAGGAAGCGAAAAAAAAACGGACTAGTATCCAAAGCCGTAAAAGAATTAAAAACGTGCGGAGACGAAGAAAACACTATACTTTTTTATCATTAATGCGTTAGACTCGAAGTAAAGCCACTAAAAGCCACAGACCTACGCCATTCCGGGTACAAACCGCCGGATGGCACATAGCAAATTCGAAATTGTGTCAGTTTTTTTTTTAAAGGTTTCAATTATTCCATTCCGTTGATAGACGATACATTATTTATCTCTCTTGTCAGAAATATAGAATGTACCTGTCATCCTTCCATTAAGTCGGAAATAGTTCAAAAAACCCTAATCTATGTTTACGATTAATGTTCGAACCTTAATAGTATGACATATACTTTTTTTCACATATCCACTCATTTCTAATTATACTAAATAATAAGTTTTTCATACCTCATTGTTTTTGGTGAATTTGATCTTCAAAGTCTTCTCCGGAGCCTTTATTTCTTGTTTTGGTTTTTCGAGTGGCACTATTGCTGAAAAAACAAGAAAAACAAGGTTGTCTTTACAAGGCCGTAAAACTCGAAGCCCACGTTTAGCATAAAAAAAAACGTATCTAGTATGTGTACGACGTACGAATATTGAAAAAATTTTGTACTATGCAAAATGTGTAATATGCCACCCCTGTTGGTATTGTCACCGACTTGACAGGGGGGTTTGTAGATAGCTAAGACCCTATTATTAAACTAAGTGACTAGTGTGCAGGTATCCTAAGCATTACTTTAAAACAAAATGTACTTACCGTCATCAGGTATAGGGACTAGTTTAGGTGGCGACCGCAGCACGGACTGTCTAGAAGTCGTTGGTACATTGGGAGACGGCTCTCGCAAGGGTTTCTTTTGTCCAGCCTCTTCAACCAATCTGTAAAAGATTTATACTTGCTGACTGGGAAATCACGTGTCATACTTATGGACATAATAAATCATTATCACATGTGACGTCAAAAAAGAAAAACACAAACAAAATACTTATTAATTACAATGGAAAATTTATTCAAATTATTACGAAATCTGACATCTTTTATAAATAAAAGCTAGAGTTTGTTTGTATGGTAAAGTCTAGGGTAAGGGCATTCTTAAGAATACATACTAAGATAAGAATCATACCAGAATCCGACATATACTGCCAACCAACGTATGTCGCGTTATGAGTTGCTTAACAAGTGCAAGCGCTATTGTAATTGATTTGTGAACTTTAAGTGAAAAAATGTTTCATCCTATCTAATATCAGTGCATACTTCTATATATCAAGCTCTTTTAAATACAGTTAAAAGAGACAAAAAATATCATAATCCTATATACATGTATAAATATTAATATAATAATTACTTCTTAAGTTCCTCAGTCTTTTTCCTCTCATCTTCGTATTTCTTCTTCCAGTAGTTAGGGTCGTCTTCAGGGTCACCTAAAATTGAAATGAAAGTATTACATTACAATTCAAGGTATGGAAGGTGTATTTTCATATTCATATACACGGTGATTTATCATTGGTTTTGGAGCCCAAGCCCACTTCATAGCGATCGTTAGTAAGACCTAATTAGCTAATCAAAGTAAAAATTCAAAAACAAAAAATATTGACTAAAACTCTAAATATAATCGTGAAATCAATAAGTAGTACCGCCGCTAGGCGCCGTTGGCCGGCCGGTCCGAGTTCATCGAGGTCACGCGGCAGTCTTGGACGGGCGTAACTACGTGGTCTCGACCGAATATCATTTTCGCAACTTTTTTATCTTATGTCATATACATATTTGGATCACGTATGAATAGAATAGAGGTATTTATTTACTTTACAACTATGACATTTTTTTCCGAAGCCAATGATAAGTCGGCGTGTATATGGATGGTATAACGCTCAAAAGATTGAGTTCAGATTTCGAAAAGTACTTACTTTCGGGTGAAAAAGTGAGATAATTCTTGACAAGTTTCCCATCCTTGACGAGCGGGTATATCCTCCTCCCATGCATCACGAACAGCCCGCCTTCGTCTTCCAATGATAATATACGGCCAGATTTTGGTTTCCTATGAAAGCAAACAAACGAGGCCTATTGAGACTTGTCAGAAAGACTTTTTAGTTATTACACATAAAGAATTCCAAAAGTTAGTTAGCCCTTCAAACGTCGTCAGTGCAGACACAATAGTAAAACAATACATTAGACGCCCGCTCCGGGCGTCCGACGTTTGATAATGCCACATGTCTTTAAGATGCGACAAAACCCAGACACAATAGTAAGACAATGGAAGCCGGGTGGAATTCCACCCAGTGACAGCGAAAAGGATAGCTTA
The DNA here is from genome assembly GCA_963555685.1 of Acrobasis consociella. Classification (NCBI taxonomy): domain Eukaryota; kingdom Metazoa; phylum Arthropoda; class Insecta; order Lepidoptera; family Pyralidae; genus Acrobasis; species Acrobasis consociella. The sequence continues at coordinate 11,359,296 of OY743122.1, forward strand.
TTAGATTTTAAAGGTCTGGTATTTAACTATTGTATTATAATCTTGTAGATAATTAAACAAAGACTCCATTGATAATGCCACATGTCTGGTATTTGCAAACAGGAAGGCCATAGAAACCAAAATTTACCGGACACCAAAATGGCGGCGCGCGCCATCTTTTGTGCGTATCACAGTACGGAAACATGTCATTCAATCAGTTGAGGGGATAAAAAGATTAATCGTCTAATTATAAAAACAGGACTAACTTTGTTACACGATTTAAACCAATATCCACCCAAATAAAGGTGACATTGACAGATGAGTTAGTTTCACTTTACTAAATGCCAACTTGATTTGGGCGGTTTAAACCTAGTAACAAAGTTAGTTTGGGTTTTATAAGACGGTAAGACTCACAAGTATTTTCTGGAGTGCCTATTCCTGCGACCGCGCGGCGGCGACACGTATTCGCTGTCACTTTCAGAAGTCCACTCGCTCGAGTCGCTTGCATTATTGCTGAAAAACAATACTTATTAAGTTGTGAATTTATTCTATGTACAGACATAGTTTTTTATTACTGTTTTATTAAATATATAGAGGGGAGGCCTTTGCCCAGCAGTGGGACAGGCTATTAAAATATATATATATATAGATTATAAAATATATACAGTAAGTGACACGTAAAGTAAGTACGTACTGGTTAAATGATGTCGATCGGTGACGACGACTAATTTTCCGTTTGCGACTGGAACTTACTGCATCTTAAACAAAATTAACATTTTAGATAATGTATGTTTCACATTTCGTAGATTCATAGAAAGCAAATTAAAAATATAAATCAACTCAACAGATATCCTATATTCCCCAATTTCAATTTTTTTTTTTATCCATGAAGCTATAGCCAATGTTGCCTTTCACGCTCATTTTTTTACTGCGTAGCTTTGAACAAAACACACATCTGCGATTTCCTTTCAGTATGCATACAATCCATTCAACTTACCACTAGCGAATCCAAACACACTGGCTAAAGCTCTATCCCTCTCTTTTTTATCAACAACAGGTCTTTTTATACTTTCTTGTTGATTTTCCCTTTCATCATCTCCCTCTTTACTGTTGTCAGACTCCGAATGTGATCTTAAAATAACCACTTCATCAAAATTTGCGGCTCTTCCAAGAACTTTAGGTGATTTTTCATCTGTTTTCATTTCCTTATTGACAGCTATGACAGCATCAATAATAGAGTTATTACTAGAATCAGAATCAGTGAATTTGGTTTTTTTAAACTGTTCCTCATAAAGGCTCACGCTGCTTAGACATGGATTAACCTGCTCCACATCCTTTTCATCATTTTCCGCTAAGTTATTACTTTCGTTGTTTGGTTTAACATTTAAGACCTGGTTTTTGGGTTCTTCATCTGTGTTATTTTCTTTTAAGATCTTTGACATCACATTCCCACTTTTCTGTCTATCTTCAGTTTCTGACTGAGATTTTTTATTATTTTTCAATCCTAACATTTTTTTCTTTTCTTTGTTAGGTTTGCTATCTTGAGAATTTGATCTTTGTCGCGACAACACAAACTTTTTGGATATATCCTTTTTCTCATTTTCTGAAACTAATGTATTTTCGTTATTCTTCATTAGTGCTTCTTGATTTCCTGGGATTGTTGTTTCTGTTGAGTTGTTTGTGTTTTGCGTTGTGGCGCTTTGGGTTGTGAGATCAACAAATTTTTCTTTTTTATTAATATTTGTAATATTACTAGAAACATTATGGTCATCCTTTTTAGAATCATTACAATTGTTATTTTCAATCAGATCATAGCTATTTCTTGTGTTTTCTGCTGTTTTTGATTCTTGTCCTAGTGGTATTTTAACACTGTCTGCAGTCTGAATAATATCTGAAAATCTTTCTTCAGCTTTACCATTAATCTTCTCAACTATATTGTTTTCAGATCTTTTATTTTCTTCAGGATTTGTTTTATTGCCATTCTGATTTTCAGAGTTTTCATCTATCTCTAAAGTAGCATCAGATTCATCTGTGGCGAAATCATCTAAAACTTGTTGCATCATAGGTGTTAAAGGCTCGGCGTATGTTATCAAATCTCTTAGAGAATTGCTTGGTGCTTCTTTATTTCCCGCTTTATCACTTTTTGGCGATTCCAAAACCCTCTGTATATCTTCAGGAGTTTCGTAACAGTTCTCAAGGATTATAGTTTCCGTAGAAGCCCTGTGACGAGCATCAAGTGTTGAAGGAGAGATGTTCTCACCTGTCGTCTTACCAGCGGCATTACTACTTGTGCTTGGCTTCTCATTGTCTTGAACATTGTCAGCTAAAAATAGGTTATCATGAGAAAAGGCGCAATCATTGAAACAAAAGATAGAATACAGAAACAAACAAACCATACCATGAGAATGATTAGAATCATCGCTGATAGTTTGAACTTCTAATTTGTTGTTACTTCTTGCTTCAACATCATACCTAAAAAAAACATTGTAATGATTATCCTTTATATGCCTCTGTGGTCCATTGGTCAAAGCATTTGAGTTTTGATCCAGAGGTTGTGGGTTCAAATCCTACTGGGAAGTGTACTTTGTGAAAAGTTGTTTCCAGTCTCGTTAGGATATTACAGGCTTGTATCACCTGATTATTCGAAAAGAAAGATGATTCTGTGTGTTTGGAAGGCACATATAAACTGTGAGTCCCTAGAGTTTGCTCGTCACACCTATCTAAGGATTGGTTCTGGTCTACCCTTTGGGTTGTGGAGGTCAGAGGGCAGTCGCTCTGTGTAAAAACCAGTAACCTCGTCAAATCATCTAGGTTAGGTAGCAGACCCCGGCTCTGAAGTGTTACAGCTGAGAATGCAAACGGGAATATGCTTGGATGATGGTGGTGATAATAGTTATCATTTATAATTTTATATATTTTTTTTTATATTTCAGAATAGTCTGGCCATTTATGGTAAGAACATTGGCGAAAACCTAGCAGTACCACAAAAAATATCATTTTATAGGGTTCCATACCCAAAGGGTAAAACCAGGACCCTATTAATAAGACTTCGCTGTCTGTCCGTCTGTTCGTCTGTCTGTCTGTCTGTCCATCTGTCTGTCTGTCTATCACCAGGTTGTATCTTAAGAACCGCGATAGCTAGACAGTTGAAATTTTCACAAATTATGTATTTCTGTTGCCACTAAAACAACAAATACTAAAAACAAAATAAATAAAAAATAATATAGTTGGAAAAAAATAACATAAATCATAATTAACTCTGAAACTTACCCTTGTTTGAAACTGCATATCTCAGTTGTAGTTAGACTGTAGTAGGGGTTGTGTATGTCTGGTAGAATCCTCTTTAAAAATGTCTCTTTAAGACTTTGCCATGTCCTGTTTGTCAACTGAAATTTTCAAATATATTTTTATGTTTCTATAATTGCAATTATGTACACACTTGTAACATGTAAACGTTTTAGGAGATATGCTTTACTCATTAAAGAAAACTGCATAAAAATTGGACAGTTGTTTTAGAGTTTATCAAGTGCAGATGGCCATTCAAATATACATGTTGTGGGTCTTTATTTTAGAATAAGATGGATAAAAGTCAAATAAAAAATTTATTAAAAAAATTTTTTAAACAAGGCTTTAATTCACTTAGCATAGTAGTGCCTGGTGTCAGCCTTATGAAAGATAGAGTTTCAAAAAGTCTTTATTGGTTGACATGTAAATCATTAACATAATAAAATAATTATGAAAGAGACCACATGGAGTTTTGCTCAAGTCATTGCAGTTATTGCATATGACGACACAGCACCTGTGTAGCTAACAATGTGTCAAAATACGGTATTTTAATAAATGATTTTTATTATTCATATCAATAAGTAATGTATTTCAAAACTAAACAAAATGTTTTTTTTTTAAACTGCCCAAAAATAAGTTACAAGCTTTAATAATCTCTTGGAAAGGGAAACTATTAACACAACAAGGATGCAGGTACAGCACTGTTGACGTCTCTGCAATTAGGTCATAGAGATAGTGAAATGTTGCCACTCTCATTAATTTAAAATGCACTTCAGAAGAATACAAATCAAAGCTAACCTATGCTATTTAAAAAAAAATCTTAACAAACATTTACAACAAAACGAAACATTCAAATTTGTTCAGGCATTCAAAGTTATGGCAGAATAAAGAAACAAACATAAATACATTATATACTCCTTTTTTGGGGACTAGTACATATTATTTAACATTGGTTTAGCCAAGACCTGAAGTTAGGTACTTCTTCTTTGCCTTTTCCCTATTTGGGGTTGGCTCTGCATGTCAACTCTCTCCATAAGCTTCTAACCTTAGCCATCTCTATACTGATCCCCTATTCCTCCACTTTTCGATCTCACGCATTCTTCCCACGTCTTTCTGTCTTCCTCTTCCCTTCTACTTTGAAGTAGACCATTTTTTTTGCAATAAGAAAAGAGGTTGTGTTTTACTGACCGACTTCTATACAAGATAAAGCAGAGATAAGTAACTTACATTTGAACTCGCAAAATCTGTCCACAATTTTCGTCCTTTTATTTCCCCATAGGCCTTATGTGTATTCAGGTATTCCACTATGGATTTCATTTCTCTCATAGTATATGGTTTCCTAAAACATTCAATTTTATTTTGTTATGATCTGCAACAATATACGTAATCCTTAAGAGTCCCCTTACCCGAGATAAAAAAACTATTTTCGTAGCTTACGTTTTATTTCGAAACGACATGCCCGACTTTGGCAAAATTTTGTAATTTCAAAGATATTGCAATTATCTAGAGTAATAACTGGTTTCCGACAGTAAAAATATGAACTTGAAATAGAATATAGTGTGTTGTATCATTTTTGACCATCAGTATGGGAAACTTCTAAATCTTATTTTTTCTTTCCAGTTCATAATTTTAACGTAGGAAACCAGTTATTACCCTAGATAATTGCAATTTCTTTACAATCACCAATTTTTACCAAAATCTGACATGTGGTTTCAAAATTAAACATAGACTATGTTTGTATGGAGAAGTCTAGGGTAAGGGGATTCTTAAGGGTTAAGGGGTGAATTCAGACATAGAGGAGCGAAACGGAGAGGATTTATTATGACACTCAACAATAACAAACTACTGGCATATAGTGCAAGACGCAAGCGAGCATTTTGCCATGTTTATACACTCTAGGCTATGAATCATCATCAGGTCTTTTAGTCTCCACTGCAAGAGCACGACCCTCTCTGTACTACCAGAGCCAGTGTATACTTGGCCAGAGCAGCAAGAGGACTTGGCCTACACTCTCCTCGCTGGCTAGACAGGTTGAAGAGGTCTCATTGATGTGTATAAGCTTTGTTTAGCTTGTATTTCCTAAGTCGCCTTTTACGACATTCACGGGAAGATTTGGAGTGGTCCTATTCTACTCTGCCGGAAACCACACGGCTTATGGATAGGCTATGAATATTAAGTATTATTTTCAATTCAGTTCATAAATTGCTCAGGCATTTTCCTGTCTGAACTAATCCTTAGACATGATAATTTCGATATTTTAATGTTCTTCTTTGACACGCTCTAAATATTTATTTTTTATTTCTAAAACTCAACAAAAACAGTGTAAGCAGGTAGGTAGAAAGAAAATTGTAATAAAAGCTAACTTTATACATCTTATCAAAAACCTATCTAATAATTTTAACAGAATAGATGTAGGTGGAATTTTAACTTACCCAGACATCTTCGTGGTTGTCCTCCAGAGAGCCGGCGACAGGTTTGTTTGAACACAACGTGCGCGTCGCTAAAAAAAGCTGACGATGCTTACCTATTTGAAAGCAAAAGAAAAATGACTTTTTAACTTTAAACAAAGCTATTTAAATTGTAACACACGGCTAGAAATTACACATACCATTAGACACACAGTGAAATCTATTTACAGTTTCAAGAATCCAAAAACTTCAAAAAGGAAATTACTGGCGTCTTTCACCAGCTCCACCACACCACCACCTCATCAAATAATAATATGAATTATTCTACCTAGCCACAATTGTCAATGTCATTATGTCAGTATGACAGTGATGTTCACTTTTTACGGCTCTGAATACTAGGTCTCTCTAAAGCCCATCTTTATTTTTAGAGTTCCGTAGCCAAATGGCAAAAAACGAAACCCTTATGGATTCGTTATGTCTGTCTGTTTGTCCGTCTGTATGTCACAGCCACTTTTTTACCGAAACTTTAAGAACTATACTATTAAAACTTGGCAAGTACATGTATTCTGTGACCCGCATTAAGATTTTCACACAAAAATAGAAAAAACAACAAGAACTGAAACTCAACATTTTTTTTTATCAAACCCATTCGTGTGTGGTATCTATGATATTTGAAAATGATATTGAGGTTTCTAATATCATAAGAAGGGTTCCGTAGCAGCAAGTAACAAAAAATAAAAGTTCTTGTAGGTTGTTGTAAATTTGATGGATGTTCTAATAATAGTGTATTTTAATTTCAATTTATGACGTACTAGATGTACCCGCCGGCTTCGCTCCCCGTAAGATTTTCGGGATAAAGAGCACCCTATGTCCTTCCCCGAGTCTCAAACTATATCCATACCAAATTTCATCCAAATCGATTCAGTAGTTTAAGCGTGAAGAGGTAACAAACAAATATACAAACTCACTTTCGCATTTATAATATTAGTAGGAAGGATAGGATTAAAAAATCTTGAGAGGTGTCAAGGGACACCCGGATGGAACGAAGTTCCTTTCATTAATTAGTGAAGGAATTGTAAAAAAAAAAAATATTTCCAGCTATAGAAAAAAGTGTCGTTACAACTTTTGGTCTTATTTTTTTCCGCCTAGCCTCCTTTCACAACGCGCGTACTACAAAAACTACTTACTAGATCTTGTACAAACCAATTTTCGGTGGAAGTATGCATGGTAATTTACATCATATATTTTTTTAAGTTTTATTATTCTCTTTTTTCGAAGTTACGGGGGGGAGGGGAGACACACATTTTAGCACTTTGGAAATGTCTCTCGCGCAGACTATTCATTATTAAAACATCGATCAAAGTTACTGTAGTGTACCTCTAACAGATTCACTATCACTATGACACTGGCTCACCTTTACACCAAGACACGTCCGCTCTGTACGACATCTACTGTTAGACAGCGATCCGACTGCCGCACAACGTACTTATATAACGTACAACTGACGTTCTACCCTCATATGTTTCTATTTATAGACACAGAACACTTCATCCCTTCCTTACAATTTTTTTTAAATGTAATTACAATTACGGAGTATGATCCAATTATAACTAGGTTATCTTATAACCCACGATTCAATTAAATCTGCAACCTAATTGAGTAAGAATATTGATAGATTCAGATATTTATGAACTAAGTTTTTCGTTCTCCTTCTATCCTTCCCCATTAATTTTTTTTTTAATTTTTTTTTCTAAACTTAGATTCAAACTAACAAGCAATGACTCATAACTCATAACCAATAATAAAATTTATTTTCCTTTCGTAGACTAAATCGGTCGACTTTGACTGCCAGTGTCAATCTCTAATGTAATTCCTGCCTTTGCTAACTGAGAAAGCTATCTACTACTGAGAAACCTAAAATAAAAGCAACGCTTATATTAGTTAAAAATATCTTGACAAAATAGTGTTTTTACTATATATTTTTCCGAATTTCATTCAACTTGTAATATGACTGATGACAAAGCAGACTAATTAACTTTTTCGACTTGAGTCATTCTAAACCTTTAAGGCTCGAAGTAAATTGGGATTTTAACTGCCATTTGACCAGCTTACTTGATTTTCCAAAGGCCCCAAAGTTAGGAAAATAGTCTGTTGTGAATGTACGTAAGGACCCACGAATAAGACGATTCGGGTGGAATACCCGTCTTAGGGTCATGGTCTCTTGTTCGCGTAAAAATACATAAACAGCCATCCGAGAGCAGTGTAACCTGTGTAACTTGCTTACTAATGAGCGAACGGTATAAAAATATTTTACCTATTCTTCTTCCTTTTCCAACACTGTCAGAAAATGGATCACTGTCAAAAGTCTACTTATATCGGCCGTCATAAGATATCTAACGAATTCTTGACTCCTGTTATGCATTACTATAAAGTTATTTCAAAATAACCAACAATCTCAGCGGTCACTTCATATAATTGTATTCTACAATACAAGTTAACACTGAAAACACGCACTTTTAACTTTCAATTTCTTTCACTCATCACTTACTTTAATATTTTTAAAGAGAATATATAATGAAGTAAATAATGATTTATTTATTTTATCTACTTAACATTTTACTCAATATTCTAAAACCACATCACTAAATGAAAACTATGCCAAAATTAAGCAAATGAAATAATAATCAAAACCAATAGTATAGAAACACAAGAACTTGTTAAAATTTCATTTTGTCTTTCTAATTTGCCGTTAAAATATCAATTTGCATCTTCCTATGTTTCGAGTTGGTGATAATCCTCGAATGTCTGCTATATCTAAGTCTGCAAAAGTCCGCTTAGTTTTATAAGAATGTTCATGCATGAATTACTCAATCTTTCTTACCACTGTTGTTGTTTGATTCTTGACTCTCCAGTGGGATTTGAATCCCGGGCTGCTCACGCAATTTAATGCGCGCTTATATAGCCAATTCAATGATTTTCTTATAAAATAATTTAATATAGATGGGCGATACTATAATTTATAACAAATACTTATATGCAATGACCTCTTACATGTGTCAGCACCATGGCGGCCAACTACCTCGGTCGCATTATCGGCTCGGCAGCCGCAGCTGCAGAAGATGCAGCCGAGAGAAACCGGGCTAAGTATGCGGCTTTGGAGCCGTATTGTTGCTTCGTCCTAGTGGCGGTAGAACGGTGATGCTCGGGTGCTGATGATAAGCGCCTGATTGGCGAGATAGGGCACAGAATTGTAGAGAAGACTGGTGACTCCTGCTCAGGTTCGTTTCTCGTGCAAAGGATGGCCATTGCAATCCTGCGTGGCAGTGCTGCCAGCGTATTTGCGCGGGAAACGACAAAGGCGGTTTATATGACAGATTTTTGTGTATACTTTGATATAGTTTTGACAGTGCTTACATAGATAAACATCCAAGACCTAGGACAGTTTGAAAAAGGCCATTTTCCAACTTGCCCTGATCGGGGATCGAACCCGGGACCTCTGGGTGGTGGATTAGCATGGTGACCACTACGCCACGGAGGTTGTCATTCTTGATCTCGCACATTTTAATATGGGCTTATGGCCTCACCCAATTTAATGATTTTCTTGGCCTCGCACAATCCAATGCATGCCCAAACTAAAAAAAGGTTAAACGGCATGACACAACAACCTTTCTTGTTCCAGATTCTTCAGATGTAATGTTTGAAACTAGAAAATATATTTCCAGTGCCCTTATCCATTTCTCCCATCTAGCGCCTACCGACACTGATCACTGTCAGGGTCGAAATGCTCGAGGTTTGGAAGTGTCGTGACTTGAGCCATGGGCTGATGTGCAAATTGTACAATTAAATCCACATTTGCGCAAGCTTACATTGCCTTTCAGTCCAATTAATATTATCTGAGCTGACCTTTCATATCGACCATAAATAAATGCTCATATGGACTTTCCTTTAACATAGATCATATAACTCACTCGTATTAGCTATCATATTGCAATATGTAAGGTCTATCACACAACTATTTGACATAGCTATCATATTGCCATGTCTCATCATTAACTATCATATTGCCCCATGTCATAGCTATCATATTGCTATACATGTGTCATCATAAGCAATCATATTGCTGTTGTTATCGGCTATCATATTGCCATGTCTCATCATTAGCTATCATATTGCCCCATGTCATAGCTATCATATCGCTATGCATGTGTCATCATAAGCAATCATATTGCTGTTGTTATTGGCTATCATGTAAGCACATAGTTAGATCCCTTCTGCTTTCGTGGGACTACTTCGACACAGAGCTATTTTTAAAAATTGTAAAGTAAGCTTAACTATTAATTTAAAACATTTATATTAAGTAAGTACCTATATTTATTGAGTGTACGAGTTATGTGAAGCATCTCACGTGTTCCTAATTAGGTATAAAAAGGAATTGGCTATTAGTTTGAGTGTCAGTCATTATAATCTGCAATTCTTCTAAACCTAATTGTCGGCACATTTTAACAAAATTGGAATTTCAAACTGGCCACCACAGGACAGGCATGTTGCCTAGTGTGGGGCCAACAGTGTAACTTTTGTGTACATTAAGGAGTCAAATAAATTTCATTTCATTTCATTTCGAATTCATTTCATTTCATTTCAAATCATATTGCCATATAACATAACTATCATTTTTCTAATAAATCATACCTAAGTAGGCTATCATATTGCCATTGACCACAAGTTATCGTATTGCTTATTTCGTATACTACCTCATTACCGGTAAGTGTATACTTATACAATAGAAAATATGCACGCATTATTTTTTATTTGCTTAATAAAAGCCTTATTAACCACAGTAAACAAATATGAAAGAATTTATAAAATATCTTAATCAGCGACGAACCTGTGATACTTTAAAGTTTCAATTAGAAAGTCCGATATGGACTGGTGACGTCATAAATACATATCAATACATTTGCTATAGAAAATAGCGTATTTTGCGAGTGAGATAGACATATTTTCGTAAACTCGCTATATCTCGTTCGTTTCTCCACCAATTTTTTATTGTGTTCTCAGTGTTAGTTAGTACTTTCGAATATTTACGGATAAACTGGTTCGATAACACATATTTTTTAATGCATATTCCCTACTATGGTTTCTCTCCTTTTTTTTAAATATTTTTTCACACCACTACAACGTCAAAGACAAAGAGGCAACCCAATCGAGGCCTACAAAAGTCTAATAGGTTATTATGATGTACCCTATTTGCAAGACCTATTACAATTTTCTTACAATAACGATTGAGAGGACATTAGCTGAAATTGTATCGTGTGAAATCAAAAGAAATATCAATTCATAATTTTCTCTCTAATCATGTGGTTGCAGACTGGAACCAGAGAATGTTGTTAACTGCATCTTTAGTGAACAGCTTTAAAAATACACTGTATAGAAACCAGATCAGCATAATAAACTGCTAGTATGTTTTAAAGCAAATAAAAATAATAACCCTCATCAAGAAAATCACAGCCGACTCACAGAGTGTGAGCCTCCCGGCCCTGACAGAAAGCACCCATAACTTATACTCATTGACTCCAGCGACTGGCGACCTTCCCTCACAGCATTGCACTCCGGATCTGATGCAACTATCCTCCAGCATGACTCTTAGGTTTAAAAGTGATGCCTGTCTAGGAGTAGAATAAAATACCTAATAAAAGAATTTCACCACATAACTATAATGATCTACCTTCCTTCCGTAAATTCAGCACCTCTCATTTCATACGGAAAAATAATATAATCCCCCATTTATTTCACTTAATCCATGTACCTCGGAAAACTATAGCTATTTGAATAATATATTTTAATAGTAATCGCGTAATATAATTAACGTCATATACAAATGGTAAATTTTTCCGTTACGTTTTTCCTCTGGAATTCTAGGGTGATTAATTATATTACCCTATTAAAAGATAAATTCCTTATTTCTTTCGCAAAAACACTAGGTAATCAACAAAGTAAAGATATATGTTTTTTATTTTGAATTAACTTTTTTTTTTCTTTACTCTGACACTTGTGAAAGACTGGACCTGGTGCCTAAGCTACGCATAAAGCCTTTATTTTAGGTTACCAAGTCTCCCTAAGGTATTAATTATTAAAAATTAGTAAAAATATATAATCTGAGAATTGTCAATATTAATTATATACTTTTAATGATCAACATTAACTAACAAATTATAATTTCCAGCTCATTAATGTGATGGATAAAGCACAGTAGTCCATTAACTTATTAAACGAACTTTTATTTTGCAATAAAGTATAGCCATTACCTAATATAGTAAATGCTAACTGACATTTCCTCTTTCATTGTTTTTTTTTTTCTCTCACAAATATTTTTTTTTTTTAACTTTTAGTATGCAGCATTTACTTTTGATTTAAAATTCTATTTGCTTTTGAGCATTTACATGAAATACTCCAGCTCATAAAATGGAAAAATAACTCACCGCGTGGCTTCGCATCATTTTCTCGTCGCCATTATGTAGTGTACCTCTAACAGATTCACTATCACTATGACACTGGCTCACCTTTACACCAAGACACGTCCGCTCTGTACGACATCTACTGTTAGACTGAGCGATCCGACTGCCGCACAACGTACTTATATAACCTACAACTGACGTTCTACCCTCATATGTTTCTATTTATAGACACAGAACACTACAGTTACAACGAACTACAAGAACTTTTATTTTTGTTACTTGCTGCTACGGAATCCTTCATGGGCGAGTCCGACTCGCACTTGGCCGCTTTATTTCACTTCTTTTTTCCTAATCCATTTAACCTGTTGGGTTTGGTCCTTTTTAGGCCACGGTCCACGCCACGCCTGAAGTTAATAAAAATAAATAGCTAAATTTTTAACGGTAAGAGATGGGTTCACGCCCGGGCATATTGGGCACATACACATTGCATGCCGAATAAATGTCCGTATATGCCGAATAAATTTCCATCGTCAGGGCAAAAACATTAACATTTTTTTAACTTCTTCATTCAAATAGCTACATTTTAGTATGCACAAAACTCAATTAGATTACGTACGTACGACTAATAAATTGACAACGAAAATCTAGAAATAGATATTATGGTCAATGACTTCAGACATGAGAGCAGGCAAAATATCACTCATATCATTCGGCTCTCCAGTTGCGTCGACGCTGCGCAGTGCAAGCGTTTATCTAGAACTTATTTGGAGAAAGCTAGAATTTATTGTGATTTAACGTGATTTTGATTATTTTATGACCAAATTATTTTAATACAGTTATGATTTACAAAGAACAATTAAGTTCCTGCTTCTTTTTACTGTAATTAAATTATTTGTTTCTGTCCAGAGATTAGGCTTGGGCGTTATCTCTTTTTTGCCAATACACCCGTTTATGCTCATTTATGCCCAATTTGTTTTTGCCCTCGACGGTTCTCTATTTTGTCTCATAAATTTTTTATCCATAATTTAAGATCTCATTATATTTTTTTCAATAATAATCAGATGTCCGAATGATGCATAATAGCCCTAATATATTAACACATAATATTACGCACCCGAAAGTTGTAATCCCGAAATACGACTAGCTATAATTTTTTTGCTTTAAATATTATGGAACATAATATTCAAAATGTCTATTCTTTTTCCCCATAATTATCAACTATCCTAATTTCGGGCAGCAATAAATTAGTTTGCTATAATACACTTTTCTATAATATTATATTATTCCTAACTCGAAACATGTAGATATTTATATATCTGCTCTGCATGCAGGATAAACATTATTGTTTATCCTATAAAAAAAGTGAAACTTTGTATCAAAAATATTTTGCTATGATATTTTCTAAGGCGTAGAATTTATTTTTCCTCTACCAACATTCTGTTAGATAAATTAACTTGTTGCATAGTAATAGTATTGTTTGAAGTAGCAGGACACACATACGATAAATTAATATCTTTTTGTAACGTGGTATAAATAATATAATTATAAAATGCATCAATTGAAATTTTAAAAACAAACAAAGGTGGCATAAAATTAAATTGTTATGGTTTTACTTATGAATAAAAATATTACTGGATGTGTGAAAAGTACAAAGATAAACAATATAAGTGTGTAAACAATCATGCAGCATGCAGCATGCAGCAAGCAAGCAAGCAAGCATGCATGCAGCATGCAAGCAATCATGCAGCATGCAGCATGCAAGCAAGCATGCAGCATGCAAGCAAGCATGCAGCATGCAAGCAAGCATGCAGCATGCAACCAAGTATGCAGCATGCAAGCAAACATGCAGCATGCAGCATGCGGCATGCAAGCAAGCATGCAGCATATAAGCAATCATGCAGCATGCAAGCAAGCATGCAGCATGCAGAATGCAACAAGCATCCTTTCTGTCACGGCTCCGGCACTGCGGGGCTCCGGCGGTCCCAGGCATGCTAACCGTCGCAGATGGCTTTCACTCGCCGCCACCGAAGCTTCGGCTTGCTGGCCGGCTTCGCCGACTAGCCTCAGCTCCGGCGGCTCGTTCCAAGCCACCTGCTTCTCAGCCCGCCGGCCGCCTCGCCCCTCCGTTCCTACGCGGGTAGGAATTACACTCTAGGGGTAGGTAGGGCAGACAAGACCACGTGGAGTCTGTTTTACAGCAATTCCTTTCTGTGACTAAAACCTAATTTTAACCTAGTGTTTTAAGCTTATAATCTTATTACAAATTTACATTCGGACTAATATACATTATAGAATAAAACACTTAGGACATGTGACTTTATAGCATCCAAAATTAGAAAATTCAATGATTATAGCATTTATAGCAATTCATATTATGGCAAATAGTGTTATGTTATGATTCAAGATAATTAGATAAATCAAAATTACGGATATTTAAACATTATGGATTCTGAAGATTATAGCAAACTTGTTATGGATCTTAACATTCGGACATAAAATTTTAGGATAAGAAATGGAGTACCGTCCTCGGCAGGCAACACGCAGGCAGAGGCGAGTGGAAAAACGTACTAATTGGAAATTCGTCTTTGCTTTTAAAAATTACGCTAATGGTTAATGAATGTCAATGTGACACTGACATTGATTTGTTGACAGTGAATTTGGCGGGGAATTGGTATTTTGTATTTGCCATTGCCACAACAAAACAAAATTAATTTGGTTTGGTTATATTTTGTTTCGGTCACAAATTAAACAGAATATGTTCCATACAATTTCCTTGATGTGTTCCATTTGGTCTGCATTGCAATAAACAACACAACAAAATTGAGAGCTCCTTTAGGACTCTAGTGCACTAAAGATATCTGATAATCTGTGCACTAAAAGTAGCATTGATCGTGATCTAATTTGTGTTATCGGATTTTGTTTACAGATTTTATTTATTTACAGTTATACATAGGGTTATAAATAAATAAGTAATAATAACATGGCGAATTCCAATTACTTATCAGTTTTTGATATTTTAGTATCTAATGAAAAAGTCCCTAGCAAATTTTTACATGATTTGCCTAAAATGGGTAGGTTGGTTGGCTTCATTTAGAATTTAATTTTTTGGGAACGAAACTTGAGATTTTTCGTATTATTTATTATTTACAGGATTTCTGGATCCATCTGCTACCGAGGAGGATTTAAAAGCTGGGTCCAATGTGGAAATTCCCTTATGGTTGGCCGAATCTTTACACGCGCGACGACCTCCACTTGCTAGTGTTGATTTACCAAAAATATACAAAGATGCATACAGAGAAATCCTGAACGCTGACGCCTGCACTATAGATATGCACAAATTGGGACAATATTTTTATGAAGTTGGGTGTTATGTTGCTAAGTATGATATCAAAGGGGATGTTGCTAATACGCTAGTCAATGTAAGTACCTTAACCCCATGCAAAATCTTGTAGGTAAGCTGTACTTGATTCTTAGATTCATTAACTGCTTCCGTGGTGTAGTGGTTAGAGCGTTCGGCTCATACCCGGAGGTTGCGGGTTCGATTCCCGGCAGGGGCAACGACTTTGTGTTGTTGTCCTAGTTTGGTTAGGACATTGTAGGCTGATCACTTGATTGTCTGATAAGTAAGATGATCCGTGCTTTGGAGGGCACGTAAGGTGTCGGTCCCGGTCACTGTCTTTGACATTGGTTGTTACCTAAAACCATGTTTAAAAACTCTGACACTAGTGTTAGTCACTAACACATACGATAAGAAGATTCATTTTGTGATTGTTCACTAGTTCTGCTGCATGTATTGTTTTATTGATACAGTGATTGAAGTGCACCTACTCTTAATAAAAACCCTTAATCTTGACTTGATATACATAAGTAAACATTATAAAACAAAAGAAAATTACATAAATAAAAACCACGGGCCCATTTCCTTAAATGGCTTTTATGATTATGACCCATGCAGGAAAAGAAACAGCTGGACAAGTAACAGTAAAAACAAACTTTTGCATTGTTACAGACTTTCAAACAAAGATTTAGAATGCTACTAGCTGCAAGTGTGTCTACTGACTCCCTTGGGTCCATGCAACCCCTTTCTGCCAGTGAACGGGAACGAGCAGCAGCCGCTGCCAACACTGAGCGGGCACTCTCTACCTGGCTGCAAAGAGGAGACTCTCCACTCACAACAGCTAATATGGTTGCTAATCATAGAAAACGGAAACGGGCTGAAATGGAAATGATTTGACATCATTATGTATCATTTTTTACAGGAATTAAATATGCATGTATTTTACTTGAATGTGTATTAATTATCTCTTAGAAGTTTTTGTTGTAGGACATGACTAGGGCTTGATAAAGCACAAGATGAAACTGAATAGAAATATAACTGGCCAAGTGCGTGTTGGGCTCGTGCACAATGGGTTCCGTTTCATTATCTATGAAAAATCATGTTTGTTGTATGGGAGTGGAAATAATAATTTATTCTGTTAGCATTTGTTGCTATAGCAGCAAAAGGTACTGTGAAAATTTCAACTGTTTAGCAATAATGGTTCATGAGATACAGCCTGGTGATAGACAGCTGGATGGACAATGGAGTCTTAGTAATAGCTAATTATATTATCTTTGGTAATAGGGTCCCGTTTTTACCCTTTGGGTATAGAAATACAACCAATGCCTTTGTCCAACACAGAAGTGGGACATGTAATGGCTAACATAATAAAAAAAGCCATGCTTAAAGAGAATGGTTGTTATAAGGCTAATGATAGTCTTCCATGGTGGTAACGGCGCCAAAAACTTACAATCACTATTTGATTCCATTTTCCACCTTCTCGTCCACCATACGCTGAAAGTGGCCTTTGAGTCTTGCGGATCTGGGCACTGTCGGCTAGAGCTGCAAGTCCCCAAATGCTGTCTGCCCCTTAAGAATAAAGACGTACCAGTATGTATGTATGATAGTAATCGGATCATTAGGCTAATAATAGAGTTGTTTGCTTGTAACACTTGTTAATGTCAGCCTAAAAATATATTTAAAAGTTCAAGCATTTATCACTATTGATGTTAGTAGGGTTGGCAACAAGTTTTTACATATAAAAAACCTCTTACATACTTTTGTCATCGGTTCTTCGATCATATCTGTTCGCCGAGAGTTGATACATACATACATACTATCACGTCTTTATCCCTAATGGGGCAGACAGAGCATTTTGGGTCTTGCGGTTCTATGCAGAGCCCAGGGCCGCAAGACCCAAAAGCCACTTTTAGCGTCATGGTGGGCGAGAAGATGGAAAAGCAATCAATACAGTGATGGGTTGCTAGCCGCATCGCCTGTTAACATGATTTGCATTTTTGCCCATTCCCTCGATCGGCTTTTACGATCTGCGTGGGAAGAGAAGCAGCTGGTACATTCTAAGTTTTTTTATTTCTCCCAGACCAGCATGGGAGAGTTGATAAATATTATAATTCGTCTCTGTATAGAGACTGCCGCTTAATTATCGTAAACTGTATGGTATTGGTGCCTGGCGCGGTGCGCACGCACGCAGTTGTTGTCAACCGCGGCCCGAATGTATATATTGCCATTCCGTTCTGGAATTCGCTTCAAGTGAGTCGTTTGGGTGTTTGCGTGTTGTTAATCATAAAAATATATTTTGACAATCACAGGTACAATGGGCGTTAGGTACTACATATATTCAAGTATCACTATAACTACAAGTGCATATAAATTATTAAAATTGTATATGTTATTAAATAATTAGCGGGCCGCAATTTGTAATGAGCTAAGGAACCCTGACTTTATCAACATTTCGCGAACAGAATCCTATACAAGCTTTTATTTAGTCCCACTTCTCGGTTTCTCCTTGAGCTGAAATTTTGCACGCTTAAGTAAGTATACCTATGGCGTGAAAATGCAATATTTAGGATCTCAAGGCAAGAGAGAAACAGCTTTTTATTTTTTTACTAGCCTGTAGGTTTAGGTAGTGTCCCACGGCCACACCTAGACAAAGGCCTATCTTATCCTTCGATCCTCGATCTGCCAGTCGTACATAAGAACGAAATATGAGCCAGATTCTCTCTACATTCTGGCTTCCGCTTGGGCGCAGGCGTAGAGGTAGACCGAGGACCAGATGGCGGACCTACCTTGATAAAAGACTCCTATTTACCAAATCAAAAAATATACAAGGTAGGTAACATTCACTCACGTGTTAAGTCCTGACAAGAAGATCCCAGATATTATTAGAAATGCAATCAGGCAATGAAAAAAAACGTTATAAAGAAGGCCAAACAAAATTAGAGGCTCGGTCGGCCTAAGATAAAGCGCCACCCGTCGCCAGCTGTGGTAAAACAAACGGAAGAAAGAGGAACAGACTGAGAAACAAGGAATTATATCAAAGTGAGATGGCCGCTTCCGATCGGTCGTTTTGGAAATCCTTGGGGGAGGCCTATGTCCAGCAGTGGACTTCCTGTGGCTGATATGATGACATGAATATAATATTCAAGAAAAAAATAGGTACCACAAAACAGAAGTGACAACCATGTAAAAAGTAGGAAGTATCTCATGTATAAAACCAATTGGCACAGTAACACTACTCACAGTTGTTAGCGATTGCAGCTCCTATACTCGCAATATGGATTTTGCAAGAAACCATTTAATGGACCAACACTTTGGAATGTGCATCACTCCTCAAGATTTGATACTCCCATACTATGCGTCAATCGGGTCAAATTACTACAGACCATGGAAGTGGTACATTGAAACTGAAATCAAAGATGGTGGATCAACAATAGAAGACCAAAAAGATAAATTCAAAATTACTCTGGATGTCCAACATTTTCGGCCAAATGAAATCAGCGTCAAAGTAGTAGACAAAGAAATAATTGTGGAAGGGAAACATGAAGACAGGCAGGATGACCATGGAGTTATATCAAGACAGTTCAAAAGGCGTTATGTTTTACCCAGTGATTGTGTCTCAGAGCTTGTTACTTCAACTTTATCATCTGACGGAATACTCACTGTAACAGCCAGCAAAAAAATTTATAAAGACCTGAAGGCTAATGAAATTACAGTGCCCATTCAGATGTGTGGCCCATGTCCCAAAAAAGAACAGGTAGAGGCAAAGAATCACATTGACAGTACTCAAATGAAGTTACAAGATATTACAAATAACAATGTGGACTGTAAAAATAAGGTTGATGTCACATGCAAAAAAGACTTCTGTTCTCTGAAGCCAGATGTAACTAATGGTGCAACAATGTCAGCAGATAAATTATTAATGGATATAAAAGAGGCAAGGAAAGAAACTGATGATCTCTTAAAAATGGCTTCTGATATGGCTCAAATCGATACCAGTGCTTCTGTGGGCCTGAGCAAGGCTGAGAATATTATACAGCAATCCAAAGCAGCAATGGAAAATTTTATGGAAAAAGTATCAGAGAAAAATGTTACCAACATGACTGAAACATCAAATTTTAAGAGCATGATGAAGGAAACCCTAGCTAGTGAAGAGGTTTCTTCATTCAAATCTTCTATGACATCAAGTAGGAAAGTGTCTGGTGAACAAATCAGTGAATTTGTCAGTGATGTCATCAGTGCAGAACTGAAAGAGGCAGCTGAAAACATTTGAATAAAAATATTATTGACACAATTATCAATTAATGTTTATTGCACTTACTATAAAAGTTTTACTTATTTAAGACTTATCCATTAAACACCTCTTTGGTGGACTTATAACTTAATAAAGACATTTTTTTTTAATGAAGTCATGTGTTTTTTATGTATAAATGAGATCGACATGAGCAAAGGTGTAAAATAAAACTTTATAAATAAATTACAGAATAAATTAAATGATTCAATATCAAACAGCTTATCATTACTTTACTACACATTAGTTTATCATTCACAACAGTGAGTCCTTATTTTACGTTTAAGTCTCTTCATCACAACACTCCTGCACCTCGTCTTCATTTTTAACACAAAACAGAAGTTCAGCGGTGCATTTGTATGGGTGTATTGATTGTTAACATCGATCATTCTTGACTGATGGATTAAGGTCGTGGAAGTAGGCATGGGCCATGGCGTCGTCAGCGGGCATCCTCAGGGCTGGATTACAAGTGAGGAGACGTGCAAGTAGGTCTCTGCCTCTCGCGGGCAGGCGAGGCACCACTTGAGCGAGGCCTAGGCTGGGTTGGTAGACAGGCAGTGGTTTGTAGTCAGGTAGTTGCGTCACTCCTGGCCAGGTATCCTCATTTGGTGTTCCTGTGGATAAATAAAATACATATTATGTTCCTAGTTTTCTTTACAAGTATGTTACATAATGTAGAACTAAGATCTCATATTAGCATAACTCATTGTTTCATAGGCACTGAAGCCTTTCAATTCTAAATAAGTACTTGTCTTGCTTAGAGATTATATTTATATGTACATGTTCTATGATTATATTTTAAAACAAAGGTATACTTTGATAACAATCATCCAAAAATTAGTGACTTGCCACACCCAGGTAATATAGTTAAAAATTTACCTAGTAATTTGAAGATCCTTTTTAATTGGTCATCTACATCAGAGCCAGGGAATAAAGGACGACCAGAA
The DNA here is from genome assembly GCA_963555685.1 of Acrobasis consociella. Classification (NCBI taxonomy): domain Eukaryota; kingdom Metazoa; phylum Arthropoda; class Insecta; order Lepidoptera; family Pyralidae; genus Acrobasis; species Acrobasis consociella. The sequence continues at coordinate 11,379,995 of OY743122.1, forward strand.
TTAGCTAATTCAGCAAATATGCACCCTGCTGACCACATATCAATGCTAGTTGTATACAGTTTGGCTCCAAACAGAACGTCTGGAGGGCGATACCACAGAGTGACCACCTCAGCTGAATAACACTTTACAGGGATTCCAAAAGCTCTTGCTAATCCAAAATCTGCCAACTTCAGTTCCCCATTTTTATTGATCAACAAATTTTGAGGCTTCAAATCTCGGTGGAGAACGTTATGGCTGTGGCAGAAAGCCAGTCCACGAAGCAATTGGTACATAAATGACTTCACAACATCCAAGTCTATCTCGCCATTGAGGCTGTCAAAGTATTTCTTTAAATCCTGGTCGCAATGCTCGAATACCAGTGTCAGCTTCTTCTCACTGTGTAGTACATCGTATAACCGAACAATATTCTTGTGTTTAAGCTCTTTAAGAAGGCAAATTTCACGTAAAGCTGACGATGGAACGCCTTCGTCGTCGTCGTCTAACCTCACACGTTTAAGAGCTACAATCTCATGAGTCTCTTTATTCTTAGCCTTGAAAACTGTCCCATAGGTGCCTTCTCCAATTTTTTCGAGCTTCTCATATTTCTGCATTTTAAAAGTTATTACAAAAAATTGTAAAATTGATTGATTTGTTTACTCCCGTTCGGCTGACTTGATTTGTCATTTGTATGACAGACAGACAGTTGCTTGACAGCATGGTACAATAAAATAAGGTATTCTATTTCCGTGACAGCTGATGACGTAGGTGGAACTTGAATACGTCATCAGTTTGATATGTTGCCACTGTGTGAAATTGAATTACCTGAGCGTAATGCATTTTTGAACTTTATATACCAATTTCGAATTAATAATCCATTATATCAATTTATAAAATTTTTAGTTTATATTAATTTAGTAATATTTTTAATTTTTAATTTATAGAATAGCATTTAGTTAATTAATTATAATGTAATCCTTATTTATAAAATATTGAGTTGATAAATCACGCGAGAATCCCGAGATACTAAATAGCTAAGTTACTTAATATTTTTTTAAATATTCATGAACTAATTGAGAAAGTCCTTAAATTTACCGAAAAGAACAATCAGTGGCAACACTTTGTGACGTAGTCAAGTTCCATCTCGGGAAGAGAATACCTTATTTTATTGTACCATGCTTGACAGCCTTGTTGACTACTTTGATATTACGTTCAGAATTTTTTTTAGCAAGTTAAGATTATATATATATACAGTAACTAGTTTTTTTATTTTTTGTTTATTATGTTTATAAATAAAAATGTACATATGATGATGACTGATACACATGAAGATACAGGGTAAACTGATGAATAATACTACATAATATAAATTATATTTTTGTTATCCGAACAAAGATTTATTTCCATTTTTCTCTTTATGATGTATTTTTGAACTGAGTGCGGGCAGTCTGAATTGAGTCTGAAGGTACTTATGTCTGAAATAAAATATTAAACTTATACAATATGTACTTTCATTAGCTTGCTAATAAATTGCTATAGGTACATAACTAATAAAATGATAAATACTTGTACCTACACCAACATACATATAGCACAAAAAGTTTATTTTAGTAAAATCATTATATTTTTTAAAACTGTAAAACAATTGTAAAACGCACGCAAATGTTATGAACGTTCGCAGTAGATGTCATAAAAAAAAATATCATTCATCCACAAAAAAGTCAAATCCAAAAAGTTGAATTGTCATAATTATTTTCAATTCTTGTTGATTTCATAATTTTGGATATTACAAATTGTTTTCATTTTGATTGTCTCAAACCCATAAAAGGTAAGATTTAGTTAATTGTGTCAATATTTTCTGATAAACCTATTTATTTTTTGACGTGACGTAGATTGAGTGTGTTGATAAAAATGATAAATATTATTACGTATTATCTACGTCTAAATCACGAGCGTGCGTTTTTAGATGAGTGAAGCAGAGAGGACTATGGTGGATAAGTCAGAGAGCAGCTCCTTTGAGGACTTGGCCTCGGCAGCAGCTCATGAGATCGAGGAAGCGAAGTTAGCAGAGGCTGCTGCGGCGGAGAAAGATCGGCCAGCTGAGGCCAAAACAGAGGAATGGCAAGACGTACTTGGGTCAGGCGCGTTGCTCAAAAAGGTTTGTATTAATTTCTCTGCACTAATAATTGATTTTTATTAACAAATAGCCGCAGCCCGCGAACAATAAACAGACAAACAAATAGACATTTTCTGTTGTTTTATTACATTTACCTATAGATAATAAATGAGTTAATTTGCGTATTTATTTTTTGTACATTAGTCACTCAGTTAACCTTTGCCTGCATAAATAATTTATTAGTACATATTTTTCATATAGTAAATATTAAGTTATTATTTCTTATAGATAGTTTAGAGTACAAATTCCATAGAGAATATTTCTTTTGGTCTACAGTTGCTCAAGCAAGGTGATGAGGACTCTGGTCTGCGACCTCACAGGAGTGATATATGCCGAATAAGCTATGAAATTAAAGTCCGGGACACTGGGGACATTGTTGAAAAACGGGACCAAGTCAAGATTTACTTGGGAGACAATGAAGTGAGTCAATTTTCAATACTTATTCAACATGTGTCAATATTACTATTGTTGTTTCTTTTTCATGTGTGCATTGTGTGGCCAAGTAATAATATTATAGCGTGACTACTCCTTTGTTTTTTTTAGCATGTAAGTTTTGAAAAATAAGATACCTATTCGTTTTGTAAAGATTTCATTTCAGATTTAGATGTTTGTAGATCTCTTTTAGTTGAGTAAAGTGGTTGTATTTTAATGAACAGATTCAGATGAATCTTAATACATAGTTTTTACAGTTAGTTTCTAGGACAAAATGTTTACCTAATAAATAATTTGGAGATAAGCTATCCTTGAGGTACAGACTGATGGGATAAAGTAAAACTTGGAACATTTTTCTTATAAATTATAATAATATAATACGAGCCATCACATGTCCCACATTTTTATAACATTTATTTTACATTTTAATTATTTTGTAAATCAAAGAAGTTGATTATTTTGATGATTTGCATTGAAAAAAAGAATTTAGAATCAATCTGTCAAACATTTATTTCGATATCTTTGATATTGCATCGGTTAATCAATATTCAAAAGGCTACAAACTTTTAGTTTATTTTTTTTAAGTACTATAGACTTAGATCCTCCAGATAGTACTGATATCAATCCATAAAGTCTGTTCATCATAACCCGGTATCGGAAATCAGGACGCCGATGGAGTTATAACAAAGATATCTTATCACTATGCTATTGATAATATGCTCTACGTAAGGCGGTACATATAGATACAGTCATGCTTTGTTTTCTTTCAAAATTGTGATCCAATTCTTTCCAGTGACTTACTTGATGTTTTCGACACATCTAGCCTTTGGATTTAACCACTGACAAAATAAAGAGGTGTATAAGTCTTATAACACCTCTCTTATTTGTCAGGGGTCAGACATTCAGAGTCAGACTTTGTTTGACGCTAAAATCGAACGATTGGCATACGTAATTCTGCTACAAAGATATTAGATGCCGATTTTAAAGTCAATGTTTTTTAATTTGCCTAAAAAGTAAACTTGTTTACATTGAAATAAAATTTTATTCAACATGTAAGGGACATACCCGCTTCGTTAGTGATTTATTACGGGAATGTCCCTTCCACATTCTATAGGTAAGTGTAGAGGTACAGAGCCAAGGATTAAAGAATTCATAGGCCGCATCCTCCTCTTCTCCCATTTGCCAGTAAAATTCAGGAGTTAGGTTAATTTTTAAAATTTAATTGAAATGGAAATTAGGAGTTAAATAATTTTGACACTTAACAGATGCAATAGAAATACTAATTTATGGTTATGTGTCTTGAAAAGTTTCAGATATGTTGTGAGCCTTATTCGTCTTACTTAACACATTCTGGGTTGTATCATCAGTTGTGTTGTGTGTGTTGCTTTGAAGTTCTTGGTTCGCTTTCCCACTCTTCTTCAGATCACACTTGAATGTAGTATGATTTTATGTCATACCACTCAGTTTATTTATAAGTACCTGGGTGACCGAGCTTTGCTCGGTCGGTTACATCTCAAACATTAACTATTTTTTTTAAACTTGTCTAAAAACAGTACAAAATAAAAAATTATATATAAACTTGAACATAAAAAAAAAACAAAAGTAAGTCACCGAGTGGGATTCGAACCCGTAACACTCTTTTTAGCGGTCAGCATCCATAACCACTGAACTAAGCCGATGGCGGCCCGCGCGCCGAAATTAGCGACCATATTCTGCGTGGAAAGAAAAACGCATGAAAACTCGAAAACACGCGTTTGCCCAAACAAAACTAATCTAGATCGATTGTTTACCCCCGAAAACCCCCATATACAAATTTTCAGCGAAATCGTTAGAGCCGTTTTCGAGATCACAGAAATTTATAAATAAATAAATATATATATATATATACATACATACATACATACAAGAATTGCTCGTTTAAAGGTATAAGATAATATCATGGTTAATGATGAATGACCTTGTCCAAACAAGTTTTTTAAATGGATAAATATAAAGTTTTAGCAACTCTCAATGTTATCATATTAGTTCAAGGTTTATTTGTATATATCTATATTTCCTTCCTGACTCTTTAGTGATAGTATGTACAATAAAAATAATCAGATAGTTAATGGAGTTTTAGTTTTTAAAGAAAATATTTGTTTTTCTTAAAACTTTGTATAATTTTGTTTTATTTTTTTAACTTTATTTGTACAACATCAATGACCTTCCATACACAACAATTTATTTTTTGAATATTGAGATCTTGGTATGGGATATGCTAATACAGTATGTATTGTTGTACAGATTGGAACTTTGTTTGTTTGATTGTCGACCGAGCGAGCGACGCAAACGAGGTCTCTAAATCGAGTTGGGGGCGAAAACACATTGTATGTATATATGTTTGTACCGCGATAACTGACGAACCGATGGTCCGATTTTGATGAAATTTGGTAAGCATGTAGGAAATATCAATAAAATTTTCAACTTCATTGGGCATCAAAATCGGTTCAGTAGTTTTTGAAATATTAATAAATAAAAATGTCTTAAAAATAATAATCGCGAGGTCCAGGTTCGCGGCGAACTACTAGCAATAACTTTATTGTACCAAAACAAATACATATACAAAGGCAACCTACGTAAGAGCAAATATACAAAAGCAAAGGAAGTTACTAGTATTCTAAGCAAGGGAGGAATTCCACTCATGCTCATCATATAAAAATGGGAGTTAGAATAGACTTTTGATGTGTTTACCGATTTTCTACGTTTTTTTTCTCCTCATTTAATGAAGAAGGTTTTATTACTTCTTTTTTCAAATCCTTTTATTTAGATTTATTATTCAAGCAATTTTTTTATTGGCAGTATTCAGATCAGTACGTCACAAAATCCTATTGTTATTTTCAGATCCTTCAAGGACTGGACTTAGCACTGACACTAATGTACAAAGGCGAAGAATGTCTCCTTCAAATAGCGCCTCGGTTTGCTTACGGTGACATCGGTTTGAAGCCCGGAGAGAGTTTGGGCCTGGTTGGTGAGACAGACAGCCCGAAGTACGAAGGACCCGCAATAGACGGCGAAACCTGGCTCGCAGCGCGGTTGGAACTCCACGACTGGACTGAAGAACCAGAGCACGAGACGTTGCCTGTAGCTGAACGAATGGAAATTGGGTAAGTTCTATTTCAAGCACCATTTCAAACCTTGTTTTTAACGGACTTCCGAAAAAGGAGTATTAATTTGTCGCGATCTTTAATTTAATGTATGTTCACCGATTATACGGAGTCTGGGCCGATTTGAAAAATTCTTTCTTTGTTTGAATGGGTATACTTGTGGGTGGTCCCATAGAAAATCGGTCGTGTGGGGGTTGAACTCTGTTTTTAGTTTTGAAAAATTATAAACCATGTCTTAGATAGTTACTTGACTTAAGGTCCTAAGGCCCCCAGGTGGGGCAGAAGGCTTCAACAGTGTTTCGCCATTGCAATCGGTCTTTGGCTGCGCGCTTCATTTCTTGTGCTTGCCCCCCCCCCCTAGATCCAGCCCTGGCAACAACGGCCGAACGAGAAACGAGCACCACCATGCTCGTTGGTGGCGGTAGTCTAGGCGGGCCGTTTTAGCGCCGCTTCAAATTGGAATGGCATTGGCCAGCAACACACTTTTATTATCAAACCGTATTCACCTTTATTTCTATTTTCGAAATGCATAATATAGCTTGACAAAAACAAGTCTCACTGTCACCATATCGGTGCCATTACAGTGTGAATCGGCGTTTAACAGCAAGCGGCCAAAAATTAATTATCATCATCAGATCTTGTAGTCTCCACTGCAGGAACACGACTCTCTCTGTACTACCAGTGCCATACCGGCCGGAGCAGCCAGAGGAAATAATTAATAATAATAATGTTTTTATATAAAAATTACGAGTCACGTAACCCTAAACTACTGAACCGATCTTAAATTTGATATGCACATGGTGTGCAATTTAATCCAACTTGAAAGATAGGATCGGAGTCATAAAGTCCACGCGAACGAAGTCGCGGGCATCTGCTAGTATAATATATTTGATAACCATCAAACCATCCTAATAAATATTACAAAGTAGGCACGACTCGTATAATGAAAGCGTCAACTGCATATAATGCGATTGCATAATTCCAAGGTAGAATTGTTTATCTTACATTTGTTTGATTGTCTGAGGAAACCTTGACATATTGGGATCAGTGATGAATTAAATATGTAATGTCAATAACTTATGCAAGGTCAACACACTACTGCTTGTCTTAGATTTTTATTAATTGGTGTAAAGTCAAGTATTCATAAAATATTCCATCAAAAAATATGTTTAGTTTGCTTCCATGCTTGTTTGTGATTTGTAAGGAAATAAAAATTAAGTGAGCGTTAGCGGTATATAGTACTGAAGGCTTGATTGATTTCAGAATTTTAGACCGAGAGTCTTGATGTGCCAGACCTTCCTTATTTCCCACTAATAATTTGCGTGGGATTAAGTAGTGTTAGTTTGTGCTTTCAGTTTACCCATGCTGGCATTTAGGGCCGATTTACTGGTATAAGGGGCCAAAGGTAGCTTGAAATAGTACCAACTTTGTTGGTTTTCATACATCAGACGGCTATTTTAACGCCTTTTGTTAGCAGTCAGCCAGACCAATCACACAGGTCAAAAGTCCCGCCGTACGCGTATTAACCCCCTTATTCATAAAACATTTCAAACGTTTGTTAAACTTATTTTAGTTAAAATATGTATTGTCTTGTTCTTTCAATGTCAAATATTGAAAAGAGGGAAAGGGACAAAACATGTTTTAGCCATGTCAATGAAAGACCAGCTTTGGATCAAGACTGATTTATTTTATCTGAGGGTATTAGACATCGCACATAGTTACACCTGCCTTCACAATGGGATAGTAACTCAACAAACTATAGTATCGTTGAGTAGTATATATTCAAACATCTAAGACTCAGGTCAATTAGCATTATAACAACTAACATCTAAAAATTTTCGTAGAATCCGTCGTCGCGCCCGTGGTAACTGGTGGTACGGTCGCGGGGAAGCCCAACTGGCCGTGCAGCTGTACCGGCGCGCGCTGGACGTGCTCGACGAGAGCGAGGGCGGCATCTCCGACCCCACGCCCAGCGGCGAGATGGCGCAGGCGTCGGACGCTCTGCGGGCGCTGCTGGACGAGCGCATGCGCGTGCACAACAACATGGCCGCCGCGCAGCTCAAAGCGGGCGCGTATGACGCCGCGCTACAGGTTTGTGTATATCTTCTGATCAAGTCGTTTGTCTGTCTGTATGATGACTATGAGGGCGGCATCACAAATCCCCATGCTTAGGGGCAATCTGGCGCAGGCGTCGGATGCACTGCATCGGATGCATTAATTGTATAGTAACTTAATCTCTAACTAATATCAACGGGATACAATTTGACTATCAGTCAAATATAAGGCTTTGGTGGCCCGATGGGACTACGCATTTGAAAGTTAAGCAACCCCGGGCGTGGTCCGCGCCTGGTTGGGTAACACTTGGATGAGTAATCAGAGGCGTAACAAAATTCGAAGCTCCACCGTGTTTCAGAAGGCACGCTAAGCTAATTGTCATGAAGCTATATCAGATACAAAGGTACATTACTATTAGGTAGCTTCAAAAATCTGTCACCAGTGTTGACCACATACACACATGAAAAACCCAAAATCAACGGGAGAAAAGTTCAACATTTACGTGAGAAAAGTTCAACTATTTTTCATTTTCTAACATGACTAACATATTCTATGGTTGTTTCCAGGCAGTAACAAGAGTATTATCATGCCAACCGTCCAATGCGAAGGCGCTATACCGCAAGTCGCGCATCCTATCCGCCATGGGTCGCAACTCGGAAGCCCTGGAGGCCGCCCGGGCCGCGGCGGCCGCGGCGCCCGAGGACGCGGGCACCCGCAAGGAGCTGCATAAGTGCGAGCTGCGGGCCACAAGGGATAGGTCCGTGGAGCGACGCCTGGCCAAGCGGATGCTGGGCACGGACCAGCCTAAACCTGCATCTCCTGATAAGAAACCTTCCAGTTCCAAGGTCCGTATTATACCCACGAGATCCAATTTAGCAGCAGAATTTACGCAACTCATTTTCTGTGACTTAGGGTGAGGCCAAACCAGCGTAATTTTTGAGTTGTGACTCGGTTTCATACAAAAAGGCAGTTTGTGCCAAACGACGACGCAAAATGAGTTATCTGCCGACTCACGCGTGTAAACGCGACCAAAATTCGGTCGGGGCGAGGGAAGTGGGGAGCAGTGAAGATAGATACGCTAGATAGTACGCAGAATAAATTACGTTCGTCTGGCAGCAGAAATTCAGTTGAACGTAAAATAACTGACTGAAAATACGTGACTTACAACTCACAAAATTACGCTCCTTTGGCTTCACCCGTACTATTAAAAAAATTCGTAAGCCGCAGGGGTAGCTCGTGATATCCATGAAAACCGTCTTCAAAAATATGGAAACCAGATGGCAGCATAGTGAAGTAGGGTTCAATAAGCTGGTGGAATTCGTAAAATTTAAGGCTACCAAAAGTGGTCGTTTTCGAAAATGTGCGAAGAAAAATAATTCTTGTTCTCACTTTAAACTGCTTGGTCAAGACAAAATTTGAAATATCTCCGTTTCATTTCAAATAATTTATTTCAAATGGGGGGCGGTAATGGACCCTGAAAAATTCAAGTATCCCCTTAACTGATGGTCCAATGACAACAGTCGTTTGGACCATGATTACTTCTTACTTCCATTGGACCATGATATAGTAAAAATGACTACGTCACTAATGTCACGATAAGTGTTACTACTGATTGTTCTTTTTAGTAAATTTAGGGATTTTTTTAAATAGTTAATGAATATAAAATAAAATATTAACTCTATAACTTTTTTTTACTTTTTATTCTTTAACTGTTTAGTATTTCGTGTGATTCATCTATTTAGTTTTTAATAAATTTATATACATACTTATTGAATTATTAGTTCATAGTTGATTTGTTTAGTTAAAAAAAATGCATTTTGGTTGTGTAAACACACAGAAGCAACACTCACAACTGATGACGTATTCTTAGGCTAACTAAATACGTGACCAGCTATCACGTGACCGTGACCCTGACATAGAACACGGGTTCACCGTTCAACAACTTGGGATTCTTCTCTAACATTCCACAACCCTCTTTATAATTGTACATCATTTGGAAATATTCTAAATCATTCTAGAATTTTGGAACGAAATTCCTTATCGCGCGTTGCTAAAGGCTGGACGGAAAAAATTAAGACCAAAAGTTGTAACGACACTTTTTGCTATAGTTGTAAGCCGTGCGGCATGCGCGTATTTCTCTGTCTGCCTCTCTCTCTCGAACTTCACTCCATCCAGGTGTCCCTTGACACCTCCCAAGTTTTTTATATAAACTTCTACAACATTCCATATTGTTCTGGAACTTGCTAGTCTCTTTTGGAGTGTTCTACTTCGCGACAATATTATGATGCGATAGTTTTGACCAGACGTCACTGTGCTGCCATCTGGAGTCCCATATTTTTAAAAACCCTCATAGATGCCGGTCGATTGTTTTTGCCTTAGTTTTGGAATGGCAATGTTTGGTTCCAGATGTTGATGTGGGGTTCGCTGCTGTTAAGCCTGCTGGTGGGCGTGGCCAGCGTGCTGGTGTACCGCTACAAGATGCAGGAGCACTGACACGCGACTATTTTACAAAGGTAAACCGAAATTACGGGTACTAAATAACCGGCCAAGTGCGAATCGGATTCGCGCACTAAGGGTTCCGTACCATTATCTTTAAAAAAACTGCATTTTTGTATGGGGGGCTCCCATACAAAAAATGCGATCTTGAACATTTATTTTATTTTGTTTTTCTACTCCTGTATTGTTATCTGTCTTTTAAATGGTTCTCAACACTAATATAAGAACATTGATAATATGTTTGCAGAAAAAAGTCTATACTCTATTCCTCATAACAGCATATGTGTCGTTATTTCGCTATAAAGATACGCCTAGCCATAGACCTAGAACACTTTTTTTCTATAGATTTACCATACTGCCAACATAAAAAAAAATGTTTTGTTTTTTACACTAAAAAGGAGTCAATTAAAAAAAGTTTACCATAGATACCATATAGATCAGTACTTGTATATTCTAAATTTGATTTACCAGAAATACATCAAACATTTTTATATTTTTCTTTGTTTGTTTATGTATTATAGTTAGTAAATAAAGTCGTAGAAAAAATATTGTATGCAACGTTGTATAAGTACGTCAAAAAATGCTCGATGGCGTCTCCTTACAATGCTCGCCAAGGCTCGCATCGTAACCTGCGCCACTCGCATTTTTTGACCGTTCTTATACAACTGTTGCATAAAATACTATTTTAGTATTTGTTGTTGTAGCGGCAACAGAAATACATAATTTGTAAAAAAAATCAACTATCTAGCTATCGCGGTTCTTGAGATACAGCCTGGTGACGGACAGACAGACGGACGGACACACAGCGAAGTCTTAGTAATAGGGTTCCGTTTTTACCCTTTGGGTACGGAACCCTAAAAAGTACCCGTAACCGAAGGACATGTATGAGGAGATTGATGAGTTTAGATGAAGCAAAAGAGGTCATACATCATCATAACACTAATATTATAAAGGCGAAAGTTTGTGTGTGTTTGTTACGGCTGGACCAATTTTGATAAAATTTGGTATGCAGGAAGCTGACACCCTGGATTAACATATAGGCTACATTTTTTGCGGGTAACGCCGCGGGGCGCCGCTAGTGGAAAATAAATACCTACAACAAATTGGGATGTAGGTACTTAAGTTATGTGTAATACGAGCAGTGCATTTTGGTCGGAAATATACGATGCTCGCGAAATGTTTGTCGGATAAATCCGACGTTCGCAGGATAATGTAGCAGGGTCCGTCACATTGAATCCCTAGATCCCCCTTTGGTACGCCTATGCAGTATTCAGCGCTATTACTATTTATTACAGAGTTCGGCTCTTGTCAATAAACGTTTTAATAAATATAGGATACCAGATGGCAGTCCAATCGACTATTGTCATTGGACCATCAATCGACGGGTTATATTGCTCCGTCGTCAAATGTATCCAATAACAGCAGCTTATTGGACTTGACTTAACTGTGCTGCCATCTGTCCCATATTTTTGACGTTTTCCGGTTCGTCACCATCTCTGAACAATTCAGCCCTCGTTCTATCATGTAAGGTACATACATACATATTTTCACGCCTGTTTCCCATGGGTGTAGACAGAGACTGAATCTCCACTTACTTCGATCTTTGCAAACCTTTTTTGCTTCGTCAACACTCAACTCTTTTCATGCATGCTCTCCGGTTATGGGTACTCCTTACACCATCTTTCTTCAGGTGTCTTCATCATGTAATATTCTATTTTTATTGCAGGATATCGAGATTCCAGCGGTGCGATTGGATGGGAATGGTGCACATTAATTTACTTACGATATCATCTTGGATATAAGTCGGCGACCTTGATACATAGCTTGTCTTTGAGCAGGACTTCGGAGCTGAGTCTACGGGATATAGATGCTTATACATGTGTATTTTTGTACTTCACAAATCAGATTATATTTTCCAACAAGGGTTAAAAATAGATTTGTTAATATATAAATTAAAAAATATATGAGAAACATATCTGATTATATCTAATATTCATGCTTTCAAAGGCTATTTTGTCCAATTTGTTATTTCGGAACTGAAAGATTAATAATAAAATAGATAAATATTTTTCAGGTTCTTAATATTCAACCATGCCTATTTAAAAAAAATAAAAGCAGCTATAATTAAGAATGTAGACGCACCCAGTAGACAATATATATGTACCTACGTTATGTAAAAATGGTGATAGGTTAGGTTATTGTAGGCGTTTAAATATTGTAAGATGTTTTCCATCTCGTGGCTTAATGGAACTGCGTTTCATCGCATTTATGCCCAAATTATGTGTATATATATGTATCATGTCATATTCTATACCTCTGCACTAATATCTCTTGTAGTTAGTGCCAAAATATGGAGTGTATAGTTGAACAACTATCATTGGTCATATGGATATATTTTTTATCACGAAAACAATAACATATTTTTCGAAAATATACTAAGCTAGAGCTTTGAAATAAATATTTTCTGACTTATTATAAAAAAGAGTAATATGAAGACTAAAAACGCATTCCAAATGGATCAAAATCTGATTTGGCTATTTTTAGTTATTTCAAACAATATTTTTTTAGAATTGTTAGTAAAAATTTTCTTAGTCCTTTTTTTATTTGGTGCTTTTATTGATGTTTTGTAAAATTTATTTCCAGTGTTTTTCATGGCATTTATGTTTATAATTATGATAGAAACGTGTATTTTGTTACAGTACTTTGTCACCGACTCGTACCTTACTCATTGTTTTAAAACAAGCCGTAATGTTTCAAGTGGTGTCTCAGTGGAATATTTCATTATATTTCCAATATGTCAGCTTTAATTTCAGAATCTTGGCCAATATAAGTAGTGATGACGATAATAGAGAAGCAGGTCAGTAGACAATGATGCGTAAAATCTATGGATATTTTTCATAACCTCAATGTGTAGTAATTCATAAATAAAAATCTTAAATTACTACAGTATTTTTATGAAATAGGTCTGTCTATGCGGCACAGTAGCGGCCACAAAGTTTATTAGTATATTCCCAGCTCTCGTATCATTCACAAACACACACTCATACGTTAAAACTACCTTTTTCTATCGCCAATCTTGTCATACTCATACATAGCGCGACGTACAAGATGGTTATAGAAAATTGCGGTTTGACAGGCGCCATTTTTATCGGAGTTGAGTACAACGGTTATCGACGGCCGTCATCTTGCTTTGCGTAGTAAGCCAGCTAGATGGCGTTACTTTAGTGCGATATAAATTTTGTTGCCGCCGTGCCGTACCTTGAAGAAGTACCTACTTTTTGCAAACGTCTAACTGCTTTGTTAAACCACTTTGATTCATTTAAAAATAATGTAATCAGTAACGCACCTAACTTTAGCTAAGAGCTATAGGAAGCACGGTGCTATCTTTTTCTGTGATTCTGCTATCCGTTCCGTCGCTCTCTCTCGCTCTAGAAAATGACGGTTCTGAGCGACAGAGAAGGATAGCAGCATACGAAAGTTCCGTTCCGTGCTGACAGATGGGTCTCAACGCTAAAGGGCATGGTACTAGCAAACTATAATACTATAGAATAGTAACTATGAACATTATTGTTGCGCAAAATAGCGCTGTGGAATTTATATAACTGTCACATAACGTAGCGACAACTGCCAATGTCCGTTACGACGCAACATTATAGCAGCCACTGACTGCTGCAGCTCATGGAAGAGAAATAACAGCTGGAAGTATCGGGGCCGTTGTCACCAAGCTCGCACAAATAAACCACTAATCAGATCACATTTGCATTACTTAGAAACAATTCGTTTAATTGGTCGTATTTATTTATTTCAACAATGGCCTTTAGGCCTCATTACTAAGATTTATTTTGCTACGGTTCAAAAAGTACTTATCTACGATGTTTTGCGATCTGTAGTATAGTATTGCGTATAAAAATTCTGGTACTTTACTAAAGATGGCGCCATTATCAAAAGAAGCAATTATAAACTTTAGTACGATTACCATAGGCTTAAGCCTGCACCGCCCTTTTTTCTCTTTCGTGTTCCTGTTGACAGTTCAGATGTAGCGTACCTACTTAAATGTACTGTCGGGATCAGTGCTTCTAAAGTATTATAGTTCGCCGCATGGTTCTCATAAATTATGTTTTTAAGTTAATCAAAGGATTACCGTCAGTCGTAGCTTATTCACACACTAGTGACATTAAAATGTCTAGATATTCGCTAGCAGCAGTCTATGCGGGCCATAGTGCTGAAATTTAAACTGTATTTATCATTTATATTTTGTATGTCTATTTACCTAAGTAGGAATGAAGATGTAAATTCCACATTATGTAACATTAGATTTATTCAAATTAGCCATTGGTTTGGTATAGGATCTTAATGTTTCAAAAAAAGTAAAAAAAGGAATAAAAAGTTTAAAAAATGGTGGTTCCAGTAAAGTTACTAATAAAAGAAATTGTTGGAAATTATTTTTGTTTATTTTCATACAGCACTGAACACAACATTTTTTGTAATATCTAGCATCAGTTTTAACAGTTCCTAAAACAACGATAAATCAGAGTTGTTTCTGAGATAACATTTCCCTAATTCCCATTACTTTTTAGACCCGGCTTTATCTATCGCACTCGGCTTTGGTGTTCTGTTCACACTAAAAAAATCATGATTATTTATATTCAATTGAAAACATGTGAAGATATTATGTACTTAATAAATATGTCACACGTGCCGAAAGTTATCACATATTTTCAATTTAGATTTTTTCAGCAACTTTTGTTTGACACAAAAAAGTAAAATACCTATTATACTGTTAGCATTAGCTGAAACTGACCTCCGTATTTTACATAAAAAAAGTATAATCTTTTCAAAATAAGGCAGAAATATTAAATACTAATCACAATCATTCTTTGGATCACTAGACATGGCATGCCATTCAAACTTCAAATTATTTATAAAAATAAAGACTCGTTATCTTACTCAATATTTTTGTTTGGCATTTAGAATACCTTTTGTTTCTTACTAGGAATGTTTTGTTACGTTTTATATAAGCTGACCATCTTGAATTTCAATATGGCTCCCAAAAGTCATGCGGCCAAGAGTCATTGCCGTCGTTAATTTAAAAATGTTTGGAGACTTGGAGCACCATTGCGCTTCTCAAGAGCGGGGCCGATCGTAAACATCTATTTTTGTAACTCATATAATAGAGTAGAAGTAAAAGCAAGGTTTTTATTTTGCATTTTGATTCATAACATGAGTTACCAAACGTTTTAACATGCTTTTGAAAGTCTTAAGAAAAAATAAAAAATAAATACATACCACCTTATTCATAAAAAATACAAGCGTTTGCTAAACCTATTTTAGTTAAAATGTTTTTTCTCGTTCTTTCAATTTCAAATATTGAAAAGAGGGAAAAGGACAAAACATGTTTAGGCAAACGATTAACAATTTTTATAAATATAAGTGATAATGTTTATGACATACTATTTCCTAATATTTTTCTAATGCTAATATCACAGTCTAGATTTATAAGTGAGCGCCCACGCCACCCAACTAGTGACATGCGTCAACATCACGATCTGAGCTATCGTGAGCAGCGCTTGTATCGTGAACACGGTGTAAACAAAGTCGTAGAGGAGTTTGGGCGAAAACACCGTCCAGACGTACAGATGGTGTCTGAAGAATATTGTTATCAAGCAGTAGAGGAATACTGCATAGATGCTGTGGGCCGCGTAAATGTTTATCGCTCGCCATAGTGATTGTAGATATCTGGAAATACGAGGAATTAACGTGATTATGAAGACAGACTGATTATCCTACCGTGTCATCATTATTTTCAGCCCACATCAACCCACTGCTGGGCACATGCCTCCCTTTTTTGCGCCATTCTGCTTACCCATCACCTTACAATATCGTCTGACCAATGGGCCGGTGGTTTCCCATCTTATTGTGTATGAAAATCATATCGATAGAGGGCGTGGCCTGCAACTATTTACGTTATCTAGAATCTAGAGATCCTCGTAAATACTTTTTATGGCTGTAAATTTTAACGACGACGTTAGGCGAAAAACGTTACGAAAGGGGAAACCACTATGTATTTGGCGTTACATGTTACACACGCAACACAAACAAATTGACATTTCGTAAAATGATGATTTCACTTTTAATGCATTAAAAGTGAAAGGTGATTTCGCCACGGCTTATAGCTGCGCTGGTGAACGATACGGAGCTATAGAACGTTTAAAGACATACATGGTGATTTTTCATGAGTTTTGCAATCAAAATCAAAAAGTCAAAATAAAAATTCTGAAACAAAAAATGTTGACTAAAACTCGAAAGTAAATTCATGAGATCAATTAGTACTACCTGAAGTTCATCGAGGTCACGCGGCAGTTTTGGACGGGCTTAACTACGTGGTCTCGATCGAAATCATTTTCGTAACTTTTTTACCTTATGTCATACACAAATTCGGATTAAGTAAGTATATGGATTTTAAACCAATGAAAAATCAGTGTATAGACAATACTCACTGCTTCCAGCTGGCGGCCTGTACGGGCAGCTTACAAAACAGCGCAGCGCCGGCGAGCGCGGGCCCCGCGTACGCGTGCAACCCCATGCGCAGCGCCACGCGCAGCGGGCAGTACTCGCGGAGACCCACGTAGCCCGAGCCCAGGTCCACGGACGCTAGGCTGTTGGAGTTGCCCTGAGAAAGAAAGGTGTTAACCTGTTGTCAGTGCAAAACACCAGACACAATAGTAAAACAATGCCCGTCTTATTATAAAATGCAAACTTTGGTACTAGGTTTAAACCATTATCCGACCAAATCAAGTAGACATTTTCAAGTTGAAAGGTACAGGTTGGTAGGTATTTAAAATCTGTAGATAGGAGCTGACGCCTGTGGATATTGCAGATTCAAAATAAAATTCATCATCATCATCACCAGGTCTTTCTAGTCTCCATTGCAGGAGCACGACCCTCTTTATAGTCATACTTGGTCAGAATAGCCAGAGGACTTGGCCTACACTCTTCACGCTAGCCACACGTGTTGGAGAGGTCCTATTGAATATATTTTTTTTTATAGTTTATAAGCTTTGTTTAGCTTGTATTCCCTTAGTCGCCTTCTACGATATTCACAGGAAGGCTTGGAGAACAAAATTAACCTAAACCTTTGTTATTTTAGTATACTTTATTTTGGAGCATAAAATATCTAAATATCCAAATTCAGGTACAGTAAGAATACCTACCTGTGGCCTAGTGGTCATCATGCCAGGCTGTCACACTGGAGGTCCCAGATTCGATCCCCGGTCAGATCAAAATGGATAATTCTTTTTCAGATTGACCTGGATCTTGGATGTATTTGTTATTTGTTGGGTTAGAATCCCATAACACAAATCTCAAATTTACTTTGGGACTTGCATAACCTGATTTGTCTGTATATATTTATTATAAACATCTGGCAAAAGCGTCTCCACGAAAGAGCACTAGTGTAATTAAAACAAAGTAAAAACTACCTTCACGCAAAAATAGCTAACAAGATTATTTTCAAATCAAAGAAGTAAAAAATCTCACCTGATAAAAGAAGAACACCTTCCCAATCCACAGATGCACCAGCGTCTGACTCAAAATGTCCGCTACATCCGTATTCCTCCCCATCCGTGTATCCAACATTTTATGGTCCATACACTTCGACGTCAATACACACGTCATATACACACTCGGCACCATCACCACATTGTGAGGCCTCATCAACAAGATGATGATCAACATCATATTATTCAACATCAAATGTGACACAGACTTAGCCAGATTCAACTTGACCTCTTCTAAATTCCACGGCTCTTCTACTGACGGATCGTAAAATAAATCTTCAGCTTTTTCTTTAGGTTTAATGTATACAAACTTCTTGTTGTTTTTTATGGTGTTTGTGTCACAGGTTTTGAATATGCCTACGTAAGTTAATATTTCGAAGACGAATTGGGCAGTGATGATTCCCCAGAAAAAATTGACGATGTGGACGGTGTCCCAAGTTTGTATTTCTGGAAATGGGGATGGGAGAGCGTCGGTCGCTATTCGGTAGCATAGTATGCAAATTGTGGCGGCTATAGTAAATGCTGTTTGAATGTGCATTGTGTTGTTCGTGTATTGGAGGTTTCTTATGCATATTGCTGCGGTTAGCAGTGTTCCTGAAAATAAAACATAAGTGTTTTTGAAAATAGAGATGTGGCTGGGTAAAAAATATTTTATTTAGTCCTTCTACTAGATTATCAAAAAATTAACAATGCATATTTTTTCGTTTAGCAAAGTAGTAAAAATTTACGAATATACATGGTAGAAATATGAGAGATGAAAACTTTGAAAAAACTTATTACATTTCAGCCACTTCAAATTTTTTTCAAAAATGTCACAAAACTTTTTTGTTAACCTTATGCAATTTTTTAGTATATAATACAACTTTTTATCCGATAAACTTCAACGGATCGGGGTGACTCGAGAGGTCTACAGCTCACTGAGCCACTGGTCTATAAAGTATATATGTAACTATACCGCGCATGTCCATAACAAGATAAACATTGAGTTAGGCGTACCTACAATCAAGTGCGCTTGGAGGTAAATAGCATTCTCAGGCGCATTCAGCCAATCTGCTGTGTCAGGCAAGAACAACCATCGGTCGCCGGTTTGGTTCATCGTCCTAAGATACCTGAAAATGCATGTGTAACAATAAGGTTAAAAAATTTGAGAATAAGTCTGGAAAAACACGGCACTTAATTAAATGAACGAATTAAGTTGAGAATGCAGATTTATAGAGATAAGAAATCCATAACATACAGTACAAAAATGTTGTTCAACGATAATTTACGGAGTTCACTGACCGGCCGGCGCGGTTGCTGTGACGTCACAAGCGCAACTCGCGCGGGCAGAGCGCGTCTTCAAGCCGATTGGTCTGAGTGACGTCACGTAAATATTGGCTAACCCTCATATTGTCTCGCTGTTTCAATGTCAAATATTAAAGATGGAAAGAGACAAAACATGTTTTAACTAAAATAGCTTTAGCAAACGTGTGTATTTTGTTATAAATAAGAGGGTAGATGACTTATTTCATTATCATTATAATATAGTGATCTAGTATAGCCCGTGCTTCGATTTTCTACGGGTATGTCTCTCCCACGTTGTATAAAATCGCAACGAATGTCAACCTCGAAACGATCCTCAAGAGAAATTTCAAACGAATATACTCCAAGTTCATTTACCTGTGCAGAGCTATAAGCAGCACCCACTTTGGCAGCACGGCGATGCTGACATTAATTTTCTTATACAACTCCGGCTTCTCTTGCACCTCTGTGGCCCTCACCACCAGAATCTTACCCAGGTACATCACCAACAACACAATCGTCCTTATCAATACGAAGAACATCAGCGTATTCCAGAAAAAATACCACGTCATATGCTCTTCCTCTATGAAACTAGTACCAAAGAACGACCAAGCGTGGAATAAAGTTCCGAATATTAGCAAATAGTCTATAGCGTTCAAATCTTTTAGAGGCGACAAGTCTCTGGTTTTTTCTATAGCGGTTTTAGTTATAAAGTACATGGTTGTTATGGCATATGCCATCATAATGAAAACTACCAGCCATAGAGCTTTGAATGAACAGACCTGGCTTTTTGTTTCGGTTATAAAGCAGGCGAGAGTTAGGAAGCCAATTACTATTAGGAATACGACTGCGAATGCTACTATAAGTCCTGCGTTTGTACGGGTTCGATGTGTGTCTTTGTGTCTATGATCTGGTTGGAAAGAGTAGAGGGCCACGCAGAGGAGGGTTACTGATAACTGAAACAATAGACTCGACATTAGCACAGAGGAAGAAACATCAGTTTTTTTAAAAACCCTGATAAATTATACTCGCTACGCCAACCATACGCGCCGTATTCGGCAAATCTCAAATACGTGGGATTGAGTCTATGGGCTGTCAAACGTATGATTATGCTTTCATGTCCCGTGCAAAAAATCATCAATGGCAGAATAGAAAAAATGCATTTAAAAATAAGCTAAATAGATTTTATTAAATTTTTAACTCTTTTGTTGGTGTTGAACTTTTAATTACCCTATTTGGAAGCACCACGGAGGACCATCACATTCATTGGTAGTACGTCTAGCTTTAAAACGCTTTTCTAAAAGTAGCCTCTTATGGCAAAAAAAAAATGTTTTAAAACTAGACAGACTTACGTAATAATTACAACCGTTGATCATTTAGAAGGCTATGTAATGCCTGACGATTAGCAAAATGATATTTACGTAAAATTTATTTCAAATGTGGATGTCACTTCTACACAGAATTAACCTTAACTCTGTTGTTGGCGTTCAACTTTAAGTTATCGTTTTGGTTTCACCATGAAACAATTTAAAAGGTGGCAATTTTTAAGCCTTGACTAAAAGAGGTATGTTATATGTTTCACGTATCTGTGTGTCTCACTGTGGCATTGTAGCTCCTAAATGAATGGACCGATTTTGATGTGTTTTTTGTTTTGTTTGAAAGCTGACGTGATCAAGTATAGTCGAGATAGTTCTAAGCTACAATTGTGTCGGGGGTAAAAAATTCATTTTATTTTATTAAATCAAATGTGTCTGTTACCCTCCAGGTTGACTGGTAGAGAATGCATTAGCAATTACTTCAACTTTTGTACCATTGTGTTTAATAAAGAGTACCTGGGCGACCGAGCTTTGCTCGGTTACATCTCAAACAATAACTACATTTTTGAAGTGAAAACTTCTTTAGCGGCGTTGTGCACTTTTTTTGGAATGGGTAAAAAAATTTAAACTCGTGTCAGGACACGTGGCCTGATCGAAAAATCGTAAGACGGCGCAGGGCGCTTGCGCGAATGTTCGTGTGTGTTTATGTTACAGCGTGCTACGCGCATCCATGGATGGTGACAGCTGATGGCTCGACCGTCTGTGTAGTGGCCATACTGCTGTGTATTTGAAAATGAATTTGGTCATGCTTGTGACATTTGTGACAGACTGTGGTTCAGAAAAGATTTGAAATATTTTATACTGATAATTAAAGCAATTCGTGCAAAATTATTCCCTAACCATTCCAAAATATCAAAAATACACATCGTTAATATTCAAGTTTTCACTTCTGCCGGCACTCCCAGAGTGCAACCCGTCGTTTTTTTTTAAATCTTGTCTAAAAACAATACAAAATAAAAAAATATAAATAAATATACAAGAGTTGCTCGTTTAAAGGTATAAGAGTACCTGGGCGACCGAGCTTTGCTCGGTTACATCTCAAACATCGAAAATACGCGTTTTCCCAAACATAAGACTAATCTAGATCGATTGTTTACCCCCGAAAACCCCCATATACCAATTTTCAGCGAAATCGTTAGAGCCGTTTTCGAGATCACAGAAATATATAAATAAATATACAAGAATTGCTCGTTTAAAGGTATAAGATTATAAACCCTTTCACCGCGAGACTTTATCAGTTGTCGTGCCCCCAGCGCGAGGCATGATGAATCTAAAATAAGTACCTACAACCAAAAACGGATATGGATACGTTAGTTACTTGTCAAATGAGGATTTTTTTTTTGTCGGAAATATCCGACGTACGCCGTATGGGCCCGACAATGTTTGTCGGATTAATCCGACGCTCGCGGTTAAATATCAATAAGTTGCTAATAAATGCTTCTTATATTATTATACTTCTCCCTCTACCCAAAGGTTGACTGGAAGAGATTGCTATGCGATAAGTCCGCCTTTGTATCATAATTCTGTGTTATATATTTTTTCTGTTTTTGTATTTCCTTTTGTTTATGGTGCAATAAAGAGTATTTGTATTGCATTGTATTGTAAATGGTAAATGTTAGACAAATATGATAATCAACTTACGAAGCACAATGTCGAAGTGGCAAGGCCAATAGCGAACATGTCCAAGTCCACGGTAGTCTCGGCGAGGTACTTGGCCATGGCTTCCAGAGACTCCTCATAGAACAGCTTGGCAATTTTGGCGGCGCTCTGTTGGCCGGTTACGAGGAAATGCGCGAACTGTTCCTCAGCTCGTTGGAACTGTCTGTAGAATTCTGTAAAATATTATACATATTACGTTACTTGTTTATTGTTTAATAAGGCATACACAACAGATAACAGTCTTTTATACTTATATCTAAGATTTCATTGACATCTTGCCCTAGACTGAAACCCAAAGGCAATATTACATTATTAAAATGAGTTTCTTTGCTGTCCCGGGTGACGTACCACCTGCACCCTGGATGATTTACTTGAGGCTAGCGATAAAGCCGTCGAAGTGGCCTATTACTGGGCTCATCATCATCATCATCATTTCAGCCGCACAACGTCCACTGCTGGACATAGGCCTCTCCCAAAGATTTCCAAAATGACAGATCTAGAGCGGCTTGCATCCAGCGCCTTCCAGCGACCTTGGTTAGGTCGTCAAACCACCTTGTGGGTGGGTGTCCTACGCTTCGCTTGCCTGTACGTGGTCGCCATTCAAAATCCTTTTTGCCCCATCGGCCAACGGTTCGTCGCGCTATGTGTCCTGCCCACTGCCATTTCAACGAGCTAATCCGCTGGGCTATGTCAGTGACTATAGTTCTCCTACGAATTTTCTCATTTTTGATTCGATCATGTAGAGAAACACCGAGCATAGCCCTTTTTTACTGGGCTGCTCAAATATAAAAGAAAAAATCCATCGACACGCAAATAAGAAGATTAACCGGTCAAGACCCGCATGGCATTAATAAATGCAAATGAGTTAACGGGTTACAAAGTATATAGTCAGCAACTGCCGACATGTTTCGACCTCTTCCGTCATATGTTACATTCATTGAAATAGGCATGACGAATTGAAAAACATTTTTGGCCCATTGGTTATATTATTAAAAAATATTGTACACAATTTTTTTCTTTTCTCTGAGAAACAAAAACTGTCAAAGATGCAGCGCATTGAAATTTTGCATGACGTCACGGCTAGGTACGATTTTTACGCGACATCTCAAGCCCCTACTCCGGAATTTTGATGTTCCGTATCTTTGTGAATTTTTACTTTTTTGGTATACTGAAAAATATGTATGTCCATTATTTTTGAATAAGCTAAAAGACGACTAATTACAATAATACACAAAACAAAGAAAGTGGTGAATATGCTTCAAAAATATTTATTGCATTTCGTATAAGTCATACTTTATTAAAAATTTGAATGATAGTAATAGAATATTTGAATGTTTTTATTAATACCTATAGCGCCATCTAGTGACGAAGGAAGAGAAACAATTATGTTTACAAGGCGATGGGTAGGCATAGTCATGGTTAAAGAATAAAAAAATAATAAAAGCAAGTACGTACCTGTGTCTGTAGGCAAGTTTGGTTGCCGAGCATTGCGTGCCCCCACCACATGCAACAGGTAAAGGTGTTGCCGAGTGTCGCTGGGCAACAATGCCGGCAATATCCGGCCCGTGCTGTCGCCGGGGATGGGCGCGTTCAGCAGCCACGATATGGAGGGCGCCAAGTCCACTTGAGCCACAGTTGGGCCAGGGCCCAATCTGGAAATGTTGATAGATAGGAACACACTGACTTTTTAGGGTTCCTTATCCAAAGGGTGAAAACGGGACCCTATTACTAAAAAATCGTTTGTTAGTCCGTCTGTCTGTCACCAGGCTGACTCATGAACCGTGACAGCTAGACAGTTGAAATTTTCACAGATAGAATATTAAAAACAAAACAAAATAAATATGTAAGTGAGGCTGCCATACAACAAATGTGATTTTTATATAAATAATGGTATGGAATACTTCGTGCGCAAGTTTGACTTGCACTCGGATGGCTATTAATATACTTACTGTTACTGTTATTCACAACAGAACCTTTTTATTTTCTATACATTATATTGTATCCCATATATGATAATTAATTATTTGAGTGTCTGTTTTAGTCATTTATATTTTATCTATGAACTGTTTAACATGCGGATGTTTTGGTTCATATAAACTAATAATCTGTGTGTAATATAAATAAATAAACCAGAATGAGAGAGATATGAGCACTAACGGGTGCGGGCACTGGAAGTCGTCCGCCCTGGCCAGCACCAGCGGCACCAGCACCTCAGCGGGCGACGCGCCGCCGTGCCCGCCCGCGTCGCGCATGCCGTGGTCGCCGCACATGAACAGCACGCCGCTGCGGTCCTATAGCAAACTTATGATTAATGAAAATCTCTTTATTGCTCCAATGCAAAATACATAATCTTTTACTACAGGCTTACTACTGGTCATATGAAAGCTCAAGGCTTCAACGCGCTATGGAGAGGGCTATGCTCGGTATTTCTTTACTTGATCGATTGGAAATAAAAAATGGAAAATTCGTAGGAGAACAAAAGTCACCGACATAGCCCGAGCGGATTAGCTCGTTGAAGTAACAGTGGGTGGGGCACCCACCTACAAGGTGGTCAGATGAACTAAACAGGGTCGCTGCAGGCGGCTGTTGATCGGTAATTTTGAAAATGTTTGGGAAAGGCCTGTATTTAGCAGTGGATGTTATGCGGCTAATATGATGATGATGATTTTAAGTGTTCTGGGGCCATTTGGTACTTAACTATTTCTTTATTCATATCAAAAAGTAACATAATCTTAAACCGAAAACAAATATATATTTTTTTAATCGTTCAAAGAATCTAGTGAAAATAGAAACTGTAAAGTAACAGAAAAAGGATACACGAATAGAAATGTTACGCCGTCGCCATTAGGTTTTGCGCGTACAAAAGAGATAGCAAGATGTCCCCACCACGCTCCTACTTTTCTTCATACCAATATTTGAATAATAACCAAATTTCTTCCTATTTTCAGAAAAAGATTTATTTTGAGTGTTAATATAGGATTTTAATAAATTATTTTTATTATTCATATCAATAATAATCAAATATTGAAAAACAAATTTAATTTTTTAGTCTGCCAAAAAATAAGTAAGTTTTGACGTCTATGCTTTTAGGTCTTACGCATACGAAAGAGATAGTGAGATGTCGATGTCCCTACCACGCCCCACTCTTATATTTGCAATGCTAATTGCTGCTTTATTAATAAAATTTTAAATATTTTTCTGTTTTCAAAAAAATATTTCTTCTCACTGGTACATAAGTATATTTTGTTTTATATAAAATATTAATCAAAAACAGTGCTAAAATATAAGCAAAGCCAAGAATTACCAAAATGAATGTTTGAATGAATCTAAAGCGGCCTGTATCCAGCGTTTTCCAGCGATCTTGGTCCTTGGAAGCTATATTCTGTAAATATCATTTCCTAGAAACCAGATCTCACCCATTTCTTCATAGCAGTGAATATCTTCTTCACAATCTCGTCCATTTCCAGTAGCTTCGGCTTTATCTTAGGGCTCCGCGCGCCTTCCAAGTGGCCGATGTGGTCGAGGCCCAGGTAGTGAAGGACTAGGAAGTCGAACGTTGGCTTTTTATTCTCGTCCGGAGTTAGCACTTTGTCTAAGTGCCGCGTCACATTGTTGTCTACCTAAAAATAATACAAATGTCTCAAGGAAGTAAATTAAATAGTAAGTTGAAACGTTTTATCCCCAACTTTGAAAGAGATAATAAACATGTGACTTCTTTTGTTTATGAATGAACATGCGAATAATGAGGCGATGAGGGTATAGCCACCTATCACCATTTTGATAAAAAATCCGCTGCCGCCAGTTTAACGATATAAAGCGAGAGAGTCTATCATCCTTATATGTACAACGTGCAAGGAATATACCCGTTATAACGCTCGATATTTTGTATGGAAATATCGTGCTATTTTTTGTTTGTTTCTTGATTGTTATTTTATTATCATTATACTATAGTCATCTAGTATATCCCGTGGTTCGATTTATTACGGGTATGTCCCTTCCACGTTGTACAGTTCCTGCCTACCTTTTAGTAAATAATCGTGATAACATGTATGTACGATATAAATCCTAGGCTAGTCCTCACCTCAGTATAATCCGTGACATAAAACGAAGTGGTTCCGTCGTAGTCCGCCCACAGCCCCGGGAACAGTCTCAGCCAGGTGTCGTCGCCGTACATCACCGAGCGCCGCCCCCTCGCGGCGGCGGCGCGCAGCACGCTGTCGCCGCGCACGGCCGGTGCTCCGAAGTTGAGCGCCACGTCCGCGAACGTGGACACACTGCCTGTCATCATCGCCTGAAAATTAATCGGAATTTACACGTAAATCACATCTTCTTGTTTTCTTAGATTATGGCTGAACGATGATTTTGCCAAGGTCAAGGTTGAAGATGACACGATATGTATACTGAGGAAAAACTAAATTTGTTGACGATTGACCCAGTAACGATCAACCATGCAATGAGATACAATTATGACTAGGATCGAACCGCCGCCATTTTGTGACGTCATGCTGACGAACTAACTTCACTTCAGTATGATGTGCAAAAAAATAAGTTGAGCGCTACGTCCGCGAACGTGGACACACTGACTGTCATCATCGTCTGAAAATTTATTGGAATTGATACGTCATCCATGTATTCAATGCGATTAAAATAAAACTAGGATCGAACCGCCGCCATTTTGTGACGTCATGCTGTCAAACTTCTCTTCAGTATGATGTGCAAAAAAATTGGGGAAAAATAAAATAAAAATTTAATTTTCTCTAGTGATCCTAGCAGTGAATTTTGTCAATACAATTTTGTAACAAAGATAAGGATGAAATAAGGTTTTAACTAGCATGGTATGAACCAAAACTAAGTATCCGTCCGTACAAACGTCCAAATAGAGCTGTTAGTTATTAATACATTTACAGTGTTTTTTTCTTCCACTCGTTAAAAAATTGCGCATTGGATAAACATTACTATAAAAAAAATACTCGTTTCAGTTTTACGAAATAGCTTCTAAATTACATTTACTTACTAAAGTAGAATAAGTGTGCAAAGCAAAGATACAATACAGCTATTACTAAACTACACTTGCACTAACATCATACTACGAAAGGTAGAGCATGCAGTTATGTTGTAAAATGATTTATTTATCATGTAAAAAACAGGTCTGTAATTTTATGGTTGGGACTCATCTGTCAGCACGGACTTTTCTATGCTGCTATCCTTTTCTGTCGCTCAGAACCGTCATATACTAGAGCGAGAAAGTGCGACGGAACGACACGGAACCGGCCATGTTGATACGTTCCGTTGCTCTCAGGAATGTATAGCAGCATGCGAAAGTTCCGTTCTGTCTGTACTGCTGACAGATGAGGCCCAACCCTCATAATACCTTGCCTATGTATCATTTATTTTGAAATGTAGAAAAAACGGTGGAATCACTAATCTGTGTTGGGGACTGTTTTTGATACTGAAGATCCAAAAGCCTTCACTCTAAACATGGCATTTTGGTCTTTAGGTTCTGGTCCGGACTGTCTAGCCCGTAAGGGGTAATACAACTTTTTTAGTAAACCTGATATTTTTCCGCAATATGGAAAGGCGTACTAATTTGTTAGCAACCTTTATGTTTTTACGAAAGACTATATCTATTGGCTAAAGAGTTATCACTGATGTAAGAGTGGTCGCGGTCGCCGCACACGATATGCAATATCATTACGTGTACTGTACAAGTAGCGGCACGAAACTCTAGCGCTGACCGTTATTGCGCAGAAGTCAAAAATGATACTGTACCCATGTGCAGTATCCCTTCTACATTTCACTTAGGGCCTTCTCTAAGATACGCGGGCGCACGCGGCGGGTTCAGTCTATCTCTGTCACAAACGCTACGTGCGACAGAGACAGATGACCCGCGATGGATTCTGCTATCTCTTTCGCATTTAGAGTTTGTGACAGAGATAGACCGAAACCTGACGCGTTCGCTCGCGTAACTTAGCGAAGGCCCTTTGCGCTAAACTTACGTGCCGCTACTTGTAAGTACGTGTAAATAACCCGGTCGGTAAACAAGCTGGAGACATGCTCAGTTGGTTGCTGCAATGGGTGAGCGAGCATGCTCAAACAAATTAACTGATGAACGAAAGAATTATCGGCAGCTTCAAAAAGTATCACCTCGCCGGCGATAGATAGATCGTCGGGATGTACATATATATTTAAAAGTATCCTTTTAGTTAATCCAGTTAAAAGCTACGCCAAATGTAATTCCAATTTTTTAGCATACATACATAAATTCCAAATTTCCAACAAACATACATAAATACAGGGTGACCGGGCGGCTGCACCAACCAGTCAAATTTTTGGAGTATATTCATTCAATCAATGACACTGAACTACTTTCTGTAAAAAAAGTTTTGTCTTCAAGAAAAATTCGTTTGGGCGAGCGCTAATTTGGTTTTTCGTTAATTGTTTTTATGGAAAGTAGTTCAGTGACGACAGGACTTACTGCAATAATTGGGCTGGTGTTTAAAAAGTCAACCTGTGTACATACATATAAATTTTGTAATTTCATTAAAAAAATATATATATATTAGATGAATGAAGAGGTGCCTGTTTATATACTTTACGTTTTACTTACTCAAACACATCATTTGATTTTTATACAAAATATTAAACAAGTGGCTATTTCTTCGGACGAATTAGTGACATAGATGATATAATTAGTATAAATAAATAAATGTATTGACATATCACAAATTACTAACATGTAAATTGGTAAATTCAAACCATTGCTTTATAATGTATATATTTTTTACTAAGTTAGGTATGTGTATTCTACATAAAAAGTGGGTAATAAATATATTTAAGTATACCAAACCAACAAAGTTAGTTTTAATCATTTAAAAATATTATTAAATTTTTAAACACCATGACAGTTACCTGGTGACCGATATTATTGTGTATGCAGAGGACGGACAAGATGTCGTCAATGACAAATATTAGTTAAAAATTAAAAGCATGCAAATCAAGCAAACAGTTTTCTTATGCATATCACAAACAACTAAATAATCTAAAACATCAAGTATAAAATGGATGCAAGCTACCTATGTTACTGCATCACAGCACCAAAGAAAAAACTAAGATGATCATCAATTACTATACTTTTTATTTCAAGTAGCCATCAATAAAATTTGCAGACTATGTTCATTTCAAATAAAAAGCAACAATATATGTTGGTGCTGTAGAATATATTAAATAAATTCAGATCATCTCACACATTTCAGAACTTAAATAAATAGTGCCCCAATACATTAAATAAGCACTAATTTGATAGATCTTCTATTCAAATATGAGTAAGCACAGCAGAACCTTGATGGAAAGACCGAATTTTCATTGTTATATTAAAAAATAAATATAAGTCACAAACTTCTTCTTTTTAGAAGTAGGTTAAAAAGTAAACAGCCACCTTCCAGATAAAGAAAATCTGCTATTTTCAAGCTCATTGAAATTGAAGAATTTAGCTCAAGTCGGTCTGCAAATTCCATTGACGGCTTATTATTGTTTTTTCTTTGGCAGCTATAGCATTACACAAGCAAAAACTAATGTACAAATTGAGACACTTGCGAATATGTCCCTCCAGAAGTTTATGGTGCGCCTCCACTGTGCCCTTTCCTTCTTTCGTTCAGGTGACTGTACACAACACAGCTTTATTAGTTTATGCTCTGTAAAACTGTAAAGTGCTACCACCCAAAATATATAACACATTTTTTTTAAATTATATATATTTATTGCTTTTGTTTATCATGTTGTGATGTTTTTGATAAATTGTTTCATGATAGCATAGACAAGACAATAAGTAAAGGTATTGTGAAATACTACATGGAAAGCAGGAAATTATTGACAAAGTAAATAATTATGAAGTACCTTTAACAAAGTGTGTTTAATTTAGACAATTTATTACTATATGTAAGTTTTAATTTTTCTTTGGTCCTGCGATTGAAAGTATTATAATTTCTTATTAGTTTTTAATAGGGACGCAACGATACGGCTATTACGATACCAATACAAATGACGAATACATCGTAATGGCCAAATACGATAACGAATTACGATACGAATACATTACGATATTTGTTTATACCATTTTAATGATTTTATTGAAAGCTTTGTTGTATGTTATTATTGTACAACTAAGTAAAGTCTTCTTCTTCTTATATTAAAGAGCTGGGCTCTTGTCGGTGGAGTGCTTTCCATGTCTCTCTTCCTTCCGCTAAGTTCTTAACCTCTAACTCTAACTCTTAAGTTAAGAACTAAGTAAAGTAAAAGTATAAAAAGTTATGCATTTTTAATCAATATATTTATTAATTTTATCAATTTTCATCATTAACTTATATTTTAACCTTCCAGGACATAGCTGATTAAATGACGGAACATCTAAATAGTTTGATTCCGAAAACACAACATATTTAAGTTTTTTCCCTTAAGTCGGTTTCTCTAATCACTGTGTATCAGTCCTGCCTGCCTGCTTAAAACTATCAATGCTAAAAGTGACGGATGCGAAGCGTTCAGAAATTGACGCGTTATGCGTTTCGTCTCACCCGAAACAGTAAAAATTTAAAAATTTTGGAGTAAATGTATCGTAAAAATATCGTATCGTAATATTTACGATAACGAATAATCGTAAAGGTTTACGATAATCGCCGATATACGATTATCGTATCGGTATCGTTGCATCCCTAGTTTTTAAGCAAGGGTTTAATAATACAGTTTGAGTGTAATCTTATTATATGCCTCTTTAGTATTTTATTAAAGAAAAAAAAGGTATTTTTCAAGTATTTTTAAGCTTTGCGAGTGAATATGGCTTATGTTAGCAGAAAAACATACCTTAATCCTAGGCATAGTGACGGTGGGCGGCTCTGCGACGGATACATAAATGCAAGCCTCCTTCTCCTTCAGTAGATTTGCCGTATATGGCATATATTCCTCCGTTACAAAGTCATACCTCAGGCCGTCTATGACCATTAATATGACTGAGTTCTCTCCGGAGTTGTATACTTCATGCCCATCAATACTGAAAAGAAAAATATAAGCATACCTTATATGACACAAAAAATATAAAACAAAATTGTACCATAGTTTTTACTTTAAACTATTATTGAATTAGGATCATCATCAGGTCTTTTTAGTCTCCACTGCAAGAGCACGACCCTCTATGTACTACTAGAGCCATACTTGGCCAGAGCTGCCAGAGCATTTTGGCCTACACTCTCCTCGCTGGCCAGACAGGTTGTAGAGGCCTCATTGATGTTTATAAGCTTTGTTTTACTTGTAGTTTTTTTCTAAGTCACCTTTTACGACTTTCACGAAAATATTCTACTCTGCCGGAAACCACACAGCTTAGGATAAGTGGTGACAATATAATAACTAGGAACTATCAAACAATCTTTAAAAATAGCTAAATCTCTAATTACACAAGACTTCATCTACAAGATAAAAAGCAATAGGTGACTCACCTGATACCGCCAATAAAGTTAGGTAGATCATCAATATGAGCCAAATTTCCTGAATGATATTTTAATGGGAAAAATCCATACAGGTATAGTAAAAGAGCTCCGAGGCCTATAAATAGCAGCCAAAGGCTAGTCCATCTGTACTGAAGCCAGGACTGCATGGTAATCAAGCGATAACTAATAAAATCGTGCATAGATGCTGCCGGTAGAGGCCAGACAGGAAACACCTGTTTTCCTTGACTATTACAGCGGTTGAAGTAAGTATCGCCGGTTCCCGTCAGTCGAATCCATGTTTTGCAATCTAATTAGACTGATTCCGTTCGTTAGTGGTAATTTCTTTAGTGTGTATTGATGAATTAAAAGTACTTGCAAGTTGTAAACACAAGAACTTAAATTTAGATTTTTTGTAAGTAAACTATTATTAATTGCTCGGAGTTCAGTTTAGGGGTAGTTTAGACAAACTGAGTTTTTAAGTTAATGTCTAATTTAATCGGATTTATAGAAACACGAACACAAATCGGCAATATTTCAAAGAGAGCTTAGAGAGCGTTCCGCATCCGCAATGCCGCTATTCAATGACTGACACTGACACTAACTTTGACATTGACAAATAGGCTAATGACAGCGGTTGTAGAGTTCTATTTATATGGCAAACACTCAATATAAATACAGCCAAGATTGGATTGATACAATGTTGTTTACCCCTGATGCATAAAGAGGGGTATTTATAAGTTTGAAGGTGTCTGTCTCTTAAACGAATGGATTTCAATCCAGCTTTATTTAATCGAAAGCCATATATGTCTGTGTAGCATAGCAGTGGCGTTGGGTGAGAATTTGGACTAGTACAGCGATATAATAAGCCGTTCCATGTCCGGCTTATTTTTATTAACTTTGTGTGAATAATATGTATCTGAGCGTGTTTATGCATTTATCATTGTGAGAGTATTTCAATAACCAGAGGGAATTTTCGTATTTTGAATATGTGGGTGCGTGCAATCCAGTCATACTGCTAGTTTACGGCTTATGAAAATAGTAAGTGCGCCGATATACAAAGGTTATAATTGTTATTAGTAATAAATGCATATATGTTAGAAGCCCCAAAGGGAACTCGATGTGAATCGGCTTCTAAGGAGGCTCCGCCACTGCTGTGTAGTAGAGATAGTTTTTAGAATTTGGCCAACGAAAGCTCTTCCTGAAAATAAATCGGCTAATCTCATTCAAAATGAGCGATCTAGAGCAGCTTGCATCCAGCGCCTTCCAGCGACCTTGGCCAGGTCGTCAGAGCACCTTATGGGTGGATGTCCTACGCTTCGCTTGCTAGTACGTAAGTGGTCTGGTCGCCATTCGAGAACCTTTTTGCCCCATCGCCCATTGGTTCGTCGCGCCATGTGTCCCACCCGCTGTCATTTCTACAAGTTAATCCGCTGGGCTATGTCAGCGATTATATTATAGTTCTTCTACGAATGTTTAATAACATATATTAAAAACGGATTGAAATAAATATTTAAGTAAGACTCCCATACAACAAACGTGATTTTTTATAGCTACTAAATGCTCAGAACATGACGATTAACTACGTAGCTACTCCTACAGCGAGTGACGTGTATAATGCAGTCTTTGTCAGACACTCTTACGTATCAGTCAGATATATATAAATAATCACGCAGATATTTGTTCTCGAACACACCTACAGTTGTTTATGGGCAAATAATTTTGCGTTCAGTGCCTATTTCAGCGAGATCATCGTTGTTGTGGCTATCATTTTGGATAATATCTGGACAAAGGAGTTTATGCTATATACCATACCTACTTCTTTATCTATATGATAATATGATCAAGATCAGTATCTAAAAAATAGAAAAAAACCTTAATAACAGCAACCACATTCTGAAGTAGAAAAAGAAATTATAGCAGATAACGTAGCACGACAGTTGACCGATAGTGTTGTTTTATTTCAATGTCAAACCAAATTAGAGCATGCACATAGCTCCGTAACTAACAACTAATTTTTATAGTATAGGTCTAGATTTGATTAGACGCCTTATAGGTAGACAACTTAGAGAGAGAGAGAGAGAGCAAGTGTAACAATGACGACTCTACCTACATGAAAGTTAGAGAAGTAAAGGTTTTAGAAGACTACAGCCCTTTTTGGAAATCCTTGGGGAGGTTTATCTATATCTAGCAGTGGGCTTCCATGACTAGTATAAGAGAGGTCAGAGCAACGACAATATTCTTGGAAAGATACATAAACGAGTTTGTAGTAAATGTGCAGTCCATGCTGAAATGGTGGTACCAGAGATAAGGGACTTCATATCTCTAGGTGGTACTTACCTACTTAGAGGTTACCTACTCGGTTATTGTTTTATTTATTGTTCAGTGTCAGGAACAGTGGCGGATTTACACATTTGCCGCCATTAGGCGAATTATATTTTGCCCCTTACCATCCTTTTTCAGTTCCTTCATGTGCAGCTTTTTCTGTGGCGAAGAATTAGTACGTATCAATCCGACGCCCTGATTACTTAAAATAAAACCTGAGAACGCTTGATTATGCCGGCCCTATTCAGGGTAGCGGTGTAGCGCGGAAGGAGGGGGGTTGTAAATATTTGATATGCCGCCCCCTAAAATGTGCCGCCCTAGGCTCCAGCCTACTCAGCCTGCTAGTAAATCCGCCACTGGTCAGGAAACGCGGGCATGTCAAACTATCTACAAGTAGGCTGAACTACACATACCATAGATAAATATAAAACACATACTAACAACTTTCCCCAAGAAACACGTATCGAATTATAAAAAGTAATTTTTGGATTCCCGTACAAGTTGACCGATCAGCTGATCCGAGTTAGTACGGTGTGTAATTTTTTTTTCATATCATGATATAATGTGCCGTGGGGAAACTCGTTCAATATCACGGACTGAATTCACCCTTAAAATAGTTTTAGTATATTTTGTTAGACCTTATACATATACACAAGTATAAGTATATTATGCGCAAATAGGGCGCATTAGGA
This sequence comes from Acrobasis consociella, assembly GCA_963555685.1. Classification (NCBI taxonomy): domain Eukaryota; kingdom Metazoa; phylum Arthropoda; class Insecta; order Lepidoptera; family Pyralidae; genus Acrobasis; species Acrobasis consociella. The sequence continues at coordinate 11,414,632 of OY743122.1, forward strand.
ACCCACAAGCCCAATAGAAATAAATAAAATTAAATCTGGGGCTCGGGAGTCAAAACGATTAAGTAGGATATTCCATGACATAAGTAGTGTAGATACCTACCGGTATCCTTTTTACGCTTCTGTTGGTCTTTTCCTCCTGCTTCACCAATTTGAAAATTTTCCTGATGTTATTTTCACTTATCACTAACATCTGGAGACACTACAGTCTGCAAGTTCAAGGTATGTTCCCGTTGACTCAGCTGAGTGTGGGCAGCTGAAAATTCTATTTAAATCTCTCTGGTGTTCCGTGGTCATCATAGCTTCGGCAGAGCAGCGCGCGCCTGCAACGAAATAACAAACGCTAAGGTAAATCATTTTTAAACTGCGTATTATTAAATTTAAAGCCAGTGTTATTTAAAAAAAATGTGACGTGTCAAGAGTGTTCAAAATATTTCAGTGAATAAAGTCGGCAATGTAGTTTGTGAATATGGCGGGAAAAGTTTTAACTTTTTAAGTAGGTATTTTAAATAAGCTATAAGTACAGTTTTAATGGAGTTCATGATGTATTGCCTTTTTTTTGGGTTTATATTCTTCTAATTAGCCGGTACCCAATTATAGCAAGTATTTGCTAAGCTAAAAAGTTACAATTTATTTGTTTACATTTTCATAATAAACCGGTCAAGGCGAGTTGGATTAGTACATACAAGTTCCGTACCACCGTACAATGTTTTTAAGTATATATTCAATACCTACCATTATGAAGATAGAGTTAAAAACGCTGAAAATAACACTTTTTTTTTGTATCACAACCACTTTAATTTTTAAATTTTCTAATTTATTGTTATTGGCATTCTAATGTTAATAAAGGTATGGTAATGAGTACTAATCGGTGAAAATTTCAAGTGTCTAGCTATTACGCTTAAATAGATAGTCCTGTGACATACAGACAAACAGACAGCGGAGTCTCAGTAATAGGGTTCCGTTGGCTCCCTTAGGGTACAGAACCTTACAAACTGATTGACCGGATGATTTGTATGGAAATTCAATTTTTTTTTAGTAGCACCATATTAAGGACGTGTGGACATGTCTTCAAGAATTACTGGCCGTTCTAGAACATTAAAACTTATAAAGGAGAAATCTCCAAAATTAATATTCTTCAAAAATTTTGCGTTCTACTACTAGATCTAGATCACCTAAATGTATTTTAAAATACGAAAAAAACAATTTTTCATGGTAACGATATCACGTGACTACTGCGATTTGTATGAGAACCTAAAATTTTGTTTTGTATTTCGGTATACATTTATTGGAAAAAGTTATTCAAAATTATGGACTAAATCACTCCTTAAAATATTTGTACCTAATAAAAAACGACATTGTATATCGGTTGAGTAACATAGGTTAAATTAAATTTTAATATAATATGATCATCAAAATATTTACTATCCGTGCGCTATATGCATCATAACATAACACACAAACATCAAAATAACACTGTAAAAATACAATCTGACTCAACAGTAGCGTTGGTCCGCAAACATCCTAATTTTAGAGTCATCTCTACATTATAATCGATGTCGCGTTTGAAATTCAGTTCACTTTGAGTTGCATCACTGCTAAAATAGTTTCCAGGTGATTCACGCGTGGAATCGTTCCAAGCGATATTTCGTGTATGCCCATTTTATTGTTTATAGTTCGTGTAAAGTTGCACTTCCACCGGGAGTAGCTATACAAACTATTTCATTATCATCATCATCAGGTCTTTTTTATCTCCACTACAGGAGAATGACCCTCTCTGTACAACTAGAGCCATATTTGGCCAGAGCAGAGGATTTGACCAACACTGTCCTCGCTCCTCTCTCTCTTCAAAAGATTAAATGAGTGAGAGAATGAGAATGAGAAAGAGATAAAATTAATATGAGTATTACATACAGAACGGGATCTCCTAAGGTCCTGAACTATATGCGTCCCCGTGCCCCGTCTTTGCACCTCTGTCCGTTCTCGCTTTGTGGAGGGTGTTGAGCGATCGGCTGCGGACGCCTGGCCGCCTCGTCAAGGCGAGAACATGGGAGATAGGTGCAGGCACGAGGAACGGGGACCCATATTGCGCGCGGGATCTCAGGAGATTCCGATCTGTATATAGGTTATACTTATATTCATTCTGTGCTATTTATAGCATTAAAAAGCGAAAGCGATTGATCGTCACTGGGTTGTCAATCAGCTAAAACAAATCTTGTACACAACAATTGTATAATAAATTAGCAAATGTACACAATGAATAGACAATCACTCCGATCATGGTATAATAAAATAAGGTATTCTCTTTCCGTGACAGCTGATGACGTAGGAAGAACTTGACTACGTCATCAGTGTAATATGTTGCCTCTGTGTGAAATTGAATTACCCGAGCGTAATGCATTTTTGAACTTTATATACCAATTTCAAATTAATAATCCATTTTATCAATTTATAAAATTTTGAATTGATGAATGACGCGAGAATCGCGAGATTCTTAATAGCTAAGTTACTTAACATTTTATTTAATATTCATGAACTAATTGAGAAAGTCCTTAAATTTACTGAAAAGAACAATCAGTGGCAACACTTTCGTGACGTAGTCAAGTTCGTTCTCGGAAAGAGAATACCTTATTTTATTATACCATGACTCCGATCACTCGACTTGCTAGTTAAAGTTTCTTAGTAACGCACATATAAGCCGTTGGCCGCTGGCATCATTGTAGCTATGTCAGATGCCTTTAGTCAGCCTGAAAAATCTGACACCAGACAGTGTTGGCCACTTACACTAACGAAAAACAAACCGAGTCTATTATAAGGAAAGTTATTAAAATAAATAACGTATTTAATGTGAATTTAATAACATAGGCAGGAGTAGAGATAATGTCTACATATCTATTTATGGTGATGTTAGTTTGTAAAAGACTTTGTCGAATGTATAGCTATTAGCTTCTAGTGGAGTTAAGCCGTAATTCCACCGAAAATATCCAGTTCAAATTTAGCCGTTTTCCCGAGGTGCAGAGTTGTAGACAATGATGTTGATTTATCTCCAGCCCACGTCTATGACGTACAGAGCCTCGTTTTGCGCAGTTTATTACAAGTTACGATGCGAGACGTTTCTATTGGTTTCTATAGAAATGTTAACGAACAAAAGATTCTTAGGTATCTGTAGCTGAAATGAGTAACTGAAGGAATCTATAACTGGTTTGTTCGCTTTTGGTGGCGTTAGTTTGCTGTCTGAATGCACCTGATATAGTATGAGCATGATGACACCTTTTCCTGTAGCCTGCTAGGAAACTGTTCAGAATGATCCTTCAGTTTGGCAACAAAATAGGTCCTGTAGCCTTCTGGAAAACTGTTCAGAATGATCCTTCAGTTTGGCAACAAAATAGGTTGTGGCCTGCTGGGAAACTGTTCAGAATGACCCTTCAGTATGGCAACAAAATAGGTTCCGTGGCCTGCTGGAAAACTGTTCCGAATTACCCTTCAGTTTGGCGACAAAATAGGTTCTGTAGCCTGCTGGGAAACTGTTCAAAATAACCCTCCAGTTTGGCAACCAAACTGAAGGGTAGTTTGGCAACAAAATAAGTTAAATAAAAATGTACCATCGAATTAGGTCCACAAAATAATTGTAAGTTTAAAAACTGTGCAATAAAGTTCACTGTGCAATAAAATAACCAACCAAGCGCAAGTCAGACTCGCGCACGAAGGGTTCCGTACCATTATCCATAAAAAAAAAATTTTGTTGTTGTTGTTGTACGGGAGCGATTCTATTTTTGTTTTTATAGCGGCAACAGAAATACATCAACTGTGAAAATTTCAACTGTATAGCTATCACGATTCATGAGATACAGCCTGGTGACAGACAGACAGACAGACAGACGGACAGACAGACGGACAGACAGACGAACAGACAGACCGACAGACAGAAGGACAGACAGACGTACAGAAAGACGGACAGACAGACGGACTGACAGATGGACAGACAAAAGGACAGACAGACGTACAGAAAGACGGACAGACAGAAGGACAGACAGACGGACAGATAGACGGACAGACAGACGGACAGACAGACAGACAGACAGACGGCCAGACAGACAGACAGACAAACCGAAGGACAGGTAGACGGACAGCGAAGTCTTAGTAATAGGCTCCCATTCATACCCTTTAGGTACGGAACACTAAAAAGAAATAACTAATCAATAAACATACCTATCTGTTTTCATTTTCAGATGTCGGTAGTACCAATGATGTTCCGAGACTGGTGGGACGACTGGGACAGGCCTTCGCGGCTACTGGATCAGCACTTCGGCATGGGTCTCCGCCGAGATGACCTCCTAAACTACATCTCTACTATGCCCACAACCTCCCTTAGGAACTCCTACTTCAGACCCTGGAGAACCAGCCTCGCAAGGCAGGAGTCTGCATCAACGATCAATCTGACCAAGGAAAAGTTTGAAGTAAGTATTTTGAATCAATTTACACTATCATGTCTTCACGTACAAAATACCTCAGTGTCTCAAGACTAAAGTCTACAATGTGTCACCAGTGATGAACTATGGCTCTGAAACTTGGTCCCTTGCTATGGGTCTCATAAGAAGGCTCAAGGTCGTGCAACGCGCTATGGAGAGGGCTATACTCGTATTCTCTACGTGATCGAATCAGAATTGATAAAATTCGTAGAACAAAAGTCACTGACAATTATCGGATTATCTCGTTGAAGTGGCAACGGGCGGGACCCATAGCGCGATGAACCTATGGCCGCGGTGGGGCAAAAAAGTTAAGCGTAGTATTGTACCCACAAGGTTGTCTGACGACCGGACCAAGGTCACTGGATGCAGGCCGCTTTAATCCTTGGGAGAGGCATAATGTCCAGTAGTGGACGTTATGCGGCTGAAATTATGTTGATTATGACACTATCATGTCTTTATACCAATATGCGGGGTAGATTGAGCATAGGGCCGTTGGGTTTAAAAGCCACTTTTAGCGTGATGTTCGTGAATGCCGCATAAAATCCATTCCCTTGATCGGATTTTACGAGCTGCGCGGGAAGAGAAGTAGCTTGCATGTGCAGTTTGGATGCGGCGGTATTTACCCTCCTTTTCAGCATTTTTGTGTAATAGAACTCTAAAGACATTGTAACTCAAAATTTCCATTAAAACTTCCAGGTTATCCTTGACGTACAACAATTTGCACCCGAAGAACTAGTAGTCAAAGCCGGGAACAACTCCATCTTAGTCGAAGGCAAGCACGAAGAAAAGCAGGACGAGCACGGCTTCATCTCCCGGCAGTTCACACGCCGCTACATCCTCCCCTCCGGATACGATGTCAATGACCTCGTCAGCACATTATCTTCAGATGGTGTTTTAACAATTTCTGCACCAAAAAGGCCTCCACCTAACTCTGGAGAGCGTATCGTCCCAATAACTAAGACCGGGCCAGCAAAACAGCCAGAACCAATAAAGGTTTCAGAACAGCCCCGGGAACAGACCGTGCCCATTGTCACATCCCCCTAACTACCGACGAACGACCGAATCATAAATAGCATTTATTTTTAAGCCGTTGTTGGCCAATAACGACACAATATTCGAATGAACGAATAAGGTTTTCAGAGAAATGCAACGTTAATTTAAGAATCAATTAAATGTTTTTTTTTTCTATTACTTTCTTTTATTGTTAGCCCAACTTTTTTATTTTTGGCTAAATTTCATGATGATGGTACGATTGTGATAATACTTATTGGGTAAGGTCCAACCACTGAAGCAGTTTGAAACAATATTAGACTATGTACACATCTAACACCGCCAGGTCTAGTATACCTAGCAGGTCAAACGAAACGTAATCTGCCATATCATCACCAAATAGCAAATTAGCTGAATGGTTTATCAACTGTCCTGTCAAAATTTAGAAAAGTAGATTGTTACGTCACACCATTGCTAAAGTACTTATGTTACAAAATATTAGTACTTAGTTAAAGCAAGCTAGAGAACTGAATTCGACCCCTAACTTTGTTAAGCGGTTTGCTAACCTGTTTGTAAGTTTTAAACCTTTTTTTTTGTTATTAGTATTACGGGACTTACCGCGAATAATATAGTTTTTTTTCCAGAAAGGATTTTTGAAATGTCTGGCAAAAAAATGAACTAATAGCAGAAATTGTGACCGCGAAACTTAAAAATATTTTTTTTGTCGCCAATGGCTTAGTTTTGTCTATTTTTAATTGGATGTGGACGCAATGTGTGGTTATTTAAACAGCCAACAGCCCTCTCAACACAAAGCAGGTGACACGCATTACCAAGAAACACTTAAACGTGTCTCTATGCAAAAACCGCGAGTGCACATTAATGTTAGCAAATGCAAGTAACACCACAGAGCAATAGACCAGTGAACAACATGGTTTGTGTACTTTTCCACATATATGTATATATCTTATCGTTTATAAGATAAGAGAAAACAAAACCAACCATGATTTATTTATTTAACTTCATTACAATATACATGTAAATGCGGACTTAGGCCAGGGGCCTTTTCTACCAGTCAACCAACAGGTCATGCTGAGAAAGTAATCTTGTTTTTTCTAATAAATTTGTTATTTAAATTAAAATGTAAATTAAAATAAATTTGTAACTTTTAATTTACATAAATGTAAAATGTTTTAAAGGCCCGTTCCTTCAAAGAGTCAAACTGAACATATCTCTATAAAATCAATATATTATGTGGCATCGGGTTGTACCCATAACTTTAAAAAGGGTTACCTAATCAACTTTTTAAATGCAGAAATACCTAGTTATTTATTTAACTAGCTTATATCAAATAGCTAGAGGTTTTGTCAAACAGCGGATTATACAATCCAACTGCGAAAGATACATATCGGAACTGTTTCTATTCTTCATACAATACCTATTCACAAATAATATTAATTCTTTAATATTAAAATTACAACATATTTCCAATTATAATTTACATTACGTGTAGTGCATTAAAATTTAATTTATTTTTAAAGAAAAGCTATCGATACCAGCACTTCGCAACGACCACTGTTGAGAAGATACGCCGAAAGAAATACATTTTCACATATTATTGGTCGCCTACTCGCCAGAAGGACTTTGTCATACTATTTTTGTCTTTTTTTATAGTATAATGTTGATAAATTATAACATGTAAGTTTGCGAACGAGTTAACAAACATGAATTACGTAACAAAAAATATTAAGTAGTCAAAAAAGCAAAGCCGAGCGCCTGTTCAAATGTAGCAAGATATGGTATTTTACCAAATACTATTATTTAGGTACGTTATAACTTCAATGACAGAGGGAGGTGTGAGTGGGACTCGTAATTTAATGTTCCCTCTTCAATAATATCGTTAATTTATCATTGTGCCCTAGGGTTGGGGCGCATGCCGACACTCTTGTTAGAAATTCTCGTTTGAAATTGATTATTTTTAGTTTATACAAGTTTGCTTAGGTTTGTTTATTTCCTAATTTATCTTATTTCTTTTAAAATTACGCCAAAACAGTGCCTAAGTACAGACAGTTTTTGATTTTAGAAAACTTATCAAAATTCATTATCAAAGCAACCTTTTTTAACCATTTAACCTCAGATTATGTAAGTGCATAATCTAACAGAAAAAAGAAAACCAGTGCGAAAATGTTGGTACACGTTTTGTTTTTACAGTAAAGTTTTTCTTTTTTCTTTCTTTCTTTCAAAGTCACGTGAAAGTCACATCATCTACAGTGGCGGCAAAAATTTACGCCAAACACAGATTGGTTGGATTGGATGCAGCGACATCTGCATATCGTGGCCGGTTTAAAAAAAGAAATATACGAAAAGATCCATACCTACATACTCTCACGCCATCTAAACGCGCTCATGCTTACTATTTCATATGTTTCTAGCATGATACTTATAATTAGAGCTTCATGCGATTGTATAAACTTATCTATGCTGGAATATATATAAGCTTTCAAAAATAATATAAAGGTGAATATGAATTTTCTCATCCTTTTCCCTGGAGGACATAGAGATATATTAAGCCGGGTTCTAGCCTTTGAACCGGCCCATCTCCTTTAGAAAGTGAAGTAGGTACAGGTACTTTTACCTACTCTTATGATAATACGACTTTACTTTCGTTTCAGGTATTCCAGGAATTTTGCTCCTGGCATTTGTGATTCCATGATGGCACTTTAGTAAGGCACAGTTTACCTGTACATATTAGTAAGGATAATTGACGACCTCCGTGGCGTAGTGGTCACCATGCTGGTCCGCCAGCTAGAGGTCCCGGGTTCGATCCCCGGTCAGGGCAAGTTGGAAAATGGCCTTTTTCAAATTGTCCTGGGTCTTAGATGTTTATCTATATATGTATTTGTTTAGTATTGTTGAGTTAGTATCCCATAACACAAGTCTCGAACTTACTTTGGGGCTAGCTCAATCAGTGTTATTTGTCCCCTATATATATTTATTTTATTATTTATAATATAATACAAGTATTAAGTATAATACAAGTATCTTTGATATTACATACAATATTATCACGTCTTTATCCCGTATCCCCATTTTTATTTAATGGGGCAGACAGAGCATTTTGGGTCTTGGGGGTCTAAGCAGATAGAACCTAGGGCTGCAAGACTCAAGTGCCACTTTTAGCTCAATGTGGACAAGGAAGTGGATGAATGAATTAAAATAGTGATGGGTTATTAACCGCATCGCCTATTAACATGATTCGAATTTTCGCCCATTACCTCGATAGGCTCTTAGAATCTGCACCGGAAGAGAAGCAGCCGGTACAATCTAAGGTTTTTATTATCTTCAAGACCAGCATGAAAGTAGCTTACCTATAGTTGTGTGATTTAAGATCTTCAGGCTTAAAGTGGCCTTTGAGTCTGCGACCTTGGGCTCTACCTGCCTGCAAGATCTAAAATGCTCTGTCTTCCCTATATGGATAAAGACGCGATAGTGTATGTATATGTGAGATTAAGGATTATCACCAGTGTTGACATTTAAAATATTTACAGAACATATTTATATACAGAAAAGAGGATAAGAGGTGTAATTTTTTCTTTTTTTATGGTTATACTCCAAAGTAAAGACCTACGTCCCGTACCTATAGTACAGTCAACGAATTATTGTGGATGAAAAAGTCGAAAGCCGAAATTTTGACTCGGCAATTTTGTTAGGACTAGTTAGGACATAAACATGCTAAAAGTCCTTACCCCTCCGAGGTGAGCCCGCGGGGGGAGGGCACAAAGAAGGTCCCGTTTTTTGGTTTTTTGCTTACATCTCGAAAACGGTGCATTGTACGAAATTTTGTTGTTCTACATTATCAAAGCTGATAAAATTTTCTACAACTATAGCTTTCACTTTTTTATTTATCTCCAATCGTTGCCTAGCTATGAGCTTCGAAAAATGGCCGATTTTCAAAAATGTGTTAAATTTTCGGTAGCACATTGTAACAATACGAATTTACGAAAATAATTTTTTTTTGCTCACCCACTATTAAAAACACCCACAAACTATTAAAAAATAACATTGCTAGAAGTATCTTCACACAGCAAAGGCAAAAACAGTTTACTTTTAAACTGGCTTAAACTCCCAATAATATCTATCAAGATGGTTCGGGCTTATGCTGTTACTTACCATCAGGTCCAGACTTGGCTTGGAGACCTTTTTCCTGAACTATGGGGATAGAAACGGAATGAAAGGCATGCATTGGACATGGGCTTGGCGTGCGGTTTTCGTCCGAACACGCCCAGAGTGTAAAACACATTTAAAAAAATTGAAAATTTTTCGAACGTCATAGCTAGGTATATATTGGAGATAGATAAAAAGTTTGAAAGCCAAAGTTGTAGACAATTTTATCTGCTTTGATAATGTAGAACAACAAAATTTCGTACAATGCACCGTTTACGAGATGTAAGCAAAAAACCAAAAAACGGGACCTTCTTTGTGCCCTCTCCCTTGCGGGCTCACCTCGGAGGGGTAAGGACTTTTAGTATGTTTATGTCCTAACTAGTCCTACCAAAGTTGCCGAATCAAAATTTCTGCTTTTGACTTTTTCATCCACATGCCCTTTTTGAGCACTCATTGACCGAACTACTATTGTAAAGTCAGTAATTTAAAAAACATAGGATCATAAAAGAGATGTTTATATTCTTATTTCCTACGATTTTTATTATCTAGCTTTAACCAGGCAATAAATAGCATTAGTTAACACAATACTTAATATCGCCAACATTCACCGCAGCTAAACTTAGTACGGACTAAGTTGTGGTAGGAATTTCTGCCTCCTTCTTAATGAGTCCAGGACGTAAACAACAAGATCTACAATCTTGAGGAACGTTTAAAAACCGCAAAATGATAAAGTGTCTTAGCAATCTTAAGTGCAAGGAATGCATTTGGGAAAGAATGGCAATTTATTTAAAGTTTATGTTAACAAAAACGCTGTTGCAGAGTGTAAAATCCTACTAGGTCCAAGATTCTTATTCTCTCAGGGTATGCAACACGAGAGACTTTCATTATTTTTTTCCTTTCATAAGGTTTTGAAATAACAGTGTTTATTGAAACTTTTTAAATCACATTAAAGAAGAGAAGCTGCGCAGCTTCAGAGCCAGGGGTTTTCCGAATTCAAGCTTTCAGCAAGCTTTATATAGTTTCGTCATGTCTGTCTCTCTGTCTGCGGTTCTACTGAAAGATTATATAAGTCATGCTGGAAAAGTGGTGGAATACTACTTACATGTATGTATACTACTCTAGATCGGTCATTTTGGAAATCTTTGGGAGAGGCCTATGTCCAGCAGTGGACGTTATGTGGCTGAAATGATGATTTTTTGTATGGGAGCAACAAAATATATTTTTAAGTAGGAGTAAATTTTTCGATTTGGGGATCGGTTTCTGAAATATTCGGTTTTATTTTAAAAAAAATGTAGCAATGTGTAGCCCCTACCCTCTATCTACTAAACGGTTGTATATGGGCACGTGAAAAAAATCACGGCCATAGTTTATATAACGAAGTTTAAATCGGAGCTAAGTAGGATTTACAAATTAAAGAATGGTAGGTGGCAAACTTATAAAATCTGCTTGAAAACGTAAAATTTCATACAAATACAATTTTCTAGAACTTTTTAATCCTGTGAACTCAAAGTCAGCATTTGCAAATCTATACTGCGCGTGGCCCAACACGTACTTGGTCCGTTTTTGGGTATATAGTGGTAGTGTAGCACGAGATGTTTGTATCAAGTCGGTTAGTAGTGTCATACGACATCTACAGAAGGAGCTGGAGTGGTGCTTTTCTAAGTCTGAAGCCTCACAGCTTATATGTCATTTATCAAGACGACCTCCGTGGTGTAGTGGTAACCATGCTAGTCCGCCACCAAAGAGGTCCCGGGTTCGATCCCCGGTCAGGGCAAGTTGCAAAATGGCCTTTTTTGAATTGTCCTGGGCCTTAGATGTTTAACTGTATATATAGTATTTACTATAAAATATAGTATTGTTAAGTTAGTATCCCATAACACAAGTCTCGAACTTTCTTTGGGGCTAGCTCAATCTGTGTAATCGGTCCCTATTTATTTATTTATCAAGGTCTATAACCTCATTAGCAATTTATTATGATTAGACATTCGGAGTAAAGAGCACTGAAATGAACAAACAATAAAAACGCTCCGCCGCTATAAGTTCAGACAACAGCAATTAATACGGACGGCAGATCAATCGCTTGTCGAACGTTGCTAGCGCTGGCGGGGGTCCAAGGGAAAGAAGAGTGGTTGAGAGAGAGTTGCTTTGTGGCTACATTACTATTAAGAATCCTTTTTCTATGTTAAGAAAAACGTTTTCTCTTTTTGTATGGGAAAGAAGAAAGTGGTGGAGTGAGAGTTGCTTTGTGGCTTCATCACTATTAAGAATCCTTTTTCTATGTTAAAAAAAACTTTTTCTCTTTTTGTGTGGGAAAGAAGAAAGTGGTTGAGTGAGAGTTGCTATGGTGGTTAAATCACTATTTTGATTCCTTTTTCTATGCATCGTAAGAAAAAATCTCTTTTTGTGTGGACGAGTGCGCGATATACTTCCCATAGCGCGGTTTCGTTTATATAAAAAGAAAAAACGTTTTCCTTAAGATTCTGCTCCTAAATACTCTGACTGATCCCAATGATTGATATAATTAAAAAATGTGTAAGGTTTAACAAAATATACTTAAGATATTTTAAGGGTGAATTCAGTCCATGATTCTGAACTACTTTCCCCAAGGAACATATGTCGAAATATAAAAAATAATTTTTAGCTTTCTATACAAACTCGCATCAACTGATCGGTCAACTTGTATAGGAGGCTTAAACTTAGTTTTTTTATTGTGTTAATGATATAGGTACTTAAATCATTGAGATCAGATAACAATTAGGAGTAGAAAAACGTTTTCTTCATCTGTTATTTTTGTAAGGACCGTGGATTTCCGTGAAAGTCGTAGAAGGCGACTTAGGAAATACGCTAAACAAAGGTTATCAACATCAATGAGGCTTCTCCAACCCGTCTGGCCAGCGTGGAGAGTGTAGGCCAAGTCCTCTACCTACTCTGACCAAGTATGGCTCTAGTAGTACAGAGAGGGTCGTGCTCCTGTAGTGGAGACTAAAAAGTTTTTCGGACAAATTATCACGAATCACCTGTGACAAAAAATTGTTTATTAAACAGTAATATGTCAAAATGTCACGATAAGGCGGCATATTTGTAGATTTTCCACCGTGACAAAGACAGTGATATTCTTTAATATCCTGCCTGTCACCTGTCATGTCACATTTATTAAATAGGCTCGGAAGAAATTGCAGTTGCGATAAGGCCGCCTATTGACATCTGTTTTATCTATTACTAGCTGTGCCAAGCGGTCTTACCCGCGCCGCGCTTAAAGTAGTCTATGTGTTAATCCAAGTTTTCAGCTTCCTTCTTACCAAATTTTATCAAATTGGGCCAGCTGTTTGCGCGTGAAGAAATAATATTATCAACATTATGTTTTAGTGCAATGAAGTAAAACTTACTAAAAATGGCCATCAATGACACAGCCTAAAGTAACACATCAAAAAAACATTCGGTGGCTCCATTATTCTAGATCAACTAAAGTTAGGGATTTTTGACCTATAAAAACTCCAAATAATATATGGCTACAAAATGAGCTACGACAGTGCTACGCCGCGCTGTCTACTAATGCTACGAGTCTGTAGCACATAAGCGTTACGATTACGACCTACGACATCCCGCTGCTAGGCATATTATGTCTGGTATTTCGGCATATACATACACGTGGTTAAATAAGTAGGTTAGTCACTAACTATACAGATTTTTTTATGAATATGGCGGTTAGTTACTGAACGTTTAAGTATTACTCATTGAAAAGAAGCTGCGACGGAGTGAGTGTAAGTACTTATTTACCAAAATATTTTGGCAAATATTTGATGAATATGTAAAGTAGATACTAAAATATTTACTTACTTCCTCTCGTACTCATGTATGTGTGACCGACACTTTATCAGATTTTAAAGCTACCTAAAGGGAATTAAAATGTCACAAAATAATGTCACTTGTCATGTTCATATCCATTTTCAATGTGGTTTTAAATTTATTATTGCAGAAAAACTAATATTAAAAGGGCTGTTTGACTCGAAGAAACTATGAATTCATTAGTCTTTATTTTATACAATTCCATAGAAAATGACTGTTTTGACGTTTCGTTAAAAGTATCTGATTTGACTTGTTGGAAAATAGCAAATTGAAATGGATCAACACTTGTCATCTAATAATGTCTTTCCTATGATGTTATCGTAAGAGCCTAACGAATTAGACACCAAGAAACTATGACGTCATTAGTGTTTATTTTTATTTCATACAAATCCCATAAAAAATGTTGGTTTTGACGTTGTGAGAAAAGTATGTTGGAAACTTCCTTATTGTAGATAACAGAGAACAGGCAGCCTGGTCCTTATGTAGGTATTTTATACAGAAGATTTAAGTGTAGTGATTATGGGCAAATTGTCCCTTTATTCGGACAGGCCTTCAGTCCAGCAGTAGACTGATATAGGCTTAGCAAAAGAGAAATGAAATAAGTTAAACTATAAATACCTCCAAAACAGCTCGCTTGATCTCCGCCCTTGCGCCAGCGCCGCAGTAATCGCTCCGGGCTGATTGATGAACCGCCCCCCTCTCCCCCGCCAGTGGACTCCGTTTAGACTTGAGTGATCCATGGCTATGAGATCTATTACCCAGACAATATTACCACACTGCTCGCTAAACTCAGCATTTTTACCCTTTGTTTTAATTGCGGACTATAGGAGCTTCGCATGGGTTTGCGTACGTTGGGGATCTCTTCGAACATCATATTTACCAATTTCGGTATACAGGTTGAATTTCTAATCTACAGCCAGCATTTTTATTTGTAAATTCAAATTCAGATCAAGATATTAAACTGCCTAATATGTTATAAAATCGGTAAAAGCTTTACGTCCTCAAAAATCAGTTTGGCTGTAGGCTGATTTGTATAGGAAGTCGATTTTTTGACATTCGTAATTATTGCTTTGGAAAGTAGTCAAGTATTACGGACTGAAATTGCTCCAAAAATCTGGTTGGTGATTAAAACAAATCCTGAAATAGTGCTTTCTATTTAATGATAAGAAAAAAAACCTCCTACAATAAATACTAAGCGCGAGCTCTGCTCCAGTCAAACTTGTTTATATAATTTTTTTTATGTATTACATTTACCTACAACTTAAACTTTACTTGGGTACTTGACAATACATACATACATACTATCACGTCTTTATCCCTAATGGGGCAGACAGAGCATTTTGGGTCTTGCGGTTCTATGCAGAGCCCAGGGCCGCAAGACCCAAAAGCCACTTTTAGCGTCATGGTGGGCGAGAAGATGGAAAAGCAATCAATACAGTACACCTGACAATGTTCCTAAATTTTTATGAAAAGTGGTAGGGGCAGCAGAAGGGGCGGCCGATTTTGCCTTGGGCCATTTATCGTTTAAAAAGCTTCTAACTTTATTATTTAAACTCATGTATCGACTGAGTTACCTAATTTATATATAAAGTACCTAGGCTTTAAAAGGGTTTGTGATTATGGTCAGTTAACATTGTGTTGTCTTTATCTTAATACCATTTGTCACTGTCTCATATTTAAAAAAATAAACGAAATAACTAACTCAAAGCTAGTTGTGACTCTCAGTGTCACGTGGTAGTTAACCAACGTCAGAAAATATGGTTATTTTAGCGCTTTTTTATTTTTGGTGTTCTTATTGGTATGTATTGCGAAAGCTTTTTTAAACTTAAATATTAAAGTAAAATAAGTAAATGTATTTTAAAATTTTCTTCTCAAACTTTTCGAGATTTACAACTTCAAAGCTTAAGCTGACTTTTCCTGCACCTTAAATAGGTAAACAAATTTAATATATATCATAATATAATATACAAAATTAATATAAATTAATCTAATTCGTTAAATTTTGGGATAAAAAATTGTGCAAACCATCAGGATGCTATAGGAAAGTGAAATAAGTAGGTATCTTCCTTATTGGTCAATATGCTCAAGCTTATCTAAGTTGAGACTGCGAATAAATAATTAGAATAACTTCCTTCTGAGACCAATAATACATAAAAAAATAAACAATATAAAAAATAAACAAAAATATGAGAACCTGACTTTTATTTATTACCTTCTTAATTGATTTGAATGACTATGCGTAAGTATGTAAGTAATAAGTATAATGTAAAAGCTACATCGAGAAGAAATCATTCTTAAAAAAAAAAATGTATATATTACATATAACTTTGTTTTAACTAGCAATAGACTATTTAACATCGAAACCTTATTTGCTTCATTTATCTACGCAATAAAAAGTCATAAAAATATCGAAATATCATCTCACATAATTGCTCAGTACGCGACACCGGCCGACCAATAGCGAATGGAAGTTAATCAACAACGATTATTTTATATCTCGAATAAAAACAATAATAGGCGGGCGGGGATCGGAAACATCGGTTTGATACACGTCGTATGATTCGCCGGCGTTCGGCCGCCCTAGGGCGTGGTTTGGAGACCCCTCTCTCGAGCGATCGCCATACCATTTCGAGCGAGCGTCGACTGCGCTCGTGTTTCGTGCGCGAGTTCATGTTCTGTGTGTGATCCCACGTGTGCGGCGAATCGGTCCCCCGTGGGTTTTTTCCCCTCGTGGTTGCATAAGCCGCCAAGATTCGGGTGAAGAATCGTGAGCCGGTGCCGGCGTATGCAATGGCCGACGCCGACCGCGACTCGGACCTCGGAGACGACAGTCCAGTGGTGAGTGAGTGCTTTGTTTACAGTCTGCTTGGCTCATGGTTACCTGGTAGCGGTAGCTTTTCTTTAAAAAAAAAATAAGTTTTATGTACACTACACGTAATGTAAATTATACTTATTGCCGTGTAAAAGTGCCTGTAAAGGTCTAATTACTGATTAAACATTTGAACCTTTGAATCGAATCTTTGAATCACAAGTTGCTACTTCAATAGAAGTTACAAAAAGTAACTTGGAACCCATTTGGCTCATCTTACCTCTTACACTTTGGTTAATCTTACCTGAACATGCTCGAAGTTTATAACTAAAAGTTTTTAAATGACATTTTATGAGTAACTTAACAATGATTGATGTATCATGTATGCAACTAATTTCTAAATAAGGCTTACTTTTGAAAGTTGATCGAGTCCACTTTTCATTGTTTATGAAAACCCATCATAAATACAATAACTACTATATTTGTGAATACGTTTATCTAAATTGTTTTTTGTGGTTTTGACATTTGTTTAGTTGCAACTGTTTGGAGGGTAGTTTTCTCTTTTATCAGTGACATAATCTTTAAAAGAAATAGGAGTTTCGTATTAGTATCTACTTACAAATTTGTTCAATTCTTATACGATTTATAAGTAAATCTTGTTAGATATTTATATTAACATTACTAGACATACAACATACTAGACAACTAAATATTGCTTTCTTTTTAACTTTACCTTAAACAAAGAAAGGTATTTAAGTAACTTAAGTCACTATATTTTACGTATACTTACAAATTATGGTAAAATTTTATTAAATGTCAGCTACAACACTTACTTATACACAAGTGAAGTTACTTTGGAAACGCAGAATAATTTCTTCACCTAAAGAAAATAGGGTGCTAAGTGATGAAAGTGACCGTAAGTGACGTTTAGAGGATAAATATTTTTATATGTAATATGTAAAGTAGCAATTTGACAATGCATTAACCAACCTTCTTCACTACATATTTTAAAGCTGTATAAGTAGATATGTATAAATGCGCAGGTACCTATAATATTGTATGCAAGTACAAAGGTGACAATGTATATAAGGCCATTTGTCATAACTGGTCATGAACTGTAAATAAATTATAATAAAATAT
Source organism: Acrobasis consociella (assembly GCA_963555685.1). Lineage (NCBI taxonomy): Eukaryota > Metazoa > Arthropoda > Insecta > Lepidoptera > Pyralidae > Acrobasis > Acrobasis consociella. The sequence goes on from OY743122.1 coordinate 11,432,044, forward strand.
AATTTTATAAAAAAATCACTATTGGCAATACCTATTCCACTACGAGTATTGTTTGACTTATGACATGACATATCTTAAGTAAGTTTTAATTTTATACCGCTTTATGTAAGCAATAAAATATTTAAATTATGTAAACAATAAAATATTTAAATTAAAACAAAAAGACACCATTTGAATAAATTTTAAAAAAGAACACAATGTCTTATGTATTTGGTATAAAAATTATATTGAAGATAAAATATGGATTTGGCATACAATTATTGACTTTAGGTAGGTAAAATCTGTGTAATATTAATGATTATTAAGCTGATAATAGTTATTCATGCAACTGTTGTATAATAAGGGGTATTAAAACACGAATGTGGGTTCATCACACGGGGCGAAACCAAGTGTAATAATAGTAACCTGATAATGTACAGTTGCATACCAGACTTTTTCTACACGCATGATATGAATCCTATAGTAAAGGTTCTGAAACCGTAGGGAAGGTTCGGTGTTGTAAGAACTCTATGTAAACTTATGGGAAGTTTAATTGCTGAGTATCTTATATAAACAAACTTTTTTTTAGGTAATAATTGAATTATTAATTGTAATAATAATAGTAACATTTTGGATAATACAATATTGAACAAAAATGGCGGGTAACGTCGTGAATTTGAATAACTTATAAGTTTTTTTTTTTAAATTACGGAGCTGTGGTAGTGAAATGCACTTGCATGACAATGTTCTTTTTTTTTAATTCATAAAATACTACTCATTGAGTACAAGGGTAGATTACAATTATTTTCTCACAATTTATCAGGATAGTCTATTTATGGAAAAATCTTAACAAAAGCCAATTTTTATGTTTAAGTACAATACCTTGTCCCTACTCTTCGTGGGGTAGACAGAGTCCAGGTATATTGCCTTAAGGCCACGCTAAATGTGACTGTTTGATGAGTAAGGAAGGGGTCTAGTTCGCGCTGCGTAATGAATTTATTGTAACACTCGTTTTGATGATATTATCGTTACTATGACATTGGTTTAATGTTGGCAAAAAGATTACTGTTTCTGTGTAAATGCAAGAAATATATTTTGTACTATTAAACAATAAAATTTTATAAATAAAAAAAATTACAAAGCAGACGCAGCAATACATAACAATTAGAAAGGTCTTCTTTTGAGAATTTGTCAAAATATAGCACTTTGCGGGACACAGGGACTCAAGAGACAGTAAAAATAACATTTTTAGTTCTAAAGTCGTAAGTGTCCCAAAAATGGTTAAAAAGACATCAACGCGCCTGCCAATTTTATCAAAGAAGCGTGATGTTTTTTGTTCGTAAAAATAAACCCGCCATTGCACTGATAACGTTATCTTGGCATGCATGTGGTAGCGCTTAAGAAGGTTTAAGCTTTGTTAGTAAACAGGTAGTGGTAAGGCACTGTAAGAGAAAGTTGACAACGGTTTTTGTTGTTAGTGTTCATGGATGTAATTCTTTAAAACTTTAGATGGACTCATTCTGAAAGAGATCTTTTCAGAATGAGTCCATCTAAAGTTTTAAATATTTTTCTGAAAGATAAGTTTACCCTTTGTAGGTATGCAATGCACTCCACTCATAGGATATATGAAAGCACCCAAATCCATTTATTTATTCCAATACAAAAGCTCTGTAATATTTAAGTAGACATCTACCTATCAATATATGGTTATTAGGTCAGCAAAAAGATTTTTTACCAAAATTAGAAGTTCATATAAATTATTTCTGTTCAAATGTCATCCGTCACCATTGTTAAAATCGACATTAGGTATATTTAAATCTTAATATTGATCACAAATTAATGTGCAAAAAACGACATCCTGTCAATTATAATGCATTTCTACATTTGAATTTAACACGTGTGGTACCGTGGTGTTACCATCCTTCAGGCGGCGGCCAATATGGCGCCGCTCCGATTATTAATAACAAATTTCGGTTCGCGATTCGGTTTCAAGTTTATATTGCACCAAACGACCCTTTTACCATCTGTGGCGGCTCTAGGAAAGACTGTTTATTTAGCGGAACCATTTCTGTCGCTATATCAATTCGGTAAGAAAAAAGGGATCGGTTTATATTGGGCGGCGGTTTTTTTCTTCATATACAAATAAAATCATATGCTACCGACAGTTTATTTTGCGTGCGCACTCTGGAATTCTAATGATGTAAAGTAACGTAGATCTGAGGACTTTATTATTGGTTTGTATAAGACATCGTTAGGAGTTTATTTTGGTCTAGACAGATATAATGTTTGCGTTTGAGTCAATCATTTATTCAGCGCTTTGGAGACATCTCACGGGAGGCCGAAGCATGCACGATTTATTATAGCCTCTGAGAGGGCCACAAATTAATTAATCAAACCTAGCTGTCAGTCAGGGCACAATCGCGGTCTAAAGTTAGATGCGCGAGCGCCGGTTTCCTTTTCCTGTCGACACTGCGACGTTCCATTAATTGAAATAATTGGCGGTTCGGGATTTATTTTTTCGCGCTGACAACACTGCTCGACGGCTGGCGTTCATAATTATGATTTGTCGCGGGAATATCATCACGAATCTTATTCATTAGTTTCTGAGAAATGAGTGCTAAACTCTCATATGTATTACGTAGGTAACGAGAAGGTGATGATAATTTTTTACACGTTACTATTTTTACTTCGAAATGGAAAGGTAAAGCTTAGCGACCGATTTAAAAAATTTGAGTACATTACTCAGTTTTATTGACATAAGTATGTTGCAAGTTGAAAAACCTGGTAAACATCAATAGCTAAAGATAGATATTGTTGTGGGCATTAACTTGATAATAAACTGAGTTTTTGTCATTTTGTCATTTACTTCTTTGGAATGGTATTTAAAACATGTTGCCAATATATCATTCATGACCTATTACATCTCATGTCTCGATATCTCTACCGGCTATATTCTCTATCACTAAATCTCATTGCCATTGGCCCCATATCAATCTATTGTAATCCCATCGATACGTTTCTCATACGATTTCGATTATTTGACGCAAACCTCCTTTGTGAGCGATAATTTGCATACAAATAAAACGGCTGACTCGACAAAAGACTCTTTGTCACAATCTTTACACGAAATTGAACTCGATCTTTTATCTCTCATTTATATTCAATATATTTGTTGTATATAATCGCATTGACATTCAATATTTATAAAGGAAGCTGCGTGGGTTACTTACTGATGCTTTAACATGCTATCACACTGTTGAGTCGACTAATTAACTACATAAATCTGTTTTTACAAACTATAAAACTAATATAATAACTATTAAAATATAAATAAACCTATGTTGATTGTACAAATCTATACACATATAATAAAATAGTAAAAAAGGTACATTAAATTACATTTCCAAAAACATAGGGGCAATGTAGAAATAGTAATAGAGTAAGAATTTATAAAAAAATTGTCTGTCTGTTTGTTTGTACACGCTAATCTCCGAAAATACTGAACGGATTCGAATGAACTTTTTTTTTGTACATAGCTGTTAAGCCTGGGCAACATATGGGCTATAATTTATTTTGGAAAATGAAAGATCTGATGCAGAACCATAATGGTCCAGATAAACTACAACAAATATAAAATTAAAATTACGCCTTAGAAAAAGTTGTTCAGCCCGATGAGCATTTTCCGGAGACATAAAGTCAACGCGAACAAAGTCGAGAGCTTCGGATAGTTTTAAAATTTGATGGCAAATGATAAACAAGCAAAGACTGCCAAAAATGAATTCTATTTGAAACTGTATTATTCGGTTACATCGTTTAAATTTAAAAATAAACAGAAGACATTCTTTTAGAAAAAAGTGCATCTAACAAATACTATTTTTAAATGTTTAAACAAACGTTGAAATATATGTAACATGGTAATACATGTAGTTTCAACTAAATTCCATAAGCATATTTTTAAATTTCGACATGTTTTCTTGACTTTGATGCCTAAAAATGGTACCTATGTGTATGGATAAATATAATAAAATATGTTAAAATAGTAACTATGTAAGTAGTACTTACATTACAAAAACATGGTTACGGTGTAAAAGGTCACTGATGGATTACTTAGGGGCAATGGTGGTGGGTTATCATATTAATGTTATATTTTTCATATTTATTAAATTTCTGATCGAAAGGTGCATTCATTTATATTTTTAACGCGAAATACCTACTTATCACATCAGTTACATCTTTTACACCCGACAAAAAAGGGGAGTTATAAGTTAGACGCTAGTGTGTGTCTGTCTGTCTGTGGATGCGGTTTTTTTTACATGAAAGCAAGTTCCCTTGCGGTGGTTCCTAGCTATAACTATGTTTAATAAAAATCGGTTCAACCGTTTTAAAGTTGTTGAGGGTTAGTGTTTGAAAATAAGGGATGGAGCTATGGATATCAATCTATTTGGAATATGTAGTCATCACTAGATGACTTTCTTGAAAGTCGGGGTTTATAAATTTGCCTGGAGAATAAACTTGTTTAATATAAATACACACCAACAGATTTTTTAAAAACGCAGTGTTTTTAGTGGGGTATTATGGTTGAGCCCTTAGACCGGCTCTCGGTACGCCTAGAGTCCAGAGCCGGAAGACTCAAATTCCAGTTTTAGTTATCGAGGATATGCAAGGCGAGTGTATTATACTCGCAAGTCGAATACGCTACATATACTCTCATCGCATATGAGGATATGCGAGGCAAGTATTTATGTATTATACTTGCATACGCTACATATACTCGCATCGCAAATGAGGATATGCGATGCGAGTATAGAGTATACAATAATATCAAACATTACTTGCTTCACACGACAGTTAAAATATTTGTGTAAAACATAATCTGTTTCAGCGAAATTGATTGATCACGTATTTCGTCACACAAAGGGTTAGCAGTTAGAGCAATAATATAAAGATTGACGTGTACAGTGACTCAAACCCGCATAGTGTTTTCCTGATAGATAATTAACTTGATAGATATGGTAATTGTCATTCAGGTGAAATAGAACAATTAATTTTAGCTTATCTTGTTGATTTGTGTTAATTTAATCTAAGTATGTTATTAATTGCATCCTGTATCGAAGCAATGTAACAAATATAGTTGCTGACTTTACAGACATAGGTACTAATCACATTTTAATTACTTCCATTCTGCTCTTGGTGAAAAGAAAGATACAGATTCAGTATCTGAGTAGAGTCTTTATCCAGAACGGTGACGTGGAAATTAAAATTCGATTTAGTTCTGTGTTTTGTTTGGTTTGGTGTTGGTTTAGAAATATTCTATGTATTAATTATTCTATATACGAGTATATAATCTATACTAAATTTTTCGATCGCTATTATGGGAAAAAGGAAGAAACGTAAAGTGTACTATATACTTTTTTATACTATACGAGGTAGATAGAGCCAAGGGACACTAATAAATCAACGTTCATTCGATTGGCATATAGGTGATAATTAGTAATCCACATAGTGACATGTGCTAACTGTATTATTTAACAGATTTCGACTATTTAGAAGATTCCTTTGATTTTCGCCCATTCCCACAAACGGATTTTGCGATATGATTCCCACAAACGTTCTATTTTTCCGCATGAAGCAAATATGGAATGACTTCAGGCCCACTTACACAGTGCCAGTTTCTGGCCCTGTTGCATACAATTAAAGCAATATTTAAATAACTTGCATGGTTTAACAAAATATCAACCATGCATATAATTTGTTGTTTCATTTAATCTGTTAACAGGCAAGAAACTTGCACTGCGTAAATTTGTAATTTCATATTTTATTTGACTTTCCACAAATCATTAAATTTAGAATTGACATTTCATTATAACTCTAGAATTAATGTAAAATTAACTCAATGAAAACGCAATAAAGTTTATTTTAGAATGAATTTAATAGTTCTACGTCTTTTTTGTAGTCGCGGCGCGGGTGCCCGCATAGAAATAAAACAATTTATGTAATAATACCTTCCCTATTGGCAATATCGCATTCCTTTTATAGTGTTGATTAACAGTATGTTGGTTAACGGTTTTGTGGTAAAATTAAAATAATTTTACAACTGCAAGTAGCGCCGGAGCACACAAGCACAAAGGCTATTGTAGGAAATAATTATTTCATTGATATCCAACCTTTTGTCTCTAAATGCAAGCTTTTGGGAAACAATACTATTGTTACGTTTTATGATCAGCTACCAAGTAAAGGGATCTGCTACTATTGTGCTATTTTTCACATTAAATTTTAAAGATTAAAGATACTTAGGGTTCTGAGTAAACAATTTGGTAAGTATTATATATAAAGTAATCTTTTTTGGAAGTTAGAGCACAAAAATCTAATATAATCTACGTGTTATATATATTTTAATTGAGTAAGTAAGTATAAGGTACTTATTTTCAATAAAAAATGAATAGTCCTATAGCCATGGACAACTTAATGACCGCTTGTCTCTAAAGACAAGCGGTTTCTCATTTTCCAAATTCTATTAGTTGGAAAATGAGCAATTTTTCATTGTACTGAGTTCTTTAGAGTTTATCTAATTTATTTATCATAGTATATAGTATCCCACAATACAAGTTATGACTTACTTTAGGCTAGCTCAATGTGATTTATCCGTATTCATTTATTTATTATTAATTATATGATATGTTTTTTTATAAGATAGATCTCTAATATTATATTAATATTAATGTTTTGCTACCTACAGATTTAAAGTTTCACAATGATTTCAGGTATTGTGTAATCTGGCAGTAGGTAAATATTATTCAGATATAAATGTATCATGACTTTAAAAGAAATTGGTCTTTGAAATTAAAGTCGAGATATCCACAGAAAAACTGATTGGTAGAGAGGGCTGACATAGTAAGAACAGAAAGGAGGAAAGTCTTGTTTAAAAGATGGGTATGAAGATTTAGGCGTCAAAAATAACAGAGATACTGTACCTGTAGAAAAACTATCAAACATCAGAAATTTGCGACAGAATAAAATGGAAGAAGTCATAGGCTTGAAGAGTTAGGGAAGGATAGCAAAACAAAAATGCCTTCAATAATTCAAAGATACATTAAAGATTCTAGCAGAAATAATATTCTTGAAATAACACAAACTTCACACACCTATGTTAATAAATTTATTAGATAGGTTACATTTCTTGGCTGTGACTAAGACACCTATATAATAACGTCAGTGAACAAATTTTATCGGTTTTCTGAGATATTTGATGTCAATAATAGCCATGAAGTTTCTAGCTCTGCCAAGTTATAGGTGTTAGGTGTTACAGTTCAAGAACAATACTAAAAGGCTTTTGTGGTAATCGAATCGAAGTGTATGTTTGTCTATCATTAGAAACAGCTAGGCTTTAATTTGCATGGTCATAATTACGAGCCGCTTGTAATAAATGAGAGGGCGGTCGACTGAGGACGTTTTATTCAAATCGGCCATAGAAATAGCTAGGAATGTAAGGGTCCTTTCATACAGTGTTTCACAGAATGTCAGAATAATTATTTGCAAAATATGTTACGAGCACGGTATTGTAAAAGTAAATAAAGATCAGGAAATCAACATGTTTTTAAAATTTTTGGTTCATGGAATATTTTAAACCTTGTTATGTATCGTGGATTTAGTACGTCATAAAACTGAATATTAGGTAAGGAAAAGAAAGGTTTGCTTAGTCCGAGATATTTATCATTAATCTGAGCTTAATGCTTTTGTCGGTGGAGTAAGCGCTAGGCTTCTCAATCTTTCGCTTTTAACAACACCTCGAGGACAAAAATCTTTCAACATTTTTTTAAATGTCATAGCGACAAATCGGCGTTTTGGAACGACCGATTCTGACAAGGTGCACTAAAAGAACCTTAGTTCGATTAATCAGAAACGTTTTGGATATTTAAATACCAAAATTTTTAATATCCAGAACTCTGCTTGTCTGTTTGTTAAATTCTGTTTTCTGTTCTATGCCTGTATATTGTACCCACTCCATAGGCTGTGTTGTAAATTGTCCTTTTATTTCAAGGTCGACTGGAAGAGATCCCTATTTTATCTCAAATAATCCGCCTTTTTACTGTTTTCTACTTCTAACTTGTATTTTTGAGTCTTATGTTAATGTACTACATTTAACAAAAAAACATGTTTACATGCACAAATGTTAGTTTTTACAATTAGCAAAAAACACGAGTTAATGCATGTTTATGCTCACTGATCCGTCCAGTCTATCTAAACGAACCCTAAAGGGCTTTCTAGAAAGTTTCTGTTTACTTCACATATTGTTATGGTAGTGTGCTGACTACTGATTGCAATGTTGCATGGCTTTGAATTAGACAATGAACAGTTATTCAAATAATAAAACGCGGGAGTCGCACCTAATCTTGCTGACGTATTGCTTAGACCTAGCTTTGCAGAGTAGTAGTACTTAGATCCACTATATTGGTTTGGGAGGGTCTTGAACACAGAGAGGACCAATGTCATAGTTGTCATAATATATCTATCTATATTATTTAAGAGCTATGCTCTTGTCGGTGGAGTATGAATTTTTTTCCATTTTTCTCTCTCGTCTGCCAGCCGTTTTACTTCGCTGTACGACACGACGTGCACCTTCTCCTTTATCTGCTTCATGTAGCTATGCCTCGGTCTTCCTGGTCCTCTTTTCCCTTCTATCTTTCCTTCAATGATGATTTTTATGAAATCGTCGTGTCGTATCAGGTGACCTAACATTTTTCCTCGTCTATTCTCTATTAAGTTCAGGATGCATCTACTCTCTTTTACTCTTTTCAGGACTTCTTCATTTGTAATTTTTTCAGTCCAGCTTATCCTTTCCATCCTACGCCAGCACCACATTTCAAATGCCTCTAGATTTTTTCTTTCTTTTTGAGTTAAAGTCCATGCCTCGCATTCATATAATGCAATGGTCTATATGTATATTTTAAGGAGCCGTTTTCGTGATGATTTTGATATTTTTGCTGTTAGATGTTTTTTCTGTTTAAATGCTTGCTTTGCCATTGCTATTCTGGCAACGACATCTTGTGTGGATCGACCATCAGATGTTATGACACTTCCTAAATATTTAAATGAGCGTACTTGTTCTAAATTGTGGTTGTTAATCTGAATGGGATTATCAGTGCAGGGTTTTGGTTTTGATAAAGATTTCTTCTTCTCTGGCTTTTCCGTTTTTGATGTTTTCAAAATTTTGGTTTTTTTGTTATTTATTTTTAAGTCCATGTTCTAGATAATTGTCATAATAAAGACACTAAAAAATGATTTAACCGCACTCTTAACTTGTGAAAGCGTGCAGCATGCTAGCTTGTCTCCACTGCAGGAGCACGACCCTCTCTGTACTACTTATATACCATACTTGGCCAGAACAGCCAGAGGACTTGGCCTACATTCTCTTCGCTGGCCAGACGGGTTGGAGAGGTCTCATTGATGTTTAGCTTGTATTCCCTAAGTCGACACGACATCCCCGGGAGGACTTGGAATCCTAATTATTTAGTCGAAAATAAAGAATTCTAAAATACGTTTTGCATATTTAGTTACTAATAACTATACATGTAATGTATGTATATCGTACTATTAGTTCAAGTGTTATCTCTTATGAATAAAGTTAATTATCAAAAGGAAATGAATATGCGGTTTCTCATAGCTAGACATGATACGATTCTGTGAGTTGTTCATTGTTTGCATTGATACATCTTCTGACTCATGCAAATTAATGTACCTACGTCACGAATGATTTCTCAGAAATTGCCATTGATGTATAAGATGGATGAAATACATAGAAATGATGTTTACAGAACTATTTATTCCATGACTATGATCAACTTTAATCCAGAAAAATAGATCAAAATATTTACAAAAGTTGACATTCTATTGAAATTTCATATTTTGTGAAATGTTTTACAAGAATTTTATAAATAGGTACATGTATTTCTATTTTGTGAATTGTTTTACAAGAATTTTATAAATAGGTACATGTATTTCTATCACGTGATCTTGACTTATTGTCCTATGTCACCTGAGCTGCTGTTTTGGCCTAAAAGTGTCAGAATATTTTAGATCAAAATTTATTTTATTGAGAAATTAGAAAGGGTTTTCTTTTTCTCAATAAAATGCAGATCACACCCGAGGTCATTCCCTTTCGCAAGTTGAATGACCTCGGGTGTGATCTGCATTTGGAGGGGTGAGACTTTTCTTTTTTGAAAGCTCTAAATGAATATGGGACAAAATTCGAACTAAAACCAAGTTGGTCTCGTAATAATTTGGTAAATATATGATGAACTTTGGAAATGGATCAAAACTCTTGAAAGAAAATGAAGTTGGTTGTTTTTTTATATAAATTTAATTAAATATTAAGTCTCGAATATATGTTCAATGTATCATGAGAAAATACCTATTTCTATCATTGATAATGACGGACGTACATTTAGATCGCGTCGTGATATTTCTTATTAACAGTAATTTGCATTCATTATTCATATTAGCGATGGGATATACCAAACTAAAATTACAATCATACTAACTTTCCGTTAGTAATAAAACTTATTTGTAGAATTATATTATAATAGCCTTTGCTATAGGCTTATAGGACGATACGCTAATAATAGTGCAGCGCTGAAAGATGTATTAACTTATTATAAAATTATTAAAAAAAAAGTTTTGAAGAGGTTTGAAAAACTCTGCCATACGAAAAAAAACTATAAAAAAATTGTATTGTCATCCGTCTTACACAAGTATGCAAAATTTCAGCTCAATTGGGTGAAGATAACGAAAATTGAGTGGCAAGATCTGACCTAAACAAACATACAAGATACATTGCAAGTTAAATAAAAGCTGTAAAAATAGTCAATCCAAAATTTTCCACTTGAGCGGGAAAATTGCAGAAGTGAACCGTAGCACATCAAAATATTGTCCGAATCAATAGACACAGATGTTCACGCCGATGGGTAAATAAGCACGCGTTATGTAAACGGTATCACGGCGGCATCGATGGGTCTTCCGAAGTCATATGAATCATAATCGCGTTCCGATATGGCGATCAGTGCACACTGTCCTTAATTAAACGTGCTTCGCGCGTCACTACGACAGTCACATGACTGCTTCTTTTGCCCACTGCAGAGCATAGATCATCTTGGTCTACGCCACCAATATCATCATCATCATCATTTTAATCAGGTTCTTTAGTCTCCACTGCGGAAGCACGACCCTCTATCTATCTGAGCCTATAGTTACTTGGCAAAAGCAGCCAGAGGATTTGGCCTACATTGCCCACGCTGGCCAGACGGATTAGAGAGGCCTGATTGATGTTTATAAGCTTTGTTTAGGTTGTAATTCCTAAGTCGCCTTCTACGTCACCCCGAAAGGCTTGGAATGGTCCTATTTTCCTTTGCCGGATACTACACGGCAATATAGGTATACCTTAAAACGAATAATTTAAATTTTCCTGTTTCTCATATAGTACAGTCATCGAAAATTTGGGGATGGAAAAGTCGAAAGCAGAAAGTTTGACTCCGGAACTTTGTTTGGACTAGTTAGGAGATAAACATACTAAATGTCCTTACCCCTCCGAGATGAGCCTGAGGGGGGGGGGGGGGGGGGCACTAGTATTAACCTGTGACTTGGATATCGTCTATGTATACAATCTATGAAGGTTGTTAACTATTGTAATAATACAGTATAGTTGAACTAGTGTCTTATAAACACAAGCTAATAGTTTGGGGTTAGATTAATCTGACAAAAAGAAAATAGGATAACAAAAAGTTCAAAACCAAATTCCACTAGTATGAGCCAAGCCTATAAGTACTATTTATTGTTTGCATATCATCCAGAGAAGCAGTCATTAGCAGCGATCCACCGCTAATGTTCCCATAATGTTCCTCGCGTTCAATCGCAAGGAAACTTACCCTAACTCACCTTTACATGCAAACTCAATTTATCATTACGTCGCTGAGTTGTAATAAAAACTAAACGCATTCTCTAAGTAATGAAAAAGGAATATGTATTTAGGTTCATCCACAGTGTAATAACTTTCATCATACACTTAGTTCACAGGTATTTTTCTCGTAACATTCTAGAAATCGGTAATATTGGTTCTAATTTAATAAATTAATGATTCGATTTGAGTGACTGACTAATAAGAGTACAGATTTACACACAATTTATACAATAATTTACATTCACGGTTAATAACTCTGTTCAAGAAAAGAGATAGATTACCTATGTATAGACTCCAGTAAACTCCATTTTAAATATATTTATTTCTATTAAGAGTTTACAAAAACTCATTGACAAGAGTGGTCTATTATTATGTGATCAAATATCATTCAGACAAAATAAAATCGGTAGGTAAATCCAGGCTAAGAAATAATTTTATAAGAAATAATTTAATAAAAAAGCGACGCACCCCCTAATTACACATTACATAATCGGTGCGCAAATATATAAAAAAATTAAAGTTCGCGACAAATTGATAACCTCCTCCTTTTTGGAAGCCGGTTAAAACGTAAATCGTTAAGCTTTACAGTTCAAAATCCTCCAATCTAGCCCCAAGACTAGCCAGGTGCGCCCAGCAAGTTTACACGACACGTAACTCGATACCCGATTAGAAATGAAAGACGGCTGATATCGATTTGAGAAATCGATAGCTCGGGCACTGATATCAGAATCGATTAAGAACTAGTTAATTGCTCGATTCAATGCCTGCCTTTGCTGTGTTATGGTGGTATCAATTCGAGTTTAAATTAAGTTTGATGAAATCAAACGTGCAAACGAGTTAGGGAACCAAGTGGCGGCGGTATGATCCTTCTTTTTTGAGTCGAATTGGCTTTAAGTACTTATTATAATAAACCTGACTAATGACTGTGTGTTTCTTCTGCCCGATCATTTGCCTCATTGAGGGCTTGTATTATGCAGTTTGCGTAAGGGATTTTGGGCAGGTCAATAAGGAGGTTATAGGCTGGACAGACTTTACTATCTCGGTTTTTCTGACATTTCCCAATCCGGAGACTTCCAGATATCCAGGAGAGGTCGGCACCCGGAAAAAGTTTCTCAGCAGGTGGTATATCCGAGGATAAGTTTAGACATTTAAGGTTCCATATCTCCATTCAGTTCTGTTGGCTTTTTTAGCATCGTGGCTTTAACAATGGTGGTACTTAAAATTTCAATATATAAGTACTAGTCCAAGGTACTAGTGACAGTATAAATCTCGTGCCACACAGGACAAGACCAGAGCAAGTTCAGTGCCAAGACGATTTGGTCACCATAATTTCCATGAACCTCTTTGAAGCACGGTTTAGATAGAGAGATGCACACAAAACGATAGCCAATTGGAATAGAAAGGTTCTTGAATGACGAGTGCAGCATAGGACACCTACCTTCTAAATTGGTTAAATTACTTGAGCAATGTGGCAGAAAAACTCTGGGTAAAGCCTGCTTCTAATCGGCAATTTGGAAATTCATGGAGAAGACAACACTATATTTCGTTCTAAGACTGGTGTTATTGATGTGGGTCACAAATCTGCCAAGCTCAAATGGGTCTGGGCAGGTCCCGTCTGCCAAATGCACCGTGAACGTTGTTCGCATGTGGCCACTAAGTGGTATCCTGGTGGTCATCGCAAAAGGGTTAGAATAAAAATATGATGGAGTGACGACTTCTGCTAATGGGTGATGGATGGAGATAGCACCGGATAGACCAGGGAGTCCTTTTTCCTAGCAGTAGAACGACACAGGTTAGTAAAAAAATGTGGGAGGCCTATAGGAGGAGGGTAGACACTCTGCATTTGAAGAAATGATGATGAGAGAGAGACAAAACTACTTTTTATATAATGTCTTGTGACTGTATCAAGAAATATTCTTCCTCATTCTTAATCCCGGTAATTCAATTTATAGAAATGTGTATTTATAAGTATTGTTTGTTTTGATACCGCGCAATGATTAGGTCGGGTATTAAGTTGTGCGGCTTCCCGCCTTGAGACGGAGTGGAACTCGATAGTGGACTCATTCAGGTATCGGTTTCCTTATGAACTGATTACTTATTTTATAAGATTAGACTTGTTTGATTTCATATGGGGCTTCTGAAACTAATATGAAATAGCCTTATGCGTGGGTAACACTTTCATGTCTTTGAACAATTCCTAAATTCGTTGTTTAGGCTTTGATCGAAGGTGAGCAATTAGTTTGAGATTTTTATAATCATAATAGTCACCTACCTGTTTTTCTTTCGTAGTCAGTTACGGGTGTTCCATGTTGTAAATGTACCTAAATAATTTTTTTATAGGTATGTACAAAATCGATGTATAACATAGTACATACAAATGCACTCAGCACGGAACTCTTATACTAAATTTAAAAAGTTGCTTTATGTTATGCACGTACCCATTTTTTATATCCAGAATAAATTTTCACATTCATCAAATTACGTGTAAAGTACATATGTTCCTACATTCACTAAATACCGTCCAAAACTTCTCCCCGCTTGATTACGCCACCGTCATTCAATTGAGTCTACTCCCATAAACTACTCGCCAAAGCTGCTTCCTTCACATCAAATTAGGCGCTTTAATTATTTACTAGTACTAAAACGTAGCGTTAAACACCACCAGTATAACCTGACCTACCCTACCGCTCTCCCCATTTAAAAAATAGGAGTGAACCAAGAAGTTTGGTGGTCCGTCAGGGGTCAGGATAAGGTGGTCAGAGCGGTACTAAAATGTTTGGGGAAATAAAAGTGATGTGGCAGGAAACGTCTGACAAAGCAGGTGTATTTTTCCTTGGGTGCGAATTCCCTTTACACCATTACGAATTCTGAGAAATACATTGTAATTAGGTACCTTGTTGAATGTAGGTACTTTTACTCTACTCCAAAGTTATAAAACAGAAGTTGTACTCAGTTTCTTGTCAGTTAAGAGCAATAAATAAAGTGAGAAACAGTATTCGGCAATGCAAACCAAGGACTACAGTACTAACAGCATTTAATTTTGCTGGATTCTCTCATTATTCACAAATAAGTCTACATACGCTATTCAAAGCTCAAATGCATATTTTAATTATGTTGCAAATATAGGTAGGAACCTACTTTCTTTAAAATGTGGTTGGTCTAACATCCACATACTCGTATTTGTACATAAATATGTATAAGTACTTTAAATTATGCAAAACGTCCATAGATCGATTGACTTACATTGCAAAATGACATAAACACAGTTACTACAATGTTGTTGTCATAGATAAACAAATAAAGAAGATGCGCTTCTGCATTGGGCGGGAAATTCACATCGTCTTCTCATACATAATGCGAGTTAGGGTTAATTCACACTGAAAGCGTGCAGGGCTAGCAGCGCACTTCCATTATCAAAAATTCAACTTTATTTCTATTTATGAAATGCACATCAGTATAACTTGAGTAAAACAAATCATCGGGGTTGCCCAGCCCCGCCGCTCGTACCGCAAGTACACGTGTTTTTCAAGCTATTCTATTTATTCTACAGGTAGACGTTGAGTGAGTTTGACAGTAAAGTACGCCACCAGACGCTGCCGTTCCAGTGTGCATTGGCCCTTAGAATTTTGTTCCCCATTCAACGGTGACTCAAATGCTTTCTATGACAAGTTTACAGCTTTGGTCTGCCAGCATTGGACCGCTGGTTATGTTCAGTAAAATAATTATATATTGTGTTGTACACTAGTATTTCGTAATGACGGTTATGTTAGTAATCGTGTGTTTGCAATTCAGAAGTATCCCACTTCCATTATATCATAAAATTAATGTTAGTCATGCGTATGAAAATAGATTTTGGCTGCATACAAACTTTAGTCATCTATACCTACTTACTTAGCCATTTCTAAAATTAATGTTTCTTCTCGAGATATTCCACTTATATTGCCAATATTTTTTAATTCTTTTTTGTTCTTTACTGTTGTATTTGATGATGATTTAGTACAATTGGTTGGTACGTCAGCTGTCTTAGAATACAAATCGAAACAATTTGTTGTCTGATGTAAGTCGAAAGATCCTTTCAAAGTTGAAGTAGGAATTGTATTTGATAAAAAATACCTACTATCTAAACTTTATATTAAGAAAAGCCTCACAATCATGAATCATCATGATAAAATCGAAAAAGGCAAAAAAATTGAATAAGTGTCCTTTCTTCACTGAACTTTTGAATACTAAATATACAAATATAATACATATAAATGTATAGGGATAAATCACACAGATTGAGCTAGCCCTAAATATAAAAGAAAAAGATGGGATACTAACTCAACGGTACTATATTAAAACGGTATGTCTACCTAAATTTTTAACCCTATGTATTTTATGTATAATACAGTTCAGAGATGTCGTAAAATCAATACAATCTACCAATCGATTGCGAGAGGCTGCTCAAATATTTCAGAGCACAACTATTTGCCTTCTCGATGCAGTATGGAGGTGTTATCACTACGTGTTGACACACACCAAAGACACCGCAATACTAAAGCCTTAATAGGGTTGACACGTGGGATCAGATGCAATATGCCGGTTAACAAACGCTTAACATAATTTTATACTTGTACGATTTGACAACCAAAGTCATGTTTTCCTGAAAACAGCGTTACTACATATTATGTACTTGTTTCTTAGAGTTCAATAGCTTCTAGATGGATGTTGATTTGAGTGTTACTTTGACTTTAGCTTCTCCGCACTTTTGATGTACAAATTCATATTATAAAGCCGTTGGTGTCTGTTTTATAAAATGCAAAGTTTTTTTTAAATCTGCTTTGTGAAACCAATGTAGAAGGTTTTACAGCTATAGAGATCACGTGTCGATATATCGTGTATAAAAATTTTACATCTCGAAATTCCTACTTAAGAAAGCATAGATCTACAGTAAAAAATCCAGATCTATGAGGAAAACTATAGCAATTAATATTACAACTTTAAACTTCTTTAGAAGAGTAACGGGGATTTAATATACGTTATTTTAGACCTGCGTACAACGTCTACGTCTTGATCTTTGTCACGTTTAACTTCATGATTACTTATGTTAATCACATTTAATAATAACAATTGCTTGTGATATTTTCACAAACCTATGTATATAGTCAGTCAAGCACTTGTATTTAATAAAGTAAATACAGTATTTCCTAGACATATGAAAGGAAAATCATTATTTTTAATGTCTTAATATTGACACTTTATAGTTAACAATTATTTTATTTGTCAATTGTTTTTCATCTCTACTATTCAAAAACGATATTTTCACTCCAAAACATTTGGCGCTAAAATGATGATTTTTTAGGGACTGAAAAATGAAAAAGATAATCTTTAGGAATTACAAAAATTCCTTCGTTTCGCTCTGAATTCAAAGTAGCGCCCTCGCCTTGAAAATATTACCTTTACCAATGTGGCACAATATTTTATTCAATATTTTTTAGATTGACATATGACGTCGAAATTATATATTCATCTAGGTATGATACTGAAAAGCAAAATGTTGAAAAGTTATTGTTCCTTTTGGTCGCAAAATGATATTTTCAATGTATATTGTAATTACATCGCATCGTGATACTTATCCAATTGTAAATTATATTTTATTGCGCAGTAAATAAATCTATTAAATATAAATGTTTTACCTCAAACACAATGTTAGAGATACATTGTATGATTCTACGTAAATTGAATGATACGTATTCAATATTAAGTCACGTTTACAGAAAGTATTACATTGATGCAGTGTTCATTACTTCGTATAATAAATACCTATATCGGTTTTAAAGAGAAGTGTTAAAAAGAGGTGAGCGGAGGATTCCCGATACAATAAAATACCACCGGGTATTAGAAAGAACAATAATCAATTGAAATCTCCATGTAGGTAACTAATATCCATTCTTTAAATAAGTGTCATTAATTGACGGACCAACATCATAAAAGTCACATTTTTAAAATTAATAGTTGAATTTGAAAAGTCGAGTCTGTAGTTCTCCTACTCATCATTAGATGACATTCTTAACAGTCGGGGTTTTTTAATTTGCCTAGTAAATAAACTTGTAATAAAAATAATGTTATTTTTATAAAAAACAACACAATTACATCGACAAATAACTATTGCAAGCGAAATATTATTTCCTCCTAGAGGGCTCTGCTGTTTTTAATGGCTATATCTATCTCTAATCATAATAAATCATTTCCCATAGTAGCTACAATCTAGTTAATCCTACTAATATTATAAACGCGAAAGTTTGTAAGTATGGATGGATGTTTGTTACTCTTTCTTGTAAAAACTACTGAATGGACTTTAATCAAACATTACAATAATATAGCTTTTATACATCAAATAACACATAGGCCACAATTTATAAAGATACTGCGCAGACGAATTCGCGTTCACCAGCTAGTTTTAAATATTTTTATATTTCGAAATACCATTTCATTTTATGATACCTACTTATATACTTCTTTATCATCATCAACAGTCCGCCACACATTCATTAAGTAATCTTATTTAAAAAAAAAAAAAGACGAGAACCAAAAATACCTAATTTAAATATACTTCATAAAAATATGAGACATACCTATCTAAGTATCTAAAAGTGTTCTGGTGTCAACTACGAATCATAGCAGCAATTAATCCCATTCCTATACGTCGCCACTTGACGATATCATGTTTATAAACACACGGCACGCGCGCTCTTTGATCCCCAGTCTCCCCTTCTACGTAGACCTACATCAATGTGTTATCCTTTTTTTATTCGTGTTAACAGCAATTAATCTTGTAAAAGGTTATCTGATATATCTATTATGTTATAGTTACCCGGCAATATAGGAATCATAAGTGTAATAGTAATGTAATAACGAATTGCAAGGGCGTCTGTTCTCATTATCATCATGTATTTTTAGTTGCCAATGCAGGACCTCTCTGTGCTACTAAAGCCATACTTGACCATAACACCCAGAGAATTTGGACTTCACTCTCCACGCTGGCTAGACGGATTGTAGATTTCCTAAGTTGCCTTCTACGACATCCACGGGAAGAAAGAGGTTCTATTCTATTCTGCTGGAAACCACACAGCGGCGCCGATTTTTGATAGAAATTATTTGAGCAGAAGTAGAATTTATATTCATTTCATTATGTGGCACAACCGAAAGAAGCTAACTAATTCGACCTATGCATTATAGCAATTATTTTTATGTCCTAAAACTAATAGCTTTAAGAAATCATGGTATGCGCATAGCGTTGATTTAGTTAATCTAAAGGTAATACATAATTGAGTACGTTAAGAGAGCCTTTGATTTTCAGTGGATAATTTGGATGAATTTCAATTATGATTGCTACATTTGCAACACAA
This sequence comes from Acrobasis consociella, assembly GCA_963555685.1. Taxonomy (NCBI): domain Eukaryota; kingdom Metazoa; phylum Arthropoda; class Insecta; order Lepidoptera; family Pyralidae; genus Acrobasis; species Acrobasis consociella. Next base: position 11,451,361 of record OY743122.1, read on the forward strand.
TCATCCGACAATACTTTTTTAGTCTGTGGGTTGCTCATTTATTAATAAGCGACACAAGGCGACAAAAGCGACGGTCACATTAAATATAATTAATTAAGCAGTCATAATAAAGCGCATTAAGAAATCATCTTTAGCACAAAGCTGAATAGCCAAATGTTTCTTTTCAAGTAGCTGTCCCCGCGGCTCTAGTGATGTGCCGCGTGTGTAATCGAGGTGATTAATCGACTAATCAACGTTGGTTAAAAATGATTCTTTTGTATTCGGGTCTGTTTATAAAGGCGGCTTTTTAAATTTGACCTAGTTTTTGCGTTTTACAATTATTACATCAGAAAAGAAAATGTTTTGGATTTAATAGTCAGAATGATTGTCTGTCATTGTTTGCCGATGGATATAACTTTTTAACATTAGTATCTACCACAAGAGACAACATCATCAACATGTCCGAAAAGCAATACATGTTCAATAGCTCCCTCAAAACATGATTACATATTTAAATCAACTGATCAAATCGATTCAGATCGATAAAATGGCATGTTAATCATTTTGACAGATGTCAAGATAAAATGTGCATAACCTGCTTATTTAGTTAAGTAGTTCCAATTCGACTTTTGTTTTGTCGGCAAACTGCGATGCCGTGATCAAGGCGAGCGTTTATAACTTATAAATATAATTGCAAGCTTTCCCGCCATTGCTGTTCCATTTTAAAGATGGCGGCTAGTCGGGGTGCGATTTCACGTCATTAAGACTAGTTAACGCGCGACCTGCCTGCTATCCTCTAATTATGAGCTACCGGTGCCTCCCAACACGATGGAAATAATATTGGATATTATAAACTGGAATCGCAATGTATCAATGCCGGCTGCGAGTGGCAAATGATTGCTTTCTATAGCTAAATGAGGGGTTCTTATTTTAGAAAATTAGATATTCAGAGTCTTAGAAGTGTTATATGCCAATATTTTATAGATATATTAAAATAATGACGTCATTAAGGTATTTCTTTATTTTTAAGATCTTGTTAAAGATTATCTATCTATGACATACAGGCTAAACAGGTATAACACAGGTAGTTAAAATTATTGCAATAATATGTACCAGGAGAGCACACATTACATACCTTTTGAAATATAGTAGTTCATAGCGTAGTAGAACCACTGAGACCGTGTAGGCCTCTTACACACGAAAAACAAAACAAACATATACAATATGTACCCTTCTAATGCAGGTTATATTCTACTTACCAGAATTACTCAATCACAAGTTTGTATGTACCAAATGATGTTAGAGAAATAAGAAATTTCGCAGGTTCGCTGAAATTTTCCTTAGAAATAAGTACCACCTCAATACTATGTTTACTTGTGTAAGATTTTTTAATTTTACATGAACGAATAAATAAAAGAAATCTTTCATAAAATAAATTGAATTGTGTATGTATGTAAAAAAGAAATATCGTTTTAAAGTCGGGGTGGCGTGCAGCGGCGCAACGCCCTCGACCGCGCGTGTCTCAGTCAGACTGTCCAGATCCATAATTATCGTAATTTGTAATCGAATCAACCGCCATTAAACGGTAGCCATTTCTCTAAACGCGGACTTAGAAAACTATAGAGACGGATTTTGTGTCGATAAAAATAATTGATTAAACATTCACCATAAAAAAGTTGAATCCTTACGTAAAGTTATAAGCACGTTTTCGAAAAATCAAAGCAAATATAATTAAGAGTCGTCTACAATAATATTAGATCGTATGATTTGATCAGTAAACATGAATGAGACGCCGCAAATAAAAAGGCTCACCGCATGGACTTATGAAGGAAAACAAATAATAGAATATTAGTATTTTCCTACGTTTACATAAGAAATAGGTACATACTTATTCTGTTCGATTTCAATTCCACGTAGAGCTGTCAATGTTTGCTCTTCAATCGATAACAGATAATATATCGATACAATATATAGAATTGTGTCAATAATATGTACATAAAACGCAAGGTGTAACTCGTTTATGGTCAATGGAATTTCGTAGCATCGCAAACATCATTAAAAGATATAGTGATATTTTGATTCGCGTTTGTCTGAATCGATTGGAAGGTATCATTAAGTCGGCGATACACATCATTATTCTGAGAATCGAGATCGTTTACCTAGAACTCGCTAACCAGAGTCGGAGTAGCGTGAGAATTCGTGCAATATCTAGCCCGTTGATTGACAGTTGATTGTTTTCGAGAAAACTTATAATTGACACGATTGATCTAATTACATCAATTGTTTAGAATACCAGATATTTTTTATATAAAATATTTTGTTGTTTCTGTATAAGTAACAACAATATTATGAGTTAAATTTTGTATAAAAATGTCCTATAAGTAAATGTTCTCTCAAATTTAGAAGGTGAAAATAGAAAAAAAAATAGGAAAAATTAATAAGAAATAATGTTTCTTTTTCTCGTTTAAGCTCCTTAAAATAAGTCACAATCACTCAAAATTTAAATTTTTTTTGGTTGAGGCCTTACTTATATTAGGATTTTTTAATAAATCATTTTTTTAAAGAAAGTAATAGAATATTAATATTCTATTTCTTTCTTTATTACTAAATTAATGGTAACTATTAGGAAAAAAATGTTGTTAAAGGTATACTTTAACAGCAGAAGAGTATCGATAATATAATAACAAGTAATCTGTAATCGATTCCCACGATTACGCACATCAGGATCGCGAATCATCACATCACTTCGCCTCGATTTGCCCCTGACAGGCGGCAATTTGGGACGGCTATCGCGGCTACTGTTGCCCTCAGGGGCGGTTTTGTTCACGCAACATTATAATACTGGCTTGACTAGCGGAATTAGTGTCAAATCTGATAGAGCCTTTAAATCTGATCACGATTTAAACCCTTCGTCTCTTCAGAGTAAACCTTTTCAGAGTATTTCGATTGTAAAACCTAAAGCACTATCCGCCAGTCCTTCACTGCAGACGGTGATAGAAGTGCCCAAATGATTCGCTTGCTGTTTGGTTTCCAGTGGAGTAGAATAGGGCTGCTCTAAGACCTTCCGTGAATGTCGTAGAAGGCGACTTAGGAAATACAAGTTAATCAAAGCTTATAAACACCAATGAGACCTCTCCAAACCGTCTGGCCAGCGAGAAGAGTGTAGGCCCAGCCCTCTGGCCAGGTATGGCTCTGGTAGTACAGAGAGGGTCGTGCTGATGCAGTGGAGACAAGAAGACCTGATGATGACGAAATGATTCTATATCTAATAAACAGTAATTAAACAGTGTTATCTAGCTCACTGCTATATGATTTTGATATATACACTTATATACGATTATACACTTACGATGTAAAAATATTTTGCATACATTAAGTATGGGGCTGAGATATGGAGGATTTTGACGTGTGTAGACCGTCATGCATGCTAATAAATAAAAACCATACCCAACCAAATATTAGCAGGGCACGTAAAACTACAATAAAACGTTTTGTAAGTTTAAACTTATTTTTTAAAATTATTTTACGTACTTCAATCGAGATTAAAGAAAAAATACATGATCTAACTTTTCACCAAAAAATTAGCGTCATAAATTTAACATTCCAAAATCGTGGAAATCGCACGAACTAGTTAGTCTAATTAGAATTTTCGATGACCATCATCTGAGTACCACGATTACTTCGAATCCGACGTTCCCCCGGGCGCTCGTGACGACACGCGAATCAAACCCACTGCCTGCCTACTCCTGCTCGACTCTAGCCACTGATTCCATCATTATAATGCTTTTTGAATGGAATCTTAATGACTGGGAATCAGGATAGTTTTGAGTATCTACACGCGAAATTGATCTGTTGGAATTCTATTATGAGATTTGATGACAAAAATATGTATTTAATTAGTTGATTATTTATTTGTCATTGCTATTCCATAACTGATTTATTTGATTTACGCACTGAGAAAAAATAATGGTTGCTAGTAGCCCAGATTTTTGCTACACGTTACCAAAATCTAGTGACTGCGGAACTCTGGGCTACTAGTAGTTAAAATGTGTTGAGTGTAGTTATAGTTGTAGTTTAGGACGTGCAACTACATGGTTCTGCAATAAAAACAAAAGTTTGGCATTTAATAATCTAATCGCAAGTAGAAAAACTGGTTCAGCTCTTTCTTTTTTTCGGTGCGAATTACGAGCTTGATTTATGAGTTAAATGATATTATTAAAATTGCCTGTTATCGTTGTTTGGATTGTAACCATAGTTGGTTCCGCCCAAACCTAGTTCTATCCGAAGTAATTTACGGTAACCAGTAGCCGACAGTAAGTCGTTATTACCTTGATTTATATCTGTCAGGGAACACATCTTATAACGAGTGTGTATAAAAAAAGAAAATTGCTCTAAATTAGGGACTATTATAACATTGTTAGTTGTTACTAACACGTCATCATTCGGCTATTAATTTATTAGTTTTGTTTTTTCTTTTTAAAAACAGATCCAGATCCAAATGTGGCTCTCGATGACACACATATCCTTTGTCTATTGGCATTGAATTAGATGCCACGTATTTTACTTTTTGTATAATAGTAATCTCTTTGTCTAAATAGATACTTATTCCAAACCTTTTTGTAGACTAGACACCCAAACAAAGCTTCATAAATTATTTTCGATCGTATCGAGACAGGGAGCGTGCCTCCACTCCCGCCTTTAATAATATTTAAATTTAGAACGGCGAAGGGATGGGACATGTGTGTCGTACGTAACGCGTTTGGCGAAATGTGATTACAGTCAGTAATTAACGAGCTGCTATTTATGGCGGCCATAGACAATTTAAATTACTTTCATATTCTAAAAACAGAACGAGCGTTTCGGAATCACACTCTTTTGTAATAATTATCATTGTATTCGTGAAAGTGTTTTACCGTTGGCCAACCATGTCATGTCCGTTTTGTCCGGTCTCTTGAAATAAAGCACGCTTTCAATTGCAGACTAATTATTCCAACACGAGAAACTCATTCGGTGTCGTCCGTTTTTCGTGTAAAGAGAGATTAGTCGACTTTAACGACACTCCTGAGTCAAAGAAGCATTGTGGCGACCGATAATGATGATACGTTAAGAAAAGTATTTCATTCTGCCCATAATGGGTATGTTGAAAAGGAGGTTTTTTATAAAATTTCATTTGGATTCAGAGCTCGTCGCGTCGGTGTGTCACACTCTCTGCTTATGAATAAATTACGGTTGTACATTAATTTATTGATTGTTATTCAAATTGGGTTTCTCAATCGAGGTTGGAGGTGATGCGGCTCGTCTCGTCTTTTTGTGCTCTCTGGTGTTATGAGTTAGTTGAAGATGTATTCTATGGCGGAAAATTGTTTTTCAATATAACTTGAATAGACATTTATATTCCATTATTACGGGCAATTTACTCTATCTGCGTCATGTTGTATTGATTTGACGTATCGAATGCTATTGTACACTTTAGGTACTTACGTACATAATGTTCGTTGACAGCCATTATATAAATGATTCTGAATTTGAAATTTAAATAAGTACTAATGTACATAGTTTACATTTTTTAAAAATGAAAAAGGTTTCAGATGCCTCAGTAGATATTCGTCACTTTCAAAATTGTATTCAAGTAACATAGATGTTTAAAAATTTAGAAACTTATTTCGCTACTCATACACTCCACTGAAGACAAGAGGCCTGGTACCTGGTAACATTTATTACTTTTTTATATAGTTTAGTTAAGTTTTATTCAAACTACGTTACTTTATCCAATGGTATAGGGAAAAAGTAAAAGTAAGTAAAAACACTTTATTGCACCAAAACACATGAAAATAACATTTAAATATAAATTCAGATGTACAATAGGCGGCCTTATCGCCTAGGCAATCTCTAGGAAAATGCAAGTGATCTGTCAAAAGCAGCCAGCCGAATGATTCTAACAGAACAATAAAAATGCTTTTTTGTAGCTTATACATATAATATAATTATAATGAAAGGGATCCTAATCGAAACAGGTCGTAGCACTCGTAGCACTTAAAATAGATTTCGTAGACGTGTCGTAGCTCGTAGCACATATTAATACAATCATAATCTCCCAAAACTTGGTTCTATTACCAATTAATAGAACTAAAGTTAATGTAAGAAAACTATGTAGTTATTTTAATATACCTTCCGTACTCACTTTTAAGGTAGCTAGTTATAAGTTACATACTTTTCTAAACGGTTCGTTAATATGGTAACGAACTAAACCTATTCAAGTCATTATAAAGCATAATTACAGAATTATTAACAAATTAAATGACATAATAAAACCCGCCATGTTTTCGTCCGCATCTGATTGGTCCTCGCTCCGCTCGCCCACAAGTTATTATTCTTAATGTTATAGTATTTCTAAGAACATGTGCTGTTTGCAATGACAAAGGCACTTTTTATTTGATCGTTCGTTTCTGTTAATTGTTCCGGCGACGTGATTTTAATATAGGTATGCGCGTTGGTCGCTCTTTTATCGTATGCTAATAGGCGATGGCAGGCCGATGCGAGCGGGTGTGAATGGGGCATAAAACAGTCATTTCGCCGCGCTCCGGCTTTCTTTTTATTGGATTCAATCGGAATGTGTGGATTTTTTATGAATATGTAGCATAAGTTGTGGTTTGGTTTAATGAATTTGGGAAAAGAGGTTTAGGAGTAATTCATTAAGTTAATAATTAGGTCAAACAATAAAATTTTAAATAAAAATCAACGATTTTTTACCTTTAAACTTAATAAATAAGAGAAATGGGAAGAAAATAAAGAGCTCAATCATGTAGCATAAGTTGTTGTGGTTTGGTTTGATAAATTTGGAAAACGAGGTTTAGAAGTAATTAATAAATTTATTTAAAAAAGCAAAATACGACATAAATAGGTTAAACAATAAAATTTTATATTGTACAAGTAAAACATCAACACTTTTTTACCTTTTAACTAGATAAATAGCCAAGAGAAATGGAGAAATATTAAGAAGCTCACTCTGGTTCTAAAAAAAGGTTTCAAAATGTACAAACAAATATTTTTTCTTGTTGAAATGTCACCGTACTAAAATATTCATGATATAAATCATTTTAGAAAACTTAAAACCGGCTTCAACATTAAACTGCCCAACCGATTTTAATAAAATTTCTGTAGCAACACCTGACAAGTATGCCCTTTCGAATATAAGAATTTTCCAGGCGCCTTCCTGTAATCGGGAAACGTACCTATATAAAAAAGAAAACATATACCTTACATTCGAACTGACAGCCTCCTCCTTTTCTGAAGTCGACTAAAGAGAGGGCGTTATCTCATTCAAAGCCTGAAACCATTCTTTATATTTTTTATGAAGTACCACTTTTCGAAAAGAATATAAATAAGTATTATTAATTCGAATTAAACCAAGTCCATTGTCGTTATTTCCTGGGTTTCCATTGTGGTGTATTCGGTAGCTGTCTATCTGTCGAGTCAAGCGCCTCCTTGCTGCTGGTGTTCCACCAAATATTGAATAACATAGCTTCAGTTTTTTTTAGAATACTTAAGTCATAATTCGCTGTTTTGCACGCTGTAATGGGACATACTTATTTCCCCCGGGCTAGGTACTTGTTACGACACTGAAAGAAGTTTTTCGCTTCCAACTCAAGATAAAAAGTTCGTTAACTCAAAGATAAAAAGTGAATTATTTACATTCTTTAGTGAGTCTCAGGGACGTCTACTACGCAGCGCTGAAAGTCTAAGAATTCCTTTTCACTCCACCGACTTTATCTGTGACTGTTCGAGTCGCACGTCTATGGAACTCTACCACTTACTATCCGACGACGCGCCCAAACGGTAGCCAGCTTCAAATCCCAAATAAAATCTTATTTTCTATCCTTATGAAAGGTAAATAAATATTCTTTCCTGTTTCCACTTAGTTTATTCATCTTGTAAGTACTGTTATATCATTTGTTTTTGTTCTGAGTAAGTTGTATGTATTTAAGTAATATGTATATGTATGTTTGTTATAATTATAGTATATAAGTATGTTTATTATAATGACCCGCACTACCTAATTTACCATCACATTTTATTTTCTATATAGGTTGCCTGGAAAAAAATTGCTTTGCGATAAGGCCGCCTTTTTAATAGAAATTTCCTAGTTTTAAAGATAATTATGTGCTGTATTTTATTTTGTACAATAAAGGGTATTGTATTGTATTGAATCAAACTTATTGAATATCCGGCAAATAGTTTTTTTATCCTCTAAAGATACAAAAATATATTTCCCCATCGCAGTGTGCCCCAGCCGAGGATGACTGGCACATCTCCCAGCATTAGACTTGCTGATACTAACACCGGTGGTCCCTCAGGACCTCTCGCGACCTCTTCTATTTGTTAATAAGCACCCACTCCGAGCCACACGTTTCTCATTATGGTAATCATATCGCGTTTTTTCACATTTACACGTGCCTTTGATAGTATTTTTTTTATGTCAGGTTTTTTATGAATATTTATATCTATATAAGTCGTTTTTTTAAATAGTTATACTTAAGTTTTATTTCTAGTTTGTGTATTGTTAATATTTTTTACAGAATTGTTACTTTTACTAGATGCAAAGGGCACGAAGTGTCCTTTTATATGATAACTTAAAAATACTGTTAGTCTTCGGGCCCAAATATGGCGATTTACGCCCTCTATGCGCGCGATAAAAAACTATATTCTCTCCACGGAAAGATATTAAAATGAATAATTTTGTATATGATAAAGAAGAAAAATCATTTAGTGTATAAGTTACTCCATGATAGCTCAAAGAGGAAAGGTGACTTTCAATACCATGTAGTCAAAATTTTTAAATTAAATACGTAGGGTGATCTTATTAATTTTGTAGTGCAATTAAGTTTATCTAAATTTTAGAAAACTTAAATAAAATTTCAGTACACTTTTAATAATCATGTCAATAAATGGGACTTTTTTTATCAATCGTCAGCTACCCTTGGTTGGGGCCCTCCCAGGCAGCCCTCTCGACTCCTGAGCACCATCAACTCCCGAACTACGATCGCCCCCGCGTGTTTGCTCTCACAATGTCACATAATTGCCCAAGTACGTGTGGTCTACGTAATATTGGTAGTCTGTTTGGAGACTGTGTTTAGTTTCCAACATAAGATCGCTGGTGAGTAGGTCGTCGTTTCTTGAAAATTAGAAGTTCTTTCTTGCTTTCTTAAGTCGTTGATCAACACTAGAAGTATATCAGATTTTTCAAGCTTTTGAGCGAATCGAAATGGACCTCTAAAATTGTTAACGGCCAACTTTGATCTTTTCTGATTGGCTATCATGGAAAACAAAATACATATATAAGTATTAAATATTCTATTTATTTCCGTTTTTTTTTTAGATTTCTTTTACTTCAGCAGGAAAATCTTAAAAGGTAAAAGCATCAACTCCATATTAAAAGTACATTTACATGGTTTAAATTAGGTACGGTATACGTAGTAATTAGTAGTAGGATGAATCATTAATCAAACAGCGAAGAAAAAGGGCAAAGACTTTTGCTTGCTAAGTACAAATAATAGTATTTTAAAAATGGCTTTCATAAAAAGCTGAAAGCTGAGCAACATTAATAAATTCTATATTAATCGGATCTGCTTACTGAAAAAAAAATCGAGAACGAAAGAGTTTTAGGACTAGCTTATGAAATTAAATTTAAACAACGTATAAAGGTAACCGTTATAAAGATGTACTTACTTACATACGAGTTCATAGTAAGTAAAAAAATAACAAAACTATATAAAGAGTATGTAGTTAAAAACGTTAAAAAACTTTCAACTATTCCTTGACTTGACCAAGACTTGACTTCGCTGCTGCCACCTGGTGGTGCAAATTAAAGAAACCCTAATTTCTTTGACATTACGAAACGGCCAGCATGACATGTCAACTTTTGAAAAACGAACGGGCACATCACAGATGATAAACTTAACCTCGCGGCCTCGCTTCGCTGGCCCGATTCGGCGAAGTCTCGCTAATGTCCGTGACTCCGCCCCTTCCTGTCGCTTGCCATGCATTAGCAAGTCGCGGGTTCGATGCCTGTGCATGCCTGTCGTTAAAAGTACTTTGTTGCTCTATGCACTCCATTAACTTAATATAGTTTAACTTTTATTGCTTTAATGAGTTTTGCTTGGCTGAGTGTGGACTGTTGTTCTGCGTCTTTAGACAACCTTTTTTGTTGTCTATGATGAAGAGTGTATAATATATCGTTCTTTGATTTTAAATAAGGCTGATGAAATTTTGCGTTGAATTTATTTTATTTGTCTGAATTTCACTTTGATCAGTAAACGAATTAATAATTTCAACCATAGGTACTAGAAGTAGAACTTAAAGAGCAGTATAGGCATATAAGGGATCTGTAAATGGAAATCAAATTATTGTCTCTGTATACACTAGTGAGAGCTGAACGTGGTCCAATAATTTCCTGAAATTTTTCTTCATAAAAATTTACTGCATGATGAACTATCTTATCAAATCATGTTTTGGCCTGTCGTTTCAGACATAGATTTTTAACGCTTCTACTACTTATTAGTACCACAACAGCTGATAGCAAGGCACTGGCAGACATAATAAAAATGTAAATACAAGTGAGTTATAGAGGACGTAGGCTTGCCGGCTACCGACGTGCGCCCACGCAGTCTGACTGTTGCCTGCCACAAAGAAATTAAAACAAGACTAGATATTGCAGTGACTAAGTCAAATCTGAGTGACTGATAACAACAGCTAAGTGGTGCTATCTAGAAAATAGTTTTTTTAGTCTTCTCCCATGGGAATTAGAGTGTAATTTAATACCTTCAGTAAAGGTCTTCAGTAACTTATTGATTTATAATAAACTGTACTCTGGACGGGCGGTTTTTCCGTAATATGACAAGGCTTTTGCTCAACAATAAGACACGACAGAGGGTAAAAAATTGCGAGGTCTACTAAGTTAGTTGTCGACCTATAAATTAAGGTTTCATACCTACCAAACCAAAGTGACAGCGCTCGCTATCACGGGCGCGAAAGAACTCTATAGGGCCCAGTGTTTGTAAACAAACTTTGTCATTAAACTGTATAATGCTGCGCCTACCAATGTGAAACAAAAAGGTGAATTTATATCTCGAAATATTAAAAAAGAAGTATTAAATGCAACAACTCAACCTAATTTGTCAACTCAATTAGAGAAGGTACTAAATGTTAACACACCCAATCAATATTTGGTCGATACTTTCGATCTGTCATCACAAATTACATCCGGTTCCAATGTAAACGCATATCAAATCGTGTGACGTGCCTTTAAAAGCTACTAGTTTACCTGTAAAGTATACTAAGTGCTATAGTGTTGTTCTAGGGCCCATTGTTGACTTGCGACCGTGTGTGGTCCGATGCCTCACTCAAGTTGAAAAGAATGACTTAAAACTGTAAAATCCATAAGGAAAACTTAACCCTATTACAAAGCATTAAAGATTAGAATCCGATTGATTGCCAGAAGGAACTTCGGTTTAAAGTTCGTTTGAAAAATGAAGGATAATAGCGAAAGTGTTAAATGATGCTGGTTTGTTCGTTTTTTGTAAACGTTAAATCAAATTGGAGTAGCGATATTTTTAGAAAGGGAAACGCAGTTGTAGAAATGCAAATTATTTCAAATTGCGGGAGGATGCGCCGGCGCAGGCTCACGCCAGACGCGTGGGTGACCCATTGTATTCCGTAACTTATAAACATACACGTTGTGACATTTCAATGACATTGGATTTAATTAGAACATTCGTTAATTTACGGTAGTTTGTTTCATAAAACACTTGCGTGGCAATCAGTAGTCGATCCTCGTCAGTTTTTAGGTACATAACTCATCCGCTGACACAGATAACACAACTGTCAGTCAATCCTAAACGCTTCATTGTCTATCTGTACCGCTATCCAACATAAAAGTAGGCAACTTTACGCATATTGGTCACTTCATTAACCGTATCTAATACTTTTATTTTGACAGTAATTCTAATAGGGCAACCAACGAGGCGAGTGTACATACAATAAAATTCAAATAACCTTTTAATCTATCAATATGGCGGTCGGCGGCCATTAATAAGCTAATGACAGGTGAGTTTGACAGCTACTTATCGCGCCATCTAGCGGGAACAGTTTAATATCGTGTACGTTTCTCTACGTCAAAATGTTTTGATGGCTCTCGCTTACTCTTTTTGATTTAGTGCCCCTCGTGTTGAGAACTGCATTGATTTATCAATTATTTTAGGTATGCGAGCAAGGTATTCTTAAAGCACGATCTTACTTTCATGTCATACCATTTGGATTTAATCATCAATTATAATGTTCGATGCGTAAGTATTATCTGATTTGGATGAGTAATACTTTAATATGGTAACAAAGGTGAGTTTTGGTTTATAAGAGGTATCAGAGCGGGATGAATTGGATGCGAATGTGATGCGGTGTTGTGTCGTATTGTTTGTAAATGGGGAGCGCCCGCGCAGCGGGGCGCAGCACTTAATTCGGAAATGACAGTGTGGCCAGCGCTTGATTATTTAATGTTTGTCACTCCTGGATAAATTATTCAAAACTTTTAGTTTTTATGGAATTAACACATCTTATTTCTTAAAAAAGTTACGAGTACGTTATAGTGTAGATCTATATAGAAGTTCTATTTACTTACGTCTTAAATAAATAATGTATGAACAAGAGACATGTGAATCAATTGAGAAAAAAGCTTTAAAATTAAAGTTTTAAAAAATTTAATCGTGTATGACCTTTTTTACTTTTTGAAGTATGTATTTCAGCCTATATACAATCTAGAATTGAATAAAATATTTAGATTTTCATAGTAGACAACTCAAATATGAATACATTAAACAAAATCGTATTTGATAGATCCCAATAGTCGATATTATGATTTATTCATATCGGACGTAGGTAGATGCCATTATTATAATACAATGATGGTTGACAGATCGGTCGTCTTCGATTACGTGGCTTTTTATTTTTTTTATTTGTTGAATTTAAATGGCCGTATCCCTGCTATCGGAAAGGGTTCGTGTTGGTTTTAAGCCTGTTTGTTTTTGGTAGTTTACTTTTATGGATTTTTGGAATGGAAAACACCACTTAAGCGTTTAGTTTTGTTTTTTGTTGACACATAGATACCTACTTTGGTAAAAAACTGTGTAATTATAGTGTTCTACGTTAGTTAGCTACCTCTATGATTGAAGTAATGAACTCTTCTAAATATATGTAATTGTTTTAAGCATTTAAGTTGTAAGACTAAAGTTTTATTTTTAGTTAAGTGATTAATAATTAGTTATATTGTTTAATGTTAATTATTGAACACCTGTACTATATGTGTATCTCCGTGTTCTTTTTCAAATATTATGTAAAAATCCTATTGAATAATACAAACTTTTAAACTTTGTTTTTTCTCTGCGGATTTATAACAGTGTAGGAAGGACCTACATTGAGGGTGATACATACATACATACATACTATCACGTCTTTATCCCTAATGGGGCAGACAGAGCATTTTGGGTCTTGCGGTTCTATGCAGAGCCCAAGGCCGCAAGACCCAAAAGCCACTTTTAGCGTCATGGTGGGCGAGAAGATGGAAAAGCAATCAATACAGTGATGGGTTGCTAGCCGCATCGCCTGTTAACATGATTTGCAATTTTGCCCATTCCCTCGATCGGCTTTTACGATCTGCGTGGGAAGAGAAGCAGCTGGTACATTCTAAGTTTTTTTTTATTTCTCCTAGACCAGCATGGGATGAGGATTGAGGGTGATGAAACAAGAAAAGTCTAAAATCACAGTAATTTATGACGTTTTTTTGTAAGGCCGCCAAAGAGGTTTGTTTTTAGGGTTTCGTACCCAAAGGGTAAATACGGGGTCATGCAAATCATACACATATCTGGCGCCTCATTATATATGCCACACTGGAATTTAAATTTATACATGTCGATACCGAGTAGCGACAATATATCTACTACATATCATATTGAGATAACAGCCCATCAAACACAATACAATCCGTCTAAATTAATACGGACAAAACTGTATCCCGTTCGCCGTGTTCGATTCTTTGTTAACATAAATCACTCGAGTATCGATATGATCGTATCGGTTATCAATCACTCGAGTCGAGTACTCGAAATGTCGCGTATCGATACTCTGACATCATTAATTTATATTCAAATGCCTTTGGGCGAATAGCCTTTGAATTTTGATGTATGGAATAGAATTTGATTGTGTATTATATTGTTGAACAATTTTTTTTGCCCATTTGTATGAGGTTATTGGCTCTACTTTAGCAGAATCAAGAGACTCTTGCAATAGTTTTATACGTTATCAGTACAGTATAAGTAAATGCAAAAATTAGAATAAGAGCTCTTACAGACAAGCGATACTATGCCCGCGACGCCTGCCGGCGACGGTCACCAACTGTTGCAAACGGTCACGTGACACATGTCAATCTGTCAACAATTGCCGCGTAACTATCGGCGACTATCGCCGACAGGTGTCGCGTCACTTGTCTGTTATGTATGTTCATAACCTAATATCAGTCCTTTAGAAAATTTTTCGTTGGTCGCCGTCGCCGTCACCGCCCGCCCAAACAGAGCTATTGATTTTACCACTATAACTGCCTATTCTATTGAGCCCTTATATTATGTGTGTGTACTAAAATTTTTATGGCTTGATGAATAATTTTTGTTTTGGTTGGTCTTCACCAATGCGCCCGCCTTAGACATTGATGCCAGCGTTTCCTAGCTGGATAGCGAGACTCATTCCTTGGGCAAAAAAGCTGCCAGCTCTAGGGTTACCATTGCCTAGATGAGACAGGTTGTGTTGTCCTTAAAATTATCTTAACTTTAGGAATCCAAGGTCTCATTGTTTTCACTGCCAATGGTAGTAAGATTGAACTGCTTTTGGTTGTTTGCTTGTAAAATCTTTAATGTGTATAAACACAAGACCAAATACAAGTTAGAATTAGAGAACAGTACAAAGGCGGACTATTTCAGATAGGGATCACTTCCAGTCAACCTTCTTCTCTCTCTCCCAGACCTGCGTCTTTTCGATTTTAGGCAGCCTTTGCAACGTAGGCCCCCTCTTCATCAAGCTCATTCATACACACGTTGCAGGCAAGTCAGACGGTGCTAAAGTATCCAATCCACACATCTTTCCTTTGCTCGGATTGCAACAACCTTTACAATCTGAAAAATAAAAATCACCACACATAAACAAACGTCCCCGTTTCGCTTGACCTATCTGCGGTTATGGCATTAGTTCCTGGACTTTACTGCCACCGCAACACCTAGGCAATTAAACCGGCGGTTTAACCATGCTTTAACCACTACACCTAACGCTATTGTCCCAGACAATGTTGGTGATAGCTAAAATTAATAACTAATCCCATTTTATGACCGATTTAATTGCTATTTTGATGTCACTTCTGTTATGTTCTGGTCTATGTTTTATTAACAGTTTGTTGTTGGAAATCGAGAGAAAACTTGACACGTTTTCTTCGTTATGCGATAATAAATGACTAATAAGATCATTAAGTTTTGCTTCGTCAAATACGATCGTAGTAAGTGTCGCTTGTAGCTTTTCTTATAGGTATAAAAAGAGCATTACGATCCTGCATGCAGGATAGTATGCCCTTTTTCATATTAGAAAAGTGCGTAGATAACATTTTGATTTCGAATAAAGGGTAAAATGTATTAGTAACTTTGCATGTATACTAATCCTTTGTTCGTTTTTTGTATTTTTTATATTTATTTTTCAACATATCATTTTTTTAAGGATTGCATTTGACCATTTATGTCTATAGACAATTTATGTTCTCAATTTCTCTTCCGCTGTAAGTTTGTCGTTATCTATTAGTACCTACGGGTCTTATTCTTAAATACCTACGTACTAAAATCTTAGGAACATTTAAGTTGTTATTTGTTATAGCTAACGTTTCATATGCTAAGTGCGTTTGTGTTGTGATTTGTCCGTGACATCATATCCCGGGAACGAATTAACAGATTGTGTCGAAAATGCTATTCCCAGGAGTGAGTATAGTAGTTGGTTCATTTATATAAGAAAACTGAATTGTCAATATTTGAGAATTTCTACTACCAGACTGCAGATGTTCTGCAAAAAGAGTGATGATTGTAAATTAAACAAAATCTGTTAGGATCGTAGCATGTGAAGTGATATACTTTTCATAAACTTGTACCTAATATGCACAGTACCTAAGATTTGCTAAATCGTATGATCTGTAAAGTAAACCGAAGGCTATAGGTGAGATGAGTCCAGATCCGCAACAAGATGAATCAAAAATTTAAAAATAAAAATCAGGATCAGGGTCAGAATTGTTAAACAAGATAAAGGAGATCTAATCTATCCTAAATACTCCGGAGATGACCTAAGACAGAATACATTATCCTGGCGACACTTGAAGAGCCGACCCCAAACAGGCAGACAGAAGAATTATAAGTAGCGCCTTTATTGTCAACTTGCTAAGTGAAAGACGATGAGTCTTTTCACTTAGCAAATTGAAAATAAAGTAATAAACTCTACTCATCTTCAAACCCTGTCTTGTTGACATCGGATTTGCCTGTAACAGGCTACAACTTTACATTTTCCACAAAGGAAATGACACAAGTCGGCCATCTTTTATTCAAATACTAAGAAAACCACATCCGTTTGGCGCCTCTATTGATCGGATATTTCACAGTCAATAGAAGACATTTCTTGTTTGACAAAATTATGTGATACGATTTCTTACTGAAATTACCCGAAATACAACTTTAACTCGTGGAAATAAGAGTTATGATTTTCTAAAGCGCAGATTTCATAGATTAGTTTCAATGTACTGAGATTACACCGAAGGTGGACAGCGTATTGACAAGTTCAGGAAAGATGTTATTGAATTTTGATTTCAATACTGTTACTAAAGAAGGTCTTAAATTGTTTGTCGTACACATTTTCCATTGACGTTTACTTCGTAATGTTGTGTGAAAATGTCTGAAAATTGGACCCTACGATGTAGGCGTAAGATTTGATGCAGCTACATTTTTTATTTTCTACGTGGATAGGTATATAATAGTATTTAGTTTTTTTTAGTTATTGTTAGTTTTGTTTTGTCCCAAAACCTAAATTAGGTGTAATAAAGTCCATTTTAAATTGGTTTTTAATCTAAAAACATTAAAAAGTTCCTTTTCATGCTTTTTATTACTTCTTAACTTAACCCAAAACTACAAAATGTTGTCGTTGATTTAAATGGCTTTTAATTTATTAAACAAAAAAACTTCCTCAATCACGTATCCACCTAAAAAGTGGGTCATGATGAGTCAAGAATAAATAATACGCTTAAGGCCTTCAGGAAATTGACAGCTGATACGTCGTTTTTCTTGTTAAAGCTCGTTTTCGCGAACAAGCTTTTCCTCACTGATGAGTCATGGGGTCATCACCAAACATGGCAACAAAGGCGATGATCGTGTTTACGCAAGCTGTGGATAATACAAATAATGCAAACAATCCTGAGCTTACTGCAAATACACTTTTTATGCAGTTTTGCCTTTCGCGACTTTGATATTTGTTTATGCATTTTTCACTTACACTCCATTATGATTTACGTTAACCAAGTTGGTCCGGGCATATCATGGTAAAATGGGGTCAATGTACTCATAAGTACGAACAACTTTTGGTGTGGGACCATCAGGAAAAATGTAGTAGGTTGTCCCAGGTTAGATAGGCGAGAAATTAAGGTGCATACACGAAGGTAGCGGTCACCTTAATTAAGACACTAAATAACACATTATATTTATGATTACAGCACTGATATAAAAATTATACAAATTATCAATTAATAAGCAAGTACGTATTCTGAATGTGCTATCAGTACGAAAGGTCGTAGAGGAATGTGTCAGAATGATTAGGAAGGAATGAGGAATTTAGAGATGAAATTAAAATGGCGGACAAAATAAGATGATGGAGAAGTAATTTAGCCTATTTTTTTCCGCGATGTCATAGTTTGTGTCTCAGTAAAATGTGTGTGCCGTAATGTTGTTACATTTACTCCTTCCGACTTACATCGTAAACTATAACTAATGTTAACAATTAAACTCAGACCCAGCTATGCGGAGAGTGAGGAGAAAAGCAAGTAGAAGTGTTGGCAGCAATCATGTCATCTCAATACACGACCTAGTTTTAATATTGGGCATCCAATTAATAAAAAGACGACTTTTCTGAAAAATGCTCTCATGTTACGAAAAAATAAAAAAAGTTGGCCGCTAGAGATGAAAAGGGATCATAAATCAATTGTGCATGAGCTGGAGCAGGTTCTTGCAAGTTTACCGAAGCAATTAACGCCCTGGGTTCGATTCTTCGACGACACGTTACATTTTAAAGGTTCTCCGAAGTATCGCCGCGCCTACACGAGACTATAAAGCGATCGATTATTACCTATTTGTGTGAAAAGCGGAAGGAATAAGGCTAACGTGTGTGAGCACGAGCCGACAGCGTCGTCGTGAGAAATGTCAATATTGACCACCATCTCGCTACGGTTCGAAATTGTCTCAACGACTTCGATATTTTCCAATCACAAACAGATCGAGAATCTACATCTATTGGACAATTAGTTCAATATACTATATGCATGTTAGCCTGGTCAATGGGCGTCGCTCAGTTTGATGAACGTGGATTCTTGACTTATTAATTGCCATATTGCATCACGCGTCCGTAAACATCGATTCATTATCTCAATCGCAATGTTAAGGAACTCGTTTTTATTTGCGCTTTCTACGCGTAAATAAATATGTATAAAGGTGTATTACCTGAGAATCTGGCACGCGTCAATCAAACGGAACGCACATGAAACCCAACGATTTGTCACTCCGCCATTTTGACTCATTCACAATAACGGCGGCCATTTTGGTGACAATAATTAACAGATAGGCATCTTCGGCCAACCGTTTTCTAGTTTTTGTTTTCTAAAATAATTATCATCACAATAAGCGACACGATCTCTTTTTTCTTACCGCTGTTGCGGTATTTTGAATAATATTAACCAAATGATTTGGAATTCAATAGCGTCAGGTACAGAAACAGTGGAACGAATTAATATGAAGACTTTGAAAATTACTGGTATGTTGGGCTTGGGGTAATTGTGTTTTATATTTATGGTTTCGCCAATAGCTACCAAGAGTCGTCTAATTGACTGTCGCGGTCTAATGTCTATGTTGGAGTGTGGTAGTAAATAGTCGGTGCTGAAAACATTTTCAGCACGGCATTCGAGGCGTTAAACAGCTGCTGAGCGTGTGTTTAGCGCGGGCGGCGCAAGCGCAGGCGCACGACATGTGTGTACTCGGCACCGCGGCGTCACGCCGTCAATGGGTCAGGTTATTTACCTCTCCTTATCACCTTTTGTTTTGCTCAAATACTTGGCTCATTTCGAAGCAGTTATAGCTTCCTGACATGTTACTACAACTAGTACCGCCATTCGTTTCCATTGTACACTCTTTACTCTCATTGTTCGCAGTCCATTAGCGATTACTTCGATCGCTGCTTTCAAATTACATTTTGTTCACAAGTAAAACAAAACATCATCGTAGGAAAGGTTATGGAATTCAAAGAGGTGTTTATATTTACACAAGATATCGGTAGAGATCGAACAGTGAAATAGAAGTCGATGCTATTGGATGGCCAACAATAAAAGCATCGGAGGCCGATCGGCGATACAGGTCCTTGTGTCCACATTAGCATCTCGAGGCAGGAGTGTGTGCAAACACCGAGGGTCATCTGATGAAATGTTCAAAGGCTTTTAGTTCCCGAGAATTATTAAATGAAGCCCCAGGATCGTAATGTAAACACTGCATGTTTGTCGAGGCAAGAACCTGTTGCTTTGTCGACGGTTTGATGCGTGCTTTGGCTTATTGGCGGTTATTTTACGTCTGCTAATGTTAATGTTACTGCGGCAGTAACTCCACAACATTGTTCCCCGCTCGCCTGCCATCTCCGCCTTTGTTCGCTCCATCCCGTCGCGAGGACCTCCATTGTCCGGCTCCAATCATGCAATTACAGTGACGATAAACCTCGCGATAAATCGAACAAATGCAACTGACAAAGTAAGACGTGCAATTCACTAAATACCGCAGTAGGTCGGTTTTACAACTTATTAGTATAAACTCTTGTACAATCAGCAATTCCTTCGAAATATTACGCAAACACTACGGCAGATTTCCCTTCGACGTCAACAATACATTGCACATATGAGTGTCGCAACAGCTCTTTGAAACAGCAGATTTGTGTGGATATCTGAGTAAATACATGGTCCAGTGTTTAGGTAAATAAGCAGGTAGTCGCCGGCATCCAGGGCGCTAACTTCGCTAATGTGTGGACAAAGCCCCTCGTGACGGATCCTGCTAATAAACCTTCCAGGGAGTGTGAGATACGCGAACCTTTCCATCACGCTTGAGGGAACACTATTTCTTGCACGTCTTGCATTTTATTTTTTTTGTAGCCCCAATGTTCTAATAATAATTCCATTACTAGTAATTATATTGTCCCATACTAAATCAACATTATCGAAAGGTATGGTAAGTCGTAACTATTCAAATGCCTGTTCCCTTACATGGCATAACTTACATAGCAATACAAATTATTCATAAGACTGAGCCGATCCGTTGAGGTAATGATTCAAGAAAGATTTATGATTATCACGGGGACCTAAATGTTTTCACTTCACAATTTCACACCAGCGATATCTCCATCGGTATTAACAACTTAATGTTCAATATTTTATTACCATTCATATTTGCTTTGCATACCAAACAAGTTGAGTGAACACGACATCTTTCATTACAAGTTTCTATTTGATTTCGCTTCATAAAAGACGCTCGCATAGACTCGATTATGATTTCTATCACAAATATTACAATGTTTATTTCGTCTTTATAGGACACTTCGCCTTTCACATCGTTTTACGACTTGTTTTAAAAGTAATAAGGTTTATTATCTTTTATCACGTGTATGCCATGATATCTTTTGTTTTGGCTTCTGTGTTATTCGTATAAGGTAGTGTTTCCTCTAAATCTGTTCCATTGTTATCATTGATACGGTCTGATTGGATGCCTTTATCAGACTCAAACTGTGCGTTATTTTTATGTAGCTAAGGCTCAGCTTTCTTTATTGTTTGATGCAGTAAAAGGCGTTAATCAGTGGTGTGTCCTCCTGATTTACTCTAGGGCGAGTAGGTTCGGGTTTCTTCTGAGAACAGCGGGTTCACTTGCTGTTTGTCCAAAAAATAAGCGAGTCGGCTGTTTAATGGTTTCGATGGATGAATTCTTTCACTTTTGCTTTCGTTGGTAGGTTGAGACTTAAACTAACAGTGACTTGTAAGTACGCTCATTCAGTTTTATATGGACGTTCTAATTAGCTTGTCTTCAATGTAGCGTCAGCTTATTAGTTTGTTTCTCATGAATCTGAAACTTTCATTCTTAAATTAATTCATTGCGTACACGTCATTAATAAATATGAACACAGTCGTTATAACAAGTTAATACAGTCGGCTCAGAAATATGTTGTTGAGTAAAATGTGAAATTCCGTTGTAATATTGACATATCCAATACATGTGTACCTTTTCATCGTGCTACTAAACATCTTACAGTTATTATTATATTATAAAATCACGCGAGAGATTTCTCAAAGCGAGCACTGGCTTCGATTCTGTTTGTCTTGGCATTAGCGCGACGTATGCTAACTTTATCCTACTTATCGGTACGAGCATGTTGGTTTTTACAGTTCCTGACATGATAATAATAAAATAACATTTTAGCATCTTTTTATTTACAAATCTACGAATTTTCTCAAAAGGTAGGCGAACCCAGGCGGAGAAACTCGTCCATTTTATTGATATAACGTTTAAATTAAATTGCGGTCACCTTAAAAGAAATAAAAGGTGGCAGGAATCCAGTAGCGGTCTGGACCCATGAGAAAATCGACTTCAATTAAACAAGCCATATTCGGACGTTAGATATCTAAGTTCCGTATGTTGAATAAAGGTGGATTTCTGTTTTATTCATCGTTAGCTTCAGCTTATTCATCTTGAAGGTGACTTAGGTCTTACTCGTGTTTTGAAAAAATATTTTGATTAAGTTGATAACCTACGTTATTCGATCGAAATAGCTATTTATTGGCAAATACTTAAGCTGTGTTTATCTAAACACAACTTAAGCAGTTTGCCAAATCATAAAAATATTTATGCATTTATGTTAGACGTTAGGTAAATTAAGAGAAAATAAATAAATATACCTACATTTAAAATTAAAGTACGATATGCACCAAACGTTAGTTAATACAGATCGGAAAAGGGTTAGTCAAAATTCTATCAGAAAAGTTAAGATCATGTGGAACCCCAAAAACATGCCGTCGAGGCTTGCGTGTCGTTTCGAGGCGAGCGTTTATCCGAACGAAACGTTTCACCGATAATAACTCCACACAATATAATAATGCGAATAATAAATAAAAATGGAAATAAAATAATAATTTTAATGCCGTAATTGGGGGCTGCGGGCGGCGAACAAACTGCACTCATTCCCAACAATTTGATTGCTCGCCAGTCCTTATATTGATTCCGATGGAACTTTAAACACCTTTATGGAACTGGTTTTTCAACAGATGTTTTGAAGAGTTGAGCTTTTCTTGAAATTTCGCATTATTTTCCAAATCATGGACTGAATTCCGTCGAGTTTTGTGCCGGTTAACTTTTGAATACCTTTTTTTACTAGCCTGTTGTTGTGTTCTTTTATGATTTTTGAATAGAAAAAAACCTTTTTTACATAATACGTCTTTTATAATTCTTTAAAACTAAGAACTTCTTATACCCCAAATTGAACACAGCACAACCGATTTTGATAAAATATCTATGAGATCACTTAAGAAGTATGCCCATTCAACAAAAAAACTCCATTTCGGTCCAAACGTCTTCGAATATTCGGTGAAGGGTTTATAAAAAAAAATCCTACGAATTCATAACCTCCTCCTTTTTGGAAAGCGGTTGAAAAGTCGTGTTTTCTGTAAACCTTTGTTACAACATATTATTATTTCTCTTTATTTATTTTAGAACATATATATAATAATATATGTACTTAGTAATAGTTTTGACAGTGTTTATATGACATATTATAAATTGTAAATAATATATTCTATAATAGGAACATATATTATGTTTTTATAATAAATTATAAAAAGTGACATATTTAAAACAACACTACAAAATATAAACACATTATAAAAAACCTAATATATATTACTATTATAATTATTACTGATTGATACAAAATATTGGGTAAAATAGATTTTGCCTAACGCACACAAACTTCACAGACCAAAATAAGAGTATGTCCCTCAAAATATTATAAAGTTTGTAAAGAACAGTCAAAGAAATAATAATGCCCTTTAGCTATATTTTCTTGCCATCTGCCAGCAGAGTACTGTTTATAAGCAAAATATAATTTCTTCAGAATTACAAACCACAAAGCGAATTATGTTTATTATAGCAAAGGAAACAGTTCCAGATTAAGACTGAATCGAAGGCGAATTACGTTAGTAGAACTAATTGGCGATTACAACGTGTTTGTTATCGAGTTATTAAACCTGTGAATTTACGCTAGTAGCGACAGATCTGAAATAAGTAAATTATTTTCCCGAAAACAATAATTAAAAACTACAGTTTCTTTCACATCGTAGATTTAAATAATTTTCTATCTGTATAAAATGTTTGTACGTTTGTTCAAAGATAACTCGAGTATCTTTGATCGGAGCTTCGTGAAATTTGATAGGCGTGTAGATATGGCCAATAGAATTTTTAATCGAAAATGAGTCAAATCGGTCAAGGGTTTATTGATTTCGGGGCGAACTACTACTATATGATGATTTTCCTAATAGTAAATACACATCATGCTCAAATTCTCATCAAATTAACAAACTCATTGATCGAGAGGAGCGGACAAAGTAATGAACAGACAGAGCTTCATTGACATGGAAATGAGATGGTAAAGTAGCGTTGGATTCACGTTGTCACTAGGTTGCTGCTTCAGAAATATTAATCACAAGAAAAATATATAAAGGATTTACGACACTCGGTTGTTTCAAGACACTATATTTGTTATAATCGTTTGACGCCTTGCTACATTAAATGTAATTGAAGCTGCCAGTCTTAGCATGTTGACGGCTCTGATAATTGAAAAAAAAAAAACATAATTCTAGCAAATCTTTTGTAATTGAATAGCAGTGAATTGTCGTGGGCATAAGAAATCTGCTCTTCTTTTTAATCAGTTGTAATGCATTTATAATTACAGCAGCCTGACGTGCATTTCTGGACATCTGTATAATTCGTGGCGTGCACAAATATTTTTTAGAGGACAGGACAGGCACTATAGGTAGCGGCACGAAACTTTAGCGCTGACCGTTATTGCGCAGAAATCAAAAATTAGTACTGTACCCATGCGCAGTATCCCCTCTACATTTCACTCAGCGCTAAACTTACGTGCCGCTACTTGTGCCTATCTTATATAAATTATATCAGAACGGCTGCATTTCTAGGAAAATATATATTTCTTGCTAGTATCCGACCTTAGTCCGACATTATAATATTAGGGTGGCACATGGTAGACAAATTCTATCTGTATGAAATCCACGCTACTGTGTATAATGCGATGCTACCATATAAAGAAAGCGGTGCTTTTTTCTGTTCATTTGTCAAAAGATTGCGCTCCGAATATTGGTAAAATACTCACTTATCAATGTGATAGAGTTTTACTTTCTAATACTCTTATTCATAAAAAAAACTGCCGACCTTTATCTTTCATATAGTGATATAGTGAGTGCTACCAATTTCAGAAGTGTAGCCATTTTTATGCAATTTACTAAAACAACAGTGCTTCAGTAATAAAAGTAAAATTGATTTAGGGAGTATTTTTTTATTAAAAATATTAATATGCGTACAAGTAAATTAAAAGTAAGTAAAGTAAATAAAAGTATTACATAAATTGACTAAATTATTCGCTTAGTGCGCTTACCCTTACAGACGTGCGACAGTATGCCCGCCAAACTGTCACCGACGGTCGCGCGTCAGTTTTTGACAGATTAACATGTGTCATGTGTCATGCGACCGTTTGCGGCAGTCGGCGACCGTCGCCGACAGAAGAGCTATTTTTTAAACGCGGAGTCACCTAAACGAATGGTTTTTCCATACAAAAAATCATTTGTTTAGCGACTCCACGTT
The DNA here is from genome assembly GCA_963555685.1 of Acrobasis consociella. NCBI lineage: Eukaryota > Metazoa > Arthropoda > Insecta > Lepidoptera > Pyralidae > Acrobasis > Acrobasis consociella. Next base: position 11,476,611 of record OY743122.1, read on the forward strand.
TTAAAAATAACACCTCAGGTGTAGCGGGCTCTCTGTCGCTCGTTTGTAAGAGCCCTAAGCGAATAACTCAGACAATATATGTAATACTTTTATTAATTCCCTGACAATACAACAAAGAGATGTAACATCTTGGCGGAATGGACATATTGGACATGGACCCTTGTTATTTGTCGTTTAAATACGTGATGTGTCAGGCGATTGTTTTGAAAACCTTAATACAAAGCAAATTAATGACAGTTGAATTCTTTTTTTGGGTTTCTTTGTACTCGATGCGTAAGATAAAAGTTCAGGCATAATATGACATTCGTATATAAAAATAGAATATATACATTTGAATAGGTTTAGCGCAAATAAATGAGTAATTAACTTATGTACGAGTAGTAGAAGTACGATAAAACTAGTAGTTCGCCACGAACTTAGACCTCGCTCCTCGATTATTATTTCAGAATAATGTTCATGATTTGGATGAATTTTACTATCGGTGCAGGTTTACCGATATGCGAATTTATGGTTGTGACCAAATTTCCAAAATAGTTGCCAATCACAGCCCTTTCTTCAAATGACTTTCGATCTAGCTCTGATATGTCAGGAGCACCTTCCAACCATACAATCCCATGGATATGGCCTACCGTGATGCAGAAATTCAGTTCTGTACCAGTAGTCTTTCACCAAAAAATGACCCATCATTTTTCAAATGACAAAGTCAGCTCATTTTTGGAAAAACCAGGTTTAAATGTGTATTTTTATTACCATGGCTCTATGCCGCTGCTCATTGGTTTCTTACTTTCTTAGTAAAGCTACTTCGCGGGCTTTGATTGCTGTTGATCTCTTGTTAGTTCGTAGCAAAAGCACAGACAAGCAGCGATAGCGATTGAACGAAAGTTCGCTCAACAAAATTGCTAAATTTAATAAACAAGCCAACAATCAATCAAAATAAACAAAAACTGAAGAAAAAAAAACTAATCGTAAAATAAGCAAAGCCCTTTTATTTTAAGTCGGTTAAAAATGATTAAATTTATAGAACCACTTATAAAACTCAAAATAATAACCATAATAGCTATTCAGAGAAATTACTTCATGGACCCCAGGGGAGATATGTATTTTTAAGAAAGTTGTTCAGTAGCCCGGACTGAATTCACCGTTAAATAGTTTGAGTATATTTTGTAAGAGGATTTGTATTGTATATTTGTCACGGCTTAGTCAGCTAGACTTCGCAAGTCACCCTAAACCCGTTTAAGTATAACGTATAAAAAAGTTGTTCAGACAAAAAAGTTGTTCAAATAAAAAAATATCGTTTTCATAATGGCAACAAAAAAGTCTAATGACATTTTTGAAAATATTTTGAAATGGCGGATATATGACAGTTTTAAAATTTTAAACCCCCATATTTCCGCCATTTTGAAAAATTTCGGAAAACTGGCTCGACAAAAAAATTCTATTTAGTTGCTAAACCTGCTTACAAAATTTCATGAGAATCGGTTAAGAAATGCGACCTGTAGGCGAGAACAGACAGACAGACAGACAGACAGACAGACAGACGGACAAAAGAATTTTTGGCTAGTCTCGAAACTGAGACGCTTCGCTCGCTTCGCTCGCTCGGTCAATAAAGTACAAGTAATTACAGTAGAATGTTGCAATTCAAGAAAAAGAACTTTAAGTAGATATTTATTAAATGACTCCTCTCCATCCTCTGCACTGTGGCATCGTAAACAAGCCGTTGACAAAGTTTATAATTAATATGCTAAGTATCTTTTCAAAAACATTGCAAAAAATAGACAGATAATCACATAAGGACAAATCACAATGATTAAACTAGCTCCAAACTAAGTTCAAACCTTTATATTGGGCAATAATCAATACCTACATATAAAGAAAAACACACAAGACCAAAAGTTTATGATTCGATTCTGACGGACAAAATCTCGGTGAACGACAATTAAAAAAAGTCATCTTGCCCATGCGGCATGGTAGCAAGAACGCTGGCTGTGAACGACTAAACCAACAGTTAATTTAATTTTAGTGCATTAGAGTGTCTTAGGACGCAATCGAAATAGTTAATCACGACCATGCCTACCCATCGCCTTATAAACCAATTTTTTTCCCTTCCTTGTCATGAGATGGCGCTATGGGTGATAATGAAAACTGAAAAATCTTTTATCACTATTATTTAAATAAATATAACATAAATTCATGTCCGTAATACTTAATTAATTAGAGTACTACACTCTCATTAATTGAATATTACATATATACGAATTGCAATAAATATTTTAAAAGTATATTCAACGCGTCCTTTTTCACTTTTTTTGATAGTTGTTTGTGCTGCCATCTTTGTGTGCCTACCCCGCAACTCCAGTTTTGTCAACTTACGGGCTTTCCAATACTTTCTATGGTGTTGGGTATCTGTGACGTGAGTAATTATATTATCTTTAATCACGACTGAGAGGCAGCTGCGTGGTCTCCGACAGAGTAAGATAGGGCCAATCCAAGTTCTCCCGTGGATGTCGTAAAAGGCGATTTAGGAATAACAAGCTAAACAAAGCTTATAAACATCAATGAGGCCTCTCCAACCCGTCGGGCCAGCGAGGAGAGTGTGGTCAGGTCCTTTGGCCAAGTATGACTCTGGTAGTACAGAGAGGGTCGTGCTCCTACAGTGGAGACAAAAAGACCTGATGATGATGACGACTGAGAGGATAATTAAAAGGTAACTTTGTCCGCAGTCTGCGCGGTCTGAAGGCGAGTCGTCGGGGGAACAGTCTTGCGAGAGCTCCGACGAGGGCGTAGGCCGCGACGCGCCGGCGCACCAGCCCATGCAGCACCAGCAGCACCAGGCGCATCAGCCGCTGCCGCACCAGCCGCAGCTCAACATGAACCACCACGCGGTCAACCACCAGCCTTTGAACAACCACCAGATGAACCACCATCAGAGAAACTCGCCGAGGCCGCATGAGCGGGAACTGAAAGTAAGAATCCTTAGATTGTTTTATTAAAGTTTTTTAAAGGCGTACCTATTAGCCGCTGCCGCATCAGCCGCTGCCGCAACAGCCGCAGTTCAACATTAACCACCACGCGGTCAACCACCAGCTCTTGAACAACCATTAGAGAAGTTCGTCGAGGCCGCAGGAACGGGAACTAGGAGTAAGAATATAAAATTATTTTTCATAAAGTTTTTTAAAGGCGCATTTGGCGCTGCCTCATTAGTCGCAGCTCAACATGAATCCCAACGCGGTCAACTACCAGCCTTTCAACAACCCCACAGAACAACCACCATCAGAGAAACTCGCCGAGGCCGCTTGGTTTTTATTGAGTATAGTTGACACGACGTGGCTTTTTAGGGTTCCGTAGTAAACAAGGAACCCTTATAGTTTCGCCATGTCTGTCTGTCTGTCTGTCTGACCGCGGTTTTACTTAGAGACTATACTTAAATACTAGAAAGCTGTTTTTTGGCATGGATTTGTATTATGCCGAAAAAGTGGTAATTTTATTTTTATTTTTATGGTAGGCTGGTCTCAAACTTAAAGAACTGTGACATGAACTTGTTTGTTCCAGGTGCGAGATGACTTCGAGTCGCTCAAGTCCTCACTGCACCCGCACCTTTCATCGCTGGCGTCGCTGGCCCAGGGTGCCCCACTATCTACGCCCAGCAGTGTCTTCGCTCTGGCGGGCGGTGGGCCCACTGCTGGGTTCCCGTACGCTCCCCCCGCGTTCTTAGCCCCCGCACCGCCCCCGCCGGCCCAGCCCGCTGGGTCAGCCTCGTCTTCATCGTCTGAAGGCAGCGCTGCCGGGTGGAGCTTCGAAGAACAGTACAAGCAGGTCCGTCAGGTAAGGTCGCCTGTTTTTTGTAGCCTGTGATTATTTTTCAGGTTATGTCTTTGATCTTCCAATGTGACAACCATTGAAGTGTTTCTAGCGTAGCCTCATTGACTTAATTTGAGTCTGTTTTTTAACGGAAAATCAGCTAAAGGCATCAAACGAAACAAAGTCGAGATATTTATCGTCTTCTCTCAATATTAATTTATATTTTTTTTGCAAAATTAAAAAACTAGATTTCTAATAAATAGAGCGTGTATTCAAATGTCTATTCTTAATGCTGACAAAATATAATAAACAATAATGAATAAAGCTGTCACGTCTAGAAAACTGAGTGACAGACTAAACGACAATATTTCCCCACAACAACATAATCACGGCAAATCAAACTATTGAACCCGACCCCCGATAACGTATGCACTCCTTACATGTCGTTACGGCCAATAAAAATGTGTCTATAATCGCTACATAATGGCAACCCGTTTCCCTTTGTTGAATATTCCATTCGAGAGGGGTCACGGCCTGTGGGATGAGGAATAATAATTCGCTGTCAACTTCGTTATTTGCGGGTTAGCAGACGGATTGTCCGGGTCATTATGGTTATATGGTTCATTCATACTAATAGCAACGGCTAGCTAGGTTACGGCTTTTTATTAAGAGTAACATAAATATTTTAAACAGTATCTTTCATATGTGTTTTAAGTAAAGAAATAAAACCTTCTAAATCTATCAGTTATTCTTAAGGTTCCGCGCCCAAAGGGTAAATACCTGTTCGTCTGTCTGTCACCAGGCTGTATCTCATGAACCATGATAGCTAGACAGTTGAAATTTTTAAAGATGATATATTTCTGTTGCCGCTATAACAAAAAATACTGAAAACAGAACAAAATAAATATTTGAGCTGGGCCCCCATACAACAAACATATTGTTTTATAGATAATGGTTCGGAACCCTTCTTGCAAGAGTCCAACTATCATTTGGCCGGTTTTTCTTCTACACATATTGTAAATAGGGCGAAAAGCCCTATTTACAATATGTGTACATTACATGAAGTAGAATCAGTTTCTATACAACTTCTAACCTTTGTAGATACTTCTTCGAAAGTAGTAGGGCATTTACTTTTTAATTTATTATGTCTTTTTGAAAAAGTGATTCTGTATCAAAAGATCTGATGAGGCCACGTGTTATTGCAGATGTGCAAGCTGTTGAAAGAAAGTGCAAAAAGCCATACGAACAAACGAAATATTGTTACGGTAACGATGTGGTAAGGAAGAAAGGCTTTTATGCACGCGAAAAGTAAAGTCTTTCGAAAAACGCATTGGAAAGTATTTAACACGTGTGAGGTGATCAAAGGAAGAAAGAAGTCAATTATATCACTTGTTACTAAATGATCATATAGTTATAACTTATAACATACGTACTTATACTCACAAAGGCAATTACAGTAAAACGAGATCTTTTCACTGATGACTTTTTTCGTGATGGTTACTCCTGCATTTATCCTGAGGGATTTAAAGTGGTTAATTGACGGCAATTCGAAGAAAATCAAACTTTTTAATGAAACTGCGCACGAGTCGAATTCGAGTTTCACCGTGTCTTGAAACTTTTTGTGCCACAAATGAGAAAGAATTTAATAATTATGTAATAAACAATTGTCACAAAAAACAAATATACGTTACAAAAAGTTGCCTTAGAACATATATCCAACATGTAGGTAGTTGTCTATTACCTTAGCGTACGCACAGACGTATTAATGTACTTATACACAGAAATTACTGTTTTCTTTTAAAATTTTTAAATTTTTTGCAAAAAAAAGGAGTCTTCATTTGTAAAAAAAAAACTCAATTACATAATTCCCACCAGTTTTCGACAGTTCATCGCTTTGTAACAATTACATTCAAAAATAACACAATACATTGTTATAACTGAACTAAACTGTACCTTTGTTCTCCACCCGGTTCCGATGAAGCTTCCATGTGTTAATTTGACGTTGTAATTATTTGACATAAGGTTGTCCTTTTCAAAGGGCACGCATGTCCTTGGCGGTGCCACAGAAATAGTTAGCACGCGATACATAACTGTCTTTTAAGGTACTGAGTAATTGTGTTTGTGAGAGAACTAAATAGGTGTTACTTAAGATAGATATTTTATCTTGAGCTTAAGTAATAAATAGATGTCGGTGTTGATTAAACTTCAGTTTATTTCGTTCTAAATTTAGGTACTTCTTATAATTATCAACAAGTAATGAGGTTATTTGAGAAAAAGGAAATAAAAACTGGAAATGATACACAAATAAATAAATATATAGGGACAAATTACACTGATTGAGTTAGCCCAAAAATAATTTCGAGACTAGTGTTATGGGATACCAACTCAACGATAATATATTTTATTACAAATACATAAATAGATAAACATCCAAGACCCAGGACAATTTGAAAAAGGCCATTTCCCAACTTGAACCTCTGGGTGGCGGACTAGCATCGTGACTACTACGCCACGGAGATACGCCTACATAAAACTAAACTATAAAATAATCAAGATGTCGAGAGGTTGGATCGATGTTGAGGGATGAAATGGCATGCAGTCAGATACTAGACTCATAATGAGACTACTAGAAGCGTGCGATCGACGTCACTGTGAAAATTTTAGCCAAATCCTGAGGTCAAATCATTGAAAGTCTTTTCCACTAAAGTGGTATGCCAGCGTTTTTGTTGGTTTAATTTCATTGCAGATCAAGAAGAGAGGTCAATTAGTGTTTATTGTATTTAGTACAACTTCTATTTCGCATAAAATTATGATCACTTTTTCAATATCGATAGAATTATGCTTACCTACAAAGATGACGATAAAGTAGTTTGGAAAATAAACGTTTGGATACCAGAAATTAACTTTTTTTTTAAAATTCCTAAGTTTTTAAAATTCTCGGTGAAATATTAAGTCGTAATCAGCGAATCTTATAAATAAAAAGTAAAGCCATCATAAACATCTGTGACCGGTTTATCGTTTATCGCTATTCGCTACTTAACGCGCGTTAGCGACGCTGCGATTGTCGCCGCGCGGTGCTTTTGATCGCAAATCGCAATCCGCAATCGCCCCACTTGCGATTCTGCACGGCCCTTTGAGTATTGTTCTTATATGTTATGTTAGATACGCCTTTGACATATAAAATAGCTATTAGTAGCGATATTTCCATGATGTTTGACAAGACTGTGTTTATTTTTGTTGAGTTTGTAATAATAATTTTCTCAGGTTTTGTAGATTTTTTTTTGTATTTATTTAATCATCATCATGAGGTTTTTTTAGTCTCCACTGCAGGGGCACGACGCTCTCTGTACTACTAGAGCCAAACTTGGTCAGAGCAGCCAGAAGACTTGGCCTACACTCTCCACGTTGGCCACGGGTTAGTGAGGTCTCATGATGATTATTAGCTTTGTTTAGCGTATTTCCTAAGTCGCCTTCTACGACATCCACGGGAAGACTTGGAGTGGTCCTATTTTACTCGGCCGGAAACCACGCGGCTCCTTTTACACACATTTATTTAATAAATTAAGGGAATTATAATATTGTCCTAATAAGTTTTTATATGATGTGCATATTTCAATATTTTATTATTCTTATTGGCATTTGAACAGGATTAGACAGTTAAGAACAGGGGCAGAGAGTTATGGAAGGAAATAGGGAATGCCTTTGCCCAGCAGTGGGACATAAACGGCTTATAAAAAAAGTATCTTATAACTTTTTATGTAAGTAAGGTACCGATAAGTAAGTGCTTATTTGACGTAGAACGTTATTTTTCTTCTTAACTTTGATCTGTCTTTTGATCTCTTTCCAAAAAGAATTTACCTGATTCATTGGGCTCAATTAATTTAAAAGTTGCAGTTTCCATCAGTGCACTTTCAATGTCAAACCATATCACCTTTGTTTCTATCTACAAAATGCATATAGCTTCTCTTTTGTTAAAAAGTTGAAGTAGGTAACGTATAAATTAACCTACATAACTACTCCTTTTCAAGCTAAAATAAGTCAGCAAATTTATTATTCCGATCACGCAAACGCAATTTGGTTTCGATTGTGGTAATTTGCAAGTTTTTGCACGTCAAATTTATATTTAAAACTTAAAAGCCGTATTGTCAAGTGACTAGGGAGGACGGCTCCTTATTTCACACTAGTCTATAATTTGCCGTCAACATTAACAATATTTTCCGCAATTTCATATGAAAATCGCATTATCGCGCCCTCATATAAAATTATGACATTACGACAAACACATTTTCAGTCTTATTACCTCGAGTTTAGAGTTGTAAATCAAAATTGGTTATTCGTATTGTTGGGAGTTCATAAACGTCAGCCATATTGGAAACTTGGTGTTTTCCGACCCTAAATCATCGTGGCGAATTATAGTGGTTCCCTCCTTTTATTACTGCCTACTATTACTGTGTTGCCAGTTGTCAGATAGTGTATTTATAATGCTGGGCATTTTAACGTGTACTTTGTAACAATACTACTGTTGAATATGTTATAAGTTGGTGGAGAAAGACTGGTATTTAGCATGACACTGGGTACAGAGCTTTATATTTAAACATCTAAATGTATGTGTAGTGTACCTAAAGTAGTAGTTAACTAACTTATAAATAACATCTAGTGTTTATGTTGTAGCTATCTGGTCAAATTAGCCAGTTAATTGGACGTCTCGGCCGTTTCTTGAAGGCCGGCATTAAATCGGATGCCTAGGCCAAAAATAAGTTGAACTAGAATTTATTAACGTTTAACGTTAATGTTGACGGCATATTATAGACTAATGTGGAATTATAAGGAGTTTTCGTGCTTTGCAAGGCACGTATAAGCCGTTGGTCCCGGCTGCCAAAAATCTGACACCATTATTAGGCACTTACACATACGAAAAAGAAACAATCGTTTAACAACTTGGCGTATTGAGAATCAGCCCTTTGAAAATGGCTGACCAAAACTCAGCCAAGTGATTCAAATAATATTAGATTATTTCCCTGCAGTAGCGCTAGTAGGCACTAAAACAAATAAAATAATTTGCCGTCAACAGTGCAAACAGCTGTAAATTATATTTTTCGTTCACACACATAACATTTATTTATTGGTAGTACATATTTTATTAGGCAGATTGACATTGACTCTCACCTGTCTGTCTGTTTTGAAGGCACAGTAATACCGTTTGGCTCAAGTGTCAAAGATTTAGGTCTGCACATAGATCCATTCCTCTCGTGGAATACACAGGTCACGGAAATTTCTAAAAAAGTCACGGGTGTCCTACGTACCCTCTATAAGTTAAAAAATTTTCTACCCTGTGACACCAAAACAATGCTGGTTAATACATTGATCTTGCCAATCATAGATTATGCTGATGTGTGCTACTCGGACTTGACTGGCGATATGTTAAACAAACTTGACCGTCTTCTCAATAATTGTATTCGCTATATCTTTGGTCTTCGTAAATACGACCATGTGTCGTCTTATCGCTCCCAACTTCACTGGTTACCAATTCGTCAACGGCGCAACCTGCACGTCCTCACAACTCTCTATTCGATTCTTTTTGAACCCGCTACTCCAGCTTACCTCAAGTCTAATTTTCAGTTTCAGGGTGATACCCATCTTAGAGATCTTCGTTCTTCTAACAATTTCAACCTTTTTTTGCCAGTTCACCGGAGTGGGTTCTTTACACATTCTTTTATCGTCCAAGCTATAAAACTATGGAACGAATTACCAGTTGATGTCCGGAAGGCTAAAACCCGTTTTTCATTTAAGAAACAGGTGAAGGCACATTTTCTTCAAAAACTGTCAGATCATCATAGTGTATTTATGTAGTGTATGTAGTATATGTAGGTATTGTTTATTTTAGCATATACTTTATAGTGTGTATTTTGCATGTAGTTTATTGTTTTGATTATTTTTTAATTATTATTTTTACATATAGTCTTTTCTTTCTTTTTCACCATATACCTGTCAAGTTGTGCACTACCCCTATCATTCTCCACATCACCCGTTTGGTTGACTGGTAGATAAGGCCTTAGGCTTTAAGTCCGCCATTACACTTGTATTTGTGTATGAAGTTAAATAAATAAATAAATAAATAACACATTTATTTTTTAAATATTTCATTATTAGGCAGTACGTTAAGTACCTATAGTTACTTAGTGGTAGGTATTAGTAAAAAGTAGTCGTCAATAAATTGGTGAACTCAAATCACATACAAATTTATAACAAATTCATCAATATTCAATTTAAATATACGACGTTCAGCCATCTTGTTAAAAGTTGCGTTCAGTGACTTGGCTAGTCGTCCTTCAGCCATTTAATTGTAGCCGGCTTTTACAGAACGGGCGTCCAGTTGGCTGGCTGATTTAACCAGATGTCTACGACATTTATAAAATGTGTACAAGTCTGTTCTACGTATAGTAAACCGGTGTAATATTATTTTTGTGTGATGTTAAGTGTTACAGAAATATGATCATCCAAGTTAATATTTACTTAAAAATGGAGAAGTGAGAAATATATAGTTTAATAATTATTAGTACCTACCTATATCATAAAGGTTTTGAGAGGTTTTTATAGCAAAGTTAGCATATCGCACTCAAAAAGTTTATAGGTTCCTTATACAAATGTACTTTGACGAAACTAGGCTTGACACAATCAGGATTGTATCTTAATCCATAATCTATCCTCAAAAGAGCATCAAAAGCAACAAAAACACGCACTTACGCAGAAAAATGTTAAAAGCACATCGAACATTAACTAACCTATTTCAAGTGTATAAACCGTGCCCCTCGATAAAGCGCATCGAACATTCTACCATCCACCAGATAACGCGTCTAGACGGAATAAATATCCAAAACACTCGAATGCCTGCTCGATGGCTCACTTGGCTAATAGGTGACGGTAAAAAACATTGAGTTTTTTTGAACGGTTTCGAACGCACCCATAACCTACTGCCACTTAGCTCACAGCGAATCTGCGGTGCCATTTTTTAGACGTGAAGTCACTATAACAACGAATTTTTGTATGGAAAAAGCATACGTTTAGATGACTCCGCGTTTCAAATATGGCACTTCTGTACGCATCGAATCCGATACATGCTCGTTGAGATATGGAAATTAGTTTTGGAACGATTGACGAAATGTTTCCTTTTTTATGGGAACGTATCTCTCGAGTAAATACGGACCGCAACAGCAGCGATTTTGGTTATTATGAACGACAGGACCATTCAATGCATCATTTCGATAATTACTCTTTAAATTTGATTTTCTATAGGTCTCATAAGTACTAACAATATCCCAGTTTTTTTAAATTTTTAACAACATTTGAATATAATACAGACAAACCACACATGTTTCATATACCTTTCTATCTAGTCTTCAAGGTGTCATAGATATAGGCATCTATAAAGCCACAGGCAAACTTTTTATAGCCAAATAAATTACTAGCATTATTTCACACTAAATAAATATCCAGAAGTGCGATAAACTTTGTCGCAGAACTCACAGATGACGAAAAAATCCGTTTCTAAAAATTAAAAAATTTTGATCATTTTATAAAACTATGAATTTCCGTGATTCTTTTGGCTGGTATTAATAACCTCATTTCGTTTAACCATCTAAAGCCATTGCACTATGAACTAACGATTAGTTTCCAGCTTTGTAGTCGCATCGCGTTTAGATTACAAGGATGACACATGGGATAAAATCAAACGCGTCGTTTAAACATGGCGGCGCCCAGGGGTGCGCGTGACGAATGCGCGATCGTGCGGTAATGTCGCGAAATACGTGCATTCTTCGTAGTAGGACCCTGCTAACAAGCTAAGGCAGAGCGCAATGCAAGATACCCTTTACTTGTTCAAAATTAAAAAAAAAAGGGAATAGAAGAATATTCCCACGTTGTCAGGTTAAAGAAGTTGTCGACGTGTGTGTGTGACATTCCAAAAAAGTTTTGAAAATTAATTAAACCTTATGAAGTTTTGTTAATTGTTTACGTGATTATAAAAGTACTATGTATGTTTTATTAAAATGTCAATCTTATTAATAAAATGAAAGTGAATCTTTTACTTTTCAGAGCATTGTTACGAGCGTTATATTTAGTTATTTTTCACGCTCTAAATTAAACGAAAAGAAAAACAAAGATTATGGCATAGGTAAACATGATTTTTGCTAATAAAATATGAAAAATCGCTGCGCATTGAGGTTCGTCGTTTTGTGTCGCGGTCGCGATGCGAAGTCTTTACATTTTAGTTTATAAACTGTAGGGAAGCGCGATAGGATTTTGCTTAGATTTATCATTTAAAACAAGGAATACCTTACTTACCACATTTATAAATTACCTCAGCAAGTCTAACATAATTCACTAGAATGGCAATTCCGCAAGATTGATTTCAAAGTAACCACAATTCAATTACGAGATCATGTAGGTTGAAATATGTTCTAGTTTTAGATCTAGTCATGGTTTAGCTAGTCTACAAGATTTAGATTATTTCAGATACATTGCTGCGGAGCACAATATTTTTAAATTGAGGTGAAAATCATTATTTTAGACATAGGTTGTGGTTTTTATTACTATTTAGCATATCACGTACACAAATAGAAGTGAGAGAACGAATCACGTGGCCTGTGGCCCGAATTTATTTTAGTCGCTAGTATAACAATTTTGATTCAAAAGGACAATACAATTGCTGTGGGTTTAACGGCCGGACCCTTGTATTTGTACCATCAGTCATTCTTACTAAATACGATGTTTTTACATCATAGACAGTCATATAAATAAGTACCTTTTTAGGGGGGCATCAAATTACAATATGAATATAATAAATAGTAGAACTAAAATAACAAACTTCTAACCATCTCAAAAATCTATCGAGTCATTATTAGCTCCATCTTCAATTCTTCACATTGGGTCAACATGCATTAATTGGCTCAGTGACTACAAGATTCACACGATAAAATCAACATATGTAAGTGGGTACCTAAGGAATGATCACGGCCAATCCCAAATATCAGAAAGACGTGAGCACATGTTTGCTCTACACAATCAGCTTCACTTTCCTATTAACATTGCTCAAGCTTTCTCAACGAACAAACAAATTAGTTAAACATTAAAAAGGCATAGACTTCCGTGCGTAATTAAGGAGTTGTTCGTTCTTTAAGTTAAACTTTAGATGCGCTTATTAGAGTAATCGGCAGTTTAGAGCAATTAACCTTAAAATGCATGAATCGTTGGTAATGTTAGAATTATGTGTATCATTATTATCGACTAACAACAAATAATGGTAAGCTCCATCCAGACAAACAAAAAGATGACCGAAATGTTTTTTATCCATATTGAATATTCCCATGTATCAGTAATTATGTTATGGACGATAAATATAGTAATTAACCTTAATATGTAGCATGATCCTTTATATACAATACACTTGCTGATACTCTTTATATTATCAAATAACAAAACAACATGTAAGGCCAAATTAAACGTATACTCGACAGAGTCGACCGAAATGTGTCTAGTCTCTGAAAATTAATATAAAAAGTTTATTTACCAGGAAAATTAAAAACCCCCTCACATTATCTAGTGATAAGTGGTGGAACTACATATTCAAACAGAAGTTAAGTGGAATTGATATCTGTAACGTCATCGATAATCCCGACTTTCATGCGTAAATCCTTAATAACTTTAAAACGGCTAAACTGATATTCATCGAATGTGGCTAAAAACTACCACCAGGGGACTGGCTTTTATTTAAGAAAATCCGCATCAAGTTCGATCTATCCGTTCGAGAGCTACGATTCCACAAAAACACATTGACAGACACCCTTTTTGGTCATTCCTTCTAAAAGCGCATATCAAAGTTTGCATTTGGACTAGCTGTTCAAGCATTTCTTTGAAAATAAAAGGCTGTTCCTACCAGGTGGGCCGTATGTCTGTTCACCTGTTTACTTAGTTGATAAAAAAGTGAGAAAAATATCTTTATTATCTTTGCTTCATAGTATATGTAAACCAGTCCTTATTATATATCTTAATACCTATGATGTATGCTCCGGACGATTAGAGCAATTCTATCGAATGGCTCTGATTGGCCGGCTACAAGTGTGTCATTCCAATAACGTTTAAAAAACTAATTATAACGTTACGTTGTTTCGTTAATCGTTTACGTGATTACGTTTGTAATACAATGTACGTTTTATTAAATGCTCTTACTAATATACGTAGTTTGTTTTTAATTTTCCATTAAGTGCTCTACAGAGAGCTTAGCTCTTAAATAAATTGGGTATTTTCCGAAGTCAAAATTATTTTGTACTGATAATAAAATAAAACGTCACAAAAAAATGTCACTTGTCTTCGAACATATCCATTTTAACTGATGGTTTTAAATTGATTATTGCAGAAATACCAAAATAGAGTGCTATTTGATTCCAAAAAATGACGTCATCTGTATTTCATATAAAATCCCATAAAAACTGTTTGTTTTGACGTTTAGGAAAAAGTATCTGATGTGACTTGTTGGAAAATAGTGTATTGAAGAAGTTAGTTGACCGTTGGCGTCACGTAGCCCTAATGTTTTAATTTTATAAATAAATGCTATTGTCAGTAAAACCTTTCAATTCGTATTATGTAAATTCAGATTCACGCGCCACGGTTTTGTCTGATGCACCCCAGCTGAATTGCTATTTCTGGCAGACGTGCATGGGGCCTTATCTTGCGGTGCGAGTGATAAGCGGAGCGAATAATTTTTTTATTAATCACCACGTGAGTGGTTCATGTGGTGATTAAAATAATAAATTATTCGCTTAAATAATAACCTACACAAAAATATACACAAATATACGAGTATAAGTATAGTCTTAATAGTAATAAGTTTACTCTTTTTTTGTCTTTTTAGTTGCGTTGGTGTTAATTACCCCAAAAGATTACTTTCTCAGCATCATCTGTTGGTTGACTTGTGAAAAAAGGCCCCGCCATTTATTTGAATTTTAATAAAGTTAAATAATTTGAAAAAAGGCGTGCTTAACGTTATTGCCAGTTTAATTTACGGTTTATAAAAAATATGAGAAATACAACGAATAAACAAAAATATTTTGGTTTTAATAACACCAGTAACAAAGTAATACACTCTTGTAATTACAGGATGAGATTGATTTATTGCTTCTAAGTCAAGATGTCTATAGAAATTACATCACTATTCTACAGAAGTGTAATGTAAAGTATACGATATTAAATTCAAGCTTTGAAACCGCGATAAGTTTTACAAACGCGCCCCGTCACATGTTGCATGCATTTTTACGATTGATTAAAAAGAGACACTGCGGTCTCCTTAATAAGTTTGAAATAGATTTCAAGATTTTCATATCTAAATAATGTTGAAAGATGATTAATTTAAAGTTTGTAACACTGGCTTCTTGGTGTAAAGAAAATTAGTTTGATCAATTCAGTTACATGAATTTTTCGGGGTACAGTGCTGCCCCAATTCGAAATATTTCTAAGCATATTTTGCTTAGGCTACTTTTGGCTAATGTGCGAAAAAAGGCTTTACATTCTCACTTTTATGAATTGTAAACAGTAGTTCGTTAAATAGTTTGAAGGGTTGTCTAGGTGTTGACGGCAGGCCAACACTGGGTCAGGAATAGGTGGACTGTATGTTGTTGTTGCCGGTTCCAAATAAAACACTGGAGAGATTGTTTCACTTCGATGGTGTATTCACTATAGCTTTAGCACTGTGACTGTACAATTGATCTATTGTATCCTATATCTATACAACTGGCGCTATGCGCAGGTAGCACCGATACGCGTGAGTGTCCCGACCAATCACAGCGCACGCTTGGCTGTTGCTCGAGTTTGCGTGAGTGGGGATGTGCCTACCATTGGCAATAATGTAGGCGTTGTGATTGGTCGGTCCTCTTACAATTTTTTAGTGGCACGCTGTTCTGTCGTCAACATCCTCCCTCCGGCGAAGGAGTTCCGCAGCCATTTCTGGAAGACGACTGCGTGCCCGTTGTGCAGCGCGTCCTCTCCCTCTGGTCCGGGGAGAGTGCGGTTTGGAGCGTGATAAGCTTGGCGGTGGGTCGTCGAAAGGTTCCTCCCGCAGTCTTGATTTCGACGTTGCGTACGACGCCGTCGGGCCCGGGGAAGGTATGTGTGATGATTCCCCGGGGCCATGTGTTGCGTGGTAAAGTGTGGTCAGCGATGACCACTATGTCGCCGATCTTGATTTCTTCTCGGCGTCCGTGGCGGTCGGTGCGTGGCACGATGGTCGGCAGGTATTCCTTCAGCCAGCGTTGCCAAAAGTTGTCAGCCAGTCCTTGTGCTGCTCTCCATGTCTTCTTATTGGCCTCGTGACATGCTCCGGTGAAAGGCAGGCCCGTCGACGACCCCAGCAGAAAGTGGTTTGGTGTCAATGCTTCTGGGTCGCTTGGGTCGACGGGCACGTGAGTGAGAGGCCGAGAGTTGACTGAGTACTCGGCCTCGGTGAGTAGAGTTGCTAGGACCTCTTCTTTTGGAGCTTTCTCGTGTAGAGTTGTTGAGAGCGCTGTCTTGACGGAGCGCACCATCCTCTCCCAGGCTCCTCCTTGATTTGGCGCGCCCGGCGGGATGAACTTCCATTTTGTCCCGTAGGTGAGGCCGGCCCGGTTGAGTGCGGGCAGCCACTCCTTGTAGGTCCTCTTCAACTCGGCGTCTGCTCCTTTGAAGTTTGTGCCATTGTCTGTATATATGACAGCGGGCCAGCCGCGTCGTGCCGCCATTCGTCTCAACGCCAGGATAGCTGAGTCGGCCGTGAGTGATGCCACCAGCTCCACATGTATGGCTCTTGTGGTGAGGCACGTGAACAAGGCGCCCCACCTCTTCTCGTGACGTCGGCCGATCGTGACGGTCATCGGGCCGAAGTAATCCAGCCCACAACAGCTGAAGGGTCGCTGGAAGGCTTGCAGGCGTTCTGCTGGTAGGTCTCCCGTAGGCGGGCTCGTCGGGTGCTTCTTCTTGAGGCGACACATCTGGCAGGAGGCCGCCACTGTCTTCACCGCAGGCCGTAGTCGCACGATGTAGTATTGTTGACGTAGGTCGTTGACGACTCGTTCAGGGTTGGCATGCCCGGCCCTCTGGATGTGGTCTTGGCTCAGCGTGGCGTTTTGATTTTTACAGCGCTGAGGAAACAGCAGCACTTGAGCCGTAGCGCCAATCAAGCGGTCGTATGAGGAGAACCGCTCGATGTCAGGCAGTGCTGAGTCTTGGCTCTTCGTGACGACGTGTACTTCCTCTTCCTGGGTGTCTTCTCGGCATGCGTCCCATTGCGGCCATTCAGACTTCGGCCGTCTCAGGAACTCTGGCCCGGTGAACCACACGTCGTCTTCCTTTGGGACGTAGCCGCCCCTCGTTGCGATGTCTGCGACGTTGAGATGGGTCGGCACCCATCGCCAATCCGTTGCCCTTGATGACTCGGTGATTTCTCCTAGGCGGTGCGTAACGAATGGAGTGTATCGGCGGCTCCCGTTGCGCAGCCAGTGGAGTACGGTCTGCGAGTCGCTCCAGTAGTGTGTGTCGTCTACTTGAACGCGATGATCTTCTTTAATGTGTTTTGCGATTCTGGCGCCAATCAACGCTGCTTGTAGTTCCAGGCGCGGCACTGTCTGTGTCTTCAATGGCGCCACCTTAGCTCGCGCCGCCACTAGCACGGTCTTGATTTCGCCGGTCTCCAGTAGCAGCCTCCAGTATGCCACGGTTGCGAAGGCGTCCTCACTGGCGTCGCAGAAGATGTGAAGTTCTCTGCGTCGCACGTTGCTCCCTCCGTGGTAGCTCCGGGGCACTCGCAGGCGTCCGATGGCTTGGAGTCCGGCTAGCCATGCGTCGAAGTCGGCCGCGACGTCCTCAGGCACCGGCTCGTCCCACGGAGTCTGGCAGCGCCACAGTTTTTGTAGCGTGATCTTCGCGGTGATGGTATAGCAGCACAGGAGCCCGAGCGGGTCGTAGATGCTCATCACTGTTGATAGCGCCTCGCGTTTCGTGGGTGCACGTGTACGTGTCCGGACTGCCTCAGGAACTTTGTTCAAAGCGATGTTGAAGCTTAGGCTGTCCGTGTCGGAGTCCCACAGAAGTCCCAGCATCTTCTCGGCGCCGCCTAGCTGCGTTGTTGCTGCGTTGGCGCGTCGGTCTCCCTGCGTCGCGGCGAGCAGCTCGGCACTGTTGCTGTTCCAGCCGCGCAGGTGGAAGTCTGCTCGTTTGTGGACTTCATCTACTTGTTTGATGACCTCCTTCCCATGTGTGAGGTCGTCGAAGCTCTCGACGAAGTCGTCCATGTAATGCGACTCCGTTATCGGCCTTAGAGCAGCCGGGTGTGTGTCTCGGTGATTGTGTGCGTTCTTGTTACGCACACTGTGGGCCAGGAACGGTGAGCTGGATGCCCCGAAGATCATCGACGTCATCTTGTACTTGCTCGGCGGGTCGGTTGGTCGTTCCCGCCACAGGAACATCTGCGCCGGCTGGTCCTTCTTCTGGATCTTCACTCGCAGGAACATTTCTTCTATGTCCGCGGTGACCGCGTAGTCGCCTTCTCGAAAGCGAAACAGGATCGAGTTGAGGGACCGCAGCATATCTGGTCCTTGAAGTAGATGATCGTTCAGACACGTCCCGTGGGTTTTTGCCGCTGCGTCGAGCACCACCCTTATCTTGCCAGGCTTGTTGATGTTGCGTACCGCGAAGTGAGGCAGGTACCATGCAACAGGACTGGCGTCTTCGGTCCCGTCGCAGAGCTTGGCGTAGCCCTTGTCGATCATGCTGTTGATCTTGGCGTGATACTGCTTCTTCTCGTTCGGGTCCTTTTCAAGCTTGGCCTCGAGCGTCTTCAGTCTTTTCAAGGCGGCGTTGTAGCTCGGCGGCAGCTGAGTCTCGTCGTTGCGCCACGGCAGGCCCACTTCGTAACGCCCGTCCTTGTAGCGCACTGTGTCCTCGAAGATCTTCACGGCTCGCTTATCTTCGATCTTCATGTGTTGTGAAGTTAGTGACACTCCCAAAGCGTCGAGTTGAAAGTGTCTGGTCACCAGGTCCTCCAGTGGCTCGGCGTCGGCAGGCTCGTCGGTGACCACGTGCAAGACGTCGTGCTCGCGTCTCAGCGTCGCGCTAGGCACCGCTCCGTGTAGCACCCAGCCAAGCTCGGTTCTCGAGGCGGCCGGTTCCTCTGCTCCCCCGTAGCGTAGCTCTCTGGTCACGATGAGTTGCCAGTTGTCGGTGCCTATCAGGATTCTAGGCTTCGCGTTGCTGTAGACCACGTCGTCCGCGCTGAGGTGGCTGAGATGACGCAGTTGTAGTACGTCAGCCGGGATGGATTGCGGCGTGAGGTCTAGGCCCGCCATTGTCCTGGCGGCGATGCTGAAGTCTTCGCCACAGGCGCCCTTGATTGTGAGCTTGACACGTCGGCTCCTCAAAACTTGTTTCTCGCTGCCGATGCTCTTCACTTGTAGCCGCGTTGTTGGACCGTCGGCGCCAATCCGTTGTGCCAGGTCGGCGTCCACCAGCGTGATAGTGGAGCCCTCATCGAACAGCGCGAAGGTTTTGAAGCTGCCGCGCTTTCCGGAGAGTGTCACCGGGCAGATCTTCAGTTTGACGTCACTGCGCGTAGCTGTGGCAGTGACGGTCGCAGTGTCGCTGTTGGAGGCGGCTGCCGCAACGGAGGCGGCTGCAGCGGTGTCAGCGGCAGCGGCGGCGATTTCTTGTTTCGGTTCGCCGTGAAGCAGCCGGTGGTGAGGTCGTCTGCAGCCGTTGATGCCGCAAGTCTTTCTCTTACAGTTGGAGCGTCGATGTCGGCTGGCGAGGCATTTGAAGCACAGCCCGTTCTTCTTGACGACCTCCCAGCGCTCGTCGTACTGCATCTTCTTGAATGTGTGGCAGTCGGGCAGCGTGTGTGGGTCTTCACACGCTGGGCAGCGAACGTCGTCTTCGCTCGGCGTAGTTGTAGTGTAGATTTGTTTTTTCTTTGCCTCTGGTCGCGAGGCGGCGGCAGCGGCGGCGTTGCGAGGCGGCTCTCGCTTCTGCTGGGTTGGATTCGTTTTCGCCTTGGAGAATCCGTACTTGAGTGCGACGTTGGCTTCCCTCATCAAGAATCTTGACAGCTTGACGATGTCGGGTTCGGGGCCTGGATGGGCGTCGGCGTAGTCGTACCATCGGGGCCTCAGGTGCAGGGTGAGCTTGTCAAGCACTTCCCGCACTAATAGCGAGTCGTGTAGGCAGCTCTGCTTGACGTCGCTCAGGACGGCCACGATGTTTTGAACTTTCACGGCGAAGGTGTTGAGCTCCATCACCGTTGTCCCCAGCCGTGGTAGGTTTTGGAGGTCTTCAAAGGCTAGGTCGGCTAGGAGCTCGGGTCTCCCGAAGCACTGCTCCAATGTCGCCATCACGGAGTCCGGGTGTGTGGCGGAGCTCAGCAACGACGTCACGGCGTCGCGGGCGTCCCCCTTGAGGCAGTTCCGAAGTCTCGCGAGGTTCTCCGTAGGTGTGAATCTGTAGAGATGCGTAGTCTCTCGGAAGGCGGCAGCAAACGAAGTCCACTCCTTTGGAGACCCGGAGAAGTGCGGCAAGTCTGTCGTCTGGCGCGGCGGTGGCCGAGACGACATCATCTTCTCCATGGTGGCAGCAAGCTTCTCGATGCCGCGGCTGTGCGGCGTCGGTGACCTCCTCTCGCTGCGGCGGCTGCGTGGCGTTGGTGACCTCCTCTCGCTGCGGCGGCTGCGCGGCGTTGGCGACCTCCTCTCGACGCTGTGGTTGCGTGGCGCCGGAGACCTCCTCCGTCGCTCTGGTTGTTGTTCAACCCAGTCGATTCGTCTGCTTCTAGCGGTCAGCGTCGCGGCGGCGGGCGTAACGGCCGCGGCGCTGTTGGCGTCATCTGCGTGAGGCGCCGGCACGTTGACTGGGCCAGGTTTGAGCGCGGTGTCGGCGGTGGCCTCCCTCCGTACAGTGAGGGCGGCACCCGGCGTTGTCTCGTCCAGCCAAGCGTGAACTCGGCTGATGTTCTGGGTCGGCTCCCCATCTTCCACGGCGCTGTCATCGTCCTCGAGCTCGGCGAGGTCGGCAGCCAGCCGCTTCTTCACGAGTTCCGCTTCAATCTGGAGCTCCTGGCGTCGAATGGCGGCCAGGCGTTCTTCGGCTTCAAACTGAAGACGTGCCACGGCGCTCGCAGTAGATCTCGTAGAGCGCGCAGTTCGTGAGCGAGTCCCGGTGACGGTCGGCTGTCCGGAGTGCGCCACCAACCGTGTACGATGTTGATCTCGTACCGGCGCGGTGGTGGGGGGCGCGGCGGGCGCCGAGTGCGCGGGCGGCGCGTCGGTGGGATCCCCAGCTCGAAGGACAGGCGCAGCGCTTGATGCGGACGGTGATTGAGGTGGCTCGTCGAAAACGCGACGACCCTCGTCCACTCCGCTTTGGCTTCTAGTGACGACCATTCTCCTCGGTTTTCTTGAACGCCTTTTCTTGATTTGGAATCCGGCTCGAAGGACCAGGAACTGTTGACGGCAGGCCAACACTGGGTCAGGAATAGGTGGACTGTATGTTGTTGTTGCCGGTTCCAAATAAAACACTGGAGAGATTGTTTCACTTCGATGGTGTATTCACTATAGCTTTAGCACTGTGACTGTACAATTGATCTATTGTATCCTATATCTATACAACTGGCGCTATGCGCAGGTAGCACCGATACGCGTGAGTGTCCCGACCAATCACAGCGCACGCTTGGCTGTTGCTCGAGTTTGCGTGAGTGGGGATGTGCCTACCATTGGCAATAATGTAGGCGTTGTGATTGGTCGGTCCTCTTACAATTTTTTAGTGGCACGCTGTTCTGTCGTCAACACTAGGGTTTGATTAAGACAAAATTATAAATTGCATCTCCATTTCCTTTCAAATAATTTATTTTAAATGGAAGCAGAAAAAATTCAGGTTGCCCCTCAAAAAGTAGAGTAAATTATTCACAAGACCTGTAAACCTAGTTTTCGATCTAACCTTGGTTATTGGGTCTTCGTTTATAAAAATAATCTGAAATATCTTTTTGCGTTTCTTAGCCGCATCGCCTATTAATATGATTCAGAATCTCACCTATTCCTTCGTTCGGCTTTTACGATCTGCAAGAGAAAAGAAGCCGCTTAGTACACTCTTAGTATTAATCTTACTCTTAGTACACTAGCGTGGTTGAAATATAATGAAATTGATAACGATTTGAAGCTAAAATTAATGAAGATAACGAAACGAAATGATTCGAATTTATCTGACATTAACAACAATTCAAGTGGACCTTGTGACTTTGATTGATGGAATATTGTCTAAAAATGTATATTTAGTATTCTTCAATTCCTTATTCCAATAATTTTTCATTTTATATTGACGTTTGATGTGTACTTGACATCTTAAATTAATATTTACTGAATTGACGTAATTGGCTAATAATCTTTTTGTTCATAGCAACATGAGCTAGTAGTTTAAGCTAACGCTTAAATCTTTTGAACTACCTACGCAACGTTTTTTAAGGCTGTTTTCGCTAAGGCTATTTAACTGTGTATGTTAAAGTTTAATTTTTATATAAAACAAAAAATACCAGTGAATGCACATATTTTTTTGAAAACAGCAAGAAATTTGGTTAATTATTGAAGTAGTATTTAACATTTCACCATCTCTTTCGTACGCGCGAGACCCAATAGCGTGACGTCAAAAGAGGTGTAAGTGCATCCTTTTTCTGTGACTTGACAGCTTCCCCTTCCATCAGATTTTAAAAGCTTATAACTTCTTAATTTTTAAGCAGATTAAAATGAAACATTTTAATTTCGGTTTCGGATTATGTTACTTATTGATATAAATAATACAAATAATTGAGTAAAAGACCGTATTGCGATTCAAAAGGTAGGTTTATAAGACATATTCGTGAGAAGCCGGGCGGGCGGCTAGTATACCATTCAAGAAAGAGACGCACGATCCGAAATGGCCACTCGACCCGGCCATATGTATCGACTCACCGCACATTATCGTCTCGGGTAACCGTCGGCGGCGACTGCAATCTACTCTATTTATACCGCATTGGATGCGATGCACGGCTATTGCATTGTAATTGTTACGTGGAGAAGCTGAAAATTAAATCTATACATATAATAAAACAGTAAAACAGTGTGTCTGTAAGTACATCCTATCCTATCCTACTTCCTACAAATATTATGAATGCGAAAGTGAATTTGTATATTTGTGTGTTACCTCCTAACGCTTCAACTACTGAACCGATTTGAATGACATTTGGTATGGATATAGTTTGTGACTCGCGGAAGGACATAAGGTACTATTGATCCCGAAATTCCCACGGAAAGCGAAGCCCACAGGTACAGCTAGTAAGGTATAATTGATTTTAGAAAACAGAACTAAACTAATAATAACTAAAAATATAAAACGGATACCTTAGCAAAAGTTGTTCAGCCTGATGAGCATTTTTGTATGCGGACGAAGTCGCAGGCACTGGCTAGTATTAAATAAGTATATAGGGATATAACACGCAGATAGTATAACACCTTCAGGTCTCTTTTGTCTACGCACTGCAGGGGTACGACCCTCTCTGGGTCACTACTATGAACGACAACTAGGCCAGAGCAGACACAGGATTTGGCCTACACTCTCCACGCTGGCCAGATGGGTTGGAGATACACTAACTCAACGATACTATAATTTTTAATAATTTCGATAAATTAATAACATATGTATTTTGAAATATGTATAATGTATTTGAAACCTAATTAGCAAATCATTTCGGGAAATAGCCTCTATAGTAGAAAGATTTTCTAATCAGATTAAAAAATAAGGTCTTACTTATTTAGATGTTTGCAAAAAACCTAATGATCTTTATTTTCAAGCAAGCTCATTTGAGGAAGTGACGTCACGATGAAGATTCTTTGAGTAAAGTTGGCAATTGCCACTTTCAGTACTGTACAGGATTTAGACTGTCACTGTTATCTACCAACACAAAAACTTGACAACGACCAACGATATATAAACAGGAGACATTGAGAGTTGACAGATGTTAATGTTTTTAGTGCAGACATAAGAAAAATGTAATCTTCGATTGCAGCGTGTCGTCACTTCCGGCTTAATGTTTAAATTACATAAAAAATCCTGATAAAATCCAGAATTTTATTATTGAAATTACTTTCTTGAAATTGTCTATTTATCGATTAAAAGCACCTAAAACATTTTTATATTCTTTAATTGACAAGCCAATTCCATATTCGTTTCAATATATTTTGTTAGACCCTGTATATTAATTTATGTCAAATTAAATATGTATTACCTCTTTAACCCGTCTGGTCAGGAGAGTGTAGGCCAAGTCCTCTGGCTGCTCTGGCCAAGCATAACTTTGGTACAGAGTACAGAGAGGGTCGTGCCGTGCTCCTGCAGTGGAGACAAAAAGACCTAATGATGATGATGATGATTAATATGTATTGCACATAACACGTCATAATCGTTATAGAAATTCTAGTGTCTTATTACAAAGAGGTGGCACGCGTATGCGCAATCGTAGGGAGGCTTGGGCCCTCACGGAAGGGCAAGGAGGAGGGAGGGCTCTGAAAATAGCCTCGCACGGGGCACGGGGCGCATCTGCCGATATAAATAGCACCCTCAATGTAGTACCAAGGACGAACATGTTTACGTCTTGATTGGGAGGTTTGGCCCTTTTGCTAAGCTTTGAATATTTGGTAATTAATCAGTTGTTCTTATATTTTGAAAGAAGTTTATGTTGAAAGTTTGTGATTTATTCAAAAGGATTTTCTTTATATACAAGATAAACAGTACAAGAGTAAGAAGAAACTATATTTCTTAACGTAAAGTTGAATACTTAAATCATCCGATTGATATTGTACAGGACATCTAGCTGGAGCCCGCGACTTCGTTTGCGCAGGATCACACAATATCTTTATAAATTGTAGCCTATACACATAGGCTAAAATTTATAAAGATATTCTGATGTATAAGCTAAATTATTGTAAAGTTTCATTAAAATCCATTCAATACTTTTTACGTGAAAGACTACTAACATCCATCCATCCAGACTTACAAACTTTCGCGTTTATAATATTAGTAGGATTTGTATGCTACATATCTACATATAAAAAGTCATTCATATAAACCGCTTCTTGTCGGTCCTTATGTAAAGGTGCCCAAAACGCTGGCAGCATTGCCACGCTGGATGGCAATGGTCATCTTTTGCACGAGAAACCAGACTTCTCTGAAATTCCGTGCCCTATCTCGCCGATCAGCAGCCCAGCAGCCCATCGTTGTATTCTAAACAAAATATTAATTGATCGATTGATAAACGCAAAACGAAGTCAAACAAGTCTCGCCATCTACCGGAAGAAACTGGCTTCTTGATCGACTTATAACTGTTATTTTCTGTAATCATAATCATAGCACAAGAAATTAATAAATATAAAACAAAATTACAATAATGACATAGAAGTAGCCATATGATTCCAATTAATTAATTTTATATTCACCACTTAATGGTGGTACCCGTAGAGTGATGGCATAGAGTGTCGTAAAATACTGCGTTTCCCCTACAGGTATTAAATTAACGCGAGTGCGAATAAAACTCGCCATTAAACTAAAGGTCACTTAATGAAATGCTAGGAATTAGTTACATGATAAACGTTTGTAGTAATAAAATTGCTCATACTCGGACATGTAAATTACAATAACTGCGCATTTTGAGCTTTAGTGACATTTATTTCCGAAATGAAGGAGATTCAGCTGGATGTTTAAATAACAACTTCCTTCGCGTATACCCCCGAATCGAAACCAACATTTGGTTAGCAGTTTTTGTTCGAAACATTCCTATAAAATGTTTATCACCCGCCGCTGCCGGCACATGTGCAGCCTTCTTCATTGGAGATTATTCTAAAATTTCCAGATTGCCACCCCGGGCAAAAAATAAATAAATCCATAGCGCGCACAAAAAACGCTCCCAAATCCTTGAACCGATTACTATCCCCTTGAAATCCCGATTTACCGTTATCGTAGATTTACTTTCGTCCATTTTTCAGGCGGCAGAAAGGGATGGAGCCACTTTTACTTTTTTATTAATTTATTTGCCTGTGTGAGTGCAGAATTTGAATTTTCGAACGCGTAATGTTGTATTTGGTTGTTATGTTATGGATGGACGAGATTGTTTTTATTTTGTTCCATTTTTGAATGTGTGTTTTTAATTTTAATTACGGCGTGTATGTGTGCCTCTTTTCTCTGTTTATGTTGTTTCGGTATTTGCATGTGTGGCGGCCGCCGAGCGGGGGTGGCGCAGACGCTCGACCCACGGGTTATCATTTCCTGTTCTCATTTTAAATTTACAACATAATTATTTTTTGCTCGTGACGGGGCGACTGAAGCTGTATGTTTATTATTATTCTATGAGCGACGGGTAGAAGGGATGGTATAAGTACGAGGATCGCGATAAAATGCTCATAATTTGCTGCTTTGGATTTTAATGCGTTCACACGTGTAAGTGTAACGTAAATTACATAAAGTAACGTTGACAGAAAACCGTAAATTCAGAACATCTAAAGCATGAAACTAGAATTACTCAATCAAAATATTAATTCTCATATGTAAACAATGAAATTAATGCGGTCATAAAGGCATGTGCACATATTAATTTACTACACCTGACCTTTGATTTTTCGCGGCACAGCGCGATCCGCTCGATAAAACGCGAACAACAATTATTTTGCTGTTTATATACGTAATTTTTTATTAGGTCCGCCACGGCTTGCTCTCAGCTTTGTCGGCGCGACAATGCGGTGCTCGCGGCTTTATGGCCTCGATTCGGTTCACGCTAGTGTATGGGCACCTTTACAATTTGCAATGCGAAATGAATCGCTTGATGGCTGGTCAAGCGTTGCCAGTGTTTTTACTCGGAGATTTACTCGTATGTGTGGATGAGAGCAAATAAATGGATTATCTATATTTGGAATCCAGCTGATTAGCTTGTTGGAATGACACAAAGCGCGACGAAACGATGGCCGATGCGGCAAATAGGTTCTCGAATGGCGACCACGTAATAGCAAGAGAAGCGCAGGACACCCACCCACAAGGTCGCTGGAAAGCGCTGGATGCAAGCCACCTAGATCGGTCATTTTGGAAATCCTTGGGAGAGGCCTAGGTCCAGCAGTGGACGTTATGCGGCTGAAATGATGATTACGAAACTTATTTACTTGAATTTCATTAATTACATGCTTTGATGGAAAGTTTTTGACATTATACTGGTTTTTGATTTTTCTGGTATTGTTCCAGATAAATCATTGTTATTTTGTCATTATTATAATTGTTACACACCGGTTAGGATAAAAGAAGTCCAACTAGTGTTAGTAAAACAAACATACTACAAATGATCCTTATGTTGTACAAGGAATCCCCAACTTAAGAATCTCGAGTCAAAACACACCATGCCTTTGATCAGCCCTAATTACAAGTGTTCGAGGAAATCAGTTAATGAGTTATACGTAAACAGATCTACTCACGACACGATCCTAGGCGCAGTAATGGGTATTGTTATTGTCATTCAGTTTGTACAACATTTTGAATTTCTATATCAAGGGAAAGTTGTTCAAATAACAAAACAATTCATACACAGACAAGCAGACATACAGACATACATCTAGCTGCAATTTAGTCAAAATAACATTTGAGACTACTTGCAACTTAGACGACATCCGAGTTGCGTTTTAGACGAGTTTTTACATAGACTATTTACATTTAAGACCATTCGAGACTAACTCCATATAAATAGTTTATAAAAAGAACAGGTAATTTTTAATTTGTGCCCTTATTATTTTCGTTTTAGTTAAGAATTGAAAATAGAATAACGCGCAATTAGAATTGCTGGAAGCGTTGCTTGCTAAGAGATCATTGTCATATTTTTTTTTATCCTGCTAGAAGTGTCTTTAAGGGAGACGAAGAGGTCAGAATTTCTAACAGTACCTATATTCTACATAAACCTAACACGTGCATATTAATAAGTTCATAATCGCGAATTAAGTACGAAGATACCAAAATAAAACACGTAATATAATAAAACCTTCTCTGATCGAAAGAAAAGGTGTTAAAGCGATGAACCTCTGATAATGATAGATTGCATAATTTCGTAGAGGGACTCGTAGCTGTTACGTAGATCAAGCGTAGAGATGCCTACGAAAGGCTACGATGTATAAAAAAAACGTATTAACTACCAAAACTCATATTCTACTAAGATTATAAACGCGAAAGTTTGAAGTATGGATGGATGTTTGTTACTCTTTCATGTAAAAACTACTAAATGGATTTTATAGGTTACAATCTATAAAGATATTATGTGATAATCCTGCGCAGACGAAGTCGCTGGCACCAGCTAGTAAACAAATAAAATCATTTTGTTTTTGATTTGATTGAACTTTTTGAACTCGAAGAAGTACAAATGAAATGCATTAAATTTATTTGGTAGTAAACACGGTAAGAAATATAATTTTACAGGTCAATCATACCTAATTCTAATGTACATGCGTGTTGCACCAACAATTGGCATGTATTGTTTTTTAAACATTCATGCTTCAAATTTACAAGATTCACCCTATCACTAAGTAACTTTTGCCTTTTTATAATATTAAAAAGGCAAAAGTTTGTGTGTGTGTTTGTGCGTGTGTATGTATGTTTGTTACTTCTTCACGCGCAAACGGCTGGACCAATTTCGATTATGGATTAACTACTTTTTCCGCGGGTAACACCGCAAGGCGCAGCTAGTATAAAAAATTAGTCACTATTGAATACTATCATGCATTCCAAATCCCAATCTGAAACACGAAATACTATGCCACATCCAGTAATGTATACCATGGATACGACGTGTGCTTGATTTGTTTGGACAGCGGCGATCACAAAGCGCAACCTGCAACGTTTCCTTTTTACGACCTCCCCAACTGTGCCATGTAGTTATCCGTTGTTTTATCAATTTCAATAATTTATCTGTGAGTCGAGAACGGAACGCTTCACTCCGCGCATTAATCAGAGTTGAAAACGGAACGTTATATAACATGATTCCTTAGTACGTGAACAATTGTTGTTTTGGTGGTATGATCGGATTTTTTACATTTATTGCAACTTTGTTCAACTGGGAAAACAGAGTATCAGTCTTATTAAAAAAGAAGACTTTATGACTTGGTTTAAACCATTTTTCACCTATTTGTAGTTGACAGTGACGTTAGTGAATATGACATAATGGCGGGAGGTCGTTTTAAGTAATCCACGCTTGCAAAATTGGGAGTGCTAAACTACCCTGACATTTTTGGTTTTTTATTTTATTTTATTTGAAAACCCTTAGTACTAAGTTGGTCCCATGTTAATTTAGTGAAGATATGATGAAAAACTTAGGAGATGTGGAAGAAAATCCTGAAAGTAAATGAAATCGGTTGTCTTTTTTTGTCAGAAATTAAGTATTACATAAACATTTTGCAAATCCAATAAGAATGATTTCATTAATGAGTATTCTCATTAGAATCCGTATCATCCAATCAATCAGGGTTGGTCTTGGCGGCTATAAAGCGCCACCTTGCGGCGAGGCGTGGCGTTGTAATGAACGCCATTAACTCTTTACTAGCAGTTTATAGGCGTTTTAAGACTGGTTTAATTATTGTAAAACGTATAATGCGGCCGATGAGTGATGGTCGGATAGCGCTCGTGTGCTGAATCCCCTGGACACTGATTGCAAACGCCGGGTTGCAATTATGTGTAAGTTTAATGCAAGGAGGTTCTAAATCGTACTGACTTATAGTTTTACCGGAGTACACACTAACCATCCCGTACAATATAAATTAACATTATTCTATCTCGTTAAAGGTACATTGGAATTCGAATGAGAATTTGAATGGCATCAATTATAAGAAAATATTGTACTTTCAGTATTTTCTTATAATTGATGCCATATTACGTCCTTCTAAGCCAAGAAGTGGCTTTTTGCGCCAAAGTATATACCAAAACACATACTTTAAACTTTTCTTTATTAAAGACTTCAGAGTCTGAAAAATATGTAAACGTGAGCAACCCTAGATGGCTTTCTCATTTCAAACTAATACTTTTATATTATAAAATTCGGTGTCTCAAAAATATGCAAGAGTATGGAAACTTATATGACCTTCTAATTTCAAACCAATACTTTTGTTTATTATAGAATTTTGACAAAAATTGGCAGAACGGGCAACCCTACTACGGCCTTCTAATTCCAAATTTAAAATCTACCGTTGTACTGTCCAAAATATTTATTGAGTGATCAAGCGTAATTGCTCCCTCTGAGGGGGCATTATATACAGGGTGCTTGACTATTGGGTGTTAATTAAAAGCGTAGGCGATAAATCTTCGCGTGCGAATTTAACGCGTGTGTAGCCCCGGGGCAGGGTGTTCGATTCTGTGGGCTAATCGAAATTATCTTGTAAACGAAAAACGATTAGTGTAATGATTCTGTTGTGTTGTTAATTCGTGTTTGATTACTTGGGAGTAGAATATATTGCGCTTAAAGTGTTTTACGAAAACTGAAAAGTAAAAATAAAAATAAATTGTTTTGCTGACAATTTATTTTTAGTATAAGTTTGAGTTGTTTGGTATGCACTAACGGATATTATATCGTACAAATTGAAAAGTGCGTTACTACGTATTAACTCAAAAAGATGAATATTTCATGTAAGAGACATCAAATCTATTGGAATTTCAAATCTATTCTAAATTAAAACTGCACTATCTATGGCAATATGAATAAGTCTGTTTTATATCCGTTTAAAGACAGAGATGGTTTAGTA
Source organism: Acrobasis consociella (assembly GCA_963555685.1). Classification (NCBI taxonomy): domain Eukaryota; kingdom Metazoa; phylum Arthropoda; class Insecta; order Lepidoptera; family Pyralidae; genus Acrobasis; species Acrobasis consociella. The sequence continues at coordinate 11,507,246 of OY743122.1, forward strand.
ACAATATTTTAGTACCTTTTTCGATATAAATTATTTGCTTACATGCATGATATCCTAATCCTTATGTCATAAGCCCTACATACCATTTGGATATCATAAAATCAATTTCATTTTATTACTGCATCAATGATATTTAAACAAAACACAATTGCTTTGCTTTGCTTTGTTTATAAATTGTTTCAATTCACTGATCCCAAACACATACGTGATCCTTAAAGTCACCCTTTCATGCGAGTGAATCATTAAAATATTTTCGTATGCCCTTATCACCCCACTACGCGCGGACGATTTATTTTAATTTTATCTACGGTAAAGACTTAAGTAATTAACATTCTATAGGCGATATTATTGTGAGTAATATTGAGAAGCAGGTAAAATATATTACAAAAGGAATGGACCTTTGTATTTATCGTAAGTAATTTTTTATCGTTACAATTGAGGTGCAATTAGTATCCTGGAAAGTTCCACTGTTATTGTTAAGAAATGTGTTTGTTACATCGAAATAATTATGTTGTTTTATTTAACGTGATAAGTAAACATTAAAACTTGATGATTAGTAATTAAATTTGGTATTTGTATTGAAAATAATAGGGGAAGGCGATGATTGGGGGTGAATATTGATATGAGTCAATTCTGAATGAAACAATAATTACATACTGCATTCATTTTAAACTTTAAAATATCAAGATTTCTGTATACTGTATTGTGTCGAGATACCTGCTTTAACTTATACTTCACAAAACAAAAAGTGAGTATATATTACTATTATTAATTCTGTGCCTCTAGGAAATCGATTTAAGAAATACTAGAAATTAGATTTGTGCAATCTAAAAGATAAGGAATTAAAATTCTTAAAACAATTCTAAGTACCTATAATTTAGATTGATCCTTTTCAATGTATTTCTTGAACCATTTTCATGTATAAAATCATATAAAATATCATAATTTTCAGACCTCGTGTTAATAATTTCAAATTAGCATAACCATCACCAGAATTACGGCCAAATTCTCCAGCCCCTTTAAATAACTGGCCTTTTATTTTGCCACATGTTGGATAAAAACTATAAGCCTGTCCGTCTGTCCATTGTTTCATCCCAACTATTTCTCCGAAACGTGCCCAATACTGTATCTATTGACTTCCTTTCCGATAATAAAATAAGGATTCAACCATTGTTTGGAAAGTCCAAAATAATATTTTAATCGTTATTTCAAAGATTTTTAGAATTGTAGTCGGTCGGACCCACGCTTTTGTAATTTTTATTGCAGTTCGAAATTATTATCTTTCTGTTTTGGTGATAGTGGGAGACTAGCTATTAATAGAAAATTAACAATTGAATACTTTAAAAAAATGGTACCTGATTTAGAAAAGAAATAAGGCAAGATAATTGTACTATCTATCTTTGTAATTTTAAACTTGTCGGTTGTTTATCAATATACATTATATTTATCATAAAATATAGTAGGTATCATTGAGTTAGTATCCCATAACACAAGTTTAGAAATTAACTTTGGGGCTAGTATAATCAGTGTTATGTCAAAAAAGCAATCTAAAATGTAAATAATAGAAGAATATGAATAGGATGAAGGTTAGACAATATTTTTGATTTTAAAAATATGTACAAAATTTAATTTAAGTATATTTGTCTGTACATTTTGGCAGACGCAATCACTATTATTGTCTCTAAAAGGAATCGCGGTTTATATTTTCTTAGAATTGTCATTGACGTCACATCTTAAAAACTTTGACCTTATAAATGATTACACAAAACTATTTCGTTGACGTGTCTTGTAAAAGCGGTCCTTGTTTATCGTAACATAATACGCACGCGAAAAAAAAACTACATAAGAAATGGATTTTCAATTAATAAAACACGAATGAAATGTTTTCTCGTACTTACCTTTTTATTGACCGAGCGAGCGAAGCGAGCAAGGTCTCTAAATCGAGTTGGGGCGAAAACACATTGTATGTATGTATGTTTGTACCGCGATAAATGCCGAACCGATGATCCGATGATTTCAATGAAATTGGGAAGGCATGTAGGAAATATCAATAGAATTTTCAAGTTCGTTGGGCATCAAAATCGGTTCAGTAGTTTTTGAAATATTAATAAAAATGTCCGTGATTATGTAGCAAACGAAACCGAATCGCGTTCTAACTTTGGATAGCGCCATCTAGAGGTTATTAAGGAAACTGAATTGCGAATAATAATCGCGAGGTCTAAGTTCGCGGCGAACTACTAGTTTATTTACTTAGAGGTACATTATTTATTTATTTTAGGTTAACATAATAAGATGTGAAAAATCTAAAATTATGTACTTAGCTATATTTTTACTTATTAACACACAAATTTAATTACTATTTTTATCGGTACTTTTGAAAATTTTAAAATATTCATAAACCAAGAAATAAAGTAAGTTGTAACATGTCGAACAGTTATACTGCAGAATAGGGGATTCAATGACGTCATCGCGATCCCAAGTAACGGAATAAGGGCTGTTGCAGGGAATTTCCTGCACAAAGAATTCTGAGAACACATATTTGTGTGGTTCCAAGTAATTTTTATCGAATTTAGGAATTGTACAACCTTTGGCCATTATAAAACTTTCGTTGTGATAGCCTTTAGTTTTTTAAAATGTCCATGTGTATAATATCGACTATTTATATAGAAAATGCATGGATGTAAACCTATGATTTTATTTTTAATAGGCAAGGGGCTGGAAGTCAATCACTATTCATCCGTCTGCTAGTGTGGCTTTTTAATAAGTTCTTATATATTTCGATCCTGGTTCAATGTATCTGTAAAGGATAATGACGTGTTAGTGCATTGCATATATATTCCTACTCTGTAAAGTATAAACTCACATTTTTAAAGTTTAGTTACTAACTATGTTCTTTTTGTTATTTGCGGAAACAGTAGCCTGTGATCAAATTTTGTATGCAGGAAGCGGTTAACGCTTCCTGCATACAAAATTGTATGATCAAAATTTGTCTAGCCGTTTGCGTGTAAAGAAGTAACAAACATACACACACTCACTGACCAACTGTCCCCTTAATAATATTAATGTGATTGTAAGAAAATTTTACAATCAAAAACATAATAACAACCCTTTTGTAAAACCTGTCACAAGCCCGCAAATCCGCCCGTATCAATTCAAAGGCTCGTATGTCCAAATTCGCCCACTTTACCCCATTATAAAGATATCAATAACAAGATAAGCCTGCCCTACGCAATCGCACGCATTCTATGCATCCATTCTAATTGATTATTTGTGACCCAAGTAATTTTCTGCCAAACCAGTTATTGTAACACCCTCAAATTCAATACGAGGGTCTGTATTAACCATACCCATGTTATTAACGACCAAGTTGTAATATCTTTATCATCATTTTAATTTCATTTTAACGTCTCTGTACTAATATTTTCACAATAGTAATCGCACATGCATGTATAACGATTATTGTTTTGGTATATTCACGTTCAACTATTCCTAAATTACGGTTCTGTTAACCTAAATGTGGGTTTAGAAACATAAACACATGTAAGGCCTCTTTGTGCGATATTGGCTATCAGCTTTACGAGTTTGCACACAACTCATGTACCAATTTAAGACGGCATCTTTCAATCATCCAATATATTATAAAACAAAACGATTTCTGAGAATAGCTAGCGCATTGTATCCACGCGTTTGCTATTTATAATTACCTACTATTCAAAAAATTTCAGCCTCTTAAAGCTTATCTGCAACTTTCGTTGATGAAATATCGATCTTTCTACTGTGGAAATTAAGGTTGAAAGTTGTTTAAAAGTTCATTTGATTTTAGTATCATTCGGTGAGCAGGTAGGAATTTTAAATTTTGAAGTGATCTTGTCTGGCGACAACCCCTGTGCCGCCGATGATGGGGTGGAGCGGAGCTAGTGTATCGTGTCGTCTCGCTCGTGCTCCATATGCTTTGTTAAGTCTGTCTCACCTATTATTGTCAAATCAAGATTCGAACATTGCATTTTGTTTCCAATTTTCAATTTAGTTTATATCGGATGTTGGCAAGAGCAAGACGTGTGACGTTTGGCCGCAGTTCTTCGCGCACGTGTGCGCCGCGCTCGGATAAATTTGATTTATTAGTGTGGTGTTTTTTTTATGTGATATTAGACTTTGATAAGGATATTTAAATGGAATTTATGGATTTCTTCAATACCTTAATGGAGGAGCAGCGCTCGCGCTCACCGCATCACCATGGCGAACCTCCGAAGATGCCTAACTTCTTTGAAGTTGATAAAAAGAAGGTACGCAAATTTTTATTTGCAAATAAATTTAATTGCTTTATTCATATATTTTAAATTTATTTATTAGAGTTTTAAAACAGCTTTGTTTTCATATTTGCTTGTTATTTTTAGTTTAGGTGCTATTTTTAGATTTGGACATCAATTCTTCTCTACGTATGTCGAATGTTTTAAGTCTATTTTTGTGTCTTTGTTATGTATGAGTGTTATGACGTGCGATCGATATATTCAACAAGATGAGTTTTTTTCGTTTTTTTTTTTACAAATTGTAAACATGAAGTTAATAATAGTTAGGTAATGCCCACTTAAGATATTGTTAATAGGTAGGATATTTAATCGATACAATATAGTTTATACATATAGCCTTACATACCTACTATTTAGTTTCCTTTTTCCTTATATTTTTTCAGAAATCATCACGTGATAGTTAATTGTGTTTATTTTGATTATTAATCACTATGTATCTTCAGCTAATAGAATCATATCATCGAGATACGGGTTTCATTTATTAATTACACAATTTAATTTATTTGATGTCATTAATTAATTATTATGTTTGTGCAAACATTGTTCTAAGTACCTCCTGGTAATCAAATTATACAGATATACTTTACTTAAATTATACTTACAGTAAAATTTATTGAACTTAAAATAAGAATGATTTGGATATACCTATAAAAGGATTGAAAAAAATAAGATATATTTTAATATACATTAGATAACGATAAAATACAGTTGATTGAAAATGCAGTGAATATAAACTAAATTTTATTTGTATTAAGTATAAATAGCATCATTTATTTATATAATAAACCTTGCAAAGTTAAGGGCTAATATATTAAAACAATAATAAGTATGGTGAATTCTATCTATCATCTTTCTCAATCCTTTTATTAAATCCTGATCAAAAATAAGAAACAAAGAAACCAATCCAAAATACGACGAAAAATGTAATAAAATAGAAGAATGCCCGTAAAAGATATATGAATATTAAATCTCCCAATAAAAACCTGTGCCGATCTGCTTAAGAAACTTTTTTATGTGCAACTTAATTATAGTTTTAATAAAAAGCGATACAAAATTAATATCGAAAAGCAGACGGATTAAAAAATGGATTCGATATAAATTTGGATAATTTATGGGCCGTTTAATGGGCATTTAATCTCGTGTCATTATTAATATGCGTTAAGTTTTATAAAAAAACACGTTAGGGTTGCGAGTAGGTACTGATCTACTTAGTTTCATCTTAATACTACACGATACTAATTTATATGCACCTTAATGTCATCAATTACCGTTCCTTTACCGCCAATATATCAGATACAATAGTAAGACAATGAACGTGGACTTTTAATAATGTCGTGCGGGTCTTTACCGGTTTAGGTACATAATATAAATCTTATCATCATCATCGTAACAGCCGCAGAAAGTCCACTGCTGGACATAGGCCTCACCCAAGGTTTTCCGAAACGACCGATTGGAAGCGGCTTGCATCCAGCGTTTTCCTGAAACCTTGCCCGATTACCTAGTTGGTGAGTGTCCTACGCTGCGTTACGTGGCCGCCATTCGAGAACCCTTCTGCTCCATCGACCATCGAAAACTCTTATGAAGATACCAAAATAATTAGTTTTTTTTACATATATCTCTCTTTCCTCAGGCTTTTCTATTTGACACTTCTTAGTACTCTTTTTTTTTTAAAACAGATATTGAAGGAACTTATATACTTCTAAAATTACCTGATAGTTTTTTATAAATAAGATTAAACAAACATCTGTGTTCCTTCTAGATACATTACTTATCAACCTAAGTTACGTTTACACAGTAGCCATTTGCCATTTCAAGCTAAACACAGCTTAGAAACATCAATTTGACCTCTTCAATCCAGCGAAGAGAGTGTAGGCCAAGTCCCTTGGCTGCTCTAGCCAAGTATGGCTCTGGTAGTACAGAGAGGGTCGTGCTCTTGTAGCGGAGACAAAAAGACATGATGATGATAATATCCATTTTCACTTTTTAATGTAAAAGAAAACTAGGTCTATGGTCTTTTCAGTTGACAGTATTTAGAGTGACATGTAAAAGTAAAAATGTTCTTTAACCCGTCGATGCCTCGGTGTGGTCAATTCGACCAGATTATTTTTATGACGCCTCCATTTTATCGCCTACCGTGAAACGGCTGTGTCGTTCGGATCGGATTAAGGTATGTCCCTTTTAGTCTTATTGATTTATCTGTCTGTCGTCCTTTTGTGTTACTAGTGATTACGTCATTCTAAGAAAACTTGTGGGGAGTATTCATTAATTCTGATTCTTTGAAAAATATACAAAAAGAAAAATAGGCTTTAATTATAAATGTTACGCTCTTTCTTATCTCATATTAAAAGAATAACATTTACGTACGTAACAATATCGATTGAATAGGATTTGTTAAATATTACGACGCAACAGCATATGAGTAACTGTAAGTGAGAATTTGAATCATGCCAATAGGCGATGCGGCCATCAACCTACCGATATATATTTATTCTCTTTTGCACTCATATGCGGAGCGTTCAGGTAGTGCTCTACTCTCAACATTAGGGTCAATAATTTAGGGTCAAGCATTTTTCTGGACTTAAACGGTCTCTATTATATTCATATTGCTTTAATACAACAACATGTCTGGGTGTCTGTATGTAGTATATTATGTCACGATTAAACTTAAAAAACTTAATGTACTTCGTCACATCGTGGATTTGTTTCCTATTGAAAATTACTATCTAACTCAGTGTTCTTTATTATAATTAATAAAATACTAAAAAAATCCTTTTGCAAACAACAAAAACATGCAAAATCATTGACGCGCGTTTTTTTTTTGTTACAAGGCCGTAACAAAAAAAAAACGCATTTTTCTTTGTATTAGGTATCAGATTGCGCGCAAGCCGCATGTCATTTAATGTTAATTTTTTTAATGAACTTGGTGTGCTGTTTTAGATTTTTCAAACTTTTTCACTTTCATACCCACCAGTATCCTTAACGTGTTCTTTGGGATCTTACGGCCCTAGGCTCGGCCAACCCCGTTCGGGATAAAGACGTGATAGTGTACCTGTAAAACATAAATACACCTACCTGGGCATATAAAGGTCCAAGTGTCATTTTAGTACGCAGCTTGAAGGGGAATTAGCGTGTCGCGCGCAGCACTGGGTGTGTGCAAACATCTTTGTTGCACACGCGAGGGCTGTCAACTTTGTCACTTTTTTTAAATTATTTTACGGCTCTGGATACTAGTCCTTTCGAGCTCATCTATATTTTTTCACTTCTTTATTCCTATGAATTATTTGTATAATCAAGTTTGGTGCAGGTCCTTTGCTTGCTTGAAGGGAGCTTTTGGCGATAAATCTATATGAGTCCACTGGCTTTCATAGATAGGCTTCTGTCGTGTCCTTAATATGTCAAATTGTTTTTTGGGGTTTAGGAGTGCTTATATTATTACTAGAGGGATTACCCTTTTAAATAAATCGACATGGTTATACATAGTATCATAAGATACTTATGATATTTAACCATGTCGATTAATTTGATAATAGGGTAATATGGAATATAATAATATGGATTAAACACGATCTGCTACGATTTTGAACCAAAGGTGAAAAAGTGTTGTATCTTTGTGAATTTTTACTACTTTGCTAAACAAGAAAATATGGGTCCTTTATTTTTAAATAATCTAGTTGATGGACTAAGTAAAATATTTTTAACCTAGTCCCATAGGTACAAAGTACAGTCAAAAGTACCCAAGGTAAACTATATAAAATTGTTTTATTTTATTTATTATATTTTTGCCTATTTTTTCCCATTGTAGGGCAAAGGCCTCCCTTCCTGCTTTCCAGTTCTTGCAGTCAAGGGCTCTTGAGGTCCAGTCTCTACGAAAATTGTATAAAGCAAAGAAATATATAAGTATTAAATGTAAATCGATTTAAAAACTTTCGCTGCTCTATACTTGTTTTTTCTAAAATAAATATGTTGCTATTTACGGAAGTTAAGAATCCTACCTAACAATATTCTTAATTATGATTGACCGAGCGAGCGAAGCGTCTCAGTTTCGAGATTGGCCAAAAATGCATTTGTCCGGCTGTCCGGTTGTCAGTCTGTCCGGCTGTTCTCGCCTACAGGTCGCATTTGTAAGCGATTCTTGTAAAATTTCCCTAAAAGGTTCGAAAATTATAAAGAATTGCTTTATCGATTCAGTTTTTCGAAATATATGGTTATTGAAAACATAAAAAAATCATAATTCACTAATTTCAAAAAACGTGTGCGCAACTGCATAAGATTCCATGGGTTCTATTTTCACAGACTATCACAGACTAAAAAGTGCGGCACGGATTAGTTTGTCGTCTGGGCTAGGCCTTAGGGAAACGAAAAGTTTTATGATATTCTTGAATTTTTTTTTAAATGGGTGAATTATAACTTTTTTATCCGACAAACTTCAACGGGTGGCGGGGACTCGCGAGATCTACAGCTCACAGAGCTACTAGTTTAGATGCTGTATTACTTTAGTGCTTAAAATATGTAATGTGTCGATATTGTATGAAAACTCAAGTGAATTCAGTACTGACGTGTTAAACAGAGCTTCACGCGGCGAAAACTTGTTACAAATAAGTAATGCCTGTTCCTTAACACTTAAGTCCCATCCAGCTAAGGTAGGACTCGTGTTAACCCTGCTGCACACAACTCCGTGGGGCCAATGACCGCATACACCTGCAAGCATGCAACACCAACAACTGCATGTGTGCGTTGACATTCGCAACAACTTTGCATGTGTGGTTTTGTTGTTGTGTGCGTTCATTAAGATGCGATAGCTGGTGGGCTGCCTGTCATAATCGCGGATTCGGAGTTTGATTTCCGCTTTTCAGCATTGCGTCAACAGGATGTTCACTGCTACACACAGGCCCCCAACAATTTATCTGATAAGCTTTCCTTTTAAATCATTATCATATTATTTATCATTTAAATATTGAAACTAAAAAGTTTTGCTAGTTATATATTTATGCTTATTTCATAATTATGCGTCGTAAAACAATCTATGAATATATGCTTCCTGTTATCTAATAAAATTAAAATAAAAAAATCTGAAACAGCGACATCTCACCTGGGGTGTTACTACAAAAGCAGTACGCAAGACGGACATTACTGCGTATCCGCGCTTCAGTGTCTAGCAAAATTGAGCACTAAAGTATCATGATTAAAGTCTAACTTGTTTTGACATAGAAATAGGACGTCAGTGTCGTACGACAAACGTATATATGGAGTAACCACCCTGCTGCTCTTGCACTCTGTCTTAGTATGCCTGAATGAGATACCCATAGCCACAGAATACATAATAGTACAAGTACAGAAGATTCACTCGGAAAAATCAATTAAAGGAATAGCGACTCTCGCTACGACACAATTAAGTTCAATTCACATCGCACAACGCTAATAACCTACAGTTATATGCACCTAGACGTTCCATCTCTTTCTGTCTCTTTCTATCGCGTAACGCTTACCTTTTCTGCCGCACTGATTAGCCAAGCCGGCGCGGCCGCCGTACGTACTTTTTTTGTACTTGCGTTTTTAATACCTACCGCGGAGTGAGACAGGCCTGCCATAGCACAGATTACTAATAAGTTACTACCCATAGACATAACTAAATATCGATGGGCAACCATAATCTTTAAGCGCGATGAAAGCGTCTTTCCGTATATCCATGAAGCCTCTTTTACATAACTTGTATAGAGGAAATTTCATTCAGAGGTTGTTAGTTTAGTGCTTAGCTGATTCAATGAGATGTTCATGCATGAATTCCTACTAAGCACTAACGTTAAACAAGAAATAATAAGACAGGGCTTTACTTATTCTATAACACATTTCATTAATGCTTATAGTTATTGTTATGATCTAGTATTATAGAAGAAATTGTTACTTATTTGAAGTCTGCCTATTACATTTTTTGAAAGAAACTTAAATAAATAGATATAAATAAATGTATAGATTTATAATCACTGCTTACCTACAGCTCGTGCCTGCTATTTAGACGACACTAATAAAAAAAAGATGGCGGTAAAAATAAAACCAGACATATCGATTACAACCCCATTTAACCAAAATAACGTTTTTTAAAACGTTATATTCGCAGCGTACCAACTTTTATGAGACACATTAATTGATTTATATCAAGAAACAATTTACACTGTAGGCTCTAAACATGCTAATTACTTGCATGTGTGTGACATCGAGCACATTCACATGCGTCGTGTAAATACTGTTGCATACATGCGCAAGCGCGTCGGTGGTAAACTGCGGGTGTGTTCACTTGAGTTATAAGATCCTTTGTGAGTTGAAAAAAAAAAACCAATAATGATAAAAGCTTAACTAATCTACAAGTAGTAATACTTGTAGATTAGATATTATTAAAATAAAGTATAAGCTAACCTGTACTATAAAAACTGTTCTTACTATTATTATAATAAAAGCAATTTTACTTCTTATTTTATTTATAATGAAATAAGTATTCACCGTTTTATTTTTAAACTTTACAACTTTACTTGGTTTAAAACATTATCTGGCCAAAAGAGATCTCCCGCAGCCTGTCACCTCTTTGGGCACTGTCAACTTCATTGGGGTTGGGTTATGATAAACCAAGTCTTAAAGTCAGTCTGTGTTTTATAATAAGACAGAAATATTTTATTAAAACATACATTGTTACAACATGTACAAAAAGAAGATTTAACTTCAGACAAAATGATATCGCGACCACATTAAAAAAAAATTAGCAGCGTCTGTTTCCTCTTCAGATCACATGATCCGAGTGGACATACCCGCGCTCGCTAATATCGCTGGCACGCACTGACCGCCGCTAAACGAGCCATTTTCATTCTGAACTTCGGTGACAATATTACAGTTTCACGGAGAAAACTCTATAATCCTGTTTTTTATAGCACAATTTAACGGGGAGAGATTTTTGATTTTGAGCTTTTAAGATCACTTATTTATTATCTCTTTATTTTTGGTATGGTTTCTATAACATTGCTTTATAATGAAGCAAACTAACACTTCATAAAGGCGTAATGTTTTTATTTGCTTTTATGTAAAAGACAAGTCCACAGAATAAATAGTACCTTGCAAAGGAGTCAGTTTGAAGAAGTCAATAATTAAAAAAATATGATTTTGTTATGGCACTTTAATAAATAGGTATATTTTCATGTGATTTGATTATTTGTATTATTTTGTGCTTGTTGCCTGTATGTGCAACCTACATACATGTGTATTTAATGTGTGTTCGGATACGGTGTCTGCTTTCTAGATTAAGTATAATAATATTGTTCTCATGTAAGTGGATTTATTGTTAATCTGTTTATGAGAATAAATTCTTTAAACCTAAATCGATCTTTTGTTTACCTCAATGGGAAACAGTAAAGAATTTTCTTTTTGATAGGATTGGTGTCCCTTTTATAAAAAAAGTTAACAAGTTTCCACCGGTCCATTCAGCTCTTGAATAGAGGTTTCCAGGCTTTAAATCGACAATTTATCGGTCAAAGTGATTCTAAAGACTATCTTATCTTCTTGTAATGGATCTTATCTTTGTTGAATAGAACTTCGCGAATGAAAGTTTAACCTGTTTACAGATCTTGAATGAGCTGTCAAGATAAAGGTATTTGTATTTTCACGCGTTTATTCTATAAAAGTAACTCATAATGAATCGCAGAATAATGAATTTATTTTATGACCGCAATATTACTCTAGACACTTCTTCTATATTAATTTATCTCTTTTCCCACAGTCTTTTCCGTTTGTCGTTTTGATTTGACTTTTGAGTTTTTAACAATCTTCCTGTTGATGCCTACTTATGATTCTTCACTCAATCTTAATTATACATTCTTCTTACAAAATATACTGAAACTATTTTAAATCTGAATTCAATTTATGTTATTATACACATTTTCCCTAGGAACATGAAAGATGAAAAAAAAAACATTTTTTTAATATTTTTTTACTTTATTTTATCAAACTTTATTGTTCCAAAGTACAAATATACTTTTAACAAATGGCGGACTTAATGCTAAGAGCATTTTCTCCCAATCAACTATATATGCATATAGTATATGTTATGATATTCATATTTCAGATTTAGATATAAAATAGTTCCTTTTCGAAAGTTGTTCAATATCATGGCCTCAATCTACCCTTAAAATAATTTCAGTATATTTTGTTATACCTTAATTACTACAACAATATTTTCCAAATGCAATCACAACGTCTTAAAGGAATCAGTGTCACCCCACCAGATAAACCAGCGGTCAACTTAATCCGCCCTGATAATTGCGGCGCGTAATACTAGCTTTGTGGGCGGATTACCCCGCCCTAGCAGCCCTGCGATTCATCACTAACATTTAGATTATTTGCCGCTTTGTTATTCACTTCATCGTAGACTTATTAATTGTTGTGTCTTATTGTTTATCAGTTTAGTTACATTATTTGTAAGTTCACAAGTGTGTGTCATAGTTTTAATTTTATATGCAACTCGTTCATGTTTAGAGTTAGTCTCGAATGGTCTTAAAGTCTATGTGGAAACTCGTCTAAATCTCAACTTGGAACTCGTTTAAAAATATTCATGATATAAATTCTTTTCTATTATTGATTTTGAGTGTAATTGAAATTGTTTTATTTGTTTCTCTTGTATGTACGTGGCCTGCACTGGTGACAGATTTTTATGATGCCTAAAGGCATTTGACATTGCTTGAAGACTGCCACATATTGATGACACCCTTAACCAACGGCTTATACTTGCTTTTCGATGCACGGAGGAGCTCTAGAAATTTAAATTATACAACGTAGAAGGTACATACCCGTAATAAATCGAACCACGGGCTAAACTAGATCACTAATTGCCCGGGCGGCTGCACACTTTAGTAGGAAAAGCCAATTTCATCATTGTACTAAAGTGATCTAGCATAGCCCGTGGTTCGATTAATACGAGTAGGTATGTTCCTTCCACGTCGTAATTCAACAATTTTTTCACATTTATATTTATTAAATAAATTATTGATTTCTATAAAAATAAACAAAAATTCAAAATCTAGTTTTTCAGCTCAGAATTATCAATTTACTGGTAAATGAATCACCATTAATAACCTGCCCACCAAAAAATAATGAATTCATCGCAAACAGAGGGTGTTCACAAGACACCCCTGCTATCCGCGGCCCCGAAATGCTCGTCTAATTGGAGATCAAAGCGAGGGCGTGTAATCGTGTATACAATGTGAGATAGTTACACAACACAACTGTCATTGAGGCTGGATGTGGCTTCTCACAACGAACAAGTTTATTTGCCGGGCAAATAAAAAAAAAAAAAAACGACTTTCACGCGTTATATATTTTGAACTTCTAACCCGATTTTTATAAGAAATAGCTAAAAACAACTGCAAAGAAATTTGCTTTCATGAAAAAGAAGTCACGTCGAAATCTGCCCTTCCGTTCGAGAGGTACGATGCTACACAGACACACAAACAGACAGGCATTTGTGTCAAACTTATAACACCTACGGTACGGTAAGTGCAATCTCGTGTACTTAGTTATTTTTGGTCAAAGTTAGTCAGCCATTTAGGTACAGGTATATGCAAAAAAAATCTATTATTTTAAATGTATAAATAACTAGCCGTGCCCGTAGGCTTCGCTCCCCGTGGGAATTTCGAGATAAAAACTATCCTATGTCCGTCCCTGGGTATCAAACTATATCCATATAACATATTATCGAAATATGTTCAGTGGTTGAAGCGTAAAGTGATAATAAACAAACATACAAACAAGCAAAAAAAAATTATAAACTCACTTTCGCATTTATAATGTTAGTAAGAAGAAAGATAAGATTTAGTCATATCTAGTAGGTCAGGCACCTATATTTTTCTGCATCCGTGTTTCCACGCATTGATGACCACAGCCTATTGTTTTTGTCGATTACCCGATTACTTGCCCGGAATAATTCCAAGGGTGGTTATTTGGCAATGTTTGGACACTGGGCTAGCCCTTAGACCCTTTGGTGCCTAGTCACAGTGAGTGGATTGTCCAATCCTTTGATAGATGGGTAAGTACATATTTACCTGCGCGGCAACCCGGGTGATTCGGACTGAAATGTAATGTACTGTACACATGACAACGCTGTGGAATATGAGCAATTATCCAGCTTATTGCGTATGAAATTTTTAATTTAGAGTTTTTATGGGAGTTAACATTTAAGTATTTTGTTTGATTTCCTGAGCGCCTAAGTTAAAAACCTTTCATTTGTTTGAGACCTAAAAACTAATAACTAAAAAGTTAAAATATAACGAAACTTTCGAAAGAGTGAATTCAGTCCGTGATACTGAACAACTTTCCCCAAGGAACATATATCGTTTATCGTCTTAGTATATATTGTTAGACGTTATATAATCCCATGATAACACTAGTTACCTTTTTGCATTTGGAATTAGTGCTGACTTAAAAAAAATAAAAAAAATGGATGAAATATATATTTTTTAATTCACTGATGCAATTTTCAGACGAAATTTCAGTAAGAAATATAAAGTAAATGTAGGTTAAATATTTTTTAATGCAGTAGGTATACCTACACCTCAATTTAGTCGTTTGATCGTCGTCAGGGAATGCGTATCAATCTCCTGCCACGCCACGGCTCAAATGAAGTGTAATTTTTGTGTACATACCCACGGCCAATGGAAAATGGTTAGCTATAGCTACGAGCCGCTGGCTGATCAAAAGACGGCTTCATTTGGACTTCCTCTTTTGTTGTTTTAGAATAGGTACATACCTATTTTAGTAAGATTATATCACTTGGTTCAATAATTTTATTTAGTTATTTTTATCGCCGTGTGGTTACTGGCAGAGTAGAACAGGACCACTCCAAGTCTTCTTGTGGATGTCGTAGAAGGTGACTTGGGAAATAGAAGCTAAACAAAGCTTATAAATATCTATAAGACCTCTCCAACCCGTCTGGCCAGTGTGGAGAGTGTAGTCCAAATCCCCAAAGAGAGGGTCTTGCTAGCTTGCTACTCGTGCACCTGCAGTGAAGACTTAAAAGACCTGATGATGATGATATTTATATTTTAAGTGTTTCAACGCTTTCTATTTCAAAATTCAAACAAGCAAAAGGCATTTTTTGTTACAATTTAATTCTTGAAGCCAAAACCTATATTTTTTTAATTTCTGTAAGGTGTTTCTGTTTTGTAGTATATCCAAAACAAATAAAAAAAATAGTTATATATTATTTGCTAAGTGTCAACATATGGTACGTAGTCGAAACTATTGCGGTCAAACGTGAAAAATACATCAAAATTGAATAGGTAATGAAAAAAATAATGTAGCTAATGAAATCCATATCACTTTTTTAACAATTTAAAATTCTTATACGCAGTAATATAGATGACTTCTTTTAATGTGTTTACATCAAGAAGAAGGTACCTATCGCATACACAAGAGTCCAACGAATGACAAAACGGATCATCATTAGCAATGATGTCAAATGGTGAAACAGACCAAAACAATGCGATTTAGAAAGGACGCGCTTTCACCTCAGCAAATTAAGATAGTCGATTGTGTCCGTCCATTAGCTGAAATCTTGTCTACACTTAGATTTCGTCACTGGTCATCGTATCAAGGCGGCTTTGTGTGGCGGCCAACGCCCCTGCCACTTTGCCGTGTTTAACTTATATCAGGTGGTGCAAGTTGCAAGATGACCGCTTTGAAGTTAACACCATATTGTCCCGTGTCATTCATCATTATTTTTAAATCCCGACACGATGACCGCTTTATAGTCGCATATTGTCATGTTTTATTTATCATTATTTTTAAATCCCAAACAAAAAAGTTTGGGGTTTAGAAGATTGACGCTAATGTCTGTCTGTCTGTTTGTGTGTCTGTCTGTGGCATCGTAGCTCTCGAACGGATTGACCGATTTCGATGCGGTTTTTTACGTGAAAGCAAGTTCCCTTTTGGTGGTTCTTAGCTATGTTTGATGAAAATCGGTTCAGCCGTTTAAAAGTTAGTTTAGTTACTTTATTGCATCCATTTTTAACGGTTCTTTTTTGTCTTATCACAACATTCCCATTTGACTACTTAGAGGATTTTTTGATCCTTTGTTTTCCAATCAACCAAATATTTTTTATTCTACAGTCCCCGTATATTAGACTTAGTTACGTACACTTAATCACGTCTTTATCGGTAATGGGGCAGGCAGAGCATTTTGGGTCTTGCGACTCTAAGCAGATGGATTCCAAGGCAATACTCAAAAGCCACTTTTAGCCCACTACAACGAGTAGATGTAAGAAATCAAAATAGTGATGCGTTGCTAGCCGCATCGCCTATAGACATGATTTGCATTTTCGCCCATTCTCTCGATTTACTTCAACGATCTGCGCAGAAAGAAAAGCAGCTGGTACATTCTAAGTTTATTCTTTTATCCTAGCCCAGCATAGAAGTTGGACTTACTTCAACAAACCTTGTAAATTTACTTTATTATGTAGAATTTTAGCAGTACCTTCCAAGTTTTCACGCAATTATTTTTATCAACTTTTATTTTTAAATACCTTTTGAGGGTGTGGTTGCCAAAATCGCTTTCGCTTGTACTTTAAGCCGCTTACCGGCAACATTTGTTCGCCTCATTACAGCTCGGGTTAAAACTGTGTTACGTACGAGAATCGAACCCACACCTGCCTCCGCTCTCGCACTCAACACTTAATTACTCATTGTAACTTCATTTTCTCTGAAAATACCCAATTTTTATTCAATTTCTTTATACCTGCCTTTTGATCTTGACTTGTATGGGAAAATCCAGTCATTGTATTGTGTACTTTGGTCACCTAGTTCAAGTTTTATACAAGTAATATTTAACTTTCACTTGACTCAGTCAAATTATGGTTTCGAACTGAAAATCTAGTTTTCGCCTTACATTCATACCATCAAGTATATAAACAAGGCACTTTTGTTCTCTTATTTACTATGTTTTAAGCATATTATATTAGCCTAGGTATGTAAAAAAATTAAAAACTTAAAGTTCGTATTTGATACACTATTTGTAAAACAATACATAGGTACCTTCCTATTCGCATTTTGTGAAGTATGATAGTAATGCGCAATTCTAAAACGTTTTTAATGTATCACTAACGGAAAAGTGCCAGTGTAAACGGTTATTATAACGAGTTATTACCGATATGGTATAGAAAAGAGGTCGACTTATCGATTTGTTTCGTGCTAATAGATACGTGGTTTACGATCCTTTGAGGAATACATTGTAGGGTCGGAATGACAGGAAACCTTGGTTACTTTGTTGACGCTATTAAGATGATAGTGCATTTGTAAGTTCTGTTGAATGTGATTTTTAACGATGTGGTATACGAAATCATGACGGCGCGTCGACGTCGTTAATGTTTGTGGTAGACACCCGGTGGTAATGTCTATTTTACCGATAGGGATAGGGATGTGGACTGGGTCCAAAAAGAAATTTATTTAATCCGTCAATTAGATTATCCAAAAATAATTCACCCATATTTTTTCTTTTACCCAATTTTTATTCAATTTCCTTATATCACATTGTTTATATATTTGATCGGTCATTTTCAAAATCTTAGGGTCAGGCATATGCCCACCGGTGGACGTTATGTGGCTGAAATGATGATGATGATTTTTCCTTAAGCAGAGTAGTAAATAATTCACAAATACACAGCGCATCGACGTTTCAGAGCGGCGATTTACGTCATCGTCTAATGAAAATCGTACTTCATCGTGACGTCACGCGAAATTTTAATGGGCTGTGCCTTTCAATTTGCTAACCGAAAAAAGACAAATACGTATACAATTTTTTTTTAAATAATCTTTTTAATGAGTTAAACATTTTTAGTTAACAAACGTATTTAGAGTACACAGGAATTGGGTACTTTCCAGGGTCAAAAGGAATTATTTGGAATAGTTGAGAAAATAAAACGTCACAAAATAATGTCACTTGTCATGTCCATTCTCATTGTGATTTTAGATTTAATAATGTAGAAAAACTGATATTAAGAGCGCCATTTGACACCAAAAAACTATGACTTCTTCGTATATGTATATTTCATTCAATTCCTATAGAAATTGTACGTTTTAATGTTTAGAAAAAAGAATCTGATTTGAGTTGTTGTAAAGTAGCGAATTGTAGTGTAGAAAGTTTTGACAGTTGCAGCAGTCATCTTTTTGAAATATGATTATATAGCAGCCCACTAAACTAACGCTTATCTCATCATCCCGCTTTCCTCGGATATGGTTTCAATTTTGCAATGAACTTTAGTACGCCTAATTCTTTTGCTTAACAATGTCTGATGTTTCTCAACATTTGCTTACTACTATTTACACAGGATATTTTTTTTTCAGTGCGCAAATTCTTACAGCCAGGTAAGTCGATACGCAACTTTCTATCTTATGTACAAAGCAGTCTATTATTAACCAATTCCAAAAAAGAAAGAGGTTATCAATTCGCGATCTTCTTTTTTATGTATGTTCACCGATTATTGCTAGTGACATTGCTAGCGATATTCAGTTGCCCATTCCCGAAGATGCCTGGATGGATTTTGAAAAATCTTTTTTAATTTAAAAGGGTATACTTGCGAGGTAGTCCTGTAGAAATTTTATCAAAGTCGGTTGTGTAATTTGGGGGTGAAGTCGATTTTTAGTTTTGAAAAAATATTTTTATTTGACTATTGATTTTTAGTGAATGCGAACGGTAGTATAAACTAAAGGTGTTGTCAAATTTGTGTACTGAAAAAAATACAGATACAAATAGGTGTTTATCCCTTACGGAATACGGAGTAGCCAGGAATCCAAGGTCGTAAAACTCAAATGCCGCGTTTATTGCGATGGAGAGCGTGAAAATAGAGGAGGAATCAAAGTTAGCAACCCATTCACTATGTCGGATTAATAGCGATTCAGTCGCCCATTCTTTTGATCAAGTTTTGCGGGAAGTGCTGATACATTCTATGTTTTACTTATCTCCCACAAGCATAAAAAAATCTTCCTGCATTACAAAAAAACCTGCATTGCAACAATTAAATCTGAAACAATCGCAATGAGTAAGGTCGCGACCTCCAAGCAATAACATTGTCTCAACAAAACGCAATAAGTGTAAATCCAAGTTGTTAATATTACTATTTCGCCCAGCCGCGTTTATAAATACACCCTTATATTACTGGGATGAATTATTGCAAGCAATTTCAAATTGTCTTGCGGCGGTGGTAATACTTTAGTTGTAGCACTCGGATCTGCTCGTCTTTGGGTTTAAACTGTTATTTAATGGACGAGTTGTCCACACTTCAAGTCCGCAAATTATGCAGAGTGATAAACATGGGTCTGTTTAGAATTTAGCATGTTTAGATTGGAGATGGTTGGGATTAGTTTAGTAGAGCTTGCGTAAATTTATTGAAAATTTGAAGTGACATTTTAAAACTCTTTTGATTTAACTTTATTAAATAAAATTTTAAGTATTCATCTTGGTAATTTTGACAAGATACTTTTTAATAGTACAAGCATTTACTTAATTTTATTGTTTCTTTTACAATTTGTAAATAAGTTCTTAAATTAAGTTTACATTTAATAATTATTTAAAAGTAAAAGCCTACTTTACCCCTAAACTACACAACCTATTTAATAAAAATTTGTATGGGACTACCTGACAAGTATTCCCGTGTAAATAGATTTATACATCAGTCAAGGTGTCTTAATTGGTGAACATACATAAAAAATAAAAAACGTTCTCGACAAATTGATAACCTCTTCCTTTCTGGAAGTCGGTTAATAAGTACATTTTACATATTATTATATCTTCTTCTTCACTCAACATTACACGTTAGTTCGGAAAGCTATGAAAGAAACGTATTACCTATATATATCTCAGACCATTACTTTATCTTTCATGCCTTTGTCTTTTATTCCCTCAATATAAATTACAAGATTCATAATTATTTATCATTTCTAATTGATACTGACAATCTATTCATTCTTCTGTGACTTATTCAAAATTGACTTGATAGCGTGTTGTTATCTTACAGTCTTTATTCACGTTGATTTTGCTTTAGTAACAAACATACCTGAGATACATATTATAGCCAATAAAACAAACCTGAATGCCTGAACACAATGGCCTATCAAAGTGTCCGATGTGTTAATATAAAGAATAATAATGTTTTAGAGCCTTGTCCTATTTAATGCAATTCTATAGTATTGATTTATTATTCGTGATACATCACTGTAACGTCAGTATTAACCTTGCGGTTTGTGGTTTGATTGTATTTATTTTTAATTTTAAGCGTAGGTGAGATCGATTTTCGCAAGAGAAAATATACGGAATTGAAATAAAAACCTTATTTATTACTAGGCATTATAAACTTTCGTATCTTTCGCACTTTTTGATGGTTGTGAAATGTTTTGTAAAACCAAGCTCACAAATTCCCCATCCAAGGTTTTGTTTTTCAATGTGAATATGCTGCCACATTTTAGGGGGATACTTTAATGAAGATGCAATTTGCGGGATACTGTTGTTTTGAGTAGGATTTAAGGTTAAGAATAACATTAATTTATAGTATTTTTTTAAAATATCGCCGATTTATTGTCACATTCTCACCTTTTGAGTCAAAAAAAATGTATCTGAAAAATTAACTTGTAATAACTTATATAACCAGAAGAAAATTTATAGACCAAATAAAAGAAAAATTAAACGTGAAAACATATAAAGAGGTTAAGAACTTAGCGGAAGGAAGAGTAACATGGAATGCACTCCACCGACAAGAGCCCAGCTCTTAAATATAAGAAGAATAACTATACATTGCTAAAGTTATAAAATTGCTTTATAACCCACATAATATGTAAACAGTATTAAATAGACGATGCTAAGGCTAAGGTCACATCGATAAAACGACTTGAATAACATCCCATACAATTCATTCGATGGCTCAAACGCAACGATTGGTGCTTATAATCGTAAAATAAGCAATGCTGTCATAAAATCGATATAAACCTAACAAGTTACTTTGTTAGCAATCAAGGATATTGCAGACTTGTATTTGTTTATCGATAATATTGAATCGAAAGATTTATCGATTAAATTTGCTAAACTGAAGTTCGCCCCGAACTGTGAACTCACAAACTCGAGTTCCGAGATATGTCTCGGCAACCCCGTGATCTGGCTCATGTTCAAACTTTAAAATGTTACTGGCTACTTCTACATGGCTACCAAATTTTTTGACGCTCTGATAAAAACTACTCAAGATATTGTCGAACAAACATACATATAAGTACTATACAAACGCTGGATTGTTCAAGTAGACTCGTTCGTTTGCTTCGCTAGTTCAATTACTTGATAAAAAGCTACGTTTTTAGTGTTGAAGACTGTTATTGTGTTTACGAGGTTGTACTAAGGAATAGAGAAGGAAATTAAAGGAACATGTTTTTCTTTCGGTAATTTTTTTCATGGAGGAACATCTTTTTCTTGACAGTTCCAGCATTCAAATTGAAGAAGAAAGTTGTCGATGATCTATCGATTCATCGATAGGTTTTAATATTTTTCAACGCCTTATTATAATATTTCATAGATTTTTATTGAATAATAATGTCAAATTATTACTAAATTCTATTTCATGTGGCTACAAGAAGGCA
Source organism: Acrobasis consociella (assembly GCA_963555685.1). Taxonomy (NCBI): domain Eukaryota; kingdom Metazoa; phylum Arthropoda; class Insecta; order Lepidoptera; family Pyralidae; genus Acrobasis; species Acrobasis consociella. Next base: position 11,529,196 of record OY743122.1, read on the forward strand.
AGTAAAATAAATACATATTTTTCTGTAATAATACTATTGTAAAGAGTAAAGTTTAAAGATTGTGACACACAAGACTCGCGCACCAGAACTAATTTTCACGGGATATTTTTATTATTTTCACATTATATTGTTCACCGTTATTGTGATATTTCACAATATTTACCCATTCACGCGGAAGGGGAGAGCTGGTAATTGGCGGTTCACAATGGGGATTATTCGGCTTACCGACGTTTTGTGATTCAAATAGGCCGGTGGGCGACAGCCTGTTATGATAATATTACTGTCATTTCATAATAATTCGACCAGGAAGCGTTCACACCGAGTGACCGTTGAAATGCCCCTATGATGCAAATTCTGCAGCAATATTGTGGCACTCGAATGATTTGACTAATTAATTCTTTTATGTCTTAGAAATACTGTAGGGATAGTTCCCAAGTTTCATTTTGTCTGCAAATTCATGATTAATTATGTTTGCTTTTTCATCTTCGTGTGAACGTTAAGATGCGAGCATATATTTTGTTTGTTTGTTTGTACGTACTTTATAGTACACAAAAAATAAAACAAAAATAAAAAAGAGAGCAGTTCAAAGGCAGACTTATCCCAGATAAGGATCTCTTCTTGAAATGAGAGGAGAATTTACTTTCATTAAAAACGGTCTCGGTTTATTTTATGGAAACAATTATGCAAGAATTCTGCGTTCCGTGTCAATGAAAGATCATACACGTTAACCCTGTCGCTCGGACCTAATAGTACAAAATAATAACATTGCAGAATGATAACTTTGATATAAATATTTACTCACTTCTGCTAGCACTTAGTGATAGGTCGAATAGAATGTTTACTGCTTCCATGAATTAATGTTATCAAGATATTAGGTTTTGAATTAATTTATTTACACACTTTTATGATATGCAGATCGATGTTTTTTTATCAAATTGTTTTAAAAAATTTATTCGCTTCAGAAAATATAAAGAATAAGTCGCAGGTCGTGTTAGCAGATAGATATAAGAAAAAGTGTGAATTTATCTTCATCGTCGTCGAAGAGTCTTCCTCTGGCAACCTCGGTACATAAAATATTTAAATGTTGCTATTAATATACAAAAATGCCGTTTGAAGCGTTTGTTAATTAACCGCTTTATTCATAAAAAGTCTGCTACATTGTATCAGTCATATAGTAAGTCCACCAAATTACGAACGGCAGTTTTTTAGACATTTTTACTGAAAAATTTGCGTTTGTGAACATTGTACTGTATAACTTTCAACTTTGTCGATTGATTATTTATTTTTTTAACTTATTTTTTCTGATCAGTCTCATTTTATCTTATAAGACCGTCATTGCTCTCAACAATTTATTTATTTGTTATTTATTTATGTATGTACATTTTTATTATCTCTTATTGTTTATGTAGTATATTCAATGCACTTATTATTTAGTTCAATGTTTATATAAAGTAGGTACATTTAAAAATTAAACTAAGCAGCTAAGTTTAAACGTGATGTAAACACATAGTTTTGGAGTACAGTCTAGAATAAATATGTAGAAATTAGATATTTTGGTCTTGATATGATTGTATTCTGTTTGTGTTTCTAATAAAGTAAAATAAAAAAATAAAAAAAAAATAACTGGTTTAAATGATGAAGTTTTTTTATAAATACTGCAGTTTAAAGAGTACGTGGTGTGTTCATTCTATCTTCTTCTTATTTTGACCTAATAGCGCCGAGCGGTCGATCGAGCTCGGCATCAATCTTCTCGATCGTCACTGTCGACTTCGCCTCGGCCCCCGCGATTAATCACACGGGCGTTTTCGATTAGCGCTGGCAACCAACGAAAAAACAAACGTTCCAATTATGAACGATCAACGCAGTTTGTTAACCATTGTCTGTGGTTATAATTGTCTATTTCCTTGTCTATGGGTGTTGAAACAGTAGTCTGTGACCGTTTAATTTAAACATTCATTATAGTTAGATGTATGTCGTATGATCTATTCTTGCATATTATTATATGCTTCCTCATAGTATTGCTAGTGTCAAAAAAGGAGATACATATAACAGAGAACGAGCAGTAGCGTCCTCTGTGCAAATACTATACCACCTATTTCGATCATAAATTCGTCTGCCCAGCGTAGACTGATATAGGCTGTAAAGGGAAAAATAAATATACACTTACAAAAGTTGCTCTTAAGTAGTGCTTTTTGTCTGTAATAAAAAGAATTAAGAACATTTTAAAATTAGTGAATTAATACGAGAGACTAACTTACGTCCTACGGTTAAGGCGTCATTTTGTCAACAATAATAGTTTTTGCCGAATATGGCGCCGGTAGATCTGAGAGGATTTCCTGTTCAGATGAATAAGCCATAGATAAACAAAAGCTTGTAAAAGTTGTGTAAATATGAGTAGTGACGTTGTGGAAAACCTTTGCAATGTGGTTTTTCTGATTACGTATGTAATTCATTTTAGGCATACGTTAAAAAATTCAACATAACATATTATAGGTACCTATTAGGACGACAAAAAAAGAAAAAGATTTATATGATAAGTTGAAAAATATTTTAAGATTTTAAACATACATAAGAACGAAATTTTTTTGTTTACATTTCGGTTACTAAGTATTTTTTTTTTAACTTTCATTTTTGTTCAAGCTTTTATTTTGAGGCCAAAGCGCCTATTATGACATATGAAATAAGTCCGAACTTGACGGAGTTGCGTTGTTTTATGACTGAGTCCCATCAACCACCTTCCGTCTCCGTGATCTGGCGAAAGGCATCGTGTACCTTAAAGTGCTCGTCAAGACAAATTAAACGAGTCCTTCTCAATGAGGTTATGTTGTTTTACAACTGAGTTCCGTCGAATATCTCTCGGCTCCATCATCAAAACAGCTCATTGACTCTATAATATTGTATTGTCATCCAACTTACACAAGTATGCAAAATTTCAGTTAAATCGGTTGAGGATAACTAGTTGAAAATTGAGGTGTAAGATTTGACGTAAACTAACATCCATACATACTACAAGATACATTACAAGTTAAATAAAAACTTTAAAACAATAAAGTTATTTCAGTTTACGATTTTTTTAGTTACAAATTTGTTATTTAGCATAGTTCATTCTCAATTAAGTATTTAATTTACTGGAGTCCTATTAGGTAGGTGTTTTAAAACCAATTGAGAAAGTCTTCAAGTGTGAAGGGTTAAATGTAAATTCGCACGATGTGACCCCAATGGCTCCATTTACAGCTCGGTAAATATATTAGACGGAACCGGAAGTGTCAAATGGCGTTTCGATGTCCGTCCACGGCCCAGTTCCTCGTAGCGCTAAGTGCGCTGGTGTAATTGTTCGACCAATGCAAATAAGTGTTTGAACAGAGTTAGGGTTATGGAGACGACACCTCGAATGCAAATTGACGAGAAATATGTGCTCAAAACACATAAATCTTAAGTACAATCATGAGTTACTCTTCTGTTATTATTTTATTTTGAGCTTCATTTAATTGAAATAATTTTGACCTTTCATCTATTTTGTTCAGGAATGAGTTAAAGGTATTACCTACAAAAACTGTGTTAAAAGTACATACTTTATTTACAATATAAAATAAAGAAATAGGTATCGCATGAGACAAAACTTCGAAATTAATAAATTTTAAAATATTTTAACATGCTTGATTTAGTATATTTGATCAAAACATTTAACAATTTAAAATTTGTAATGTAAATCAGCCACCTGGTTTATAGTATGCTGTTGCCCTATGATACAGAAATAGTATAACTATGAACTCAGTTCTTGGTATAAGACCTCAATGTGTATTTGAACTATTTGATCGTGTTTTCGGCGCCTCTTGGGACACTTTTGCTCATCTGAGTAAACCGGACAAACGCTTTATTTAACGGGTTTCCCGTGTTGACACTGGTGTCAGCTGATTGTGGGCACACGTTTGTCGATCAAATGATCTCGCATAAACCATTTAGATTCCTATCGTGATTATCACCGTAATATATACAATTTAATGCTGGTCTGGGAGAAATAAAAAACTTAGAACTTCCCGCGCAGATCGTAAAAGCCGATCGAGGGAATGGGCAAAAATTGCGAATCATGTTAACAGGCGATGCGGCTAGCAACCCATCATTGTATTGCTTTTCCATCTTCTCGACCACCATAACGCTAAAAGTGGCTTTTGGGTCTTGCGGCCCTGGGCTCTGCATAGAACCGCAAGACCCAAAATGCTCTGTCTGCCCCATTAGGGATAAAGACGTGATAGTATGTATGTATGTATATACAATTTAAGCCCAAAAAGAACATTTAGACCATTCTCCTGATCAATTATTCTAATTAAATTCCTGATTAATAGATGATTAATTAAGGTACGGTTTTTAAAAATCTTTCCCATTGATTCGGTTCAGTAGATCTAATTTTATATGAAATTCAGTATACCTCTGACCAGACCACAGTCATAAGTCCAAACTGGCATATGGACTTGTTTATACACGGGTAGTTTGTTTTTAATTGACAAGGTAGAGTATCCAAGCAACCATTTCATTTTCTAATATACCGTAGTACCGTATTTCAAGTTCTCCTTTTTTTCTCTTAATATTTTTTTCTTGGACAAAACAGTAAATTAAATTATACTGTTATTAGTATTAAGGGAGTTACCGAGATTAATATCATTTTAGCCAGATATTTTGACGACCCTTCTGCCATCATGGTTAAATCAAATTGAATATGCAATGAAAATAAGGTAGCGTTAGAGTTTTGTGGTTTTGTACGTAAAATAGGTAGTACAAGAAACGATAAACGCTTAAATGGTTGTTACGTGATCAGAATTAAATTCACCATCGGTCGTTTAAAGCTAAAAGTGTCTCATTGTGTCGTTATCGTATAAAAAATTAGCATATTAATATTTCAACAAGGAAGCTCGTAACGGTGGCGACCGCACGGTACACCACGTGTGCCCGCATGTCGACTAACATAGCAATTGCATTAGACCTAGCAAAACAAGAATATTCATGAATATAATCGATAGCGAAATAAAAACTATCCAGTACTTTAACTGACAAATTATAAGACTGAATGAAGACTCAAATAAATCTTGTTTGTTTAAATTGTCCATTTTACACACTTGCCGTTGAATATAGGCATAGTTATGTTTGGTAATTTCACTTATTTAGGTAATCTGTAGATGGTTTCATTAAATTTTGTTTTAGTACCGTATTTCCTAATGTTTTTACGTAAATGAGAGAACTAACTTGTGAACACCCAAGCAGTTTCATGTCATTGCGAATAATTGCAGCGATATCCTGCAATGCGACTGCGCAGTAGATAAAATTACAAATTAAAGAGACCATAGAACTGCCACTTCACAATCAGTGGACTTAACTCACGCAGAATATGTAAAAAATATATAAAATTTTCTAAGGAATGTGAGAAAAGATATTCACACAAAACGGTATTAGTATAAACAGCATCATTAACAACATCTCTCATGGCAAATCCCGATATTATTTACTAATTTACTAAGATGACATCTTAGGGGCTTTATAAGGTTTACTCGACTACTCCTAGCTACAACTTACATCAAAAGTAAATATTTCTACACTCTTAGTACTGTATGTGACTGTAGTAGATAATGATAATATGCATGTATCACTAAATACGCGATAAGAGTGCATGCATGATTGGATAGGGAAATAGACGAGAACACCTTTATGGTTATATGTTTTTAATAGTACCATTATGTCCATTGAACGTGCGAAAGTCAACAAATAGAGCAAAAAAAATTGAAAAAGAAAGGGGTGGTGGTGACACCTGGTATTCCATTCTGCCGTCACTTTTTTAAAGTGTCTTGTATCTATAATGATTAATGAGTAAACAATAAAAATTACTAAAGGCATTTTATTATTTTCATTTATTTATCTATTCGGACTCAGGGTCTTTTCTACCAGTAAACCTACAGATGATGCCAAAAAAACTTGAAACTAAATTTGAAGAATCTCATTCAGCTCTTGAGGAATTCAATGAAGTAACGTATTTAATTTCTTTGTTTCAGTTATACGAAATCAGCGACGATCCCCAAAGGAAAGAGTTCCTCGATGACCTATTCTCTTTCATGCAAAAACGAGGTAAGTTCTTATACTTTATACACACTTATGGGTTTATTAAACTACTAGCTGATTCCCGCAACTTCATGCGAAGACTATGACTTCGGCGTTTCTGCATCAGGTGTACCAGATCTTCTATTTTTATACGTCAACAAAAATGTTCATCAAGCTGAACAACATTTTTTTAAGGCGTCATTTTTATATCTCTTATATTTTATCTGGACCATTATGGCTCTGCATCAGGTATTCCATTTGCCAAAATCAAATATATGTTGCCTAGGCTTAATAGCTAAATAACAAAAAAATAATTACATTGTCCTTGCTTCTCTCTTTTTTCTATCTTTCTGTTTAAGTGAAGTAAGTCCATTTTCCCACATTTAGATCTAACAATATTAAACATGCTTTGATTAATCCCCTGTAACAATTGATGTTTCTTGTAATTTATCATGAGTCTAAATGCTCCATTCACGATCATCGAAATGATACAATACGTCCAATTTAAATTGACATTTGTGGCGTAACAAATAGCTCCAAATGAGGGCTCTCTGTTCTTTGGCAAGTAGATACAAATCAGATATAAGTTAAATCAGTCATTGGTTGTATAAGCGATTTTATATTGTGGAGATCGGTGGTCAAGTGATAAGATCTGGATGATTTACGACTCTGGGGCATCATACTAGAGCTGTGAGATATTAATGAAAGCTGCGGAGTTCTAAGGAGCATTAGAAACATCATATGCAATAGGTGATTATTATGCATATGGATCAAGGTAAGTTTGAATTTTAGTTAGTCCAAAGACGCAATCCGCGACAAGATGTTTGTTTAAGAGAACTGTACCATACATTGTAACAAGTTGAATAATTTTTTCTACTGTTTGGTTTTTTAATGTTAATAAGTTGGTCAATTTCCGTAGGTAAGGTTGCAAAATTGTTTATAAAATTTAGAATTACGAGTACCTATGTGTCTAGGGTCGGTTACATAGCAAGTATCATGGAATGACTACTCATATACATATAGGATCCCTAGTATGTCTGTAGTCTAGATACAATAGGTGTAATTTATCGCCTGGTTATATCAATTATACAGCACACTTACATATTAATTTCACTCACCAATTAAGGTTATAGAACTGTTATACACAGAACGAGTGTGGGAATTCGCCATATGGGCTTTATCCATAAAGATAATCATTATATTTTAAATATCATAATAGAAATAATTAAGCAGGAGATCTTCAATCGCCGCGAGCCAAATCGTGGGCGAGTGATTGATAACTGTGCGTTTGTCTCATTCCAACTTATGCACTTGCATATCCTCTGTCTCTTTCTGCCATTAATTGATCTTTGTTGTTAATGGCGCCTTCACTGTCGTTGGATCACGCTGATAATATCAACCCGCCTTGTTTGAATCAATATGGTTGTTGTCGAATGAATTATTCTAATTTAAAAAGGTAACGGTTGTTATATGTAGTTGGTATTATTGCAGTCGGGAATTGACACTTTTAACTTAAAAAATCTTGACATTTCAAGTTGTATGATGAAGTAAATGTGTCAATTAATCTGTTTCTTATCTTCGCTATGCAAAATAAAAAAATACGTGGAAAGGAAAGAACATTTGAAAAATTCACTAACGCTTTATAGGAGGTTGGAGGAAATGTGAGTTTATGACATGCGTAGTTTTTCATTAGTGCAGTACATTACGAGCTAACTAAACCGTAGGTAACTTAGTAAACCTAATAACATATATTGTAAGTGCGAAAAGTGTACTTAGTAAAAAGTGTGTTTGGAATTGAAAGAGGTGTTTAAGTGCAGTTTTTAACAGTATTATTAATTTGGCAGATGTTCTGCTGGCATATACAAATGTTGTCATCCAAATGCAATATTTTAGTAGCAGGATATCTCCTCTATAATTACATTATAACAACTAGTTATTCATAAACGAACTTAACTAGTTACGATAAAATAACGTGTAAAAATTACTAGATCAATTAGTAAAACGGTGCGTGTCCATCACATCCTCACTCAATTAATGTCAAAGTTAGAAAGATCGATGGCAAGAAGATATCTTTGATTTTAACATCAATAGATTTTAAGATTATGAATCGACTGATAATGTTAGTTTAGTATTTTTAATAGTTATCCCGATAAAACTTAATTATGGTTTTGTTAGACGGTGGTTGGACTTGAATTTTTTGTTGATTTGTTAACTGAACAGAATATAAAGCATATATTCTAATAGTAGCTTCATGAGCTGTAAATTTCGCGCGTCATTAACTCACTAAATTTTATCGGTTATAAAAGGTGTTCAAAGAAGTTAAAGTTGTTTTAAGAGTTACAATTATTATGCCTTTTTTGAAATTGCTTCAATATGTTTTAATTTTGAAGAATTTTAAAACACTTTCTTGGAAAAAGAGATAAAACTTCAAGACAGTCAAGTATTTAGATTTTCTTGACTGTGTTGAAGTTTTATCTTATTTTGTACTATCTCAATATAGTCTGTGTAATACCAGACTGGGATTTAACAACTATGGTCAAATAGCCAACCATCAATGTGCCGCAGGATTGTTCAGGATCAGGACTCACTAAATATTTTTAACATTATTTAAAGGATTTTGGAGAAAGTTATCAACTAAGTGTACAACATTATGTAATTTTTTATAAGAGGAAATTTAAAGATATGCTTATATATTTTTAGTAATATTTTGCAACAAGAATATAGTTGATCTTCCATGCATCTTTGAATCTTTATTTATAATTTTCAATATTGTTACGCAACTTCGCCAGCACACGTTGAGAGTATCACACCTCTGCATCGCGTTCTTATCTCTTCGGAATAAATTATTATTCAATTTATCACATCCAGCGCAGCCAATAAACTTCCGGTAGTTATTACGCGGAGCGATAACAGCGCGCTAATCGGTATTCGTCGATTTCCAAACAAGATTTGTTTCAATTATAAAACAATCAAATTGAAGTCAAATGCTTTTTATACAAATCGTTTATTTACAATTTTGCAATTTTGCAATTTCGCGAAATGTGTTTTTAATTAATCTTTGTATAGGAGACTTTCTTCCCTTCTTTTTTATGGTTGGGTTAGTAAAAGCTTTGACTTCGATGGGAAGTGGTAACGAAAGTAATATTAATGAGTTGGCTATGTTCTTCTTTCTTTCTTCCGAATTTGTAACTATCCAACACTAGTTTTAATATTATTCAAGCTAACTACAACAATGAACCAGAAATTAAGAATTAATTGCTAAATCTAGGAACAGATTCAATAAAATATATTTGAAAAAAACTAATTTATGAACATATTTGATACCCAGGTCTTTTGCGCGATCGTAGTATTTGACAAAAACACTCGTCTGTGGTATTTGAATGCCGCAGGGCATCTTAAATTAGTAGAATTAATTTATTCGACCCAGGCTAATCTCGCATATGTGTGCCTCCATCACTCCGACTGATCTCCTCATATTAATAATGTTTTATCATTTATTATTGCTCATGAGTAATGAAAGTTAGCCCGCCACGCCCTTCTCTGCACTCTGTCTTCGTCTTGTGTTTGAAAAAAGAAATTAAAAATGTTGTTTTTTTTCTTTTTTATTAACCTCCGACGTTTAATTTAATGCCAGCGACAAACGATTATGTAAATGTTGATCAAAATGTTGCTAGCTAGCTTGGTGGGTGTTCCTGAATCGATTAAGTTTTTGCCGGTTATTTAAATATTTTGAGTTCGCGAATTTTCCAACAGCGAATCTTACAATGTTGCTTTACAAAGTTTGTGGAAAGAGATAAATTGAGCCGAAATCAGGTCAATATTCTGATCAGCGCAAATATGCTTGTGAAATTGCGAATAGTCATTTTACAAATGAAAGTCACCTATCGTAAACTCTTTTCAATTACGTATTTTGCAAAAGTATGGATCAGCTTATTTATGGTAAAAGTAGTTTCTAATGATGCAAAACATAGATTTTTTATACTATTCTTCCTTTCCAGATTATCTAATCATAATTGTATATTTAGATGATAATGACGTTTTCTTTTATTTTTCGGGTCCAAGACATTATCCCAATATCCTTAGTCAATGAGCATGTTATGAGGGTAGTGTCTGCGGGGATAGGAAGGGGGGGGGGGGGGTATGGCTGTGTAACCACGTGGCCATCTCGTTAGCAACTGATTGATCGGCCATCGGCCTTCTGACTCATCTACAGGGTGACGTTACATCGTGGCGCCAACAAATTTTCAAAACAATACCCAATTTTCCAACAAGACAAATTAGATACTTTTTTCTTAACGTCAAAACAAACAGTTTCTATAGGATTTTGTATGAAATACAGGCGGATGACGTCATAGTTTATTGGAGTCAAATAGCGCTCTTATTATTAAATAAACTTCCGTTTTCGTAGGAGTAACGAAAAATTGTTACGAAAACGGAATAAGGGAATTTTTCTGCAATAAAAATTTTTAAATCACGTTAAAATGGATATTTGTTCAAAGACAAGAACAGAGCAATTAATCTTTTTTATTTTTTTATTTATAGTTACTCTTTTCATACTTTAAATTATAAAACTCTTTAGGTTGTGGGACATTTTCACTCAACAAGGAAACAAAATAAGTTTCATATAAAATGAGAAACAATATTTTCATCAAAACTATTTTTTCAAAGATCAATGTTTACACACACATGTCCCTTTGTCTACTTACAAGATTTTCCGTCAGTCAAAAAGCAGTCACCATGTATATCAACACCTATTGTTTCACTTGTTAATAACGAGTGTGGTATAACTAATAACATCTCATTCGGATTCATTTCCCGTGATTAATTATCTGTTTAATCGATATAAGATGTTGTGCCAACAGCCTTCTCAAGTTTCTACCAAACGTGATATTCGAAACTCTACGTTAACATTAAAAATTTAGAGTTCAAATTGATTTGGTAAATGAATGATGATAGATTAGCTTAAAGAGTTGATCTATCAAATTTTTTTCGTCTCATTGAAGCCTTTGTTGGGGTTTTAATTGGTGTCTTAAACTGGCTTGTAGTTAATTCGATTTCGAGTCGACTCCAGTCTCCAGTCATTTGTTTTCTTCAGTGTTTAGCTCGAGCTGAGTAATCTAAAGTTGATTGATTAGATAACACTTCGATTCAGGGCGGGGCTTGTATGGATTTTGATATTTTTAATTGTGCAGCGAAATGTTTTGTTATTACATTTTTAATTAGATTTTTTTGTGATATGGTTATATTGGGCAATTATTTTACGTCTAATTATCGTTATGTTTTTTGTCATTAACGTTTTAAAGTAAAAACTGTTGGATAAATACGGCAAAGAATACAAATGAATGATGTTCTACAAAAAGGACGATGAAAAGATTGTATAGATAACCAGAAGACTACGCCAAGCGATGATAGCTGATGAGCGCTAAGCGAAGTAGTCGGAGTCTGGAGCATTTTTCTAGTGGTTTTTCCAACAAAGTAAAGAAAGCCTATAACTATGGGTTACTAGAGAGCCTAGAGCTGTAAACCTAGTATAGAATTGGAGGCATAAATGACGAGTAGTACTTATAATTTATTCACAAAGAATATTAACTTTAATTTGTATAAGTAAATTAATTTGAGTTCACCAGTGTTTATTCTATTATTAACTCTAAAGCTACTGTCGTTCCGTTTTAAATAACTGAGGATTGATGATGTGCGCACAATTCAGAATAAGGGTGAAGATTGATGACTGACTGACTGCGACGAATTCCGCATAGCAAAAGATATTTGTAATTGCTTTAATTTCCGTGTAGCTTAAAATTTCAAATAATAAAATTATAGGTATTTCATTGAAGTAGGAATGAGAAAATTTATATTAAAAGCTAAGAAAAAAAAATTGATTATTTTTTCTTGTTACTAAGCTTACTTTAATCCAAGGGCATGTTAACTATAACAATTCAAGTTTTTACTATGAGACTCACATCGTTAATATAAAAACTGATACTAAACTTAGGGGACTTCGTATGGTTAGTATTTAGATTAATAGACAATACTTACTTACTATACTTATTAAAATTGATTTTATTTAAAATGTCATCATCAGGTCATTTAGTCTTCACTGCTGGAGCACGACCCTCTCTGTACTACCAGAGCCATACTTAGCCAGAGGACTTGGCCTACACTATCCTCGCTGGCCAGACGGGTTGGAACTTAAATTATACAATGATTTTATTGGTACTTTTTCCTTAACTTTGGTATATCTAAAATCTTCGATTTCGGATATGAATCATCAATTTCGCATTTTCGAATATGTGTTGTCGTTATTTATTTAATTGGTTGTTCACGACTTGGGTTCATGCGACTCGATCTAAGACGGTCATTCACACACACGTCTCGGCTCAGCAAACACACTTGGCGCCGTAATGTAAATAATTGGTCATTAATGACGGAACATCAATCGAAAACCGACTTTTTCGAACGACAAATTTAAATGAAAAAACAATTTTTTGCATATTTCGTATAATTTTAGTGCAATATAATTGACCCTTTTACCATAATGTAAAATATGAGAAAAACGCGATAAAATTAATACTAAGCAAAAAAAAAAAAAACTTTTTAAAAGTCATGCAGACCTTGAACCTACCAACGATATGTACAAAATTAAAAATAAATGTTCTATAAAATATCCACCTATGTCTGCAAAAAGCAAAAGAATTCAAATAAAAGAAAAAACTTTTCGCGCCAAATGCCGATTTCCAATAAAACGTTTTGAATTCGGAACGCCGCCCCTCGCGAACCGCGTCGCAGACTCGTAGACATTGTGACGGTCATCTCCCGCCAATAACGGTTCTGCTAGTCACGGTTTAAATGACCGCCGTGCAAATTATAAGCGAAAGCGTGTAGGTATTCATAAATAAAATATAGAAAAAAAAATATTATCACAAAAAACAGAATCACAATCAGAATTTCATACAACATTCAAACTACAATAATTTTTCATAACTAAAGACCGACTTCACTCCCAAACTACAAAAACGATTATGATATAATTTTTTAGAGACCACCTGACAAGTTACACACACATCCTAAAAAAATATATTTCTAAAAAGGTCGAAGCGTTTTCGAAGAATCGGTTTACATAGGTACATAAAAAAATATAAATCATCGCGACGAATTGATACCGTCCTTCTTTTTGGAAGTTGGTTAAAAAGCTTGCTGACTATCAAATCTGTTGTTCATAATCTAAACGGTATCTTCTCAGGACTTTGTTTCTGCTCCGGTTTTCTACAAATAAACTCGAATGTTATATAGGTAACTCAAAGGAACATTTTCCGCTAGAGTTTATACATTGAACTGTGAAGGCTTTACCTGTGAAGTCAAAGTTATTAATGCATCACGTCATTAGATTAAATAGAAGGAAAACCTAAAAGTATACAGATACAGATTTACATTTTCACGTTTTTATCCCTGAGAGAGCCCAGGGACGTAAGGTCCAAAGCCCACGCTTAGTGTAGTAAGGTAGTAATCTAAAATCAGATAAATCGAGAAAAGTTGTATGTGTAACTAATTTCAAATTACCTATCTTGTAAAATCAATTTGATATCATCAAAGAGTTGGGCTACATCTATAGCACGGAACAACGCTTTTCTGTTGCTCAGAACCGTCATTAGGTAGAATTCAGAATAAAAATGGTCGAGGTAAACATACTGACGATAATAACATCTATAGGTTATTATTAAATGACCTAGTCAGTGTAGCCTATTATCAAAAATGAACTTTTACGCAAAACAAATACAACAAACATGATCATCGTAAACCGTACACAAACAAATGAGAAGCTACTGGTTTGTTTGCTTATGATTACATAGACTAGACGTTTATTTGAAAAAGAGATCATTTTTATAATCTCTCATCTCTGGGCCAAATTAAAAAGTTGGCATTCCATTTTCAAACGCGTTTCATAAGTTGGCGTTACAAATAATAAAGCGATAAAGAAACATCTCTCTCATTTCAACGGATTCCTTTAAGATTATGATCGATTATTTTCGTCGTGTTTTCACAGTGTCGTGAAAAATGTTAGAGACAGATTTTTTTATTATTTCATCGTCGCGGTCTTGCGGCGTATCGTGATCAAACGCGCGTCCGCAGCTGCTTGATTCTTAAACAAATAAAAGTGGAATTAATCAACGTTGTAGTGATGGGAAAGATGATGAATTTTGCCGATGACCTCGCCATACAACTACCGCGAATAGTAACCTTTGAAGTGTTTTGTTGGCATGTGAACGTCTATGTATCATTTAACAACAAATTTTATTAAATTATTACAATCAGATTTCTTTAATAACAATGAAAAAAGATGTTGAAAAAAAATTTGTAACATTTGGAAAAAAATTGTAACATGTTTTTATCAATAGGGGGATTTAAGGGATAATAATAAAGGATCTATTTCCGACATAGCGGCGACATAGCGACATAGGTTGCGGATACCAGCAATTAATTCCTATTTTATAATTAAATCATTAGAAAACAATAAGTATATACATACCTTAAAATGAAAAAAATAAAAATATGATAAGTGTTATATATAACCTACAATAATGTGCCAAAACGCAATAATGTTTATTATCGTACTCGTTTCCACCACTAGCGAAGCAAATGAACTGTTCCGTATGTTTCCTGTAACTCAGATTCGATGCTAATCTAAAAAGTAAATTAATATATCAAAGTCTGCGCCGTATGTTACACATTTTAATTTAATCGCCCACATTCACGACTATTAATAATTATTATCTCGAGTTAAATGAATCTTTTGTTATGCCCTCGATAAAATACCTCTTTGATCTCGGGACTATGGGATGAGCATTTTTATGTCAGAACGTGTCGTGTCTTGAGATTTTATTGTGTACAAATTACAATGTTTTTGGTTATTTTTATTGCGTGTTAATAGAGCGTTTTAATCATAGACAGATTTTTTTTACTACGTTTTAATTGTTCTTCTTTCATTCTTTTTTAACCGACTTACACAAAGGAGGAGGTTATCACCGATTATTCGAAGACGCCTGAGGGGTTACTCTATAAAATAATATGACAGTTGTCCGATAGTGACGATGCCGTTGCCCTATTTCTATGTCAAATTAAGGGTCTAATCACGAAGACGGAAGGTGGTTAATAGAACTCCGTAATAAAACGACATAACTCCATGGAGTTTGGGCTTATTTCATTTGTTTTAATAATACTTTGGCCTCACAATAGAAGCGTATACAAAAATTCTGTGAGAAATGTATAATATTAAATATTGTATTGCAAAATATAATAAACAAACTACATAATTTGACATCTGTGTGCATAGGCTGACAATACCCATATTTCTGCCGACCAAAACACCAACACTTAGCAGCACATTTAAATACCCTCAATATTAATTTCTTCTCCGTACAATTCATGAGATTTTAAATACGTTAAAGATAAACGATGGTCTCGAATTGAAAGGAACTTGAATTGGCACCTCCAAATTGGGCCACAGCCACAATCGCGGCTTAAGTGCAGTTTAGCACGCGTTAAGTGGATGACAGATTATGGTGGTGTCCCGTTATGTGACATTCTCATGTCTCATGTCGTCATTACTGGAGAAAACGTTGTTTGATTGTAAAAGTAATACATACATACATACATATTTTCACGCCTGTTTCCCATGGGGGTAGGCAGAGACTATGAATTTCCACTTACTACGATCCTTGGAAACCTCTTTTGCTTCGTCAAAACTCATAGCTCTTTGAATATATGAATAAATAAAAGTAATGTAACCATATAAAAAAGTAAAACGTAATACTTTTTAGCTATGTGTGTCTCTTTTCCTACAATGACACTGACAAGGTCATGACTATTAAATTTAGTAGTGCTTAGCGATTTGGCTTTTGTGTATAAAAATATGAATACATAGATATTTTAGTCTGGCCAGCGAGGAGAGTATAGGCTCTCTATCTGCTCTGTTTAAGTAAGGCTCTGGTAGTACAGAAAGGGTCTTGCTGCTGCAGTGGAGACAGAAGACCTGATAATGATGATGATAGATATATATAATTTTGTCTGCCTTGTTATACGATCACGCGAGACCCAAGAACTTGATTTTAATGAAACTGGAATCTCGGCAACCCTTGACAGATTTGGGTCATGTTCGAATTTAAATATTATATTAGCCGTATCTACATTTGTACCAAATTTCATGAAACTCCAATAGAAACTACTCGAGTGATCGTCGAACAAATATACAGCATATTAACTAACGGCGGATTGTTAAAGCAGAGTTGGATAACTTTGCTCGCTTCTCACTCATTCTACTATACTGTCTTACTTTTTATTTTATTTAAATTGTTGCAGATTCTTGAAGAACACACGTACATAGTAACCGGCAAATACTTGTAAATAAATAAATTATTCATTAAAACTTACTTCATTTTTGACAAACCTGTCGACACCCTGTCAACAGACGAAATTTCTGCATCTTTACATGCCCTTTAAAGTCAGTTAACATGAAAATCAACAGATTGAATAGACATGTTCAGATGTTCATAAATATTAATATAAGCTGTGAACTGTCTTTCATCAGTTCACGTCATCAACCGTCATCAATGTGAAAAAAAAATTGTGTATGATTTGACATTGATATGTACAAGTAAACTAAAGAGTAAAGTATTCAAATAGTCGAAAAAAACAAGTATATTTTCACTAGCTTTTCGACGGTCTAGTGGTTTGCGTCAAAACGACTGTACATACCATGCTAACTCTATATAATTTTTTATTACATTATAAACATAAACATAAATAACACGAATATTTTATACTATGATTAAACTAAAAACTAAATATAACGAAAAACTAAACTATACATAATTACGATAAAACCATCAGATTTTAAAAAAATCGAGCCTAAATCGCTGCGCCCGCACGGTAGCGTACCCAAAAGGTTGGCGGCATTTCCGCGTTGAATAGGCAAGCTCAGCTTTTGGCCAAAACGCGCCTTTGGAAATTTTAAATTAATATTATTTAGGCCGAATTTGGACTAAATTACCAAAAATTCAGTTTAGTTTCTGTTAGATTACGGACGGAGATTAGACAAACCGATAGAAAACCTCTGTATCATCATTATCCGAGCGTATTCCCGGTTGCATCCTCAGCGGTAACGCTTCAGACCCCGGGGTCTGGTACCTAATTTAAGTGATTTGACGAGGTTACTTTTTTTACACAGAGCGACTGTCGTCTGGCCAACTTAAAGGATATAACAGAACCAATTCTTGGATAGATTTGCAAAACGCTAGAGTAATTATGGGTAGTTTGTTGGTCAAACGCTAGATGGCGTTGGGGTCTACAATTTAAACGTGCCTTTCGAAACACGGAATCATCTTTCTTTTTGGATATTCAAGTGATTCAAGCCTGTGCAATATCCTAACTTTTCACAAAGTATGCTTCACAGTGGGATTTGATCACATGACCTCCGGATCACTAGACGAACGCCTTCACCAATAGACCACGGAGTCAGTCGAAAACCTTTCCATACTATATCGAAATGTTATCATAGTCAGTTACAGTTAATTTTATTACCAAAATAGCTACGTTTTTTTATCTCCGCAAATAGACCAAGTTCTATTAAATACACACGGTCCGAAAAGAAAAAGAAAAATACAAGATGTCGCAAACATTCTGAAACAACAATGCTCGTTCTAAGTTGAAATATGCCAAAATCGATTCAAGGTTCATTGTTCTGGATATCAGACGCGTGTTTAATCGATTGTGTTTAGGTATCGATTTCGTCACCGCGGAACTAAAGTATACCTATATAAGTTCCTATAAAATGTAACTAATATTGTTCGGTGTTTGTAACCGTGTGTCCAATGTTACACTAAGTTTTGCGAAAATTGTATTAACTACAACGTCTTTTGTTTTCAATGCAATTGCAATGATTTGTTTTAATACTATTAGTTCGCAGCGAAGTGTTAAATCGCGTGCCTTATATATCCGCTACCTTTAGACCGATTTGGCTCATGTTTGAAAATAATCATTCTATTGGCTATTTCTACAAGCTTACCAAATTTTATGAAGTTCCGATCAAAATTACTCAAGTTATCGTCGAACAAACATAGCATACATACAAACGTCGGATTGTTCAAGTAGACTCGCTCGTTTTGCTCGCTCGTTCTATAAAAAGTGGTGCCACTTTTTTCTTACATTTAGCAGCAAAATATAAATGCATAAAGATGATAGCTGACGGTTTCAATGAAATGTAGTTGGTAATACCATACCCAATCTACAAGAAAACTGCTAAAAAGCACAGAGAGAAAGAAGGTATTAATATTAAAACCAATGTAATTTGTCAAAAAGCACATTTACTTGTTGGGTTTAGTGAAATAACTGTAAAAGTATTTAAGTAGCAGAGAATATATTTCCAAACTGAGTAAACTGTGCCTCATTAGCACATAATACTTTTATTTAACAATACTTTTATTCAACAATAGTTTTCTAATCACTCTGTCGTGATCGGTGACGAATTTCTTTTCGGAAATGTTAAGAGTACATCATTTGCATTATTAATTTTGATTATGAATATGGATAGTTCAAGGTAAAACGTAGTTTTTTACTTATAATTTTTTTTTCAGTTGGTTTTAGCTATAGTAACAATGAGCATTATTACTTTTTTAACACGTCGGTTACCTTGATGGATGAGTCAAGGTAAACCAAAATTATTTATTCTAATTATTCAAAGACAATAAAGCACTATTTAATAATAAGAATTAAATTAAAAGAATTGGAACTATTTATAATAATTATTTGCGAAAATTTTTGAATAGATTTTTTCCACATTACAACACTGACAAAAACCTTCTAAAATGACGTAAATTCGAGAGAATGTAACACACAACGCTACTAGCTTATTTAACACATGGGACACTTTTGTTTTTTCTATTGTAGTAAGCTTTTTCACCTTTAAATTGGGCTTTTGTTTTTTCTCAATAATTATTGTTGGTGTCCAAATATAGATAACCTCACATTTTATTAAATTAGGTACCAAAAAAACTGAATTAAAATCAATTTTTTTGTCCAATACTCAATTTTGAACCTCTTTCATCATCATATCAGCCACAGTCCACTGCCGGACATAGACCTCCAAGGATTTCCAAAAGTATTTTTAAGTTGTGAACCTCTTTACCGAAGCTAAATAAAGATTAAACCGACATGAAAAATTATGTGAACAAATCCGTTGATACGATGATACAAGCGCTAAGCTCGACTTTGCTCCATTCTGTGCGAGCCTATTGTCCGTGTGTCCGTCCGCATCAAATGTGCTCATAAATCATATTCGTCGTAAATTCGATACGAGTTACAATGAAACATCTCTGTTCTCATTTGAATATTAAGAATCGGTGACAAGTTTTTATGTACACGAACAAAAGCCCGCTTAGAATTCGGCACGGGTGGATTGTGTCGAAATCACAAACTTACATTTCAGTTTTTGGGGTCTTTGTTTTTTGAGATTTTAGTGATCGAATTGGCGCGTTGATGTCTTTTGTAATAAAATACCACATTTTCTAAATATATAGGTATTATTAACTTTGAGACGATTTGTTCCCAAAAATAAATATAGGCAGAGCTATATTTTTTAGATTTCAATCGTGTAAAATTCGTTAGTGTCAGTTATTAAAACTAGATTAAATAAAAAATATCTAGAAAATATTTTGTCATCTTACGGGAAATCGAATTAGGCATTAAGATCAATACGGATGAGAATATTTTTTTTGCAGGTAAGATTATTAAAAAGTATGGTATACGTTTTTTCTTTTCTCTGATTAGCAAATAATGACGAAGATACAACGCATTTAAATTTCGCGTGACGTCAAAATCATCTACGATTTTGAACTAAAGGTGATGTACATCGCCCCCACTCCGAAATTTCGAAGCACTGTTTCTATGTGAATTTTTACAACTTTGCTGAACGAAAATATAATTCCTTTATTTTTGGATAATCTACAGGTAGTTGACGGATTAAATAAAATAATTTTTTACTATTATCCATGTCCCTCATATTAAATAAAGCAATTAGCACTGGGAATTATTTTTTGGTTCAAATTCATACTACGACAAGCTATTAAAAGGCTACCTGAATTTTGCGTGGTTCAGAGGCGCCCCCATTTGAAATAAATCATTTGAAAGGAATCGATGATATCATTTAAAATTTTGCCTTGACCAAACCTTAAACAAATCTTCTTACTATTTTATGAACTAATGTTTACAGTTTAAAATGAGAACGTGAAGCTTTTCTACGCACATTTGCGAAAAACGGCCACTTTTGGCTAATGTGCGTAGAAAAGCTTTACGTTATCTATCACTATAAAAAGTAGTTCATAAAATGGTATAAAGGGCTATCTAGGACTTGGTCAAGACAACATTTAAGATGATATCTCCGATTTCTTCCAAATTATGTATTTCAAATAGAGGCGCCACTGCACCCCGGAAGATTCATGTATCCCCTTAAAACTTTTCAGTAATATCGAGCGTTGCGTGGTTTTTCTTTTCTCTCACTTAATGGCAATTACAAAAGCAAATAAACATGTTTACACTATTCGAGGACCTTATATAGTCGAATCACAAATTGCCTGCTATTGTTGCTGCGGCCCCACACAAGCCGTGTTTACGCGACAAGCACGTACCCTTACTTTGTCGCGCGACATCCATCACGACATATCGCACCCCTATCACAAGGGGATAAGGTCGAAAATACTCAAGCTGCTAGACGGGCTAGACTATCGGTTAATTTTAAAATTCGACGTGTGAAGGCATTTTATTGGGGTTTTATTTAGAAATTGCTACATTGTTTGCTATGACTTGTTTGCGGATACAGCTGGGAAGTAAGCTACCTATGTTACTTAACTTATCCCACAGTAACTAATGTCGAATAGTATGCCCCAAGCTTAGAATATAGAACAAACCAGAAGTAGCCTACAGCCGTTAATGTATGCAGCTCACTGTGTCCAAAAAGAATGCGTTACCCCCCGCATTCCTCATACTTCACACCCGCAAAGTGTTGCTAGCTTAGAGAGAGTTCGCATCTTTTAGGGTAAATCAAAAATCATGTTTCAAAATAATGCAAACCAAACTTAATGTTTTATGTCAACATAATACGATTATCGATCTATAACAGTTATCCTAATAAATAAATATTCATTAATATATTGCATAAAAAAACCTTAAGTAGTAGTAGGAATAAAACACGTAATTTTTTACAAAATATGCTTTTATTTACATACCTTTTTGGTGCAAATTTTTAAATAATATTTACGTTTTGATTTTGAGGCAATCAATACATTTTTACGTTTTGACAAATGATGAAGTTGTATATGTAAATATTTTTCTATAACGGCCTTTATGAGATTATAACAACAACTGTAAAAATGATATTTTTTAAATGAAGTTAGGTATAGGGATAGTTTTCTTGATAAGGAAGGACATAGTCTTTCCGACACTTTGATTCCGATATTTGTTCCTGTGGGATAATATATGGATAAGAATAGATAATTCCATGTGTAATTTATAAAACCGCGCTTTGTGTCATAAAAATATTCATCTTCAAAATGTTTCGAACAAATAACACTGCCTAGTAGATTTTCTAAAAGTAACCTAAAAGTGGCTTTTGGGTCTTGCGGCCCTGGGCTCTGCATAGAACCGCAAGACCCAAAATGCTCTGTCTGCCCCATTAGGGATAAAGACGTGATAGTATGTATTGTATGTAGTAGATTTTCATATCTCATCTAACCGAGCTTGTGTTATAATTTGAGTCCTCTTTACTCTTATGATTTCCTAAGCTAGAAACCTGAAATTCCACTTTTAATAATTAGAATAGTTTTAACATTCTTATAACAAGTTTACGCAAATAGGAAAAAACCCGACGGTCAAAAACGCCGTCTAGCGATGAGTAGCGGAACTACAGAAACGACTTAAATTGATAACGTTACAAAATATAGATCTGTTTTATTTTAGGGAAAGCCGTTTTTCAAACGGTAAGTGCCGTTTCTGAAACGCGGAGTCATCTAAACGATTTTTCCATACAAAAAACCGTTCGTTTAGTGACTCCGCGTTTGAAAAATAGCACCTGGTAACCTCCAATAACTTTTAAAAGGCTTAACCGATTTTCATCAAACATAGCTAAGAAACATCCCGCAAGGTAACTTGATTTTAAATAAAAAACCGAATCGAAATCAGTTCTTCCGTTCGAGCGCTATGATGCCACAGATAGACATACAGACAGACACTAGCGTCAAACTTATAACACCCCTCTTTTTTGTCGGGGGTTAAAAACACTACTATTCATACAATTTAGTATCTGTCAAACAATAGGTAATAATTTTATTTACTTATTTACATAAGTCACTCTATTTATACTAAAATGTCTTAATTCAAACAGTGTCATACTTTGACACTAAATAAATTAATTTGAATTTTTTATCTAAGTATTAAAGTCAAACGTTAAATTATTTTTCATGCATTTATTTGTTTTTTATTAACCTTTTAGAAAATAACCAAGTGAAAGCAGGAAAAACGTTTTAGCACAACTGGCAACATTGACAAAATGGACTCGCCCAAATCGTTTACATTTTGAACGAGTAAAAATACATTATTATTCAAATAAAATGAAATGTATTTGCGCTACTTACACATGAAATGTGATCCCATCTAATTTTTATATTTTTTCAACTGCATTTTTGCAGGTGAGAACCGCACAACACGGCATAATTTAATTAAAACCGAGAGAATTTTTCCCGCGTACGTCAGTCGATGGCCACAGATAGACTAATCCACCAATTATCAAACTACACTCTTTGAGAGTAGTTTGTGTAGCTTCAGCTTAGGGCGCGTTCGCGGCTTCTGGTTTGTTCTATATTCTAAGGCCCCAAGTTAAAATCATATATTCATAAAAAATACAAACGTTTGCTATCACAAAAATACAAGCGAAGCATAGGACACCCGCCCACAAGGTGGTCTAACGACTGACTAAGGTCTCTAGATCGGTAATTTTGGAAATCCTTGGGACAGGCCTATATCCAACAGTGTAAGTACTTACGTTATGCGGCTGAAATGATGATGATGATGATGAAATCGTTCGCACAATAAGTATTAAAAAATACATACTACTTACGCCGTAAGTAGTAGGTATTTTTACGCTACTCAGCTTTGTTCTTACAAGATAATTTTATAGTGTTAAAAAGGAGGGCCGACAACTTCATTGGGGTTCTTTAAAATCACCAATTTGTTATCTAACAAAAACAAATACGTGACCACCTACACATCACTGACACTATAAAGAACCGAAAATGTCCCTTATATCTTTTTCTTTAGGGCCGAACTCGTCGAAACTAGGAGGCAAAGGCAAAAAAGTGATAAGTCCTTTGTAATCTTCCTGACGCCAAGGAGGTTTTACAAACTTTAATTGCTTAGAAATGGGCCTTTCTTGTCGTCGACGGCTAACTGTTTTATTATTGTATTTTGTCTACCTGTATTGGAGACTGCAATAGATACAGACGATGAAAAAACAGTAATCATCTGACTCACGATTCAGCAATGTTATCGATAGTTTATCGATGTTGGTTTTGGCGTGACATAATCGAAAGTATACTTTATTTGGTAAAAAGGTAATTAAACTTTTTATCATATTGTAGGTGTGTTGAACATATCGCTGCAACGTAACTATGTAATAAATGTACTAAAGTAATATTACTTTGTGATGTCTAAGAATTAACAACTAGCTTTCGCCACCGGTTCTCTTCACGTTCACTGCTTAAGACACCAGTCTTCAGCATAAATGTAATCAATGTATTTAAGCCAATAAGCGCTTTGTTATAAATATTTCGC
The DNA here is from genome assembly GCA_963555685.1 of Acrobasis consociella. Taxonomy (NCBI): domain Eukaryota; kingdom Metazoa; phylum Arthropoda; class Insecta; order Lepidoptera; family Pyralidae; genus Acrobasis; species Acrobasis consociella. Next base: position 11,553,151 of record OY743122.1, read on the forward strand.
GTCATTGTGTAAAAAAAAAAACAAATTCAAAAGCTAACAATCACAAGAGACATCGCCATAAAAATTATCAAGTACCAGAAAAGTATTCCTGCTTAGTTTACTTAGTTTATCTATTTTCATCTAAACCCAAACTAAATTTCACCCATATATTTACTTATTTATATTCTGTGATATTTGTAGACAAATATTTTAAATGTATGCAGGTAATCAAATCCGATTTGTCTGTCCATCCACTTCGTTCCACCATTCAATATCTTTATATTTGCCGCCATTGTTTTCGACACGTTTCTCAACAAACATCCAAACATCTATTGACAGCACCCTTATAAAGCACCCAAAAAAACCCTCGGGACTGACCATCAGCGATTCTTTCACCATTTCTTTGAATTTCTTGTAATAAACTTTGTTGGAGTTACTTTTGTTTGAATACGGAACGAATTGTAAAAACGATTAAAGTATGGGAAATTTCCAGATGCAGTTTTGTAGAACGATTAGAAAAAGGTCGATTATAATGTCTACCTACTGAGTGAAAACCAATTACAAATACAACTTGAATCAAAACTAAGGCCACTTCAGAAAATAGATCGAAAACGAAATAAATTCATCCGAAGTTATTATAAATTTTTAATACAAATAAATAAAGAATTTTGTTTGATTTTTAAATATTACCATTATGATTTCCCAACAAAACGTAAACCTCTGCGTTCACTCAACAAATAATTTCTTAGTATTAGAAGCACGCATTAGCAAAGGAAACATGCATTATTCTAACATCTTGATATCGCCCTGATTGCAAGATCGGGAGCAATTTACCAGCGCTATAGCAATTCGTAGAAGCGGCGCCACGGCTCACGCCGCATCGCTCTATGTAATTTATGGCTTATTTCCCCTTATTTCAGAGTGATTGTGCTGCTCCTAAATGCTGTTGGCGTGTTGCAACATTGTGTTTTTGCACCTTGAACTTGGACGTTTTAGTTTAGTTAGTTTAATAAGACTAACTCTTTCCTTAACAGTTAACTATTTTCTTTAAAAAACAGCATTGAAAATCGATAAAAAAACGACTTCTCATTCAATTTTTGTTTGGCTGAACGCTGATTTGTATGGGAAGGCGATTTTTTTTGTGGGAAGTAGTTCAGTATCATGGACTGCACTTGCTTCAAAAGTATTGCCTCTCTTTCTCTCTCTCAACTCCTTTAGATATTCGTCTGGTTATGATGAAAAAAAATTGGTGATATCGTATATAGTAAGTGAGGAGGTGTTCAGCTCGCGCGTATATATTATCAACGAAGCGAGTGAAGTTATTTTTATTTATTTGTTTAATATTTATTGTTATCATATTCAAATTGTACAGAACAATAAAAGTTCTCCGATTAGACTAGATTTCAACAATCCAGCGTATATAGATGTATGTTATGAAATTTGGTTGGATTGGTCAAGGTTTGCCGAGATATGGAATTCGCGAGTTCACAGTTCACAGTATTAAAAAAAAATACTCACTTCTTAAATAATAGCACATGTCACTGTGATTACTTTTCTCTCTATTTAGGAACTGTATAAAATCATTTCTTTCGTCTATTTTATTGAAGTAATTCACTCAAATTCTAAACAACAGTCCAAAACTTGAATAAACTAAATGAGCGACATTATTACTCATATATTTCTTGCAGGTTGTCCATTATGTAGAACATCAGTTAAACACTGCAATATTGAATCTCATAGCTATTTAAATAAGCAACAAATACATCACACGTTTTGTATTTATTTTAAATGCATTGTTTTAGATTAAAACAGCCATTTAGATCATGACAGCTCAAAAATCATCATTTATACGTCTCATCACAAATAGAAAGTATGATCATTACAATTAAGAACCGGATCGGGGTTCGACTCCTTGTTGGAACCTCTTTAGAGTTAAGTAGCGGAACCTCAGTCCACAATACGAGCTCTGAATGGTTTGTTCAATCTATTCAATTCGTTCATTCATTGAATATCAACAAGACTGCAAACAGATTTATGTATGATCGACTGCGATTCTGAGAGAAAGTATATATTAAAGACTAAAAGTAAACAGATTTGGATAAAAGCAGCATTGATGTTCACACGATTTCTAATGGTTCTTGAAGCTTCTACCGTTATTTTTTGATGTAATTTTGATTTAATGGCGCCATAAAAATATTTTTAATCGAAAACAAAGATGCATGGATGATTTACCAAAATTTTATTTAATTTTACTAAAATAACTGAATGAATCAAAGAAAACCCTTAAAAATATCTTGAAAATCAAATAGGTACGAAAGTAAAGTGTTAATTTTATTTGTGTCAGAACTTTTTAAATCTGAACTCACCACCAGGACTTTTTACACAGGAGCAAGACTCTTTACTACCAGAGCCATACTTGGCTCTGTTAGTATAGAGTCTTATTACAAATCATCATCATCATCATTTCAGCCGCATAAATATTTATAAATACACACATATTAAGTATATGTCTTTATTATGTAATCTTGTTCATATATACCTTCCACATTGTTCGCCTCCGCAATTAAGTACTTAATTAAAATAATTGTGTAATTGTCTCCAAGATCTGTGATAGCAGGATCGCCATCTTGATAGCGACAATAAGTATGTAATTTAGGCCTGTTAAATATCTTTTATACTCAGCGGCGGCTTTTGTTTGTATGCGATAGCGCGCAAGTTGCGTTTCCTTGTTGCGTCTTTGTTTTGACATTAGAATTGCACTTTTTATTATTATTTTTTACATATTTCATGTTTTTTAATCAAAATCTAATTATTATTTGGAATAAAAAAGTTATTTTGAGCATCAACATGCTCGTTATACTTATTAGTATTACATTTTGGTTGACTAAAATAAAATAAAATTTACTTTTTACTTAAGTGATTGACATTCGAAATCATACGTTGTAGCCAATACAAGCATTTATTCTGAAAGTTTTTGGTAAATTACATGTTTTTTTAAATCTTTACTTGTATATAAAACGTTAGTTATAGTTAAATAAAAAAGGTTTAAAATATTAAGAATGTTAAAAATATCGTAGTGTGGATATACGAGTACCCGTTAAAACAATTAAAAAATCTCGATTTTTGTAAATCTTATCATTCGGTTTACCATTCTCTTCCAAATACTGAATTCATTACACTGATATTCTGTTAATTTCTGTCTACCAGTAAAGATGAATGTTTTGAAGTATTGAACTAACTTAAATTAAAACCAGACCGTTCAGTCCAGCATTTCGTTTTAAATTAAATTCACAATAATATATTTCGCATGTTTATAAACCGAAAAACACGTATTGAAATAGGCGCATGTTGTAATCGTCTAATTCCAGAGAAATTGTATAATACAGTGGAGGTCAACCTTCTGCCGTAGCCAATACATTTGTGAAACTCGACACTGATATTTTAATTGATTTATTTTATCTTGATGTCATTTATTGGCCAAATTTAACTCAGCTATGAAAATAAACACTGATTGCAATGTTTGTGAATGTTTTTCGTATTTTAAATGTATAGAGCAAAATAACATTTTTAATTTCTATAAATTTGTCCGTTCAAAAACTCAAACATCCGCAATAACAAAAGACTCAGGAATTAAATTATCAACATTATCATCAACAGGAAGTCCATCGCTGGACCAAGATAGACCTACCAAGGATTACCATAACGACTGATTAAAAGTTGCCCGCATCTAAAATTTTCCTTTACTAGAATTTACCTTTAATTTTTTTAATAGTTACTGCTTTTTCTATTATACTATATCTCTTAGCACGGTCTTCAGCAACCTTGGATTATCATGCACGTCATTTTCGATTCCCGGCCAGGGCAAGTTGGGAAATGGCCTTTTTCAAATTAAAAAAAAAATATAAATTGGCATGAAAAAAATTGTCCTGGTTCTTGGGTATTTATCTATACTAAATGTTTTTATCATAAAATATAGTATTGTAGTGTGTGTAGTGTACCCCACACAAGATTGCTTACTTTGGGGCTATAGCTCAATCTATGTGGCTTTCCCTGTATATTTATTTATGTAATATCTTTGGTTTAGGAAAAGCCAAATAAGGGATTCTGGGCGCAGCAACAGCACAGCTCAGATTGAAATCGTTATACAAATTAAATAAAAGAAGGCTCTGAATTCGCTACAGATTGTAGCTGATTTTTACATGTCGAGTTTATTCAATGTCTTCACTTTTTTATTTATTTTAAAACAAATGATCTGAATGAAATTGTCGCGCTCTGTTACCTACTGGCCTATTTTAATGTCAACAAACGCTCGCTGGCAGTCAAGTTATAAATAAAATAGCTCGATTAGCGTTCAACTCATTAATCATTCAGTCTATAGTGTCAAAACACATCCACGCACTCTCTGATCTCGGTACTATTCAAAAACTATACTTTCTACCATTCGGACGGCCAGGCTAATTACTTTACTCCATTTATTTTTTCTTTTATAAGTAGGACAATGTTGTTAGCTTAATGTAGTCGAGATTCATTGTTGTTATAGTCTTTCAATTAAACGTACATATTCTTTCTGAAGAGTTTTTAGAATATTTTGTTTGCGTTTAAAGTCCTCAATCTGTTTATTTTTTGTTACATAGAAACGTTTCATGTGAAGATTTTTTTTTCAAAATTTGAATTTAGCTGTAACCTTCTTATTACAAAGTTATTTGCTTATAATGTATCAAAGTAATAATTATTAAACAACCACAGGAACAGTCACTTCAAGCGATTTTGTAGTGTAAAGTGGTGGTGTAAAGGTCAACGCGCTAGACCGGCAATCCGGCCAGGAAATGTTGAAAAATTGCCTTTTTCAGATTGACCTGGGTCTTGGGTGTTTATTTAGATATGTATTTGTTATAACATATAGTACCTATCGTTGAGTTAGTATCCCACAACACACGTTTAAACTTACCTTGGGGCTAGCTCAATCAGTGTGATTTATCCCTAAAAACTTTTTCATTTAGTATTCGATCATACATGACTAGGTTCTTTAAGTAAAAATATTTAAATTTTGCTAATCTTTCATTGTCCAATATAAAATTTAATCTATTCACGTCAGTCAGCCATTGTGTAAAACAAAATTCAAATGTTACGTGTAAATAGGAATTTTTGGCTGGATTCCATCACGTGACTACGTATTGTTGATATATCAGAGCTGTAAACAATCCATTTATTTATTCCAAGTATAAAAAATAAGGCGTAACTTTATCATAATTATTTTATTGTCAGTATTTGACTTATTACAATGATCTAAAATCTAATGCGAGGACTTTTTTGTTAGAGATTTTATCACTCTAATTTATTGATAATAAGAAACTGGTACTTTTAGTACCAGTTTCTTCTCAAAGCGGAAGTCCGGTAGGCCCAGGAAGAGATGGAGAAACGAGCTTGACTTTTACTGCAGGAATTGGGTCTTAAAGGCCCGAGAGAGTTGGAGTGCTGGAAGGGAGGCCTTTGCTCTGCAGTGGGACAGTACAGGCTAAATAAATAATATTTTCTTTCCTTACCTGCCCGTTATGAGTAGTTTCGCTCGATTTTACTTATATTTTCGCTTCACTTTATGTGGAAGGATATACATATGTTGTACATACTTAGTACATATGTTTATAATAGAATGTCAAGGTAATCAAAACACAGATTTACAGATAGTAGAGATATAGTAAACTGAGGAGTGAAAACTTCCAAATGTCTAAACATAGCGTGACGTCTATATCGTCTACGCCGCACATCTGTCCCAAGTTAATTAAATTAAATATATTCTAACATCAGATATGAAACTCTCTATAAGATCTAAGAGCGGGTTCCTCGGTCCATATATTTGGCGAGATGTTTATATTTGCACATTCATCAATGCTTTGTAAGCATTGTTCCGATGATTTAAACTAGCTCTTTGATCACAGCCATTACATTTGTTTCGCCAGAATGGTATTAATCAAACGCATTTATTACGCTCTCATTCAAAATTAACAACCATAGATTAAGTGCTTCTAAGAAGCGGCTATCAAATATTCCGGCAGTAACTGTTGCTTCTCTGATACTGTCGTGGCCACAATCGTGAAACGTCATATTTCTGGATAACCGCCAATGCTTTATGACTATTTATTGTTGTAATGTAATGTCATTTGTTTTGCTTCCGACGTTTCGGAATTGAGAAATTTATTAGAGTGTATTTTATGGTGAGATGCTGCATCTGTCATTTATGTAACTCGAATTTAGATATGGGTTTATTCAGCTTCCAACCAACTGATACCTCTTCAAATTACTTATAGGAAAGTTTGCTTGCCAACAAAACAAATTGTCTTATGACATTTTAAAATAGATATTTAATGAAAATATCTTACGGTGAAATCAAAGCAGTATCAAATGATCCCTTTTAATTAATAAAGCAAATAAGCAATCAAAGAATTCCGTCGGCAAACAAGAAAACAAAAAATCTCCCGCGACGTCTGTCAAATTAGCATCACAAACGAAAATAGCGTCATTCTAATTATTTTGATGACTCAACCGAAATACAATTAATCTTGCCGGTTCTGTGAACTGTCCAAGTGACGGACGGACGAAAATATCGTCGCATTTCGCGATAAATAAACTTGGGAGTCGAATATCGGATTTCGATTCCATCGGTGCCACGTATCAAAGATTTTATACGCGTGTTGGATGCCGCGCGGCGGAGCGCAGTGCCGCATCTACATTAATGTAAGCGTATGTCTATGCGTAGTATAGTATAGGTTTGGAATGTTCGCAAACGTTGCCAAAACATGCTTTATGACTTTACAATCTTGGTTTCCCAGTACATGGATTTTAATTATTTTTTCATGTGTCATTGAAAGTGGCTCCTGAATTTAATGACATATTTAAAATTTGAGAATTCAAATTACAAAAGATGCAGATGTATGTATAATGATCGAATGTAGGTAAGTACTACGTAACTTTATCTCTATGTATCTACATATGTCAAAAGTTTAAATAAGAATAAATTAGTACCTATTACGGAAATGACTTAACATTTCAATGTATACAAATATGTCGATCAGTGCGTGTACTGTATATATAGTACACGCACTGACCCACTAGTATAGAAGCATCAAAAAATAAAACAGAAAATATAGTAAATTGGCAATAGTTTTTCAAGACCAAGGTACTGTGCAAATGCTAACCTCAGATCTGAAAATCAACATATTTATTAAATAAGGTAATACCAATGTTAGATCAATAAATCTATCAAAATAGTAACACTATCTAGCACTAGGCCGGAAATCAGCTGTCGCATCCCGATTCCTACTGGGAGACGGTCCAATGTTAGATCCAGTCTGATTGGTAAGCCGAGCCTCGTTCTGAGGAACTGTAATTAGAATGCTTTTGTAAAATTAGATTTGCTGTCAGTCCGCGATCGTGACTAATTCATTAAACCATCTGACCTTGTAGAGCCAACTTATCTAGAGGTGATGGACTGTCTTGTGTGGATTATACGTATAAACTTTGGAAACTTTACGCCTTATAATTAAAAGTTGACAAATTGTCTAATTATATAAACACTTTTATTTGACAGTTGGGGTCGTATTGTTTGATAAATTTTAGCCTGGGACAGATTAATCCCATATTCCAATTGTTCCAAAAAGAGTTCTTGTGCAGTTCGTGGGGCGAAATGACCAAATAATAAATGTCAGATAGAGGAGAAAAGCCGCCGTGGTCCCGGCAGAACAGAATACGGCCACTCCAAGTTCTCCCGTGGATGTCGTAGAAGGCGACTTGGGAAATACAAGCTAAACAAAGCTCATCTGGCGCAAGCGTGGAGAGTGTAGGCCAAGTCCTCTGGCTGCTTTGGTAGTACAGAGAGGGTCGGGCTCCTGCAGTGGAGACTTAAAAGACCAGATGATGATAATGATGAGAGGAGAAAAGAGTAGAACTAAACTATTACTCCATCGGAAGACAGACACTGCTCGTTTTATTTTCTGATCGCAAGAGCGTAAATCCAAAATATAAAAGAACATTTGTCACGGAAGGCGATATAAATAAAGCATGTCCTTCATGGGTGGAGCTATAAAAATAATACGAATAGCATTCATCAGGAGTTGACACAGAGCGCGTTGTGCGCCCGCGCCGCCGTCTACACTTCGTCTAGCCCAGTACATAAATCACTTGCCACAAATTGGAAACTTGCCGTATAAGATCCCAAATTATAACTAAGGATCTAAATCCCATAAAAATATAATTTGGAGTGGGTTTTAAGTTTTAATCCCGCCGTGGTTTTACGACGATATAAACTTTGATTAATAACTCGTTGCGGTGCATTGGTTATTATGCCCGATAGAGGTCGGACAATGTTGCATTGACCCATTTACGGATCGGTTTCGTATTTTGGCGGGGCCCCAGACGAAACAAGCAATCGTTTGAGAAACAAGACGCATTTTGATCGCCAAATTTTTATTTCGACTCTTTCTTTAGGAATTCTTGAAATTTCGATGCATTTTATTGCTATCTTAACCTCTCATCTGGCAACAGAGCAGAATCTGTCTGACATGCATTGTTTTACTATTGTGTCTGGTATTTTGCGCAGACGACAGGTTAAGAAAAACACGAAATCTCCCTAATCCGAACAAGGAAACCGTAATGTAATCCACGTTTAATAGTTACAATGTATAACGAAAAAATTTCAACGTTTTTTTACTATATAATTAATAACTTTGTTTATTGTTGTTTTCGGGTCCTTTTCGTTACACGTTGTATTTAATATGTGGAGAAATTCGATCTGGATTTTCACTTTTTAAAATGACAACCTCTTTGAACTTCTCTTATATTTTAGTCGGGAATAAAATATTTGTTTTTCCACGATGCTTTTGACATAAGATTTAAATCCTATCTTTTATTAGGTTCCAAAAATAAAATTCTAAAAATTATTTTTCTATTGTTCTTTTTTTACCATCTGTAGACTAGGTATTTATTTATTTTTTATATTTATAGAATGTTGACAATTGATGGTCATAAATAAAATTAGACCTGACCTTATGGTCTTCAAATATAATGAAGAATCATAATGTGCTAATTCTATAATAGAGGCACGCACGATTAGAAGTACGTATGCACGTCAATCTGTCAGTCTGTCACTCCGTAACTTTTTGTCGGTATTTCCTTCGAGCTTACACTTGTCGGATACGTCAGTGCGTCGCGTATTTCTCGATCTGTCACATGATTTGAACAGTATCAGATTTAGCGCAGCGTAGGTGAATTGTTAGAATTTGTTGAAATGTCGTGGTATGATTTATTTTAAGTATTTCCCTATTCCTAGAAAACATATAAATAATAAAACACCTGATCTGAAACGTGATTGATGAATGAACAAAGTATTGACAAAAGTATAGAGTTCTTAAAAGTAGGTAAAAAGTGTACATTAACAAAGTAAAACAAAAAGTAAAGTTACTTAAGTAAAGTTACTAAATTACCTATAGCTATATTTGTTTGTGGGTAACGGGGGCATTAATATTTTAAATAATAAATGATTACCTATACTAAATTTGTTTCATAGCTACTGTGTTCCTAAACATTTATATAAGCTAGCTTTTTCCAAGCAACTGTGTAGCTTGATAATAGTATCTAGTCAAAATGAAACTGTCACCAACGCGGACTATCTTACTGACTATTACTTACTTAATGAAATAATATTTATTAAACTGGATGTAAAAATGCATAGGTACACCCTACCACACACGTACTAACAATTTATCAGCGCAAGCTTCAATTGCTGTCAAAGCCTTGTTAAATTATATTTAAGGCTTATTAGACAGCGGGGCATCGACTTTTGGTGGATGTGTTGCCAGTTTCATCATGCGCCAATTTTTAGGCAAAATATTTGACTAAAATTAAATTACTTAATGAAATAATATTTATTAAACTGGATGTAAAAATGCATAGGTACACCCTACCACACACGTACTAACAATTTATCAGCGCAAGCTTCAATTGCTGTCAAAGCCTTGTTAAATTATATTTAAGGCTTATTAGACAGCGGGGCATCGACTTTTGGTGGATGTGTTGCCAGTTTCATCATTCGCCAATTTTTAGGCAAAATATTTGACTAAAATTAAAAAATTACATTGTTTTAATTATTTACTAGTTTAGACAAATACTTAATTAGGTTTGTTTAAATATTCCTTAAACTGATTTTGAAATCAGCTGGTCTAAACAAATTTTGTGGCAAGTTTTCGGACCTTTATGCATAACTATACAAATGACAGAACTATTATATACATTTTAATCTTTTGAGTTCAATTTTATTTTACTTTTAAGTAATTTTTTTGCCATTTCTAAACGGTAAAATGCTTTCAGATTCAAGCATTTTGTTTTAAGACAAGATTCAATCATTCACCTTTTTAAATTTGATCACATTTCTGTTTCTTGCCCTGGCAATCCCACGGCAGGAATGCCACACTCGACAATTCTCGTTACCGATTTATTCATTGGGCATATATTTTATTGTTGTGCCGCTTGTGCTCGGCTCGCCGCAGGGCCCTATAAAATTATACGAATAAATAAGCAACAGAATTCAACAGATCGGCTCGTAATTAAAAACATAACTTATTAATATCGTTTATTAACGCTGGCGGGTTTCGCGCCTGCCCAACACTTTAGGAAAGCAGGGTCGGACTGGGTGCGAGGAAGGAGAGATAAAGTCACCTGGGATATGTGACTTTAACTTTAAATTGATGCCATGGTATGGTATATGACTAACTGAGGAAGCAAAATTTTTAAACAGCCAGAAATATAATTTGCAATTTTGCAAACATAAGCAAAAATTGTGGGGACACTTACGCGGGAAAAATAAATATATGAGCTTTTTTATTTCTACCTATACTCGTAAATATCCCGGAAAGTGTAAGAGTAATATAAGAGTAAATTCCTTAATTCATATTTTTTCTGTTAATTTTTTAATAAGTACTTTATAGATAATAATGCCGTGTGGTTTCCGGCAGAGTAGAATAGGGCCACCCCAAGACCTCCCGTGGATGTCGTAGAAGGCGACTTAGGGAATACAAGCTGAACAAAGCTTCTTCTTCTTATCGTGTGTGTTAAAGACTAACACTAGTGTCAGAGTTTTTAAACCGCCTTAAAAGCCTCTGACATGGTTTTAGGTAACGACCAATGTCAAAGACAGTGACCGGGACCGACGGCTTAACGTGCCCTCCGAAGCACGGATCATCTTACTTATCAGACAATCAGGTGATCAGCCCGCAATGTCCTAACCAAACTAGGACAACAACACAAAGTCGTTGCCCCTGCTGGGAATCGAACCCGCGACCTCCGGGTATGAGCCAAACGCTCTAACCATTACACCACGGAGGCAGTTACAAAGTAAACAAAGCTTATAAACATCAATGAGACCTCTCCAACCCGTCTGGCCGAGGAGAGTGTAGGCCAAGACCTCTGGCAGCTCTGGCCAAGTTTGGCTCGGGTAGTAAAGAGAGGGTCGTGCTCCTGCAGTGGAGACAAAAAGACCTGATGATGATGATGATGAGATAATAATGGAGAATAGTGTAGGGTCTACGCGAAGAGTAAAGTTCGACGAGTAAACGCCACCTTACCTTCTAATCCGACACTGGAACATTTTAAATCAAGCGACAGAGGAAGGCATATTTTAGTATCGATTTAAATCGTAATACGTTTGCATCAACTCGTTTTGTTGGGACACGCCGATACCGGGATAAATAAATCATTGATGTTTGACACTAGAATTTTATATCGATTAATAATAGGAATCTCATACGTATTTGTTAAACTAACGTCATAGATGATCTTTTTATTGGAGTATTTTTAATTTATAGTAAAAAAATGATACTGAATATGTCTAAAAATATGACAAGACAGCACTATAACCCTTCAATAGCAAATAAACTTAAAAACATACGAAATTATCGTTCAAAAAATATTAAAAGGCGCGAAAGGAACAATAAACGTTTTGATTTATTTTAATATAGTAATTTATGGGCCCTCACAAATTGGGCTCGTGACGGGCCTCTTATCGAGTATCGGCACTCGATAAAATCGTCGATATCTCGATCGGCGATTCTCGATACATGGTTATTAATGGTAGGCTCATTGTACTTTTTAATGAGATACATTCGTTTCGCACCTATTTAGAAATGGAAGTAGATATAAATTTAAATGGCAAGTTAAAATGTTCATAGTTACGGTGAAATATTCATTAAAACTTGATATTGTATGGGTAAGAATCATCATCATCATCATCAGAAATCAACAAAATATTGCTTCAAAACCAAATATTACATAAACAAATTCCTAAATCAAAAATGGTGTTTACCATCTCACAATATTTTTGTACGACACACGATGGGTTAGTCAAGGAAAAAAATAACTTCCTTTTTAATTGTATGAAAGCTATTGTAAAAAAATATTTTTCATGATTTTATTTTACCACTTTTTCACCATAATTAATATACATATTCATAACAAATTACAGCTTTCTATTACTTATAATCTCTGAGTAAAACCGAGGACGGACAGTCAGACAGACTCTTTAAGAGTACTTCATTGACTACGGAATCCTAAATGACTACTTAACCCTAAAAACGAAGTAACGTAAACAATCCAACTATTTAATAATCAACATTGCCAAACATTAGAAACGCAGAAACTATAAATAACACTTGAAAAATATGTAAAATAACATTTGTGTAATTTACGTCTGGCGTCCAATACATTATTTTGTATTGAAACATACGACGTGCCATACAAATAAATAACCTGTCGATATAAGTGTTAACTCACATGTAGCAGCAACAATAAAAAGCGAGGACATTACCAAAACGTCTGGTCCGTTCATTCCTGAACGATCGAATGATAACTCATCTCGTTCGCTCGTAAATCGAAACAGGGTCCATAACTCGCGCGGCTTAATTACGAATAAATAAATAAATAATTGAATGTGAGCCGGCCCGGGGCCTAATCGATCGTGGTGAAGGTGCTAACAAGCCGAGCGGCCCGTTTGCTTTGCTGCGAGGGCCACGCAAAATCCGCTACCAGATAACGCGATTGCATATCGTAATTGAAACTTTGTAGTACATATTATCTTTCGTGAAGAAAGCTTTAAGAGGGACAGTTGGAAATCAGAAGAATAATGATATTTTCGATGTTAAGAAAACTTCCATTAATAATAAATTTGTTAATTTTTCTATTGTATTCCTTATTGCTGAGCGTGATTCAATATTATGAAAAGTGTGATATAAGTACACAATAATTTAATCGATTATCATTATTTCAGCCGTAGGAAGTTCATTGTTGGAGATATACCTTTCCAAAATTTATTCTTTGCATTCCTTTCATGTGCTAGAGACGACTAATGAAGATAATGCCATTAGCTAGGGTATGCACTTTTTCTTAATAAGAAGCAAATACTTGACTTGAATCGAATATATACAATTTTAATTTTTTTTTAAATCTTAGATACTTAGCTACACTAACGATCCGATCTGAATGAAACCGATACCATCCCAAGATAGTCGCCTACGGAAACCGCAGTATTGTTTTCTTCATTCATTTTTCCCGACGTCGGACGATTGACGCGTATCCATTTCCTCGGCCGAGAATAGTTCCGCCTCCATGTCGTGCTATAAAATAAAGGGCATCACTCGTCGACGACGACCATCGAAATATACCGGCGAGATGTCACGGATTGCTGCTCGTTAGAAGGTAATTAGCTTATGGATCACTCATCAGTGTCTATTTAAATAGAGGTGGAAAATCATTTATATCCAAAGCGGCCTTAGGCTTAGTCATTTGTGTTATTCGCGAAAAATCCGATCGGATTGGTTTCTAGCCTTGGTTCACGTAAATACTGGATGTTAAAATAGAATGTGTTGTAAATTACATTTTGTCGATTTGGCGATGCGATTTGCCTAAGTTTTTAATGAAACTACAACATGTAATTTTTTACATTCATAAAATAAGTAACATACCTCATGTTTTGTTTCGGGATCTAGTATTTTAAGTGTGACTTTTCTTATTAGTTTCTTTACCATTAAAAATTGAAACTTTCTATAACTTAATAATTTTTTCATTAAACACTCAAGCAATTTAAATCGAATTAACGCCAGTTAGACTCATAGTTATGGTTTTAAATCCTCTTAATTGAATGGATCCAGGTCGAGAAGGTGTGCTTGATGGATGAGCAGCTAAATTACCAGCCTCCCCCACCTCTCCCCCCTAACGACTTGGCCAAAAGCGATTATTTATAAGACGCGATGACAGCTCTTCCGACTTGATACTTCAAGATTTAAGCGTTGCCTGATTGAAATTTTAGCCGTTTTCTAAGTGTGTTTAATTGCCAGCTTATGCAATGTTTTCCACTGAATTATTTTCGCGTAGAAACTGTTTTCTTTGATTTATGCCAGCGTTGACGTAGTGCCAGTATTTTGCATGAATTTATGAGTCGTTGAATTACGATTATATTATTTGAAATGTGTTTTATAATTAGAAATCAATTGTGCAAGTCGCATAATATTAATTTTTAGACGCAGGGAATAAGAAAAGGTTTTATAGGTTTTCTGCTTAAAAATATATAAATTACAAAAAACATACATATTATATATTTTTTTAATTAGTCAAGGTTTAATTAAATATGAAGTTGTTACTCTAATCTAACCTTTGCACTTCTAAATCCTTTTAATAGAATCTTTAACTTCTGCAAATCTGTTTACTAAAAATAGGCCTGGGTCCTTTTTTAATAGGTATTTTTACTCAGTTTCTTAGGGGAAACGGAAATCCAATACTTACACGAATCTTTTAGAAGTTGAAATTAAAATCTGCTCTCATAAATATCAGTAGATTTTAATTTCAACTCACTATTACTTACTATTTTTCGATTTGAGTATCAAACTATTTCTCAGTATTTGCTCGTTGTATCCGCCGATTGGTTAGTGCCTTGCCGACGGATATGCCTGGCTTATCGCTATCTCATATCCGCAATTGTCCGTCTGTCTGTGTACAATTCCCACGGATGTTGGTTTAAATGGAAAACGTTTTCCTTGCCTTTGTGATTGACATTCTCAGGTCGTATTAAGATTGTTGCATAATTGCTTGTGTGTTAATGGCGTTGACATTGTTGGATTGAACCCAGTCCCCATCCCTATGTTCAAAGAATATTGTGTTATTTAGTCCGTCAATTAAATTACCTATACATATATCCAGAACTAATGAACGTATTCTATCGTTTAGCAAAATAGTAAAAATTTACAAAAACACAGCGCATCGAAATTTCGGATTGTCGTCACCGTGTAATGCGAATCTACTAGATGGTGACGTCATGTGAAATTTAAATGCGATGTATCTTCTTCATTATTTGCTAAGAAAAGAAAAAAATCGTATACGAGTTTAAAATTGACTTGAATAAACATTTGAAAACGTGTTGCCAGTGTTGTCACAAGATTGTAATTTATTTCTTCTCTATCATGCGATGGAAAAATTCTAAAGTCCTACATCGAAGCCTTACTTTTTATCTTTGATTTACAAAATAAATGAATCGCTTATATAGTTGATTTAATGAAACAGTGTCACGTGACGGTATAGCATTTTTATTTGGGCATTAAGCGAGTAGGCGTTCCCGCTAGAGCATCTCCGCCCGCCCTGGCTGAGGGCGGATAACTTGGAGCTTTTGTGTGCGTCAGTCATTTATAATGTATACAGTACGAAGAAGTACATACCTATATTCAATAAACATATTAAATGTATATTACTTTTGAAGAGCAATTCGGTATTTCGGTATTTCGAGCTCGAGTTTCCTTAAAAATAAGTTTGGAAAATTCAGAAGCGCAAGCCTTATTAAAAAAATATCATGGGGCTTACTAGCCCAGTTATGGATCCATGTAATCTGAAATAAATGATTTTTATTTTTTATTTTTTTATTTTATTTATTTACTGCTATATGATAAATGATACACAGATTGTAAATATCGTAGTAAAAGTAAATAATATGCATTAATAGTATTAGAAGGAGCTAAGATTTCTGAGTATTTTTGACACTTAATTAGAATACCTGGTATTTTTTAGAGGAAATAATCCTGATGAAGCTATTAAAAAAAGGGTACAAATATATTAAGTATTTCGAGCTCAATGGTGGCACAGCACATACACACAGACGTCCAAACGTCCACAAGTAATTGTCTAAAACATTTTTATACGTTATGCTTGACAAATACTTTTTATATGTGTTTATAAAAGGGGTTTTCTTCGTATCTCTACTGTACCTATATTATTGTATTAGTGCAATATGAATAAAATAAAGACCGTTTAAGTCTATAAAAATTCTTAACACTGACATGTTGTGAGTAGAGCACTACCTCAACGCTCCGCTTATTAGGCATGCAAAAGAGAAAGTGCGGATTAGCTGATAGTTCAATCAGAAAAATGTATCGTCATAAATTTAATAGCCTAGGCCATGTCCTCAGGCTGCTCTGGCTAAATATGGCTCTGGTAGTAAAGATAGGGTCGTGATCCCCAGTGGAGACTAAAAAGACCTGATGATGATAAAAATATTAGTTCATTTTAAAGCTAGGCAATATAGGTAAAAAATACAAGTAGTTGTTATAACGTTTCGAATGTATTTACAACTAATTGCAATTAGTAAGATAATTCGAAACCTTGAAATAAGAAAACAATTTAGATGACATGCTTACATTTTAGTCTCAAAGTGAACCGTAATTTTCCACACATTTATTTTAACCTCTTGTATATATTTGTATGCCGATGCGTAGATCTACGCTAAAATGTTTAACTATTGTGTCTGGTATTCCGGCTTACAAGGGGTTAAAGACAATTCAAGGTTATGCAGCACCGAAATCTTCAGAATTAATACTTGAATCTTCTATTGTTTTGCCAAATAGTTTAATATGGATTTTCAAATATATGGGACACCAGATGGGAGAACGGTGACGTCAGATCCAATTAACTGTTGTGATTGGATTGGAGTGTATCATTAGTTGATAGGTTCTTTTGCTTCGTAAATTACTTGCAACAACAGCTGTTTATTCACTGGTATCTGGTGTCCCATATTTTTGGAAACCCTTATCTGATCGAATTTCCTTTCGACCTAGAATCGGTATATGATATCTGTAAGTATTTATACTTTAGTGTATTTGTATCTTTCCATAGGATCGATCGACCCTTTTTAAACATTTCCTCATTCTAATACTGAAACAATAATCTTCTCCAACATGTCTCCACCCCCTGTTAAGTGTAGGTCTCCTCATTTGCATGCTATGTATTGAGCCTTTCTCATCCAGGTATTTTCATGGGTTATGTAAATAAATAATAACTTTTTTTTATAAAATCAATTTATCATACGAATGTTGTAATACAATAATTTATCTTATGAACTAGAGTATGTTATTTTACCTACTTCTAATCAGTCATCATCATCCTCCGTATTCCCGGTTGCATCCTCAGCGGTAACGCTTCAGAGCCCGGGGTCCGCTTCCAAACCAAGGTGATTTGACGAGGTTGCTAGTTTGTAACTCCCGACAAAAAGAGGGGTTTTAAAAGTTTCACGCTAATGTCGGTCTCTCGGTCTGTCTATGTCATCGTATCGATCGAACCGATGCAGCAATTTTTTTACTTAAAGCAAATTTTTCATACTTTGATATACGTTGTTTAGGGAAATTTGTTCAGTATCATGGACTGAATCCTCTTTGGAAGTGGTTTCAGTATCATTTTGTAAGACGTTAAAAAAAAAAAGCAATAGCATGATATACATACCATTGTCAGCCAGCGTAGTGGGTGGCTCACGATATTAATAAGTAGATAAGCCAGTTGCTATCGTCCATCGGATTTGCCGCACAAAGCCTGATCCTGATTTATTTCGAGCGTATCGACATGTATCGACTAAGTAATTCGATTATCGAAATGCGAGAGGTCAATTCGTGCTTAGGTGTTGAAAGGAAGAGCGGTTTTGTTTAGGCCCAACGCAGACGACAGACTATCCGTGCCGCACTTTTTAGTCTGTAATAGTCTGTGAAAATAGAACCCATGGAATCGTATGCAGTAATGCATACGAAAGTGCGGCCTTAGTTTCATTGGCTTGGCAAAAACAATTAAGAAGATACTTTTTATTACCTGATTGCGTCAGATGGAGGGTTGTGTTTTTCAGCTATTTGTATATATCTTTGGGACGCTTTGCAGCCTAAACGGCTTCATAAATACATACTATCATATCAGATAAAGAATTTTGGGTAGGGTTTTGCGGTTCGGATTGTCATTCAAATTATCTGCAGTCTGAAATTACTTTGAATAAAATAAGTATATAAAATAAATAAGTTAATACCTACAAAATAAAAGACTAGGTACATGAATATTAAATGTAAAAACTTTTGAACTTTACATTGGAAACATTAAAATTATTCAAAAAGCGCATGTTTTCTTAATTTTAAAATAAAATTTAATTATTCATGAATGAATATCAAATAAAAAAAGTATGACCTACTAACGTTCCCATTTTATGTCCTTTCTTATTTTTCAAACAATACATCTGCGATGTCTTGTAAAATTAAAACTATTTGTATGTTAACAAAGAGAAAGTTCAAATGTTCACTAAATACGAATATTAATTAACATAGAAAACGAGTAAACAATATGGTTTTGATCATTTCTTAGAGCCTGTCTATACAGTTAATTTTAAAGTTTACTGGCATTTGTAACACTAACATTAAATTGTGTACTTAAACTTGCAACATAAATGCCTAATAATCAAGATTTTATTGACTAGAAATGAAAATTGAATTTATAAGTACTTTACTGTAATCACATAAGTTCTAAAATACATGTCTTCATCTCTTATCGGTCTCTGGATATCACTTAAGAATTTCCTTGATAAAGTGCAAAATGAGCAATAGGAAAATCCTTTTTAATAAATTAATTATATTTTGGAAGTTTGTAAATAATGCAACTAAACTAATAAAAAAACTAATCAAAAAATTTCTGTAAACAGTTTTGACACTTTCCATTTTTGAGTCAATAATTCCTTTTACTAAAATATGTTGTGTATGTCAGTATATCACAGAAACAGTTTACAGTATAATTTTAAGACACATGTAACAGCCCATATCTCTATATGTAAGTAAATCACACTATGATTATAAGGTTTTAATTCAAAACAAATTCAGTAGCCGTACCAGCCAGTGCTGCATCAACACAAAAAGTATTAAACTCTAAAAAGGTCCCAGCGTTCGAGTATCGACTCACCCCGTTTCCCTAACCCATTTATGCTAATGCCGCATTGTGGTAGGCATTTCATTTTGTTCTATCTGCCACAGCATTGTCGTTCCTGCCCTTTGACTCCATTGTGTGTTTTTTGTCGCCGATCATTTTATTTATTTCCGTTATGTATTTATCTTTGGTCCCGTGTTCGATATCTTTGAATGTTTCATATGACGCTCTTGTATCTCATTGACTTTCATTATTTTATCATTTGTTTGTATTTTAATGCTTCAAGATTAAAACTTGAAACGAGTTACATACATTTTTTGAAGGCTGTTTTTATATTGTAATAAAATATAAAACACGTTCTAATTTTGTTTTTGAAATAATATCTAAAGAAACAAGTTTCTAGTTTCTTCTAAATGAAACCGTCTAAAGGAATAAATGTAATAAACTGGTTTTAGGGTTTTAGTTATAGAGATATGGATAATTTTAATGACTATTGAGAATGGTGAACTTTTATCATCTAGTTTCTTAAGAATATGAAATTAAGCACATATTTTTACTTCTACAATAAGTTTATTAGTGCCTATACGAGTAATATTATAAAGTCACAAAATATATACAAGTTCATTTATTTGAAAGACATGTTCAGCTAAATGAAAACTTATCTCTCATCAATATAAACTATTAGTAACAGCCTCCCATTATTATGAATTCATTGCGACGCCTCCAATTCCGCCTCGTCACGTTTGGGACGCCGGGCTTTAATGTTATTCGGATTGTCATTCAAATGTTCATTCAGATGAGCGGGCACAGTGGCACTGCGGGCCTCGACACCTTCGTCTCCAGCCCAGCTACATGTAACCGCTTCAAATTCTATTATTTAGTACTTATGACCCTAATGTCTTAGGTCGGCATTTATAACTATGAGAGAGTACTCTTGGGAACTATTTACTTATTCAACGTTTGCTTATTTAAACTCAGTAGTCATCTTATCATGCTTTGTTGTAATTTTATCATTGTCAGTTTCATTATCTTCATTTAATTGCAAAACGATATTAGTTTTCTATTTTGCAACAATGTTAAACACATAAACTACAGTGTTTTGTATACCACACAACAAAAGAAATGATAAAGTAAATTAAAGGTTTCCATTCCAATGATATTTTACGATACCCGTAAGCGACAAAGCGATGGTCATAAAATATAAGTATAGGTAGTCAGAACATGGACTTATAAACTCAACGAAGAATGCTTAAAGTGGTTCAGCCACGACTATCGTTGCCAGTCTCTAAATGTAGACTATAAATTTGAATCGCTCATGTACCCATTATATGTTTTGTGATATATAATTATGCTGAAGTGGAGATACGAGTATAACATTGTAAGATGCAAGGCGTTTCGATCGTCAATTTTCTCCGCACTCATAAAAAGTGTGAATATGACGACGTTAATAATAAATTACATACACATTCCCTTCACCCAGACGATACTGCCATTGGGAAACAAATGCTAATAATTACTTTTCTGATATTAACCGCGCGAAAGGGACGAGAAATCGCAAGCCGAACAGTCGGGCGAGGCAAAACAATGCTTATTATCGATCACCTAAGTAGAGAATTATTGAGGAATAAATCTCAGAAATGGCTTACAGACAATTGCATCGAGAATCTTGGATATCTGGCTTATAATTTCGAAAGTTTCATTAAATGAACATTTTACTGCAGCATATTATCTTTGGTTTTATATGTAGACTTCAAGATTTACATCCTTTGCGTAAAGTAATGTGATTGCTTTAGTAAAATTGCGTTTTTAAATTTTATAATAACTGAATTACGTCTACTGCATTGAGCGTTCTCTATCTAGTATTTGTCATCATTACTGTCTACCGTGGAACTTAGTACATTTTACGGTTGCCGATAGCCGCCACCATTTGAAGGATTCCATTGTTGCATTGATGGCAATGATCTGTTCGTCTTCAGTCGCATCCGACATTTCCATTGTTGCAATTTTATTGCCGGTGTTACCGTCCCCTTTGGTCGTAAACCACGCAACAGCATTCGATACTATCCACCGCGATCCGCCGATGCGCTGATGGGATCTGTGACCGCAGGACGCGTATTATCACCAGCCAGAGCCACCGCAGAGCCGCGATTTTCATTCGTTTCTAATAAATTGATATGAGGTGCGGCGGAAAGGGTTCCAGCTACTCCATTGGTCGAGGCGTTCCCCAAGGATCGATGTTCGAACCCGGTTGTAAATCAACTTTACAACCTTTAATTACAGATATTTGCCGTCTCATGCGAGTGCACGGGATATCGGAGGGCCGTGCTCGCGAAAATATCGCATAATAATGGGTATTGACCCGTAATGGCTCGCCTGTAGGTACTATCGGCCGCCTTTGTCTTGATTGTTGGAGCAAAAATATTCTTTCTGAATGATTGCCAATTACATCGAATGGCCTCCTGAATTCCACTGAGCGATACAATACTTAAATATGCTTCTCAGATTTGATTTGCGTCCGTATAAATGATTTATGTGATATTAAATTTAATAGCCATCAGAATAATTTGACGTTTCTTATAGACGTTTTTGTATTAAGTTTCGAGTTATAAAACTGTGGTTTGATTACGCTTTTAAGTTGTTATAATGTTGGTATTGTTATTTTTTAATCTGATAGATTTGTGTAGTGTTGCGTTGGTTTCTGTAATAATTCCATAGTGAGATATTCCAATAAGAAAGTGTTATTGGGTTGGTTCGCCACAATGTTGCACCGGATAGGGCGGCCGTCATTTTAATGTCTCTCAGACGGAATTACGCTGGATTGTTCTCAAGTTTACTGCTCTGCTCATGATTGATCGTTGTATCCTCAACCTTATGTCATTTTCGCGCCGTATCTTTTGGAATTTGTACTACAAGCAATAAATGTGTATTGAGTTATGGTAACTCCTCTGCGTTATTGCGTTCAGCGTCTTTTACATGCCCAGCACGTCAGCCGGGGTTGTTTATCACGCGGCCAAAGTTTGTTACGCATTGTTTATCAGTATCTTCATTAAATTCCTCAAAAAATTACCCCTAATTAATAATTTCATCGTGACTTTAGACAGATTGAAAAATGCCATTGTTTTGTTTTGCCAAGTGTGGAAATTAACACTAGAATGATCGTATTTCTAAATTAAAAGCTCGCCTCGCACCGCAATAAATTCTTCCGCCCATAAACTCGTAACGACTGTCTAAACAGGGGCTAGCCGTCGTTTATAACCCTAATGCAAGAATAAGAAATAAAATCAACTTTCTGCAATTATATTTTAATCCGTTTTACACCTCGTTTTTGTTTTATGTATAACGTTTTTACGATGTTTAATGTCACTGTTATTAAGTAAAAACAAATTTCTTTTGCCACTTATCCTTTTATGTCGTTTTCCACTCTGAAATTTTTGTTCCTTGATATTTTATTACTTTCATTTTTCCTTTTTGACATACTTGGTCAGATTTTCAATTCGCTTCACCATAATGTTCATATCATTGGAGCTAATAATTTGAATCTATATTTGATGTAGGTTTATTTGTCGCAATAACGTGAATTTATATCCTCAATCGTAAACATTTTACAGCCGCATCGGTAGGTTTTCCTTGCGTTTCGCGTTTCTAACACGTGTTCAAATATTTCTATTTATATTCCCCTATATTATCTTCTATAATTGACGAATGTTAGAATTGTTCATAAATGTTCACTTATTCCTTGTAGCTTATTAATATTAACACAATATTAATTTCGATTGTGCATTCTGAATCATAAATACGTAATACAATACGTAAAATCTAATCTACCTACTTAGTTATGATTTAATTATAATTAGAAACTTTACGTTCTTGACATAAAACTGATAGAAATGCGATATCTACTTATGTTTCAGCAATCGCACGCTCGCCAGTTGGAGTGCTACCAACATAGGCGAGTAATTGAGATTGATCGAGTCGAGAATCAAGCGGGGCGGCGCAATCAAAAGCGTATCAGACCAATGGGCGGCCTCGCGCGGCTCTCCGGTCTCTCTCATTGGCCGGTCGCGGGGTTGAGCGGCATAAAGGGCCTTGATACAGCTCTTGATAAGCGGTAGGCGTCGAACGTCGATTCGATCGATTATAACCCGTGTGTAGCGCGTGGACGCTACTTTATAAAACCGCCTGTTTTCATTCGAAATGCGCTGCTGCTACTTAATTTAATCATACTACATTATAAGCTAACTAGTCACGTCAGTCGGAACGAGCGAAATTTATTAATCGTCATAAAACTAAAATCCTCGACATCTGCCCATAAAAACGGATTACAAATCAAAGTTGCGAACTGCAGCACTTAAAAGAGATTACCGGCTAATCTCGGGTTATTTACAATCCTTTATCAGCGCACGGGGGCGTTCGGCAACCACGATTTACGACACTCGCGAGTTTGTTACACAAAAGAATTAACCTTTCTAAGCGACATCAAGTGCTAATAAAATATCGAGTGAGGCGCGAATAATCGCTTGAGATGTTCGGATGCAACACTGTAACTATTGCGGTATCGGTAAAGAATGATTCTATACAAAGTACCATAAAGCACGAGTGCGTCCATAAAGTGAAATTTAGCGTAAGGTTTCGTAGGAAAAGCAATAATTTGTCACAAATGGGCACGATTAGATTGGCTCTGCCGGCGATTTGACATACGTCGTAAATTACCGGTTGAGCGGCCGAATGATGAGAGCTGTCAGGGCCGTGGCGAGCGTAGCGGAGTGCAGGCCTTCTCAAATGGTCGGGTTATGCAAATAGCGCGCGCAAGCGGCTAAGCGCACGCGCGTCGAATCGCGCGTTTTCCGCCGCCGCCGGAGCGGGGATTGCGTTTTGTGGAAATCGTTATTGGGGTGATTGCTTTCATAAACAATAGCTTTTGTCCACGGTTTCTTGTAACTAACTTGTTATTTTGTCGGATAGCGGGACTTTAAGCGTAACTTCGTGTCTGATAGCCAGTCTCGCGTTTATGCAATTTCGCTGGAGAAGTCGTGCCTTATCTACTCTGTGTTCGATCGAACGTAAGTAAGTGATGTGTTCACGCCTTACACAAGTGAATGCAATTTGAAAAGGTACTCACTTTCTTTGGAGTATGTAATTCGATGCCCAAATGCCAGTTTCCCGATAAATATTCGACAAACTCGACAATGCTTTATGTTTATGTGAAATGCTCGCACCTGACGAGTAATTATTATAAGTACTGTAGAAAGTCATATAAATAATTATATGTCGTACATATTTCATTACATTGTAAATCAGAATCCAAAAGGATCAAGATTATTGCATTCGTACGTCATAAAAGATTGTGAAGTGTCAATAGCACAAAGCAACATAGTGTGCGCAGTAAAAGTCGAATGTCAACGGGCTGTGGGTGGCGAGTTCTCAATGAGTTGCAGGTGAGACGCGTTCGAGAATTAGTAGTAAGGCGGCTAAATCAACACAGCATGGCTTTATGATGCAAATTTTTCGTATTGTTCACATTTATGCTTAAATTTTCTCTAGAAAATGTTAACTGGCATTTTTGAGGTATGTGATTACTTGTTTGAATATTTATTGTAATTTTCACTTATGGGTCTTACGGCCCTGGGCTCTATCCACCCCGTCAGGGATATAGACGTAAAAATGTATCTGTATCTTTCACTTATGATTTATTTTCGCAAATTTTATTAATTAGATAAATAGTAGGAATGGACTTTATAAATTATTTTTTTACGTGAAGACATCTCAAATGTTTTCTGTTAATCCAAACCTTCTAATATTTTATATTGGTAACTGTCTCATTTAAAATCAGGACATGCTTTATGTATGTGTCCTCAAGCTTTTTTTGCTGTTGTATATTCAGCTTGCTAAGACAAGAAGTAGGTATTATAAAGTACCTATACTATCAACAGATGCATATTCACGAATGTGGCATTATACAATATCCTTTTTTATTAAGTACAAATATTTTAAGGGGTGATTCAGTCCATCATTTTGAACAACTTTTCCCAATAAATTTATATCGAAATACGAAAAGAAAATTTTCATTTTCCATAGTAATGATATCACGTGACTACTTCGATTTGTATGAAAACCGAAAAAATATTTTAACTTAAAATATTTGTACCTAATAAAAAAGGACAATGTATAGAGAAAGAGACATATACGGGAGTTAGCGAACCTTTACACGTCAGGAGGCAAAATAATAATTAAAGTTATCATTTATACACTTAGTTACCTCTTAGCGACAATGTGCTAGCTTCAATTCACGAGCTGTCGCTTCTACATTGGCTACTGTCTATTTGTATAAAAATATAAATAAATAGGGACAAATTACACTAATTGACCTAGCCCCAAACTAATTTCAATACTTATGTTATGGGTTACTAACTCAATGGTACTATATTTCATATCAAATACATATATAGACATATATCCAAGACCCAGGACAATTTCATAAAGGCAATTTTCCAACTTGCCCTGACTGGGGATCGAACCCGAGACCTCTGGGTGGCGGACTAGCATGGTGACCACTACGCCACGGAGGTCGTCAAGTCGTTTGAGCCTTAAGTACTTCCTTTTATTTACTTAGGTATTTACTACACACTCATACTAAGCAGGATTAAGTTCAATTTTTAGCCCCTGTCAGTTTATTCAGCGAATGCCGTTCAATTCCGCGCATCATCCTTAACATAAACACTCAGTACTGTAATTAATCTCCCGGGTGACGTGCACCCTCCCCCGATAACCAGGGTGTAAAACAACGAGCACACAGAAATAACATCCGTAAACATCCCCTATTGTGCACCAGACTTAGGTGTTACTACTTTATGTATTTGTTTTTGTATCTATTACTCTGCAACATGCAATAAAGATTTTAACTAACTACTTAGTGCTTAGCTTACCTATTTAATAAAGGTTTTATTAAAACAGCTATCTCAGCATCTTATTAACATCTTATTGTCATAATTGATCTCTCATTGAGATATGGTTACCTTGCATATCATTAATAATATGTAAGGCTCTATCTTAGCTAGTCAATATGTAGAAAATCTACAAGGATTTATGATCATAAAATAAATTTGATTAGTATATGTTAAACTAATTTTATGTTGAATGTCATGTTATCCCATAAACCGTAGTTGCAGATGTACGACCGGCTATACCATGCCCCAAGGGTATATTTAAAACAGAATTGTAATAGAAATTAAAAGTCCGGTGATGGGGGCACTTTTTTTGTAAGAACACTTGCTGGTCAAAATATTAAACCATGAAAGCATAAAAATCATGGAGAGAACAACTAATTTATTAACAGAAGAGCTTTATTTCCACAGCTTCGCTATATTACACCAACAGTAGGTAACAGGAAGACGGATTGACAAATAGTCGTTTTGGTATTCGCTAATGCCTCTCTCTCATCAATAAACGATCTGCTGTCGAATTTAGAGTAATTCCCTCGGTAACTGAACTCGTAATGAATGGAGTTGTGGATTGTGGGGCTGGAATGTCGAAATTAATTCTAAGTGGGTACCTGCTGCTTTGCCTGCAGTTGTAGGACACAATACACTATTTTCCAACAAGTCAAATCAGCAACTTTTTTCTAAACGTCAAAACAAACAGTTTCTATGGGATTTTGTATGAAATACAGGCAGATGACGTCATAGATTTTTGGAGTCAAATAGCGCTCTTATTATTAGTTTTTCTACAATAATAAATTTAAAATAACGTTAAAATGGATACGTTCAAAGACTTTTAGTACAAAATAATTTATTTTTGACTTAGGAAAGTACCCAATTCGACAATCTCAGTGGCTAGTGGTCATCATTCTAGTTCGCCACCGAGATGTTCCGGGTTCAATCCCTGGTCAGGGCAAGTTGGAAAATGGCCTTTTTCAAATTGACCTGGGTCTTGGATCTTTATCTATATACACACAAAACACAAGTCTCGAACTTACTTTGGGGCTAGCTCAATCTGTGTGATTGATCCGTATATATTTATTTATAATATCCCTTGCAAATGGAAGCGTTAGAAACAAATCAGATACCTTTGCGGTTTCGGAGCTAGAGGCCCGCTCTGTGGGATCTTTCCATATGTACAAATGTCCTTAAACTTTTTGATATGAGTCACATTTACAGAATGCTTTAAAAAATTCCTTAGGAAGTACAGATCAATCGTAAAAGCCATAAACCAGATTGAAAACACCCCATAACTCTGATCTGCCACGAACCACATCGGATCCTCCACGGTTGGGTTTTACGCGACTTACGAAGTGCGCTATAAAAGGAGTTAGTGTTAGTGCCTGAGCATCTACTACCGCGATTTCATGTTTGTGTTGTATCCGCTATTTGTGGCGGCAGTAAATGATTATAAATAACCAATCATGTTATTTGACTTGTCGGTTTGGTATTGGAGTTGCAAGCGGATTCAGTCGGAAAAATTATGCATCCATTGGTCTCGTCTTAGGTCCTTTCTTCTTTATCATCATTTATGAATACTGCTGAACTGACAGCCTCTCCCAATAAAGAGAATATTTGCCCATAACATCACGCTGCGCTGGGCAGACGGTAATGGCCTTCTTGTAAATATAAATTTAAAGTGCCCATGAACCTATTATTTTTTCAAAAACTTGAGTGATGGATGAAGCAAGTAGTCGGTCTTTATTTAAAAAAAAATATTTTCTAGTATCGATTTTTTTTCTGAAATTTTTAGAGTTTTTAGGTATCAACAAGAAACTATTATAGTTTGGCTGTCCGTTTGTCTGGTACGCCTGGTACGCCTGGTACGCACTTGACCATTTATTAAGTCAGTAAATGGTCTGACAGTAACTTCAACAATTAAAAAACTATTGTGCTTGCAATGCGGGCAGTCAGGGTTTTAATAATAATTCTTTTCGATTTAACCTTTGACACAGAATTAATAATAGTATTACATACAGAACGGAAACTCGCACCCTCCCCCGCAATCTGGCTTCCCCGCAACTCCTCTCCCGTTATTGTGAGGTGTAAGAGCCTGTAAAACAGGGTTCTTGCTAGTCGCACATTGGCGTTACGCGAGTTACTTAGGATTGTTGAATCATAATGGTGAGAAACTGCGCATATTATCATTGTCTATCCACGGAAAATAAAAAAGAACGAACATTTTATAGATTTCCGAGTGATGAAAACAGGTAAGCAAAGCAACAAATTCTGTGGTGGCGACCCTGATTGTTAAACTCACACATTTGACGTGTGCACGGATGTATTGTTTCGCTTGTAGTAGTACTAGGTAAATATGCTGCTCCGTTTGTATGAAGTGCCATACCTGTGCCTTTGATTAACCTTATAACTTGCTTGTTCCAGGCACTCCAATCAACCGGCTCCCGATCATGGCCAAGTCCGTTCTGGACCTGTATGAGCTGTATAACCTCGTCATCGCCCGGGGCGGCCTTGTGGAGGTCATCAACAAGAAGTTGTGGCAAGAGATCATCAAGGGACTCCGGCTTCCTTCGTCTATTACCTCGGCGGCTTTCACTCTACGGACACAGTAAGTATTATCGTTTATAGTGTTAAAGGTTAACCTCGTCATCGCCCGGAGAGACCTTGTGGAGGTCATCAACAAGAAGTTGTGGCAAGAGATCATCAAGGGACTCCGGCTTCCTTCGTCTATCACCTCGGCGGCTTTCACTCTACGGACACAGTAAGTATTATCGTTTATAGTGTTAGAGGTTAACCTCGTCATCGCCCGGAGAGACCTTGTGGAGGTCATCAACAAGAAGTTGTGGCAAGAGATCATCAAGGGACTCCGGCTTCCTTCGTCTATTACCTCGGCGGCTTTCACTCTAAGGACACAGTAAGTATTAATGTTTATAGTGATAAAGGTTAACCTCGTCATCGCTCGGAACGGCCTCGTGAAGGTCATCAATAAGAAGTTGTGGCAAGAGATCATCAAGGGACTCCAGCTTCCTTTGTCTGTCACCTTGGTAACTTTCACTCTACGGGCACAGTAAGTATTTCTATCTTTACAGTGCGTGACATACTTAACTTCATTTGAGACGGCTTCATCACCAAAAAGCTCATCAAAAAGAAGTCTTGAAAGCTAGACAAGAGAGTTTTCATGCTTTTTTGTCTTTTTTTTTTTTTTTTTTTCATCGTACAAAATATGTATTTATTATTTTACTTTGTATGTAAACAGCTGATGATTAACAATTAGGATTACGTGAATAAAAACATAGGAACAGAAATATATTTTATACAACTTTAATAAATTTCGTTTTTAGTCGTTAAACTTAGTCAGCATTAAGTTTTGCCATGCCACTTTTTGGCCAGTCATTTATACCGTTGAGGCAATATATAACCGTTTCAGTTTATTGACCTCAAAACAATCTACCTACTCCGATCTGGTGATAATTTATCGTATGTTATCTTTGAGTTGCACTGCACATGCATGAGTAATCTGTCTCAAATTCTTTATGACGGAAATACCAAGAAACCAATAACATGTAATGACAATGCCTAATATTCTTCAGTTGAAAATGATGAATCACAATAGACTGTTTCACTAAACGCTTCAAAAATTCTTACTCATACGTATCACATATAAATAAATACATTGTTTTGTTTCGAAAATACAACTGCGCTTGCTCTTTCATTATCTCTCAACGAGTATAGGAAATATTAACACAACATGAAACTGTGGGCAACGTCTTTACGTATCCTCAAAATATTCTAATACATTGCAGAAATACTCGAACATAAATATCAATCTATAGCTGAAAATAGCTTGAACAAAGACTTGTATATCTTGTGCAGCATCTGTGTGGTCTAGACAACAGGAGCCGTATTCCGTATCGGACATCTCATTGTATCACTCCTCATTCGAATTCTCACGAGAGAGACAAAGCGTCCTCCACAATGCAGTACGTGAGGCGACAGTCGCGACAATGCGACAACGTCATAATTAATAACGTCCAACTCATCCGCCGATATAATTTCCCATTTATCTTCGAGGAGAGTTCCTTCACCTCCACGTCTTTTGTCGGCCCACATAAAGGTACGCTACATTTCTAATTCAAACTGTGCATCGTTACGCACGACGCGTTGATTTTAACTCAGCCTCTTACCATTATTACTACCTATTTTCCACAGTTTGTGAGCCGGCCGTAACAAGGAGCTTTCCGACTTCACCGTTCGACTGATTTGTTATTCAAGTGTCCACTTTTTCTATAATAATGTTCATTATTCGTCTTCAAAATTAGACGAGCGGTAATGACGAATGCCGTATATTTAGCTCTCTCATTTGACAGTTCATGAAAAGGTAGCACGGTTTTTATGAAGCGACGGCCGCCTCAAAGTTTCTATTGTGCGTCGTATTAAATATGTGAGCTCTTAATATGAGTTATGACAACGAACGGTTGACAATATGTTCGTATAAAATTGACTCGCTCGAGAATAGGATTAAGGTTGTAATGGGATGTTCTATTATACGTTTGAAGGATAGGCTTTTGATAATAATTGGGCTTGAGATATGATTTATAAGCGTGCGATGTGATGCGATGTGACAAGAGGTACGTGACTTAATGACATCATTAAAGCACATCGGTTTGAGATTGAATGGTGGTGACATCGACTAGCCGTCGTAAGCTTTCGATTTATTTTAAGAACTTTTGGGCGATTAATATATCTTTGAAATACCGCTGTGGATTTATCTTGAATAGTAGGTATGCCTTATTTTCTGCTTATACAATAAGTTTTCTAACCTTTGAAAATACTTTGTCCCTAGTGAATATTATTAGTCATATGTATTGTATCTGACATGTGAAATTATTAGTTAGTCATTCTGACATCCGTTTATGAATAAGCCATCTCAATTCATTAAGTAAATATAAAAAAATGCTATGTTAATCTTCTAATAGATAGCGATAATACTGTTTTTTTTTTGGAAATAAGGTATCTTTTGTTTTTCCAGCGAACTTAAACGACCGTAGAAAAAAAAACAAATAGTTAAGTATTTTCCTTGTTTCCGGGGTCATAATATGTGTATATCTTTCCAGATATATGAAGTACCTTTATGACTACGAGTGTGAGAAGAAGAACCTGTCAACCCGTAGTGAATTGGATGCGGCCATCGAGGGCAACAAGAGGGAGGGGCGCAGGGCTTCTGGGCAGTATGATGCGCAAGCGGCACTAGCTATGGTAAGACTATCATTCATAATTAAGTCTTCTTAGTCTCTGCTGCAGGAGCACGAATCTCTGTGTACTACTAGAGCCATACTTGACTAGAGCAGCCAGAGGATTTGGCTCTCCACGCTGGACAGATGGTTTGAAAAGGTCTCATGATGTTTATAAACTTTGTTTAGCTTGTATTTCGTAAGTCACCTTTTACGACATACACGGGAAGACTTGGAGTAGTCCATTCCAAGTCTTCCCATGGATATCGTGGGCGACTAGGAATTACAATCTCAATAAAGCTTCTAAACATCAATGAGGCCTTTCCAATCTATCTGACTAGGGTGTAGAGTGTACGCCAAATCCTCTGGCTGCTCTGACCTAGTATGGCTCTGGTGATACAGAGAGGGTCGTGCTATTGCTGTGGAGACTAAAAAAGATCTGATGATGACAATGGCTCTGGTCGCAGTCTGTGTCATCGTGGCATGCTATAAGATATATCAAAGTAATGTTCAATTTGCAGCCCCCCCTGAGCCGCGGCGTCCCTGCCTCGCTCGCACAACTCTCGCAGCACATGCAACCTCTGTCTCTCTCTCTCGGAGGAGGGGTCGGGGGGGTGCCCCGCTTGCCCCCGCTACCCCCGCACGCCCCGCACATCTCCCAGCACGACATAGAGTATAGAGTGCGCGAGTACATGAAGATGATACAGCAACAGAGGGAACTCATGAGGAATGGTGAGGACTTGTTGATATTACTACATAGAATATAGAACTCTTGAACGCCTTACCAGTTGATATTGCTTGTCATTTAAGAATAAACAAGCACATTTTATTTAAAAACTATCAGATAGTGCACACCTTTGTGCGCTTAGACCTTTAGTCGACTGTTTCGACATTCAAAGAGAGAGATGGTCTCATGTTATTACATACTATCATGTCTTTATTCCTAACATAACAGACAGAATTTGGGGTCTTGCGGCTCTGAGCAGACATCGCCTAGGTTCGTAAGACTCAAAGGCCACTTTTAGCGTGATGGTGAGCTAAAAGGTGGAAAAAGAAATCAAATAGTTGTGGGTTGCTAGCCGCATTCGCCTAGTCCCTCGATCGGCTTTAACGATCTGTGCGGGAAGAGAAGCAGCTGGTATATTCTAAGTTTTTTCTTTTCTCCCAGACCAGCATGGAAGAGATGTTATATATGTATACTTCTATGTTATTATATTGATATATTGCAAAAAAAGCCTATGTCCAGCAGTGGACGTAATGCGGCTGAAGTGATGATGATTGCAAAAGAATCGATTCGAATAAACAGCTTGATAAAAACAACTCTTATGTATTAAAATTTCTATACATTTCTGTCATTGTAAACCTCATATTGACGTAGTCTTACGAACTCAGTCCTCTGCCCAGGTTCGGAGTCCCCGCCCGGCAGCGCGCCGCTGATGTCCCCGCGCGACGCCGCCGCCCTCAGCGCCATCGACGTCTCCCGCCTCACGCTGTGGTCGCTCTACAACAATAACAACAACAGTCCACAGCCTGACTTGGAACCACAACGGTCAGTGCCACTATCCTACTAATATTATAAATGCGAAAGTGAGTTTGTATATTTGTTTGTTACTTGTTTACGCTTAAGCTACTGAACCTATTTAGATGAAATTTGATGAGGATGTAGTTTGATACCCAGGGAAGGACATAGGATAGTTTTTATCCCAAAATTCCCACGGGGAGCGAAGCCCACGGGCACAGCTAGTTTCTTATAATCAGAGATCGGAATCACGGGTGCTATTGCACCCGTGATTCCTTTCCTTCCCTTCCCAGAATGGCAGCGGCCATATATCAAAAGTATGGATATGACTAAAAGTCCATAACATTACTTATTTAAAGGGAAAGATCGTGCATACTACAAGCAGTAGAATAATTTTCATTCGAAATCTTAATAATGTACCGTCATACCGGCATAATGTTACGTCCGTTACTAAGGTACCGATTATCGAGAAGTCCCGGCAATTTTTGTGATATCCATAATCTTGATAGCAATAATGAGTCCGTGAGTCTGATCTCTGCCTATAATGGATGCAAATGCTTGATTTATTGATAAAAACATCAAAGTCACTATTTTTGTGCCTAGAATATTTGAGGAGTTTCCTCGAATTTTCTTATAATAGTAAATTTCATAGTAGTTCTTCTGAAGAATCCTTTGCCCCGACCTCCACGGCCATATCCCTGAGCAGTGGGTGAGGTTAAAGAAAAAATTCTCACGTTTCGGATATAAACAGTTTTAAACTAAACTTTTCCTGATGCATCTTCTATTTCCATTCGTCGTTTCATTTATGTGGGGCTGATTGGAAAAAATCGTGCAACTTCAGTATTACCATTGCAATGGGTAATGGGAATAGTAATACTTGGCCCTGGAATCTCAATTTTTTCTTTCTCATAAAAATTGTTGGCTTGCATATCAGCTTAGGAAAAGTTGACCATTCATCATCAATTCAGATTGTCAAATTCGAACAAAGTATACAATTGGCTTGTCAAGTAATTTTGAAAAAGATTTAATTCGCAATCCTTTTCGAGGAATAGTCTTCAGGAGAAGCTTTCTCTAATCAGATTTTAAAATAAGGTCTAACTTATTTAGATATTTGCAAAAATCCCATTGTCTTTTTTGAGGAAGTGATGTCACAATGAAGATTTTTTTTTAGTAATTTTGGCAATTTCCTCTTTCAGTACTATACTGAAGCGCCATTTTTGAAACGCTGTGTCACCTAAACGTCTGGTTTTTCCATACAAAAACCGTTCGTTTAGTGACTCCACGTTTCAAAAATGGCACCACTGTATTATATGTCACTGTCACTGTCATCTACCAACACAACAACTTGACAACAACCAACATAACGACGGTAGACATTGACAGTTGACATTGTTTTTTTACTGCAGCATAGGAAAAATGTAAATTTCTATTGATGTGTGTCGTCACTTCCGGTGTAATGTTTAAAATTAAATAAAAAATCCTTATAACATGTAGATTTTTTTTATTGAAATTAGTTTCTTAAAATTGTCTATATTTTCGATTAAAGGCACTTTTAACACTTTTATGTATTGTAGTTGACTACCCAATTGTTAGATTTTTCGATCCTCAAGTTAAATAAAGTTCATTTTTTTAACAGTGAGGCCCTAAACTTAAGTGAAAGTCCAAACTCCAGCGTAAGCGGTGGCAAGCGAGAAGCGTGCCGCTCGCCCCCTCCCCCCGCCAAGCGCCGCACGCCGCGGCCCGCGTCCCCGCGCGCGTCGCCGCCGCACACGCCGCACGCGCCCAGCGAGCGCAGCGCGCCGCGCGCCTGCCTGCCGCAGTCGCACATCAATGGGACGCCCACCAACGGGGTCAATGGAGCAGCGTTCAAGATTACTACTAGAGGTAAGCGCCATATTTAATATACATCCAAAAATCCATGTAATAAATATTTGTGAATTTTGTCTACTTCCTTAACCCCTTCTATGCCGGAATGTC
The DNA here is from genome assembly GCA_963555685.1 of Acrobasis consociella. Classification (NCBI taxonomy): domain Eukaryota; kingdom Metazoa; phylum Arthropoda; class Insecta; order Lepidoptera; family Pyralidae; genus Acrobasis; species Acrobasis consociella. The sequence goes on from OY743122.1 coordinate 11,588,031, forward strand.
AGACACAATAGTTAAACAATGCATTCTCGCGTAGATCTACGCGACGGCATTTTCCATTTGGTTAGCTGTCTCCCTCGCACAATCAAATACTTTTAAAGCTATTAAAAATGTGTCTCATTTTTATAAAAGTGTTACATTTACGTTTGATAAAATTATAGCGTGGATATTTTAGACATGTTTTTATAACGTGTAGACATTGGCTACATCGAGTATTTGGTCATCAGAACTTTGAAAGTATTGATAAATCATGTCAAGCAATAAAATACCCAAAATATTTTTTTTATTTACCCACCTTATAGCAGTTCGTTATTTAAAAAATACCTAATTATTTAAAAAAAGATTTTAGACTTAAACTTATATATTTTCTTTAAAAACTTACCTTTTCACATTTTATAGTAGCTATGCCTAAATGACATGCATATTAGTAAATCTGGAAAATCACCTCAATAAGTATATTCTATAGAACGTCACTAGTTTCTCATCAAACCCTTCTATCTTTACAGGCGACGCGGCCACTGGAGACCAGCAACTCGTAGTTTCAATAGAACTGAACGGAGTCACATACGAAGGTGTCCTCTTCCCTTCCCAGAATGGCAGCGGCCAGAACGGTCACAGGCAGATGGTCTCTTAAACTCTTAGGCCAAGCTGTTGATGTCCTTGATCCCCGCTTTTCCAGACCTGAGGAAGGAAATACAGAAATATACAGTTTGCTAACGAATTGTCCATGGTTGTGAAGGTAAACGGGCGGGAAAATGCGAATGCTCCAATTTAACAATTGTCTACGAGTAGGAGACCCGCCCATAAAGATAGATATCAGAATATTTACCTTTATTGGGAGACCTAACCCACGCCTAGCGGCATTGGCTAAATAATCTGTTCATCAATTTATATTTCGAAAATCACAATACCGAAGTACGATTATTGCTTCCGTCCGCTAGGTACATAACGAAAGCGTGGTCTGGAACTGATAATACCTTTTTTCACTCCTTTTTCTCTCCCTAGCCTTCTGATCATAGGCAAGGCATTCGTCATCAACTGTATTTTAATTCAGGTTAGGTTTATATCTGAGGCATAGGAAGTTCGAAATGGAAACCAGTCTTTTAGGTGATAAATTTAATTTAGGACCAAAAACATCGGCCTATGTTTTTGATGCATATTTTTTCATCATGGGTTATAGTACATAAATATCTATGTTTTTATTAGATATAAACCCAACCCATGGACTACCAATATGGACAATTTGATCTCAAAACCTTATCGAGGTATTTGGGACTGAAAACCTAATGCAGCTCTAGTATTGTTAATTTCAGAACTCAAATTCGATATAAGTACAAAAATCATCATCACCCAATCATTCTATCACAGTAAACATATTGTACTTAAGTTCGTCTTAAATGTGATTAAGTTACTTTTGTATTTTATTTTAAATATTTATAGATCACGCATAATTTGAATATTAATTTTCGTGTCATAACATAACATCGAATCATTTTTGATCGAATCATCTTTTTTTCGCAGAAATTCCAAGCTAAATGTTATGGCGAATATTTTTATTAAAAATGATTCTGTCTTACGTTATGAACCTTTAATATTTCACGTCACTGCCTAAAAGGAACATGGAATTATTTGAAAAAATAGTTGTCTTGTGTTCTTGATAGATGTTTTTGTATATTAATTTTAATACGTTTTTTATGATGTCATAGAAGTTGACAATTTATGTAAATATAGTTTTTACGTTATATTTATAGTTCGATGTCCGTGTGAAAGGGTTTTGATGTTTGTGTAAATTTGTGTAAATAGATTTTTATCAGTTGGATGTGTTTCGTATACACCTTACAGTATGTTTGTGATTCGTTCTCGAGGTGTATATTTCATGTCGAATACGTTGTCAGTATTGTATTTAGATTTAAGTAATTTATAAATGTGTTGAGTAGCTTATTTTTTGTTCGATGACGCATTTACTGAAAAAATGCTAACATGTACCTATCGTTATTACATTGAATGCGAATAATACGATTTATTAAAAATAGTTTTTTTTTTATTGTACTCAAATGTACCTATTCCTAGTCTTTGGAATTATCCCAAAATTTAAATTATTTAAACATGCTTTTAACTACCAAAATTAATTTATTACTACAGAGTTTCAAAGAAATTAGTATATTTAGTATATATTTATAAAGTTATTCTTACTTAAATGACGTAATCGAACAAAGAAAAGGCAGCAACTTTAGAGAAACATATTTCATAAAAATAACGTATATTACAACTCATGGACTATATGATGTATAAAAACCGAATAATATATTTCGATCTGAAAATTGTTCTCGAATAAATAAAAAAGCTTAAAAATTCACAAAACAATCTAAATTATAATTGATTCGCTAAATGTAGAAAACTAACAAAGCAATTCGATTGAAAAGCAGGTAAATTAGTATTTTGTATTACATACCTACTTGAATATGAACTAATAACTATTATAATGCCATTTCCGTAGTGTTACAATAACGTAAGGTAAATAATAGAAATTACATTAAGAAAGAATTAAAGATTTTTCCTTTACACGTTTGTTTGGCTAACGGATGTTAAAATCAATGGCACAATGTAAATGTGATTTGGATTCAAGATCAGCATATAACATTTACAGCCGAGCGATAATATCTACTTATAAGTTTTTTCTTGTTTATTGTGCAATTCTAGCGATTCAGTTGCTATATTAGGCCTAACACAGACGACAGACTAAACCGTAGTGCACTTTTTAGTCTGTGAAAATAGAACCCATGGAATCACATGCAGTAACGCACACGACGACGCGCAAAGTCCGGCGCGCATGGGCGTGCATCGTGTGAGTTACTGCGTATGATTCTGTAGGTTCTATTTTCACAGACTATCTAGGACTAAAAAGTGCGTCACGGATAGTCTGTCGTCTGCGTTGGGCCTTATACTTACACAAATCGCTAAGGCTGAAATGTTGTAGCTATATAATATAAACCCTTACAATATTGTTTGAGGTTTTCAAAAAACTTGACGAATAATACACATTTCGGACAAATAACTTTTTCGACATATAATAATCTAGCTAACGTAAGAACCTCTAAATATTGTAGTGCAATAAAAAATCACAAAAAAATATGTCAGCGAAATTCTGGTATGTTATTGTAAATTATTAAAATGCTTTGTAAATGACTGATTTACTGTTTTATAACTAGATAAATTAATATTTAATTTTTAAATGTAAAAATGAGTTTACTATTTTAAACTACATGAGTATGATTTAAGTAGACATAGATATAGTACATTCCTGATGATGTACAATACTTTTAAGAGAACATATTGAGTGCTGGCCTACATATATAAGGGTAGGAGGCCAGGAGATTGCGCGTTAGCGAATTTCGTGTTACACCAAAAATTTTTGATGTATTCAAATGAATAAATAATAATTATGTATATGAAAACTGACTTTTCTTTTTTACCTTTGATAAACTTAATAGATAAAATGAAACAAGTATACCTATTCGTAAAGAAAAATATTTTCATACAAAAAGCAATAACGGTTTGTACCCACTAAGCCTACTTCGATTTTGATGATTTTTGAAAACAAAATAGATATTTATTATAAAACATAAGGCATTTTTATTTCTTTAAAAATTTTATATATGTACGTAAGATTTTCTTTTTATAATTAACATCGAATCAAGTATGAAACTATCTACAAACTTTATATTTTCTCCGTATAACCAAGGGTAACAGTAGTAGTCTTAAACACCTATTTCTTATTTTAAAACATTAAAAAACTACACACCCTTATCATTTGAATCAAGAAAGGATTGCAAGCATACCCCATATATACAAAAAATGATTTTTCATCTCATCTACTCGAAAAACGAAGTTTTCATCCTAAAACATTTGGAGCTATAGTTACTGCTCTTTCTCTCGGTAATAAAAAGTGAAAATCTAGGGATTAAAACAATTTAAAAAACAGAATACGGATATAATCTATGTAGAATCAAAAATAATATTAGCAGTCCAGCAAAAAGAATAATTTAGTTTTTAAACAATAATTAAAGGTAACAGGCGACGTATTTTTTTAAATTTGGAGTATATATTGTCGTCAACATAGATAAACATGGTAGATGGTGTACTACCATGTTTATCCATGTTGTCATTTTTTAAGTTCTTCGCTTCGGAAAAAGAAATAAGTATAAACAGCGATTTTGGTCGTTGATTTTAAAGTATTTACAAAATAGATGATATTGTATTGATATGTAATTATTTGGGTAAATTTAAATACTTTTAAAAATAAAAAGATATGAAGGACCATATGCTTCGTTTATCTCTGGATTCAAAGTAGAGCCCTAGCGTTTAAAGTATTACCTTTACCCCTTGTAGCACAATTTACTATTTACAAAAACAAAAAATAAACATACGAGTCTACGTTTTCTATATTCTACGAAATGAAACGTCTACGATCTACGAGTGTCTACGCGCATGTGCAACAAAATTAGTGCTACGAGCGAGCGGTCATAAGATCGAAATTACAATATCTGTCTCGTAAGTCTTCCCGTGGATGTCGTAGAAGGCGACTTAGGAAATATAAGCTAAGTAAATAAAGTTTATAAACATCACGATACTTCTCCAACTCTGGCCAGCGTGGAGAGTGTAGGCTAAATCCTCTGGCTGCTCTGACCAAGGCTCTACTAGAGCCGGTTCACAGACGGTCGTGCTCCTGCAGTGCACTAAAAAGACCTAATGATGATAATGAAGACGATAATATATGTAGGTACCGTACATTAGTGTACATACCTACTTAGTATAGGTACTATAAATAGGTATGTTATGTACAGTATCGTATAATAGGCCTACCTATTACATGAAATTTAGAGAGTCGGTCATACCACAAGTCATACTGAATCCAAGTTTAGATCTTAGGTAAGTTCAATAGTTTTTAGATTGTATGGGAAAACACCAATTATTAATTATAATTAATGATTTTCAAAAAAAAATTGGCGATAGGGACATCATAATAGAAAAAGAATTAAAAAAAGTCTGTCTGTTTGTACACGCTAATCTCCGGAAATATTGGATTCGAATGAAACTTTTTTAGTTATAGCTTTTAAGCCTGGGCAACTTACCTATAGGACGTAGTATATTATTAGGTACTCTGTGCTATAGGGTTTCATTAATTTTGAAAATGAAACACCTGATATAGAACCATATATGGTCTAGCTGAGCTAGGTATAAGAAATGTAAAAATGACGCCTTAGCAAAAGTTGTTCAGTCTTATGAGCATTCTGTCTACGCGAACGAAGTCGCAGGCATCAGCTAGTATTTAATAAATAAGTTCCTAGTAGATAAATATGACATACTTTAACATAAAGAATATGGTTTAAAATTTTAAATAGGTCTACTTATTATAATTATCAGTCGGTAGGTATATATTTATCAAAGATTTAGAATAAACAAGTACCAAGTGATTTTCCTAATCTCTCAAAATTACAGCGACATCTAGAGATACTTCGACCAAATAACATCCTGGTTAAAGCAGCAGCAGAAACAGCACAAACCAAATTACTAACCACGTGGCTGCTTTGCCTTAAAATAGTTCGGAATGTTTCTCATAGATGGCGCTGTCTACCTTAAAAACATTTCAGCGGCTTTATTTCGGTCAAATTTATGGTGAGATATGTATCATATGTACCAATCTCTGACCAAATAAAAAACCAATAAGAGGAATTACTTAGGTTAAGAGAATTGAAAAATAGGTAAGTATTTGTAAAATTCATTGATGTCGCGATATGCTCGTATCACCTTCGCGATGAGCGATAGAGTCAAATGCAACTTGAACTGAAAATAGCTATTAAAAGTACTAATTTATACTAGGTATACTATACTATATTATACTATACTATACTATACTAGGTATTAAATATTAAAAGTACACAAATCAACGTTTCGTAGTCCCCTTATTTTTTCATCTAAAAAAAGATGCAATTTCTTTTTTCATAAAAATTTAAGAAAATATATGTCTGTGATCTTATGTTTTATTTTTATAATAGATACGTGAAATTTTTCTTAGTATTTTTGCCAAAAGTGGCCTCACTGTCATCGGTAATTAATCATAAAACAGTTTTAAGGGTAAGACGATTCTCACATTGCCCCGCACTACGCAGCGTAGCGCGTGAATGCGTGTTATAAGTTGTAACTTGTAAGTATCTCCGTTTGTTTAGAAAACACGCACAGTCCAACACACTGACACCGCGTCCCCGCGCGTCGCGTCGTTTTTGTATGGCGGCCCAGCACTACGCAGCGGGGCGCGGTGCAATGTGTTAATCGCCTTATCTAGAGCCGCAAGACACAAAGTTTAGAAAAGTAAAGAAATTTATTTAAAATTTTCAAATGGGCCGGATCCCGAAAAATTCATGTATTACCAAAAAATCTAACACCAGAATGTTATTATTATTACTTACTAGTAGTTCGCCACGAACTTAGACCTCGCGAATATTATTCCAAAGGATGTGTCTCCGCTGCCGGCGCTGATCGCCGAATTGGCTGCCGGCGCCGGTATAACACGATCTGTGTCTGTAGTAAGATATGCATTTTTAAGAAAGTTGTTTAGTAAAGCGGACTGAATCACCCTTAAATAGTTTCAGTATATTTTGTAAGAATATTTGTATTTTATATCCGTCACGGCTCAGTCAGCTAGACTTCGCGAGTCATCCTAAACCCGTTCAAGTATAACGTATAAAAAAGTTGTTCAAATAAAAAAAATGCGCTTTTATAATGGCAACAAAAAAGTCTAATGACATTTTCGAAAATATTTGGAAATGGCGGATATATGACACTTTTAAAATTTTAAACCCCCATATTTCCGCCATTTTGAAAAATTTCGAAAAACTGGCTCAACAAAATTCTATTTAGTTGCTGAATCTGCTTTCAAAATTTCATGAGAATCGGTTAAGAAATGGGACCTGTAGGCGAGAACAGACAGACAGACAGACAAGACGGACAAAATATTTTTTGGCTAATGTCGAAACTGAGACGCTTCGCTCGCTTCGCTCGCTCGGTCAATTATACATATACACACGATGTAAACGATAAAAAAATTAAAATAGGTAGGTATAAATAAAAATACTTACACATATTGTGTGACTTACCAACATCCAGTCTAGACTTCAATTTGCTCAAATTATTATAAATTAGAGCGAAATTCTCGATTATTATAAAACAATTTGAAGTGTTTTGCAATAATTAAGGAGATGTTTCGAGTGTGCTTCAGTACGTCGGTCGTAATGAAGGTAATCTGACTGAAGCACCCACTTGTCTAGGTACTAAATTAGACACAATTAAAAGGCTAGGCTTTATACATTTACTAGCTGTACCCGTGGGCTTCGCTCCCTGTGGGAATTTCGGGATAAAAATATCCTGTGTCCTTCCCTGGGTATCAAACTATATCCATATCAAATTTCATCGAACTGAATAGGTTCAGTTCAGTAGTTGAAGCGTGAAGTGGTAACAAACAAACAAACATACAAACAAAACTCAGTTTCGCATTTATAATATTAGTAGTTTAAGTAGTTCAATTTAAAGTTCTTGTCTGCTTAAAATACTAGATAATTAATAACACAATGTATGTCGCGCGGCTCCTGCTGCTTTCTGTTTTCCTTTGTAAACTGAGGTTATCGTTAATGAAGATAATTGAAGTCATCAAAATCTGTTCATACTCGGATACCCAAGAAAGCAATATATATTTGTTAAAACTTAAATTATATAAGACGTATGCTGGGTTATGTTTCTTGAACTAAATTCAACAAAAAGTATTTTTCGTAGGCGCTTTATTTTTTATCAATACAGTAAATTGATGCAAACAGCTTTATTTCATTCAAAGACACATTAAAGCGATGTTTACGTAATAATTTCTATGTAGACACCAAATAATAGCCTCATAACAGCATCATTTGCCACTACAAATATACGCTACCGTATACTACATGGTACGGTCATGTCAAGAAGCGGGATGCCTAAGATCTGGCAAATAAAATGGTTAGCTTAAAAGTGGATGACCAGAGGACACCTAGAAAGACGTGGGGGGAATGTGCTTAGCGGGACATGGAGGAGAGGGTAATATTAGAGACGCTAGTATATCACTCTCGCTACAATAACCTGTCGATGGAGCATTTTCGATACAGCGACCATCGATGTAGTGACTGGCGATACTATGAACCAGAACCATATAATACTCTGTGGTACAGATATGGTAAATGATAGAAAACTATGGAGGGAGTTGACGTACAGAGCCGGCCCCATATAGGGAGAAGGCAAGGAAGATGATGATTATGATATACGGAACCGTAAAAAAAATTAGCTATCTACCTACATATATACCCTATTCCAACTTTTCCATGCTAATCTGGGAGAAAAAAAACTCAGAATGTAAGGTTGCTTCTATTCCCCCATCGTAAAAGTTGATCGGGGGAATGAGCGATACTGTGAATCATATCAATAATGTGTTGCTGCTAGCAACACATTACTATTTTTATTCCCTTTTTCCATCTCCACGCCTTTTGTGGCTTTTTGGTTTTAAGGCCCTAGCTGTCTGCCCCGTTAGGGATAAAGATGTGATAGTGTACCTGTACTTTGTCCATTTACACACTTGCCTAGGGCGTAAGGCACTGAAAGTGGCCCTATGGATCAGTAAGGAAGAAAGATGTGTGTTAACTAGCGATACGACCATGATATGCATGGATATTGACATGACCTTTAAAAACTTATTTATCTAGTGGCTCTGTGAGAAGATGACGCGAGTCACCCCGACCCATTGATGTTTATTAAGTATATATAAAGTTGGTCGTCATAATAAGGTTAACAAAAAATAATTAAAGAATTGAAATGGCTGCAATATGATTTTTTAAATTATTCAATACCAATATTTAGGCAATTAAAAAAAAAATACCGAAAAAATAGAACATAATTTTCTAACGTTCTCACAAAATTTTACGAGAATCGGTGAGAAATGCGACTTTTAGGCGATTACAGCCGGACAAACTGACGGAAGGAATTTTTGGCCAATCTCGAAACTGAAACGCTTCGCTCGCTCGGTCAAAAACGCTTTTAACGTCCACCCGCTAGTGGCTAGGCCTTAGCCTTACAAATTACTTCAAATAGAATAGAGAGATAGCTAGATTGAAAATTAATTAGTATTATTCAAATAAGCGGCCAAGTGCGAGTCGGACTCGCCCATGAAGGGTTCCGTAGTAGCAAATAACATAATATAAAAGTCTTGTAGTATGTTTTTTTTAATTTTTATATTTGAGTTGATTGAATGAAAGGTACATTGCCGTTTATGATTTATGACGTATTAAAAAAAAACTACTTACTAGATATCGTTCAAACCAATTTTCGCTGGTAGTTTTCATGGTAACGAACAACATATATTTTATTTAGTTTTATCATTCTCTTATTTTAGAAGAAGGTTTAGAAAAAAATGATATAAGAAACCTCAATATCATTTCTGAAGACCTATCCATAGATACCCTACACGTATGGGTTTGATGAAAAATAAATTTTTGAGTTTCAGTTCTAAGTATGGGGAACCCCCAAAATTTACTATTTTTTTTCTATTTTTGTGTCAAAACCTTAATGCGGTTCACATAATACATCTACTTACCAAGTTTCAACAGTATAGGTCTTATAGTTTCGGAAAAAAGTGGCTGTGACATACGGACGGACAGACAGACAGACAGACATGACGAATCTATAAGGGTTCCGTTTTTGCCATTTGGCTACGGAACCCTAAAAAGGTTTTAAAGGACAGGGATTATATTTTTCAATTTTAATTTTAGAGAGAGATTTTAAAAATGTAATCAGCTAATACAGTATCATGAAGGTGAATTAAAAAAGTTTCATTTTGCATGGTTGAATAACCGTACGTCTGAAAGTCAAATAGGTAAGGAGGGGTTTAGGTATGCTCGTATTTTAATACAAAATTTCATTAAAAATGTTATCGCTTGATTTAACTGAAATTAAACTTTTAACAAGAAACTTTAGTTTTTTATGTAAGTATGTTTATGAGTTCTATTATTTCATCAAAATCTATACATATAATAAAACAGTAAAAAAATATTTACATTGAATACATTTCCGAAAAAAATATTTGGGGCGATGGAGAATAGTAATAGAGTAAGAATTAAAAAATATATAAAATATATGTCTGCTTGTCTGTATACAAAAAACTGTGTTGTTAAAAGCAAAAAAGTTTGCTTTCAACTTTTTGTTTGTATATGTTATATACAAATTTATATATAAAGACAAACCATCAAACAGACAGAATTTTATAAATTCTTACTCTAACAAATAAGAAATATAACAAAAAAGTTACTATGTCTTTCGCCCCAAAATATTTTATTTGGAAAGATATTCAATGTGCAGACACATTTTTTTACTGTTTTATCTATATATATATAATATAACAAAACAGTATAAAAATGTGCCTGTACATTGTATATATTTTCAAAAAAATAATTCGTGCGTTTGAGACATAATAATAGAGTAATGATAAAAAAAATATCTGTCTGTCTGTCACCACACCAGGCTGTATCTCATGAACCGTGATAGCTAGATAGCTGAAATTTTCACAGATATATTTCTGTTGCTGCTATAACAACAAATACTAAAATACAGATAATAAATATTTTAGTAGGGCTCCCATATAACAAACGTGATTCTTTATAGATAATTATACAGAACCCTTCGTGAGCGAATACGACTCGCATTTGCCCGGTTATTTTTATTTGACTTTCATACATGAAGGCGAAATAGTCCTAAATGGGTGTTCGGTATTTGAAAACTTAATAACCCTATAAAAAAAATATACGCGGACTATTCCGCCTTCATGTAATTTTACAAGTGATATCGTATATTGTCGTATATTTAAAAAAAATCTCTATAGCGACTTTTAAATTTTAAAATAATCTAACAGCGACATCTAGTTGTAACTATTTTGTTTATTTTTTATAAATTTTCATTATAAAATTTTGTCAAAATTAGTGGCTGAAAATTTTAAAAAAAATAAAGTTAAAATAAAAAGAGCTTGAAGAATCTGTACTTATACAGGTATGTAGTTCTATTTTCCAACTACTATAGACCAATCAAAATAGCACAACCTGGACATAAATAATAAACTCGTTGTTTTCAATATTTTATCGGATATCAATATTGAGTATCAAATATTAATTAGATATATTATGTAATTTATCCGCGGTCGCAACCGTATTATATAAAAATCGTGAGATTTTGTACACTACTCAACTTTTCCCTAAAAGCATAATAGGTAACCAAAGACCTTGTTAGTTTAACTTTTAGGTGCATTCAAATGCGATCACTTAATAGCAAAATTAAACTGACCCCATTTTTGTTTATACATTTTTTTTCACAGTTTTCACCTGATCTCGATATCTAGTTAAGCCAAAATGATAACCATAATGTTTATATCTTTATAAGCTAAATTGTGTCTTTTTAGACATTAAAAACCAAAATTAAACATCATTTTTTAATGTTTTAAAATTAATGTTTTTCTCAGTAGCCAGAAATAGTAACTGTGTTATTTTTGTTTAATTATAGCTTTTTGTGTACTATAATCACATTTTCATCAAAATTAAACACATAAACGTCTTACTTAAAACAAAAAATATTTGATTGAAAATACGCGAGAATATGTCGTGAAGCGGGATGCTTGCGGTGATTGCGGTGCGGTGCGGGGAGAGAGAGCGAGGCACCAGCCGGGTGAGCGCGCGGCTGCGAACGAGTTTATACGTGTTTTCAACCGATCGCGCCGTGTGCTTACAAAACATATAACTCGTAAATATGGAATTTTGCTAATTGTAGGATTGTTTTGATTGTGCCTTGAACTTTAACCCATTCGCAACCGCCAATACCAGACACAATAGAAAGACGATGAACGTGGGCATTTTATTGCCGTCCGGGTCTTTACGGGTTAACGTGGTGACACAATGAACAATTTAAAACTCTAAAAACAATATAAGTCTTGTAATACTCTTGTTGTCACGGCAAACCCGTACAACATGACAGCCCCTGGACTAATACCGTTCCAAAAATGGGCCCCTGCTGAAATATTCCGTTTCCCATGACATTGCATATTAATGGGATGTAACATGAGAAAAAATTAAATACATAAATATATAACGAAGTTTTTATGCTGTCGTACTAAAATGTAGTTGGGTATTTACAGAGTGCAAGTTGCGCCGTGCAACTTAAGTAGTGTCGCGAACGAGATAAATGTAGAATATTCACGAGCAAGAACTCTGCTGGCGAGATAGACTCGGAATGTTCGCGAGCGGAATGGTATAAAAAAGACGTCAGGATAATGCAAGCGATACTAGGCCTTATCCCTTAGCCAGGCAGGGTACACATAGCGAACCACCTCAGAAATATTTTTTTTCTGACGAGCAGATGCTAGCTAGAAACCGCAAAATGTCATCCGTCTATTGTCTATGATACAGTTGATTTCTGAACGAAAAAAAAAAATACGCCTCTAGAAAAAAAAACTTGACATTTCGCTTGTCAAAGTCAAAATATTGGTCGAACGGCGAATTTTTGTGACAGTGTTTTTTAGTATTATGGCGGAAAAAAATCCCGGTAAGTGATATTATTTGTGTTTTTATAATAGCAGATAGGTTGAATTATATGTAATATGTTTCGGTTTTACATGATATTTGTTTTTCTTTGAAATATTTACGCCGAAAGTTTGTGGTCAACCAGTGACCTCTGCCTATCTGGAAAAACTTATTGTGGTTATTATGTAACCACTGTCCTACAAGCGTTTATCCATATAAATAAAGGCAAAACCATATTTACACATCAAATATTTTTCTTGATCGTTCGGCCGAACGATCAACGACTGTTGGTGGCGGGTGCACACGGGCTGCTGGTGGCAGGTATGCTGGGACTAACAGTAGTGGGTGGGCGCCGGCCGGCAATAGTTTGCATGAACTAACTGGTGGCGGAATCACACAAAATAATTCAAATCACATAGTATGTAACTAAAGATCGCTACATGTTTTTACAAGCTTTTATTTAACTTGCAATGTATGTATAAATGTAAGTATGTTTGTTCGGGTGGAATCTTCGAACTCAATTTTCAACCAGTTATCCTCAACCAATTTAGCTGAAATTTTGTATACTTTTGTAAGTCGGATGATAATACAATATTATGATGTCAATGGGCTGTTCTGATGATGGAACCGGGAGATATTCGACGGAACTAAGTTAGAACCTCATCGAGTAGGTCTCGTTTGATTTGTCGTGACGAGTACTTTTTGGAAGACGACGCTTATCTAGGATCTGATTACGCAGACGGATGGTGGTCAATAGAACTCAGTTATAAAACAACACAATCGAGTTTGGGCTAATTTCTAACCTTTAGGTACGAAACAATAAAAAGACTTTTTAGCTCATGTCACTTTGAAATGTAAGGATTCTAACGAAACGCCATTCCACAGGTATGGCACTTCATAGATACGAAGTAACAAATATACCTAGTACTACTACAAACGAAATAATATAATATCTGTGCATACGTCAAATGTGTGAGTTAAACAATCAGGGTCGCCACCACGTAATTTGTTGCTTTGCTTACCTGTTATCAATTTTCGTTCTTTGTTGTTTTTTGTGGATAAGCCATAATAATATGTGCAGTTTCTCACCAATATTATTTCAATTACCCTAAATGACTCGGGGAACGTCAACGTGCGACAGCAACAACCCTATTTTACAGGCGCTTACAAGGTCCAAAAACGTGCGAGTTTCCGTTCTGTATGTAATACTATTATCTGCTCTGTGGCCATACATTCAAATCCGTGGCGACATTAAGGAATAAAGAAAATCAAATACATTCAACATACATACATGCATATAGAGGGTGGAATTGAATTCGTTGGCAATATTTTAAGTATCTACTATACCCATGATAGAAAGTAATTTAAGACTAATAAAACTTCATATTCAAGAAAACCTCTAAACATGCGTTAGACTCTTTGATACATACCTCTACTGCAATTATAAAAAAAAAACTAATACGAAAAATAAATTAATTATAATAGTATCAATTTCGTTGCGTCTTGGTACCCTAACATTCGTTCCTACTTCAAACGTACCTATTGTCCTCAAGCTTTCGTGTGACACGACCCGTCCCCATTCGACTTCAAACCTTATTCACGTAAATTAAGGTCTACTTTTGTATGCCGGTCGGTCGCGCCGTTTGGCTGTATCCGTCCAAGGTCTTTGACCTTGCGGCACGTAGGTATCAGTACGCGCGCACGACTCGAAGTGTTTTGATACTTTATTCATTTTTCTTACTTTATGATACTTTTTAATTAGGTACTGCATTAATTGCAGTATTGTTACCATACAAAATATCCTTTAGGTGAGTATGATGATAAGTTAAATCAATGCTAATGATTTCAATTGCACCCTATAGATTATATATTCGTAATCTCCTTCTTTGCAAGTCGTGTGAAAAATACTGGGATCTAGGTGAGACCCATGTTTTTTAGGTTCAGTGTTGTATCATAGATAGTAAATAACAAAACAACATAATACCCATAAGTTTATATTCAAGAAAAATAATAAAAACCGACTTTAAGGTGTTTACGTTACGTTACGTGTTTGTGTTACTCCTAATAAATTTTGAACGGCTGAACCAATTTCTAATAAATATAGCTAAGAACTATGACGAAAAGTCAGTTTTCAAACAAAAAAATTAAATCTTCGTTCAGGCCTTACGATGCCATTAACAGACACCTAGATACACAGACATACCGACACGTCAACCTTATAACACTCCTTTTTTTGTCGGGGGTTGAAAATAAACAAAGACACTAAATAACGACTTTGCAGGGTTATTAGTTTCTATTAATTTTTTATTAATAAATCGCTACTGTCAAATTATGTTAATAGGCGATGCGGCTAGCAACCCATCACTATTGATTTATTTTTTGATCACGCTAAGCCTTTGGGTCTTACGGCCCTGGACTCTGTCTACCCCGTCAGCATTAATATAAGATAATGTAGCTGTATCGAACACTACTTTAAACAAAGTTTAATCAAAATAAAACTATTCTACTGCTTATTTCTATACTGTGTCGCTGGTGGGGTCACATTTGAGCTCACCGACGCAGCGTCCACGCGATGCAAATTGCGGCCGGGGCAGCATTAAATACCTACATTTGTAGGAATACCCGGCTTTAACGATTGTTTCGTGAACTTTCATGAGAAAACCTATCAATTAATTGAATGGGTCAGAATCAGAGGACCCGGATCGACTACTCACAACAGTTCAGTATTGGTTTAGACCTTAAAGATTAAAGGAACAACACATCTCTAATAACCAACGATACTATCGATAGTTTGTGTACTATTGATAGTAATTCCTGTTTTAGGGCAACAATATGGATAACCAACAAAACTATCGATAGTATCGATCCTGATGACGAATAAACTAACTATAGTATTGCGTTTCATAAACTATCCATAGTATCGATTATTTATTTATTAAAAAAGCAATACTATCGATAGTTTGTTCGTCGTCAGAATCAATACTATCGATAATATTGGTTTTATTCAAAATACAGATAGTTTATCGATAGACTAGCGATAGTGTATTATCGAGAGGCAACACTGGTCATCGCAGTGTTGTGCGTCGCGATCGCGACTCCGTAGGTACGGGAATGTGGCTCTTCGCAGTCGAGTTTCATGCGGAACGGTAACAACGCGTAGGTACGTACCGGTAAAATTACCTTTAAATTTTAACAATACCTATAACGTTACTATTACTACATAAACGATACCCGTACTATACGAGTATTACCCTTAAAATTTTAACATAATGAGAATTCTGTTACTGGTACTTAAAATATGAATTTGGTACCAGTAACAAACCCTGGGGATAAGTCCGCAGTTGTACGTTTACTTTTCTGATTTGTGTCTGTGTTCTTTATTATGTACCATAAAAAGCTTTATAAACAAACCAATAAAAGCTCAACAATGTAGTTATTATCGATCTAATAAACACAATATTTCAATAAATCTCCACCCTAGCCGATTCATGGTTAGTAAAAGTTCCCACGTGCTTATAAAAGTTTGACAATGATTGACTACAAATAAATGCATAAGACGACGCGACGAAACTACTGTACACGAGAATCACTCGCAACTCGCTACAGCACGGTCGGGAGTTGAGGCACAAACCAATGACGACCTTATTGTGCAAGAAATAACGTTCATATTAAAACGCAAGTAAGAAAAAAATAAAAAAAAATTATAATCGTAGATATTTTTTGTTTGATTTGTTCCTTATAGTATCAAAAATATGTTGACGTCATAAGTTAAACACTTTCAAAATAGTTATGTATTTTGGCTTTACAAAAAATACAAAAAAATGTAAATGTAGAAATGCATAAAATGAATTTGTTTAATTTTTAATAATTTATCAACACCCATAATATTATATTTAGAATAAATTGTTGAAAGACAGTAATCTATAATTTCTGGTGAGATAAGCCTGAAAATTTGTAACATACCGAACCTTCTTTATTAACGATAGTGCTAATTGATTAATTTGTTTAATTTAGATTTATTCAACTGGAATGCACACGTTAAAATATGGTAGAGGTAGTTTTCCAAAGTTATTAATTATGCTGTACTTATGAAATCAAAATTTGTTCAATTTTCAGTTTTTTGGTTTTTTTACACTGACGCAGAGCCCTAAATTGTTTAATTCGGTTTATTTTAACTATAACTAACATTACTTTATATCATACAAAAAGAAACTTACAGTTATAGCATTATGTCCAGGTACAGCTATATTTACTGGTCTACTATTGACATAATACGAGAAAGTTCCTATTTCTTTGTTAAATTTTACCTCAAAGTAACATTTTGTGAATTCTTTACTATTTTATAGCTTTCATTGAAAAATATTTTAGCTTTTTTTATACATTTCAATTATACTTCGTAGCATTTGTAGTTTCACAGTAACAGTCGTATATGTTCGTAGCACTTTTTAGTCTTAAAAAAAAATGGTTGAAGTTTGATATGAAAAAGTGATTCTATTTAAATTGAATACATTTGATTAATTTATTTTGTTTCTTGTTAGAGGGAAAAAAAGGTAGAATGTACCAGCTGCTTCTTTTTCCGCTGAGATGCGCGAGAATCTGAATTATGTAAGTAAGCAATCCGGCTAGTATCCTATCACTATTTTGATTTCTTTTTTCCACCTTTACGCCCACCATCACGCTAAAAGTGGCCTTTGAGTCCTGCGGCCTTGAGTTCTATCTGCTTGGATCCGCAAAACGCAAGTTACTCGGTCTGCCCTGTTAGTAGAAGCCAGTTAGACAGAAAGGAAAACCAATCTGATATCATCACTAATATATCGTACGACGAAAAAAAATTGAATGTCAAATATTTTATATACATATATTTTCTCTTTCAGCTGGTTTTTGAGAGAAAAAACCTAGAATGTATCAGCTACTTCTCTTCCCGCCCGGATCCTAAGAGCCGATTGAGGGAATGGGCTTGGGCATACAGCTAGCAATCCAACACTTGCTTGCACAAATTAAGCCTGGCCTTTGGGTCTTACGGTCCTTGGCTCTGTTTACCCCGTCAGGGATAAAGACCTGATAATGTATCTGCATGTAAATATTTTTACCGTGTCCAATTTGGTCACAGTAGCAATTGGAGCACGTTAGACAGCAACGAACTCATTTACGCCTCAATATAAGAAAATGTATCTAATTTTCCACCTTATGTGCAGTGCGTAGAGACGGTTTCTGCATGTGTAGGCTCAAGACAGCCAAACGAAGCAAGGATAATGGGTAGCTATTGTTTAAAATATGGACAGTCGTGTCGTGACAGATATAACAGCCGTGCCGTCGCGTTGTTAGCTCCACATGATGTGGCCAATTGATACTTTTCGAGTATTTTCCCGTCAATCACTTTTAAATTCTCGTCAAAACTTTTCACTTGCAACCGCGAAAAATTTCTCTAGGGATGTGCGAGCTATCACTTTTACGATAACGATATTTCGCGATGGCTAACTAATAAAGATTTCGGGTTCGTAATAAAGCAGTTACAGTAATATCGCTAAGTGGCAGTGACGAGATAATTAACACGTTATACGTTATCACAACATTTCGCACGGACGGCGTCGAACTAGTATTAGCATATTAATGAAATAACTGAATTAAAAGTCGCATTTTGCAAACATTTTTCGCTTGGGCGGTGGCGAAGATAGGGCGGGCGGTGGGGGCTTGAGGATTTTCAGCGTCGACTTCAGTCGGCATGCATGCGTCGGAGACGACGCACGTCGCGTCCCTTATCGGTCCTACATCGCAGTCGCGAATCGTCGAGTAGGGGGCTCACCCTGCCGCCCGCGCCAAGGGTCGCTCCCTAGTCTAGACTTTGTGTTACAAATTCCAACTTAGTACTAACTGTGTTGTGATATCCGTGTTTGTGTTCACGTGCTCCCAAATAGAAGTAAGGTAAGATATTTTCGATTGTTACTTCGCCGAATATTTTGGGTAAACGTCAGTAAGTTTGTACGTACGCACATCATAAACTAGTGACGCGAGTAAATCTTCAGCTTAAAGTGTTGTAAAAGTGTAAAATTTATGCTACATGTTGTTAATTGAGTAATTATTTGATGGTGGTTTTTCACTGGATTAGACACAAGTGTACACATTTTTATATCCGTTGGATACTGGAGTTGTTTGTTCGTTTTTTACTGTGTTTAGCGTTTCGAGGCGTGTGGTACTAAATACTTTTTAACTGACTTCGAAAAAGGAGGAGATTCTCAATTCGAACCGTATGTTTTTTATGTATATTATATAACGTGATATATTCAACACTTGTCAATCTATTCTTTTCTTTATTTCAAAGCCTTTAGTACCTAGTTGGTCCCATATTTATTTGGAGAAGACATGATAAAATAATTAGAGATATAGAAGAAACTCCTGAAAGAAAAAGTTTTTTTTTTTTTATTATTTGCTGATCATCATAACGAGCATACAATATATTATATTATTTAACAAAAGGTGCTAACGGTTAACCTCTTCCTTTACAAAATAACCACATCGAGGAAAATTTATTTTTAGTAGAAACAAAATTGGCTTAGTTTGGCTTTGGGCTAATTATTTTGATTTGTTAAATTTCTTGTTAATTAGCTACGAAGGAGGGCAACAACCGGATCGATAAACATGATATAAGGAAAACAATTTTCTCTTGCTCTGTCTGATCTCAGTTTTATTATATGTTGTTGACACAATAAAAATTAGGTTTAAAAGTTTCCTTTTTTCAAACTAAAGCGAATTTTGAAAAAAGGAAAACCTATAAACCTAATCTTTAATGTGTACCTAAATAACATATAAAAAAATCATTGGCATTAGTGGAAAAACGTTTTCTCTTTTTGTGTGGACGAGTGCGTGCTATACATCCCTCTTAAAAAGGTGTTACGATACTGAAGGCTGTTTTCTTAATTTATTATAGGTATTTGTGTCATAAATGTCAGTTATTTCAGAAACCAATGTTTTTAACTGGGAACCCCAAAAACGCGGAACAGAGGTTCTGAAATCGTCGATACTTGTTGCATTTTGTCTTTATGAATTTCTTGAATTATTGAAAAAACTCTTTAATGCACTAATAAAAAAAACATTAAAAGTAGTTTTGCAAAATATATATTAGGTTCAATGGACGGTCTTATCGCTTACAGAGATGTCTTCCAGAATTTCTTCTGCCTTATTTTTTTTCAGAAATTGATATTTGTCAAATATATTCACTGTGGCTCGCTTTATGAGATTTAGTATGTGTAACACATAGCTATGTAAATAGCGATCGAGGTCGTTCGCTAATCATTCCTTCATGCCGCAAGTGTTGACATAAGGTGACAAACGACTTCCGAGCACTATATCTACAGCATAGTATACATTGGAAAAAATAATGTCAATTATTAAAATCTTAAACTATTTTATATGAAAGTAGAGTCAGCTGCATTACTTTTCTCAAGGATCAACTGAAAAATAAATGAAAAACCAAACACATGAAATTTTCAATTTTGTAGTAAACAAACTGTTTTTATTTTCTGCGATATAAGTCCGTGGAAAATGTAAAAATAAATAACCAGTTGAGAGGTAGAGTTGTATTTGTGAATTAAAACATTTCAAACGGTTAAAATCGTCGATTTATCTACGGATTCAGTTTGCCGTCGTCTATTTTCATAAGTTAGATTGGTTCTTTGTACAGTCAAAAACTGTTTACAGAAGTTCCTAAAGTTGGTTTAACAGCCTAGTCAGCCAACCAAGTTAGTTATCTATAAATAACTTGTGACAAAATGTACTGCAACTATTATTTAGTCCGTGGTAATAATCAACTTATATATAAAACGCTTATATCAAACAAATTATTAAGATAGATATTATTTATAATGTGACTGAAATGCGAACGAAATATTTTTGAGTGACCTTAAGGGGAATTTCTCTTTTCACTTAAGGATAAAAATCAGAATATGGTTTGTCATAAGAAATTTGTCATAATTTTCTTATTATAATTATTGTTTAACATAATTGTAATAATGGTTCTGTAGCCATAATCTTTGATTATAATACTGATTTTTTTCATATAAAGGTTTCTCATAATAGTTTTGTAAAAACTCATCTGATCATTCATATTTCATCAAAATATTCTTATAGACATATCATCTTCTTCCTTTTTTCCCCATTATAAGTGGAGTTAACGAAAAGACATTATATAAGGTCTAATAAAATATACTAAAACTATTTCAAGGGTTAATTTAGTCCATAATACTGAACAATTTTCCCCAAGGAACTCGTATCAAATTATGAAAAAAAATTTTTAGGCCTCCCATACAAGTTGACTGATCAGCTGATTCGAATTTGTGTGTAAAGCCAAAAAATATTTTTTATATTTCGACATACGTTTCTTGGGGAAAGTTGTTCACTATCATCTACTGAATTCACCCTTGTTAAATAGTTGCAGTATATTTTGTTAGACCTATATATATTTTTTACTTTCACAATATTTGATCTGTTCGGGCATTACTATAATGCTTATCACCTATGTGGCAGAATAACAACAACAGCAGACTCATTCTTGCAGTCATGTAGACCACCCAGGTCATGTAGTACAACAGGTTATGGTGCGCACAGAGGTCATTTAGGTTATGGTGCGGCGGGGGTGGCCTTTGGGCTGCGAACAGTGTTCTTGCAGAGTCATCTAGACCATACAGGCCATGTAGTTTAGGTTATGATGCGGCGGGGGTGGCCTAATAGTTTTATGATTTTGTGGCCCATGTTATTATTTAGTTATGCTATTTTAAATTTTATATTAATGTACATTATGAGTAATTACAATTATTAATAAAATATTTATGACAAATATAAATATATAAAAATGTGTTAAAAATTATAATAATAAACATTATGAGTAAATATGATTATACATACAAATATTATTTCAAATTAAAATATTTCAAATAATAAGCATAATTAGAGATAAAAAAGAATTATAAGAATAATTAGAGACCCGCTTCAGAGGGATGTATTTGTACCTACTACATGAACTATCGGTACAGCAGTAAGATACTATCTTTCCGAGGTAAGATAACTTATAAATTATCACAGTTTACAATTTCAAACATCCTATAATTTTTATTTTCGTGTGACGATGACGTGCCAGGGTGATCTTTTATGTTTTGTATTAAAACTTGTCTCGTTCTCAAATTGATCGCTATCTCTTTTGCTCTTTTAAGGATGACACTTATCGTTTTATCTGTCGCGCTCAGATTGTGTGGTCTTTTTACGCAGTAAAAAAATATAGGTCTGTAATTAGACGGAGTATCTTCAAAGTTTTGTAGTCCCAATTTTTCCCAATATCTTCGGAACAATTAATTTTGTTTTTCATTTTGACTTTCTTTACAAAAGAAAAACCTTTCAAGAACAGAGTTTTCCGTCTACGTCTTGCTTAACTTTTTATTTAGTTTAAAAAGTTCAAAGAAGAATGGATCGGAAACGGGCGGTCAAAGACCTGGAGGAATCAAGTTATATAATAATGTTGTTTGGGCTGTAATGAAATTGGGATGGTACACAGCGGCGCTGTACGCCTTAGGACAATATTGTACACCAGTGTTTACCAGACACAAACATCGATTTAATTTCTAATTGAGACGAAAAGCTATTATGATTTTGGATGAGTGAGCGAGTTAAATGAGAATGTATCGTTTATTGTAGGCTGATAACGTATGTATCTACACTTGATTTACACAAATGCTAGCAGTGCCCATGGGCTTCGCTCCCCGTGGGAATTTCGGAATAAAACCTATTCTATGTCTTTCTCTGGGTATATCCATATCAAATTTCATCTAAATAGGTTCAGTGGTTGAAGCGTGAAGTGGTAACAAACAGACAAAAAAATATGCAAACTCACTTTCGCATTTATAATATTAGTAGGATAGGATAGGATACAGCCCTTGGATTTCGATGTTTTTACCTTAACATTTTTCCTTTAAACCCGACCACGAAAAAGAGGGATGTAATAAGTTTGACAGTATTTTTTTTGAGTTGCCTAAAAGCGTCTTGACTCATTTATTGATCGTACCTACAGTTCTTATTTTCTTGTCCCTTGCCAATAACTTTGCACCTCACCTGTTTTCGTCAAACATCTCCAAGTACCTCGGTTGCCTGGAAGAGATTGCAGTTGCGATAAGGCCGCCATTTGACATCTGTTTTATGTATCTATTACTCTGTTACTCTATGTTTTGGTGCAATAAAGATTTTAACTAACTAACTAACTTGACGTAAATCCATGACTGTCACCTAGTATAACAACAGTCATTATTTAGAATTTTTACATTGCACTCTAACTTTTCTAGTTTATAATCGAGGTAATAGGCATACAAAAGAACTATTAATATAAAAGTACTAGGTAAGTAAGTTACTTCTTATGCAGCCAAGATCTGTTTTACAAAAACCTACACAACTTCGACTGCCAAAATGAAAAGATAAAAATGTAAATTTCACATAAATTGATTTTTCTCCACTCAAAGAATCAAAGACAGGAGGATATAAATTTAAATAATCAAGTTATTTATACGATCATTTCGTTATTAGCCTGGTCGAAATTGTGATGATACACAACAAAAAGAAAAAATACTTTTTCTACTCCTGTACTGTTATCTGTCTTTTAATTACGAACGTTCTTCTTTTTTTCTTTTTAAAAGGTTATGGCTCCATCGTTTAGCTAAATCGATGATTTTGCCAATGTCAAGGTTGAGAATGACACGATTATGTAGACAGAAGTAAATTTAATAACTTTAGTTAGACCGGCTGTAAAAGAGCATTAAAAACGTTGATAATGTATGATTTGAAAGTCTATAAAGTCTATTTATCATAACAGTACATGTATATGTCCCATTGTCGTTATTTCGCCAAAAAGATACGCCTAGCCATAGACCCAGAACTTTATTTCTTTAGATCTACCATACTGCCCATGAAGTTACTGCCAACACACAATAACCTTTACCATAGACACTTGGAATATGTCAATTAAAAAAAAAGTTTACCATAGATAACTTATGTTTTACCCATGGAATTCGTGGTTTTACCAAACAAATCTCAAACATTTTCTTCTTATATTTTTTTTCATATTTTATTTAGTAAATATAGACGCTTTAACAACTGTTGCATAAAATACTATTATTTGGTGCATTAAAAGCGGTTTTGCGTCAGAACAATATCGTACGGCAGTGTTTACTAGTCACAAACGTCGATTTAATTTGGCCGTTACTCTTCTAGATTGATTGGCTATCAACAGTAATGGGTTTAAGACCTGCCTTTACCAGGGTAATTGACGACGTACACAGGCGGCAAATATTCTGCATTATGCACGTTAGAAAAAAAGGCCTATGAACTTGCCGCCCTGAGCTTCTCTAGCTTATTGTAAATATACATTGTACATTATAGTTTTAACCTGCATCTCGCGGTGTTATCCGCAAAAAAATATAGCCTATGTGTTAATTCAGGGTGTCAGCTTTCTGCATACCAAATTTTATCAAAATTGGTGAATCTGTTTGCGCGTGAAGAAGTAACAAAATATATACACAAACAAAAACTTTCGAACTTTCGCCTTCATAATATTAGTAATATTTCTGTAAAAAAAACTTTTTAATTATACCCGCGGTATTGTAACAATATTGCAATAATCTTTCTTTAATATCTTTCTTATTCTACTCACCTCCTTTCTCCATCATTTCATTCTGTCCACTTTTTCAAATTTCATTTCTAAATTTCTTTTTCATAATTCTGACTCATTCCTCTACTATCTCTCATATTGATAACAACTTCTTGTAATTATGAATTGTATAATTGTATCAGCTCTGTTATAATATAATAACAAATCAATGTATTAACCTTTGTCGTTTTTCTCTTCTCTCGATCTCTTGTTAATTTGCGAGCACACCTGAGCTGGGGCAGGTGGAGTTCCCACAATAGTATGCCTAAATAAATAACGAATAAATTTATAGGGATAATTCACACTGAAGGGACTAGCCACAAAGTAAGCTTAAACCAACTTGTGTCATGGGATATTAACTTAAGGAAACTATATCCACCTAAAATTATAAATGCGAAAGTTAGTTTTTATATTTGTTTGTTTATTACCTCTTTACGCTTAAACTACTGAACCAATTTGAATGAAATTTGGTATGGATATAGTTTAAGACTGGGGGTAAATAAAGGACATAGGGTACTCTTTATCCCGAAATTCCCACGAGGAGCGAAGCCCGCGGGTACAGCTAATTTTATGATAAATACGTAGGAAGATAATCACACAATGTTTAACTACTTTCAAAGCGGAAAAGATATTTAGAAATATGCGAAGATAGAATTTAAATTGAAGTTTGATCAAAAGCTAAAGGAAACACGCGTCTTGGCAAATTCAAAGAGATTCTTGAATATATATTTAAATATAGTTAAAAGCTTTAGCTCGAAATTCGTGTAAAACAATATTCGTATAGGTTATTCTTTCATCTAAATCAACCATACTTTATTTTTCTATTATATAACAAATACATATATAGATAAATATCCAAGGCCCAGGTCAATCTGAAAAAGATCATTTTCCAACTTGATCTGACCGGGGATCGAACCCGGGACCTCCGGTGTGACAGTCTGGTATGATGAGTACCAGGTTACACAGGTCGTCATATCCTATTCTGCCACGTTAAATACCTAAAGGAAACATTTTTTCTGTATAAATTGTAATATTGTTCCCTTGATTCTTTATCTGATAACATTGGTAGTAGTTTGTAGAATCATAATGCCAGTGCTATGACAAGGAATAATCAATATCGACGAAAAAGGGTTATCTTTTAGTTTGGTTTTTTGTCTCTACTTATATTACTTACTTTATGGAAGGAACGAGGGAAGGCCTTTGCGCAGCAGAGGGACGTGAACGGCTAATAAAAAAATACTTACTTTATAGCTATAAGTTCATTGCTGGACTAAAGGCCTTACCCAAAAAAGATAGGTCCCCACGCTGGGCATTACTGAACAGATGGGTGATTGCGACTTTGTATACCGTTATTTGCGATTGCCCCCCGCCTGCCGTAGCAGCGTGTTCTGTACCTATATATGTAAATTTGAACAGAAGACGCTTTTACCCGTTCTTTGTTACCTATATACCTCCCTTAGTCGCCTCTTACGACTCTGTGGGAGAAAATTGGGTGGTGTCAAATCGTATTCTACTCTCAAGCACCTATTTGAAGCAATGTAATTCTAGACTTTCCTACATGCTTTTTTCAAGTAATTCTACCGACTTTACGACACAAATAGTATCTGACATAAACTAATATTTG
Organism: Acrobasis consociella; assembly: GCA_963555685.1. NCBI lineage: Eukaryota > Metazoa > Arthropoda > Insecta > Lepidoptera > Pyralidae > Acrobasis > Acrobasis consociella. Next base: position 11,613,961 of record OY743122.1, read on the forward strand.
CACCAGTGTATTTTTATGTTATTTGAAAAAGCGTTATTACAAACACTAATAATCTTTCGTCTGATAACGAACCGGTTTTGACGCAGAATGTCCCGTTCGCAAAAACTACGATTTGGAAAAAAAATTAACCAGTCCGCAAGGACTACTGCAAAGCATTTTTTGATTATGCAATAGCCCGAGATACGGAGAATAGGGAAACACCGTCGGAGTCTTTCAAAACCAGGTGAATTTATATAAAGAGCACAGATCTCAAGTTAAAACTATTTCCTCAAAAACAATATTTGTTAATGTTAGTCTAGCGGAATAGCAATGCAAGCTTTTCCACTGTAAAAAAAAACAAATCACAAACATCATGAAATATCTAGTCGGTTAATAAATTAAATTATTTGGCACTGCTATGGCAACATCATATGCTATGCATATTTCGTTATCGCGGGAGTTATCCATGTCATCGTGTACACTTACAAAATACTATTATTTATTTGTCTTATATTATATGTATGTATGTTAGTTTGCAAGGTAGAAGTAAATAAATCATTAAATACTTTTGTGTTTTATTACCTGAAATAAACGAATTTATTTATTTATAAATGTAAACGTTCTAAATCGTTTATTACAATAACGATAAACAAGGAAACACTTTAACAGTTTTAGAACTGTAATGTAGTAATGTAAACTCAAAAGCTGACGTACCTACCACGGGTCCGCGAGTAACAAAGTAGTACCTGGGCGACCGAGCTTTGCTCGGTTATCGATTGTTTACCCCCAAAAACCCCCATATACCAAATTTCAGCGAAATCGTTAGAGCCGTTTCCGAAATCACAGAAATTATATACATAATAAATAAATATACAAGAATTGCTTGTTTATAGGTATAAGATACTCAAATTTTTTACAAAGTTTTATGAGATAATAAATAATTGATGTTCCTAATACAGTCTGCGAATCGGACATTCTGCGCTAGCTGCATACTATTTGCCTTAGCAATTTTTTATACGATTATCTTTACAAGTCTGTGATAATTTTATGCTGTTTAGTATTTTTTCAGGACGCAGTCACATGCAATTATTTGCTTGCTTTTTTAAGCAAGTAATAATATATTATGATGAAGCCACAGAATACAACATTCAACAAGTTTAAATATTTTTTTCAAAACTAGAAACCGACTTTGATATGATAAATTTTCAAGACCTTGCAAGTATACCTTTTCAAACAATAAAGAATTTTCCATATCGACCCAGGCGTCTTCGAATAATCTGTAAACATACATAAAAAAAAAGATCGCCACAAATTGATAACCTCCTCCATTTGCGGAAGTCAGTTAAAAATACTTTGGTTGATTATATTTGATATACGTTATACATAACACAAGATCAACTCCTCTCTCATCTTAAAGAGTTCCCTGTTGCATCCCTAACTGCTTGGTAGCCCCGTATACGCTTTCCGGATTTCGTCTTCCCCAAAGATATTACACACACACTCAAACCAACAACGCGTCACTAGCCGTCATAAATCGAGCAACTATTTTAAGACGGCTGACCCGAGATACCCGTAAGTGGCTGCGGCCCCTTATCTCGCTTATCACCACGATACGCCTGATGGAACGCTATCTCGGACAGTGTAGGCCTCTAATGCATGTGTGTACTCACTGCCTGCACGCCTAAATATTGCCGTTACTATAGTGAAGGATTATACTATGCTATTATCATCAGGTCTTTTTGTCTCCACTGCAGGAGCAAAGAATAGTATGCCGGAAACCACACGGCATACTTCACAGCACTCCAAGTCCTACCGTGGATGTCGTAGAAGGCGACTGAGGAAATACAAACTAAACAAAGCTTATAAACATCGATGAGACCTCTCCAACCTGTCTGGCCAGCGAGGAGAGTGCAGGCCAAATCCTCTGGTTGCTCTGGCCAAGTATGGCTCTCGTAGAACAGAGAGGGTCGTGCTCCTGCAGTGGAGACTACAAAGACCTGATATGTGATGATGTATGATGTAGTTAGCTATCTAAATGCCAAATTTCATTCCAATATAGAATTTCGAGTTCCAAACCTGAATAAAAAAACCTGGTCGCTTTGGCTTTAAAGCGAGAAATAAATAACAGTTCTTTATATATAATAATAATAATAATAAAATCGTTTATTTCCTCTTCACAAACAAAAAAAAAAACAACCATAGATAATAGTAATGATCAAAAAAATAAGTCGCATACAATCTATTGTTATTTTTAACGGATTTAAAAAAAGGTGTAGGTTATCAATTTCTTTATTTTCGAAGTTAATTAAAGAGGCGACCGATTTAAAAAAATATTTTTTTCAAATCAAAATGCAGGCCGAGTCCTCTGGTTGCTCTGGCCAAGTATGACTCCGGTAGTCATGCTCCTGCGGTTGAGACAAAAAGACCCGATGATGATGATGATGATGATGATATAGCACTATCACTTTTCCTTTAAGGGAAATGGAAAAGGGTCAATATCTGTCCCAACGAACAACTGTGAAGAAGATACAGCACTAGGTCACGTCTTATCTTCGACCTCTGAGCTTAGTGGTCATCATGCTACGCTGTCACACCAGAGGTGCCGCCGTGGAGGTCTGGTCAAGATTTAAATTTTTTTTCCAGATTGAAGTGGGACTTGGTTGTTTATCTATATAACTATATGATTTTTTTTTATAAAATATAGTATTGTTAGGTTAGGCACAAGTCTCGAACTTATTTTTGGGCAGATACAGTATTTGGCTCAATTTTTTTAAAATATCATATCAAAAAAGATAATATTTATTCCCTTAAAAAATAGGTGCGTTATATTTAGTAAAAAAAAAACTACCAAGGAACAGAATAAGGATTTTAAATACATATTGTTAAAATGTGTGTGGTGGGACATCTCGCTGAAAAGTGGGACTTTTTATGCCAATATCTAAAATGCTGCTACAATTTTTCTCATTTATTTCTAGCCCACAGGCAAAGCCCTTATTGACAAACTGGCTGACAAAAAAATAAAAGATTTAGTAAATGGGCCGCAAATAAATTACCGCGAGCGTTTCAAGAACGATACATCCGTTAGCGTTACGAGTCCTCGGCGTCGTTTATCAAACATACAAACACATTATGCAACTGTTCTAAAAGCGTAGAACACGTCATAATATAAATAACTTTCTCCGTCTTGTCGGTCTGTCGATATATCAGATGTAGGACGGTCTTAGCCAGTGCAAGGGCCCGGGGTGACCCAGACTTTCATGGCCCTTGTTTTTTTGGGTGCCGTAGTAAACAAGGAATCCTTATAGTTTCGCTATGTCTGTCTGTCTGTCCGTGGCTTACTCAGAGACTATAGGTAGGTACCTATAGTCTCTGAGTAAAGCCGCAGTATAAGTATATGCATGCTAAATTACAGCTTTCTGATACCGTCAGAAAGCTGACATACCATGCCATCATGATAAAATAAAATCATGAAAATGTTGTTTTTATTTAATAGCTCTAATACCTGCATGTAATTTTTTTCTTGACTTAACTATCGTATCGTTGAATAGGTCCGACACACACTTGGCCGCTTATCGTGTAATTTATCTCTTTATTTTTTAACCTATTCTGTTTTAGTTGTCTGTGGTCCTAGTATTATAATTTATGTTTTCTGTGTAGTCTTAAGGGTCTTGGCCACCAGTAAAGGTACTTGCGATTGTCAGGACCTGACTGTGTCTATCTAAAACAAAAACTCTCAGCCCTGGGTACTCTAGTAGTACACAGTCAATAATGTCACTATGTTATATTGTTTGTGACATTGTTTTGAATTTTGCAACTGTATTGATTGCGGTTTAATTTTACGTGAAATCATGTGTGGCAAGAATACAAATGCACTAACTATTACCGCTCATATTCATCTAAACGAACTATTTAGTTTAAACCATGTTTTGTCCCTTCCCCTCTTTTCAATATTTGATATTAAAAGTACGAGACAAAACATATCTAAAATAGGTCTAGCAAAAGTTTTCATTTTTTTATGAATAAGGGAGTAGTCTTTATTCCAATGATGCAGACGGAGCATTTTGAGTCTTGCGGCTGTAAGCAGGGAAAGCTCAGGTTGCAAGACTCAAGGGCCTTTTAAGCGTGATTGCGAAAAGGCGAGAAGGTGGAAAAATAAATAGGTGGCTAGCCGCATCGCCTATTAATATGATTCACATTTTCGCGTATTCCCTCATACCGATCTGCGCATGAATAGAAGCATCTATGTTTTTTCTCAAACTAGCACGGGAAAGTTTGGCAAGAAAGCAAAAGTAAATTAGAAGGTTTATTAAAAGCCCCTTCTACACTAGGGCCCCAAGCAGCCGGACTATAGACACTCCAAGGCCGCCACTGGCTAGGCGACCGTGCGAATGACCTTGAGGTTATTAACAAAATTTTGTTTTTACGTAGCTTCAATTTTATCTTATGATTGTTTGACTCATACATTCATGTTCGTAACATCAAACCCGAAACCATTTTAAGCAAAACATAGGGTCATGAATTTATTTGTAAACTTAGTTTTTATGTCGCACTAGTTAGATAGAGTAACAGAGAAAGAGTAAAAAGATAATGAAAAAGATCGAGCATGGTATAATAAAACAAGGTATTTTCTTCCCGAGACGGAACTTGACTACGTCTTTAACACCAATTATGATTATTAATTCGAAATTGGTATATAAAGTTCAAAAATGCATTACGCTCGGGTAATTCAATTTCACACAGTGGCAACACATCAAACTGATGACGTAGTCAAGTTCCACCTACGTCATCAGCTGTCCCGGGAAGAGAATACCTTGTTTTATTATACCATGAGATCAAGAATTGTTGTTCTTGAACAAGAGAATACAGCATGCACATACACATGTAATGTACACTTGACAATATTATTCCCGTAAATCTAAAACAAGATATACGTTTAAAAACTAGTGCCCGACTACTAAGTGGCCATTTACAGCGAACTATATACAATACAATACATATATACATACTATCATGCCTTTATCCCTAATGGGGCAGACAGACCATTTTGAGTCTTGCGGCTCTAAGCAGATAGAGCCCAGGGCTGCAAGACTCAAAGGCCACTTTTAGCTTGATGTGGGTAAGAAGGTGAATGAAGGTAGGTATCAAAATAGTGTTGGGTTGCTAGCCGCATCGCCTATTAAGATGATTCGATTTTTTGCCCTTTCCCTCGATCGGATCTTTCAATCTGCCCGGGAAGAGAAGCAGCAGGTACATTCTCATTTTTTCTTTTCTCCCAGACCAGCATAGAAGATTAACTAAATATACCTATATTTTGAAATGTGCTAATTAAGACTTTTCATTTGATACCCCCTCTCGATATCGAACCCAAATTTTTTCGTTAATTAACATTTTATTTATAAATTTATTGCAAACATATTGTAGCCTATGTCCACCAAATGATAATGACGAATGGATCATTTGTCAAAATTGGATAAGCGGGTTCGGATGCTACGGTGGAACACACAGATATCCACATACATACTTACATACATAGACTGCTAAAATCACTACCCTTCACTACACTTCACTAAAATATATTTTTTTATAAATAGAAGGCAAGACAGTCTCATTATAAAATTGTACCACGAAGTAGGACAAGATAAAGGTATCTAGTCCGCAGAAGTACAACGTTATTATTCCCTCGGAACTAATACAAAAAGTGTCAATAGTATGCGACGGCGACATGTGACGTTGTGACGTCTATTCTTGTGTACAATCGCGATCAGATGCACTTTGTTTTATATGACATGAGATGAGAATGTTATTTTTATCCGTAAGTTTATATTGAACTTTGAACTAAGTGGCCGAGTGGATTAGTAATATTTGTACAGAATAAAAAAGTTTTTTTTATATAGGTAAGTAGTGTTTATTTATCTATACATATAATAAAACAGTAAAAAAAGTGTGTCTGTACATTGAATATATTTCCAAAAAAAATATTGGGGGCGATGGAGATGTAGTAACAGAGTAAGAATTTTAAAAAAATGTCTGTCTGTATGTCTGTTTGTTTGTTTGTCTGGTTGTACACGCTAATCTCCGGAAATACTGGACGGATTCGAATGAAACTTTTTTTTGTTATATAGCTATTAAGCCTGGGCAACATATAGGTTTTAAATGGTTTAGGAAAATGAAACGCCTGATGCAGAACCATAATGGCCCAGCTAAACTATAAGAGATATAAAATTGCCGTCTTAGTAAAAGTTGTTCAGCCTGATGAGCATTATCCAGAGACATTAAGTCCACGCGAACGAAGTCGCGGGCTTCGGCCAGTTTATAATAAAAACAATAATTTTATTTTAAGAAAAGCTACGCTTAGCGCTTTGTATCTAGCAGTGCTGAGAAAAAACGCCAAAAGAAACTCATTTACACGGTATTTGGTTGCCTTACGCCTACTCGCTAGAAGAGCTTTATCATATTTTTGTCAGTTTACAAATTCTAATAACATAATAAACGCAGCACACCGCTCGACACACCTGAGTCGCCTGCACCTGTGTTGCTCCTTTACTGGCAACTATTGTCGGCGCGTTTGAGGGGCCCATCTAGTGGGCGGCAAGCCATCACCTGCATACAATAGTCAGTTATCATGATTATGGCAGGTGACTTTCCTATTGCAATATCCCACCATCAGTCCATCTCAATTTCATTCCATAACCCATAGACCCATCCCTTTTTTCTTGCAATAGATCTTTCCCCTGAGATAGATGATTCTCCTGCCGAAATCTTTTCAAGGGTACACCTTACTGCCCGCCAATACCGCCAATTCATTCCTTTCCATTCATTGATCCACCTTGGTAGGTGGATCAATGAATGGAAAGGAATGAATTGGCGGGAGCGCCACATAACATCAACTTCTCCAAAGTGACATTGAAAACTCTACGTGTTGGATCTGTATCCCCACGCAAGACTCACAAAGGACCGGTGTGAAAGACCTGTGAAAGTTAGTGAACTGCCGGTATAGCGTTCACCGGGATTTCGTCTGTCGGCATTGAGTGGTAGACTCGGGTCTAAAGGAGATAACAAAATATTAATTATTTAAAGCAATTATCGTAAGCTGTCGATCCTGAATTCCGAAGACTTGTAAATAAATTACGACAGCGATTGAAAACTATAAATAATTCAAACTTAACTTTAATAGACGGCGACAGAGCGGTTTCCCAAATAATTTAATGTCGTTCTCCATTTATCATGACGCCGAGCTATCGTTAGATCCCCTTTGTCCCAGGAGTGGCGTAGGTTGTATTTATTTATAGTCTAAGGCCAACCATGTGCAATAATCAAAATTGAAAATTGAGTAGTTGTAGTCTAGTCTATGTGGTATTCTTAGTTTTAAGAATTCTTGGCACGATTATACTTTTATAATGGTATCTAAATAATATAATGGGATTGGGACAAAAAAATTTGGCATCTAAAGTATGGTATAAGTATGTATGTTGTATTTTCTCTGATAAGCAAATAATGACGAAGTTAAAGCGCATTTAAATTTCACGTGACGTCATTATCACCTACGACTTAAGCAAAGGTGACGCAAATCACTCCCACTCTGAAACTTCGAAGCGGTAAATCTCAGTGAGGTTTTTCTACTTCGCTTAACGAAAAAATATGGGTCCTTTATTTTTGGATAATCTAGTTGACGGATTGAATATAATATTTTTTTGTTACTCAGTCCATATCCCTTTTGTTACGGTGATAGAAGAGCGGTGTCTTTTGGCAGTCCTGGCACAGGCATTATTATGCTTAAAAGGAGATTCCGATCAACTGTCCAAGTTTATTATAAACCATTTTTATATAAGAATTTATTATTCTTATTCATAAACATTATCATCATCATCAGGTCTTTTTGTCTCCACTGCAGGAGCATGACCCTTTCTGTACTGCCCAATGATATATATGATTGGTATATTATATACTAGTTGAAGCCCGCGACTTCGTTCGCGTGGACTTTATGTCTCTGGAAAATGCTCATTAGGCTAAACAACTTTTACTATGGCGGCATTTTTATATCTCTTATAGTTTAGCTGGACCATTATGGTTCTGCATGAGGCGTTCCATTTTCCAAAATCATTTATACCCTATATGTTGCCCAGGCTTAATAGCTATATAACAAAAAAAGTTTCATTCGAATCCGTCCAGTATTTCCGGAGATTAGCGTGTACAAACAGACAAACAGACAAACAGACAAACAGACAAACAGACAAACAGACAAACAGACAAACAGACAAACAGACAAACAGACAAACAGACAAACAGACAAACAGACATACAGACAAACAGACAGACATTTTTTTTAAAATTCTTACTCTATTACTACGTCTCCATCGCCCCCAATATTTTTTTTGGAAATATATTTAATGTACGAACACACTTTTTTTACTGTTTTATTATATGTATAGATATCATGATATATATAATATATCATTGGTACTGCCAGAGCCATACTGATTCGATCACGTAGAGAAACCCCAAGCATAGCCCTGCAATATACCTACGTAGAAGTTATGAAGTAACTTCTCATTTTCTATTTACTTTTTTCCCCTAAAGTCTGCCAATTAAGTTTCATTTATTGATAAATACGTAGCCAAACAAACTTGGTGCGTTCGGAAGTTCAAACGAATAGGCACTGACGAGAATATTAAAACTCCAACAATTAAGAAGTTACAGACTTGTGAATACTTTATATCGACTTGGGATCTTTCGAATTTGCTTTCAATGATGACTTTTTTACTCTCGCTGCTTTCTTTTCAAAATATTCCAACGTTTGTACATTTAAAACGTTTTACTTTGAACTAAGTAATAAATTATTTACAAGAATGTTTTGATTAAACGCAAGAGTCTAAAGTAAAATTATTTTGTAAATAGGTAATATATGCCTGCCTATAAGTACATCGCTTTATTTATGAATAACCTGTAAGTATATTAAAGGTGTAATAGCAGGTTAAATAAAAACTAACTAATAATTTTCTTGATTATTAATAATGTAGGTAGACAACGTGGAAGGGACATAACCGTAATCAATCGCACCACGAGATATCATCATCATCATCATTTCAGCCGCATAACGTCCACTGCTGGACATAGCCCTCTCCCAAAGATTTCCAAAAGATACCACGAGATATACTAGATCACTATAGTATAATGATACTTAATATAATAAAATAACAGTCAAAAAACAAAAATCTTCACACTTTCGTATGAAAATTTTGAAATTTGTTTTTATTATGTCACTGTTATTTTAAATTCATTATAATTATGATCTAGTATAACCCGTGGTTTGATTGATTACGTGTATGTCCGTCTCTTCCACGTTGTACATGTACTGTCAACTTGTTATGGGAGCGGGGAATTCTAACACAAGTATTCTATACTTTACGTAATTCCTCGATCGTTATACAGCATGTATTAATTCCGTTCTTTAATGATTTTGATTTTATTTTGGTTGCGTTTTGTTTCGCGGTAAAAAAATAACACTGCCTGACGGTAGTTAAAGGCCTTTTGTTCTGTCATTCATTATGGATAACATATTTTTAAATACTTAAATAAACTGCACAGTATTTTCTCTGTGGCTGTACCGTGGCGGTGGAATGACATGCTGCAAATAATTGAAATCCCTGTGGAGCGTTAGAGCCAAGACGATGCGGACTGCAATAGACCGCACAGTCGTTACGTGCCGTGGCGTTTTCTCTCTAGTTTTCTTTCAGTGCAGTTAAATAAAAAAAAAAAGGTTTTATGCGGGTGATAACTGGGTAAAAATATTATTCTGCTTAGTTCGTCAGTTCATCAATAATGGATATTTACATTTCGATTTTTTAAAATTTTAGCTATTAATTTAATTATTTTATTTTATTCAGTTAAAATTATTGAAATTTAAGTTATTCTTAATGTTTTTTTAAATAAGATACATTTATTAAGAAACTAGCTGTACCCGCGGGCTTCGCTCCCCGAGGGAATTTCGGGATAAAGAATACCCTATGTCCTTCCCCGGGTCTCTAACTAATGCATACACTATTTCGTCCAATTCGGTTTAGTAGTTTAGGCGTGAAGAGGTAACAAACAAACAGATACACAAACTCACTTCCGCATTTTTAATATTAGTAGGATAGGATAGTAGGATAACATTCTATTACAAATAAAATAAAATTAAACTAATTTATTTGAATAAATGTATTTAAGGTACATCTAATTAGTAAATCATTTGAACGTTTTGAGCCGGGTACGATAAGATTAATATATTTGACGAAGCGTGTTACGGATTACTAACTGTGAATATTTTGACGAAGCATGTTGCGAATACTAGCAATTTGTTCCTATGTTATTATTGTTTTGGTATAATAAATTTATCAAAAGTAAAAAAATACAAGATACAGAGCGTTTAAGTTCCCGCTTCGGAACTTAAGTTTTTGTTAGTCAGAGAAAAGAAAACATACGTACTTATACAATTTTTTAAATCCATATCATCATATGGAATCAAAAAATTGGCCACTAAAATTTTCTGCTATAAGAATATTATAGAAGTTCTTTTTGGATTTTTTGACTGACTGTGATCTAGTTGGCAGAATCGTTGGAAGACTTAAGTACTATGCTCGGAGACCTAAATCGAGTTTCCCAACAAGTGGGCCTTAAAATGAACATGGACAAAACCAAAGTAATGTCGAATGTCCATGTTGCGCCCCTACCTGTTTGTGTTGGGAGCTCCACCCTCGAAGTTGTAGACCAGTATATCTACCTGGGTCAATTGATCCAGGCAGGAAGTTCCAGCTTCGAGGAAGAGGTCTTTCGACGAATCCGACTCGGCTGGGCAGCGTTCGGGAGGCTACGCAATGTCTTCTCGTCCAAAATACCTCTGTGCCTCAAGACTAAGGTTTACAACCAATGTGTGTTACCAGTGATGACTTATGGCTCCGAAACGTGGTCCCTTACTATGGGTCTCATAAGAAAGCTCAAGGTCGCTCAACGCGCTATGGAGAGGGCTATGCTCGGTGTTTCCCTACGTGATCGAATCAGAAATGAGGAAATCCGTAGGAGAACAAAAGTCACTGACATAGCCAAGCGGATTAGCTCGTTGAAGTGGCAGTGGGCGGGACACATAGCGCGACGAACCGATGGCCGATGGGGCAAAAAGGTTCTTGAATGGCGACCGCGTACTGGCAAGCGAAGCGTAGGGCACCCACCTACAAGGTGGTCAGATGACCTGACCAGGGTCGCTGGAAAGCGCTGGATGCAGGCCGCTCTTGATCGGTCATTTTGGAAATCTTTGGGGGAGGCCTATGTCCAGCAGTGGACGTTATGCGGCTGAAATGATGATGATGAATGATGTGATCTAGTATAGCCCATGGTTTGATTTATTACGGGTATGTACCTTCCACGTTGTACATGTATAAAAGGTACGTGGCTTATCACACAGCAATCTCTTTTAGATAACGTGCATATAAGGTAGTTATGCACTATGTAAGGTAGCGCTTTCATTTACTTAAGTATATAAATAGTAGTATAGCTATAATTTCATAAAAAATGCAAATATATAAAGAGACACAGTAACATTTTTACTGTGAAAAAAAATCTCTTGATCACCTTCCAAAAAATAAATTCAATAAAAAATATGTTTTCAATTAAATTAAACCTAAAATAGAACCTACAGCATAATAAAATATTTTACAAAGCAATATTTATTTAACGAATATTATTCCGAATAATTACATCAGGATATGAAACATTAATATCAAATGCTTTTAACAGAAGCAAAAACAAAACGTCAGTCCGAATTGCTGACTTTGATCTGAGGAAAAAAATACGACCGAGAACATCTTTTATGAAGATTTACTCATTAACATCCACATAAACTGCGCAGTAAAAAATTATACACTGACCCAAAATAACAGTTTTAGCAGCTGATTCTCGCAAAATGTTTAGTCTGGTCTGGGTAAGTCATGAAGATGGAAATTTTGTGATAGTTCGTTCGTCGTATATGGATAGGTTCGTAGAGCTAGTCCCTAGTCTTGCTAAGATTGTTCTGCATATTGGCAATGAGCATTTGGAATAATCCGTACTGATGGAATATTCGTACTGCATTACAACGAATCAAACTTCTTTCTTTATTCTTGGATACTTTCCATATTTCATAATTGTCAGTTCTATTTTATAATAATTGCTGACGTAAGCAACAAACTGCACTGCAGCATTTAGCAATTGATGTCAACGTAAGTTCCAATACGTACTTAAGGTTTAGTTATCTATCTACGTATAGAGGTGAGAATATTGTCTATATATATTTTTATATATTATTCCCGGAATGTTGTTCATTATCAAGGACTATTAAAGTTATCAGATTTCCCGTAGCGTTTCTTCATTTTAGTACAAGTACATATAGGTTGTAGACCTAGATACCACCGGTAAATAGAAGTTATAAGTTAAGGCGCGCACCCATTTTTGATTTCCGGACACGACGACTCAAATTGTATTTAATATGCGAAACCTGTCTCTCCCGTTACGTGCAATGAAGGACTCTTTGTCGTGTCACTTTTGTTTTAAATGCTCGTACGTTTCCCTTTTCGAACCCTTTAATACCTTATTTAATAGCACATGTGAGAGTCTTTGCATATCTTAAAACCGAATAAATGTTCACCGCGCACCTTGAAACACCCATGGCTCGTTAGTTTAATTAATAAAAAATTCAATCCAATCGTACCTGTTCACAAAAATTTACGAAAATCGGTCAAAAAATTCGACATATAAGTAGAGGAGTCTGACATCCGGAAGGACATACAAAAGAATTTTTGCCTAAGCTGAAACTGACACGCTTCACGTTCATACATACCTACATACTATCACGTCTTTATGTTTATGCCTAATGGGGCAGACGGAGCATTTTGTATCTTGCGGCTCTAAGCAGATAGAGCTTAGGGCTGCAAGACTCAAAAGCCACTTTTAGCGTGAGGGTGGGCGGGAAGACGGGAAAGCAATCTATATATAGTGATGGCTTGCTAACCGCATCGCCTTTGTCTTACGCAGTAAGTCTATGGCATTGACATTTTGCTTCGCGCTCACTCGGTCAACAATGGAATTTTCCAACTTTGTCGCAATCCAAAAGCTGTCTTTAGTGACACGGGCTTCTATGTAAGTCGAAAATGAGAATGAAATTAACAGTAAGTGGTGGTAAAAATTGTATTATATATTTAAAAATGGTGGTAATTTTATTAGATCTTACCTTCAAATCCTTAGATCGTCGATTCAATTATTTGAGTGCATATTTGTTGATCTCTACCAAATAAACGCGGCCGGCTCCCGGTGATATAAGTACGTGGTGTTACAAAGCCTACGCTTTCATATCTCTATTCAGATCGAGAGTGATTCATGCTCTGAAAAGGAGCCCTACATCTTGTACAATAACCGTTTATGAAGTATTATTACATTCACGGCAAATACAATGGCACTCCCTCACCACCTCAGGTCCTGCCCGATGCTATCACACATTTGTTTCCCGACTCCAGTGTATTTTGGCACGAGGGACAGATTGAGCGGACTGATAAATGTTTTCAAAAAAGGATTTCTCATAATGATATGAACATTGTCACAACATAAATCGTGTTAGTTGTATTTTTGAACGAGAGAGCGAAATCGAGTCTACTGGAACAATCCGGCGTTTAGACAATATGTATGTTTGTTCGATGATAACTCGAGTAATTTTTAACTTTGATTGGAGCTTAATGAAATTAGGTAGGCGTGTAGAAGTAGCCAATAGAATTTTTAAAATCATATATAGATCTTCTTTTTGTGTCAGTGGTACTATTATATTTTGTCACTCCAGTATCGGGCCACATCGATAGCTTTGTTATTTGCGGCCATCAAGTCTTCCCAAGTGCAGGTGTTTGGACACCTGGGACACGCAAGAACGTGCTCCATAGTTTGTGGAGTTAAATCACGCTGGTGTTACTGGTTAATATAGATAAACATCCAAGACCTACGACAATTTAAAAGTTTTATAACATATTAATCCTAAACAAATGATTACTGAGAAAGGTCATAAGAAAGGTCTGGCATTTCTGGGCTTTTGGAACATTATGCCAAGTTGGTAAATTAGATCTGGATCAAAGAATACGTGCACTTGTAGAACTCACACACAAATTAGTGTAAATATTATTTCAATTCCTCTGGCTGCTCGGGCGAAGTATGACTCTAGTATTGCAGAAAGGGTCGTGCTTCTGCAGTGGAGACAAAAAGACCTGATGATGATGATTATTATTATTTCAATTAACGCTTTCTCCTTCAACTTGTGCCAACAAAAGGTCGTTGCTTCGACCCATTAACTATTCTATAGCTTTCTTGCGCTGAATGTCTTCGATCTTATCAGGTGGGTCGAGAGGACGTGCGTAGATTTCTGTATTGATTACTCCAATGTGTTTCTACGCCTACGTACTTCTTACTGTAATTACATTTTGTTTTTTTGTCATTCATCAACAAATGTATCTGGGTCTGATCATCTATCCATAGCAGCCGTTAGATAATTCTTTTCAGGACTCCTTCGTATCTCTTAATTTATTATCCATAGTTTCGCCATGTCTGTCTGTCTGTCCGTCCGCGGTTTTACTCAGCGGCTATAAGTACTAGAGAGTTGTAATTTGTTACGGGTATGTATATTAATCATGGCAAAAAAGTGATAAAGTAAAATCTTGAAAAAAAAAATTATGGTAGGTCTCATACAAGTAAAGTGGGAGTCAATTTTTTCCCGATTAACCCATCGGGTGGGTATTTTTTTTTGAAATATATGGGTATTTTTATAATAATTTGGATATTTATCTTTTGAAAATATTGTGAACTTGTAAACATCATTTTTTGATTTGCGAATTTTTGATAGAGTCAAGGTCCCAAGGAGTCCTTCTATCTGCTAAAAGGTTATCTATGGACACGTGAAAAAAATCACAGTTGTAGTATATACAACGAAATTTAACCGGTAAAGACCCGCACGACATTAATAAATGTCCACGTTCATTGTCTTAATATTGTGTCTGGTATTGGCGGTAAAGGAAAACTATCAGAGCTAAGTAGCGTTTACAAATTAATAAAAAGTTATCAATCTTGAAAACTTATAAAATGTACTCGGAAAAGGAAAATTTCATACAAATTCAACAGAAAATTAGTTTCTAAACGTTTTTAGTGGCGTGAATTCAAAGTCGGCAGCGTAAACACTTGAAGTCAGGGCTTTTTAATTTGCCTGGCCAATAAACTTGTTCATATGAAAAAGTATATCTTATGTATTACGGAAAATGTTGGATATAAATGCGATGCAGTTATTTCCATAAATATTATTCGGGAGACAAACCGCTGACGTAAATACATGCGCCACTGAAGCCGTCTTTATGGCACCCAGGGTTGGCAGGCTGAAGTTTCGTCGCAACATTTTTGTGAAATATTCACTATACCTATTTTAAAATTCTTTGAATATCTGCAACAGAAGTGATGCCTGCTATAAAAAATATGTGAATGTTATTTTTAATGAACCTCATGTTTTATTTGAATGTTCAGTTTGTTTAAAGAAAAATAAAAAAGTAGAAAAGCGGTGGCCAAGCTATAAACACACTGGATGTTTTTCTATACAATGTTGAAGGGACATACCCGTAATAAATCGGACCACGAGCTTTATTAGATCATTTTAGTGTAATGATAATAAAATAACAGTGCAAACAGAAAAAAAGAACTTGACATTCCCGCCCGGGCGGCTGCACTTTCGTATGAATTTTTTTATTTGTCATTGTTATTTTGATTTCATTAGGACTATATTTTCATATTTCATTAGAACCTTAACGTTGTATGTGTATTTGTTTATAAAATATAGTTAGTTATTGGCTCTATCCCCCGACTTCTGGTTTGCGACAGGTCATAAAAAATCATGCTAAATCTCTTGAATAAATAAAAATCCTAAATATCGTGGAACACTCGGTTGGAACGAAGTTACAAAAATTGAAGTCCCTATCAAGAACCCCCGAAAATCGCAACCTCTAAAAAAGTTCCCGACAGAAAAAAGTGATCGACAGATCTTACACACTTTTGCGCCAACATCGTACCTTTCGAGAAGAAGCTTCTTTCCAAAAGGAAAAATCAAAAATGATTGTAGGTGTCAATGTTTCTGAGGCAACCCTGTCAATGTTTATGAGGCAGTAGGCGTGATATAATTCTTCAGATTTCCACAATCCCGACATTATTATGTTGCGTCTCGCCGGTGCATTTATCTTTCACGGCTATTCTTATATTAACATTTTTAGACATCACTGACTCATAATGAGTTTCAGAGGTTTTCTCCTAGACAGATTGAAAGTTGATATTTTATGACCGAGCAGATGAAGCGTCTACGTTTTAGCTTCGGCAAAAATTTACAGCTGACAGGGCCATTCGTTTATGATATACTAGAACATGTATTAATGTAAATAATATTAGATTGTTACATATTAACAAACCCCATCTTTCAAGCTTTGCCCCCAACAACTTTTGAACGGCTTTACAGATTTTCATCACACATAGATTAGAACACCGCAAGGATACTTGTTTTCACGTAAAAAACACATCGAAATCGGTCCATACGTTTAAGAGCTGCGATGTCAAACTAATGAAACTTCTCTTTTCGTGTTGGGGGTTAAATATAGAAATTAATTTCCTTGAATAAAAGCCGAAGAAAAACTTCGAATAAAATATTTGTGTTTAGATCAAAGAAATGTTTCTATCGCTCCTAATAAAATCTTTCCAGATTTATTTTAAGGGTCTTTTTTGCAAAAGGCGAGGATTTTCATAGAGCTAATTTTGTGAGACGTCCCTTCAAAGGTCCAAAGTAAACATCGCATAAGGCTTACTTTTCACCAAAATATTACAGAAATGGCTTTGTGTATATATACACACACTCTAAAACATAACACAAATAAATAGGTGTTTTGCTTTTCTGTTGACGGGCCCCATGGAATTTTCCCGCCAGTCTGAAAGGAGAAGGGGTCGAGGGGTTTAAACCCTCAAGTGAGTTCCACTTTGTGAGTTAGAATGTGTTCATTATGTTGCGAGGCACTTATTTGGGTTGAATAAAGACGCATAAAGGCCCATCTACACATTGCAAGTTTATTGCCAGTTGCAACAATAGATAACTTGCATGTTCGAAGCAAAACGTCAATCATTTGTAGCTTCAACCAAATGGTAGGTACAGGCACAGGATAAGTACTTGTACTCACATACAGCACCTACTTTCCGACGCGCCCAAACGGTAGCCAGCTTCAAATCCCAAGTAAAATCTTATTTTCTATCCATATGAAAGGTAAATAAATATTCTTTCCTGTTTCCACTTAGTTTATTCATCTTGTACTGTTATATCATTTTTTTTGTTGTTCTGTGTAAGTTGTATGTATTTAAGTAATGTAATATGTATATGTACGTTTATTATAATTATTGTATATAAGTAAGTTTATTATATTGACCCCCGCACTACCTAATTTCCCATCACTGTTTTTTTTTCTATATAGGTTGCCTGGAAGAAATTGCTTAGCGATAAGGCCGCCTTTTGCGCATTTCCTAGTTTTTAAGATAATTATATATCTACTGTATTTTATTATGTGCAATAAAGGGTATTGTATTGTATTGTATACAGAAGTCCTTACTCTTAGTAATTTAAAGCTCGCGTCAGAACTCAGCACCTTTTCGTTTAGATACCTAGAAGTGCAATGCAAGCCAATTTCATTCTTACCACTTTAGACATACGATTCATGTCACTGAATTTACCACTCTGAAGTGGTCAATAATGTAGGTATATTTTTGATACCTAAACGGGGAGTGACACATGCCTGGTACAGGCCAGAAACTACACTGAGCACGGCTTTCTTATGGGGGTAGCAGGTGTGCTAGTCAATAATTTTGGAAATTATTGAGAAGCCTATGTCCAGCAGTGGAATTATAGTGATTGAAATGATAATGATAAAGCGCCCATGTACTTTTAAGTCTATTGCTGACCTCTGTCTCTAATCTCAGTGAATTTCCAGATGCATCCTTAACTGTAATGCTGTGAAGCCTGGGGTCCGCTTTTCACTTCGGATGGTTTTGAACATCCTTGGCAATGATCTACCAAGGATGCACAAGACAGTGTGAAGTGGAGAAGTAATAAACGCCAAAGTGCGGACACCAGACTTCACAGCATTACAGCTAAGGATGCAACTGGCAATAAAATTCCACTGTAGAACTGACGCTGTCAAAATATCGCTGAGGGATCTACATTTGAAAACGTATGGTATACAATTAAGAAGTCACAGTTGAAGGCAAGTTAAACACAACAAATTATGTTTCCGATGCAATCCAGTATTCCTACAATTCAAATGAGGTCTTTAGAATAGCGTGCAACAAAAGTAGCATGGTTCTTTACACCCATTGTAGTGAATCGAAGCGAAGACGCAACTAAATGAACTATTTAGCTATTGGAAATGCCACAGCATTGGAGGGATTTAGTGGAGCAAAATGTTTCGACAATTTTCTTGGGGTATTAACATATTTTTATTTTTCAAATGTTAAATTGCACTGACATTAAATTTATAAAGTAATTTTACGAATTTTAAAATTAGAATTAAGGTAGGTATATTTTACTATCTTCTCACTCCCTTTTTTATTTAGCCGTTTATGTCCAATAGTTGGGCAAAGACCTCTTGTTGTTTCCTACTATTCAAATTTTTTGCTTCTTCTTTCCAATCCTTGTCAAACGCAAACAGATCGTTGCTCCATCACTTATCGATCATTTTTTTTTTTAACTAAAAGAAGGTTACAGGCGTACTCTCTTGATAACCAGTGGTTATTTTTGTTTTTTTATTCATCCCAATGAGTCCCTCTCCCAAGTTTACCTTATTAATATGCAGCGTGTACACCAAGGTAACTTTGTGCACTCCTAGGGAATAACAATTGTGTAACCTCCTTTATTGAGATGCTGACGGTTCATTTGGAGAATCTAGTTGTGTGTTTTCAACTGCAAATGTAGCTGTAAAGATTAAGGTTTGAGATATTATGTTGAAGATAGCATGTACAAGTTAATGGACAAGGGCAGTTTATTTACAAATGTTCACACATCCAAACAAAAATAGAATTTTCGAATAACTCAAAGCCACCAAGGCTTTGAGTTATTGGGGTACAAACATAAAATATAATTGAAGTTATAAACTCCTCCTTTTGGAAGTCGGTTAATTAAGTAAGTACACACACTTAGCCATTCATGATTTCTGTAAAATTTTGGTGAAAACTAAGCCTCCTGCGATGTTTACTTTGGACCTTTGAAGGGACGTCTCACAAAATTAGCTTCATGAAAATCCTCGTTTTTTTTCAAAGAAGTCCCTTTAAAGAAATCTGGAAAGATTTTATTATGAGCTATAAAAAAAAAATGATCTAACCTTTCAGCTTTATTTGAAGTTTTTAATGAATAGGCTTTTCTACAAGGATTTGAAATTAATTTAAAGTAACTTAAATTAATTTCTATTTTTACTTACTGACACAAAAACAAGGTGTTATAAATTTGACGTCATTGTCAGTGTTTGTCTATCAGTAGCATGTACCGCTTTCGATACGTTTTTTGAAATCAAGTTTCATTGCGGTGGTTCTTAGCTATGTTTGATGAAAATCGGTTCAACCATTCAAAAGTTATTGGGAGCTTGAAAGATGGGGTTTATTATTTACCTAGTGAAATGCGTATCTTACATCCGAGTACATTATAATTTAATCTATGACATTCTCTCAATATACGTTCATAGTTCGTTAAATGTGGTTGTTTCATTAGCCACCTTATACCTCGCTTCTCTTCACTAGCAATTAAACTCGTCAGTGTGTAGTGAAAGTCTTTTTGTTAAAATTTTTGGAATGTTTATTTAGGAGCAGCACACAAAAGGTTATGGACAAGACTTGAACTCTTTTCATGAAAAGAAGAATGAAAGAAAACATTGGAATAGGTTTTAAACATTTTCTCCTTTGTTATTAGAAGGGACGGGCGGCAGTGGGATAACAGTTTGGTATTATTATATTTACCTATGCAAATCAGGAGAGATTTTCCGCACCAACACTTCGCCGTATTATTGTTAGAAAATGTTAGGGAATTATGTCAAAGGGGCATCTTAATCGCACCATACACAGTGTGACTTTTATAAAGCATTATCTAAATGTTTATTATAAGTTTCTAAAATTACATAGGTAAACTCTTAAATACTACTGAAATACATTCCGTAAAAAAATACAAAAAAAATTCGCCATCCCATTCAAATAAATTTCAGGTTTTATATGAATATTGGATAAACTTTGTACTTTACTATTTTTTTTACAAAAAGTAGTTTAGTAGGTATTATTGACTGAACTTGATCTATAAATTCGACTAATGGTTAAGAAGCCACCATGTATTGAAAAATATACGAAGAACAAATTATTTGCTCAACGAATTTATCATAGCTATTCAGAGACGAGACGCAGGCAGCGTTTTCGGAACTATGCCACACGGACAAAATCTTTTAGATTTTTAAATTAATAACCTAGACTAGTTTTTATTTTAAAGTTTAGTTTATAGTTAAATTTTAACTTTTTTTGAGAACATATTTAGTTTTCTGTATGTAATCAACAACTTTTCGAAATGCCAAGATTTTTCTTTTCTTCTAGATCGCTTCCATAGCGATATCTTATACCTTTAAACGAGCAATTCTTGTATGTATGTATATATATATATATATATATATATATATATTTATTTATAAATTTCTGTGATCTCGTAAACGGCTCTAACGATTTCGCTGAAAATTTGTAAATGTGGGTTTTAGGGGGTAAACAATCGATCTAGATTAGTTTTATGTTTGGGAAAACGAGTGTTTTCGAGTTTTCATGCGTTTTCTTTCCACGCAGAATATGGTCGCTAATTTCGTCGCGCCGCGACCGCCTTGAATTAGCTCAGTGGTTAAGGATAGCGACCGCTAGAAAGAGTGTTACGGGTTCGAATCCCACTCGGTGACTTACTTTTGTTTTTTTTATGTTTAAGTTTATATATTTTTTTTTATTTTGCATTGTTTTTAGACAAGTTTAAAAAAAATAGTTAATGTTTGAGATGTAACCGAGCAAAGCTCGGTCGCCCAGGTACTATTAACTAAAGTACCTACTTATTCAACAAAACGATGCACCTTTTTTCATTTGTAGCGTGGTAAACTAATTAACACAATAAATCACACTAAAATAAACCAAAAACTATTCAACTGTAAAGCAAAATACCTAATTTTCGTTTGTACAACAATGCTCACTTAAAACTTAATTTAAACACATCAGTCCAATTAGCCACACTTTATGTGTTCTATAGTAGAACGATCTCTAGTTTTGTTCTCCTGAATTTTCCTAATGAGAAATAATATGCCGCGTTAAGTAGAACTTACTGCTTAATTAGGCTGATGGCACACTAAACATCGCATACTAAATCACTTAGTTCACACTTTAATTACCAAGAAAAATGGAAACAAGGTAACTTGTTTTGTTTAAAGCGACGCACAATTTTTCTTGTTTTTAAACTTACATTATAAGACATACTTGCATCTTATGAGAAAAATTAAATGAACGTACAAACTTACGTGTAAATAGTAAGAAAGAAGAGAGATTTTAAAACTTTTGTTTCTTGATGTTTTTGACAGCTGCTGAAAACAAGCTGTCAAATATTTTGTTTCTTTGATTTTTTTTACAATTGCTGAAAACAAGCCGCCCCCGCTAATGACTAGGTATAGCTATAGTCTCCCATATATCTAGTCTAAACATTGTCTAATCACAACTGTCCATTTTTAGGGTTCCGTACCCAAAGGGTAAAAAAGGGACCCTAAACTAAGACTTCGCTGTCTGTCCGTCTGTCTGTCATCAGGCTGTATCTCAAGAACCGCGATAGCCAGACAGTTGAAAATTTCACAAATTATGTATTTCTGTTGCCACTATTACAACTAATACTAAAAACAAAATAAAAGAAATATTTAAGAGGGGCTCCCATACAACAAACGAGATTTTTTTGCCCTTTTTTGCTCGATATCAATAATGGCAACAAATAGGGACTTTAAATATTCACAAAATACTCAGTTACATTTTTATTTTATTAATAAATAAACAAATTAAAATAACATAAATATTTAAGGGGGGCTGCCATACAAAAAACTTGATTTTTATAGATAATGGTACGGAACCATTCTTGCGCGAGTCCGACTCGCACTTGGCTGGTTATTATTTTTGGTTTTATGTTTTGGCTTCATTGGTATTTAATTTGTTTTGAATTAGAAAGTAAATAATAAGATATGTAGAGAAAAATCCGAACGGTAGTTTAGTAAAGCCGTGTCTTTCTTTTATCAGACAAATGAACAAAATATTGTGGGTTTCATAGATCGCCAATGAAGTTAAAGTGTGGCTGCTATGATTGACACCTCCTTAATTTTACGTAAAAATCAGAAAAGGCAAAATTTTCGCACCAAATTTAATAAACAAAACAACAAGTTTATAATTAAATATTTAACAAAAAAAACCGACTTTAATTTTTTTCAAGAGTTTCTTCCGTATCTCCAAAGTTCTTCATCGTGTCTTCACCAAATTAACATGGGACCAATTTGGGAGTAAGGGCTTTCAAATAAAAAATCAGAATCATCAAAATCGGTTCACGATTACCGAAGATATCGCGTCACATACATACAAAAAAAATACAATCGAATTGTTAACCTCCTCCTTTTTTAAAGTCGGTTAAAATGATGGAAAATTGTTTTGAAATACAAATAATACGCCAATGCAGCCAAATTCGATTATTGAATGCATTCCATTCTATCATCAAATAATGGCTGCATGGTGTTTCGGATTCCATCGGTGAAACATTTCAAACGAAGTTTTGGTAAGTGTCGAAAGCGTCGAACTAATACCAGCCGTTCTTAAGACTGTAAACTTAAAGATAAAGCTTGTTGTGACAAATCTCTCAAACAAGGTGAAGATCGCGTTGCTGCCACTCGATTTTAATATTCAAATGTGAACCTGAATAAACAATGAAACCTGTATTAATTATTTGTTTTGACTGGCGTTGAATAAATTATTTAAATTGTACATAAACTGAGATGAGATATAAACAGGGATACGGTTGTCGATTAGAAATAAATTATGCTGTTCTAAAGGTGAAACAGTTCATATAAATTCATGAGAGCCCGATGGTGATTTGATTCGACACGCATGCTCCATACTTGACAAAACTGTCTCACTAACATATACTTGAGGTTCTGTGAGCTGTAGACTTCGCGACCCCCACCTGTTGAAGTTTATTCGTAACAAAAAAGTACAATGACATTTTTGAAAAATATTTGAAATGGCTGAAATATGATTTTTTTAAGTTTTGAGACCCCATATTTAGCCATTTTGAAAACTTTCGAAAAACTGAATCGACAACAAAGATCTATATTATTTTCGAACTTTCTCAGAAAATTTCTCAACAATCGGTTAAGAAATGCGACCTGTAGGCGAACACAGCCAGACAGACTGGGAAACATTTTATTTGACTGTCTCATTCTTTTATGTATTGCATTTTTTTCCATTACTGATTTGCGGGAATAGTGAGCAGAGAAATTTTATCAAACTCGATTGAATGGTTTGGGGGTGAAGTCGATTTTTAGTTTGAAAAAATTTTTTATTGGTAGACGCCTTCAGTCCAGCCATGGACTGACATTTCAAAAATGTAGTAAAATTTCATCCTTACCTATGTCTAAATATATAAAACATATTTGTTTACTGGAATGTGAGTTCCATTAACACACCAAGCTTACAGTTTGGTCGTGTAGGCTGTTTATATAAAAGTTAACCGACCCTTTCTAATGTAGTTTGGGGTTATTCAAAGCTAAGAAGAACATTGCTGTTCATATTTCTACTCGAATTGTTGTGCTTTTAAGTTTAAATGGGTTAAGGTGAAGGTAAATGGAGGAAGAGGTAAATTACTACTGAGAAAGGTTATTTTATATTTTCCATTATTTTTTATTTATTTTTTTATAAATCACGTACAGATTGACAGTTATTCACCAAAGCATCTGCACTGTAATCAAGAAATAGGTACAATATGAATAGTCAATATGATAAAATAATATAAAATAAAGAATTCAAATAAACAATGTCATTGAGTACTATACTAACAACAAGTCAAATTATATAATTAATACTAAAAGGTAGATACTAAAAGGTAGACTTCAAGTTCATTTCGTGTTCTTACTAGTCTCAACATATCCTATTTTTGCAAGCATTCGCGCTAATTTTGTCCCGACGAGTAGATCTTATGACTAATCCTTAAAAAAATATTTACTGAACTAAATATAAAAACTAATTTAAAAATCTAAATTACAATCTAAATTGAAAAACTAAATTAAAAATCTAAATGTTGATCATGTGGCATGGTGGCAAGAACACTGGCTGCATTCCCGCGCTGAATAGCTACTGCAATCCTCTGCGCGAGATATGAGCCAGCCCTCTTGTCACCAGCGGCGTCGACAAGCCGAGGGGTTTTTTTTTAAATAATTTTTTTAGTACTTGGACCCCACGGACCAAGAGTTTCGACGCCAAGCGGAACAAAAATATATTCATTAGATAAAGAGGAATATTTTCGCCGCTTGGCGTCTTCCGCTGCTTCAGCCGCGGCTCCAGCCCTTGACACGTCGCCCCGAGGCGAGAAGGGGCAACCGTATCGACGCATGTCGCGTCCCACACGAGTGCCCTCCCCCGCTCCCAAGGGACAAGGGTTAGTTATAATTAATTGAATTAAGATATGTCAATAAATTTTGCATAAACACATTTACGGAGTCACTAAATACATCCAGTTCAAAGTGTCTAACGAGCATGTCCCCAAGTAGTTGCAGGGCTCTCGTTGTAGGTCGTCGTAATATCAATTTCAGCCGGTATCTGGCTTTCCTTTGCATATTACTTTTTAAATGAAAACAATAAAACAATTTTAGTATATTTATTTCTTCATACAAACCAATTAAGCAAAAAGTTGATGTGATATATTTACATTCTTATTCATAATACACATAATTAATAATGCTTCAACATAACACTTTTAGCTATTTCTAACCTCAAGAGCATTATTTTTGATCTTATTATCCAAAACTTATTTTTATTGTATCTTTTATTTTATCGACTATCCGCCCACATGCGTTAACCTTTTTTATTCTAGTTTATGTCAATTTCCGAAAATAGTAACAGGCATGCCCTCGGGAATATAGTCTGCGACGTGCGACCACGAAATTGCCGTCAAATATTCCCTTATACGTCTCCACACTTCGCCATATTTCCACCCCTTCCATTTACTCCCTAATTTTAGCTCTCGCGAATTTTAGTCTCGAGGGAATATGATTTAATTTTTCGCACAGTAAATTGAATGGATATTTGAGATTCTCAAGACGATCGTAATTTATTTTTAGTTTTTTAATTTTTAGACAAAATTCCTTAAAAGAACCTTTGGGCTTAGCTCAATTATC
Organism: Acrobasis consociella; assembly: GCA_963555685.1. Taxonomy (NCBI): domain Eukaryota; kingdom Metazoa; phylum Arthropoda; class Insecta; order Lepidoptera; family Pyralidae; genus Acrobasis; species Acrobasis consociella. Next base: position 11,639,457 of record OY743122.1, read on the forward strand.
AATGTGAATTATATTATAATATTTATTTATTTCATTACACGTAATTTCATTGCCATTTAGAAACAAAGAAACATGCATAGACTTTACATCTTCTGCGATCAACAAACCAGTGTCGTAATAGACGTAGGTAAAAAACGACGGGTTGCACTCTGGGAGTGCCGGCAGAAGTGAAAACTTGAATATTAACGTTGTGCATTTTTGATATTTTGGAATGGTTAGGGAATAATTTTGCACGAATTGCTTTAATTATCAGTATAAAATATTTCAAATCTTTTCTGAACCACAGTCTGTCACAAATGTCACAAGCATGACCAAATTCATTTTCAACAAAATCATTTTCAAATACACAGCAGTATGGCCGCTACACAGACGGTCGAGCCATCAGCTGTCACCATTCATGGATGTGCGTAGCACGCTGTAACATAAACACACACGAACATTCGCGCAAGCGCCCTGCGCCGTATTACGAATTTTCGATCAGGCCACGTGTCCTGACGCGAGTTTAATATTTTTTACCCATTCCAAAAAAAGTGCACAACGCCGCTAAAGAAGTTTTCACTTCAAAAATCAAAAAGAGAATAAAACGTCACCAAATAATGCTTGTCATTTATCATAATCCATTTTGAACTTCAATTTAGATTTGCATATGCCATATGCAAAAAAGTGTTTGACTGTAAGAAATTTTGACGTCATTATAGAAAGTGTTTGTTTTAACGTATAGAAAAAAAAACTAGTTTGAATTGTTGAATACTAGCGGATTATGGGCAAGTACTCCCTCTTTTGGGGAAAGCATTTAGTCATGAATTGCATTGATAATGATCTTTTCCATTAGTCTCCGCGTCTTGAATGCGCTTTTGTTTCAAACGTACTCTGAAATTGCAGTATTTGTATCATCGTTACCAAAACCACATACAGGTAGTAATTCAACTAATTGCTGTTGGATAGTTGGCAACTACACACAACTTATAACTAATTCTAGTTCCTGAGTGGGCTCACTCCGAACTTCAAAATAATGAACTGTATGTAGACCATGCCGCAAGCTATGAGAGGACAGCATGCTGACTTATATTATTGTTTATTTTATGAATGAGACTTGTTTTTTTCTTCTTCTAATGAGTGTGTTTTCATTCACTCGCACAAACATCTTATACCTTTAAACGAGCAATTCTTGTATATTTATATGTTTATAAATTTATTTCTATGATCTCGGAAACGGCTCCAACGATTTCGCTGAAATTTGGTATACGAGGGTTTTCGGGGGTAAACAATCGATCTAGATTAGTCTTATGTTTGGAAAAACGCGTATTTTCCGAGTTAGAAAAAAAAAATTAATGTTTAGCTTAATGTTTAGACAAGTTTAAAAAAATGTAGTTAATGTTTGAGATATAACCGAGCGGATTAGTCGCTGTTCGTGCGTGCATAGTTTTATGTAAACAACAGCGTTGGTTGCGGTTCGGGCGTTCTACAAAATGACAAAAAAAATGTGATCCTAAGATGGTAGCGGTTCGTGCGCTCAACAAAATTACATTATTGCAGTGGTTGCGTTTCGGGATCTCTTCGATAGACTATCCTCACTAAGTTTATTGAAGAGATCCCGAAACGCAACCACTGCAATAATGTAATTTTGTTGAGCGCACGAACCGCTACCATCTTAGGATCACATTTTTTTTGTCATTTTGTAGAACGCCCGAACCGCAACCAACGCTGTTGTTTACATAAAACTATGGACGCACGAACAGCGACTAATCCAACCGAGCAAAGCTCAGTCGCCCAGGTACTACACACTTATAAACATACCGTTAATGTTGATGCGTACTTATATTATATATTTTTGTCTTAACTTTATAAAATTCTTTACATATTACAGTTAATGATAGGTCAAAATATGTTACTTTTGTTACATTGATACTCTATAAAAACTATCATTATCATTACTGTTTCTGTGCTCTGTTTGTTGGTAAAGACCTACTAGGATACTAGATATATTATATCTATTCTGTTTTTTCTTTAACATAATTTTTGAATATTTTAGTTACAAAATGAGAATCTGTAACTGGCAGTCAGAATTCTTCTTCTTTTCGTGTCGTTGGCTCAAACAATGAAATTTTTCCATCCAGAAAGATGCCACTCTCAGTGGATGTTGGTGGCCCTGAAAAGGACCTTTTTTTGTGGCACGATGAGGTACTGATTGATTTTAAACCATCGTGGTGTAGGGATTGGTTCACTAGAACTCTGCGTTACCAAGTACTAGCTATTCAGGTGCGCCGGACGTCGACAAAAAAAAAGTTTTAGTTCTTTAGAACATACATAAAAAATAACCTCCTCCTTTTTTCGAAGTCAGCAATAATATCGTAGCTATTGACTTGGACTTCAGTTTCCATGTGGTTTAAACTTTACTGGCAGTATGCAATGGTAGTTCAATTAGTTGTCACTCAGAATTATGTTTCAAATTGCGGTTTTGCTTTTTGGTTGTGGCATTTGGGTTAATAGAATGCATCATATGAAGTCAAGTTTTATAGGTATGTTGACTGAAATACATATATTATTAAGTAGGTACATATATAAGTTATCTTAACGCTAACCCACCATCACGCTAAGCGTGGCCTTTGGGTCTTACGGCCCCGGGCTCTGTCTGCTCCGTCAGGGATATAGACGTGAAAATGTATCTGTATCTGTATCTCAAAACAAGACAAACAAAATGACGAATAATAAAGCGTATATTTAAATTCCACATGACGTTATGCGGCTCCCTACGATTTTACATGGCACAAGTTATATCTTCTCTGTCTTATTATAAAAACAGGACTAACTTTGTTACTAGGTTTAAACCATTATCCACCCAAATAAAGTTGACATTGACAGATGAGTATTCACTTTACTAAATGTGAACTTGATTGGGACGAATAATGGTTTAAACCTAGTAACAAAGTTGTACTAACTTTGTTACTAGGTTTAAACCATTATTCGTCCCTATTAAGTTGACATATGTTTTTGTAATAAGACGGTCTATGTTTTTTTTAAATATTTAGATGAACCAAAAACATATGTGTCCACTATTTATGGTTAATCTAACAGACGACCTAAATAATACTTTTCTGACACAAACATTATCCCTAAATCGTGCACAAAAATCTCAAATCCGCTCTCAAATTCCTGATTCCTATCGCTTCAGTTGTTTTATATTGATACTGGAGTTGGGACATTTATATCGATAGAAAACAATGCGAGTGTGGATTTGATATTTTTGTGCACTATTCCAATATCTGGCTCAAAAATAAATTATTTCGTAATTGACAGATAAGAGAATAAAACGTCAAAAAATAATGGTAAAAACTTTGTTTATAAATATCACTGTCTATGATCATATTCACTTTGAATGTGGTTTTAGAATTTTATTATCAATGCACATTGTCTCCAAGAAACTATGACGTCACGGTTTGGTGTTTCATACAAATTCCATAGAAATGGTTTGTTTTGACGGTATCTTAGAAACTAACGCATTCAATCAGCTAAAAAAGCAAGAAGCAGCTATATTCTACATTTTATTTTACATATAATATTTCACCCAGACCTCTTAGAAGATTAGTAGGTATATTTTGAATTGTTAAGTTATTATCTTAACTGATAACTGATAAGTAATAAATCAACCACAATGCTGTTGTCAAAAATGTAAAACTTTGTAATGATTTTATATTTTTTTTGCACCGACATATTTTCTTTTTTATCTAGATAAGTCACAAATAACCTCTACCCTATTTCTCTTTTTTATCCCATCCATTTTCTTGCGGGTTGCCCTTTACCGTTCACGCATTCTTTTCTTTCTCCCTAAGCCGCACAAGGAATCTTATGAATATGTAATCCATATTTCACTTACCCTTCTGACCTGTTGCTCTAAACGAAGGACTATATTATACTAAAATATATACGGCTTTCTTTCTTTAGGTAGTTCACACGATGTGAAAGTTAGGAAAAGTGCTGAAAGAGAGTTCTTTTAACTCCGAATAGTGCTTATCTCCCGCTTTTACGGTTTTTTACAATTGTTTACAATAAAGCGTTCTCTCCTAGTCAATCATAGGGATAAACAGATATGTTGTTGTTGATAAAAACAAAAAAATAATACACAATTTGCATACATACAATTTAATATATACATCCTAGAATATCTAGATATAATTTAAACCTTAGATTACAATATAACAGATACATACACATATATTGTAAATACAATATACATAGATACATTACATAACAACATCTACTATTAATATAAATAATTATTTATTTCCGAAACTGTGTGTTTTACTAAACAATCTCCGTTTAAACAATAACAATATCTATCAATTTTTTAAAGTCAGTAATATAGAATTTAATAACAATATAATATTAAATAACTAAATTAAATTCTTCTTGGCAACCAAGTATATTTACTCTTCGTCGCCTTTTATTTTACAATTTCGTAAATTCTGCTGATGTTAGAAGAAATTTTGTGATGAAACAAAATTAAACTTCTTAACGTTTTTTGAGCTTCACCTTTTGCTGGGTAATTTCCAAACTGCGCATTCTATTTCCATTAGCTAATTATTTTTATTAGGGTTCCGTAGTAAACATGGAACCTTTTAGTTTCGCCATGTTTGTCTGTCTGTCTGTCCGTCCGTCCGCGGTTTTACTTTGAGACTATAAGCACTAGGAAGCTGTAATTTGGTATGGGTATGTATTTTAACTATGCCAAAAAAGTTGTGATGCCATAAATTTTGTAGGCTAGCTCCCATACAAGTAAGTCAGTATTTTTTTTTCCTTACAAACCCGTCGTGTGGGGTATCGTTAAATAGGTCTTTCAAAAATATTGTGAGCTGAACAGTATTTTTTATTTAGGCGTCTATTCCTGAAATATTTGCAAATTTTTCATATATCATATCCTTAGAATCATATCATATCATATGTCCTTACTATCCACTAAACGGTTATATATGAATACGTGAAAAAATTCACAGCAGAATAATATAACAAAGTTTTAAGGAAAACTATCAGAGCTAACTAGGGTTTACAAATTAAAAAGTTACAGGTGGTCAACTTGTAGAATGTGCTCGGAAAAGGAAAATTTCATACGAATTGGGTAGTCAACTTAAATATATAAAAGTGTTAAAGGTGCCTTTAATCGAAAACATAGACAATTTTAAGAAACTAAATTGAATAAAAAATATCTACGTGTTATCAGGATTATTTTATTTAATTTTAAACATTACACCGGAAGTGATCCCACATCAATCGAAATTTATATTTTTCCTATGCCTGCAGTAAAAAAAACATGTCTACTGTTTAAATTATGTTGGTTGTTGTCAAGTTGTTGTGTTGGTAGATGACAGTGACAGTGACATATAATACAGTGGTATTATATGTCACTGTCACTGTGTAATTTTAGAAACGTGGAGTCACTAATTAACGGTTTTTGTATGGAAAAACAAGTCGTATAGGTGACACCGCGTTTCAAAAATGGCGCTTCAGTACAGTACTGAAAGGGGAAATTGCCAACATAATTTAAAAAAATCTTCATTGTGACATCACTTCCTCAAATATGCTTGACTTTGCTTGAAAATGATGGTCAATGGGATTTTTGCAAATATCTAAATAAGTAAGACCTTATTTTAAAATCTGATTAGAGAAAGTTTTTTCTAGAGGCTGTTCCGCGAAAAGGATTGCGAATCAGATCTTTTTAAAAATTACTTGACAACCCAATTATAGACACATAAAATTGGCCACCCTAATAATAGTGGCTCTGTGAGCTGTGGAGACATCGCGAAACCCCCCCCCCCTTCGTTTGTTGAAGTTTATCGGATAAAAAAGTTGCGTCTTAAAAAAGGGTAACAAAAAAGCTTTAGTATTCTTTTTTAATACGTCATAAATTAAAATATTTACACTATTATTAAAACATCGATCAAAGTTATAACGAACTACAAGAACTTTTATATTATGTTACTTGCTGCTACGGAACCTTTCATGGGAGAGTCGGACTCGCACTTGGCCGCTTTATTTAAGTTTTCAAGCCCCATATTTTCGCCTATTGAAAAATTTAAAAAAACAGAATCGACGAGTAAATTCTGTATATTTTTTAACCTTCTCAGAAAATTTCACAAGAATTGGTTAAATAAGCGGCCAAGTGCGAGTCGGACTCGCCCATGAAGGGTTCCGTAGTAGCGAATAACATAATATAAAAGTCTTGTAGTGTGTTTTTTTAAATTTTTATATTTGAGTTGATTGAATGAAAGGTAAATTGCCGTTTATGATGATGACGTATTAAAAAAAAACTACTTACTAGATCTCGTTCAAACCAATTTTCGCTGGTAGTTTTCATGGTAATGAACATCATATATTTTTTTTAGTTTTATCATTCTCTTATTTTAGAAGTTACGGGGGGGGGGGGGGGGGGGACACACTTTTTTCCACTTTGGAAGTGTCTCCCGCGCAAAGTATTCGGTTTAGAAAAAAATGATATTAGAAACCTCAATATCATTTTTGAAGACCTATCCATAGATACCCCACACGTATGGGTTTGATGAAAAATATTTTTTTGAGTTTCAGTTCTAAGTATGGGGAACCCCCAAAATTTATTGTTCTTTTTCTATTTTTGTGTCAAAACCTTAATGCGGTTCACAAAATACATCTACTTACCAAGTTTCAACAGTATAGGTCTTATAGTTTCTAAAAAAAGTGGCTGTGACATACGGACGGACAGACAGACAGACATGACGAATCTATAAGGGTTCCGTTTTTGCCATTTGGCTACGGAACCCTAAAAATGTGACCTGTAGGCGAGAACAGCCGGACAGCGGACAAAAGCATTTTTGGCCAATCGCGAAACCGAGAAGTTTCGCTCGCTCGGTCAGTAATATCGGATACTAGCGAAAAATGTATTTTCTTGATAGTCAGCCGTTCTCGTAATTTAGGTAATAAGATTAGTGCCTACCCTGTCCAAAATATTTGTGCACGTCACTGACGTACGGTAATTTTACGTTTAGGTAAATTATACGAAAAATGTTCTACCGAGTTCTGAAACACTATTACGTCTTTATTCCTAATTTGACAGACAAAACATTTTGGGTCCTGTGAATATGCAGGCAGAGACAGGGACGCAGGACCCAAAGGCCGCTTTTAGCGTGACGGTAGGCGAGACGATGAAAAAATTAATTAAGATGATTCTCATTTTCCCCCATTGAGCGTTTACAATTCGCTCAGGAAGAGAAGCAGCTGGTACATTTAAGTTTTGAAAAGTTGCTGTAAGTTAAAATCTTGTTCTGTAATTCATATTACTAGGTCTCAGAAAAAATCTTTAATCTGAGTACTAGGTATTGATCACCAAAAAAATATAAAACTTAAACTCTAGGACGTAAAAATATGTAGTATAATTGCCATAAGTAGCCTTTTTACCTCATATTTTGTATTTACAAAAGGAAAAATACACGCTTATCAAAATGGAAGCAATCACAATATCCTACTATTGTCGGAGTGACGCGGGAAACCTTTACCGGCCGAGGGCCGTGGGGCTAGCCCCCCTCCCCACCTGTTGCTTGTTGGCATGGCCCCAAATTTCAGAGGGTGGCAGGCTGGGGCACACTGCTGGCGACTTGATTTTCATCCGTCTATGTGACACTTATGATAAAATTAAGTTTTCAGACCCGGTTCATATATCTGTCATACTCTAAAACTACTGATTTTCATGCGGTTTTTGCTATCATGTACTTTGATCAAAACATTATGAGCTAGTAATTATAAACTTTACTGATATATGTTTAAGTTGTTAAGTTATATTTGTCTGTACAAGGCTATTGTTTGTTTCCCAAATAAATAAAATTATAAAATGGTAAAGATTTTTCCTTTTGCTATATATTATTCGTTACTCCTCCCGCGCAGATCGTAGAATCCAATCGAGGGAATGGGCAAGAATCTGAATCGTATCAATCGGTTATGCGGTTAGCAATCCATCACTATTTTGATTTCCTTTTTTCCACCTTCACGCTCACTATTACCACGTAAACGTAGCCTTTGAGTCCAACTGCCCCAGGCTCTGTCTACCGTGATATTGTGTACAAACTTGGCAATAAAAAATCGTGACAATTGATAACCTCCTCTTTTTTTTAAGTCGGTTTAACCCAATATAAAAGAGAAAAGAGGATAAGAAAGACCGAAAAAATATAACTCTTACATGTGTGTATTGGTGTGTCTAAGCTTTATACAGCGGCCACCTAAGCTCCTTAGGAAAATTTATTAGACGTATGGCAACATTAAAAGCGGGTATTGAATACACACCAAGGTATATGTAGGTATTGCGCGTAAAATTCTATGTGGAGTATATCACCGGTATAGCTTGGTACATATCATTGGTATAGCTCATTAAAATATGATTTACGTTTGTTTCTCTGATTAGCAAATAATGACAAAGATACAGTGCTTTTTTCATATGACGTCAATCGCCCCCACTCCAAAACTTCGATGCGCTGTATCTTTGTGAATTTTTACCTAGTATTTCGCATAATAGAATAATATGGGTCCATTATTTTTGGATAACCTAATAGACGGAATTAATAAAGATATATTTTTGGACCCAGTCTACATTCCTGTTGTACATAAATCGCATTTTTTCATATACATACATACATTTTCACGTCTATATCCCTGACGGGGCAGACAGCCCAGGGCCGTAAGACCCAAAGGCCAAGCTTAGCGTGATGGTGGGCGTTAAGATGGAAAAGGAATCAAATCTTTTCATCAGATCATTTATTGCTTTTTTCTTGTTCAATTATGAATACTGTTTTCCTACACAGCCGACGCAAAAAGAGTGGTGTCAAAAGTTTGACGCCAATGTCTGTCTATGTGTATGTCAGTGGCCCTGTGGCATCATAGCTCTAGAACAGATGGCCTTGTGGTTTTTAGTTATGTTTGATCAAAATCGGTTAGTGGGTAAACTCTTAAAAGTCGAAAAAGGCTTTTTTAATATGCCTGTATTTTATATATCTCTATTGTCGCAGAAACGGCAAAATAAACTGACTTTCTTAAAAAACATTTTTATCTCTGTTTATATTTAAGCGGGGTTATCAAGTTGGCTTGATTGGGGGAGACTATGACGTCTTCAGGCTCTTTAGGGGAGTTAATTTGGGAATTACTGCAGCTATATTTTTTAAGTGCTGAGTCGCTAATGAACACAAAGGAGTTTTCATATTTTTATATAGCATTATAGTATAAAGTGTAACAAAATGTAATTAAACTATTTAAAGGGTAGAGTCAGTCGGTAATACTGAAAATATTTCTTCAAGGAACGTAGGTAAGTACGACTATATCCTAATATCAATTTTTGAAACTAAAACTATGGAGCTGCGCACACTAGAACAAAAACTTAATAATATAGGCCGAGTAAGCTTATACTGACAAAGTCAGACTAAAGTTTTAAAATGCATAAGACGCACTTACACAATAGTAGACTGTATTTGTGGAGGATCTGGTGGAGGAGTCCTTTTTTACATCCAAAATGACAGTACGTTCTACCTCCATCTCTTTCCACATGTCATTAACCAAATCCTATAGCCTGTTTAACCCTTTATAGGCTAAAACATATGGCAGAGCGGTAATAGAGCCGCAATCTTCCAGATAATACGGTTATGTCCGCAGTTAGCGCGGTGATAAACATACAATAGTCTTAAGACTGTCTACTTAGTCTATGTGAGGTGAGATAAATCTTTTCTTTATGTGCACCTGTGTGCACATGTGGGCTCTTAAGGCTTATTTAGACGATGCCAGTTTCTTGCCTGTTGCATTTGTTTTGCAGCAATAAATGATTTGTATAGCTGAAGTTTTACTTTACCATGGAAGTTTTCTGTTTTTTAGGGACAAATTACACAGATTGAGCTTGCCCAAAAGTTCGAGACTTATTGTGTTATGAGATACTAAATCAACTATACTTTATTTTATAACAAATACATATACAGATATATAGATAAACATCCAAGACCTAGGACAATTTGAAAAAGGCCATTACAAATTGCCCTGACCGGGGATCGAACCCGGAACATCTATACTAGCATGGTGACCACTACGCCGCGAAAGTTGTCTATTGCTTCAATAAAATGGTATGCAACAGGCAAGAAACTTGCACCGTCTAAACGGGCCTTTATTCTATGAAAACTATATAGTTACGTGTAGTAGGTACGTTACCCTTCAATGCCTATTGAAATACCATGACGTAGCAGGCAGTAATGGTCATAGGCAACAAAATGTTTGCCTGCCACCAAAGATTATCTCAGCTTATACTTGTTTGTCTACTGCCGCGCTAAACGGCGTATCATGAACGTCATAGTGAGCAAACACAATTGATTTCCGACCTTCGCCCATTGTCATTAAGTACACAGTCGTACGACGGCAAACACTTCCGTAGTACGCAACTAGGCAACATAAACACGGTTTTCCTGAAATTCATCCAATATGGAACATTAGCTTAGATGTAAAGTTTTCTAGATAAGTTTCATATACAGGAATTAACTATTTAGTGGCTGCATGATTTAAAATAATATCTAAATACTTAATTAAAGAAGAACTTACCTAAGTTAACTACCTACGTTTTTACTCGTAATATAGATACTAATAGATAAAATAGATTTGGTGACTAATTTAGGTCGGTTTAGCATCTAAAATCTGTGTATTAAGAATTACGTAGACAATTTTTGAGGTACTAATTTATAGTAGTCTGTAAAGTAGCCTACGTGTTAATCCATTGTGTTAACTTCCTGCACACAAAATTTTATCAAAATTGGTTCAGCCGTTTGGGTGTGAAGAAGTAACAAAGCTACATGCTACATTCTCCAAAAACATGTAAATTTAACAAACGCTCAAACTGGTTAACTTAAAACATCAATACTTAACTTAATACATTACAATCAGTATCATGATTTTGGAGACAAGTAATTCAGATCGATCGGTCGTTTTGGAAATCCTTGGGGGAGGCCTATGTCCAGCAGTGGACTTCCTGTGGCTGATATGATGAATTCAGATCGATGGACTGGTCGCCCTTTCGAGTACTCGTATGTATTGACCATGAAGTTAAAGAACATCATGGTATATGACGTACCTGTAGGTATCGTGTACGATAGCCAACCTAGATAGACCTCTTTTTGGGTAGAGCTAGCGCCATTGCCTTTTCATCACTTAGAAAGAACGATAATTTTTCAAAACTAAAACTGACTTCACCCCCAAACTACTAATTTTGATAAAATTTTAAGCTCTAGATATAATTATAATTTTGTCGATAAGATTTTTAAGCATTACACAATACTTAATGTCTCTTACATTTTGTCATGTGATTTCCCATAGAAATTTTATTAAAATTCTTCATATGTGAAATCAGTTTATAGTTATTAAAATTATCATAAGCGAAGTGCAAAACAGATTCAAAACATGCAAATAAGTACCTTACGGTGGTGGTGGTGGTACGCTTGTAAATGTCTATCGCTTATGTTTTTTTGAGTCTCTGTCACTTCCAGCATTACACTCCGTTGATCCCACACGTCTGATTAGTTCTAAAATCATCGTCGCACAATCACAAAAATTTCGGCTTTATTTCGTAACATCAAGGCTCATTTTCGCTTGTTTGCAAGGCAGCAGGTGCGAGTTGACGTCACTAGTTATCAGCTGTTGGGAGTGATGAGGTTTAGTCCGTTATTGATGTATGGTTGGTCACCGATTTAGAATAACACTTGATGACACGATTTTTCCATGTACCTTGTTTACACCTTCATAGCAAACGAACATACGGTTTATGTTATGTTACGCTACGTTACGTTACATTACGTTACGTTACGTCACATTACATTACGTTAGGTTACGTTACATTACATTACATTACATTACGTTACGTTATGTTATAGAATTTATGACAGTCAAAACTAAACTTTAAACTATTGGCATAGACTGCAAAACTATAATACGGTCTTATTTTAAATTGAGTTATAATGGCTCGGGCATTTTCCTCTTTGTCTAAAATGATCCTCTGGCGTTTTTAAAATCGCGATATGTTATGTTATTAGTTGATTTTTGGCAGACATTACGTGGAAGATTTTGTAATGTTGTACTGAAGGCGTTTCTCCGATAATTAGATAAACAAATCTTTTTGCTCGCCTTAGAACGGGTTATTTCTGCCGTCAAGGAAAATTTGGTACTTTTCCCCAAATTTTGTTTACTTCTAGAGAAAATAATTTGATATTTTTAAGGTGTTTCCTTTTTAGTAATAAGACACACATATAAACACAAATATATTCTAATTAACCTTTTTGCAACAGTTTTATAAATTGCTATTAGGTACAAGCTTTTATTCTACTTAATATTTTGCAAACTATAATGATAAGCTTATTTTTAACCCCCAACAAAAAGAGGGATGTTATAAGTTTGACGCTAATATCTGTCTAGCTGTGTATCTGTCTGTGGCGTTGTAGCTCTCGAACGGGTGCAATTTCGATGTATTATTTTATGTGAAAGCAAGTTTACTTGCGATTTGATGAAAATCAGTTTAGCTGTTTGGGGTTAGCGCTGGAAAGACGGGCTTTTTAATTTATTGGCAAAAAATAGATGGCGCTACGGATATCAATTAGAATATGTAGTTACGCTACTCATCACTAGATGGCGGTCTTGAATGTCGGGGCTCGTCTAATTTGCCCAGCGAACATACTTGTTTATGTTAAATGATATTATGTTGGATACCTTAGTAAAATAGTTTAATTAATTAAAAATATGGGATTTTTCGGGATAAATGACATATTTCATCTAATTCAGTTTTGTCTAATTTTGCGTTCTACTTTAACAAACATATACCGTCTTATTATAAAACGGAGACTATCTTTGTTACATTTTCTCATCTGAAAATGTCAACTTGATTTGGTCGGATAATGGTTTAAACCTAGTAACAAAGTTAGTCTGCGTTTTATAATAAGACAGAATAACTTTTAAATTTACACTATTAGCAGGATCATATTAGGAATATAATAAAAATAAATATTATCATTCCATTACCCATATTTTTTTTCATTTTCTTGCAATAGAGCTTTCTCCTGCCGAAACCTAATTTACCTAACTTTTCATAGGTATACCTATGAAAGATGTACTCTTGTATAGGAACCCATTCCTGGATAAATCCAGGAATGCGTTTGGCAGGAGCATAACATAACATCAACTTCTCCAAAGGGCCTCTACGTGTTGGATCTGTATCTCCACGCAAGTCTCCCAAAGATCTGGGGTAAAAAGACCCTTGATTCCAAAAAAAATATAGAAATATTTAAACAAAAAGATTTAATAAGACTCTAAAGCTATAATCAAGCTGTGCAGTTGTCGAGAAGCTCAAAGCGCGAAAATTACTCTACAATGTAAAGATGTTTATGAAAGTCAAGTCAAGCCAAGCTCAGTTATTACGAAGAAAATTAATTCTCACAAGAAATGCAGTATAGAAATAACGGAGGGTGGTAAATAACCTGACTATTTAATAAACCAAGACTTAAGTAATAGCTTTCTAAGCGTACAAATTTACAAGAAGAGCTTGAAAATCTTTAAATTGGTTTTGAATAATGCCGTACAGTTACTTTGCTTGTTTTATTTGCTTGATATTGGATAGTAGTTTAGTAGTGAACTACTTTTACTTTTATACTTTACTTTTCCTTTTATGTATTTGTTTTACTTATCTCAAAAATTTAGCTTATGTTGAAAGTCATTCGTAATAAAAATCTCATCTATATTAGCAGTATGTTATATAATAAAATAAAATAAAATATCTCAAAAATGAGTTTTTAATATGTATTAATATACATTTAAATATTATTATACTAATTTACACACCTTTATCCCTTACGAGATAGACAGAGCGAAATAAAGCACAAAGGCTACATTATTACATGTAAGTATTAAGAAAATCTGATATTTTTTAGGACTCTCGGAGTTTGTCTTATTATAAGTAATCTCGTAAGTATATTTTCCAGGGAAATTAAAAACTCCCGACTTTCAAGTGTTCACCTTTCATGCTTCACTTCCAATAACTTTTGAACCGGAGAACCGATTTAACCACCAAACATAGCTAAGTAAAGTACCATCTCGATCAAGTCGGCTTTCAAACAAGAAAACCGCACCCAAACCGATGATACCAGACACATAGATACACAGACATACAGACACGTCAAACTTATTTTGTGGGGTTTAAAAAATCTCGTAGATGAGCGCGTGAACCCGTTACAACTGAACCTTTTGGGATAACTTTTTGCGTAGTTCGCAAGTTCACAGCCCTATCATGTGAATTCCAGACTTAAATCTGTCTAGACATGCATATCGTAGCAATAAAACGTACACACTTTGCTCAGTATATTTATATAACGTGCACAAGTATGTATAATGTCTTCGCATAATGGGTTTGTCGAACTTGTTATCTAGAAAACCATTAAATAGTAGTACATGACCCCTGTAAAATGTGAAAACGAGAAATATTTACTTTACGCCGAACAAGAAAAAAAGAAGGGAGAAGTCAATTAAAGATATCATAAAGTTATAATTTATGTATGATATAGTTGTCTCGGCATATACATAGAAATTTTTCAGGACATTATGTTAAAGATTACTCTCTATGTTAGAAGACCTCATTTACATTCATATTTCATAATATAGAATACATATTAATTTTAGAATTTAATTTTTAACATTATCTGACTGAGTTTATATGAAATTTTGATAAAGATCCAATTCATCCAAAACAAAGAGGCCCTTTGGAGAAGTTCATGTTCAAATTCATATTCATTTATTCACATAAAATTTGTAACAAGTACACATGCACATTTCACTACATTGTCATAAGGGGTCTTATTATTTTACAAATTTTTCTTTTACAAGGCATTGTGAATTCTAAATATTATACAATTTACAATGTCAATTAAGCTTAAACAGAGTTGCCTAATATTAACATGTCAGTTGATGTCATGTTGTCATGTGGCGCTCCGATATATCCATGAAAGGTGTAAATACCCTTGTATAATAGGTTTCAGCAGGAGAAAGATCTATTGCAAGAAAAAAGGAAAGGTCTATGGGTTATGGAATGAGATTGGAATATTGCAATAGAAACAACGTCACCTGTCGTAATCATGGTTACTGACTATTGTAGGCAGGTGGTGGCTTGTCGTCCACTAGATCGGCCCCTTTATTTGTAGTTTATTAACAATCCGAAGCCGGCGATTTATTTGCGTGGACTTTATGTCTCCGGAAAATGCTCAACGGGCTGAACAACTTTTTCTAAGTTGACATTTTTTTAGCTGGGCCATTATGGTTCTGTATAAGGTGTTCCATTTTCCAAAATCAATATATATTATACCCTATATGTTGCTCAGGCTAAACAGGCAAACAGACATACTTTTTTTGAATTCTTACGTAATATGTATATTTTTATTATATGTATAGATTAATTAATAATATTATCTATAAGATTTCTCTTTCGTATTTTCGAATGACGTGTAAATATTTTTTATGAATGAACATGATTATGATTAATCCAGCCTAAGGCAGATTATTACATTTTAAGGAAAAAGCGAAACAATTAGACTACGTGCCTAAGTATTAACATTATTTCATTAGGTAGAAGGACAAAAGCTTAATCGGGGCCAGTGGTTTGAAATTTCATTAACCCGCCTTTCCTCTAATAGTTTGGTTTGAACTCGAGGAGTGTGGAAGGCGTTTTAATTACGACTTCTAAGGGCAAGGAACTTCATTGTTGTGCCAGACACATTGGAAGTAAATAGTTCTATGTTCCTTTGCGTTCATTTTACATGCAGGGTAGTTTGAAACGGCGGAATCTTCTATTTATTTAAAATTCTTGTCACGGTGTTTGTGTTTATACTCTTTCAAAACGAGTCTCACGATTCTTATGATTTTTTTAATGGGAATCTTTTATTTAGGTATTTAAAAATTCTTGTGAAACGGTATCCTTGTATATTTAAAATTATTGTGTCAGTGTTTGTGTTTATACTCTTCCGAAACGGGTCTACCGTATAGTGTAGTATATTTTTTAATAAGTATATTTTTCAATTCTATTGTCTATGTTTTGGTGCAATAAAGTGTTACTTACTTAATCCTTAAATACTTGACTTATAGTCCTATATTCCTTAGGAAGGGCAAAAGACCGCTGCAGTACTTCTCCATCTTGTTTGTAACCCCCGATAAAAAAGAGGGGTGTTATTAGTTTGCTAGTGTCTGTCTTCCTCTGTCTGTCTGTCTGTACATTAGCGCTTGAACGGATGAACTGATTTCGATCTCATACGGCTTTAGATAATCCTTCAGACTATTAATGAACGTTGAAGCTTTTTTTATCATTTTTACCAAACGTGACCGTTCTTTCGCAATAATGCTAAGAAAAACAAAAAACATAATATTTTTGTAGGAGAAGAATTAAAAGCTAATTACGAAGCTATAGGTAATCAATATTAAGTGGTTTTTGGCTTTTCTTCATTATTACCGTAATAACCCCGTCGGCTAATCTCTGGAGAGAAAATCGATACAAAAAGTAATTTCGGCAGTTACTGGGCCGAGAAATGTGCTTTGAAAAAAAAAATATCTCAATGTAGTGATTATTTTACTGTAAGAAAAGTTGTTTTTTTTTTACTTACTTTATACAAATACAAATATCTTTATTGTTGAACATATGTATTTATAGGTAACACATTAGATTTTATCAGTCTCACCATGCCCTATCCTTGGTCGGACGTACAATATTTAAAAAAACAAACATTATATTATTATCACTACATAAAATTTTAAATGAAATTAAATAAATCAAAATAAATTACAAAATAAAAAGATCGTGTCTATTAATTTTAAAATGTCAAATTGTTACTGATGTCCTTCTATTCCAAAGTGTCACTTAAGTAATCATTTACAGAATAATAGCATTTATCCAACAATAATAATTTTAGTTTATTCTTAAATGCCACAAGATTTATGCTTTTAAAGTGATCTGGTAGCATGTCAAATAATATAGGACCCATTCCAAAAAATTTTATTACATTAATATTATAAAAGGCGAAAGTTTGTAAGTGTGTGTGTAAATATGTTCGTTACTTCTTTAAGCGCTAGCGGCGGGACCAATTTTGATAAAATTTGCTATGCAGAAAGCTGACACCCTGGTTAACACATAGGCTACTTTGCGCGTGGGTAATACCGTGAGGCGCAGTAAGAAAATTTATATGTTTAGGTTGCAATAGTGATAAATGTTTAGACATTTATCACTACTGCAACCTAAACATATAGTTTTATTAGTAAAATAAAGATGTAACCATCAAAAGTATCGCAAACCAGCGGCGTAAAAGAAATTGAAACTAAATTGTGACCCCTGTATATTAAAAAGTAGTTATTCTTTTAAGCAAATAGGGATCACAATTAAAATAAGTGTCAATACTATATTAGTGCATAATAAAAGAAGATTTATATCTTCTTTTATTTAAGTACCTACATAGGTATACAACGTGAAAGCATAGATTACTTATAAGTGTGGAAGGGATATACCTACCCGTAATAAATCGAACCACGGGCTTTACTAAACCACTATTTATTTATTTTTATTCAATCTTTATTGTTCATCAAATACAAATTGTACAGAACAATAGGCGAACTTAACGCTAGAAGCGTTGTCTACCAGTCAACCTTTGGGTTATGCAGATAGTCTAAATGTGGGTTGCAAGATAAAAAAAGTACATAAAAAATAAAGAAGTAAACGATACATATTATGATGTATATTTTCACATTATAGCTTAAAATGTCGTTTTTTTTTGTTTTTGAATTTTATTTTATTATTATTATTATATAGTGATTTAGTTATAGCCCGTGGTTCGATTTATTACGATTTTGACATTTTCACGTTCTATAGTTCTTTTAAATATAGTCAAATTTTACCTAACCAATGCATTACTTACATAACTATCAACTAATGAATATCAATTAATTAAGACTAAGTCGCTTCGAGTCAATAATATGTTAATGGCGCTCGATTCTTCTTAATGCACTTTTGCCCGCCTCGGCCTTTGCATATTTAATGCGAAAACACGTGTAACTTCAATGGAAAATGCAAATTGTTTTCGTAAGGCGCTATTCTTTGCTTCTATAGAATTAATCTTATTTCTATAGAATATTACACTAATTGAGCCCCAAAGTAAGTTCGAGACTTGTGTCACGGGATACTAACTTAAGAGTCTCCCGAACCTAGACTTCTCCATACAAACGTAGTCTACGTTTAATTTTGAAACCACATGTCAGATTCCGGTAAAAATTGGTAATTGTAAAGAAATTGCAATTATCTAGGGTAATAACTGGTTTCCACAGTAAAATTATGAACTGGAAAGAAAATATAACGATTTAGAAGTTTCCCATAGTGATGGTCAAAAATGAAAAATAAGACTATATTCTATTTCAAGTTCATATTTTTACCGTTGGAAACCAGTTACAAACCTAGATAATTGCAATATCTTTGAAATTACAAAATTTTGTCGAAATCGGACATGTCGTTTTGAAATAAAACGTAGACTACGTTTGTATGGAAAGTTGTATTTTGGTCTAGGTTCGGGGGACTCCTAACGATGCCACATTTTACAACAAATCAATGTATAGATAAACATCCAAAACCCCGGAGAATTTGAAAAGGGGTGATTTTCCATCTTGCCCTGACTGGAGATCGAACCAGGAACCTACCGTTTTTCTAAGTTTTACACTTGGAAGTGTAAGTAGTCGACGTTAATAGCGTGGATTCCAAGTCAGAGAGTATAGAGCACTTTTAGGAAATATTTGCACGCATAATACGACATGTATGTAAGTCGGATATATGACATTGAAATGAAATTATGTCAAAAAAAGTGGTCTGAAAATGAAGCCTAGTTTTTAAAAGTTATCAAATCGACGCATTAATTTTTTTCTGACAAGTACCTATTTAATCTGGTCGTCTGACCAAAATAATCTGGTCCTGCCAAGGGTCCTTTAGTAATTCGTTATCATCAGGTCTTTTTGTCTCCACTGCAGGAGCACGACCCTCTCTGTACTAACATATATATATTTGGCCAGAGCAGTTAGTTTAGTTTAGCCTACACTCTCCTCGCTGGTCAGACGGGTCGGAGAGGTCTTATTGACGTTTATAAGCTTTGTTTAGCTTGTGTTTCCTAAGTCTAAGTCCTAAGTAAGGACTTGAAGTGGCCCTGTTCTACTCTACCTAAAACCACACGGCAATAAACCTATAGTCATTATACATAGAGTCTATTGATGAAGTTGAAAGAACTTATTCACAAAAAATGTACTAAAATATATTTTAAACAAACTTATTTACAAAATTCCTTTGTTTTCTACGATTTCACAAATAATTTATTACAGTCGTTTTTATTTCATAAACTATCCACAGCGTCCCACAATCCAATTACGTCCGGCTGTCCCCTGTGAAACACGACATGGCAAATAAACGGCTTCAAACGTAAAAGCCGAGCTTTTAATGGACCGCCCATATTTGAGTTAGCAGTTTAGCACAAAATGTTGATTTTTATTTGCCAATGTTAAATTTAATTTAAAATGTTTTGCTTTTACGAAACTATTTTTCCATACAAACGTAGTCTACGATTTATTTCGAAATAATATGCCCGATTTGTCAAAATATGAACTTGAAATAGAAATGTGGTACCTATATAATTTTTGATCATCAGTATGGGAAACAAGTACATCCTTATATTTTCTTTCCAGCTTATAATTTTAGTTGGTACTGTTAAGAAAATAAAAGGTCATAAAATAATGTCACTCGTCATGATCGTATCCATTTTCAGTTAGATTTATTATTGCAAAAAACCTGATAATAAGGGCGTTATTTAACTTCAAGAAAAAATGATGTCATATGCCTGTGTTTCCATACGAATCCCATAGAAAATGTTTGTTTTGACGTTTAGAAAAAGTACTGATATGACTTGTTGGAAAATACCGAATTGAATCTAGGAAGAACCTGTAAATAGGTACTGTATAACATAAAGGTTCCTTTTAACTATAATACCTTAAATCTGAGTATTGTATATTCTTTAATACGTGTATTAGTAGAGAGAAATCTTTTGTTAGCTTTACTCTAAATGAAACTTGTAGTTAAGATATTCGAGTATTATTGCTACATGTTGTTGGTTTCTCAAATAAATAAAATAAAAGAAAAAGAACAAGTGTTACATAAGTTGCTTTGCAGTTGTTTATTTCGCGTCTTCCCTTGCCCGTTAAAAGGCGTTTCTCAAACGATTGTGGGTAAAAGCCATACTTTACTCACGTCCTCATCAAACTCCCCGACTCTCCGTTTTTAAAACGAAGTTCTTACTCGCAGGTGATGGGAGGAACCTGATCTGATCCCCATTTGGAGTTAGTTACACGTTACGAACGCGACGTATATAAATTGACGTTTTGGTGATTATTTGTATGTTCAAACTCCCTGGTAATTTTGAAAATATCTCAACTTACTGGGTATTTAACTGGAAACCCTGTGTTCCCACTGGCATTAAGGTCATCAAAATGTCAATAATTAGTTGCCTAGTCATGATGCACTTTAAGAGAACTAGACTAATTTAACGATCGTCTCCCAGGCCATAGTAACTACTTTTCTTTTCGTGTTCGTGCCAACTATTCGTCGACACAACCCGTTTGGTGTAGTGAATTATTTTGTAAACAACCTCTATTTGATGTCGTTTTTGCATCAGAATATCCACTGTATGCAAATTTCTCTGTCGAATGTGTGACAAATGGGGAAAAACAATACACCTATAATTTTTTATAAGGGAAAAACTGTGGATCTATTTTTTTATCGAGAGTTCTTTTTTGTTAAACCCTGGCACATTGTCGTAGCCCATTAACTGCCTTCTAGTGAAAAAAATATTTAATTCACACTATTGACTTCAGTATTTTATTGACTTAATTATTTTACACTATTTACTTTGACTTAATTATTTTCTAAAACGCTGGCACATTGACGTAGCCCAATGACTGTCCCCTAGTGAAAACAGTAATTATTACACACTATTGAATTAAAGGGCATATTTCCTCACGCTGTTTTCTTTCACCGGAAGCAAATAGTATATAATTATCCCAAGATTAAGTTTAGACTTCACCAGACATTCAAGGTCCAGGACAATGTCAAAATTACCATTATCCAATTTGCCCTAACTGGGGTTTGGCGCACTGAAGTTAACCAGCCACCTTAATATATTAATGGTGGCATTTAAGCTTCATATTAAAATAAATAAAGATCACAATTTTGCTGACTGTACAAAATGCTCCAGGTTATGCCCAGACAACCCTGTACATTAAGACATATATTTTTATATGCAATACCCTAGATATGTCACATTTTGCTACTCGATGAGGTATGGTTGGATACGGCCCCCTCTTAGTCTATAACATTTCCGGGATTACTCTCCGGTAGTCCGGTCTAGTAGTTTTTAACTCCAACTTCTGCACAAAAGCAAAAGCGTCAGGTAGACCATTATTAAAAAACTTGCGTTCCTAACTAATTCTTTAAGTAGCTATAAGCTGAAAATTATTAACAGGACACTCGACTTCATCCCGAGAAGTTTTCTTACAATACTAATGGTTCTCAACCTTTCACATCGACCATTTTATTATTAACATTACGGGTCTTGCCACTATTGATTTGAGTTTGGTTGGACCAGACAACCCTATGACCGTCACGGTTCCTAGTAGATTAATTATGGACATTGTAACATTTGTGACTGCGAAAGTCTAGAATTCCTAACCCTTATAGGTTAGATAGAATCTTAGACCGTAAGATACAAAGGTCACGTTTAGCGTGACCGGACGTGAAGATTTGAAAAGGGAATCAAAATAATGATGGGTTCCTAGCCAATAAACAAGATCCAGATTCTTGCCTATTACTCGATCTAGGATTAGGGATCTGAGAATTTGAATGACTAGGTACCCCGTTAAGGATTAGGACACGTGATGATGTATATTTTCATGAGCCACATAAAGAGCTATAGCATAACAAATGTGAGAACTCTGCTCGTCCCAGCTAGGTAAGGTGTATTCCCACATAAAATTTATAGAGGTCGGAGAGAAAGAGACTAATAGAAGCAGAGAATAAATATATTTATTATACAATATAGTTACAAGAAAATTATAAGTGATAAGATGTTATTCGTATCAGAAGTGCAAGTGGTATAAGTAAAAAATAATGAGCAAGGAATGTCTGCAGTTTGAAAATTGAATTTAGGAATGAAATTTGAAAATAATGAAGTGATACAAAGGAGGAGGGCGAGAACATAAATGCTTATTGCAACATCGTTACACAAAGATCACGTCAATAGACCAAGATTGAGAACCACTGCTGTGAGAAAACTTTTGTTTCCAAGTCGTTGACAAACTCATATTGGCAGCGGGCCCATTTAGGGAATCGTTGAGCGTTATCCACCTTTATAAGAAAACTTTTCGACGCGGATACAATGAGTTGTTTTATTGTAACTATTTTTACGATTGAGTGAACGTAAGCGTCTCAATCCCAAAAACAGATAATTCTCATTAACTTATATAACTAATATTATTTTTTTAGTATTTCCAAATACTAAAAAAATAATATTAGTACAGACATTTCATTAATATCTATACATTCATAACAATTCATCATCACGGCTTTATCATTTAAAAAAAAAAATTATTCAAGCTCTTATTGTAAGGCCAAAGTACTTATTAAGATCAATTAAATAAGCCCAAACTCGATAGAAAGGCGTCGTTTTTTCACTGAATTGCATCGACCGCTTTCCGTATTCGTGATCAGATCCTAGGTATCGTTTGCTTGAGTTCCGTCGAATATCTCCCGGCAGCATATAATATTGTACTGTCATCCGACTTATACAAGTATACAAAATTTGAGCTAAATCCGTGGAGGATAACTGGTTGAAAATTGAGTTACAAGATTTTACCTAAACAAACATTAATATATACATACATACAAGATACATTGGTCGTTTCCTAAACCCATGTCAGAGGCCTTTAAGGCGGCTTAAAAACTCTGACACTAGTGTTAGTCACTAACACACACAATAAGAAGAAGACAAGATACATTGTAAGTTAAATAAAAGCAAGTAAAAAAATAGGCTTCATAGGCTTCCATTAACATTTTGTATAGGTAACAGAATCACGACAAAAGACTTTGTGAAAAAAAGCTTTCAAATGTAATTGTTAGTCCGATTTTCTTAGAAATATACTTGCAAATCTCCCTTGACATTAAGCCCAAGTCAAATAAATAGGCTTTAACGATTTGTTCCATTCTCTCGGAAAACCGTTTGAGGTTGTTGGTCGCAGATTACTTTACCACGAACAAACAAACAGTTTAATTGAAATGGAAAGAAAACCTGAAATAAGTATCGTAAATGGCGGCTAGGAAATTAAAGTCGGTCTATGGACTTTTCTTGTAGGGAATGAGGCTTCTGAAAATGAAATAGGTCGAAGTTGAAACTTAATTTGAAGCTACTTTAGATATTACGGTAAAGTTTTCTTTCATTTCCTAATACTTTTACCACTTCATCGATTCTTTTGACCATCGTCTGACTACCGGGAATAGAAATGTCAAAGCTGTCGCGATAATATAATAAGTTTACTGGAAAAAAAATATTTTTTTGTTCAATGTTTGTTGTGAGGCCAAAGTACTTTTTAACACGAATGAGACAAATGACTTATTAGTCCATCGAAGGAGTTGTGTCGTTTTATTATGCCATCGACCACCTTCCGTCTCCGTGATCAGGCCTCAGGCATCGTCTACAATTTTTTTACGTAAAACCTTTTTCAGTGATGTAGCTATGTTTGATGAAAATCGGTTTAGCCGTTTAAAAGTTTTTAGGGATTAACGCTTGAAAATCGGGGCTTTTTAATTTACCTGACAAATAATAGATGGAGCTACGGATATTAATTCTACATTCTAATTAGGCCCAACGTATGCGATAGACTATCCGTGAAGCGAGTAAATCAGTAATTCGTCCCATGTACCTACGGCCCATTTGGGACGAAACGCAGAAAATCAAAATTAATCAAAATTTCATTCTGCAATTCGTCCCATGTTTAAAAATGTAACAATTCTAACGAAATATACATTTATCTTAATTCTTGTCTCACTGACTGTACCAAGCGTTTATAAGGTTTAAATTTCCATATAAAAAAAGAATGGGACGAATTGCAGAATGAAATTTTGATTAATTTTGATTTTCCGCGTTTCGTCCCAAATGGGCCGTAGGTACATGGGACGAATTACTGAATTACTCCGTGAAGGAGTAAATCAGTAATTCGTCCCATGTACCTACGGCCCATTTGGGACGAAACGCAGAAAATCAAAATTAATTAAAATTTCATTCTGCAATTCGTCCCATGTTTAAAAATGTAACAATTCTAACGAAATATACATTTATCTTAATTCTTGTCTCACTGACTGTACCAAGCGTTTATAAGGTTTAAATTTCCATACAAAAAAAGAATGGGACGAATTGCAGAATGAAATTTTGATTAATTTTGATTTTCTGCGTTTCGTCCCAAATGGGCCGTAGGTACATGGGACGAATTACTGAATTACTCCGTGAAGGAGTAAATCAGTAATTCGTCCCATGTACCTACGGCCCATTTGGGACGAAACGCAGAAAATCAAAATTAATTAAAATTTCATTCTGCAATTCGTCCCATGTTTAAAAATGTAACAATTCTAACGAAATATACATTTATCTTAATTCTTGTCTCACTGACTGTACCAAGCGTTTATAAGGTTTAAATTTCCATACAAAAAAAGAATGGGACGAATTGCAGAATGAAATTTTGATTAATTTTGATTTTCTGCGTTTCGTCCCAAATGGGCCGTAGGTACATGGGACGAATTACTGAATTACTCCGTGAAGGAGTAAATCAGTAATTCGTCCCATGTACCTACGGCCCATTTGGGACGAAACGCAGAAAATCAAAATTAATTAAAATTTCATTCTGCAATTCGTCCCATGTTTAAAAATGTAACAATTCTAACGAAATATACATTTATCTTAATTCTTGTCTCACTGACTGTACCAAGCGTTTATAAGGTTTAAATTTCCATACAAAAAAAGAATGGGACGAATTGCAGAATGAAATTTTGATTAATTTTGATTTTCTGCGTTTCGTCCCAAATGGGCCGTAGGTACATGGGACGAATTACTGAATTACTCCGTGAAGCACTTTTTAGTCGTGAAAATAGAACCCATGAAATCATATGCAGTAACACACACGACGCGCAAAAAGTGCGTCACGGCAAAGATAATATAAATTAGTAACGTAAGTCACGGATAGTCTGTCACCTGCCTTACGAGTAACATCTGTTGGAGTATCTAATTTCACCACTCATCACTAGATGGTGTCAGCGGTTTTTTTAATTTGCCAAGCAAATAACTTGTCTTCGATCAATCCGAAAGGAAAATAACCGTCCATGTGCATTGTTTCAGGTAGCCAACAATGCCAGTGAGTGACAGTGCTAGTGCCAAAGTGTAGTGCCACCATGGGGTGTACCCCGAGCATGCTCCTCGACCACAAGAGCCGCCGGCGAGACAGCTCTGGCTCGCAGGAGGCGGCCTTGGCCAAGGTCGCTCCCACGCCGGTCTGCAACAAGGCCGTGCAGGCCGCCAGGGCTCCTAGGGCTTCCCTGGAGTCCGACGGCTTCAGCATACAGCTGTCCAGCAAAAAGGACAGCTATGTGTCGCAGATGGGGAACAATTTTGCGACGCAGTTACATATAAAGAGGATATCGGGTGAGTTTTATTAGTCTGAGATTTTAAGCGTTTCAGACAATGTCCGTCATAATTTACTAGGTAGTAGAGAAAGAGATAATTAACATATTTTATATCTGACAACCTTCGTGCTTCGGCAGGCATGTTAAGCTGTTAGTTAAGTCATTCGTTTTTAGGGTTCCGTAGTTTTCTTTACAGCCTGTATCAGCCCGCTATGACCAAACTTCCAAATTCAAATGGTTATTCAGCTTACTTTCTTTCTTTCTTTCTTTTAAACGTCAGGAGTATAATTTAAATTACGTGTAGTGTATATTAAAATTTTATATTTTTTTAAAGAAAAGCTACCGTTATCACCTGTTACCATCTAACTTCATGGTTATCAGCGCATTGCAACGACCAAAGAGAATAAACTCATTTTCACAGTATTGGTAGCCTACTCGCCAGAAGGGCTTTGTCATAATATTATTAATGCTTACCCTCTGATTCATAAAAATTAACAACCGATTGCTAAGCCTATTATAGTTAAAACATGTTTGTTTCTTTCCCTCCTTTCACTAATTGACATAGAAAGAACGAGACAAATCATTATTTTAACTGAAATGGGTTTAGCAAATGTTTGTATTTTTTATGACTAAGGGGGTTATAATACTTATTTTAAAACACAATGTTGATACATTACACGTAATACTTGCCAACGAGTTAACAAACATGAATTACGAATACGAAATAGTAAGTAGTCAATTTCTTTGTCGCCGTAGTTTTTCGTAAATTTGAAAAAATTGCAGAACCATATAGTATTAAAACGATATATTCAATTTTAAACGATGCAAGGACAAACTCGCGATTTCTACAGCTCACAGAGCCGTATTAATTAGAATTGAGGATATTTAACAAGTTCTAAGATAGTATTTTAGGCTTCTTCGTGGCAAATTGTTCACATGCCAGCAATCTAAAGATTTTTAATATCAGAAGGCGTGCAAAACAAATTCTCATTTCATTATACCTGTCAATTTACTTGAGCCACGGATGAGCTTGTAAACTCTGGCATTTCTTATCTCGAAAGGTAAAAATATTCTCCTCCCCACTTTTATGTAAATGATATCTCTTCTCTGATTAAGAATGGATATGATTATGTTAATGTTACTTATTTTTTATTTTAAGACGACCTCAATGGCGTAATATTTGACACGCTAGTCCAGTATTCCAAAAGTATATTGTATTCAATTTAGGGCACGAAAGAAAATGGCCATAATGGTCATTTTTAAATGTTCTGGGTGTTTATTTATAAAATTTAGTAACTTCCCAGCGTTGAATAAGTAAAATCCGATCGAGGAAATGGACGAAAATCCCAAACATGTTACTAAATTAGTTTTGTATAGTGCTTTAATAGCAATTTCAGTATAAATTCAGTTTAGTGATGGTCTTTTGATTTCGGAGGATGGATTGGTTCGTTTAATGAATTTATAATAATTCATTGTTCGTTCTATTTTATCTTTCGGTGTCTAAAGATTTGTTGTTAATTTATATTTGGTTTTATAGTTTGAGTTTTGTGTCAGTTTGGGGCTTTAATGGTCAAACCTTCGTTAGTTTCTGTTCCTTTGGCCTACAGAAATGGAGGGATCTCCAAAGGAATAGAGACTTTAGGTAAAATAGCCAGATTTGTAGCGAATTTGGCGGGCTTAATTTATTAGCCTTGTTAGCTACCCACAGTTGTTATAATGTTTCCTTAACGCTAAAGAGCCGACGTTCCGAAAGGCGTGTGATTGTAATCCGCTTTAGAATTAAGGAGAACAGACGCAATTGTGGTCCCTTTAGATTGTGTAGTTAGGCTGTTTGGAATCTCCCAATCCCTATGAGATTTCACTCAGAACTCGACGGGCTATAGGTAGAAGGATCAACCCAGATCAGCTCCGAATTTATAACAGCTAGGGAATATGACTTTTAGTCATATTCAACATACACCAGAGTAGGATTTGTAAATAGGCATTTGTAGGCGGGATTTTCTTAGATAGGCAGCTTTAGATTAGGGCGAGAGAGGCTCTCTCAAAACTCTAGCTTAGCTCTAGGCGGATATTTTCTTACACCGGAAAATATCCATGTTAGGAAATGATTCCTTACACCGGGGATCATTTTAGAAACACACATTTTGTTAGATTGGAAAGTAACTTAACACAGTAGCATCGTATTCTGTATAGGAAATTAGGAAATCAATAGGAGAATAGAAATGGAGATAGGTATAGGTAATTATGTAGGATTTACTTTTACATTTCAACTTTCTTTTATTTATGACAAAGATTAATTTGTTCAATAGATTAGTGATTTGTTGTAAAATCTTTGACTAAAATTTGATTTAAATTTTTACATCAATTTAAATGTTTAATTACTTATATTTAATTTAAGTTGCAATTCAACTTAGGCTCACTTCTTAATACATACGTGTAAGAAAGGCGATTCCTTTATTTGTACTTAAATAGTTTATTCAGAGAAAACAGGACTTATTTCTTTAAAATTATTTCCTAGTGTTTAAATAAATCATGTTTGATAAATATCTCTTTGTTTTAAAGAAAGCAATAACTAATTGTTAAAGTCGCTTTATGATCAAAGTAAATCAATAGTAATAAAAAAAAGTTTATTGAACAAACTAAGTTTTAATACTTCTATAATTATGCATTAAAGCAAATCTATAATAATAAAAAAAGTTTGTTGAGAAAAATTAAGTTTTAATGTTACTTTAATTATGCAATTTTAAATTAAATCTATTTTTTTGGAGTGATATTTCTGGAGTGATTTGAAATACCTTTCATTTATTTAAATTTAACTATAAAAATGTAATGTTTGATATATTTACCATTTACTTAACTAAAATCCTTACTTTCATTAAACTTAAATATATTTTCTCGTATAAATAAAATTCTAGGAATTAAAATCCAATTCCCGTGTAAACTATTGTAGGAATTAAAACCTAAATAATAGGGATTAAAAAGAAACCTTAATAAAAGTACTTTTGGTATTTATTAGTCATACTTAATTGACATATTATGACTGACAAGACAGACTGGATCATATATTTGTAGTATGCTCTTTTAGCAATCGGGGATTCAGTTGATTTGAAGATTTAAAAATAATATTTTCTGCTCAGACCCCGGAATATTGTGAAGATGCAAGTTCCGAAGCAGCTGAATCTGTTGCAAGATTATCTTGCTCCTCTTTAGCTTTCTTTTGCCTGTATCAGGCTTATTACATTTGAGTATATAATGGTATAAATATTTGAGCATATTGGTCCCAAGGCAGGAAGACTGTCCAGTCTGGAGTCGAAGTCTACTAAGTTCAGCGGTGGAGGTGCTGTAACTTCCCCTACGGGGGGCCACAATCTAGAAAACTGAGCTTCTAATGAATATACTAACGTAAATATATGCTCATATGTAAAACAGAACATACTTTAGGTCAACTTTAATTAGGTTACAAAATTATGCATAAATTCAATTATGTAATAGGATTTAGATAAACATTAACTTTGTTACAAAACTATGGATAAATATAAATTCAATTATTTGGTAGGATTTAAATAAACTTTCTTGTAGTTTAGATAAACTTTAATTTGATAACAAAATTACGTATAAATATAATTATTTAATAAAATTTAAATTAACGTACTTATAATTTAGATAGATGTACTAATGAGAAGAATAAGTGCTGAACGTGTTATGTTAGAATTTGCGTTACTATGAAACACAACTGGGTCCTCTACTAGTTTAGATAAACTTTAATTTGATAACAAAATTACGTATAAATATAATTATTTAATAAAATTTAAATTAACGTACTTATAATTTAGATAGATGTACTAATGAGAAGAATAAGTGCTGAACGTGTTATGTTAGAATTTGCGTTACTATGAAACACAACTGGGTCCTCTACTAAATGATTATTGCCATTACGTCATTCCAAACACAGCGAGTATAGATAGCAAGTTCAAAATAGCGAGTTGATAGTGAGTTAGAAATAATGTTTATAGCAAAGTTGATAGGATAAGTTGGGTTAGTTATTAAAAAAAAAAAATATTATTTAAGGGGGGGTTACATTTTGGTGCCGTGACCAGGATTGCTTTATTCCTTAATATATTCTTTTTCGTTTATTTGTATTTATTTCTCTTTACTTGCTGATGTTTGGACTTTAGTGTCCAGATGCAGGGGTTTCTGTAAAACCTTGGTTTCTGGACACATTTTGTTCCGTGAAAATTAGGATAGGCATATTCACGTTTAGTATTCTCTTTTATTGGTACGTTGATCTTTCTAAATTAGTACGCATTTTAATTTACAAAAAAACACAAATGTTCTATTTAATTAAAATACTTATTTCATTAAAATATTTAAGTAATAATAAACGGCCTGGGGTCGCGTTATCCATATATTCAAATACCTGGGGTCGTATTATCTATCTATTCGAATAAATATCTGGGGTCGCGTTATATATCTATTTAATATAGCATTTTGTTTAAAAAATAAGTCAAAGTTAGTCTCATGTTAAAAGCACGTGGTTATTAGTTATCCTTACCCATACTTTGTCGGTTTTTACAAATTATCACAAACACTTTTTACAGGTTAGGTAATTTAAAAAAATGTATTATCCTAAAGATAAAAGGTACCAGTAACAAACCTTCTCCTAATATTGTTTTATTGGTTTTACTCACAATACTAAACATTTTAACGTAGGGTAGCGGCAGACTTTGTTCTATAAAAGTTGCGCGTTATGAATAGTAGGACCTACTATTCATAACGTTTTTATTGTTTAAAATTAACAAAAGACCCTAAATTGTTTTAAATAGAAATTGCAACAAAGAGATAACCATTAAGTCGGTCGAACGGCCAGTCAAATAACTTGCACGTGTGCTGTTTTGTTTTTGTCTTGTGCAAAACAAAGGCAGTAAACCTTCTCGGGATTTCGTGGGATAGTTATAAAAATAAGATAAACAAGTCGGCTTTTCCAATTTGTTAAAATTACACACAGATGTGGAGACTCTTGTTTCAAATAAAAAAAGGGTCAGCCTTTAGTTATTTATTGCTTTCACAGGAATAAAACTTAAGAGTTCGATAATATTTTATTTCCTAAAAAAAAAAGAGGGATAAGTGTTCACATACTTATAAGTTAGTCAAGTGTTAAAATTTTGGTTTCAACATTTGAGATAAAAGTAAATGTTTGTCAAGTGTGTATGAATGATGTTTGACAGATTCAATATATTATTTATTTTTATTGTTACTTATGTTGACGACAATCGTCTGTATTAGGGTCGCCTTCATTGTTAAACTTTAATATCATCTTTCATTTAATTACAAAAAAAAATAATAGTAGATTAATATTTTAAAAGCCATTGATCTTTAAATATAAACACACGTTATTGATAGCAATAGATAGACAGATATCAAATAATCGAAATAAAAGAGAACCGAGTTTTAAGATTTCTTAATTTTGTCTTCACTTTTGGTACTATTTTGTACCTTATTAACTTTACTGAATTTTAAATTACTTTAGGAGTGAAGAAGGGGGAGAAGAAGAAAAGAACATAAATTGTAAAAAGGAGGTCAACCATTAATTACTTTATTAAAATGGGAAAACCAACACGTAAACAAAATTCGAAGACATTCGAGGGCAAACAAATGCAACTTAAAAGAAGCAGAATTTTAAAAGAAACAATGCCTGAAAAGAGAACTAGCCAAGTTCTAGAGCAAACTAGTGTTCGTTTAATGAAGAGGAATTCACCAATTCAAAAATCTAAAGAAACTACATTAAAAAACAACAGTTTAATAAGAGTGATACAACGCACAGTAGTAGAGTTATCTAAGAAGATCAATACTTTATGTGAGGATGTTAAGCAAATAAAAAATCCAAATTTTATTGAAAATCTAACGAATACAAATTTATCAAATAATGACAATTCTCAATCAATGGAGGAGGAACCGGAAACTTTCGTCACAGATAATACGGATGTACCTGAGCAATCATCATCTGCAAGGGAGAAGCTTATAATATATAATTTGAAAAATATAAACCTCGAGAGACCTAAATTTAATAACAAAAATAATATTCATCCGGTAACTTTTATTGAAGATTTAGAAGCATATCTTAAAAGGGTTGGAAGAATAAACAATGAACTGGACCTCATTCAAGAATGCTTACTAGGCGAAGCAAGAGATTGGGCGAGGATCTATAAAGGAAGATGGGAAAATTTTTCAGATTTCAAAAAAGACTTTTTAAAAGCTTATTGGGGAGAAAATGAACAGAACGATCTACGTCGTAAAATCGTACACGGACATTGGGACAGGGTAGCGACTTCAACTATGTTAGCCCACTTTTTACAATTAACCGGAAAAGCACAGATGCTGAACCATAACATACCAGAAAGTCAACTCATATCTGATATAATGCGTCACTATCCAAAACAAATACAACAGGTGTGGGCAACTTCTAAAATCGATTCATTTATAGGAACAGCGGAATTTCTAAGAAAGACATACAAAAACAAGAGTTTCCAGGTCAAACAACTTCTAAACCTTCTAAGGAGTGGGAGAAGAAGAAGAAGGGTTATCAAAACGGATATCGTCAATGGCAAAAACCCGGAGCTCCTGAAAACCAAAATAAACATGTAAATTCTGTGGAAGTTTCTAATAAGGAAACAGTAGATAATATTGTGTTAAACTAAAGGGAGCTGAAAAAGTCTCCGAGTCAGCTTCAAAATTAGGAGACAAAGGTTTTCGTATAATGGTTCAAATGAGTTGGAAACCAGGTCAATTATTAGGAAAAAATAATAAAGGCTTAAAATTTCCATTAAGTAATAAATTGTACTCTAATGATAAAGGAGTAGGATTAGGATATGAATCGATAGAATTAGGAGAAAAATGTATTATTCATTCAATTATTGAAGTTCTAAAATTAAAAATAGACCAAAACTATTACAAAGGCAAAACAGGTTATCAAGTAGCTGGGGTATTTGAAGAACAAAAAACTGAGGTAGAGACATTTAATATTAATATCAAATCAGAAATTTTAGTTACTATTTTCAATATAGAAGTAATAGCATTATTAGATACCGGTAGCGATATAACATGTATATCCGAAGAATTTTGGACAGAATTGTTAACTAAAAGAACACAAATACCCTGTTTACCAATTAAACCTTTTGTTATTAAAACAGCTGTAAGTAGTAAAACCGTAGAAATTCGAAAAATAGCTTTAGTTAACTTAGGGATTGGGCCTTATGAAAACGATCTTTCAGTATTAATTGTGCCAGGGCTGAGTACCAATTTAATATTAGGTTTCGATTGGATGAAAGAAAATGAAGCTTCCATAAGATTAGATAAAGAAAGTCAAGGTTTAGAAATATCCATAGGAAATAAAAAACATCTGTTTAAATTTTATGAAAGAAAACCGTTAAATTGCCTATCTATACAAACGAATGTAGAGAATAGTATAAATGAGGAAAGTGTAGAAAACGTTGTTCAAAATATAGTCTCTAAAATAAAAATAGGCTCGAAAGAACAAGAGAGTTTTAAAAGGATTTTACTGCGTCATAAAGAATTGTTTGCATCTAAATTAGGAAGGGCAAATTGTTATGAACATGTTATAAAAATGGAACCTCATGCACCTATAGTAAAGAAAACGTATCCTGTTCCATATGCTTATAGGGAAAAAGTAGACAAAAAGTTACTAGAAATGCAGGAACAAGGAATTATCAGTCGAACTTCAACACCTTATTGTAGTCCATTAACTTTTACTTTAAAAAGAGACGGTTCACTTAGAGTCTTATTAGATGCTAGGGAAATAAATAAATATATGGTAGCCGAGACTGAAAAACCGCCTTTACAGTTAGATGTCATGAACTCTTTTCAAGGGGCTAAATACATTACTATTTTAGACTTAAATAATGCTTATTTTCAAATTCCTTTGTCAGAAGCTAGTAAAATATATACAGGATTTTCATTTAACGGAAAGTCTTATGTTTACAATGTATTACCACAAGGATTAAAAACTTCAGTGGGCAGTTTTAGTAGAGCAATGGACTTCATATTAGGACACGAAGTCAGAGATTTTTGTGTTAATTATTTAGATGATCTGGCTATCATAACTACAGGGACCTTATGTCAACATTTAGAACACATAGATATTGTACTAAATAAACTAGCTAAAGCAGGATTAACTTGTAATCTTAAGAAGTGTGAATTTTTATGTAAGGAAGTAAAAATGCTAGGTTATATCATCTCAACTACAGGTCTCAAGACAGACCCTGAAAAAGTAAAATCGATTCAGAATTTTCCAATTCCTAAAAAATTAAAACAAGTCAGAGCATTCTTAGGTCTATGTAACTTTTATCGACGTTTCATACCAAAATAAAGCTTTTATATTCAACCTTTATGTGATTTATTAAAGAAAACAAAGCCTTGGAAATGGGGTAGTGATGAACAAGCTGCTTTTGAAAAAATAAAATCTTTGTTTGTACGAACGGTAGAGTTAAATCATCCAGATTTTAATCAGCCTTATTACCTTCAAACTGATAGTTCCGGAATAGGATTAGCAGGATTTTTATATCAAATAGACAATCGAGGCGACATGAAAATTTTAGGATTTCATAGTAAACTTTTAAAGGGGCCACAATTAAATTGGACAGTTACCGAACAAGAATTTTATTCAATAATTTGTTGTTTAGAAAAATTTGAAACTTATTTAAGGGGGGCTAAAGTAATAATTAAAACCGATCACAAGGCTTTAACATTTGTAAAAAACAGTAAACTTTATAATGCACGAGTAGCTCGTTGGATTAATTACTTAGAACAATTTCAATATGAAGTACAACATGTGAAAGGTCGCGATAATATTTTAGCTGACGTTTTATCACGATACCCTCCGGACAAGGATTTATTGCAGGAAGATAAGATTGACAGACCTAGAATTTCATATACTGAGTTAGGACCTAATAAAGAGTTATTATTAAAACTAAGAAAATTACAAGAATTGCAAAAAGCAGATAAAGAAATTAGTGAATTAATAGATAGTTTACAAAATAAAAAAGAAGTGACTAAACGTTTAAAGCAATTTTTACCAAGGTGTTTAATTAAAGACGGTTTATTATACTTTGTACCAGGAGGACCAAAGAAGAGGGTTCTCTATTTACCAGCCATACTCAGGGAAGAAATAATTTGGCAAATTCATTTTGAAATGGGACACCAAGGTTCTTATAAGGTTATAAAATATATACGAGATAGATTTTATTGGAGAGGAATTTCTAAACAAGTTAAAACAATATTACGAGGATGTCATGATTGTCAAATCACAAAGAACGACACAGTTAAACTTGTAGGTCCTTGTCAGTCTATTGTTACAGAAAATATTGGTGACATAGTAATGGTAGATTTATATGGGCCTTTACCTGCAGGAAAATTTGGTATGACTTATATCTTAGTTATTCAGGACTCTTTTAGTAAATTTGTTAATTTTTGTGAACTCCGGAAAGCTACCGCTTGTTCTGTTATAGGAAAAGTAAAAAAGTTTTTTAATACTATTCAACCAAAAGCAATAATGTCCGACAATGGCTCACAGTTTGCTAGTAAACTTTGGCGCGATACTATGAAAGAGAAAGGAGTAAAGGTAATATATACTACAGTACGAAATCCTAGGCCAAATACAACTGAGAGGGTTAACAAAGAACTAGGGCGTCTTTTTAGAACTTATTGTAAAGATAAACATCAAAGTTGGACTACTATTTTGCCAAAATTAGAGTTACTCTACAACAACACCTATCACGAAAGTACTGGTTTCACACCGTGTGAAGTTTTATATGGTGATCGCACTCAATTGACTTTCGATAAAGAATTAGATTTAGATTCAGGAAACCTAAGTGTAGATTTTATAAGACAAAAGGTTAGAGAAAATTTAAAGTTAGCAAGTCAGAAGCGTCAGGGAAAATTTAATCAAAGATATCGAATTGTCCAATATCAAATAGGTGATTTGGTTAAAATAAGAAAATTAAATAAATCAGATGCTAAACAGAAAATTACTAAAAAGTTTGAGCCATTATACGAAGGTCCTTATGTTATTGCGGCGATTCCATATAAAAATGTTTATCTTTTAGTTGATCCTAAAACTAATAAAGAAAGAGGTAGATTTAACACAATTCATTTGTCAAGGTACTATTGTAAAAGATAGATTTGTTTCTTTTTTTTTTTTCTCTTCTTTACTCCAGAATTAATTAAGGTTAATTATAATTTAGGTAAATGTTTTCATCTATTATAAATTCGTTAAGTCGAATTAATAGCGTGAAAACATTATTTACATTATTTACATTTTTATATTTCTTTACATTTTTATATTTTTTTACATTTTTATATTTCTTTACATTTTTATATTTTACAATCACAAATAATGTTTATTTTTTATTTTTAATCTTGTTTTAGTATAGAAATTTAGTTTTTTTTTAGAAATTAATTAGTAATATTATTGTTTGTAAGAACTTTTATACTTATATTTTTTTTAAATAAAAAATTGGGGTTGAAATATATAAAATCAGATGGGACTGGGAAAAGCCTGTTTGATCTCACAAAGTTGTTCAGGGCAAATTAATAATTTTATTCATTTAAACTTTAGACTTTTTTTTTTTTTTTTTTTTTTTTTTTTTTTGATAGCTATAATAGGTCCCAACGTTGGGCAAAAGCCTCCCCTCTTTGTTTCTTTAGACTTTATAAAACAATTAATTTTTATTTTAAATATAACTTAACGTCAGATCTCTTATGAGTGAGATAACTACTGCCTGAACAATTGTAAGGTCAGATAGAGGGGAGTGTTGGCGGCTTTTCTTTAATGGGGAGGGTGATTATTATTCATCATTCAATGATCTCATAATTCATGATTGAGATTGTATCTAATTTTATAAAAGTCATTTGACATTGTTATAACTATTATGGTATGTTCAATGCAGACCATATTTTATATAAAATATAATTAAACTAGATTCATAATAATTAATCAACTTAATAAAAACAATTTTAATAAAAGTTCAATAACATAAAAAGTATAGGAGTCGTAAAAAAAAAAAAAAAATTTTTTTTATTATTCAATTTTCTATAAATCTATAAACTCATAAATACTCTATATTATCTAATTCTACCAAAAACATACTTCTTGATTATTGTAAAATTTTACTTTAACATATTTCTCAAGATAAACTGATTGTTTACATTTCGAGCTATCAAATCTTAGAGTGTATATATATATGAATGAAAGGTGTTTCGGATTGCAGTGGGGGTTCTTAGTTCCGGAGAATGGGTCTTATTTACCTGCAGTTTATAAGAGTAATCGGTTATGATAAAATATGACACGACAAATACAATTTTATTTTAATTAAAATTAAACTAATTATTTCAAAATAAAACTTTAAATTAAATTATTTTCTTTTCAGATTTTTATGAAGTTTTTATGTTAGTTTGATTTTTTTTTCTTCTATTATAATAATAATTTATGAATTAAAGTGTAAATTTATTTTTGCAGATTATATCGAAATAAAGTTTCTTTGAGTTGGCGAATAATTACTTATAAAGTAATATGTGGGATTTATCAGCATAAATACGTTAAATATTACATCTTATATACTTAAATAAAGCATGTAATTATAAAAAAATAAATAAAATAATTTAAAACAGATTTTTTTTTATTGTTTTTATTTTAGATTTAAAAGAGCTTTAAACTTTAAATTGTTTATTTTGTATCGAAGTTGAATTAAAATCCTGAGATCATGAAATAATTCTTTCACTATTAACCTCAAAATTATTAAAATCTTGGAAAGTAAAATAATTGTTTTATTTTCTGTCAAGCTATCAATTTTATTTTAGTTAATTTTGGTAAATATATGGTAAAGAAAGGTAACAAAAGGGAGGTATTAAAAGGTTTTACGAAAGAGGGTAATAAAAAAAATATGGAATTTAATTATTTTCATATTTTATTATTTAATAATACAAAATATTTAAAAATTTGTAATCTGGTCGAACTTTGTTGTGAATTTGGGTTGCGCGTATCTGAGAAAGAGGAAGGTATGATCATTTATTGTATTTAGAGTAGGTTGGCGTTCTGAGAGAAGAAATCTGAAAGATGATGACATTTTTAGCTAGGGAGGGCCCCGGTTCATACCTTATGAGAAACCAGATTACTCTAAATATTATTAGCCCAATGATTTGGAAGTTACACATCACAAAAGAGCAATTTATAGGGGGACAAGATGCTAGGTTTAATTTTATTCCGAGGATACATAATATTGTAGACCTTTGGAAATGTACCCAAGTGTTACAACACCTGTAAAATGCTCTTCTCTGGACAAGAAGCTAGGCGGATCATGCCTACAATCATGAACTCGGCAACTTCACACTCGCCAAGACAGTGTTGGAACTTGTTTTGATTGAAGTTTTGGCATGGTTTCTGGACATGCGCAGCAATGAATAATTAGCCTTTAATGGAGAACCTTGTTTTCCGGGAGATGTTGAATTATCTTGCGACTTTGATTGTAATGTTGAATCCGGGCGGATGTACTTCAACAGTAATTGCTAGAATTAGTGGATTCACAACCCACGCTCTACGAGAACCCAGTTCATCCAGGTGAAAGTTGATTCCTGTTCATTGAACGAAGTTTTGAGCTAAAACAGAGATCTTGATGATGAAAGACGCTCTCTTGGTTTAAACACACTCCACACTCGTATACACCCTACACAAGGTACAAACCACATATTAGGGATACACTTATATTTCGATACATTCTATGATTTGGGAAAATAATATTTGTTACGTTCTCACTTATTAAAAAAAAAAAAAAACAATATTTGAGAATGTTAGGGAGGTAAAATTTTAATTCCGGTCCTTATAATTAAAAAAGACAACTGCATAAAATTTTAGGGGTCGGCTGTGACGATCCGCAAATTTACGTTCTCGTCATATCATTCTCAAATATTTATAAATGTATACCAACTTCATACGATACTCATTTCAAGTCAATAATGTAACATGATTCATACATTACTCGGTAAAAGTTCTTATCAATGAGGGTTTGTTTGTATCAGGTACTCGTTTTGCTTAGGGAGGTAATAAATATTTCAAAAGTTGTTTGGCTGACCCATGTTTGCCTAAGTGATTCTGTGAAACAATCATGAGAAACGTTCATTTATCCACTAACGAATAGACTTTCTTTGTGTGCATATTGGCTGAATTAGTAAAAAACTATTAGTCTGATATTGAATTTTGGTCTCTATTAGTGTAAGAGATGGTTTAATTTAGTCGGAATGGGTTGAGATGCAAGCTAAGATATTGTCTCGCTTCAACATATATTGGTTTCTCTTTATAACTCATAAATATTGTTTTTACTTATAAACCATTTCGAACACTTGGCTAAAATTCTGAGTACAGCGCTAGAAATCAACAAAAAATGTAATAAATTTCTATACTTTATGACTTGCATACTTTTACAAGTAAGCATTTAAAAAATCCGTGAGAATGGAATTTCTCGTGGTAATTATTGGGTACATACCTATTTATTTTAATACAACGCCATCAATTTCAGATGATAGTTATGAATTTTGTTCCATAATGTATGACGTATGGAATTATCTGAGAATATTTTCTATGTTCATCTGAATTCGATTTTCAATATGGTGAAAATATCAACAATTTGTATATCATGTTAATCAAGTCTATCTTGATCAGACGTTTTGACCTGACGCACTTCTGAGTTTATGAAAGTTCTGTGACACACCAATTGAAGATCTGTGACCTAGGTCATAGACAAAACCTAAATATTCTGAATTCAATTCTCAATAGAGAATAAGAACTGGAATAAACTATGAGTTTTATATTAGTCAGAATCAGTCTGTTTTGGACTTATTTTGTCTTACAAAATGTGAGATAAATTTATACACAATTTATTCCTATTATGTCGTTCTATTCTTCATAGAATGCTTATAAAATTACAACATACCTACTTCATATATATAATGTGTGCAAAACGAATGCATCATTTCTTAATTTTTATATTAAGTAAAATATCCGTTGCAAATAAAAACGTGGTGATATTTTGGGACAGCGTCAGTCGTAGACGCAGGTAAAAAAAAATGGAACTCGGACGCAGGACGAATACCATTGGCCGATTTCAAGAAAAAGGGCGTGGTTTATGTGTGGACTAACGTCCCTTTAAAGGATCCTTGGGGGGAGAAAAACAAAATCACTGGCGCTTCGAGCTTCGATCAACTAGGACGTCTTCGTGTTAATTCTGGTTAATTACGTCAAGTTTTATTTTAACTCAAGAAACGAAGAAGTCTTGAAAAAATAGTGTTTTGTGTGGGGAATACGTTGGTTTGACAGTATAGGTCGTTTAAATTATCCCGCGGTCCCTTGATTATAACTTTAATTAGGAATATGTGGTAAAAATATTCTGAAATTAAAGTTTAGTAAATTTTAAAAATAAATTAGTTTGTCCCAATTAAATTATAATAATTTAATAAATAATTTTAGTGTAAATTTGCAGAAATTAGTTTTGTATAGTGCTTTAATAGCAATTTCAGTATAAATTCAGTTTAGTGATGGTCTTTTGATTTCGGAGGATGGATTGGTTCGTTTAATGAATTTATAATAATTCATTGTTCATTCTATTTTATCTTTCGGTGTCTAAAGATTTGTTGTTAATTTATATTTGGTTTTATAGTTTGAGTTTTGTGTCAGTTTGGGGCTTTAATGGTCAAACCTTCGTTAGTTTCTGTTCCTTTGGCCTACAGAAATGGAGGGATCTCCAAAGGAATAGAGACTTTAGGTAAAATAGCCAGATTTGTAGCGAATTTGGCGGGCTTAATTTATTAGCCTTGTTAGCTACCCACAGTTGTTATAATGTTTCCTTAACGCTAAAGAGCCGACGTTCCGAAAGGCGTGTGATTGTAATCCGCTTTAGAATTAAGGAGAACAGACGCAATTGTGGTCCCTTTAGATTGTGTAGTTAGGCTGTTTGGAATCTCCCAATCCCTATGAGATTTCACTCAGAACTCGACGGGCTATAGGTAGAAGGATCAACCCAGATCAGCTCCGAATTTATAACAGCTAGGGAATATGACTTTTAGTCATATTCAACATACACCAGAGTAGGATTTGTAAATAGGCATTTGTAGGCGGGATTTTCTTAGATAGGCAGCTTTAGATTAGGGCGAGAGAGGCTCTCTCAAAACTCTAGCTTAGCTCTAGGCGGATATTTTCTTACACCGGAAAATATCCATGTTAGGAAATGATTCCTTACACCGGGGATCATTTTAGAAACACACATTTTGTTAGATTGGAAAGTAACTTAACACAGTAGCATCGTATTCTGTATAGGAAATTAGGAAATCAATAGGAGAATAGAAATGGAGATAGGTATAGGTAATTATGTAGGATTTACTTTTACATTTCAACTTTCTTTTATTTATGACAAAGATTAATTTGTTCAATAGATTAGTGATTTGTTGTAAAATCTTTGACTAAAATTTGATTTAAATTTTTACATCAATTTAAATGTTTAATTACTTATATTTAATTTAAGTTGCAATTCAACTTAGGCTCACTTCTTAATACATACGTGTAAGAAAGGCGATTCCTTTATTTGTACTTAAATAGTTTATTCAGAGAAAACAGGACTTATTTCTTTAAAATTATTTCCTAGTGTTTAAATAAATCATGTTTGATAAATATCTCTTTGTTTTAAAGAAAGCAATAACTAATTGTTAAAGTCGCTTTATGATCAAAGTAAATCAATAGTAATAAAAAAAAGTTTATTGAACAAACTAAGTTTTAATACTTCTATAATTATGCATTAAAGCAAATCTATAATAATAAAAAAAGTTTGTTGAGAAAAATTAAGTTTTAATGTTACTTTAATTATGCAATTTTAAATTAAATCTATTTTTTTGGAGTGATATTTCTGGAGTGATTTGAAATACCTTTCATTTATTTAAATTTAACTATAAAAATGTAATGTTTGATATATTTACCATTTACTTAACTAAAATCCTTACTTTCATTAAACTTAAATATATTTTCTCGTATAAATAAAATTCTAGGAATTAAAATCCAATTCCCGTGTAAACTATTGTAGGAATTAAAACCTAAATAATAGGGATTAAAAAGAAACCTTAATAA
Source organism: Acrobasis consociella (assembly GCA_963555685.1). Lineage (NCBI taxonomy): Eukaryota > Metazoa > Arthropoda > Insecta > Lepidoptera > Pyralidae > Acrobasis > Acrobasis consociella. The sequence goes on from OY743122.1 coordinate 11,681,429, forward strand.
AAGTACTTTTGGTATTTATTAGTCATACTTAATTGACATATTATGACTGACAAGACAGACTGGATCATATATTTGTAGTATGCTCTTTTAGCAATCGGGGATTCAGTTGATTTGAAGATTTAAAAATAATATTTTCTGCTCAGACCCCGGAATATTGTGAAGATGCAAGTTCCGAAGCAGCTGAATCTGTTGCAAGATTATCTTGCTCCTCTTTAGCTTTCTTTTGCCTGTATCAGGCTTATTACATTTGAGTATATAATGGTATAAATATTTGAGCATATTGGTCCCAAGGCAGGAAGACTGTCCAGTCTGGAGTCGAAGTCTACTAAGTTCAGCGGTGGAGGTGCTGTAACTTCCCCTACGGGGGGCCACAATCTAGAAAACTGAGCTTCTAATGAATATACTAACGTAAATATATGCTCATATGTAAAACAGAACATACTTTAGGTCAACTTTAATTAGGTTACAAAATTATGCATAAATTCAATTATGTAATAGGATTTAGATAAACATTAACTTTGTTACAAAACTATGGATAAATATAAATTCAATTATTTGGTAGGATTTAAATAAACTTTCTTGTAGTTTAGATAAACTTTAATTTGATAACAAAATTACGTATAAATATAATTATTTAATAAAATTTAAATTAACGTACTTATAATTTAGATAGATGTACTAATGAGAAGAATAAGTGCTGAACGTGTTATGTTAGAATTTGCGTTACTATGAAACACAACTGGGTCCTCTACTAGTTTAGATAAACTTTAATTTGATAACAAAATTACGTATAAATATAATTATTTAATAAAATTTAAATTAACGTACTTATAATTTAGATAGATGTACTAATGAGAAGAATAAGTGCTGAACGTGTTATGTTAGAATTTGCGTTACTATGAAACACAACTGGGTCCTCTACTAAATGATTATTGCCATTACGTCATTCCAAACACAGCGAGTATAGATAGCAAGTTCAAAATAGCGAGTTGATAGTGAGTTAGAAATAATGTTTATAGCAAAGTTGATAGGATAAGTTGGGTTAGTTATTAAAAAAAAAAATATTATTTAAGGGGGGGTTACACTAAGCTATGCAAGTCTAGCAACCCATCACTGTTTTAATTCCCATTTTCCATTTTCATACCCAAACTGTTCTGTGGGTCATGGCTTTGGGACTTATCCATTAGGGATTAAGACGCTATAGCGAGTGTTTGTGTTTGACTGTATATGTGTGAGACTGTATATGTGTACCTATGTGTGTATGTAAGTATCTTCTTGAAGTTTCATTTCTATATAGGCATGGACCAATGATATAGGTAAGTTGGTTTTTTGTCATCAAGTCAAGTTAAATGTACTCAAAATGAACTGCAATAATGAAAGTAAAAAATGGGACATCCGACGACAAATTGCTTCATTAAATTTTTAATAAAAACTGGGGTGAAATTATACCCAAATGAGGGATAGAATTAATTAAACTTATGAAACTTCCTTTTTAAGAGACGTCTTTACAAATGCATCTTGAATACAGATCAGGAATTAAAAAAAATACTTCACTAGGCAGATTACTTATTAAAAAACATTGTGTACGTATGTTTTTTGATTAGCAAGTTATGACGAAGATACGGGGCACTTAAATTTCGACGTCACGATCAAGTATAATTTTCAATAGACGGTGACCACTCCGAAACTTTGATGCGCTGTATTTTTGTGAATTTGTTGCTACTTTGCTAAACAAAAAATGTTGGTCCATAAATTTTTGAATCATCTAACTTAAAATAATATTTTTTGAATGCAGTCATATAAGTCATAATGGAGCTAAACCATAAAACAGAAAAGGTGTAGTACTTGGAAATTCAAAAAAATCTAAATTAAAAGATATTAGCAATTTTTTTTTCTCAAATATTTATTATATTACCAACCTTGCTTATATTGATACATAAAATACAAACTACTTCATTTTCGTTGAATTATTTCTTCCATATCTCCGAAGTTCTTCACCATATCTTTACTAAACGAATATGGAACTAGATTAAAAATATGCATAGCACTAAATCAATTAAACGAATCAGTAATGGGGAAATCTGTAAAAGAAGCCCATTTCACTAATAACAAAAAATAAAAAGAGAGAAAAATAGAAAAGAGTGACTATCGCGTCACCTTGAATTAAAAGTGACACAACATAACCTAGCTGTCTCCTAATAGCACATGGTTCCCAGTTGAGAAGATCGTAAAATCTATTATTATCGGTTTGTTATTGCTATGACATAACTGTTGCAGAACGGACAGAGATCTATTTGCGGCGCGCATGTGTTGATAATCTATGCTGTGAATGTCAATAGATATCAGATAAACGTATTTCACAGACATAAACGTATTTTTAACCGCGTTTTTAACTCGAGCTTTATAATGGCGTTTAATAGATACTCGACTACTTAACTATGACAATAAATACTAAAAGTATTTTTTTTAAATTGTACTGAGGTACGGAACCATTCATGTACGACTTCGGCTCGCACTTGACCGGTTTATTTATTCATTTGCTTACGCTAAATTTATACAAAATGTGTACACTACGGTTAATTGATCATATTTACATTTTTATTATAAACTAGCGTCCCACGGTCTTATAGGGTGGTTTCTGCATATCAAATTATATCAAAATTGGTCCAGCCGTTTGCGCGCGAAGAAATAACAATCATACACAGACACACGCACAGTATGAAAAAATCACAAAATACAATCAGTTTAAGTATTTATTTATTTAACATTTATTGCGCAGTACCTAATCTAAAGATTATAAAACAGAAGGCTCGTATAGAAGGTAAAACTTAATGCTAAGTATATGAAATAACGAATAACAAAATACTGTAATTAAATTGGTAATTAATATACAATTATGGCTCTGGTAGTACAGAGAAGGTCATGCTCCTGCAGTGGAGACAAAAAGACCTGATGATGATGATGATACAATTACCCAATATGTATTTGTGTTTAGATAACGTTTTTTTATTTCAAATACTATAATAATAAAAGCAACAAAATATCAAGTTGAACGATCCATGTGTACAATTATACTTGTATCTACTTATAATACTTAGTGCTAAAACTTTAATTACTTTTAAGCCTAATTTGGGACTTATTGGAAAAGTTTTAGCAGATTTCTTGAATATTTTAACAGCCTTACAAGGCACAGCTAATGTTCCGATGTTTGTTGGATTCTAATTAAATTCCGGACATGGATTGACGCGGAAACTTTTAAGGTAAAAATATGAAACATGAGAAATTTTATGTTTTTATATTTTACAAATCGAGGCCCGCGACTTTACTCGCGTGGACTTTATGACTCCGGAAAATAGTCATCAGTCTGAACAACTTTTTCTAAAGCGTCATTTTTATATTTTTTATAGGGTGTACCATTTTCTAAAATCAATAATACCCAAAGTGTTGCCCAGGCTTAACAGTTATATAACAAAAAAGTTTTATTCGAATCCGTCATTTCCAGAGATTAGCTTCTACAAACAGGCAGACAAACAAACAGACATTTTTCTTAAATTTTTACTCTACTACTATTTCCGCAACGGCCAAATTTTTTTTTCGGAAACTTATTCAATGTACGGACACATTTTTTTACTGTTTTATTATATGTATAGATTTCAAACCCACATTCATTTAAAGTAGAACATTGTGCTATAAGACGTAAAAGTAATATTTCAAAAGTAAAGGCGCTAATTTGATAGCAGATCGAAATAAAGGATTCTACGTTTGAATCCTGTGCGAAGCGAAGGATTATGTATAGCGCTCGAAGTAAAAATTTCCTTCACGCCTTGAACACAATCTGCTATCTTCGTTATAATAAAAGTTACCTATCTTTGTTATTATGAAAATATTCATGAATTTTTGCAAAAGAACTAATTTTTACACATGTACATACACTTTTAGAAGTAGCTGGAGCTACATGGATTCGGAAAGTTGGAAACGGAGAGACATGAAAATGATTCGAGGAGGCCTTTGTCAATGACAAACTGACGGAAAGAAAAGAATAGATTAAATTTAAAAAATTGGTTGTTTGTAAAGTAGGTTTACGATCGAGATGTTTACGTGATAACGTCTTCTGGCAGCGCTCGAGATAAGACGGGAGATCGGTCCGTCTCTCTCTCGTTATACCTGCGATCGCGCTCGTGAGGTTTTGGTGTGACACAAGTTTCTGAACATGTCACCCGACTAAAACGATTTTAAAGACGTTATCACGTCAAAACTGTTAGATAATGCTTTTAGCATTAAGTCCGCCTATTGTGCCATACAAATTGTATTTATTACAATAAAGTTTAAATAAATAAATAAATAAATTAAGTATATTGTTTGTCTTGTTAAGTGTAAAAAGTCCGAATAAAGGCGATATACCCACTTATATATATATATTTGACGTGTAAAACATGGTAAGAATCCGATAAATTCTAAATAGCGTAAAACGTAATTCTAAGTACCTTCAAACCGTGAAGCGACGCCTTCAAACCGCACTGACACTAACCTACGTAGAAACCACACTCTCAAGATGCAGTCAAGTAACTCTCCACCTTTATTGCGAGCTAGAAGTAACGATAAGTATACGTGTAAGTAGGCGCATGGTGAAAATCAAAGATGGCGGATTTTCTTTAAAATATCCTTATTCCTACTCATGTTATAAATGCGAAAATGAGTTTGTTTATTTGTTTGTTTGTTTGTTACCACTTCACGCTTCAACCACTGAACTTATTTAGATGGATTTTTTATGGATTTTTATGGATATATTTTGATACCCAGGGAAGGATGGGATAGTTTTTATCCTGAATTTTCCACGGGAAGCGAAGCCCACGGGTTAGATAGTTCGATATAAAATACATGTTGAAGGGTAAGCTTTAACGAACATACTCGTAGTTGAGGTTCAGTAAATAATAAGCGATGTAACCTACAACATTTTGACACTAGTGTAGGACAACTTCGAAAACTTTCTTATCGGTCATCAGGTCTTCCCAAGTGCAGGCGTTTGGGCACTTGGGACCAATAAGTACGTGCTCAATAGGCGTAGTTTGTTGTGGACTCAAATAACATTGGCAATGGGGAATAGTCATTAAAAAATAAGTATTATCTTACCAGTTTATCTATACATTTCAAATGTAAAGTACTAACAGTATAAAAATCTATAAGTCTGCGTATTCTTTTTAAGTACGAGTATTATCACGCCTTCGTCAATTTTTAGGCAACCAAACTCTGGTACTAAAAGATAAGGTTTCTTTTAAAAGTCAATACTTTATTAATATATGATTTTAGAGTTTCGGAGTCACAATTACTGTTATTAGTATTACGGGACTTACCGCGATTTATCGTATTCTAGCCGAAGCCCGCGACTTCCTTCGCGTGGACTTTATGACAAAGGAAAATGCTCATCAGGCTGAACAACTTTTGCAAAGGCGTCATTTTTATATTTCTTATAGTTTAGCTGGACCATTATGGTTCTGCAACAGGTGTTCCATTTTCCAAAATCAATTATACCAATTATACCCTACATATTATGTTGCCCAGGCTTAGCAGCTATATAACAAAAATGTTTCATTTGAATTGTACAGAGACGAACAGACAGACTTTTTTTTCAATTCACTCTATTACATTGTATTCATCGCTTCAATTTTTTTTTTAAATATATTCAACTAGCAGTCCATCCCGGCTTCGCCCGTGGTACATACATAGCCTATGTCACTCAGGGATAACATACCTATCCAACAGTGAAAGAATTTTTAAAATCGATCCAGTAGTTTCGGAGCCTATTCAATACAATCAAACAAACAAATCTTTCCTCTTTATAATATTAGTGTAGATAGTGTAGATTTGCAGACACACAGAAAGTACCCAGTGCGGCAAGACACAAAGTTTAATTTTCTAAAATTCTGACGCATTCTTGGATTCCATAAAAATGACAAATTTGGATTTTTAAGCGAAATAAGTACATAGAGATATCGATTTTCATCAAAATTGAAAGCATTTGACTTGGCAGCCATCTTGGATTTCCAAAAATAAAATAAATAACCAGCCAAGTGCAAGTCGGACTCGCGCACTAAGGGTTCCGTACCATTATCTATAAAAATCAAGTTTTTTGCATGAGAGCCCTAAGTATTCATTTTTTTTTATTTTTTTATTTATTATTAAAATAAAAATAATACTGAGTATTTTGTGAATATTTCAAGTGCCTACCTGTTGCCATTATTGAGATCGAGCAAAAAAGGGCAAAATAATTGCATTTGTTTTATTGGAGTCCTCCTTAAATATTTATTTTATTTTGTTTTTAGTATTTTTTGTTATAGCGGCAACAGAAATACATAATTTGTGAAATTTTCAACTGTCTAGTTATTGCGGTTCTTGAGATATAGCCTGGTGACAGACAGACGAACAGACGGACAGATAGCGAAGTCTTAGTAATTGGGTCCCGTTTTTACCCTTTGGGTACGGAACCCTAAAAACCAATAGAGCGCTTGGCAGGACTGGCTCGGCCTTTGGTCTGTCTGCCCTTTTGACATAAAGACGTGACAGTGTATAAGACCAAATCCAAAGCCAAGTCCAAGTCCAAAGAGGCTGTAAGTATCTAGTCGATGGTGGGCAGTGAAGCTGTGGGGCCAGTATGACTCATCATCATAGCGCTTTAGAGCCCGGGGTCCGCTACCAAAACTTGGTGATAGGACGAGGTTACTGGTTTTTACACAGAGTGACTGCCGTCTGACCTTCGCAAACCAATGGGCAGACCAGAACCAATCCTTGGATAGGTCTGAGCAATCGCGTGAGGCCTGTGTGACTATGAGCCCATAATTGTTGTACCTACAGTAAAAAAATTAAAAATCCAGTGTACTGTATGTGTTGCAAATGCATTCGCCATGCTGTTAATTGGATGGAGTTTAGAGAGAAGATTGATTAACATTTCAGCTGAAACATGAAATATACAGTGAGTTTTTTTATCCGTACAGCAAATTTGATTATAAATTTTTAAAATTACTGACTTTTTAAGCCGATACTCCATTCAAGATGAGCAAGGATGTGCATTTCACAATCAATAGGATTTCCATGGCAGTAGGTAAGTACATTAATTATCTCTTTCGGTGTGTCAATAATTAAATATTGTTGGTTGTTAAAATATAGCATATCCTAACTCATCTTGAATGCAGTATGAGAATACCACTTGATGCTATGTACCTATTAGCCAAAGCAAAAATAGAACTAAACCTTATTTTAATACCGCTTCTGACAATTGACACCAATTGTCAATATAAAACTATAACTCCAAAGTTGATCATTAGAGTTTGCTATCAAGATTTTTAAAAAATATTGGAGTATGACGACGGCCACGGTGATCCCTTTGCCATTAGCTTCAATAAGGTCCTCGACGGTACATGACGTAGGGCAGTTCGGACACGAAAGAAGGTGGTCCATCAATTGAATGGCACCGCAGTCACAAAGCTCGTTATCAGCTTGACGCCATTCTGCTTACTGCATTGTAATCCAGCTAGCATATGTATGCAAAATTTTAGCTCAATCAATTGAGGACAGCTGTTTTAAATTCAGTTGCAAGTTGCAACATTTTACTTCAATTAACATAAATTATTAGTCTTTAGCATAAAAATTAGGTGCGGTTTCTCCATAATTTGCTATTTTATTTTTCAGTTAATAATTTTGCCCTTCTTCGTTATAACTTACGCACAATACAATGACAATATAAAAAGGAAGAAAAATGAACCGGAAAAAATACATTACAATTATTACATAACCAACTGGAATCAGTATGGCATGACTGAAAAAGTTCCAGTTGAACTACTTAGAGCTATACTTGAAGACTTAGCGCTTTACAAGCGCATGGAATATTGTCCTTTTGAAGAATCGAGAAACCAAATATGGGAGAAATGCGAAAAAGCCGAGGTGGAAGATGCGGTTAAGAAGATAGTTAAAAATGTCCTAGATACAGCTAGTAGAGTTTATAACTTGAAAGCAAATCTACACCGATTAGAAGTTGTTGATATTTACGGCAATGTAGTACCTAAAATAATGAGGGATAAAGCAACAAAAAGAAATAAAGTCTCGAAGAAGAAAACATATGTTGCAAGTAGTGAAGAGTGTGAAGAGACAGAAAAATTACAAGGAAACAGCGACAGCAAATGTAAAGCTAAAAAGGCGCTAAGGACTCGTATGTATGAGAACAAAGACCAGAAAGGACTTGAAATAAAACTGGATTTAAAGTATTCTTGATGTTCAAATATATTTTTGACTAACGCGCCTGATTTATTGTCATAACTTCCTAAATATTTATTAGATTTATTTACATCAGTAAAGACTTGAAAATAATGTTGTACCAGCTTATTTGTTTATTAATCACTTTATTACAAAAATGTAACTTTAATCAATCGGCTCAAAACCGATGATTAAAAGGCTTGAAATCTAAATAATATTAATAGGCGATGCGGCTAGCATCTCTATTTTGATACCTTATTCTATCTTCACGCCCACCATCACGGTAATTTGGGTATAACGACCTTAGACCTTAGGTTTTGTGTACTCCACACCACAATGGATAAAGGCGTGATTCTATTAGTTATTATCTTGAAGTTAACAGGTTTAAGTACGTTTTAGACTAAATTTAGTACTTGATTAAACCAATAATCTGCCGCCTTTAGCTTTCGTCATAGGCAAATTATTTTGGATGAAAAAATGTTAAACTAAGTCCTACATATTGTTTGCTTAAATGCCAACCCGGGGGGTATTAAGACTATTACAGTAGGAAAGGGTCGACCTCAGCGAACATTTTACGACCAAATTGCAGACGTTCTAAAAAAGAAGAGGAAACGTACTCGCAACCGAAGGGCATGTATGAAGAGATTGATGAGTGTAGATGAAGCAAAAGAGATTTTGAGATCAGGATCATAGCAAGTGGAGGTCCATAGTCTCTGCCTTGTCCTGTGGGAAACAGGCGTGATATTATGTATATATGTATGTATGCATTACTACAGCTTCTTCTTTTGCGCCGATTGTAAAAATCGACCCAGGAATAGGTGTTTACTTGGGAATTATTCTAAATAAGCAATAATGTAGCAACCGATCAGTATTTCTGTACATTTTATACCAACAATTTTTTTAAGGTTTTGTGAACTTTCTGCCTACGCTGTAAAAGAAAAGACGTGATATTGTATCAATTAACTCCTTGATATTAATTTATTTAGGGCGCTTTCTACCCTGACTTACGAGCACTTACCGTCCCTGTTCAAAACTGATTGATGAACGCAGTCGGGCCACGGCCTGAGAAATGCGTGTTGCTCTTCGTTTCGTACAGTGTTATTTATATTACAATGTTATTTGACATACCTATAAAAGGAAGTAAGGAAAATAAAATCAAAAGCAAAAAATATATTGAAAAATCAATAAAACTCCAAATCTAGTTTCACTTCAAATCTCCTTGGGGCTTTTTTCTTATGATTACGAATCCTTAGCGCCTTTCTTCGTTTTTTGGCATAAGTATGTTTATCACCTACAACGTCTGTAATTATCTTTTTAAGCACAGCTTCGCTGTTGGCTTTTTCGCATTTATCCCATGTTCCGTTTCTCGAATTGTCAAGAGGACAGTATTCGCCTCGCCTGTAGAGTGCTAAGTTCTCAAGTACAGTTCTAAGGTGTTCAACTGCAACTTTTTCAGGCATGCCGTACCACTCAGTCCAGTTTTGTAAATAATAATAATCATTTATTGCGTCCTTTTCTCCTTTCTTTTTTATTTTATCAAGGTCTTTCTTTGCAAAAGTTATAGGTAGGAAGGACAAAATAAGTAACTGAAAAATAACATAAGATTGAGTTTTTACAAGCTATATACCAAACTTACAATGCGTGTATGCATGTGAAATACTTGAAAGTGATGGTGACAATGCCTACCTTCTTGTTTCATCATCATAATCATATCAGCGACAGTCCACTGCTGGTTTTCCAAAACCTAAGCTATGGTCGTCCGACCACCTAGTAGGTATTATACTGGCTTGGCAAATAGCTATTTGGTAGCGAACGTTGCTAAATGTTTTGTTTAAATTCATGTTGTAGTATAGTTTCATGAACAGAACTGGCTCTAAAAATTGTACTGGTAGTTAAAAAGTCATCGTGTATAAAAATGAAAAAGCGTATATTGTTGAATGGATGTAAAAAAACTCACTGCCCATGTCCATTTCATGTTTCAGCTGAAATGTTGGTCCAGTCTCGAGTGCAACCCATTAATCGATTTCTCCATGAATCTTAATCCAATCAACAACATACCTATAATTACATGACGAATGCATTCGCAACAGCAACTGTTCAATTTTATAGAACTGATTTCTTATCATACAATAATTAATAGGTAAGTTTGAAGTTGGGTAGTATAGAATGGTCACAAACGCAAAAATGTAGAAACTCGTCTAAAACGCTCTGTCTGTATCGCAGGTCATCATAACAGTAAGTGGTCTAAAGATTAATCTCGTCCAAATATGAGGTGCTCTGCAGTAAGTAATATTTATTCTGAATTTTTACGTAATAAATTATAATTTTGATAACCTCCGTGGAGCATTGGTTACCATGCTAGTCCGCCACTCGGAGGTTGTGAGTTTGATTCTCAGCCAAGGCCAGTTGGAAAATGGCTTTTTTCAAATTGTCCTAAGTCTTGGGTGTTTATATATTGGTCATAAAATATAGTATCGTTGAGATAATATTAAGTAAGTAACACAAGTTTGAACTTTGTGGCTCGCTCAATCTGTGAAATTTGTCCTTATCAATTTATTTATTTATTAATGAGTAACAAAGAATGTTATATTACTTTATTGTTGCTTGTATATCATTTTATAGATTATCTGGTTTAACTTGCACTAACAGTATATTTACTATTTGATACTATTATTTTCAAAACTAAAAACCGCCTTCACCCTCAACCTAACAACTGATTTTCATAAAATCAACGAGTTAGTCGCGATATGACTTTTCAAAAAGGTCTAGACACTATTAGGTATGTTTTTTTTCCTAACGTGACTCGTTAGGCAAAGCCTAGAAACTTAAAACCCAAAGGCGTTAAGTTAAAAAAGGGGATTCAAAATAGCGATAAGATGCTAGCGGTATTGAGTAGTGAATATGATTCCAAGCCTCGGTTATTCCCTCGAAAATTTTCATGTTCTGTGCAGGATGAGGAGCAGTTGACGTACATTCTATGTTTTGAGTACCTATATCTTGTCTCTGCTCTTCGACAAAAAGGAACAAGAAAAATAGGTATTTCTTTGCAAATCAAATTATCATTAGCTACGTTTTGCTCTCATAAGCTAGCAGCGAGAAAACAAGCATGATTTTTTTGAGATTTATAGTATTTAAGTTTTTTAATTTTGCAGTATTCAATTATTTTATTATTTTTATTATTCTTTTCCCGTCAGCACATCTCCTTACTGCTTCGGTGGAATCACGCCTGCCGGAATATACAACGTTGTTTTTTCGCTTTGCACATTTGCGCCCGGCTGGAGTCTAGTCTCCGTGCACTTCTGAATAAACTTGCATTAACTTTTCTTACACCCCATTAACGTGGTGCTCATCTGGTTGCATTAGATCTCAGCTGATTTGATAGTCAACGAGGTAATGTACTTTGTGAGTAGGTAATGCATACTATAATAGACAGTGCTTGGCGGGTCGGCAAGGGAAGGAGTGACTGGCAATGTGTTAACACATCCCTATCGCTGGTATCTAATCTATTACTCGGTCGCTGGTATATGTATGTTTTCCGGCATTTTTCCTTAACGGGGTAGTCAGAACTTAAGACCCAAAGACCACGTTTAGCACGATCATCCTAAACTTGACCCGCAATCAAAATCCGGTCATACAAAACCTGATCTTTGGGTTTGAAGATGGAAAAGGATTGCAAAATAGTGGTGGGTTGCTGGACTCATCGCCTATTAACGTGATTCAGATTCTCGCCTCTTTCCTCTAAGCAGCTAGGTATATTCAAATTTTCTTCTTTTCTCCCAGACTAGAATGGAAAGAGATGCTAGAATAGATTTGTTAAATTTACGGAAGTATACTTTACAGTATTTGTTAGGTTCCAGGTTAGGTTTATTAGGTTCGGTAAAAATGTATCAGGTAATTCAGAATTCAATACCATTTACATCAAAGTGACAGATTACGACAGTAATTCCTGTAATCTATCTGGTGGATGGAACATTACGAAATAAATCTGTCCCCGACGGTGGCGGATAGACATTGAATTTATTAAGACAAGTCGAAGACGTTTACTGGATTTAAAGCTTTTGGGACACCCTGGATTTAAGTCCGCCATTCTCATGTATTTATTAAGTAATGATGTTAAATAAATAAATTTAAAAATACTTACGTATGTTTTGTTTTTATTTTGTAACCGATTTCCAAAAGGACGAGGTGGTCAATTTGACTCGTATGATTTTTAGGGTTCCGTAGTAAACAAGGAACCCTTATAGTTTCGCCATGTCTGTCTGTCTGTCTGTCTGTCCGTCCGTGGTCCTACTCAGAAACTATAAGTACTAGAAGGCTGTAATTTGGCATAGATATGTATATTAATCATGGCAAAAAAGTCGTAAAATATAATCTGGAAAAAAAAATTTTTTTAGGTTAGCTGCCATACAAGTAAAGAGGTAGTCAATATTTTTTTTCCTCGACAAATACATTGTGTGAGGTGTCGTTGAATAGGTCTTTTAAAAACATTGTGAGCTTTTTAACACCATTTTTCGTATTATGGATCCGTTTCTGAAATATTTGGGTTTAAAGTGCAAATTTTTGTTGGAGGCAAGTCCCCCCCCCCCTCTATCTGCTAAACGGTTATAAATAGCCACGTGAAAAAATTCACAGCTATAGTATATATAATGTAGTTTAAAGGAAAACTATCAGAGCTAAGTAGGGTATACAAATTAAAAAGTTATAGGCGATCAACTTATAAAATGTACTCGGAAAAAGTAATTTCATACAAATTCAATAGATAATTCGTTTTAAAACGTTTTTAGTGGCATAAACTCAAAGTTGGCATTCGGCACTACGGAACCCTACACTGCGCGTGGCCCGACACGCACTTGGACAGTTATTTGTTTGTATGTTACGCGAGGATATCTTATTGTAAACCGATTTTAATAATAGTTTTTTTTAATTTGAAGCCTTTAGTACTAAATTAGTCCCATAACAATTTGGTGAAAATATGATGAACAACTTGAGAGATATGGCAATAGTTTTCAATGTTGTTTTGTTTTATAAAAGAAAATTTTAAAACTCCATAATAATTCTTCCATATCGGTCTTGAAGAAAGGACGTAGAAGGTACCAACTGCTTCTCTTTTCATGCAAATCGTGAAAACAAACAGGAAAATTGTAATTAAATAGGCGAGAATCAGGTAAACGGTATAAGGTATGTGGCTGGCAAGCCATCACTATTTTGATTTTTTTTTCATCTTCATGCCCACCATCACGCTAAACACTCTTTATAAACAAGCAGACAGACACACAGACACGTCAAACTTATAACACACAGACACATAAGTTCATACTTCCCTCGAGGACAGATTTTCGCAATTAGGCCCGAATTTGCCGGTCCCGTTTTGCGTGGGGAGCTGACGCCGGCCTCAGGTCTCGAACCAGCCCAGCTCCTGCAGGAAGCTTAGAACGCCTGCTGGCGCCCTGCACGCTTCCGCCATGGTTTCCGGGTGTTCTAGGAACCTTACGTCCATATTGTCACGTCTTTATCCCTAACAGGGAAGACAGAACATTTTGGGTCTTGCAGCTCTAAACAAACAGAGCCCAGGATGGTAAAATCAAAGGCCACTTGTAGCTTGATGGTGGACAAGTAAATTGAAAAAGTCAAAATAGTGATACGTTGCTAGCTCCATCATCTATCCTATTAACACGATTCGCATTTTCACGCATTCCTTCACAAATCACAGATAGGTATCATATACTTACTCGCACATATTTTTTATACGGACAAATTACACTGATTGAGCTTGCTCCAAAGTAAGTTCGAGACTTGTATTAAAGGGTACTTACTCAACGATACTATATTTTTATAATAAATACATAAATAGGTAGATAAACATTCAAGACACACGATAATTTGAAAAAGGCCATTTTCCAACTTGCCCTGACCGGGGATCGAACCCGGAACCTCTGGGTGGCGGACTAGCATGGTGACCACTAGGCCAGTAGCCGCCGGAGGTCGTCTTATCTTTCTAGAATCCTTTAAGTTTTTTTCATTTCACTTAATGGATTCCATTTTTAGCATTTGTTTATTTCCCTACGTTTTTAATCAGTATCTTCCGAGTTCAGGCCGCCTTTTTCCTTTGTATTTGATTAATGCTTTATATTTCCGCAGCCATCCTCTCCGGAGTTGTTTTAATGAGTTAATTGAATTGAAGCATTCAATGGCACTGAGCATATGTATGGCGTATGGCGCTTGTTGATTAATGTTTTAATCGTTTTTCCTTTACGTAGGAAAAATTATCAATGAGAAATAATTACTAAATATTAAATAATAACAGTTAGGTATGTTATTACTTGCTACAGTTGATACCTAATTAAAACCTTGACTTGAGAGGCAATCTCACAAAGAAATTTAATGTTTGAGAGACAATTTTATATACCTAACTGAATTAACTTTTTACTAGACTGAACATTTTTGATTTGAAATGGATTTTAATGTTCTAATTTAAAATTGTTTTCATCGAGTATGATTAAAAAGCATATCTGTCTACTTATAAACTTTTAAATCGATTAAGAAAGTGATTAGATAACATGAAAGCTTAATTTTAAAAAGTATTTTTTTTCCAAAGTAGAAACAAGATATACAATTTTCGACAAGTTTGTCTAGGGTGTATCTTATTTTTTTACCCACGGCCACAGATTAACTACTACGATTAGTACCCACGACGCAACGGAGTAGGTTATAAGAAGATACCTATGTGTTTGGTATGACAGGCCGTTATACAACTTTAAGGTAGATCACTGTCCACATATCGACTTTAAATATTAGTTTAATGGTGAATAGACGTCCTCGGAGAAAGTTCTGCTGTGCAGTTTGTTGCCGCTTCTACTGCACTAGCGCTTAGGATGCGGCAGTTACCTTTAAGTAACGATTTGACTTTAACAATTGTGCAACCAAACAAAGTGACTAACTAGTATTAAGAGATTTATAAATATCCTACGATAATAATGATATATGCATTTGAATTTAAGAAATAATTAATTTACCTTATTTGACGTAAAACAACTCGAATTTGGTTAACGAACCTTACCTATTTTTACAAGGAGCTCGTTATGTCAAATTGCTATTTGCTCTGAACATAATAGAAATTACTTCTGCCTGTTGTTTAACTTTGTGGACTGACTGTATTACACAGTAACTTTGGGGTCTAAATTAACAATATTTCCTGTATGATGTTATGAACTTAATATAATGTTATTTGCTTTACTGTTCAATTGATAACGTATTATTAACCATCATTTACAGTTAAGGGGACGCACCGTGAAAATGGGCATTATCTATTTCTTATTTCTCAGCAAATATCAGAAATTTAGAACTGATACTTGCTAATAGCATACTAGAACGCTTTTCTAGCATAATTGTGGTTGTGGATACACGATTTGTTAATTTTTGTAACACAAACTTGCTCATCAAAAACACCTCTACCAAAACATATATGGTCTAATTTCTCACAAACGAGAGGGACTTCAGCTTTGAAACTTTTTATGCAGATTAGTAATTATGTAATCTTTAAAATTGTGGTACAAATTTTTTTTTGTTGCTTTAGTTTTAATTTTAGAGCCATTTTTCTATAATTGATCAGTTTTGCGTGGCTTAAGATTTCAGTCATTTAAGCCCTTTTGCCTTCCTGAAAAATATTGTACATGCCGTCTCGCTTTTTCGCGAGTGTATTTAAATAAACTGTTCTTGTTGCACAGATTTTTGACAGTTATACATCAAATTGTCAGATGGCCGATGGGCCTTACGAAGAAAGGACGCGTCGCTCTTCACAAAAAAAATGACATTTGATTTCGTAAAATTATTGTCACAGTGTAGAATAATATCATGAATATATATGGGTCGAACAGTCTGTAAACAAACGTGCGAGTAACTTTCTTACACTGTGTCACTTGTCATAATGTCAAAGGAAGTGTCAAAGCATAGCGTGGCATAGATTGATTACGTGACAGACATGGTCGGAATAGATTTTTTTTTATACAAGTAATGTACATACAGTATCGATTAATAATATTTTATTTTTATTTAATTACCAGTTTTGTGGCAATAAATTAATTTTATAATAGCCAAATAAACTTATTTAAAGATAATACTCTTCGAATTTATTTACTTTTAGATTTCGAGAAATATACACGTACATATTTTACCACTGACTGACTGGCTGACTGATTGATATGGTTTTTAGGGTTCCGTAGTAAACAAGGAACCCTTATAGTTTCGCCATGTCTGTCTGTCTGTCTATCTGTCTGTCTGTCCGTCCGCGGTCCTACTCAGAAACTATAAGTACTAGAAAGCTGTAATTTGGCATGGATATGTATATTAATCATGGCAAAAAAGTCGGAAAATAAAATATGGAAATATTTTTTTTTTATGGTAGCTGCCATACTAGTAAAGGGGAAGTCAATATTTTTATTTACTACAAACACATTGTGTGGGGTATCGTTGAATAGGTCTTTCAAAAATATTATGAGCTTGGAAACACCATTTTTCGATTTAGGGATCCGCGTCTGAAATATTTAGCTTTAAAGTTAATTTTTTTGTTAAAGTCACGTGTCCCCCCCCGTCTATCTGCTAAACGGTTATATATGGACACGTGAAAAAAATCACAGCTATGGCATATATAATGTAGTTTAAAGAAAAACTATCAGAGCCAAGTAGGGTAAACAAATTAAAAAGTTAAAGGCATTCAACTTATAAAATGTAGTCGAAAAGGAAAATTTCATACAAATTCAATAGATACTAAGACGTTTAAGACGTTTTTAGTGGCATGAACTTAAAGTTGGCATTTACAACAACGGAACCCAACATTGCGCGTGGCCCGACACACACTTTGCTAATTATTTGATCTGCACTGTAGTGATAGGTGTATGGAAGGACTTGCTTGGTGGGGGAGCTTTCTGCTTAACCCTAAAAACAAGCAACCAAGTGAAGGCAGAGGTTACCTACGAGGCCGTAGGCCGTTTTTTGAATGGTATTTTAATATCATTATAATATAGTGATCTAGTACAGCCTGTGGTTCGATTTATTACGGGTATGTCCCTTCCATGTTGTATATTAATTATTTTTTCAACATAGTGCTCTTAAAGTGGATCTCATTGATTTTCATCGGCTTTAGACATATATAAACTAGCACATAAAACACGCTTGCGTTATAAACGCAAATAGTAAAGTTATATTATGCAACAGCAATATTTTACTTTTTTTTTAAAATTTCGAACTCTCTCACTGCCTTGTGGCACCAGCTAGTAATGGTTGGCCAGCCGCGCTAATTTTGATAAGTATTACGGTGGGAAAGCAGCCGTGTCACAGAATCTTATACCTTTAAACGAGCAATTCTTGTATATTTATTTATATATATATTTATATATTTCTGTGATCTCGAAAACGGCTCTAACGATTTCGCTGAAAATTGGTATACGGCAGTTTTCGGGGGTAAACAATCGATCTAGATTAGTCTTATGTTTGGGAAAACGCATGTTTTCGAGTTTTCATGCGTTTTTCTTTCCACGCAGAATATGATCGCTAATTTCGTCGCGCCGGCCGCCATTCATTTTGGCTCAGCGGTTTATGATGCTGACCGCTAGAAAGAGTGTTACGGGTTCAAATCCCATTCGGTGACTTACTTTTGTTTTTTTTATGTTCAAATTTATATATAATTTTTTATTTTGTATTGTTTTTAGACAAGTTTAAAAAATGTAGTTATTGTTTGAGATGTAACCGAGCAAAACTCGGTCGCCCAGGTACTACATACTAGTACGCCGTGTGCATCACAGTTTTATGCTTGAGTTTATTTAACCGCTCCTTTACCGCCAATACCAGACACAATAGTAAGACAATGAACGTGGACATTTATTAATACCGTGCGGGTCTTTACCGGTGAAAATAAAAATCAGTTTAGATATACGTGTGTTGAAAAACTTCGTGCGATATACGTGCGTATATTGGTTAAACACTCGGCACTATCACGCCCTCGCTTTCGGCTCGCGCAAGAAAATTCCGCCTCGTGTGTTATAACCACTATAGCGCACAAATATGGTAATATACACAACTATTTTTCAATTTAAAAAATATTACTTATTTCAATATAAAGAATTGAATGATGCAGCTCCTTTTATATAGTTACGTATTTACCCCTTACTTATTTTGTACAACATGCTGACTTTTCATTGGTTTTGGAAAAAAAATCGTATTGTAAATAAATTCCTCTATCTATATCCGTAATCCAAATTTGTGTATGACATAAGATAAACAAATCGAGACTACGTAGTTATTTCCGACCAAAACTACCGCATGACCTCGATGAACTCCGGCCGGCCGGACGGAGGCGGTGCCTGGCGGTAATACTAATTGATCTCACGATTTTACTTTGTTTTTGAATTTTTATTTTGAATAGCTAATGAAATTTTACTAACGATCTTTATAAAGTAGCCCTTGGTCCAAAAAACAATGAGAAATTACCGTGTATATTTTAAAATTTAAATAAATTATTTCTGTTTTATCTAAAGGCTGACCAGTAGACAATGCGTTAGCATTAAGTCCACCTTTTGTACCATTATGGTCATTTAAGATTTAATAAATTTACATGTCAGTTGCTGTAGTAAGCCATATTATAAATATCATAGCTGCTGACTTAGCTTTTATATTAAACGAATGTATTGATGAAGGCATATTTCCTAACCTAATAAAATGTAGTAAACTAATACCCTTATTTAAAAAAGGAGAAAAAACAGACCCTGGCAACTACAGACCGATATCTATCCTGCCAATTTTGAGTAAGGTGTTCGAAAAGATAAAGCTCAATCAAATGCTGCTTCACTTCAAAACCTACAACCTGTTCCATAGCCAACAATTCGGTTTTACTGGCGGGAAATCGACCACCGATGCGGGAGCGGCACTCGTTTCACATATATACGATGCATGGGAGAACAAAAACGATGGAATTGGATCATTTTGTGATCTCTCCAAAGCATTTGATTACGTATATCATCCGACACTTTTGCTTAAATTTCGTCAATACGGTTTTAATGATAATTCAATTAAACTAATTGAATCTAATGATTCGATTGATAAGATCTAATGTTGAAATAGGCGTACCGCAAGGTTCAATTCTTGGACCTTTCCCTTTCTTGGTTTATGTTAATGACTTGCCTTATATGATTGATAAACAGGCTGGCATAGTGCTATTTGCTGATGACACCTCACTTATATTTAAAATAGATCGACATAGCACAAACGCTTGCGCAGTGAACAACACCTTGTCTTCCATTTCTGATTGGTTTTCTGCCAATGTTTAATGCGAAAAAGACCCAATGCATTCAATTTTCTCTTCCCAATGTGAGACAGGCCTGCGTTGACATAATGCTATATGGTAAAAAACTCGATCTTGTTGAAAGTACTACCTTCTTAGGAATTACAATAGATTCAAAACTTCAATGGAGTGCTCATATAACTAAACTTTCGAATAGGCTTAGCTCTGCGGCTTTATGCTGTTAGGAGAATAAGACAATTGACAGATGTAGCAACTGCTAGACTAGTGTACTTTAGTTATTTTCATAGTGTTATGTCTTACGGCATACTATTGTGGGGGAGTGCAGCCGGTATTCAGACTATTTTTATTTTACAAAAACGGGCAATTCGTGCTAAATATGGGTTAGGACCAAGAGACTCACTCAGAGAATTATTCAAGAAAATTGATATACTTACATTGGCATCGCAGTATATATTTGAAAACATAATGTTTGTAATGAAAAATATTTCCTTATACAATAAAGTAAGCGATATGACCGATAAAAACTTACTTATTAAGAATGAATTATTTGCCCTGTTTTATAGGCTCAAAACAGTTAGTAAGACGTTCATGGGGAACTGTATACTTTTGTATAATAAATTGCCACAATCGGTCCTTGATGTTCCAGACAAAAAATTTAAAACTTATGTAAAGAAAGTACTTTGTGAGAAGGCTTATTATAGGACCGATGACTACCTTAAAGACAAAAAAGTCTGGCTTGAGCTTGGCGCGGGTCCCTCTTAAAGGTTTGTTATATAGGTACTCGCAAATGTTCATAATTTGGTAAATTTTGTACAAACTAAATCTACAACAAGACATTATTTTAAAATTTTGACATTCTAAAAATTTAATTTTAATTATGATATGACATAACAAACAATGTATTCTCTGTCCATATTAACTTTAAGTATTAATTTATTTGTGAGTTGACGTCCTTGAAGAAAATGCTGCAGTGCAGTTTGTTACCGCTTCTTCTGCACTAGCGCTTTGGAAGCGGTAGTAAACTTAGCTGTAAGTAACCATTTGACGTCAACAATTGTGCAGCAAAACAATGACGATTATTAAGAGATATTATAAATATCCTATGATAATAAAGATATATTTGAAAAAACCTATTGCGATCTTTTTCTGCACGTGTAGTTGGCTCAAACTAATAAATATTGATCTTTCATTATGAAGTTCGAACATTTTAGATTTCCCTCCAGAATGTTAGTCATTGCTCAGATTTCTTATTGAAAGCTAATACCTCTGGTTCATTGAACTAGTAGGCTTGATAAGTCTCAGTTTTAAAAACACAACGTAACTAATAGATTACGTGACATGACCTTTTTCAATTCTTTACAAAAAAAAACATATTAACTTTTTGTGTAACATAACATGTTACACAAAAAGTTAACATACTAGAGATACTTTTCATTACGTCATGGTTTTCATACTGTAACCTCTATATATTTTTAACTCTATCTGCATTGCATTTAGACATTACTACAAACCTAGCGGAAAAGAACGGACAACTTTTGAATCAATTTTGACAGATTTTGAAAAATAAAAACGTAGAGCCAAGCCTTAATTGATATACATAGTCTATTCGTTCAATTGTCTAGGATGCCGTACGTGCCGTCAAAGGCGCGGCCTTCGTGGGGCGACTATGGCGTACATACTATTTCAATAAATGAACTATATACTTTGGCGTGTGGTAAGGGCAGAGAAGAATACAATTACAATTTTTTTTGCAAATCCTACTAATGCTAATATTATAAACGCGAAAGTTTGTAAGTATAGATGAATGTTTGTTACTCTTTCACGTAAAATCTACTGAATGGGTTTAAATAAAACTTTACAATAATATAGCTTATACATAAGAATAATACATAGGCTACAATTTATAAAGATATTGTGTGATAATCCTGCGCAGACAAAGCGAAACGAAACCTTCCTAAAGACGACTTTCCTGAGAGTCCCCCCAGCAAATTGGTATAATACGATAGACATGAATTAAGTGAGTATACAGGTACGTACACATCAGACCAGGGAACGCAGTAAAACGAGAAAACAGCCATGACGTAACTCTGACGTCACAACAATGGCGACTCGACTCGGCGATAAGAAACTGATTTATGCTAATGCACTATAATTACTGCTATGAACCTTGTTTGACTCTCGGTATAATCGTCTCTAATCTACGCTATAATTAGATCAAACGCTTGCTTTTACCTGAATGCATGAGTAAGTCACGTTTCAGAAATTTTTATTTTTATTTTCTGTTCTGCCAGCTAATGTGTTCCATTCGCCGCCAGCAACACATCTCAAATACGTTTAGTCTAGCTCTATCCTTATTTTTTTTGGATCTCAACCACGGTTTATCTTAACCGTCTTTTATAAATCGTTATGTTAACTGTTCTGACGTCACTTTTAACTTCAGCTGAAAAATAGTTAAAACCAAGAGCTAAAGTTAGTCTGCCTTTCGTAAATAAGATAAAATAAATTACTTCTATATCACATAATTTTTCAAAACGAAAAACCGACTTCACCTCCAAAATTCAACCGATTTAAATAACATTTCCTCCTCGGAAGTATATCCTTGCAAACATAAAAAATAATTTTCCAAATCGGTCTAGGCGTCTTCGAATAATCGGTAAATATACATAAAAAAGATCGCGACGAATTGATAACCTGCTCCTTTTTTTGGAAGTCGGTTAATAAAGAAAAAACTTACTGACTGATCGATGAACGCACAGCTGAAACCATACTTGCAATGTAGTCCAATAGAAATTTCATCAAAATCAATTGGGTAGTTTGGGAGTTAAGTCGGTTTTTAGTTTTTGAAAAATTATCTATACTTAAATAGATGAAGGTTGCCTGCTAAGATTCATTAATATTTATCCATGTAATTACTCTTTTATTTTCAAAGTATGAAACATTAATCAAATGAATGTACACCGTATTCCACAACAAGTCCTGGTGAAACCGAACTCTATTACCTGAGAAATAAGGACGAATTAGTCTCATTTTATGTAAGCAGCGTCATCCTTCACACCGTGTCTTTATCAGCCATTATCGTTATCAACACAGTGACGCAAACGTTAGACAGGTCCATTAAAGTACAGCTCGTATTAGGCCTAATTTAGTGGGTAACAAGACACCGACGTGGAAGGACTGGAAACAGACGGTCGGTTTGGCTTAAATTATCTTGACCAGGTTTATCATTAGGTCCGTTTTAGTCTTCACTGCAGGAGCGCGACCTTCTCTGTACTCCCAGAGCCAGAGCAGCTAGAGGAATTGGCCTTCAGTCTCCAGGTTGGTCAGGTGGCTGGGAGAAGTCTCATTGATGTTTATAAGATTTGTTTAACTTGTATTTTCTAAGTCGCCTTTCGTAGATGTCGTAGAAGTTCAACGACATCTACGGAAAAATTTGTGTGGAAAGCGATTAACACTTGTGTCAATGTTTTCAGGCTGCCTAAAGGCATCTGACATAGCTTGACGACTGCTATACACTGATGACAGCCGGGACTAACGACTTATACGTGTCTTTCGAAGCACAGAGGAGCTCGATATATTGTTATGCCATTTTGTGGTCATCAATCCAAGTGTGGGCTACGTTCAGTGTCGCTTTACTTGCGAAAGCGCTAGTAATGCGCACTTTCGCCATAGCACCGAGGTCCTTTTCTACTCTGTCGGAAACCTTACGGCAAACTTTTGACCAGGTTAACCGGATCCGGAAGACCAATCCGGCTATCGGCACGGACGACTACATGGCGCAAGCCGATAATTTGATAGGATTACCGGATATAGAATCCGACTACCGGATGTTTATTGCTAGTTTATAACATTGAGAATTCACTATTGCCTTGAGGCCAAAATTGCTAAAATATGATAACACCCGCAGCGTAACTAAATTTATACATCATACTTTCATCAATAGGAGTGACGACAAGGTCAGAAAAGTATAATTGTAATTAGTCCGTCTTTTAGATTATCTAAAAATAATAAACCTATATTATTCAGTTTGCCAAAAAAATTAAAAACAGCAGACTGTTGATGATGGAGCTGGATAAATGAGAGTCCAAGCTCGCTGAAAAGTTTTTATTTGTTACCAAGGGCACGGGGACACGGTTTGCACATACAGCGATCTTGTGTGGAAAAGAGAGCATACAATCGTTCAACTACGAATGACAACATAGCAAAATCAAAAAGAAATAAAACTTTGTGTTCTTTCGACGTCACTGGTTTAAATCTTACCTAGCCGTGACGTCATGCGAAATTGAAATGCACAGCGCATTTAAATTTCGCATGACCGCACGGCTCTTTGTCATTTTTTGAAAAGAAAAAAAAGGTGTACAATCCTCTTTTAATAATCTAATATCTAACTGATGGGCCAAAAATATTTTTCCATCCGTCATACAGTATTTAGAGAAACCTAAAAAACCAGCATATGGATTATTAAAACAAAGTCAGACTTTTTTCGAAGTGGCAAGATTCATTTAACTTAAAGTTTTAAAAAACTAAGTATATCAAAAATGCAGTGTGGCGCCAAATTCAATTAATTTAAAACATGCAAAAAACAAACAAAACCTTAAAATTCATTTTTCAAAATCGAGAAAACACAGTAGAGAAATATACTTATACCCTTTGATTTATAAATAAACTCTTTGATTTTTTCTAAAAAGTCGTTCCAATCCTAAGACAGAATTTCAATATCGGAAAATTAATAGTTTCCAGTGAGAATATGCGCGCAACGTGTCCAAGCAAACGCGTAATTTTTTTAAGTTGTGAGTCACGTAAAATGAGTCGCGCAAATTACGCATCATACATCTTGTTTGTGCCATTTGACGACGCAAAATGAGTTGTCAATTGCCGCGGGCGACAAGAGATGGTGACACATATATTACCCTGCCGTCACTACACGGCATACTTAGCATAGTAGTACTACCAAGTCGTTGTACTGATACAAACATATCTATTTTTATTATTAAGTACTAGTAAGCAGCAGAAATAGATTTTAGTATAGTATATTAATACTAAACTGCCTCCGTGGTCTAGTGGTGAGAGCGTTAGGCTCATGCCCCGGGGTTCGATTCCCGGCGGGGGCAACGACTTTGTGTTGTTGTCCTAGTTTGGCTAGGAATTGTAGGCTGATCACCTGATTGTCTGATAAATAAGATAGATGATCCGTGCTTCGGAGGGCACGTTAAGCCGTCGATCCCGGTCACTGTCTTTGACATTGGTCGTTACCTAAAACCATGTCAGAGGCCTTTAAGGCGGTTTAAAAACTCTGACACTAGTGTTAGTCACTAACACACACGATAAAAAGAAGAAGACCACGTCTCAATCTCAACCGATTTCCCACAACAACTATCATCTCTGATCGTAAAATCGATTTTATTACCGTTTAACTCGATTGAGCAATGGTCCTAATATGTTAAATAGTAAATAACCTAATGTTTTTGTTTTTATTTTTATCCCCCGATAAAAAAGAGGAGTGTTATAAGTTGGACGCCGTTGTCTGTCTGTTTGTCTGTTCGAAGCGCTCGAACGGATTAACCAATTTTAATGCGGTTTTTTTTTCGTAAAAGCAAGTTCCTTTGCTATGTCTGATTAAAATCGGTTCGGCTATTTAAAAATTATTGGGGTTAACGCTTGAAAATCGGGGTTTTTGTAGTTTGTCTAGCAAATAACAGATGGCGCTACTTATATTAGTTCTAGTATCTAGTTCATTACTAGATGGCTTTAAATTTTCAACTATTGAAAGTCGTTTTTTTTTTAATTTGTCTGGCTATAGATTTTTGGCCGTGTGGTTGCCGGCAGAGTAGAATAGGAATACTCCAAGTCTTCTCGTTGATGTCGTAGAAGGCGACATAGGAATCACAAGCTAAACAAAGCTTAAGAAGATCAATGAAACCTCTCCAACCCGTCTGGCCAGCATGGAGAATGTAGGCCGAGTCCTCCGGCTGCACTGGCCAAGTATGGCTCTGGTAGTACAGAGAGGGTCGTGCTCCTGCAGTGGAGACAAAAAGATCTGATGATGATGTTAGATTTTTACTCAATAAATAATTAAGCATTACGTTTAAGTACAACAAATGCATAGCATATCGTTTTTATTATTTGAAAACAAATATTTTCATGTAAAGTAACGCCAAGACGAGTACATATTGCTTCCACTTTCTCTCTCATGAAGAGCCAAGCTCCTAATTTATTCTAGTCTAAAGTTCTCTACAAAGTACTACAAATCCAATAACTAGGCTACACTCAGAACGCTATTCGATATGAACGCGGTTTTGAATAATACGTTTTACTTTTACTCAGCTCAGTCAGAACAACATATAGGCTTTGTTTCATTGAAATCTAAAAAAAGTTTTCGTCATTTTTAATTTCATGCGAACGAAAATTCTTTTCTTTCGAACAGCAACTACGTAAAATTAAACTATATTCGTTTTTATATAATATCGTCGCTTATCCAGATGCGTGTAAAAACAACTTGTGAGGTCATATTATCTTATCGGATTAAAGCTGTACGTAAGTCTAATTCACTTCATTAGTACATGAACACCGGCGCAGGCGTTGAATGACACGTTGTAAAAATTGTAAATTGACCGAGTTTATTAACTGCTTGCTAAATGTTTTCCTTCGGAGTGTGTGTGGATTATAAAATCTGATATGCATTTTCAAGGACTTTGAACTTATCCACCAGCCAAATTTTACCTATGGAAAATAGTTAACTAAAACACCACTAGATAGCGCTAGTAATAGTTAACTCGCGTCTTACTGTGAGGATTTCAAAATGACTTAAGCATTGTACGGAACCCTCTCCACGCGAGTTCAACTCGCACTAGGCCGGTTTATTTGGTCAGCGCGCGTATGTCACATGTAGGCCCCCGGGACATTTTTTGTATGAGCGTTATGAATCGTACCCCTTTTGGATTTTCCAAACATATTTTCGATTTTTTTAAATTGTTTAATGGAAAGTAGTTCAGTCAGTCGATCAAAACCTGCTCCAAAAATCTTTCATGTTGGCGTTTTTTCATTTTTAATAAGTAATTTAATTTTTTTAAAGTAAAGTATTACAATAATATCCTCTCTGGTGGTCTGCAGAGACTAAAAATATAATAGGAATGAATAATTTAGTGAAAATATCAAACCAAAGACTCGTACGTACGACTTTGATACCCGTAACGCCATCTATTTTTGCTAGACAGCTTAACCGATTTTTATCAAACATATCTAAGAAACACCGCAAACAAACTTGCTTTCACGGTAAAAAACTGCATCGAAATCGGTCTATCCGTTCGAGCGCTACGATGTCACAGACAGACAGACAGACTGACCGCTCTTATTTGTCGGGGCTTAAAAAAATATACATTCGAATTAATTATCTCCTCCTTTTTTGAAGTCGGTTAATAATATTTGCTAAATTGGGGGTACAATGCCAAAATAAGTATCTTATCTATCTTTCTCACTTTATCAAATGATATAGCTAATTCATTAGTTTGTTCAAAGTAAAATAATTATATTTTATCTTTTTAATCCTTTTGAATTTATTTATTAATATCTTGAAAGATACTTAAAGACATGATAACATCGTTAGTATTATTTTTAATTAATTGATAATTATCTGTTAATATCTTTAAAATGTTTTTTTTTTTCAATTATGTAATAACTGGGTATAAAGCAGTCTTAATTTTTTAACAGTTCATAAAATAAAACATCACACAATAGTGTCACTTTTAATTGATTTTAGATTTTTATTAATGCAGAAAAACTGATTTAAGATTCCCCTTACCCTAGACTTCTCCATACAAACGTAGTCTGCGTTTAATTTTGAAACCACATGTCAGATTCCGTTAAAAATTGGTAATTGTGAAGAAATTGCAATTATCTAGGGTAATAACTGGTTTCCTACAGTAAAATTATGAACTGGAAAGAAAATAAAAGATTTAGAAGTTTCCCATACTGATGTTCAAAAATGATATAAAACACTATATTCTGTTTCAAGTTCATATTTTTACTGTAGAAAACCAGATATTACCCTAGATAATTGCAATATCTTTGAAATTACAAAATTTTGCCAAAATCGGACATGTCGTTTTGAAATAAAACGTAGACTACGTTTGTATGGAAAGTTGTATTTTGGTCTAGGGTAAATTAAAGCCCTCTTAAGAGTCCCCTTAAGAGCTCTATAATCTAATCCCATTAAAAATGTTTGTTCTGTATAGAAAAAAGTGTCTAATTTGACTTGTTGTCATCTAGCGGGTTGTTGTAATATTGTTTATTAGTTTAAAGCATTCGCCGAGTCGAAAATAGGGAGACATGAAAAATACTCCACTGACAGGAGCCTTCTTAAATTTATTGATGATGGCTGTTAGTAAAATGTATGCTTAAAATACAAATAAAAACATACAAATAAAAACATAAAATATTTTTTTGCTTCTAGACCAGCATGGAAGATAAATAAAACTACTTCAATTCGTCATCATCTTCATCTTAAGGTATTTTAAGTCTCCACTGAAGGAGTACGACCCTCTCTGTACTACTAGAGCCACAAATTTGGCCAGAGAAGGCAGAGGATTTGAGGTATTCCTCAAAGCGAGGCGCACCTGATAAGGCGCTCTTTTGCACGCCTCATAAGCGAAGCGTTGAGGTGGGTACTACCTGTCACATCGCGCAAAACATCTGATTTTTCAAACTTAAAATGTCTTTATGTATCATACATTGCACTTGTAAGATAATATATACACACACATATAAAGAAAAAACACTATTTTTAACACTCATGATATTTTTGATGTCATTTTTGTTATTTAAACTAGTTAAAAAACAGTTTAAAAAAGTTCTGTCTTGGACGTCCGTGTGTCTGTATGTGCGGAGGCTTTTCTTGTTAACACGATAACGACCGAAATACTTTACTAATCGAGTCCTTTTTTTTCTCTTACGCTTGAGTATGCTCAGGAATAGAACCCTTTCATTTTTCAGGGTCTGATTCGATGTGGTTTAATTGTTAATAAATAAACAAAAAAAAATTAATTAAACAAAAAAAAATATCGACTGTTCTTCATAGTTTTAGTATATCTATATATATCTTTATTTTTCTATATGCGTAAGAATTAAAAAAAAATTATGGACCCTTTGAGGCGTGCTCTTTTGGATTTTCCAAACTTATTTTATTCCTCGAAGCGCGTCTTTTAGGAGCGCTTCCAATAGCAATTAAAAATATTAAAAATTTATTCCTCGAAGCGCACCCACGTTTAAAAATAGGGAAGAGCATGAAGTAAACGTAATAAATTATATCGATGGTTTTTAAAAACTCATTTGTACATCATCATCATAACGGTAAATTTTTTTTGAGGAATACCTCGAAGATTTGGTCTACACTCTCCACTTCAATTAAGTATCGAATTAAACTAATTCCACGCTGACAAAATCGCGGACAACAGCTAGTATTATAAATAAATATGTACAAATTACATCATTGAGCTAGTCCCAAAATAAGCTTAAATTTGTATTATTGGATACTAACAGAACGATACTATATTTTATAATAAATACATATAAGTATGTATTTCAAAATTATTACTAACTAGCTGTTGCCTATGGCGTTGATCAAAGGTTGTTTGACTTTCCGCGGAAACTTTTAGTGGGATGATTTAGTATGCTTATGAATGAGCTATCATAAATTAAGTAATGATAACTTTAATGATTTAGTTAATATTGCGACATGCCCTGGAAT
Organism: Acrobasis consociella; assembly: GCA_963555685.1. Taxonomy (NCBI): domain Eukaryota; kingdom Metazoa; phylum Arthropoda; class Insecta; order Lepidoptera; family Pyralidae; genus Acrobasis; species Acrobasis consociella. The sequence goes on from OY743122.1 coordinate 11,710,705, forward strand.
ATATATTCCAGTGCCTATATATGTATATACTTACACTGGTTGCCTGTTAGTATCCAATAATACATTATAATAAATATATAAAAAAACTATTGCCCTAACATTTTGCTATATACATATTGCTATATAATGGTTTATAACCAACTTTATATTTTTATATTTTCTATTACAACACTAAAATATTAGTTAAGAAAACATTTCACTGTTTCACATCTCTTTACACTTTATACCTATGTATTTTATGTACAGTCAGGTTTCTGGGATGGGATCGTAATTTCTGATACAAATAGTATGAGAGATTGTGACTCAATTTTTGTATCTAAGTAAAATTATGTATGGTGTCATTGTTTGATATCCAAATAAATGAAATAATTATAATAATTGTATGTAATGTTTTTCTTACCTGTTGCTGAGTCCCACGGCTGGGCAAAAGCCTCCACTTGTTCCTTCCACACTAAGTTTAAAAACTCTGACACTAGTGACTAACACTAGTGTCAGAGTTTTTAAACCGCCTTAAAGGCCTCTGACATGGTTTTAGGTAACGACCAATGTCAAAGACAGTGACCGGGACCACGGATCATCTTATTTATCAGAAAATCAGGTGATCAGCCTACAATGTCCTTACCAAACTAGGACAACAACACAAAGTCGCGTCGTTGCCCAGCCGGGAATCGAACCCGCGACCTCGGAGTATGAGCCGGACGCTCTAACCGCTACACCACGGCAGTTAAAAGGAGTAACCACCCAGTTGTCAATGGCATATCAGTCACGCGATGGTCAATGGCCCTTAAAAGGCTAAAGTATGTAGGTACAATGTGCTTACATGCCTACCAACTTCATCGTAATCGTAATATTGTTAATATAATATTATGCATATCCGTGTTATTGTAAATTTGTGACATAGACATACATCATAGTGGGTTTTTTTTATAATTATAATTTAAAATTTATAGTAAACATTCATATTCTCATAGTTATTTTCCACGGTACAGGTATTGTCTCATAATAAGAATTTTTTTTCGTAAGTATTGTTTGTTGGTTTTTGTGTGTGTACATACATGCATACATACTATCAGGTCTACATCCCTGATGGGGCAAACAGAGCATTTGGGGTCTTGCGGCTTTGAGCAGACAGTGTTCAGATCGGCAAGACTCAAAGGCCACTTTTGGCGTGAAGACGTAGGCGAGAAGGTCGAAAAAGGAATCAAATAGTTATGAATTGCTAGCCTCATCGCCTATTAATATGCATCGCACTTCGCCCAGTTTCTCGATGGGCTTCTACGATTTGCGCGGAAAGAGAAACAACTGGTACATTCTAAGTTTTTCTTTTCTACCAGACCAGCATGGCAGATTTGTGTGTGTGGTAAAATTTGTATATTTTTACTTCAAATACATTTTTTATCCACTAGTACGTCTCGGAGAAAACTGCACCCGTACCGTCATTCAGATCTTAGGTTACGTACCTACAGCTACTTTGACACATTTCTTTACATTGTACATTTTAAGTTTTTTTTTTCATATATTCCAATTTCAGATGTATTGTTTATTAAATTTTAAATTGAAGATAGGTATGAGAGCCGATTTCAACAAAAAAATAAAAATTGTACATGGCCCATTACTTTATTCATTCGCGATTTTAAATCAATGACAATATTACTCCGTCAGATCGATCTTGCACGCCTGACCATTCTTGAAAAAACAATGTCAAGAACAACCGCGTGCGACTACTTGTAAACATATAATTATGTATGTACATGTACTTACATACTACTGCGGTAACATTTCGCTCCCGCATGTTACTACAGTCCTTATCAGTCGACCCTCAGTTGCGCTGGCCTGCCGTCGCTCCATGCTATGCGCGAATCAATACGTAAATAAATACAAAATAATAAATCCTATTTGTTTTCAAAGTTTTCCCGCTGCGTCTAACGGAACATGTGAAGTTTTAAAATAAAACAAGTGACTGTTAAAATAGATAATTCTTTAGGGAGTAAGTGATTCTATAATATTATATTAAAATGCAAAATTGCAATATAAAAACAGCTTTTAGTGCTGCGCTATACAAACGTAATCTGAGGAGCCGCGTTTGCGTAAAATCGAACTACTGTTTAAAATATCGGCTTACATTAGACGATAACGTGTCTCCGCTGCGATATCCAAGAATGCTGATAAACAATTTTGACGATCAACGTGGTTAACAGCGTAACATACCGTGAACTCAACTATCGATATCGAAACGTCATCGCTCATCAGTCAATCACTAACCCTGAATTATAACTTGGACTAATTAAATGAGACATTGATGTCAAATTAAGTGATCCCACGGCGTACATCTCAGATTTGGTTGTGTTACTGATAAATATGTGTTTACTTTATGTCTCCCGTGATAGTGAAGTGATGATTTGAACTGTGTTTTGTGTTATTTGCTCGGAGAGGAATTCTTGATAATGGAAGTTGATTCTGAAGAGACGTCAGGTAATGCTGATTTTGCTTAAGGCATTTTTTTTTTACTTAGTTACAACAGTAAAATATTTTTGAAGTAGGGTACGTAATTTCAGTTGTTTTTTTTTTATCAAATAAAGCGGTACCTATAAGTCTAGTGGTTTTGGAGCGCAACTTATTACCGTTAGTTCCCAGGTTCGAACCCCGCCTGGTCCGACTTGTACCTCTTAGTTTATAGTAGTTACAATCTGACTCATCTACGATCATTTTCTTTGAAGATTATTTGTGATGGAAAACCTGTAAGGAAGCCTGCACACTTGTTCACCAAAATGTAAAAATGACTGTAGTCAATAGATCTCAGTCATTGGCCTCCGTCAGACGAGTTTAGGCGATTCGAAAAATCTCAACGAGTAATAGTTTTTATTTCATCAAATTATAATATTTTCCTTATTATTAATGTATAACATTTCCCCCACTTCCAAATAACTACTGTTTTGTTAATGCTAATTAATATACGGAAAACGTTACAAGTAGTGACGTAGGGCTTGAATTAGAGGATAATATTTGTACAAAAATATCGCTGCAATAAGTAATTATTAGGTATAGAACCAATTTTTTAAAAGTGTCTAAATTAGATTTCATGGTGCTAATAAACCACTTAAAAATATACAACATTTTTATTTGATCAATAAGTACCATAAAAATGCATTTAAGTTTTACATTTTCAAATTTCGCGCGTAAATTTTCAAAAGTCAGTGCCTGAAACTAAAACCGCTTCGCCACCACCGGGTCAATACTGGGATGTAAATAAACTAATTAACGTATAAGTAGGTATACGGACAAATCACACAAATTGAACTAAACCAAAAGTAAGTTCGAGACTTGTGTTATGGGATATATACTAACTCAACGATACTATATTTAGATAAACATCCAAGACCCAGCTCAATTTAAAAAGATCATTTCCCATTCTGACCTTACTAGAGATCGAACTCGAGACCAGCGTGGCAAGATGGCAACTAGAGATAAATAGTCCATATTCTGTAAAACTGCACCTAAAAATTTTAACAATAAATAAGCAACCAACTTCATTTTCTTTTGGGAGTTTCTTCCATATCTCCAAAGTTTTTCATCATATCTTTACTATGGGACCAACTTAGTACTAAAGGCTTTCAAGAATAAAAAGAATCATTAAAATCCGTTGAAAAGTGGCAAAGATATCGAATTTGCAAAAATATTACAAAGATGCAAAAAATTAAGCTCCAGAATCCATCAGCCCATAAACTTTTTTCGCCTAGTCTTGGATTAAATGGAACATCGTTGTAAAAAAAAAAACTTGTCAAATTGACAACCTCCTCCTTTTTTGAAGTCAGTAAAAGACACTATGCTTAATTTGAGAATGCATTAATAACTGCAGTCTCGGTTGCAGAATTGTGCAATTTGTGTAATTGCTCAGTAAGAGCAGAGTGAGAAAGAAAATGCGTGTAATTTTTAGGGTTCCGTAGCCAAATGGCAAAAACGGAACCCTTATAGATTCGTCATGTCTGTCTGTCTGTCTGTCTGTCCGTCCGTATGTCACAGCCACTTTTTTCCGAAACTATAAGACCTATACTGTTGAAACTTGGTAAGTAGATGTATTATGTGAACCGCATTAAGGTTTTGACACAAAAATAAAAAAAAAACAGTAAATTTTGGGGGTTCCCCATACTTAGAACTGAAACTCAAAAATTTATTTTTCATCAAACCCATACGTGTGGGGTATCTATGGATAGGTCTTCAAAAATCATATTGAGGTTTCTAATAGCATTTTTTTCTTAACCGAATACTTTGCGCGAGAGACACTTCCAAAGTGGAAAAAAGTGTGTCCCCCCCCCCCGTAACTTCTAAAATAAGAGAATGATAAAACTAAATAAAATATATGTTGTTCATTACCATTAAAACTACCAGCGAAAATTGGTTTGAACGAGATCTAGTAAGTAGTTTTTTTTAATACGTCATAAATCGTAAACGGCAATTTACCTTTCATTCAATCAACTCAAATATAAAAATTAAAAAACATACTACAAGACTTTTATATTGTTATTTGCTACTACGGAACCCTTCATGGGCGAGTCCGACTCGCACTTGGCCGCTTATTTAAAGCCCCAATTATGACAATTTTGAGCCGGTTTAAAAACATTTCATTTTTATATTGTCGCGTAGGACGATAAATGACAATGTCAACGTCTCAAATTCGAACGAAAAATAATTCACCTAAAAGAAAATTTCATTATTTATGTCAGAACCATGATTGGCTAGCGGTCAAGCGTTGGGCTGTGAATCGAGAGGCAGGCTCAAATCACAGTGACGTATAGTATTAAAGTTTTAAATAAAAGATGTTTTTAGTTATTTCTAGACTAAATGAAAAAGAAAATATGGGACATAAAATGAGCGAGGTGTAAATTCAATAGGATTGTCGTTTCCTTTCCTGTCCCCAACAATCTCAAGAAAATATTTTGCATTTTTACAAAAAAAAAATTACAAGTGGCCTAGGGCCTTTTCTACCAGTCAACCTACAGGTGGCGCTGATAAAGCAAATTCCTCGACGACATGCCATATTTTAAGTTTATTCGCTTGGGTACTCGTAATAATAAATCTTATGAAACAATAAGGCCATGTGTGACGACAGAATACAACTGTTGTCACTACCCTTTCTCCTCTACAACCGGGTATCGTAAGAAGCTCGTGTATCTTTATTCTGTGCGTCAAGAAAAATCATCCATCATCCATCCATAACCATACATGGCCAGAGCAGCCAGAGGACTTGGCCTACATTCTCCTCGCTGCGCGCTGGCCAGACGGGTTGGATAGGTATCATTGATGTTTAAGTATATGATTTGTTTAGCTTGTATTTCCTACATCCACGGGAGGACTTGGAGTGGTCCTATTCTACTCTGCCGGAAACCTAACGGCACAAGTCACAATAGTCGTTAAATAGCCAATAGAATTTTTAAGTTGGAACATGAGCCAAATCGTGGCAAGATAGTTCGCGAGTTCACAGTTCGGCGCGAAATACAGTTAGTTTGTGGTTTAGCGATAGCATGTTTGCTTTAAAACAAGTGCGTGGGCGCAACCGCAATAATAACCGCGTGCTTTAGTGGCTTCCCGCCAAAAACAACATTATCTGGACACCGCAAACTTATGAAGATACATCGGTTATTTGTTTAATTTATATTACGAGTGCTGATGCTATGGTATGTTTATTACGAAATTTATTTTGCTTTTGATGCGAGTAATGATAATAAAGAGGTTTTTTGTCCAATCACGTCTTTTTCCCTGAAAGATTAGACACAGCCTAAAGTTTTAAGACTCAAAAGTCAAAGTCAAAGTCAAAGTCAAAGTCAATTTTTTTTATTCAATGTAGGATAAATTTATCTCTTTTTGAAGGTCATTTTTTTAAATACATATTATTTTCGTTCAAAAGCTAAAAACTACTAGCGTTTCGCAACGACCACTGCTGGGAAGATTACGCCGAAAGAAACCCAGTTCAGTATTGGTCCCTACCCAGCCTGATGAGCTATGTTAAAAGGCTACGTTTGGCGTGTTGATGATTTTTAGGAGACCAATAAAGGAAGGATTTGACCATAATCACCACGAAGTGTACTTCTGATTACACGTCCTTCAGTCACCTCTTAAGTGGAGAGGAGGTAAATGTCTTGACAATACGTATTCTAGCCTTCGCGCTACAAAAATAAACTTAAACACAAAATAATACACTTAATTGTAATATTTGTGTTTTTATCATAGTTCAGTCGTTTATCAGCCGGCGTAGTCGGATAGGCGAAAATCAATAGTATGCTCGTAGATAACGTATCTCAAGCTACCGTAATATGCTGTTCTTTATTATCTCAATGCTATATCTTGTTTATTTTTGTCAACTTCAATAAATTTATTTGTCAAAAATGTTTTACTTATTTGCTTGCTTCATTCTACACTCAGCGTCTGTATCTTTTTTCTTGGCGTATATTTATGGCACCTTAATTAGAAAATGGTCTTTGGACTTTGTCTGTCCCGTTGAGAAAAGATGTCATAGCGTATCTGTACTGAATTAATGAAAAATAAATATGAATCATATCCCAAAATTACGACGACGCGAATCGTCCCAAATCTCAGAACAATAAAACTTTTTAATAGCACTATAAGATATAATTCACTAAAAAACTGACGCACGAATCCCGAATTACCCGCATAAAACCTGCACCTATATTTTTAGACTACAAACATACAAAAACTTAAATCTGTATTTTATTCCCAAGAGATAAAGTTGATATTTGATTGCGGGGTCAAAGAGATTGTTTCAAAGTATCCCTTGATACAATAACGTCAAATAAATAACGGTTAGTGTGTCCACAACTCGAGTTAATTGACGATTTAAATCCTTGTGGAGTTATCACACGAATACCTGTGGGTACGCGTGTCACTGTTCCCTTTATGGTTATTTTATCGCGAGAACAAATTATCATGCCCCGTGCCCAATTTGTTTGTGACTTCTTTATTCGGTGACAAAATCATTGAGGAGAATAATATCTCCCTTGCTGGTTTGGGAGTTAAATAAAAACTTTGAGTGTAGGTACCAGTTGCTCGTAAAAGCCGATCGAGGGAATGTGCGAAAATGCGAATCATGTTAATAGGCGACGGAGGAAATTTTTAGTTCAATTGTCACCCAACTATGTACAGACCATGCCCGGCGTCGCTTAACTTGCGAAAGCGCTAGTAATGCGCACTCCCGCTGGGCCACCGAGCTCCTTATGCATAGTGACAAATCTTAATCTACTCAGCCGTCACCATGCGACTAAATTTTAATAGCTACTTATCTATTAAAATTATAGCAGTCCAAAGTAGAAACTCCATATTGCGAACATTATAAACTTCTTACTTAAACTTCGCAACGAGGTCACAGCTTAGGAATACAGCGGAATATTGTCTGTTAACTGATATTATTGAACGAAACTTAATGATGTTGGCTGTTTATTTTAGCGAATTAAGTACTTATACACAATACTTACATAGTATCAAACCGATAATATAGTTTCAGCCGAAAACGGAAACGAAAATTAAGCTTCGGCTTTAGCCTTGTTTTGGACGAAAACGGCAAAGAAAACGAAAATGATTTACATAAACAAAATATATCCCCTGTAAGTACACTGAAATCTTTTTTTTTACCTAAGGAGAAAAAAAGTAACGTAACGAGTACGTAATTTTGAAAAGATAAAAAACACTTATTCCATTTGGGGATTCTTAATATATTTATCCAATCAATGCAATAAAAAAAATAGGTACATAAACATAAAACAAATGATAAAGAAAAGTTAGGGACTTTTCTCTTTACTTATAAATTGATCAACCTACACATTTCACACCTATGTCAATTTGAGTAAAAAAGTTCAATACCTACATATTTAATGCCTATATATACATGTAAGTTTTAAATTATGTCGTCAAAGCAAAGCAGTGAAAATATTTCAAGTCGATTTTAAATGTTAGATTTCCCTAACATTTAAAATCGCTACTCAACCTCTGAATTACATTTGACTTGCTTAAGTAGTTGGAATTCATATGCCGCGTTATTTCCGACCTAAAATAGGACTATTCATCCCTTCCTCTGAATGTTGTAGGAGACTAAAGGACAAACAATTTGTAAAACAGTAGGTAGCAATCGCGACGAGGATTAACTTAGGTGACAATCCTTAAATAAGTCAATATTTTATTGGTTTCTTACTGGTTTCTCTGGAGAAGATTATCCCTGCAAGGCTCTATAGGAAAAGTCTTCTAGCTGCTCTAGCCAATTATGGCTCTGGTAGTACAGAGAGGGCCGTGCTCCTGCAGTGGGGACAAAAAGACCTGATGATGAAGCTACCTACTTACAGAGTGATTATACTATAAGTACCTGAGTAAGTGTCTCCAAACCACGGCTCACAGCTAAAGGCTTTGCGTGCGGTCTGCAGGGCCACGCACGTGAAGCAGTTAAGGGGATACATGATTTTTCATCGAATCTACTCAAAAAACGATGTTTTCATCTCAAAACATTTGAAGCTAAAGTTTCTGCGGACACTCTTTGGACGGAAAAGTGAAAAAAATCTGTAGGGTTTAAGAACAATTTAAAAACTGAACACGAATGCTACGTGAAATCAAATTTTCGTTTTAAAACCTAAAATAAAGGGCACAGGCGTTGCAATTTTTTTAAATTAGGAATACTTATCGTCGTCAACTTGGATGAATGAAGATGTAGGTGAACATTTTTATGTTCTTCGCTTCAAAAAATAAATAAGTAAAAATGAAAAAAGCGCAATTTTCATATTTGATTTGCAGTAATTACCTACAGTGTCAATTTTAATACTTTTTCATAAGTTTAAGCCGATAGCGAATATGAGGTTTATTATCTACATACCTATATGAAAAAAATAATCCCTATTCCCTTGGCCACCCCAAAACGCGTGAACGGCTGGACCGATTTATATAAAATGTTGTATAAATATCGTTGTGGACCCGGGGATAGGATAGGATAGATAGATAGGATACCATAGGATATTCATCCCGAAATTCCCAAGAAGAGCGAAGCCCGCGGGCACAGCTAGTAGGTTATAAAAATAAAAAGATATGAAGGACGACGCAAACAAAATTATGAGTGAAAATGTCTGAAAAATTTATCAGAAGTTAGTGCCTTCAGAATATTATTTCTTAGTATTTCTTAAATGAAAACGACTTAAATAAAGGTCAGTATCTGTCAGTTCAACTCTGATTAGGTATACGTACGTAGGTGTTCTACTTTTCTTTAAATTCTGTTTTGTATTTGCTAGTTTTTAGGGTTCCGTACCCAAAGGGTAAAAACGGGACCCTATTACTAAGACTTCGGTGTCTGTCCGTCTGTCTGTCACCGGGCTGTAACTCAAGAACCGCGACAGCTAGACAGTTCAAATTTCCTCAAATTATGTATTTCTGTTCCCGCTATAATAACAAATATTAAAAACAAAATAAAATAAATATTTAAAGGGGGCTCCCATACAACAAACGCGGTTTTTTGCCCTTTTTTGCTCGATATCAATAATGGCAACAGGCACTTGAAATATTCATAAAATACTCAGTTGTATTTTTATTTCAATAAATAATAAAAAAAATATTATCTTCCATGCTGGTCTGGGAGAAACGAAAAAACTTAGAATGTACCAGCTGCTTCTCTTCCCGCGCAGATCGTAAAGGCCGATCGAAGGAATGGGCAAAAATGCGAATCATTTTAACAGGCGATGCGGCTAGCAACCCGTCACTGTATTGATTGCTTTTCCATCTTCTCGCCCACCATGACGCTAAAAGTGGCTTTTGAGTCTTGCGGCCCTAGGCTCTGCATAGAGCCGCAAGACCCAAAATGATCTGTCTGCCCCATTAGGGATAGAGACGTGATAGTATGTATGTATGTATGTATAAAAAAATTAAAATAAAATAAATATTTTATATCCCATACATAAAACTTAATTTTATAGATAATGATACGGAATCCTTGGTGCGCGAGTCCAACTCGCACTTGGCCGGTTATTATCATACATGGAGATGAAAAGTAGAATAGTAGAATGTACTCGGGTACGGTAATATTTTTCCTTCGGGCGATATACACGAATCCCGCTTCACTCAGAATTCCATCGCAACTGTGGAATCCTTTGTTTCGCTCTGGATTCAAAGTAACACCCTCGCGTTAAAAAGATTACCTTTACCTACCCCTTGTAGCACAATCCACTATTTATAACCAAAAGGCTTCGCAAAACTATATACCTACCTCGAGAGCAGTACGCGCGTTTTCATTATTTCCGAAAACTGTCGAAGGCTCTTTAAAGTAGTATTGTAGTTTTATATGTATGGTTTATTTTTTAACAATTATTTAAGTATATTTTGAGTACGTTTATCAACGATTCATATACATATATGCAAGTATATATATTTGCTGAATACAAATAACAATTATTTTTATTTCTTTTTAGTTTCGTTGTTGTGCTTACTCCAAAATATTGTTTTCTCAACATCACTAGTAGAACTTTCGTGTATTGTAATAAAATTAAAAAAATAATAAATATGAAACTTTGATCTTGTTCCGTTACTATTTACTATCAAGCCAAAAGTAAAAAATATGAACTTACTTACCTAGAAGGAAGAAATCATTTTTGCGCCTTGTACATGCCACTAGGCAACCGTATTATGGACGGTTTTGCTTAAATTTTGTCATAACATTACCCCGTACTAGGGTTACCAGGTGGTCGGAATTCGTGGGGTTTGTCGTTTAATGTCGCATAAAAAAGGTGAGGTCAGAAGTACCCATAAACGGCGGACATGCATGAAGAGAGTGATGAGGGTAGACGAAACGAAAGAGCCTAGGTCTGTTGGATCGTAGCAAGTGGAGGTCCATACTTTCTGCCTATACCCATGTGGAAAACAGATCGAAATGTCATCCAGGTAAAATAAAATATAAGGTAAATATCATACAATACAATATGTCCTAGCTTCCTGATTAACAAGATTCTTTATTGTTGAATTGTGCTGAGGAAATAATATGAAATTCATCAAATTTTAAATGAACTATGTCCATATCGACTTGCCTTATGGATGTATGTAGTTATACTACTATGCAGTTTTATAGCAGACTAGAGGCAGCGCGCGGCTTCGCCCGCGTTAACCACGCGAGTGAAGTCGCGGGCGTGATGCAATATAGCCTATAGCCTTCCTCGATAAACGACCTATCTAATACCGAAAGAATTTTTCAAATCGGACCAGTGGTTTCTGAGATTAGCGCGTTCAAACAAACAAACAAACTCTTCAGCTTTATATATTAGTATGGATAGAATCCAGAGCTGCAAGGACCAAAGACTGCTTTTAGAGTTACAACCTGCGCGGGAGTAAAAACAGCTGGCACATTCAATTTTTTTAGGGCTCGGCACCCAAAGGATAAAAATGGGACACCAGGCCTCATGAACCGTGATAGCTAGACAGAAATTTTCGCGGATGATGTATTTCTGTTGCCGCTATAACAAGAATAAATTATACTAAAAACAAACAAAAAAACGTGATCTCTTTATACACGCTCATATAGGTATAATAAATTTATTCCTCTATCAATATACGTAAACCAAATTTGTGTAAAACTTAAGATAAAAAAGTTAAAAAGTTGCGAAAATGATTATGGTCCGCCTGCGGCAATTGATTTAACTTTCGAGTTTTATTCTGACTAGCCAGTAAGGCTAATTAGGTCTCACTAACGATCCCTACGACGTGGCCTTCGGCTTGAAATCCAATGAAAAATCACCATGTAGATAATGGTACAGAACCCTTCGTGTGCGAGTCTGACTCGCACTTGACCGGTTATTTCTTTTCTCCTTGGCCAGCATGGAAGAGAACATTTTCCATCACATCAAAATAAAAGAAACTAACCTAACTTACTAACGAAAAAGACAACAGTTACTTATTTGCATCTGAATCGTATTTCCTGCAAACTGCAGTATATAGCAGTTTCCAAAAAGTTTAAAGGTTATTTAATAACAGTGCATGCATAAATAGAACTTTACCCCAAAGCGGTAAAGTTGAATTTCGCTCACTGAAATGTTTTATGAGCGGACCGGAACAATATTTTGTATTCAATCGTTCTGAATAATTTTAATTTATAAGAAAATGTGTCGAAATGTCGCCAGCAATGGTTGGAAATGAAAATGCAGTTATTCAAGAAGGAGAGGTAGTTAAGCAAAAAAAATTGAGACTGATAAATTATTTTTTGCTAACTTAGTTTTAACCTTCTTAGCATTAAGGCCATACCCAAATTTTCCGGGGTCCAGTGGCGCCGCCATTTGAAATAAATCATTTAAAAGGAAACGGAGATATCATTCAAAATTGTGTCCTGGTCAAGCCCTAGATAACCCTTAAAACTATTTTATGAACTACTGTTTATAATTTAAAGTGCGAATGTGAAGCTTTTCTACGCACATTAGCTAAAAGTGGCCGTTTTTCGCAAATGTGCGTAGAAAAGCTTCACGTTCTCACTTAAAACTACAAAAAGTAGTTTAAAAAATACTTTGAATAGGTATCTAGAACTTGACCAAGACACAATTTTAAATGATATCTCCGTTTCCTTTTAAATGATTTATTTTGAATGGCGGCGCCACTGGACCCCGGAAAATTTGGGTATGGCCTTAAGCGAAAGGACTCACAACCATACAAAGGTAAGCAGACCAAACATTACATAATTAGAACGCGTGGCAATTTTTCACTCGTAGCTTATTTTTGAATTGCCTAAATAATATATTTATAAACAGTTATTGCTGGTGTTTTGTATACTAAGTACTCTTTTACATTCATAAGTATAGTACAGGACTATTTTTGTTCCCAATATTACCAATTAAGTTGAAGAAAATCAACAAAACTTATGTAGCTTAGTTAGACTAAGTGTAAATTCATGCCACGCGGCATTCTTTGTAATAAACAATAATGTAAAGTCTGCTTCTCTTTATATGTCTGTGGGAGGACTGGGATAATATGATTCTTGAGTGAGAAACAGGCTTGCTGAAAGACAGACAGACTTAATTAATGTAATAACATTAGTGCCATGTTAGCATCCGTTATTTCTTTCCTATCGAATTTGTTTGATGACCTCCGTGATATAGTGGTCACCATGCTAGTCCGCCACCCAGAGGTCTCGAATTCAATCCCCGGCCAGGGCAAGTTGGAAAATGGCCTTTTTCAAATAGTCCTGGGTCTTGGATGTTTATCTATTTAATATATGTATTTGTTACAAAATATAAAAAAATAAAAAATAAAAATAAAATATAGTATCATTGAGTTAGTATCCCATAACACAAGTCTCGAACTTATTTACTTATTTGGGGCTAGCTCAATGAATGTTATTTGTCTGTATATATTTATTTATTTAATAACTAATGGTGTAGACACGGTGTAGAGTAATGACTGACATCTAGTAACAACAGGTTAATTTTCACAGTAACTAACTAAATTGTAGGCTTCCTCATGATATTTTCCTTCACCGGAAGCAAGTAATGGTAAATGAGGATATGAGATAGATTGCTATATGCAACGTGGATGGGACGTACCAGTAATAAATCAAACAACTCTGCATTTACATACAAAAGTGTGCAGCCGCCCGGGTATTTTGCATGGTAATATTTTTAGGGTTCCGTACCCAAAGGGTAAAAACGGGACCCTATAACTAAGACTTTGCTGTCTGTCCGTCTGTCTGTCACCAGGCTGTATCGCAGGAACCGCTATAGCTAGAAAGTTGAAATTTTCACTAATTATGTATTTTTGTTGCTGCCATAACAAAAAATATTAAAAACAAAATAAAATAAATATTTAGGAAGGGCTCCCATACAACAAACGCGATTTTTTATTGATAATGGTGCGGAACGAGCGTTAGTGTTAGTGCGCGAATCGGATTCGCCATTGACTGTTTTTTTTTTATTTATTTTTTCTGTTACTTTATTTTCATTATAAGTATTATAGTTATCTAGTATAATCCGAGGGTCGATTTATTACGGAAATGTGTGTCCGTTCCACGTTGTATAAATACATACACGAACCTGGGACCTTTCCGCTATAAGTTGTGTTCTTAAACCACTAGACTTTCACTGCTTCATAAACCTAAACAAGTAATTATCTAAAGACTTTCCTCAAGACGAATCAAACGAGCCCAAACTCGGTTAACTTGCGTCGTTTCATTACAGAGTTCCTATGACCATGCTCCATCATCAAATCAGCTCCTTGTTATTATAATATTGCATTGTCACGCGATATACGTGTGCGTGCAAAATTTCAACTCAATCGGAAATCGGGAAGTGGGTCAAATTTTACTTGCAAGATTTGATTACAGACAGAACGACAGAAAACGAGACAGGTGAAACTAAATAAATGTTTGTAAAAAATGCAATGGTCAGCAAGAAATAAAATTAAAATATTAAGTAACCCCCGATACAGCTGTAGCTAAGAACCATTTCGATCACGTCAGCTTTCAAACAAAAACTGTTCCCATAATCGGGCCATTCGTTTAGGTGCTACGATGACACAGACAAACACGTCAAACTTAAACACCCTTCTTTTTGTGTCGGGGTTAAAAAGCTGTCAAGGCCTATCTTCTATTACATTGGAAAATTGGGTGTTTTCGTAAGTCAAAAATAAATTATTACAAGAAAATAAAAGGTCGCAAAATAATGTCACTTGTCTTTGAACAGTCATATTCATTTTAACCTGATTTTAGATTTAGTATTGCAGCTAAACTCATAGTAAGATCGCTTTTTGGCTCAAAAAAAACTGTAACGTCATCTGGAAATGTTTATTTTGACGTTTAGAAAAAAGTATCTGATTTGACTTGTTGGAAAATAGGGGATTCTAATACTTTCCACACTCTGCAACAATATAAATATCAAAGAGTTTATTGCAGACATCCGATTTGTATGAATCACTCACCGAATATAAACACGTTAATGTACACTGCTTTATGTTACTGACTTTGAGTACGGGTTTAGGGCTCCCGCACACGGGCCACCGGCCACAACCACAAACGCCGCCACGAGAAGCTAGAAGCGGCTACAAAGGTAGCTGAAGCGCGCGACAGCCACTTGTGTCCGGTGGTCGACACTTGCGGTCGGTGGCTGCTACTTTTTTCTACCCTTGCGTGCAGTATCATAATGGACTCTGACGAAGAAGGTTTAATTGCGCTACTTTTGATAAAAAGACGTCGTCGTAGAAGACGAAACCGTAGTTATTGGATACATCCAATTTTAACGAATTTACACAAATGCAACGAACATTTCGATAATCTTCTAAACTATCCTAAAAAGTTTTTCAAACATTTTCGTTTAAGCATACGTACGTTTTGGGAACTACATGCTCTATTATATGCTGGATTAAAGCACCACGATACCAACATGCGGAAAAGCATCGCACCTGCGGAAAGACTAGCTATCACATTAAGGTAAGTGGAAATAATCACTAGCATAAAACTCCACAGAACACTATGATAAAATAATCTATACTTTATTTATAATCAATATGCATTGTTTTTTCTACTAGAGAATAGCTAGTTAACAAATAAAACACGTAGGTATTTGTATTTAGTTATTATGTCTTTATTATAATTTGGTATCACTCGTCATCATCACGGAACATGTCTTCGATAACAGAACTGTTGTCCATAGACTGGTCAGAATAATATGAATGAGTTGGAGAAGGCTGAATTATAGGTGAAGACGGGATAGATGTAGAAGCGTTTTGTGTAGAGTATGACATGTCAAGCATAGACTTGTCGGAATAATGTGAATGAAGTGGAGAAGGCTGAACAGATGTAGAAGCTTTTTGTGTCGAGTGTATGTTGGCATTTCCTGAAGAATAACCATAATATTGTGCCGAATAGGTTTCATAATTTTGATTATTCGTGTACTTTCTAATTAACTGTAATATTTCTGATTGAAAATCAAGTTTACAATTTTCGTCAATTTTTTTTACATGTGGAAGCAGCGACATCAGAAATTGCTTATCGGGGTCATTTTGATCGCTTATTTGATCATGTTTACGTTTTAAATTTTCCGAAAGTGTTCTGAGAATTTCATTTTCTGATTTTTCGGCCCTTTTTAAATTAATGTTTCTGTTTATTTTCGGGCGAGATGTTTCCGCATCATTAGTTGCATTAGTAACATCGGTAGGCGGTCTCACTTCTTTTAAGGAATTCAAGAACGATAGATGATTGAAATAAATGTACTGTTTACTGCTTGTTGCTGCCGAACCACTCGCAACGTTCTTGTTTTTTGCATTTTCTCTATTAAAACTGTCACGAAGACTCTTCCACTTCCTCTGTAATTTAGTTACTGTAACAACAAAAACATATAATTTTAATTTATTTAATTTATTTTTAAAAAAAAATAATTTGTTTCAGGTATCTAGGAACTGGATGCTCGTTTGAGGATTTTGAACTCTCTTACCACCGTGGGGCCTCTACAGCAAGGAAAATAGTACAAGAAACATGTCAACTAATTTGGAACTATTTAAAAGCCGTTTGTATTCCAGAACCGACCCAAGACATGTGGAAAGAAATTGCCAGCGGATTTCTTCAAAATACTAATTTTCCTAATTGTTTAGGCGCCATAGATGGGAAACATATAAGAATTATTCATCCATTCGATACCGGCTCCTTGTACTTTAACTATAAAAAATTTTTTTCAATAGTACTTCTAGCAACTTGCGACTCGAATTTACTTTTTACGTTCGTGGATGTTGGGGCATACGGTAAAGCATCCGATTCTACAATATTTAGAGAAAGTGAACTGTGTAATAAAATACACAGAAAGACATTAAATATCCCCTCACCACGACAGGTCGGTAATCGACAACCATTGAACTACACATTTGTTGGTGATGAAGCATTTGGCCTCAGTGAAAATATGATGAGGCCATATGCTGGAAAATATTTGGACTTAGACAAAAAAGTTTTCAATTATAGGTTAAGCCGTGCCAGACGTTGCATTGAGTGTACCTTCGGCGTACTAGCAAACAAATGGAGAATATTACATCGCCCATTAAACACTTCTGTTCATTTCTCAGAAGACATTGTGAAAGCTTGTTGCATTTTGCACAACTTTATTCGCAAAAGGGATGGCTTCAATTTTCGGCACACTTTGAAAATAGTGGGACTCGAAAATATACAAAATACAGGCTGGCCAGTAACACGAGCGTCTACGGCAAGAGATACGTTAAAAGATTATTTTATGAATGAAGGAGCAATACCGTGGCAAGAAAATAGAGTATAAATATATGGTTTTATATTATTTTATTAAACTTACCTTCAATGTTCTTTTCTTTGGCAGTTTTATTCGAAAAATCTCCCACAAACAATTCGCAGATTTCTTCCCAGGCCTTCACTTTTTCTCCTCTATTACTATAACTATCACTTTTTGAATCCCAAATCGCAGGACGGGATTGTATCTCTGATATAAATAATTCTATATCCATATTTATCTACCTATATGAACTACGGACTACGAGTGTGCGCGTCGACTTACACAGGTTAACTGAGGCAAGGGAGAGAGGGACGCGGAATCGCGCGAGTGGCGTGTGGCGGCTTTTTGTGTCGGCGTTTAGTGGCCGGTGCGAACCACAAGATGCCAGCTGCGACGATTTGAAGCGTGTGGCCGCCACCGGCGCCAACCGTGTGCGGCGAGTCCATATAAAATGTATGAAAATTACAGGAAATATGCCAGTGGCGGCGTTTTGTGGTTGTGGCCGGTGGCCCGTGTGCGGCGACGCGTGTAATCAGGTCAATGCAATGAATAAACGTTCAAATAAAAGAAAACTGACAAAAATCGTGACAGTTAACAGTGGGATTTTTGTTTTTGATTCGGGGATAAAGACAGTATTTAAAAATGAGAGAAATTCAATTTTTTTCTCAAAAGTCGGTACTTTTTAAGTAGTATTTTTTAAAAATATACGTACGTAGCGTACACCATCCTATAATTAAAAAAAAAATTACCAATGGCGATTTCTATTTCTTCTCGATTTCAACAAAAAAACATTTATTATGGATTATCACAAATGTTATTTATTTTTTGTTAATTATATGTCTCTTAAGATTTTTTTTCAGTTTCAGGTACTGAACCTGCTGTTATACTTTGTGCACAAGCTTAAAACTTATCCTGTAAGTAGGAGTTGATATTATTTTATTATTTCGATATGCAATGTAAATACAAAGATGTTTTCCACACACACTTATTTTCTGCTTATAATAAGGGTCAGTTCAGTCTTGCCTTTTATATCTAAAGCAAAAGTGAACGACTGACGTATCAACGCACAGGCCAAACCGCTGGGTCTAAAGACTCCAAATTCGGCACATAGGTTCCTTATAAGGTCTAGAGATGCACTAAGGAAGGATTTTTCAAAACTCACACCCTAAGGGAGAGAAACAGGGGTCCAAAGTTTGTATGGAGAAACAAGATTCGTTAAACCATTTTAGAGGTAAATGAGTAAGTACCGTGTTTCAGAATTTTTTAAAATCCAACCCCATAAAGGATGAAATGGGGTGACCTACTATCTAGGTGAAGCGTGCCATGTTAAAGCGTTCCATCGCTCTCTCTCACTCTAGGAAATGAAGGGAACGGGAATGGGAACGAGTGATTCATATGAATTAAAATTCGACTTCTACGCGGAGGTAGTCGCGGGTTGAAGCTAGTATAGTATATTACAGTTCCTACCTAGATATAATTTTCACGTCAATCATTCAAAGATTGCATGCCCATCATTTTTAAATTATTTATTTGCAATGTGAAATTGTGAAATCATTGGCTTCAATTTCAGCTTCATTGTTTAGCTGTAATTGCTATTTGATTTCTGTTATTTTCTGTAATTAACACTAATCAATAGATCTATTTTCTATAATAACACTCAATTAGATCTATTGTTTTAATTTCATGATTAATCTTCCTGTTATAATTAACGATTTGTCAGGTCTCTTTTGCGATTAGATTATTTATGTCAGATATGGATAAACCGCATAGGAGACAGCAAAAAAAAGTAAAAACTTGATAAGATTTTAAAAACCCAGCAAAGACGTATTTATTATAGAAACATGTACAACGTGTAAGGAACATACCTGCAATAAATCGAACCACGGGCTATACAAGATAACTATTGTATAATGATAATATAACAGTTAAATGGAAATGCTAAATTTATTTCTTATTATTTTAATTCCCTTCCACGTTGTTTATAACGAAATACTGTTAATATTATAATTATTGTTGAATTTAATATTAATATAGTTAAATTAGTAATTTTGTTAAATAAGTATCCCATAACAAAAGCATCAAACTTACTTTGGAGCTAGCTCAATCTGTATGATTTATCCGGATATATATTTACATCCATGCTACTACACACGCTACACTGTTACCGTGCGTAGTAGCGAGCTATAATAATATACACGCTGACTTTTCATTGGTTTTGGAGAAGAAAATGTTGTACAGTAAATAAATTACTCTATCCATATACGTAATCCAAATTTTCGTACGACATAATATAAAAAAGTTACGAAAATGATTTTCGATCGAGACCATGTAGTACTAGTCCAAAACTGTCGCGTGAACTCGCGTGACCCCATGAAATTCGGGCGGCCGTCCGGCAGGCCGACGACGACGCCTGGCGATGAAACTACTAACTGATCTAACGATTTTACTTTCGAGTTTTAGTCAAAAATTTTTGGTTCTGAATTTTTATTTTGACTAGCTAATTAGGTCTTACTACTTACGAAGTGGCTCCAAAACCAATGAAAAAACACCGTGTATACCACAGTACATTAATATATAATATAACAGCTACGCCGGTAATTACCGTACATATATCGGTCAGTACCGCAGCCTCTGATCTTCTAAACAAAATATGCTGGAAATAACGTTAGAGCACTGCACAAGGTGAAACTAATAATTTACGAGATAGAATTACGGCCCATGTGGAAGTCACATGTGGTGAATTTGCATGTATGTATGTTTATGTTTACATCAGCGCTATATGCATTGAACCACAAAAAAGATTCGTGACCAATCGTACGTTCGTGACTACGCATAATTTTTGTAATACATTCAATATGGATATTTTTGCTTGTAATTTCGAACGTCATATTTGTTGAAGAGGGTTTTTTGCGGTAATTCCACTTACCCATATCAAAGATGACATAATTACTAACGTAACAGATACCCAACGCCAAAGAAACTATTTTAGGGCAAGTAGGCCAAACTGGATTTGCGGGGTAGGCTCACAGAGATGGCAGCACACACAACTAGCAAAAAAGTGACAATGAAAGTGATGAAAATTCTTTTAAAATATTGATTGCATTTCATATAACTCATATTTAATTAATTAGAGTACTATTATTTCAATAATAGTAATAAAAGATTTGAATGTTTTAATTATTACCTATAGCGCAATCTAGTGACAAGGAAAAGAAATATTTATGTTTATAATGCTATGGGTAGGATGCCCATATAGAAAAAAAGTCGACGTAAGACTCTCAAGCAAGGCAGAGAACTGAGAAACTTACGAGTACGTACGGCAACAAAGTCAAACCCCTCCCTCGAGATGACGATCCTGAGTCTTCCACAGTACATCGTCGCTAGAATAAAATAGGTAAAGTGCGTCGATCTACGATAGCCCTGCGTTATATTCACACACACGCTTGTATAAGGTTGCATCTTTGATTGTGAGTGTGAGACGATTTTGGTAGTCAAGTTGGAAGCTTCACAGCTTATACATAGCATAGCTACAAAATGCAACCAGTAACGCGCCGTTCGAATAGTTATGAGTAGTTTCTACTTTTGGAGACTTTTTAATGGCTTTCTATTTCTTATTGTTTCTATTCTTCCAAAAACGTCATTATCATCATAATCTTTAGGTCTTTTAGTTTTCACTACAGGAGTACGACCTTCTCTATTCTACCAGAGCTATACGTGACCAGAGCAACCAGAGGATTTGGCCTACACTCTCCTCGCTGGCCAGATGGGTTTTGTAGAGGTCTCATTGAAGTTTATAAGCTTTCTTTAGCTTGTATTTTCTAAGTCGCCTTCTACGACATTTACGAGAGGACTTGGAGTGGCCCTATTCTCCTCTGCCGCAAACCACACGGTCTCTGAAGTGAGCGAACTGTGATATGTAGCTAGTAGCGTGATAAGTAGCTACAACTAAATCAACCTTGTATGACCAGCGCCCATAAATCCACCCATATATGATTCCTCACCATATTTATCGACTGGCAATAGGTATATTTTAACAAACAACACGTGATTTCCTCGTGGTTATTTACAAACAGTGTAGCACTGCAGCCATGGAGACTAGACTTATCGCTGTCTACGTCAGATCGCGTGTTGATAACGCGAGGAGAGTTTCTTAGTTGTACACTTGAAGTGTTGGTGGCAGCGTGGGAAATGTGGCTCGATTATGTATAAATATAACAAGATTCGGATACGGAGACGTAAGTTTTTCGTTTAATTTGTATATGTTTGTGTTTTGAGTGTGTTTTACATGGCGACATGGTAGCAGTTTCGCCAAAAGTGGCTACAATTGGCGAAAACTCGTTTTAGAACTAGACGGCGTCAACAAATAATACTTTCAGCGGTCGTTCATGAAATGATTTGAAGGTTTTTCTGGAATTGTTGGAGGTTAAATTGTTGATTGTCACTGTGTTTACTTTTAAACAGTTTGTTTCGAATGAAGACGCCACTTCTGCTGGGTTCTACTACCATTTCGCGTAAGCCCTTTTGGACGGTGCACGTTCCATGCCTAATTGCCTAGTGCATACCATGTTATAAAAGCAATAAATTATTTGTATGGCTGATGTTTCGCTTAGACCATGCAAGATAACCTGTCATCTGTGAGCAGACTGGAATCCGGTCGACATGCATTGTTTTACTATTGTGTCTGGTGTTTTGCACAGACAACAGGTTATCCATTGCTTCAATAAATATGGTATCTACGCAACAGGCAAGAAACTTGAGCGGTCTAAATGTGCTTGTGTAAGATATCGCTTAGGCGGTCTAAACCTAGTTTTCTATATTGTTGGCAGTTTACGTTGACCTCATGTACTTAGGGATGATAAGGGTATTAAGTTTCTGATGTGGATATGAAATGATTTTGCTATGAGATTTGGATACTTGTTGACTATTAAGGAAAGGTGTAAATAAAAAGAGAAAAGCAAGACCAAGAAGACCGTTCATAGATAAAGTTAAAGAAAAGGCAGAAGAAGTCTATCGTATAGATGTCAAACATTTTTCAGAAATTATAGAGCCATGTAAGATATACCACTGACAAGAACCTATTCCTTAATTCACCATCTTCAATAGATGTATTTATATCTGTTACGGATATATTTATTTATGTTACGGATACGTTTAGTGACGACGTTGAGTCTACCGTTTTTTGCAACGCGAAACTATACGGCAATGGATAGGAGTGATAGGACTACAATAAGCGTCCAAGAGATTAACCTGTTGAGGTCCGCCTAAACCAAAACAATAAAACAATGGAAGCCGCTTTATATGATACCATGCGGGTCTCGAGCGGTTCAGTAAACAAAGGTGCTATAAACTGTATACCTGTTTGCAGTACCACTCATAAGTATAATACTTTTTATGAATTTGATTCCTGGGTCATAGGTAAATTAATTCTGGGAATTTAGTACGCATGCAGCTAAATTTCTACAATAAATTACAATATACTCGTTTGTCCAAAATTGTAAACTTTTAGTTACCTATATTTTGTATACATCTATTGATAGTGTTGATACACATAAAAATATTGTCTTTACGATACGTTACAAGATATTACGTTCAATTAAGTATGTAAGTAAAATCTGATGTAGGGAATGGACGAGAATCTAAATCATATTGATAGGCTAGCAACCCATCACTATTTTAAACCATTTTTTCTATCATGGTCTATGGCCCTAGGCTCTGTCTACCCCATTAGGAAGACGTTTGTATATTAAGTATACCTTACTCAACCTAAACAGGTGCTCTCCTCGAAAAGCTAGTTCATTTTATAAATACCGAATGTTTCAAAAAACTTAGGATATAACATTTTTTCATGAACATGATAGACACATTACTTCTGATACACCAGTGTCTAGTTGGCGCTTTCAACTGAAATTATTAAACAATTGACTCAACCTCTTTGATTTAGCAGTTAGAATAAATTACAAATGTGCAATGAATATAAAACATTGTATCCTTCAATGTATTTCGATTCCGTCGTTCGAAGATAATTTTATTTGCCGAACTATGTCAAACGCTACACGCTACTATCAAGGTAATCAAAGATAGCGCTCCTTCGGAATAGGTATACAAATTATCATAATTAGCTCAAAATAATCTTTTATAAATTCATATTTTACAGCTTGATACTAATATGCCACCGGGGTTTTAATTAATTTCCTAATAGGATATAAAGGCATGGATTACTTTGATATGAAAAAGTCCCGTAACATATAAAGGTAATTATTTTGTTTAGGTAGCTTAAGATATATATAACTTCCTCAGTATGTTGAAGTTCAAGAGTAAAATTAAATCAACCACTTGTGACCACTACTGACATAATTTTTTTAAAAGTCATAGCTCATATCATATCATGTGTTCTTCTAAGAGTTCCCTAAACCTAGTCAGAATCAGACGTTTCCATACAAACGTAGTCTAGCTTTTATTTTAAAACGACGACGTGCTTTGAAATTACCAAATTATACCGAAATCTGACATGTAATTTCAAAACAAAGCTAGTCTACGTTCGTATGAAAATGTCTATGGTAAGGGGACTCTAAGACGCTTATAAAACTTCGCAGATTTAAAAAAAATCTGCAGAAATTGCAAACCAGAGGTATATTCCTCACAAAATGAATGCTCGCTCAATGCTCGATATCTTTTGTTAGGTACCTTTCCCAAGATTTCCCGGAGAGTGCATATGCTTTATGCAACAATCTGATATTGGCTCGAAACGCCTTTAGCTTCGAGATCCGAGCTCTGAAAGCTTTCAGGTTTTCAGGATATTCGTATAAGACAGTAAAGTAAAACGTTGACTTGATTTATAGCGAGTTATGAAAGTATGATCTTTGGAGAATATAAAATTTTACCATTCAGGCATGTCATTCTTGTGACTTGTTCTCGAGAACATTTTTCCTAAAATTAGCCGCATTATTTGTTCCCATCTTGCGTGTTATTATCCACAAAGAACATTGTGTTTATTTCTGGTCCGTGGTCACGCTAATCAGACCATGCAACACCTTCCTTTTTACCCTTTGTGCCCGGCCAAACTGCACCAAAATAAGACCTGTAGTCGGATTCGGAGAGTGGTATAGCTTATTGAGGGTACAAAATATATCGTCAATTAAACCAATAGACATGAAAATATTAAAGATCCACGACAAGTGGAGTATTATCCATTTGGCGATTGCAGCGAAATACGTAAATAAATCAACAGCTATATAGACCCCGTGATCAGCAAAAAAATCAGTTAGTATAAGAGGTCAACGTTTTATACTTCGTCATCATGTACTACGTTTTTCGTTTTAAACCCCTGACAGAAAAGACCAGCATGGGAGTGCTTCTAATACCCATTAGAAGCACTCCCATGCTGGTCTGGGAGAAATAAAAAAACTTAGAATGTACCAGCTGCTTCTCTTCCCACGCAGATCGTAAAAGCCGATCGAGGGAATGGGCAAACATGCAAATCATGTTAACAGGCGATGCGGCTAGCAACCCATCACTGTATTGATTGCTTTTCCATCTTCTCGCCCACCATGACGCTAAAAGTGGCTTTTGGGTCTTGCGGCCCTGGGCTCTGCATAGAACCGCAAGACCCAAAATGCTCTGTCTGCCCCATTAGGGATAAAGACGTGATAGTATGTATGTATGTATGTATTAGAAGCACGGAGGTGCTTGAGAAAATACTTTTCCACTTATACACACTATCCAATTTCGAGCAATGCTCAGTATTATTTTCGAAAATGCCACTAAGCTACCGAGCTCTTCATGGACTAAACTTGTTGTAACATATTTTACACACATTTAAGAAAATATTTTTTAAAGGCAATTGTATACGATATCAGTATCGTATTCAATTGCCTTCAAAAAATATTTTCGTCGTATGACGTGACGTCAATATAGCTGTAAGGCGATGTGACGTCAATGGTCGTACAATCACGAGGATTATATTACGATTACGTGTCTTGATAAGCCATCACGATCGTTGACGTGCCTACGTCACATCCGTGATATGCATATTCTCAAAGTCTCCATTCATAGTCTCAAAGTCGATTAGGAGCAATCGGTGGCAATTTAGTTGCAATTTTCTGCGCGTCATTGACATAGCATGAAATGACGTCAGTAGAATTATCACAACTTAATTTACGGTTTACTTATTCTTCTTAGCGAGTTGGAATGGCGATTTTATATAGTTGAGGTAATGTTGTGACCAACGGTTTTACGATGTTTTGATAAGCCATCGATGTGTGTAATTGTGTATGTATGAGTATTGGTGTCAACCAAGGCCCAACAACCAACGGCTCAACAAGCCTTCCCTTGAGAATTATTAACCCCCATCAAATAAGAGAGATGTTATAAGTTTGACTCCAATGTCTGTCGGTCGATCTGTTTATGGCAGTGTAGATGGACCAATTTCAGGTAGTACAGTCAACGAATAATTGTGGATTGAAAAGTCGAAAGCAGAAATTTTAACTCCGCAACTTTTTTAGGACTAGTTAGGACGTAAACATACTAAAAGTCCTTACCCCTCCGAGGTGAGCCCGCGGGGGGAGGGAGAGGACCAACTTTCCCTAATGAGATCCATGACAAATTATAAATTAGAGGAAGCATCTGGGTCAAAAACAATACATAAAATCTTTTAAACTATTAATTGTTACTTGAGACAAAAAATACACAGACAGTTATGATAATAATATATTAATATTGTCAACCGAGCGGACGACAGGCAGTCGTGGACGTGGTACGCTACGCACTCATTAGTGGCGATCTTCAAATAAGTGTATTTTTAGGAATGGTACAGTCTAAAACATTTTATATCTTTCACAAATTTGGCATTAACATACCGAATTTTGAGAGACATGCAAAAATTATCAGAGCGAGTGAAGCCTCCCAGTTTCGAAATATGCCAAAAATGTTTTTTTCCGGTTGTCACTCTGTCCGGCTGTTCTTGCCTATTGGTCGAATTTCTTAATCGATTCTTGTAAAATTTTCTGAGAAGGTTTTAAAGTTCCACAAATTTCTTTGTCGAATCAGTTTTTCAAAATTTTTTTAAACATTATATTTCAGCAATTTCATTTTTTTTTAAATGGCATAAAAAATGTTACCCTTATTAAGACGCAACTTTTTTGTCTGAACAACTTTTTATCTGACAAAATTCAACTGGTGGGAGGAACTCGCTAGGTCTACAACTCACAGAGCCAATAGGACCAAATGGAAAATCCTCTCTTTTTTAAAGAATCTTGAAGAGCAGCAGTAGACGATAACTCGCTTTCTTCACATTCATTATTTTTAAAAAAAGCTTTAGGCACCTTATTCGTCTTATTACCCTAGTTACCCACAAGGATATTGGTAAGAAATTGAAAATTTCTGATATTACATAAGAATATATGTAAGTATATATGTATTTGTTATAAAATATGGTGTCGTTGAGTTAGTATGCCATAACACAAGTCTCGAACTTACTTTGGGGCTAGCTCAATCAGTGTAATTTGTCCCTATATATTTATTTATTAATTTAATTAAAAATATATACTTTATATTCTATAGTATATATTTCGAATATATAGTATATATTCTTATGTAATATCAGAAATTTTCAATTTCATATAATGTACAATTCGTAATCGTAATCAAGCTAAAATCGCGGTAATCTCTCGCTGTATCAAGCTGGCTTCTTTCGTAGATTCGGTATTGTTTTTGTTTATCTGACTGTACAATTCATTATCCGTGAAAATCTGTTTAGTGAGTGTCATGCGGGCGAAACTGCGGGCGACAAATTGTTACTTATATAATATGCCAAATAACATTGAAATACGGCAACAGACACTGTCAGGCTATGATGTATAAGTCTTTTTCAACTTTAGTATACAAAACTAATATTTCTTCTTAACCGACTTTATATTAAGAGTCTCCTTACCCTAGACCCAACTACACTTTTCCATACAAACGTAGTCTACGTTTTATTTCGAAACGACATGCAACCAGCCAGACATGCCAGATTTCGGCAAAATTTTGTAATTTCAGAATAGTTTTACACCTCGTCCTGAAAGTGGCATTTATAGTACCTATACCCATAATCGCCACTGCCATGTCTATTCTCTATTAGTTCTTGATTCAGGTTTCCTATCTACCTTTTGATATAATTATCCTAATGTGACCTGACATAAGCTGAGGTTAGATCATGATATTAATTTCGCAAGAGCTGATAATACCACTATGATTAATAGCACACACCTGGTCACACCGGTTGAACGACTTTGTATGAGCAAGAAGCAGGGCTGGCAAAAGCTCTCTTTTATATTAAAAACATTTGATATATTGAAACGAACGTGAGACAACAAGAAATTGAACACTCACGTAGTGTAGTTGGAAAAGGCCAACCGTTATTACAGGGCTTTTAATATGTAAGCGACCTTATAAAATAACCTGATAGGCAGAAAAAGTTAGAACATCGAATGTAGTATTATATAACCTAACTATATCGTTAAACGGAATAATGTAGGTAGAGAATTTAAATATCTTGTCTAGTACAGTAGAATTGTCTATTAAACTGTAACAATAATAATATTTGTTTATTTTGGAAAATATCGAGCGACAAAAACGAAAATTCGGAAAAAAAATCCCTATTTCGCCCATAACTTTTTTCGTTTTTGACTTTCTCGAATAATTCTTTTTGCACCTTACAGCTCTCGTAAAATTGTCTCTGTCCGAAATATAAGGGGATCTCACTTTTTAGTGAAATCGGAGCCTATGCTGAAGAAAACGAAAAGACATTTCTAATGTCAAAAAAATCATACAAAATAATATTTAGATGCAGTTTTTAGAGGATCAAAGCTTTGACATCCCTGATCATGTGAGCGCAGACAGCAATTCGCTTAGGTGTGACCGTACCATGTGATGTGGTTTAAGGCCACCCAAGTGTCTAAACTTTAATTGTGTACTAAATCATTAGCCTGTCGTGAAATTAAAATATTGAAGTTATAAACAATATAATAGTTTTTTAACTAAAAGCCGGCTTCACCCCCATATTACACAACCGATTTTAATAATAAAAGTATGGGACTATCTAACAATTACGGACTATTAAACAAAAACTAAATTTTCCAAATCGGTCCAGTCGTCTTTGTATAATCGGTGAACATACATAAAAAACGAATTAATAACATCCTTTTTTAAAAGTCGGTTAAAAAAAATGAATTAATTAATTTCTGAAAAAAAAAAGGAATACGTAGGGTTTTGTTTATATGTAGCGAACCTTTACGACTTATGTATGTAATACGTAAACGTTTGACATTTGCACGTAAGACCATACAATTGTAAACAAAATAACAGGTATATCCATTAAAAATACTTTCTGTCGCATCATAAACAACATGAAATACAATAACAGAAAACGTACAAAGGCGGACTTATCGTATAGCAATCTCTTCCAGCAACCTTTGTGTGGAATAGAATAGAAGAATGAAAAGTTATTGTGTGATTTATACATAACTATATTATCATCATTAGGTCTTTTTTAATCTCCACTGCAGGAGCACAACCCTCTCTATACTGCCAGAGGCATATTTGGCCAGAGCAGCCAGAAGATTTGGCCTACACTCTCCACGCTGGCCAGACGGTTTGGAGAGGTATCATTGATATTTATAAGCTTTGTTCAGCTTGTATTTCCTAAATCGCCTTCTACGTCATCTTCGGGTAGACTTGGAGTGGTCCTATTTTACTCTGCCGGATACCACACGGCATAACATACCTAACTATAAATGAAAGATTTGAATGCAGCCAGAATAAGGACAAAGAAGAACAGGCAAAATAAGCATTCGGTTATAAGTATGAAACGTTAATGCCAATATTGCAGGTAGACACCACAGATGGCGCGCTGATCGTGATAAGTTTTTGTCAAAATAGGAAAACCTAACAGCGGACAGTGTGGATAAAAACGGGAGAAGGCTTTTTCCTAGTAGTAGGAAATAACACTAAATGACTGATAACACAATATACCTACGTTAGAAAAACTAATACCCGACTACAGGAGCCATATACAGCTAACAATGCATATATTTTTGAAATGTGCTATTTAAGACCTTTCATTTCACTCAATATCGGAACAAAAAAAATGTAGATTTTTTTGTATGTAACATTCGATAAATTATACATGTAATAATTGAAATTTATGTCACCTGGACAATATAATGATGAATCGATTAAAATATCATATGTGAAAATTGGACAAGCGAATATGATGCTTTACGGTAGATCAAACAAACTTACACAAATACATACATAGACTGCTGAATATCATTACCCTTCCTCTTGACTTTGCCGTAGTCGGGTAAAAATAAATAAATGCAAATCCACAGACAGAAAACTAATTTTCAATATCAATGTTTCAGCTGCTAATCTCTCTGGTTTTTCACATCGTAAATAGTCAACAACATAATAAAAGTGTATCCCAATCTATCCAATATTAGATATATGCTACACCCACGTCATTTCCTGCATTATTGGTATTATTATGGTGAATGTAATTAACCTGAAAAAGATATATTATTTTCGATGCATACTTTTGGATAAATATAAGTTTAAACATATATGTGAAAGGACTTTCGTAGTGATAGTTGAATACGATTTGTCACTACACCTTTCTTCTCCCAAAAGGCGGCCTTATCCCTAAGCAAAGGCCGCCTTTTGCGCATTTCTTGTATGTCTTGTGGCCAGGTGGTCAAGGCAAAAGATCGAATCCCACCGGGAAGCATACTTTGTGAAAAGTTGTTTCCAGTCTGGTAAAGATATTGCAGGGTTGAATCACCTGATTATCCGGAAAAAAGATGATTCCGTGTTTCGGAAGGCACATATAAACTGTGGGTTCCCATCACCTTCCATCTAGCATTAGCTCATATCATACCTATCCAAGGATCGGTTCTGGTTTACCCTTTCGGTTGCGGGGGTCATACGGCAGTCGCTCTGTGCAAAAACAGTAACCTCGTCATATCTCCTTGGTTAGGTAGTGGACCCCGCGGTAATACGCTCGAATGATGATGATAATTATGTCTTGCATTTATTTTTTGTGTATAAAATCATATTGTATTGTATAGCCTAATTAGTTCTTGTTCTTTTCTTGTTATAATACTACTTAATCCTTTATTTCCGCTACATGTGTTCCACGTGGTGACACATAGTTGGCGCGCTTCCTTTAATCCGACTGATAGTAAATTGACGTATCGTCATTATTACGTTTTCCGTATCAGGACGTATCAAAACAGAAATCGCTTATTGACGTATATATTTTATTACTAAGAAAAAAACAACTTTTATTTTCAGACAACTTATGGTTTTGTTAAAACATTGTAGGTATTTACAAATTAATTAAAAATTCGATTCCGTAACTAAAGGGTAAAAACGGGATCCTATTACATAAGACTCCGCTATCCGTCTGTCTGTCTCATGAATCCTAATAAGTATACTCCATTTGGTAAGGTATTTAAATAAATGTAAATAATCTTGACATGTCTTTTTATTGAAATATACACTTTATAAATCAATAATTTTGCAATTACAAAGTAATTATGTTATAAATTATAAATTACATAATACAAAGTAATTATGTTATAAATTATATATTACTTTGTAATTTGAAATACTCCATTCGGTGAGGTATTTAAATAAATGTAAACATACATTTATTTAAATACCTCACCGAATGGAGTATTGACAGTTATTTTCACAGATGATGTTTTTTTGTTGCCAATATAAAACAAGAAATACTAAAAACAGAATAAAATAAATATTTAAGTGCCATACATCAAACTTCGTGCGCGAAGTCTAACTCGCACTTCGCCGGTTATTATTTACTTATTTTTCCTGTACTAAGTACATGTCCCTTTATCTAAAGCTTTTATGTGTCATCTCAAAATACTTTGGGTACAATAGCTTAAAGTAAGAAACACCTACAAGTGTCAAGATCTTGTGAAAAGTAAATCCCAATCCCAACTAATATTATAAATGCGAAAGTGAGTTTGTATATTTGTTCGTTTCCTCGTCACGCTTCAATCATAGAACCTATTTAGATGAAATTTGGTATGGATATAGTTTGAGACTCGGGACATAGTATAGTTTTTAGCCCATAATTCCCATGAGGAGCGAAACCCGCGGGCACAACTACTAACACTATAAACATTATATGGAAATTATAGTTAATGAGGTGTCGTGCAAATTCCCTTGTAACAAGGCAGCTTTGCATTGTGTATAAATGGCGTACCTACGTGGAATGCAAATTATTTGTTGGCGTTGAACGCAGCACGCTATCGTCTACCGGAAGCTTTGAATAGTTTGTTATACTAATGCATTCATTTTCTTTATATACATAGGTATATTAATAAATAAAGCTCACAGTGTTTTAAACTTACCAATATACTGACAAACATTATTTAGAAATTTGGGTGAACAAAATATAAGGGCGATTTCAGACGACGCGCATACGCCTATCACACATCAAAACAAACATTGCATTTTACAAAGTCCAGTCGGGGCAAGCGCTGGGCTGACGTAAGGCGGAAGCAATGCGAGCACTTCGGTAAATGTATTTTGAATTGATGTGTGAGAGGACTCAAATTATACGCTACGAATTGTATATTTGAAAGCGCGCTAGGCGTGGGCTAGGCGTGCGCTTGGTGTGCGCGTGACGTCCAAACGTGCCCAATACTATCCGAAACGTGCCCAATACTATCTGAAATACTATCCGGTTTAGAAAACTTTACAAAAAGAGTCAAAAATTGCCGTTTTTAGTATTTTTTGCAAAGGAAAATTCAGGGTATTTTATTTCAATGATTTTCGAGGTTCTAATGAAACTTAAGGATACTAGCTAAAAAGTTGTACGAGGGTTTCTGATAATCTCACTTACAGAAAGAGAAATTAATTTTTTTGTGTTTTCAAGGTCGTTAGCGCGGGGAGGACCCTTAAGCTATTTTATAAACAAATAACTATCTAGAATGCTGATTCTTTTTCTTATTTAAATTGCTTTCTTAAAATCGTCTATATTTTTGATAAAGGCGGTTACAACGCAGAGAAGTGGGTTGATCGCAGTAGGTGGTAAGAGTATGGAGTATTAATATATTACAAATGACACTCTTGTCTCTTCTCTATAGATAATGCCTCCGATAGTCGCCTCTTTCGACACGCGTGGGGGAAGAAAGGAAGGGTGAGAATTGCATAATACTCTGCCATCACACCTAGTACAGCTCAATCTATTCTATCGCGCCTAATTTCCTATATTAGAAGATAAACATATCCTTCAAATATTGTTTTCCAACAATCCGACAATCAGACAATCGCGATCAAGATAACCTTAATTCCTAACGTATAGGTACCTATCTATTATAATTTGTTAATATTTACAATCGCAAATATTACTATTTTCCTTAAGCGTTGTACACTTTGATTCAAACTTTTAAGGTTATCCCTAAAATATACACACACTATCACGTCTTTATCCCTAATGGGGCAGACAGAGCATTTTGGGTCTTGCGGTTTTTTACAGAGCCCAGGGCCGCAAGACCCAAAAGCCACTTTTAGCGTCATGGTGGGCGAGAAGATGGAAAAGCAATCAATACAGTGATGGGTTGCTAGCCGCATCGCCTGTTAACATGATTCGCTAAAATATGTAATTATATTAATATATTCTGACATATCTCTAAGTTCAGCAGAAAACTAAAGGACGATAAATAGGTTATTTTCAGGTACAACAAATTTTCATTGTATTAAAAAATGGACTTCCCAACATGCGGCTACCTAAATTTTTCGGGATCAAATGCTGCCCCCATTTGAAATAAATCATTTGAAAGGAAACGAGATATCATTTAAAAATTTGTCTCGACCAAGCCCTAGATAAACTTTCAAACTAATTTATGAACTACTGTTTACAGTTAAAAGTGAGAACGTGAAGCTTATCGCACATTTGCGAAAAACGGCCACTTTTGGCTAATGTGTGAAAAAAAGCTTCACGTTTTCACTTTAAACTTTCATTTTACAGTCAGCAGCAAAAATTCAGCATTAAATAAAAACGTTTTCTAATGTGAAACCCTTCTAGTTGATGACATATTTTCTTTGCTAACTGTACATACGAATGTTTGATACGATCAAGGTTCGTGATGAGAGCATTAGTAGCTCGCCGTCGAACTCGCACTATTGTGTTGTGATGTGATAAGTCGAAGCCTTGTGCTAATTCTAGTAGGTATAATTAACGGTTACGTATGCAACAGTTATGCTGGAGAGATAACATTCAGTAACTCTCCTTTTCTTAAAAAGTAAACGTCAAATTTTGCAGATATCAAGTCTTTATCCTTAACGGGGTAGACATTTCTCGAGCTCCTCCGTGCTTCGGAAGGCACGTATAAGCCGTTGGTCCCGGCTGTCATCATTGTATGCCAGTCGTCAAGCTATGTCAGATGCCTTTAGGTAGCCTAAAAAATCTGACACCAGTGTTGGCCACTAACACACACGAAAAACGAAACGAACGGGGTAGACAGAACCTAGGTCTTTAGGACCCATAAGCCACGTTTAGGGTGACAATGGGCGTGAACGTGAAAACACCACCTTATGTAGATATAGTTTACATCATTTATTAAAATTTTCTCGTTACAATATATACCCGATCTGGTGACTCATAGTGTATTTTGGAATGAACAATTTTTTAAACTTACTACAAAAATCTATCAGCTGCAGATTTTGCCCGTTCCCTCGATCAGCTTTATGACCTGCGCGGGAATAGAAACAGCTGGTACAATTTAAGTTTTATTCTCCCCAAACCAGCTCAAGAAAATCCCTTTAATTTAAAACTGAATGTGCCAGGAAGGACATACATACATGCTGTCACATCTTTATCCCTAATGGGGCAGACATAACATTTTGCCAGCAAGTAACCCTTTTAAAAAACTAGCGATATTATACTATTATTAACCGTTCTTTTAGCGCCAATACCAGACACAATAGTAAGATAATGAACGTGGACATTTATTAATGTCGTCCGGGTCTTTACCGGTGAAGAACGACAGGTGTCAGGTGTCGCGGACCAATACTGTCACTCGTCTGCAATAGCCCTACACAAAGCAAAACTCATTTTCTCAGAATTGACGGAACAATTTCGTCGTAACTTGTTAATATTTGATGTTATAATAAAACGAATATTTCCTAAGAGAACTATTTATTTTACCCAATAGCTGCGGAATTGTTCCGTCCTGCCCAATAACTTGGATAACCTTCCATTATTAAATTTCCGAGCCAGTGAATCTCATCTTTTGTTATTTTCTCGGTTTCGATGCTTCTTTGGACGATATTACGAATTATTGCAATTTCCTGCGGTAGATAGACGCATAATGATGTTGCATAGATGGTTTTGTCAGACACATATAGCAAGATCAAAGTTATATGTGGGCAAGGTAGTTCGTTTTGCATGGCCTTCTGGCTGCTGGTTTAATATTATTATAATGCATTTAGGCTCGAGGTCTACTAAAAATAACCGGCCAAGTGCGAGTCAGAACTAAAAACATAATACAATATTTATTTTATTCTGTTTATAGTATTTTGTTGTTATAGCGGCAACAGAAAAACGAGTACATCATCTGTGAAAATTTCAACTGTCTAAGTATCACGGCTTAATACAGCCTGGTGACAGACAGACGGACAGTGGAGTCTTAGTAATAGGGTACCGTTTTTACCCTTCAGTTCTACTCGGCGTTATATCTGTCCATAGTATATTAAATTAGCGGAGGTCGTCACCCCGTGTGTTCTTGGTCTACCACATTTCCGTAGACCAACAGGATGCCATATGCCTTTTAGTGGCCCAACACATACGCCCAACGTTCTCGGTACATACAACAGACGTATCCTGCCCAGTCCCATAAAGTTTTATCAGCTTTGCTTCCCACAATGGAAATCCTTGATTAGTTTCACAAAAATAATTAAAAAATACGAAAAAAAATAATAACCTTCCCTCATACAAACTCCATCGTAATAACCTGCTTTATGAGTGGAAACTCTTACTA
The DNA here is from genome assembly GCA_963555685.1 of Acrobasis consociella. Classification (NCBI taxonomy): domain Eukaryota; kingdom Metazoa; phylum Arthropoda; class Insecta; order Lepidoptera; family Pyralidae; genus Acrobasis; species Acrobasis consociella. Next base: position 11,745,980 of record OY743122.1, read on the forward strand.
TAACGTATCTAATCATAGCGTTATCCAACCATTACAAGAGCAATATATTTGACGTGAGCCGTTGATTAGCAAACAAATAATAAACGTAAGACGCAGCCACGTGGTGCTGCTGTTGTTATAAATTATTGAACTGTGATTTTACGAAAATTTGTTAAAGCTGCTCGGTTCAGTGACGCGCTCACTTAAAACAAATTTATTCAATCGTAAAAAATGTTCATAAATAAAACTTTAACAAGAAAAAGGAGAAGGGAAGCTTTTACCTAACGATGGGACCTATTTTAGCTAACAAAAAAATGGACTTTGCTAATAAACCTAGGAAACTCTTCAATTTAAGTTATAAGCATGTATTGTTTTGAGAAATGCAGCTTAGTTATAATTTCCCGCCGCTTACTGCGGAGGCTTCGCCTCCACTTGCAAGTTCATTGCGACGATTCCTATGTTAGTCACACCAAACAATTCTATAAAAACTGTATAAAGTAAACTCTTCACAATTCTGCACAGAAGACGCTTCTGCTTATTCTCTATAAATAACATTTTACAAATTAGACTGAAACTATCTTAAGGTAGAGGTAAGGTACATTCAGTTCAGATTTAGTAACCAACTCGTCAAATGCAAAAAAGTTTAAATTGGTCAAGAGTATTTTAACTGCTAGTTTTGGCTCCGATTTAGCAAGCAACGCAAAAGTAATAATTAGTCAAGTCTCGATTTTGTTTCGGTTTGCCAAGCCTTACTTCTGTTTCAACTGGTCAAGCCAATAAAAAGTTCTGATTTATAAATTTTTATTTAATAATTAATTTATTAATTATCAATGAAAAGTAACTCCTCTCTCCAGCCCGTCTGGCCAGCGTGGAGACAGTAGGCCAAGTCCTCTGGCTGCTTTGGCCAAGTACGGCTCTGGTAGTACAGAGTGGGTCGTGCTCCTGCAGTGGAGACAAAAAGACCGGATGATGGTGATGAACCCCTTTCCTCTTTCATAGGTACCAAATCTTATACTGCTCGTCACCATATGGACCATCAATAATGTTATATGTAAACAGTGCATTTAACTAGTGAATGGACAAACTAAAAGGTCAAAATCAAAAGGAGTTGCGAAAGCGATCACGAGTATGTAACTTTAATTTATGATGGCTTTAAACGCCACAATCTCGCCATTTTGTTTATACTTAAAATAAAGCGAGTAACGTTTGAAGGACAACGTTGTCATAAACATTAATTATAGTTATCACTTATTTAAAATTTTAATTAATAAAACTTTTGCGAAACTTTGATCCACAAGAACGGCCTTGCGAAATCAAATATCAGTTAAGTACGTGTGTTTATCAATTTTCATACTAATACATAGCATATTATGTACAACATTATTTTGAGGTTAACTTTAACATATTGTATAGTCATACCAATGCGATTTTAAAGACGTAAACCTCTACCATTTTCTAGAAACATATCTATATCATCCCAAAAATGCTCTTCCAAAAAGTTGACTTCGATAAAAAAAGGGTGCATTTCCAAACATTATAATATTAATAACCTAACTGAATGTTTTCTTGTTACTTGTGGTCACCCACCCAAGAGCGCTATGCTATGCGCACGCCCGCCGGGTCACTGAGACACTTACACACACGAAAAGCAAGCAAGGAAGCGTAAAGTAAACTCAAGACAAAGTACAGCACCACCTAAAACTTAAATAAAACCTGAAAACGATCTTCACTTTGACACAGAAAATAAAATACAATAAATAAATAATACCAACAAAACGCAGAACAGAAAAAAGTTATAAAGTCCGACTCTACTTCATTCACGGAACTTAATGCAAACATGGAAACCAGAACGATGTTACTAGAATCAACGACTGGAGCTTAATATTTGAATCACTAAAAATTTATTCGATTCTTAGTCATGTGCGCAGAAGAATTTGCAAAAGGTAACCGAGCCTATAACACAAAATAATGTGAGTGAAAATCCCTATAGAATACTTAACGCGACGTACTTAGGTAGAATATTATACATATAGGCCCAATTATATTCAATATATACCTCGGTATGAAAAGTCATCATTCCTCATCATGACATCACTTCAGCCGCATGACGTCCACTGTTAGGCATAGACAAATATAATCGTCGTCATCATCATCATCAGAACCTTTTGTCTCCACTGCAGGAGCACGAGTCTCTCTGTACTACCAGATCCATACTTGGGCAGAGCAGCCAGAGGACTTGGCCTACACTCTCCTCGCTGGACAGACGGGTTGGAGAGGTCTCATTAATGTTAATAAACTTTGTTTACCTTGTATATCCTAAGTTGCCTTCTACGACATCCACGGGAGAACTTGAAATGATCCTATTCTTCTCTACAGAAAACCACACAAAGGTTATATCTAGTACTTACTTATATATAACTTTTCAAAGATTTTCACGTCAGCCATCGTAAGATTCAAAAGTTCGTCACCAAGACTTCAAACGCAGTTATTTTATAGCTTAGTTTAGTTTTATTTATCTTTATTCTTGTTCTTATTTATTTTTTCTCAATAAAACTCGTTTATCATGTAATGCATCAGATTCAAAAATGAAGCTCTTGCGGTTCGAATCCGCTTCCACTAGCAAGAACTTTTCATAGCCGGCTCTGTTGAATTTGCATTTTGCATTTTAAAACACCGAGCGATCTTTTAACTCTTATTTAAATTATCTAGTTTGCATTTCTTGTAAGAGCATTTAAATAACCAGCCAAGTGCTTTTTGGGCCACGTGTAGTGTTCCGTAGTTGCGAATGCCGAATTTAAGTTTACCCCACTACAACCGTCTAAAAAGTAATTTCTTTTGATTTTGTATGAAATTTTCCGTTTCCGAGTACATTTATAAGTTGGTCGCCTATAACTTTTTAATTTGTAAACCCTACTTAGCTCTGATTGTTTTCCTTTAAAATACAACTGTTTAGAAGATAAATGAGGCACACTTGACTCTAATAAAAATTTGTATTGGACCCCTAAACTTAAAAATAGTGTTCAAACACAAGCTCATAAAATTTTTGAAAAACTTATTTAACGATACCGCACACGATGGATTAGTCGAGAAAAAATACAGTAGGGAGACACAGTAAAAAAAATCAAGATTTTATTTTACAATGCAATATTCTTTGGCAATGCAAAATTACAACTTTTTAGTACTTATAGTCCCTGAGTAAAACCACGGACGGACAGACAGACAGACATGGCGAAACTATAAGGGTTTATTATACGGAATCCTAAAAAGAGCCATCCAATGGCTTTCCTTGCTTGCTATGCATGACGATACTTTGAGATTTTTAAAAAATAAAAATAAGTATCTTACTAAATCACGTTTTTAATGTCTTCTCATCTCAGCGCGATCATGGTTCCGTCCTTAACCGCTGTGCTGCATCAGAGCCTGTAGTGTTTTTAGGCGCATTCTTCTAAAAGACAAGATACTTATGCGAACGGGTGAGTAAAAGTCGGGCAGGGGCGAAGTGCAGTGCTATTTTTCAAACGCGGAGTCACCAAACGAACGATTTTGTTGTATGGAAAAACCATTCGTTGAGGTGACTCTGCGTTTCAAAAATAGCACTTCAGAGCAGAAGGTAGTCTAGGGATCGCCTTCAAGGCTGACTGTGAATGTATTTTACGGTCTAGTGTTTAGTTAAAGTACATGTATTGAAAGATACAGAAATATAATTGTACAGGAGAACATCTTTTTTATTATTTCTATCTAATTATAACATTAATTTCAATGGGACCACCTGTCAAGTATGCCCTTTAAAACAAAAAAAGAATTTTCTAAATCGGTTCAGGCGTCTTCGAATAATTCGTAAACATACTTACATAACAAAAGATCGAGACAAATTAATAACCTCCTCCTTTTTTGGAAGTAGGACTAGTAAAACTGCAAAGCCTTACACTAAAATTTCATTGTTTCAAAATACAAGAATATCTGTTCTACATTATTTCCAATACCACTGTTATTATCCCATTTGACAACGAAAACCGATCCGCTCGGTGATGTCACGAGTCGGAGACGAGGTCAAACGAACCCCAATGGAAATTACCTTTAATTAGCCCTTCTAAGTTGTTCGTAACTCTAGATAATTGCCACATTATACCCCGGGTTGACCTTTATTACAGTTTATAGACTTGGCTTGCGAATATAGTTACCTTTACAACCTACTAGTGTGTTGTACGTGTGACGTAGTAAATGTTACAAACAGTAAATTAGGGTAATTTACTGTAGCATATGGGTGCAATATATAAAAAGTTGTCATTTTGACGAAATAATTATCATCATCAGGTCTTTATAGTCTCCACTACAGGAGCACGACCCTCTCTGTACTACTACAGCCATAGGGTGGACGTACCTAATACCAGCCCCGTACCTAATACCAGCCTTTCAACGTTTTTTTAGATAATAAGGTTTCTGTAAATATAACGTGGCAAGAACTTTAAAAAAAAAAATACCATTTGGTCCAGAATATTTGTTAAATATGGTGACACTGGACTGAGTGCTTCGACGTCAATCGTCAATTAAAGTTAGGCGACTACGAACGGCGGCCATTTTGCTAAAAAAATGATAAGTTCCGGAGTCACTAAAACAAGGTATTTCTCTTATTTCTTCAGCTCTACTGTTCTTGATTTGGTTTATTTTATATTATGATAAAGTTGTGAATCGATTTCTAAATAATAATTTAGGTTTTGTCTCTCATATCAGCTGAAATTAATGGGGCTGTAGTTAGATACATCAAATGTATGGGGTATGTAATTTCAGCCACTCTAGGCCACTCTAGGCTGGTATTAGGTTAGATGGAGTACCTAATTCCAGCCACCCTAGACTGGTATTAGGTTAGATGGAGTACCTAATTTCAGCCACCCTATTAGGCTGGTATTAGGTTTAACGGAGTACCTAATTCCAGCCACCTGAAGCTGAAATCACACTAGGCTGATATTCGGTACGTGAAAGGGTGGTATTAGATACCGAGGGGCTGTAATTAGAGCCGAAGGGTACTTTTCTATATTTTATGGTTTTAAAATTTGCAGTTAGATTTATGGTCAATTCAAATGTTAATTATGATTTTCAAATACATAACCTATCAACCTAAAAAAGAAACAATTGATTTCAGCCTAAACTTAAAGCAGTACAATTTTTTAAAGGTGAAATTTGTACCAAAAGGCTGACATTAGGAACGTCCACCATATAAGAACCATACATACGAGTACGAGAATGACCCCATTTTGACTTTTAACCCAATTTAACCAACCTTCTTTTTTCCAAGTTGCAAAAACTTGACTAGTGTTTACTACTAGGGCGATGGGGGGCCATCTTGCATTGTCCACCATCTTGTAGGGCATTTTGGACAGGACAATGTGTCATTGTCCTCTCTAATCCACCTGGCCAGCGTGAAGAGTGTAGGCCAAGTCCTCTGGTTGCTCTGACCAAGTATGGCTCTAGTAGCACAGAGAGGGTCGTGCTCCTGCAGTGGAGACTATAAAAGACCTGATGATGATGATGAGGATGAATGTGTCATTGATTGGACAGCACCGCACTCACACATGTCGTTTTAAAAGAAACCAATAAGGAAATGATTCAAACTATATTTAAAACTAAGGCGACATTTTTATATCTCTTATAGTTTAGCTGGACCATTATGTCAAAATCATTTATACCCTATATGTTGCTCAGGCTTAATAGCTATATAACAAAAAAAGTTGCATTCGAATCTGTCCAGTATTTCCGGAGATTAGCGTGTACAAACAGACAAACAGACATACAGACAAACAGACAGACATTTTTTTTATTATTCTTACTCTATTACTATGTCTCCATCGCCCCCAATATTTTTTTTTGGAAATATATTTAATGTACAGACACACTTTTCTTACTGTTTTATTATATGTATAGATATAGATATAGATAAAGTTGAAAAATTGAATAATGCAAAATCTCACTCTCCTATTTAAGTCAAAATCAAAGCAATACCTAGGATATTGGTCAGTTTGCATACTTAATACAGGCACCAAAGTATTTACTGGCATGTTACAAAAGCACACTTCGACTGCTGGAAAAAGCACCATGTGTGTTTTCTCTCAGGGAAACTCATACAATGCCGTTTCCCGCAGTCGAAGTGAAGGTCTTTTTAGACGTTTTTATCATCCTATGTCCAGCAGTGGACTTCCTGTGGCTGATATGATGATGATGATGATGATCAGTCTCATAAAATGTATTTCTTTGTCTTCTTTTCTAAATAAATACAAATTTTACTAATCGTATAGGTAGAAATCTTTAACCTTTCCAATCGAGCAAAAAAGACTTTCTACTGTATACCTGAGTATTTGTCCGCCTACGCCTGCACTTAATAATATAGACGCAGATATAAGCAGTCCATGGATTAAAAGAAGTACCTACGTCATTCTACTTAAAAATACAATAAATTGACTATCGCAAAAACTTATATCGGTTTTTCCTATTTCGTTTTCATCATCCTGTTTAAAATAGCGTTCTTGACAAGAAATATCGATAAAAACTATTCCTATTGCATATCCGTTTCATCGAAGTATACATACATGTATACGTAACCTTTTATTTTAAAATGTAAAGATGCAAAAAATATTTTTATCACCTTCATCTCGTGACACATGCCTGAGACCTGGGACATTATTTTAACGTTTCCGGCGCGGCGTAGGTAAGTAGATTGAGACTTGTAATTTATTTTCTTACATATATTAGTAAGCAAGCAGAAAAAAAATCCATGTGATTTCCGGCATAGGACCACTCCGAATCTTTTCGTGGATGTCGTAGATGGCGACTTGGGTAATACGCTAAACAAAGCTAATTAATATCATGAGACCGTGGAGAATGTAGGCCAAATCCTCTGGCTGCTCTGACCAAATAGGGCTGTAGGTACTACAGTACAGAAAAAGTTGTGCTTCTGCAGTGGAGTCTAAAAAGTCCTGATGATAATTAGAACCTTATATATTCATTCTTTATGAAATACGGTTTACTGAGGTAGTCGGGCGACCCGATGGTTATCTAGGTAAACCGTCTGATCGGGTTACATGTCTTAACACTTGCCCTGATGATGATGAAACCCTGTCGATCTTTCTGACTATACAACGTGAGTAAATCATTATATTCATAACGAATTCATCTCACGTTAGTTTTATAAACATAATACCCATTCTATCCAGATCCTTTATATCTTTGTTTTAGGTAGATCTATCTGTTAGTTGTGACATTTGCAATCAGCCATAAATCTAAGTCGGGCATAGATGCAGACATTTGTCAGCTGATTTATGATTACATTGCGTTCAAGCCTGCTGTATGAAAAATTGCAATTATGATAAAGTTAGTTGATTCTGCGAATCTAAAATGCCGAATAGAAGTTCACTATAACTGATTAGATACATATATTATGTTCGTGTTTTTTTTACCGCTACTTTTATACTAATTTACTTTCCTTGTAATAAGAGCGACTTATATACTATGTGCTTTGGCTGACTAAGTATAGGTAGTAGAAGGTATATCATCATCATCATTTCAGCCGCATAGCGTCCACTGTCGGACATAGGCCTCTCCTAAGTATTTCCAAGGAGTAGATGTATGAATGTACCAGCTCCCATGCTGGTCTGGGAGAAATAAAATAAAAACTTAGAATGTACCAGCTGCTTCTCTTCCCACGCAGATCGTAAAAGCTGATCGAGGGAATCGGCAAAAATGCAAATCATGTTAACAGGCGATGCGGCTAGCAACCCATCACTGTATTGATTGCTTTTCCATCTTCTCGCCCACCATGACGCTAAAAGTGGCTTTTGGGTCTTGCGGCCCTGGGCTCTGCATAGAACCGCAAGACCCAAAATGCTCTGTCTGCCCAATTAGGGATAAAGACGTGATAGTATGTATGTATGTAGATGTATAAAACACAGAAATTCCTCGCCTATTGAATTAGTGTTATTTTCCAGTCCGTTGAAATTTCGACAACTTTAGTACAAAAGACAGGGTTTTACTCACTAAATGAGTAGTTTTCATCATTTATCTACATACATAAACACACCTTACACAATAATCTAAGTCTGTATTAGTCAAAGGAAATGTCAATGTCTCTACATTGAATTGCGACTGCTAACTAGTGCAATGCGCACAAAAGGCAGGCGACACACTGGTTGCGTCAACCTAGCTGTATAGCCATAATAAGCTTTGCTGTAGAGCTAGGAATTGCAAGAAGAGAACATTAATTTACATTTAAGAAACTAGCAGCCCGCACCGGCGTCGCACGGATTAAATTATCCATTTATAGGACACTCCACTAAGACAATTCACTGTCGAAGTTGATTGTCAATGACTTCGTGTGAAAGAAGACAATTCGCTGCAGCCGATTGTCCTCAGCTCAGGACAATGGTCAGGACAATACAAGGATATGGAACGACTTCAAATTTTCGGAAGACAATGCCTTCCCTCACCAACCGCGCGTTGGATTGTCCTTTCTATTGGCTTCGTGGAAACGCGTTTTGGCTAGGCAATAAGCCAACGTAACTTGATGCGACGTAGTACGTACGTTGTTTATTATTCTTTACCTATGTTCTGTCTTAGGTCCACTACTTTGCTAAGCTGAAATTGATGAACATAACTGTTAGTGGGTGGCAAAGAGAAAGACTAAATAAAAGACGGAAAGAATGCAATAGCGATGATATGAAGTATGGGAGTAGATCAAGGTATGAATGAAGGCAGTAGAGAAAATTAAAGAGAAAACACATTTTGCGCCAAACCCATAAAAGAAAGAAGAAGAAGTATGTATGTATACATACATGTAAATATTCCCGGAGAAATGCTCTAAATGTTTGTGAATAAACTCGCTAGCCTTGTCGTATCGGAATACAAGTAAGGGTCAGTTCAGACCGAGAGAAGCGTATTATTTAATGACACTCAAAAATAAACTTTAGACTATTGGCATAAAGTGCAAGACGCGAGCCAGCTTGGGTATTAGGTATACCCGCATGGCCTCGAGACCGTACTAACATTCTGTTATGTTCAAACGTTTATGCACTTTGTTTGGTACAAAGCGCATAAACGTAAATACCTTAAAGCACAAAATATACTTTAAAGTTTATTTTCGAGTATTAAAAAACAGAGTCCTTTTCCGCCGCACTCTCGGTCTGAAGTGCTATTTTTAAAACGCGGAGTCACTTAAACGAATGATTTTTCCTTACAGAAAACCGTTCGTTTAGTAAAGCCGCGTTTGAAAAATGGCACCACTGATTGAAATGACCCTAACTCGCCAGAGCTCGTGATCAATCAATCTGTACTTACAAAACCGGTTTCTGCGCTGTCAACCGAAATGACCCATCACTAGGGCTATTCTTTGTTGGACAATATGAATGTCCATTCGTCGGACTCACACATGAAGGGTTCCATGCCTCCGTACAATGTTTAAAATGTTTATTCTTTATTATTTGTTGTTTTAGCGACCACAGTAATACATAATAAATTCAGTAAAAAATTTAAGTATCTAGTTAGTGCCAATATGACGTTTCTTGTATGAAGACTCCATTTAATTATTTTAACTTTATCTTCTTTTCAGTATTTCTTGTTATAGCAACCACAGTAATCGGTAAAAGTTTCAAGTGTTACCGTTAGCTATTACGGTTTATCCTGTAATGGTCGGATATAGACGAACAGACAGCGGAGTTTTAGTAATAGGATCCCGTTAGCACCCTTTGGGTACGGAACCTAAAAATAATTACTTACATACATTTATCAAAAACTGAAATGAACTTATTGACCGAGCGAGCGAAGCGAGCGAAGCGTCTCAGTTTCGAGATTGGCCAAAAATTCTTTTGTCCGTCTGTCTGTCTGTCTGTCTATCTGTCTGTCTGTCTGTCTGTTCTCGCCTACAGGTCGCATTTCTTAACCGATTCTAATGAAATTTTGTAAGCAGGTTCAGCAACTAAATAGAATTTTTTTGGCGAGCCAGATTATCGAAATTTTTCAAAATGGCGGAAATATGGGGGTTTAAAATTTTAAAACTGTCATATATTCGCCATTTCAAAATATTTTCAAAAATGTCATTGGACTTTTTTGTTGCCATTATAAAAACGCAACTGTTTTATTTAAACAACTTTTTTGTCTGAACAACTTTTTTATACGGTATACTTGAACGAGTTTAGGGTGACTCGCGAAGTCTAGCTGACTGAGCCGTAACGAATACTATACAATACAAATCTTCTCACAAAATATATTGAAACTATTTAAGGGTCAATTCAGTCCGGGTTACTGAACAACTTTCTTAATAATGCATGTCTACCGTGAGAATCAAACCCGCAACTTCCGAGTTACAAGGCCAATCTCTTGACCACTATTTTTAAGAAAAGAAGAAAATTGACATACATTTGTTGCGTACATTGAATACCATATAGTTCACAAAAAAAAACAATAGATGTCGCAAGAAAAATTTTAAAACTCGTAGAACTCGCTCTGGTTTTTTTTGTAAGTTTACAAGATCGACTTGATTTCTCAACCAACTTTTAAGAGGAGGTTATCAATTCGACATTTATGTTTTTTTTTTGTGTATGTTACTTCATAACTCCGTCAAATACGAATCGATTTAAAAAATATGTTTTGTTTTAAAGAATGCATTGCAAGGTAATTTTTTTTAAGATCGGACTAAACATCTTGAACTGGAGACTGAAATTCCTCAAAAGACAACTGCAACACAAATATTAATAATACATTTGCATGCTCATATCACTTTCTAATATTAACCGATTCTAATGATTCAATGTTTGTTTAGAAGAATCGCTTATAAGATAAGTTTCTTATAATTTGAATAAAGATCTGATTAAGGGTTTTGGACCTGGGGAATAAAACTCCAGAAAGAAAGACAGCAAGTCACTTGTAAAAAGGTTTTTGTAATAACCCTAAAGTGATTTTTTTAACCTCGCAGACCAAAGTCAATGACCGAGCCCGCTTAAATGAACTCTGCTTAAATGTCATTGTAATAAGGTAAAGGATTGCATGGGGTTATATATTCTGATAACAAAAGTGTTCAAAATTCAAAACTACAATTGTAATAGGCTAAAAGCCCGGAACCGGCCTACAGCGAAAGTACCGGCGAACCACAACAATAAAGAAGCTGCACATGCCTACGCTGATCAGCAAGCCCAGGGATTGGCAAAAAACATTTACCTATGTGTCGGCAGAAGAGTCATGCTTAAGACGAATCTGAGAGTTAAAAAGGGCTTGGTGAATGGTGCATTAGGCACTGTTACTCAATTGGTTTACCCCCCGAATTGTTCCCCACTTACAGATCAACCTTTGGTGATAATGATGCAATTTGACACCTACACTGGGCCGCATTATTAACAATTCTGTGCCTATAGCGGCCGTTACTCAATCTTGGCGTTCTGGAGAGATCACTAATTCCAGAACCCAATTCCCTCTTATATTAGCATGGGCAGTGACCATCCACAAATCGAGATGTTACTACGTTGCCCTCTCTCGTTCTCGCCGACTAGCGGACATAGTCCTGGAGTCATTTAATTTAGACCGCCTCACCAGAATAGCTAAATGAAACTTCTTCTTTTAAGAATAGAGGAGGAAAAGAGATTGAATAAACTAGCAAATGTAAGGGGTGGGTAATGGATTTAGTAAGGAGGGTTATACTTCAATGGGGCTTGTGCGTAAAGGATAGGCGGTAGGCCTGTCTACTTTCTTCCCAACAGGTTTCAAAACCCTCAAGTGGCTTTTGCTAAGCCATGAAAAAGATTAAAATATCAGTTATTCCATGGTTGTAAAGTTATAAAGGCTCGCGAGGTCTATTGTTCTCACAGAACTACTAGTTTTATTTTATTAGGAAGACAACAACTATTATAATTTACATATGTAACTTGTATGTAAATTAGTCCAGACTGAACTTGCTCCAAAAATATGACCGATGGTTAAAAGTCACTCCGCGTACTATGCACTACCACGTTTTTTCCCTAACGAGGTGGACACAGGCCTTTGGCCTTAAAACCCAAGGGCCACGTTTAGCGTACTGGTTTAATATTAACACATGGTCGCATTCATTTGGTAAATAATCCGAACATTTAGATACGTTTAATCTTTTTGTGATTTTTGACTTTATTTAGAATTATAATGTGATAAATACGTCATCAGGAAAGAGATGAAACGAGCTTGGTGACAGACCGATTTGTGAGAATTTATGCTTATCTTATCTTTATTTATGCACTTTACAAATAATGATTTGAACAGTTACTGTATTGATAAGAAATTTCTACATATACACCATAATGCTCTGTATTTTAAATAAATTGTAAATTATATAGGTATGTGTAACATACCTGAGCAGCTTAAACCTCTCTGTGTTTGATGTACGAAGTATAAATATATCGTCAAGATTAAGCTTTCAAGACATGTGATATCCCTTCCAGCTATAATGTATGGCCATCGTCCTACATTCACCCCCCTTCTTCGATCAACTGTCTCGAGTTGACAGCATTACCTAACCGACCGCTCGGTGCTCTACAAACTCCTCGCCAACATGCGTGCGCAAGCGTAAACATAAACTATAACTTAATACCTCGTAATAAAGTTTAAAAATAAATCGTGAACTGCAAATCAAAATTGTTTATCTACTATTGCTGTTTATGTTCGCATGTCGACGATCGTCATTTAATTAATTCGATATTCGAACGCGGCAACGCGCTGTCATTTCTTTCGATTGTAATATTTTTCTTTATTTGAATATCGAATCGTGTGCTCGGGTTTGTTTATATTGCATGGTCATCACTTATTTTACGGGGATATAAAAACTCCTTTTAATTTTTTTGCCGGCCAGTACTGCGTCATAGACAACTAACGAGTTTTAAAATTAGTGCTAGTGAAAGCAAAAACATCGGTAGTTTAGTTGCGTCAAACTTCGTTTATATTCATCAAGTGTGGTGTGGTGGTCGTATCTAGTGTCTTAAAGTTAGAAATAATTCTGTGATATTGTGATAATTAAAATGAGTGAATGAAAAATGCTGGCTGGTGAGGAAGCCAGCATTGAATTAGTGAAAAAATGGCTGAGCCGGACCAATGAAGAACTAGAAACAGGTTTATTTATTCTCTATGATATTTAAAAAAGCTTTATCATTGCGATCAATCATTTTTACGAAATAAATACATTCGAAATCAATTTCTGTATTGAACAATATATCATGTAGAGGCAGATGTAGATGACAACTAATCAGCTATTGTTAGATACAAAAACATATTTAAAAAAATAGTATTGTTTCCCAACGCAATACCTATCTTATGTAGTATTTTTATGCGACGTGAGAAATATATACTGATATGCCCGATATGTTTTTTCTATTTGCTACATAATGGTCAGCAGTCGCTCTATCATAATACCGTTTTAATGAAGTATGATTACTTATCTTTTGAAAAGATAACAAAATAAATAACCTTACCTGAAAATGGTATCAACTAGTTATGTCTCTGTCGCAGTTGGATTGTATAATCCGCTGTTATTCAAAAACTCTAGCTGTTTGGCATTACAGCTCGATTTTGTAATACAGCTGAAAATCATTCAGCTAGATCGTCTAATGTGTTACGTTTAACAAACTGGCTTACGTAAGATTGTAGAACGATTAGTTCGGAATTCTGCCACTAGTGGCTTGTGAAGTGTCAGTGTCATAACAACAAATATGGCCTCCCATAAAGTAAATTCTTCGTCGTGTTCCGGGACTAAGCTGTTTTCATCAAGAGACATCGGGGCCATTGTTTGTGATTTCGAACTGCAAAAGTTGAAAAGAATAAAGCAGACCTTTAGCTTGGTTCCCATATTGTTATTTCGACGCCCGCCTTCCGGCAAGATGGAATATTCACGTGGATCAATTAGCCGTAAGAAATCGCTACGCCGCCGCCATTGAGTTGTCGGGTTTACAAAATTTCAATATCCAATTGCATCGAGCTGATTATCATTCTTTATTGGTGTTTTATAATGTTGGAGACTGAATTATATAGTAAGGAGTTGAATTGAGGTTTCATTTCCATCCCACGAGTAATATAAAAATAATAAAGAATATTATTAACTATTGTCACCTCATATTTTATATTATTTTGTTTGGTAACACAGTTTTATTCAATAATGGTAACCCTTAATGTCATCTTAACGCTAGCTGTTTTGGTAAACGTAATTACGTAACTCATTGACAATCGAACTGAACTATTTTCAGCTGTTTTACAAAACCGAGCTGTAATGCGAAACAGCTAGAGTTTTTGAATAACAACGGATTATACAATTCAACTGCGACATCTCTACAAGCTAAAATTTGATGGAAATAATGACATTCTAGTAGTTCTGCATTTTTATCGGATTTACAAGTTCTTTTATGTCTTCTGTTAGTTCAGTCTGTCGATTTTGATACAGTTTTATGTAAAACATTTCTCCATGGAGGTTCTCCATGTACAATCTACTCGTAATATCTGTACGAAACCCTTCGGTCCGCTAATACAAACAGAAATAAAATAAAGACAAATATTGGAAGGTACGTATAGGTACGTATAATGCCTTTGTGCAAAAGTCTATCTCTCACTGGGGCTCTTAAAAAATCTGATCTAATAAGTTTTGTAATATAGGCAAAATAAAACTAGTCTAAATATAAAACCTGTTTTATAGTAAGTTTCACTTATTGATGAATCATTAAAAACATCATACTTTATATGATACGCGGTATACGTGTAGCAAACTAAAGTAAATCGATTACGTCTTGCGGCTCTAAGCAGACTTTAGCAGACAGAGTCCCAGGGCCACAAGACTCAAAAACCACTTTCAGCGTCATGGAAGGCGAAAAGATGGAAAATACAGTGATGGGTTGTTAGCCGCATCGCCTGTTAACATGATTCGCATTTTCGCACATTCTGCTGCTACATTCAAAGTTTATATTTTCTGCCAGACCAGCAAGGATGAGAACTAACTAAAAACAAAAACTTTTTTTAGTGATGATGTTTTGTCATTGTTACAGGCAGCTCGAGCGGGTCGCCCGGCGCGCGCGCCGGCCGGCGGTCCTCGCTAGCGCTGACCCCGGAAGACGAGCCTTTAGTCGACGTCGCCGTAAGTACCGATATCTTTACTTAACCCATTGACCGCCAGGAATTCCAGACACAATAGTATAATAATCAATGTGTATCAAAAGTTATACACATGGCGCTCAACGTGAACCCAACCCACCAAATGGCGTCGAAAAGTAGACTCTATGTTCTGGGAATAAAGTTTAAAGTCAAGTGATGTAGTGAAGATAGAAGATATAGAATAACTATTGAAAGTATCATTTATATTCCGACAAGCAAAAGGTTTAATTACGACTAAACGTCTGTCAATACTGTGCTATAAAATAGTAAAAATAGCGTGTCTGTGCATTTCATAAATTTATAAAAAAATGAGTGACGTCGCAAAAAGAGAAAAAGAAATCTGTCTGCATGTATGATCAAGCTAATCTTCAAAATTACTGGACATATTATAAATTAACGCGGTTTTCAATACCTGATAGATTAAGCTTAGCTCAGAGCAACATTAGGCTTTGTTTCATTAAAACCTGATATCAGGAACAACGGACAATAATGTAAATTTCACGTAATCGAAATTGCGGGCCATACCAGCTTTTATATAATACTAACCGAAGCCCGCGACTTCGTTCGCGTGAACATGCTCCGGAGAATGCTCATCAGTCTTTTTATATTTCTTATATTAACTAAACCATTACGGTTCTACATCTGGCATTCCATTTTCCAAAATACATAACAAAAAAGTATCATTTGAATACGTCCAGTGTTTTCAGAGATTAGCGAGGACAAACAGACAGACATATTTTTTAATTCTTACTCTATTACTGTGTCTCCATCGCACCAAATTTTTTTCATCGCACCAACTTGGTCAATTTTGAAGTTATGAGCTCACGGTTTAAAAAAAATAATTCTTTAAGGTGGAAAAATTGGCGGGCCACATACACTGGGCTGGGCAAAGGTCACCACTTGTTGTTGGACTCCTAATAATACCAGAAGACCCGGCAGACCAAGAATGCGATGGCGTGACGAATTGGATAAATTTAAAGATGATTGGAAAGAAACAGCTCAGAGCAGAATTGAATGGAAAAGATGGAGGGAGGCCTTTGCCCAGCAGTGGGACACGTGATGGCTCGTATTATTATTATTATTAAGGTGGAAAAATAGGGGTGAAAGTTCGTATGAAACTCAGCTAAAAACGGCTAAACAGCGAGAAAATGTGAGGATTGTCAAATATTTTACCACGTGAGCTTATATATTTTAGGGTCTTTAGCACGAACTTTTTTTGTTACGTTTATTATTATTATTAAAGCGCACCGCTTTTGTTTAATATCCTTCGCCAAAAACATGCAAGGTTTTGTTGTAAGCGCATCCCAGCTACATTACCACAACTAGGTATGTCTGTGATTATCAATTTATCACATACTGAATATCATATTTTGTTCATTTTGCGCGACAAACGACTGTATGAATGAAAGTATACATAAGACAGCACAGAATTTAGATCTAGATTTTTTTACACATAAACAAATGTCAATTGATATGTTCAATTGTACACCACACATACAGCAATAGTAATAAGCTATTTTTACTATCAATATTCACATTCTTTCAAAAAAGTATCAAGAAAAGGAAAACGCAAATTGAATTACTAATAATGTAAATTTATCGAAGAAAAATTAGATATATTGCCACGTCATAATTCTATTTCCGCAAATCACGGAGGATTATTTATAATCCGCTATTTATCTAAAGATTATTTGTTTAACTTTTTTGATTTAGTTGTATAAATCTCAAAAATGTGTTCACGACTCTACGAATGCGTTATGAACTTCGAAATACAAATATATTAGTTACGGAAAACTGTTGGTAGACACACGGATAATATAACGAAAATCCACAATTATAAAAGTAAATTTATCTATATCTATACATATAATAAAACAGTAAAAAAGTGTGTCTGTTCATTAAATATATTTCCAAAAAAAAACGACGGGTTGCACTCTGGGAGTGCCGGCAGAAGTGAAAACTTGAATATTAACGTTGTGCATTTTTGATATACGAAACAGCAGGCGCAGGCATACATTTTCGCCGCGCCGTAGAAAGAGAGGGGGATACTCCCTCTCCTACGCCGCGCCAGCTGTCTACTCTCCATCCGTCTTACGAATTTTCGATCAGGTCACGTGTCCTGACGCGAGTTTAACATTTTTTACCCATTCCAAAAAAAGTGCACACCGCCGCTAAAGAAGTTTTCACTTCAAAAAATATTGAGGGTGATCATCAGGCTCTTCATAATTTTATTTTGTATACTTTTTTTATTCATGCATTTTAATTACTACCATGGGAGCTCGTAACATTTAGTGATCATATTTTTTTTATTAATACTGTTACCTACTACCAAGAATAACCTAAAATTCATAATTTTTCTTTTCAGAACTTATTCTTCATAACATTTAATGATCATAATGTTTTAATTAATAATGTTGTTACTAAGAACATACTTCAACTCATTACGTCGTTGTTTAGAATAGTTTACGTTATAAGTTATAACAGTATAATACTAGTAATTTTTGTATTAATAAGAGCAATACTAATAAAATATTTTAACCTAACGTAGATTTGTCTTTGTAACGCATAAAAATGGATGACATTTATATAAATTCATATATAACCTTCGACCAAAAATAAGATGGGTTTTATAAGTTTGGCGTACTTGTCAGTATGTCTGTGTATTTCTCGAACAAAAATTAGTATCTGGCGCTTCACCGGCCGCTGCCGCAGCACGCTCGACTCGCGCGCTGTTTGGGTCACAAGTTTGAGGTATATGTCAGTGTCTCTGTCTACTTTTCTATCAACAATTTGTTTAAGTTTGACTTATCTGTCAATGTGTCTATCAACTTTTCTATCAACAATTAATTTTATAACTTTGTCTTACCTGTCAGTGTGTCTGTCTAATTTCATTTATTGTTACCTATTCCATTTTATTTACACTTATGATTATAAACTATATGAAAATGAATATATTAGTATAAAACAAATGTTTTATTATAAATATTATCATTTTCAATAATATGGATAAAAACACTTATGGTTAAGAAATGTATAATAACAAATATTAGAATAAACAAATTTATGAATAATATAGTTATTTATCCGAATAACTAGGAGTTTCGATCATTAGTATAAACAAATATATGAAAAAATATATTAGTAAAAACAAAGTGTATGACTAGTAATATTATAAATTCTAATGATTACAATTTTGAATTATTAGTATTTCAATTTTTTATGAAAAATGATCATTATTATTTTAAATGGTATGAGAAATATTTTCGGACCTCCGATGATAGGAGTTAAAAAGTTATGTAAAACAATGCGCACCCTATTAATATACTTTTAACCACTCATATTTCCTGTAAATACAAGCGTGAATTACTAACGTATATTTTATCAGATCGATCTAATCGTAGTGCTTAGTCTAGCGTTCCATCAGTCTATAAATAAGCCGACACCTGACACTTGATAATGGCACATAATGCCTGCCGCTAGTACATCACTATAAAAAGAATGTTTAGCGAATCGTAAAATATGTGTGTGAATGATGGTAATGTAAAAAACCGGCCAAGTGCGAATCGGATTCGCGCACTAAGGGTTCCATTATCTACAAAAAAATGTTGTATGGGACCCCCTTAAATATTAATTTTATTTTGTTTTTAGTATTTGTAGTTATAGCGGCAACAGAAATACATAATTTGTGAAAATTTCAACTGTCTAGCTATCGCGGTTCTTGAGATACAGCCTGGTGACAGACAGACGGACAGACGGACAGACAGCGAAGTCTTATTAATAGGGTCCCGTTTTTACCCTTTGGGTACGGAACCCTAAAAATTACAAACATATCTCGTCTTTATCCCAATAGAGGCAGACAAGAGTGTATTGGGTCTTATATAGGCTTGGGCTCTCAGCAAACAGAGCCCAGGACTTCAAAGACTCAAAGGCCACCGTTAGCATAATTGGTGGGTGAAAAGGTGGAAAGAGGAATTAAAATAGTGTTGGGTTGTTAGCCGCATCGCCTATGATCGATCGGCTTCTACAATCTGCGTGGGAAGAAAAGCAGTAAGGGATATTCTAAGTTTTTCCTTTTCTCGCAGACCAGCATAGATGGAGCAGCATTGCATGGTCCTTCAAAACTACATTTGCTTGCTTCACCTCGGTGGTGAACTTTTTCATTAAGTAAGTCACATAAAATGCATTGCACTTTTACCGTTATACCTACTGCCATTTTCCATGCTCACGCCACCATCACATCACACACGCATGTGGCATTTGTTATAAAGTAATAAAATCATTATGTGCGATAGAATTATGTTGGTTTTGCAAAATACCATTATTGTTCTATATTCTGTGATTACGATTCAAACTTTTAGAAATATTAATAAATCACTTTCTGTTGACGTGTTTATTGAGGTTAATAATTAAAGCCGAGTGGTGATTTGTGTGAAGTTAATCAGTAATCAGTGTGGTTATTGATAGTGTTATCAGCCGCGGCTCAGCACGAAAGCAGGCCCAGACGGATAGCGCTCGCCTTGCCGGTCACTCAGGCGAATTGTTTAAATCACTAGAAAGCTCTTGTGAAACTAAATACGGTGTGCTCCGTGCGTAGTGTTTTCGTGACACGCGGTAAACGCTGGAAAAATAGAACTCTGAACGCATTTTTGGATTTTGTGTAAATAGTGATTTGTATATTGGACTTTCTGTGGATTATTAACAACAAACAAGTGAATCGTGATTAATGTAGTTTAAGGAGGCACGTTAAAGTTCATCATGTGATGATGATAGGTAGAAACAATAAAAGGATTTTCGAAAAAACTATATATATTATAGTATATTAAATTACTGGTTGAACTATCTTATCAGCTAATTAATCACGAGGAACTATTATTCCCTTTATCAATAAATCAGTAAGGTCTATTCGCGATTAGCCTGCCTTGATTTAAAATCATCGGCGCAGATTTACTATAAATACAGATATACGTCCGCATACATATCTGATGACTAAGTCATCAGATAATTGAATGATTATAGTCAAATTTCATCCAGCCATTGATGTCTGAAGACAATGGATAGAAAACGAGACGACGTTGTGAACGACAACCACAGAATTGTCGAAAGAGAAGATAAGCCAAAAAGCAGAGGATGTTGGGATAAGTTCAAAAGTTTATTCGATGATAGAGGATTCGATTTAGCGTATGAATATCCAGACTCAAATTCTATAACAAGTTATAGGCCTGTCGATAGAAAAGCCTCTGTAGCTAATGCAGGTAGAAAGTCTATCAGTAACAGTGAAACGAATAGTGAAGTTGACGAAGTTAGTGAAAATTTCTATGAACAATTTGCCACTTTGGGCGATGATGCGAAAAATGACGTAGATTTGTTCAAGAGATCATCGGCTTTCAAGCGGGTATCCGTGCGGCCTAGCATGTATTTGGCCAACATCATGGAGGAGACGTCAAGCACAGGAGACGTGGAGATATATGAGGTGGAGGAGGTAAGCTTGTTTAAGATAGTGATAAATGTATGTAGATGTGGATACATATATGACTCATAACTTGGATTATTTAGAAGGATCGCATTATTTATAAAAAACATCAGGTTTTATAGTTCTTTATGATGGTCCGTTTTCCGACGTTAATTTGTCTACCGGATCATTCACCGACTATTCATTTATAGGTAGGTAGACATACCAAAAATAGTTTTTTTTTGGTTCGTTCGAGTATCGAGTCGCATTGATGAAAGTTGCAGTGGCATAATAGAGCAATAATGATTCAGAACAGTAAAGAGAAGTCCACATTCACATGAATCGCAGTTTTGTATTTGGCGTTATGTATCACGTATGACACTTCTATCACTATAATATTAAAGATGTATGCATTGGAAAAAAAAAACAAAATCAATTTTTTTAACCTAGATGGGATACGGCACAAAACGAATTTCCTTTTTAAATATAAAATTAACTAAAACAGACCAATCAAGATTCCTTCGCGTAACAAGTTATCAAGCTAGAAAGAATATTTTCACACGCTCTCGTGCCAATTAGAGAAAGCCTTGATTCGCCGCAAGCGATCAACAGGCTTGCCGTATAAGCTTATAAGCCTCTTACGTAGTGACAGCTCGATTGTCAATCGCTTAGCCAAGCTGGATACGGAACTTAGAAAGTTAATCGATAATGTATGTGAACTATTCACATACATCATATTTTAAAGTGCCTAACGAATACAGACTGGATTCAGATTGGAGCGCCTACTTATTGATCACTTTGTGCTTTGTTCCTTATACGTCGTAAAGTCTATCGTTAGTTTTGGCCATTATTCTTTTCGAGAGAAAGTCTAGGCCAAGCCGAACCATAATATACTAGTATTGTAATTATGAATCTCAGAAAATTAGGCCGTTGGAAATAGACAGAAACAACAGCTTAATTAGCAAAGCGTGTTGTAGTTCTGCATTTTTGGTAAGTAGTATAGCAACTTCGAAAAACCTGTAGAAACATTCGAAAAACCGTCAATAACGACAAACATGTTGGTATATAAACCGAAAGATTAATGAAGACGAAAAAAAAAATTAAATTTTCTTAAAAACTAAAATAAATATTAAAAACTACTCACTACAATACACTACAAACTAATATTTACAAATAATAAAGGCCCGGTAATTGTTTACCCTGCGGTAACGTGCCCAGAAGTTTTTTACTTGTCATGATTTTTGGAACGAAGCCTTATCGCGCGTTGCGAAAGGAGGCTAGACGGAAAAAATTAAGACCAAAAGTTGTAACGATACTTTTTGCTATAGTTGTAAGCCGTGCGGCGTGCGCGTGTTTCTCTGTCTGTCTCTCTCTCTCCTAATTAATCGAAAGGAACTTCGTTTCATCCGGGTGTTCCTCTCAAGTTTTATTTTTTGATTGGGTGAGAGAGGCGTTGGGCATCCGCCTATGCGATAGGTTGACGACAAATTCAAAGTCGCGGGTCACGTCTGGATGAAAGCAGCACAGGACCGAGATGGGTGGCGTCGACGAAGAGAGGCCTATGCTCAGCAGTGGGCGGAAGAAGGGCTAGGATGGTGATGATGATGATGATGAATGATTCATTTATTTTCAAGGAAATTGTTATTATTGTAGTAAATAAGATAATAATAATATCTTATCTCTGAACAGTAGTTTTTGAATATGGCTTCCTCGATAACATATCTCAGCTTATTGTACCTTATATTCAGTTATCTAGGTCGCATTCCAGTAGGCTAGCCTGATTTTTATAAATATAGAAGATAATACTAATATTTATTGTAGTAAAGTATGAAATAGTATATTCTAAAGTTTTATTCTATCTACAGCAGTCATCTTTTAAGTACGCCATATAATTAAAAACAGGACACTGGAGGAAGAATATTGTAGTGGCTTTTTCAAATAGAAAAGTAGGCATCTAAATATACTATTAGACAATTACAAGCAATTACATTTAAAGAGCAGAGTTTGGTAAGTTCCTGTAATTACTTCTCTTTGCGTGGAGAATGAAGACTTTCGAAGAACCTCACGCTATATTTGCTAGGACAAGCCAAGGCCTCCCCCGTTTTCCCCTTGTTTGTGTGTTGAGCGGCGAACACACACACATTGCCGTGTTCACGGATGTATAGTTTCATTTGTAGTAGTAGCAGGCATGAGTGATACTCCGCTTTTATGAAGAGCCATACCTGTGCCCATAGACATAGAATCTTATGCCATGGTATGGCATAAAAACTCCTTTGTTCATAAAACATATAAAGTATCTATATGCTTCGGTCCCTGATTCTTTGGTTTCTTTTTCTTCAGCTAGTAAGCTGATGCCAGCGGGCTTTCTCGCGTGGTAAATTTTTGACAATCCCAGGAAAACAGCCGTTTTCGCGTGAAAGAGGAATAAACATCCAGACTTCCATAAAAACCACAGAACCTTTTGCATTTGTAATATTATGAATAGGACATTCCCAAATAAAAGCTAAAAAGTACTAGGGCGTAAAACTTAAAAGCTATGAGCTAACGTTTCATAAAAATGCCAAAAGCGCACGATTTAGACCTACCGGCATAAAGAGAACCCATCCTTTGTTCCTCCATTGTCACTCCAATCGGCGTTCGATTGTGAAATGTCCATTGAAATAGGACAATCCCTGTAAATTTTGATGAAAGCTATTCCAGATTTGCTCCCGTGGGATTCCCTGATGAGTTTGTCAAAGGGATTTCAAATTTCCATATGGATTTAAATCTGTTTAGTGATGTTAAACCGTCCATTATTGACAACGAGCAAATTATATATTTGTACAAAAATAACAGGTTAGGTTACGAAGTAACTTAAATGGAACGTTGGAATGTAGATAAATGATAATAAAATACGAAGCTAGATATTTTTTTGTAATAATTTCGGAATAAAAGTATCATGCAAAGTTTGGTCATGATTCCCAAATGACTTTTTATACACGTGATTACTTAAAAATAATTGAAATATCGCCAGCTATATTTTATACGTTCAATTTCTAAATTTACTAAATGTACCAAATAGTAGCCTGTCTACAAGACATGAAAATGCAATATACTGCGTTTGGTGATCAAAAGCTTTCCTTTGGCAGGGTTTAGTAATTATATTATCTTTGGCAGGGTGGACTATCTGAACCCATAGAAGGGGAGCCATCTTGAATTTTGGTATCAGTGGGGTGGTTATGACGTCGCCCATTTTTGCATAAAATAAAATAAAAACTTTTATCAAATGAGCAAATTCTAGAAATATACCAGGCGGTCCCATATTGACTTGGCCTGATATATTTCTGAACATATTCAAATATGTTTGACTGCGGCATAGGAATCCTTAACTCTTTAATAATCTGCTTTGAAATTTGTATCAACCAGTAATTGTTAGTTTGAACTCGACAGCTGATTAAAGAGGACGTGTAGATAGATTTTTGAAAATGTCGGAAATCGAGTACTGGAGTGTGATTAATTTCCTTTATAAGGAAGGTCATTCCCCCGCTTCAATCAAACAGCCTTTGGATGGTGTGTATGGCGAGTCCTCACCTTTCTGTAGCAATGTAAAAAACTGGGTTAAGGAATTTAGTTTTGGACTACAAACGGTTAAGACACTGTTCATGAAAGCCGACCGGTGGAAGTGCTTACCCCGAAAACAATCGCCATTATCAAGGAGAAGGTGATGAGTGATCGCCGATTAAAATTTAGGGAAATTGCAACTACGTTGGGGCTTTCGAAGCGTACCATCCATCGTGCAATTCACGACCATCTTTATATGAGTAGGGTGAGCGCAAGATGAGAGCCGAAACTTCTCTCGGCTGTTCAAATAGAGGAAAGAGTGCGATGCGCTTCTGCACTTTTGGAACAAAGTGATGAAAACCCTGAAGAAACAAATGATCGGATGTTTATTGGTAATGAAACGATGATGCTTTATTATGATCCTGAGAGCAGACGCGAGTCCATGGAGTGGCGTTATTAGGAGAAAAGCCCCCGAGGAAGGCAAGAGTCCAATAGTCCACAAAAACTTGATGCGCACGGTTTTTTGGGATTCACAAAGTCTGCTGATGGCTGATTTCAAAGATTGTAATACTGTTGTAAATGGGCCATATTATGCTACTCTTGTGCATAAGTTGAGGGACAGTATTAGAGAAAAACGTAGAGGTAAATTGCATAAAGGTGTCCTTCTGTTGCACGATAATGCACCTGTGCTCACGGCTGCTATTTCGAAGGCTGCCATTCGGGACTGTGGGTTCACAAAACCTAAACACCAACCTTATAGCCTTGACTTGACCCCGGGCAACTACTTCTTATTTCAGGATTTTAAGGAAAATCTACGTGGATGAAAATTTACCAATGATGATGAGTTCCAATCAGCTGTTTTCGGCCACTTTGAAGACATAAATTCGGACTAATTTTTTAAAGGTATTGAAATATCAGTTCAGCGATCTAAAAAGTGTTTTGTAAATAAAAGGGACTATATTCAAAAGTAATGCGGGTTTTATTTCATTTCTACTTCCAGAACCCAGTTAGGCCAATTTATTATGGGACCTACGTACATCTTTGCATTTCAGTCACCTGTTTTCTGAAAAAAAAAAGACATAATAATTTTTTTAACAATATACGCCATATAACTCTTTATATCTTCATATTCAATATAGTGAAAGCAAATTTGAAAATATTAAAAATAAGTATTTTTTCAAATTTTAAAAATGTGCTGTTTGTATAAAAACAAAATAATGCTACAAGTTATTTCCGTCAGAGCTGTAAGACTTTCATAACCTCCTGGTTTTTCCTACTCTGTCGAGCAAACTTTTCTCGTTACCAGAAGCCACAAGTCTGTCCGAGTGCCTCGGGATGTTTTTATTCGTTTAAATGCTTTGAATGCACATTACTTTGCGAAGAGATTGATAGACCAACGGTGAGCTCTATTTCATACAGTAATACGAAGGCGTATACATGCATATGTTATACATACATACCTACATATCACGCCTGTTCTCTCAGGGGTAGGCAGAGACTTTGGACCTCCACTTGTTACGATCCTGACAGACCTCTTTCGCTTTATCTACACTCATTAATCTCTTCATACATGCCCTACGGTTACGGGTACTTTTTACCTCTCCTTTTTTAGAAAGGTCTGCAATTTGGTCACAGAATGTTCGCCGAGGCCGACTTTGAATAAATACTTTAAAATCCTCCCTGTTCAAAATACATATCCAGTGTAAATTCTTTGTTTACGGTTGTTGTTGCTAAGTATATTTATAATATAATACAATATTGAACAAAATAAATAAATACAGACATAATCTTACAAAACTAGAAAATGCTCAACAGGTGGCCTTATCAGACAACCCCGCTTTTATAAAAAAGTGATCGGAAATAAGGTAGTGCGGGGTGGTCAAGATAATGAACATACTTACATACAATAATAACTTATATTAAACATAAATGTACATCATAATTTTTCGTTTCTCAAATTTGTTAATAAAGATATTATATTCTATTATTTTCTAATTAAATAAATACAACTAACACAAAAATAACGTAAGCCAAGTTGAAGAAACTAAGTGAAAACAAATAAAAGAAAATAAGATTTTATTTTACGTGAGATTTGAAGCTGGCTAGCGTTAAGGCGCTG
Source organism: Acrobasis consociella (assembly GCA_963555685.1). Taxonomy (NCBI): domain Eukaryota; kingdom Metazoa; phylum Arthropoda; class Insecta; order Lepidoptera; family Pyralidae; genus Acrobasis; species Acrobasis consociella. The sequence goes on from OY743122.1 coordinate 11,772,196, forward strand.
CGGATAAGTAGTAATGAGTTCCATAGAATCACTTTCCATAGAAATTATCAACTTTGTATCCATAAAAATATTTTATTATGTGTCTATTTTCAATGTTTCCGGGCAACTCGTACCAATCAAACCATTTCGGGTGTACTGCAGATTTTTCCCAGTGTATAGACTCTCTTAAATAACCAGCTAGCTTTTTTGACCGAGCAATAGAAGAGTCCCTTTTTCAGCTTCAGCAAAAAATATTTGTTGTGTCCGAACTCCGGATGTCCGGATATACAGATTTCCCGATGTTCTGGCCTAACAGGTCGCATTTCTCAACCTATTCTCGTACATTTGTGGGCAGGTTCTATCATTATTTTCATTCAGTTTTTCGGGATTTTTCGAAATGACAAATGGTTTTTGTTTAATCGTATTTTTTCTACAGCTCACTGACAATGCATCTCTACGTACAAACAAAATGGTCGGGAAAGACGCAAAAAAACATGAAAATATTTACATCGGAGCGTTGTACGTGATGGGAATGGGTTTGTTTAGACAACGCGCGTTTGTTTGGAGCTAAATTGAAATTTATTCGCTGACGGACCGGCCGCGGGCTACGGCCGCACGAGTGTGTTCACGCGAATCATATGATCCAGATCTATCAAGGTCAAAGGTAATATAATTACTAACATAACACATAAAAAACGCCAAAGATACTATTGGAGAGCCCGTAAGTAGGCAAAACTGTTAGTTGCGGGTAGGCACACAGAGATGGCAGTACATACGACTAGCAAAAAAGTAACAAAGAAAGTATTGAATATGCTTTAAAATTTTATTGCTTTTCATATCAGTCATAATTGTTTTAGTGTACCAATGCTATTTAAATAAGTTATAAATTATAAAGATATTAATGCTTTAATTATTGCATAAACAGAGACAGAGAAATTATTATGCTTTAAAAAGTGATGAGTAGGCATGTCAAGGGAAAGTTATCTTTATATCATGGCGTGGCCAAAGGCTACTTTTAGCGCGTTAGTGAGGGTCAAGATGGAAAAAGGGAATCAAATTAGTGATGAGTTGCTAGGCGCATTGCTTATTGATTATGATTCAGATTCTGGCACATTCCCACGATCGGTGTTTACGATCTGGACCGCAAAAGAAGCAGCTGGTATATTCTACGTCCTTTTCTCCCAGATCAACATGCTAAAGAATCCGTCTTATTTAATATTTATATTGCAATAAATGCAATATAAATATTAAATAAGACGTCTGTAATTGATAAAATACACGTGTAAGTTCATATGTATTATTTTATTTCGTTAATTGCACCCTAGGAATCATCGTAATTTTCAGGCTCATACTGCATTCCATACATACATACATACCTACTCCATAGAGTAGAGCGCCCGCACCGCTCAGCTTCGATGAAGATTAGTCATTCGAAATTATTAAGCCTTGAAAATACACGTGCAAGTGTGATGAAAATGTCAGTTTTGATACGAGGAGGTTTTTAATTGCAACTCTTCAATTTTGATTTTGATAACTCTCAACAGATCATACGATCCTAGTGAACGTACCCTTTGACACGGCTGGCCCAATGCCTGAGATTTATTTCCACATAAATCAGAAGAAATACGATTTCGCGTAATTTAAAATAAGTACGGTTTCATGAGCAGATGCATCCTTTATTGTTACAAATGTATCGGTCGAGTATTTGCTACCGTTGCTATCTTAAAGTCCCTTTATATCAATAGAGATGTGGACGTCGCAGTTGGATTGTATAATCCGCTGTTTGACAAAACCTCTAGCCTTTTGGCATTCAGTTAGAGCTCGGTATTGTAACAGCTGAACATTATTTAACTGTTATCAATATAGTTACGGTTCGTTTGCTAACCACGTTTAGTTGCAGGCATAATAAGTATTTGATAATTGATTTTTAACAGCATTTCCATGCCCGAATTATTACGGTTAAGGATGCGGTATAAGGTGACCATAATGAAATCAAACTGTGTAGGTAAATTTGTATATAAATGAATCCTTATTTCCCTATTTATCAAATTAGTAGAAAACACAAAGAGGCACGCGCGGTTGACTTACTTTTTAATTTATTATTTACTTTATTGCCAGTTTAAGTTATATTCCAAGAAGATACTTTTATTAAGATAGGAACAGAGCCACTACATAATTAACTCCTTTTCCTGTGGGTACTACATTTGATAACCTAATTTTGGGGCCCGCATTACAAGCAAATTCGGTTTGCCTTAGTTTTAGTGCCGTGAACCCAACATAAACTCCTTTATGCCTGTTTTAGGGACACTTCCAGGGCTTTCCAAGGAGTCACTTTTCGTTTTAGTGGATAAAAGGTTTGACATAACCAGAAGTTATATTTCCTTATACCACCTTTCCATACTTACTTATCTTTTTGGCCGTCTTTTTTGTATTCGTATGTACAATGTACAGTACAGTGTTGTCACTCAGCAATCATCAGAATCAATTGAAAATGTATGGCAACTGTCAAGCGATGATTGCCAAGTGACATCAAGTTATACGTAGACGCATTGTAAAACCTCTAAACTCCCCCCTCCTTTTGCGTTGAAGTTACAAATGATGCAAGTAAGATAAAGCACTGCTTGATTTGCATGCCACCACAAAAAATATTTTTTTAATTCCCAACAAAAAAGTTAATAAACATCGACAAATTCCACCCCTAGAGAGATAACCTACATAAAATATTTTCACGATTGCATGCCATCAACGAAAAACATTTTATTTATCTGTTCGGTCGTCTCTTTGTGTATTCATACGGGATATACAGCCTCTGGCACAGACCTGTAATGTTTACTAATTGATCAACGGATTCGGACCTCACCAATCCGAGCCGATGCTTCAAAACCGATTTATTTCTGATATTCCTGAATTTGAATAATGGTATATAGATAATATCGACAAAGCACAAATTGAATACAAATGTAAATTTCAGTCGTACTTTTACTTATATCTTTTTATGTGAAAACACCGGTCACATTTCTCAAGTATATGATATAACTAATCAACTACAAGGTGTAAATTTTAATCTAAGTATAAGATATGTTTTTAAAAGCTATTCGATAGTGTCTTTTAGTCAAATCAGATAGGTATATTTTCTAAATTTTAAAACTAAAATTTATAAAATAGCACGTCGTAGGTACCATCGTTTCTTGATATCAGATTTTCTCCATTAATAAATCTGAAATCACTTTGAAAATAGATATGATCAATGACAAGTGACATTATTTTGTAGCGTTTTATTATTTTATAATTACAAAATAATTAATTTTTGATTCTGACACCTTTCTCATACCCTATGCCCTATATTATCATCATATAACATCACACTAATATTATAAAGGCGAAAGTTTGTGTATGTTTGTTACTTCTTCACGCACAAACGGCTATACCAATTTTCATAAAATTTGATATGCAGGAAACTGACACCCAGGATTAACACATAGGCTACTTTTTACACGAGTAACACCGCGGGGCGCAGCAGCTAGTTGTATATAAAACATGACTAAGACTGCATTGACTTCTTAAGTTTATGTTACAAGGAATTCCTATCTTTTTATTTATGATAATTAAAACGTTATTCCATTAATTTAGTTTTATGTATATTTATAGTTTAATTTAATATATTTCTCTGTTTTTTATAAATAAATAACCTAATATACTAAGGGTGGTTTTCTTCTATATGGGAACATACTTATTTCATACATATCCAAACGTTTATTTGCTAGCTAATACACAAAACGAACCATGACTGGGTCCGAAAATATTATTTATGTATTTATTCAGTCGACGACGCGATGCATCATCCATGAACTATTAGTGATACAAGTCTCCCAGCCTTGCTTTGCTTTGCCAACTAATAAAGTAAACATGCCAAGAGCCAACCAGCACAGGTCAAGAGTGTCCCATGTCTAGAAAATCCAGAAGGTAAGCTGCAGTGACCTCACGTACTGCAAGTGAAAGGAATGAGGTCGATGTAGGGGCTACATTTGCATGCATTACCTTCTTTAATAGGCAAATTTAATATGTAAATTGCTTTAGATGTATTCCAGTGAGAAAAGGTGGAAGTTTAGATAAATACGTTAGTTAATCAATACAAAATTCTACACGTTTTTATTTATTCGAATTAGCATACAAACATATTTTTTTTACAGATATGACGTGTAGTTTTTTTTTATTTAAAATATAAACATGTAACGTAATATACTTCTTAACATTACAGAATATGGAAGATAATACGTACGAACCTATTTAGGTGACGTTTGGTATGCATATAGTTTAAGACCCAAGGAAGGACAAAGGATAGTTTTATCCCAAAATTCCCACAGCGGGCACTACTAATATTGAATAAAGTTAACGTTACAAACTCTCAATTTAAAAAAAGTTAGGAACGACTTTATGCCACAAAAACTCGGCACTATCTTTGGAAAATCCAGCCACGTTCCCAAGAGTAATTTCAATCAAAACTTATATGCGGGAGTAGGGTTTTCTTGCATTAAACTTTCTCTTATGCAAATAAAGGCTAACTGCGATACGATTTTGTATCTCGAGTGTGTTATCTAAGTTGGAAGTGTTGAAACGTGTTAGTCGATGTTTATGCTAGCTGGAACTTTGATTACTTACTTAGTTGCCTATTAAAACTCGGCTAACTTTGTGTGATGATTACTTTCTTCTTCAATACCGTATTTAGTCCACTACTGGGCTTATGGGCTTCACAATAAAGGATATATTTTTAATGTCAAGTACGATATGGTTTTGCAATAAGAAAATGTTCAATAAATTATTACTGTACTATGTCCTATGTCCTAATTAACTTAAATCATCCTATGACCTACCTCGGGTCTAAAACATATCTGTACTAAATTTCATTTAAATAGGTTCAGTGTCTAAGAGGTAATAAACAAATAAATATACAAATTCACTTTAGCGTTTATTAGTTGAGGTTGAGATTTTTACTCTTTTCGTTTTTATTTATATTCTGGTGCAATGTTTGTCTATAGTTTATATAGGGGTTTCATAAAGGTGTATTAACGTAATCAATAAAAAAATTAAGGGGTTCCTGAGATATGGGGTCCGCGAGTTCACAGTTAGAGGCGAACTACTACAGCAAATATATCACACATTATCTGTAACTGATACATATACGAAAAATAGAATAAAAAAGCATTCACACACATTTTGTCGAGTGCCAGGTACCTCAAAAAGCCGCATTGGAGCGTACGTCACGTTCGCTGTTACAAGCAACAAAAGAGTTCTCAACATTCGCAAATCCGGTTCTGCACGATGCAGTTCTAATTAGAATTGTGACAATGGCGAAGGAGACAAAAGGAAAGTGTTATTGACCGAGCGAGCGAAGCGAGCGAAGCGTCTCAGTTTCGAGATAAGCCAAAAAATCTTTTGTCCGTCTGTCCGTCTGTCTGTCTGTCTGTCTGTCTGTCTGTCTGTCTGTTCTCGCCTACAGGTCGCATTTCTTAACCGATTCTCATGAAATTTTGTAAGCAGGTTCAGCAACTTAATAGAATTTTTTTGTCGAGCCAGTTTTTCGAATTTTTTCAAAATGGCGGAAATATGGGGGTTTAAAATTTTAAAACTGTCATATATCCACAATTTCAAAATATTTTCAAAAATATTATTAGACTTTTTTGTTGCCATTATGAAAACAATTTTTTTTTTATTTGAACAACTTTTTTGTCTAAACAACTTTTTTATACGTTATACTTAAACGGGTTTAGGGTGACTCACGGAGTCTAGCTGACTAAGCCGTAACGGATATACAATACAAATCTTCTTACAAAATATACTCAAACTATTTAACGGTGAATTCAGTCCGGCCGGGTACTATACAACTTTCTTAAAAATACATATCTCCCCTGGGGTCTACGAAGTAATTTCTCTGAATAACTATTATGGTTATTATTTTAAGTTTCATAAGTAGTTCTATAAATTTTATCATATTTAACCGACTTTAAAATAAAAGGGTTTTGCTTATTTTACGATTAGTTTTATTTTCAGTTTTTGCTTATTTTGATTGATTGTTGGCTTGTTTATTAAATTTAGCAATTTTGTTGAGCGAACTTTCGTTCAATCGCTATCGCTGCTTGTCTGTGCTTCTGTAGTAGTATTAGTGATTATGCCACGAACTAACAAGAGATCAACAGCAACCAAAGACCGTGAAGTAGCTTAACGAAGAGAGTTAGAAACCAATGAGCAGCGGCATAGAGCCATGGCAATACAAATAAACATTTAAACGAAAACCCATTAATAGTTTTCTGGTTTTTTCAACAACGAGCTGACTTTGTCATTTGAAAAATGATGGGTCATTTTTCGGTGAAAGACTACTGGTACAGAACTGAATTTCAGCATCACGGTAGACCTCATATCCATGAGATACATGGTAGGAAGGTGCTTCTGACATTTCAGAGGTAGATCGAAAGTCATTTGAAGAAAGGGCTGTGATTGCCAACTATTTTGGAAATTTGGTCACAACCATGAATCCGCATATCGGTAAACCTGTACCGATTATTTATCCAAATCAGGTACATTATTCTAATATAATAATCGCGAGGTCTAAGTTTGTGGCGAACTACTAGTTGTAAGGTTTTGTAGCATTGTTCATTACATGTTGTAGGATAATTTTATTATTTGCTTGATATAAGTTCTTTTCATTGCCGATCTGGGAGAAAATAACGTAGAATGTACCAGCTATTTCTTTTCTTGTGTAGATTGTGAAAACCGAACAAGGGAAATTGGGTGGAAATCTGAGAAATTATATCTGTAAACTATAACTCTGTATACTTCCTAAATTATGTTCTTCTGAAAAAATAATTAATTTTTAAAGTACGTTTCAAAGTTAAAAATTAAATCTAGCTGTCCTGAAGGACCAAGGACCCAGACTTATCACATTTCCAAAAGATATCTACAATCATTTGTACTCAAAACCAACATTAAAATTCACCTTTTCTTAGATACTTGTTATCTCCCTATACTTTCGATCGATGTTTGAATACGTTTTGATAAACTTTCGCGAGCACTCAGTGCTAAAACTTTCCTAAGCATATAAAACTTTCCTAAATTGGATTGAGATGCAATAACTGCGTACCTTTGCGATTTATATAATTTTGACGTGTCACCTCTACGTGACGAAATGTCTATATAAGAGGGAGAGGTGCGCAAAGAGGGCCTTGGAATTTTCATTAAGCGAGCTTCGGAAAACATCGTTAATAAAGTGATTAGGGCTCCGCCGTCTGTCTCCCTTGATCGAGACGGGGATTGAGGTCAAACATTTATTGACAGGGTTGGTAAAAAAGGGATTTTCACTTAGCTGTCTCTGTTTAATGGCGTTATTATGCTTTGGAAGCACGATTTTGAAAAGCCTAATTACCTGTGTAAAATTTGCGGTGTGGTATCCGGCAAAGTAGAATAGAACCACTCCAAGTCTTCCCGTGGATATCGTAGAAGGCGACGTAGGGATTACAAGCTGAACAAAGCTTATAGACATCATGAGTCCTCTGAATGCTTGTCAAGCATATCTCAGTACAAAGAGGGTCGTGCTCCTGCAGTGGAGACAAAAAAGACCTGATGATGATAATTCCCTGTGTAACAGCTGCAAGCTTCAATCATTATACTATGGGAATTATTTAGTTTATTGAGAAAAATAAATACAAACAGGATCAGATAAATAACAATAAACCTATACTAAATAAGGAAAATGTCATCTTGCCTATGTGGCATGTTAGCAAGAACATTGGCTGCGTTCCCTCGCTGGATAGCAATGCTGATCCGTTGACGAAAAAGCAGCCAGCACTTTTTTCAACCGCAGCGGCTCAGCTATCAGTCGCCGAGAGTCTTTCGCGTCAGAGCCCCATGGTCCAAATGTTTCAACACCAAACAGCACAAATATATCTTCACTGAAAGATGAATATTTTAACCGTTTGGCAGCCTCAGCGTCTTCAGCAGCCACCCCGGTCCTCAAGTCAGAATCCCTGACATGGGAAGGCACCAGTGTGTCAACACATTTTGCGTCCCACTAGAGCCCTTCCGCGTTCCCAGGATATCAGCGACATCTCATCTGGCCTCTTGCCATCATTTTGTGCAGCCCTTTTGATGATTTTATTTAAAGATTCGTGGCGAGGAAGTCTACTATTTTGATTCTTTCCCACCATCACGCTTAAGGCTTTTGGGTCTTACGGCCCTGACTTTGTCTACTCCGACAGGGATAAAACATAAAATGTATTTGCATATAAGACCAACCTATGATCCTAGACGAAGGTAGAAACTACTTATAGATATACCTAATATTTTGATTTCTGAGTCTGTATATTCTAATTTCTGAGAGTGTTGACATTTGACAGGGCTATATTTTCTAACAAAAAGATTGAAAAAGATAAATTAATTTAGATCAACGGGCAAATATTATAATTTACTCTGGATTGACGATTGCTATCGCAAATCCGCCCTTGACCCTCGCCTCGTCACTGGGAAAATTTAATTTAGCCGGCAATTCCAGCAAATATCACAGGAAAATCATATTAATTAATTAATAGCCCATTACCTTTGTATTGACGACCTCCGTGGCGTAGTGGTCACCATGCTAGTCCGCCACCCAGAGGTCCCGGGTTCGATTCCCGGTCAGGGCAAGTTGGAAAATGGCCTTTTTCAAATTGTCCTGGGTCTTGGATGTTTATCTATATATGTATTTGTTATAAAATATAGTATCGTTGAGTTAGTATCCCATAACACAAGTCTCGAACTTACTTTGGGGCTAGCTCAATCAGTGTAATTTGTCCCTATATATTTATTTATATTATTATTTATTTACCTCATTTCTTAGAAACAAACAAGAAATTTAAGGAGAAATTTCGTCACTTGGAATTTACAAGTATTTGATAAATTAAGTGATGTTCTTTGACACATTTCGTTTCTTCCAGCCTGACATAAAAGTAAAAACTTTGAATTTTGACCAGCTGCTTCTCTTCCCGCGCAGATTGGTAAAGTCGATCAAGGGAATGAGCCAAATCCGAAAGTATTTTCATTTTTTCACCTACGTGCCCACCGCCACGCTAAAATGGCCTTTGGGTTTTACGGCCGCTCTGTCGCTATAGAGATTGAGACGAATCAGTGTATCAGAATTTTGCAAGACATCAATCGACACAATTAGCAATAAGGTACCTGGCCTGTTGCAGGTGGAAAAGGAAATTCGGCCCAAAACTTTACTGCTCTGAAACGTTTTACCAGCAAAAAATTATCTAAGTAAGTAATGATATTCGATAAACAAATGGATCAAGATGCCAAGGTATGGGGTTGGAAGAGTGTGGCCAGTTCACAGACCTCTCCTCAATGGTCAATCTTAGAAGATATACTTAGTTACGGAACCTACCTTAGTGACGACCTCTGTGGCGTACTGGTCACAATGTTAGTCCGCCACCCTGGAGAAAACTACGTTACCCCTGGAGAAAACTTCGTTACCCCTGGAGAAAACTTCGTTACCCCTGAAGAAAAACTTCATCACCTTTGGTGAGGAGCGTCATTGTGAAAGGTGAAAGACTACCCTGGTGCGTCTACACGTCGTGACTTCGAGTCAAACCGGCCGCCATTTTGTTTTGCCCCGAGTGCATATTCGTCCCTCACCAAGATAAGTTCCGCCCGAGAACCACTGACCACCGTTCTGTTTTATTTTTTATTTGTAAACGCAACATCGGTACGAGACTACCTATTTTTTTCGCTGGACCCGCGTCTGTCCCTAGATTTTAGTTTTGTGTGTTTATTTTATATTGTAGAAAGGACAATATAGTTGTTTATTTTCATTCATTTTGTTTTATTGTCCTTTCCTCGTAGTTTTATTTTTATTTTATATTTTTATTTTTTTGCACGGGCTTATCCCGAAGCAGACGTTCCGGGTTCGATCCCCGGTCAGGGCAAGTTGGAAAATGACTTTTTTTAATTTGTGTTGGGTCTTGAATGATTACCTATATATGTAATCGTTATAAAATATAGTATCGTTGAGTTAGTATCCCGTAACACAAGTCTCGAAATTACTTTGGGGCTGGCTCAATCTGTGTGATGTGTCCCTATATATTTATTTATTAGTTTTTTTAGTAACTCGATTTAAATTTTCATGGCAAACACAGCTTTCTGGCTTGTTTTATCTATGGTAAGGCCGTAATTATAGGCCTCAGGCCAGTCCGATAAAGGACAGACGACCGAACTCAGGATAGTCGTTGCTTGCTCAAAGAGACGTGTTGTTACGTGACCCTACGAGTGGCGAAACGTGACGATGAATAATAAATTACGAATATTTATTTGGGTTAGCTAGGAAAAGTTTAACCCATAAATTACCAGAGAGACTATATTTTTTTACCAAAACATGTAGTTGACTTACACGGATACAAATAAATTATCATGCCTTTATCTATACTTGGGGGAGGCTTATGTCTAGCAGTGGACTTTCTGTGGCTGATATCTCTAACGGGATTGTATAGAGAATAGGACCGATTTTACCGTAAACCGTAATCTACGTCAAAGCATTCGTACTAATATAAACCAATATAACAACCTTTTAATTAATGGGCCCAGCATACTTTCTAATGCACGAAAACTTGTATTTTAGAAACGAAGTTCCTTTTCGGACGATACGGACTAGGCGAAAAATAGTCAAATTTTCCGACATATTTTCTGTCACAGATGTTTCTGCGTATGTGATATTCGGACAGGCGATATTCGGCTGCTTGTTCCTTCACTCCTCCCTAGCACCCTCAAATAATTCCCGAGGACACAGGAACAGTGTAATATAATATACTAAGAAAGTAACTTACTTAACGTTCCAACTGAGTGTTCCATACAGCATTTTTAATGATAAATCGATCAATAAACTTTGTTTTGACTCATTATGATGTGTTTAATCATACGCCACAATGTAAACGGTGGCTGTATGTTTATAATAGATTTTACATAATTGGATTATACGCTTCGCCGCCCGCTGAAAATAATTAATGAACATTTCTCTAATGAATAGATACAACGAAAATGGCGGGCGTAACGAGATATTTGAAGCTTTTTAGCGTTCCGTACCTTAATGATAAGAAACCCTAATACCGCCATGTGCATCCGTCAGCATGGCATCCCATCGAAAATAAATACCTGTATTCGTCCCTAATTTCTCAAAACAGTAAGTAAATATTTTCGAAATTTCCAAGTACATAGGCTTCGCATTTTTTTAAAATCCATTAGGGTAAGTACCTAGTATCTTTTACAAAAATAAAAAGCCTAAGTAATTCCTGTAATTTTCGAAATCATTTGCTTTTTTTTTACCTACCTAGTTTTATGTTTTAAATATGGCTAGAAATAAGCAGATTATAAATGGTGCATCAATTTCCACACTGTTTACTTTGTGTGGAAAAACACAATAAGAAAATTAGTTAAGTTACCTTGAAATTTAAGTTTAAATGAAGCAAATCATTCTTACTTGTATGTTGTTTTTTTTTTCATTAAGACTCAAGTTTCATGTTGCTTAATGTTGCCCCACAAAGAGTAACATCTGTTTGGATGCACCAAAAGATATGCTCCTTTCACAGTTAAGTATTCAAAATGATTGAAGTCCCAATTCCCATAATACTCCCAATTATACCGTTACTCATAACCTTGTTTCCTCCAAAGCCAACATAATTTAATTAAAACAAGTACCTGCTCTAAGAGACCCTTTCACCCTTGGTCAATTACTCTGGTCTTTTAAATTGCGTTAATGTTAAAATGATTTCGGTGAGGTTGTTACTGAGTTTATTTTGCGGATGGTTTTGGATGATAAATATGTACAATTTTTTTTAAAGATATTAATGTTTACATTTGTACATTTAATGTATACATGTGGAGGGAGTTGACATACAGAGCCGACCCCAAATAGGGATAAGGCGAGAACGATTATGATGATTAATGTTTACATTTATCTTTGTTCCTAATGGGGCATACAGAGCATTTTGGATCACTCGGTTCTAAGTAAACATTTTCTACTTAGAAGACCGGCATGACGTAAAATGCTAGGTCATCCGACTGCGTAGTAGGTAGTAGGTGGCTGGCCTACGCTGCACTTACCGATACATTATCATCATCATCATTTCAGCCGCATAACGTCCAAAAAAAATGGAGTAAAGTATAAAATAAAGAGGTTAAGAACTTAGCGGAAGCAAGAGAGACATGGAAAGCACTCCACCGATAAGAGCCCAGCTATTAAATATAAGAAGAAGAAGAACGTCCAAAATAATCAATCAAGAGCGGCCTGCATCCAGCGCTTTCCAGCAACCTCGATCAGGTCGTCAAACCACCTTGTGGTCGTGTCCTACGCTTCGCTTGCCAGTACGCGGTCGCCATTCAAGAGCCTTTTTGCCCCATGGGCCATCCGTTATGTGTTGACTAATCCCCTGGACTATGTCAGTGGTTTTTGTTCTCCTACGAATTGCTAATGAAAACGTAACTTGCCGATACGTGACCGCCAAATACAAGATGTGAATGGTCTAAACAAAACATCAACCATATATAGGTATCATGATCATTATCAGGTATTTTGGTCTCTACTGCAGGAGCACGACCCTCTCTGTACTACCAGAGCCATACTTGGCCAGAGCAGCCAGAGGACTTGGCCTACACTCTTCACGCTAGCCAGACAAGTTGGAGAGATCTCATTGATGGTTATATGCTTTGTTTAGCTTATATTTCCTAAGGCGACCTTCTACGACATCCACGGAAGGACTTGGAGTGGTGGAGAGACTCTACCGAAAATCACACGGCTTACAAGTACAAATACAAGACAAACTTGCAAATACAAGACGTGCATGGTCTAAACAAAACGTCAACCATATAGGTATAGGTCATATTAATAATGTATTGCTTCAATGAAAATGTATACTACAGGTAAGCAACTTGCTCTATATAAATAGGCCTTCAGGCAAAGCTGGTGATAATCGCATCATATTCGCGGCTCCCTCGGAACGCGCCGATCCCAAGAATCGTTACTCCAGTAATGCACGCTCTTTCAATTACTTGCCTTTCTTGGTAACTTATTTATCAAAGATTTTTTTTTGTTTCCATGAATCACTTTGACGGCTTTTCTTGATAAGTAATTAAATTTAAAAAAAGTAATTTTTTTTAAATATTTGTAGTTTTGACGTGACTTGTTTTCTTTATTAATTAATAAGCAATAACTTAGCTTAAAAGCTTCAAAAAACATTTTCACCTCAATATGATTTGCTTTATTTCTATCTACGGGCAACAATTTCAGTAAAAATATTATTCAATACTAAAAACAAGCTTCACTCCCAAAGTACACAACCTATTTTGATAAAATATATATGGGACTATCTGACAAATACGCCCTTTTTAAACAAAAATACTTGAGAGGTGACAAGGGACACCCGGATGGAACGAAGTTCGAGAGAGAGAGACAGACAGCAAAAACTGTCGCTACAACTTTTGGTCTTCATTTTTTCCGTCTAGCCCCCTTTCGCAACGCGCGATAAGGAACTTCGTTCTAAAAAGAATTTTCCAAAATGGTCTAGACGTCTTCGAATAATCGGCGAATATATATAAAAAATAATCTCCTCATTTTTGGAAGACTTAAAAATATGAACCTCTTTTCTCCCTAAGCCATTTAAAAGAAAAATAAGCAATGATTACACAGAGGCGATAATCACATCCGAAGCACATCTCGGGGGAAGCGCAGTTCCCAAGGATCACTATCCCGCTATCCCGGTAATGCGGCCTGATTCTCCCGCACCAGAACATTATTTCTCTTGGGATTTTATCTAATAGGCTTGAACGTGTTTTAGTTTCCTACTGCAGGCTGCAAAGCTTGGTAATTCTGTTATGAAATATGTTCAAAAGGATTTTTTTCTCATATACTTTTATTTTATAATTGAAGTGTTAATTTCAAACAATGTCATTAATACATCGTCAATAAACACTTTTATTCAACAAAGCCACCATCACTATCTTGGGTACCCTGCGATTTTGTTTCTCAGATTTTGACTGTTATTTTAATTTCATTATACCATAGTAATAGTTCGAAAATACACCAAAATATCCAAATATCTCCAAATAATAGTAAGTAATTCCTACAATTTTCTCCTTTCGACAAATTCTTCTAGTATAGCCTGTGGTTTGATTGGGTAAGTCCCTTTCACGTTGTATTTATTATTTATTCTGTTTGGAGATTTAGCTAGTGTTAAAAAAAAATCTCGATTTTTATTCTTATTTTCGATGAAAACTGCTTAAAAACCCATTAAATTTTTTAAAAAAGTGTAATTTAGTTGTCGTTGAATTAAAACGATATATTTTTTAAGTATTCTATTTTTACAAAAACTTATAAGTTAGTTAGAATTATTTACATATTAGAAACTTACGAAGCTTTTTTTTTACCAACATTATTTAGTTTTATTGCCGCCAAAGCCACCAACTTAACAACAACAAACCTTATAAAGTGCATCAGAAAAGTACAAATTCTCATAAAACATATTCTTAATACCATGTTCTGTTGACATGAAATGCAATCTTCGTATTTTCAATGAATAAAATTACATATAAGATGTCATTGGATGTGTGTGTCAGTGTAACAATAAAATGAAAAATAAGTACTTTGTTAAGTTGTACCGTACGGGTTTTAATTTATTCGAAAGGATTCTTTAGTTTCTTTTTTTTAAGTCTTTTTTTGTGGTTTTTACTTTGTGTTTTACTACCTTTTTTATCTATATACAAATAAAATAAAATCGTGTTAGTTGCCATTTATAACTCAAGAATGGCTGGATCGATTTAGATGAAATTTGATAAGGATATACTCGTATATTGAGTAAGTGTAGAAAAGTGAAAGTGTTTAATTATATTCCAAAATCGTTGCACGTTAGTGAACAATAACCATTTTATAAAGTAAATAAAATAAAACTATTTCTGCACCATATTTTGAATACAAATGTTGAAAATTACAGGGATTCCAATAAAAAAAAGAACTGCGTCATATTGCCGTTATCTCAACATGTTGTGCAATTTACGATAACTTGTGTACGAGGTTTGCAAAATGAATACTTTCTGCTTTCAATATCGATATCAGGATTATTATATTCTTGTGTTAAGGCTTTGCATAAACGATGGTGCTGAAATAATTTAAAATATAGGTGAAAGTCGTATTGGCTAAAGTAAGCTTAAAATTATTAAACACATAAAGCTTTCAAATGAATATAATCATCATTCATCCTCATCGTTATCAGGTTATTTTGTCTCCATTGCAGGAGCATGACCCTCTCTGTACTACCAGAGGTCCAGAGCCATACTTGGCCAGAGCAGACAGAGGAATTTGGCCTAAACTTTCCTCGCTATCCAGACGGGTTGAAGAGGTTCCATTGTTGTTTATAAGCTTTGTATAGCTTGTATTCCCTCAGTCGCCTTCTACGACATCCACGGGAGGACTTGGAGTGGCCCTATTCTACTCTGCCGGAAAGTTCACGGCGAAAATTAGCCGCTGATACATATCCGGCGTCAAAGACTAAAATTAACGTACCCCTATATAGCTTAATGTAATTAAACTTTTGAAGATTTCAGCATACTTACATAGTGATTGACGTCATTACACTTATCAACAATTATTAAATGATTTATATATCTTTAGATCATAATATAAATAAATAATTTTGACTTTGATTTCGACTGTACATCAAATTGTAGGCCGCACGATGCGTTGAGTTTATCACAATTGTTAAACTATATTAAAAAGTTTGGCTTTGGCTAAATACTTGCTTTATTTCTATTTAGTACTAGCCAAAGAACGCGACTTCGTTCACGCGGACTTTATGCCTCCGGAAAGCTCGTCAGGCTAAACAACTTTTGATAAGCCGTCATTTTTATATTGTTTATAGTTTAGCTGGACCATTCTCAGTTATAGTTCTGCATCAGGTGTTTCGTTTTCCAAAATCAATTACTTATACCCTACATGTTGCCCAGGCTTAGGTAATAAACTATATATAACAAAAAAAGTTTCATTCGAATACGTCCAGTATTTCTGGAGATTAGCATGTACACATATACAAACAGACAGTCATTTTTTTTAATCTTACTCTATTACTATATCTGCATCGCTCCAATAGTTTTTTTTATTTTGGAAATATTTTCAATGTACGGACATTTTTTTACTATTTGATTATATGTATACATAGAAGGTTAAATAAACAAAAAAAACAGGTCGTGTACATAATATCCGCTGCCGATAACCTAAACATTAGTCGGCTCAGCAAATTGACATCAGAAAATGCATGTTTTTATGACCGGCCGTACATTACGAGTTATTTTCGACGCCAGAAATAAAGTTAAAGTGGGACACACGGTTTTTATTCCAGATAAAATTGCGCTTAGGGAGTATTTTCGATTTACACATGCCTCCTACGTTGTTAATATTCTTTGCATGTTTTACGTGTGTAATAAAGGAGAGGGAAATAACTCAAAATAGAACGCTCTTTTTAACCGACCTCCAAAAAGGAGGAGGTTATCAATTAGTCACGTTCTTTTTTTTGTATGTTCACCGATTATTTGAAGGAGCCTGGACCGATTTGGAAATTTCTTTTTTTGTTTGAAAGGTCCACTTGTCAAGTGGTCAGGTAGAAATTTAATCAAAATCAAACATTGTGTTGTGTAGGTTGTCGTTAAATAGGTCTTTAGAAAATAATGGAAGCCTGTAAACACCACTTTTCGATTTAGGGATCCGTTTCTGAATTATAGTGTCAGGTGTCCTCTATGAACTAAGTATATGTATAGATGAATAATAGACAGCAGTAGACTTTCTGATGTATATACCTATTACATTTTTTTTCTAGCACATCATAATTTGTCGCAGAAAGTCCACTGCTGAAATTATCTCTCCCACATCGATTTCTAAAACTGAAAGAAACTTTACTCCTTCACTTAAGAATTGGATTTATCTTAGATAGGTTTTCTTATATGAATTGTAAATCTTACACAGGGTGATTTTTCATTGGTTTTGGAACCGATAGCCACTTCATAAGGATCGTTAGTAAGACCTAATTAGCTAGTCAAAAAAAAATTCAGGGACAAAAAATGTTGACTAAAACTCGAAAGTAAAATCGTGAGATCAATTAGTAGCACCGCCGCCAGGCACCGCCGCCAGGCACCGCCGCTTGGTGGCCAGAGTTCATCGAGGTCACGTGGCAATTTTGGACTGGCCTAACTACGTTCGATCGAAAATCATTTGCGCAACTTTTTTATCTTATGTCAAATACAAATTTCAATTACGTATATGAATAGAAGATTCTATTTATGTACTATACGACATTTTTTTTCCACAAACAATGAAAAGTCAGCGTGTAAATATTCTATTGTCACCTTGACCTATAAACTAAGTACTTTAGTTGTAATGTAACGCAAGTTTTGTTAATGTATATTACACAGGGTGTCTCTCTTTGCAGAACAGGTCGCCGCCGCCCTCGTACGTCCCCTCTGCCCTCCTGTACGCGCCACCGGAACCGCTAGAGGTAAATATCATATTTAATTCATTTATTTTATACACTTATCATCATTAGGTCATTTGAGTCTCTGTTTCAGGAGCACGACCCGCTCTGTACAACAAAATAAATAAATATACACGTCACGGACAAATCACACATCTATAAAAAAAACGCGTTTGTTGTATGGGAGCCCCCCTTAAATATTTATTTTATTTTGTTTTTAGTATTTGTTGTTATAGCGACAACAGAAATACATAACTTGTGAAAGTTTCAAATGTCTAGCTATCGTGATTCTTGAGACATAGCCTGGTGACGGACAAATGGACAGACAGCGAAGTCTTAGTAATAGGATCCCGTTTTTACCCTTTGGGTACGGAACACTACAAATGAGTCTATATCTTCCTGAAAGGCCGGTAACGCTCTTATTACACCCTGTTGCAGTTGTCCTTGGGCAGCGGTGATCACTTACCATCAGGTGACCTGTTTGTTCGTTTGCCGCCCTATAACACAAAAACAATCGACACTTGTGTTATGGGATACTAACTCAACGATGCTATATTTTATAACAAGTACATATATACCTATACAATACAATACAATACAATACCCTTTATTGCACATAATAAAATACAGTTTATAATTATCTTAAAAACTAGGAAATGCGCAAAAGGCGGCCTTATCGCTAAGCAATTTCTTCCAGGCAACCTATATAGAAAAAAAAACAGTGATGGGAAATTAGGTAGTGCGGGGGTCAATACAATAAACTTACTTATATACAATAATTATAATAAACATACATAAACATATTACTTAAATACATACAACTTACACAGTACAAGATGAATAAACTAAGTGGAAACAGGAAAGAATATTTATTTACCTTTCATAAGGATAGAAAATAAGATTTTACTTGGGATTTGAAGCTGGCTAGCGTTTGGGCGCGTCGGACCTATAGATAAATATCAAGACCCAGGTTAATCTGAAAAAGTTCCATTTCCGTTCTGACCTGATCACCTGACCGGGGATCAGACTAGAGCCATACTTGGCCAGAGCAGCCAAAGGGTTTGGCCTACTGTCCTCGCTGGTTTAACTCAATTACAAATGACAATACAAAGTAAACAACTGTAACGTATCATTAATTTTAATTTACGCATCGTGACAGTGCATTTAGACGACGACTTTATAAAGGTCGTACAAGGCGTTGGCAGGAGACTATTTAGTGACGCCCTCTGTCACAGCGATGTTTTGTAGGTTTGTATTTTTGTAATCAACAAGATTTCTATCATAATTGAACGAGTGAGTGACGTTCTCCGGGTCCACTTGAATAATCCGGCGTTTGTCTGTATGTATTTTTGTTAAACGATAACTCGAGTAATTTTGACTAGATTTTTATGAAATTTGATAGGCGTAAAATAAATCTTGTAGTTTTCTTTTTAGAGAATTTATGATTGATAGAATTATTCGGTAGTAAAGAATTTCTACCTATAGTACCCATCTGCAATCAGCTAACAGAACTGGGTTTACAAAGGCACGATCATTTTGGACGAAGTTCCTTTCCTGACGGTATATACCACGGTATAGGGGGCTAGGCGACAAAAGTGTAGGATTTTTTCATCACGAAATTAAGTGAAATGTAATTACACAAGTTTGACTATTTAGTCGATAGCGCAATTGGGAGAGCGTATGGCTGAGATGGTCGTTGTTCCCGGTTCATACCCAGCACATGTCAATATTTTTTTAATTGTTTAATTTATCCTTATCATTGCAACGAAGTTCCTTTTCGGACGGCACGGGCGGGGCTAGGCGAAAAAGGTGTAAGACTTTTCCGTCACTTTTTCCCGTTACGAATGTTTCTGCGTAGATGGCGCAACTGTAAACTGTCACTTCATTGATGTAAAGTGTGAAAATATAGATCGAAATTCAGGCAGGTGATATTCGGCTGTGTTTTCGTTCACTCCTCCCCGGCACCCTTAAAGATTCCCGTGGATACAGGAACAGCGTATAATAATATACCTACTACGAAGGTAACTTCGTTACAACCGAGGGTTCCACGTCACTCAAGCATTTTTTTATTTTAATTTTCTGTGCAAACGTAAAAAATATTTGACATTTGATAAAAAATAACTACATCTTTTAACTTATGATTTATGATACTTATTAAAAGTAGTTTTTTTTTTTGTTCAAATGACAAATATAAATAACGTTTTTACAGAAAATTAAAAACGAATCGTGCCTTTGAAAACTTGTAATACCAGTCCATTTTATTTTACCTAAATATATTTAATTAATAAAATATCAGCTTTCACTTTATTCAGAAAATAAATACTAGTACCAAGTCAATTTTACTTTACCTAAATATGATTAATTAATAAAATATCAGCCTTCGCTTCATTCAGAAAATAAATACTTTGATGTTCACTCTAGCACTTATAAAAACCTCGTAATAGTAAAAGGTGCGTCCATCAAAGCCATGGTCGTTAATTAAAGTGTTTCCATGTACATAACTGAAGTATAATTTAATCAGCTAACGCTTTTTAACCCTTTTAGTTTAAATTCGTTAGAAATGGATATTAAAGTTGCCTGAATTTAAATAACAAAAATAAACGGCAAGTTTCTTTTTAAATTTAGAAAATGTTGCCAAATAATTTTTATTACATAGTACGTTTAGAAATGAGTATAAATCTTTGCAACTCTAAAATATGGAAAGGACATTATGCTAAATAAATGAAGTATGGAATAACTCCAGACCTTACTTTTATTTAGAAGAATTTTCCCCAAACAATGTCAGATAATAGAGCTAAGGGATAAAATCATTCCTTCTCAAGTTCATATAAGAATGTGGACTTCTAATACTTTTATGCCTTTTAAGCGCCAAACCTGGCTTCGCACGGGTGTACATCACATACATTATCTTCCCAGGAAAAACCTCTATATGCTAATTAAAACCACATCAAAATCGGTCTACTAGTTAAAGAGTTTTTTGAGTACAATAACTTCATGTATAAAAAAAAACTTTATGTGTATATCGTAGACTAAAACTTAAACTTTTGAAAAACATTACCACCCTTAGACGGTCGGATTGAATGAACATAAAAACAGACATCCCTGAGCAAATCAACGTAGCAAATCGTTTTCCTTTATAAAAAGCCATTTCAGCATCAGCGAACATTATCTGACACAAGTCACTCTTCAAAGAGCTGACATATTTTTCCATTACTTTTATCCACTTTGAAAGCGAGAACTACGAAGATTTTCTGATAAACTTCAAATGAAAAAGACTTTATCAAACGAAATTCAGGTTTGGAAATTGTAGTTGGATCCAACTTTTAACTTGAGTTCTTTTCGATTTTGTTACTTGTAAAAATATGAAACTGAATTGCAGACGCTCAAGTTGCTTTTTGAACTAACGAAATTGGCTGAAACTTATTTGTGTAGATAAAGATTTACTGCAATATTCATCGAATATCTGAAATCAGTTAAGTAAAATGCCACCAATTTCAGATTTTTCTGGAAAATTATGATGACTATTAATTTCAAGGCAACAGATGTTTTTAATAATAAAGAATGACCGGCCTCATTCTTCCACCATAAAGCTAAAGAATTCCCTCTTGTAGTATTTTTTTTTATTTGGAACTTTTTAATTTTATATTTTCTAGATTTTTTTTTTATTTCTGATGCCCCACATACAATTCCATGGATGCCCCATTTCTTCAATACTTTTTGACATATTATTTTATGGAACAACATTTGTCTACTAACGTTTTTTCTCCGACCTCATTCGTCCCCGAATCAAGGCCGCTCTCTGACCCTGCATGAGTGCGGCCTGGCCACAGCCACTGGCGGTGCGGATTGCGGTGCGGCAGGAGGCGCGGCGTGCGGCGCGGCTCGCGGTGGTATGCCACAGCTCACATGTTGCGACCGCGGCGGCGGCAGCGGTGGACGTATTTAAAGAACAGCTAACTATTAAAATAGAAGAGAATTGTTTTTTTTTTCGATCCATAATTTTTTTTAAACCTGCCTATATTTATGATGTGAATTTTTTGACATCCATGATGCTGGTCTACTCAGTATTTCACTTATAAATTGTTCCGTATTCGGTATTTATATGAGCTCAACGCGCGGTAAAAACAAAATGATTTGTTTCGGTCGCGCGACGCTGATTACGTCCACCGCTGCCGCCGCTGACGCCGCGCCGAGCTGTGGCCACCTCGATACTCGCGCATACATTTGTTTCATCCGCCCGCCGCGCGGCCGCGTACCGCGCGACTCACCCCGCGCCGCGCGCCGCGTCGCAATCCGCGTCGCCGGCAGCTGTGGCATACTCCATACATTCCCTACCATTTGTTTTCGCCGCTCACCGCCTGCCGCGCCGCAATCCGCGCCGCAATCCGCGCCTCCGTGGGCTGTGGCCAGGGGGAAGCCTCTTTTCTCACCGCGTCTGATCTTCGTTAGTCACATTTTCCTCATCCTTCCCTCATCTCGAATAGTGGGCCCTAATCCTGTTGCACGCACGTGGCACCCAAATTGAATTTACTCGTATTTCAAACCACACATGTTGTATTTACATGTTTTTGTATTGTAAATATTGTACGTGATTCTTAAAAGTTAGTCCTTCGTTATCATCGTAAGGACGTTATTTCCTGCCCAAGATACAGGATTAAAAATAAAAAGAAAAAGAAGGATATTACGAATAATCCTTTCCGATCACCTATTTTTAAACCATTTTTGAAAAAATAACCGGCGAAGTGAGAATCGGACTCGCGCACGAAGGGTTCCGTACCATAATCTATAAAAATCACGTTTGTTGTATTGGAGAAAAAAAATATGTAAGCGGGGCTCCCGCTTACATATTTTTTTTCTGTTTTTGTATTTGTTTATTGAAAATTTCTACTATCTAGCTACCACGGTTCATGAGATACAGTCTGATGACAGACAGTAAGAAGGACGTTCCGTTTTTAGTTTTACCCTTTGGGTCCGGATCCCTTCAAATGATGGGTTCCCGGTTACGGGCTACCGCTACTTTGTAGAAATTCAATCAAACTTTATCACTTTAGAAGGAATCAGTCAACCGGATAAATCTATGCATTACTTTGTAACATAATAAGAGATAAAGGAGCTAATCAAAATCTGCCTAAAGAGCACAGATATTTTTAAATCTATGCATTACTTTGTAACATAATAAGAGATAAAGGAGCTAATCAAAATCTGCCTAAAGAGCACAGATATTTTGGATAGATATTTAAATATTTATATATTAGATATTATTATTTATTTATTTAGATATTTATATTTATTGATATTGCTATTGATTATTGGGTTAACTCTTGTTTTGATTTCCTTAGATATTTTAATCAGATTCATACTCTTGAAAGTCTACTTCAACAGTTATGTCTTTTTCCTCCTCTTCCTCTTGCTGGAAGTTCATAAATAGTTCAAATGTAGCTGAGTCATTGGTCTCTTCATTAAAATCACAGGAATCTTCCTCTATTGTACTCAACTGGACATTTGAGCAAGACTGACCTTGGCAATTGGTACACGCTCGAGAACACAGCAACCCGACTTTTTTACAGCCACATTTGGCACTACAACCTTTTTTGCAATTGCAAAAAATTGTGTTGAGGAGTTTTTCTGGAGCAGGTGGGAGTAAAGTTTGAATCGGTTCCAGAGAATTATCTATCAATTTCCAACCCCAGTCTTCTGGGTTCAGTTGATTGCCTAGCCATGTTTGAACTTGATAGTATACTCGATACAAGTGTTGAATAGCGATGCCGATGTTGGAGGAAGACATGATAGTTGTACTTGTTTATTGTTTAATTAACTATCGGCCTAGGCATCCAATTGGATGCCTGGTTATAATTTCCGGACTAGGCATCCAGTTGGATGGGTAATTTAACCAGTTGGCTGCGACATATACATATACGTGGCTTATATGGCATATCATGTATAATGTGACTCTAAGAATCGCGATATCTCAGAAATGATAACTCTTAGGAAAAAATCATAAATCATTTTTGTAGAGAATTTTAAGATCTACAACTTTGGGCTGAGATATTTTTTGATAAAACTTACCGTTTTCGAGAAAAATCCAAAAAACTTCAAATTTTGACATTTGACCCCGAATAACTTTGGTAGCACACATAGGATAGATGGGGATTTTTAAAATTTTATTTGTAACGGTAAACCCTAGCTCTCCACCAAAATTTGGCTCTCCGGGAATTTTTGTTATTTGACCACTATTTTTATGCCTAAATTTACCGGACTATAAGTAGGTGCAAGATTTCTTAATCATAATCAACTGTAGAAATTTGAAAAGCCAAAAATAATAGCCTTATTATGTGATAACCTTATTGTTCGCAGTTACTATGCGTGTTTCCGGAGCGGGCGTCGCGCGTGTGCGCGGCGGCTTGCGCGGCTGCGACTCGCGCGGGCGGCGAGGCGCGAGCGGTGCGAAGCGCGCGCGAAACGCTCGACGCTCTCCGACGCGAAAACGACGTGCGAATACCGCATGTCGTGGTGGTGGACGCGCGAACGCCACAGGCACTTGATGCGTTATTGCTTGCTAGGTAAGTCAGAAATAAAGATATACCATTTATTAATAAAGATTTAATTACGTGTCCGTGTTGTGGCGTCTGGCGCTGACTAGCAGGCGTACTTATTATATTCAGAAACATAAAAGCTACTTTCTTACATTTTTTTGATTTTGCCTAATAAACAAAATAAAGTGAAAGACATATTTACATTTTAGCAACTTTAGTGTGCAAATATTTCTCCATTTCCATTGCTTGTTGCATTCCGTGCAAAGGAAACCTACATATGATTCAATTTAAACTCGACGGGCGCGGGTGTCTGCAAACAGAACGGGAAAAGCTGATAACACAGTCTCGCGTCACGTCACGCGTTGCGATGCGAACTGGGTGCGAACTTATTCACGAGTATAATCAGTTTTGAGTAAATTCAAAAAAGTTTGAGGTTTTTAGGAGATATGGTCTTCAAGATTTTAATTTATTTTCTAAATAAATTTCAGAGTATCTTCAATTTAAATTGTTTCATGTAGGTATTTATTTATGTAATTTTCATTGCAATCGGTTAGAAAATAACTTAAAGGCCGTTTAATTTAATCAGAAGCGTCATACAATTGTTCACAAAAAATAATGATCGAATGATTTTCTTGGATAAACATTGGATATTTGATTTAATAACTACAAACTGGTCCATTTCAATAATATCTGGTCAAATTTAATAATAAAGGAACCCTATATTTTATGAAACTATTCTCATAGAGAATAAGGGTTTCATAAATATCGGGTTTCACGAACGAGATCCCAAATTTCGAATATTGTATCAGTATTCAGTTCATTACTGATCCAAACTAGCTTTTGCAACAAAGATGTAGATAGATACTACTTAGATGTCAGCTATTTGTAATATCAAGATATAGTTTTAAAAACTAACACACGACTACGGAAATATTGTTGTTGAAAAGTGCGTTTATTCAGTGAATGCAAATACAGCATGGAGAAACAGCTAGTAATGTATTTATAAATATTGTTGAAATGTGCTAATTGAGCTTTTTAATTTGATACCAAACGTGGTATGATTCAATTTAATTTATTTTAAGATAGCTACTTATGTTTTTGCATATAGAGAATGCCATATTAAATTTATTGTGACGTCATATTGCCTATAACCAGCAGCGCACAGCCAAGATGCTTCCAACGACACATTTGTTAAGCACTATAGATATATAGAAGATACAAGATTAAAATACTTACATACTTATTCATACATACCGGTGAAACACATAACCATCCTTTTGGCTTTGCCTTATAAAAAAACCAGAACTTCTAAGTTTACAAACAAAGGATTCTCGTGTCCCCGGACCAAAAAGTAGTTTTTAGCTCGCTTCTTGGCCTACGACGAAAAGTTTTATATACACACCTCGAGCGACCACGAAGAAAGCCTAGATCACTTTCGATAGATTTCCTCATCGTCTTCTGCGCAACATCCTACTATAAATACTTACATAAATTCTACATCTACAATGTCTACTCATACAGAAGCATTTACCTATAAATCTTTCTATATTTGTCGTCTGTCGAATTCAGCAATCATTTCGCGTTTGTACAAATATTTTGAACCAATAATTTGTTATTATTTGCTCGATTCTGCAGTATGTTTGGCTACACTATAGCTTGTTAGACATTATTGGCTGCAACGCTGCAGGCGAATGGAAAAATGATATGTTTCTGCGTTCGAATTTATCCTGTTGTTTATTAATACTTAACATTGTTTTCTTTTCAAACATTACTTTGAAATCAAATAGGTAGGTATCATTTGTTTTGTCTGAATATTAACATTATCATCATTCTATATCAGATCATACTAAAGTTTAGAGGTCGGGTAATTTTTTTCTGTGTCACACGCTATTATTTTTGTTATAGTATGTTTTTTGTGAATGTTTCAATATACCTACAAATATGATTTACTTGTTATTTTAATACTTAGTACATTTTATTTAAGTCTTACCTGATCTGATGATTTAATCTGATTTAAGAACATAGTTTAATAGCATACGGCAGCTATAATATATTATTAGCTGTTGAGCAGTTAGCAAGGTAAGAGAGAGTCTGAGACATAAGTCTCGTCGTTCTTTTATTATTCTGTTCATTTTTTTACCGAAGGGCGTTTATTATAAGATTGATAAGTGTAAATGAAGTGAAAGAGGTTTGTCAGGATCGTAACAACTGGAGGTCCATAGTCTCTGCCTACCCCTGTGGGAAACAGGCGTGATATTATGTATGTATGATTTTTTTATTACATTAAATTCATTATCTTATATTGTTGAAAAAAAATATGACTAAGATTGTTTTAAAGTACAATATTTTTTAAGGCTGTCTGTATTTACATTGCTGCATTTATGTAAGTACTGGTCACCGTAACCAATTTGCGCAAACATGTCGCTAAATTGAGAGGATACAGACCCAAATGACGAGGGAACAGAAAGATAACTCGTGTACGAGATGAGAGTAAAATATTTTCAAAGAGCAGCTTGTACATTGTCTGTATTTATGTACTGGTCGCCGTAACCAATTTGCGCTGGCATGTTGCTAAATTGAGAGGATGCAGTCACAAATGACGAGTAAACAGAAGGGTAACTCGTTTACGATACTTAATCATCACAACAACTCTATACATTGGTTTATAACTATTGTTGACTAACGGGGTATTGGATTTGATGTAATTAGATTTGTTGAGATAATGATTTTTTTAATTAAGCATGGAATAAAAAATAAAAGATCGTCACTTTTACCACCTGTAGCAGTTTAGCAAAGATAGGACTGTCTTAATTTAATCAAGATTTTTTTTTGGCTTTCGTCTGACTTTAGTCAACATTTTTTCTTTTTCTTCTTCATTAGTAATAAATGAGTATGTTCGTTCATATCCTATTTCTTTTGTCAATAAGATAGTATCCACGGATAAAAATAAATTATTTTGTTGTGATAAGATAATAAAACGTCACAAAATAATGCTACTTTTCATTGTTCATATATCCATTTTAACGTGATTTAAGCGCTATTCAAGACTCCAAGAAAATATTACGTAACGACGTGCTGTTTCACACAAATCCGATAGACGTGTTTGTTGTGATGTTTAGAAAATAGTATCTGATTTGGAAACTAGCGGATTACCACTTTCATTCTGCGGCAGTGCCTCCAAAATTGTGAGTTGGAGCATGGTTGATAATCAAATGGAAAACGTATACAATGTGTCACTTCTGCTCTGTTTATGTTTGTGACGTAGTCTGCAAATTGAAGTGCATAGCATGCGTGTAATTATTGCTTGCACTACATGGACATTCCCTTGTGATGCTGTTTGAAATTCACCGCATATTTACTAGATTAACATGTTAACCCGCCCATCATGATAGCAGGGACAAAAAACAGTAAAAAGCTTAATAACCATTTGTAATCAACTCACAAGTACGCCTTGGTAAATGCTAAAATATACACCGTGTTATTATCTAATGCGAAATAACTTTATGCTATATATACTAGGTTTATTTATTACTGTATTGATTGCTTTTCCATCTTCTCGCCCACCACGACGCTAAAAGTGGCTTTTGGGTCTTGTGGCCCTGGGATCTGCATAGAACCGCAAGACCCAAAATGCTCTGTCTGCCCCATTAGGGATAAAGACGTGATAGTATGTATGTATGTATGTATGTATACTAGGTTTAAACGTTTATCTGCACTTTAGTTGTCGTCGCCGAACCAAATAGTGTCATTTTTCAAAGTGTCAATTTGTAATGGGTGGTTAATGGTTAAACCCAGTAAAGAGTTAGTCCGTATATAATAAGAAGGATTATTCTCTTATTGTAAAAGATTGTTTTCTTAAGGACGCCCTTACCTTTGAATTTTTCATACAAACGTAATCTAGCTTTTATTTTGTAAATTTGGTAATTTTAAAGAAATATAAACTACATACAACTAAAACAATGAAATTGTTAAAGATTTTTAACCGACTTTCAAAATAGAGACAGAATAGAAACAGACCGACAGACAAGGCCTATGTCTAGCAGTGGACGTTGTGATATGATGATGAATAAGTCCAGAAAAATGCTCCACTAATGAGGCGTGCAAAAGGAAGAGATAATAAATTCTTGAGCGATCTTTTTTTTATGTATGTTCATTGTTCATCGATTATTCGAAGGCGACTGGACCTATTTGGAAAATTATTTTTTTGTTTGAAAGGGTATAAGTACTTGTCAGATAGTAAAATTTTATCAAATCGTTTGTGTAGTTTAGGGGTGAAATCGACTTTTACTTTTGTAAAATTATAACAGTTAGATAAAAAAGAAGTATCAAACTCTACCTTTCATTTAAAATGATAAAAAACGCATATAAGCTTGAGTGGAAAAGGTTACATAGGACCGAAAAGGGCCGAACATTTCACAACTTACATAAAACGCCGACACTTTAGTGGACGAGAAGCCCTTTAGGTTTCGTCACATCATTTTCCCCAGTGAATAAAAATTTATAGGGAAATGGAAGCGCGATGTGAAACGTGGGGAACGTGTAGAGATGCCTTTTCCGGAGTTCGGGACGTGTAATGCGGCCTTTATAGATGGTCGGTACACATGTTTGTTTATTGAGGAGTTCGTGTGAGAAACACGCACTTTGCACAGTTTTAAAAATGTACAAGTGACGCCGGTTAAACGGTTTTTGAACGAAGTTCTTTATCGCGCTTTGCGAAAGGAGGCTAGACGGAAAAAATTAAGACCAAAAGTGGTAACGACACTTTTTGCTATAGTTGTAAGCCGTGCGGCGTGCGCGTGTTTCTCTGTCTGTCTCTCTCTCTCCTAATTATCCCTTCAAACGTTGTCAGTGCAGACGCAATAGTAAAACAATACATCAGACGCCCGCTCCAGGCGTCCGACGTTTGAAGGGTTATTCGAAAGGAACTTCGTTCCATTCGGGTGTCCCTTGACACCTCTCAAGTTTTTTTTGTTTACACCGAGTTAATATATATATCTAGACGTGTGTCTGTAATATAGTAATTCCCCTCAAAAACTAAACTTGTAAAGGAATGCCCCACAACAGGCGCAAGGCACTTTATCCGCCGTTAAAAGTTTCGAAATCAACATGCACATAAAACCCAAGTTAGCTAAAAAATATAATTACTTGACAACGAAAGAATATTTCCAACATAATTGACCTTTTTATAAGTAGTAATTTTTTTAAATAATCTTAAACCACATCGAAACGAAACACAAAGACAGACAGACAGGCTGACAAAGAGACATTGGCGTTAAATTTATAACATTTTAAAAGCCCGACACAAAAAGAGAGGTCTTTTCGTGTCAGTATTTAAAAAAGGAGTTTACTCAAAACCTTAGAAAAAATTGTTTATATTAGGTTTATACTTACTCGCTTAGCTTGAAATGGTTTTGATTGAAATACTTACTTCCCGATGTGCGTAAATGTGCTATCTTTTCGCTGTACCTACTGATAATTATTCAAAAAACTTAAATTCTAAGGAAAAACGTAAATTAATCCACAATTTCATTTGGAGTGCGGCCAAATTATTATAAATTCAGCAGCGGAATCAAATTTTATGCCGTCCCTAATTTGTGAATTTGTGTCGGCGTCAAAACAATTTACATAAGTTTAGTTGGAACTATTCGAGTGGAATTCAGGTTGAAGGGAATGTTTTACAAGGACTAAGTATACTGAATAATTTAATATGCCTCAGAGTTCCAAGTTTGCTTTTAAATTAAATGTAAAGGTCTTTCTAAAACTGTTTATCAATTTTATAGAGATAAGACATTGAACGTTACAAAGAATTTTCTAAAGAGCTACGGCGTTTAATTTTTTGTTACCGAAATTATCATTTAATTATGCATATTATACATCTGAATGTACCGATCCTATGTAATAATTCAATTTCCATCGAGATTACACGGCTATTTGGCGGCGTTAATCTATTGGCTGTCTTCAACAATCTATATATCAGTTCACTGCAGGAATGAAGGCCTCTCGAAGGATTTGCCCATAATCGTGGTAATTATTTATTCGCAGGTGCGTTGGTAACCACAGTAGATAGTAGAAAGTCGTTGCAAAAAAGATGTTCTGCCCATTCTTTTTTGCCTATACTCCTTAGTCGCCTCTTACGTCACCCGTGGAAAATTAAAGGGGTATGTTAATTTATATTCCGTCTCCACATAGCTAGGCAACATATACAACGCGAAAAGGACATACCTGTAATAAATCAAACCACGGGCTATACTAGGTCAATTAAAGCATCAAGAAATCAGAAAAAAATGACATTCCCTTACAAATTGCCCGGGCGGCTGTACACTATTTTCCGGGGTCCAGTGGCGCCCTCATTTAAAATAAATCATTTGAAAGGAAGAGGTGATATCATTTAAAATTTCGTCTTGATCAAACCCTAGATAACCCTTTTAACTATTTGATGAACTACTGTTTATAATTTAAAGTAAGTACGAAGTGAAGCTTTTCTATACGCACATTAGCTAAAAGTGGCCTTTTTTCGCAAAATTAAATGTACGTAGAAAAGCTTCACGTTCGCACTTTAAATTATAAACAGTAGTTCATGAATTAGTTAAAAGGGTTATCTATATTGAGCTGAAATGTCATTTGCCTAATTCCTGCTCCGTGATAAAAGCAATTTTACGGCCGAACTCGTTAAAGTATCGGCCGTAATTGTCGGGAATAAAATGCAACATTAATCGATATATTTCTACAACAAGGTGAAAAGAAGGATAGAAACAATGAAGATAAAAAGATGCGTTAGTATTTGGTACAAGAATAAAGTGAGCTGAGATGTCTCTCTCACATTTGCCCAAGGATCTCTGCTCCGTAATAAACGAGATTCCACGGCCGAGCTCGTTAATCTATCGGCGGTAATCGGCGGGAATTACAGGCAGCATTAATCGATACATTTATCAGTTTTATTACTTTCTGCCGGACGATAAACGATGATTTGCAACTTGAAAGATTTGTTGTACAGCTGCTTTGTTCTCCGTTTTATTTTTCAGCTGAGATTGCTAATAAATTTGTAATCTTTTGGCAGCTTAAGTATCCATCCAAACTGGTCTAGAGAAAACAAAAAATATAGAATATTCCATCCAACTTCTTCTCTTTCCGCGTAGACTATAAAAACCGATTGAGGGAATCGACGAAAATTTTGAGATAACACATCAATAGACGGCTGCTGACACTATTTTTATTCCCTTTTCTATTTAGTCACGTTCATGCCTACAGTCACGCAGAAAGTGGCCTTTGGGTAGTTTGGAACTGTCTCAGTCTACCGCGCTAAGAATATAGAAATAGACGTGAGCGTGTGTACACGTATATAAGTGCAGAGTAGAATAAAATAAGTTTATTAGATTAAAGCGTACTAAAAGGCACGTTTCATGTTATCCAGATAGTGCTGCAGAGAGAACGAGTAATAGCTAGAGCCTGACACAACTGTTGGCCACTCACACACACGTAAAACAAACAAACTTATCTTAATTCTCTTCACAACTCAGCT
Organism: Acrobasis consociella; assembly: GCA_963555685.1. NCBI lineage: Eukaryota > Metazoa > Arthropoda > Insecta > Lepidoptera > Pyralidae > Acrobasis > Acrobasis consociella. The sequence continues at coordinate 11,803,755 of OY743122.1, forward strand.
TGACTCAGTTTGGTACCTAGGTATTATGAAGGTACGGTTATTAAATGGAATTTTGCTCCTAACTGTACATCGTTCCTTCTTTTACGCTGTCAGGCACATGTTTTCAATTTATTTTTTCATTCAGGTATCATGACTCCTACACTTCCGACATCAAAGTGATAGCACAAAATTAGATACGGAATACAAGAGATGATGTGTTTTTAGGGTGCCGTAGACAACAAGGAACCTTTATTGTTTAGCCATGTCTGTCTGTCTGTCCATCCGCGATTTTAGTCAGAGATACAAGTACTAGAAAGCTGTAATTTGGCATGTATGTGTCGCAGTTGAATTGTATAAACCGTTGTTATTCAAAAACTCTAGCTGTTTGGCAATACAGCTCGGTTTTGTAAAACAGCTGAAAATATTTCAGCTCGATTGTCAATGAGTTACGTAATTACGTTTAACAAAACAGCTAGCGTTAAGATGGTTGAGATAGCATACAGGGTTACCATTATTAAATAAAACTGTTACCAAACGAAATAATTTATGAGACAATAGTTGTTCTTTATTATTTTTATATTACTCGTGGGATTGAAATAAAACCTCAATTCAACTCCTTACTAAATAATTCAGTCTCCAACATCATAAAACACCAATGAAGAATGATAATCAGCTGGATGCAATTGGATTAGAAATATAGAAATTTTGTAAACCCGACAACTCAATGGCGCAGCGATTTCTAACGGCCAATTGATCCACGTGAATTTTCCATCTTGCCGGAAGGCGGGCGTCGAAATAACAATATGGGATCCAAGATAAAGGTCTGCTTTATTTTTTTCAATCTTTTGCACTCCGAAATCACAAACGATTCCCCCGATGTCTCTCGATAAAAACAGCTTAGTCCCGGAACGCGGCGAAGAATTTACTTAATGGGAGACCATATTTGTTGTTATGACACTGACACTTCACAAGCCCAGGTGGCAGAATTCCGAACTAGTCGTTCTACAATCTTACGTTAGCTATTTTGTTAAACGTAACACATTGGACAATCTAGCTGAATGATTTTCAGCTATATTACAAAACCGAGCTGTAATGCCAAACAGCTAGAGTTTTTGAATAACATCGGATTATACAATCCAACTGCGACATATGTATATTTATCATGCTGAAAAAGTGGAACACTAAATTATTTTAGGGTTAAGTCCCAACTCCGATACATGTAAAGCGGGTGTTATTTTTTTTCTCGACTATCGTGTTGAATATCGCAAAATTTTGTTACAGTCAAGTGTCCCCCCCCCCCCTCTGTGTGCTAAACTATATATGGACATGTGAAAAAAATCACAGCCCTATAGTAGGTATAACTAATTTTGAAGGAAAACTTTCAGAGCTAAGTAGGAATAATAAATTAAAAAGTTAAAGGCGATCGAACTTTGTACTCAAGAAAGAAAATTAGTTTTCAGACGTTTTAAATTGCGGAACTCAGAATCGGCAATCGCAAATAAGGAACACCGTACGCTTGGCCCGACACGCACTTGGCCGGTTATTTAAATTCCTTTTTAGATCCCCAATTTCTCGTGTCATATTTCGCGCTTTCCTTTTGAGTGTTGATATAAATTTCCACGTTTCTTTTCCTTAAAAATTTTTTCTCGTCGTATTATTTTTCTATAAAAGAGACGCAGCGGAATCATATGTATTGTAAAGGCAAATTATACTTCATTGTAAATGAAAAAAGCATTAAATATTAACTTTGACGACATTTTTTATTAAAAAGTTGTCATGAAAGTCGAGAGAAGTATCATGTTTTAAAAAACTTGGTAATCAATTAAATGAAATGCGTGAAATATCCTTAAATTCTATGAGTTGCCACGAATATTGTTATATTATGCCTTAGTAACTCCGTATATTTATTAGGGTTCCGTACCCAAAGGGTAAAAACGGGACCCTATTACTATAAGCCTCCACTGTCCGTCTGTCGGTCACCAGGCTTTATCTCATGATCCGTGATAGCTATACAGTTGAAAATTTTACAGATAATGTATTTCTGTCGCCGCTATGACAATAAATCAGAATAAAATAAAATTTTAAGGGGTTCTCATAAAACAAACGTGACTTTTTTTCCATTTTTTGCTCAATATTAATAAAGGCAACAGATATTTACAGGTTGATAGGGAGATAATGCTTAAGCATTAAGTCCACCTATTGTAGCTTTTGGCTCAATAAAGTTTTTAAATAAATAAAATATATTTCGTTGTATATGCACTTTCAAAATAAAACAATTAAATAAAAAAGATATTAAAGGGGGCTCACATCAACAACAGCTATCCTGTTTCCTCAATTTATTGTTCTTTTATTTTATCTTTAGTTTTTATTTTATTTTATTATGAAAATATATGTATAAATAAAATAAGATTTCATCACAAAGTGGTATAGGATTCTTTTTTTATAAGTAAGATGAAACAGTTAATTGAATATTTCCTTGTTTAAACCCTCTCCCAGAACCTCTTAATTAGGACAAAATTCATTTTACGAATCCTTCTGTATTTAACTAACTCGGGTATCTGCATAACATAAGAGGCCTGACACATAAGAAGTTATATTACACGTTATAAACAGCTAATAGTAGCCTTTGAGTCTTGCGGCCCTGGGATCTGCCTGTACAGAGCCACAAGACTCACAATGCTCTGTCTACCTTATTACGGATAAAGACGTGACAGCATGTATGTGTATTAACAGCTTTACTTCAGTAAAAATTTAAATAAAGATAAAAATAATACTCACTACAATACACTACACACTAATATCAATATTCTTTGTTTATATCATTTGCCACAATTTAAGATATCTTACTTTTTCTATGACAATCCCCCCTTATTTTGAACGTAATAGGGATGATTTATTCTTATTTTCAAATTATAGTTTTAATTTTATATTTCACGTCTTTCACTCCTACATTATTATTATACATTACAACATTAATCTACATTTTTGACGCTAAAACATTCTTATTATCCAAGAAAACTTTCAAAAAGAAGGAGGTTATCAATTTGCCGCGATCTTTTGTTTTGTTGTTGTTTATTCAATGATTATTTGAAAACGCCTGAACCGATGTGGAAAATTCTTTTTTGTTTGAACTTGCGAGATGGCCCCGTAGAAATTTTATCAAATTCGATTGTGTAGTTTGGCGATAAATTAATAAATAAATAAATATATAGGGACAAATTACACTGATTGAGCTAGCCCCAAAGTAAGTTCGAGACTTGTGTTATGGGATACTAACTCAACGATACTATATTTTAAAACAAATACATATATAGATAAACATCCAAGACCCAGGACAATTAAAAAAGTGATTAAGTCGGTTTTTAGTTTTTAAAAATTATATTACAAAAGAACGTGTGAAACGGGCTTTAAATTAAAATGACATCAATGAGACGCAACGAGCCGGATTCGCGGACGCGCTCCGGGAGCCAGTGTACGGTTAAAATTTAATTAGAGCTTGTGTAAAATGTACTTAGGCGAGGTTGTTTTCATATGAAAACAAACTGGGAATGAAATTGTTTTAAATTACGCGACAGAGCTTGCTTCTGCATTCTTCAAAAGGTTAAGTCGTAAGACGACGTTTTACAACCTTAATATAAGAACAATGTACTTACTTATACGGTTTTTTGGTGACGGCAGACTGAAATACGTTTGTCATCAACCTTTTCTTCTTCCACGGAAGTACAATACACTACAACACAAATACTCTTTATTGCACTATAAACAAAAGGAAATACAAAAACAGAAAACAATGAATAAGACAGAATTATGATACAAAGGCGGACTTATCGCATATAGCAATCACTTCCAGTCAACTTTTGGTTAAAGGGAGAAGTAATAAGAAGCTACTAAGGAATAGGTCCTCCAGGCAAAGAACTTATATAAATGGTAATCTACTGTGATCACCAACCACCGTGCCTGCCCATTGTGGCAAATCCTCCTATATTAACAGAGGCCTTTAGACCAATAAAGGTCTAATAAGCTTTAATAAAGAAAAAAAGTGTCGTCCATATTAACAAATTTGTAAAACAAGATTTTTTTACCCGGGTGCTGTTTATTGTTGTTTATATAACAGTATATTTTACAATTTCCCAATTGAGCCAGTACCTAAATATCGACTCGACACCTAAAATGTCGACTCGACTTTGCCAGTAACAACACATTTATACTACTTACCGATTCAGTTCAACAACACGTATGAAACAAATATGGAAGTTTATCCCATTTTCCGTCGAACATCCCCGCGAAAATCAATGGTAGTTTTGAGTTTCTATATGATCTAAGGTTTCCCATATTAAATTGAATTTCTTACTCTCATATGGTTTCCCGGCTGTTTTGCTTTTATCTCTAAACATTCGGTGTAAACCAATCGACGTCACAAAAACGATGAAATGAGTATGTATGGTGAATAGAATATACAGAAACCTCAATATGTATGTAAGTATATAATGTTGGACAACTTTCCAATAGAATCTGAATATTGTAATTTTTCTTTTTCATTCGGGAAGAAAAGCAGCCCGTAAATTTACATTTCTACATTTTTAATATGTTATATATTACTTAAATAAAACGATTTCTGTATTTAAAAGACGAGTAAAAGATCATTATTTATTTGAATCATCTTAATTCTATTTCATATTGTTAATATATGTATTTATTATATTTCTTTCTACATAGATACATGTATTATATGTATAATCTTAGTTTGTGTATATGTTACCGGACATGTGTGTAATCCGTCATTGTATACAATTCCTAGGAAATGTATATAATTCCTAAAACCGCCCGGAAATGTGTGAATTAATTTAGAAACATTTCCTAGGTAATATATACATTTCCTAAGTAGCTGTCGGAAATGTATAAAAACGCTCTATCAAATTGGTACCAAGAACGGTATCATCATAACAAACCTACCCTACACTCCACGGCAAAGTTGTTTTTGTGTATGTATTAGTTTCGCCCTAAGCAAGAGTCGCTCGCTCGCCTCGCTCGCTCGCTCGTGTTTTGGTCACAGGAAACCTAAAGAACCTAACCTACACTCTATGGCAAAGATTTTTTTGTGTCTGTGTTATTTTCGCCCTAAGCTTTAGTCGCTCGCTTCCGTTTTACTCATTTTATTCGTAGAAGCATTCGTTATAAACATTTCCTAATACGATTTTGGAAATGTATACAATTCCTAGTAAATTTATACATTTCCTAGAATATGTGTGTATTACATAATCTTTGAAACAATATTTAATACATTTCCTTATTAGCTTCGGAATTGTATACATATCCTAGGTATTGTAAACAATTCCTAAGTTTTATACATTTCCGTTAACATATATATAGTTTTAAGTTATCTTTATTTTCTTCCTCCTTAATCCTATGTATGACACGCCAGTATGCCTCTCTTACATAAACATCTCATCTCACAGTCTTCCTGGAAAAATTATAATTGAGATAAGTGGTGCTTTTGTAAAGCTTCTTTTTGTGTTTCTCTGTTTATATTTTTCGTGTACATAAATTGGTAAATAAATAAAAGTTTAAAATCTGCACCGTAGATATAAAGTCTGTATCTCAGTAAACGCAATAAGTCTTGTGGTAAATCTTGAGACAGATACCAAGAAATACCAAGATTTATTGCATCCGAACTAGGTCAACTTGCTAACAATGTGTCTAGTAGCAACGTTGTACCTATGGTGAAACCTGATATAGATTCCCTTGTGATAATGTCTACATTCTACTCGTATCGTTTTACTGTTTGCGAAACATACTGTCTTGTTAATAAACGCGAACCTAGGGACTTAAGAGTCCCCTTAATATAGACCAAACTAAATAAGATAAAAAAGTGTATCTTATCATTTTTAACCATCAGTATGGAAACCTTCTACACCCTTATATTTTCTTTAAAGTTCATACTTTGACTGTCAAAAACCAGTTATATCCTAAATACATGCTATTTCTTTAAAATAAAAAATTGTATAAACATCTGACATGTCGTTTTGAAATAAAAGCTAGACTACGTTTTTATGGAAAAGGCGCTGATTACGAAAACGCGCTGATTGGAAAGCTCTTTCAGTTGAATCCAAAATTTACGTGATTTATACAATAGTTTATTATATCTTGCAATAAACAACAATCATCATCAGATTTTTTTAGTCTCCACTGCATAAGCACGACCCTTTTCTGTACTGATAGAGTCATTCAGAGCAGCCAAAGGATTTAGCCTACACTCTCCACACTGGTCAGCGGGTTGAAGTCTCATTGACGTTTATAAGCTTTATTTGTGTAGCATGTATTTCCTAAGTCGCCTTCCACGACATCTACAAGAAGTCCTTCTCTACGCTGCCAGAAACCACGGTTGATATGTTACTTATATTTTATGTATTCTCGCATACAATTTCGTACTAGGTTAAAGTAAATGTCATATAAGCAATTATCTGAGAACGTGAAAATTTGAGCAATAATAACACACGCTGTTTTTGTTGGTACAGCGGAAGCGTCGGGAGTGAAATATATGTCAACGCGATATAAAATACTTTATTTTAGCTATATAGAAGCTAATATTTGTGCAATGATATTATCTTAGGGCTTGCGTGCTAGAATAGGAACACTATAAATACCTCTCAATCACGATGCCTCCTTAGAAGCCGATTCCCATCAAGTTTCCTTAGGGGTGTCCATTTAGTATTTTCATAAGCCGTAACCTAGCAACATGACTGGATTACACACACCCATATATTCAAAATTGTCCTATCTTCTTATTCGCCGGTTGACTGGAAGAGATTCCATTATGGGATAAGTCTGCCGTTGTCAATTTATTCTATTGTTTTTTTATGTAATTGTGTTTTTTCATAGTACAATAAAGTTATTACAAACAAACAAACAAACAAACAAACAAACAAAATATAAAAATATTCTTTGATTATTCAAATACACTCACAATGTCATAATGATAAATTATACACATAGACAAACATGGTCTGAGAATTTATTCGCGTTAAATCAGTAAAAATAAAAATATGCGCCGTAAGTTGCATGGCTTATTTACATTATTCGGTAGGTATTCAATTCTTTTCATTTTTTTTATAACTGTACTAGACCTAATTCCCAACCAACACCACTACCTCTTCCTGTTAATATCGTAGGGGTGACATACCTATGAACTAAACACAAATAACTGCATTCCCATAAGAGGGTTGACGTCAGACGGCGGCCGTTGGAAAACTTTTCGTACAAATGCATCCCCAAGGACGGTTCCCGTCAGGCTGTCAGGTGGTTTTACTACAGGCAGTCGGCTGGTAGTAAAACCACAGTCAAATCGTTTGAATGGTTCCTTCCTTTTCTTCCCCACTTCGCATCCGACATCCATCGACGACCATTGGCATGTCTTTGGAGAAGAAAAAGACGGAAATTGCACCCTGGGCTTCAAACAACACTACTACACAATTTTAATTTCTCACACAACAGATGCAACCAAGAACGCGCAAAAATGACGAGGCGATAATTTTAGAGATTTGTTGGTTTATGAGAACAGTGACTTTGTATAGATGGGAGGGTATCAGAAAGTGACAGACAGGTAGTAGATACCTATATATACTTACCTTTATGATCATCCTTTGCTCAAGAATTAATTTGCTTCTATCTTATAAAAATTCACCATAAATAAAAAACCATAATAAGTAGGCCATTGCATGTAATAAAGTTCAATTAAGTCGGGATTATGAGAGTACTTACGTTGAAATGTAAGATAATTGCAAATTTATTATGCCAGGTGAATTATTTGTTTCAGGATTTTTAATAACCTGCATTGCGCGATATTAATGTTCTAGGAATATTGACATCAAACACGCGAGCTTTTGAATATCTGAATAAAAGACTTTATTTTTTTAAATATCTGCACGCTTTTTGAGTTATTTATAAATAAGCAAAAGTATACCTATTGTACGTAATGACGTACAAAGTTATATAAGAAATTAAATTTGTGTACAAGTTTTTGTACAATTATTATTAGGTGTATGTATATGATTGATTTTGATTTTGATGTTGATGTTGAAATACGTTATCAAAATTAATGTATAACATAAGATATAAAAGTTGCGAAAATTACTTTCGATTCAGACCAATTAGTTACGCCCGTCAAAAAATGCCGCGTGACCTCGATGAACTCCGCATGCCGGACGAAGGCGCCTGGCGGCGGTCCTATTGATTCATTTCACGGTTTTACTTATAGAAAGTCAACATTTCGTGTTTCAGAATTATTATTTTGACTAGCTAAGTAGGACGTTACTAACGATCCATATGAAGTGCCTACCGGGTTCAAAACCAGTTAAGAATCACCGTGTGCAGTATTATCCAATATATTATCTGAAAAAGGATATCTATTAGAAGTGAAAGTTACCGGCCATGAATGAATAGGCAGGAGCGACAAGTCAGGTGGATATGCACCGATGTTCAACGACTAGCTGCTTACATGCATCACTAGTCACTACACCTGATAGGTAACGGGAACCCGCGACAACTGAATTTTTATCTATATAAAACATTTATCTGCAAAAAAAATAAGCGACAGTTACAAGCTAAAAGTATAGCAAAATAGTCATATTGAACCTCCAACAAATGAGCATATTTTAAAATATCTAAGCATTTTTAAGTCATTAACCGACTTCCAAAAAAAGGAAGAGGTTATCAATTAATTGCGTTTTGTTTTTCTTTTTTATGTATATTCACCGATTATTCGAAGACGCCGGGACTGATTTGGAAAATCCTTTTTAGGGTTCCGTACACAAAGGATAAAAATGGGACCCTATTACAAGGACTTCGCTGTCTGTCCGTCTGTCCGTCTGTCCGTCTGTCCGTCTGTCCGTCGGTCCGTCGGTCCGTCTGTCCGTCTGTCCGTCTGTCCGGCTGTCCGGCTGTCCGACTGTCCGTCTGTCTGTCACCAGGCTGTATCTCAAGAACCACGATAGCTAGACAGTTGAAATTTTCACAAATTATGTATTTCTGCTCCCGCTTTAACGACTAAAAACAAAATTTAATAAATATTTATGGGAGTCCCCCATAAATAAACGCGATTTTTAATAGATAATGGTACGGAACCCTGAGTGCGCGAATCCGATTCGCACTTGGCCGGTTATTTTTGTTTGAAAGGATATATATACTTGTTAAGTGGTCCCATAGAAAGATCAAAATCAGTTGTGTAGTTTGGAGAAGAAGTCGATTTTTAGTTTAAGTTAAGAAACCATTTATGTACATAGGCCTATGTCCACCAGTGGCCATTATGAAATGATGACGATGATAATGATTATATGCATACTAATACACATAATAGGTTGACATGTAATATAGGTGGTCTTGAATCTCTCTTGTACACAAAAACAGAAAAAGTATTAATCTTTCTTTTTTCTATTACAGTAGGTACCTATTAAAATTGTATAAGCAGATAATCACTCAAAACATAGTCACTCAAAACATAGTCTATATTTACCTATTTAAGGTAATAAAATGATATTCCTTAGGTACATTACACATGTCTCGAATATGTATAAGATAATATACTCGTGATTTAGATACCTACCTTACGAATTACAGATCTTACCTGAATTCCCTATTCGTATTTCCCCCGATACCTAGACAATGTCTCTAATGATGCCCCTCGTAGCGACTTATCAGAAGGTCTCGTAATAGACGGAAATCCACCGATAGATAGTACAGTCAGCGACACATATACATCGTCAAAGTCAGTTTCAATTATAATAAAACTAGTTTTCTACCCACGACACAGATTTGTCCCAAGACTCCTTTTTCGCACATCATCACCATCATGATGATGATCAGGTATTATTGTCTCCACTGCAGGAGCACGACCCTCTCTGTAATACCAGAGCCATACCTAGCCAGAGCAGCCAGAAGACTTTGGCCTACACTCCCTCGCTCGCCTCGCTGGCCAGACAGGTTGGAGAGGTCTCATTGATGTTTATAAGCTTTTGTGATGTGCGTGTTATAAGTTTGACGCCATCTATATGTGTCTGTAAGTGACTTATTATTTCTCAAACGGATGGACCGATTTGAATGCGTTATTTTTTACGTGAAAGCAAATTTCTTTGCAGTAGTTCTTAGCTATGTTTGATGAAAATCGGTTTAGCTGTTTGAAATTTATTGGGGGCAAATGCTTGAAAGTCGGGTTTTTTTTTAGTTTTCCTAGCAAATAACAAATTGACGTTGACTGTACAATTGATGACGTCTTGTTGCTCAAGTAGGTTTGGCGGAAGGTTGAATATTGTCGACCTTCTAGAAATCCATGAATAACAAAAGTACACTATTGTGACACAGACCACCTTCCTTCCGTACTCATTGGTATGCCTGTGGAAGACATTCTAAGAATAGATTCATACGTAAGTACATTTTCTAGGCGTTATACGCTATGTAAGTATTGTAATAAGTATATGTTCATTTTTTTTCTATAAGAGTTACCGACTTCTTTTCATTATTTTTGTTAATAAGAGGTAACTACCGACTTCTTTTGTTTGTTTGTTTATATATATTAATAGTTACTAACGTTTTAAAACTAACCATGTTTAGAAAAAAACGTCAAAAGCAACTCATCATCATCATCAGGTATTTTTAGTCTCTACTGCTGGAGCGCGACCCTCTCTGTACCTACTACTAGAGCCATGTTAGGTCAGAGCAGCCAGAGGCTTCCGGCAGAGTAGAATAGGGCTACTTCAAGTCTTCCCGTGAATGTCGTAGAAGGCGACTTCGAAATACAAGCTTAACAAATCTTATAAACATCAATAAGACCTCTCCAACCCGTCGTAGGCGAAAGTCCTCCGGCTGGTCTGGTTAAGTATAGCTCTGGCAGTACAGAAAGGCTCCTGCAATGGACACAAATAAAAACCGAGGATGAAGTATGTATGTAAGTTATCTTAGCTGTAGCTGCTCTAAACGGCAAAAGGTTTTACTGTAGAAAGAGCCAGACGGAATAGACGACAGTCCAATTAGACACACGATTCCTTTGAGCTTGCTAAAACATCCAGGAATGGGATGCAAACATGATACGTTTGTATGCCTCAAGTCCTAATTATGATATTCAACCGACGTTTGTGGACAGTATTTGGTTTCCTTTTACTTATGTTAACAGATATTTTCTACAAGTATTAAAAGTTGTTTTGTTCTTCATATCTCTGACTTACAATATTGTATTTAGTGCAATATGAATATGATAGAGACTGTTTAAGACCAGAATAATACTTAGTAGAGCACTATCTCAATGCTCCGGTAATAATTCATTTAGTTTAGATGTATATACAGTATATTAACATAAAACATTCACAAAGCTCTAAAGTTCCCACATTGTCACCCTCATTTGCTAGGTAATATATGCTAGACTCCGTCTGCGAAACGAAGGGGGGACCCTTCGTTTCTAATCTTTCAACTTTAATCAGACAAGGGCGTATTCGGTACTCTCGACAAGCAATGATCTGCTGCGTAGGTGGTACAGTCAACCATCTAAAGGACAGCTCCAATTTTATAAACTTCTTTTTCTTTTATATTTGATCAGCCCAGGCCACTTCGACGGCTTTATCGTTAGCCTCAAGTAAATAAACTTTTTCAAATAGTTTGGTATTATTGTACGCCAGTTCCTTTTAAGGCAGTACATATTTAGATATTAACACTCTCTTATGTAAAAGCCAGGTCTTAACGATCAAACGTGATGTACAGCCTAAGGAATATGTCATTAGCTGTAATGCTAATAGCTGTACATCACGTTTGATCATTAGCATTATGATTCAAGAGATAGGAAATCTTTTTATATTTGTCGTTTATATATATTTTTTCCCATATAAACCAAACATGTTATGTAGAATATTAACTGCTGATTTAAAAAGGCTGTATTATTACAATAAGCCTATTCTTACGTCGCGTCGCCATACATGGAATAAATGAAGATGGATCACCACGGTCCTATGACTTTCGTGCACTCGCTGGGCTTTCTTTTTCTTTTGTTGGTACAGTGGGCCAACGAAATACCTGAGCCGGCTCTCTACCTACAACTTAAATTTTCTCTTATACTCAAAATAATATTAACATGAAAATGTATAGGTATATTTAGAAAGATTTTAATGAAGTCTTTCTAAATATACATTTTTATGTTAATATTGTTTTGATTTTAAGAGAAAATTCAACGTATAAGGTAGTAAAGGTAAGGTAGTAAGGTAGGTATATTGTTGGCCCACCGTACCATTGTGGTATAAAACACGCACAATAACGTTAGGTACAGATAGTGTTGTTTGCTTGACGAAATCTGTAGACTTTGCCATTGTAATAGCCACTGCCTCTTATTCACAAATAACGCAAATGTCTGTGTTGTTCGCTCGACTGAAAACTCTGATTTCGATCGACTTTCTTCGTTGGCTGCTCAGGAGTGAGAATCCAATTTGTAGGTACCCGCATGTTCGTGATACGTGGGACCAACTTTTATTCGAGGCATAGGTACTCGGTTTGTTTCCAACTTAACGAGTATTTTCTGCTATTTCGTTTAAAATGTGAACAAATGGACACATTACCTTTACACTGTCACTTTTGTAACATAGTGAACATTGTTAGAAAAAAGATATACTGGGTCGCTACTTGTTTAGAGCTGCACAGGATATCACGAAGGGAGGCCTATGCTCAGCAGTAGGTAGAAGAAGGAGAAATGAAATGAGAGTGTAATTGTACCGTCCACACATTCTTGAAAAAGTAACTCAAACTCTAAACAAAAACTTTTTTACGGTACCAATGCTAATATATAAAACAGCGCAAAAAACTTAACCGTATTCAACCGAACTTGTAACCATGGAAAATGGATATATTTACTATAAATTTGCACCTGAATAAATCGAAACAAAATAAATTCAATCTCACTATCTTAAAAAAAACTTGTCGCAGTGGTTTGAATATTGTGTGGAACACAAACGATTTCGAAACTCTTTATTTTACTTATGTAAAATAAAATATTTGCGAATAAAACAAAGCTTTAACATCTGTTATGATTGGGTATTTCCCTGGGTCAAAAATCTATTATATATTAGTACTAACATAGTTCATACCTAAGTTCTATACTAACAAAATGGGTGTATGCCTGAATATTTTATTTTATTTTTTTATTTACCTAAAAATATTATTTGGTATTGTTAAGGAAAAAAAATGTCACAAAATAATGTCACTTGTCATGGCCATATCTATTTTCAATGTGATTTTAAATTTATTATTGCAAAAAAACGATATTAAGAGCGCTATTTGACTCCAAAAACTATAAAGTCATCTGCCTGTATGTCATACAAATAGAAATTGTTTGTTTCGATGTTTAGAAAAAAATATCTGATTTGACTAGCTGGAAAATAGCGGTGAAAAGTCGTATACTTAATATTTTCATACGATCCATTTAGCAAATTGTGCTCATAAAGTCGTATTATTCATATAAAATATCCTACATACACCGGACACAACGTGCAAAACGGAAATAATTAGAATATCTCTGTGTGAAATTATATCTTTGTATGTTGCCTTAGGTGAGGATATTGCTATAGGGTGTCCATGTAAAAAAGGATAAACAGAAAATTCTCTTTATTGCGTAAAAGTTTACCTTATAAGTTTACCTACAGAAATATTGTCTACTAGCCGAAGACCGCGACTTCGTTCGCGTGGACTTTATGACTCCGGAAAATTCTCATCAGGCTGAACAACTTTTGGTACGGCGTCATTTTTATATCTCTTATTACGGTTCTGGTAGACCGGTTTCCAAAATTAATTATACCCTGTATGTTGCCTAGGCTAAATAGCATAATAACAACAAAAAAAAACATCTGTCCAGTATTTCCGCAGGCAGTATTTCATAAGCGTGTACAAACAGACAAATAGACAGACCTTTTTTTAATTCTTTCTCTATTACTATATCTCCATAGACCCAAATATATATTGTTTAAATATTGTTGAAATTTAATTTCAGAAAAATTCCTAAGAGACAAAATTATTTGGCAACCCTTAAGTTATAACCCTAGTGACGAATGTAGACCCTTCTTATTAATTAAACAGAATAGCGTGCGTGACTATATAGTTGCAAAACTCGCATAGTTTTAACCTGGTTTAAACTGAACTACCGCGATTAAGCGCAAAATTGGAGCTAGTCTCAAATGCTGATGTCAGTTTGTGGGAAGTTTTCTTTTTAATTTTAAATTGGACGCGGCAGCATGAAATTTGAGATGAAACATCATTAAACTTTGTAGCAGCGTCAGAGCATAATGGTTACTAACTTTTAATGCTTATCGTTTTGTACTTAATTGTGAAGCAGGAATAACAAACCACCTTATATTTTATAAATATTTTAGTTTATTTCTAATAAAAAAATTGAATTCCACAACTTTAAATTAACACCTCAGCGTTCTTTCATTTGACTTTATTTCACGTCCTGCTTGACGTCAACCCTCCTGCGAAATGCTGTTGTAGCACTAGATTTTATTGTTATTTTTACAAGAAATGTTAAAGTACTCCTATTCTAACAGGGATCCACACGGGGGAAAACTTTAAATTTAAGGTTATCCGCCAAGTGGTTAATCAACCTTCTCCTAAAGTGAAAATCCTTTAATGTGGTAATTTCTGTGATTTGGATTAACTAATAAAAGAGCTTTTCTCATTATTGATAACAGTTGATTGTATTTTCTTACCATTAAATAAGTTAATGGCTTTTAGAATATGCCTAAAATAATTATATTACTCATATAATAATTACATAATATGATTGTTTTCAATATTTTATAGGCACTCATCATCTTCATCATTTCGGCCGCATAACGTCTACTGCTGGACATAGGCCTCTCCCAATGATTTCCAAAATTACCGATCTAGACTCGGCATCCAGCGCCTTCCAGCGACTTTGGTGAGGTCGTCAGACCACCTTGTGGGTGGGTGTCCTACGATTCGCTTGTCAGTTAAAGGCACTATAATCGATAGCATTTTGGTGAACGAGTATAACATTATCAACGCCAAATATATTTTTTTCCCTCGAAATAAGAAATATTTAGATATCTTTCCCTGAGTTTTCAGTACCTACACCTAAAATCAGTGCAGCCAACCTTACGTTCCCGCAGTGTGTGGATTTAATTAGTACCTCGTTACATGCGCCGGTGAGCGCACCTTTGCGGATTACGCCGGATTCATATTTCATAAACTGTAGCCGCGTCTTTTAGTTACCACTTTAATAAGGTTAACATACAAATACCTACAGTTTAAATGTACGGTCCACACTCCACACATTATGCTTGAAAGGATAACTCAGTCAGTCTATTCATGCAAGTTTTGTCTATGAAACTATGATTTTGCTGACATTCATATTTCACGAGCGGTAGCCGCGTCTTTTAGTTACCACTTGAATAAGGTTAACATAAAAATAATGTACGGTCCACACTCTAAACATTATGCTTGAAAAGGTAACTCAGTCCATCCTTGCGAGTTTTGTCTATGAAACTATGATTTTGCTGACATTCATATTTCACGAGCGGTAGCCGCGTCTTTTAGTTACCACTTGAATAAGGTTAACATAAAAATAATGTACGGTCCACACTCTAAACATTATGCTTGAAAAGGTAACTCAGTCCATCCTTGCGAGTTTTGTCTATGAAACTATGATTTTGCTGTAATTCATATTTCAAGAGAGGTAGCTGCATCTTTCAGTTATCACTTCAATATAGTTAACGTACATATACCGAGTGTAAATGTACTCAGTCCATCCATGCGAGTTTTGTCTAAGAAACTATGATTTTGCTGAAATTCATATTTCAAGAGCGCTATCAGCATCTTTCAGTTATTACTTTAATAAAGTTAACGTACATATACCGAGTATAAATGTACGCTGCACACATACTTGAAAAGGTAACTCAGTCTGTCCATACGAACTTTCTATATGAGACTTTGCTGAAGTTCATATTTCATGAGCTTATTTTCTCATATAAAAGTAAGTGGAAATCCATAGTCTCTGCATACCCCATGTAAAGTAAGCTGATCGAGATACTTGTTTCAGATTGTCTTATATTTTTCAAGATCCTAAAATTGACTTATTAAATAAATAAATAAATATATGAGGACAAATCACACAGATTTAGCTAGCCTAAAAGTAAGTTCGAGACTCGTGGTATGGGATACTAACTTAACGATACTATATTTTATAGCAAACTAGCTAGGCTTCGCTCCCGTAGGAATTTCGGTATAAAAACTATCCTATGTCCTTCCCTGGATATCAAACTATATTCATATCAAATTTCATCTAAATAGGTTCAATGGTTAAAGCGTGAAGTGGTAACAAACAAACAAACAAACAAAAACTCACTTTCGCATTTATAATATTGGTAGGATACATAGTTATATAGATAAACATCCAAGAACCAGGACAATTTGAAAGAGGCCATTTCCATCTTGTCCTGACTGGGGATCGAACCCGGGACCTCCGGTGTACAGCCTAGCATGATGACCACTAGGCCACAGAGGTCGTCACATAAGTCTTAATCATAACTAAAACACCCTTAAATTATCTTTTACACCAAAAAATTCGCTTATCGCTTAGGGAATTATGACACCACACACAAACACACTCTTTTGAAAATATATAGATACATACGTGATCAATAAAGAAGGCGATATGCGCAACTTCACAAGAGACGTTATTTTTAAGTATGCTTCCTCTGAGGTAAAACGAAAGTACACACATTTATATATTTTATACATAATATGGGAGTATGTGATGGAGTCATACGAAACGAACGCTCGGATTGCTTAATAAATTGTTAGATCGATTCGTTGGATCCAATCTTTTCACTGAGATTTTAATCTAAATCCCTCGAGGCCTTTCCGGAAATGTTATACTGTACCTGCACATCATTATTTAAGCAATATGTCTTCTGATCCTTATTTAAGTATACAACTTCCAAAAAGTCTCGTATTTTTTGTGGTTTAATTAAATAAAAGTTAGTAAGAAATTAGATTATTTATAATAGATATAGGGATACTTCCATGCTGGTCTGGGAGAAAAGAAAAAACTTAGAATGTACCAGCTGCTTCTCTTCCCGCGCAGATCGTAAAAGCCGATCGAGGGAATGGGCGAGATTTGAATTTCTCAATTGCAAAAGTTGAAGCTAGTTGTTAGTAAACAATTCGCATATAGCATAGTTAGAATACTTCTGTATACAAAAATTAAATAAAAAACATAATATTAATTATTTAGGTACTGAAAAATCAATACATGTCAAATACTTAAACTTGTTTTTTTTTTAAATTAAATTACGGCTCTGGTTTCTCGTCTTTAGAGATCACCTTTATTTTTTAACTTCTTTATTCCTAAATTCCTAACTACTACGGCTAGACACATTTTCTACCGCAAAAACCTAAGTTATATCCTGTGCCCAAACTCCATATATGGGCCCTCTAAAGTTAGCCTCTCAATCATCTTTTGAAAGCCGTGAGCCGCGACTTCGACAGCCGTTTGAGCGATGACACTCGGAAGGACATTGAACCTTTATTATAACATAATACCTTTATTATACTTTACAAATCATTTTTAGTATACCAAACAACACAGGTTAGGTTATATTATATATTGTTGCTATGTAATCTAGAGGTATAATTAATGTGTGCAATAATTTGTGCTGTTCTTTCTCCGTTTAATACTTTTTAAACGAAAGGTCTTTTATGACATGCACATTTGGATATTATAGACGCAAGGGAAGGGGTGTTTTTTTATTCTAATAACTTTATTGTACCAATATTGTTTTAATGTATTTGTTTTTTTTTCATCAACATACTTGCATCAAATGCGTAAAGCAATTAGTTAATTGTTGTTTTCTTCTATCCAAATACCGACGCATTTACAAAGCAATAACTTTCAAAGGTTTTTAGGCGTGATGGATTGGACTCTGTTTCCAATCGACAACAGAAACACTCAATGGTCGACTGTAGTACATTGAAAAATTCCCAAATATTGCAAGTTGAGAAAATTGACACAACCGGATTACACCTAAATTTCGCAGCGTCGACATATTGGAAACGCAGCTAATCCCTGAATATCAGTTCGCAAAAATTATATACCTTCACTTTATATTACAAGCTTTTATTTAGTTTCACTTTTCCCGTTGTCTGTCTGCCTTTCGTTCTGATAAAATCTTGCTAGTTAAATGAGACCCCATCCCAGTTTCCGATTGAGCTGAAATTTTGTACGCATACGTATATCGCGTGACAATGAAATGTTACGATAGCATGGAGCTGGTCGGATGATGGAGCTGGAAGATTATCAGGTTTCTGTGATAAAACAACGTAACCCACCCTATTTAACAATTCTGTCTTGAGAAGCACTTTAACCTTTTTAGGTAATATTTTTTAGATAAAAGCTTATTTTAAAAATATTTTTAAATAAATAATTGTTGGTACATGTTTTTGTTTTTGGTGGCAATTGTGAGTTATTGTGATCAACGCATTATTGTAGCAAATTATCAAACGTTATCATCATATTAGTGTTATTTTGGTTACTTAATAGAAAATCAAAACTTCATTGGGCAAATTTCAAAAGAACAACGAACAAATCAACAAATTTAAAAATAGCAATGGTCTTTTGATTAAAAGTTCAACTGACCACAGTCTGGAATATCAACGTTTAAATTATCAAATAAACTATTGGCCAAATCGTTCAAATGTCAAAAGTATTTTTAGATAAATTTAAAAGCGAAGTTAGGTTCAAGTTTTCTTTTAACCCGGAGCAACTGTGAGAGCAGATGAGAAGATAAAAAGAATTGATACAACAGATTTGAAATAGAAATAAAGGCTAATATAAAACCCTTCAACCAAATTAATCTATAAACCTCTAAGAATTATATGATCATCGACAAAGTACAGCGATACGGCCACGGTCTCAAGGTCCTCTTTTGCAAAGATTCCTCCATTCAATACATTTCCACTTGATTGTGCCTCAGTCCGCAAAACCGAACGTCCCTTTTTGTGATCCTCTTTCATCTTTGTGGGTTATTTTTGATGGAAGGCATGAGTTTTTGTGATATACGTATTAGAGTATTGAGGCATTAAAATAAGTAATAGATTTATGTAAGCCTGGTGGACTTTTATCATAAAATATTTATAGTATGAGCTTTGAAGTATCTCGGTAGTTTTCTACAAAGATCGAGACATTTTCCGTCTCTGTATGGGCTTTAAACGTCTTAGTATAAACCGAAGTCGAACTTTGTTTTATAATGAGACTGTTACAGCGACAAAGTGAAAGGGGAAACCCTTTAGCTTCATGGTTACAGCCCACGGTAACAGGGATTGTCTAACCATTATTTTATTTATCCAAATAAAGTTGTCAATGTGTTACCTAAGGGAAGGTGACATATTGTGGCAAGTCTTCTTGCCTTAGACGAAAATGGTTTAAATCAAGGACGAAAGTTAGACCTAGGCTAACTTTAGGCTCTGCATAGAGCCGCAAGACCCAAAATGCTCTGTCTGCCCCATTAGGGATAAGGACGTGATAGTATATAATGTAATCAAAGTTAGACCGCGTTTTAAAATAAGACGGTTTAAGGTCGAAAGATGAATTAAAATGTAAAAATGTTGATATAATGTTGTTTTTTTTATTGTATTAGACAATAACCACTATTTGTTTTAAATTTACTCATTACTTTTCTCTTTTAGAAAAGTAATAACACAGCTTAATTATACATAAGTATTCTTATTTGCTCTCATTTAACATATACATTTTCAGAACGAAACCTTATCATACCAGACTCTAGTACTGCTTTACGAGTAAATGAATTTTCCAAGCGAATAAAAATAAACGAACCTTTTCGTCCAAGTTTCAGACAGAAGTTGTAAAACCTTGTACGGCACTTCCGAAGTAAGTACGGCACACAAAGAGCCAAACCTGATTCCATTACGGAATTCTAATACATTTTCCTGGAATTTTATGCTCTACACGTGACATGTTGCTACTTCCGTTGCATGTTTATTGTGGTTTATTTTTCATATGGCCATTACACCGGTGTCAGTTTTTTTAATATGCCTTAAAGCACTGACATAGCTTGACGTCTGCCATACAACGATGACAGCCGGTACCAACGCCACTGTACCACTATCCAAGTATATAGATTTATTTAAACAAAATCTAACTATTTTTTGTTTTGTTGCAGAGCGATACGAGGAACTAAGAACACTCAACACATAATTCTCATAGCTGTGGTGAAGAAAAGGTAAGTACATAATAAACCATATAAAACAAGTAATATAAAGTAATATATGCAAATCACTACTATTAGATGCGACATTGGATTTTCCACGATGCACAAGAAATAGGAAAATCCAATTGGTAAATAGATATACAACAAAATACAAATAAACGGCTTATGTACATAAATTTAATTATTGAAAAATATAGATCTTGATTAAAATGTATTTATTTAAATAAAAATAAACCATTTACACTTAATTTACCTTTACTGACTTTAGTCATATTGATAACGGATCTTTACTAAGATGAGCAGTAGACCTATTAGCCCCTTCGTCTTTTACGGTTCGTGTGTGAAAGGAAAGGTATGGCGACTTAATAATAAATAATAAATAAATAAATAAATAGGGACAAATTAACTGATTGAGCTAGCCCTAAAGTAAGTTCGATACTTGTGTTATAGGATACTAACTCAACGATTCTATATTTTATAACAAATACAATATAGATAAACATCCAAGACCCAGGAAAAATTGAAAAAGGCCATTTTCCAACTTGCCCTGGCTGGGGATCGAACCCAGGACCTCTGGGTTGGCGGTCTAGCGTGTTGACCATTACGCCACGGAGGTCGTCAGATTATTTTTGATGTATATCTACTCTGCCGTCTCCGCGTGGCTACCCCTTTTATTTCTCTTTTAATTGAGAGGGGCCTTAAGTCCAGCTGTTGACTGATTATTATTATTTATTTAGCTAGATGCCATTGTTGGGCAAAGGCCTGTGGACTAATCTAGACTTTTAAACTAAGAAGAAAAGGAAGATTAATAAGTGCTTTGACTTCTTTATTGGACTAATGTTCAAGTACTTAAAAGGCCCAAAGCTCAAAGTTACGTAAGCGCTGCGTATAAACACCGGGACAAGTGGAATCGAGAGACAATAGGAATTAATACAAATATTTGATGAATGGAGTTCGCGAAGCTAAAGTTGATTGAAACTGAAGTTGGAATTCGTACAATTGAAAGTTCGGACTGACGTGAATTACCTTCGCTTTTGATTGTTTTTTCGGGCAAACAATTTCGCAATGTTTGTTGTTGTTACTACCCAAATGCTTCAGGGTACATTTTTAAAAGTAAAACGGAGTGTAATATTTTCTGGCTCATGTATGTGTTGCACAGTCGGCTAACGAGATATCTGGACCGGCCCTCTACCTATGTGTTGAATTTTTTCTTACACTCAAAATAATATTGTCATGAAAATGTATATCGAGAAAGACTTTATTAAAGCCTTTCTAAATATACATTTTCATGATAATATTATTTTTAGTTTAAGAGAAAATTCAAGATATACGTAGAGGGTCGCCCTAGGTATCTCATTAGCCAACTATACCTTAGTAAGTTTTTTTTTAAATTTTTTGAATAAAAATGTCCTTGAGTACCTTTTACAAAGAAACAATGAACTAAAAAATGTGTGAGTTTAGGTTAATATGGCTTTATATGAAACTTTATAGTTGGACGAAGTGTTCTAAAGTTATAAATTATATAAATACGCAAATTATGTCTTTAACATATGATACCAATATGTTAAAGACATAATTTGTATGGTACGGATGTATAAGAAAATATTATCAGGAATATTTTCAAAACTAAAAATTGACTTCACTCCCTACAATTCTTGTAGGGAGTGAAGTCTAATCCTAATCTACAAGCAATTAACTATATATTATTTATTTTTTTCAATTTTAGGCTCAGTAGATTTCGGAGATCTGAAGAGCGAATGGTCAATTTTCATCTTCTTTCATAATTTTCATCTCCTTTTATATTAAAATCAAAACTATTTATTTTACAATAATAACAAATATATAGTACTGTAAGGTATGCAGAACATTTTTTAATTTCCTGATTTGTCCTCCGAAAGTGACACTTATTTAAAAAAAAATTATTTACTTTGCACATCTGTGTTTCGGTCACCAGATTACACCAACCTTTTAAATTAAACTTGATTTGGTCCAGTAGATTGAAGCTAATTGGCTGTGTCAGACGGACGGACAGACAGACGCACGACTGATCATAGGAGTTCCGTTATTTCATTTTATTGTACGGGTCCCTAAATATATCGTGACGAATTTACAACCTCCTCCTTTTTAGGACTCAGTTAATTAAATACCGCCAGGCGTCTAAAACAGACATTATTTACTCAGTAGGTAGTATCAATAAATTGTAATTATATAAATTAATCAGTACCAGAGCTAGATAAACCCGTAAAAGCTGAAATAGTCCAGACCAGACCCAAAGCAAACGCTGTCTGCGTCGCAACTCATTACTTTGTTATATAGGTCGATCTAAAAATAAGTCAAAGATTTCAATCATTTATTTTATTCTAGACAATAAATAGGTATGTCAGCCAATTTTTTTTCTATTATTTAGACTTTCAGACTAGAAAATTAATTTATTGTCACCGTCGTCGATTAATTGATCGCCGTAGGTACTGACTATGGTCGGAATTTCCAGAAAGTATAAATGTTTTTTTAGCAATAACATTGTTTAGCCGTCTTTATCGGACACTGTGTTATTTTCGGATAGACATATTACTTTTCACTGTTCACTGTTCACTGTCTGACAGACAGCTGACTTCTATACTTTTGTTTATTAACAAGGTTTTCTAAGTTGTTATTTTCACATATTTAACATTAGTAGTTCGCCCCGAACTGTGAACTCACGAACCCCATATCTTCATCACCATCATTTTAGCTGCATTACGTCCACTGCTAGACATAGGTCTCTCCCAAGGATTCCCAAGGATTTCTAAAATGACCGATTAAGAGCGGCCTGCATCCACCGCTTTCCAGAGACTCTCCTCAGGTCATACGACCACCTTGTACATGGGTGGATTTGTCTCATGTTCGAACTTAAAAAAAATATTACCTACATCTACACGCCTACTAAATGTCATAAAGATCTAACTAAAATTGCTTGAATTTTCTTCAAACAAACATACATACATACATAATCACATATACATACAAACGCCGAATTGTTCAATACTTGATTGAAAGACTCGATGAACTTGACTTGTTTAAAAATAAGTCGTTATTTAAAACTGATGTAGCCCAGGAAGTCAGGAACTGTACCGAACCGATTAATTGAATGACGTCGGCCGTCGCAGCGACGCGTGAACCGAGTGGGTTAGCGTCCATCAGGATAAGTAACTGAGTTGTATGCCACTCCATTGCTTTTAGCGCACTATCGTTTTAGGGTTATGAGCCTTAAAATAAAAATTTAAACTCTTCACGTCTGTTCGTCTTATTTCAAAGGCTTTCTCTAAATAACCTCTACCACTAATTAATATGAGTATTACATACCTTGAATGAGTAACTGCCTTGTCGAGGCGGCCAGGCGCCCGCAGCCCGCTCAACGGGGAAGAGGTGCAGGGACGGAGAACGGGGTCGCATATTGCGCTTGACCTTAGAAGATTCCGTTCTGTATATAATATTTAGTACCTGGGCGACCGAGCTTTGCTCGGTTACATCTCAAACATTAACAATTTTTTTTTAAACTTGTATAAAAACAATGCAAAATAAAAAAAATTATATAAACTTAAACATAAAATTAAAATAAAAGTAAGTCACCGAGTGTGATTCGAACCCGTAACACTTTTTCTAGCGGTCGGTATCCTTAACCACTGAGCTAAAATCAAGGCGGTCGGCGCGCGAAATTAGCGATCATATTCTGCGTGGAAAGAAAAACGCATGAAAACTCGAAAACACGCGTTTTCCCAAACATAAAACTAATCTAGGTCGATTATTTACCCCCGAAAAATTTTTCAGCGAAATCGTTAGAGCCGTTTTTGAGATCACAGAAATTTATAAATATATACACATACAAGAGTTGCTCGTTTAAAGGTCTAAGATATTCATTCTGTGCCTCTACTAAAGTGGAAGGGAAATGGTAATAATAAATAAATAAATAATAAATAAATATATGGGGACAAATTACACTGATTGAGCTAGCCCCAAAGTAAGTTCGAGACTTGTGTTATGGGATACTAACTCAACGATACTATATTTTAAAACAAATACATATATAGATAAACATCCAAGACCCAGGACAATTTGAAAAAGGCCATTTTCCAACTTGCCCTGGCTGGGGATCGAACCCAGGACCTCCGGATTGGCGGTCTAGCGTGTTGACCATTACGCCACGGAGGTCGTCAAAAATTGGTAATAGTATATATTCTTAGTCATTTTGAACATATTCATATTAACCCAAACATGCTGACATCTTTTTTTTATAAGTAAGCTTACTTACTTATAAAAAAAAGACTAACTAAGATAGTACATAAATTATCCATACTATGATAGTATTGTTGGTTATTAATAGTATTGCTCTAAAGTAGTAAGAAGTATTGCTCTGGGTATTATAATTATTTGTATATTTGCTATGAAATATAGTATAGTTGAGTTAGTGTCCCAATCACAATCAATAGCTCAATCTGTGTAAATTGACAGTATACATTTATTTACTAAAACAGTTATCGATAGGCCTACCATGTTTTAAATTTTTCGATTGAAACTATCGGTTTTACGGCAACACTACTTAACACTAGGATAGTGCATAGAAGCGTGAAAATGAGTGACATTATCCGCCACCAGTTGAATCGAATGAGCAATCTAACTAATCCAATCTCTCGTCACTCCGCTGACGCGTGAACTAGATGACAATAGGATTAGGTCATTAGTGAACTATGTTCGTAAATTGAATCATCGTCACATCACTAGTTGGATTTGAAGTGAAGATGTGATTTGCTTGCGATATTAGTCGTAATTATGTTTTTAATTAAAGTAAGATAGATTTGTTTGGGCAGCAAGATGTACAATATTTAATAGTATCTAGTAAAATAGCTGACTTCTTTAAATCCGTCAAATGTTTTGGGGAAGATCTATAATATCCATACTACCTATTAAATAGCTTTTTCCTTAAGACCTAAAATGAAGTTATAAAAAACTCACTCTACCGCGCATTTATGAGCTTATCGGATTTAAAGGGAGGGGAAAATTTGACATGGTGTTTCGCAAATATATATTGCTTTGTGTAACTATAGTACTATGGGCGGTACTGCTCCCAGAATTTCGTATATGTATATATTGAGTATGTGTGTGTCGCCGAGTTGACCACTTTAAGTTTTCCCGTAGATGTCGTAGAGGGCGACTTAGAAAATACAAGCTAAACAATTCTAGTAAATATCAATGGGACCTCTTCAACCCGTATGGCCAGCGTGGAGAGTGTAGGCCAAGTCCTCTGGCTGCTCTGGCCAAGAATGGCTCTGGTAGTACAGAGAGGGTCGTGCTGCTGCAGTGGAGACTATAAGGACCTAGTAATGATGATTTAATGAATATATAAAACATCAAAAGGAATAAAGTACAGGTTTCATTAGGGTTGACGACAGGATCAAAAAAATGTGATTGTAATTAGTCCATCTTTTAGCTTACCCAAAAATAATGGACCTTTATTTTAGTTTACCAAAAAAGCGAAAATTCGCAATGATACGGAGCATGAGCTTGCGACGTCACCGCTAAGTAAAAATCGTACCTAGCCGTGACATTAACACGCCCCTTTGAAATGTTATGTTTCTCAAAGATAAGAATAAATGCGTGAACAAAATTTTTTAATAATGTAACCGATGGGCCAAAAATGTTTTTCCATTTGTCATGCCTATAATAACATTATTTTAGTAGTAGTTAATATAGTTAAGTATTATTTATCTACAACATAAAAAAGTTACATTTACTTAATCAAGATATTTGGACAAAGAAAAAGTCTTACAATCTATCCCGAGGGATAGCATACACGTAAAAAAATAAAAAGTAATAAAAGTCGTCATTCTCATTCCGACCCCTACGGGCATAAAAAAATTGCAGGACAAATGATGGAACATTTATATGACTAATAAGTTACATTCTTGTGCGTTAGAAACAATAACTGTACAAAGTTAGTTAATATTTGCAGCACAAAGTTCGTCTTGCTCTGAAGTTTATTTATTGTAGATTCGCTTTGTTCGTCTTTTGTTTTTCAACTTACTTCTATAAAGGTTATCAATTCATGTTTTTCAGAGTTCAGTACGCGTACCCAAAGGGTAAAAACGGGACTGTAGTAAGACTCCGCTGTCCGTCTGTCTGTCCGTCTGACACCAGGCTGTATCTCATGATAGCTATAGACAGCTAAAATGTATTTCTGTTGCCGTTGATGGATTCGAATGAAACTTTTTTTTTGTATAGCTGTTAAGCCTGGGCAACATATAGGGTATAATTGATTTAGGAAAGTGGAACACCTGGTCCAGCTAATCTATAAGAAATATAAAAATGACGCCTTAGAAAATGTTGTTTAGCCTGATGAGCATTTTTCGGAGACATAAAGTCCACGCGAACGAAGTCGCGGGCTTCGATTAGTTCCAAATAAATGCTTGGCATATCATCCCCGTGTAACTTGGCCTCCTCACTAATCGATTATCGATGCATATAAAAATAAATCCCTATTTCCCTTGGTCCCGCCATCTCGCGTTCACTATGAGATCCGGAGGTTGTAGGTTCGAATCCCACCGGAAATACTTTTGAATGAAGTTGCAAACAAATGTACGCACCGAAACAAGTGTCGCAATATTTCCATAGTCTTGCAATAATAATAACATCACGCCACAGACAAACGGAGATAGACCCATAGACGAGGACAATAGAGACAGGGACACGCAACGCGGCATTGTGTAGTCCATAGAGGGTTGTATCTTGATAAATATCCTTAGACGATAACTCCACGGGCGTGAGAATTGCAACACGCGGACAATATTATAAATAAATTAATAAAAATATACGGACAAATCACACTGATTAAGCTAGCCCCAAACTAAGATTTAAACTTGTATTAGGTATGGGAAACTATGTTACTCAACGATGCTATATTTTATAACAAATAAAAAGACTTCTATGTGTTTTATTGGGGAACTATTTACCTTTGTATTATTATTATTATAGGCATAAATATTACTCCATTCGAATGAAACCTATGCCTTTACCCTCTATATTAAGGACGGTAATAGCGCCACGTTTGTTTCGCAGATATAGCTGAACGTCTAAGTCTCAGAAGCTGAAAGCTGTTTGGAGAGCTGGTCATTGTTTGTCGGTGCAGCTCGCGATGCAGCTTTAAACAGCTTAACAGCTCCTCTGTTGCCGCACGCTTTTATTTAAACTGCATTATACGAGGCGAGAAATTGAAAATTATAAGAAATAGAAAGAAGGATAGAAATAGACAGATTTCCCATAGCTAGACTACCTATACCTACCGTTTTACTACGGTACCGGTTTAGTGACCACACACTAACCATGCTTCGAAATGGCATTCGGCATACTAGCCGCCTTGCGTATTGACATGACTCATCTTGATTTTAGCCTAATCTCTCAATCGACTTTTACTATCCACGTGAGAATAAATAAGCAGCTGTTAAGTTTAATTCTACTGTTTTTTTCTAAGGCAACTTGGAAGGGAACCTGTATGTTCTTATAAAAAAAACTGTTTCATATTTTTGTATAACGTTTTTTATTCTTTTTCCTGGCGTCCTGAACATTTTCTTTAAAAATCACATTCAAATAAAGTGGGAATCATATTTTTTTTCTTGACTAACTCATCGTCATTGAAAAGGTCTTTCAAAAATATTGTGAAACCATTTTTCGATGCAACGCAAGATGTTGTGTGTGAAAATTTTTGAGTTTAGAGTCAAGTGTACTAACTAGTACTAAGTGTTCAAACTATCTGCTAAACTTTTATATATAGATATGACTAAACTTTTATATATAGATAGACAAATTCACAGCAAGAGAATATATAACGAAGTTTAAAGAAAAACTGTCAGAGCCAAGTAGGGCTTACAAATTAAAAAGTTATAGGTAACCTAAACTAAACAAGTTCGATAGAATATTATTTTTTTGAGGCGTTAACTCAAAGTCGGCATTCGCAACTACGGAACCCATATTGCGCGTGACCCAACAAGCAAGTGGCCAGTTATTCTAAACTAAAAACAACAATTAGCATTCGTGGATACAACGTAATGAAAATGCTCACTTACATGCAGCACAGTAACAACAAACGACCGAGCCTTTTATTCCAAGCTTTTAGAATAAAACTTAGTACTTAAATGGATTCAACGTTCAAATGCAGAACAAAACAAATAAAGTCTAACGCAAAGTGAACATTTCGTTCCAAATAGCTTTATATTTTAAAGTTTTGGATACTCGTAGTTTATTGCTTTTGTGCTTTTCTTCTGCGTTTTATTGAATTGGAAACCTGTACATTGTGCCTTAGAAAATAATGTGGTTTCTCTGTTTATTAATTTGGTCGCTGCTTTTAAACTCCTAAATGGATTTTGATGTGGTTTTCACTATAAGGTAGAACATTTTTTTGTTTATTAATATACGAAACGAGCTTATGCTTGTCCGGCGTGTGAAGCATAGAGAAAAAATAACCTCGTAAGCAGAACTCGAAACGACTTTAATACTCGTATTTATTTTAATGCCTTATAAAATAAAGTTAAAATAAAGTTTTGGTATAAAAAAACAAGTGTCCAAAAAAGTATCACGTAAATACTGAATGTGACCAAATAATGTGGCGGTATTGCTTTATGATCAGAATTTAACGCAGCTTAAGACATAAAATGAATCTCCCGCCCTATAAGCCGACATCAAAAAGTTATTATTTATCGCATAAAAACCCCTGACGCAAAACAAGTAACAGGCCATGCCAAGAAGCTGTTGATGAAATGGAGTTTCATTATCAGCAAATGTAAGTAAAGGTAAAAACCATTATCATTTAAAATAGAAAGATCTAATCTACTTGTAGAACTAATTAATAAGGTAAGACATATCCAAGCAGATAAAAGGTAGTGACAAGAGAGCTGGCTGCTTCTTTGCTCACCCAAGTAAGCGCAGAAACGATAGGAAACGTAGCCATCGTTGTGTACCATTCCGCCAGCGAACAAAATGTTTTAGATCAAAATCAATAAAATTTACGAGTAGGCAAGAAAAAGGTATTCTAGAAAAGTAGTAATAAATAATAAGAAAATTATAGTTTAACAAACTATTTACATATAACTACTTTAACATATGAAAAAAGTCAAAGTGTATTCTTAACGCATTTATTTTCTTTTGCCTGAATATCAGGTGACATATTTAAAATTGTTCTTTTTTTTAGCGCGTCATCTATTTGTTTTCAACCTTCTGCCTGCTCATATTTCCAATGGGGCAGTAAAAAAGTCGCTTTTTGACGATAAATGTAAGACAGTGGCAGATTTGCGCCTGATTGTGTGTGCCATCTTGTTGAAACACTCCTTATCTGCTCAAACGGTCGGTTAAGTACACTGTAAACAGAATGGTTTCTTATAAGCGATGGGATATGTAAAGATATAAAACATGTTGGAAGAACATTAGCTTTTTATAGATCGTAGAGTCAAGTGGATCATTTTAACTCGCATATAGTTGTTTTCTTACGTATATGACAAAAAAATCCCAAAATGGATAGAATTTAGCTATTTTTGCCTTTAGTGTGGAATGACAAGGTAAGGCAAAGGCCTTACTACTGATGGGCAAAGGATGGGCAAGATGCAGTGTCCATTAGTAGGTGTCAGAGTTCAGAAGATGACGTAAGCGTTAAGTAGACAAAATCTCAGACCATGTATTTAAAACAAATGCTTGAAACATGTAATAAAATGATAATTGAATTTTTTTATTTTATTAGGTATTCATTTAGAAACGAAATTTAACCCCTTATTCAATAGCCAAATACCTATAACTATAAACCTACAAGGCAATTTGCCAAACGTTTGCCGGCGGTGACAACGCTGGTGTAAGTTACGCTAGAGGCCGATATTTTGCGGCAAGGACTTCCCTAGGGAGGGTATATCATGACGCCCTAGTTGGAAACTGGAGAGCCACATAAAGGGAGCCAACTCAACGTTCACCTATAACGAGAATTTTAGCAAATGAAGTAAGTAAGGTAAAATATTTGTGTGATTTATTTTGAACTAGCCGAAGCCCGTGATTTTGTTCGCAACAACTTTTGCTAAGGCGTCATTTTTATAGTTCTTATAGTTAAACTGGACCATTATGGTTCTGCATCAAGTGTTCCATTTTTCAAAATCAATTATAACTTATATGTTGCCCAGGTTTAACAGCTATATACCAAAAAAGGTTTCATTTTAATCCGTTCAGTATTTCCGAAAATTAGCGTCTACAAACAGACAGAAAAACAGGTAGACATTTTTTTTTTAAATTCTTACTCTTTATTATGTCTCCATCGCCGCAAATATTTCAAAATATTCAATGTACAGACACGTTTTTTTTTACTGTTTTTTTATAATGTATATGGATGAATCCTTGAAGTACATCTGGAAAGCCACATAAATGGAGTAAAACTGAACGTCCGCTTATAACAAGTATTTTAGCAAATGTATCGAACCTCAAAAGAAAAATACTTATTTGTATTAAAAAATATGTCTAATGAATCCTTTTGTAGAAAGAAAAGTCATGTTTCTTATTATTCCAAATAAGCCTCTATAAGAATACTTATTATTGCCAAGACATAGGTATGTTAAATTTATCTTGTTCGAATCTTAGTAGCCATGTTGTTAGTGTAACTTTATTACATAAATTTTAGAAAAAGACTTCACTATGCTATGTAAAACTGAACTAAGTTTTTGTGCAGTTCTTACTTTCGTACGTTCATATTCTGCCAAATAATGAGGATATCTCTATTATTTTAATTAAGTCTGACACAGTATCTATATAAATGTAATAATACATGTATATTTTAATTAAAAGCATTACCTACGTACTTCATATTCCTGGTAGTCTTGTTTTACAAAACTTGACTAAATATTTATAATAATTTGTAAAGATATAAACGCATGTTTTTTATATAAGCGTTAGGACTTAAAACATCTAAAAATATCTAAGTATAGCACATAATTAGCCCTTTTGTGTTAACTATACAATCTCTATGAGTTTCTTTTGGCTTTTATTTTCAGCATTGGTCGTTTCAAAAGTAGGTTGTTGCTTTTTTTTATTTTAAATATCTTTGTAAACAAAACGGGGAGGATTTTGCTAAACTAAAATAAATAAAAATAATAATTATGGGACCTAAATGGCTAAAAAAATATATATCTTGGTAATATCAATATGTAGTAATCCTTATACACAATGCACAATGGCGTGAAAAAGTGATTGCAAAGACCTATTTTTTAAAGATATTTTAATTCTAACAGTCAAAGTAATTTTTTATGTCTGACAAATTTAACGTTTTTTATTTTTATTTTCAAATAAGTACAAGTCGTAAATTATAAATTATATTATACTTAAAATAATCCTCTTTGTCCCGCCCGCTCTGTGGCAAGCTGCGGTGCTAAGCCTCTCACCCTTATCACAAATCTGGCTGCCAAACGTGAATTATATCGTAACACAATAATAATAGCCTTTATTTAAAAACATAAATATATAACACATATATATTATGAGAGCTTTTGTCCGCGACATATCGAGATTCTCTTAGAAACCTGCCAATTCCAGAATAAACAGTATCATATATTATTTACAGATACACGTGTTTAACTTTAAGGGATAGACAGTCCTTGGGCCGTGAGACTCAAAAGCCAAATTTTGTGTGATAGTGGGAGTCAAGGTGAAATAGGAAACCAGAATAATAATGTTACTAGCCGCATCGCCCATTGATGTGATTCGATTTTCACCCATTCCCTCGATCGGTTTTTACGATCATCGCGAGAAGAGAACCTTTTAACATTCCAAGTTTTTTTCTTTTATTTCATAAAAGCATGGAAAAATATTATTTTTAATATTACATTCTCTTTGGCAAAATTATTTGATTTAAAACTATTTTCTGCACCCACACAATGTTGTAGAGGTTAGAACCTCCACCACCACCACACAAGGTTATTCAAAGAAAAACATTCAGGCAAACAAATGAAATTTTATCTTGTACAGCAAGACTAGCTGTGCCCGTGGGTTTTCCTCCCCGTGGGAATATCGGGATAAAATCTGTCCTATGTCCTTCCTTGGATATCAAACTATATCCATATCAAATTTCATCTAAATAGATTCAGTGGTTGAAGCGTGAAGTGGTATTAAACAAACAAATATATAATTCTAGCTGTGCCCGTTGGGCTTTGCTCTCCGTGAGAATATCAGGATAAAAACTATACTATTTCTTTCTCTCTCTCTCATCTGAGCGTTTTCCCAGTTGCATCCTCAGTTTGAATGCTGAGAAGCCCGGGGTCCGCTTTCCGACTTTTTCTTTTCCACTTCGCACGGTCTTGAGCATCCTTGGTTGTAAGACGATTAGCACGCATATCATCCTTGACGACGTCAAGCCAGCACTTCTTGGGTCTACCACGCTTGCCGGGCCCCGGCGGAGGTGGCATGGCTATACATTTGTTTCCCACGTAACTTGCCGGCTTCCGCAAGACGTGACCGTACCAGCGAAGGCGACTCTCTTGCAGTTTGTCTGCTATGTCACGGACATGAAGGCTGCCGCGGATGCGGGTGTTTCTCACACGATCTCTTCGTGATACACCGCATATCCAGCGCAACATTTGCATTTCCGTGACACGCAGCTCCTGTTTGTGCCGCTCAAGCAACTATTTCTTTCTATGGGTATCAAACTATATCCCTATCAAATTTCATCTAAATAAGTTCAGTGGTTGAAGCGTGAAGTAGTAAGAAACAAACAAATATACAAACTCACTTTCGCGTTCATAATATTAGTAGGATAATATATTATTGATAACATTAAGTTCTCTGTTGGAGCTCCGTTCAAATATATATAGGTACTTTGTAACTTAGATCAAAATCATATATCTTTGAGGCCGTAGCAGAATTGAACACCCTTTTAGACGTCGGTCGAAGGACCCAGCCCTTTATGGGCAGTAAAACGTATTCTTCATTACGCGAATGGCGCCTCAGGATATTGCATCCAGCTTTTGAAAATAAATTAGGCTATATTGTAGCAGTTTGAAAAAAGTCCGCCCGTTTTGATACCGGACAAGTGCTATTTGGTCATGCTGAATTCTTTTTTATTTAAAAATATGTAGGCTTAGAAACGTGGTCTAATAACGAGTTCAATTGGTATATGGGGGTGCCTTATACACGTTACGCTGAAGAACTTTTCATGTCCTTTTTAAAACATAGCTTTAGATGAGTCATTTTGGAAATCCTTGGGAGAGCCATATGTCCAGCAGTCGACGTTAGCCGGCTGAAATGATGATGATGACTAGCTTACGACAAGCATACTCTTAACAAGAGCATACACTTAAGTGTTCATTTCTTACTTTAGCATAGACAAATTTTTTTTTAGAAAATGTTCTCGGTGCTAGTATATCCATTTTTACTTATTTGGTCTGACTCGACTTGTCGTATCTATCTTTATAGGATAAACTCTTATTAAAATGTCCTCGAGGAAGTTTACATGTGTAATATATACCCGTGCAAAGCCTTCAGTCGCTGGATCAAAACGTCCACAGTGTGAAAATGTCCACAGTATCGAATTATCGACAGTATCATTATCTCCATTCTTAATAAAGTTGAATCATGACCACACATGTAGGTATGATTATTATCTTTTAACGTCTTTTAGTCCAACTCGGCTGGGCAGCGTTCAGGAAGCTGCGCAGTGTCTCCCTGTCAAAAAAACCCTCAGTATCAAAAGACTAAAGCACAGATTACTAATAAGTTACACTAAAGTCTACACCCAATGTGTGTTACTAGTGATGACTTTTGGTTCCGAAACGTGGTCCCTTACTATGGATCTCATAAGAATGCTCAAAGTCGTTACACGTGCTATGGAAGGGGCTATACTCGGTGTTTATCTACTTGATTACTGAATTCGTAGGAGAACTAAAGTCACTGACCATAGCCCAGCGGATAAGTTCGTTGAAATAGCAGAGGCTGATGGGGCAAAAATGTTCTCGGATGGCGACATTGGCGACCACGTACTGGCACGCGAAGCGTAAAACACTAACCCACAAGGTGGTCTGACGGCCTGACCAAGGCTGAAAGGAGCTGGATGCAAGCCGCTCTAGATCGGTCATTTTGGAAATTCTTGGGAGAGGCCAATGTTCAGACGTTATGCGCCTGAAATGATGATGATGATGAAACGTCTTTAAAAAATAGAAGTATAAGAATTTAAAAACAAATCCATCCTACTATACATTCCATATCATCTCAGTAACCTGACTCCAGACATAAGAACACAATAAAGCCTAGTAATAAACATTATGACAGAATCCATTACCTACTTAACAACAATGGATCTCACCAACCCTTTCTCGTGGAATACTTTTAATACCTCTTAGTTTTTATAGATACCTGAGGATGTGACAGCTTTGATGCTATTCATATTTATAAAAGAAAGTGTTTTCTCAAGACGTCCTCTTATATTATTTGTTTACCTACATTTTATATACACGATAGTGTTTAACACTTCATAAACAACGCAGGCAATTTTAGATTTTTTAGATTTCCATAGAAATCAAGGAATTATTTAAAAAGTAATAAGATATTTTTATTAAGTAATAAATAAAAGCTAGACTACATTTGTATGGAAACGTCTGATTCTACCTAGGGTAAGGGAACTCCTAAGGGCTGAGATAGATAAGTGACAGTGCATTAGCAACAGCTCAAGCGCTCAATCACCGACGGTCGCTAGCTAATGGTCGCGAATGCGCGACGTTCGCTGACGGTCGCTGATTAGTGGACCAAACTGGCATATTGTCACTAGTCTTTAAGAGCCATCAGTAACCTTTTTAGTCGCGTTCTTTAACGTCTTAGGAGAGAAAAAGGGGTAATGATAAATTGTATTTTACTCCTTCACTTATTAATAGGGATGTGGACTGGGTAAACAAGAAATTATTAAATCCATCAACTAAATTTTTCAAAAATAAAGGACCTATATTTTTTCATTTGGCCAAGTAGTAAATATTCACAACACTTTGAACACATTTTACTTCAAAATTTCGGAGTAGGGGTGATATACCTCACCTTTAGACGTCACGCAAAATTTAAATGTGCTATATCTTCGACATTATAAACTAATCAGATAAAATACACATACCATACTTTTTAATAATCTATCTTCATCATCATCATCATTAGGACTTTCTGTCTCCGCTGCGGAAGTACGACCCTCTCTGTACTACTAGAGCCAGAGCAGCCAGAGGATTTGGCCTACACTCTCCACGCTGGGTTGGAGAGGTCTCATGATGTTTATAAGCTTTTTTTAGCTTGTAATTCCTAAGTCGCCTTTTACGATATCCATGGGAAGACTTGGAATGTTCCTATTCTACTCTGCTAGAAACCTCACAGCATGATACACAGGAATAATCTATCTGATGAGCCAAAAATATTTTTTTAGTCACATCCCTATTTTACCTTAACCCTATAACCAGTGCCATAACAACATCTATTATCCTTAGCCTTACTGACAACGCTAACAATGTCTCGCAAAGCCTTCTTTATCGAAGCTTCCCTGTTAACACTTCCTTTGTTATAATTTCCCTATATTCAAGTCTGCTCGTTGTGTTTTGATTTGACAGCTTAAGGCCCAGGCAAACTAGCGTTATTTTTTAAATTGTGAGTCGCGTAAAATAAATTCAATTTACGCTGAATTCGGTATCATACGAAAGTCCTGTTAATGGCGCCACTTTATAAAATAATTTGTGAATTGTATAATTTTTCAAAACTAAAAACCGACTTCACCCCCAAACTACACAAACTATTTTGAAATTTTGTATGGTACCACTTCACAAGTACACTCTTTTAATTAAGAACTTTCCAAATCGGTTTAGGCATCTTCGAATAATTGGTGAACATACATAAAAAACAACGCAACATCCTTTTTATTTAAGTCTGTCAAATATAGAACGTAGATTGTTCAAACCATTTACGTAAATCACAATTCTGTTTTAAGATTATTATTACATATTACGTATGAATATTCTCATTTGCGTGAGTCCTTAGGAATTTAAGTCAGTGGTTTTTATTATATCAAACTAGGAACATTATTTGGGGTATCAGCTTTTATTACCGGTACTTTTTACCATAGTACTTATAGGCTTCTGTTCTTCTCTCGTTTACATTGCAGTTTATAAATTTGACAAAACAAATTGTTACTTTATATAATAGACAGACCCTAGTCGCTTTATCTTGAACTTCTTTATGCTTCTCAAACCATTATTCTGCTATATAGCTTCAAGTTCGATATCTGCTATATAGCTTCAAGGTACCTAACTATTGCCCAATTGAGCGCTGGACACACCGAAAAGACGTAAGACGCGGACGGTCCGCAGACATATATCTCCTCCACGACGGCAAGCGTCACACAGAAAAGACAGGCGTCCCGTCCTTGCCCCGTCCTTTCTGTGTGTTCTGCGACCTTACGCCTTTTCTATGTGTCCAGCGCTTTAGAAAAACGGGTCGGTCTTTGCACACAAGCCTGTGCATTAAAAACTTAAAGCCCCGTAATAATAAGCATTGACAGGGTCCATTACCTTAAGCCTGCCAAACAAACCTTTGAGATCCCCAATTAACACCCCTTTTGTGAGCTATCTCGGTACTAATTCACGCTGTATTGAAAACGGCTCTTTGTCTTCGATGCTCCGAATTTTGTGCGCCACACAATATTTATTTTAATAATTTAGGTATTTCTATTTACTGGTTTATTTTGTTTGAAGATTTATTTTATCTTTGAATAAAATAGACTCTATGCAGAACTAAGATGACAATATTTAAACTGAAAATATGTGATTATTTTTCACCACTGGATATTTATCTATACATGTATTTGCTATAAAATATAGTATTATAGCGGGGTCGTAGTGACGAAGGACTCTTCATACAAACAACGAGCCACTATTAATATTGTATATTTAGTAACAATGTTATATACATAAAACACAAGTAATATTTTCCAGCACAATGCGCGAGATGTTATTTATAATAATTATTTATGTAGTTGTGATTCGCAAGCTTCGTAGGCAGCCGCAGAGAAGATCAAGAAGTCTGTCGTAGAACGTCACTTTGTTTCTTCTTGTCACCGGGCGAAACTTCTTGTAGGTGGCCAGTGA
Organism: Acrobasis consociella; assembly: GCA_963555685.1. NCBI lineage: Eukaryota > Metazoa > Arthropoda > Insecta > Lepidoptera > Pyralidae > Acrobasis > Acrobasis consociella. The sequence goes on from OY743122.1 coordinate 11,841,151, forward strand.
TTTCATAGCGAGCGGCTAGGCGCGCAAGAAGGTAAGTGTTTATGTCTGACTGTTGTGTTTATTTGTATGTGTAGTGGGATGTGTGATATACTAAATATATATGTAGGTATAGTAATATAGTAATTATATATAAATATTTTTATGATTATGTGGACACGCCACATCACTCCCCCCCTGAGGCCGTCCTAGGACGGACGATAGTGGGCCGGAGGCTTAACAATTCTTCCGGACCTTGTCCGGTGATAGTTACTTTCAGTGTCTTTCTCATTCATTTCTTTTTCAGGTATATTATCTTCTTTGTTTTCATTATTCTGTTCAGGTATACTGTGCAAAGGATCTGGGCTATTGTTAACAAAGTAAGCTGGTTTTATTCTGTCGATGGTTACTGTTTGCTCTTTGCCTTTTATTAATAATTTGTAAACTTTGTCTTTTCTTTCTAGAATCTGATAAGGTCCTGAATATGCTGGCTGGAGAGGAGGTTTCACGCTATCGTCTCTAAGGTAAACGTGTGTTGCACTTTTCAAATCTTTAAAAATGAAGATATTTTTGTTGCAGTGACGTGATGCTTGTACTGGGCGGATATTTTCTATTATCGAGCGAAGTCGCGCGATGAAGTCGGTCACGTCAGTTGTTGTGACCGTGTTAGGGTTAAAGAATTCTCCAGGTAGCCTCAGTGTTTCTCCGTAAAGAAGTTCAGCGGGTGGTTGCTGGCTTGTAGGTCTTCTTTGATAGCGCTCCTTATGCCGAGCAGCACTAAGGGAAGTGATTCTGTCCAGCTAACAGTATTGTGGCATGTTATTGCTGCTTTTAACTGCCGGTGCATTCGCTCGACCATGCCATTACAAGCGGGGTGGTATGCAGTGGTTCTTTTGTGATTGAATCCGGTTATATCTGACAGATATTTGAACAAAGCGGATTCAAACTGCCTTCCGCGGTCTGTTACGATCTCTGTTGGGCATCCAAAGCGGGAAATCCATCCTTGAAGCAGTGCTTTTCCAACAGTTTCTGCTGTAATATCGGCTATGGGGTAGGCTTCAGGCCATCTCGTAAATCTGTCCACAGCTGTCAAGCAGTATCGAAAACCATCTGATATGGGAAGGGGTCCAATGAGATCAATATGAACATTTTGAAATCTGGCTTTAGGAAGATTGAATGTACTTAGAGGTGAAGAAGTATGCCGGGTGACTTTTGATGATTGACACGCGTGACATGCTTTTGACCATTCTCTGCAATCTTTTCTAATTCCAGGCCATACGAAACGCTGGGCGACCAAATTTGCAGAACTTTTAGCGCCAGGATGACTAAACGAGTGAAGGTTCTCGAAAACTTGTCTTCGGAAGTGTTGAGTAACAAAGGGTCTTTCGTTCCCGGTGCTAATGTCACAATAAATGGGCATGTTAGCTCCGTCCAAATTAACTTTCCTGAGTCGAAGCGCTGTAGATGAGTCTTTGAGAAGGTTCTGCAGTTCGGTGTCTGACGACTGAGATTTCGCTAAAGCTGTCAGGTCTATGGGTTGCGTAATTTCCGTTATTCTGGAGAGAGTATCAGCTACCACGTTATCTTTTCCAGATATATGTTGGATATCCGTAGTGAATTGGGCGATATAATCCAAATGCCTAAATTGCCGTGGTGAGCAGTTTTCTTTCTGGGACTTGAATGCAAAACAGATAGGTTTATGATCAGTATAGATCGTGAAGTGTCTGGCTTCTAGCATGTGACGAAAATGTTTGATGGCTTCGTAGATGGCTAGTAATTCTCGATCGTATGGAGAGTACTTCTGTTGAGATGGGCTCAATTTACGAGAGAAGAAAGCTAACGGTTGCCAATCGCCGTCTTTTAGTTTCTGTAAAGCTGCTCCAATAGCCGTATCTGAAGCATCCGTTACTAGAGCTAATTTAACGCCTAAGTCTGGGTGAGCCAAGAGGGTTGCCTGGCAAAGACTTGTTTTGCACTCTTCAAATGCCTCCAGGAGCTTTCCAGAGATGGTAACGGGAGATGAGCCTTTGACTGAACCTGCCAACAAGGCGTTTAGAGGGGCTTGTATTTTTGCTGCACCTGGGATGAATCGGCGATAATAGTTGATCATCCCGAGGAATCTCCGTAGTTCTTTCACGTTCTTCGGGATTGGGAACTCCTTAATAGCCTGAGTCTTTGTGTCGAGGGGCTTAATACCTTTTTCAGAAACATTGTAGCCTAAGAACTTGACTTCAGATGCTCCAAATACACATTTTGAAGTATTAATGACCATTCCAAATTCTTGGAGTTTGGTGAATATCTGCCGTAGGTGTTCCATGTGGCTCTCCTCGTCACGTGAGCAGATTAAAAAATCGTCCAAGTAACAGTAACAAAAATCAAGGCCTCTGGTCATCTCATCGACAAATCTTTGGAATGTTTGACCTGCGTTCCTCAATCCAAAAGTCATGTAATTGAATTCGAACATTCCAAAGGGCGTTGTGATGGCTGTTTTAGGGATATCATCAGGGCAGACTGGTATCTGATTGTAGGCTTTCACTAAATCTATTGTGCTGAAGACCTTACAGCCAGAAACATTATGTGAGAAATCCTGCACATGTCGTATAGGATATCTGTCTGGAATCGTGCGAGCGTTGAGCATCCTGTAGTCACCGCATGGTCGCCACCCGTTGTCTTTCTTTGGAGCTAGGTGCAGCGGCGAAGCCCAGGGACTCTCCGATGGACGAGCAGTTCCATTCTTCAACATTGCTTCAAATTCAGCTTTCGCTATTTTTAGTTTGTCCGGTGCCAATCTTCTCGGTGTGCACGAAATTGGCGGTCCTGGCGTTGTCCGAATGTGATGGACTGTTTGATGCCGTGGTATCCGCTGTGTGCCCGAGGGACGAGTTATTTCCGGGAAATCACTAAGTAGCTTGTGATACTTCGAGTCGCCGTATATAGTTTTCACTGACGAAATGCTAATAGTTGAAGTTGCTAGGGATGCTGCCGTTGACAATGTGGTTTTATTGTCAATTAGCCGACGATTACGACAGTCCACCATTAAATTGTAGAAGGAGAGGAAGTCGACTCCTATAATCGGTTTAGTGACGTCTGCCACTATGAATCGCCACGGAAAATCGCGTCGAAGACCGAGGTTTAAGTCCAGATGGATAATGCCATAAGTCTGGATAGGCGTCCCGTTTGCAGCAAAAAGTCCATACGAGGTTGGTTCTCGCCATTGATTAACTGCTGTACGAGGGTAGACACAGAGGTCGCTGCCTGTATCAACTAAGAACTGCATTTTGGTCCGTCTGTCCATTACAAACAAGCGACTGTACGACGTGGGGCAGTCATCTGTCGCCATTAACGACCGCCCTTGCAGTTTTCCGACTTCTCATAGTCACACGGCTGCTGACATGACTTAGCGTTCTCACGGTATTTGTGATGGTAGAAACAAATTGGGTACCTTCTATAATTTGACTGCGATCGTAGTCCACGTTGGTTGTTATCAGTCCTGGAAATCGACCTAGACCTGGAAGATGACCTTCTGTCGTTACCGCCTCTAGAGGTAAGTATCTCTATTTTCCGCGTGAGGTCCTCAATTTGCTTGGCCATTTTGGCTATCATGGGATCGACCGATGTACTAGCTGCTGCTACCTGAGGCTTCGGTGGTACCAGTTCGTGAACTTTGTCTGCCAAGTCAGCAATAGATGAAAGGGGTGAGTCAGGTTGACATGCGATAACTGTTTGCAAATTTGCTGGAAGGCGGCTGGTCCAAATGGTTCGCAGGAAATCTTCTGGTACGTTGGGACCTGCTAAGCCTTGAAGATGTCGCAAAAATGTGGAAGGGCGACGGTCTCCCAACTCTTCGTGCATGAGGAGCTGTTTGACCTCCTTTTCTCTGGATGCCGACAATCTTTTTATCAACTCTGATTTCAATTTTTCATACTTCCCTTTTGCAGGTGGCGATATTATTATGTCCTTGACTTCGGCTGCATATCGCTGATCTAGTTGGGCGATGACGTAATAGTACTTGGTCTCGTCGTTCTTTATCCCTGAGAGTATGAAGTTACCTTCTATTTGAGCGAACCAAACGCTGGGCTCTTCCGCCCAAAACGGTGGTAATCGCACGCCTACTCTAAAGATATCGGATGGTGTAAACGATCCTTTTCCTATGTCGATCTCATCGCCGGACGCATCGCTGCCATTTGCGGTTTCCATAGTTTTTCAATAAAATAAATCTGCCTTACTTGCTTATAAACTGGAATCCAGTATATGCTGGGGGTGTGTTCACTCTTGAGGGGTCACCAGTATAGCGGGGTCGTAGTGACGAAGGACTCTTCATACAAACAACGAGCCACTATTAATATTGTATATTTAGTAACAATGTTATATACATAAAACACAAGTAATATTTTCCAGCACAATGCGCGAGATGTTATTTATAATAATTATTTATGTAGTTGTGATTCGCAAGCTTCGTAGGCAGCCGCAGAGAAGATCAAGAAGTCTGTCGTAGAACGTCACTTTGTTTCTTCTTGTCACCGGGCGAAACTTCTTGTAGGTGGCCAGTGATTTCATAGCGAGCGGCTAGGCGCGCAAGAAGGTAAGTGTTTATGTCTGACTGTTGTGTTTATTTGTATGTGTAGTGGGATGTGTGATATACTAAATATATATGTAGGTATAGTAATATAGTAATTATATATAAATATTTTTATGATTATGTGGACACGCCACAGTATCGTTGAGTTAGGATCCCATAACTCAACTCGGCCTTACTTTGGGCTAGCTCAATCTGTGTAATTTGTCACTATATATTTATTTATTAAGAAATAAAAAATTATCACTAATAGAATTCGAAACCACACCTCTCAAGTTTACCAAGTATCGTTTTATTCATTCTGCCACAATCTTGTTTTTATAGATCATGGTACCATTGAATTAACAGTTTTAAACAAAACGAACTTAAACCGTCATAGTTTAAAGCCCCTTGGTATAATAGGTGAGTACTTATTAAAGGTCAACAACTAAGTTAATGGGCCTGAAATGATGGAGCCACCGCTTGATTTTTAATCTGTATGGGTGGATTCATAATTTCAATTTAGTTTTAATTTTTTACACAATATGGCGAGGCCTGATGAAATTAAACACGAGTCTTTCTATGTGTCAAATATATAGAAAAACTAATGACACATTCATTTTATACGTAGAAGTTCGTATACCTTTTTTACAATTTGAATAGACATGTACTGTACTCGACCGAGTACAGCAATAACCATTTTCAAATTTCTTTTTACAAGAATTATAAAATAACTATACATATTTTCTTTCAGGCGGTGGTCTTTTAGAATGAACTTTTGACAATGGAAAATAATTTTTATAATTAACCTATCTACTTTTTTAAAGACAGTTATTCTTAGATCAATAATACAATAGTCGTATACGTAACGAATACATATAATTGTAACAAGCTGTTTGATATTTTATCGGATTATGTAACGCCTATTAGAATTGTTTGTTAGCTAATTATTTCTCGAAATCATACCCACGCCGTGTTTCATGAAAACAATATTCGTAACAAGGGATTTTCGCGAGTAAGTTCGTAATCGAGTTTATTTTGTTACATTATAAAACATAATTTGAAAAGTGAGAATGTGCCTACCTTATATCTACAAAAATTTTCGTTACTTTTTCCTTAAAAGATTACCTAGAAGAAATTGCTTAGCTTGTTCATTTATTCAGATATTCCAGACAGTTGTAGTTGTAAACATTTATTAGTCAAAAAGTCAAAAGTCAAAAATAATTGTTTTTTCTTTGCATATTGTATTACTTGATAATTTGCATTGAAAAAAATAAACTTGAAAAATCGCAGAAATAATTATATTTAGACCTTATACTTATTTGCTTGCTTGCCGTGTGGTTTCCGACAGAGTAGAATAGGGCCACTCCAAGTCTTACCATAGGTGTCGTAGAAGGTAACTTAGGAAATACAAGCTAAACAAAGCTTATGAACATCAATGACATCTCTCCAACCCGTCTGGTCAGCGTGAAGAGTGTAGGCCAAGTCCTCTGGCTTCTCTGGCCAAGTATAGCTCTGGTAGTACAGAGATTGTCATGCTCCTGCAGTGGAGACAAAAAGACCTAATGATGGTGGTTGTACTCATTTTAATAAAATAAAAAAACTAAATCGATACAAATTCTATATGACGAAGTAAACCCGCCATTGGTAAAGTCCCCTGTTCCCTAGGGATTTGCAATCCTGGCCTGAAGATAATCTCTGCTTAACTTTAACCACAGTGTGTGTAAAGCCGTTAATCCGCCATCTCCGAGTCAGTAAACTCGTCTCGATGCAGATAGCTCACGCCCTAACTACTTGTGTCGTACGTAAGTCACCCGAGGGGGGAATAATTCAAATAGTTGTGAATTGTTAATTCTCAGTACTGGTCGTTCTAAAATGTTAGTAATTTGGAGGTGTTACAAATAAGTCGTTCAGAAAAGATGATAATTACTAAGTTATATCTGGCTTATATCTTTTATCTGTTATTTACGCCAACTTTCTTATTATCTGTTTTCTTTTCCTAAAGGTTGACAGGGAGAGAATGCTTTAACATTAAGTCCACCTATTGTAGCTTTTGGCTCAATAAAGTTTTTAAATAAAATAAAATAAATAAATAAAAGATGAATGAATGAATCCTTCGATGCTTTGTAGCTTTTTTTAAAGGACTTTCAAAAAAGGAGAAGGTTATCAATTCGTCGGAACCTTTTTTTGTATGTTCACTGACTTTGACGACCTCCGTGGCGTAGTGGTCACCATGCTAGTCCGCCAACCAGAGGTCCCGGGTTCGGAAAAAAAAATATACATTCATTACGCATTCATAATTTTATGTGACTTAGATGGCCTCTAATAATTTAAAATTTGTCGTTAAGTACTCTCATTATCCGAGCTATTTCGAACATAGCTATAAAATCTAAAAATCACATTAATGTTAATTATTTTGTACGTAGACCACTACGGCGTAGCACTTGCTACGAGACCAATTGTTTTGTCCTGTTTGTTTATGTATGTAGACATCTACAGCGTAGCACATGCTACGACGAACTTTTATGTTAGAAATTTTACGACATTGTTGATGTTGTCTTACGTAATACATGCTACGACAACTACTCACGAACTTGCGAACGACTTCTCTACGGTGCTACGGCAAATAGTTTTGTGATGTTGAAACTGCGTGCGTAGTCTCTACGGCGTAGCACATGCTACGACAAGCTTTCTGTATAGTCACAGAACTAATTGGTATAGTTGCGAAGTCCATCTGTCCCCGGAACTCGTAGGTATCTGATAAAGTGAAGCTGTCATGTGGAATGATATGGTTTTTCTTATGATAACAAAGTAAACATAAAGGTAAATATTCGTATGATAAGAAATATATTCATAACCAACTTATAAACTATCACAGTAGTTATTAAAATCCTACTATAATCATATTATAAACGCGAAAGTATGGATGGATGTTTGTTTATCTTTCACGTAAAATTACTGAATGGATTTTAATGAAACTTTACAATAATATGGCTTATACATCAGACTAACACATAGACTACAATTTATAAAGATATTGTGTGAATTAAAATCCTGCGCAGACGAAGTCGCGGGCACCAGTTAGTATGTCAATGTTTTTCTCTAAAAAATATAAGTAAACGAAATACCTGGTGGAAAAGGATAGTAAGGCAGTTAATGCAGTTAGCAATATGGGCTGCATAACCTGTGACCTGGTGACTTAATTCGAATATACTGTACTAGCTGTACCCGCGGGCTTCGCTTCTCGTAGGAATTTCGGGATAAAGAGTACCCTATGTTCTTCCCCAAGTTTCAAACTATATTCATACCAAATTTCATCCAAATCGCTTCAGTATTTTAAGCGTGAAGAGGTAACAAACAAACAAATATACAAACTCGCTTTTGCATTTTTAGGTTAGGATTAGTAGGATAATTACATACATTAGTAGGATAGTGGGATATAGTAGGATATGTCTTTTTTACGTATGTTCCCCAATTACTCAAAGATGCATAGATCAATTTGGAAAATTCTTTATATGTTTAAAAGGGTATATTTGTCAGGTAGTCCCATAGAATTTTTATCACAATCGGTCATGTAGTTTGGTGTACAAGTTAGTTTTTAGTTTTGAAAAATTACACGATCCATTATTATTTCTAGCAAAGTACTCATATCTCTCACTTTGCATAATGCATCTGTCACCATTAGTTGCCGGTATACAGGTGTGCATACAGTCTCGCTTGACATATTACGAGACTGATCGCTCCTCTGAGTTTTATAAATGTTTCCCCACGAAACTGGGAATGTTAGATGAATTTCTAGCATAAGTATCATTTTTTAAATTCTTTTGCTACGTTGTAGTTTAATAAATTAACATAAAGTAAAATATAAAAAATTTCAAAACTAAAAACAGACTTCGCCCCCAATCTACGCAACCGATTTTGATAGAACTTCAATGGGACAACTTGAAGTATGATCCTTTATACAAGTTAAAAAAATCTAATCGGTCCAGGCGTGTTTGAATTAACGGTGAAGATACAATAAAAAAACATAAAAGATTCCAACAAAATAATAACCTTCTCATTTTGAAGTCAGTCAAAAATTAAGTACAAAATAAACACATAGGTAGGTAGGAAAAAAATCTAACAAATATTCCCGCTGGCAACGGGACATAAGGCGTAAGCTACCGGCAAATTACCCGCATAGAGAGAAACCTTGTAGTCCTGATAATACCCGTATTGTACTCATTTAATGTAATTTTTCTTTTTTTTTACAATAAAGAGTTATTTATCTACGCTCTGTGTCTAGTTTAATATAAATATCGAGAAGCTCGGTGGCCCAGCGGGAGTGTGCATTAATAGCGCTTTGGGTGACACTCGGATGGGTGACCACAAGTAGCATAAAAAAATCTCGTGCTTCGGAAGGCACGTATAAGCCATTGGTCTCGGCGGTCATCATTGTATGGCAGACGTCAAGCTATGTCTATAGTCACTTATACACACGAAAAACAAAACAATATAAATTTTATAAAGTATATTTAAAAAACTAGATGTAATATTTCGTCGTGTGACACACTTCTTTCAATATTATTCATTGTATTTTTAGGTCAAGTAAAAACTCCACGTTTCCATACCGTTCCAACACCACTTCACAAAACTGAAAGTTTAATTGCAAAAGGTACGCCGTACCCAGTTTCAGAGCTTAAAGTGACGAGCAAACTGGGGCGGGTCGTTACAGCACTACGCTTTTTTCCAACAAGTCAAATCAGATACTTTTTTCTAAACGTCAAAACAAAAAGTTTCTATGAAGTTTTGTATGAAATACAGGCAGATGACGTCATAGTTTTTTGGAGTCAAATAGCGCTCTTATTATCAGTTTTTCTGCAATAATAAATTTAAAATTACGTTATAAATGGATATGTTCAAAGACAAGTGACATTATTTGCGACGTTTTATTTTGTTATCAGTACAAAATAATTTATTTTTGGCTTAGGAAAATACCCAATTCTGTCGATAACGCTTTCTTAGCGGATTAGCGTACATTATTACGCTCTTCTATGCTGGTCTGGGAGAAGAGGAGGAATGTAGAATATACCAACTGACTCTCTTACTGCAATCCTAGGATCCTTAGAATTTGAATCATGTATGCGATATGGCTGGAAACCCATCACTACTTTGATTCCGTCTTTCCACCTTTATGCGGTTTTTAACCGACTAGCCAAAAAAAAAGTAGGTTACTGTTTAGTATTACAGGACTTACCGAGATTAATAAAATTGCCATGACGGCAACGGGTCGTAGAAATATCTGGCAAAAATTAATCCATATTAATCGCGGTAAGTCCCGTAATACTAATAACAGTAATTGTGACCGAGAAACGAACTGATAACATCTTCCTCCTTATATTATAAGGGTCGTCGCGATCCTTCTTTTTTTTATGTACGTTCACCGATTATTAGAATTGACCTGAGGGGTTACTCCAAAAGCGCTACGCAAGGCGGACGATACTGCGTATCCGCGTTTGAGTGTCAAGCAACCTTGCATTGACGTATGATGATAAAATCTAATTTGGTTCAACATAGACATAGGACGTCACTTTCGGGCGACATACCTATTATTTTATGGAGTAACCCTGCTGGATCGATTTGAAATTTTGTTAGAAAGGGCATACTTGCGAGGTGGTCCCATAGAAATATTACCAAGATCGGTTGTGTAGTTTGGAGGATTGGGGGGAAGTCGGTTTTTAGTTTAAAAAATGATCGTCTTGCCTAAGCCTTTAGGCTCTGTCAACCCTGGAAGGGATAAAGACGTTATAGCATGTAGTGGCAACTATGTCGCAAATTGCAATGCAATTATAGATTTTTCTCGATGACGTCTTTTGATCTAAGTAGTTTTTTTTTTGGCACAAACCATAAAAAAAATCTATGTCTATGGCACAAACAGTCGTTATGTTATGTATGTTTATAAAATAGACAAAAACAGTGCCGAAACTATATGTAGATACAATTTCTGCAACACGCTGACAAACAATTTTTGTTTTAAATTTTAAGTAAGTAACTATCACCACAATATGCAGTATAACGCACCTAAGTTGTTGATTTTTTTGTGTAAATTTCTTAGATTTTTTATTCTTATTTAACTATCTTCATGTCATCTTAATACGTTCCCGGTTGCACCCTCAGCTGTGCTAATTAAGAGTCCTGGGTAATTATTACTTAAGTCGCCTCTTATGACATTTAAAGAAATAAATGAAGTGGTCTAATTTAAGCTGAAAGCCACGCGTCACCGTTCAGTGGGTTTCCAAGATATGGGGTTAATAGTGTGATCTTCAGTGCATAGTTCAAGACATACTGTCAATATAATATCTAAATTTTAAAATTAAAAACTTGCGACCCGACCCTTACCGCCCAAATACGTTCACTCTTTTTCAGGCAAGTGAAACAAAAGTAATCTCGCTTTAAAAAGTTTGACGAACGCCCTGTATAATTAAAGCCGTGTGTCGACACTTTAGCATACATCCTGTATAGTGGGTAGCGACAAAGAGTTTATTTTTTAACAGTTTTTCAAAGCTCGCTCAAAAGCTGTCCGGTTTAGTTTTTGACACGTGATACCCGCCGCTTTTTCACAACATAAGTTTACGCTTTTAGATATTTGAAAAGCACAAAAATATAGTGCAGCTATTGAAAAATATCTTTTGTACATATATCGGCGGGTTTTTTTTTTTTTGCAAGATTTTATTTGACATGCATTGTTTGTTTCTATGATCAAATACAAGGTAAATTAGTACTTGAAAGATTTGAAAAACACAAAAATATATATCTCTAGCTTCTCCTCCCGGCTGTCATCATGTATGACAGTCGTGTCAAACTATGACACATTCCTTAATGGAGCAGACAGAGCAATTTAATGATTTATTTTTATCTTTACAAAATGTTATCCCCTGAATAGCATGTGTGGTTTACTTAGTTTTGAAGTCACAGGGCTGTGGAATGTTTGTGATTCGCGTTTGTTTTGCTGCACCGTGGCACTCGAAGGCCCTTGACGTGACATTCATACTGTTAGTAAAAATGTTTTTTACAAAAACTCGAGGCATGAATCCCTCGCTTTTCACTGGCCTACAAACAACCGTATCAAATAGTGATTTGTAACTTTTTTGCTGCACTTAATACAATCATGTTAGTAAAACAATGATTTTGACGACCTCCGTGGCGTAGTGGTCACCATGCTAGTCCGCCACCCAGAGGTCCCGGGTTCGATTCCCGGTTAGGGCTAGTTGGAAATAGCCTTTTTCAAATTTTCCTGGGTCTTGGATGTTTATCTATATATGTATTTGTTATAAAATATAGTATCATTGAGTTAGTATCCCATAACACAAGTCTCGAACTTACTTTGGGGCTAGCTCAATCAGTGCAATTTAAAAAAAAAAAGACTGGTGCCTTTTTTTTCTGCACCGCGCTGGCATTCGTAAGCCCTATTCTTAGTAAAATATTTTTTTCGAAAACTCCACGTACGTTTCTTACACAATTCACTCGGCTATGAGCTGCAGCAACAACCCTATCAAATGGTGATTTGTGGATTTTGTTTTACTCTAAAATATTGTTTCAAAAACTCGAGGCGAGATCTGTCGCGGTCCACTGGGCTATGAAATATAGCTGCTGCAGTAACCCTATCAAAAGTTCCTGACTCGTATATTTTGTTTTTACTGCACGTGCACTCAAAGGCCCTCGACGCTAAGAGTCAAGGGTTTGTTAAATTTGTAAAATATATTATTAAAACTCGATTCGTGGTTCTGTCACAGTCTACATCACTATACCAAACGTTCGTGAGCCATGTTTTTTATGCGGTTTAACTGTTTTTACTGTATCGCTTTTGCACTTAGTCAAAGGCTCTTCGTGGTTTCGAATACGAGACGTAAAAATTTTGTGAAAGTAACTTATTAACAAACGAGGGCCGACGTCACCAGAAATATCATTGATCGAACATTTATGGGAAAAGCACACAACTTTTGTTACTCATGTCATTTTGGTTCGATTCACGTCTTACAAACGATTTACTTTGTTTTGTTACCTCGCATATCTCGATGTATAATTGCTATTTAAAATATTTATTGTTAGTCTCAAATAACATTTTACAGTTGTTTTTGTTTTTCGTGTGTGATGTGACCAACACTGGTGTCAGATTTTTCAGGCTGCCTAAATATCTGACATCTGTATCTGACGTAGCTTGACGAATGCCATACAATGATGACAGCCGGCACCAACGGCTTATAGGTGCCTTCCGAAGCACGGAGGAGCTCAAGAAATTTCTATGCCACTTGTGGTCACCCATCCAAATGCGGACCACGCCCGGTGTCGCTTAACTTGCGAAAGCGCTAGTAATGCGTACTCCCGCTAGGCCATCGAAATCCTTTTATAGTAATGTCTCAAGCGTCCCTAAACGCTGGTAAGTGAGTGATCACACGCTCCTTAACTCGCGGCTCGATCCACGGCTTACAAACGATTTACTTCGCTTCATTACCTCGCATTTACCCATGTTTGCTCAAATCTCGGTGAATAATTGTTATTTAAAATATTTATTGTTAGTCTTAAATAACATTTTATAGTGATGTCTCAAGTTGAGTCCTCAAGCATCCCTAAACGCTGGTAAGTGAGTGATTACACGCTACTAAACTCGCGGCTCAAATCACGGCTCACAAATTATTTACTTCGCTTCATTACCTCGCCTTTACCCATGTTTGCTCAAATCTCAGTGAATAATGGTTATTTAAAATATTTATTGTTCGTTTTAAATAACATTTTATAGTGATGTCTCAAGTTGAGTCCTCAAGCATCCCTAAACGCTGGTAAGTGAGTGATCACACGCTACTCAACTCGCGGCTGGATTCACGGCTCACAAACGATTTACTTCGCTTCATTACCTCGCATTTACCCATGTTTGCTCAAATCTCGGTGAATAATTGCTATATAAATTGTTATTTAAGATAAACAAAGCGCTCGGAAATAAATCATCTGAGTTACTGTGGATTTAAGTGACTTCCGTGCCTTTCTGTTCGTGTCGTCTACATTTTGATGAGTGATTCATAGGATTATAGAGTCCATTAAATTCTTGCGGGCAAAAATGCGAATCATGTTAACAGGCGATGCGGCTAGCAACCCATCACTGTATTGATTGCTTTTCCATGTTCTCGCCCACCATGACGCTAAAAGTGGCTTTTGGGTCTTGTGGCCCTGGGTTCTGCATAGAGCCGCAAGCCCCGAAATGCTCTGTCTGCCCCATTAGGGATAAAGACGTGATAGTATGTATGTATGTATGTATTAAATTCATAAGCGTCTACCAACATGGAACGCAGATAATTAAATGATTTTTTCTTTAGATCTGATAGTAGGCTAACTTCTTTAGCTAGTATCGAGGTACTCAGATTGATCTGTGCTGTTAGGGTTCCAGGGTACGTTTTCCCTTTACCTACGAAGACGTCATGCGTATCAATAAACACACAAGACGCGAAAGACACAAAGTGGAGAAAAAAACAACGATTTGACATTTGGCTGTGGTTTTACATTAAACTTTGAACTTTAACAAAAACACTTGAATCAAAGGCACAAAGAACATATGTACATACATAAATTAAGAACATATGTACGTACACATATAAATTAAGTGGAGACAAAAAGACCTGATGATGATGACATCATCATCATCAGGTCTTTTTGTCCCCACTGCAGAAGCACGACCCTCTCTGTATTACCAGAGCCAGACTTGGCCTGCACTCTCCTCGCTGGCCAGACGGGTCGGAGAGGTCTGACTGATGTTTTAAGCTTTGTTTAGCTTGTATATCCTAAGTCTCCTTCTATGACATCCACGGGAGGACTTGGAACACTCCAAGTCCTCCCGTGGATGTCGTAGAAGGCGACTTACTTACTACCCTATTCTACTTTGCCGGAAACCAAAAGGCACACTTTTGTATGTACGTCTGAGAATTATATTTATATTTTAAAACTATTGTATTCTTATGTTTATTCCCACAACAGATGTATCTTAATACCAATAAGCCGAAAATACGTGAAGTGCATCTATTTTCCTCAAGCGTAATACGACGACGACGTTCGAGTTGTCCTTATTAAATCCACAAAAGACAACCAATTACACGCAAGGACCCTTTTTGTGTGGAATCCCTAACATCGTTTTCCCGTCCAATCTTGTGTTTTCATCTCATTAGTTGTTTGAAGGACTTCACGTGCATTATGCTATCCGTACGGTAATATCTTTGACAGGAACAATTTACATTACAAAGGCGAATTTAGTTTAAGAAAAAAATATTAAAGTATGTTTGAAGACGCTGTTTGCGCATGAAATTAGATTCAATTAGGCGTGAAATTGAAATATTTTAAAAAATATATGTTTTTTTTTTACTTTTCAATGATTTTCGAGGTTCTAATGAAACTTAAGGATACTAGTTAAAAAGTTGTACGAGGGTTTCTGATAATCTCACTTACAGAAAGAGAAATTATTTTTTTTGTGTTTTCAAGGTCGTTAGCGCGGGGAGGACCCTTAAGTCGTGCCTTCCGAAGCTCGGTTGAGTACAATGTAAAGTATGTAATTTGTCTTTCCTACCACCTTACCTCTTTATCAAATGTCATACATAGATATAATAAACCCCTGATAACTTTCCAGTTATCATCGAACAAAGTTTCCAAGTAGGCCGTGAGAACTTTCTTCAAGGAATTCAGTACTTTATGATACTGCCTAGGAGAACTATTTATCAAATGTAAAATTGTACTGACATGCGTCCTAAATATAGGAAAATATGTCACATGCATGCAAATTTTAGTGGAATCACACATTCCACCTAAGTGCGGTCAAGTCCTTTTGCGATAATGTTTAAAGAATAAGGTACGGTATGATATAATTTTGGAACCTCTTACCAAGTTTCAGCAAGTTATTTTGAACTTTTGATTATTTTCAGTTTTCTTTTACTTATAGTCAGTAAATATATGAAACTAAATTATTTTTTTATAATTTTAAAACTATGCCAATGGTAAGCTGTGGTAAAATTTAAAATAGTAGTATCAAATGCTAGCGCTTCGGAACGGGACATGAAATCTAAAGAAATATTGTACAAATACAAATACAAAAGCATTTATTTAACGAATTTCGTACACTAGCAAGTACAATGTTAAAAAAATTACAATTTAAAACTAATGTGTAGTTAAGTACCTTTTGATATTTAATGGTGGCTCCACACTAGGCAATAATAGTTTTGTGATTGTCAATTATCAAGTGATACAATATAAATATATTTGCCTTGACTTGAATTATCGTGGAGCTTTATGTACTTACAGATTTATGGATATACTTTTATTATTTCAATTATGTTTTCTGTAGGATCGAAGAAAATAAAGTTATTTGACCTGGACCGAGCTTGGTCCAGGTAAAATTACTTTTTTTTCTTATAAAATATTCGTATTATTTGAGTAGAATAAAGTTATGTCCCTCCTCATAATAAATGGTAGAATGAATAATTAATTAATGTTTAATTTTCTTTACAAAGTTAAAAACTTCGTTAACAAAGTGTGCGCTGCGTACGCGTCCACATTTTTTTATTGTATTACATTATTTATTATATCAAACCTTTTTCAAGGTCTGATAAATTGCTGAAATAATAATTTGAAATTATGTACCTACTAAATATACGTCATACAAATTATTTCCGATTAATCAAGTTATTAATATTCATATGTAACATCCATATTCATTAATCTAATGCTTTTGGAAATTTCTTGCCAATTTTATGGGCTCAATGAAAAAGATTTATAGATGTAGCAACTGTACTTTTAGAGTTCCGTACCCAAAGGGAAAAATGGGACCCTATTACTAAGGCTCCTCTGTCCGTCTGTCTGTCTGTCACCAGGCTGTATCTCATAAACCATGATAGATGGACAGTTGAAAGTTTGAAATTTTCACAGATGATGTATTTCTGTTGCCGCTATAACAACAAATAGAAAGAAAAAACATACTTAAATACATATTCAAGTGGGGCTCACGTACAACATATTACAAAGCAAATGTACAAAATACAATTATTTGTGCTGATTTTCTTACGATAGTCAATTCAATTCAAATTATTTATTGCATTTCATAATGTACATCAGTTCTAACTACTGAAAGTCACTTTTTTATATTAGATCCACTATGAACCCTACGGCTATCGCAACCATAAAGTGAAACGGCAAGCGAGTTTTATAACATTTATAAATTTAAAAGTTAAAGTATAAGTAAAGTATTTTTCTTTGTAATTATCAGCAAGATTGTTAGATGAAAATTACTATCCAAAACTCAAATTTTACTACAAACTCAGAGGTACAATTCACGTATTCTGTGACTGGGTTGAACTTCTATGATATATCGCGCTACCACAAGATAGAGAATATAATAGAATATGTAGTGAAATTGTTACATCATTGTGCAAACTGTCGTTGTCCGTTTATTCTTGTACGTTGTGCACCCTTTGCACCCTACTCACTCTTGACGTTTTGACCAATGTACCTACTTTAAGAAGGTGAGTAATGGAATACGTTATAACGTTTACCATATTATATTTTAAAAGAAAATAAGTTTTGATCAGCAAAAATATACTTGAAAGTTAAACTGAAACGTTCCATAAACATACGAGTATAGAAAAATCAGTTTAAATGTTTTTATATACAACATACGGGCCCAAATAAACCTGTAGTGTATTAATTATACATACAACGTGGAAGGGACATACCCGTAATAAATCGAACCACGGGCTTAATATTGTACAATAAAATTAAAATAACAGTCAAAAATAAATCGGCATTTCTATATGAAAGTCTGCAGCGGGCCGGACAATATGTTTGGGAATGTCGAAATTTCTTTTATGTTTTTAGGCTGTTATTTTACTATAGTTAGCCGTTCCACGTTGTATATTGCCGTTTTATCGGTTCGTGAAGATTCTACCTCTAATTGGAGATTTAAAACCAAACAATTTTAAACGACACAGCGGTAGGGAAAACTTCGAAAATACACAGAAAATAAGAATGGAAGTTCAATTGCTGAAACACTTTGTTTGGTGAAAAAATGATACTTAACGGTTCTAATTGGAGATAAAATAACAATTTTAAACGACACAGCGGTAGGGAAAACTTCGAAAATACACAGAAAATAAGAAGTGGGTTTAATTGAAACACTTCATGTATTTAAACAATGGTTAGTTGAAAGCGGGCAGGTGTTTCGGTTGAGATACAATTCCGACAGTCTGTGCCGACCACAAAGGCGGCCATGTTTGTGTTCGGGATCCCAGTTTTGAGAGCTGTCCCCGCCACAGGGTTATACACTTGATTTCTATGGACGGACGTTCGGAAAATGTATAGAGATAGCATTGTCTTGTGTTCATATTGTTGAATTTGAATCCTAGCTGAGCCTGTGCGCGTGGGCTTTGCTCTCTATATAAAACTTCTTCTCGACCTATTCTGAACCCTGCTAAATAGATAA
Source organism: Acrobasis consociella (assembly GCA_963555685.1). Taxonomy (NCBI): domain Eukaryota; kingdom Metazoa; phylum Arthropoda; class Insecta; order Lepidoptera; family Pyralidae; genus Acrobasis; species Acrobasis consociella. Next base: position 11,859,168 of record OY743122.1, read on the forward strand.
AAATCTATCGAGCCGTTTCAGAGGAGTACGAACACGAAAATCGTGATACGAAAATTTTATTTATAAAATATTTTACAACTAGTTGCGCCCCGCGGAAAAAAGTCAAGCCTATCTGCTAATCCAGGGTGTCAGCAGGGTATGCAGGAATACCAAATTTTATGAAAATTAGTCCAGCCGTTTGCGCGTGAAGAAGTAACAAATATATACACACACACACACATATATACTCACAAACGTTCGCCTTTATAATATTGATCTGTGACTTTTTGCAAAGAAGATATGAATCACAACAAAGTTGATTTTTAAGAAAAAAATACAAATACCTTTCCAGGTCGAGTAGTCCTCGTAATTTACATAAAATTTACTTAATCAGGCGCCAAATTTACATTTTGTCTCGCCGTAAAAACTGGCTCACAACTTTGTCGGAAAATTCCGTAATTCAGGACGTTTAGATTTCTTTTTAAATGTTATTTAATTTTCACTGTTCTATCGAAAAAGAAAATTAAAAAGATTTTATATAGCTACTTAAAGTTAGGAAAAGTGAAATCCGTTTGTTACCGCCTACAACTAAAACTGAACGCAGAAAACACCAAGTATTTTTTTATTGATAACTTTTTAAGTTCCTAAGTATATTATATTATAAGTTTTTATTAAAAAAGAAAATTATAATATGACAAAGCCCTTCTGGCGAGTAAGCGAGTAAAAAAATGTGTTTCTTCGGCGTTTCTCACCAGTGGAAGTGGCAAAGAGCTGGTATATTTTAAATTTATACACTACGGCGTATAAAAAATCCGGTTAAGGTCTAGTTACTGAATAAACAATTGGATATTGAATTTAAACTTAAGTAGGTACTAAGAATATACGGTAACAAGCAACTTACACAGTTCCTATAGATGCTTATGTTTTAGCCAGTTTGCAATTTTTTACAATAAATTTACCCCTTACTGATAAAATCTCTCCAAGAAACCTATACGAGTACCTATGAAATACCTACGAAAAAGATCCATCCAGACGATTTTGTGCGGGAAGTCGAAAATTTGTTTACATATTTCACTACTTCTTTCTTGAAGAACTTAATGAATCTTACGGAAAAAGATCTTTTAATTTGTAATTACCGTCCACAAATATATTTTTCTATTTATGTACCAATAAAAGTATCCAAAGAAAATAATTATTTATAGTGTGTAAGTTTTATTTCTAATTTAAAAAATCGTACCTTCTCTCGTCTATCTATGCAGTATTACTGTAATATTGTAAATAAAAACATTGTTTTCTTTGTTCTAGTGCGTATCTCAAGGATGACTTCGCGGTCCTGCCCTACTTGGAGGCCGGCTTCAACAGGGTAAGCTTTTAATTAAATTAAATAATTAAATTGAAATTTAATATTAAAAACCCTCGATTACATATGCAACAGACAGACATTGGCGTCAAACTTATAACACCTCTTTTTTGCGTCGGGTGTTTAAAACAACCAACAAAAGTCTCAACCAGAACAAATAATAATAGTAGATCAGATGTGTTACATATAATGTGAGCTTAATTCGAACTAATAGCTAAATAACTTAGTATTAATTTAGTTTAGATATATACATAGACTGCTAAAATCATTACGCTTCCGTTTGGCTTTTCCGTAGTCGAGTAAAAAGACGCAGAACCAGGCATGTTTCACCGATCAATCATTAAATACATTCGGAAAAGTTCACAATATACTTACTCCTGAGTATTGAAGGCTTTTCAATCAATTTCAATGAAGCCCTTAGGAAACCAACAAAATAAAATATACCCGAAACCCAAAGCCCATTAAGAACTTTCCTATCATTACATTTGGTGTTTTCTTGGTGAAAGAAATCTGCAGATGTAGCATTAACACTGTTAAAAACGTTTCTACAAACATCATAATCATCATCAGGTCTTTTTGTCTCCACTGCAGGAGCACAACCCTTTCTGTACTACTACCAGAGCCATATACTTGGCCAGGTCAGCCAGATGACTTTGGCCTACACTCTCTACGCTAGTTTCAACAAAAAAACAAACGTATTTGCTAGAGGCAAGCCAAAACAATAAATACATACTTATTACGTTTTGACGCTACTTATTATTTAAAGAATTATGTGTTTCTACATAGCTTTGTAGAAATTCCTGCGCTCAGCTGAGCTCAGGAATTAACTACACTTATTCTGCTTCTTTCATCACCACCCAAACAAAATGTACCTACAATATTACATCTTCTGGGACCTATTTTCTTCAATTCTACGGCCACCCATCATCAAGCGTAAGTCCAAATGCGCCCAGTATCATTTAACTCGCGAAAGAATAAACAATGCGAGCTCCCGTCGATTCTCTCAAACTAAAAAATGAAATAAGAAATGCGATACCTATCTTGAGAAAATAAAAATCATTGGGTATCTTGTTACTTCGACTCGTGTAGTTTTTATTACGATGTAAACAGCGGATGTCCAATATCCTTAGGTAATAGAATACCTTGGTAATACGTCTTATTTATTATTTTCCGGATCAGAAACCGTACAGTTTTATGTAAGAAAACCTTATGCGCAAGGTTCTGGTGTCACTTCATTGAACACGTTGTTTTATCTACCCGATACAGTAGAGGATTTACACACACTTGCGGCAGGGGAGGTGAATTTATGGAATTTACCTAAACGTCATTGTATAAAATTCTCAGTTATTATATAAAATTCAAATTTATACAAATTTTCGATAGCGTACTTAAGGACATCTTGTTTAACTAATTTTTAACCCCGACTAAATGAGGGGTGTTTTGTTTGACGTGTCTGTGTATCTGTGCGTCTGTGGCATCGTAGCGCCTAAACGAATAGGCCGATTTTTATGCGGTTTGTTTTTTTGTTTGAAAGCTGACTTAATCGAGATGGTTTTTGTCTGTACTCGATGGAAATTGGTTCAATGGGAGGTAAACGCTTGAAAATCAGAAGTCTTTATTAATTGGCCTGGCAAATAAACTTATTAATAAATATGACGCAGTCACTTGGTGCGGCATAAGGCAAGCGAAGCGTAGGGCACCCACCTACAAGGTGGTCAGATGACCTGACCAGGGTCGCTGGAAGGCGCTGGATGCAGGCCGCTCTTGATCGGTCATTTTGGAAATCTTTGGGAGAGGCCTATGTCCAGCAGTGGACGTTATACGTCTGAAATGATGATGATGATGATGAGTCACTTGGTGAAATTAATAAGTAAGTATAATAAATAACTTATTTTCATTACGTCACTCGGGTTCTGTTTATTTAATACCTTCTCTATGTGGGCAGCTGGGTAACCTTTTATCGTATCATCTTACTTCCTTTGCAAAACAATTTATTATTATCTTCACAACGATGATCCCTATATGTGAAAGGTTGCCTTCATTCTCGTATCCTTTCAAGTTTGTATTTCCTGTTACTGAAATACTGTACATCTTGTACTTATGCTGTTTTGAAACCATGTTGAAAACCATACTATATATAAAAACATACTACTTGTGATCGTGATGTACTAATTACCACTACTTTACTGTCTTAATAAGTTTTTTTTAGCGTGTTTTTCGCGGCAGTGGTCTATCTTTATTTTTTTAATTCTAACATAGCAGAAAACCTTTAAAAAAGTATTCATATTTAGTAAAAGGTGTGATTACGATGCATATACGAGTTTTACTGTTTTAATGAGTTTCTTTCAGCGTTTTTTCTCAGCAATAAAAATATGTATCTCTAATCTAGCAGTTAGTCCTTTAAATAAGTATTCATATTTACTAAAAGGTGTTGCGATGTACACGCAAGATTTACTGTCTTAACAAGTTTTTTTGGCGTTTATTCTTAGCAGAGGTCGATCTGTATCTCTAACACAGCAGTTAGCCTTTTAAATATTCTTATATAGTATGTAAATGAAGTAAAGAATAATAAAAAATAGAAGGCTCTGTCAAGGGTCAGAAGGCAGTGATACTAGACACAGCGCGTAGATATATAGATAATAAATAACTCTATTGTACACCAAAAAAAGATAACACAAAGAAGGACTTTAAGGTTTCTCTGCGGGAAATTCTCCGGTAGCGTGCGCCTTATGCCCTGCCAGCGGAAATATTTGTTAGGTTTTTGTTCCTTTTACATATGTGTATTTTTTGTACTTAATTTTTAACCGACTTAACAAAAGAAGGAGGTGTTTATCAATTTTTCGGAATCTTTTATGTATGTTCTCGGCTAATTCAAAGACGCCATGCAAGACTGATTTGGAAAATTCTTTACTTATTTAAAAAGACATACTGGTCAAGTGGTTCTATCGAAATCTGTTGTGTAGTATGAAGGTGAAGTCGGTTTTTAGTTTAGAAAAATTATATATTTTACTTTTTATTAATTTATTATACCACAACCTAGCAAAATTATAAAAAAAATAAATGATACTTATGCTGGAAATGCATCTAACATTCCCAGTTTCGTGGGGAAACATTTATAAAACTCAGAGGAGCGATCAGTCTTGTAATATGTCAAGCGAGACTGTATGCACACCTGTATACCGGCAACCCGCTAATGGTGACAGATGCATTATGCAAAGTGAGAGATATGAGTACTTTGCTACAAATAATAATGGATCGTATAATTTTTCAAAACTAAAAACTGACTTGTACACCAAAATACACGACCGATTTTGATAAAATTTCTATGGGACTACCTGACAAATTTAGTATTTCAAACATATAAAGAATTTTCTAAATTGATATGCGTCTTTGAGTAATCGGGGAACATACATAAAAAAACACATAAAGTACATTGGAATCAAGTCAACAGGTAATGCAGCTAGCAATGTCTATAGGTAATATTCCCTTTTCCACCTACAGACAGGTGTTTCGTTTACTTTCTCTAATATTTTTTTAAAGAAAAATATTAAGATGTCTACAGAATGAACATCTTACTTTTGCTTTGAAACGATATACTTCCTGCCGCAGACCTTCTTAGATTGCTTATACTATACTTTATAAAGTTAGTAGATAAGTACCTATTGGTAATAGGTTATTTGACAGTGTTTGTTTTGGAAAATACTTTATACTTAAGAAACAAATAATATTTAGATTTTAAAAACATTAAGTACTTAAATTGTTTATTTAGTGAAACAGCAATCAGCATTTTAAATATTGATAAAATAGGTTGGAGTGTGGTGGGGACATTTTGCTATCTCTTTCGTACGCGCGGAAACTAAATTGACTCAAATATCGTACTCTTGTTGGCTTAAATGGGCATAATCAAATGTTACTTGTCACCAATTAAGTATACCAATACATTTTTTTTTACCAGGTAATGGTGGAGACGGTAGGAGCGACGGCATGGTGCGCAGAGATGCTTCAAGCGCGGGCGGCCGCCGCGTCTGCTCGCGCGCAAATAGCAGCTGTTGCCGCCCTGACTGCGGCGATTGACCGCTCGAGAGATCTGGTGGCCGTTACTGACGACCAGCAGAGGATCCTTGTGAGTATTTTATTATAACAAGGTTTTTCGCACGTAGTGCCGTGCCGTGTGGTATCCGGGAGAGAAGAATAGGACCACTCCAAGTCCTCCCGTGAATGTCGTAGAAGGCGACTTAGGAAATACAAGCTAATCAAAGTTTATAAACATCAGTGACCTGTCTAAACCATCTGGCCATCGTGGAAAGTTTAGCCCAAGTACAGGAGAGGGTCGTGCTCCCGCACTAGAGTTAAAAAGACCTGATGATGATGATGATAACTCACGTAGTGTTATAGAGAAATGGTGACTAATTTCGATCGGTTTAGACGATCATCAAGGCTACTATTATGCCCTCAAGGCACTGAACTGAATTTGAAGTGACTTGAGGGTTATGTTATCTTACATTAGTTTTTAAACATATATATTTAAGATGCCTACTTATCTTGTGAAGGTATAGGCTTCAGAAATGCTTTTAGCGCGGGCAGACTGCGGCCGCCTTTACAGCAAGCCCTGTATAGCATAGATAATGAAGTCAAGCCACGTCTTTTAAGAATTTCGAATGACCTTATACAATAAATCAAGGATCATACCAGTACTATTTTACTATAACCACAACATACAAGAGCTATCATATCATCATGTCGTACGGCATGTTACTGCACATGTAATGGTAGGTTTTTTTAGTCAGACTACAGGTGGCGGAGTAAAATAAAGTATGGACTCCACAGGATCGGTATAGCTGACATTCTTCGGCGATATGCTAAAGTTTGGTCATCAGCTCCACAGACACTCTCCGAAAATATTCTGGAATCCCACTTGTGGAGATAGTGGTTACCATCGGTTAAGTTTATCATGCACGCTGAGCATTGAATCAGATGCCTTTTTTGTTGGGTGCAAAAAAGCTATCATACGAATATGGATTACACCTATTGTTTCCTCTATAGCTGACCAACAAGTCCTGGTGTCGAGTGCTCGGGTGGCGCGGGGAAGAAGGTCCGAAGCCACTGATGGAGACAGCCGGGGGCGAGGCTCTGCGTTTGGCCACGTCTGGCGTGCGGGACTGGGAGGCGCCGGTCACGCTGCGCAGGAGGGCTGCCCCGGATCCAATTATGTTGCCATGCAGGGGCACTACTGTTTCTTTAACCAGGTGAGAGATTCCCGTCATTCACTAGTACTTACTTCTCAAATCTACTTAATTCTTTCATAGATCCTGAGATGCAATCACAGACATATTAAGGTAGACGACTTAACATTATTGTATAATACAAGGAATGGCGCGTGACAAGAATTTACACTTAGGTAAAGGTTATGTTACGTTGATTTTCTTAAGAAAAAAAATTTGTAAAGTATACTCGGTATACTTATGAATGTGAAACAGTACTTAGTATACAAACAAAACCAACAATAATTGTTTATAAATAAATGATTAGATGTTTTAAGTATGTTTAGTTTTCTCTTTGTCTGTGGATGCAATCAATATTTTTCAATGAAAAGGATAGACAGATAGCGGGCACACTGACGTTAGCCATTTGGGATCCATTTGCTAACTCTTATCGCCAAAGGGCAAACCTTTGGTCTTTGATTGGTCATAATCTCATTTCGTGGTTTCAATTCCAGGAGTACATCTCATATCGTGTTTGTGTGCGAGCACGCCAACGTGGTAGAGGGTGAAAGGGCTCGCGGGTCACTGCACTCCATCCGACGGGGGTCCTTAGATGTCCGCTCAGTGGCGTCTGATGGTCTTCGTCGAACCTCGCTGGCTAAGCTACAAGGGTTACCTCTAGAAGCACCCATCACTAAGGTACTTTTACACTTCTTTTAAAAAGAATCATGGGTCCATAACACTAGACCTCGTGAATGGCGAGTAGTAAACGTGGGGATAAACTTCGTAGCGCCCTCTTAAAGTTTCATAAAAAAATTGTCGAAATGTCTTCCATGCTAGTCTGGGACAAAAACGGGAAATGTATAGCCGCTCTCTTTTCGCGCAGATAAAAGATAAAAGCCGATTAAGGAAATATGCGAGAGTTTGAATCATGTTAGATTCCAAAAAGCGATGTAACCCATCATTATTCTGATTCGCTTTTTCACCTCCACGACCACCATTAAGATACGGGGGCCCACCATAAGGATACTGGTGTAATAGTGTATCTATATAAATGCATATGTATCTTCGTATAAATTCCAGGTCATAGCCCTGCTGTCAGCAGCCACGGACGGGGCTCCGCCATCGACCGTGGCGTGCATCGAGCGCGCCGTCGACATGCTCAGGACTTCAGAGCTCTACTCCCCGCAGATGAAGGACGAGCCGAAACTCAGGGTCGAAGACCCCATAGCCACCGACCTCATTGGAGCACTGCTGTCTGTAAGTGGACGATTTTTTTTTCTTTTTTAAATGATTTTTTACTGCCTGTACGGGTTACCTATCAAGGTTGACAAATAAGTTATTGGACCTCGCCATATTGCAGAAAAACCCTCGCATGCTGCAGTAAAATGGCATCGTCATGGGCCTTATTTTTAATCTGTGTTATAAAGATTTTAAATATTCGGTGTTACAGAGTGGCACCATTATTTCAGTTCCACTTACTTATTTATTGACTTACTATATATCCTTTTATGTAGACTTGATTGCCTGATATTTTGATTTATGGGATTTTTTTAAACTTCGGGTTTTGAAGTAATTTTTCTAACTAAATGCGATATATAATTATTATGATTTGTAAATTTATTATATTTTTGAGGAGTTAATATTTCGTTTATTTGTTATTAAAAATATTGGTTTAAATATTTTTATTTTGAAAATGTTTTTAAATATTTTTTTATCAAAAGCTATTGGAAATTCATTCATTAAAATATAAAATATGTATGGCATTTTGTATCACATTAATATTGTGTTAATAACGACATTTCAGGAGACAAAAGATTTAATTAGTGGATTCATTTTGAAGGCGGTTGAGGTTTGTATAAATTAAATTTTCGCCTTTGATTAATATTTTCGTGAGTGAATTTCCAACGCTGTGTATAGAGCATGTGATACATTATTTACAGTATATAATTATGTACTAACATGGACCTTTTTGTTTACGATCCGGACGGACAGCGGGAGCAGGCCAACATGAGCCTTTTTCATATGGTAGGAAGACGTATAATCGACTGTCTTCGTCTCTGTCTTCCATAGTTTTCTCCTTAGCTCGTCTCGTCAAGCTTATTAGAGAACTTACCATATAGAGTGACTTTAAAATCTCGGTTGCTTTCAAAAATTTCCTTCGATGTACCTAATTTTATATGTATGCCTAATAGATACTGTTTTCTGTCTTTCTGTTGTACTGTTCTCATTTTATACTTACTGTTTAATTTAGGTATATGTACTTTAATCATGTTACATTTAACTAATTTTATGTGCTATCATTATAACACCATACCATATAACATCAATTATAACCGCCATTAGTAATAACAATATTCATACGTTTATACCTACATGCATATCTTCAAATATTTTATTCAGTAACTCCCCACTTATGTACGAACTTGGATTATATTTTATTTTTTCACTAATATTACCTAATCAATCTCTCTGATATGTATCACTCAAAATTTTCAATTAAAGTAACGCCTAATTTATATTTACATGCTAATAGATATGTAGCAAAAAGTATAAGTAAGTACTTTAAAAATACAACGTAAAATAAAGGAGAGTTATTGACTTAACTTAACTTGCCTACTTACATAAATACTTTAATTGGTACCTATTTCTCGTAATTTGGGTTTGGTTCGAAAGCTTACCGCATCGCATATACTTTCAGCAAGGGCCTACCACCGTATTGTCATCTCGGAGGAGCAGCAACGACTCCACGGTCGTTCGGTCGCAGACCAACCGGACTAACATTAAACATAAGGTACTGTACCAAACAATTCTTGATAATCACCATCTACCTTCAACATCCTACTTCAACGATAAATGCCATTTGTTAGCGTTCTGAGTAACTCTCAACAATATTTGGACCTCGATATTTCTGATGTCGTTTTTGAAAACGGAAGATCTGCGACCTTCCTGTTGCCATAAGCCTGTTTATTTCGGCCAAGAAGCTCATAAGAATGACATGCATTTGTAATTTCACTTGATTGATATTTACTTACTTGCATAGCTTGTAGGGTTGGGCCAACGGACCGGCCGAAACGCTTTGGGGTTCGGAGTTTGGATTTTGACTACAAAAGCCTGTGTGCTTCCTGGCCGAAATCAACATGCTTTTGAAATTTCGCAGAATAGATACCTACTTATACTATAGGAGTTTTAGTAAGTGTAAATATTTTTTTGCGAGTTGGATGTGCGTACAAACCTTGAATGGCTTTTGCACATCCCATTTTGATGTAATAATACCTATATATATTTTTACACATTATTATCTCACAACTCTATAAGAATGTAACCACCTCCAAATACCTTACCATATGTTGTGCCAGATTCTATATGTTCCCCTAAGACTCCATTAGACCATTACATACTGAACTCGTTCTTTGTCGGATCATTGTATCTATTCCAAATCCATGTTGCATGAAATTTTTAACTTCTAACCTTATATTACAGTCATCAGCTCAAGTCCGTGAGCTCCTCGACACAGCCCTGAGTTGGGACTTCGAAATCTTCCGACTGGAAGAGATGACCCGGAACAGGCCACTGGTGCACCTAGGGCTGACGCTGATGGCTGGCAGGTTCGACGTTTGCGGAACCCTGGAGTGCGACGAACGCACACTACTGCACTGGCTCACCGCTGTGGAGACCAACTACCATTCTGCCAATACCTACCATAACTCTACGCACGCTGCTGATGTACTTCAGGTATCTTGACCCGAAAACTAGAGAATTGAGAATTTCAATAGAAGCTTGGCGTTGGGCAAGCTGCTGCGATGCTTGTGGCATCCGGCAGAATAGAATAAGATCATTTCAAGTCTTCCCGTGGATGTCGTAGATGGCGACTTAGGAAATACAAGCTAAACAAAGCATGTATACATCAATAATACCTCTCCAATCTGTCTGGCCAGCGTGGAGAGTGTAGGCCAAGTCTCCTGGCTGCTCTGACCAAGTACTATGGCTTTGGTAATACGCAGAGGGTCGTGCTCTTGCAGTGGAGAGAAAAAGAGCTGATAATGATGATGATTGTTGCCAGCATTATAGGCATTGACAGGCTTGGCATATTTGGAAAAGAGAAGACGGAAAGCACACTCCGGCCTTAAGAACCCGCTACGCTTAGAGGCTTAGATGAACGGACGAAAACTCTGGTACAATTTTATTTAAATTACTATCAATACTTAAACCTCTTACATCTTTTCACAGGCTGTAGCATACTTCCTCGAGAAGGAACGCCTGAAGTCTCTCCTAGAGCCGCTCGAAGCGGCAGCAGCGCTGATCTCCGCGGCGGCGCACGACATCGACCACCCCGGGACTTCCTCCGCGTTCCTCTGCAACTCGCGCCACCCGCTGGCGATCCTGTACAATGACGTCAGCGTGCTGGAGTCACACCACGCGGCGCTCACTTTCAAGATTACTCTCAGTAAGCACTATAATCTCACTTTAATCTAAATTTCTCTGGCTGCTTTGGCTAAGTATGGCTCTGGCAGCACAGAGAGGGTCGTGCTCCTGCAGTGGAGACAAAAAGACCTAATGATGATGAATCTAAATTACTTTGTGTGAGCCTCCATCACCGCTTAGTTCACTTCAGGGTAATAAACCTGTACCCAGTACAATTTTCTGTGCCGTGTGCCGCCTAGGTTTCCGACCTAGAACAGGACCACTCTATATCTTTCCGTGGATATCGTAAGAGGTGATTAAAGAACTAAGCACAAACATATCGTGTAACATCTCCCATTCTAAAGTTGGATTGACATCAGTCGTAATACCGCAATTATTCTGTGCGGCTTTCTTTTCTGCACTTCGATGCATCTTAGTATCCTTGGTTACCCATTGGCATACGAATGTTTTGTACCGCCTATCTTAAGGCAAGAAAAAGCCTGAAACCGGATACTAGGCACCCGGTTCTGAAGCATCTTGAAGCAACGCACCAGCACAGGAACATCGCTAAGATGAGAAGATTTTTAAACTTCGGATGATGATGAAGAGCCAATAGTCATGTCACGATGATGTTGTTGACTCAAAAATATATATTTCGTTTTCTAGATGATGACCGCACGAACATATTCAAGAATCTCGACCGCGACACGTACAAGTCGATGCGGCACCACGTCATCGACATGATCTTGGCCACAGAGATGACCAAGCACTACGAGCATCTCGCCAAGTTCGTCAACGTGTTCTACGCTAACGCCACGTCTGGCAGTAAGGAGGACGGCATGCAAACAGAGGTAAGGCAGTCCGTGAGACAGTGACAATCCTACTTTTATCCACTCGTAGTAGTACTAGTACAAATGACGTACTTAGCTTCCTGGAGAGGAGGACGTGGCACCACGTGATCGATATGGTTCCGGATGATCATGGAGAGGAGAGCAGTAAAGAGTATTGCATGCAGACGAAAGTATATATACAGACACTTTATCTCTTCCTGTAGATAGATATCGTAAGATGCAACTAAAGGTTAAGGGCTAAAGCATAAATACTGTTTGCATGAGATGTTTCACAGACAGTCGTCTCTCAATCTTGTTTTTGTTTCCGAGTTCTTCCTTTCCACTTATCCTCGTAAACCTATAACTTGAACTCGGAAAGCGGACTTTGTGCAACCGGTAACACCGGTAACACCGGTGCCTAAGAAGGAAACTTATTCCATATGAATTTCCTTAACACTTCCAATAAGGAAATTCAGTTAAATGTTTGTTGTCTTCCAGGAACCATTGGCATTGGACACGACAGCTCTGTCGCAGCCGGAGAACATGGTGTTGGTGAAGAGGATGATGATCAAGTGTGCGGACGTCTCCAACGCTTCTAGACCGCAGAAGTTCGCCTTTGAATGGGCAAGAAGGTGGGTTCATTTTTAACTGATAAAATCCTTAATGTTCAAGATCTTTTTGTCAAATCTTATCTCAGCTCTAAATCTTTATGGATCTTGACAGTATTTTCTGATTTTCTATTTTCACCTGACTATTCGACCTCCCTACTGGGAGAACAAACTTGGTAGGACTACTGGGACTAGCTCGCTTTACCTACGACACGACTTCTGCGTTTTCCTATACTTACTTCATCCAGGACTGCTTTCCTTGGCATTTCTTTTCCTCTTCTAGTTTTTTAACTTCGTGTCGTTTAAGATCTATTGTTTGCATTATTTTTTCGTTGATAAGTTTCATTAGTTCCTGATTAGTTTTTCTTTCCTTTTCAACTTATTCTTTCTATTTGCCTCCAGAAGCATATTTCTAAAACTTCCAAACTTTCACGGTCCTTAGTATTCATTAGGTTACTTTAAACCAAAGGTTTCTAAAGGCAGGTATTACTTCAAACGTACATACCAAAGTTCATGATCTTATGCCACCTTCCGCAGTGGGCGGTGGGCGCGGTAGCACAGGTATTTTACCTTTCGTACGTACGTGTAGTTTCCTTACTATCCGTGACAATTTGCCGTGTGGTTTTCTGCAGTGTAGAATAGGGCCACTCCAAGTCCTCCCGTGGCTGCTCTGGCCAAGTATGGCTCTGGTAGTACAGGGTCGTACTCCTGCAGTGGAGACCAAAAGACCTGATGATAATGATGATGATCCGTGACAATTTTAAAGTTCGTTTAATTATTATTTCTGCAGGATCGCAGAGGAATACTTCCTGCAGACGGACGAGGAGAAAGCCAAAGACTTGCCGGTGGTGATGCCGATGTTCGACCGCGCGACCTGCTCCATCCCGCGCTCGCAGCTCGGCTTCATCGACTACATCATCATCAACATGATGGAGGCCTGGGCTGGTTAGTGTCTAAACATCGATGTCAATTGTCATTACCCTTAGAAACCATCAAACATTAACTGCTCTTGGACGGATTGCATCTGAGGGTTCCGTACGCAAAGGGTAATAACGGGATCTTATTATATACTGCGACTTTGCTGTCTGTTCGCCCGTCTGTCCGTCTGTATGTCATCAGGATGTATCTCATGTACCGTGCTAGCTAGACACTTGAAATTTTAACAGATGATGTATTTCTATTGTCGCTATAACAACAAATACTTAAAACATAAAATGAATCTTTAAATGGAGTTCCCGTACAACAAACGTGCTTTTTCAGAGATACGGAAACCTTTGCCAACTCACTTTGCCAGTTATTTAATTTAGCTCCTTTTTTCTTTCAAATGTCTAAGGGCTCTTACAAACGAGCGACAGTATGGTCGCGACTCTTGACAACAATGACAGTCGGTGACCTGCCTGCCCGTTGTCATTCGTCTAAAATCATCAGTCTGACCTCTTCTAAGATAAAATAGACAGGGGGTGTTGTTTAAAAAAAAAATAACTTTATAGGTTTCATCCAATTTCTAACCACGTCCCGTTCCCATCACTTTAGAAGCTTTTGTTCTTCATCTCTCTTTGACCATGGAAGATCCTAGCAAAGAGGTTTAATTGAATGGTAATTCCAGCCTTCATCGACATGCCGGAGCTGGTGACGCACGCGCGCAGCAACTACGCGCGCTGGCGCGAGCTGGACGAGGCCGGCATCACCACCATCGCGGAGGTCATGCGCGCGCAGCGGCAGCTCGCCGCCATACAACCCGCCACCACCGCGCAACCCACCGCTGAGGAGTAAGCCAGGAGACATCTACTGGGTAGAAAAGTACCTCACGCAATAGACGGAAAGGTGTGGTGACTTGTTTTCTATGCGATGAAAGCGCAGAAAAGACGTAAGGCAAGACGCAGACGGGGCGCAGGATGCAAGACTCCTTTTTGTGTGTTTTGCGACGTTTTTATTTTATATGAAACGGATGCGAATGAGACATATGTCTGCGCTCCGTCCGCGTCTTACGTCTTTTCTATGTGTCCAGCGCTGAGGTTTGATTTATACCTATTAACGCAGAGTCGAGCGAATACATGCGTCCATTTGAAACTTTTACCTAATAGCAAATTTATCTATATCTCCACAACGTAATGCACATATTCCTTCTGAGATAATAAGACGCGCGCATTCAACGGAATTAGACTTTTTGAGCGTCTGCGAGCGACCTACGTTGATTGGAGCACTCGCGTTCGCAAATCGAACAAATGCGTCATGACGTCACTTGTCAGCAGAGCGTAAGATGTGCGAATGCGCGCGAATTCACGCGAATACGTGCGCATTCGTGCAATTTGTAAAGAATCTGACGATTCGCTTCGACTCTGCGCTAGTAGGTACGACCGTAACGGCTATATAAATAATAGAACAGCCTGCAGTTTTCTCGACCATGATGAATCGTGGTCGATACCTATTGCAACCTTTGTCGCAGAAATCAGTTAATCGCTGCGACGTGTTCACAAGGTATATCACTGCGGCTCACGACAGAGTCGCGGTCGTCTAGTGCGTGGGATGCCTAGCCTAATGGTGTAAGCACTAAGGTGGTGAAAGTACGTCATAGTAATTTCACTCCATTTGGCTTCGTAAATTAAGATTACCAGGGGTTATGACTGTGAACAGAATATACTTACTGGAACTATTTTACGGGCAGATTCAGTGCATGATACTTGACTCAAGTTTCCCTGTAGAACATAGGTAAATCATTGAAATATAAAAAAAGATCCGAAAAGTCACTATGCGTTAACTATAAATACCACGCGAAATGCAAGGTGACAATGTAAAATTATATAATTACCCTTGAGCGCTGATGAAAAGTCTTCGATCACACATTTAGTACTCTCACCTTCAACTCGGGTGGTTAATTGCTGTGATCTGAGACTTTCTATCTGACACCGCCCTTGGTGGGACCCATCAGATGTAATCAAAGTTTCTATGCAATTTACCATTTTTTTTTAATGATTTGAGTACCTGAGAAGTTTTAGTTTAATTTATCTTTCGTTTAAAAAACAGAGTGGAATTTACAATTGTTATAAATGTTGTTATTTGGAAATAAGAACAAAAAGTCTCTTTTCAGGAACAGAGCAATCAGTGTTCGGTATTTAGATATTTTGTTATTTGATGTTTACGGAGTAAGTAATTTAAATTCTATCCCGTATTATCATCATATACCTATAACTGAATCTGCCAAGGGACTAGCAAAGAGGACGAATCGAAAACGTTACGGGTGTGTTAAAATGTGATTTTGAATACTGAATTTGTAGTTCATCGAGCGAGAATCTAGTGCCTGTCTCAAAGTGTCAAAGAACAGTTATTGGATAACTAAGGAAGTGGATATGGTAGGTACAGCCGCGGGATCAAGGGAGCCAAGACTTGAACCTTGGACGTCAACGTTAAAAGTCTGATACGGATCACTGGCACGCACGATGCCTAACGGATGTGTCCGAAAATACGCTTATTTTATACTTATTGTATCCGTGTTAGTGTAGTCACCAGATCATAACTGATGTCTACTTTTTTACGTACTAGTATTTTATTAGAGTATATTGAATCAAATATTTACTATACATGTATCAAGTTCGGATTTTCATTGTAGACGACTGGCATTGTCCTCTATCTTGTGATGGAAACGTTATATTTGTCGTGTTACACGGTAGGTTACTTAGTTTGTTGTCTATTTTAATATGTACAATGAAATCCGTGATAGAAGTGCCATATAACACTTTCTGGCAAAGGATTATCCATTCAGTAGTCAGGTAATGAAATAAGTAGCATCTCTCATGCAATGCAACCCATGACAACATGGTTTCACCGCACCCTTATTAGTTCAAAATTCAGCCATATTTCATTATATCTACAGCATGGTAAATCTCTGCCAAAACTATCTACTATTTCTTATATACTAAATTTAACAATTGGTCCATTATATACACTTGAGCTTTCAAAGATTCCTATTTTTATACTAAACTTTTTGTAGTGTACCGACCCTTTCGGCCGCATATCAAAATTCCATTCTATAACAGTTTTTGTTCATTCCTGGTGGATAACGGTTTTAAAATATTTTATACTTAACGATTTAATGAATGTTGACGTTATTTATTATGAATAAAAATTATGATAGGTCACCTGAATATTTCTTAAATAATTTATTATATTCGAATAAGGTGTAACGTATTTCTAATAGTAGGCAATTACTAAATATATACATATATATATTCGTCTTTATGACGCTGGTAAGTTAAGTGAATTTTATTGTGTACCTAGCTATTAATTATATGAAAGTAAGATTACGCTTCCTTGTGCTCAATGTCGATACAAACGGTCTAAATTTATGTGAGTAAGTAAGTGTTCTTCAATATTCTTAAACTGTTTTACTACTTTATATTACTACATGTTTGCTACCGCGATATTGTTATATTGAATATAAATGATGGTGTTCAATCTCATTTCATACGGATTCAAATATAAACCTACCAAAACGTACTTTTTACTAACAATGATTCTAATTTAGTTACTTAGATAAAAAAAATGTTAAGAACCTTATTTGATAGTTAGCTCAATTCATTAGATTTGTCTATGGATGTTGGTTGAAAAATTAAGAAATAAAAATGCTGCGTGAATGTTTCGATGTACCAACATCGAGTCAACTAACTAAATGTTTATTTATGTTGAGTTACAAGTAATTTGTAAGTTCGTAATGTTTGAGAGTTATCTTTAAGATTAAGGGGGCGGGTCCCCATATTTAACTGTGGACTGTGGATATGATTGTTGAGAATTTTATAGACGGATATATGCATTACATGTAACAATCATTACTTAATGTTATATATTTATAATAACATCTTCTGAAAACTATGTTCATGTTCATCGCCTTTTATGTATCCAGGTTTCATTAAAAAAAAGCGTTACGGGTAAACTATGATTCTGTGTTGAATTTCACCCACAATAGAATAAAAAGTCATATTTTATGATTATGTGACGACTAATAAAGTCAAAGTATGTGAAGCATAGCAAAAGTTTTAATTCCACCAAAAAATTTGATCTTATTTCAAATCAACCATTGTGATGAGTACAATCAAAAAAGATTAAATCATTTATAAAACTATTCTTAACGCACATTTCACACATTGTAATGGAATTAAGACTTATGCAATGTTCATAATATACCTATATAATTAACATTGGTAAATGCGTGTTTGAGAAATGCGAATGAAGTTGTTAAGTGTTGTAAATAAAGAAAATATAAAAGTTCACGATGTGTTTTAATTACAGACCCAGATATTTTGCACGGCTCATAAGCGGAGCGTTGGAGTAGTGCTTTACTCTCAACATTTCAGGGTCAAACATATTTTTAAGCTATGATTTTAGTCACCGGATTATTTACCTGCACACTACAGCAGTGTATGAAACTGCACATAAAGTGTAGATATAATTTTCTTTCACACACGCTCGTATTTTATTATTTTTTAATATGTGGCAGTTTCATAAACAGCTATTTTAAAACTGTTCCAAAATGAGGTGTTTTAAACATACACACAAACACAGTGCGTGTCGGTTGGTTGCTGTAACTGTCATTTAGAGATAAAATAAACAATAATAGGTATATTTATTATGGACCAAGTGATTAATAAGACATTACCTATAAGAAATGCCCGCGAAATTTGAGAAATGCCCAAAATGAGAGGACAGAGTAATAAAAACTATTAAAATAATTTAACCGTCTGGGCGTTAATATATTGCTTACACCTATGGAGCATAATCAGTTAAATTCCAGAATTATGTAAATCACCTAGGACGGGTAGAGATCTTAGCTCCTTCAAAAAATGTCCCAATTTATCACTTGGTCCAAAACATATTGAATCAGAATATAAATTAAAAGCTTTTTCCATCATAAAACTTTTATTATAAACAATAATTAAAAAACATTTTTCACATTATACAACTTACAATTCCAACATTGCGTTACTATAAATGCAATAATCTATATACCCCCGTATTTAACCGTGACATTTCTATATATTCATTTGAGACCTGTACAATATTGTATTTAGACGGTTACAATAATTATAATATTACATTAGAAGTATTAGTCGGTAGAGTTGGAATGGAAATAACAAGTAGACTCAAAAATAAATATAAGTATAAACATTAACATAACGAATATTATGTTAAATAACACTTGAGCATACATACCCTATTTTCAACTTATATGACAAAACAGCTTTTTACCGCGTCTCCTTTCGCACGCATATCGTGTTCTTACTAAAAAGATTACAGGATGGCTACAAGATCTGGAAACTAAACTTATTAGCAGTCTCGAACAACATGTCTCCATAGTAGAAACTTCAAAAGGTTCAAACAGGTAGTGACGCCGCGGTTTCCTCGTGACGCCCCTTCTAAACTTTCAAGCCAAGCTGTATATTATTTCTTACAAATGAATCCATTTCTTTTTTCTTTCCATCGTGTATTTGTTGATTAAAATTAAGCTTTTGCTCAAGTGTTTTGATCTGTGGCATTAATTCAAATGATAATTATAATGGCGACCCAGCACCACTCTTTTACTACATTGAACTGCACAGTATAAAATAACTCTAATAGTATACACCTAGCAGGCTAACCAGGTCGTAGGAAGTCGCCCGACCCGAAGGCGAGGGAGATAAATATACGATTTGAAGTTTTCCTATACAATTTTACGTCTTTCCTGACAAGGAAGTTACATTATTCACGAATGTAGCGGACATAATATATACCCGGGGAGACGTATAACACATTTTTTGCAATATTTGTAAGTCCCTCTATTTGATTGTATTCTAACGAATGGTAAGTAAAATACTGTATTGACCAAAGCAGAACACCATAACAGAATAATAAGTATTACAAACAGCACGGAATCTCCTATAGGCGTCCCCATCCCTGCATCTTTCAACGTTCTCTACTTGTGGAGGCGGCTGCAGGCGCTTGCAGCCGCCCGCTTAACTCCCTCCACAAGGCGAGAACGGGGGAGAAGTGTAAGGACGGAGAACAGAAAAAAACGAACAGACAGCCTGTATTATAAGCTCTGATATAATAAAAGCACTTAATGCGTTCAGAGACTATCTGTTAAAATACATATTGTATTATAAAATAATATCTATTTCTTTTAACATAAAGCTCATATTAGTATCTCCCTGCGGAATATTTATATTTCGAAAAAGACGCTTCCAGACGGTCATCTGAACGGACTGAATAAAAGTGATTTAACATCGAATACAAATAGTCTGTTCGATAGTCATTGATCTAAGTGACTATACAAAGCTAACGTCGAAATTCGCAAACCTATCTAACTGAACACATCAGCCTATCACCCTTCACTTCCATTGTGCGTCAACTAAACAACTTCCGTTCCATCTTCCAAGGCTGTAGTGATAAATTAACAAACTAAAAGGTAACGACGTTGTGTACTTGCTTAGAACTAGGATTCCAAGTTCGATCCTCGGTTAGGTCAACATGGAAAAGGGAAACAAACAAGATGAAAATCAAATCAGAAGCGACTCGTTTAAAATACTCATCATATTACAAGTAAAACACAATGTAGTTTAGTTTTTCGCTGGTTGCCTTTAGTTACACTTTGAAGTTCCGCAGCAGCAGGCGATACTCTAGTATTCGTATAGTTACTATGGTTTCGTATGAAATGACTTTAGAACCACGCGACTCGCGACGCGACAGATGCCGCTAACTACAAGCGGCAAGTGACTGAACTGAGCTTATCTAGCGGCAAGTGCCGCTGCCGCTTCAAAGCGTACCCTTAAGTTGACGCACAATTTGGTTACTGCCAAAAACCTAGTCATAACCTATGTGAGGACTCAATAAGTACTACATTACAACAAACCCCGCCTCTCAACTCGATAACAATCTCTATGTATATCATTATAATGGCCCCTTTCCTTTGTATCCTCAGGCTAATATAAATACATTTTATCTTTCAAGGACAGGTACCGATTTTTTGTTACGATCATTCTAATGTGACTTGATCAATAGACAATTTAAGGTACATAAAGATATACCCTCGTTTACATGAAAAATAACAAATGTGTGTACTTTACTTAAAATATGTTTGTCTCTTCCTTTCAAAATTTGTTACTGGAAGAACGAGACAAAAGATATTTCACCTAAAGTAGGTTTAGCAAACTCTTATGTTATTTTTTATGAATATGAGGAATGAGATCTATTTAGTTTCTATTTTCATCTTTAAAGGATAAGTATGGTCTATCAACCTACTTCCAATATTCTATGGTTCTATGATAAAAATATGAGGAAAAATCTAAGAAACAACAAATTAAACAAATTCCTTTTTGAAATAGGAACAGTATCCATAATGTTGTAGGTAGAAAATTGCCAACCTTCATAACAAACTAACGTAAAACAATAAGCAAGACTCGAAAACATTTTATAGGTACTTAAATATAATCCTATACACGTGCATATATTACACAAAATATATTTTTATACGCTTCAAACGCTATACTCGACAACATTTATTTATACATAATCCTGTTTATTGAAGTACATGGTAATCTTCTATAAAGACAGTTTCTGAATAGAAGCACCGTAAATAATGTAAAAAGCCATTGATTTTGCATTTGCCGCGATTTTCCAGTGCAATATTTAGAGCAAATTCAGTTCGTGACATTTTTAACTTTCCTATAAGTTTTTAAACTTCCCATTTAAGATTTTTTTCCAGTTCAAGTTTACATAGTTATGTATGCTTCTTGGGAAATGCTTTCAGTATCATTGACCAAATTTGCAGTACAAATTAGGGCACTGGATGTATCCTGTATAGATTCGACATTTTACATCGCCCTGCGACCACAACTGTAAGACTGGACTGTCAAAATTCAGATGCTGATTTTGTATACATTACCTGTTTTGTTACATTTGAATTTTTATCGATCATTACAAAACAGGCGATGTATTATAAAGGCAGCATCTGAACGTGACACTAAAGGCCAAGCCCATACAGTGCAAGTTTTTTATCTGTTGCATACAATTTGATTGAAGCAATACATTTTTTAAATTTTAATAATAACATTTTGTTTAAACCATGCAAGTCTGCTTTTATTTTTTAATTGTATGCAAGAAACAGGAATCTTGCTGTCTACACTCTTGAAATCCTTTTGTCACTTCTATTTTTTTGGTTGCTGACACTTTCTTCACCAGACGTTGTCACGGTAAAGAAGACATTTATCTCACAATAAAATATAATATGCATTTAACGCCACAGTTCAAGCGCTTACTGTAATGTTTATCATATACAGTGACAAATTATAAACATGACACAAAAAAACAAGTACCCATCCATCTAGTTACGGTAATACTTCTTAATCCGCTAGATGACAAGTCAAATAAGACACTTTTTCCTAAACGGCAAAACTAAATTTTTCTATAAGTTTTATAAATTAAAAATCATGTTTACATGTATATGATCAATAAAAAGTGAAACTATTTTGTTACATTGTGACAATTTATTTTAGGAACTGTACCGAATAACTTATTTTTGACCTTGTAGAAATGTATGTACTCGTTGCTTGTTCTCATTTAGATTAATCTTCATCCAAGGCAAAGGTTTAAAGAGGTTGTGATGAATAAATCATAAAGTCAACTGCCATTTCCCAATGTAATCCTTACAGAACGGAATCTTCTATTCCCTTCCAGGGATATAAATACAGGGCAGGCCCTGAATTTATATCCCCCCCCCCCCCCTCCCCCTCCTAGCCGCCCGCAGCCAACCGCTCAACACCCTCCACAAGGTGAGAACGGGAGTAAGGTGCGAGGACGGGGAACGGGGACACATATTGCGCATTGCGCGGGATCTTAGCAGATTCCGTTCTGTCTGTAATACTCATATAAATTCTGTGCTCATACCTTGTTTTCTTGTATCATGATTACAAAACGCACTGTCGCGTAAATAAGTCGCCAGAGGGCGCTGCCGGTTTAGCGCTAGATGGCTAGCGGCTTATCCCGGCACTGTTCGACCACGTAGCTGGTGAACCGTTTGAGGAACTTGGGGTATTCGCGTTTGTACACAGCCCGGAGGACACCGGCCGGCGCCCAGCCTCCGGGATTTACTGAAAAAAAACGAATACAACTTATTTTTTCATACATACATAATATCACGCCTGTTTCCCACAGGAGTAGGTAGAGACTATGGACCTCCACTTGCTACGATCCTGACAAACCTCTTTTGCTTCATCTTAACTCATCAATCTCTTCATACATGCCCTCCGGTTACGGGTATACTTATTATTTCAATTCTGAATAATTATACTAACCATAATTATTTTTTAAAAACTATAAACCTACTTCAAACCCAAATCAAAGTTGTAGCATCACGAAATTGTGTTTCCTGGAAGCAAATTCTCTAGTCACAATAAAAAAAATCTAAATCGCTATATGTGTGCCTATAAAATTCAAAGAGTTCCCTCGAATTCTCCAAGATCCCATCATCAGATCCTGACTTGATGACTATTATGGACTACAGACCACTTTGAAGGTATGCCCTTTCAAACAAACAATCAATCAATCAAACAAAAAATCGGTCCAAGTATTTTTGAATAATCGGTGAATTGCTAAACTATTCGCTATAATACTGCGAAATAACAGCATAAATGTTGTTTCTCTTTTCAGGTTAGATTTAACTTATAAGTTATTATGTTTGTAAACACCTTACTGCGAAATTTAAGATGTTTTTAATAAAACCTAACCCTTTACAAAACAACACAATACCGCTTTTATTATGACATTAAACGGAGATTCCAGCAAACTGATAACCTTCTCTTTTTCGCAAGTCGGTTAAAAAAGAAATGTGTACCTGTGCTGCAGTAGGCGATGCTGGTGGTGATGTTGTCCCTGCTGGGCGCGGCGCCGGGCGGGAACGAGCTGCGGCACGCGAGGCACACCGTCACGAACAGCCGGATGCACGCGCCCGTGTTGGACTGAGGGGGGACAATTTTTTTAATGTAGTAGTTTTGAACACAAGCTATTATCGAAAGACTCTCCTCAAGACGAATCAAACGAGCCCAAACTCAATGGAATTCCGTCCTTTCATTACAAAGTTCCTATGGCCATCCTCCGGCTCCATCATCAGATCAGTTCCATGTCGTTATAATATTGCATTGTCACGCGATATACGTATACGTGCAAATTTCAGCTTAATCAGATCGGAAACCTAGAAGTGCGTCAAATTTATGCTTATAAGCCTTGTTTAGCTTGTATTTCCTAAGTCGCCTTCTACGACATCCACGAGAGGGCTTGAAGTGGCCATATCCTACTCTGCTGCCATGGCAATTCAATGTAATACTCACGGGATAATCCGCATTGGTGGTGGAATGGTTAGTGACGGCATAAGTGTTATCGCTGTCCGCCCGTACGTGCGACCAGAACAGGGCGTCGCGCTGCGAGGCCGGCCAGATCCGCTTGAAGGTCTGGTGGAACACCAGTGCATCTGACGATATCTCTTCCACTATCGTCATATTTTCCAATGTTGCTGTAATTAAAAAGATATACGTTTAGTAACCGACTACAGGAGCCTTTTACGGCTGTATGTACACGGTGATTTTTCATTGGTTTTAGAGCTGAAGACCACTTCATAAGGATCGTTGGTAAGAACTAATTAGCTAGTCAAAATCAAAATGCAGAAACAAAAATGTTGACTAAAACTCTAAAATAAAATCGTGAGATTTTTCAATGACATAGTAGTATTGCCCCCAGGTCCGCCTGCAGAGTTCATCGGGGTCAAACGATAGTTTTGGACGGACTTAAGTTGCGTAAGTTGCGAAAATGATTTTCGATCGAGACAACGTAGGTCTCGATCGAAAATAATTTTCGCAACTTTTTTATCTTATATCATACACAAATTTAAATTACGTATTTGGATGCAGAAATTTATTTACTATACGACGTTTCTTTTTTCAAAACCAATGAAAAGTCTGCGTGAATTTTTGAAATATGCTAATTAAGACCTCTCATTTGACACCCCATTAGATATCGAAACACATTTTTTTTTTCACTCGCATTTTTGTATGTAACATTCGATATATAAATATATTGCATACAAATTGTAGCCTATGTCACCCGGACAATAACACAGATACCCACATACATACATAGACTGCTAAAATCATTACCCTTCCTCTTGGCTTTGCCGTAGTCAGGTAAAAACTGTCTTAAATCAGTATCAGGCACTAGCTGTTTCCACTCAACTACCTACAAAAACACTAAACTAGTAGTTCGCCTCGAACTTCGAACTCGTCATATCTCGGCAAACCCTTGACTGATCTGGCTCATGTTCGAACTTGAAGATTGTATTGGCTACGTATACCCCTAACAAATTTTATTAAATTCAATATATCAAGTTAACGAGGTACGAAACATACTTGGCTTGTTCGGCGCACACTAGGCTAATAAGTCGAAAGTCGACGCGACGTGCATGCTAGTGGGCTTTATATTATCATCATCAGGTCTTTTTGTCTCCACTGCAAGAGCACGACCCTCTCTACTACCAGAGCCATACTTGGACAGAGCAGCCAGAGGACTTGGCCTACACTCTCCTCGCTGGCCAGACGGGTTTGAGAGGTCTCATTGATGTTTTATAAGCTTTGTTTAGCTTGTGTCCTAAGTCAGTACGCTGTAACTATATTTCATTTGGCAAATTTCCTATAACAGAGTGATTCTTCTATACTTTAGAACCATTACGTATTCTGTGGTTAAACAGACGTATAGAGACAATCGACTTACTCTCCCACTCGTACCGGTACCGCGGGTTGAAGAAGTAGTGGCACATCTCGCGCGCCGACACGCCGCGCACCTTGTGCATGGCTTTCAGAGGGTCCATCACCATGCCGTCCACTTCCATTTCCCTGGAAGATTGCAGTTTATCTTAATATAGAGGTTATTGGATGGAATGTTCGTACGGATTAAAAAAATTAGACTTTTATGGTAGATTATTAGAAAATATTGTATAGGTATATTTTATTTTCGAAGTCGAAAATAAAGATAGAGTTGATGCAGTGCATTTAAATGTCGCATGACGTCACGATCTAGTACGGTTATTACTTGACGGTGACGTTAATCGCCACCACTTCGAAACTTCGATGCGTTGTAGCTTTATGAATTTTTACTAAATAAATAAATGTATGTGGACAAATCACACTGATATTGAGCTAACCCCAAAGATACTAACTTAACGATACTATATTTTATCATAAATTAATATATAGATAAAGACTCCAGACCCAGGACAATTTGAAAAAGGGCCATTTTCCAACCAGCCCTGGCCGAGAATCGAACCCGAAAACTTCGAACGGCGGCCTAGCGTGGTTACCACTACGCATTATCCTATCCTATCCTCTATCCTATCCTACTAATATTATAAATGCGAAAGTCAGTTTGTATATTTGTTTGTTACCCTTCACACTTAAACTACTGAACCCATTGGGATGAAATTTGGTATGGATAAAGTTTGAAACTCGGGGAAGGACATAGTTTTTGTAATTTTTATCTCGAAATTCCCACGGGGAGCGAAGCCCGCTACAGGGTACAGCTAGTTTTTGGACAATCTAACTGACGGCGAAATAAAATAACCGACAAATAATCCACCCTAAAAGGCACGGCCGCTGTGGCATTAACAGATGATCATTTCGTCACCTTGACACAAATTTTAGTACTTTTTCATGAGTATTATATATTTTGCGATCTGGTGTTCGGCAAAAGTATTTGTCCCCATCCACCTGAGTATACAGTACTTAGTTTGGATCAACTGAGTTCGAGACTATTTTTGAAAAATTAAAATAAAAATCTAACTAGTGGCACTGTATGAGCGACAGGACTAGAATATAAAGTATAATTTTAATATAAAAGTATACCTTCTGTACATCCTCATGTCTCCTTCCTCGGCAAACAGCTGCCAACCGATCTCACCACCTACGCCTTCAAAAGCAGCCTGGATCTGCTCCGTTGATATCCGGTCGATCTGTAATTTACAAATAAACATCGTTAGAAGTGTGTTTTACGAATCTCAACTGCAAATGTAAAGTTTGGATAAATATAAGAAAAATCTAGAAATATTAATGTCCGGCTCGAAGGACCAAAAGATGTCTTAGATCAATACAAAGTATCTGAGATACTTTGATGACCTTAAACGAAGTCTGGGTTATATTATATGGTCATCAAGGTATATCAGACATCAGAAGTCACGACATGAATTAGTTTATTGCAACTGTTATTATACTAAGTACTTATTAAAGATGGTACAACGCGAGAACGCGTACAAAATTATGTAGCAAAAAAATTAACAGTATATGCTTATAATTGATGGAATGCGTGCCGCTACTACTTGCTGATTTGATAAATATAAAAAGTGAGAGACTTGGACCGAACAAATAGGATTTCCAATTCGAAACACTTACAACCGCGTGAAGTGGAGACACTTCACGCGAAATATTTGATGAATAATGCGAACCCTTTTAATATATCTATCAATAAATGAGTCTAGTAGTCAAATATTAAAGAAGTAAAAACCTTTTTCACATTTTCCCCAAAATTATTGATGGATTGATGTGACCTTAAACCTCGTCTGGTATAACCCTTAAATGTCATACTTATTATTCATTAATAACAGAAAAATTCACACAATGAAACAATAAATCGATTCATCAATATATTGATTGTCTAGATATTTATTATGTATGTGCATGCATAATAAATGTCGCAGGACATATAACAATGTACATGGCCTGCTTTACGATAATAAAGTTGTTTTTAAAAAGAACAGTTGTTAAGGGTGACGTCTCTCGGTTTATTTTAGGACAAAACAAGTAAACTGGACTGTCAATCGACGTCGGACTGTCAGTAGATTTAGGAATTTTATCAAAGCTTTTTTGAAATCTGCATAAAAAAGGAACTGCAAGGCGCCTTCCTGTAAGGCCTTTTAGCTTTAGCCTTTTGGCGATTCTTAATTTTTACTCCTTTTTAAAGAGCACGTAAGTTTACGATTCCCGGCTGTCATTTTAAGACGACAGCCGACAGTGACGACAGTAGAAAAAAATTACAAGTGTTTTTTTATATTTTCTTAATAGTGGCGATCAAACTTCGTTGAAGCTTATATTGCCAGTGTCTAGTAATTCAATGGCGCCAATCTTCCTATCCAGTTATAAGGTTCAAGTAAGGAAATTGGTTCAATTTTAGACGACTATAAACAAACCTCGGGCCATAGAGGATGCACGGTGAGTCTGTTGTCGATGGCCGGCGGCGGCAGTTCCACCTGGTCCCGCGTGTGCACGCTGGGGGGCGCCACTCGCGCGCACCGCTCCTCCTCCATCTTGTCGAAGCCCGTCTCCACGGCATCGTAGAACTCGTCGTCGGGTAAAGTGGAGTGCGGACCCTCCTGAGGACAAACAAATAATATTTTATGCAACGGTAAGGAAGGTCAAAAAAGCGAAATAACGATACATGTCTGTTATGGGGAATAGACTATAGACTTTCCTGAAATCATAAATTATTTATGTTCTTATATTAGTATTCGTGATTATTTAAAAGACACAAAACTGTACAGGAGTAGAAAAATAAACTTTAATTACAATCGAAAGATAATCATGTGTGGCAACGTGGAAGAGGATTTGGAAGTGAGAAGACTCGCGATGGTTACTTTTATTTTACTGAATTAAAACAAGTAAAAGAATTTTACATTAAATACTTTTTAGATATTGTGACCAGAAGACGAAGTAAAATTTTAATGTGCTTAGTAGATTAGTTTTATTTTTTAATTTAATATTTGTCAATAAATGCAGCATCGAGTAAATATGTATTAACTACGGTCATATTATCATCATCAGGTCTTTTTAGTCTCCACTGCAGGGCATGACCCTACAAACTACGGTATAGGGAAGAATTGTTGTATGTAAGTTTTTTTTTTTTTACAAGAACAAATTCAAATGAGGTTTTAGTCTAATTCAGAAAAGAAATGAGAATTAAAAGTGAAATATGCTCTAACAAGTTCAAAACATTCACATAACATCAATTCTAATACATTTTGCAATTTGCATACAAATCCATGACACTAGACTTCGTTATGTTTCAATAGTTGATTATTCCACGCGTGTAACCTACATTCGAGTAAGGACGATGCCTGTGGAAATGAATTTGGATTGTTGCGTTAACAAACGCGACAACTGCATGGCAATTAACTGTGGTAAGCTAAAAGTCCTTCATATGAAGGATGTCTTGATTTATATAAAATAAAAAAATATTTTTATTTTATTTTATTAAGTAAATCAAGTTCATTTCAGATGACAGGATCCCTAATTGTGTTAGTTTTATTTAACCTATGTTAGTAATAAATAACTTCAGCCAATCAAGAAAAGAACTCACTGACCATATGCATTGTTACAGACAGCAGCAATAATATGTCACCAAATAAAAGCGGTCACTAATGTCAAAAAGCTTCTAAAGGTGACTTTTTGCTGCAGACTGTACAGCATGCTCAGTCTTTGTTAGGAGCCTTTTTTACTGTGTGAGCCTGTCATTAGATTGTCGAGTCAGAAGCTTTAAGGCAGCTTGAAAATTCTGACACCAGTGTTAGCTATCACACTCGATGAAAGAGATGAGCATGTATAATCGCAGGAAATATACCGTATATTCCTTGATTAGAAATCATTATATGTAATTATAAAGTTATCTTTAGAAATATAATCTTTATTGTTCACCAAATACAAAATGTACAGAACAATAGGCGAACTTAACGCTAAAAGCCTCGTCTACCAGTCAACCTTTAGATCTTTATCTTGTACATAATACATTTCTGCAAGATAAAGATCACAATTATATTAGACATTTTAAAATCGGTACCTACCCAGAGAATTACAGATAAATAAATATGTAGGGACTAATTACACTGATTGAGCCAGCCCCAAAGTAAGCTCGAGACTTGTGTTATGGTTATGGGATACTAACTCAAAAATACTATATTTTATACCCAGGACAATTTGAAAAAGGCTATTTTTCAACTTGCCCTGATCGGGGATCTAACCCGGGACCTCTGGGTGGCGGACCAGCATGATGACCACTACGCCACGGAGCTCCAGGTATCTATTTACCAGTGAAAGGTTTCTTTATTTTCGCTTACTCAATTCACACTTACAAAACAAATATATTGGTTATTGAATAAATTCTATTGGCATGTCTACGTATGCCAGATGCTCATTGGTTATATATAAAAACGTCGACAGACCATTGATAGGGAGCGTGTGGCGTGGCTAACAACATCAGTCAAGGTAGTGCCTTCGTATAAACAGCTAGCGAAAATACCTCAGCCGTCTGTAACGCGCATGTTATTGTAACAACATTAAATTAGCGCAGGTTTAGTTCATATATTTAGTTATGTAAACTTACATTACATACATGTGTGATTTTTCATTGCCCAATTCAATTGATGACATGTATCAAAACAAAAGCAGATGTATAGATAATTAACATTAATTTGTTCATTCTGTTTGTTTATGAATAAATGTTAATGTCATAGTATTCGTTTATTTATAAATAAACAAAAGACTTGGTTATCATTATTATTACACATATTCTAGTTCTTATTTAATTTATTGAAATTATAATCTTATGAATGCTAGGCAATCTACAAGCTCACCTTTGGGGCGTAGCATAAAAGATGGTAGACGGAGTGCAAATTCAATTAGATAAGTATATAGGAAGATATAGTACATGGGTATAATAAAAAAATAACTAAAAAACATCTTCTTAAATATATACAACATTTTGTAATAAATTCATATCATAAATGTCATCGAGCAGGGCATAGAAGATTCACATAAAGATACTAACTATTGCCGACGTCCTAAATCAAAACCACCTCGGCCTACATAACACAGAAAACCAGTGACACAACCTGGCATTCAAGCACACAAATGGCGTGAACCCCCGTTCCCGAAGCGAACTCCACGGCCATTTAATTGGGGCAATGCAACAGACGTTTATACGACTAACGCCTATAAAGTGAAGGTAAAACGGGGCACGGTCGAATCACTACACGGCTACAGAGTTACCCGACTCGGTTAGGGCTGGCGGTGACGAAATCTGTAACACATTTAAGCCGAGTTTTGGTTTTAGTTTTTACCACAACCGCGGATTTAAATAACTAAGAGCGATACGAGTACAAGTATGAGAGCAATTCGCTACTTTCCAACAACTCAAATCAGGTACTTTTTTCTAAATGTCAAAGCAAACATTTTTAATGGGATTTGTATGCAATATAGACTAATGACGTCACAGTTCCATAGGTCAATTAGCGCTCTTAATAAGTTTTTCTGCAATTATAAATCTAAAATCACATTGAAAATTGATATGAACATGACAAGTAACATTATTTTGTGACGCTTTATTTTCCTAACAGTACCAAATAATTTATTTTTGACACAGGAAAGTACCCAATTAGGTCCTTATACAGGAATTTTTACCCTGTTAAAATATTTAAGCTACCGAGACTAGGATAAAAGATAGGTGTTTGTTTACTTCATTCATGAAACTATGCCAGTTTTGTTCATTTATTATTTAAAGCCTTTCATTTGTTAAAGCCCTGTGATGATGACCCATATTGCAGAGACAATAAAGGCATGGCGACCTCGACGTCACAACTGGAAGTACCCTATCTCGATATTTTATAAGTTCTAACAAAATATACTGAAACTATTTTAAGAGTGAATTCAGTCCATGATTCCGAACAAGTTTCCCTAAGGAACATGTATCGAAATATGAAAAGTCATTTTCGCTAAACGTTTCTTGGGGAAAGTTGTATACTATCACGGACTTAATTCAATCTTAAAATAGTTTCAGTATATTTTGTTAGATCTTATATACGCCGACACATTATCACATGATTTACATTACAAATAACAATTCATACATTTAACTCACAAACATCGTTCGGTTTACACAGAACTGTGTAAAGATATAACTATATTATGTTACAAATGCCATGTTGATTTGCGAAGCAGGCTTGACGACTTGCAAATGAGTTTACGACGGCGATAAGATACGATGAAATAAACGTAACTGAAGATAACGACAGGGTGTTACATGGGAAATTGCATGGAAGTTACTACTGTATAATTTTTAACCGACGACATCCAAAAAATGTTGAAAGTTATCAATTTGTCGCAATCTTTTATGTTTTTTTTCTTATGTATGTTCATCGATTATTTAAAGACGCCTGGACCGACTTCGATAAAAAAATTTTTATGTTTGTATGGCTATTCTTCCAAAGTAGTCCCATAGAAATTTTATCAAAATCGGTCGTGTAGTTTGAGGGTGAAGTGGGTTTTCAGTTTTGAATAATTTCACAAAACTAAACTCACAAGTATACCCATTCAAACAAAAAAAAAGATTAAATCGGTATCGGGATGTCGTTTAAAAAGTGCTCTACTCAATTCAATACAACAATTGGGATGTGGACTGAGCCTTAAAAATATGATATTATTTAGTCCATCAATTAGATTAATCTAAAAATAATGAACCAATATTTTTTGGTTCAGCGAATCAGTAAAAAATCTCAAAAATACTTTCGGAGAGGGAGCGATTTACGACACCATCAAGTAAAAAAAGTACTTGATCATAACGTCATGCGAAATTTAAATGCGCTGTATTCGCATTCCTCCCACGGGAAGCCCACTTGACTGTTGGACACAGATCTCTCCTCAAAGATGTCCAAAACGATCATTGGAACCGCCAGTTTGTTACGCTCATTTCCTTTTATGTAAAAATAAATGCTTTCAAAAGTTATCAAGTTATAATAATAAATCATAAAGCCTGATGGTCTATTTCACGTAACATGTCTATTAGAGACATTAGATTCCACGGAAGGGTGGTCCGACACACCCAGGCACCATAATAGGCAGTTGCTGTCGCGATGACGTCAGCACTCACCACTCCCCTTGGCAACGTCGGCCTAATGTATGACAAAATCATCCCTACCACGTCAGGGTAATAGGCGTCTATTTTCGGCGCTATGGTGTTTGGCGCGGTGTGATTTTTTACCCCTGACGAAAAAATTGGGTGTTAAAAGTTTGACGTGTCTGTGTGTCTATCTGTGGCATCGTTGCATCTAAATGGCCAATGATCTAAATGGTGAACAGGCCAATTTTGGTGCGGCTTTTTTCGTTTGAAAGCCGACGAGATGGTTCTTAGTTATGATTTATAGAAATTGAAAATGATTAAATAGGCTGAGACATAAACTTGTATACTTTTTTAACAATTATTTTACCGCTCTGGATACTAGTCCTTTAGATTCTCCCATCTTTATTTTTTCACTTATTTATTGATTACCTTCACTATACTACAATTAAAGGTTCATGCAGGTTGCTTCAAGGAAGCTTCTGGCGAGATTGCATACGAGTCTACTGGTTTTCATAGCCGATTGAGTGGCAGACGGCGCCTGAAGACTTTATTTGCGGACTGTGGGCACAGTCCGCAAATAAATATCACTACAGCCGCACTATGACTATCCACTTCAAACAATTAAATTTAAACACCAGACTACACCAATTTAATATTTTAAAGTCCACTAGAATCAATTTACAAGACAATTTAAAACAAACTCCCACTGAACCCCTTGCTTTTCCGCCAAAAACTAAAAATACTTGTCTTGCTTGTTAAACAGCAACGGAGACGTGAACTTGTAAAGAGATAAAGGTTCATTAACATCAATATCTTTAAACATAAACAACTTATACTCCATTTGGTTAGGTATTTAAATAAATGTAAACAATCTTCTTTCTTTCTTCTCTTTTATTAAAAATTAAAATACACATAAATACCTTTGCAAATTACAAAGTAATTATGTAATTTATAACATAATTACTTTGTAATTAGCAAAATTGATTTATAAAGTGTATATTTAAATAAAAAGACATGTCCAGATTGTTTACATTTATTTAAATACCTAACCAAATGAAGTACAGTATGTATATAGTTTAAGATAAAGCTGAAGACGACATAATAATACATTCTTGCTCCACAATGATGGTTTATAAAAACATTTTCTATGCCATTTTTATGACGTAATGTTATGGTGTGTTGACGTAATGTTACAGTGATGTTATAGCTTATGGGATAATTTTCATTTCCAGCCATCACATCCCACTGCGGGGCAAAGCCTCCCCTTCATTTTTCTACTCAGAGGTGCTATTTTTCAAATGCGGAGTCACTAAACGAACGATTATTTTGTATGGAGAAACCATTCGTTTAGGTGACTCCGCGTTTCAAAATAGCACTTCCGATCGGTCCTGTAATAATTTTTACCAGTAACCCTATTTTATGACTTTTTCTTTTCTATTACTACCGCGACCTTCTATATTCAAAACTTCCTAAACATTTACCTCCTTATTTATAAAAATCAATAATCATTTGCTAAACCTATTTTCGTTAAAATCTGTTTTGTCTCGTTCTTTCAATGTCAAATATTAACAGAGGGAAAGGG
Organism: Acrobasis consociella; assembly: GCA_963555685.1. Lineage (NCBI taxonomy): Eukaryota > Metazoa > Arthropoda > Insecta > Lepidoptera > Pyralidae > Acrobasis > Acrobasis consociella. Next base: position 11,893,076 of record OY743122.1, read on the forward strand.
ATAAAACATGTTTTAACTAATATGGGTTTAGCAAACGGTAGTTTATTTTTATGAATATGAGGGGTAGGAATGCCGAAAGTATAGTTTAAAAAAACAAAACTATAATTTTATTTAATTTTCATGAAATATATTTGAATTGTAAAATAATCATAAACTGAATAGTTAACTAACACTTTTACTTCAAAGAGCAGTAAAAGTATGCTTTGCGACAACGTTATGTTATTTGTTAACTGGAGATATTACTTCCCTGTATTTTACAGAAAATAATAATAAAAGGAAACTAGAATATTACCGATCTTATTGTACCTAAGATGCTAAAGCCAAGTTAATGCTGGCTTTATTAACCTACTACTTAGTAATTTTTTCTACCCCGATGCTATGTGGAAAAAATTACACAAATCACTTTATTTAGCGAACAAATACTCTGAAAATGTTTAAAATGTGCTCTGAGCAGCTAATGTGATTCAACCAGTATAGTCGTGGTGACATCACTGGTATGTTGGCTTTATTAATCTACTACTTAATATTTAGTAAAAAAAAACTACCCCGATAATGTGGAAAAAAATACACAACTCCTTTATAAGGCAAAACAATACTTTTTATATGTTTAAAATGTGCTCTGAGCAGCTAATGTAATTCAACTAGTCTAGTCTTAGTGACATCACTGGTTTTGACGAGCATATCCACATCCCAGAACAAAGACTGAAAGATCTAGTTCTTGGCACTGCGCTGACGTCATTTGGTCAACCTTGAGCGACCAATGCTAGTGAATTCGTTAAAACTATGAAAAGCTTCGTTATCTGACCTACGTAACAGCATGCTTAACCGTACAGTCATCAATTCATCAACCATCCATCAAATAAGAGGATGATTTTTGATCTTATCTGCTCCCGCCTCCAGATTTCTCGGTTGTTACATGCAAACTATTGCCAGCCGGCATGAACTAGCTGATGGCTGAAGTAATTTAGAAAAAATAACATGGAAATTTGACTTACGTAAAGTAACATCTAAATCCATGTAACAGAATTAATATATAGTATTACATACAGAAAGGAAGCTCTTAAGGTCTCGCGCAATATGCGTCCCCTTTCCCCTTTCCTGCACTTCTACCGTTTAAGCCTTATCTGTGTCCGTGTACAAACAACAATAATTAACTTTTGATACCAACAAGTCAAGTCAAAAGCAACCATTATTCAGGTAACAAGCTCACACCGTCTACATCAGCACATTCGCATCACTATTCCTAAGTTAATAATAACAACAAACGTGAAGACAATCCCTATAGAAACAACATTAAACAATGAAAGGTATACGCACCAAGGCTACATTACGAAACCGCGTGCACGCCTCAGTACAATCCAGCCACAAAAAGCTCTGGACGTTGGGAACTTGGGAGGTAGTAGGTCACATGACGTCATGCCTTATCGGCGTCATCGCTAGGGTTGTCATCGTATCTCCCTTTGAAGCGAGACGTCAGAGTTGGACTGTATTGGAAAAAACTATTCTTATCGCCAACGCCGGTAAACTGTTGTTTATTGGCATGAGGTGGCCGAAATGTTAGTTCATGTGCAATGGGATTTTCAGTTGATCATTATTTCATGGTAAAGCACTAAGATTTATTTAAATGAGGAAATATCAAATACACTCACTTTGACCAAACGGAGTGCACTTATTTGCAATTAACGAAGAATTTACTAAAGTATAAGAAAACGTAACATTTAAAAAATAATTATTTAAAACAAAAAAACCGACTTTACTCCCAAACCTGACATATATATATGTCCTTTCAAACAAACAAAAAAAATCCAAATCGGTCAGGAGTCTTCGAATAATCAGTGAACATACGTAAAAAAAAGTTCGCGACGAATTGATAATCTCCTCCTTTTCCCGTCGGTTAAAAATCTTTGAAATAGAGTTATACTAAGCCTTTAAAAAGATATGATGTGTTTATAATACCAGTCTCATTATTCTACTTGCACACACAACATGCAACAGTCAAAATTATTTATTTCACAACTGTGTTTTTAAAGATGATACATAATATGATAAGTTTCAACAGTTTGCTCTATCACGCAATAGTGACATATATATACTTAGATATTAGTGACATGTGTACATGTGAAGGATACTAAAAAGTCACAATTCCTTCAAGAAATAAGCAATGTATTTATTGTATATAATTATTATGACACACTAGCTGACCCGCGCGAACTGTTTTCCGCCCGTTCTCGTTTCCGTTCCCGTTACCGTCCCAACGTTCTTTTTTTTTTCTCCCTTTATTTAACCTGGAACTTAAGGAACGTATTAAAAAAACCAGCTAAACCGGTTCTACCATTCTTGAGTTTTGCACTTAGCAACATTCATTTATTATTATTTATTATTTTTATATAGATAGAAAGATAATGCAATACGAAAAGAAAATATAAGTATTAGGAAGTCAAGCTCTGTGTAACCACAACATGCAGTGCGGAAGGGAGAGTAGAGTGCAACGTGCATATCCGTGACTAATGGGAGACTGCTCGTAATGCTACTACAGTCACAATCACAACATGTCCTAACCGATAAGACGTAGAATACACTTCGACTGCTAAAAAACACACCGTGTGTTTTTAAAATGAAGACATATACGGTGGTTTTTCAGCTAATTTAACTAAATCAAGATTTTATTACGATACGATACAAAACACGTCTTTATCCCAACTGGGGCTGAGCTTTGGGTTTTACGGCTCTAAGCAGATAGAGTCCCTGGCGGCAAGATTCATCGGCCACTTTTAAACGGTGGGTGAAGAAAAATAATTAAGAACAGTGAAGGGCATCGCCTATTAACGTAGTTCGCAGCTGGAACATTCTACGGTTTTTCTTCTCCCACACCAGCATGGAATAGAACAAGATTTTTCTATCACCGAATATCTCTAGACCTTAGCATCTTGAGCATCATCCAAATCAAAACATGTGATAAAAAAATTCGCCACGAATAGGATTCGAACCACGACCCTCACGATAACGCAGTGAGTTTAATTTGGATTGATTAGTATATTTACGGGTTGTATAAACTATACACATGCAAAATTCTCTTGGTGCATGGGAATCATGTTTTGGCAAAGACAGATCACTTTTAAACTACCAAACAATGCGATACTATTTTGATGCTAGCTCTAACTATATTAATTGCATTATAGCCTTCATTGAATTAACACTTGCTAGTGTGAACCAAAAATGACTAATTAAGTTCGTAAGAATACTTTGTTACTCTTAATTTACGTTGAAATGCGTAGTTAGCAATAAATGTTGTTTTTAATAATAGATAAGTTGCTGGTATTTAAAAAAATAAAGACTGGAACAAAGGGAATTAATTTAAGATTCCTTGATTTATCTTGAAGTTCAATCGCAGTGACTGAGGAGTACATGATTGCTTTTTCCTCTTCATTTTACTTTCTTTGTATAAAAAACGTAATCTAAAACCCAAGCCACAGAATTCTTAAGTACAAATCTACACCTATACACTAGATGCGTGTTCAGTAGCCTTTTAGAAAAAGCAATGGCAAATAACTAAGCCTAAAGTTTGTTTCGGAATGTGTCTCATTTTATATGATTATTACGGCCCCAAACGATGTTAAACAACCGAAAATAGATATCGATCAAAAGACATCTACGAGTATGTATAAAAGGTTCTATCAAATGTAGAAGTTTCTAAATGTCATTCTTAACAACATAAGTAACTATTTACCTTGACATCCAAGTAATAAGTATGGAATAGTAATTAACTATTTTTTTATAAAAAACCTGCGAAGCTTTTTTAAAATCACACCGAATACGCCTTGAATTAATATAAAACATCGAAAAATTCATGAAAAGGGATTTGATCTTATTTTAATGCCTTTGAAACTTCGGAGTGATTTTTCTTTGAATTGCTTTTAAGCTCCTTGTAGATACTCTAAAATCTGTCTTCTTTCAAAAGACGTGATTTCACGGCTATAACTATTTATAAAAGAAAAAAAACTTAGATAAGGTTTGTGCGTGTGCTGTTGCTTTTTAATAAACGCACCAGTCCCCATTTTTGTAATATTTACCACAGTCTCAAATCATGATTCTGTTTACAAACAATTTACATTTAAATGCAGTATCAAATATCAAATTAATTTAAAATTACTCGTACTGAACACATGAGAAATCTTTTAATCAAAAATACATTTCATTGCAAATAAATTTTTAATCATTGACATTTTACAACCAATTAAGAGAAACTTACTTTGTCCAGCCTTTCTCCACTAGACCTAGGCTTCATTACTAAAGAAGTTATAGCTTGGTATATCGATACAACAGAAAGCAATCTAAACGCCAATATAAATCAAACGCTAATCGACGTCGAAGCTCCGAGTACATGCATCGGTTCGGTTTCGGTCAACTCGATTAACTTTGGTTTCTAAAATCGATACATCGCAGAGTTCAAACGCGGCGATCACGCGATCCGATGCGGGTTCAAATCGTTATATTAAAAACATTAATATACACTATCACCTGTTAGCACTACTTTTTAAACGCAAAGCAATCACGACAAATTTCATTTGTAAATAGAAAATCATTCATTTAACGCATCCTTAAACAAGGGAAGTTCCAGCAACTTTCTAGAAAATGTAAAAAGCGCGTTGCTTATATCCTTAGATCTTTAAGACAATATGAGCAATAACAGAACTTCAACTTTACTAAAACCGACAAGGATATGGACATGTTTATTTTTATACATCTATATTCATATCCACAAAATGTCAAGTTGCTATGAATATAAACGCTATTCGTATCATAAAGGTCAAATATAATAAGATAAATACTACTTAATAAGCTATCAATTCACTTTTGATAAGTATCGTAAGCAACAATTAGTTAACTGCTAAAAATAATATTTAAAAAAGTCTCTTCGAAAAAGAGCCTATAAGAGCAAAGAATCCTCAATTAATAACAGGCTAAGTGCGAGTCGGACGCACGAAGATTATCTTTCTATTTTCTCTAAAAAAAATACGTTTGTTGTATGAGAGCTCACTGAAATATTTATTTTATTCTGATTTTAGTATTTGTTGTTATAAAGGCAATAGTAAAAAGGGTTGTTCTACAGTACCGTACTAATCGTAGATCTTTTAGGCAATAACAGCATTCTACAATCGTACTAAAACAGATACGGCCATGTTTATTTTTTATATATTCTATTCATATCCACAAAATATCTTCTTATTATTAAAGAATATCGACAAAATGTCAAGTTGCTTCATTATAATATCAGGACAATAGGATTATGAAAATAAATACTACTAATATAAGCTATCAATTCAGTTTTGATAAGTATTTGTTACTACTTATGGTAAGCACCAATTATTTAAAAAAAAAATATTTTAATCCTCTTTGAAGAAGGATCTACAAGAGCGAAGAATTCGCTATAAATTCTTCAAGAGGTCAGCGCAATCACACACACAATTATTTCCACACCCAAAAAGAAAACTAAAGTGTTTACTGAGGATTTTCATTTAATCTCTTTACGACCGTCTATCTAGTTACTGTACTCGACTGCTTACTGGATACAGTCCATTCAGTGGGCAATCCAGCGCTGGACTGGATCGCCAAATCATTTAAATTTTAACAAAAAAAAAAACATACGCCAATAATTTGATTTCTGATTTCAGTGGAAATAAACATGGAAGTCGGAAGGTCGTAACGTAATCCAACTAAGACGAAGTGACTAACACAGCTCGAAATAATCCTAAAACCCGGACACGTAATCCCAGAACATTGTACTTATGTACTTGCACATAAACAAGTGATCGTAAATCATATATGACGAATCAATGAGTGGAACCGTTTATTAGAAACGCCTACAAACTATGAATCAATGGGTATCAGACAATGGAAATAATACCATAAAAAAACCAATGTAGAGGAGGACATAGAGTTACAATTTTACGAGAAACGCTAAGGGTGGTTTTTATTAGGGTTCCGTAGCCAAATGGCAAAAACGGAACCCTTATAGATTCGTCATGTCTGTCTGTCTGTCTGTCTGTCCGTCCGTATGTCACAGCCACTTTTTTCAGAAACTATAAGACATATTCTGTTGAAACTTGGTAAGTAGATGTATTATGTGAACCGCATTAAGGTTTTGACACAAAAATAGAAAAAAAACAATAAATTTTGGGGGTTCCCCATACTTAGAACTGAAACTCAAAAATTTATTTTTCATCAAACTCATACGTGTGGGGTATCTATGGATAGGTCTTCAAAAATGATATTGAGGTTTCTAATATCATTATTTTTATATAATTTTTTTCTAAACCGAATACTTTGCGCGGGAGACACTTCCAAAGTGGAAAAAAGTGTCCCCCCCCCCCCCCCGTAACTTCTAAAATAAAGGAATTATAAAACTAAAAAAAATACATGATGTTCATTACCATAAAAACTACCAGCGAAAATTGGTTTGAACGATATCTAGTAAGTAGTTTTTTTTTAATACGTCATAAATCATAAACGGCCATTTACCTTTCATTCAATCAACTCAAATATAAAATTTAAAAAAAAACAACTACAAGACTTTTATATTATGTTATTTGCTACTACGGAACCCTTCATGGGCGAGTCCGACTCGCACTTGGCCGCTTATTGGCATATTTGGCCAAATGCAAGTAAAACGCGCGCACGAACCGTACCATTATCAAAAAAATTAACACGTATGTTGAATGGGAACACTCAAATATTTATTTTATTCTGTTTTCAGTAAGTATCTGTTGTTATTAATTTATTATCTGTTGTTATAGCAGCAACAGAAATAAATCATCTTTGAAAATTTCAACTGTTTAGCTATCACGATTCATGAGACTGGTGACAGACAGACGGACTGACAGACAGACAGCGAAATCTTAGTAATATGGTCCCGTTTTTACAATTTGGATACGGAACCCTAAAAACTTTAATTAGGGCACAGAATAAGTACTTTTAGTACTCAATTAAGATTAACTTTATGCGTGCTATCTTTTAATATTTCAACGTCAAAAGTATTAACTTACTATTTTACGAATGTACGTATTACCACGGTAATGGTATTAGCTTGTAGACTATACAGCAAGGCATATGTAGTAAATAGTAAGTCGATACCAGCCACACGTATATCGAAACTGATTATTTTGTAACAAATTTTCAAACTTGCATAGTTACAAATTTTTACTAAAATCTGACATGTGGTTTCAAAATAAAACGTAGACTACGTTTGTATGGAAAAAGTAAGGGGTAAAATCTCAAGTAAGTAAAACTTAATAACGTATGCATCACAGCTTCATTAAAATTAGCCATAATATCAAGAAATACAATGCGAAGCGAAGGAAAGTGCTTTCCATATTGTCATATTTAATTCGAATGCATAACAAGTCTAGACAATATGAAGCAATGACCTGCCCCAACACGCAAAGTAAGCGTCATTAACAATGCCACTGAATTTAAACTAAACAAAACACTAGATACATTTTAAAGCTCATGCATTTTTTTTCTTTTTCTGGAAGAAATGAAAACACAGAATGTACCAACTGCTTCTCTCCTTGCGCAGGTCGTAAAAGCCGATCGAGGCAATGGACGAGAGTCTGAATCATGTCAATAGATAGGCCACGCTGCTAGCAATCATCACTTTATTCTAACCGACTTTCAAAAAGGAGGTTTACAATTTGACCCGTATGTTTTTGTATGTACGTGACGCGATACTTCCGTCTGTAATGATTCTTTATTTATTTGAAAGCTTTTAGTATCAAGTTGGTCCAATATTAATTTGGTGAAGATATGATGAGGAAGGCCGGTTTTTTTTTTTTTGTTAAAAATTTAATTATGATTTACTTTATCCATCTTAATGCCACGCTCAATTGGCCTTTACGTCATACATTCCTAGGCTCTAGCTTGTCCCCCGTTAGGATTTAATACGTTATGTATTAGACAATGGTGTCAGATTATTACGTCTAAACGATAGCTATCGTTTTTTTCTAAAGTAGCTTTTTGGTATCTTTCTAGCACTTAACTGACTCTATGACTTACTGCAACGCAGAGCAGGTAATGCATATTGCATTGCTTTGATGGCATGCGCATCATCGTCTTGATCGTGCAGTTGGCAAGTTTTCAAAGATAAGCCAATATGTCCGCGCAATTGACGTATTATGGCGTGAAAGTTCGGTCTAGGCTCATTGCCAGGCGTAAATCTGACAACTGCATTCTGCACAGACGTTTAAACGGTTAATATTCATAAATTAATGAAAGATATTCAATTTTGATGAAGGAATTTTATACTATTAATTATTACATTGACACTATTTTATTCATTTATTTTAACTTTATTGCACAGTTAAAATGTACAAATGGCGGACCTAATGCCATATGGCATTGTCTCCCGGTCCATTAGACCAAGCGGAAAAAATGTATGGCTGGTGTAATAAAACTCGGGAATAATTAAACCAAATATGAATATCTACATAAATGTGTATACCTGAAAATACATAAATACAAGAATAATCTTTTAAACAATTTTATAAAAATAAATGAAATTGTCATTGCCGACCAACCACGCTGATTCGAAAAGCATCAAGGTCGTCGCGCCATCTCTTTCTCGGCCTTCCCCTGGGATGACGACCATCCATGGAAGGAAATGGGAGAGACCTTCGCCCAGCAGTGGGATGAAACAGGTTAATAAAAATAAAAAATGAAATTGAAAATTGGATTACTTAAAAGCGACCAGTGGCAGGACATTCCACAGACGTGCGTTGACCCTAATGCATCAGACACTTATTTAGCAATCAAGCATCATTAGTCGCAATCTTATTTGATTTTGGTCTAGTTACTCTTCTTACATTACTTATTATATAACAGTTGCAGAAGGTGCGAAAATATTTCTATGCCACTTAATCGTTAGTGCTTAAAGTTAAGCTAAGGTTAATCGATACACTTACGGTGTTTATAATAAGTAAGTTTCTAACAACTCAAATCATGTACTTTTTTCTAAACGTCAAACATTTCTATGGGATTTGTATGAAATAAAGACTAATGCCGTCATAATTTCTTGGGAGTCAAATAGCGCTCTTAATATCGTTTTTCTGCAATAATAAATCTAAATCACGTTAAAAATGGATATGATCAATGGCAAGTGACGTTTTATTTTCTTAACAGAACCAAATAAATTATTTTTGACCCAGGAAACTTCCTTATTAACAATATATTTCCTACATGAGTATAACAAACAATAAACTATATATACGTAGGTACGTAAAACAAAGCCCTAGTATTTGTTTCAAATTTGACGCAATTTATCTGTACTTACATGTCCCAATCTAGAACCGCCTAAAATTAAATGGGTATGAAGTGACTCATAACGCCCGTAAATACTAACAGTCTAACACATATTATGTTCTTAAAGAAACGATTCTTGAAAGTATGATGTATTATCTGACAAGCATAAAATAGCCGATTGACGTAATAGGTACAAATAAGCTAAGAAATGACCAACCATTATCTTTAACAATCGGATAAAATCTTCCGACTCCCGAGATAACTAAAAAGTTAATAATTCTATGCACGTTTTGATTTATTTCATCATGCTGAACATGGCCTCTGAGTTCTAATATTATGGTTTAAGAATCCCTTTACCCTCGACTTTTCCATTTTTTTTTTCTTTATTTTGGCACAAACAGCCGCGTTCAAAATGAAACGTAGACTACGTTTGTATGGAAAATTGTAGTTTGGTCTAGGTTAAGGGGACTTTTAAGGCTCCCTCTACCCCAGAAAAAATACGACGTTCCGGTAGAGTATACAATACAATACCATTTAACCTTATAAACAAACAATATAAGCATTAAGTAAGTATCCATTACCGTTCTGACTTAAAAATATCGTGCAAAATTAAGCCACTATTGCACTTTTTGACTTTGAAACACATTCATTACGTCTATACAAATGTTGTATGAAATAATATAATGCAACGTCTGACATACTTGATGAAATATTAAACTACCAGGCTATTGTCGTATTATATAACTAATTACTATGTTTATGTGTAGTAACGCTGTTAGATGTTTCGGTATTTGTTCTCAATATCTTTTTTTAAATAATTTGTTGTAAAGTTTACTATATAAAAAAAAGATGTTTTTTTTTTCAAATATTACTTTCTTATTTTTTTTTTACTCAAAATGTTATTTAACCAAAATTTTGATACGCTTAAATTTCGGACTAAGTATAAATTAATAATTTAGAACTTGTCGCTATCGTTATAATTACTCTAACTGTAAATTAAAAGTAATGCCCAAGGCGTTGATTATTTAATTGTAAGGTACGGTAAGTGGCTATTGCCATGTGTCTCGCCAACAGCTGACTGTACTTACAGTTAACACATGGAAAGTATTACATACAAGTTAGTATGTGTAACATGTAATTTAGTTAGACACAAGTTACTACGTGTAACATCTAATTAATACACTAGTCTAGTCTATATTAATGGGGAAAAGTTTTACTTAATTTACATCGATTGATTAATTTAGTAACTGATTTATTCAACAAATACAATGGTAAGACGGCACTCTAAACCTCCCCATTATAAAAGAAAGAAGTTGTACTGTTCCAATTAAAAGTTTAACATCATTGACTGGACTCGCGCAATGAAATGGACTTAATCCTATTCTACTTCCTACTAATATTATAAATGCAAAAGTGAGTTTGTATATTTGTTGTTTGAACCACTGAACCTATTGAGATGAAATTTGATACAGAGGGACGGACATACGATTGTTCTTATCCCGAAATTCCCTCGGGCACAGCTAGCATAAATATAAAAGAAAGAAGTCGTTCTGTTCCAAAAGAGATTAACATCATTGATTTACTCGCACAATGAAATGTAATAAAATTCGCAACTCGTTTCACTTTCTCAATTTTTTAAAACCGGATTCTACAGATAAAGTATAAACACAGCACTATGTTAATTAACATTTTAATGCTGCTTTAAATGTGCAGTATATCAATTTTATTTTTGAGTTTATGTCAGAGATGATATTGCGAAAATATTTTGCAGTTTCATGTCAATTTAATACGCTCCATGAAGACGTAAAAAATGGTTTCAATTTACCTATGTTTTTCTGGTGTAGTGTTTTTGCTAGGTTACATAAAAATAGTTTATAAATCTACTTTACAATGACGTGGGTGGGTAAAGATATGCTTCATCCATATCTACTTGAATTACCTCAGATATCTGTGTAACGTATGGGTGTAACATGACATGATTTATATTAGGGAAACCTGGTGCGAAAAGATAAAGAGAGGCGACCCGTAATAAAATGGGACTATGGCAAGGATTGATGATGATGATCTACAATTCTAAACTAGAAGTCAATCTTTACTACAAACTTGGTAGATGACTGGGTCATTATTAAATTATTGTTTATAAAACGTCACAATACAGTGTCATTTTTTATTGATCATTTATTTTGATTTATGAATGCAGAAAAATACATATCAAGAGCGTTCTTTGACTTCAAAAAAGCATGACCTCACGCTTTTGTATTTCATAAAAATGTTATAGAAAATTTTTGTTTTGATGTTTTAAAAAAAGTGTCTGATTTGACTTATTATCATCACGCGGATTGAGAATCGTACAAGTAAATAGTGTCCGAGTAGGTCAGTGTGGAAGTGGAATGATGGTGGAAGCGACGTCGGGAACCGGCTGTCACATACCTGCACGTAATGCACACATAGGCTGGTATTACTCTTAGTTTTACCCTCATATTCATAAAACATGTTTTGTCCCTTACCCTCTTTTCAATATTTGACATTGAAAGAACGAGACAATTTTTTTAACTAAAATAGGTTTAGCAAACGTTTGTATTTTTATATGAATAAGGGGGTACAACGATAAGGAAATAGGTAGCAACAATTTTATATAGACTTATAAGTAAGTATACATTTATTTTTTTGATAGGATTTCGGTTCTGCGATTTCGAATCATAAAGTCATGTACGAGCCAAGCTCACACATTTCAGGTGCACGCGGGCACATACTATGTAGGTCGCGTGTCAGCTGATTTTACTTTACATTTTAAATCATATTCTAACATTCAAACGAGATACTATCGAGGAGCGATCGAGAAAGGACCCGTCACACCCAACTACAACGTGTAACAGATATAACAATAAACAGTTTCTACGTGACGTGGTCTTGTGTCTCCAAACCAACATCTAACATCCTCAACATCATGATCTCTTCATGTATGGCGCGGGCCTAGGTGACAACCGAAGCCTGCGCCGTACGTAATAATGGTCCTTCGAGCCAGATTTTTATTTTTTTACTAACGCATATAACTTAAAAAAGTAACACGACGTAACTAACGCCAGTGGTTTCCTTTCTTTCTTTCCAACATTTAGTTATTTGTGTAAAACCCCAAAAAAGCAAACACTGTTTTATTCTATTTGTCTTTCATGGTTTACGTTATCGCTACAAAACGACGTACATCGAAATCGTTGTTTTTCGAAGTACGACCCTGTTCTCGACTGCACTTTCTGCAAGTGCCAACATAATTCACATCGCATTACATAATGAGCTGATAAACTGTGGCATGAACGACTGCCTGATATTATGCTACTAATGGACTTTGGCAGTTGTGTGTTCAGCTACAAAATACAAGTATGATCAGTCAATAAAATAAATTAATCAACTGATACTGATAGACCGTACATATAGTGAAGTTTTTTTTTTCGTTTTAAGCTAGTGAATAATTTTGCTTCATTTGAAACAGACTTCACCCCAAAAATTAAATAAACATAACTATTACTTTGTCTAATCTGTTAATGTGTAAAAATACAAAATTAAGACATAAAATGAAGGTTATCATTGGATGGCATTTTAGAAATAATAAATTATCATTTAGGTATACAAAAACTTCTAAAACTTTTAATTGCAACAAAACAATAAGTTTTGTTGCAATTAAAAGTTTTAGAAGTTTTTGTAATGTTTTACAAATATTGATAATAATTATCATAAAAGCTTATATCGGTCATAAAGAACCGTTAATAAAATTGGAAAAGGTTTTAGTGATGGCTAATAAATGCTCCTATAATTCCATTATAAGAATGTAACCTTGATAAGTATCGAACAGCGAACAAATGGAATCAATTTCGCTCGAATGTGGCATTCACCTTGCATTACCCGGCTAATAAATAAAGCTGGCCGGAACTTGCTCATAAAACATTAATTCTCTATAAATTGAATTACATAATAAGGTGATTTCGAGTTATTGAACTGAACATCAAAAAGTTGGATGTACTTTTGACGCTTTGTTTTTTATTTACATCCATATTTGGTATATAAAAATGCTTGTGATATTGTAATAATACTATTTTTAATGAGAGACAACACAACAATTTTTACATGAGAGATAATTTTTCAAAACTAAAAACCGACTTCTCCCCCACCTACAAAATCAATTTTGATAACATTTCTATGGGACCTCGGAAGTATACCCTTTGAAACAAAACAAAAATTTTCCTAATCGATCCAGGCGTCTTCGAGTACATCGGTCAACATAACAAAAATATCTATAAAAATAGATCTCGGCGAATTAATAACCTCCTCCTTTTTTGGAAGTCGGTTGAAAAATAATACGATTTACGTTTTGGAGGATCAAATTCTCTAAAATTCCATATCTTTCATTGATGTTATACAATTTTCCTTTTTTTATTAAATTCTTAAGTTATCAAATATTTTGCAAACGTCTTAAAAATATTTTTAGGATAATGATTAATAAGTTGTTAAACGATGTAGATAATCTTATCTCATGTGATGCATCTTAATGTATCTAGGTAAAAAATGTTAGAGTGATTTACAAGGGATTAGCAATGTAGATTATTCATATAAACATTTATGTGGACGTTAAAATTTTACTTTTATATGGGAAGAACTGAAGTGCTTTGACAAAGGATAGAGAAAAATGTAGCAAGTGCCTTGACAAAGGATAGAGAATGGAAAAGACTCTACATGCTGTCCCGACCCCACGTAAAGTGGGATAAGGTGAGGAGAAAGAAAGATGGGAAGAACTGAAGTGATTTGTTCATTAAACATTCCGATAAATCAATTAGTAATTTATTATATTGCCAGTTATAAGAATAGCTTCTTTTCTTCATTATATTCATTATATTTTATTATATTGGGCTATATATCAAGGAACTTGCACAGGATTGTTTTTTTTTTTGTTATGTTATGCTAGATTTATTGATTGATCGGTCTTTAAATGTGACAAAAATATACTAGTAACACAAAATCTTTCTTATAATATAAAATAACCGGCCAAGTGCGAGTCGGACTTGCGCACGAATAGTTCCGTACAATCATCTATAAAAAAAAAACACTTTTGCTGTATGGTGAGCCACTAAAATATTAATTTTATTCTGTTGTTAGTATGTTGTTATAACGGCAACAGAATTACATAATCTGTGAAAATTTTAAATGTCTATCTATCACGGTTCATCAGATACAGCCTGGTGATAGACAGACGAACAGACTGACAGACAGAAAGCGTAGATTAAGTAATGGAGTACCGTTTTTAACCTTTGGGTACGGAACCCTAAAAACTATATCGCACACAAAAACAATAAATAATTTCATAATTTTGAAATAGATCTTTTAAAAATCAAAACAGAACTTTATTTTTGCGAAACATATTCGAATATTTTTTATTTATTATAAATTAATGTAATCATGCTGTATATAATGAATTTAGACGGTTAACTAGTGCAGAGTAGCTGACTTGTTGCCTTTTCCAACCACATCATGCGACATATCGAATATTCATAAATATTTTTATTACCTAAAGTAAATATGCCATTAGGTATAGTTTAAAACATCAACCCCTTTGATAACTTGCCATGTCTGTCACCTATAAATGGCAAAACAATAAATAAGACCTAAAACTAAACAACAAACTCAGCAGCAGAAATATTTAAAACTAAATTTCAAAAGAGTAGCTAAGCAAATATTCAATGCAAAAATAAATTGCTACAAAAAAACTGATAAGAAATCGCACTTGTGTCAACAAACTCACCTGACGCAAACTCTTCTTGAATATTTTGAACTTCATTTTTATTAACACTTTTAAACTTAAAATAAAATCACACTAAACCACATTACTCAAAAACTGGGAACCTAAGGTCACACAAAGCACTAACTTTTTAATTTTTGAACATCGAGTTTTCTCGCGAGTGAGAAATGGCGCAAGCGAGCGAGCGTCCGTATTACTTGGCGGTCGCGTTCGCAGTGTAGACCGTGACCCGTGTATAGTGTAGACAGGAGGTGCGCCGCTGTGCGTCCGACGAAATTGCTCTAGGAGAATTTTCACTTGCGTGGAAAATTGTTTATGTTTCGCTATGGTTTTCTGCGGATAAGCCGACATGCCGTTTGACTTCAGTAATCTGTTTGAGCTTCTATTTATAGCTGACTGTGTTGAAGTTCGTAAGCTGATTTATTCATAGTCTAAACGTACTATTGCAAACATAATAATTTGAAAATTGAAAGTAGTGTAATTTTTTAAGAACATTACTGCAAGAGGAGACTTAGATATAAGATAAAGGATGAAACAAAAGTCCATGCGTTTTGTCTTGTTCTTGCAATGTCAAATATTGAAAAATAGTGATGGGCAATTAGTTAAAATATGTTTAGTGTGGATTTTTATGAATAAGAAGGAATTGATTTAATCAAAATTTAATTCAGGACCCTTGTAAAAAAATTGTAAATAAAATTTGGAAATCCACGCACCCAACATTTTCTCGTATGATATCATGATCAAGTCACTTCTTTTTTAATAACTCTACTGTCCCACTGTTGGGCAAGGCCTCCCAAAGTAAAATGACGTCTTAAATAAAAATAATTTACATTTCATATCACGTCTTTATTAACAAATAAAATAACTTCGGATTATACGCTTGAGACCAGGTCTGAGTACCAGGTAGGCCATACTAAGCGGATTCATACAATCAATCAAATCGTTTGGCAAATACTTCTTACTTAGCGGATTCATACAATCAATCAAATCGTTTGGCAAATACTTCTTACTTAGCGGATTCATACAATCAATCAAATCGTTTGGCAAATACTTCTTAAATCACAAAAAAAGTAAAACATTCACCCTAATATTTATAAAAATTAACAAACCTATTTTAGTTTAAATATATTTTGTCCAAAACATTTTTTCATTTTTCTTTTCTTACGAAACATATTTTAACTTAACTAGATTTGGCGTTTCTAATTTTTTATAAATAAGGGGGAAATATAAGACAGAATCCGGAAGATCAAAGAACACACGCAAGTAACAAAAAAATATTTGAAAAAAAAAACGGCTGTTTAAAGAATTTCCGATATTTTTTTAAGTGTCACTCAGAATTAAAGCAAATCTATTGACACCTCTCAAGTTTAAAACCATCAACCCGTTTAGGCTGCAGAGACATACACTCGAAAAACAACCCTCCTTCTGACGCAGTCGAGTAAAAACAAAAATGTTGTGCCTAGTATATACCTTTTCATCATACAATACTGTGTGGCTTTCCTAGTAAAGCTTACAGACGCCATATTGATCAAACAAAAGCACCTTACTAGAATTTTCATTGAAAACACATAACTAGACAACAAACTGGCTTCAATCCCTGGTGACGTACGTGTTTTCGCCAAACCACAGAACAAGTACTCACGTAGCCAAATTAACTTCAATCCTTGGTAACTTGATTGGAAGGCTGCAATTTGGGTTAGGTTTAAAACTAATAATTTTTCAAAACTAAAACCAATTTCACCCTCAAACTACACAACCCAATTTGGTTAAATTTCTATGGGACCACCTCAATCCCTGGTGACGCACGTGTTTTCGCCAAACCATAGAATAAGTACTAAAACCATGTCAGAGGCCTTTAAGAAGGTTTAAAAACTCTGACACTAGTGTTAGTCACTAACACACACGATAAGAAGAAGAAGAAGAAGAATAAGTACTAGTACTCACCTAGCCAAACTGACTTCAATCCTTGGTAACTTGATTGGAAGGTTGCAATTCGGGTTAGGTTTAGAGCTAATAATTTTTTCAAAACTAACAACCCACTCAAACTACAAATCCCAATTTGGTAAAATTTCTATGGGACCACATCGCAAGTATACCCTTTTAAACTAAAAAAAATATTTAATCGGTGAAGATATGTACATAAAAAAGATGGCGACGCGACGATTGATAACCTCCTCCTTGTTTGGAAATTGTGGAAAATAATTCATGAAAGCCTAGCTTGACGCAATATAAACGTGGATTACAGTTACTGAAAGAAAAAAAAAACACGAGGTGCGTTATTCATAATAGGGGTACACTATAGCTAAAAGAAGCAAAATTAAATAACCGGTCAAGAGTGAATCGGATTCGCGCACTAAGGGTTCCGTAACATTATCTATAAAAAATGACGTTCGTTGTATGGGAATGTAAATATTTATTTTATTTTGTTTTTAGAATTTGTTGTTAGCGGCAACAGAAATACATAATTTGTGAAAATTTCAACTCTCTAGCTATCGCGGTTATTGAGATACAGCCTGGTAACAGACAGACGGACAGACGGACTAGTCTACCTAGCGACAAAGAATGTGAAAATATTTTTTTTTAAACTAAAATCCGGCTTCTACAGAAATCTAAACAACTAATTTTGATGAAATTTCTATGGGACAAGTGGTTCCATAGAAATTTTTAAGCAAGTATTAAATTTTCCAAATTGGTTTAGGCGTCTTCAAGTAATCGTGGAACATAAATAATAAATATAAATACATTCGAAGTTATGATAACCTTTTTTGGAAGTAATTTTTAAAAATATTGAGAAACTGTAAAGTTACTGAGAATTGATTACGGTACACACATACGTTATTAATTTTGCTGGTACTTTATTTCTGAACAGTTTTCATAATGTACATTTAAATGCCCATAATTTTGTCAATGTATTGGACAGAGTCATTATTATCTTCATGATTACTTGCAAACAAACAGTGGAAAACATTAAAATGTATGAATAAATAGAGTGGTGAAATAATTGGGCAAGTGCGTGTCGGGCCACGCGCAGTGTAGGGTTCCGTAGATGCGAATGCCAACTTTGAGTTCTTGCTACTAAAAACGTCTAAAAACTAATATCTATTGAATTTGTATGAAAATGTCTTTTTTCAAGTACATTTTATAAGTTGATCGCCTATAACTTTTTAATTTGTATACCCTACTTGGCTCTGATAGTTTTCCTTCAAACTAAATGATATATGCTATAATTATGATTTTTTTCACGTGGCCATATATAACCGTTTAGCAGATAGAGGGGGGGGGACACTTGACTCGAACAAAAATTTGAACTTTAAACCCAAATATTTCAGAAACGAATCCCTAAATCGAAAAATGGTGTTCACAAGCTAACAATATTTTTGAAAGATCTATTCAACGATACCTCATTTAATGTGTTTGTCGAGAAAAAAAAATATTGACTACGTCTTTACTTGTATGGCAGCTACACTGAAAAAAAAAGTTTTTTTCCCTATTTTATTTTACGACTTTTTCGCCATAATTAATATACATATCCATGCCAAATTACAGCTTTCTAGTACTTATAGTTTCTCTGTAGGACCGTGGACAGACAGACAGACATGGCGAAACTATAAGGGTTCCTTGTTTACTACGGAACCCTAAAAACTACTCAATTCTAGAAAACCTCACTGAAAAGAGGTCGTAATGATGAAGTAAGTACCTTGTGTACTGTTCGTAATGATGTTGGTTTATTTAATTGCTATAATAATGTTTTGATATTTTTTTCAAAACAAAAACCAACTTCATTAGCCGTGACAGTAACAGAAATGCATATTTTTCCAATTATTATTTTCTTTTAAAAACCCAAACGATTTTGATAATAATTTTTAAAATAAAAACAATTTCTCCTTTTTTAAGTAAGTTAAAATTGATTATAAAGTTTGTTTCTTCGGTTTGATGTCTTTTACAAAAACCACAAAATGACAGATCACGTCACATCGAAAAATATAGGTAACTTTAAGGGAGTAGTTATACCTAGCGTTGCTAGCGCAGCGCTACGAGCGCGACAGCTGTCAAATCGATGAATTTGTATGAAAATGTATGGAACGGATTATACCTCGCGCTTCGAGCGCTATAGCGCTCGAAGCGCTCTCCTAGCGCTCTCCTAACGTTCTCCTAACGCTCTCCTAACGCGCGTCGAGCGCGCGCTTTTGGAGCGTTGAAAGCGCTCGGCAAACGCAAATAATGCAATTTGCGAGTAGTAGGGTGACTAGGCAGGCAGGTGGTAAGCTAAAGAATGTTCCTTTCCTTGGTCGCGCGACTCGGGTGTAGGTAGACGAGTATTTTTGGACATACATTGTTAAACTTACATACCTACATGACCTACATCAGAGTATATTTCAAATAGGTAATACGCAATAGACAGTATTTGAAATATACCAACTATGTATTACTTGCGTCGGATCATATTATCATTCAAGTTACAGATCAAATAGGTACAAGGAAATCAAAGAAAAAGCTGGAAACGTGTTTTTATTTTATTTGTGTGTGAATTTTTAATAACAAGTAAGTAGAGTATAAAAACAACATGTCGACAAATATTACGTGAACTCAACAGCCACAGTGTAGATCTACACGCACAAATTATACGCATTGTATATTTTCTTTTGGTTTTCTTTCCATTTATTATTAACTGGTTTTTGCAAATTACGTTACCTTGACAACGCATATATTGTCACAGAGATATGGGACTAAAGCATATTGTCATCAAAACATGCATGATGTCATGTAGGTATAAATTAAAAGAGAATTTAGTCTCTCGATTAAATTCTCTTTATTTGCAATTAGAAATAGAATGGATTTTTACCCGACTTCCTAAGTATGTATTGAGTTTATTTTCACCAAATTGCAGGTATACATGCTTAGAATAGTGGATGACTTTGTTTTTCGTATATGTAATGGACCAATACTAGTGGCAGATTTTGCAGGTTGCATACGAGTAAAAGCTTTTGACAAAATTGACTATTGGGACCAGCGTTTTACACGTGCTTTCTACAGCACGCAGGAGATCGATTTTTTATGCTCTTGTGGTCATCTATCCAAGTCGGATAGTGGATAAAAAATAGTTCAGAAATGTGGACACCCTCCGAAGAAAAGCGCTCATCAAGCGCTCTGCGAACGCTAATCGAACGCGGATTTTTTGATGACATGTGTTTGACACCTGTCACGCTAGGAGAGCGCTGGAAGCGCTGCGCTTCTAGCGCAAATCTAACGCAAAATCAACGCTAGGTATAACTACTCCCTAAGAACGTTAGTCGTGATATATTTTCTATCCCTCATATTTATAAAAATTTTATCAAACTGTCATCCTCAACCTTGACATTGGCAAAGTCATCGTTTTGGCTAAACGTTGGAGCCATAACCTTTAAAAGAAAGAAGAAGAACCGTTTGCTAAATCTATTTTAGTTAAAACATGTTTTGTCCCTTTCCCTCTTTTCAATTTTTGATATTGAAAGAATGAGACAAAACATGGACTAAAATAGGTTAAGCAAACGTTCGTTAATTTTTATGAATATGAAACCGGAAGCTGACTATACCCTTCCTTACCACGTCTCCAATAAGCTGATAGTAAAGCTAGTATCGAAATGATCACTATCATTCCTTTAATCGGAAATATTTTAGAAATAGCCGGCCTAGTAAGTGTCGGTCCACGCGCAGTGGAGTGAAGAGTTACAAATGCAGACTTTGAGTTCACGCCACTAAAAACGTGTAAAACTAATTTTCTATTGAATTTGTATGAAATTATACTTTTCCAAGTACATTTTAGAAGTTGGTTGCCTATAACTTTTGAATTTGTAAACCCCACTTAGCTTTGATGTTTTCCAATAATCGAAAAACGATGTTCATAAGCTCACAATATTTTTGAAAGACCTATGCAACAATATCCCACACGACAGGTTAGTCAAGAAAAAAAAGTTAACTAACACTTTACTTGTATGGGACCTACCATAAAAAAGTTTAAGGTTTTCCCACTTTTTTGGCATGACAGACACACAGACATGGCGATACTGTACTCGTAACCCTAAAAGGAGCAAGAACTTTTTTCACGAAAAGATCTAGGCGTACTAAAAACTACGTTACACGTGATACTATAATCGATATCGATCGTCAATTAGCCTGAAAATCATCGGTTGACCACACCCGACACAAATACCATCTTATTTTGGTTGCGAAATGAATGTCGATGAGTGTGCTCCACAAAAGGTTTCGTCGATTTTAAAAAAATGTAAACAGTTGTTCAAAAATAACAAGGTAATTATAATTTTCATAACACTTACCTCATGGTCAGGTCCCGGTTTAGACGCCAGTCTCGCCTCGGTCAACTGGTTTTTCAATGCCCTGAAATTAGGTTACTTGTAAACAAACAAACAAACATACTATAGGTACTAGTGAGTAGATTTAAGTATTCTATCTTATAAGCTTGGCTGTAAGTTGACTGTTAGTAAATGATTTGACTTCAACATTCAATAAGCTATTTTAATGTGTATGTTTTTGGCTAATTTATACATATAATAAAACAGTAAAAAAAATGTATCTGTACATTGAAATGTATGTGTACATTGTTCCAAAAAAAATTGGGGCCATGCAGAAATAGTAATAGAGTATTTTTTTTAATGTCTGTATGTTTGTACACACTAATCTCCAGAAATACTGGACGGATTGGAATGAAACTTTTATATAGCTATAAAGCCTGGGCAACATATAGGGTATAATTGATTTTGGAAAATAAAAAACCGAATGCAGAATCATGATGGTCCAGCTAAACCATAAAAAAATATAAAAATGACGCCTTAGAAAAAGATGTTCAGCCTGATGAGCCTTTTCCGGAAACATAAAGTCCACGCGAACAAAGTCGCGGGCTTGTATTTTATATAAAACAAAAAATATCACTGAAAACAAATATATTTTTTTAAACAGAAAGGAAATTGGTTAATTAATGAAGCAGTAAATAGCATTTCAAATATAAGAGTGGAAGAATGGTATGACATTTTACTATCTCGCTCACACGTGCTAGCTAGACCGACAGCAGTGACGTCAAGAGTGTACGTGCATCCTTTTTCTGTTACTTAACAGTTACCCCTTCCGTCCGATTTTAAAAGCTCATAACTTTCTCATTTTTGGGCAGATTTAAAAAACTATTTTGTTTTCGATTTCTAATTATTATATTAGCATTTTATAATTCATATTAATGAGTTCACTACGGGTAGTGCTGAAGTCAAATCGCTCGCTCACTCGGTGGATCTAAACACGCACTCGACGTGCATTCGGCGTCACTTGTCCTTGTTCTTGTCGAAATAAACTGAACTGACTGGCTGTCTGACCTCACTCGGCCGAGTGGCATTTTACTCTCTCGCCGCTCTACACGTTAGGTGTGATCAAGGCGGTTTTAAATCAAAGTGTACAGAATACTTACATGTATAATTCTTCGGCCTGCCTGGCCTGCTTTTCCCGCCTGCGCAGTAGCTCCGCGCAGTGGCCTAAAGTAGCCATAGTTGCGCCAACGGTTGCCCTGAAGGAAGCGCTTGTGGCGCGAACTTCGCCCGTGTGCAGGGATAAGTCGTTGCCTGAGATAAAAATTAGGAGATTAATTAATTAATATTTTAAACGGGTTACTCCGGGTTTGATAATGGATTACGAGGAGATTGCGATGAGTTTGGATGAAGCAAAAGAGGTTTGTCAGGATCGTAGCAAGTGGAGGTCCGTAGTCTCTGCCTACCCCTGTGGGAAAACCCTGCGATATTATTTATGTATGTAAATACGAGGAACTCAGTGGCCCGGCGGGAGTGCGTATTACTAGCGCTTTCGCAAGTTAAGCGATTCCGGGAGTGATCCGCACTTGGATAGGTGACCATAATCAAAATAATAAACAAACTCAATTTTATGTAAATGTTAATCTACTCAAAATTATGTACTAAATGTTTTTGAGCTCATTTTCATCTATTTGAACTAGCTAAATTACGGAATTGATACCTTAATAAATTACTATGATTTACATGACCGTAACTGTGCAAATTCGATTGTGGCTTTAGTATCTATTACTGCGGTGATAATTTCGCAAACAACCTAGTTCGTTTCCGCTCATATTTGAGTCATTAACAGCAAACACTGCTTGCGAATTACACACTATGATTGATATTTTAATTCACACGTGCGATTTCACGCAACGAAATCAACTATTTTTCAGTTTTAATAATTTTGTTTACGGTTTATTTCGATTCATATATAGAATAGAATGGCGTCTGTGAAGTTAGTGACAAGTCGCGTACCGAATTTAAGGTTTCAGCGGGGCGTTACAGCGCAGGGAAGCCGACAGACAGATACTTTTTTACTAACGTCAAAACAAACATTCTCTGTTGGAATTTATATGATATACAGACTTATGACGTCATATTTTCTTGGAGTCAAATAGCGCTCATAATATCAGTTTTTCTGAAAAAATAAATCTTGAATCACGTTGAAAATGGATACGATCAATGACAAGTGACATTATTTTGTGACGTTTTATTTGTATAATTGTACATTTCGCGCAAAATAACTCGGTGGCTCCGAACTTCGCGCGGAAGCTGCGCAGTAGACAAATACAGGTGTGCGTCAGCCACCCCACCGTCGCTTGCAGCTAACTTCCGAGCCGTCAAGTTATTTTGCGTGACCAAGTTGTGCTGTACCAAGTTATTTATTTTTGACCGGATTTATTACGCACATGTCGAAGTACTGCTGTAGTTGCACTGCCTATTTAGACAACAATAATGTGTTGTCACCGTCAGCCAATTTAACGGCATCTATGGCGTCTGCCCCGACGCCCTCGTCTATCTGAGGGTACCTGGCCACGCACATGTCGAAGTACTGCTGTAATTGCACCGCCTGCTTAGACAACAATTGCTGGCGTTACTCACCGTCAGCCAATTTAACGGCATCTATGGCATCTGCCTCGACGCCCTCATCTATCTGGGGGTACGCCGCCACGCACATGTCGAAGTACTGCTGTAATTGCACCGCCTGCTTAGACAACAATTGCTGGCGTTACTCACCGTCAGCCAATTTAACGGCATCTATGGCATCTGCCTCGACGCCCTCATCTATCTGGGGGTACGCCGCCACGCACATGTCGAAGTACTGCTGTAATTGCACCGCCTGCTTAGACAACAATTGCTGGCGTTACTCACCGTCAGCCAATTTAACGGCATCTATGGCATCTGCCTCGACGCCCTCATCTATCTGAGAGTACGCCGCCACGCACATGTCGAAGTACTGCTGTAGTTGCACTGCCTGCTTAGACAACAATTGCTGGCGTTACTCACCGTCAGCCAATTTAACGGCATCTATGGCATCTGCCTCGACGCCCTCATCTATCTGAGGGTACGCCGCCACGCACATGTCGAAGTACTGCTGTAGTTGCACTGCCTGCTTAGACAACAATTGCTGGCGTTACTCACCGTCAGCCAATTTAACGGCATCTATGGCATCTGCCTCGACGCCCTCATCTATCTGAGGGTACGCCGCCACGCACATGTCGAAGTACTGCTGTAGTTGCACTGCCTGCTTAGACAACAATTGCTGGCGTTACTCACCGTCAGCCAATTTAACGGCATCTATGGCATCTGCCTCGACGCCCTCATCTATCTGAGGGTACGCCGCCACGCACATGTCGAAGTACTGCTGTAGTTGCACCGCCTGCTTAGACAACAATTGCTGGCGTTACTCACCGTCAGCCAATTTAACGGCATCTATGGCATCTGCCTCGACGCCCTCATCTATCTGAGGGTACGCCGCCACGCACATGTCGAAGTACTGCTGTAATTGCACCGCCTGCTTAGACAACAATTCAGTGTAGGTGTCCAACTCTTGGATCTTCTCTGTGAGTCGACGCGCTGTACGTCCTGCAAAAAATTGACAATTTTAAAAATTACAATTTAGTTTTAATGGACTTTCGCTAAATTATTATTCGACTTTGAAAAATTATTCATTGTCAAAGTATTTTTCATCTCCATGTTTGTTCTAAAACATAAGTACAACAAAGTCAGCGATAGAAAACGTCTAATAGACACGAAAAAGTTGGTATTTGTTCAATTACTTTATTAGTACTTCATTATTCAGATAAAAATATAGTCTATATTACAGCTGCGTTTACTATATATATATAAAAGGTCTATATTACAGGGTTTAAAAAAATATGGGACACCAGATGGCAGCACAGTGATCTCGGATCCAAAGACTGTTGTCATTGGACTAATATACTTCAATATTCGGATGTAAATTTGTCATCTTAGACAGATGTATTTTTTCTTACAACGCGTAGGATCTCCAAGACAGACATATTTCGCTTTGCATTCAGTAGAAATTGAAATATTGTACGATAATACGAATCATAGAGTCAACAGACCATCCGATTCTGCTGAGCCAGCCCTGCTTCTTACTTCAGTGGGCGATGGCGTCCTTGTACCATCAACTGCCCAAAACGCTCTCTTCCAAACTTCAAACAGAAAAAAACAAAAATCTATAGACAGAGAAAGAAAAAGAGGTTTGAAATCAAAAAGTATAGGCCGCTATTATACGACTAAATGAAGCTGTCATGCTGCAACCTGAACTACTTTGAGCAAAATATAGCTTGGGCCTTCTGCCACACTTATGTCTGTCCTTGCTTCTTATTATTTATGTTTGTGCAAGCTAAGTTTGCAAAGACTGCACAAATACCTTTGATACATTATGCATGCATTAAGAACAAGTTCCTATTTCGGTACTACAACTACAAATGATCATAAACAATAGCACCAATATCTATACACCGAAGACAATAGTCAACATTTTAGATAGAAAAACAATGCATTCAATCTTAAGTAATTTGTTCATTCTATGGAAACGTTGATATTGGCTTAATTAATATAAGCTTAACTCCATTTTTCTAAATAACTTTACAATAGCTGTTTATAGATTAATGAACTGCATTTGTGAAAATTGAATTTCGTTAACAGAAACCATGCAACATTACAATCCATGCATGGGTATGTTATTAGAGTTTAAAATCGAATCTATACTTGATTTCCATAGTTGGATTTGTGCTCAAACCTAAAAATAAATATATGGAATTATAAAACCCAGACCAAGACTTATTACTATTTGTCGGGATGACGCCACTTTATGTAAACAAAATTATAGACGTGACATTATGTCACGATATTATTAATTTATTTTTGTTTACGTTTAACTTCAATAAGGCGTCTCAACTCTCAAGGACTCAAGGTTGAAGAACTTTGCCCAGCAGCAACAGCAATAGTTCTTGATCCGAGTCTACAACATATTGTTGGTCAGTTTTTTGAATGGCTTTGAAGTCTGCGAGTATCATATGCTTAACTATAGTTTAAGCAAGGGATTTTCAGTCATGCCGCATTAACACATTCGTGCGAATCGCGAGGCGAATAACGAACATATGTAAATGCGGTATCACAACTTATTTTAAAAAACGTATTCGGTACCATGAGAGCCTGTTGATTGTAGAGAAGTGGCTGAACCATGTCTTCGTAATCCACCCCCATTAGAGCTGCTGTCGGAGCTGGTGCCGTATCCGGATTCAACCTGTAATTAAATATTTTCCACTAATTTACTCAGTATTTTAATGCGGTCCTACGGAACCCGTCATCGAGCCATACAAGGGGTAGCCAATAAGAGGCCGCGCCGCACGAGGGGTTAAAAAAACTTAACCTTGACTGTCAACATTGCAAACACAATATATTTTAATTGTTTGTCAGACCTGTTCGCCGAGTTGATAAATATAATATTCGATTCCGACAAGCCACTGTCGCTTAATTATCGCAAACTGTATGGCGGCTGTCGCCTATCTCCCGTTTTCATTGTTTGCGTGGTACGAGGCACGCAGTTCATGTCAACTGCGGGCAAAACGGGCGAGCGGACGCGATGGCGTATATTACCAACCATTCCGTTCTGCAATTCGTTTCGAAAGAGTAATTTGGGTGATTGCGTGTTGTAATAATTGTTTAAATTAGAAAAATTGAATTGTAGTTTTTAAATAATTAGCGGCCCTCAACTTGTAATGACTTAATGGCAGTGACGTCACGCGGGTTTATGTGCATCCTTTTTCTGTTACTTGACAGTTTCCTCCTAAACTGGATTTGAAAGGCTTATAACTTGCTTACGAAAAGTGCTACAAGTAGCGGCACGTAAGTTTAGCGTTGAGTGAAATGTAGAGGGGATACTGCGCATGGGTATAAATTGGTGGGTATTAATTTTGACTTCTGCGCAATTTCGGTCAGCGCTACAGTTTCCTGCCGCTACCTGCACATGGCTTTAAGAAACTATAACGTCACGGTTGCGCCACGGTTTGGTATTTCATACAAATCCCTTAGAAAAATGTTTGTTTTAACGGAGTCTGAGTAATACGGTCCTGTTTTTACCCTTTGGGTACGGAACCCTAAAAACTATCTGATTTGACTTGGAAACTAACTCGCATTTATTTTGCCCACCGACAAAGTCGAAAGATCTGTTTTCCTCATCGAATTTTAAAATATGACCTTACGTCATCTACTGAACCAGAACATAGCTAAAACGCGCAACAACAGTCTTAATACATGAATAATTCCCTCACTTTATACCGCTCGAGTTGAACAAAAGAATTTGATTGGCTATCGAAACACTTCACTGAACTGCTCTACTTCATTGGAGTGGAGACAATGTTACATTGTAACTATTGCGAACACTAGCCAGTATAATCATTGATATATTTATTCAACTTTTGCAATATTTCATGCTAATAAAATTCTCTCCCTGTCCACCTTCAGTCAAATCTAGTAGAGGAAAGTTAGCATCTAAATACCAGACAAAAACTAAACCAGGCAAGTCAGTACTAGGAGGCTTAGCGCTGACGTCACTGATAGCTAGGTCCCTAGGAGCCTAAAGGTCACAGCACACTTATCAACTCGGAAAGGGATCGACACCGTATCGCCTTTCGCCGCGCGGTCAACCAGGCGTCAACCTGACGTAGGCACGTAACCAAACAGGCTCAGCTTCGGTACGTCGACTCGAGTACGGCTGGGCGACGCCGCGCTTACCGCTCGCCGGCCGCTTTGGTCTGGCTGGCACTAGATAATTTTAAACGTAAAGTGTAGCGCACGGTTATGTCTTGGTTCACAATACGCGAGTTGGCAATCATAGCCATCAATTTTTGTTTATCTACAAATAAATAAAACGCGGGTGTGAGGAAACGGAGAGACGTCAGCTCGCATACGGAGAGGCGTAAGCGCGCGGACGACGAGCCGCAAGCGCGGGGACCGCTAGTTGACCGACCAGCAAAGCGGTTCGTGAGCTGGTCCCGAGGCGAGGCGTTTACGTTACGAATCCGAATAGTGTGCGTTGCAGTAGGAAGTTTCATACAAAGAATACTGAGCTGCTCGAGGTGATACGTTTACGTTCCGTTTACGAGTTGATAAGTGTGCTGTGACCTTAAGGGTTATAAATTTGGGTACCTACCTACTTGTTGGGTGCAACACGAAACATATTAATAGGCAATGCTAGCAACCTTATTTCGATTCCATTTTCCCACCTTACTTTTTTCCCAACATGCTAAAAGTAGCTTTTGTGTCTTACCGCCTTTAGCTCTGCCTACCGACGTTAGGGATCAGGACGTGAAAACTGAGTATCTGTACCTTGGGTAAGCGTTAGTAGTTACTATTATATTATTTATATTAGTCATACCTACACAATGCAGAATGTTTTTTTCTGCAGTGACAACAAGGAAAAACTATATTAATCGCGGTAAGTCAACAAAGCGCGCACGATTGGGGAGTCCCCAATACTTAGATAATTCTTAGATCTTTCTTGCAATACCTGACCAAGATACGTAGTATCTTAAAATCTTAAGAGTTTTGAGATATTATGAACATTGCCTCTGAAGAGGATTTCCTCTTGACACCAACCTAAACTTTTCCATTTAAAACCTTAAAAAGTATCTTGTTTTTCATGCTGAAACCAGTACTGAATAACAAAGACAATGAGTATTCATGTAAATGAAGTTATTACTGCATAATGTTTTAATTAACTCCTCAATGCCAGCGGACTGGGGCTTGCAAATGTTCTTATTTTTCTTTATTAGCAGTGTAACAATGCAACCTATAATTAGTACAGTATTTAACTTAATCTTTTGAACATCTCCTTAACTGGTTAACATTTTCATATGTATATAGGTGTTTACATCTATACATTTTCATATGTATAAGTACTTATATAGGTAAGTAGACAAATTTAGATACATAATGTATTGTCAAGGACCATTTAATTTCTTTTTATATTATAAAGTGCACTAAATGATGGGTGCCTATCTCTTCCATCTGTTTATATCCCTAAACATGATAGGCGTCATCATAATTCTAATATGGCTTCATCATCATTATCATACCAGACACAGGAAATAGGGAAATGGCGAGGACAATGATGATGATGATGATGATGACACAGGAAGTTTAATGCTAGGATTTCCAAATAGACCTATCGGAAGCAGCCTACATTCAGCACCTTCCTGCAACGTTGCTCAGGTTGTGTGACCACTTATCAGGTGGGTTCCCTACTCTGCGCTTGCCAGTACTAATATGACTTAACTATGCTTTTTAACCAGTGTCAGACTAAAACCCATGCTTCAACTACAACTGCCTTTACTGCCAACACTGCCTGATTTTAGATTTTTGGCATCATTTTACGCAAACTAATATACGAAACACTTGTTTGCATGAATTAATCCCTATTCCACAAACAGACACAAAACAGCAAAATTAATTGAAATAAAATATTGCATGAAAATATGTAACTTAACGCCTGAATTAACAGATAAAATACTGTTTATCCCAGAAAATGGGAAGTTCCTGTGGGATTGCTAAATACCCTTTGACCATGCTGGCTAAGCTACATGATTCTATTTAGTTTATACATAATTTAGTTTTAATTTAAATATTATTATAATTGTTTAGTCTTAAGTATATTTATAGTTTAATATAGTTTAGTTTATATTCATTTGTAAAATCGACTGTATATATATTTTTTTAATTTTAATATGAATAAAAGAGTTTTGAGCTACATGAAATTTCTAATAATATAATATACTTTAATCTGTGTCCATTTGCAAGCCTCCCAAAGGCCAGGTTAAAAATACCTAAATAAATATCACACCTAATAAATTGACTGAGTCATTTTGGTCTGAAGAGACAAATTACCACAATAATGTAAAAATCCATCTGCCTTTATCAGTAGAATAAATATAGTCATCGTTAGACAAATGTACAGATACTACCAACTTCAACATCTGTATGTAAAGCAATGTCACTGTATCAAATAAATTAATATGAAGATGGAACCGACCTTGTGTTCAATTCATTGATAATTTGTATGAATACATTTATTTCAATGACTTGGGCATTCTGTGACCTACGTAAGCTTCCAATTGTATGGATAGCAATGTTTCATGAAAATTCACTAACCTTGAATGATTCCAAAACATCAATCCACTGCTGCTTCTCTTCAGGATTGGATGCTCTCAAATACCAAACACAATCATTCACAGATACGTCAAATCTGCAGTCATCAAATTCATGGGGCTGAAAATAAGGCATAGTTCATCATAAAGTCCAACACAAAAGTTTGCAGCATTATCTGATAAACAGTAGTTGACTATATTTTTTATCAATTTGTATTGTCTGATTATTTATTGGAATACAAATTGATAAAAAAATATACTCTAATGTTAATCATAACAGTGCTATTGATTTATCTGGTAATCTATTGTAAATTACTGGACGATGAAGAAAATACTAGTCATAACAAGGACATTTTTTCAGTACAAATCCCTACCTTGACTTTGGCTTTCTTCAGGCATAAGGCACCACGGCATCCAAGATTACTTTCTAGCTCACTCTTGTAGTAAGATAACGTTGAATCTTTTAAAACAATAAACCTATCCTGCCAGCCGTGAATGTAGTTTGTCCATTTACTCAAATGCCCTCTCAGTTCTTGGGTTCCGCCTTCATCTGAATCAGAATTGTCGCTCACTGTGATATTTTCTTCAGCCATTTTTAGATGCAGATCATTAAAAACAGTAAAAAGGAATTAACGCTAACAATATCAAATATCGATATCGCAAGATAGGCAATTAAAACTCGTTAAAAATTAATACGAAATAGGAAAATTGTTTTGTTTCTATCTGCCGTCGTCTGACACACGTCACAACACAGATAATAAAAAACTGTCAATCAAGTCAATCTGCCGTACAATGGTGTTGCCATTTTTCAAACGCGGAGTCGCGGAGGAATGGTT
The DNA here is from genome assembly GCA_963555685.1 of Acrobasis consociella. Lineage (NCBI taxonomy): Eukaryota > Metazoa > Arthropoda > Insecta > Lepidoptera > Pyralidae > Acrobasis > Acrobasis consociella. The sequence continues at coordinate 11,924,499 of OY743122.1, forward strand.
TTTTATTAATAAATAAATAAAAATACGATGAGATGACTCCGCCGCGCAGAACCGCTGAACGAATGGTATTTAGAGATGGGCATCTACCCGGGTATTTACCCACGCTTGGGTATTTACCCGATATGCACCGGGTATATACCCGTATCTACCCGTTTGGGTGGGTAGATTGGAATATTTATTTAAAAATTGGTGTGAGTCCACTATTTATGTGTAGAATGTACAAAAAGGTTATATAATGTATAAAACAATGAATATCTCTAAAAGAAAAAAATATAAAAGAGTAAAATCACTGATGCTTTCCATATTAAATATACAGATGCCATCTTATTAGTTATCTGATTACTTATTTTAACATATAATTAGGTCTACTTACGTTTGCCAGCAAAAAATGTAAACATAGACCTGTCAATTTGTATGTTTCCATACAACGGGTAGATACGGGTAAATACCCGGCATACTATTTTGCGGGAAATGTTATAACAAGTTGATGGGGGATCGAAGAACTCATCTATACGAATATCTTTTGCTCCGAGACCAACCCCGAAATCAATAGTTTTGGCTCTTGGATAAGCAGTCCAAGATACCTACTCTCTATACATGTATGAGGGTGCTCGTATATTGACATCGCATTTGATTTCTGATTGCACATTTTAACATCTAGTTAGCTCTTAAAATATTTGCCAGCAAAAAATATAAAGTTAGACCTGTCAATTTGTATGTTCCCATACAACGGGTAGATACGGGTAAATACCCGGCATACTATTTTGTGGGAAATGTTATGACAAGTTGATGGGGGATCGAAGAACTCGTCTAAACGAATATCTTTTGTTCCGAGACCAACCCCGAAATCAGTAGTTTTGGCTCTTAAATTAGCAGTCAAAGATACCTAATCTCTATACATGTAGGAGGGCGCTCGTATATTGACATCGCATTTGATGTCTGATTGCACATTTTAACATCTAGTTAGGTCTTAAAATATTTGCCAGCAAAAAATATAAAGTTAGACCTGTCAATTTGTATGTTCCCATACAACGGGTAGATACGGGTAAATACCCGGCATACTATTTTGTGGGAAATGTTATGACAAGTTGATGGGGGATCGAAGAACTCGTCTATACGAATATCTTTTGTTCCGAGACCAACCCTGAAATCAGTAGTTTTGGCTCTCGGATGAGCAGTCAAAGATACTTACTCTCTATACATGTACGAGGGTGCCCATCTATTGACATCGCATTTTATATCTCCGTACTCATTTAACCACTTTTAAGTATGTCTTTGCGCACCTCCCAACAAAAAAATGATAATAAATCAAAAAAGCCTATTATCAAAGTATGATTAGTATGGTGGTTTTATATACTTTAATGTCAGATTTGACGTCTACCTGCATTTTAAGCATATTACAGCGCTTGCACACACTTTCCGACACGAATTGCGAAGTAATTACTCATAAAATTCAATCTACCCACCAAATGGGTAGAAACGGGTATATACCGGGTATTTACCCAATCTACCGGGTATATTCCCAAATGGGTGGATTGGGTATTTACCCGCCGCCCATCTCTAATGGTATTCCATACAAAAAACGTTCGTTTAGTGACTCCGCGTTTGAAAAATAGCACCACAGACCCATTTTTTAAAGATGGAAGTCATATTACAAGGGCTATTTTTCAAACTTGGTACTACAGCTACGTGTGGTCTTGAATCTTGCTTGACGACTTGTTTACATTTTGCACTCGATATGAATGTGAAAGAAAACTTCGTGTTGATTGTCACGGGACTCACCAGGGACTCACGGGCCACGTGACTGCCACGCCACGAACCACGGTCAACAAGTCAACAACCCACGTAAACCTTCGTTCAAAAATGGGTCACCTGCATCCACATTTTAAAACATTTGTTTGTTGCAATATTGTGTGATTGTGTGTAGCAGTGTAGGTATCCGAACATTTTTTTCTGATGACAGGCCAGGCAGGAGGTTTTTGAGTTTTGGTGTTGTGTCGCATTTCCGGAATATTGTTTGTGTGCCTATTGATTTAGCGGAATGAAGCAATTTCATTGGTAGAAATTAACAAGCCGCCAAAATTTTGATCAATAGACCAATGACACGCGACTTTTGAATAAAACGCGCAATTTCCGTTCAAAATGGCTGACAAAACTATGCCTATTTTTGTTCCATGTGAAAAACCTGTAAAAGTTGTGAAGTGGAAAATAAAACAAGGTGCATTTGTTTTACAAGGCCAAATATTATTTTTGTACAATGATTCATCAGGCAGCGGCACTGAGTTAAAGAAATATAAGGTTGTGCGCGCTGGTACTATCTCGTCGATCAAGGTGAAGGAAGGAGACATCGTAAAGCCTGGGTAAGTGACGTCACAGCTAATTTAAGACTTTAATTTATCTAATTCATCAACAAATGCAATTTAGAATTAAAGATATATAATTTTCGGTGCGTAGAATATATTAGCCAATAAAAACATGGCATCGTAATTAATTACCTGTCAAATGGTTTTGGCGGGAAAATCAAATTCTATCGGACGGAAGAGTAAATAAATAAAATTGCATTTCAGTGACCCTGTCGCCGAATTAGAAGAATGTCAGCATCCTACCGCGATGAAGGAGATGTGCGCAGACTGCGGGGCAGACCTCCGCACGGACGATGGCCCCAAACGCGACGTGGCGGTCGTCCCTATGGTCCACTCGGTACCTGAGCTAAAGGTGAACATTATGTCTATTTCTAAAACCACTATCTGTAGAAAAATAGTCATTTTGCGAGTAACTTTATTAGTTACGTACTTACCTCTTATTTCAAGAAGTTTTACATTGTTTTTCAATATCTCTGGGAAATAGTTACCTGTCAGCTGATAGAATGTAAACAACTCAGTAGGAATTCTTTACATTCTATCAGCTCATTCACTGTCACTAGTAAATAGTGAGGGGTTTGAGTACACCACATTTTGACATGAATTCAGATTCTCAACCATTTCTGATCTTAACCCGATTTTAGGATCTTTTATAATATATGAGGAGGTATCAAGCTGACATTCACTGTGGCGTGCATTCTTGGGTTTTTCTTTTCTACCTGAGAAAGATAAAATATGCAATAGCCAGCTAGAAAAAATGCCCTTTTCCCTCTCTTGGGTCATAAAAAAGAGCAGGCATAATAACAATACTCAATTCTCTAAAATTACAGGTGTCTGAAGAGCTGGCTCAAAAACTGGGCCGAGAAGATGCTGAGCGTCTTCTAAAGGATCGCAAGTTGGTACTACTTGTGGACTTGGATCAAACATTGGTGCACACCACCAATGACAACATACCACCAAACTTGAAGGTAAACACTACTTTACAGCCTATATCATGTCACTGCTGGACATCTTAGATAGATAGATAATACAATTTGATCTTAGCCAAAAGGCAGATAACCTATTAAAATCTTAAAATGATATTACCTCATCATTTGAGTATAAGCTCGATAATTAATAAACAATCTTCATTGGACGACTCTTTCTTATATTTTTGTAATTAAAAAAGATAATATAAGAGATAATTGCTAAGATAATTGCTAAAGTAACAGATACCCAACACCACAGAAACTATTCGAGGACCCGTAAGTAGGCAAAACTAGTAGGCGAAATTAGTACTATCTTCTCTCACATAAATGGCAGCACACTTAACTGGCAAAAAAGTGACATAGAAAGTATTGAATATGCATTAATTGCATTTCATATAAGTCATATTTAATTTGAGTACTTCCACAGAATACATACTATACTACATTAAATAATATTATTAAAAGATTTTAATGTTTTTATTAATACCTATAGCGCCATCTAGTGACGAGGGAAGAGAAATAATTATGTTTATAAAGAGATGGGTAGGCATTCAATTAATAATGTATTTATCAATCGGAGTGTCTTACAATGGCCTTGGGCTCTGTCTAACCTGTTTAGGGATAAAGACTTGAATAAGTAATGACTATCTTACATTAAATTGTATTCCACAGGGTGTTCTCCACTTCTTCTTGAGGGGTCCTGGAGGCCCTGGCCGCTGGTGTCACACCAGATTCCGCCCTCGAACAAAAGAGTTCCTAGAGTCTGCCTCTAAGAACTATGAGCTCCATGTGTGCACATTTGGGGCTCGGCAGTATGCCCATGCAATAGCAGACCTTTTGGATCCGGAGAAGAAGTATTTTTCACACCGAATCCTGTCGAGAGATGAATGCTTCGACGCTAGAACGAAAGCTGCTAATTTGAAGTAAGTTTTTATTAATTTTTTAGCCTGTACACTAATTCTGATAATATAATTGTATTGTATAAGCCCTTTATCCTGAACTCTTGGTTATATTGGTGTTTCTTATAGGATGTCTCTGAGTTAAGTGTGCCTTTTGGCAAAGGCCTCCTCCAACCACTTCCATTGCCTCCTGTCTCTGGCGATCCTTCTCCAATTAGGACCTGCAGTAAGTTTGAGCTTGTCCTCCCATCTTATGTGTTGTCTTCCCCTGTGTCCTTTTCCGTTGGATACCAGTGAGTAAGGGTTTTGCTCCACTTTTCCTAGTTACTACGCAACATATGGCCAGCCCGTCTCCACTTTAGTTGGTCTATCTTAGTTAGTATGTCTACTACTCCTGTTTTTCTCCTTATTGTTGTGTTGCGTATTCTTTCTTTTTTCTTTATGCTTAACATGCTCCTCTCCATAGCTCTCTGGCAGTGCTCTAGCATATCTCTGTGATATTTTGTGAGTGCCCATGTTTCACAACCATATGTCAGGCAGGGTAGGATGCAGGTGTTGATGATAATATAATACACAAAACAAATAAATCAGTGCATCATCTTAGACGCATAGGCCTCCCGGAAACAGATTCCACCTTTCCCCGAAAACTATTTTTGATCGAGACTACGTAGTAACGCCTGTCTAAAACTGCCGCTTGACGCCGTTGAACTCCGCCAGGCGGCAGTTATTGAACTCCCGATTTTATAATCGAATTTAAAATTAACATTTTTTGTTTCTGAATTTTTATTTTAACTAGCTAATTAGGTCTTTACTATCGATCCCTCTCGCAGAAGTGAAGTGACCTTCAGCTCCAAAACCATTTAAAAATCACCGTGTGTATGTACATATTATAAAATATAGTATTGTTGAATTAGTATTAAATAACACAAGTCTTGACCTTTGGGGCTAGCCCAATCTGTGTGATTCTGATTTGTCCTATATGGACATATATATTTTTATTAACTAGCAAATGGCTTTTTTAATTATTTCTATGATATATTTCAGAGCATTATTTCCCTGTGGCGACAACATGGTCTGCATCATAGACGACCGGGAGGACGTATGGCGGCACGCAAGCAACCTCATACACGTCAGGCCGTATTCGTTCTTCCAGTCCACCGGAGATATTAATGCTCCCCCTGGAGGTGAGATTATTTGTTATTAGTGCCATGCCTACCCATCGCCATATAAACATAATTATTTCTCTTCCTTATCACTAGATGGCGCTAAAGGGTAATAATTAAAACATTAAAATCTTTTATTACTTTTATTGACCGAGCGAGCGAAGCGTCTCAGTTTCGAGATTAGCCAAAAATTCTTTTGTCCATCTGTCTGTCTGTCTGTCTGTCTGTTCTCGCCTACAGGTCGCATTTCTTAGCCGATTCTCATGAAATTCTGTAAGCAGATTCAGCAACTAAATAGAATATTTTTGTCGAGCCAGTTTTTCGAAATTTTTCAAAATGGCGGAAATATGGGGGTTTAAAATTTTAAAAGTGTTATATATTCGCCATTTTCAAATATTTTCAAAAATGTCATTTGACTTTTTTGTTGCCATTATAAAAACGCAATTTTTTTATTTGAACAACTTTTTTGTCTGAACAACTTTTTAATACGTTATACTTGAACGGGTTTAGGATGACTCGCGAAGTCTAGCTGACTGAGCCGTGACGGATATACAATACAAATCTTCTTACAAAATATACTGAAACTATTTAAGGGTGAATTCAGTCCGGGTTACTGAACAACTTTCTTAAAAATGCATATCTTACTACAGACACAGATCGTGTTATACCGGCGCCGGCAGCCAATTCGGCAACCAGCGCCGGCAGCGGAGGCACATCCTTTGGAATAATATTCGCGAGGTCTAAGTTCGTGGCGAACTACTAGTTTAAATGAAGTAGTACTAAATAAAATGCAATGAATATTTTTAAAGCATATTCGACACTTTCTGCAAGTCTTGTGTGCTGCCATCTCTGTGTGACTACCCGCAACTCCCCAGCTTTGCCTACTACTTACATAGTTGGGTATCTGTTACATTAGTAATATTAGGTATATTATGTTTGTTAGTGCATTGAAAATCGATGCGTGAGCGTGGATTGAGATACGGGTTGCATTATATAATTAATTTATGTGACTCCACTTAACAATCCAACAATATCGCCCTTCTGAAGACTTTCTTTTTTCAAGCTTTGAAAGAAAGACAGATACGAGGGCTACAATTTTCTATTTTTCTAACTTCTAGAACAAGGCTTCAATATTTTATTCAAAAATAGTTCACTAAAACAAAGTTTTACAAGGCCAGGCGCACTCTGCAGATTTTTTTAATTATTTTATGAGTCTGGTATATACTACTAGCTCTCTTTATGATACTAGATAATTCCTAAATTCCTTACTATACAATCAAAGGTTGGTGTAAGTCCTTTGATTGCTTCAAGGAAGTTTCTGGCGCCAAATCTGTACGAATCAATATAGCCAACTGAGTGGCGGATGGCACCTAAATACACCCACCACAGTCTGCAAATAAATATCACTACAACCGCACTGTGACTGTCCACTTTAAATATTATACATATTGTCCATGAGAATGAGTATTTATAAAACTACACCTTTTTCATAATATGAAATCCAGTAGAATCAATTTGCAAAACCATTTAAAACAAACTCCAACTGAACCCTTTGACTTCCCGCCAAAACTTCCCAGTCTGCAGTTTGGTATGAAGCTAACCTGCCCCACAAACACGGCTTATTCACAAACACAAGGTTGAAATTGTTAATAAATTTAACACTTGAGAAAGCGGGATACGCTTCGCAGAAGTTAGGCTAATAAGTCGAAAGTTATTGGTGCGGCGTGATCAACAAACTAAAGGAGACTTTAGTACGCTGTAATTAGGATTTTCCTGCAATCAAATTTCCCAGCCAAGACTGTTCTTTCTGTACCATGGTAATAATAATTATTCTGAGGTTTTAATAAAGAATATTATGTTGCAGCGGATGAAAAATCAAGATTAATAAGTGGGAAGAATGGTGCACAATCTGAAGCTGGCCATCAAATGCCTACATTAGACTTAGAGCCTGAACAAAAAGAAGACATCACAGATCAAAACGAAGAGAAAAATCAAGAAAACAAACCTGAGAATGATAGCGATAATGGTAAGATACTGCTTCTTAACAACAAACCAACCGCACTGCTTTCTGATTTTTCGCACTGCCTAAAGACATCTATCATAGCTCAATGACTGTCATCTAATGACAACTATCGTTATTATGCAGCTAAATACCTTAGTTAATAGTCCCATTTGCTACATTTATTTAAATACTAGCCGAAGCCCGCGACTTCGTTCGCGTGGACTTTATGTCTCTGGAAAATGCTCATCAGACTGAACAACTTTTACTAAGGCGGCATTTTTATATCTCTTATAGTTTAGCTGGACCATTATGGTTCTGCATCAGGCGTTAATAGCTATATAACAAAAAAAGTTTTATTCGAATCTGTCCAGTATTTCCTGAGATTAGCGTGTACAAACAGACAAACAGACATACAGACAAACAGACAGACATTTTATTTTAAATTTTTACTCTATTACTATGTCTCCATCGCCCCCAATATTTTTTTTGGAAATATATTTAATGTACAGACACACTTTTTTTACTGTTTTATTATATGTATAGATTTTACTTCATTACAATACGTGTAAATGTCGGACTTCTTTTCTACCAGACAACAGGTGACACTGAGAAAGTAATCTTTACATTCACTTCCACCTTCACACTAAACGAGGCTTTGGGCTTAGCATCCCCAGTTTCTTTCTAGGAATAAAGACATGAAAGTGTCTGTTCTGACAAAAATTATGGAAGTGCTTTGCCACTGCCTTCTCCATTTATGTAAAATACTCTACAAGTAGTACCTATTATTTACCTAATAATTAACAAACATCAGCTAATCAAAAGTTCCCAAGCAAACTTACAAATGAATGACATGAGAATAAAATGCTATGTATATGTTTTTTTTTTAATACTGAATGACATAGCAAAAATACCGATCTTTGTAATCAACATTATAGGTAAAATACTCTCTAAAGATAAGGAAAAAGAAGAGAAAGGAGATGTGGAGGAATTGGAGAGGATAGAAGAAGTGGAGCCTCGCTGGGTGGAGACCACTGATGGACAGATAGAAGTGGAAGACCCTGATGATTATTTGATATATTTGGAGGACATACTTAAGAGGATACATAAGTAAGTCATTATATATTGTATTAATTTTCTCTGTAACTTAAGATTTTGACGACTAACTTGCGTCTAGTGCGCCGTAGTGCCTTTTTATGTGTTAAGCCAAACCACAACAACAAACCAAAACTTTTATAATGGAATCAGTCCTGAAATGGCAAAAAATTATCACATCAGAGCAGAAAGTATTGGAAAGTTACTAGAATGAGTTAATGGGTTACTCACGTATACAGTCAAGTACTGGCCGACATGTTTCGACCTCATCAGGAGGCCTTGAACAGGGCGAATGTGACTAAAGGCACGGGCCTTTAGTCACTCGCTCTGTTCAAGGCGTACAGCACATTGAAAAGATTTTTTTCGATATGAAGAAGTTATAGTAACATTGAAGTATACTCTTAAATTGACAAACATTAAACATTTCCAGACACTTCTATGACGTGTATGACAAAGCAGAAAACAAGCAAATACCAGACCTCAAAGTGGTTATACCGGAAGTGAAGGGCGAAGTGTTGGCTGGTGCTAGCTTAGTCTTCAGCGGTTTAGTGCCGACGCACCAGAGGTTGGAGACGTCCCGCGCTTATTTGGTCGCGAGAAGTTTGGGCGCTGAGGTCACGCAAGATTTTACGGAGAATACTACTCATTTGGTCGCGGTTAGATCAGGTAAGACTTATTTGTTGTTCAAAGTACGACGACAACTTCCGTGACGTAGTCACCATGCTAGTCCGCCACCCAGAGGTTTCGGGTTCCATCCCCAGTCAGGGCAAGTTGGAAAATGGCCTTTTTCAAATTGTCCTGGGTCTTGTGGTGCTATTTTTCAAACGCGGAGTACTAAACGAACCGTTTTTTTGTATGAAAAAACCATTTGTTTAGGTGACTACGCGTTTTAAAATCAGCACTTTTGGATGTTAATCTTTTAATTAAAAAAAACGCAACTTTGAATTTGATTAAAAGTTATTACAGAAGTTACCCCTTGTAGTTAAAAGTGACCCCAATTTAGTAAATGAAATATGTTTTTATTTTATTCAAATTGTTTAGATCAGTATATTTTATACAATGTTCGCCCCATTTTTCAGGAACTGCAAAAGTTAACTCGAGCAGGCGACTGGGCGATGGCAAAGTTCACGTGGTGACGCCGGAGTGGTTATGGACGTGTGCAGAGAGATGGGAGCGCGTCGACGAGAGATTGTACCCTCTGCAGAGGGGGGGACAGGTATAGTCATCATCATTTCAGCCGCATAACGTCCACTGCTAGACATAGGCCTCACTCAAAAATTTCCAAAATGACCCAAAATGAATGAAAGAGTAAACCAGAACCAATCCTTGGGTATTTTACCTCCTGTCCTGTCTGTCCTGAAGCGTTCTGTCGCCTTCTCTTGCTCTAGCAAATGACGGTTCTGAGCGACAAAAAAGGATAGCAGCAAAGAAAAGTGCTGTTCCGTACTGACAGATGTAGCCCAACCCTAAGAACTTAACGGGAGAAAGACATGGGAAACACTCCACCGACAAGAGCGTCTTACATATCATTATCATCAGGTCTTTTTAGTCTCCACTGCGGGAGCACGACTGTCTGTATTACCAGAGCCATATTTGTTCAGAGCAGCCAGATAATTTGGCCTTCACTTTCCATGCTGGCCAGACGGGTTGGAAAGGTTTCATAATGTTTATTAGCTTTGTTTAGCGTATTTTCTAAGTCGCCTTCTACGATATTCACGGGAAGACTTGGAGTGGCCCTATTCTTTTCTGCCGAAAATCACAGGGCATGGTTTTAAATACACGGTGCTTTTTCATCGGTTTTGGAGCCGGAGGCCACTTTATAAGGATCCTTAGAAAGACTTACTTAGTTGGCTAGTCAAAGTAAAAATTCAAAAAACCAATGAGAAGTCAGCGTGTTAATGCAAGAAGAAAGTAAGAATGACTAAGCTCCGCCCTCCGTCCACAGAGCAGCAGCCGCCGGCCGCCCGCGCACTGCAGCAGCCCGCCGCCCGCGCCCGCGCTGCGCCGGCGCACGCCGTCCGGCCGCTTCATGGACACGCTCAACCCGCTGCTGTCCTTCTCCAGCGATGACATCGCCGACATGGACCGAGAGGTAACGTCACACCCTCATATTCTTAAAAGTTGATTGCTAAAGCTCTTTTAGTCAAAATGTGTTTTGTCTCTGCGCCGGCGCACGCCGTCCAGCCGCTTCAAGGACGCGCTCAACCCGCTGCGGTCCTTCTCCAGCGATGACATCGCCGACACTCACCCTAATATTATAAAGGCGAAAGGAAAATGGAACCACGGGCTTTGTTAGATCACTGTATTATAACGAAATTGAAATTACAGTAAAAAAAACAAATACGTTAATCCCATACAAATTGCGCGAGAAGCTTCACACACTTTTGTATCGAAATGCCGAATTCTCTCTTTTTTTTGTATACTGTTATTCTAATTTAATTGTACTGTAGTGACCCAGGATAGCCCGTGGTTTGATTTATTACGGGTAGGTTCCTTCCACATTGTAATTATGATATAAATGTTAATATATATTCATGGAATAAAACATTAGTTGTTTGATGCTAATTTATTACTCGTCAAACGTCACACAAAAACAAAAGAAGCACAAATCTCTCGTCATAGTTTTTCATTGAAACAAGGAGTTCGTATACCGACTTACTGTAGAGGTTTTATGCAAGTATCTACGCTTGCTCATACATATCAAATTATCCACATGTAATTTAATTTGCAACCAAAATAATGCATTTATTTTCTTTACAGGTAGAAGATATTTTCAATGAATCAGATGAAAGTTCGTCAGACGAATCTAAACCGATGGACGATGACTTGGACGATGAAGAGAACCCTCCTGAAGATAGGTTAATCTCTGTTGAAACAGAAGAAGACACGCAAGACAGGTATATTAATTCCTCTAGACACATTTCTTGAATTTCACAGCATTGTTCCATGTTAGTCTGGCTGGTAGGAAGACCAGCATTGAGGTAACCCTAGTAATGTCATGCATATGAGACCTACACCACAGAATAAATATAAAAGCATTACATACAGACCGGAACCTCCTAGTTCCACGCAATATGCGTCCCCATTTTCGCTTGGTCGAGTGTGTCGATTGGGGCGAACATACACATTGCCGTGTGCACAGATGTATAGTTTCTTTTGTAGTAGTAGTAGTAGGCATAGAAGTAGAATTTTTTTACTCCGTAAAAAGACCAAACTAACTGAGGCCGGCGGCAGCTCCCCACGCAAAACGGGACTGGCAATTTCGGGCCTAATTGCGGAAAAAATTGTCCTCGACGGAAGTAAGAAGTAAATAGTAAGACCACACTAGCCGAGTGCGACAGATAATATGATAAGTGTCATCTTCATAAGACCAAAAGAGATAATAGCATCAATTTGATAATAAGAAAAGTTTTCATACAAAACATGTCACCCATTTTCACCCTGGCTCGAACATCGTTATACGAAAATTTGATTTTCCAAATAGTAAACTGTTAATTTATAAGCTATCTTATACTAGAAAGATGGTATCGTACTGCTTTACCCATAATTTGCGTAGTAGGTACAAATACAACCCATAAAAAGTTACACAGAAATATTTCGTTTCTGGTCACATTTTACAATACTCTATATCCATCTTATACCTTCTAAATCTATGGTAGTAGGCATAAATGCTACGCTTCTAATAAGTGAAAGAGAAGAGAGAGAGAAGCTTTAAAGAATAAAATGTAGTCATAGAATGCATCAACTGTTTCTCCTTTCGTGCAGATTGTAGAAGTCAATCATAGCTACTTTGGGGCACCGTGGGGCGCAGCTAGTAGCATATAATAATATGTAAACTTGGTATTCCATTTTAATTGGAGATAGTGTCTACCCGGTTCTGTGAATAAAAAACTATAAAACAAGAAAAAATATTAAGTACCCAGTTTAGTTTTTAACCTTGTCTTGTTGTTTCAGGTTACAAGATACGCTAGGCTTAGGATCCAGTGATTCAGACACAGGTAAGTTTTCATATTAGACTAAAATGCCTTTGAGAGGCGGCCACCGAGCCTTTTTAATATTACTTTGACGTGGACTTAATGTCTCTGGAAAATGCTCATCAGGCTGAACAACTTTTACTAAGGCGGCATTTTTATATTTCTTATAGTTTAGCTGGATGGACCATTATGGTTCTGCATCAGGTGTTCCATTTTCCTAAACCATTTATTCCCTATATGTTGCCCAGGCTTAATAGCTATATAACAAAAAAGTTTCATTCAAATCCGTCCAGTATTTCCGGAGATTAGCGTGTACAAACAGACATACAGACAGACATTTTTTTTTTAATTCTTTCTCTATTACTACATCTCCATCGCCCCCAATATTTTTTTGGTAATATATTTAATGTACAGACACACTTTTTTTACTGTTTTATTATATAGAAGATATAGATAGATATATCTTAAATATTTTTTTCTGATACAAACGCACTCGTCATTTGTATCAGAAAAAAAATTGTCGTGCCCCTTAAATCTAAAAATGGTATTACAAGCTCACAATATATTTAAAATACCTATTCAATAATACTCATGTCTCCCACTTGACATGTATAGCAGCAGAATTTTAAAAAAATCATGATTTTATTTCACCATTTTGTCGGTTTCTGGTATGCATAAAGTCTCACCGCGAACAGACAGACATGGTGAAACTTTACTACAGAACCCTAAAAATGAGCTATGCTCACGTGTAATTGTAATTTATGTATTCTTTTTTATAGAAGACGGATCTCGTCCTCGAAAGCGACCGCGACCGTCCACGCCCCCATCCGAGGACGAGCCACCCGACGATGACGACAGCTCGTGGAACCTCATGGGGGCGGCGCTGGAGAGAGAGTTCCTGGCACAGGACTGATGCACACACACGGGCCCTTGGCGAAATAGAATGCTCTACCCTGTACACAGAGTTTTATTTGTAATTCCTCTATCAAAATTTCAGATAGTACCCCAGCACCTAACCTGTTGCCTGGTGCATTAGCGTCTTCTGTTCAAAGCTGCGGTGGCTTGTTTGACCATTCCTATTCTATATCTTGCATTCCACTGGGTTTGGTCTTGACATTGGAACTGATGTAGACAGCCCCTTTGCGGCTCGAATTTTTGAGGGAATTAATAAATATATATGGACAAATCACACACAGATTGAGTTAGCCCAAAAGTAAGTTCGAAACTTGCTCAATGTTACTTACTAGGTATTTTTTTATTGTCACACCTGGATGAGAGAACCACAGGACCGAGATGGGTGGCATCGACGAAGAGAGGCCTGTGCTCTTTGTATATCATCAAGACAACTTTTGTTCAATTTCCATCTGTGGTGAAGACCAGAGAACAGAATTAGTTTAAGTATTACATGCAGAAAGGGATTTCTGAATGTCCCATGGTGCAATATGCATCCCCGATCCCTATCCCTTTGCTTTCCATTTTCACCTTGTAGAGGCAGCTGCAGCCGTCCGCTCAACCTCCTTCACAAGGCGAGACCTGGGGAGAGGTGCAGGGACGCATATTGTCTGGGACCCTAGGAGTTTCCGTTCTGTATGTAATACTTTTTTGTGATCATAGGTAAGGATTGTTTGTCCAAGGTCTTGGTGAAAACTTACTGAAGATACAATAAAACATTTTGAACTAAGTAACTAACAATTTTAATTATTGACTAATTTATCTTACAATAACTACAAACAAATTAAATAGCATATGGATCATTCTCATCAAATACATGGTACTTTGTGTATGTTGGTTTGGCAGTGAAGTCTTTCTTTCCATCTTGCCAACCCCTTGGAGGTGCTTTATTGTAATCAAATGTAGAATCCCTCTTTCCATATAACTCTGCTTCCTTATCAATATCTTCCCGATATCTTTCTTTGGCTACTTTTTTGCCTGTTATTGGATCTGTAACATCGCCCAATGGGTATACAACCTCTTTTACCTCATGAGTGATAAGCTTAGTTAGTTTCTGCGGCAATGCCTGTATCAGAACGATGTCTCCAGATTTGCATAGTTTTTCAGGATCATGGCAGTAGTAAAATTCATCTTTTCTAAAATACTGAAATCAAAAATATATTTTTCGATGTATATATTTTTTTACAACTTACGTAGAAATAAGTAAGTAGAAATTGTTTATATAAATAAAAATACGAACCATCAGTAAATTCTCATCCAATTCTAACCTCTTCACTCTGATTTTTGCAGCATTTTGTTTGACGCTAGGTACACATTGACCTAACAAAAGAAATTTCCTCGCAGCATCCGCCAAGTTTTTTGCCATGTTATTAACGTGTACTATACAAAACGAGGACTTAATTTTATTTTATAAACACAAAAATCCTCAAAATTCTCACCAACCAAACCAAGTTCAACAAAACAAATTGACAAATTGTTATTTTACCGTTGTGAAGTTTACGACATTGACGTTTTCAAAATTTTTAAAATGACTTGGCGAGAGAAATAGGTACTTAAGGTACTTTTTATCTTTCAGTTTTATATAACCGACTTTGAGAAAAATAGGTTCTGACTTTCATCTAGATTTAGTTCATTGTCGTTATAATTAGTGTATTTAGTAGTTTATTCACTACAGGCGCTGGATGCAAGCCACTCTAGATCGGTCATTTTGGAAATCTTTGGGAAAGGCCTATGTCCAGCAGTGGACGTTATGCGGCTGAAATGATGATGATGATTCACTACAGGCAGATGCACAACTATTTCTCGACCCGGTGGTATCGTAAAAGACAACCATGGGATTTGCATCCTTACCTTACTCCTTTTCGCTGTTCCTATAAGCCACACCTACAGCTATATCCAGTCACTCATACGGTGACAAACATAGCTCTTTAGCTTTTAAAATTTAATACAAGAACTAAAACCCGACTAGGGGAAGATTCACGAACCGTTATAACGGGAAGATTCTAGCTGAAAGTACAATCTGGTAAATGCAAGCACAGGTAGAAACAGCTAGTCTAATATAAGTCGAGGGAACAGATGAACATACATACATAGCCGGGAACCGAACCAACCCTCCTTTTGGTTTCGCCGGAGTCGTGTAAAGAATCACACTTATTAAATCTAGGATGTAAGTTCATAAGTAGTACCATATTCAAGCTGTGCAACAGGCAAGCAGAACAAAATGTACCTATTACTTTCTAGTCACTAGTTGTTGAAGTACATATAGGTACTTACTTATATTTCCAAAATAAAAAACAGAAATTTAAAAATAGATTTTATTTAAGTATTTTTATACAACAAAATAAAAATAAAAAAAGGTTTTTGATAAAATATACCTTGCAAGTAATCTTATTCCTAAAGTCGTTAAATAAACAATATAATTCTAATCACAAAAAGCACCTTAGCCCCATTTTATAGGCATGTAATGTACTTACCAGTATCTGCATTCCCAAATACCCCAATATACATCATAAAAGTCATAGCCAAACTATAGCTAATCCCTAACCATCACCAAAATGTTTTATAGCCTCAGAATATCAAGCCAGAAGTCGCAATAATGCAAACGAGAGAGGAGCTTGTTAACTTGGGTGGTGTAAAAATATTAGCAGTTTGTACCAGATATCAATACACACATGGAAAACAAAACCTGGTATGTATGACTGATATTGATTGTAGTGTTATCTATAAACCACTAGTCACATCAGAAGACACATCTCATAATAATGGCTCTTTTACTTGTAGATTAATGGCAGCAAATAGCAACTCAAAGCCGTGTGGATGCATTGTACCCTATTATCTATATAAGATATATGGAACCAGCACTAGGCACTTCCTTCATTAGTGGCTTAATATTCTGTGGTTATAAAACAATAAAATCGTACTTGTCTGCATTATATTACGCAGGTACTAATTTCGTTATTGGCTTAAAAAGAGTTATCAAGGCTGCAATGGAAGACAATGCTCCAAGAGTACCAACTGCACTTGGGCTCAGTTTCGTAAACCCTAACGCAGTTAATGGAATAAACAAATCACAAGAGTTCTTCAATGCATCTATAAATACATCCTTATGGCAGTTAACTAAAGTATAAACATGTTTTGCACTTGATGATAAGTCGAAATGTTGAGCAGTTGCATTTAGCAATTCTGACGGTTTCAAATATGTAGATTTGTTAAGTTCTAATATCTGTACAATTTCATACACATCTCTTGTTAAGTTAGCAATAATGGACAGGAGCCAAAACTTGTTGGCTGTGCGATTCCAACTGTCCGAATCAGTTTTTAGGAAGCCACTTCTTGATAACCAGACAATGTGGTCAGCATATAAATATAATGCATGCGCCAGTTTGCTTGTGGTCAATGTGAGTCTTAAAATGGGGTCCTCAATGTTCATGCTGTCTAAAGCTGTATAGCAGATGTCAATACATCGTCCCATCCTTAAAACTGCAAAACAAAAAAGTATATGTAGGTACCTTTGCAGTTGTGCACACATCTTTTGGGACAAATATGCATCAAGTTGGAAGCTTGTATAGTTGTGTAAACCTCTTCAGGTCATCTGTTGATGGGCAGGTGTTAGATGTATTTAGAGCATTTTCTGTAATATTATTATATAATAAATACCTACTTACTTTTTCTAAATGCTCCAAGATTACTTTCTAAGTTTTTGATTCTATCAACAGAGTATTTGTTTGCATTTCTTGTTTCTAATTGGTGCCACACAAGACGACTGGTGTATTGAATTAATCTGAAAAAATTAATTGGTGAAGTAATTAAATTTGTCATGAAGGTGATAAAAATATTTCAAATGGAGGGCGGTGTCCCCGAAAAATAACGTACCTTGCAAATTTGTCTCGGCCATTCGATTGATTATTTACTTTTATAAAAATATCCATTGTTGAATTAATTGCTAACTTTAAAGTTCACAGGAATTGAAGAATGTTTAATTCTGATTTGTCAGATAGATAGATCAAACGTGTAACTTGTTGGTACATAAAATCTTACTTCGAAATGTATCGTCAATCATAATAAAAACGTTTGGACTTTGATTTTGTAGTAAATTATATCTTTGTTTTGTTTACAAAAATCCAAAAATCCCAACTCCATCCCATGACAGCAGACATGACGTGCCAAACGTGACACTGACACTTTGTGGTGTGAGTGACACCTGTTTTGTGTTGCTGACCTTAATAAATTCTTATATCTTATAGCAACACTTAAATAAAGCCATCTACATACGGTAGTTACGTTACGGTACGATTTATTTAATCTTTTTTTTCATAACAATGAACTTGATTATTTACATACTAGGTCCTTTATTTTTATAATATGGCAACACTTTTGGTTCACATTTTTCCAAAGAATTTGAACCCTAGAGGCATTTTTCCGGAAGTATATGAATCATTCATTGGTCACGAAATGACGTAAAAGCCGCAGTCATCACTTCATCACTCAATAATGATACCTACTCTTTCACTAAGTAGGTACTGTGATAATATTGTAATATTTAAATCGGTAGAAAGTCATTTATAAATCCAACGATAAAAACAGAAAAAATATAATCAATATCTGAAAATCATGAAATGCTATATTTATTTGATTTCTTAAATAATATGTAATGAAAATGTTCTGAAAAATTATTTGACTTGACCAGTTTTAGTTCATTTCGTTCATTCAGGAAATCAGGACAACACATCCGTATCCTCCAGGCGCGACGTCCATATTGTTTGTTGTGTCATGTCATGGAAGAAAGAAGAGCAATGTATAGTATAGGTACTATTGTAATTTGTACTGAGTGAGTTAGTTTGCTCGCGTCTGAATAAGTTTTTTCCTTTTTATACGTAACCATTTTCGCGTGGTGAAGTTGTTTAGTGATAAGCAAAGTGGCGCGACTCGCAAATTCTTTTGTGGTAAGACAAATAGATGACACTGAAGTTGGCAGACATCCGACAAAAAAAATATTCTCCTAGGCATATCTAGGAGAAAAATAAAGTTACTGAAGATTGAAAAAATGGAGGTTGTTCTTTGACTCGCCATCTTCATGTGGATAATTTAAAAAATTAAATTTATTTGATATTTATTTTTTTATAAAAAAAATCAATTTTGTATGGGCTCTCAAATATTTCCTAAATAGTAAAAATGAATTTTCTTTTAATTATCTTGATAATTGGGTGATTCTCTACATGTGGATTTTTTTCGTTTTTTGATTTTTTTTCTTGATTTTTTGATAGCACATATCTAGCTGAAAAATCACTTTGGAGTAAAAAAAAACAAAAGCACTTGAAGAGTTTTTTTAAATACACATGTGGATTTTTTTATTTTTTTATTTTTCAACTTTTTTCCCAAGTTATAAGATTTTTTTTATTTTTTAAATATTTCAATGACGGATATTTACACAACGGTAACTTTTATTTCAATAAATCAACATTCCACTGTTATGTCACCCTTAAAACTACATGTGGTTTCTTTTATTTTTTCAATTTTTCAATTTCTTGCCAAGATACAAAAAAACAATTTTTTCAATTTTTCTATGAAGCATATTTAACTAAGGGATTTTTTTATTTTTAAAAATCAAAGTTCCACCTTTTGATTACGCTCAAAACTACATGTGGTTTCTTTTTTTTTCCATTTTTTAATTTTTTTACAAGATATAAGAAAATAAATTTTTCAATGACGGATATTTACGAAAAGGAGTTTTTTATTTATAAAAATCAAAGTTCCACTTTTTGATTACGCTCAAAACTACGTGTGGTTCCTTTTATTTTTTCCATTTTTTATTTTTTTTACAAGATATAAGAAAATAAATTTTTCAATGATGGATATTTGCAAAAAGGAGTTTTTTATTTTTAAAAATCAAACTTCCACCTTTTGATTACGCTCATAACTACGTGTGGTTTCTTTTATTTTTTCCATTTTTTATTTTTTTTACAAGATATAAGGAAATAAATTTTTCAATGACGGATATTTGCAAAAAGGAGTTTTTTATTTTTAAAAATCAAACTTCCACCTTTTGATTACGCTCATAACTACGTGTGGTTTCTTTTATTTTTGTCTTCTTTTAATTTTTTTACAAGACATAAGAAAATCAATTTTTCAATGACGGATATTTACGAAAAGAAATTTTTTTATTTATAAAAATCAATGTTCCATTTTTTGATTACGCTTAAAGCTACATGTGGTTTCTTTTATTATTTTTTTATTTAATATACTTTTATTTTATTTTTCAGTTTATTTTTTTGATTCGTTTTACTTAATTGGTAAAAAGTTGTCCTATCCCCTATTGTGGCATAATTCACAAATGTACACAAACAAGGGATCGGACATTTGTTGAAGCGTTTTTTTTAAATATTTTATACAATCAAAATGTGCCCATCTGTCACAGCAGTCACATTTAACCCAGTCTGCTTTCCTTTGCAAGGTGCCCTGGCCACATTTCAAACACAGATTACTTATGTCCAATGATTTAACTAAGCAATCAACTTTTAAATCTTCACGCATCTTATTAGGATCAAAATCTAAAGGTATTGAATTTGTTTTAATAATTTGTTCAATGAAGTATAAAACAAATATTCCGCAATTAAAGGAATCATTTTGAAAAGGATGGTTCATTTGGTTCATGACCCAATTTATCGTACTTTTTGGGAATACACTTTTGTAACAGCGTACGAAATTATTGAAGTAATTATCAAAGTTAATTTGGTATGCAGAAGTCTCACCCAGTGGATCTAAAATATATACAAAACCGTTGCGAGTTTCTGCATATGCTAGTATCCAGTGTTGTTGGTCGATGTTGAGTGGGAAGAAAAGGTCCGTTTTATTATTCCATTGACTTTCTAACTCAATGAAATAACTTTTATCAATATTTTTACAGTCTTCAATAAAAATTTTTGTTCCTACTTCACACAGACAAAAAGAAATTTCATCTTTTCTTAATGACTCGTTGATTATAACACTCGCGTAATATTCTATAATAAAATTCGATAACCAGGTTTCACCATAAAGTTTTATATAATCTTCCACGAACAACATAGTAAAAGAATCACGATCATTTACATTTTTCGTATAAGCTACAAAATGTTGTTTTTGGTCTTTATAATAATAGTAATTTTCATTTTTTATTGTATAATTATCATAGAACACTAATTTTGATTTTTTATTTTCTAGGTTATAAATTTTGGAGAGTCTTTTTGATTGCTGGTATGACATTCTTGAACGTTTCTGCCGCTTTGAGTCTCTCCAACCTTCTTCGCATAATAAATTATCAGGTTCATCAATAACAGCACATTTATTTTTTCTTTTTAAAATCACTTTTGGAGTCGATAAATTTAATAACTTAAATTTAGAAGAAATTGATAAAAATAATTGGTCTATGAACACACCAGCCTTTAGGTCAAATTTTTTTTCAGCTTTTACACTCTTAAAGTGGTTCTCGACAG
Organism: Acrobasis consociella; assembly: GCA_963555685.1. Taxonomy (NCBI): domain Eukaryota; kingdom Metazoa; phylum Arthropoda; class Insecta; order Lepidoptera; family Pyralidae; genus Acrobasis; species Acrobasis consociella. The sequence continues at coordinate 11,945,377 of OY743122.1, forward strand.
TACTGTTTGTTATATGTTTTTTTCGAGGGTTTATTAAAATTGACCATAATATTAAATATGGTAGTAAATGAATCATTAAATAATCAGCTGATATAGTGCAGTTATATTGATTGTCTTCATACTTTTTTCCAGATTTTTTTTTTCCATCTTTTTCTAATTTGAGTTTCATTGGCAATAAATCGCGATAAAAAGGACTTGATTCGTAATTTTCCTTATTAGTAAATTCAAAATTAAAATTTTCTTCTCCGTCATCACTTTCGTCGACACTGTCATCGCTGTTATCAATTTCGATGTTTATTTCCTCTTGGTCATGTATTACTTGCTGCTCAGTTTTGACGTGGGAAAGTTCACGTAGTGCTTGTAAAAAAACCTCATTTTTCTTTTGAAATAAAAGTACTGTAAAAATATTGTTCACTACTTTTTTAAAGATTATGTAGTTATGACAGTGAACCAAAGTAGATACGGCTTCTAAAAAAAACTTCACAATATGTTTTTTTACATTGTGCGTTTGCAAGTACCGAGAGATCATTTTCATCACGTGAGCATAACAAAGATAGAGCGGAATAATATTTGCCTGGAGTGGTTTATTTGTCGTCACAGAAATAAAAGTTTTTTCTAAATAAGCATGGACAGACATATTGTTCCATGCCAGCATCAGAGCATTAATGCTCGCCCACGACCAGTCGGTTACCACACCTTTAAACGGTGGCCATTTCAAATTACTGCTAATCCACCATTGTCTATAATAAGTCAAACATTTTTCAATATTTGCAGCCGTTTGGTCATTAGATAACATTTCAACCAGAGGATATATTTTATTGTCGATATTAACAACACCTGCGTAGTAATTTACTCGCTTAGAGTCCTTAAAAGGTTTGCGAACTAAGGATCCTGTTGCATCAAAATGAAACAAAAGATTATCAAAATTTTTGAGTAAACCTTTCTGTTCGTTTATGCCGAGATATACATTGAATGGTGAGGAAAAATGCCTTATGTATGGATGATCATTAGTCTCTGTTATTCGGAGCATTAAATCAACCCGATCATCAGTATGCCTATCATTTTTATGTGTATCTTCGGATCGAATTTTCTGAATAACTTGGAGTGAAGCAGTAAACTGATGATTGTGATGATCTTTGGCAAGGTTGGTGTCCATATCACGAACCAATTCTTTATGAACTGTATTCGGCAATGCAGTTTTCAATCGTGTTTTGATTGCGTCACGTTGTTTCTTCGATATTGGATAAGCTAGAGGTGTTTTATGATTAGGCTTTTCATTTGTTGAGTAAACTTTGACTATTAGTTTAAAATTAAGGATGTGACCTTTAAATTTAAAGCGAATTTCACAATCTGTATGTTTGCAATGAGCGTAATCACGGAAACGATTGTTTTCATCCATCTTGAATCCTCGAAAAACTAAAACGCATTTTATTTGACATTTTGTCGGTAAATCACGACGCATTAGAGCATGAAATAACTCTGACGAAACGTTGCTATCGTCGATTATTTTTGTTAAGCAAAAGTTAATAGAATTGACCAAGTGGTAGTCATATTTTTTTATTTGTGAAAAATGAGTTTCGGGCTTAAAGTCATCATTTAAAGTAGCAGTACCATGTGATAATGATGGTGTATCACACGAGACAGAAGTAATACTTAGCCGTTTCGTAAACTCTTCTAATTCGTCTTTATTTTTTTTCAAATTTTCTTGTTTCATTTTTTTCAGTTCAAAACGTTTTTTAAAATTATCCCTAAAATTTTTTTCATTTTTTTGCCAGCAGAAAAATAGGTTGGTTCGTAACCGTTCAATATCCTTATGTTGTCGGAGTTTCAAGTGTTTACACAGATTTTTAAAAATAAGTTTATTTTTTGTTGGTCCGTTTTCAACATCGTCTAAATTATCGACGACTGCAACAAGTGCCGTCAGTACTTGATCAGGACAAAACTTCATTTTTACAATTTAATTAATTAATCAAACAAATTAAATATTGAAAATGTGTGGGAGGGCGGTGATATGCGACCGCTTGAGGGCAACAAACTTTAAGTACTTAATACCTATCTATAAAAACTATTTTTTATCAATTTTTATACTAATTTATAGAAGAAATTTACAGTAAAAAGAGATATTGTTTGAAAATAACTTAAATAACATTAGTCTTAAAGTAATACCTACACGAGACCATCATGCAGTTTTTTGGGAATAACTTGGAAATTATTGAATGTAGTATAGTAAAATTTATGCCATTATATACAGGGTGTATTGAGACTGACTAGAAAAATTCGAAAAGTTGAAGATCACCAGACCCTGATGTGGAAGGGGTACGGCCTACGCAAGCGGTTGGGGTTAGGGGCGTGTTTTTTTTTCCAAACTGTAGAGGGTTGTAAGCAATATGACAGACGCCGGTTTTTTTAGGGTTCCGTACCCAAAACGGGACCCTATTACTGTATTTATGACACTGAAGTTGACACACATCCGACAAAAAAAATATTCCCCTAGCCATATCTAGGAGAAAAATAAAGTTACTAGCCTGTTGACATACGGACAGACAGCGAAGTCTTAGTAATAGGGTCCCGTTTTTACCTTTTGGGTACGGAACCCTAAAAAAACCGGCGTCTGTCATATTGCTTACAACCCTCTACAGTTTGGAAAAAAAAACACGCCCCTAACCCCAACCGCTTGCGTAGGCCGTACCCCTTCCACATCAGGGTCTGGTGATCTTCAACTTTTCGAATTTTTCTAGTCAGTCTCAATACACCCTGTATATAATGGCATAAATTTTACTATACTACATTCAATAATTTCCAAGTTATTCCCAAAAAACTGCATGATGGTCTCGTGTAGGTATTACTTTAAGACTAATGTTATTTAAGTTATTTTCAAACAATATCTCTTTTTACTGTAAATTTCTTCTATAAATTAGTATAAAAATTGATAAAAAATAGTTTTTATAGATAGGTATTAAGTACTTAAAGTTTGTTGCCCTCAAGCGGTCGCATATCACCGCCCTCCCACACATTTTCAATATTTAATTTGTTTGATTAATTAATTAAATTGTAAAAATGAAGTTTTGTCCTGATCAAGTACTGACGGCACTTGTTGCAGTCGTCGATAATTTAGACGATGTTGAAAACGGACCAACAAAAAATAAACTTATTTTTAAAAATCTGTGTAAACACTTGAAACTCCGACAACATAAGGATATTGAACGGTTACGAACCAACCTATTTTTCTGCTGGCAAAAAAATGAAAAAAATTTTAGGGATAATTTTAAAAAACGTTTTGAACTGAAAAAAATGAAACAAGAAAATTTGAAAAAAAATAAAGACGAATTAGAAGAGTTTACGAAACGGCTAAGTATTACTTCTGTCTCGTGTGATACACCATCATTATCACATGGTACTGCTACTTTAAATGATGACTTTAAGCCCGAAACTCATTTTTCACAAATAAAAAAATATGACTACCACTTGGTCAATTCTATTAACTTTTGCTTAACAAAAATAATCGACGATAGCAACGTTTCGTCAGAGTTATTTCATGCTCTAATGCGTCGTGATTTACCGACAAAATGTCAAATAAAATGCGTTTTAGTTTTTCGAGGATTCAAGATGGATGAAAACAATCGTTTCCGTGATTACGCTCATTGCAAACATACAGATTGTGAAATTCGCTTTAAATTTAAAGGTCACATCCTTAATTTTAAACTAATAGTCAAAGTTTACTCAACAAATGAAAAGCCTAATCATAAAACACCTCTAGCTTATCCAATATCGAAGAAACAACGTGACGCAATCAAAACACGATTGAAAACTGCATTGCCGAATACAGTTCATAAAGAATTGGTTCGTGATATGGACACCAACCTTGCCAAAGATCATCACAATCATCAGTTTACTGCTTCACTCCAAGTTATTCAGAAAATTCGATCCGAAGATACACATAAAAATGATAGGCATACTGATGATCGGGTTGATTTAATGCTCCGAATAACAGAGACTAATGATCATCCATACATAAGGCATTTTTCCTCACCATTCAATGTATATCTCGGCATAAACGAACAGAAAGGTTTACTCAAAAATTTTGATAATCTTTTGTTTCATTTTGATGCAACAGGATCCTTAGTTCGCAAACCTTTTAAGGACTCTAAGCGAGTAAATTACTACGCAGGTGTTGTTAATATCGACAATAAAATATATCCTCTGGTTGAAATGTTATCTAATGACCAAACGGCTGCAAATATTGAAAAATGTTTGACTTATTATAGACAATGGTGGATTAGCAGTAATTTGAAATGGCCACCGTTTAAAGGTGTGGTAACCGACTGGTCGTGGGCGAGCATTAATGCTCTGATGCTGGCATGGAACAATATGTCTGTCCATGCTTATTTAGAAAAAACTTTTATTTCTGTGACGACAAATAAACCACTCCAGGCAAATATTATTCCGCTCTATCTTTGTTATGCTCACGTGATGAAAATGATCTCTCGGTACTTGCAAACGCACAATGTAAAAAAACATATTGTGAAGTTTTTTTTAGAAGCCGTATCTACTTTGGTTCACTGTCATAACTACATAATCTTTAAAAAAGTAGTGAACAATATTTTTACAGTACTTTTATTTCAAAAGAAAAATGAGGTTTTTTTACAAGCACTACGTGAACTTTCCCACGTCAAAACTGAGCAGCAAGTAATACATGACCAAGAGGAAATAAACATCGAAATTGATAACAGCGATGACAGTGTCGACGAAAGTGATGACGGAGAAGAAAATTTTAATTTTGAATTTACTAATAAGGAAAATTACGAATCAAGTCCTTTTTATCGCGATTTATTGCCAATGAAACTCAAATTAGAAAAAGATGGAAAAAAAAAATCTGGAAAAAAGTATGAAGACAATCAATATAACTGCACTATATCAGCTGATTATTTAATGATTCATTTACTACCATATTTAATATTATGGTCAATTTTAATAAACCCTCGAAAAAAACATATAACAAACAGTACTGTCGAGAACCACTTTAAGAGTGTAAAAGCTGAAAAAAAATTTGACCTAAAGGCTGGTGTGTTCATAGACCAATTATTTTTATCAATTTCTTCTAAATTTAAGTTATTAAATTTATCGACTCCAAAAGTGATTTTAAAAAGAAAAAATAAATGTGCTGTTATTGATGAACCTGATAATTTATTATGCGAAGAAGGTTGGAGAGACTCAAAGCGGCAGAAACGTTCAAGAATGTCATACCAGCAATCAAAAAGACTCTCCAAAATTTATAACCTAGAAAATAAAAAATCAAAATTAGTGTTCTATGATAATTATACAATAAAAAATGAAAATTACTATTATTATAAAGACCAAAAACAACATTTTGTAGCTTATACGAAAAATGTAAATGATCGTGATTCTTTTACTATGTTGTTCGTGGAAGATTATATAAAACTTTATGGTGAAACCTGGTTATCGAATTTTATTATAGAATATTACGCGAGTGTTATAATCAACGAGTCATTAAGAAAAGATGAAATTTCTTTTTGTCTGTGTGAAGTAGGAACAAAAATTTTTATTGAAGACTGTAAAAATATTGATAAAAGTTATTTCATTGAGTTAGAAAGTCAATGGAATAATAAAACGGACCTTTTCTTCCCACTCAACATCGACCAACAACACTGGATACTAGCATATGCAGAAACTCGCAACGGTTTTGTATATATTTTAGATCCACTGGGTGAGACTTCTGCATACCAAATTAACTTTGATAATTACTTCAATAATTTCGTACGCTGTTACAAAAGTGTATTCCCAAAAAGTACGATAAATTGGGTCATGAACCAAATGAACCATCCTTTTCAAAATGATTCCTTTAATTGCGGAATATTTGTTTTATACTTCATTGAACAAATTATTAAAACAAATTCAATACCTTTAGATTTTGATCCTAATAAGATGCGTGAAGATTTAAAAGTTGATTGCTTAGTTAAATCATTGGACATAAGTAATCTGTGTTTGAAATGTGGCCAGGGCACCTTGCAAAGGAAAGCAGACTGGGTTAAATGTGACTGCTGTGACAGATGGGCACATTTTGATTGTATAAAATATTTAAAAAAAACGCTTCAACAAATGTCCGATCCCTTGTTTGTGTACATTTGTGAATTATGCCACAATAGGGGATAGGACAACTTTTTACCAATTAAGTAAAACGAATCAAAAAAATAAACTGAAAAATAAAATAAAAGTATATTAAATAAAAAAATAATAAAAGAAACCACATGTAGCTTTAAGCGTAATCAAAAAATGGAACATTGATTTTTATAAATAAAAAAATTTCTTTTCGTAAATATCCGTCATTGAAAAATTGATTTTCTTATGTCTTGTAAAAAAATTAAAAGAAGACAAAAATAAAAGAAACCACACGTAGTTATGAGCGTAATCAAAAGGTGGAAGTTTGATTTTTAAAAATAAAAAACTCCTTTTTGCAAATATCCGTCATTGAAAAATTTATTTCCTTATATCTTGTAAAAAAAATAAAAAATGGAAAAAATAAAAGAAACCACACGTAGTTATGAGCGTAATCAAAAGGTGGAAGTTTGATTTTTAAAAATAAAAAACTCCTTTTTGCAAATATCCATCATTGAAAAATTTATTTTCTTATATCTTGTAAAAAAAATAAAAAATGGAAAAAATAAAAGGAACCACACGTAGTTTTGAGCGTAATCAAAAAGTGGAACTTTGATTTTTATAAATAAAAAACTCCTTTTCGTAAATATCCGTCATTGAAAAATTTATTTTCTTATATCTTGTAAAAAAATTAAAAAATGGAAAAAAAAAGAAACCACATGTAGTTTTGAGCGTAATCAAAAGGTGGAACTTTGATTTTTAAAAATAAAAAAATCCCTTAGTTAAATATGCTTCATAGAAAAATTGAAAAAATTGTTTTTTTGTATCTTGGCAAGAAATTGAAAAATTGAAAAAATAAAAGAAACCACATGTAGTTTTAAGGGTGACATAACAGTGGAATGTTGATTTATTGAAATAAAAGTTACCGTTGTGTAAATATCCGTCATTGAAATATTTAAAAAATAAAAAAAATCTTATAACTTGGGAAAAAAGTTGAAAAATAAAAAAATAAAAAAATCCACATGTGTATTTAAAAAAACTCTTCAAGTGCTTTTGTTTTTTTTTACTCCAAAGTGATTTTTCAGCTAGATATGTGCTATCAAAAAATCAAGAAAAAAAATCAAAAAACGAAAAAAATCCACATGTAGAGAATCACCCAATTATCAAGATAATTAAAAGAAAATTCATTTTTACTATTTAGGAAATATTTGAGAGCCCATACAAAATTGATTTTTTTTATAAAAAAATAAATATCAAATAAATTTAATTTTTTAAATTATCCACATGAAGATGGCGAGTCAAAGAACAACCTCCATTTTTTCAATCTTCAGTAACTTTATTTTTCTCCTAGATATGCCTAGGAGAATATTTTTTTTGTCGGATGTCTGCCAACTTCAGTGTCATGACAAATAGACCCCTGGTGCTACTACCTACAGTGAAAATACTAGTATCGGGAACAAACAAGACGACATTTTGAAGTGACGTGTAATGTTGTGCATTTCAGATAGTGGTTCATCGGACTGAGCTTACATGATTGGATTACCGCGTAGCGATAGAGATAGAGATCGTATAACGGTGAAAATACGTAACATGAAGAGAAGTTCGTCCAGGGATAGCATGCCGCGATCGAAGCGGACACGCAGTAGCATAGGCAGGTACGACGACAGTTCGGATGAGCGAGTCACCCCGGACAGGGTGCGGCGCCGGGTTCGTTCGCCCAGCCCGCGCGGCCGGTACGTGTCGCCGCACCGCGATGACTACGTGCGCTCCCGGGAACTGAGGGAAGACTCCACACGCCCTTATTACAAGGTGTTGTGTGTCAGTGCCCTACATCCGAAAGCTTCCGACGAGATCGTCAAAGACACCTTGTATAGAGAGTACAAGAAATTTGGGGACTTCAGCATAAAGATTTCTCATGAATTGGACGAAAGGGTCGCATATGTGTGCTTCCGCAGTGCTGAGGACGCTAGAGATGCCAAACACGCCAAGCCCCGGATCATTCTATATGACAAAGTGGCAATTGTAGATCCGGTGTATGAACCAGTGAGATCAGAGTACAGAAGCAGGCCTAGGAGCATCACTCCACCAGATTATGACCGCCCCTACTCTTACACTTGGTCACCCGTGCCTGAGAGACGTCGCCCTCCTCCTGATGACAGGGCTTATGGTATACCACCAACTGTGCCACCACACCACAGGGACTTCCGCCCTCCCATGCATGAGTATCCAATGGCAGGTCCTCATGGCCCACCAATGCACCATCGGCCCCCAATGCATCACCCTCCACACCCTCACTACATGCCGCGCCCATATATGCCCAGGCCACATCATCCACCTTTTGAGAAAATGGAAAATAAGAAAGATAAGTTCCCCAACTACTTGCACCATGTCCAACCAGAGGATGATCCCCTTGCTACCCGAACTTTGTTTGCAGGAAACTTAGAAATTAACATATCAGATGAGGAGCTCCGCCGTATATTTGGTCGGTTTGGTATTGTTGAAGACATTGATATCAAGCGTCCACCTCCAGGCACTGGCAATGCCTTTGCTTTTGTTAGATATCAGACTTTGGATATGGCTCATAGAGCTAAAGTAGAACTCTCTGGCCAATATATTGGAAAATTCCAGTGTAAGATAGGATATGGTAAGGCAACTCCCACTACTCGAGTATGGGTTGGTGGCCTCGGTCCTTGGACTTCAGTAGCACAGCTAGAACGGGAGTTTGATAGGTTTGGTGCTATTAAGAAAATAGAGTATGCGAAAGGTGAGGCCCATGCATACATTTTGTATGACTCAATAGATGCAGCAACAGCTGCTGTCAAAGAAATGAGAGGTTTTGCTCTTGGTGGACCAGACAGGCGTCTACGTATTGACTTTGCTGATGTAGGCAATGGTGGACCGTATAGGCCTAAGACTTATGCTCCTCCAGTAGGTGAAGATGGTAGGCCAGTTGAGGGGTATGAAGGGTACGAAGGGACTTGGGAAGATGGTTACAGTTATGGGACTCCAGGTTACAGGGGAAGAGGTCGCGGGCGCGGACGCGGCATGTACAGAGGAGTGTATCATGGGACTGCAGACTATAGGGATGAGGAATGGAGGAGGGCGCCTGTTGACAGTGAATACGACAGTCGCATACGCCGTTCTGGATCGCGGGAACCTGGCGTGGACAGATCGCGCTCGCGCTCCCCGCGACGCAGGTCTCCTGACAGTGACTCGGACGGCTCGCCGCGTCGCACCGGTGGCATGCTTGCCTCTGCCAGAACTCTACCCGAAGTTGTTCGCAAGGCTACCACTATATGGAATGGTGCACTGATCCTCAAAAACTCACTATTCCCAACCAAATTCCACCTTACTGATGGAGATTCAGAAATCATTGACAGTCTAATGAAAGATGAGGATGGCAAAAATCAACTAAGAATCACACAGAGATTGCGCTTGGACCAGCCTAAACTAGATGATGTACAGAAACGCATTGCCACATCGAGCTCACATGCTATATTCTTGGGAGTGGCAGGATCAACAGCATCCATTACAAATGAGGATGCAAGTATTCAAATGCGACCAATGAGAAACTTGGTGTCATATTTGAAGCAGAAGGAAGCGGCTGGTGTGATATCACTCCTTAACAAAGAGACTGAAGCCACTGGTGTGCTGTACTCATTCCCGCCTTGTGAGTTTTCAACTGAGCTCCTGAAGAGGACCTGCCACAATTTGACAGAAGAGAGTCTTAAAGAGGACCACCTCGTTATTGTGGTAGTCCGTGGTGGTTCTGCTTAAATTTGGGAAACATTTCATTGATTTGTATTTAGGAACTTGTGTGTAACTAGATTAAGGTTTATTTTAAAGATTCTAATATTTCAGATTCATTTTGTATACATGTGACGTGTAGTGATGTGAGGTGTCAATCCGTGAGGTTTTCACATTGTTTGTTATGTGCAAGTGCTGTGTCTGTCACAGTTTTCATTGCAGTGAGCAACACTCATTGCAAACATTATGTAGCTAGTTTTGCTAGTAATATTGATCAAAATAAATTTAAAATTACAAAGTGTATTTATGATTATACAGAGTTAGTGTATTCAGTGTATGGTAGGTGATGTGTAGTGTAAGTGTGTGTACTTCTAAATAGATAATTTCATCTCATGTTGTTGTTTTTTTGCACCTGTGAGTTAGTGATGAAAGTGAAGTTACAGTGGCACCAAATGTGTTCCTTCATCTTCAGAAGTACTAATTGACTAGTCAGAGTTATAGTCTACCTTTCTCAGTTCATGTTTAGTGTTGGTGGTAAGCACAAAGTGCTAAATAGTGATAGGTGTAAAAGTGTATGTGTCAGTAAAGACAGAAATTTATGTGCCACACTTCCAAAGTGTCACAAATGTGCAAATTATTGTAAAGTAGTGACAGTGGCAATGGTATATGTACCATATTTTAGTGACTAAGGGTAAGTTGTGAGTTTCTCAGTCTTAGAGAACAAAAACAAACAACTCTGGAAATGTAAGTATTTCTAGGTACAAATTAGAGGTTGAAAAATCAACACAATACCAACATTAAAATGTTTTACTAAGCTTTCTTATCAATCTACATTCGAAATCGGTCTAACCGTTGCGATTTTATAGAACACACATTATGTCGCAGTTGGATTGCATAATCCGTTGTTTGACAAAAGCTCTAGCTGTTTGGCATTATAGCTCGGTTTTGTAAAACAGCTGAAAATCGTTTAGTTGGATTGTCAATGAGTTACCTACGTAATTACGTTAAACGAAACAGCTGAATAAAATTGTGTTACCAAATAAATTTATACTTATATGAGGGGGCTATATATAGTTGTTCTTTATTATTTTTTATTACTCGTGCGTGGCGTAGAAATAAAACCTCAATGCAATTCTTCACGATGTAATCCAGTCTCCAACATCATAAAACACCATTGAAGAATGATAATCAGCTCGATGCAATTGGATATCGAAATTACGTAAACCCGACAATTCAATGGCGTAGCGGTTTCTTACGGATTTCATTTGAATCACGTAAATTTTCCATTTAGCTTGAAGGTGAGCGTCGAAATAACAATATGGGAACCAAGCTGAAGGTCTACTTTATTCTTCATAACCTTTTGCAGTCCGAAATCACAAACTATGTCCGCGATGTCTTTCGATGAAAACAGCTTACTCTCGTAACTCTGTGAAGAATTTACCTTTTCGGAGGCCAAATTTTTTGTTATCACACTGACAACCACAAGCCACAAGTGGCAGAATTCGGAACTAAAATCTACAATCTTACGTTAGCCATTGTGTTAAACGTTACTCATTGGACTATCTAGCTAGCTGAACGATTTTCAGCTGTTTTACAAAACCGACTTGTACTACCAAACGCCTAGAGTTTTTGTCGAATAGCGGATTATACAATCCAACCGCGACATATATGTATAGAGCCAACATTTATGGAAGAAGGATCTTAGCTCTATAAATCTACATTATCAACAAAATTCGTTACGGATTGGATCCTTATCGTAGAAACTACTGAACCGATTTTTACTAAATAAATATTTTAGTCAATAAAATTACATGTTGTTTACATGTACGCATTTATCATAATTTCAAAAATTCAAAGTGGCTTGTTGCGTCGTTTAACAAAAGGTGTCATTCTTCCTGGCCCGACCACGACGGAAAACGGAAATGCGACTGATGCACAAAATATGTAAGTAGTTAATAATGAGCTTTTAATGCCACATCCACATATATCCCAAAAATAGTGCTTTTCTGGTTTTTGAGTAATTTTATATTTTATTCTAAACTATTTGACTAAGCTAAAATGTCTTCAGTGGTGGCAGCTCTGATGTTGCAGACGCCTGTGGGCTGGTAATCATGTAAAGGTTAACAAATAAGTTAGTAGGCCTCGCTATATTGCTGAAGAAAACGAAACTAAATTTATAATGAGGTTATGGGACAGCCCATAACACGGTGGCGCCATCAATTCAGGTCGTGCTTTTCGCAAAATGTCCCTTTCGCAAAATGTCCCTTTCTCAAAATGTTCCTTTCGCAAAATGTCCCTTTCGCAAAACATCCCTTAAATAAATTGAATTAAATAGTGATTTTTATTTTTATAAAAATAATGAAATTTTAGAAAAGGGACATTTTGCTACCATGTGACATTTTGCAATACACCACAAAGGACGATTTGATTATTATTATTTACTAATAACTATTGCTAGAGCTAACCATTTTAGGTATGGAACTAACCCTTCTGGATCGTGGCTCAACTGCTTAGGAAAAGGGCTCAAAAGGGTGTCACAATATGCTATATATTCTGATCTTAAAATCCCTAATAGCATCTCTGAATCACAGACGGTTAAAATACCATGTGGTCATACATATTACGCATCATAAACTACCTACTGTTTATAGTTTAAAGTAAGAACGTGAAGCTTTTCAACGCACATTCAAAAATGGCCGTTTTTCGCAAATGTGCGTAGAAAAGCTTCACGTCATCACGTTAAACTAAAAATAGTAGTTCATAAAATAGTTTGAAGAGTTATCTAGGGCTTGATCAAGATACAATTTTAAATTATATCTCAGTTTCCTTTCAAATGATTTATTTCAAATGCGGGCAGCACTGGCCTCGGAAAATTCAGGTAGATCTTTGGCTTGATCAAGACACAATTTTAAATGTCTTTGACTTGATCAAGACACAAGATTAAATGTCTTTGGCTTGATCAAGACACAATTATAAATGATAACACCGTTTCCTTTCCTGAATTTTCCGGGGTCCAGTGGTGCCCGAATTTGAAATAAATCATTTGAAAGCAAACTGTGATATCATTTGCGACTGACTTCAGTTCAGGCTGGTGGGTTTTATCTAGATTTTTATTCTTCTGTAGAACAAGAAACAGTATCAGTGATTTCCGAATTCTTCTTCCATCGAGTCGAAAGAAATATGATTGTGCGCCTCTCGAAAACGATGATGAAGCACTTAAATTCAATTTGAACGCGTCACTTAATCAACTTATTGTTGTACATTTTATGTGTAAAACATTTTTTATCTTCCTACTTAGATTTATTAATTTTCACAAAAACACCGGCAATTACTAGACTAGACGTAATTCAGACATAAGCTAGACAAACATGCAGTAGTTATAGAATAATCAAATTAACTAAACATGAAGAGAAAATAATTTATTTCTAATAAGGCATCACTTTCATTTGCGTAGCCTCAAGACGACATATGGGACTGGCAAGGATAACTCAAATTTTGCGTGAGAATGACGGGTGTTGGGAGTTTTCCAAATCTAAATAGCCCATGTCCAGCAGTGGACATCATTCTGATTAGCTAAGAGTTTTCAGACAGTCGTAGAAGAGACAAATATATTTCAAAAACTAAAAAATAAGTATTGCTAATAGGGTATCAACATGATATCAACCGACAAGTATGCTTTTACTCGTAGTCAAAAAAGTTCAACATACCACACTAGTAAACAATGAAGATATGTTCTTTAACTGTTAGGGGGAAGACGGGGCAGAAATGGTACCCTTATTTGAAAGTATTGAAACAAACAGTTAAATCGTAAATGTGATGATAACATTTTGCAAATTGTTAGGCAGTAGAGAGACCCTTAAATTATTTTCTCAATAACCTTTGAAGGTATAATTGGTAGTCTGTCTAGCTTTGAAACGTTTTCTGTTATTGGCCTTTGGCGAAAACGGGTTGTTTATCATCGATTGTCCATAAAATTAAAGGTCTATTATACCTAATAAATTTGCAAAATGTTAATTAGCATCACATTTACAATTAGACAATAATAATTTATTTTAAATGAAGACGCCACTTTTGCCTTATCTAAGCCATTAGGGGAATTATTACTTACAATACTTATCATTTGATAACTTTAATTACAATACTAATAATACTTTCTAATTCCTTCGGGAATTTTCCAGGTAGTTCACACTGGGAGTGTTCAAAGTGTAATTTTGTGATTTGTGTTGTGACCAATTACTTACAGTGCCTAGTGTTGTGGGTGTTCATTCAAGGTCTTAATTTTCTGTATGAACAGGAAATAAAATTCTTGAAATTAGCAACTCTATTTTATTTATTTATTTCCCTTCGAATCTCACGTAGGTAAACGATTAGTACCCCGCCTTCGAGCTACGTTACCACAGACGGATTGACACACAATATCCTAGTACAAAAACATAACACTTTATTTTTTGTACAAGGTTCCTTGATAATCTAAGCCTACATATTATTATTTTTTTGCTTTTTGGAAAACACAACTAAAATGTCTGTCACTCTATGATAGCTAAAGCTAAAAATAATTTCTAAAGAATAATAAAACGTAGTGATTTATATTTTCTTTGAATTCATTTCTTACAAACGTACATAGTAATAATTCTCTTTGTTTCTTACCTCGTACCGCATAAGTTTTACCGCTTGGAGCTAGATTAAGTTACCACCTGCACAATGGAAACTAGCTATCGAAATAGTAAGTTTACAGTTTTATTAATAGAGTACAATTCGGGGATAGTTCAAATAATACCTATTATAAAATATGAGAATGATTGAAAAATGAGTTTTGGAATATCTCACAGATTACGTTGGTTGTTTCGTGTAATAACTGCAGTGGAGACAAAAAGACCTGCTGGAGCACGACCCTCTCTGTACTACCAGAGCCATACTTGGCCAGAGCAGCCAGAGGACTTGGCCTACACTCTCTACGCTGGCTAGACGGGTGTTGGAGAGGTCTCATTGATATAAGCTTTGTTCAGCTTGTATTTCGGTCGCCTTCTACGACATCCATGGGAGGACTTACAAACAAACACACCATAGAGTAATCCATCTCATATAATAAAACAGTAAAAAGAATGTCTGTACATACATTGAAAATATTTCCCAAAAAAAAATGAGGGGCGACGGTGACATGGTAATAATAAAGTAAGAATTTAAAAAAGTCTGTACACGCTAATCTCCGGAAATACTGGACGGATTCAAATATGTAACTTATTGTTATACAGCTGTTAATCCTGGGCAACATATATAGGGTATAACTGATTATGGTAAATGGAACACCTGATATGGTCCAGCTAACTTTAAGAAATATAAAAATGAAGCCTTAGCAACTGTTTGTTCAGCCTGATGAGCATTTTCCGGAGTCGTAAAGTTCAAGCGAACGAAGGCGCGGGCTTCGGCTAGTATTTATAGGGACCAAATTACACTGATTGAGCTAGCCCTAAAGTAAGTTCGAGACTTGTGTTATGGGACTTATGGGATACTAACTCAACGATACTAAGTATTTATCAAATGCATATATAGATAAACATCTAAGACCCAGAACAATTTGAAAAAGGCCATTTTCCAACTAGCCCTGACCGGGGATCGAATCCGGGACCTCTGGGTGGCGGACTAGCATGGTAAGGTAGACTTATTAGGTAGTGCGAATATCTGGCACCTCTACAGCTCAGGTATTACGTTAGTAAATATGTAACAATCTGATAGGTTTTCCAAGCAACCCGCATGAATGGGGCGACGAGTACCTCATGGCCATGAAGAGGGCCCATCAGGAGAGCAACCGCCGGGCGGTGCCGCAGGAGATGAAGCCGCCAAGGGAGCGCCGTCGACGTCAGAATTCAGAGAAAAGTGCAATGTAAGGTTTACTTCCCTTGTGGTATTATGTATTTACCCCTAACGGGGTGGACCCATTCAGGCTAGAACTATTTAGCATGATGGTGGAAGGCAACCAAAATTATAAAGGGCTAATCGTCGATAAAGATACGTTAAGAGATACAACAACTCAGACCCAGGTCAATCTAAAAAAGGCCATTCTAACTTGCCCTGGCCGGAGATCGAGCCCGAAACTTTCGAATGGCCGTCGAGCAAAAGTATACGTCTTAGTCATATGTAGTAGGTCTAGGTGAATGCGTAACCCCAGCAAAATGTTGCGCCGTAGAGAAATAAGAGTATTACAGATAGTTGGTTCATAGTAAGCCTCATTTTGTTCAAATATAGCAAAATGTGTTCATGTTGTATTTTCGAAGTTATTCGAGAAAAACTGATTTTGCTGGAGTAACGTTACCCCAGCAAGATGTTTTTAAAAAAAGGCGTTTAGCCTAGAATCAAGTATACGAAAAGAAAGCTCTTAATGAGTTGTAAATGTATACCGATAGCAAGATGTGTTCATCTTATACTTTTTGAGATATTCAAGATTTTGCTGGGGTAACGTTTTGCAATTTTCCATATCTCGAAAACTGTAAGGAGCAGAAATTTGAAAAAAATACTGTTTAAAGGCCTTACTATGTTCAAATTTGTTTGAATATAAGTATTTCGATTTATCTACAAATATCAAAGTAATTTAATATTTTAAAAAATCGGAAAATTCCGGTTTACTCGTAAACTAGTACATTTACTAACAAATAAAAAGCAGTTACATATTCGTGTATATCATACCTTCTAACGTTTACAAATTCGGATAAACAAACATTACGCGATATGAAGATATAAAGGAATTTCATCGAATTCCTAGTGGTGTGACTTTGGCAATCGAATACGCAGTTCTCTCTGAACACAAATAGATAAACTATAGTGAACATGTGTGTTCATTTTGTTACAAAACATGCCTGAAAGTTTCGGCTTCAAATCTCGCATGGAATAGAAGTTATTAAAAAAACAAGAAAATATCATCAATTCTCCTATAAACCGACTAATTAACGGAGGCTACGAAAAAGCTGCCGTTTTATACTTGAGCGTAACCAACTCAAATAAATGGTATAATAGTCTTTTTTTGGTAGTACAGTCGCATACAAAAAGGTTCTTGCGTTTTGTGGATAAAGAAAATACATGAGCATGATTATTTTTTTTATTTAAATTACAGTTTTACAATAATTGTATGCTATATAACTTAAACTAGGAAAATCACAGATAAATTGAGTATTATTTAACAAGTGTACTTTTATTACTAATTTCTCATATCACCTTTTAATCTTTTACATGTGAGATTATTGAATACTTTACGAGTTATCATAAAATAATTATAGGCGGAAGAAAAAATGCAAGAGCGCGGCAGTTCTCACACTCACACTGATGACGCTTGATTCGATCTCCGATCTACATACCTGTGCGCAGCAAACTCATTTTTGATCTAATATGCATAACATATGCGCCCATATGTTATGCATATTAGATCAAAAATGAGTTTAAGCGATTAAACATTCTTTATAAAATATAAAATACTGCAGCGACGAGATTTTTTAGCCTTTTATACGAGTGTCGATTTTGCAATGATTACTACAGAAACTTAAAATTTTAAAATACTTTATTTTTTTTTAGCGAAACTGAGTACCTACAAGTTTTATACAAAATTACTTAGTATACAACATTTCAAATATTATAATTAGTAATTAAGTTAACAAACTATAAACAAGTACATAAATGAAAAAAAAATACTTACCATTTTTAAATACACTAGCCCAGCACAAAACAGCAACGTCTCAGGTCTCACAATGGCATGGCTTGACAAACATAACTCAAGGTAAAAAAATGTATGCCTGGGCTTCGCGGCGTTGTAAGAAACAGACGCCTACATAGTGGCAAGCGGGACAGAACTGTAAAACAAACTTCTTGTGTTGGACACCGTGACAGATCAAATTATATGCATTTCTATATTGATATATTTTTGTTCTTTTACAAAAGGACTCGTGCATCGCAATCATCTATTAATTTACAACTTTTATTATTAAAGACTTAGTTTTAACTATGTTTCTGGTTACCTCATACTATTGACGAAAAGGAATTTAAAATCTGTCTCGTAAATAATAATAAAATATTAAACTCGTATTTATTGCTTTGTTTGAGTGGGGGATGCGACATTTATTAATCTATCCGGCATACACTTCCATAGAGTTGTCAACCCTATTGCCAAAAACTAATAAGTATGAATTCACACCAAATAATACTATAGTAAATATGCTTAAAACATTTTAAATATCGGCTACATGAATATAATTCTGCTCGACTGTACTTTTTATCGGTTATTAGGTTGCTAATATGCGTAGGAAACCCGCTAGTATGAAACGGCCGATTTTTCGTAGCCTCCGTTATTTAGTCGGTTTATAGGAGAATTGATGATATTTTCTTGTTTTTTTAATAACTTCTATTCCATGCGAGATTTGAAGCCGAAACTTTCAGGCATGTTTTGTAACAAAATGAACACACATGTTCACTATAGTTTATCTATTTGTGTTCAGAGAGAGCTGCGTATTCGATTGCCAAAGTCACACCACTAGGAATTCGATGAAATTCCTTTATATCTTCATATCGCGTAATGTTTGTTTATCCGAATTTGTACACGTTAGAAGGTATGATATACACGTATATGTAACTGCTTTTTATTTGTTAGTAAATGTACTAGTTTACGAGTAAACCGGAATTTTCCGATTTTTTTAAATATTAAATTACTTTGATATTTGTAGATAAATCGAAATACTTATATTCAAACAAATTTGAACATAGTAAGGCCTATAAACAGTATTTTTTTCAAATTTCTGCTCCTTACAGTTTTCGAGATATGGAAAATTGCAAAACGTTACCCCAGCAAAATCTTGAATATCTCAAAAAGTATAAGATGAACACATCTTGCTATCGGTATACATTTACAACTCATTAAGAGCTTTCTTTTCATATACTTGATTCTAGGCTAAACGCCTTTTTTTAAAAACATCTTGCTGGGGTAACGTTACTCCAGCAAAATCAGTTTTTCTCGAATAACTTCGAAAATACAACATGAACACATTTTGCTATATTTGAACAAAATGAGGCTTACTATGAACCAACTATCTGTAATACTCTTATTTCTCTACGGCGTAACATTTTGCTGGGGTAACGCATTCGGTCTAGGTAGTACATAAAACGCCTATTTTATTATTGTTTCAATAAAACAAATTTTAATAATGTAATAGACACATTTTCACGTCTTTATCCCTGACGGGGTAGACAGAGCCCAGGGCCGTGAGACCCAAAGACCACGCGTAGCGTGATAGTGGGCCATAAAATGAAAAAACTGCGGACGGACAGACAGAGAGAGACAGTCATGGCGAAACTATATAAGGGTTTCTTGTTTACTACGGATTTCATCCATCGGTTTTTACGCTCTGCGCGGTAAGATAAGCAGCTGGTACATTCTAAGTTTTTTCCTTTCTCCAAACGAGAATGGAAGTGGGTAATATGTTTTTTTTTCAAGAAAATCATCCTTTGTTAGTACAAGCTTTTATAGGCCTAAGTACCTAGATAAATATGTATGTAAAAAGCCCAAACCACACATTACTAATAAGTTACTACCCCAAACTCGATAGTTGCGTCATTCCATCACAGAGTTACTGCATGGCTACCTTCCAGCTCCATTATCAGAACAGTTCCAATGTCATCATATTATTTCATTGCACGCGATAGAAAGTACATAAGCGTGCAAAATTTCTGGAAAAAGGAATCGAAATAGTGAAGAATTTTCTAGCTGCTTCGCCTCCTCGCTTATTCCTTCGAAGAATCAAATTGAATGATTAGGAGGTACAACTCCTTAAAATATTTGACATAGTTAGTTGATAATTGTGGTTGAGGAAGAAAGATCTATTTATTTATGAAATACAACATCGGAAAACCGTAGACACCTACCTCAGTAACTAACTACAGTAGCTCTATGGGGAAAAAGGCCCTCTATTTTTATTTTACCATCTAAGTAAACAATCCGATATCAGATTGGAAGACATACGGGCCGCCAGCACCGTCACCCAGGGCACTCGGATCAGCAACATCGCGTCCATGGTGCCAGACGAGATCATTTACAAGCCCTCTGACTACAGCGTCCGCACTTACGACGGAGCGCTCATGTTCATTGACATTTCTGGTAAACGCCGCTTTTTAATTACTGCATTAATTGTAGTGTTGTTACCGTACAAAATATCCTTTATGTGTGTATGTTAATAAGTTAAATTATTGCTAATGAAAAAACCCTGTATAGATAAACATCCAAGATCCAGGACAATTTGACAAAGGCCATTTTCCAACTTGCCCTGACCGGGGATCGAACCTGGAACCTCTGGGTGGCGGACTAGCATGGTGACCACTACGCCATGGCGGTCGTCAATGAAATATGGAAATGGCTCATTTTAACAGAACTGATGGCATTAGGCCAGTAGCGTTGACTCGGTCCTTATCTACAAGCCCTCCGACGACAGCGTCCGCACTTACGATGGAGCGCTCATGTTCATTGATATTTCTGGTAAATGGCTCATCTTTCAATTCTTAAGGTCAAAAATTGCCTGTTGAACTGAAACTTTATGTCAATGCAATAAGGTTGAGGTTCGTCTGCTTCGACCGGACCCATGGGGCCGGTTAGAGAATGTGGGGAATATGGCTTCGGCCCAGTAGCGTTGACTTATATACAAGCCTTCTGAATATAGTGTCCGCAGTCCGTACTTACGACGACGGAGCGCCCATGTTCAGATATTTCTGGTGAATGCCTCATTTTAACAGGACTGTTAATAATGGCTTCGGGCCAGTAGCGTTGACTTGGCACCTTCTTATTTATCTACAAGCCCTCTGACTACAGCGTCCGCACCTACGACGGAGCGCTCATGTTCATTAAGGGTCACCCGACCCTAGACCAAAATACAACTTTCCATACAAACGTAGACTACGTTTTATTTCAAAACGACATGTCCGATTCGGGCAAAATTTAGTAATTTCAAAGATATTGCAATTATCTAGGTTTATAACTAGTTTCCTACAGTAAAAATATGAACTTGAAATAGAATATAGTGTTTTATATCATTTTTGACCATTAGTACGGGAAACTTCTAAATCGTTATATTTTCTTTCCAGTTCATAATTTTACTAAAGGAAACCAGTTATAACCCTAGATAATTGCAATTTCTTTACAATTACCAATTTTTACCGGAATCTGACATGTGGTTTCAAAATTAAACGTAGACTACGTTTGTATGGAGAAGTCTAGGGTCGGGGGACTCTTAATATTTCTGGTAAATGCCTAATTTTAAAAGGACTTTTAATAATCGCTTCGGGCCAGCAGCGTTGACTTGGTCCTTATCTACAAGCCTTCTGACTATAGTGTCCACAGTCCGCACTTACGACGAAGCGCCCATGTTCATTGATATTTCTGGTAAATGGCTCATTTTAACTGGTCTTTTAATAATGGCTTCGGGCCATTAACTATTGCATTGATTTGGTCCTACTGTTATCTACTACAAGCCCTCTTGACTTTAGCGTCCGCACTTGTAAATGACGAATGAGACGAACTGGTAAATGGCTCATTTTAACATTTTTTTTTTTTTTTTTTTTTTTTTTTTTTTAACCTTTATTGTCCCACTGCTGGGCAAAGATCTCCCCCATATCTTTCCACTTATCCCGATTTTGTGCGACCTGCGACCAATTCTTCTCAAAACATCTGATGTCATCACTCCAACGCTTTCTAGGCCTGCCCGGTTTCCTACGACCATCTGCAGGAATCCATTCTGTTACTAGTTTGGTCCACCTGTCTGGGTGCATCCGGCATACGTGGCCTGCCCAATCCCACTTTAACTTGGCGGCTTTGTGCCCCACATCTACAACTCCCGTTTTTAAACGGAGTTCTGTGTTAGGCACTTTATCCAGCCGAGTGACGCCTAAGATACTTCGCTCCATCGCTCTTTGGCAAATCTTGAGCTTGGACTTCTGCTCTTCGGTAAATGACCAGGTCTGAGCACCGTAAGTTAGGATGGGCAAGATACACATGTCGATGAGTTTGCGCTTTAGTGAGATTGGAAGGTCACCCTTCATCAGCTCTTTCATGGACCAGTAGCTCCTCCAAGCATTGTCAATGCGGCGGTTTATTTCTTTTTCTTGCCGGTTGCTGAAGGAGACTACCTGGCCCAAGTATATGTACTCATCGACATATTGTATTTCTTGCCCATCAACCTCGACCTTTAGTTTCGTGCTGTTGGTCATAACTTGCGTTTTAGATTTATTCATAGAAAGCCCAACCTCAAGACTTGCCCTGCTTAGGTCTTCAAGCATTTTTTGTAAACCTTGAGGGGTTGAAGCAAAAAGCACAATGTCGTCTGCGAATCGTAAGTTGGTTAGCCTTTTGGAGCCCATCAATATCCCCTGGGTTTCCCACAGAGTCGACATCTTTCTAAAAACTTCTTCGAGAGTGCTTGTAAATAATCTAGGGGAAAGCGGATCGCCTTGCTTCACCCCTTTTTCTATTTTAAATGGGGTTCCTGGTGACTGTAATGTAATATTTGCAGTGCTGGTGTTGTAAATGCGTTCTAAAAGATCTATATAAACTCTGTCAATTCCTTGTGTTTCTAATGCTGTAAATATTTCCTGATGTTTTATGCTATCAAATGCTTTCGTGTAATCCACGAAAGCAATGTAGAGGGGCTTATTGAACTCATTTGATTTCTCGATAATTTGGTTTACTGTGTGGAGATGGTCATTAGTTGAGAAACCGGGACGAAATCCGGCTTGTTCAGGTGGTTGGTGTGAATCTAGCGTGCTGTCGATACGTTTCTGGATAATTTTGATGAAGATTTTATAAATATGCGATACTAAACTGATAGGCCTGTAGTTGTTGATGTTTGTTTTGTCCCCTTTTTTGTGCAGGAGGACGATATTGGAGTGACAAAAGTTAGCTGGTAGTTTACCTGTTAGAAGAATTGAGTTAAATAGGTTGACTAAATGAGGTATTAGGATGGGTGAGCCTATTTTAAGCGCCTCTGTTGTTATACCGTCACTCCCGGGACTTTTACCAAGATTCATGGATTTTAAAGCATCCAAGACTTCTCCAGTTGTTATTAAAGGGATCTCATCTGGGCAAAAATAATGTTTCTCTGATTCTATTTTGCTATTATCTGTATAGAGAGCTTTATAAAATTTTGTACATATGTCTAAAATGTTATTCTGATTATGGTGTTTTTTACCTTGGTCGTCGCATATACTGTTAATCCAAGATTTTCTATTTGTTATGCCTTGTTTTGCCACCCTTAAAGACTTGTGCTTTTCTATCGCTACTTTTATCAAATATGTATTATATTTCCTAATGTCATTTCTAATGCTCTTCTTAACTTGTTTGTCTATTATACTATGTTCTGGACTTCCGATAGATTTTTCAGATCGCATATCTATTAAATTTAGTGTTTCCTTTGATAATTTATTACTTTTTAGTTTTTGTTTCTTTATATTATTGCTGCCATTTTTTATCGCGTTAACTATTTTATTATATTGACAATCTACATCATTTACATCTACATTATCTAGTGGTTGAAAACTGTTTGATAAATCTAATTTAAATTGTTGGTGATTGTTAATAAGTGTATTTATATCAAGTTTTCTTATTTTATTTCTGAAAAGTATTGCACGATGAATTTTAAAATTAACATTTTAACTTTTTAACATAATATATAAATTAACATTTTAACATAACTTTTAATAATGAAATATAAAACGGCCTTCTCTCGATTTCTCCAGGGTCCCATCATCAGATCCTGACCTCATGACTGTGAAACCACCTGAGAATTATAGGTACCCTTTCTGCGAGTAATGGCGGAACATACTTACTTTACTACACACATAAAAAAATTTAAGATTCCAACGAAATTACCTTTGTCTGACCAGGGTTCACTGAACTCTGCGAGCGCTACACCAAACCCGGTTTTGGTGGGCCGTCCAGACTGACGCAAGTCCTGAACTCCTACATAGGAGCCATGGTTCAGGAGATTATGGCGCACAACGGCGACGTGCTCAAGTTCTCTGGCGACGCCTTCCTGTCTTTGTGGAAGAAGACGCCCAGGCTCAGCATGCAGGAGGTCGTCCACACAGCTATAGACTGTGGACTGATCATTCAGAAAAATTATGGAACGTTTAGGACCGATATCGGTATCAAATTGAAGGGTTAGTGATTTTTATCTGCCTAATGAGGATCATTGCTGGGTCGGTCCAGAGACTCCAGAGAATGAAAATAATGGGATACATCGGTACAATTTTTGTAATAAAGGTATTATAGTGGTATAAATCAGTGTCAAATCAGTATCATTTGTACTATCAGGGCGTATTTATATCCAGTACCTGGGTGACCGAGCTTTGCTCGGTCGGTTACATCTCAAACATTAACTACATTTTTTTAAACTTGTCTAAAAACAGTACAAAATAAAAAATTATATATAAACTTGAACATAAAAAAAACAAAAGTAAGTCACCGAGTGGGATTCGAACCCGTAACACTCTTTCTAGCGGTCAGCATCCATAACCACTGAGCTAAGCGGATGGCGGCCGGCGCGAGGAAATTAGCGACCATATTCTGCGTGGAAAGAAAAACGAATGAAAACTCGAAAACACGCGTTTTCCCAAACATAAGACTAATCTAGATCGATTGTTTACCCCCAAAAACCCCCATATACCAATTTTCAGCAAAATCGTTAGAGCCGTTTTCGAGATCACAGAAATTTATAAATAAATATATATATAAATAAATATACAAGAATTGCTCGTTTAAAGGTATAAGAATAAGATTTCCAGGTTTAGACCCGCTTGGAAACATACTTATGTATTTTATTATTATTAATTCTGTGGTATTTATGAAACGTATTTATGAGAGTAGGTAGATATACCTATCAGTATAGATACATTTTTTTGTTTTTTATTTGTTTGGAAGATCAACAGCATCGTAGGTACTTAAGATTTACTACTTACCTACTTATACAACGTGGAAGGGACATACCTATAATAAATCAAACCACGGGCTTGTATACTAGATCACTATAGTATAATAAAATTAAAATAACAACTAAAAAACCAAAGGAAATTCGACATTTGCGGGCAGTTGCACATATTTGTTTGGAAATTCCGTTTTTTTTGTGTTTTCCCTTCCGCGTTGTACTTATATAGAGAGGGCTTTCCGCATCACAGCATTCATCTTCCCACAGACATAGAATATCTGTGCATCTTCCCCTAAAACACTTGATTTTTTAAACATATTAGTAAAAGTGGCGATCTCCGCTGGACTGTCCCACTTCTCAATAATCGGCGGGGGCTCCGAATCGTCCCAGTCCCACTACGTCATCGTGGGCCAGCCCGTGTGGGACGTGAAGATGGCGCAGTACATGAGCACGGCGGGAGACGTCCTCACCTCAGCCAGTGCCTGGATATACGTGAATGAAGCTGAGTACTGCACGCAGCCGTGTGGGGATGGGAGACACACTAAGGTAATATACATGAAGGGACATACCCGTAATAAATCGAATTGCGAGCTGTACTAGATAACTATATAGTGTAAAATGATAATGAAATAAGCGGCCAAGTGCGAGTCGGACTCGCCCATGAAGGGTTCCGTAGTAATATATTTTTTTAAATTTTATGTTTGAGTTAATTGAATGAAAGGTAAATTGCAGTTTATGACATATTAAAAAAAAACTTCTTACTAGATTTTGTTCAAACCAATTTTCGCTGGTAGTTTTCATGGTAATGAACAGCATATATTTTTTTTAGTTTTACCATTCTCTTATTTTAGAAGTTACGGGGGGGGGACACACTTTTTTCCACTTTGGAAGTGTCTCTCGCGCAAAGTATTCGGTTTAGAATAAAATGATATTAGAAACCTCAATATCATTTTTGAAGACCTATCCATAGATACCCCACACGTATGGGTTTGATGAAAAATATTTTTTTGAGTTTCAGTCCTAAGTATGGGGAACCCCCAAAATTTATTGTTTTTTTTCTATTTTTGTGTCAAAACCTTAATGCGGTTCACATAATACATCTACTTACCAAGTTTCATCAGTATAGGTCTTATAGTTTCGGAAAAAAGTGGCTGTGACATACGGACGGACAGACAGACAGACAGACATGAGGAGGATGAATCTATAAGGGTTCCGTTTTTGCCATTTGGCTACGGAACCCTAAAAACAGTTAAAAAAAAAGTATTCATGTGCAAATTGCCCGGGGGGCTGAAATGCCAATTTTTTATTTTGTTTTTGACTGTCTTTTTAATTTTATTATACTAAAGTGATCTAGTATAGCCAGTGGTTCGATTTATTACGGGTATGTCCCTTCCACGTTGTAAGGTGTGACAAAATATACTGAAACTATTTTTGGGTGAATTCAGTCCACGAACTTCTCCCAAAGGACATATGTCGAAATATGAAGAATAGTCTTTGGCTTTTTTTTGAGGCCAAAAATTAATTTTTAATATCGAAATATATGTTTTTGCGAAAAGTTGTTTAGCATACTGAATTCACCCTAAAAATAGTTTCAGTATATTTTGATAAAATTTCTATGGGACCACTTCGCAAGTATACCCTTACAAACGAAAAAAGAATTTCCCAAATCGGTCCAAGGGGGTTACTCCAAAATCGGTACGCAAGACGGACGTTAAGTCAAGTCAAGCAACATTGAGCATTAATGTATAATGATAAAGTGTAATTTGGTTTGACATAGAAATAGGGCAATACTAACGGATGACTGGCAAGGGAAGCGTAAGACACACGAGGTGGTCTGACCTGACCAAGGTCGTTGCAAAGCGCTGGATGCAGGTCGCTCTAGATCGGTCATTTTGGAAATCCATGAGAGAGGCTATGTCCAGCGGTAGACGTTATGCGGCTGAAATGATGATGATGATGATGATCGAATGACTATCGTATTATTTTATGAAGCACCCCCCCAGGCGTTTTCAAATAATCAGTAAACGTATGTACTAGTACTTAAAAAATAAATAAAGATCACGATGAATTGATAACATTCTCCTTTTTTGGAAATCGGTTAAAAATCACGCGCCGTCGTCGTCGTAACCAAATATGAGAATAATATCTGAGGTGCTATTTTTCAAACGCGGAGTCACTAAACGTTCGATTTTTTGTATGGAAAAACCATTCGTTTAGGTGACTCCGCGTTTCAAAAATGGCACTTCGGGACACAGGAGCAGTCGCGCGCCGCGCCAGCCAATCACAACACTGGAACGGGAACACGCACGACCGTATTTGGCAATCTGTTGGTCTCATGATTGTATATAAACCCGAATTTTGTAAATAAATTATTCATTCGACATTCTACTTTGGAGCATCGAACACGCCTTATCATTTATTTCCGTAGGGACCTATAAACACCATATGTTAGCAGCCTAAGCTACAGGTTCAATCGATTTATTTATGTTCTGTAGCACTTCACTCTATTTTTCAGGTTTTAGGTGTAGGTGCCACTTGGAAAAGGGTCGAGGATGGACATAATTCACTGGCCACGAACCTAGCTCTGTGTGAGTTTTTCTCCACTTATAATGAAAATGCTCACCAAAGTATTTATATCAATAGGCAGGTAAGGCAGCTTTCTTTGCACTTGCCAAAAATGTTCTTTGATTTCATAATAAATCAAATTGAGGCAGTCAGAGAGCAACATTGCGCCCAATGGCCTTCTACCTACCCGCAAGTAGTTACGTGTTTGTTTGTAATCTCTTTATTTGTACTTACCTACCAAATGGCAAAAATTTGTAGCAATTTGTAGCTACTCGATGTATAGTATGGCTACCACACTACAGCATGCATCGAGTAGCTACACATTGATAAATCCGCAACAGAGTGTCAGTGTGGCTATGGCGACCAGACTAGGTATGTCACAACACCTTGCTTGTCCATTGTGCCCCACCAGCTGCACTAAACGTGACCTTTATGAGGCCTCGGACAACGCTGTAAAAGTGGCATCTTTCTGGAGGGAAAAAAATTGTTTGAGCCACCACGAACGACAAAACGACACAAAAAGAAATATCATAGGGACAGCCTATAGTGTTCTGTTCCTATGATATTTTGTAATCTACATATCTAACTAGAATATTTTGCAGTTTCTGAAAGCATGGAAGAAAAAAGACCTAGTACTGGCCTAATGGACAGCGCGGGGCTAGCAGAAATTAGCTACAGGGAGTTTTCACGTAAGATACTTTATCATTTAACGAGTATGATGAAAAGCTTGAAAAGTAAAAAGATGCAATACAAAAGCGCTACATTAAGTACCAAGTTCTCACAGTAATAAAATCCTCCTTTGCTTTTTAATTGTCTTATCTAGGCAAGTTCTTGTGGCCATCGTTAATTCCACATATTAGTCCAATACTTCTAATATCCCATCTAAAAAGTTATAAGGTAGAGTTATACACTAAATAGAGTGTTAGTAGTTAAAAACACATGAGTACCTAAATATTTTAAACAGTCTGCTCTCTTCCACTGAACAGGAAGGCTCTAAACAGACTTCCTTTTGTCTCCCTCTTGGTCGTCGTGTTCCTCAATATCATAATGTTTTCCCATTTATAAGATGATTGGTCTTGTTTTCAATCAACAGTTCGGCCAGCTATAGTATCTGCGCTCCGCAGCAACTGGTGGCCCGACCTGCGCCGGTTCATGTTGACGCCCGTGCTGCGCGCAGTTGACAACGACGAACCCATGGACTTCCTCACGGAGGTCCGCCGCGTTGTCGTCGTGTTCCTAAACATCATCACCAGGACCGTCACCGAAGATGTTCTTATTGGAGTCGTCGATAAGGCTTATAAATTGGCTTGCAGGTAGTTTCAGACATTCCTTTTCCAACAAAGTTTCCTTAATGATGATTGAGTCGTTGTAATCTATCACCCTATTCCCTCTAAGTCCTCCTGTTCAAGCCAAGTCTAAAGAATTAGGTGTCTGTTAGAGCAGATTATTTATTACCTACTAGTACCTTAGTATACACTATATGTGAACAGGTGAGTATAGGCCAAATTCAAATGGACGACATGATCGTGCCAGTTTGGTGCTGTTCATTGTTTATATACGCCGTATGATTTTCGGCAGAGTAGAATACCACTTTAAGTCTTCCCGTGAATGTCGTAGAAGGCGACTTAGAAAATACACGCTGAACAAAGCTAAAAAACATCAATGAGACCTCTCCAGCTCGTCTGGCCAAGTATGGCTCTAGTAGTACAGTCGTACTCCTGCAGTGGAGACTTAAAAGATCTGACGATGATGATCAATTTCTCGCCGAAATGGGTGGAGCGTCTTTATCACTGTAGCCTAACTTTCCCCAGTCTAGCGTCACAAGCCGGTGGTCTGGTGAACAAGGTGTCCATGTTCGACAAGGACATGATGTTTCTCGTGGTCTTCGGTCTGCGTGGACTGAAGCATGAACATGAAGCACGGAAGGCGCTGCTGTGCGCTCATGAACTCAAAGAAAAACTGGATGCACTTGATCCTAATATAATTAGCGTGTCGATTGGTGTCACTTCTGGTTAGTTTAAGAGTATTCATATTCATTTATTTCACGTTTTCATGTACAGTGAAACTTAACTTAAATCTAGTTTACAAAATACACATGATACCCTGGTAGGGGGCTACATTTAACAAAAATTACTACTACATTTAGACGTATTACTTAAGATTAGAAGGAATATCTTTAACAATTGAAACTAACTGAAAAATCTCAAAGCTATTCTTATAACAGGCACGACGTTTGCTAAAAAATATTTAAACATTTATAAATTTTCTATTATTTTTTAAGATTTAAGAAGAAAGAGTCCCTGGCTCTTGCAAAATTAAAAGTTGCCAGCTGTTAGTGCTGTAACCCAGTTAGACAAAGTATTTCAAAAACTTTTGGTCTATGTTTGTAGTGAATTTAAATACCTAAGATTTAAATAAGTTCCTTTCACAAATTACCTGTGATACTCTACTAGATTTTCATAGATAACGCATTTTTTTTAAAATAATATTTTATCTCTTAGGCACCACATATTGTGGAGTAGTGGGACATGTTCTGAGAAGAGAATACACAGTCATAGGACCAGCTGTTAACATGGTAGGTACACCAAACAGTATTGTATTGTGGGTATGTAGATGAAATTCCAGGACAACTTGCATTTACGCTTTCCTTTCTGCAGCGTTATAACTAATTCCATTCTCTATCGACCTTTTCTCCATCTGTTCATCTTCCGCTGTCGGTCTCTTTCCTGGATAAGAAACTAATATTTCTGGGAGATCACTGATCTCATTGAATTATGATTCGATTTCCAAGCAATATTTGTGACATGAACCCTAAAACATAACTACCAGATATACTCGTATGCATCACCTTTCTATTTTTCCATACGTTGTTTTACCACAAATGTTTCCTATTTTGGACCGAAGCATAGATTTTATTTACAGGCAGCTCGGCTGATGATGGTTTATCCTATCAAGGTGACATGTGATAAGGAGACTTTCCTTCGAAGCAAGCTTGAACAGGAATTTTTCAGGTTGATGGAGCCCAAGCATATCAAAGGATTCGCGTCTGTGGGACCCATCTACGAG
This sequence comes from Acrobasis consociella, assembly GCA_963555685.1. NCBI lineage: Eukaryota > Metazoa > Arthropoda > Insecta > Lepidoptera > Pyralidae > Acrobasis > Acrobasis consociella. The sequence continues at coordinate 11,975,808 of OY743122.1, forward strand.
TTCAATAAGATGGTGTTACCGTTAGTTTCAAGACATGGTTTCAATCATTTTTATCTGAATATTTTGTGTTTGAGTTCTAGAAAACTAAAAGTGAGATAGGTAACTAATTAGTGGTACTTGACTTATCCCATACGCGAAAAATGGAAAAAAAAACTATTATTTACAAAACTCTACTTTCCACTGCCTTGTCTGTGCTGTAGGTAAACTAGCTAAGACCCTAAAAGCTAAACGCACTTCCGTGCCATGTGGTTTTCGGCAAGTAGAATAGGGCCACTACAAGTCCTCCCGTGGATGTTGTAGAGGGCGACTTAAGAAATACAAGCTGAGCAAAGCTTACAAACATCAATTAGACCTCTCCAACCCGTCTGCCGAGCGTCTGCCGAGTGTAGGCCAAATCATCTGGCTGCTCTGGCCAAGTATGGCTCTGGTGATATAAAGAGCGTCGTGCTCCTGCAGTGGAGACAAAATACCTTATCATGATTACGATGACGCAGTTTCGTGTCCGTCAACACTATTATTTATTATCATTGTAACTGAATTGGTTCATTGGTCTAGTTCTGGTTCATTGTTATGAACCATTGCCCAGCTAAGAAGACTAGGTTCGTACTCGAGAGGATAAGGTTACCTGTGGTTTTATTGAAGGTATTCTGATCGCCGTGACTGGCGACATCCACTTCTCGGCAGGACCGAAGAGCTACGCAAATTTAAAATGGTTCTCCACAACGCGATGAATGAATCCAGTGAGAAGTTTACCAAGTATAAGAACCACAAGTTTGCTGTTGCTTTTGTCGTGAGATCATAATTATATTCATATTCATTGATTTCACGTTTTCATGTACATACAATTGTCAAACTTAAATCTAGTTTACAAAGTGTACATGAGACCCTGGTATGGCGTTACATTTAATAAAAATATTTACTCTTATTAAGATTATGTAGAAGAAATATGCTTAACAATTTAAACTTACTGAAAAAAGCTCAGCACAGCACCAATCTTACTTACTTACGGCACGTTTGCTAAAAAATACCTATGTGCAATCCTATTGATTTTTTTGATCCAATATTTATCACAAAACGTACAAAAATCAGAGGTGCAAAAGAAGCAGGTAGTACATTATGAGTTTTTTTTTTCCTACCATGGATTAACAGAACATCTTCCCTAGAAACACCTTAAATTCTGATGTTGTGCGAAAATTCGATCTTGTATATTGGCTAGACTGTTATTTTTACAGGGACCTAAATACGTTGGCAAAAAACGGCTGGTTGATGAATGTCATCACATTACTCCAGATTACATGGTAATAGAGAAAATAGTTCTCACCGAAAATGACAAGGTATGTTCATAATCAACTTAGTTAAATATATACAGATTTACATAATATAGTTTTTTAATTTGCCTAGCAAATAAACTTTTTCTAATTCAAAAAGCTCTAATAATATCAAAAAATACATGATAAGATAATTAAATCTTTTTGTAGATGCCGTACGAAGTATTTAGAAAAATAATGTCAAAGGTCTTTACCGACCTGGACGAACAGAAGACTAGGCAGAACTTTGAGAACATGATTAGATTCAGGCAAGCTAATGTCATTATTAAAACACAAAGAATCAGCATGGACATTTTGAAGCTAAAATGGGACTCCCACTCTTGGGAAAAATCTGGACGTCTGTCAGATTCTTTCATACAATATCGTTCGTTACCTTCTAGAATTTTTAGTCTGGAAAAGAACTGACGATGAAACTAAGTTGCAGAAACTGTGGTGTGTTCAATTACACTTATAAAGTATACTTCTAAAGTACTTACAAATATAGTATCGTTGAGATAGTACCTATCCCATAACACAAGTCTTGAGCTTACTTTGGGGCTCTAGCTCAATCAGTGTAATTGGTCTCTATTTATTTATTTTTTACTTTCTCAATTTCCAGCCTTGACACCACATCATTGAAGCCCTTACAACTGCATGCTCTAAACACTATATTCGATGTGAGGTTCCCTCTGCCCGAAAAGTTTAGTTATTCTGATGATATTCTAGCAGATTTTGGTGTTAAAATTATACTCAGAGAGCTGATAAAATTAGTAAGTTTGTGTATGTTTGTACTTATTAATTCTTAAATTCCAAGAGGACATGTGACCATTAGGGTTTGTGAATTTTTAAATTTCTCGGCAAACCCTCATATTAAATTCAAATGGAACTAAAGTGATTTTAACCACAGAATTTTAGAAAATTATGGGTGGCCACCATTTACGAGGGTCAATACATCGACGATGAGTCGTGGCGCCTTATACTGCTTGTCCTGGAGACTAAGACCACGTTTTTAATTTTAGTCCTGACTGACGAGAATAAATTATCAAGTAAGTCTGTTTTTAGTTCCTCCCATACTGAGTTCTGGGTTTCTTTTTTCTCCTATTTATACATTATATGTCATCCTCCTTTCTTAGAACCACCACGTTTCTCTAGAAAATGAAAAACAAATTGGAGCAGTGTGCTTCTTCCATTCTTTTGAATGAGAGATAGGCAGGCCACGTTCTCAGGTCGGGTTTTGGTCAGGTTGATGATAACTGTTATAAAGTACATAGCTATGTTTGTAATAACTTTTATTTTTTAATAGATGTGGGTCAAACATGCCTGAAGAACCACATGATAGTGAACATCCGAATAAGCGGCATGGACCGCTGGTACCATGCAGCGCTAGCCTGCCAACTGCTCGACGTACAAGCCATCCCTGCAGACTTGGAGAAGTATGTTTTAAATACCTTTCTAAGTATATGTATTTACAATCCACGTCTGTTACATAATACAGATAAAAATCACCATATCAACCCACTACCCAATGCTTGTAACCTACGTCTCAATCACCATTTACACGTAGTAGGCAGAGCAAAGAGCGTGTTTCTGCCGTTAAAACATTTCTCTCTTCAGGGTAATCGAATGCGCTAGCGGTGGAAGCCCCGGCTGGATCCAAAATTTCTTGATATCCCTGGTGCAACGTGGTGTGCTGTCCATAGTGACGGTGTCTCGCGGTGAAGCAAATGATGTCGGGGCTGTTATCCCAGCGCAAACGCTGCTGCAGAGGTGTGATGATGATGATATCTATGAAGCTGACTCACCGCTGAGGGGACCGAGCTATCAGGTACGTATTTTCATGTGGTTTTAACTGCTACTAATAGCAACCCATCATTTCCTTTTTCCACCTCGGGGAAAAAGACGCGATAGTGTATCTGTGTGATATGTAAGGTATTGAAGAAATTTATAAAAGATCACAGATTGCCAGTATTGCGTTTAGATTAGGTATCAGATTATCATCATGTTTAATTCTGCATTTTTGTCCTCGTCAGAGTATCTACAGTATAGTCAGCCTTAGCGCAAAAAGCAGAAACGATCCGGTCGGTCAGTACGATTCGCAAGATAGCGACCAACTGCAGATGGCAGTGTTGGCAGACGGTTACAGTTTCGACGATATCAAATCTGACATGACTATGGATGGTAATTTAAATAGTATTTTCTTTCGTCTTCATTTAAGAGTCAGGTTCTTGAAGGTGTCATTGTATGGAAATAGACGATTTTTGGCATAAATAACGTTTTCCATATCCTACTCCATTAAAATAGTCTAAAAACATTATGATAACTAGGTTTTATGCATTAAGTATACAGGGTAAAAAACCTAATATTCGTGGCTTCGTTCACGATTCCTTTGTGTTAAGTAATTAATAGGTGTTGTGGCACAAAACAACAAACTATGTAGTATATTTGCTACAATAAAGCAGTAAACATGTTGTACGAAACCATAAACCGCCCGGCACTGTTTGTGTCTTCTGTGATGGTTGATGGTAGAGTTGACTATTTCGTACCTATACACACAATACATCCCACCTCCGGCAGCTCGAAGGACCGGTAGGAGAACGCATTGTTACACTCACCACGCTTTCGTAAGTGGCCCGCACTTGAATATGACCACAAATGGCAGAATTTGGGCTCGGCTGTTTTGTATGACAGTTGTCAAGCCTGTATCAGATGCCTCAAGATAGGTTGAACAATCTGACTCCAGTGTTGGGCTGTGGGCCGGTGGACCCTTGCACATACACACGAAAAACAAACAAACGACACCTCTTAATTATATTGTCGCGAACGAGATAGATGTAGAATATTCGCGAGTAAGAACTCTGCTGGCGAGATAGACTTGGAATGTTCGCGAGTGGAATCGTATAGAAAGACGTCAGGATAGTGCAAGCGAAACTAGGCCTTATATTCTTACAGCATAAAGGCTAGAGTTCTTTGAATGGTCGTCGGCTTAGTCGCACTCACACATGCATACCGGCGTCTCGATGTTTCCCGTCAATCGAAATACATTCATCAAGTGATGAGAATATTCGAGAAAAGTGTAGACCTCTGTATCGGCGCATATAAAAAGGCGATCGAGTGCGCGTCCCGCCAGTTCAGTACGAGCTACGAAAGCGATAACTTCGAAGCGAACCGAAGCGAAGGAAACCTACCTCAGTGCGACAAATGGAAGTACCTGCGACTACTTTGGCGAGATACCTGGACCTCAGCTGCTACGCGACTTGGACTTGGACATCAGAAAGACCATCTTCACGTGTCAACCTATGGGTTCCGTAGTGAATAAAAACCCTCATACGAACTTTGGCGTTTTTCTTCAAATCTCGAACCCAGTTTCGTAACAATATGTAAGTATGATTAACGTAACATGGCAAATTCTTTAAAAACTCTCAAATTTTACAGTGGTCATACTAAAAACGTATGATTCTCTGACCCCATTCGAGAAGATGGTGTTGAAATGTGGTTCAGTCCTCGGCGAGGTATTCTCCCGGAGGATGCTGCTATACTTATTGCAGATTGATGAAACTCAGAGGGTAGTCGCTCAAGGTAGGCACCGCCACAACCTAAGAAAGGTAGGTCTAGAGGTACTCCTAAATACAACGTATTGTTGGCTTGTCTATTGTTTTGTTGTCATCATGTCGTACTTTGTCATCAACAAGTTTTTGTATTCGTGCCAACACAAGGTGCTTTAATCCGAAAAAAAGGACAACTATCGTGTTTAAAATAAGGTCCACGTTCTCATTCTTATCAGTATTCGCAATACTGTATGATCAATTGATCATCACTTGTTATTTATTTACTTCCTAGGCCCTGCTGCAGGTTATATTATAACCAAATGTCCATAACGTCTTAAAGCATCTTATACATCTCAACGCGTTCTTGGGTACATGCTTGTGCTGCGTCAGAACCTAGGCTGTGATTTCCCGTTTTTTCTTCTCGAAATATAATATAAACACATCTGTGGTTAAACAATTGAAAAACTTCAATGAGGCGTTTTCTTTAAGAAAAAAAATAGTTCCTTCACGTGACATAGATGCCGCCAGCAATCACATAAATAGATCTGTCAATGTCTAATTCATATAAAATGTTTATAGTGAGAGTTTGTCTTTGGAATCAAAGAGAATATAATCAATAAGTTTTGGAATATTTAATATTTTTATTTTATTAAATTCAGTTAAAAATATATTATTATTTGTAAATATGTATTTATTTTACTTAAATAATAGCAAAATACAAGATTGGTTAATTAATTACAAATTTACTACAAGTATTGAACCAAACGGCCTCTTTCATTTTTGACGGAACGATTTCAAACTCTTAAGCGCCATCTTTTGACAATGTTTTTAACCTCATTTTTTTTTTCACTGGAAAACGCCTCAAGGAATTAGTTCAAATAATTGCCTGCTTGACGACAACCCTCTTTGGAAGTTTGTGCTTAGTCCTTAGCCACCTCCAACGACATTCACAGAAAGTATGGCCCTATTCTATGCCAAAAGCCACACGACTTTGTCTTAAAGCATCTTTATATTTCAGCTGTAGCCAAATTATTCTCGATCCACGTCTTAGAGTGTGAAGGTGGAGACTTTACCCGGGACACTTCGAACGTACTGGTGCATCCAGCCCCGGCGATCGCCAATGCCAAATATCCGCACTGCTCCTGTCTGGGCACGAGGCAGCCCTGTAACTATTATTTATTTTATTTTCCTTAGTTTTACAAGTATGCTGTATGTACCTATTTCGTATTATTTAGTTGACTGTTACTATATTTTTGTGCCCATGCACGACATAAATTCAAAGCTTGGTCTTGTTAGTTATAACTTAAAATTAACAAGAATTTTGTTTTAGCCGACTGCCGCGATTTGCCACTCTACGCTTTCTGTGGATACATGAGGTTCAGACACTCGTTGTTCAGAACTACTACTTATGAGTTGCTCACGGAAAGTCAAAAGGTAAACAATCTATAGGTATATCACCGATCTAAGCATAGTATTCATGAGCCAGACACTAAGTTCTTCTGAATGTATTTCTTTCCGGTTTCCGAAAAATATTTCACCGCCTTACCTTATTTCCACATATGATGCATATCTGTGCTATTTCCGAATATCGATTTTTAGAAATCTTTGGGCCGCATGAGCATGTCTTCCACTGCTGGACAGGTATTTAAGTCTAGCAGTGGACGTCATGCGGCTACAGTGGTGACACTGTACCTCGTAATTATCGTCTTCAATCCTAATTCTTAAGCTTAGAATTAAAAATGCCTGACTGAGAAATCATCAAGATAATTCAACCTTTTATTCGTGTAATCGTATTGCATCTCTGATGAGCAGAGAATGCGCTAAGCTCTCCTCATTTCTATATTTCAGCACGAGTTGCACTCGCGAGCCTTGACGTACCTGGAGCGCTATACGAGGCGCTGCAACACCTGCGGCTCGGGATGCTTCGTCAAGCTGCTGGGCTTGAGATGTGATGATGTACGTTTTTGAAATATACCTACTAACTTATTGACCAAGCAAGCGAAGCGTCTCAGTTTCGAGATTGGCCAAAAATGCTTTTGTCCGGCTGACAGATTGTCAGATTGTCCTGTTACTCGCCTACAGATCGCCTTGAACAGATTCTCGTGAAAATTTTTTAAGCAGGTTCGAAAGATTTATTGTTTGTCGATTTAATGTTCCAAAATTTTTCAAACGGCGGAAATATTGAAAACCTAAACATATTATATTTCAGCCATTGAACGGGACTGGACTACTGAAGTGACTCGCGAAGTCACTGCTCACAGAGCCACTAGTGATACCTGTTTCCGCTTCGTACTGACTTATGTTTGACTGGCATGATGAGCTCTTTTTTCTTAATTTCAGGGTCTTCGTATGGAAAACGAGGATTTGAAGCGGACACGTCAGCAGATTCGCAATCTCACTGCCGAAACGCGAGTCACGGCCGAGTACGACTCGATGGCGTGTATACCTTCGCAACGATTCGAACCGGTACTATTTCATGAATATCAGATATTAAATATATTATTACTACTGACTGAAGCCCACGACCTTGCCCTTGTAGTCAAATTTTTGACAATCCTCAAATTTTTAGCCATTTTTAGCTAAGTTTCAAACGAAATTTTACCCCCTATTTTGCCCTTTTTTAAAAATAGTGATAGTTGACTTCTGTTTTGATCGTAAGCTCATATGTCAGTTTTTTACTTCAAATTTCATACAAACTTTCAACTCTCATTTCAATCCTTTAGGGGATGAATTTCCGAAAATCTCTTAGTGCACACTTACGTAATTTAAGGAAGGTTTGTGCAAAATTTCACGCTTCTACTCGTAACTAAACCCAGAGCGGTTTCACCTGTGCGTTGGTCGATTAGTCAGTCAGCCAGACAGTTTATTATTTTATAGTATTTTTTAGGCCTGCTGTTATATCAATTTGCAAATTTTACAACTAACGCCGAGAAAAGCGATCGTTAAAAAATTGTTATCGTACGTTATATATTTACCTTCTTTTTGGCCGTCTCCACAATCTTCTTCAATTTTGCTCTGTCACTATAGCCTCCCTTCTCTAAGATGTTTCCTTCCTCTATTTATCGACGCAGGCCCTGCAACGCTTTCTCGGTCTTCCTCTGGAACTCTCTGTTGTCCACTTGGTGATGCACTTAACAGCCCTGATCTCATCCATTCTTTCCATCTAATTCTCTACCCTATCTAAGCTCCGCTTCCCGTTGGAATTTCGTGATAAAAACTATCCTATGTCATATCCCGGTTCTCAAACTATATCCATACCGAATTTGATTTAAATCGGTTAAATGGTTGAAGCGTAAAGAGGCAACAGAGTTACTTTCGCATTTATGTTATTAGGATGGAAGTATGATTTTTAACAGAAAAGAATAAATTAACTTTAGTTACAGATGCAATCTTCCAACAAGGCGATACAAGGAGACAATACTAGTGACGAAACTGAAGATAGTATGTTAAGTTTTCAAACATTATTGATTTTGAAACTATCGCGCTTTGAACACATTATTAATTAATACCTATATTAAAAAGGGGGCTTAGCACGAACATTTTTGTTAAGTGAAAACTTAAACAAATCATATTTTTAAAAACAGACTCGCTAGGTCTGGTTTGTCTTGGTACAGCTCATGGAGCCTAGTTCTAAATTATATCTTATACCTTTAAACGAGCAATTCTTGTATGTATGTATTTATATATATTTATTTATAAATTTCTGTGATCTCGAAAACGGCTCTAACGATTTCGCTGAAAATTTGTATATGGGGGTTTTCGGGGGTAAACAATCGATCTAGATTAGTTTTATGTTTGGGAAAACGCGTGTTTTCGAGTTTTCGTGCGTTTTTCTTTCCACGCAGTATATGGTCGTTAATTTCGTCGCGCCGCGACCGCCTTGATTTAGCTCAGTGGTTAAGGATAGCGAGAGCGCTAGAAAGAGTGTTACGGGTTCGAATCCCACTCGGTGACTTACTTTTGTTTTTTTTTTATGTTTAAGTTTTTTATTTTATTTTATTTTTCACTGTTTTTAGACAAGTTTAAAAAAAATTAGTTAGTGTTTGAGATGTAACCGAGCAAAGCTCGGTCGCCCAGGTACTATAGATCTTAATTATGCCGTTATATATTTACACAAAATATTTATTTATAACTGATTTGTGTAAATCGATAGGTATAGACTGAAAAAGTGAAAACACATCTGGATACTGTAAAAATAATCTCTGTTGTGGCTAGACTGGCTAGTCATGACTAATCATGATCTACCCATTGCTCAAATTATGCCTTCTGGACAGGAGTCGTTCGATTGTCAGGATTAAAATACAGTAGTGTGCTTGCGGCTTTTTCCTTACCTGGGTAAACAATGCCTGGGGCCGTTGGACCGATTAACGTGAATGTGGAAAAAAGGTGCTATTCACATCGCCTAATGATTCATTCACACCCATTCTACGACTTCTGCAATATGTGCGGGAAAGATAAACAGCTGGTAGGTACATTCAACTTTCTCTGCCAAACCAGCATGGAAGTTCAGAAAATCAAAGTATAATAGAAGTCTTATGACCACTAAGTAACGTCGTTATCTCTGTCACAACGTGGGACAGATGCAGTTGATCCGCGAGGGTTTCTGCTATCTCTTTCGCTCTCAGATTCTGTGATAGAAATAGACTGAAACTCGCCGCGTACACTTAGCGGACGCCCTTTGGCGCAGGCAGGACACACTGAAAAGACGTAAGACGCGGACGGGGCGCAGACAATATGTCTGTTCCGCGATGGCAAGCGACGGTTTTATACAAAATGTATAGAAAAGTCGCGCGCAGAACACACTGAAAGGACGGGTTGCCCGTCCTTTCTGCTTTAAAAAGAAACTTCTCGCACAGTACACACAGAAAGGACGGGCACACCGTCCTTTCTGTGTGTACTGCGCAAGACGTTTCTTTTTAAAGCAGTACAAGTAAAATTTTCAGTCAGAAGAAGTCCTATGGACCCCTCTATGTACAACAACAAACAAGTGCGATCGTTCTCTTCTTTGGAACTTAGCAGCTGCGAGTGTCTCGCGATATTGCTTTCCGTCTACTATCAGATCATAGAACATTGTAAAGGAGCTCGTAAGTACCAACAACACTCATCAACAAAATGTTGGTTTTATGCCGTTGGCAGTGGCGGATTTCCCTAAGACCGGTTCAAGCCAGTGCCCACGGCGGCTAGACAGAGGGGCGGCCAGTCGTGACAAAAAATTAAAATTCACTGTTGGTATGCATTCTTTAATGATGGCACAAAGACGTGGATTATTAGAAAGTTAATGGACTGTAAGGGTGGCTGAAAGCGGTTAGGTCTGCTAATCTGTCACTGACCATACATATGTTTTAAGGATATATAACTACACAAACACGTTCACACTTTTATCCTTTACAGCAGTGGTTCCCAAACTTATTTTGTCTACTGCCTACTTAAAAACCACTATAACTTCAAATTAAATTTTAATTTGAAGTTATAGTGGTTTTAAATAGGTGAAATTTTTTTTAATTTGAAGTTGTAGTGGTTTTTAAATAGGTGAAAAAATGGGGGCGCTAAAAAAATATTTATTCTGATATATGAACTACGCGGAGAGAAATATAGAACCGAGTTTGAGCAATCTTTTAATTCATATTAGTTGATGTTCACAAGTTGTTGTTGAGAGTCGAGAGCTCTTGCAGTCGTTGTTTAAGAGGCCTCCTAGCTAAATAAAGCTCCTAGCAAAAAAAAACATTTTCTTTCTGGGTCTCTTACCGCCCGCCCTTGAGACCTGCAGCGCCCACAAGGGGGCGTTATCGCCCACTTTGGGAAAGACTGCTTTACAGGGTAGAGACACAGATCGCAAAACTCAAAGGTCATGATTAAACAGCTGATATAAAACGGAACAGAAATAGTGAAATTCCCTTAGTCAACAAGAACAAAAAGTATATTGATTATACTGTGATTCGTGCACAGTGCTGCAGTAGACCAAAATATTTCGTATTTAATCGAAAAATTATAAGGAACACTTTTTTTTTCCATTAGGCGTAACAAGTAGGTACCTACCTATTATTGCGTATGTATTGACAACTATATTGATTTTTACGTTTTCAGGTGAATACATAAAACTATATGAAGCTTATATGGAATACACAGACATGAGTATTTTAAAACTAAATATCCCACAAGCCATTAAATTGCTGTTCGAAGTAGAAACGTTCGTAAAGGTGAGAAGAGTGAAATGCGTTGTTTTTGAGGCAAAAGCCTTTTGACTTTAAATAAAATTGGCCAAGTGCGTGTCGGGCCACGTGTACAGTGTAGGGTTCCGTAGTTGTTAATGCCAACTTTGAGTTCATACCACTAAAAACGTCTAAAGCGTGTATCTATTGAATTTGTATGAAATTTTCCTTTTCAAGTACATTTTATAAGTTGATCGCCTATAACTTTTTAATTTGTTTACTCTACTTAGCTCTGATAGTTTTCTTTTAAACTGCATTATATATACTATAGCTGTGATTTTTTTCACGTGTCCATATACATTGTCCTTTTTTATTAAGTACAAATATTTTAAGGGGTGATTCAGTCCATCATATGGAACAACTTTTCCCAGTAAATGTATATCGAAAAACGAAAAGAAAATTTTCATTTTTCATAGTAATGATATCACGTGACTACTTCGATTTGTATGAAAACCGAAAAAATATTTTTCGTATTTCGATATACATTTATTGGGAAAAGTTGTTCAAAATGATGGACTGAATCACCCCTTAAAATATTTGTACTTAATAAAAAAGGATATTGTATAACCCGTTTAGCAGATAGAAAAACACTTTAAACCTAAATATTTCAGACACGGATCCCTAAATCGAAAAATGGTGTTCCAATGCTCACATATTTTTGAAAGACCTATTCAACGATACCCCACACAATGTATTTGTAGAGAAAAAAAATATTGACTTCCTCTTTACTTGTATGGCAGCTAGCCTGAAAAAAATTATTTCCATATTTTATTCTACGACTTTTTTTGCCATGATTGATATACATATCCATGCCAAATTACAGCTTTCTAGTACTTATAGTTTCTGAGTAGGACCGCGGACGGACAAATATAAATATATCCAAACAGTAACGTAGATTGCTTTAGAAGACCATTGTTCCTAACAAAATATATGTTAGAAGTCATCAAATTTACAACGGCCATGCATAAGCTTAAAAATAACCGGCCAAGTGCAAGTCGGACTCGCGCAGGAAGGGTATCTACAAGAATCAAGTTTTTTTGTATGGGAGCCCCCCTTAAATATTTATTTTATTTTAATTTTTTTATTTAATATTAAAATAAAAATACAGCTGAGTATTTTGTGAATATTTCAAGTACCTACCTGTTGCCATTATTGATACCTTGCAAAAAAGGGCAAAAAAATCGCGTTTGATGTATGGGAGCCCCCCTTAAATATTTATTTTATTTTGTTTTTAGTATTTGTTGTTATAGCGGCAACAGAAATACATAATTTTTAGAAATTTCAACTATCTAGCTATCGCGGTTCTTAAGATACAAACTGGTGACAGGCGGACAGACAGCGAAGTCTTAGTAATAGGGCCCCGTTTTTACCCTTTAGCCACGAAACCCTAACGAGAATGCTAGCAGGATAAGAAATTCGGTTTTAGGGAGAGCAAATGCTCTCCCTAAAACCGAATTTGCCCTCTCATGGTCACAATATGTTAGTAGTACGCTTGGAAACAAGAACGGTTTTTTTACGCCCCCTGATCATTTGGCCATTCTTACCTTGAGCCCGAATAGAGGCTAAAAATACGAAGTTTTCTTAGACACGTTTGGCCCCTGTAGCCCGGGGCCCCGTATCATGAAATTGGCTCAAACCGCGGTAGCTACGCACCTGATGCCGCAAGTATTTCAACGTTAGTAACAAGTTTTTTTTAAAGATATCCGAACTTTTTAGACTACCATGAAAGATGTAAGGCCTCATTGGCTATATGATTTCCGTCTCGCCAGCATCCACTCCATGCGAGGAGTTTGCATGTTGGAGTCTGGTGACGTGGGAGAGGCTAGGGAGCAGCTATTCACAGCCATGAAATTATACTACAATCCATTTCCTACGTCCAAGTAATGTAACAGTTCTCGAGGCATAAGCTCAGCTTTGCCTTAGAGTGAATAAAATGACATCAAAATTAAATCTATGTTTAATGAACCATTTGTTATTTTATTATAAACCGGTGCGGGCCGTGCCGTGCCTCAAGCCGATGTCTCATCTACACTATATGTGTGCACTCATGTAAGTGCAAAGCTGAGCTTACATCTCGAGAGCAGTAACCATTTTAGAAGTTCTCTCCCTCCTTAGAAAGGTTTACTAATGAACTGGTATTAGTTTTTGCTTGCGATATCAAACTCACTTGTAAGAGAACTGTAAGATACAGATGTACCTACTCACGCCTTTATTTCTGACGGGGTTGACAGAGCCTGAGGCCGGTAGACCCAAAAGCCACATTTAGGGTGATGTTGAAAAAAGGGAATCTGAATAGGGATGGGTTGCTAGCCACATCGCCTATTGACATGATTCAGATTCTCGCCCATTCTCTCGATCGGCTCTTATGAGCAGCCTTTTCTTTTCTCCCAGACCAACAATCATCATCATCAGCCTAGGTCTTTTTGTCTCCACTGCAGAAGCACGACTCTCTCTGTTCTACCAGAGCCATACTTGGCCAGAGCAGCCAGAGGACTTGGCCTATACACTCTCCTCGCTGGCCAGACGGGTTGGAGAGGTCTCATTGATGATAAGCTTTGTTCAGATTGTATTTCCTAAGTCGCCTTCTACATCATCCACGAGAGGACTTGGAGTGGCCCTATTCTACTCTGCCGGAAACCACACGGAAAAAGACCAACCAACGATTATTGAGGTAGACAAAAGCATTTCAACTCTAAAATTTCAGACTCCGGCACAAATTCAGCCAAATGAAGATAGCGTTCCACCAACTGATGGCTATGTCGATAGTCCCGCAATGCTACGTGGGCAGCGAGACCGGGTACATCGGGTATTATTACGAAGACATCGCCATGACTTTGAACAGGATGTACCGCTTGTTTGTGGTAACATTTCTAATTTAATTCTTTTACATTTTTGACAACTGTTCAAAACACAAAATAGGAGACAAGAACAGCATCGTTTTGCACTGCATCAAGTTGACGATTGAGGATGAAGCAGTACATGAAGGAATGCGGAGAAGGTGTAGCATCGTCTACCTTAGCTGGTTGGCCGTGCCGACGTTGAGGGTCAACTTCTAACTCATACCTTGTAACAAACGCATCAATTTTGTGTTATGACTTGTGATCATCAAATTAACAATCTTTGTTCAAGTCATCAGAGAATCACTAATTCAACTTATACCTAAGTCGGACCATCGATTTTACACGCTTTAAAATTAGCTTCACTTGTATGTTTGTTATGATTCGAATATTAAAGTTTTGGACCTACCTATTACACAATTTACACAATTAAAGTTATATACCTACCTATTACACAATTTTCTAATACTCTTTATCAGGAAACTAAAGAAGAAAAGAATGCGGAACTGGCAGCAAAATGGTCGTTCAACTATGCTTTGAGAACGAATGCCAACTTTCGTCTCTTATGCCATAGTTATGGGAATTTGATTGCTGTATATCGCCAGAAGCAAAAGGTACCTTGACCAAATTGCTTTTTAGTCGATCATTTCGTGATCTAGCTCATTATACATACTATACAGATACATACAATACAGAATTTAACTTCTGACATCTCCCACATATTGGTGACTAAACCAAATCTCTTATAAACATTGTTAATCTACTTTGACTCTTCATTTAAGCTCCGAATATATAGATATTCGGAACCTTATACTGAGTGTGGCCTGACACGCACTCGGCCGATTATGTCTTACTTATCTACAATAACATTTCAAGCTCTGTAGCAGGAATACGCATTAAGTACTAGCCCTTTCCTATGTTAAGCAATCTGTAGTGGCATGAAATAGTTCAAGCTACTCCATGCTTCGGATCGAAAGGCATATTAAATTAAGCCTTTGGGCTCGAGTCCCGGATGTCATCATTAGTCAGCCAGCAGTCGTAAATCAGAAGCCTTTAGACTTGAACAATTTAACAAATACCTCTTAGTTCTCCATGTGCCGCAAACTTGAGAAGCGAGTCATGAGGCTCTGCCACCGCAAGAGAGGCCAACTGGACGTCACCGAAGTTCAGTCTGTCTGCTATCTGTACACGACTTTGTTTTTATTTTTGTAAGTCTTTTTTTATATTTTTTCCTCTAAGTAGTTCATATTTTTTATATTTCGATTTTGAAGAATCTATTCCCGAATAGATCTTATTTTAAGAGAGAAATGGGGATTTGGAAAAAGTCTTTACATTTGGAGTCATCTTCAAACTTATTATTCTGCTTTACAGCCTATTTCAGTTCACTATTGAACTAAATGGCGCCTTACCCTATAAAGTCTCAATATCAACTTCTCCAATCTAAAATTAAACATTTATATCTAACAGTCTAGTCAATATATTCTATTTCCATTAAATTGATCCAAGCAAAAACATAAAACTAAGGACTCCACTCCACTGGCTGTCTGTCCATATCAAATCAAAATGCACTCTTGAAAATTTCAGCGTGGAATACGGCAAGAAGATGGAGAGCATTCAATTTGGGCTGTCAGTGATGCGCATGATGAGTGGTCTGACGGACCTGAACACGCGGCAAACCTTGATACTGTGGATGCTCAGATTCCTGCTCTCAGATCTGAGGATCCAAGATATGGTGGCTATTATGAGGGAGTTCTTTTACATGATTGACCATTACGATTTGAGCTGTAAGTTCTTAGACTTATACCTAAAGATATTCATCACATCATGGCTTACACATATTAAAAAGTTCTTATAACAAATTCTTAAAACAAGACTCAGAAGTAGATACATAATTTTGTCTTCATAAAAATGATCCTTGACAATTTAGTTCGACATTAGCCTTTCCAAATTTAGTCTTAGATCCCGATCTATCTCGTAGACCTCTCGAAATAAATGATCTAAGCATTAAAATATATAAACTAACATGACTTATATAAAAGGACGACTTAGATGATTTATCACTCAATATTTGCTGTAGGCTAAGATAAAATTCTATCCCGTGGTCCCTTCATCTTTATTAAAGGCTAAATATACCTTTTGATGATTGAATTAATGAACTAGACAGACTCCAGGAGATTGTCACTTAAAATCGTCAATTTTAGTTTATTTAATTGCCTTCATTATATCATACTTTATTTTTATGTTGTCAGCGGAAACATGGTATTATTTCTACGCAGTCGTCATATTACTGGACACCGGATACTGCGTCGAGTCGTACAACGCCTGTGAGAAGTTCTACATCAAGAAGGGAGACGCCATTTTGAGGTCAAAGTCGCCAGAAGCAGCTTGGAATTTCTTCGTTTGCATGTGGCTCATGTTAGTAGAATTACAAAAGTCTTTCTTTTATATAGGAAGAGCTCAATAGGGTTTTGTAGTTGATCTTCTTCTTCTTCTTCCTTGCCTTTTCTGGCTCGTTTCTGCATGTCAACTTCCTCCATAAACTTCTATCCTTTGCCATATCTGTACTGACCCCCCGTTCCCCCATATCTAATCTTACGCATTCTTCTCTCGTCTTGCTCAGCCTTCCTCTTGCTCTATGCCAGTCCACAAGTTTTTAGTTGATGCTCTATAGACCAAAAATATCTCAAGCATGGATAAGAGCCAAGACTTAAAGAACTCGTATAGTCCATTCAGTCAATTGGTTGGTATGCCGACAAAACATCGACTTTTCCAAAAGCGCGGCCTTTGTGGCGCGCCGAACTGATTTATTAATTGAACCGGCTCTCAGTGACTTGACACTGCACTGATGCAACGCAGACAAGCTACCTACTCTACGTGTAAAGTTCCTAGCCACAACTCTAAAAACGACACGACATACGTACGTAGCTACGTGTCCGCGTTTCAGTGCATTTGCAACAATGAGTGCTTTAAAATGATGATATAGGCAAGGAGTGCAATAGGGATGTAGACTAGGTAAAAAACATAATTGGTCCGTTAACTAGAAAAGTTTTGTTAAGCAAAGTAGAAAAAATTCACAAAGATACAGCGCATCGAATTGTCGGAGTGATTTACGTCATTGGTTAAAAATCGTAGCTGATCGTGACGTCACGCGAAATTTAAATGCATCTTCGAACTACTTGCTAATCACGGAAAACAAAAATACGTATACTTACCTACTTACCATACTTTTTAAAAATCTATCCTTGTCAAAAATATTTATTTTTGTCATCATCATCATCATCATTTCAGCATTTATTTTTGTCCACATGCGTAATTTGTTTGACATTTATCGTAAGGTTGTCGTGTCATTTTATAGAGTAACGGTCCTGGATCTAGAGACAACTATTTAAATGATGATGGTAAAGAAATGCTATGATAAATACCTGAATAATGTTTTGAAACAGGACTATTCGTATTGGCGCGTGGGAGAGAACGATACTTTGGGAGGAGAAAATTAAGAAGATACCGGGGCATCCGAAATTTGAAAAGCATGAGTTCGGCACCATAATAGTGGTGCGATTGATCGAAGGGTTTTTGATTACACTTGTAAATGAGGTCAGTAAAACTCACACTTTTAAAAATAAACGTTCTGCGATCAAATTACAGATTTTCTGAAGAAAGGTGCGATGTAATGTAACCGGAGAGCATGCACGAAAAGAGTAATGAGTGTTGACGAAACATGATTTATCAAAAATAAAAACCTACTTCAACCCCAAACTGCACAACCGCTTTTGATAAAGTTTATATGGGACCACCCATATGACAAGCATGTCCTTTAAAGAATTTTCCAAATCGGGATCTGGGTGTCTTCGAATAATTAGTAAACATAGAAAAAAAAAGATTCCGACAAATCCTCCTCCTTTTAGGAAGTCATCATCTCATTTCAGCTGCATAACGTCCACTGCTGGACATAGGCCTCTCCCAAGGATTTCCAAAATGACCGATCTAGAGCGGCTTGATTTCAGCGACCTTAGTCGGCCGTCAGACCACCATGTTGGGGGTGTCCTACGCTTCGCTTGCCAGTACTCGCCATTCGAGAACCTTTTTGCCCCATCGGCCATCGGTTTGTCGCGGTATATGGTCCCCCCGCCCACTGCTGTTTCAACGAGCTAATCCGCTGATTTATGTCAGTGACTTTAGTTCAACGAATTTCCTCATTTCTGATTCGATCAGGTAGAGAAACCCAGAGCATAGACCTCTCTATAGCGCGTTCCACGACCTTAAGCCTCCTTATGAGACCCATAGTAAGGGATCACGTTTCAGAGCCATAAATCATCACTGGTAACACACGTTGTTTGTAGACTTAGGCCCGTATTAATAAATCGCATTCAACTCGTGAGTTCGAGCTTAAGTGCGAGCTTGAGTTGCTGTGCTAATTAATAAACCATACTTGAGTTAAATCTTGAGATATGAGTATCACCTGAGTGAGCGACGGATTAATAAACTAGTATCAGAACTTAAGCGCGCACTCAAGTTGCTACTCAAACACGTTTTTCTTGAGTGTGGTCGGACCATGACTTAAGTGCGCGATTAGACGAATTTTGTATAAAAGGTTTTGCGTTGAAAATATTAGCAACAAAAATAATCACTTACGTACCTACTTTAATGAATACACATGTTAAGCAACTCTGGGCGTGGTCCTCATTTGGATGGTTGACCATAAAGTATCATAAAAAATCTCGTTGCCCTATGTTTGAAGGCACGTCAAGCCGTACCTACATATACATTACTAGCGCTTTCGCATGTTAAGCAACACTGGGCGAGGTCCGCACTAGGATAGATAACCATAAGTAGAATAAAATATTTCGAGCCCCTCCGTGCTTCAAAACGCACGTCAAGCCTTACCAATGCATTACTAGCGCTTTCGCATGTTAAGCACTCCCGGGCGTGGTCCGCACTTGGATGGGTGACCAAAGGTAGAATATAATATATCGAGCCCCTCCGTGCTTCAAAACGCACGTCAAGCCTTACCAATGCATTACTAGCGCTTTCGCAAGTTAAGCAACCCTGGGCGTGGTCCACACTTGGATGGGTGACCACAAGTTCCATAAAATATCACAATGCTCATCCGTGCTTTAAACGTAGAAAGCACGTTCAGCAGTCGGATTTGTAATCGGAATAAAAATCTAGTAATGGCTACCAGCACAAAAAAAAACCAAAAATTGAGATCGCGCACTCAAGATCGATCTTGAGTGAGTAACTGTTGATATACGTTTATTAATAAGCGACTATCTTAAGAGCGCGATCACAACTTGAGTGCGACTCAGCTGAGTTCGCTCTTGAGTGCAGATTTGAGCTTGGTTTATTAATACGGGCCTTAGTCTTGAGACACTGAGGTATTTTTGACGAGAAGTTATATTGTACGCTATTTCCTCTTTTACTTGGACGATGCGTTCCAAATTTTTTTAAAAAGGTAGGTATTTAGTTGGGAACAGACAAATTGTTTATATTTTGATTTGGAGGATACTAATTCTTAATTTTTTTTTTGAAGTCAATTATTAGGTAGAATATTAGGATATCTGTTTTCCATACTTCCAAAGGTCATATAATGGCTTCGACATTGCAAATATTGATTAATAGTTTGTTGGCTCATTTTCCATAATTTCTACAGATGAATAACAGAAATATAAAGAAGATAACGATATTGGAGAAGACTATCCGCACGATGCTTACGGATTTAAAGACCGCTTGTAATAAAGCGCCTATGTTTCAACCAAGGTAGAAACTTAGAGCATAATTATTATTTATGTATCTGTTGCCTACGACAAACTGGACACCCTAGGGCATTCTTTAGTAACCAGTGAGATGCATATTATATTTGAAGAACAAAAAGGCGCGAAAGCCAACCCCAGGCTGGAAGCAGCACAGCTAAGGATAATACCGGTGCGCTGAGATGAAGAAGAGATAAGTAATGTATGTCCTAAGATTTCTAAAACACTGCGAATTTGTAAACAGACAAAACAGTCGTACCTACTAACCAATGTTCTCAAGTAAGTGATATCTTGTATCTTTTGACGTGATAACGTCTTTAAAATCGTTTTAGTCGGGTGACATGTTCAGAAACTTGTGTCACACCAAAACCTCACGAGCGCGATCGCAGGTATTACGAGAGAGAGACGGACCGATCTCCCGTCTCATCTCGAGCGCTGCCAGTCATTCCGTGAAACGACGTTATCACGTAAACATCTCGATCGTAAACCTACTTTACAAACAACCAATTTTTTTTTTTAATTTTCTTTAAACCTATTTCGCTGATCATCCGCCGAAGATTGGTACAAAGTTGAAATAAAGAAGCCAGAATGTTGGCAGTTAATGTTTTGGCAGTGATTTTATGATCGGCCACCTCCTGACAGTCCCTTGGGAAAGTACTTATATCGCCGTAAAATGCAAGATAATTTCATATGTACGATAGAGGCGCTGTTCATTTTTGCATACAAAACGTAGACGAATGCGATACGACTACTTTAACGCAAATATACGTGCTAAGGTTACTGTTTATCATAATTGCAGATATTTCCTACTGCTCGCGTACTTCGACTACATCTGCGGGAAGAAGCTGCGTGCTTTTAGCTACATCAACAAGTCCATCGAGTTGTCCAGGCAGTATTCACACCAGCCCATGCTGTTTTGGGGCGAACATACAAGAAATGTTAGTGCAAATACGCGATTTTTATACAAATAAGTTAACTGGCATACAGTCCACCTGAATGTAAACGGGCACCGATAGTTATAGACGTCTGCAACTCGCATTATCGATCATAGTATTCTCGAAAATCATATAGCAAGGCACATACGTTCTTCAAATGCAACCAAATCGTTGGATGGAATTTGTAAAGGAGGATGTGAGTAGAAATGGAGTGACGGACAAACTGACTGGAGAACTGCCGACCCCACTAAATAGTGGTAAGGATAAGGCAGAAGTAAAAGTAGTAGGTATTCTTGAAACACTAATTTCTCTTATGTAGGTAGCAAAACAACAAAGGCAGAACGGCAACGCTGACTGACATACATAGAATCTATTAAAAATATTGGTCAACACTGCGCTTGTTGGACCAACAAACCAAGACGTTGAACTGAAAACGATTAAAAGAAAATTGCACTTCAATGGAAACAGGGCCGCTCCGCGTGACACTTTCGCAGAATGAATGGAATGATACTACCTACATAATGAGTGCATTGTGCCAAATTTTGCATGACACATGGTGGCACAATACCGGGTCGCGACACGTATTAAATCACGAGGTCATGAACCGATTATAAGGCCACCCACTATTATTCGCCCACGGAACCAAAAAGATTCTTGAACTTGTTTCTTTGCGTTTCTGGTCTGACATAGCTTGGCTGGCAATACAAAGAAAGCTGAAGGTTTAGCAGCAGTCTATCAAGTGTCGGCCGTCCAGCAGTGGACTTCTGTGGTTGATATGATGATGAATCAAGCCTTAGCAAATAAGTACGCATGTTGAAGAAACTCAAAAAGTATGATTGTAATTACTTAGTCAGTCTTTTAGAATATCCGAAAATTTGGACCCATATTTTTCAGTTTACCGAAAAAGTAAAAATTCTCAAAGATATTAAGTATTAAATTTCCGAAGTAGGGGCTTGCGACGTCGTCACCGCTAAGTAAAGTCATGCGAAATTTCAATACGCTATTCCTTTGCCCTTTTTTGTTTTTGAGAGAAAAGAAAAAAATACCTGAACAATATTTTTAATAATCTAGCCTATGGTCTAAAGACATTTTTCCAATCGTCAAGCCTATTATGGACTCTTTCCTCCAACGTAGGTAAATTTAATTGCATACCATAACACCTCAGAAAGACCAATAGGCATTTGTGCCTAAATACCATCACGCCTTTATCCCTTTATTCAGCAGCATATCAATTTTAACTTTATAACAGAACTAATACGAAAATTGAAGTGAATTTGTTTTTTAACCACTCATAATTTTTTACAGCATTGGAAAGGAACTTTGAAGGCAAAATATGAAAACTACTGGGTTCAACATATGGACCCAGAAAATTTGCTGGACTACAGAGATTTTGATACTGAAAAGGGGAAAATTATTCCGTACACACTTCCACTACCACAAGACATGGAAGTGTGAAGAACTTTAGTAGAATGAGGAAGGCAATTTTGTTTTTTCAAGCAATAGCTTGAATTTTATTTTGTAATACCTAATAAGTAACTATGGATGTTATTTAAGTTTATTGTTTAGTTTCAATGTCTTGCTCGAGTTTGCTGATTTAACATTAAAAAAGTTGTTAAGTTCACTAAAGTGTACTTATTTTTTTAATAAACCACTACTTATTAAAATAAGCGGCCAAGTGCGAGTCGGACTCGCCCATGAAGGTTTCCGTAGAAGTATTTTTTTTAAATTTTTATATTTGAGTTGATTGAATGAAAGGTGAATTGCAGTTTATGACATATTAAAAAAAAAACTTCTTACTAGATCTGGTTCAAACCAATTTTCGCTGGTAGTTTTCATGGTAATAAAAATCATATATTTTTTTTTAGTTTTATCATTCTCTTATTTTAGAAGTTACGGGGAGGGGACACCCTTTTTTCCACTTTTGAAGTGTCTCTCGCGCAAAGTATTCGGCTTAGAATAAAATGATATTAGAAACCTCAATATCATTTCTGAAGACCTATCCATAGATACCCCACACGTATGGGTTTGATGAAAAATATTTTTTTTAGTTTGTTTTTTTTCTATTTTTGTATCAAAACCTTAATGCGGTTTACATAATACATCTACTTACCAAGTTTCAACAGTATAGGTCTTATAGTTTCGGAAAAAAGGCTGTGACATACGGACGGACAGACAGACAGACAGACATGACGAATCTATAAGGGTTCCGTTTTTGCTATTTGGCTACGGAACCCTAAAAAGAACCAGTCCTGCTTTAAAAAATTACAATAATCCGCTATTTTGCTTTTATTTAATTTTTATAATTATGTAGGGCCACTCTCAGAATTATGATGAATCTAACGACACCTCTCAAGCTTAACCATTTGAAATAAATTATTTAAATGGAAAGGTTCACTGTTTACGGTTTAAAGTAAGAACATGAACCTTTTTACGCACATTTTTGAAATGCTATTCTTGGCTAATGTTCGAAGAAAAGTTCCACGTTCTCCCTTTAAACTATAAACAGTAGTTCATAAAATTGTTTTAAGGGTTATCTAGGGATTGATCAAGTCAAAATTTTAAATGATATCTATGTTTCCTTAAAAAAAAATACTTCAAATAGGACAGGGCAGCACTGGACCCTCAAAGCGGATATGGATACGTTTGATTGTCAAATGAGCATATTTTTTTGTCGGAAATATCCGACGTTCGCGCAATAGGCCTGACAACGTTTGTCGGATAAATCCGACGTTCGCGGTTAAAGGGTTAGATCCATCAAGCCGATTAGACTGCAGAGAATCCCAAAAAAATATAGATCTTACATACACAGTATGTTAAAAAACCCTGTCCGATCCGATAAGGTAATGTTGGGTAGCCTGTGTAGGTTCTATTTATCAGTTTCTCTCAGGGATGGGAAATACACCCGAAAAAATTAACCTCCTTCTGATGCAGTCGGGTAAAAATAGCTATATTATTGTCTTATGTTGTCAATTTTTTTTATAGACGCATCTATTTAATGATATTCTTTTATTACTTTTTATTTATTATATAATAAAAGTGCGCTCGTTTTGTTGAACAAAAAACAAATGTACAATAGGCAAAATAATTTTATTCAATTTGTACCTACAACGCAGAGCAGTAGTCACTTAGTAATAATTAGAAACAATTTGTGTAATATAAAAAGAAAATAAATACACTTACATCATTAGAAAATAAAACTGCATTGTCTAGGTTTTTTTGCGAAATTACTGCTCTGCACCAGCTTTTACAATTCATACATAATCATAAACAATTCCCTTGAGATGGAATAGGGCTAGTGACAAAACAATTACACCAAACCATCCTTTCAACAAATATACTAAACACAGGAATGTAAATTGAACATTATAAAAGAAAATAGAAAATGTACCAATCAAGTAAGCTTGAAGGAAATATATACAACTAACATCAATATTATTACAATTTAAATACTACTTCATTTCTCATTTTCTTACCCAAGTATTTATCACCCTCGCATGCTATTCAGATCTAAATAAAATATTCTTTCGGCAAAGGTTTTGGTCCACCTCGCACTAAGAAATAAATGTAACAACCCAACAAACTTGTGATATAGTGTATATGACTGTCTGTCCGTTTGTCTGTACCTCTCGAATAAATAGACCTATATGATGCGGTTTTTATTACGTGAAAGCAAGTTTCCTTGCGGTGGCTCTTAGCTATGTTTGATGAAAATAGGTTAAGCCGTTTCAAATTTATCAGGGGTAAACATTTGAAAGACGGAAGTTTTTAATTTGCATGGCAAATAAACTAGTATATGAGTATAGTTACCATAGGTACTTGTCGAAGAAACCTATAGGCTATATAGTTTGGTTAGGACATTACAGGCTAATCACCTAATTGTCTGATAAGAAAGATGATCAGTGCTTCGGAGGGCACGTTAAGCCGTCGGTCCCGTTCACTGTCTTTGACATTGGTCGTTACCTAAAACCATGTCAGAGGCCTTTAAGGCGGTTTAAAAACTCTGACACTAGTGTTAGTTACTGACACGCACGATAAGAAGATAGGCTATATAAAGGATACAAATCGTATGCAGTGCGAGGGAAAAACCGCTGCGCCTTACTCACATGGGCCTCAGACCTCAGTAACTCAGTATCAACACAGCAAGAACAAAAAACAGTAGAACAATAGGGATAGCTGATCGTGTCGTCACGCTAAATTGAAATGCGCTGTATCTTCGTCATTATTTGCTAATCAGAGAAAAGAAAAATGCGTAAGTATACCATACTTTTAAATAATCTTTATAACGAGAAAATATTTTTTTTTGCCACATCCCTATTGCCTAATTTCTTGCAAAATGAATTAGTTGCTCTTTGGCGCTCTTTTGACTCGTTTGGTACAAGTTATCTCCAAATAGTGAAGTAGGTATTGCGTGCGTGAAACATATAGAAACTATGAGCGAAAACGATGCACGACTTAGAAACTGTCTTTGCAAAAAAAGTCGACTCCGTCCGATTCTCGCTTGAAGACATTGAGAAATCACCCTTGGGAATCTCATTGATATTTTAGTACCAATAGTGCCTTAAAGTTGATTTAGATTTTTCATACAAATATATAACCCAACAGATGTACTTTTACTTCATTTATTCCCTGTTCATCCATCTCATTTCCTATGTTTTGACAAACTATCTAATCCCAGCTTAAATTAGTGTCAATAAAAAGTGTTGTACACTTTCCCAATAAGCATAGCTCATACTAAAAAAAGCTTAACTACTAGTCTAAAATATTGTATATGAAACAATTAACATTACATACAATTTACATTTTTATGCCAAAGTTAAAGATTAAAACAATTGGTTTCGTTTGAGAATGTGACTGTTATTATAGAAGTGTAAAAGATTTATTTTTTCAGATAAACTATATAATAATTATAGTTTCAGGTACTTAACGTTAATATTTATAAAGTAGTACCACCCTATAACTTTAACAAGTTTAACATTTTTAGATTTGTCACTATTTCATTTTCAATTGTGATTGTTATTGTATTTTCAATTTAAATATTTATAATTGATTTGTTTGTTTTAACATATGATTTTATAATTACATACTTAAAAAACCAAAAACATGTGTTTCTTTCATTTCATGACATTACCCTGATATTCATAAAAATTTGTATTTTTAACTCACTTCCAAAAAAGGAGGAGGTTATCAATTCGTCGTGATCTTTTTTAATGAATGTTCACCCATTATTTGAAGACACCTGGGCAATTTATAAAAAAAAAAAAATATTTTTTGTTTGAAAGGGTGTAATTGTCAGGTGGTCCCATAATTTTTTAATCAAAATCGGTTGTGTAGTTTAGGGGTGAACGGTTTTTAGTTTTGAAAAATTATTGTTAAAATTTATCGTCTCATTCTTTCATCGTAAGGTAAATATTAGGGAAAGATACAAAACATGTTTTAACTAAAATAGGTTTTGCAACCGGTTGTAAATTTTTATGAATAAGAGGGTAACTATACTGAGATATTTGTGATAGCAAAATTAAATACAACCATGCCCATGGTCCAGTTCATCCACATACACCTGAGTGTACCAGGGGCAATTTAAACCACATATTTTACTTATTTTGATTGTATATAAGGTCTAACAAAATATGCTTAAACTACTTTAATAGTGAATTCAGTCCATGATACTGAACAATTTTCCCTGAGGAACATAAGTTTTCAGGGAAAGTTGTTCACTATCACAGACTGAATTCACTAGTATATTTTGTTAGACCTTGTATATTCTGTGCTGCCATCTTACTCGCTTTTGTTGTCATACATTTTCAGAATGTAAATAATGACACATCAGCCTAATTTGACGAAATTGCGATTAGATTAATTCCACAGAAGTGTACCTTTAGTTTCTTGCAACACCTGAAGTGCCATTTCTGAAATGCAGAGTCACCTAAATTAATATTTTTTCATGTAAGAAACAATTTGTTTAGTCACTCCACATTTGAAAATTGTCACTATTGGCTGTAAGTCAACTATAACATTCTTTTTTTCGTTCTGTATTAAGAAATAACAAGGACAAAGTATGAAGTTTTAAATAAATAAGCGATTAGTGAATAAATAAAAACTTTTCTGATTATAGTGCTCTCTCCTCTCTCTCTCTCTCTCTCTCTCTAGTACAGTCAACAGGAAATTAAGCTATCCAAATTAATTGTAATCTTGCCACTATTATAACTGCATACAGGTGTTTTAAAGGGCTAACTGTTGACTGAACGAAATGTGATTTGACAAAAGTTCAAATGTGGATGGAAAGTGTTGTATCTATAAATTTATAAGACATCACCCAATAAATATGAAAAGATTGTGTTTTAGCAACAGCCTTATTGTCTTCTCAAGTCTACTGTCTGTCCACGGTGACTTTACGAAAGTAAAAAGTCTTTTAAACACTTTGGCAACGGCAGCATTTTCACAGAGCCATTGTTTACGTACTGGAGTATTGCATCTCGGCATACATTTTGCAGTGTTTTAACTGAAATGAAAAAAAAAAAGACTAATTATTGTGATTTGATAAAATTTGTGTTAATTATAAATTTCATTCTGATACATATTCTGTTTGAAGAGCTGATATTTTTAAAATAAATTAAAAAAAAATAATTGAAATTTAATAAAACCAAATTTTATGACTTACCTCCATAAAGCTGCACAATTTTAACTTGTTTCGTAGTACCATAGACATCTACAACAGCATGTAAGGGCCCTCTTGTGTATGGTATAGCCTTTGTACATGGACCTTGGTCTTCACCATTGATAATAAAGTGCATCTCTGCTAGATCACTGTCATCTTTATTCACTTTAGGACATGGAACAAACATCACTCCTATGCGACTGCCAGCGTCCATAGGCAAGATTCCTTGAGGAGTGCCATTTTGAGTCTGAGTCTGTGGCCTCAGGACAGTTTTAGATATATATCCACGAGGAGTTCGAACGTTATGCCCATCGCCAAGCACTGAGACGCGCGGTTCATTCTCTCGGCGCCCGCTAGCACCCTGGTTCACAAGTTCAATTAAAACATTATTTTGGGACTTAGAAATAGGAAATATCCATGACATGCCAGTATTTGCAAGGTCAGGTAGCGCATATTGAGGCAGTCCCTTGTGTCCCAAGGCGGCTGTTTGTGGATCCAGCAGAGTAAGACCGAGGCGCATATGTCCACTCCATCCCCGTTCAGTTTTCTCAATTTCAACTAAGAATATCTCTCCTGGTAGCAGAGGCTTCTCGCTGAAGGTTAATCCATGAGCAAAACTAGCTTTTCTGTACGCTACAGTGTTTTCTTCAAATAATATAATATTCGAACCGTGATAGTGATGGAATCTGGATAACATGTTTACACATCGAATTCACAATTCTGAAGAAAAAAAAGGATCCTTTGATTTAAAACACAACTTTTACGTCTCCAATAAACAACTTAGGTACATTTTTATCATACGAAATTCCGAATTAATTACGAAGGAAAAAAAATAATCTTTGCAAACCGCAGTAAGTAAAGAATACGGAACGGACTGACATGTCATGTCACTACACTGTCAATGTCAATTCAAAGTTTAAACTGTCATTGTCATAAATGTATTAGCAAAAATGTCATTTTTTAATTTTATATACATGCCTTGGAAGCACCATGTTATAGTACGTAGTACGTACTATGCTATAACATGGTGCTTCCAAGACATGTATATAAATATTAAAAAATGACAGTACGTACTACGTACTATTATGAAAATAAAACGTCACCAAATAATGTTACTTTTTAAACTTGTGATTTTTTTGTGATATTCATGTGAATCTTGTCTTTATGATTATTAAACAGGATCACAATCACAAGTTCACAACCACACACAACACAACTAGAGATGGGCATCTACCCGGGTATTTACCCACGCTTGGGTATTTACCCGATATGCACCGGGTATATACCCGTATCTACCCGTTTGGGTGGGTAGATTGGAATATTTATTTAAAAATTAGTGTGAGTCCACTACTTATGTGTAGAAATGTACAAAAAGGTTATATAATGTATAAAACAATGAATATCTCTAAAAGAAAAAATAACAAAAATTAAAATCACTGATGCTATCCATATTAAATATACAGATGCCATCTTATTTGTTATCTGATTGCTCATTTTAACATCTTATTAGGTTTACTTACGTTTGCCAGCAAAAAGTGTAAACTAAGACCTGTTAATTTGTATGTTCCCATACAATGGGTAGATATGGGTAAATACCCGGCATACTATTTTGTGGAAAATGTAATGACAAGTTGATGGGGGATCGAAGAACTCGTCTAAACGAATATCTTTTGTTCCGAGACCAACCCCGAAATCAGTAGTTTTGGCTCTTGGATGAGCAGTCAAAGATACCTACTCTCTATTCATGTATGAGGGTGCTCGTATATTGACATCGCATTTGATGTCTGATTGCTCATTTTAACATCTTATTAGATTTACTTACGTTTGCCAGCAAAAAGTGTAAACTTAGACCTGTTAATTTGTATGTTTCCATACAATGGGTAGATATGGGTAAATACCCGGCATACTATTTTGTGGGAAATGTAATGACAAGTTAATGGGGGATCGAAGAACTCGTCTAAACGAATATCTTTTGTTCGGAGACCATCCCCGAAATCAGTAGTTTTGGCTCTTGAATTAGCAGTCAAAGATACCTAATCTCTATTCATGTATGAGGGTGCTCGTATATTGACATCGCATTTGATTTCTGATTGCTCATTTTAACATCTTATTAGGTCTACTTACGTTTGACAGCAAAAAATTTCAACTTAGACCTGTTAATTTCTATGTTCCCATACAACGGGTAGATACGGGGAGCCGCGACCCGTCCACCCACCAGCTTAACCCACCAGTGGGTCCACGGGGAATTTCGGTTTACCCGTGCACCCACTGTAACCTTATGCATAAAGCGGGGAAAATGATATATCGATATAAATAGTATTGGAACAATTCTTTATTAAATAATACAATAAACAAATCGATACATTCTCACCAAAAAATAAAACTGAAAAATAAACAACATTCGAGAAATTAATAAATCACTAGCTTTTCGGGCGTTGCACGGGCTGCAAGCAGACCGCGGTTTTTCGTGCAGCTGTTGAAGTGAGGTAAAGAACTGCTGTCAGTAAAGGAAACATCAAAAGAAAAAAAACGATCTGCGCTTGGCAGGAGTGGAGCGCATCACCCCTCCTAAATCTTTTAATTCAAAAAAGAATATTATACTCAAAGCAAGAAATGGAAATCAAGTTTATTGAAAGAAAACGTGGCCTTGTGTTATTAGACAAGGACCACCAATATTTAAAGCATAAAGTGTATGCTAATAAATCATCTATTTGGAATTGTGCGAATAAACAAAAGCTTAAATGTAAAGGATCTGTAACTATTAGTGAAGTAAGTCATTTATTTATGAAAGGCTTGTTATGAGGATCTCAAATATATTTTTGTAATTATTTTAAAACTAGCAGTAACCCGCGACTTTGTCTGCGTAGAAGTCGAAACTGGTTGTAATAAGATTGAATTGGGTGGGTGCTAAGGGTGCAAAATAGGGGTTGAAAGTTAGTATGGAAAAATCTTTAAATGTGCATTGATTTTAACAAAAAAAAAATAAGACTCATGTTTTTAAAACATTTTATTAAACACATATTTAATGGTTTATTAGAATTCACTCCCTAAGGGTGCAAAATAGGAATTGAAAGATAAAAATTCCTCCAATTTCCTTAAAATTTGTTACTATAACTCCTAAATATAAATGAAAAGAGTAAATTTCGGTTTTCTAAAATCCATCTATCTTTATATAAATAATTGGCCAAGTGCGTGTCGGGCCACGCGCAGTATAGGATTCCGTAGTTGTAAATGCCAACTTGTAGTCTGTTGTATGAAATTTCCCTTTTTGAGTACATTTTATAAGTTGATCACCTACAACTTTTTAATTTGTTAACTCTTCTTAGCTTTGATAGTTTTCCTTTAAACTACATTATATATACTATAGTTGTGATTTTTTTCACGTGTCCATATATAACCGTTTAGCAGATAGATGGGGGGGACACGTGACTTTAACAAAAAAATTTACTTGAAACCTAAATATTTCAGACACGGATCCCTAAATCTAAAAATGGTGTTACCAAGCTCACAATACTTTTGAAAAACCTATTCAACGATACCCCACACAATATGTTTGTAGAGAAAAAAAATATTGACTTCCTGTTTACTTGTATGGCAGTTACCCTAAAAAAATTTTTTTTTCCATATTTTATTTTACGACTTTTTTGCCATGATTGATATACATATCCATGCCAAATTACAGCTTTCTAGTACTTATAGTTTCTGAGTAGGACCGCGGACGGACAGACAGACAGACAGACATGGCGAAACTATAAGGGTTCCTTGTTTACTACGGAACCCTAAAAAGAAGAATTTGAATGAATGAATCAATGACTGACTGACATATCAACGCACAGTCCAAACCACTGGGTCTAGAGACACTAAAGGCAAATAGGTTCGTTATGAGTTCCAAAGGTGAACTAAGAAAGGATTTTTTAAAACTCATTCCTTATGGGGGTGAAACAAAGTCCAAAGTTTGTACAAGATTAGTTAGACCATTTTATTAGAAACTTTGCAGGAGTTCTCTGGCGGTGAATGAGTACCTAATAGGATTTACAAAATTCAATCTTATTACAACCACTTTCGACTTCTACGCAGACAAAGTCGCGGGTTACTGCTAGTTTTAAAATAATTACAAAAATATATTTGAGATCCTCATAACAAGCCTTTCATAAATAAATGACTTACTTCACTAATAGTTACAGATCCTTTACATTTAAGCTTTTGTTTATTCGCACAATTCCAAATAGATGATTTATTAGCATACACTTTATGCTTTAAATATTGGTGGTCCTTGTCTAATAACACAAGGCCACGTTTTCTTTCAATAAACTTGATTTCCATCTCTTGCTTTAGGTATAATATTCATTTTTAATTCAAAGATTTAGCGTACCAATATTACACAATTTCAATGAAAGGCGAGTGACAGATGATTAGTATTTATTCTATCAGTATGAACAGGAACAATGAAGTGGCCAGTTGGTGCGCACGGGTGGCGACCTGGCGACCGGATTAAATACACAATATGCATGAAAAAAAAAGTCCTCTTTAACCATTTTATCCATAAATACTTATTCAAAAGAAGCCTTCCGGAGTCAAATGACCATAGTGTAAAATTGACCAAAGGTACTATAGGTATATGGTTAAAAAAAGTGAAGATCATGTCGAGATATAGCGATTTTACGAAAATATGTCTATCTCACCCGCAAAAACGCTATTTTTTATGACAAAATGATGATGTAGACTTTGACTTCACAGTCCATATCGGACTTCTCTTTCTAATTGAAACTTTGAAGTATCACATATTTAAGTATAAATATCGATATTTCCCCGCTATAATGCAGTGGGTGCACGGGTAAACCGAAATTCCCCGAGGACCCACTGGTGGGTTAAGCTGGTGGGTGGACGGGTCGCGGCTCGATACGGGTAAATACCCGGCATACTATTTTGTGGGAAATGTTATGACAAGTTGATGGGGGATCAAAGAACTCGTCTAAACGAATATCTTTTGTTCCGAGACCATCACCGAAATCAGTAGTTTTGGCTCTTGAATTAGCAGTCAAAGATACCTAATGTCTATTCATGTATGAGGGTGCTCGTATATTGACATCGCATTTGATGTCTGATTGCTCATTTTAAAATCTCATTAAGTCTACTTACGTTTGCCAGCAAAAAGTGTAAACTTAGGCCTGTAAATTTGTATGTTCCCATACAACGGGTAGATACGGGTAAATACCCGGCATACTATTTTGTGGGAAATGTTATGACAAGTTGATGGGAGATCGAAGAACTCGTCTAAACGAATATCTTTTGTTTCGAGATCAACCACGAAATCAGGAGTTTTGGCTCTTGAATTAGCAGTCAAAGATACCTAATCTCTATTCATGGATGAGGGTGCTTGTATATTGACATCGCATTTGATGTCTGATTGCTCATTTTAACATCTTTTTAGGTCTACTTACGTTTGACAGCAAAAAATGTAAACTTAGACCTGTTAATTTGTATGTTTCCATACAACGGGTAGATACGGGTAAATACCCGGCATACTATTTTGTGGGAAATGTTATAACAATTTGATGGGGGATCGAAGAACTCGTCTATACGAATATCTTTTGTTCCGAGACCATCCCCGAAATCAGTAGTTTTGGCTCTTGGATGAGCAGTCAAAGATACCTACTCTCTATACATGTATGAGGGTGCTCGTATATTGACATCGCATTTGATGTCTGATTGCTCACTTTAACATCTTATTAGGTCTACTTACGTTTGACAGCAAAAAATGTAAACTTAGACCTGTTAATTTGTATGTTTCCATACAACGGGTAGATACGGGTAAATACCCGGCATACTATTTTGCGGGAAATGTTATGACAAGTTAATGGGGGATCGAAGAACTCGTCTAAACGAATATATTTTGTTCCGAGACCAACCCCGAAATCAGTAGTTTTGGCTCTTGGATGAGCAGTCAAAGATACCTACTCTCTATACATGTATGAGGGTGCTCGTATATTGACATCGCATTTGATGTCTGATTACTCATTTTAACATCTTTTTAGGTCTACTTACGTTTGTCAGCAAAAAATGAAAACTTAGACTTGTTAATTTGTATGTTTCCATACAACGGGTAGATACGGGTAAATACCCGGCATACTATTTTGTGGGAAATGTTATAACAATTTATGGGGGATCGAAGAACTTGTCTATACAAATATCTTTTGTTCCGAGACCAACCCCGAAATCAGTAGTTTTGGCTTTTGAATTAGCAGTCAAAGATACCTCATCTCTATTCATGTATGAGGGTGCTCGTATATTGACATCGCATTTGATGTCTGATTACTCATTTTAACATCTTATTAGGTCTACTTACGTTTGCTAGCAAAAATTTACACTTAGACCTGTTAATTTGTATGTTCCCATACAACGGGTAGATACGGGTAAATACCCGGCATATTATTTTGTGGGAAATGTTATGACAAGTTAATGGGGGATCGAAGAACTCATCTAAACGAATATCTTTTGTTACGAGACCAACCCCGAAATCAGTAGTTTTGGCTCTCGAATGAGCAGTCAAAGATACCTACTCTCTATACATGTATGAGGGTGCTCGTATATTGACATCGCATTTGATGTCTGATTACTCATTTTAACATCTTTTTAGGTCTACTTACGTTTGTCAGCAAAAAATGAAAACTTAGACTTGTTAATTTGTATGTTTCCATACAACGGGTAGATACGGGTAAATACCCGGCATACTATTTTGCGGGAAATGTTACGAGTAGTTGATCGGGGATCGAAGAACTCGTCTAAACGAATATCTTTTGTTCCGTGACCAACCCCGAAATCAGTAGTTTTGGCTCTTGAATTAGCAGTCAAAGATACCTACTCTCTATATATGTATGAGGGTGCCCATATATTGACATCGCATTTTATATCTTTTTACTCATTTAACCACTTTTAAGTATGTCTTTGCGCACCTTCCAACTAAAAAATGATAATAAATCAAAAAACCTATTATCAAAGTATGATTAGTGTTGTGGTTTCATATACTTTAATGTCAGATTTGACGTCTACCTGCATTTTAAGCATATTACAGCGCTTGCACACACTTTCGGACACGAATTGCGAAGTAATTACTCATAAAATTCAATCTACCCACCAAATGGGTAGATACGGGTATATACCGGGTATTTACCCAATCTACCGGGTATATTCCCAAATGGGTAGATTGGGTATTTACCCACCGCCCATCTCTAAACACAACACACAATCACACAACTGATCCGTGCCATGGAATAAAGTAGGCCTATAATGCGCTAAGTAAGTACGGGTGGATCCTACAAAATTGGTTCTCACCAATCTACCGTCGATTTTCATATGAAATTTTCGTTTTTCTAAATTAATTTTTATTGCATATTATGTGAATTGGTTTATATTATCAAGGTAAGAAAGTCTTACTTGTGTTTTATTTGCATTTAAAAAAATAAATTAAAAAAACTACGCAAAACGTCATTCAGACGTTTGAAGCCAAGCGGTCTCCTTGGCAACATATAATAACAAAAAAAAAACTATAAGAAAGAGAAAATAATAAAAAAAAATACTTTAAGGGAGTAGTTATACCTAGCGTTGATTTTGCGTTAGATTTGCGCTAGAAGCGCAGCGCTTTCAGCGCTCTCCTAGCGCGACAGGTGTCAAACACATGTCATCAAAATATCCGCGTTCGATTAGCGTTCGCAGAGCGCTTGATGAGCGCTTTCTTCGGAGGGTGTCCACATTTCATTACAATTTTGTATCCACTATCCGACTTGGATAGATCACAAGAGCATAAAAAAATCGATCCCCTTCGTGCTTCAGAAAGCAAGCACGAGTAAAACGCTGGTCCCGATAGTCAATTTTGTCAAATGCCTTTACTCGTATGCAACCTGAAAGTCTGCCACTAATACTTATTGGTCTCTTACATATATGAAAAACAAAGTCATCCACTATTCTAAGAATGTATACCTACATTATATTATTGATATAAGTTGGTGAAAGTAAATTCAACACATACTTAGGAAGTCGGGTAAAAATCCATTCTACTTATTTCTAACTGCAAATAAAGAGAATTTAATCGAGAGACTAAATTCTCTTTTAATTTATACCTACATGACATGATGCATTTTTTGATGATAATTTATGCGTTGTCAAGGTAACGTTATTTTCAAAAACCATTAATAAATGGAAATAAAACCAAAAGAAAATATAAGATGCGTATAATTTGTGCAAGGAAATATTTTCCTAGTGTAGATCTACACTGTGGCTGTTGAGTTCACATAATGTTTGTCGCCATGTACTTAGTTTGTTTTTAACATTAAGTGTAAATGTAGTACTAATTTTTATTAAATGTAGCGCCCTACCAGGGTCTCATGTGCACTTTGTAAACTAAATTTAAGATTTACAATTGCATGTGCATGAAAACATGAAATAAATGAATTATGAATTACTATACTTGTTATTAAAAATTACACACAAATAAAATAAAAAACACGTTTCTGGCATTTTCTTTGGTTTCCTCATAGGTACCTATGTATTGATCTGTTACTTTACAATATGATCCGGCGTAAGACGTAAGTAACATAGTTGGTATAATTCAAATACTACTTATTGCATAATAGATATTTAAAACACTCTGTAGGTATGTAGGTATGTAAGTTTAGTAATTTATGTTTGTCGAGTACTCCGTACCTCCGTGGCGTAGTGGTCACCACGCTAGTCCGCCACCCAGAGGTCCCGGGTTCGATTCCCGGTCAGGGCAAGTTAAAAAATGGCCTTTTTCAAATTGTCCTGGGTCTAGGATGTTTATCTATATATGTATTTGTTATAAAATATAGTATCGTTGAGTTAGTATCCCATAACACAAGTCTCGAACTTACTTTGGGGCTAGCTCAATCAGTGTAATTTGTCCCTATATATTTATTTATTATTATTTATTTATTTATGTTGAAAAATACTCGTCTACCTACACCCGAGTCCCGCGACCAAGGAACATTTAGATTACCACCTGCCTAGTCACCCTACTACTCCTAAATGACATTATTTGCGTTTGCCGTGCGCTCTCAACGCTCCCAAAGCGCGCGCTCGACGCGCGCTAGGAGAGCGTTAGGAGAGCGCTAGGAGAGCGCTCCGAACGCTACTCCGCTCAACGCCCGAGGTATAATCCGTCCCATACAGTTTCATACAAATTCATCGATTTGACAGCTGTCGCGCTCGTAGCGCAGCGCTAGCAACGCTAGGTATAACTACTCCCTTAATAGATGAATGTCTCATTCATTTTTTTGACATGATAATATATAAAAATTAATATTTAAGAAAATAAATGAGTTCAAAGTTTTGTCACTGTAAACCCGTCATTCAGTTTACGATGACAATTCGACATTTGAACGTCTCCAGTTCATGTTTGCTCGTGTCGAGACGCGTCGAAACCCCATGGAACACCCGCCCACCGGCCGGCGTTCATTTACCGCCCGTAGTCAGTGGGAGAAAGACGTGTCTTATTGCTATTTCGTCGACCAAGTTTCGTTCGCAGTGTTTTGTCACACCTTTGCGTCATTCAGCAAAGTGCGTGTAATTTCAAAAGGATCAACCGTAAATAAATTCGGATTTATGCATATGATAGACCCTGGTGGTCAACGATAATTGTGTGTAGTTTTACTCTTTACACACACAATATATTCTTATTACGTTAAAATTAGATATTTTGTAATGACATTATCGTGAACGTAATGACAAAATATTGTGTGATAATATAAGTTCTTGTTATTCGTAGACTATTTACTATTAAACAAACAAGATTTTTTCATACTCATGTGTACTGTATATACTAGCTGCGTCCGCGACATCGTTCTTGTGACGTATTTCGTAAATTTCCTTAGGAATCAGATATTTCTCTTTAATAAATTGCATATTAAATGTTGACCTCATCATTTAGCTACCAACATCCCAAATATCATAAAAATCTGCCATAAATATAGTTTTTGCGTGATGGGTGAAAAAACATACATATAGACAGACAAAATGTAAAAAAGATATTAAATATATTTAATGGTACAAACAAAGGTTATTTAGTAAGTATATTTGTACTGTATATTGTAAGTTTGAATTATTCTTGATTGGGTAAAAAAATAAGTCAAGGTTGAAATTTAGAACTTTATTTGTTTATTTTTCATTTAACTTGGTGATCTCCTGATGAGACTAATACAAAAAAAAAATGTTATTCTGATTACTCAATCTTAATTGTAATATTAAGTAATAAACCAAGTACTGATGTTACTTTGTCTTTATTTAGTATAACTAATTCTTACGAAGAAAATAAGACCAACACGTATAAATGTCATTACGCTCCTTTAGACGTCATTACGTTCACGATAATTTACATAAAAATTTTTTTTACTCAAAATCTATAACGGATAACAAGGTCCAACTACTTGTAAAAAGTTGTTAGTAATGTATACTATAGAATGTATGCCAAAAGCTTGATATTAGAGAGAAATTCCTGTGGAAGATAAAAAATGCATCAAATTAAATCAATTTGTAGGATCCACCCGTACACATAAAAGACAATTATTTATTAACTTTTGCAACTTTTTGAACCTTTATATCTCAGAAACGGTGGCTCGTAGAAAAAAAAGTATTGATACATTTTTTATAAATAATTTTATTATCTTCAATTTTTGTCTAAAGTATTTTTATGTTAAAACTTACAGTTTTGTTGAAAATACGAAAAACCAATTTTTTACCTGGAGTAAAAAAATCCATGTAATAAAAATATAATTATAAATAAAAAATGTAAGTTCCCCATGAACTTAAAATTTTTATTTATAATTATATTTTGAACAATTTGATTGACAATTTGACTGATTTTCAGCTTGTTTTAAAATGTAACTTCGAATTCTAGATTGACCGGACTGTATTAAGGCGGGTCTCCTGCGCCAGAATTTTCGAAACATTACACAAAAAACATGAAACAAAAACAAAACAAAAATATAATTTTTCATAAAACTTTGAAAATTTAGGTGCAGGAGACCAGGTTTAAGGCGGGTCTCCTGCACCTAAATTTTCGAAACATTACACAAAAACATGCAAACAAAGGGGCGTGGGCCGGCGTGGCTATACACAATTGTCTATGGCATACACATGTTTCTGCTTTCCAAAGCAGATGGAAAACATGCGCTGCGCGGGGCGAGAGGGGAAGGATTTCTATTTTAATTATTTTATGGTTTTGGGTACGAGTCCTTTGGAGCCTATCTCTATTATCTGCAATTGGTAAAACGCAGAACACATCTTCTAGTTCTTCGTCTGGCTGGCAAAAATGATGATAACAATAATCAGAAATAAATATTATTAGAGTCTGTGCGGAAAGAGAACCGTCGTGGCGTAAAATCAAACTAACAAAATCTTTTTTATATGACAACCCAACACCCATCTGTCAAATGACAAACTTTACGTCATCTTTGTTTACCGTGTTGTTTTAACGTGATTTTTATTTTAAATCATTTCAAAAATGGGAAATCCTTTACCCAGTCCTACAAGGGAAATAATATTCAATATTATTATAGGTTTTTCCAAAAAGAAAAAGCGGCCAAACACAATTATCGACTTAAACAAAGTCATGGAACGTGTGGCGGCGATGTGCGGTATGTAGAAAGTTATTTTAAATGTTTTAGATTTCCTAGGTAACCCCCAGACACCGACATTTTATATTATGTATAAATTAAAAAGAATTCGCATAAATATATAAAAATATTTGTTTATTTTGTTTGAATCAAAGTTTTTGATAGCAGGTATAAAGAGTGTTGATACTTTTAATTTATTATGCGTTTAGATAAATTTCCCCTATTTTTTTCAGGATTGAGTAAAGATACAGTATCTAAAATAAAAAAGAAGGTTCCTTAAATAACGGCGTGTGGTGCAAGAATTTATTATAAATAACTGTAACAGATTCGAGCAAATCAAGTTCAGAAGAAGAAAATTCTTTGGATCTTTATAGTCTATCCGATGATAGTTCAAACATGTCCGGCATTGAATATTTAGAATAAGACTTTGATTATGGTTCTGATCAATAAATTAATAAATATATTATTGTTTTAAATTTATTTTTTATGTCTACCTAACATAAAGGCTAACGATGAAGATAGCATCTGAAAACATATAAAAATATATTTTCATTTACAGCCATTACATGTTATGTAAATAATATATAAAAATATAATTTATCCATTAGCATCCAATAGCCGTCATAGTTTCAAAATATCAAGAACTTTATAGTCGCACTATAATGACAATGACACAACAGTGTTGTCAACATAACAAATACGGATATTAAACACAACTGCGCCCTCAAATCCTACGACGGTTCTCTTTCCGTACAGACTCTAGGTATCTTAAAGCGCCGTATTCACAATCCAGCGCCGCTGTACAGCGGCTCAAGGTCGCTTTGCTGGATGCGCGTATTCACACATCCAGCAAAGCATCCAGCAAGGCAGTGTTGCCGTTAGTCACACATTTTGCGAGCCAGTGTTGCCCTTGTCCGTTGACAGTTATAACCTGATGCAGTAGTCGGCTATGAAAACCAGTGGAATCGCTTAGATAGATTTTCCGCCAGAAGCTCCTAGCAATCAAAGGATGTCTACACCAACTTTGGTTAAAACTAGAGGCCTAGGAATAGAGAAACGAAGGAATAAAAAGAGGCTTAAAAAGACTAGTATCCAGAGCCGCAAAATTTGATTTGATTTAAAAAAAAGTCTGCTGTACAGCAAGCGTATTCATGGTCCATCTGCCCGACGGTCGCGGTGGTGGGGGTGCTCGCTGGATCCAGCACGTCCAGCAAGCAACTTCACGTCGGTTATTATTATTAATTGCTTGCTGGACCTGCTGGATCGATTTTGCGTCCAGCGAGCACCCCCACCACCGCGACCGTCGGGCAGATGGACCATGAATACGCTTGCTGTACAGCAGACTTTTTTTTAAATCAAATCAAATTTTGCAGCTCTGGATACTAGTCTTTATAAGCCTATTTTTATTCCTTCCTTTCTCTATTCCTAGGCCTCTAGTTTTAACCAAAGTTGGTGTAGACATCCTTTGATTGCTAGGAGCTTCTGGCGGAAAATCTATCAAAGCGAGTCCACTGGGTTTCACTGAGTTTCATAGCATCAGGTTAGAACTGTCAACAGACACTAACAACAAAAGAGGGCAACACTGCCTCGCAAAATGTGTGAGTGAGGGCAACACTGGCTTGCTGGATGCTTTGCTGGATGTGTGAATAGGCACATCCAGCAAAGCGACCTTGAGCCGCTGTACAGCGGCGCTGGATTGTGAATACGGCGCTTAAGTGTCATTTTTGAAACGCGGCGTCACCTAAACGAATGGTTTTTCCATACAAAAAACCGTTCGTTTAGTGACTCCGCGTTTGAAAAGTAGCACCTTATGATGAAGTCAACCATAAAGAAATGTTTCATTCAAAACAGAAATTATTTGCAGGAGACGGTTTG
Source organism: Acrobasis consociella (assembly GCA_963555685.1). Lineage (NCBI taxonomy): Eukaryota > Metazoa > Arthropoda > Insecta > Lepidoptera > Pyralidae > Acrobasis > Acrobasis consociella. The sequence goes on from OY743122.1 coordinate 12,016,548, forward strand.
TGTATGAAAATAATATTTTTGTTTTGTTTTTGTTTCATGTTTTTTGTGTAATGTTTCGAGAATTCTGGCGCAGGAGACCCGCCTTTAAAGAAAAACTAATAACTCTTCTAACGCGTTAGAGTAGAGCTATGTGAGCTATTTGACTCCAAGACCAAGAAGAAACTTGACGTCATTGGGCGTTTTTCACTACCCGGCACGACAGCCCGCTAGTCGGCAGTCGGCACGGCACCAACACCGATACAGCTTAATTAACGAAGATTTTAATAAACTTTGTAATTGATTACTAACGTGTGCATAAAATCCCTTTTCCTAATGGACTTTACTTTACGCATTTTTTACGCGCTCAATTTACCATAAATTGTCGTACATTTCACCTCACTGCTTTCTCCCGCCACAATGTTAGGTGAGACAGCGTGCTTTTTGGCCACCTGTGAATCCTAGTCCACGGCTAGTTCAACTTATTTTACTCTTTGAGTTCAACCTGGGGACTGGGATTCTTTCGTGGTAATCGTGGAACGTGTAGTGGATGCATGGGTACCCGTGCCAGCCGGCAAGTAGTATCTTGCTTGTAAAATCTTGTTTGTTATTTTTTTAACAATAGTTATGTAATAGGAATATTTTATTATTCTATCAACTTTTTGTCTTGAAAAAATTAAACGAAACTGTCATATCAAGTCATATGTCAACAAATAAAAAAAAAAACATGTCTCTGAGATTGGCCTCGCGGGCTTTTATTTTGAATTTTAGTGGTTTTTCTGTAGTAAATACAAATAAAAGATCAATTTCTACGCTTATAACAAAAGCTTCAAGTTATAAATTTGGTCCTATATGCAATAAACACAAATTAACAATCCCCACATCTAGATATCTATCTGATATTGTGACTAAAACCAGGTAAAATTGTAATCTACATTCGTGTAAAATCGTAAATCTTAAACTTACTTGCCTATCTTTAGAATATTTTCTGCATGAGTCGGTGAAATTTTTGTAACTTTTGTCGAAACTAGGTAGGTACTGTTTTTTGTTTAAAAATACTAAACAAAAACTTGTACCCAATGCCTGATTTTCAGCTATGACATCTCAATTTTATGTTGACACGCCAGTCATCGTCTCGTCTCGTCATCAGTTTTCTCTTATTTTACTTGTATTGTGCTGATGTGAGTGCTCTATTTGTACATCTTGATTATTTAATCTTATCTTTTAAGTATAAGTAACTAACAAGTTACAACACATTTGATAAATCGGCATCGGCGAACATTGCACAGGTATTTTAGGTTACAATGCCATAATAATTATTAAAAATACGACATTATTCATTTATCTATTGAAATTGCTTGTAATTTAGGCATACAGTTAAACTTATCAATATATACATATTTAAATTAGATTTACAAACACATAACCTAAATATTTTCATTAGTTTTCATCTACTCCATTGTGTATGCGATCTTCCTATTTCAATTAAGCTATTGCGCTAGAGAGAGTGCCCCTGTCCCCATTACTCTCACAGATTTCGCTCTGGTCAGTTGTCACTATGGGCAGCCACCGCAGCTTAATATTAGGTTCAATATGTCTGCTTGCCACTATTTTGGTATTGTTTATTTGTTTTAGCCCAGTCAAAACTATGAGTGCATTAAGTCCTCTGGATCCATCATCCTTCTCTAAACCTAGTAAGTAAACTACATATTAAATATAATTAATACTTACCTCTATATTGATTATTTTGTACACATATTCTAACTTAACCCTGTGTGATAGCAAAGTGATAATGAAGTACCTAAAACATATTACAATTTATTTTAGTTATATTATTTTACAAGTTTATTACCAGATGTAGTATACCTCTATGTGATTGTTTAATACCTACTAAAAAATATTTATCTAATAGACACTGTGAGTGATAACTTGCTGATAAACTTCATATTTGGTTACATTGGTTATGAGTAATAAATAATTTTTCAATACCTACTATAACCATAGGCTGGCAGAAACAACATCTAATAAAATCTACTACTAATCAAAGTAGTACCTATATTTTGCATGCACTTGCATATTATGAACTAAATATAGGCATGTATTCTTTGTAATATTCAATATTTAAGTAATTGATCTAACCATTCCCTGTCCATAAATTATAAACAATAGTTTACCGTTCCTTTACTGCCATTACCAGACACAATAGTAAGACAATGGATGTGGACATTTATTAATGTCGTGCCGGTTAACACTTGAATGATTCATGGGGTAACGAGCCTGATATCTTGGGATTCCTGGAAATAGTGCCAGCAACCTGTACAAAATTCTATCAATAAAATAAACCCCTGACTTTCAAGCTTTAACCCCCCATACCTTTTGAACTGCTCAATTGATTTCCATCATACATAACTAAGAAACACTGCAAGGAAATTTAAATCAGTCTATCTGTTCAAGAATTACGATGCCAGAAACAGACAGACATTGACATCAATAAACTTATAACACTCTTTTTTGTCAGGGGTTAAAAAGTTAATAACTAACCACTGATTTTATAATTTTGATAAAAATCCCATACAGTAAAATAATCCCATTTGTGTACATAAAGCTAAGTTATCTATCACACATGCTAACTTGTTGCCTAATGGCAATTATTTTTATCTGTTTCAGATCTGGCTGTGATAAAACACATTTCTTTATCTTTCAATGTGGACTTTGAGAAGAGAGTATTAGATGGACAAGCCATCTATAATATTGATGTTCTCGAGGATGTAAATGAAGTGGTATGAATTTAAATTTTCTTTTTATGAAATATAAATAAAACATACGATCACATATTAATCCTTAATGGGGCAGACAGAGCATTTGTACTCTTGCGTCCATTTGTGGCGTTTAAAAGCTATTGGGGGTTAACACTTGAAAGTTAGGGCTGTCCCTAACAAAAATAGATGGCGCTATGGATATCTAGTTATATCGGTAGTTCTGCAATTCATCACTAGATGGCGTTTTTGACAATGCAGGGTTTTTTAATTGGCTTATTTTAAATATTGTTATGCATGTAGGTATACCTCTAGATTTTTTTAGCCATTTAATCATATGCATATCATTAATACGATCAAACTGGTTGGCATAAAATGTGATAGGTTTAGTGGACAAGCCAATAATCTTACAACTACGATTCCTAAGACCCTGCAAAGTGTGGTAGAAGCCTAGATATTGTAACCAGGACTCTGAAGTCGGAATGTTTTCAGTCAGGTACATATCAGCGCCAACAACATAATATGCCTTCTAATGCATGGGTTTCCTCAATATTTTGTCAATCACAGAATTATTTGACTATGACGAGTAATTGTGCATTAAAACTTTATTATTATTTGTATGAAAATAGTAACCTGAATTTCAGATTTTGGACGTTAGAAACCTAACAATACACAACATAGAACTCGACGATGGTACGCAACTTAAGTACAAAGTAGATAATGAAGTGCCTAATTTTGGATCTAAGTTGACAATTAATTTACCTAAACAGGCAATAAGCGGAGAAAAGTAAGTACATAAGTTAATGTTACTTATAAATAGTACTTTGGTGCTCACTCACACTTACACTGATTTTGGATTTCTGATTTCTATTATAACATGAATATATAAGCTGCCTGTATTTTAATGCTCAATCTGATTTTTATCGGAATTCAGCCAAAGCAGTTCTGACTAATTGAGCTAAGTTTAAAATTCAAGGTATGATAATACAAGTACAAAACATGTACCACAAATTATCACAATTTAAATTTTGTATTTTATGTATAAATATAGGCTTCTCCCAAGGATTTCCAAAATGACTTATTAATGGTGAAAAATGACGATAACTTATTTTTTGTATAACAATGAACATTTTCAAAAATATGAGACAACAGATGGCAGCACAGTGACATCACGTTCAATCGACTGTTTAATTATTTAACTTTATTGCATGAAATGTAATCGGCGGACTTAAGACTTAAGGTGTTGACATGTGAATATTTCGGAAATATGTTCTTATTGGACCATCAGTTGACAGGTTATTTTGCACTGTCAAATGTATCCAATAACAGCAGCGCATTGTACATGACGTCACAGTGCTGCCATCTGGTGTTCCATATTTTTGAAAATCCTCATTTATTTATATAGCAAAACAGTTAGAAAAGATGCTTGTTGTAACACGGAAGTCGGCGAAATACTCGCATTCCAAGATTTAAAACGTCAGTGTTCAAAAGCTACAAATATTTCACTGGCATATGAAGGATATTTATATAAGCCGGTAGAGGATGGCATTGTTGAAGTTAAAAGAGTTACAATTGGAACAATGGGAACACCCTGTAGATGCGACCTATGCATAAAGTATGACTTCCACTAATAGGTCTACCCTCCATTCAAAGATTATGAAAACTGACAGGTTAACTGAAAATCGACTTTATGCTAAAAGCATAGAGTTCATTTCACATTATACAATGTTTCGTAAAACATGACTGCAAGACATAGCATTAAAGTTGATTTTCAGTTTATAAAATTTGAACTTTCAGTTGTGAAATAAGCCTGAATGGATAGTAGTTAGTTTCTAGGATGGGCTGAAAAACATAGAAAGCTGAATTGGTCGAGATAGTCTCATCTGTATTGGATGGAAATCCGTTCAGCTTTAAAGCATCAGCTAAAAGCAGACGATTCGCATGACACATCGCTCATCACAAATAGAGACGAAAAGAAAAAGCATCCTGTACTTTGAAAATTGTTATCTATTTTTCCGCCTACCCTTAAAACAGCCCTTACTTTATTCATAATAAATTAGATAGTTGATGCATTAGTGTTTGATGCAGTTAGATAACATGTAAACAGTATTTCATGTAAAATTAGTTAAATTGGATAAATTGAAAATAAGATATGATAAAATTAACTTGTGTTCTTGTTGGCAGATTGAAAATAAAGATAAAGTACAGTACAGCACCGTCGGCGTCGGCGCTGCAATGGCTGAACCCCATGCAGACATCGGGCAAGAAACATCCGTACCTCTTCAGTCAATGTCAGGTAAATGTTCAGTTATATCTCACTAAAGTTATTGTAAGCAGACAAAAATTGGTGTGCTAGGTTTTAAAGCGACTTTAAAAAAGGAGGAGCTGAATTCAAATGTGTCCTTATATGTATGTATTTTTTTATTTATGTTTCTCAATGACTTCTCCGTTTTTACTTGATTAAAATCTTTTATTTTTATTTTGAAGAGTATACATGCTAGTTGTTTCTATTTTCATCAAGATCTGTTGATGGAATCCTCGAGAAATCGAGAGCACTCTTCTAATATTCATATTTTTGTCAATAAATCAAGCATTTGGATTTAGAAAGTGAATTTTGGTAAAGTGCAACTGATGAAGAAGGCCAGAAATTGATGTCGCTTTTTTTGTTGCTTCCCCAGCATGTTAAGCATAGTGTATTTTTTTTAAATTCTATTTTTAATTTAATCTACCACTCATACTCATAAAAATCAACAACCGCTTGCTAGACCTACTTTAGTTAAAATATTTTTTGTCCTTTTCGCTCTTATCGTAATTTGACATAGATAGAACAAGACAAAACATTTAATGAAAAGAGGTTTAGCAAACGTTTGTATTTTTTATGAATAAGGGGGTACATTTAGTCTGCCTTTGTGCCTGTATTGTTTTTTGTTGTTGATGTAATTTTTATGTTTATCATGGAACAATATAGTTAATTTGTATTGTTTTTCTTCTTCTCAACCTATTTAAGGTATTAAAGTATTATTTAAGTATCAGATATAATTTGTATCGTATTGTATTGTACATATTTTAGCCAATCCACGCCCGCTCCATCCTGCCGTGCCAAGATTCGCCGGCCGTGAAGTTCACCTACGACGCCGAGGTTACCGCCCCCGAGGAGTTCACCGTCCTCATGAGCGCCCTCCGCGGTGACACCAAGGGCCACAGGACGTCCTTTAGGCAGCCCGTGCCGATCCCTTCCTACCTGCTGGCTATTGCTGTGGGAGTGCTTGAATCTAGAAGCTTAGGGCCTAGGTAAGAAATTCGAGGCTAGTGTGATACACGAGAAAATCAACATCATCATCAGGACTTTTGTCTCCAATGCGGGAGCACGACTCTCTCTGAACTACCAGAGCCATACTTGGCCAGAGCAGCCAGAAGATTTGACCTGCACTCTCCTCGCTATCCAGACAAATTGGAAAGGCCTCATTGATGTTTGTATGCTTTGTTTAGTTTGTATTTCCTAAGTCGCCTTCTACGACATCCACGGAAAGACTTGGAGTGGTTGTATTTTACGCTGCCGGATACCACACGGCAAGTGCCGTATAAATCTGTAACCTTGCCATATTCTCGAACGCACCTGATATGTTAAATTCGTCCAGAGAAGGAAAAAAACATTAGTGAGGAAAAACATCGTGAGGAAATATGCACACTAGTAACTAATTCTGTTTGTGTAAACTTTTGTGTGTGTGTAAAATGCTGTTTATTTAAGAAAAGGTTTATTTTATTATTCCACAAGCCCTCATCCCCCGTCCGCAGCATAAGTGATGTTACATCACTAATATGCTGCGGACATCATACATCACTGATGTATATTATTATTTGATCCTATTTCTACCCTTGCGTCAAACGTAGAATTTAACTTTTAATACCTCTTTAGACTAGCATGTAAGTATAGGTAGATATGTATTATTTTTATTTTAGGTCTTTGATATGGTCAGAAAAAGAAGAGATCGAAAAAAGCGCGTGGGAGTTCGCCGAGACTGAGAAGTACCTTCAAGCGGCCGAGAGGCTTTGCGGCAAGTACGTGTGGAGTCAGTACGACCTGCTAGTGCTGCCCCCTTCGTTCCCCTACGGCGGGATGGAGAACCCGTGTCTGACTTTCGTCACGCCTACTTTGTTGGTGAGTGCTATTTTTATTAATAGAGAATTAACGAATTCGCCGACACTGCGAAGTACTTTCAAGTGGCTGAAGGGCTCTGCGGCAAGTGCGATTGGAGTCAGTACGACTTGCCAGTGTTGCCCCCTCGTTCCTCCATAGTGGGATGGAAAACCCTTTTCTGACTTTCGTCTCACCTACTTTGTTGGTGAGTGCTATTTTGTCAATAGATAATTTGCAGTTTGGTCACAGAATTAGTATGAGTATTACATACAGAACAGAATCTCCTAAAGTCCCGCGTAATATGCGTCCCCTTTCCCCGTCCCCGCACCTCTCCCCCGTTCTCGCCTTGTCGAGGGTGTTGCGTGGTCGGCTACGGGCGTCCGGATTGATTTCGTTTCGTATGTGATTTAATTCTGTGTGGTTTGATTACTATAATTACTAAAAGTTCTACAAAGTGCCAAGTTTGGAAATTATTTCTAAACTTGATACTTTATAAGTAAATGCAAAGTATATTTAAGACAAGAGCCAAATTATGCAATAGCAAACGCCAAGAATAGAGAATATGCACGCATTTTTTTATTTGTTCAATAAAATCCTTATTAACAACAGTAAAAAAATATGAAAGAATTTATCAAATATCTTAATCAGCGACGAACTTGTGTTACTTTAAAGTTTCAATTAGAAAGAGAAGTCCGATATGGACTAGTGACGTCATAATTACATATCATCAATACATTTGCTATAGAAAATAGCGTTTTTGCGAGTGAGATAGACATATTTTCGTAAAATCGCTATATCTCATTCGTTTTTCCACCAATTTTTATTCTGTTTTCACTGTTAGTACTTTACTTTTGAATATTTACAAATAAACTGGTTAGATAACACATATTTTTTTCATGCATATTCTCTATTGTTACAAATCTGTTTTGGCATATCGAGTTGCCCAATTTACGATCTATTCAAATTTAAAACTCAATTACTTTTGGCATAAACGGGACTTTTCTAAATTTCGCGACTCATTTTCTGGGACCAAAAACTCAAGAAATTCGTTTGTCCTTAACATAAAATGGTGTAACAAAAATGCAATGAAAAATAATCAGCATTACTGTTTTTTTGTTTGGACCACAACGTTGTCATACCACAAGAACGTTATTAGAAGTTCAAAACAAGATTGCCTATAAATTGAAACCACCATGGCATCATAAAATGAGATTTATAACCACTTGTGTCTTAAGTATGCATTGTGTACGTAGCGACTGCGATAAGGTCGTATACTGACAGACATAGTCGTCCAATATACTTACTCAGCTTGATATATTTAAACATTGTAAATGCGCGATATATTTGTTAGGCTTTATCATTAAATACATGAACTGCGCTAAAAAAATTGGATAGCGCTAAATCCCGCTATCCAATTTTTTTCTTTTAGATGTTTGTTTGCTTTTCATCTAGAGAGTTAAAAATACCGCATTATACCAAATGATTAGGTATCCATTAACCGGTAAACACCCGGACGACATAAATAAATGTCCACGTCCATTGTCTTACTATTGTGTCTGGTATTTGCGGTAAAGGAACGATTAAATAAGTAATAAAAAATAACTAACGGTATTTTTCGAAATATACTAATATGATTAATAGACAGGAAAAGGAAAACCAAGAAGGTCGATCATGGATGAAGTAAAAGAAAAGGCAAAAGCAGTGTCGTATAGGGAAATTCAAGCAGTTAGCGCAAAATAGGGAGACATGGGAAATACTCCACCGACAAGAACCTAGTTCTTAAATTTATTGATGATGATGATGATGAAATGGTAGGTACAATACCAGGCTAACATCTCTTAGTCTCACCAGCAGTGGGACCCCTGCAACCCAGTAAAAGAAAAAATAACTGGCTAAGTGCGTGTCGAAGCACGGGCAGTGTAGGGTTCCGTAGCCGACTACGGTTTACCGAGTAAAAACGCCATAAAAACTAATGTTATTGAATTATATGAAATTTGCATTTCTCGAGTACATTTTATTACTTCATTTAACACTATTTTAAACATGGCCTTTGGGTACGGCCTTTGGCTCGTCCAACCCGTCAGAGATAAAGACCGTGATGATGTATTTTTTTTTTAAATTATTTATTTAACTTTATGATATGAAATAGTAAACAGCGGACTTAAGGCCGTAGGCCTTTTTTTACCAATCAATCTACAGGTGGTGTTGGTTACATGCAAACATTGAATGCATCTGTATCCGATATCTTCCAGGCAGGCGACAGGAGCCAAGCAGACGTCATAGTGCACGAGATAATGCACAGCTGGACCGGCAACCTGGTGACCAACAAGAATTTCGAACACTTTTGGCTGAACGAGGGCTTCACCGTGTTCCTAGAGCGGAAGGTTGCTGCGTCCCTGATCAACGACTCGGTTGAAGCCAAGAGAAGCAGGGACTTCCATAGCTTGCTCGGGCTGCAGGAGTTGAGTGAAACGGTATGTTTTGATTAAAACTATATCCGTCTTATTATAAAACGCAGACTATCCTTGCTACTAGGTTTAAACCATTATCCGACTAAATCTAGTTGACATCTAGTATTACGTCATTGTCTCATCCAAAAACGTCCACTTGATTTGGTCGGATAATGGATTAAACTTAGTAACAAAGATAGTCTGCGTTTTATAATAAGACGGTATGAGACACAGACGATTAGATTGAGTTAACGGGTTACTCACGTATAGAGTCAGCTACTGACGACATGTTTCCACGTCATACGGAGGTCTTCATCAGGGAGAATGTGACTGAAGGCCCGTACACCGCACCGGCTCGCGACACACTGATTTTAGTTGTGCGTCGAGCAGGCGGATGGTTTATACGTGAGTAACCTGTTAACTTATTTTAATAAACGATATGTTATAAAAATATTCATTTTTGAACTGGATGTATTCACCAAATTTTGGTTTTAGGGTTTTAAAGCAGCATTTTATTAATTTTGTCTCGAAAAACAATAAGATTGTCCTTATTTTCTGCATTTTATAAAAATTGACATTCACAACGACAAGAGGTCATTTACCTCTTAAAGGTAGTCTATAGAAGGCTAAATACTTCGCCTGGATGCGCAATAATGAAAAAAGTATAAAATAAAACAGGTATTCTCTTCCCGAGATGGAACTTGACTACGTCACAAAGTGTTGCCACTGATTGTTCTTTTCGGTAAATTTAAGGACTTTCTCAATTAGTTCATGAATATAAAAAAAAAAATAAGTAACTTAGCTATTTAGTATCTCGCGATTCTCGCGTGATTTATCAATTCAATATTTTATAAATTGATATAATGGATTATTAATTCGAAATTGGTATATAAAGTTCAAAAATGCATTACGCTCAGGTAATTAAATTTCACACAGTGGCAACATATCAAACTGATGACGTAGTCAAGTTCCACCTACGTCATCAGCTGTCACGGGAAGAGAATACCTTATTTTATTGTACCATGGTCTTAGTCATTTTTTTTGTGTTGCCCAATAAGTTGTCTCCTAGCAAAATGTAGAACTTTTTAGAAAATTGTTACTTGGCGATCGAGTTTGATTTTCAACCAACGCAGATTTCAAATAATTTATGAGAAGGAAGATTAATAAATACTTATGACGTTTCTTGTGTTTTTGTTAGTTAGGTAAGTATTTAATTTAAAGGATCACACCAGCGAGGTGGCGCGGCGGCGTTGTAAAATTATTTACATATGAGTATATACCTGAATGAAACCTCATTTTTATGGTTCCGTACCCAAAGTGTGCCAACGGGACCCTATTATTAAGACTCCGCTGTCCGTCTGTCTGTCGGAAGGCTGTATCTAGATAACTATAATATGTAGATACATGAAATTTTCAGAGTGTGTTGTGTATGTATATTGCCGCTATAACTACAAATTACAAAATAAAATAGAAATTAAAGAGGGCGCCCCATAAACAAAACTTGATTTTCTTTTTTGCTCGAAAATAACAATCGCTGTAACTCTTGAACTTTAATAGGTAGATAGTTGATTTTTTTACAGAATGGGTAATAGTATCACTGTTATAACAATTAATGATGAAAAAAAATGATGAAAATTAAAGAGGGGCCCCCATACAATAAATTACAATAAGCTTTTAATCGATATTAGTATAGTATTAAATCTTATATGATGGTATGGTATGGAATACTTCGTTTGCAAGTCCGACTAGATTTGGCCGGTTTTTTTTAGTTGGTTAAAAATTGTTGGGACATTTTAAAGCGTTCGCACTGGCAGCACTAAAATTACATTATTAGGTAATCATTTGACATTTTTGATATGACGTTGACATTCTTGTTTCTTTTTTTGACGCAGGCAAAGAATCTATACCCTATTCAGACTACATATCGACTTGGCTTCTCGATTTTTAAAAATATTAATATAATGAAATTATATTTTTCTAATAAGATGTACTTTCAGAATAAAAATATAAAAAATATACCTTTATGATAGCTTTGCAAACCTAATTGCTTCATACATTTTGGGCCATGAGTGTTACGTGTCGTAACAAGTTTCTTTACGTAATTTTTTACGAAATAATCGCAAGAACTATTTTTATTTTATTTTATGGACTTTTGTGAACTATAAAAAAGGATTTCTAACTACGTAGGTGTTTTTTTTTTGGTTGGTGGCGTTGAGATTTATATTTCAAATCTATTTTCAAATTTCAATTTTCAAATATTTTTTTATTGGTAAACACCGTTGCAGGTAAACGATTTCCTCGGCGCCACCAACCCTCTGTCGTGTTTGGTGCCCGACCTCAAAGCCGGCGTGCACCCAGACGATTCCTTCTCGAGAGTTCCCTACGAAAAGGGCTCTCTCTTTCTACGGCACCTCGAAGACTTAGTCGGCGGGCCCGGTAAGATACAACTGTTTCATAACAAATATATATCATATATCTTATAATATAGGTGAACGCTGACTTGGGAGCGACGAATAAGTTGACCAATTTAGTCGTCGACTTGAAGAAAGTTCACCCGGACGACGCTTTCTCGACTGTTCCATACGAGAAAGGCTCGCTGTTCTTGAGATATTTGGAAAACCTCCTTGGAGGGCCGAGTGAGTTATTTTTTAGTTTAGCGTTTTAGTTCTCATCTAGAGTAGAACAAGTATGTAAAGTTGTGTGCCATGTAAAATGTTATGTATTTATTGCAGTAGAAATTTGTTTTAATTATAATATTGGCTAGTAAATTTCGTCCTTCTGGCCGAGGTCGCTTCTAGTTGCGATGTTGGTTCTAACTACCTAAGACAAACTGTTAATTGAAACGAATGCTGTATCCATGCAGGGCCTTTACCCCAACAGTGACGTTTTATTTTCTTAACAGTACCAAATTATTTATTTTTGTCCCAGGAAATACAATACCAAGAGATCAAAAATTTAAAAATAAAATAATTAGGTTTTTAAATAATTAGCCGCAGTTTTTAATGATGAGTTAAGAACGAACAGACGATAAAGCGTTGCAGCAACATTGACTGTTACGAAATGATGATATAGTCTAATTTGGTTTGACATAAAAATGAGATACTACCTATGTAACGTCCGTCTTGTTATTTTATGGAGTAAAGTTCCAGTTTCAACATCCACCATCGGTTTCGACTAGATAAGATATCCTGGTTTTGCAACCAATTAGCGACCTAAGTTTCTATTAGTCCCTTTTTAAATGGTTTTTATACATTTATAACAGATTTCTACTGCAATCATAAACGTTTTTAGTGTAGCTACTTTATCAAACTATTTCTAAAACGACTACTACTTTTGAGTCCAAGTCACAATGCCTGAAGCTTCGATTGGCATTACAGTAGCACAGAGTAAATAAAGTATTACATACAGAATGGAATCTCCTAAAGTCCCGCCCGCGCAATATTTCCCCGTTCCTTTCCCTGCACCTCTCCCCCGTTGTCGCCTTGTGGAGGCGCCGGAGGCGGCCAGGTGCCCGCAGCCGATCGCTCAACACCCCCACAAGGCGACAACGGGGGTAGAGGTGCGGGGACGGGGGACGGGACCGCATATTGCGCGGGTGGGACTTTAGGAGATTCCGTTCTGTATGTAATACTTACACTAATTCTGTGACAGCAGGCTATGTCACATCTGCGACAATGTTTTTTTCGGTATTGAGAATATAATATTATGTATAATATTTTTTTATACAATGTCCTTTTTAATTAAGTACAAATATTTTAAGGGGTGAATCAGACCATCATTTTGAACAACTTTTCCCAATAAATGTATATCAAAATAGGAAAAAAAAAATTTAGGTTTTCATAGAAATCGAAGTAGTCACGTGATATCATTACTATGGAAAATGAAAATTATTTTTTCGTATTTCGAAAAAAATTTACTGGGAAAAGTTGTTCAAAATTATAGACTGAATCACCCCTTAAAATATTTGTACTTAATAAAAAAGGACATTGTATAATGTATAATATTTTTCGATTGAAATAGTACTTATCGAATGTCGTAATCAAACTACAATGAATCGTCACATCTGTCACATAGCCTCTTAGCACCAAGGCAAGCTTTTGGATTTGTGACTTGGACCTTATTGCTCTTATTTTAAAGCTTATTATTGTATTTACAGAGGTGTTCGATGACTTCCTCCGCTCATATCTGAAAGCATTCCAGAAGAAATCCCTAGACACGGATCAGTTCAAAGAGTATCTGCTGAATTACTTCAAAGACAATGAGCAAATAAAATCTGTCAACTGGGATGCTTGGCTGTACACGCCTGGCATGCCTCCGATTATTCCCAAGTAAGTAAAAGTTAGGCGGGACTAGCGATTTTATTTGTTGTTAAGTAAGTCAAATAAGTTAGAGGACCTGTTGCGGAAAAAATCTGAACTAAATTTGACATGGTACCGCCTATAATACAGATTAAAAAACAACTGCTGGCGCTATTATTTAAGCCCCTTTAACTTAGTGAAAGGTTAACATATTCACTGGAACAACACATTTGTTTTCGGAATAAAGTATTCTCGTCTACATGCCAAAATTTGTTCTATCTTACTCAGTCGTGTTAGCGTTATCAAGTAACAAGAACGATAAGAAATTCGCAAACTTTTACATTTATTATTATACAACAATAAAAAATGTACAATTCCCTAGCAGGACGCCAATGGAGATGCAATGCATGCTAATGTATTCATTGGAGAGATGACAGCATTTCTCTTTCTCTTTCTTATCTTAACGCATTTCCAGTACTGTTCCAGTGAAGTAGATCTTCAAATTACAATAGATGTATGTTAATGTAATAGATCACAGTGCCGAAACTAAGTATAAGAGATACAATTTTTCAAACATGTTGAAAGACAAAAAGGTACATAAAAATAACGTAAAATTAAAAACTTCATTAGTAAACAATGCTTTTTGCGGATGTTGTGCGTGCATCAAGCTGTCACTTAAAGTTATAATATTTTTTTTTTCTTTTCACTGATTTTCACACGACGAAAACTTACAATCATTCTTCAACACTCTACAGCTACGACACGTCAATGACGAAAGCCGTCACCGCGCTCGTAGCTTCCATCACCGAAAGCAAAGCGGCTCTCTCGTACAACGACGTGCGGGCATTCACCCCGCACCAGATCATCAACTTGCTGCAAGAGTTGATCGACAAGCCTGCGCTGCCCGTGGATAGGTTGGCGACGTTAGGAGCCCAGTATAAAGTCAGCAATAGTCACAACACTGAGATATTGTACAGGTGAGATATTTACACGCTGACTTTTCATTGGTTTTGGAAAAGAACATGTTGTATAGCAAATAAATTCCTTCATCCATATACGTAATACAAATTTGTGTACAACATAAGATAAAAAGTTGCCAAAATGATTTTCGATCGAGACCACGTAGTACGCCCGTCCAAAACTGTCGCTTGAACTCGCGTGACTCCATGAACCCCGGGCGGCCGGCCGGCGGCGGTACTACTAATTGATCTTACGATTTTACTTTCGAGTTATAGTCATAATTTTTTCATTCTGAATTTTTATTTTGATTAGCTAATTAGGTCTTACTAACGATCCTTATTAAGTGGCGTTTGGCTCAAAAATCACCGTGTATACAGGCGGACTGGTAATTAGGTAGATGACTGAGTCAAAAATTAATTACTTGGGGCAGTTCATTAAATAAAACTTCACAACCATATCACTTTTCATTGATCATGTCCATTTATAACATTTTTGATTGATTAATGCAGAAAAACGGATATTAAGACTGCTATTTGATTTCAAAAAAGCATGATGTCACCTTAACGAATGGTTTTTCCATACAAAAAACCGTTCTTTTAGTGACTCCGCGTTTTTAAAATGGCATCACAGCCAGCATACAGGAATACCTAATGCTTTTTTTTATTCCAGATGGCTGAGACTGTGTATAAGAAGCCGCGATCACTCCAAACTCGAGGAAGCCTTTGACTTCGTGAACAATCAAGGTCGCATGAAGTACGTCCGCCCCATCTACAGAGACCTTTACGCCTGGGAGGAGGTCCGGCAACGGGCCATAGACAACTTCCTCAAGAACGAACCCAACATGATGCATGTCTCTGCCTACACCCTCAGAAAAGATCTCCACCTAAACTGATGCTTTGGCATTTGACTAAACTTTTTTATCGGACTACTAGTGTAGTATTAATTATAATCAAATCAACATTATTGTAAATAATGTTAGCTGTAATAAATATTGTTTTAACTTTTTGTGTTTGTTTAATTTTTCTTGAATTAGTCTCACCATTTTTGGTTTTATATGTTGAATCTTCTAGCTCGGAATGTCTGATCCTGGTTTTCAAGCTATTGCTTTTTTTAAGTTTCCGTCTAATCACGCTGCCTAGAAATCAAAACTTCTATGTCAAATATGCAAAAAAAAAAGATTTTTTACAAGTAACAGCACGTAAGTTTAGCCACAGAATAAATGGTTTAGTGCTGAATGAAATGTAGAGGGGATACTGCGCATGGATATTGGGTACAGTACAGTACAGATTTTTGACTTCTACACAATAACGCTCGCTAGTCGCTAGTTTTTCGTGCTGCTACCTATACAAATGCGACTGTCTGCCTACGGTAAAAAAAAACTAAATTTGTATTTTGATAAATTTTAAATTGGTACCTACCAGATTGAAACTCCATGCGTTTTGTCATGCATTTACATATTAATTTCAAAAGCATTGTTTTACTTTTATGTGCCGTCGGGCAAGATTTTCGGCTGCATAGATTTAACAACTTTGCTTCAAAGGGAAAATAGAATCGGAACGTCAATAAAAGTGTCAATTGTCAAAGTCAAAATAATATTTCTAACCTCAAAAGTCGACCAAAACATCCTCGATTTTCCGAATTTTTATTTTAGGATTTGTGACAAATATTTACCAATCAATAAGTTTTCAAAAAGCACTTAATAATTATGTCAGCATTTAAGAGGGTACAGGTAAATATAAAAATCTTCAGTAAAATCTTTTTATACCTACTGATACCTACCTAATGTTTTAACCCAAACTCACAAGCTAAGTTTACTTACATTATTATTTCTGTTCTTTTAGCAATGGGCCACCTTTGCTCGTACGTGGCACATTTTTGACTGTAAATGGCAGGATCCTTACGAGTCTGCTGTTCTTATAAAAAAGTATTTGATGGGTTTACACAAACCTATTTACCACCCTATGAACGACTGTGGCGATGTCGTAGTTTGTATAAACAGCAGGGAGATAGCTCTGAGAGGCGATGACTGGAGGAAGCGAGCATATTTCCATCACACTGGCTACCCTGGTGGTGCGACATGGACCCTCGCTTGGGAATTGCATAATAAAGATCCCACAATGGCAAGTATTTAACAACAACAGCAAATGTATCATGGCTCCCTGATTCCTTTTGCAGAGTGCACTAAGGCACGAAACATAGCATGCAAATATGAAACAAAACATAACTAGCATCAATGGTGCAATGTGGTGCCTTGGACGCTTAGCATGTTTCGTTTCATACTATTCCATATAGTTTAACTGAGCACCCAAAGCGCTTGCTATGTTCCTTGCCTAAGCTACACAGTAACATTATATATTACTATCCTACTGATATTATAAATGCGAAAGTGAGTTTGTATGTTTGTTGGTTACCTCTTCACGCTTCAACTACTGAACCGATTTGGGTAAAATTTTGTATGGATTTAGTTTGAGACTCGGGGAAGGACATAGGGTACTATTTATTCCGATATTCCCATGGGGAGCAAAGCCCGCGGGCACAGCTAGTTATGCTATACAAAACAACTTTCACTGTAGAACACATTGAAATATGAAAATTAGTTTTGTGATATTATGTTGCTCACACTGATGATCAATATGTTGATCATGTTTTATAAATAGTTTTTTTATTTTTTATTTTACTTACATAGGTACTTTGGCAGAAAGTTTATCTGAATTTTATTATAGACTTATCTCCAGCCTCCTGTCCTGAATAGTTTTTGTTATTGTCAACTTTGTATGGTCTAAAATTAGTTCTAAATGTTTCCTAATGCAAGATCGGTACTATTGAGTAGATAAACAGATTTTCAAGACAATAAGCAAGTTTTGAACATTACCTTTACCATCAGGAATTCTATTTTGCCCTTTGTATATAATATTTTAAGATTGCTACTGTTTTGTAAATAACAAAGCTAAAATCCTTAATTCTTATTATATTTATACCAATTCCAGATAATTAGAAAAGCAGTGTACAGAGCGATGAAAGGTAACCTACAGAGGCGTCACACAATGGAACGACTCATGATATACCCCGGTGAAGAAGTCCCAGAAGATGTTATGCAAAATGTCACCAACCAAATCCGAGCATGGCGCCTCGTGCCTACCAGATTAGACCACATACCTCAGGAAGAGGTAGACAAGTACCCTAAAGTCATGGAATTCCCCAATGACTATGTATTGAAATGATTATTTAGTATTTAATTAGATAAGGTACATAGTAGATAATTAGAAATAAATGTTAATAATGAGTAATGTTGTTTGTTGTTCTACATACAAGTGTGTTTATCATCAGATTTGATTTTGAAGTGCTTGTTGAAGATTATAGGAATTTTGTTAGGTAGTTATCAATTATCAGCAGGTATGAAATTAACTTCAAGACCCAGCTACTAATAACTATGGGTAAAAAAACTGTAAAAAAAAAAGTAAAATACCTATTTTAAAATAATATATACTTATTACAAAAAGTTGGTTATACATATGCATATGTAGGCACTATATACATTTTATAGAATTTTTTAAAATGTGACTTTATCTCAACATTGGGTCAGCAATAATTTTCACAGGTCTGGGCAGTTCTTGCTCTCCAGCTTGAACTAACTGGGCTTCTTCGGCAGCCAAGATGAGGTCCATGATCTGCTGGGGCACGATCAAGGGGCTGGCGTCAACCAAAGGAACAAAAGGTTGGAAGGGCATTGGCGCTTGGGGAGAATCTACGAACCTTACAGCGTCTACTTGGATCCCTTGGTGCACAACGGGCAAAGCAGCGCTGGGGAGAACAATTGGAGCAGGCACTACATACTCAGGTTCTCTTGCAACCTTGATTTCCTCAACAGGCGCGTCTACGAATCTGACGGCATCGACTTTGACTTCGGCTTGAGGAGCAACCTCTTCAATAGGAGCTTCAAGAACCTTGACTGTGTCAACTGGAATTTCTTCAGCTGCAGCGGCAACCTCGGGTTGGACAACAGATTCGGCTTCCAGAGGTACGTGAACAAACTTTACAGCGTCGACCTCGATTTTTTCGGCCGCGACATCAGGTTGTACGGCATCAACAAATTTGACAGCATCGACTTGGACTTCCTGAGGAGCTACGTCAGCTTCAACAGGGGCGACCTCGGGTAGAGGAGCGTCGACGACTCTCACGGCATCAACTTTCTTTTCCACGACTTGAGGCAGCACGGGTTCCGGAAGGCGGACCGGCTCGGGGAGAGCAGCCGCGAGGGCTACGAATGCGAGCGCTAGGAACAGCTTCATTGTACGTCCTGAAAGGCATTTCATAATAGTTTAAGCATTGCAAAGGTTTTTGCTTGTAACTACTTCGTCAGACACATGGCACGGATTTGGAACTTCAGCTCGATATTCTTGTCTAATTTTTAAAAATCGATATCTACTTTATCACTCAACTAGGTATCTAGTTATTGTTTACTTTTCCAGTACAATCAAGGATTATCATTTCGACTGATTTAATTTTAAATTGTATAGTAGGGTACAAAATTCGGGTTTTCTAATTAGTTTTAAATAAAACAACAAGACAAGGTTTGTCCCTACACTACAGCTTCTTTTTAAGGCGGCTAAGCATGAGTGTGGCACCCTTGACCCCTGGTACTGCAGATTTTCATAAGCTATGGTAACCACTTGCGATCACCTGACCTTGTGTCGTTTGCCTACTTTTATTTTCTAGCCTGTAGGTGTACACTACACTGCTGGGCAATAGCCTCCCCCTTATCCTTCCACAGGTCTCACAGGTCACAGGTATTCAGCGATCTTCAGCTAGTCGCATATGGATTTATAAATACCATCCCGCTATCTGGTCCTCGGTCTACCGTTACCCCTGCGTCCATCTGGAAGCCAGAATGAAGGTATTCTGGCCCATCTTTTGGGGCGCATTCGGCAGACATGCCCTGCCTACTTCCACTTCAACTCCGCGGTTTTTGCGCCTACATCCGCACTTTGCGTTTTTGAGCGCAGCTCGGTGTTTTTTTTATTTAATCTAACTTAGTTATAATAGGCGGACCAGCCAACCTTTGAATACCTTTGAATACAAGTCTTTGAATATTGAAAATGTTAATAATTTGATTAAAAAACAAAAACAAACAAAGGATAACTTACCTGACAGTTTTATGATCCGACAGAAACTGATAAATGACTATCGCCCCTCTTTATATATCTACTTATAAGATAATAATTATCAGCTCCTGAAATTAAGTATTAATCACAATCTTCTATTTGTCCACGTGTACTTACAAGTTGATTGATGAGTGAATTTAAAAATGTTGCATATTTTTATGTTTTGCATTACATATCTGTGCTATATTTGACATACGTCTTTTACTGTACTATAATCATCATCTTCAGCTTCTACGGAACATAAGCCTTCCTTTGCCTGCGCCATTCGATCAAAAAAGTTTTATTGTGTACCATGTCGAAATTAGTTATTTTAAAAATGGTATATAATGTTTTGAAATAAACACTTTCAACATCATCTGAATCTCGAGATACATACACACATACATATTTTCACGCCTGTTTCCCATGGGGGTAGGCAGAGACTAAGAATAAGACTAACACTAGAATCTCGAGATATGGAAAATATTACAAAACTATAACACTCAAGACACACACCCCGTTACAGTAATGAAGTCTTTGACCCGCCTATGTTTCCGTTAGCCTCTGCATAGCACATTTTTAAAAAGGTGAAATCCAATCTTACTTAGTTATCATTCTATAAGTTTAGTTCTGAATTTATCTATCTGTGACTAATAGCATATTTATGAGATAAAAAGGAAGTACTTATCTATATTTTTATCAACGTAAAGACAATCACAACTTACCTACATAATTACTAAATCTTTGATTGGGTAAAACATGGATTTGATGTTATCAACATACATACATACATACTATCACGTCTTTATCCCTAATGGGGCAGACAGAGCAATTTGGGTCTTGCGGCTCTAAGCAGATAGAGCTCAGGGCTGCAAGGCTCAAAGGCCACTTTTAGCTTGATGTGGGCAAGAAGGTGTATGAAGAAATCAAAATAGTGATGGGTTGCTAGCCTCATCGCCTATTAACACGATTCAAATTTTCGCCCATTCCCTTGATCGGCTCTTACGATCTGCGCGGGAAGAGAAGCAGCTGGTACATTCTAAGTTTTTCCTTTTCTCCCAGACCAGCATGGAAGAGTTATCAAAAATATACATATGTAGGTATTTTGAATATCTAAAAAAAAAAATTATTAAAACTAGGAAATAAAAGGACAAGTTTTAGAATTAGAAACCAACATTATATATTTTATTTATAATTCTCTTCCATTACACCAAATTACCTCTAAATATATTTGGCAATATAAAAAATAAGGAATACATTAGACTCGAGATTTTTCAATCACACTACCTAATATTCATATCTAATAAGGTATTTGTTGAGTCAAAGTATCAATTTGGCCATGACATAAGTTTTTAAAATAAGTATATTATTTACATACTTATGTGAATATTGGACTATCTTCGTCGGTTGACGGCAAAATCGACATTGCTCAAAGTCCTTGTTACAATAAGATGTGTATTAATACAAATGGATGTTTTCTTCCCTCGATCACAGAAAAAAATCCTGGCATTAAGAGTTTTCAAATGGAACACCAGATGGCAGCACAGTGAAGTCAGTCTAATATGCTGCTGTTATTGCCTTTAGGAACAACTATTCTAACCCTTTTTAACTCTATGATTTTGGATACAGTTGACGGCACTACTTTCTAAAATCTTTGTTTGACGGAACAAAAGAGCCGGTCAATTATTCATTGAGAACAGTAAATTGGACCTAACATAGACCTAGAATCTTTTTACTGCGTAAGGGACCTGACGTCACTGTTTTGCCACCTGGTGCCATATATTTATATAAACTCTTTGATGTTAAACAATTATTTTCTCGAAATTTTCAAATCAATACCTTGCCAGCAACATTTACATAACCGTTCTTTTGGAATACAATTTCTAGACGTAATGTGTAATATTCTTAAATTTAATCTTAAATTTAAGATAAAACAAATGACTATAAAAATATACATAGTTTTAACAAAATCTGGATTCGTAACTTACAAACGGACAATTTAAAAAAATTATGATTAAATTAATGCTAGGAAACGAAAACTTTATTATTTCTGAAATATATTTATACATATAACACGCAACAATGGTTCATGTATGTATTGGAATATCCTAAAGTATCTAAATAAAACTGAAATATTTTATATAAGTATTTTATTATGATAATGGTTGATATTGATGAACAATAGTTTTCTGATGACTTTAAAATAATTTTCATCATGTATATTTACGAAATTTGCTGTATTTGCTTTTCATTTACCATAATAATTTCTTTCAGATAACAATCTATGGAAATAATTATTGAAAGCTTAAGAATTAAAACGATACTATTGTTTAGAAAAAAGAAAGTCATAAACAGTATTCTGACCAGCATACATAGATATAAATATTTAGTGTTCTACATATTCCCGACTACATTATGGTCCACATGCATTATTTCCCGTGACATGCTAGCATCTGTCTGATCACAGAATAATAAAAAATCCCTTCGATAAGAACAGTTAAAGTCCTCGAATTTATATAATCTACGTGTACGCAGAACATAAGATTTACATTCCTGCTTGAAACACTTACATAACAGCTAACAAAAAAGGAAACATTCTAGAACAAATAGGTTTGATTTATTTTACGTAAATATCAAGATAGTGAATAATTAGTTTAATATAAAAGTTTTATTTCACTGAGTTTCAATACTATTATCTTGGAAATTTGATTTATACTGCACTAGTCTTGTTTTTATTTAAAATAGGTGACTTTATTTAAAAAATGTTAGTTTGTAATTAAAAAAAACATAAGAAATAAAAGCAGAATTATTATTTTTTTACAATGTAACGGATTAACTTTACATCAAATACTTACTATAGATCGTCCGATCTTCAGTTATAATACGATACTTTATACACACCTCATTAGGGTTTATTTTCCATTAAAAGTTTGGCAGTTAAGAGATCGCTGCAACCCCTTACATCATCATTTCCCTTACGATTCTACAGTATTTTATACTAGCGCCGAATTATCATAGCAACCACTGTATTTGCAACCGTTTCACAAGGAAATAAGAACCATTTTCAAGTTACTGCAATATTAATACATATATGTATTTATATAATGAATAAATCCGTAATATATAAAGTATTTAATATTTGTTCTTAACCATATTTATACATTTTACTAACTACGCCAAAAACTATGTTTTCGGTCGCAAATTATAACGCCATATTGAAATTCTAGCGGTGAGTATGAAAAGCTTGGAATGTGAATAATTTGGAAACAATGCATGAAATGAAAGTAAACCTTAACTATTAAGGTCCAATAAAGCGATCTAGTATGGTGCTAACCCTGGCTCATTAATTCAGTATTAAAATAGTAAAGATACTAACAATGTAATTTTGTCTTTAGTTCTCGCCTACGGGGTTACAGGGGCGCGGGGATGTGGACTATACAGGGGGCCGAGGAAAGCGCGGGCGGCGGGTGTGAATAGTGCGATACACGCCTGCATTCAGCCTACGGCACCCACGGCTTTGTGGCGACCAATGAGTTAAAACTGTCGAAGCCCTAATCATTTTCATATATACGGCCAATTATGTAATATTGTTCTGGCCCAAAAATATTATCTAGACAGGGACAACATGAGCTTTAAGGATTTCAATACTTCTTAACGAGTCGAAGTGGCTTTTCATACGATTGTGAAACATTATAGTGAGCCGAGTTTGTCTTTCGTAATTTAATTCGTTAAAACACTATACTAGACCTCTTGATGGATCACAGAATAAAAAAATAACAAATTATAGTATTGACATGACGACTGGAAAAATATTTGTGGCCCATCGGTTAGATTATTAAAAATATTTTACACGGATTTATCTATTCCGGAAAAAAAATGTCGAAGATACATTGCATTTAAGTGTCGCATGACGTCACGGCTAGGTATGATTTTTACTTAGCGGTGGCGTCGCAAGTCCCACTCCCTAACTTTGATGCTCGGTATCTTTGTGAATCTTTTTTGGTAAAATGAAAAATATGGGTCCATTATTTTTGAATAATCTAAAAGACGGACTAATTACAATCATACTTTTCTGACTCTGTCGTCACCCCTATTTGTTTTTGCAGGTGCCTAATATTAAATCATAAAAATATTCAAGCAATAATTCAAAAAGTAACTTATTGATTAAAACAAACTCATTATTGCAAAATTCAGGTAAAAGCTATTTATTTTACCGTTCGGAAAGAAAGTGTTGAATAACATTGTTTGTATAGACCAATCACTTCACTGAAGTATCACTTCGAAAATATAACGTACTAACTGTGAATGTTGTGCGTGTAAAGGCCACGCGCAGTGTAGGGTTCCGTAGTTGCAAATGTCGACTTTGAGTTCACGCCAATAAAATTGTCTGAAAATTAATTGGGGACAAAAATTTGCACCATAAAACCAAATATTTCACAATTGGATCCCTAAATCGACAAATCATGTTCACAAGCTCACAATATTTTTGAAAGACCTATTCAACGATATCCCACGCGATGGGTTAGTCGAGAAAAAAGAATTAACTCCTACTTGTATGGGAGAGATTTTAGGGTAGTTTAAAAATGTTTTAATATCATACCCATACAAAATTATAACTCTCCTATTCTAGTCGCTGAGTTGAATCGCGGACGGACTGACAGACATACAGACATGGCGAAACTATAAGGGTTCCTTGTTTACTACGGAACCCTAAAAATGAGGTTAAATTTCCAATATCTTCACATTTGCCTTAACACGAGTGTATTATTAAAGACCGTAGATTAGACGATTCGTGACGCGAATAAGAAATGCTGTGTAGTGAATTCGATCCAAAAAGAAAAAAAAGTTATGGATAAGAAAATAAATTAAGTGATGTTTCAGTTATTGGTCGGCTTTTAGAACGTTTCCTAAAACAAAGCTATATTCAATGTATAGTAGTTGCTATTCTGGGCACTCTGACACGCGGCGTTGGCAAAATTTAAGGCTCTCTTTGTCACTCCAACGACGCGTCAACAAAGGAGGTTTAGCGTTCGGTAGTTGTTGGCGCGTCATTGGAAACAAAACGAGGAACGTCTGCAATTATAACAGTAAAAGAGGTTGGTTGATTTTACTATGAAGCATGGCCTATTTAAAAAAAAAATAGATAAGACAGCAGTCATTTTGGTAGCTATGCAAAAATCTTCTAAAAATTAATAGAATTCTTACAAAAAGGAGTACCAAGGTTCTTGCCTGTTGCATACAATTAAAAAGAAGCAATAGGTGACTTGCATGTTCGAAACAAAACTTCAACCATACAAATGATATTGCTCTAATCAAATTGTATGCAACAGGCAAGAAGCTTGTACTGTATTAATGAGCCTTTAAAATCTATTAAGATTTACGGACGCTGATAAAAATTTAAATTAGGATGCCATAACTAGGCCAGAACCTTCCAACCTCTTTTTCGTGAATTGGGTATACATCTTACCTTTTTTCGAACCCCGGGTAGAATTATAACTTTTTCGAACCCCGGGTACAATTACAATCTTTTATCGAACCCTGGGTAGAATAACCTTTTTTTCGAACCTTTGGTAGAAATATAACCTTTTGTCCATGCGCCGCGTGTTAGTAGTCCCCGCTGCTTCTTACTAGGGGTGGGGACGGTGCCGCCGTCACTCCCCGACTCATTTGATGGCGCGCGCTTCCGGGAGGAACGCGTCCCAGTAGCGGATGGCCTGTGGGGTGAATAAAACATGATGAAAAATTAAGAGCCCAATGTGTAAGAGAGGATTGCAATTTTAACTTGTTTTCCTAACCAGAATATTCGGCCTTTTTAGCCAGAACGTGAAAGACTGTCGCGTACTTGTCCAAGGCAAAGATAATATATTTACTAACGTAACAGATACCCAACGCTATTGGTGGGCAGTGATGCCATATCTACCAACTTTTTGGTAGATCTACCATTTTTCACTTCAGTCTACCTATCTACCACCCTAGACTTAAAATCTACCTATTTTTTAATTTTGACATATCACCATTTTTTTTTATATCGACGAGTGACGTTGCATGTTTTGCGTGAGCTGTGAGCCATACGACGATGCGTTACATCAAGTACCTACATATACATAGAGTCCAGGCATAAACCACAAAAAAAAGTCAGCAACAGTTTGCCGTTCCCGCCATTTCGCGCCTGACATTATTATACTGTTCTGTCCCATTCTCCCATTCCCTTTTTCCATTCTTTTCCTTCCTATTCCCATTCTCGGTTGATTTGTTGTGGAAATGTGGAATCAATGGAAAATCTTTGCTCCTGTTTTTTATTGTTGTTAAAACTAATATAACTACGTATTATCGGTGCTGATTGCTGTTTGTTGTGTTGCGTGTATTTATTTATATAATGGATTCTGACAGCAGCGAAAGCGATGCACAGAGTTCTAGTTTAGGAACTCCGCCACGAAAGGCTAGAAAAAGGCACTATGATAGCGCAGAACATTTAAAAATGTTCAATAAAAATATGTATAATTTCCAAAAATAAACATTTTAGGAACAGATCATGCATTTTTAATCTTAAAAAATCTTCTAAATTAGGATGGTAGATCTACCAATTTTGCATTTTACATTCTACCAACTTCTACCAACATTTGGCACATAATCTACTAATTTTCAAAAATTCGGGTTGGCAACACTGTTGGTGGGCCCGAAAGTAGGCAAAACTGGAGTTGCGTGGTAGCCTCACAGAGATGGCAGCACACACGACTAGCAAAAAAGTGACAAAAGAAAGTGTCGAATATAACTGCATTTCATTATAAGTAAGATTTGGTTAATTATCGTACTACTTTAATTAAACAATAGTAATAAAAGATTTTAATGTTTTAATTATTATCTTATAGCGCCATCTAGTGACAAGGAAGAGAAATAATTATGTTTATAAGGCGATCGGTAGGTATGTTCAAAGTGACGAAGGGGGGAGGGAGGAGGGGATTATAGAAATGTCAATATGCTTCACCTGAGCCTGATGCTGCATGTGCAGTTCCAGATAGCGCAGCAACGTGAGCCGCAGCTCCGTCAGTCGGGCCTCCTCCCAGCGCTCCAGCTCTTTCTTAATGACGCGCGAGATTTGGTCGAACTCTTGCTGCCCGCGTTCTACTTTAGCTTCCCACTGCAAAAGAAACAAGATATTATAAAGTAAGTCCCGTTCACTCGAGATTTAAAACTACTCGTCCGGCAATAACTAACTTCCCGGCCTCTGCAGTGATATACTATACTTCAAGCACACATGCGGTATTTTTTGGGAAATTCCATTTTTTTGACAGATTTTCCAAGGAGTCAAATTAGATACTTTTTTTCTAAACATTGTCTATGGGATTTGTATGAAATAGCACGTCGTGACATCATAGTTTCTTGGAGTCAAATATTGCTTCTGTTATCAGTTTTTCTGCATTAGTAAACCTAAAATCACGTTGAAAATAGATATGACCAAGACAAGTGACATTGTTTTTTATCTTAACAGTACAAAATAATTTATATTTGTCTTTGGATACAGACCTATTCTATTCTAAAATCTTAGATATATCTCGATCATATTTACAAAAATCTACCTTTTAAAATAACTCATATTTCTTTTTCGAACAGAACGAGATGGAGAAGTACTGTAGTGGCCCTCTGCCCACCCAGGGGATATAGGACAATAAGTCAAGTATTTTTTGAATACAGGTTGATTTTTTACTGTGCTAAGTTCTGATGTTAGCCATACCTCAATAATCTCATTGGACGCCTGTTCAATCTTCTCGGGACGGTTGGCTAGCTCAGCCTTCGCTTTGTTTTCCCTCCGTTTCGTTAGCTGCATTTGAGCGTGTTGCCAGTTTTGAAACACCTGCAAATAAAACAATGTAATTTACTGTACTTTAATGTAATTTAATGTACTTTAATGTAAATTTTTACTAACATTTAACATTATATTATTAATTATCATTAATGAAGCTTTTCGGCTTTTGCTTCTATACTTCGCATCTTTAAATATGATTCAAAATCAAAGTTTGTTTAGTTAACGTTGGATAAAATCATCTATAATTGTAGGTTATTGTTTAAAGTTACTTTTAGTGCAAACGCTAAACAAAGCTTAAGTAGTTATAAACTTTAACATCAGTGAGACCTCACAACCCGTCTAGCCAGCATAAAGAGAATGTAGGCCAAATCTTGGCTGCTCTGGTCAAATGGCTTTGGTAGTACAGAGCTGGTTGGCCCGGAGGGCGCATTACTAGCGCTTTCGCAAGTATGGCGACACCGGGCATGGTCCGCACTTGGATGGGTGACCACAAGTGGCATGAAAAAATTCTCGAGCTCCTCCTTGCTTTGAAGGGGACGTACACGTCATCATTGTGTGGCAGTCGTTAAGCTGTATCAGATGCAGCTTGAAAAATCTGACACAAGGGTTGGCCACTTAAACACATGACAAAAATAGGATTATTCCTTTTATATATATTACTCTTTCGAATTTTTTGTACTTTATTTTGTTTTTTGGTACAATAAAGTTATTACAAAGAAACTAACAAAAAAAAGTACAGAGGGTCATCCTCCTTCAGTTGAGATTAAAAAAGAAAGACCTCATGACGATAATGATACTATTTACCTTAACTCTTTCATGAAAAACGTCTTTAATAGCGCCGATGAGACCCAGGTAGTCTTTGATGTGTTCAGTCAGGACGTAAAAGTCCGTGTTGGATTGTTCTAGTCTTAGCTGCTCTATCTGAAAAGGAAATGTGATATTTAGAGGTATAAGTCAAAATTTTATAAATGGGCGATTACGTTGCAGACACAAAACAAGAAAAAGAGGTGACAATAATTTGACAGTAAAAATTAGAAACGCTGACAAACTTGCATCAATCCCATGTACATGATAAAATTAAAATCTTTAAAAATATAGTTAAAAATGTGTGTTTGTACCTAATTTTATATGTACTTGTGTGCTGTATTATTTTAGGTTGAATAATGTAGCGCCACAAAGGGAAGATCTTCCCTTTGTGGTGGTCGAGCATATCACCTCGCTCCCGCTACAATAATATTAACCTGTAACAAAATGTTATCAATCCTACTAATATTATAAACGCGTAAGTTTGTAAGTATGGATGGAAGGATGTTTGTTACTCTTTCAAGTAAAAACTACTGGATGGATTTTAATGAAACTTTACAATAATACAGCTTACGTCATCAGAATAAAACATAAGCTACTATCTATAAAGATATTGTGTGATCCTGCGCAGACGAAGTCGCGGGCACCAGCTAGTATGTTATAAACAAAACACTTGCCCTCATATTTATAAAAATAACAACAGTTCGCTAAACCTATTTTAGCTAAAAAAGTTTTGTCCCTTTCCCTCTTTTCAATATTTAACATAGAAAGAACGAGACAAAACATATTTTAACTGAAATAGGTTTAGCAAACGTTTGTTAATTTTTATGCATTTCAGGATTGTAAAATCAGATTGTGCTGCGTCAAGACAACTAGCTTATCATACAAATCCGCAGTGGGAGAGGACGTGATAGCGGGGCATCGAGACAACTACTGCCATCTCTTACCTTCTCATGCAAATCCGCAGTGTGTGAAAGAGCGCGCGATAGCGGGGCATGCGGATCTGCGCCCGATAAAGCCGCCAACGCTCGGGCGGCGTCGTGTGTCCGAGCCGCCAGCTCTCTCCGCTCGTGCGCCAGCGCTTCGCAAGCGCCGTACAGTCTTCTGAGGCACGCTTCTAGCGCTTCTACACGGCCGGCGCGTTCTTCAAACCACTGAGGAGAATGTTCTTAAACTTTAGAAAATGATTTACATATACATACTATCACGTCTTTATCCCTAATGGGGCAGACAGAGCATTTTGGGTCTTGCGGTTCTATGCAGAGCCCAGGGCCGCAAGACCCAAAAGCCACTTTTAGCGTCATGGTGGGCGAGAAAATGGAAAAGCAATCAATACAGTGATGGGTTGCTAGAAAATGATTTAACGTGTTATTATTTGACGACCAACGTGGCGTAGTGGTCAATACACTGCCTAAATACTGAGCTTTATCGAAATTGTTGAGCCGTTTCAGAGATATATATGTCTATAAGAATTGGGATGTTGATTGGGTTTTAAAATAAATTATTTAGTTCAGTTAATAAAATAAAACGTGACAAATTAGTGTCACTTTACATTGATCATACATGATTTGAGATTTATTTATGCAGAAAAATGGAGCGTTATTTGACTCCAAAAAAGAATGACTTCATGGTTGGTTATTTCAATTTTTGTTTTGACAGTTAGAAAAAAGTTTCAGATTTGACTTGTTGTCATCTGGCGGATTGCTCGTTTATATTTATCCTACATATTATAAATGCGAAAGTGAGTTTGTATAGTTCTTTGTTTGTTTGTTACTTCACGCTTCAACCACTGAACCTAAGTAGATGAAATTTGATACGGATAAAGTTTGATACTCAGGGAAGGACATAGGCATCAAATCCCACGATTTTATCCCGAAATTTCTACAGGGAGCGAAGCCTACGGGCACAGCTAGTAGGTGGTATAATGAAAGAATTAGCCTCTTAAATTTTAATAGTCATTTGTTATTCTCTAAGGAGGTGTTAGTTCTAAGTACATTGCTACTCACTGGATCAGACTCGTCCATTCTGTAGGTGATTTTGTTCACGGTCTCGCCGACTTTGTTGAAAAGACGGAGTACGCCGGCGCCGCTCAACGCTGACGTACTCGTAGCCTTGGGTAGTTCCGTATCTAAAGACAAAAAAATGTTATTACGACCATGTCTACTCATCGCCTTAGACATAATTATTTATCTTCCTTGCCACTAGATGGCGCTATTATGTAATAATTAAAACATTAAAATTCTTTATTACAATTATTTGTATTTATTACTCTAATTAATTAAATATGACTTAGGAAATGCAATCACTTTATTATTAAGTATATTCAACACTTTCTTTGTCACTTTTTTGGTACATGTGTATGCTGCCATCTCTGTGAGGCTATCCCCGCAACTCCAGATTTGCCTACTTACCACCAATAGTTTCTATGGCGTTGGGTATCTATTACTTTAGTAATAATATTATCTTTGTTACAATAAAATAAACCATGTTTATCATAAAAAAAAACATATTGCGATGTCATAAAGTTCAAATTCGAATCTCACCGGACTCCAAGAACTCCCTAAAGTCAGGGTCGATGCAAAGGACGGGATGTTGCGCCACTCGGTTCAAGAACCGCTCGAGCCCCGCCCGTCTCCTCTCCACAAACTGGGATTGGACGCTGGCTGACGAATTACTGCCGTTGGCACTTTCCGTCGATGGCGTCGACGTCATCTTGAGCTTTGTCGTACCTGTGTAGACAACCATTACAATGTTAACATTGCTTATTAGTTTATGAATCATGATTGTTATTTTCTTTCGTTCTTATCTATAGTCCGTTTGGTTAGGTATTTAAATAAATGTAAATATGGCGTGTGTACAAATCGTCGGGGTATATAGCTGCCACGAAGGTACTAATGAAACCCATTGGATCTGGTTCGATCCATCACCGTCTACAGGCCAGGAGTGGCAACGGGATAATGGATAATTTATTTGATTATTGCAGAGTATTTATACTAAAACATTGTACAGTGTTATATTGAATCTACACGTCCAGTTAGTACGTGATGCGCTAAATTAACGAACTTATATTATATATATTAAAAAAATGAACTTATTGATAGCACCAAATCCTGTGCAATATTCCTCGTTGACATATAAATTTTTCTTTATTACGCCTTTCTTAACAACATACGGCCATCTGCGGCCTTGCGATCTTGACCTCGATCAATTTTGTTGCAACTGCATTTTTGTTCGTCCGTAATGCAGCGATTCTAAATAAAGTGATGCAGTTTGTGACGTCATATCTATTTCTGTATCATTATGACGTTAGTGATAATGTAGACGGTATTTTCTTCATGATGTTATCGCTATTTTTTCATCTTAATGGAGTTTACTATGACAGCTGACGTTTATTGCCTGGTGGTTCCTTTGCTTCTTGAAATTCCACTGGTGGGACCCGCTTGTGGGAGCCCAGTGGAAATGTGCACGTTGATCCTCTTTCCATTTCAGGCTTGAGTCGTCGGGTTCTTGCGTTTTGCTCCAATCTCGCGGCGCGTGTCCATCACGTCGGGGTATATAGCGACCGCGAAGGTATTAATGAAACCCATTGGATCTGGTTCGATCCATCACCGTCTACAGGCCAGGAGTGGCAACGGGATAATGGATAATTTATTTGATTATTGCAGAGTATTTATACTAAAACATTGTACAGTGTTATATTGAATCTACACGTCCAGTTAGTACGTGATGCGCTAAATTAACAAAATAAATAATTTGCTTATTAATTAAATATATATCCTAGTTGACATCACGTACGACTTTATGGATGCTGCCATAGTAAACAATTTTCACATGTTTTTTTATTCAAATATACTCTTTATAAATCAATACCTTTGCAAATCACAAAGTATATCATGTAGTAGTTTATAACATGATTACTTAGTAAATTTGTAAAGGTATTGATTGTGCAGCTATAAAACTATGAAACGAATTAAATACCTACCTAATAAGGTTATAAAGGTTAATAAGTAAGCCGATCAATGATAATTTTCATATTATTATTTTTATTAATTTAGTGTGAGTAATTGTCTATGAGCGTGTTTATTTAAATATTTGAATGACCTATAAAAATTCTTATTTTGAATATGTTGGTTTGTGCAATCCAGTTATGCTGCTAGTTTGCGGCTTGTGAAGATAGCACCTAAATGGACATTCTAATGCGCGGTGCGCCGATATACTTAGGTTTTGCTCTTAGTAATTAATGCATAAATATTAGAAAACCGTAAGGAAACCCGATGGGAATTGGCGTCTAAGAAGGCCCCGCCACTGCTACATGGTCAAAATAAAAAAATCAGAAACAAAAAATGTTGGCTAGACCGAAATCGAAAGTAAAATCGTGAGATCAATTAGTAGTACCGTTACCCGCCGCCGTCGGCCGGCCGGAGTTCATTCGGGGTCACGTGGCAGTTTTGGACGGGCGTAACTACGTGGTCTCGATCGAAAATCATTTTCGCAACTTTTCTATCTTGTGTCATATACAAATTTGGATAATGTGTATGGATGGATAGAGGAATTTATTTACTATACGACATTTTTTTTTCCGAAACCAATGCATGGTTTGAACAAAAAATGTTTGCACGTTCTGAGGCAGTCAGTGAACCATCTCCACATAAGAAGTTTGTGTTTGCTGAATATTAAGAACATACTCACCAACTATACTCTTCTCCGGCGCCGGCGGTATGACCCGCCCGGACCGCAGATACTTTTCAGTCAGCTTCTCGTGGAGTCCGAGGAAGTCGCTGAACCGTCTCCACACGAGAAGCTCGTGTTTGCTGAATATTGGCATATTGGTTTTGGTGATAACGCGGTACGCAACGTACGAGCTCATGCCTTCTCCAATTTTTTGTGGATCTGTGATAGTTATTATTATGTTGTTAGCACGCTCCGTTGCTATCTGTGGAAAAAAGTAGGGAAAAATTTTAAATAATTATTATGCTGAATTTTTCTAATACACTTGCTTTTCATTTCTGATTTTTATGGATAAAATTTTTTAAAATAAAAAACTAAAAGATTAAGTCCATAATAAGTAATTTCTTTATTATGATGGAGGAAGGGATTATACACGCTGACTTTTCATTGTTTTTGGAAAAAAAATGTCGATTAGTAAATAAATTCCTCTATCCATATACGTTATCCAAATTTATGTATAACATAAGATAAAAAAGTTGCCAAAATGATTTTAATCCAAAACACGTAGTTACGTCCAAAATTGCCGCGTAACCCCGATGAACTCCGGCTGGCTGTGGTCAGGTTTGAATTAACATTTTTTTGCTTTTGATTTTTTATTTTGACTAGCTAAATAATTAGGTCTTACTAACGATCCTTATATAGCGGTCTTCAGCTCCAGAACCAATGAAAAATCATCGTGTATAGAAAAGAAAATCACAGTAGTTAAGAATGTGTGAGGGAGGAGGGGCACAAATAGGAATCTTTAAGTTTACACCTTTTAACAGCCGCCCAGCCCCATTGTGGACCATGGATGGACGGAAGAAGGGGAAGCAAATATTTGAGTGTCACCCCACTGACTTGCGTCCCGGGACTTGGCCCCCGGCATGACTTCCCAGTTCCGGGCTGTGGTTATGACGTATTGCTAGCTATCAATAGGTCTATATTTACGTTGGGGTATAATGTTTTACCTCCTCCATGATGGGACTGCTCAGGGTAGTAGTTATCGATGGAGGGTTTCCTATAGTGGCTTTCTCCAGCCCTTCTGCAGCTCCATTGACCTCAGGATCCAGGCTGACTTCCTGTAATAGACAAAGAGTTTCATACAATATAGAAAGCACTCCACTGACAAGAGGCTCTTAAAAATAAGAAGAAGAAAACATTGTTGAATACAGTTACTACATAAAACAGTAAAAAAAAGCAGCTACAAAATGAGTAACATTTTACATTGTATTTGTTTTCCATATTGAGGTTTTAAAAAAAATTGATAATACATAATAAAATAATACTTGATATTTAACTGACATGTTTTTTGCCTTAAAATACATGTTTTTTTTAACCATTTAAAGTGTTTTTATGCACCGCACTATGCCTCATTTTTGAGTAAATATATTTATTTACTTTGACCATCCTCAAATTATGATTTTTTTATCAACTTCTTACTTGTAGTCTATTAAACTCACAGTTTATTTAATAGCAGAAGCACTGGAAAAGTTAGTCAGTATTCTATTATACATGGCTGAGTGATAGGAATGTTGGCTATTGGCATTTCATAATCTTTCCTACGAAGTTCCCAGCTGTTATCAAATGATGTAGACCTGTATTGGCCAGTATTGTGTAACACATTTGTTAAATAACAAGATTTTGTTACTAAAATTTTTTAATCTGGGTGTTGAATAATGATTGGCTACATTGATAAGTCTGTAGCAATATTATATCACAGCAGACAATAAAAAAATTGTTTGAAAAAAATTTCAGCCAGTGAAGTTTTTTAGATTAGGTATCATCACAGGTTTACAAAGAGTAGCATTATGTTGTAACATTTAATTTCAAGAATGGCATTTATTTTTACCTGATTTTTCAAATGTTCTTCCATTAGATGTATATGCCTACAATTAATTTTATTAGTCACAAGAAGAAATGACACAACAAATATTTGTGGAAAGTAAGCAATGAAACATGACTCACACCAGTTTAACTGATAATGTGATATAAAATAGATAGTAAACAAAAACTTGTCACAAAAAATATCCTTGCATTGTAATTAAAAAAGAAGTACCTTAGTAGGTCTTAAACATTTCTGTTACATGCTTCATTGGATTTAAATAATGAGGGATAGTATGGTTTTAAGCCGTGGCAAGGTCAATTGTATTTAAGTACGATAATGACCGTACAGCACGTAAACTAAAATAATTGAATTAACTGATTAATTAACAGCTGTACTCGTCAATTTACATAGGTACTTCTATTATTACTTTGATATTGAATATAACATCACAAGAAAGGGGCGTCACCGCACCCAGCACGCCGGGGGCGTATTCCAAGCTAGCAAAACAGGATTCCAACAAGATACCTGGACCGCGGATGCGAAAAGATCTTCATCCTCTCTATTTTCACTGTTAATGTCGACAGTACTAAAGGGCGGCGTGTCTGGCCCGTCCGACATGATTAAATAAACTCAAACACTCACTTTAAACAAGACTTTTTCTAAATTAATTGAGTTTTTAAGCTATTGTTAGTAAAAACAACGAGATGATTTCGATGATACCACGATCGCTCTTTTGACAGATGCAATCATGAAGCGACAGATTTTTTGTGACGTATTTAATTGCGTTTACGAAGTTTGTTGTGTTCAAAGAACCAAAAAAACATAGTTGTGAAATGCTATTTTTCAAACGCGGAGTCACTACATGAACGATTTTTTGGATTGAAAAATCATTCCTTTCGGTGAATCCGCGTTTCAAAAATAGCACTTATGGTTGTGTGATGGTGTGTGAATTGTGTGATGGATGTGTGATCAACTTTTCACCTTTAACTTCATGGTTATGGTGTTATTTTTAATCATGGCATTCATGGCTAACATAATTATCTCCTAGAAGTGCTATTTTTGAAACGCGGAGTCTACCACCTGGTTTTTCCATACAAAAAATCGTTCGTTTAGTGACTCTGCGTTTGAAAAATAGGACCTCAGAAATGTATGTCAGAATGCTGTCCAGCCGACTGTCAATTAATTGTCATCTGTCAATTAAGTCAAAAACCTCCACGAATTATCATTGTTTTGATTTTTGCAGAAGTTGGTTTTATTTACAAAATAATAATAGAGAATTTGATTTTTAGGTAATTTCTTGTTAATTTCCTTTATTAATAGTCCTTGATACACGGCTGGCTTTTTTATAGCTCGTGTTTTATTGTATTTTTATGATGTGTTGTTGTAGTTCCTGTTGACCGTGCTGAGCAGAGATGAGTGGATCTGATAAGAAATCTAAGATCCCGGAGGCCCCGACACCGGCCGTCGTTCCGGGGAATCTACTATCGAGTGTCGCTCCACCCACGCAGCTTCCAAACTTCATCACTTCCAGTGAAACGGTGAGTTAGAATAAAATTCTGCTGCATATTAACTTATGATGTTTACGCTCTGAATGAATACAACTGGTCAAATTAACTAACTAAAAATGCTTGTTTTCTAAATACAATTTATTAATCTAACTTAATAGTATTTATGTCCACATAATTAAAAAAATAGTTAAATATTAGTCGGAGAGAGGGTCATAATCCCTGTAACACATTCCTCAGATCTGGGGTGAAAACTGATTGCACTGGTTTTATGAACATATCTAATCATTGTAGATTGTGATTTTTTTTAACCTAATGAAAACATTTTTCCAGTTACTAGAACGTAGAAAAAAAATATTAAGATATAAAAAAATAATTTCCACCATTTTCCAAAATATTTACTCTCTAGATTGGTAATTATTCAAAAATGCTACTAACTGTACGGGCACTGATTTTTCTAACAAGTTCATAGGTAGGTGGATAAGTTACTGTATGACTGATTTAAAAAGGCAGATTTACAAGGCTAATAAATAAAAAACAAATGGCAAATATTAACATATGGTTGTAATATTTGTTGAACTTGAATGTTTTTTCTGAAATAGGAACCACAGCTTCAGTTGAAAACATAATAACAGTGCTGGTTCGATAGCCATGACTAAATAATTTGTCACACTAAACTATATTTCTTTGCAATAAACAAGAAAAGTATGACTTTTTAGATGGAATAATTTCTATTTATGTTACTAATAGGTATAAGCTGTATAGGTCTAGCCTGGTATGATTTGGTAGTGAATGCCATATTGCTTTTATTAACTCTTAAGCCTCCTCTCAATGCTATAGACAGCCCGTTGCTATAGACAGAGCATGTTGACTGGAATTTTGCAATTATAGAGTTTATTTTCAATCACAAAATTGCTGATGGCTTTATGAATTAAGCTCCATCTACCCTGTATCTCATAAATAAATCTTTATTTCACAATTTTATTGTATTATATTTTTCCATGTATAACTCTTAATTCTAGGTTCCAAATGTGGTTCCACCTGCTCCACTGCCCATCCAGCCTGTCATTGTCCAGCAGAATGCCGAACTCAAACCGGAAATTGAAGAGTCATTTAGGTATTTATAAACGCATATACATTCACTATGTTGCCGTGTGGTTTCCAGCAGAGTAGAATAGGATCTTCCCGTGGATGTCGTAGAAGGCGACTTAGGAAATACAAGCTAAACAAAGCTTATTATAAACATCAATGACACCTCTCCAACCCGTCTGGCCAGCGAGGAGAGTGTAGGCCAAGTCCTCTGGCTGCTTTGGCCAAGTATGGCTCTGGTAGTACAGAGAGGGTCTACTCCTGATGATGATGATGATGACTCAACTTATACAATTTTTAGAATACCTAAGCATTAAAAATGTGACAATGTGTCTTTTTATCATGTACTTGATTAAGTTTTATAATACATATATGAAATAGGTCTGTAATGCAATTATTTTTATGTTGAAAGTTATAAATTTACATTAATATTGAATTGTTCTGATTATTAGTGTTCATAAATCAATTTCAAATAAATATTAAAACACAACAATGATGCTATGTGTACAGCAGATTATTTATATAATAATGGATGATATTTTTTCAATATTAGCCCTGCGATACCGTTGAGCAAAGGCGAACCACTCGTGTCAATAAGGTCACCAGAAGACTCCCAGACCACACAGTCTCCTGAATCCCTGCCAGCCTCCACCCCGGAATTAGATCAGATTGGTATGTAACCTACCTACCTTTGCAGGCCTTTTTAAAGCGCACTACACACAAAAGCAGCGTCATATGTCGGCAACTTTTTGTCGGTGGGCTAGTTAGGCGGCTTACTCATTGCAAGACGGAAAACTTTGTCGGCGGCATGTCGGCGGCTCGACATACTTCCCTGCAGCTCAAGTGTCGCCAGGCAAGTCGCGCGCATACGCAAGCCGCCGACAAGCCGCCAATGTGTCGGCCAGCATCACGCGCGGGCGCAGGTTGCCGACATGATATTTTCGACAAAGTACGCCGGGTTGTGTCGGCGGGCTGTGTCGGCGGGTCGGGGGCTATAGTGTGTAGTGCGCTTAAAAAAATATTCTAATTATTTTCTCTTCACATTTCTTCTGATTGGTCTGAAATATTGCATGCACATCTACATGCTAATTGACTGACACAGCCAATGCCGCAATGATTCACAATCTGGGCTTGCTATTCTTATGCTTATTCAGTCCAGCATTAATCGGCACAGCCGGGCGGTAAAATCGAATATATGTACATGAAAGTCTGTAATCACAAACCGTTTGGCTGCCGCATATAATCACTCGGTTTGGCAACTACCGAATCGGTTTTTGGCAATGAAGATTTCTTGTTTGTATTGAGAATCGAATTGTGCCGATCAGACCCAAAAGAACTACCCGATTGGCACAACTTACAATGTCACAATTAACATAATTGTAGTGGTTGCTTCGGGTTGGCTTTGTTGCTCGACAAATACTGCCGAACCGACAGTGTTATCTGTAGTAGCAGGCCTTACAATTTCATTGATAGTTGGGTAAAGTATCAGATAGAAACTGTTATTTCCGGTATGTCGAGAGCTGTTGTTAATTAACATGTTTCCCGCTGACTGCTCATAAAATATAAAATGTAGTTTTGGTTATTTACAATCCCACGAGAACCTCTCATTTTCTGGGATAAAAAGTGTCCTGTATGTAATCGACGATATAAGCTATCTACCTACATTCCAATTTTAATTTCAATCCGTTCAGCCATTTTGTATGGATTTATTAACAAACATCCCAATTTACAATTTATACTATTAGTAGGATTGGATAGTAGGAAAATCGTCACAGTTATACTAGCCATAGCAGTAGCGGTTTTACACATTTGCCGCCTGTAGGCTAATCATATTTTGCCGGCCCTACCCATCCTTTTTCGGATCCTTCATGTGCAGCTTTTTCTGTGGCGAAGAAGTGGAAATAGGTACGTATCAGTCAGCCGCCCTGGTTACTTGAAATAAAACCTGGGAGCGCTTGATTATGCCGGCGCTATTCAGGGTAGCGGTGAGAAATATTCGATATTGCCGCCCCCTTAAATGTGCCGCCCTAGGTTCCAGCCTACTTAGCCTGCTGGTAAATCCGCCACTGAGCCATAGACAAAGATAATAAAAGTATAATTACAACACAACAGATACCCAACGCTATAGAAACTATTGGAGGGTCCGTAAGTAGGCAATACTGAAGTTGCGGGTAGGTACACAGAGATGGCAGTACACACACGACTAGCAAAAAAGTGACAAAGGCAGTGTTAAATATCCTCTTAAAAATATTTATTGCATTTCATATAAGTCATATTTAATTAATTAGAGTACTATTTTATTTAAATAATAGTAATTATTACTATTATTTAATTACTATTATTTAAATAAAGCAGTACATACTTTAAATAATTAAAGGTTTTAATATTTTAAAGCGCCATCTAGTGACAAGGAAGAGAAATAATTGTTTATAAGGCGATGGGTAGGCATGCCATAGATTATCTGACATGTAGATAAACTTTTTATTTCAGGAGACATAATGCCTGGTAGCGGCTTATTCACGTGGGTGAAAGGCGCGGTCTCCACTGGCGGCATATTACACAGAGTAGCTGAGAAGGCCAAGAGTTCAGTGGACTCAATGATCACGACCCTCGACCCACAAATGAAGGAGTATTTGAGTAAGTACATTCATCTTCCTATTTTAGCGAGTTTCTGGTTGAATCCTTAGCGCCTAGTGAACGCGCACCACTTTTTTAGGGTTCCGTTCCCAAACGGTAAAAACGGGCCCTTAATATACCATGTTACAAGAGTGAGTCCTTCGAACTTTTGTTGACTGTGCAAGTGATAAAGCTTTGAAACGCCCTACAAATAAGTATCCTTAAGAATTTTGGCTTGTCAAGTAATTTAAAAAAATCTAAATCTCAATTCAATTCGAAGAATAGCCTCTAGGAAAAGGTTTCTCTAATCAGATTATAAAATAAAGTTTTACTTATTTAGATATTTGCAAAAACCCCAATGACCTTAATTTTCAAAGTAAGGTCAAGCTTATTTGAGGAAGTGACGTCACGATGAAGATTCTTTGAGTAAAGTTGACAATTTCCACTTTTAGTGCTGTACTGTATTGTCATTGTCACTGTCATTTATCAACACAACAACTTGACAACAACCAATATAACGATGGTAATTTAAAGAGGAGACATTGACTTTGCTTTTTTCCTGCAGGCATAAAAAAATGTAAATTGCTGTGTGTCGTCATTTTCGGTGTAATGTTTGAAATTACATAAAAATCCTAATAACACGTACAAGTCTTTTAATCAAATTATTTCCTTAAAATTGTCTTTATTTTCGATTAAAGGCCTACCTCCAACCACCTACAAAACTTTCATTCTATAGTTGACAAAACAATTGTACTCAAACTGACAAGTAGCATATATTAATATAAACAGTATACAAAATATTATTGACAGACCGAGCACGAAGCGTTTTCGTTTCAGCTTTGGCAAAAATTGTTCGTACGTCCAGTTGTTCTGCCATCCTGCTGAAGTGCTGCCCTCTACAGAGCGCATTTCTTATCCGATTTTCGTGAAATTTTTGTGATGATGTCATGATGTACAGGATAAATTCAATAAAGTTTTAAACAAAAACAAAGAAGCTTTGTTTTTGTTTAAAACTTCATTTATCAATCATTTTCATATGCATTTCTTCATTCGGTATACGCCTAGCCATGAAGCGGCCATTTTGGAAATAGTCCTCGATCTCCTGCAGCGTCTTGTCCTTGGTTTCGGGCAACGTGAAGTACAGCACTGTCAGAGCCAGCGCCATCGTTGTTCCGAACAGAGCGAAGGTTCCGTGCACTTTCAGATAAACCAAGGAGAATGGTGTCAAATGCAGCAGACTGGTCAGGATTAGAAAATTAATAAAAGCTATTGCAATGGTCCCGCCACTTCTGTGGTGCAGTGGAAAGAGCTCTCCCTTTAGACCTGCTGTTACGGGAGTTGCGCCAAGGCTTATTAATACGAAAAAACCAATCAATAAACAAATAGGTAACAACTGATAGTCTCGTGACAGGATTTCATTTGATATTAAAAACATGCATATGCAAGCTAGCAAAAGTGCAGATAACGCTGATATTCCAGAAGCAAATAGAAGAGTACGTCGTCTCAATGCTTTAACAAATAACACTGAGACGAAATTACTGGTTGTTGCCAGGAAATCGAGGACTAACGTGTAGTTGCGCTGGTCTGACTTAGTGCCAGTGATGTCACCCATTATTCTCACTGC
Organism: Acrobasis consociella; assembly: GCA_963555685.1. Lineage (NCBI taxonomy): Eukaryota > Metazoa > Arthropoda > Insecta > Lepidoptera > Pyralidae > Acrobasis > Acrobasis consociella. The sequence goes on from OY743122.1 coordinate 12,058,241, forward strand.
GTAGGCGGAAAAAAAATGTCGCCCAGCAGTTTCTAGTACAAGTAATGCAAATGAGATTACAAGTAAACATCTTAAAAAGTCTTTTTGGGTAAATTTCATGCAAAATCCCGCAAACTTTTGAGTGATGGACATTTTTTTGTAAGCAATTGATATTTTTTCCTTTTGAGCGGTGATCAATTCTTCAACTTCCAAGACCGCACTAACGCTTCTTCCTCGGAGCCAGAAGAAGTCTTCTTGACATTTCTCAAACTGTTGAACGCCAGCTAGCCAAGCGGGACTCTCCGGAAATGTGCAAATAATCAGGAAAGATATTACGTTTGGCACCAACGCCAAGAGAGATATGGTTCTCCAGTCGACATAGTAGTGGAATATATGGGCGATGGTACTGCCTAAAGTGTAGGCTGCCATTTTGAGATTGAGAAATATTCCTCTGTATTTTGGACTTGTGTATTCAGCGATAACTATTGCTCCAAAATGAGCAATGTATCCTGATCCAATCCCGTTGAGAGTTCTTCCAATGAGCAGAAGCTCGTAGCTCATAGCAAAGTAAATGAGGATACAGCCCGATATCGGTAGGATGGTTGCGAGGTGGAGTGTCTTCCGCCGTCCAAGCCAGTCCATTAAGAATGCGGATGCCAATTGACCCAATAAATAGGCTGGTCCCATAGCTGACGCTGAAATATAAAAAATGCTATTGTAGACCGATGAATTGAATAAAAAATCTTTACCTAATTTGGCTTGTTGCATGTCTTTGAAGTACTCTTTGATGTTAGATTTCAGTGATTTCTATTCTCTAATCTGGCTTACGTCCGGTCATTTTAAGGCGAAGGAAAACATCGTGAGGAAGCCTGCGTGTACTAACGCAAATGTATTTTAAACAGCTTATTTTATTGCCTTACTTTGACCATGCTTAGTGCTTACCTAACCACGAAGCAGCCTGCAGATCCACTTTAACAGGCGACTCTGGTGCTTGAAGAGCCGCCATGAGGCTAGCCGTGTAGCCCATGGAAAAGCCCGATGCTATCAGGTTCATCAGAATACCCGATGTTACCCATATCTAACAAATAGACAATCAATTTACAGCCTAATTGCCATATAAATTAATGCCCAGGACCTTTTACTCCAAAAGCGACAAGCGTACGTAGTTACATACCCGCAGTGCAGTGTCAAGCAACAATGAGCGCTACGTAATGATGATATAGTCTTATTTGGTTTGACAATTGATTAAAAAGTAAAAGATCATTAAAATTCTGTTCTTATGAATATTCCTATAAAGTATGTTAAAAAAACGATAGATTCTATTTAGCGGTTGCTCCCATCCCTAAAATCGTAACAAAACTCTATACAATATTAAATACCTACCGCTTCAAAATATATGAAGCTGCAGATTTAACTAGGACATTTTGGTTCTTTTCCCAAATGCATGAATTATTTCACTACGTAGGTAAATAAAATTATAACACGAATGTCAGGCGATTGGCACACTGTTCCGTATCCCGCTGCATTGCGCGGGGCCGTTATACAAAAACGACGCGGTGTCAGTGTGTTGTGTGTGTTTTCTATACAAATTGAGATACTTGCATACAGACCGACCATGCACTACGCAGCGGGGTATGGAGCAGTGTGCTAATCGCCTAAGACGCTTACAATATTAGTATGAAGTGAACTGGTTACTCACTTAGAAAGTCAGCTACTGGCTGATGGAGGATGACGTCGAAACGTCATGTTTGACTCTTTACGTGAGTAACCCGTTTACTTCATAGTAATAACACGAATGTACTTACTTGTCTTACTAATGGTAGTTTCCAACATGCGTCCATAGCGTGAAAGCATAATGAAAAAGTAATTTAAATATATATTTTAGGTACAATTTAACTTTGCATTTGCGTGATTTGACTTAACTTAGTTTGTCTTGTCAGCACTAATTCTTGTACACACAAATGAAACTCTTCAGATGATATTTTCGTTTTTAGATTCGGTCTTGGACTTTCTAGTCCGAATCCCAAGGATATAATGTCATTAGAGTACATATTAAAATGCTGAATTTCAAACGTGTAGCTATTATAGTTTATATTTATTTATTTACCAATTTATGTTCACCATGCTGGTCTGGGAGAAATAAAAAAAAACTTAGAATGTACCAGCTGCTTCTCTTCCCACGCAGATCGTAAAAGCCGATCGAGGGATTGGGCAAAAATGCAAATCATGTTAACAAGCGATGCGGCTAGCAACCCATCACTGTATAGATTGCTTTTCCATCTTCTCACCCACCATGACGCTAAAAGTGGCTTTTGGGTCTTGCGGCCCTGGGCTCTGCATAGAACTGCAAGACCCAAAATGCTCTGTCTGCCCCATTAGGGATAAAGACGTGATAGTATGTATGTATGTATGTATGTATGTTCACGGAAAATGTATACAGAGTATATTTATTAGGCACTACTTATCTCAAAAGAGATCTCTGAGTAGGCCTGTGAGAGGATGATATTGCATGGATCACTATTAAATACCTAGATGTCGTCACTCACTGACAACTGACATATGACAGCAAAATTGACATGTTAATTCCTCAAGTCACAGAAAGCTGAAATTTGGTGTAAAAAACATCACAAAAATAGGGGCTGGGTATGCTAAGTCGAGTAAGTAGGTAAATATTTACTTACTTACTGCAGCTATCTTGCTGACATCCTCTGCTTTCCTGTTGTGGCTGCTGTGGTTGTTGGTCGTCAACTTGCCCTTTGGTAAAGGCCTCCCCCAGCTGTCTCCATAGCATTCTGTTCCTTTATTTTCCTTCTCCATAACCCTCCAGCTGCTTTCTTGATTTCATCTTCCCATCTCCTCCTCTGGTAAATATTTAGTGCACTCTAAAAAAGTTATCAGATTGCAACTCTAGCCTCCCTCTTTTATACATAGAGTATAACGTTCTGCATGAATCCTAGTCTTAAGTTCTCTAGAAGAAATCTTATACCTAAGACAAAATGTGGGGCTTGTAGGTAACTGCTACACTACCACATTAGCGAGACACCTAAGACAAAATGTGGGGCTTGTAGGTAACTGCTACACTATCACATTAGCGCGTGCTTCTTGAAAATTTATTGATTTATTTCTACACAAGCTCTTATTTAAGAATATCGACAAAATTCACAACTTACCATGTGTTTTTCGTGTGTATAAATGGTCAACACTGACATCTGACAGACTGCCATACAATGATGACAGCCAGGACTAACGGCTTATACGTGCCTTCCGAAGCACGAAATGTTTGTGCTGCTTATTATTTCTGTTAACACATTTACCATCAAGTGATACCGCGCCCAATGCCAAAAGCTGATTGCTTTCATATATTCATACAAGGATTTCTAATGACACGCCTATGTGTGTACTAAACCTTGTTATTTCTTATCATGTTAATAAAAACATCGTAACTTTGTTTTTTAAACTACAAAGTGCCCTATGGACATATAATTTTATGGTTGTATGCGCTGATAAGGCTTGCTACACAGATAAACGGGCTAGCAATATCGGTTCGGCAGTATTCGTCAAACAACAACAAGCAAAGCCGACGTTGTTGGGTTTGATTCTGTTGGTGCTAATCGGGTTTTTTTCAATTCAAATATATCTTTATTATCATAGGATATTTATAATATCTTTTAATAATAGTCATTGTTTTGTTGTACAATTGTGTTGTTTCATACTAACTTTGAACCCCCTTTGAACCCTCTAAGTATGAATTTTGAAAAATACTTTCTTAGTGTTCCCCCACGTTATAAAAGAAACCCCTGTGCAAAATTTCAAGTTTCTAATCCTTATAGTTTAGGCCCTGCGTTGATATGTCAGTCAGTCAGCTTCTCCTTTTATATATATAGATTGTATCCATAGTAAATGTACGCTTACCTTACCACCTTTATATATATATTGTATCCGTAGTAAGTGTGCGCTTATCTAACCATGAAAGCGCATTCAAATCAATTTTGACAGGAGAGTCAGGTGCTTGTAGATCTGCCATGAGGCTGGACGTGTAGTCCATGGATATACCTGAAACAGCACACGCTAGTAGAACGCCCAAACATATCCAACACTGAAAAAAACTCATCATATTTATGACTAGAGGCAGCGCGCGGCTTCGCCCGCGTTAACCACGCGAGTGAAGTCGCGGGCGTGATGCAATATAGCCTATAGCCTTCCTCGATAAATGATCTATCTAATACCGAAAGATTTTTTCAAATCGGACCAGTGGTTTCTGAGATTAGCGCGTTCAAACAAACAAACAAACAAACTCTTCAGCTTTATATATTAGTATGGATTTTCGCTCTTATTATGACCTGAAATCAATTTGGAATATGCCACTTTTTTAAAATTTTATTTTTTTATGCCAGTAATTTTTATTGAACTCAATACTTATTAATAGGGATGTGGACTGGGTAAAATCCTACTAATGTTATAAACGCGAAAGTTTGTAAGTATGGATTGATGTTTTTTACTCTTTCACGTAAAAACTACTGAATGGATTTTAATGGAACTTTACAATTTTTTGATTAAAACTAACGTGAGATGCTATAATTATTTAATTCAATAAACGGGTAACTCACGTATAGAGTCAGCTACCGCCGACATGTTTCGACTTCATCCTTTACAAAAACTTTACAATAATATAGCTTATACATCAGAATAACACATAGATATTGTGTGATAATAGCAGACGAAGTCGCGGGCACCAGCTAGTCTTATTCAATTGTAAAGTATATTGTGCTGTAATTTTATTGTTTTAATTTTTCGCGCCGCAACAAGTTATCTGTTAATTCCTGTGGCTGACTGGAAAAGAACGCTCTTGCGTTAAATCCGCCAATTGTAAACAATGTTAGTTGTGGATCAATTAAAGTTGTAATAAATAAATAAAAAATAAATTATTGGGTACAGTTAATAAAATAAAACGTCACAAAATAATGACACTTTACATTTATCGTATATATTTTCAACAAGATTTTAAATCTAAAAAACTTATATTAAGTACGTTATTTGACCCCAAAAAAGTATGACGTCATGGTTGGTTATTACATTTTTATATTGACGTTTACGAAAAAGTTTCTCAGTTGACTTGTTGTCACCTAGCAGATTGCGGTATTACAAGAACTTTTCATTTTTCAAGTACAAATAAATAAAAATATTTTTGAACTTTCTTGCTACTAGTTTAGATTTTCTCTTTTATTTTCCCTTTCTTTTTGAATTGGTAATAATACTTTTCTCTATGAAAAGAAGTTGAGAAATAACTCTGAAGTAACGGGAAAGTAGTTCAGTATTCAAATAACAATTATTGCTTGCACCTACTTGTTTTACTAATGGCGTCTACGGTATGAAACTGCTGAAATACCACAGATCCGGTGTGTTACAACGTGAGAATAAAAGTGCAAAGCAAAATCACCTGTATCACAACATGAATAGGATTGCCTTTTTGAATTTATATATAAAAGAGAAAACTTTTTGGGAATGCAACCACTTGTATAAATATTTATACATGTTTATGCCGTAACCTTGAGATAAATAAATATACATGTAAATATATGTATAGGGACAAATTACACAGATTGAGCTAGCCCCAAAGTAAGGACAATTTGAAAAAGGCCATTTTCCAACTTGCCCTGACCGGGGATCGAACCTGGGACCTCTGGGTGCCGGACCAGCATGGTGACCACTTCGCCACGGAGGTCGTCATACGTCAATGCATCTAAAGTTCCTTCTTGTCGACTCGAAATGGTTATAGGTTATAAAGTATAAATTTTTAATGATCTTCGACCACGGCAATTGCTCTGTCGTTAGACTCATTAATAGAAATATAATAGAATAGAACCACTCCATTTTCTCCTGTGGAAGTCATAAAAGGCGACTAAAGGATTTTTTTCCCATTACTAAACATGAACAGACTTCCGATGGGCAGCAGCGTCGGAAGTACGATAGTGACTCCCACTGCGCTCGCCAACCCGCCTGCCAAGCGTGGCGAGTATGGCAATATGAATCATGAATAGACAAAAAATGATCAGGCCCCCAGTACTCGGCAGCCCCGCTATTCCTGACTCCGGTAGCGGTCATGGTAACGGCGGGGCAGGGGGTGTTAAGAATCCCCGTATAGGATCCGGCTACCAACCCCGGCGAGCTCTGAAACGTGGTCCCTTACTATGGGTCTCATAAGAAAGCTCAAGGTCGCTCAACGCGCTATGGAGAGGGCTATGCTCGGTGTTTCCCTACGTGATCGAATCAGAAATGAGGAAATCCGTGGAAGAACAAAAGTCACTGACATAGCCCAGCGGATTAGCTCGTTGAAATGGCAATGGGCGGGAAACAGCGCGACGAACCGATGGCCGATGGGGCAAAAAGGTTCTTGAATGGCGACCGCGTACTGGCAAGCGAAGCGTCGGGCACCCACCTACAAGATGGTCAGATGACCTGACCGGGGTCGCTGAAAAACGCTAGATGCAGGCCGCTCTTGATCGGTCATATTGGAAATCTTTGGGAGAGGCCTATGTCCAGCAGTGGACGTTATGCGGCTGAAATGATGATGATGATGATGATAGCCTCATTAAGGTCCTCGATGGTACATGACGTAGGGCAGTTCGGACACTACAGAAGGTGGTCCATCGACTAAATGGCTCCGTAGTCGCAAAGGTCGATATCAGCGTGACGCCACCTAACTCGGTTTTCTTGTTGACATATACCAAAACCAGCCTGGAGTCTATTGAGAGACTTCCAGACTGAACAGGGGAGGTTTATACGCCGTGGGAAACTCTCTGCAAGTGGGAGGTTTGCATCGCATGGTGGATATTTATTTATTCAGCGCACAATTATTGCATTACTAGCTTTTGAGGCTGGTATGCTCTGTTGCCTAAGAAAGCTGTCACGGTTTTTTAAATGTACATGCAGACTGCAAGTCTGTCCATACAGCAGGTGTCTATTTAGGGTTAAGTTAGGGACTTTGTAGCAAAAGATAGATGGCGCTGCGGATAACAAATTCAATAATCAGACCGGTGCAAAATGCTAGATCTATCGATTTAATTATTTATGCCTGGCAACCCGAGAGTTGTGACCGGAAAAGAATAGGCAACCTAACGTTTGGATATTCTATGGACTTCATACTTTCGATTGGTATAGAATTTGTCAATATAATCAAATCGGTGAAATATAAAAAAAAATTAATAATATCCTGAACTGAAATTTGTTAGGCGCCCCATATGCAATATATTTTTTGACATTTTAAATTGAACATAAAAAACGTTTCATCAAATAAACATTTCGGTGAAGGTCGTTTTATATCGGGATCCTATATTATATAGGGTATAATGATTTTGGAAAATGGAACACCTGATGCAGAACTGTAATGGTCAAGCTGAACTATAAGAAATATAAAAATGACGCCTTAGCAAAAGTTGTTCAGCCTGATGAGCATTTTGCAGTGACAAAGTCCACCGAACGAAGTCGCGGGCTAGTTTGAAATAATGGAAGTGTAATCGTTACTATAGTAATATAATACTTATCCAATTATTCTACATTTTCAACATTTTTCAAATTCAAAAGTTCATTCGGCACACGCCTAGCAATGAAGCGGCCATTTTGAAAATAGTCCTCGATCTCCTGCAGCGTCCTGTCCTTGGTTTCGGGCAACGTGAAGTACAGCACTGTCAGAGCCAGCGCCATCGTTGTTCCGAACAGAGCGAAGGTTCCGTGCACTTTCAGGTAAACCAAGGAGAATGGTGTCAAATGCAGCAGACTGGTCAGGATTAGAAAATTAATAAAAGCAGTCACAATGGTCAAACTGCTTCTGTGATGCAGAGGAAAGAGCTCTCCCTTCATAGCCATCGTTATGGGAGTGCCTCCTAGATTTATTAACACAAAATATGTAATTAATAAACAAATAGGCGCTAATTGGTAATCCCTCGGTAATATTTCACTTTTTATCAAATACAGGCATATGCAAGTTGGCAGAAGTACAAACAACGCCGAGATTCCAGAAGCAAATAAGAGAGTACGTCGTCTCAATACTTTAACAAATAATACTGAGACGAAATTACTGGTTGTTGTCAAGAGATCGAGAACTAACGTGTAGTTGCGCTGGTCTGACTTAGTGCCAGTGATGTCACCCATTATTCTCACTGCGTAGGCGGAAAAAAAATGACGCCCCGCAGTTTCTAACAAAAGCAATGCAAAAGAGAACGCAAGTAAACACCTCAAAAAGTCTTTCTGGGTGAATTTCTTGAAAAATTCTTTAAACTTTCTATTAATAGTCATTTTTCGGTCACTAACTGACAATCTTTCCTTTCGAGCGGTGATCAATTCTTCAACTTCTAAGACTGCACTTTCGCTTTTCCCTCGTAGCCAAAAGAAGTCTTCCCGACATTTGTCGAATTTCATGCCTGACGCTAGCCAAGCGGGGCTCTCCGGTAACGTGCAAATAATGAGGAAAGATAGTATGTTTGGCACCAATGCCAAGAGAGCTATGGTTCTCCAGTTGGCATAGCTGTGCAATATATGGGCGATGGTGCTGCCCAAGTTGAACGTAGCCATTTTGAGATTGAGAAAAATTCCCCTGTATTTTGGACTGGTGTACTCTCCGATGACGATTGCTCCAAAATAAGCGATGTATCCTATTCCCACTCCGGTGAGGATTCTTCCAACGAGTACAAGTTCGAAGGTCTTAGCGAAATAGAGGAGTATCCAGCCGGTGGTCGGTATTGCGGAAGCTAGGAGCAATGTTTTCTGACGTCCAAGCCAGTCCATTAGGAACGCAGATATGAGCTGTCCTGAGAGGTACGCTGGACCCAGGACTGATGCTGAAATAGAAAAGGCAATTCCAAACCGTTCAATTGAGTTTTAATTAATGACCTGTTTATCTTTTATATTTTTATAGTTTTCTTTATTTATACTAACTTTTTTGGCGTTATTATACTTAGTGAACTGGTTACTCACGTATAGAGTCAGCTATTGCCGACATGTTTCGACCTCATCCGGAGATCTTCATCTGGGCGAGTGTGACCCCTACACCGCACCGGCTCGCAACACAGTGTGTCGCGAGCCGGTGCAGACCGGTGATGACCTCCGGATGAGGTCGAAACATGTCGGCAGTAGCTAACTCTATACGTGAGTAACCCGTCCACTAAGTATAATAATGTCTGTATCTCACGTTATTATTAATCAAAAAATTTTTTAGCGTTGCTTAAAATATGTTTACCTAGCCATGAAGCAGCCTGCAGATCCACTTTGACAGGCGACTCTGGTGCTTGAAGAGCTGCCATAAGGCTAGCCGTGTAGCCCATAGCCATGCCATGGGCAATCTGGCTCATCAGAATGCCGGTAGTGGCCCAAATCTAAAAAATAAATAAAAGAATAATGACTTTCTGAAAACTATGGTTTATTGAAACGTCGGGAAACGTTAAAGGAATGTCGCAATGCAACAGTGTATGTGAGCTGAAATGCATGAGTTTTCATTGGTATTGGTCACATAACATGTCAATTTACATAAGAATGCACGAATCAAAACTTAATATAGAAACTAACCCGTGCAGGCACTTTTTGTGGTCAATTTACACAACCGTTTGCAATCTATAATAATTGACCATGTGCGTGTCGGGCCACGAGCAGTGTACAGGGTTCCGTAGTGTGAATGCCGACTTTGCGTTCATGCTACTAAAAACGTCTAAAAATTATTTTTCTATTGAATTTATATGAAAGTGTCCTTTTCCGAGTCCATTTTATAAGTTGATCGCCTATAACTTACCCTACTTAACTCTGATAGTTTTCCTTTAACCGTTTAACAAATAGAGGGAGGGGGGGGGGGGGGGGGGGGGGTAAAATACCGCTCATGATGGGTTAGTCAAGAAAAAAAAATCGACTCTCACTTTACTTGTATGGGAATGGGAGCTACACTAAATTTTTATTTTATGATTCTATTTTACCACTTTTTCGGCATGATGAATATGCATACCCATACCAAATAACTGCTTTCTAGTATTTATAGTCTCTGAGTAAAACCGCGGACGGACAGACAGACAGACAGACATACATGGCGAAACTGTAGGGTTTCTTTTTTACTACGGAACTCTAAAAACGGTCAAATAGATGCATTGCATCATTAAAAAATCCTCCCTCAAAGTTGTAGACCAGTATATCTACCTGGGTCAATTGATCCAGGCAGCAAGTTCCAGCTTCGAGGAAGAGGTCTTTCGACGAATCCGACGCGGCTGGGCAGGTTTCGGGAAGCTACGCAGTGTCTTCTCGTCAAATATACCTCAGTGTCTTAAGACTAAAGTTTACAACCAATGTGTGTTACCAGTGATGACTTATGGCTCTGAAACATGGTCCCTTACTATGGGTCTCATAAGAAGGCTCAAGGTCGTGCAACGCGCTATGGAAAGGGCTATGCTCGGTGTTTCCCTACGTGATCGAATCAGAAATGAGGAAATTCGTAGGAGAACTAAAGTCACTGACATAGCCCAGCGGATTATATCGTTGAAATGGCAGTGGGCGGGACACATAGCGCGACGAACCGATGGCCGATGGGGCAAACAGGTTCTCGAATGGCGACCACGTACAGACAAGCGAAGCGTAGGACACCCACCCACAAGGTGGTCTGACGACCTAACCAAGGTCGCTGGAAAGCGCTGGATGCAAGCCACTCTAGATCGGTCATTTTGGAAATCTTTGGGAGAGGCCTATGTCCAGCAGTGGACGTTATGCGGCTGAAATGATGAATGATGATGATGATCATTAAAAAATGCAATTTATTTGATCAAACGTCAGCAAAAATAAATATTGTCATTAACTTCAATAATTTAAAAATCAATATTATGATGTAACACGAGCGTTGTCTACACTCTTGTATCATCGACATAAAGCTTGCGGTAGCTTGATGCTGCATCAGCAAAACTCTCATAATAATATAAATATTACTTACTTGCCTAACGAGTGGTAATTTCCAACATGTGTTCATAGTCTGAATTAGTTAGATACTGATAATATTGGTTTATGCATGACTAATAACTTGTACAGATGTTAGTTCACGAGCGTTACTAAGACATGATTGTGTGTGTTGGGTCTCTAATGATTCTCATAAAATTATTTGTAATATTACGATTTGGAATAATACTTTTACACATAATCATAATTACTCATAATGAATTTTCATATCATTTTGTTTTTTATACATATTTTAACAGTATATTTATCATAAGTACACATTGTCATAAGTAGTTATCATCATAATATAATTAAATATTAATATTAATTACACATAATTTACAATACTTTAAAATTTATTTTAACATAACTATTTATGAAATTATAAAATGGGCCACTAAATTATAAAATTATTGGGCCACCCCCGCCGCACCATAACCTATACTAGATGACCTGGGTGGTCTACATGACTCTGTAAGAACGAGTTTGCTGTTGAGGGCTATTCTGCCACATAATAGGGATGTGGAGTGAGTCAAAAATATGTTATTTTATTTAGTCCGTCAACTAGATTATCTAAAAATAAAGAACCCATATTTTTCGTTTAGCAAAGTATTTAAAATTCACGAAGAGACAGCGCTTCGAAGTTTCGGAGTAGGGGTGCTTGACGTCACCATTGGTTAAAAATCGTAGCGAATCGTCATTATTTGCTAATGAGAGAAAAATAATATGTACATATATCAAACTTTTTAATAATCTTTAGTCCACATCCCTATCAATAAGCTTTATAAGAATGCCCGGGCGGATAAAACATTATAAGAGTAAAAATTATATATAATATTTTTTAGTTAACCCCACTTATAATGGTATAAGGAAAGGAAGAAGATGTATATGTCTACAAGAATATTATGAACAAAATACATGATGTTAAACTATGATTATAACTACAGGTCTAGCGTCTAACTCAGTCAGTTCCTGAGGTATGAGGCCGGTACGGGAGGGGTGACAAATGACGTGACATGACGTGTCCTAACTGTCTTGCTATACACGTGATACATTTTAATGCAGATATCTCTTACGATATCCTTATGATATTTACGAGCGTGTACCTAAGTCAAATAGATTAATATTGAGGCGTGTGACAATAACAAAACCGAACAAGTGCGAGTCGGGCTCGCCTACCAAGGTTAAAAATTTGTAGGTAAATATTATAAATATCTTGTGATATATATTTTCTTATTGCCGTTATGTATTTGGCTCCCCATTGCTGTATTGAATGGCGTTCTATCAACATTTTCCTCTCTGATTGGCATTTTCTGTATCGGAATCCTAATTCACGTAATAAAAGTCTAAAGTACTTATGTATAACCACATTTAATAAATCCAGCTTCCTCTAAAACTTTTCTTAATTTATTGGTCGTGGGAATTTCCTTTCTTACTGCGGATTACGCTTCTTTCTGGAAATCCTGCAGCCATGGCAATGGTTTTTTGTATATTAAACTCTGCAGAATTGGGATTTAATATTCTTGTTTTAAAATATTCTTACACTTTATAAACGACTTGTTTCGTTTGAGTTCTTATTGGAGGACTCATCTTTGGTTGTAAATACCGTGTGCGTTTTACTTGAAGCGACCTGTCCCAATAACACATATTGACGACAGCAAGCCTGACGCCCGACTGAAGTAAGACTGAAGTTACGCGTCGTTTGACGTTTCGTAAACACACCCCTCCCGTACCGCTCCCATACCTCAGGAACTGCCACAGTTAGGTGCTAGACCTGTAGAAGAGTTATGACAAAGCCATTATGAGAAACGATTTTATGAAAAAAATATATGTAAAATAATATAAACTATGATTATGGCTACATAACCACTATTACAATAAAAAATATGTGAAACAATTATTATGATAAAAAAAAATATGACAAAGTTCTTATGACAAACCATATTATAATTAATATACTTATGAGATATGAGAGAATCCAGTGTGTGTTTATAATTGACAAACAAAGTGTCTCTCTATGTGTCAATTCGGAAATCGTAAGAGGGGATATGTTGTCTAGGATGGTTAGTAAATGTTTTAAATGCAAAATTTCCCCCCCACCTCTGTTGCCGCCATATTGAAAAAACCGAAAAATAATTGGCAATTGCTTCGGAATTTCGCTCATATCTTTATTTAGGTGCATTTTAGCTAGAAAAGAGTTCTGCATAACGTTGTAGAGAATTTAATTTCCTATAATTTACGTTTTAAATTTTGTTTCTAGGTCAGATATTTATGGAAATATGCATTTGAAAAAAAATATATACATATATCGAATTTTCAAATATTTTTTGCAGGTGAAGCATATATTATCTGTTATCTCTGCTTGTAATGCCATTATTAATGTCAACAACCAAACAGTCCAAACTATTACAGCTTTGGCCAGGTCATTTACATAAAATGTATACATAAAAAATATTAGTTATAGCAGAAAAAAGCAATAATATAATTTTGTTTCAATTATTACATACATACATACTATCACGTCTTTATCCCTAATGGGTCAGACAGAGCATTTTGGGTCTTGCGGCTCTATGCAGAGCCTAGGGCCGCAAGACTCAAAAGCAACTTTTAGCGTCATGGTGGGCGAGAAGATGGAAAAGCTATCAATACAGTGACGGGTTGCTAGCCGCATCGCCTGTTAAAATGATTCGCATTTTTGCCCATTCCCTCGATCGGCTTTTACGATCTGCGCGGGAAGAGAAGCAGCTGGTACATTCTAAGTTTTTTCGTTTCTCCCAGATCAGCATGGGATTCAATTATTAACTTATTAAATAATGTAACTCCTGTAAATTAGCACCAGATAAAGTATTTTCTTTATTTCTTTATTGCAATATTCTGTTGTTTTAACTTTTACTTTAACCCTCCCACTCCGTCCAGTTGGTTTAAAAAACTACATGCGTTTAGTAGGTAATTAAGTGTTGGACAACAGCTGGCAGTACTAAATAGCACTTTTCTATGCTACTATCGTTTTTTATCGCTCAGAACCTTCATTAGCTAGAGCAAGAGAACCGTGCTAAGAAAACAAACAAAAAATAACAGAAAAGTGTATACCGGAGAGGTGATCCATTTTAAATTTTATTAAAATCGGTTGTGTAGTTTGGGGGTAAGGTCGGTTTTTAGTTTTGAAAAATTGTCGTGTAGCAATATAATTAATAGAAATCGGTGTAGCAGTATTACTGCCTCCGTGGTGTAGTGGTTAGAGCGTTCGGCTCATACCCGGAGGTCGCGGGTTCGATTGCCGGCGGGGGCAACGACTTTGTGTTGTTGTCCTAGTTTGGTTAGGACATTGTAGGCTGATCATCTGATTGTCCGATAAGTAAGATGATCCGTGCTTCGGAGGGCACGTTAATCCGTCGATCCCGGTTACTGTCTTTGACATTGGACGTTACCAAAAACCATGTCAGAGGCCTTTAAGGCGGTTTAAAAACTCTGACACTGGTGTTAGTCACTAACACTCACGATAAGAAGAAGAAGGTGTAGTAGTCGTGTAGTGTCAAGCAGTGAACTTTTTGTGGCTGATGTGATGATGACTTTTAAGGATGTATAGTCATCATGGATTAATCGATTCTCTAGCTTCGATTCTTCTTTCGAATTATTTCACTGATATTTAAATTATGTATTTTTTGCAGAAAGCGGTGGCGATATGTACATAGTAGTAGCGTCGGATAAAGATGTAAAAGTGTCACCTATCAGAGAAGCATTCCAAACTGTCTTCGGGAAAGCCACAGTCGTGTAAGTATGAAAATTTATACCTATTAACAAGTTGTGGCATATTGTCATCGGTCGATAACTCAGCAGAGGACTTATATGCGGGCGAACGATCAATGAAAGCCATAAGTTGATATCATTACATCGATACGATATTGCAGGTATGTCGTTTCATACAAGCGAAGTAATATTTGTGCCTAAAACTACTACAAATAAAACTTTACATTCGTGCACCCGTCACGTACGTGAACGATTGCCCAAAGTCCTCTGGCCGAGTATGGCTCTAGTAGTACAGAGGGTCGATTTCCTGCAGTGGAGACAAAAAGACCTGATGATGTGAAATTTGGATATGTGAAATGTGAATATTTGGAAGAAGATAGGAGATAGGAGAGACCTTTGCCCAGCAGTAGGACACTGAAGGTTACATACTATCACGTCTTTATCCCTAATGGGGCAGACAGAGCATCTTGGGTCTAGCGGTTCTATTCAGAGCCCAGGGCCGCAAGACCCAAAAGCCACTTTTAGCGTCATGGTGGGCGAGAAGATGGAAAAGCAATCAATACAGTGATGGGTTGCTAGCCGCATCGCCTGTAAGCAGCTGGTACATTCTAAGTTTTTTCATTTCTCCCAGACCAGCGTGGGAGAATAAAAAAAAAAGGTTAATAAAAAAAATGTTTCAGTGGTGCCCCAGCTCAAAGTGACGTGACGGCGGCACAACCGGTGGGCTACGCGGCGGCATACGCGGCGGCGAAGCAGCGGATCGCACACATCCGCTCGACACACTCCGAACTGACCAACAACGTGCCCGTTGTGGCGGTCGAAGGGTTCCTTCATGAAGCTATTAGCGACAAGTATGTATAGAAATAAATAAATAGGGACAAATTACACTGATTCAGCTAGCCCCAAACTAAGTTCGTGTGTTATGGGATACTAACTGAACTATACTTATGTAGATTGACTGCTTCCGTGGTCTAGTGGTCAAGGCGTTCGCCTTGTGATTCGGAGGTCGTGGGTTTTAATTCCACTGGGAAGCATACTTTGTGAAAAGTTGTACCTAGTCTGGTTAGGATATTGCAGGCTTGAATCACCTGACTTTCCGAAAAGAAAGACGATTTCGTGTTTCGGAAGGCATGTTTAAACTGTGTGTCTCGAAAGCCATATAGCGTTTGATCTACTCAAGGATTGGTTCTGGTTTACCCTTTGGGTTGCGGAGGTCAGACTGCAGTCGCTCTGTGTAAAAACTAGTAACCTCATCAAATATTCTTGGTTAGGTGGCGGACCCCGGGCTCTGAAGTATTGCTGCTGAGGATGCAACTAGGAAAATACGCTCAGATGATGATGATGATGATGAATAAAAGATATTTCTCATAAAGATAGAACTTATTTCTTGTGCAATAAGTAAAATTGTATTTAAATTGTTTCAGATGGTACGACCTCTCTCTCCTAGTGTTATCTCAGCCGTCGCTGGGCATCGAGCTGCAGCTGCAGTCGCAGGCGGCGCCGGTGCCGGCGGCGGCGGTGGCGGCGGCGCGCGCCGCGTCCCCCGCCGAGTACGCGCACGCGCAGACCGGCTTCAGCGTCACCATCGGATCCATCATGGCGGCCAGCTTGCAGGTGATCTATATAGAACCTATGTTGTCGCATTGACATTACTTTTCCGTAGGGATTGATGCTTTAATTTATCGACTATTTAAATATCGATTGTTTTAAATTGTACTTTACTTATATGTCACTGACAATGAATTAAACATGTTCACTACAAACTGATAAAAATGGGATAAAAATAACGGGATTAAGAAAAGCACGGGTAAAAAAATTTCGTTATCGCGTTCCTCGGCCAGCCCAAGTTGGAATATGAACGTTTTCAAGTTGTCATGGGTCTTACGTGTCTATCTATACAACGTGGAAGGGGCATACCCATTATTAATCGAACCACGGGCTACACACAATTACTATATCACTGACGAGAACATGAATATCGGGAAAAAAATAAAACTTTGGAAGAACACATTTCTTAAAAATAAACCACTGGTTTCCCCTGCTAAAGACTGCAAACAACCGAGGAAATAACACAAAAAAATATGTGAAGAAAACATTTTTTTTTCTTATTTTACAGGTTCCGCACATGCATTGGCAAGAGACAGCCACCGGCGTATCCCGAAGAGAGACTTTACTACTGGCCGCGCGCTCGCTCGCCGGCTCCTACAAGAAACTGCTGGCGGTGTCGGCCGCGGAGACCTAGTACACTAGTGAGCGGCGCACACCAGTTTGATGGAAAGAGTTTAAATTGTAAGACATTTTAATACGATTCTAAGCAAATCCATAACTAACTTTTTATTTCTTAAGTGGAAGCTCGGTGTTCCGGCGAGAGAGCGCATTACTAGGGCTTCCACAAAAGCGACACCGAGCGTAGTCCGCATTTGGATGGGTGACCAGAAGTGGTGTAAAAATATTTAGAGCTCCTTCGTGCTTCGGAAGGCACGTATAAGCCGTTGGTCTCGGCTCTCATAATTGTATGTTGTCAAGCTATGTCAGATGCCTTATGGCAGCCTGACACAAGTGTTGGCCATTTACACATACGAAAAACAAACAGAAATTTGTTGTCTAGCTACGTCAGATGCGTTTAGGCAGCCTGATACTAATGTTGGCCACTAACACACACGAAAAATAAACAGAAGAATGCTAAGTCCTAAGCCCTCCATCGTAGCCTGTCTACGAAAGCAAGTTTCTATTAAAATGAAACCAAAAAGGTTGTCACCTTTTTTAGTATGTGTTGTTATAGCGGCAACATAAATACATCTGTGAAAATTTCATTTGTCTTGCTATAATGGTTCATGAGATACATTCTGGTGACATACAGACAGACAGACGGACAGTGGACTCTGAGTAATAGTATCGGATCTTTAGGTACGGAACCCTAAAAAACCATATCAATAAAATTCCTTTGTTTCAGAGATAACCCTTCAGCGGTTTACTAAAACAGGAATCTACGTTACGATAAGTTATATAGTTATAGTATTGTAATATAGATATAATAAGATAATTCTTAATAAATAAATAAATTATATTGGGGCCATGGCGGTGTTTGTTTCATTGTAGACGTAAGATTTACAGAAGCAAAGGATATTGTATTATAGTGCATTAAGAGTTCCCTTACCGTAGACCAAAATACACTTTTCCATACAAATGTAATCTACGTTTTATTTCGAAACGACACGCCCGATTTAGACAAAAATAATTTTAAAGTTTTCACAGTCAAAATATGAACTTGAAAAAGAATATAGTGTTATATCATTTTTGATCATCAATATGGGAAACTTCTACATCCTTATATTTTCTTTCCAGTTCATAATTTACTGTAGGAAACCAATTATATCCCTAGACAATCGCAAGTTCTTTAAAATTAACATTTTTTGCCGAAATCTGACATGTGGTTTTAAAATAAAACGAAGACTACGTTTGTATTGAAAAGTCTAGGGTAAGGGGATTCTTAAAGAATGCGTAATGTTAAACCTATCCTCGGATTAGTTCTGGTCTACCCTTTGGGTTGTGGAGGTCAGACGGCAGTCGCTGTGTGACAAGTTTATTTGCCAGGCAAAAACCGACTTTCAAGAATTCACCTCCAATAACTTCTGAACGGCTGAACCGATAGCAAGAACTACCGCAAGAATACCGCACATCTGTTCGAAGGCTACAATGCCACACGCAAACAGACATTGGCGTCCAGCTTATATTACCTAACTCTCTTTTTGCGTTGGAGGTTCAAAACCAGTACAGTAACCTTGAAAAATAACTTGTTAGGTAGCGGACCCCTGGCTCCAAAGCGTGACCTAGCGCTGAGGATGCATCCGAAAATACGCTTGGATGATGATTATGAATATGATTCAAGAATGCGTAAATCGTAAATAAAATAAAAATTAACATTTTAAATCTATACGTATAATAAAACAGTAAAAAAATGTGTTTGTACATGGAATATGTTTCCAAAACGGTATTTGGGGCGGGGCGATGGAAACATAGTAATAGAGTAAGAATTTAAATAAAAAATATATATGTTTTTTTGTTTGTACACGCTAATCTTCGGAAATACAGGACGGAGTCAAAGGAAACTTGTTATATAGCTGCATAGATGAATATATTGTCTTTGATAGCTGTTATGCCTGGGCAACATATAGGGTATAATTTATTTTGAAAAATGGTACACCTGATGCAGAACCATAATGGTCCAGCTTAAGTACTTATAAGAAATATAAATATAAAAATGACACCTTAGCAAGAGTTGTTCAGCCTTTGAGCATTTTTGACCACGCGAACGAAGTCGCAGGCATGAGCTAGGGGCTTGGACTCGAATTCACGCTCCTCATGCAAACACGAGGGTTGTTATGATACGACCTCCATGGCGTAGTTGTCAACACGCTAGACCGCCAACCTGGAGGTCCTGGGTTCAATCCCCAGCCAGGGCAAGTTGGAAAATGGCCTTTTTCAATTTTTCCTGGGTCTTGGATGTTTATCTATATATGTATTTGTTATAAAATATAGTATCGTTGAGTTAGTATCCTATAACACAACCTTAGGGCTAGCTCAATCAGTGTAATTTGTCCCTATATATTTATATTTATTTATAAATACTATAACTAACATTTTATGCGACACTTACGGGATCCCTGGTAGTCTGAAAATTTCCGTTATGGGAGAAAAGAAAAACTAAGAACAGAACAAAAATCCGATCAAGGGAATCAGCGAAATTCAGAATCACGTTTAAAAGGTGATGCGGCAACAACCCATCACTATTAATGACTCAATCTTTACTTTAACTTTTACGCTTAAGGCCCAACGCAGACGACAGACTGTCCGTGACGCACTTTTAGTCTGTGATAGTCTGTGAAAAATAGAACCTATGGAATCATACGCAGTAACGCACACGGTGCGCGCTGGACTTTTTGCGCGTCGTGTGCGTTACTGCATGTGATTCCATGGGTTCTATTTTCTTAGACTAAAAAGTGCGGCACGGTTTAGTCTGTCGTCTGCGTTGGGCCTAAATTAGTCTACGGGGTCTTTTGGATTCATTTGTTACTTTTTTAATACGGTTACTCTAGGCCTTGTCTACTCCGTACGGGATTAAGACGTGAAAGTAAACTTCCACTTTTCTGCTGCCTCCACTACTGTTTTAGTTTGTTTACTCATATATATTTGATTATTTACAATAACACAATTGTTTTATGGACTAATCCATCAACTAATTCACTTTATGATACACTTTATGACGTAACAATCACCCATCAGCTATAAATTAAAGATATTATAACATTTATCTCTTCGACAGGTATAAATAAAGCAGTCTTGTTTATTATTGCCAAATTGGTCAACAGAAGGTGAGTGAATCCCAACTATTCTTAAGAAACATGTGCCGTATTTTTTTTTATTTGGCTCAGGATCAGATAGTAAATAATTGCTCAATGAAAAGCCAAACATATTTTTTCAACTTCTTAAAAGTTCCACGTGGAAAGTTGCTAAGTTTTATCTCGTTATATCTGAAAGGTCGCCGTGTGGTTACCGGCAGAGTAGAATAGCAATTTCACCCATTTCGTCAATCTGCTTTCACGATCTGCGCGGGAAGAGAAGCAGCTGGTACGTTCTAAGTGTTTTCTTTTATCCCAGACCAGCCTAGAAGATTAATCACACTAATATTATAAATGCGAAAGTTTGTGTTTGTCTATGTACTTTACGCACAAACGGCTGGACCAAAATCAAATTTGGTATGCAGGAAGCTGACAACCTGGATTAACATACAGGCTATTTTTTCCGCGGGTAACACCGCAGAGCACAGCTAGTAAAATATGTTAATAAAAAAATACTCTTGCAGCTATCATGAAGTTCATTACTGTCTTCGCGGCCATTCTGGCCGTCGCCGTGGGCTCCCAGTCCCAGTGGACGCTGAACCAGCTGTCCGAGGCCCTGCAGAACCCCACCACCAACCCCTCCCTGGTGCCAATCCTGGAGCAGGCCCTGAACTCCTACATGCAGGCCATGTTCGCTGGAGAAAGCCACGTAAGTCCTAAAGTTGTTTTATAGTCTACAATCACATTAATATTATAAACGTTTGTGAGTGAGTGTGTAAGAACTTGAACATTCCTTGAACTGGTTGCAAAAAACACGCTGTAGAAAGCAAAACGTATGCTCCAAGCTTTTCCTTTTCCATCACACTTATACCTATTATAAAGGCGAAAGTTTGTATGAGCGTATGTTTGTTACTACTTCAAGCGCAAACGGCTGCACCAATTTTGATAAAATTTGGTATGCAGTAAGCCGACTCCCTGTATTACACAAAGGCTAATTTATATATATTTCTCTATCGGAATCCATAGACAATAGGGGAGCCGACAGGGTCCGAAAAGTATAATTGTAATTAGTCCGTCCTTTAGATTATCCAAAAAAATGGACCCGTATTTTTCAGTTTACCAAAAAAGTAAAAATTCACAAAGATACGGAGCGTCAAAGTTCCGGAGTGGGGGCTTGCGACGTCACACTTAAGTAAAAATCGTGCTTAAGTGTGACGTCACGCGAAATTTCAATGCGCTGTATCATTTTTGGTTTCTCAGAGAAAATAAAAAATACGTGTACAATATTTTTTAATAATCTAACCGATGGACCAAAAATTTTTTTTCATTCGTCATGCCTACCTACATTTAAGAACTAACATGTATTATTCCAGCAATACATCACCATCACCACCGCTCCTGTTGACCTTAACACCTGGTCTCTCCACGACCTTGCGGAGGCCATTGAGAACCCCAACACCAACCCCGCCCTTTTGCCCTACTTGGAGAACGCTCTGAACGCCATGATGAACGCTATCTTCTCTGGACAGGTCGGTATAATAATATGCCGTATATGTATAGAAGTAAGATCCAGCCTATCCTATCCTACTAATATTATAAATGCGAAAGTGAGTTTTTATATTTGTTTGTTTGTATGTTTGTTAACTCTTCACGCTTACCACTGAACCCAATTTAGATGAACCTGGGCGACCGAGCTTTGTTCGGTTACATCTCAAACATTAACTAATTTTTTTAAACTTGTCTAAAAACAATGCAAAATAAAATAAAAAATGTAAACTTAAACATAAAAAAAAACAAAAGTAAGTCACCGAGTGGGATTCGAACCCGTAACACTCTTTTTCTAGCGGTCGCTATCCTTAACCACTAAGCTAAATCAAGGCGGTCGCGGCGCGACGAAATTAGCGATCACATTCTGCGTGGAAAGAAAAACGCATGAAAACTCGAAAACACGCGTTTTCCCAAACATAAAACTAAACTAGATCGATTGTTTACCCCCGAAAACCCCCATATACAAATTTTCTGCGAAATCGTTAGAGCCGTTTTCGAGATCACAGAAATTTATAAATATATATACAAGAATTGCTCGTTTAAAGATATAAGATTTGATATGGATATAGTTTGATACCCAGGGAAGGATATAGGATAGTTTTTATCCCGAAATTCCCACGGGGAGCGAAGCCCACGGGCACAGCTAGTTAAATATAAATAGACAAGTCACACTGATTGAGCTAGGCCCAAAGTAAGATTAAACTTGTATTTTGGGATACTAACTCAACGATACTATATTTTATAACAAATACACATATAGTTAAAGACCCAAGACAATTTGAAAAAGGCCATTTTCCAACTTGTCCTGGCTGGGGATCGAATTCAGGACCACCAGATTGGCGGTCTAGAGTGGATTACTTATTATCATCCATTGTAAAGTCAGTCTCTCCAAGTGCTTTCTGGGACATTTAATGCGCAATAGTAAATAACTTCAAAAAGAAATATACCCCAAAAGTAGAACGTACTTTAGGGCGTACGCCGTGTTAAGCGTGACCACGCGACAGTTTTCTGTCACAAACTCTACATGGAACAGAGACACAGCATCGAGTGACGTATATTGCTATCTCTTTCTCACGTAGATTTTGTGACAGAGATAGACTAAACACGTCGCGTGCTGCCTTACACAGCGTACGCCCGAAACTTATGGTCACGGTGATCACTTACTTAACTTACTGCATCTAAAGTTTATTCATTGATTGAGCGAGCGAAGCGTCTCGGTATTGAGAATGGTCAAAAATGCTTTTGTCCGCCTGTCTGGCTGTTCTCGCCTACAGGTTTAGAAATAAACCGATTCTTGTGAAAATTTTTATAACCTATTTTTGTGATTTTTGTAACGATTCAGTTTTTTGTTTTTTTGTTTCAAAATGTCGTAAATATATATACTTTTTTTTTACCCTTATTAAGACGCAACTTTTTTATCCGATAAACTTTAACGGGTGATTCACAGATCAACTAGTCCCTAATAGCTGTAATCATCACACTTCGTTCCAACGTAACTGACGATTTAATTTCTATTCCTTAGGCCGTCTCACCCCAAGCTGCCATCACCATCCCTGCCCTGGAGCTCTCCTACTGGACCATGGCCGATGTGGAGCAGGCCCTGTCGAACCCGGCCACTAATCCAGCCATGATCCCCTACCTGGAACAGGCCATGAACCAGATGATGGAGAACCTCTGGAACGGTGTCGATGGCGCGGTGTGTAAACTTACTATATTATTTTATTGTTATTGTTTTTCGTGTGTATGAGTGTCCAACACTGGTGTCAGATTTTTAAGGCAGCCTAAAAGCATCTCACATAGCTTGACGACTGCCTTCCGAAGCAAGGAGGAGCTCGAGGAAATTGTATGCCACTTGTGGTCACCCATCTAAGTGCGGGCCATGCCCGGTGTCGCTTTACTTGCGGGAACGCTAGTAATCCGCACTCCCGCCGGACCACCGAGCTCTATACTTACTATATACCGAGCACTTACTATATACCTGCAAACTTACTATATTTTACTAATTTATTTAACTATACTAATATATTACAAAAAATAGGTGCAACAAAACATTAAAAGATATTTTTACAAACTTTTCACCTAGCACGTTTCTTGCGTGTTAGTTAAATACATAGACCTAGATGTTTTTTTACTGTGTAAAGTTATATGACAAATATCTTCCAACCAAAGAAAAATAAATACGATACCAACTTTGACATCTCATGAGTCATAATAAAGTTTATCATCATCATAAGATCTTTCTGTCTCCACTGTAGGAGCACGACCCTCTCTGTACTACCAGAGCCATACTCGTCCAAAGCAGCCAGAGGACTTGGCGTACACTCTCCACGTGGGCCAGGCGGGTTGGAGAGGTCTCATTGATGTTTACAAGCTTTGTTTAGCTTTGTATTTTCTAAGTCGCCTTTCACGACACCCAAGGGAGGACTTGGAGTGGTCCTATTCTACTCTGAAACCACACGGCATTTAACATATATTTTTTACATTTTACAAGTTTACATTCATCATCATCTTTTCAGCCGCATAACGTCCACTGCTGGACATAGGCCTTACCCAAAGATTTCCACAATGACCGAACCAGAGCGGCCTGCATTTTCCAGCGACCCTGGTCAGGTCATCTGACCACCTTGTAGGTGGGTTTACATTAACTATAACTTAATTCTGAATTTCAGGCTTCCATCGTCCTCGCCATTCCCCTGGAGCTCGCAACCCCCACTCCCGTTGCAGTGGCTCCTGAGGTCGTCCTTGGCCCCGGTTTCGAAGTCCACCCCGTGCAGGTCGTCGACACCGCCCCTGAGGTCGTCCTTGGCCCCGGTTTCGAGATCTCCCCCGTGGAAGTCGTCGACACCCCCGCCACCCCCGTAAATCCCACCCCCGTCTCCGTGAGCCCCGTTGAGTCCGCCCCCGTGGTGACTGGAAGCCCCCTTGTTCAGATTATTCTGAACATCAACCAGAAAGAGGTAAAATAACTTTATGTTCGCCTATTGTTATGTACAATCTGTATTTGGTGAACAATAAAGATTAAATAAATATTTATTTTTTTATTTTACGTGAAAAATTTACCACATTGTTTAAAGTTTTGATGATGGACCAAAATAAGGTACCTAACCTAGTAGTTTATTTTAGTCTGTTAGATACTAGTTCGATCTTCACCAAGCGTAACTTGTACCGTAAACGAGTTTATACTCGTGTACTGTAAATTTCAACTACCACAATTTGCTTCTGGTGAAGGAAAACATCGTCAGGAAGCCTGCATCCTACACTAGTGTGTAATAATGACTGTTGTCGTTAAATGACAGTATGAGCTACGTCTGATGCCTGTAAGCAACTTAACCCATTGATCGCCATGGATTCCAGATACAAGAGTAAAACAATCAAGGTGTATCAAAAATTATACACATGGTGCTGAGCGTGTTAACGTGTTAACGCACTCGATAACAGCAACATATTTCTAGTAGCTTCTTAATGAATCACGTGTATAAATTGTACAGATCTGTGTGTGTAATATAACAGTAACAGTACATTACTGTCTCACGCTAGTCTGTTTTTATTTATTCATCGTCATTCGAGCGTATTCCCGGTTAAATCCTCAGCGGTAATGCTTTAGAGAAGGGGTCCGCTACCTAATCAAGGTAATAAGTTAAGGTACCTAACAAAGGATCGACCAGAACCAATCCGAGGATTAGGTTTGAGAGCAAACCGTAGATGGCGTTCGGGACCTATAATTTACATGCCATACGAAACAAGAAATCATCTTTCATAACGGACAATCAGGTGATTCAAGCCTGCAATATCCTAACCAGACTAAAAACAACTTTTCACAAGTATAAATTTTTCGAGAACCGACGTCCTCCGGATCCGAAGGCGAACGCCTGAACCACTGGACCACGGAGGCAGTCCTTTCTTCTTCTACATTTTAGAGCCAACTTGTCGGTGTCATTGTACGGAAATAGACCTTATACAATGATTATATAGAATTTACAATGATTAAAATAAACATTATATAGAATATAGATAGATAGATAGATAGATAACTCTTTATTGTACACCAAAAGAATAACAAAAAATAACAAAGAAATAAATTTTACATTAAATGAGTACAATGGGCGGTCTACAATGATGAAAACATTAAAAAATTGGAATTGAACTGATAAAAGAACATTATTTATTGGAATCATCTTAATTGTAATTTATATTTTTACTATCAAGTATATAACTATTATTTTTCTAGATAGACATATGCATTTATTTAAGTATACATGTATCATTATTTGTATGTTTATTTGTAGTTTGTGTAGTTTATGTAATTTTAATTTTCTTCTTCCACAATCCTATGTATGCACACGCCTGTATGCCTCTCTTACATAAACATCTCTCACAGGCCTGAAAGAGCTCTCCTTTGAGATAAGTAGTGTCTTTGTACAACTTTTATTTTATGTATTCTCTGTATACATTTTCCGTGTACATAAATTGATAATAAAATAAAATAAATGATGATTTTTGGCAGACACCATACCGTACATCTATTACCTTCTCCCTTTTACGTTAAGGGTCCCCCGACCCTAGACCAAAATACAACTTTCCATACAAACGTAGTCTACGTTTTATTTCAAAACGACATGTCCGATTTGGGCAAAATTTTGTAATTTCAAAGATATTGCAATTATCTAGGTTTATAACTAGTTTCCCACGGTAAAAATATGAACTTGAAATAGAATATAGTGTTTTATATCATTTTTGACCATTAGTATGGGAAACTTCTAAATCGTTAGTATATTATATTAGTATGGGAAACTTATTTTCTTTCCAGTTCATAATTTTACTATAGAAAACTAGTTATAACCCTAGATAATTGCAATTTCTTTACAATTACCAATTTTTACCGGAATCTGACATGTGGTTTCAAAATTAAACGTAGACTACGTTTGTATGGATAAGTCTAGGGTCGGGGGACTCTTAAGTGTTTGTTTACCTTTTACAACTATTATAAAATTCTTTAAATTTTTTATTACAGTCTGTTGCTCCCGAAGCCGTCATCAACCCGACTCCCGTGTCCGTCCCCGACAACACCGAGGCGTTCCCCAATCCGCGCCCCCCTGTACCCGAAGCCGCCTTCCCTGATTCCAGGCCCCCTGTACCTGAGGTCGTCGTCATCCCTGAGCCTGTGGTTCTCCCTAGCCTCCCCTACTCCTGAAGTAGAAGTCCCTGAGGCTGTGGTCCTCCCTCTCCCTCCAACTCCCGAAGTTGAGGTCCCAGCGCCCGTCATTGTGGCTCCCGACTTCAACCCCATCGATGACGTCATGATTTCCCCCCCAGAAGTCAACCCTGTAGATTTGCTGAACCCTGTCGTCCAGCCCGTGATCGTCGCCGGTGGAGACTTCGGACCTATGTAATTGAAAATAAATATGTGATAACTTTATTTATACATTGATTTCATAATGTTAATAAAGGACACTTGAATTTGCTGAAAAATTGTTTTATTTACATATTTACACAATAAATAAACGAAATTTTATGCCAATACAAATAGGATTTTTAAGTTCACCCGAAAGTTTGTGAGTGTGGGTTTAGGCGAATGTTTGTTACTTCTTCACGTACAAACGGCACCAATTTTGATAAAATTTGGTATAGTCTAGAAGAAAAATCTGAAAAGCCTTCTCCTTTTCATGTTGGACGGCATTTACCGGTGTCAAATTGTTACATTCCATGCCGTTCAAAGACGTAAAATTCAAAAATTCTTCTAGACTAGTATGCGTGAAGCTGATACCCTGACACATAGGCTTTTTCCGCAGGTAACACCGCGGGGCGCAGCTAGTTTAGGATAAATTTGTCATTTGCAGATTGTTTAAAATTTAGTGCTATAGCTGCAAACTTCTAGCGCTTAGGAAAGTATCAGCCAAGGAAAGTCTACCGCTGGATATAGGGAAATTCTTGGGGAGGCAAAGTTCCAACACGGAATCTATTGGAAGCGGCCTAAATTCAGCTTTATTTTCAACTATATTAGGCAATATAACGTAGTGAAACTACATAATACAAAATGGAGATAAAAGTATGCGTAATAAATCGAACCACGCGGGGTGTACTACCTAGATCACTATAGCACAAGAATGAATTTTTTTTATACCATTTAAGTCCCATAGTTGGGCAAAAGCCTTTCCTTTTTAGGGTTCCGTAGCCAAATGGCAAAAACGGAACCCTTATAGATTCGTCATGTCTGTCTGTCTGTCCGTCCGTATGTCACAGCCACTTTTTTCCGAAACTATAAGACCTATACTGTTGAAACTTGGTAAGTAGATGTATTCTGTGAACCGCATTAAGGTTTTGACACAAAAATAGATAAAAAACAATAAATTTTGGGGGTTCCCCATACTTAGAACTGAAATTAAAAAAAATATTTTTCATCAAACCCATACGTGTGGGGTATCTATGGATAGGTCTTCAGAAATGATATTGAGGTTTCTAATATCATTTTATTCTAAACCGAATACTTTGCGCGAGAGACACTTCCAAAGTGGAAAAAAGTGTGTCCCCCTCCCCGTAACTTCTAAAATAAGAGAATGATAAAACTAATAAAAATATATGATGTTCATTACCATGAAAACTACCAGCGAAAATTGGTTTGAACCAGATCTAGTAAGAAGTTTTTTTTTAATATGTCATAGACTGCAATTTACCTTTCATTCAATCAACTCAAATATAAAAATTAAAAAAAAATACTACTACGGAACCCTTCATGGGCGAGTCCGACTCGCACTTGGCCGCTTATTGTTTCTTACTTTTATCTTCAGCCGTTTAAATCCATTCTTTGTCTAAAGCGGACAATACGTCTCTCCAAAAAATAATTAAGATTTTTTAAGATATTAGAATAACAGTCAAAAACAAGAAAAAAATCGTCATTTCCGAACAAAAGTGTGCAGCCGCCCGGACTTTTTATATAGCAATGTCTTTTTTTTTTGGATTTTTGACTGTTATTTTAATTTCATTATACTATAATGATCTAGTAGAGCCTGTGGTTCGATTTATTACCTACGCATACCTATATCCTTTACACATTGTATATCTACGATGGTAATTTTGCATTGGTACATATGAAACATAAGATAAAACCTCTGTAAAGATAAGTGATGCCAAAATATAGTGGTATACCAGATAAGTGAGATAAGGTAATCTAATGGTAGTGCAACTTATCAAGCCGTCGAGTGCAAAAGCCATGTGATTCAGTGTGCAGTACAATCAGCCCCACAAATGTATGAAAAGTTAAGAAATAAATTAAATATTTGAATTAACAAAGCTTATAAACATCAGTGAAGCCTCTCCAACTCGTCTGTCCAGCGTGGAGAGTGTAACCAAATCCTCTGGCTGTTTTGGCCAAGTATGGCTCTGGTAGTACAGAGAGGGTCGTGCTTCTGCAGTGGAGACTAAAAGACCTGATGATATCGATGATTTGAAGTAACTCTAAATTTGGAACTAAGAACCAATAACATCAGATTTAAATAAACGCTGGCACTCAGAAGTTAAAACTTGGTGTCGGTTACGGTAACGGTAACGGTGTCGCGAGTTCAATGGTTTGGTTTGGTGTGGTCCTTGCCTGTTGCATAAAATGAATTGAAGCAATAGATGACTTGCATGTTCTAAACAAAACGTCTACCATATATTGCTTCAATTAATTACATTGTATGCAAAATGCAAAAAACTTGCTGTTGGAATGGAAACCTGTTTAAACCTTCTTTCGGAACCTGTTCTGGGGTAATATTTTTATGAATGGTTTTTGGCGGAAGCTCCACATACTGAGGTAACATCAACTTCTCCAGATTAACTGCCTCCGTGGTGTAGTGGTTAGAGCGTTCGGCTCATACCCGGAGGTCGCGGGTTTGATTCCCAGCGGGGGCAACGACTTTGTGTTGTCCTAGTTTGGTTAGGACATTGTAGGTTGATCACCTGATTGTCTGATAAGTAAGATGATCCGTGCTTCGGAGGGCATGTTAAGCCGTCGGTCCCGGTTACTGTCTCTGACATTGGTCGTTACCTTAAAACCATGTCAGAGGCCTTTTAAGGCGGTTTAAAAACTCTGACACTAGTGGTAGTCACTAACACACACGATAAGAAGAAGAAGAACTTCTCCAGAATATACGTTTTGGTCTTGTACCCCACGCAAACCTCCCAAAGAACTCGGGCAAAAAGACATGTGATTCCAAAAGATACAAATTAATATTGAAATTAACTAAGTAGGTACCTAATATTTGTAGGTTTTGTTTCCTGTCTTCTCATCGTGTGTGTTAGTGACTAACTCTAGTGTCAGTGTTTTTAAACCGCCATATAGGCCTCTGACATGGTTTTAGGTAACGACCAATGTCAAAGACGGTGACCGGGACCGACCGACGGCTTAACGTGCCCTCCGAAGCACGGATCATCTTACTTATCAGACAGTCAGGTGATCAGCCTACAATGTCCTAATCAAACTAGGACAACAACTGAACACAAAATCGTTGACCCCGCCGGGAATCGAACCCGCGACCTTCGGGTATGAGCCGAACGCTCTAACCACTACTCCAGGGAGGCAGTTGTTTCATGTAGTACCTGCGGTTCTAGTTAATGGTACAATATATTTTAGGCATTTAATGATAAACCAATGGTCTTAATCCATTCGATGATGTGTAATGTGACAGTAATCATTTGAATTATCCACTCATGTTTTATAGCTACATTTCTTACGTCATACATTATCGCTAGTATATCAAATTAACGGGCTGATCAATCTAAACACGTCACATACTACGATTAAAAGTACGTTTTTAATTTGTGTCGTCTGTCTGCACCTACTCTGTACACTGTGAAACTACTGGGCCTATTTTGATGCGGTTTTTACATGTGGATTTTTCATTTTCCGGGAATTTACATGTAAAATGCATACCCGTGCAAAGCCGAGGCGGGTCGCTAGTTTCAAGATACCGATCTTACAACGTCTTTAGTTTCTGTCTTGTTCCTATTTTTTTTTTAAATCTTATGGTTTGATAAGTTTGATTTATAAATGTACTGGTAATCATCATTATCATCATCAGGTCTTTTTGTTTCCACTGCAGGAGCACGACCCTCTCTGTACCACCAGAGCCATACTTGGCCAGAGCAGCCAAAGGATTTGGCCTAGACTCTCCTCGCTGGCCAGACTGGTTTGAGAGGTCTCACTGATGTTTATAAGCTTTGTTTAGCTTGTTTTTCCTAAGTCGCCTTCTACGACATCCACGGGAGGACTTGGATCAAAATTGCCGTGAATTCCGGTGGAGATTAAAATAAATGAGGTATGTACCTAGTACATAGATATTGTTGGACGCACTCTAACGAAACTTTCTGCTGAAAAGGCTACCTATATCATGCATCAGAGGAGATAACTGTACAGAGTGACAAAGTGCATAAAGAAAATATGCATTTAATTTATTTATTTTTATTACAATACATGTAAATGGCGGACTTAAGGCCTGAGGCCTTTAATGTTTGTTTGAAATGAATAACTATGCTGATTCATTATTTATACTTGTATATTTATATTGTTATCAATTTTAAAGTTGAGGGACATGTAATTCATCATGTTTTTTTTGAATTTATCATCAAAAATGACAGAGCTATCTTGAGCACTGATTATTTATGTGTGATTTGAAATAGGTGTGTCGTCGTGCCTGTCAGTTTGTGTTTAAACAGAACTTGAAGGGACGTCGCTAAAGTAAGTTCAGTTCAAGTTTATCTTGAGTTTCGCAATTTGGAACATTTAGGCGCATGTATGACATGTTTCGTGGTTGTTTAGAGTTAGAAGTGTGTTCTGTTTTGTTGTTTTGTTAATGTTATTTATGAATATGTACCATTAGTGGACGCCTAGAAGGTAGGTACGTATTAGACGCATTGGTGAGAGAAAAGACAACTTTTTTAGTGTTTTTTTGATAAAAATTAACGTAAGACACAGGCATTATTAAAATGATTTAACAGGTTACTCTCATTTAGAGTCAGCTATACGTGAGTAACCCGTTAACTTATTGTAATAACTTTTTAGTACTTACTACGTAGTTCAAGTGTAAAATTAGAAATAGATAAAAATAGAAGTTATATCTACGTGACATTATGGGTACATTTTTATATAGGAATAAGTTTAAGATAGGTACTAAATTTATCCATTGCTACATAAAATATATAGGTAATTAATATAAGTCAGATAAAGAACATTAAAAATAAATTAATTAGAATATCAGATTTCTTTTTTATCCTAGGTACTTACCTAATTTATATTGAGTCCTCATAACTGTACTTCCTTACGTATATGTATACACTAGCTTTAACGCGCGACTTTTTATGCGTAAGTCTAAAATGGTCTAACTAATCTTGTTTCTCCATATAAACTTTAGACCCCGTTTCACTCCCTAGGGGGGTGAGTTTTGGAAAATCCTTTCTTAGTGCATCCCTAGACCTCATAAGGAACCTATTTGCCAAACTTGGAGTCTCTAAACCAGTGGTTCGACCTGTGCATTGATACAATACAGATCAGTTAATCACTTTTGCCTTCTATATATTTATATAGATAGATGTTACTAAGTACATTACATACCTCATGGAGTATCAAATCTAACTATTTGACAAGGCTAAACGACCCAGGGGGCAAAGTCTAATACTTGCGATTTAGCCTATAGATAACGTTAGATCTAAAGAAAATACTTAAGTAGTTACTTAATAAGAATAGGGCCACTCCAAGTCCTCCCGTGGATGTCGTAGATGGAGACTTAGGAAATACAAGCTAAACAATGCTTATATACATCAATGAGGCCTCTCCAACTCGTCTGGCTAGCGAGGAGAGTGTTAGCCAAGTCTTCTGGCTGGTCTGGCCAACTATGGCTCTGATAGTACAGAAAGGGTCGTGCTCCTGCAGTGGAGTCAAAAAGACCTGATGATGTTGAGTTACTTAATTAGGTAGGTCTAATCTAGTTAGTATAATCAAAATTCTAATTCTTATCCTATTTATTGCCTTTACAGCAAACAAGAAATCAACATGTCTGGAGTACCAACTGTGACCATCAATGAACTCTCCGACGCCACTCTGGACGCCACCGTCAACGCCACTCCTAAGAAGGTTCTTACCGGCATCCTAAACGATTTCATGGATCTGCAGTTCGGTAAAGAAACCCCATACACCACCGGGAAAACCGTCATACCCGTGGAGTGCACCATTGAAGACGTCGACGAGGCGATTGACGACCCAACTGTTGAGAAAAATTTCCATGATATTTTCGTGAAGATCTCGGAAACCTATAAGAGTGGGGATTTGACCCCACAGTCTTCCAACGCTGGTTGGGAACCGAAGCTGTCTCCGGTCTTAGTATTTGTGACTCCTAGTGCTTAAGTACTCATTGAATATGTTACTGTTATTTATTTTGTCATGTCTTTAAAATAAAATGTTGTATTCGAAATAAATAAATTTAATTTATATTACTTATTTTACCTACTAGTACAAAAACAAGTGTAACTTTTTTAACAGTCAACCAAATGTTTTTGCTTTTTTAGACTCTTCCTTGTATGATTCCACATCAAGTTATCTTCTTCGTCATCATCATCAGCGGCTGAAATAGCCGCATAACGTCCACAGGTGGACGTAGGTTTCGCCCAAAGATTTCCAAAATTACCGATCAAGAGCGGACTGCATTCAGCGCTTTCCAGCGACCCTGGTAAGGTCACCTGATATTATCAGTTATCTTCTTAAAACTTACAAATAGAACCAAGCGTCACGTTCCCACCTAATTTACTTGCACGATTAGTATTTACTTATCACCTTGCTATTTTTTTTCTACAACAGCAATTTATGATAATCATTAATTTTTAAGTATAATTTTATTTCTGTTCGAGCTTATTCAACTTTTTAAATTATATTCTACTATTTACCATACAGCAAATTCAGTTCTCTATATCTTGGCTCTAATTTATATACTAATATATATAGGGTACTTACCGCAGGAACACTTGGGATTTTTGACAAACTTACACATGTTTAAACAAAGGTACACATATCTTTGTTGTTTGACTTTCATTTTTCATGTAGCTTATGGACAGCTTTGTAAATAAAATATATTGTGCAAATGAGTTTTTTTCGGCGTTTCTTCCTAGCAGTGGTCGTTTAAAAGAGCTGCTATCGGTAGCTTTTCTTTAAAAATAAATAAAATTTTAGTATATACACTACCTAGACGTAATATAAATTATACTTATTGACGTGTAAAAGTGCCTGTAAAGGTCTAATTACTAATTAAACATTTGAATTTTGAATTCTTTATGTGAGGAAATTGCAAGCAATGTGCATCGTGCAGCCGTTTTGAAGTGCTCATGTAAAATCATAATCAACTTACATGAGTTTTACAGGAGTGTGGGAGTTCGCGGTAATATTCATTCAGATGTAATAGAAAGTCTATTAGACAAATGTTAAATTGGTATGAGAGATTTTGTTATGCATTTAGATTTTTCTCCCCTACATAAACAATAATCGTGAATAGTGTAATATAAAACTTTTTGTCAAATCATAACACAGTTCTCGAATCGTAGAAAAGGTTTCTACCAATTCCCAAAATAAAATAAAAATGCTTTATCTAGAGATACCTTAAACGCTCTTCTTATGAGGCGTGCGATAAAGCAACAACTTTGTATTTCTACCGTACAAAGAAAAATTTAAGCACTTGCTTATCACTTAGTCTCAGACAGTGTCCCAGTGTTTATAGTAGCAATATACGGTTTACGATGTTTTTATTATCGCGATAATAAAGTACTACGAGTATGCACTGAATGCAAAGCTGAAACTCGGTATGAAACCGCAGTGCAAATTGATAAAACTTTATGAAATACCTAATTGGATAATCCCGTATATCAATTTAATGTGACATATGAGATACCATTAGCATTATTTATTGGTAATACATGTAGGTTGGTTTTGCCCGCCACGCGGGCCTTACGGGAACATACCCATACAGGTAGGTATTACGTGTATATAGGAGGGGGAGGGGGTCTAGGTTTTCGTCACAATATCTATAGCTTCACATATCAATAGCTTTTTCAGGTTAAAGCACAGCGTTTAGCATTTTTGATATACAGGCACATACGCATTTGGTAAAAAAAAAACCCTTAATCTTTGAACAAACATTATAAGAATGTGGTAATGTTATATTTTATGGCAAGATAACACTTGCGTAAACAGAAGTATATAAATAAAATGTGACGGTAGGCGCGAGTGAGCGAGGTCTGCCTTCGAGGTCTGAATTCATTAGATACCTATGTTTAAAACTTGAAAATGGTACAATAGGCATGACGAATGAACACATATTTTTGGTCCATCGGTTTAGATTATTAAAAAATATACGTAAGTATTTTTTATTTTTTCTGAGAAACCAAAAATGACAAAGATACAGCGAATTGAAATTTCGCGTGACGTCACACTTAAGCACGATTTTTACTTAAGTTTGATGTCGCAAGCCCCCACTCCGGAACTTTGACGCTCCGTATCTTTGTGAATTTTAACTTATTTGCCAAACTGATAAAATACGGGTCTATAATTATTGGATAATTTAAAAGACGGACTAATTACAATCATACCCTTCGGACCCTGTCGTCACCCCTATTTATCTCTGTCGAATAAGCTTAATTTGAATATAATATGGTAGAATTTATATGACATTGTTATGTTACACAATGTCAATTATAATTAGTTAGGATTTCGAACTTCAAAAGCAAAAACCAACTTCTTATTAGAAGATCATAAATTTACATCATTCTTAGCTTAGATTATCTGTGCCTATCAAAGTAAAGTAAGTAACATTTAAAAAAACAAAAAAAAGCCCTGTTTGATACAATAACAGTATGCATGTAACCGGAAACACGCTCGGATAAGCAAGACATGTTTCTTTGCCTTTCCTTTAAAAAAATCTTTATTTTGGTTAGTTAGTTAAAATCTTTATTGCACCAAAACATACAGTAACAGAGTAATAGATACATGTAAAACAGATGTCAAAAGGTGGCCTCTTTGCAACTGCAATATCTTCCAGGCAACCGAGGTACTTAGAGAAGTTTTACGAAAACAGGTGAGGTGCAAAGTTATTTTGTTAAAGAACCCTATCAGTCGGTAATAAAATAAAGAAATTTGAAAAAAAAATACGAAGAAGAAGAAGCTACATGCATACTACTTACATTGAGTACAAAAAACTAACCGATAGATAAATATTCGGCGAAAATCCTTTTGATTTCGGCGAAAATCTCCAAAAAGATTAGCCTGGTCCCTCTCCATGCGTGTTTGACTCGCACTTGACCAGTTATTTGTGTGTACAAGTGTTTAAACTACTTAGTAATTAAACCTACAAGAAAACACTTTTAAAATTTAATTAGTATAGATACGTTACTGAGGTGTTGAAATAAAATCGGTAATAAGTTTGCTGCCGTCAAAACATGGACGCCTGCTGGAGACTGCCTTTAGTTAGACAAGTGAGTTTTTGCTGGTTATATTTGCATTCTCATTAAATTGTAGAATTTGTGACATTTGTTTAAGGTGTAAATGTATGGCACACATATAGTATAGGTAATTGAAGACTATCTCTGCTATAAATCGTCAGCGCCTATGTTCATACAATTACACCAACCATACTTTGTTAGAAGATTTAGATAGATAACATAAATAGTGGCAAACAGTCGTAGAGACATACTCGTATGGTGTAGTGATACAAAAAGTCAAATGGATATCTTGTTTTAAAGTTGTTGTTGTTTGTAAAGTCCGTGTACCTCAAGGTTCTATCCTAGGACCATTTCTCTTCTTAGTGTACGTCAATGATTTGCCTTCCGCAGTTGAGAGACAGGCTGGCATTGTGGTGTTAAACGATGACACGGCTCTTATTTTTAAAATAGACCGTCATAGCGAAAATGCTACTGCCATGAATTTCACCTTGAGTAGCTAGAAATTTGAAATTTTCATAGATAATGTATTTCTGTTGCGCCATATAATAACAAATACTAAAAACAGAAAAAAATCAATAATTACGTTGGGCTCCCATAAAATAAACGTCATTTTTTATAGATAATGGTACGAAACTCTTTGTGCGCGCGTCCGACTCCCACTTGACTAATCATTTAACCAGGTACTAAACAAATGCAACTTTTTTGTACTTATTCTTCGTTTGATTTGAAACACCTAATTAATGCAAGCCCTAGCTCTAAAATACTGTTTATTTTTTCAGATTTGGGTATCATTAAGCGTCCTGATTAACTTGACTGCCCAGGGTATGACCGTGGGGTACACGGCTAGTCTATTAGCGGCTCTGCAGGCACCAGATTCTCCTGTTAAAGTGGATATGCATTCAGCATCATGGTTAGGTAAGCAAGCCTGCTACAAGTGAAACAATAAGACTGATATTTTTATGTAATTAGTACACTTTTTTTGTCACTTCTTCTTTTTCTTCTTAAGAAAGACTAAAAATATAACCACTTTGTTGTGTCCACCTAATATTTCATCACTAAAATTCTATGCTACGAATATTTTAGCATCGTGTATCGGCCCAGCGTACCTCGCAGGGCAGCTCATATCAGCATTCCTGATGGACTGGCTCGGACGTCGCGTAACACTGCTGCTGGCAGCCGTCCCACCAGCAACTGGTTGGCTCCTTATTTACTTCGCAACGAGCTACGAGCTTCTACTCATCGGAAGAATACTCACCGGCGTCGGAATAGGATTCATTGCATCGTTCGGAGCAATCGTCATAGGAGAGTACACTAGCCCAAAATACAGAGGAATATTTCTCAACCTCAAAATGGCATGCTACAACTTGGGCAGCGCTATCGCACATGTATTGGACTATTATGTTGACTGGAGAACCATACCACTTTTAGCTCTGGCGCCAAATATATTATCTTTCCTCATTATCTGCACCTTACCCGAGAGCCCGGCTTGGCTGGCGTCAGTCAAGGACTATGAGAAATGTCGAAAAGACTTCTTCTGGTTGCGAGGAAGAAGTAAAAGTGCTGTCTTGGAAGTCGAAGAACTGATCACCGCTCAAAAGGAAAGAGTGACAACGAATGAGATAAAAATTCCTTTCGCTGAGAAGTTCATAGCATTTTTTAGGAAATTCACCCAAAAAGACTTTCTTAGATGTTTATTAGTAATCTCTTTTGCGTTACTTCTTTTAGAAACAGCAGGAAGAAATTACTTTTCTGCCTACGCTGTGAGAATAATGAGTGATATCACTGGCATTAAGTCAGACCAGCGCAACTACACTTTACTCCTCGATCTGCTGATAACAATCAGCTCTTTTGTATCAGCTGTTTTAGTTAAAACTCTGAAAAGACGTACTCTTTTATTTGCGTCAGGACTTTCAGCCTTGTTTGCTCTTATACCAGCTTGTATTTGTCTTTATTTACTAATGAATGAAATTCTGCCGCGAGATTACCAGTTGATACCTATTGGTTTACTAACTACATATTTTGTTTTAATCAATCTCGGAGGTACACCTATAACTGTAGGTTTGAAAGGAGAACTGTTTCCGCTGCACCACAGAAGCGGCGGAGCAATCGCATCTGCTTTCATTAAGGTGAATGCAAAGGGCTCTTCATTAAACTTTTTTCGCTAGATGGCGTTGATTTCAATATTTTCAGGTTTTTTTAAAATTCTTGTGTAATATATTACTGGTAGGCAAACATTTTTGATCGGCGAGCCTGTAACATACTCTTTTATTTATTTAATGGCATACTATTGTTCTTCAGTCAATGTATTCAGAAAAATGCTCCAAAATAAAATCTGTCATTTTGTCTCGTATCTCTACACTCACTCACACTACGACAGGAGCTTAAAAAAGCATGAAGATGGCGTAAAGCATTGTTATAGACTATGGTTATAGAGTATTGCCACTAGATGGCACTATTAAAAAAAAACTGGATAGCGCATATTTTCAGTTATTATTTCAAACAGCCGAAAATCATTTTAAACACAAAAAAATGATCTCACATTGCATATTTGTCAACCACAGCTTTGACTCTGATAGCTAATCAAGCCTTGTGTCGGGGCACTCGTTTAGAGTTTAGACCATTTGGTCGAAGGAAAAACCACCGCGCAACAAACGTCATTGTACATGCATTGTATTTTTTAATAAAACCAAATCGTACACATTGTTGAATTTTCTTTTTATTGAAGTTTAATATTTATTACTGAAAAAAAAACAATTCATACAGATAGAATGATACAAAATGATAGTGATTTCTGCCGACATAAATTGTTAAATGTTGTAGTCATTATTTTGTGCACGGTGACTAAAAACAACTTTATAGTTTATTGCATGTTTGAACTTGAAATGATGAATGATGGAGACGGCAAACCTCTGTAAGAGTTTATGTAATAGAAGTGAAACAAAAAAAGAAACACTTCTGCATTTTCCTGACACGTATATTCCCATGGACCTGAAATAAATTTTAAATATAAATCTATACAAAAATATATACGGACAAATCACACAGACTTTTAAATCAATCAAACCCAAAACAAGTTCGAGACTTGTGTTTCAAACGTGGCGGCAAGTTGCAACTTAGGAAAACATTTTGAAACAGATTCTAATATGAAATGTACAAATAACAATATTACAAAATATCACGACTCGTTCGACCACGCAGACAAGAAGTCCTGGCAAAAACGTCATCCGTGACATCCGTACTTTTCTTGCACCGCCGTGGATGAAGGCATTTTTGCTCGCCGCTTTATGTAATTTTAACTAAACAGCCGGTTTTATACTGCGGCGACCACTGAAATGTGTATACTTACATGTAGCGTGTCACTACTATCAGACACCCAGGCCACGTAAATGAATCTCAACTAGATACAACTTGCCTATAATAAATTATCTATACATCTATATCTATATCTATACATATACATATAATAAAACAGTAAAAAAAGTGTGTCTGTACATTAAATATATTTCCAAAAAAAATATTGGGGGCGATGGAGACGTAGTAATAGAGTAGGTATTTAAAAAAAAATGTCTGTCTGTTTGTCTGTTTGTCTGTTTGTACACGCTAATCTCCGGAAATACTGGACGGATTCGAATTTATGAACTATGTCCAGGTCCAGGTTTTGCTAATTTGATTGTTCATGTAGTAGATTCAGAGATATGGGACTAAAGCAAGTAGATTAGATAAGTCACGTTCAGAAGTTCGTAGGTTTATTGTGAAATTCTAAATAAAAAGTAAAGAATAATTTTTCGGTATTTTATTATTATTTTCAAAACATAAATTATAAATACTTATTTTTTGTTTATTAATAGGTACATGTTTACCTACTAAGTATATACCTATAATTATTTCTTTTAATTAATATATGTTTTGTAAAAAATATTTGTTTCAGTTTCAGAACGAACTCATATCGTAGAAATTAGAAATATTGTGGAGACTTGGAGAGAAATGCATTCGGTTTCAAAAGCAAACAACGTTGCCGTCTCGTGCTGCTATGTACCTACTACATTTTGCGCGTTGCCCGCTGCTATCGGGACGGCAACGTTCATTCTGTTTGAGCTAAGTCTTCTGACTTATTACTAGGTACATTTAGATATTTTTATTACAGCGCCATCTAGATGATGTCCAAGTATGTCGTTGCAAGCATTGAGCTGTCAAATTAGACAAATGCAGTAGTTTGTAATAAATCTGCTAGATGTCACCGCAAAATGAATTCTATTTATTACGCACACATTGTTAGAAATGTTAATTTTTGTCTTGTTTTAAATATCGTTTTTCTTGTAAAGTACTGTAAATTATTATGACAGACTTTAAAGGCGAGCACTACAACTTCATGAAAATTGGAAAATCGATTGTAATATGAGTAACACTATCCACATTAAGAGAATTGCTGTAAAACAAAATGTATGGACGGCCAAGGTTCGCAATCACCTTAATTTCATAATCATTACAAGTTTACTACATTCGACCCCATTTTTGTTGATTTACGTAAAAGTGTATGGAACGTTCGCTCTGTTCGGAACAATAATGGCACTGGCTCTAACAGTACTGTACTTCACGTTGCCTGAAACTAAGAATAGGACGTTGCAGGAGATCGACGACTACTTTAAAAATGGCCGCTTTATCGGAAGCAGAGTACAGAATGAAGGGTCGCATAAGAAAATGATGGAACAAGAGAAGTAACAGGTAGTTTTAGGTACCTATTTATTGCCAATCAGTATGCCCTATGCTATCCAGGGGACATTATACAATAAGTTAAGTACCTATCTAAACCTGCGCAAAATGGTGCGAGCCACCGCCGGCGACGTCATTTAGTCAGATAACACAGCCACGAGGCGAATTGTCGCGTCTTCTAGCGATAGCAGCGAATTTGACGCTTCGCTTCCACCGCGGTGTAAGTTGAGCCTTATTAGTTACTATTCAACAAAATACATGAAATTGAAGCAATACATGTAAAATTAATGCACGGAATAAATTATTTTTAATGCCAAAAATTATACCACATCCATACAATATTTCTACTATTCTTTGACATAAACGTAACGAAATATTTATAATTTACTTTTTATTTTACGATAGGTACTTATTTTGTTTATTATCAACTACAACTGAAATCTTCTAAACAAAAGGCAAATAAAATAATTAAAAATCTATAAAAACATAAATTACGGCTCTTTATAACAAAGCTGCGATTACCCGGCCAAGTAGCTTTATCTAGTTATTATCATGTAAATATGACCAATAAATTATTTCGACTTTGCGGAAAGAATTAGCTATAAGTCAGCTAATCTTTATTATGGTTTTGATACGAATTGTTATTATTTCAACTATCTGCGAGTGTTTCCCTTTGGCATAAGGCATTAAACCTTCGTCAATAACGCAGGTAAGCAAAATTAACTCGTATATTTTCCATATCAGCATCGAACCTAGATTTGTTTAATGCTTTAAGACCTAGGTATATACTTTAGGTTTCTGTCTGGAGAATTATTAGCCCTCCATATGCATTAAACATAAGTGACGTTTTGACAAAGCAAAAACGAGACAACACATTTCAACCAAGTTAGTACACATTTTAACTAGTTAAAATCCTCGAAAAATTCTACTACCGCCTACTCGAAAAATAAAAACAAACTTAAAATATTTTTATCAAGTTGAAAGGCACTATTTATTTTATTAAGTTGTAGTAGAAACCAATAATTTCTTTTGCTAATAATAAAAAACCTATAAAATAGATATTTTGAGACCTTTGAACCTTTTTCTATGCCTAAGTACAAAAATAATTACTTATCTGTGAAAGAAGCAATTAATGACTGATGAAATTGCCAAAATGACTTATAGTAGTTTTTAAGGTCACATCCCATCCACAATTTCACTACAATATTATTCTGTAAGCAGGTAACAAACAAGATTTTTTTGTTAAAGGTGTGCTTAAAAATGAAGGTGTTACTACTGACTCTTTTCGTGGCGTTCGTCGCCTCTGCCCCAGTGGAAGATGTGCAAGACGCAGTGGAAGTTGTCGTGAATGGACTGCCCGAAGGACAGGCGCTGGATATCGGAAATATTGTTGACATTAAGCTGAAGGAACACGTCGATGGTCAAGTCGCCGCTGCCTCTGACTTGCTACATCCCTTCACCGCTGTCGGTCTCGCCGAAGCAGCCGCTGTCGCCGAAATCGAAGCACAACCCGTCCAAATTGTAGAGGTCGCAGAAAATGAAGTATCACCTGTCCAGGTCGTCGAGCCCATCCAAATCGCAGAACACGAGCCAATCCAGACCATGCCTATTATCGTTGAAAACGACGTCGCACCTACCCCAGTTGTTCTTCCTTCTCCTGTTGCCCCTGAAGTAGTACCTGAACCTGTAGTCCTGCCTTCTCCTGTTGCCCCTGAAGTGGTACCTGAACCTGTAGTCCTGCCTTCTCCTGTTGCCCCTGAAGTGGTACCTGAACCTGTAGTCCTGCCTTCTCCTGTTGCCCCTGAAGTGGTACCTGAACCTGTAGTCCTGCCTTCTCCTGTTGCCCCTGAAGTAGTACCTGAACCTGTGGTCTTACCTTCTCCTGTTGCCCCTGAAGTTGTCCCCGTACCTGTGGTGCTTCCTGAGCCAGTGGTCCCTGATGTTGTTCCTTCCCCTGTGGTCATTCCCGAGGTCGTCGCACCTGAAGTACCCGAGGTCCCTGAGGCCCTCCCCGTGCCTCAGCCCCAGCTCCCCAACGGTGAAGTCTACAACGACGGTACGGTCTCCGTGAGTGTGAATGCTCCTGAAGACGCCGGAGTATTGTCCACCCTGCAGAGCTGGGTTAGCATGGTCATGAACTACTTCAGCAACGGGGCCCAGACTACTCAGCAAATTCTTTAAACTAATTTAAAGATGTCCAATATTTTTGTAGGTCTTTTCAGTGTCTTGACATGTATGTATGTATGTATAATAATATGATTGGTGTTTTTTTTACCTGCTGTTACTGCGTCTATACGAAGGAAATATATATTTCGTAATAAAATATTTTTGAAATCTAGTCTAAAAAGTTTTATTTATTAATTGGTTAGGATCTATGGGCATGAGGAATTGAGGATGATGTATGAGGTACGTGTAAGATAGTAAAACTGCCTATGAATCTTTATTGATAAATATTAGAATTATCTTATTATCGTAATAATAAAGATAAAATTATCTTATAGGTACCTCATTCAAATCCGCTCA
The DNA here is from genome assembly GCA_963555685.1 of Acrobasis consociella. Classification (NCBI taxonomy): domain Eukaryota; kingdom Metazoa; phylum Arthropoda; class Insecta; order Lepidoptera; family Pyralidae; genus Acrobasis; species Acrobasis consociella. Next base: position 12,101,494 of record OY743122.1, read on the forward strand.
TACTGCTTTTTATACATACATATATGTACCTACTATTGGGTAAGTATATACATATTGGTAAATGAATTAAATAAACTTGGAAATATTATTTTAGTTTTCTGTCTGTCTGAAAGTTGCCACTGATACCTATATGATAATAGTTATAATTTGTTAATAAATATATTCTATTCTATTAAATACTAACTTATCATGATCATGTATATAGTATGGAATAATTTTTCCATAATCTTATATGTCTATGATGGCTAACTATGGGTATTTCATAAACAACGTGGAAGGGACATACCCGTAATAAATCGAACCACAGGCTATACTAGACGACTGTAGTATAATGAAATTAAAATAACAGTCAAAAATTAAAAAAAAACGGCATTTCCGTACAAATTTGTATAGGAAAGGTGATTTTATTTGTTGTTGTTTGACTGTTATTTTATTATTACGTTGATATTAGATTGATAGTATCGTTGAATTAGTATCCCAAAACACAAGTCTCGAACTTACTTTGGGGCTAGCTCAATCAGTGTAATTTGTCCCTATATATTTTATTTTATCATTATACTATAGTGCAGGGACCGGAACCGCTTACCTTTTGAAGGGTTTTCGTTCGGGTTTTTGATCGACTGGTTTTCGTAAACCCTAATGATTTGTTAACCATATCATTTGCTTACCCTGACAAAAGGCTTACTAATACGATACAGTTAATTCAACTAAGCACTAACTAATATCGCAAAACCCTATGATAGGCTTACCCTATCAATATTATTTATACGGCATCAAGCAATTTAATCTTTTTTTGAATGGCATACAACACAAAACTGCCTGTGCAAACAGTTTATAGGGTTAGCGAGACGACGCATCGGGCTAGAAAAAGAAGGCAGGCTTTGTGGATGTCCAAACAGCCATTTAATAATTATACTAATTGCATTCACATAAGACTTATATTACATTGTTTACAGTCGTTTCTATGAGTTTGGAAGTAGTAGACAAGACTGTAGAACAAAGAGGGGGAAAGGGTAACCAACTTAATGCTAACAGGTATAATCGGAACTTTAAGGTTACTGGTAAGTCCAGTTACCAGTAGTTAACTGATTCAAAGGAGTTACCATAACTTTAGGGTAAGTTAATCGATTTGCTAACTGTAACAAAGGGTAAGCTTATGATGGAGTTACTTTATTGATAGACTTAATCAAATAAAGGGGTTTTCCGGTCCCTGCTATAGTGATTTAGTATAGCCCGTGGTTCGATTTATTACGGGTATGTCCCTTCCACGTTGTATAGTTCTATGCGGGAAATCCGTAAGTTAAACACAATTGATAAGCAAGTCAAAGCAGGCTGTTGCTGACTTTGGCACGCTTTCAAGCTTCGCTGTGTCATCGACGATACTGGAATCTTATCCAACACTAGTTCTTGCCCGCGTCTTCGTCGTTGTGAATAAAATGTTCTCAGGACTTTATTTACCGTGCACTAGTAGGCTGTAGTCTTTCTAAATTTGAAGTAACATTTTATCGTGCACTAGTACACTGTGGACGCTTTGTAAATTTGGAGTAACATTCATTAAAAAACTAAAAAATTGATTACCAACTGTGTGTTCTTATGTATTGTTAATTTTTTTATGACTAATACCGACTTATAAGATTTCGACTCAACAGTAATATAACATTTGAGGCATTGGTTTGCATTTTACGAAAAAATATTAAAAATGTATTAAGAAAGCAAATAAGTAGGTACTAAAGTGCGATGCTATCCTAATAAAAGCTCCTTAGGAGAAAGGTTAGCCCTTAAGTTAAGGTACACTTTGAAGTTAAGCGGCAGGCGGCAGAAAAAGTACATTTTTTATACTACTATGGCCATATCTACTTATCGCTATATAAACATAATTATTTCTCTTCTTTGTCACTAGATGGTGCTATATGGTAATTATTAAACCATTAAAATCTTTTATTACTATTATCTAAATAAAGTACTACTCTAATTAATTAAATATGACTTAAATGAAATGCATTAAATATTTTTAAAGCATATTCAACTCTTTTTCTGTCACATGTAGCGGCATGTAAGTTTAGCGCTGAGTGAAATGTAGAGGGATACGCATAGGTACAGTACTAATTTTTGACTTCTGCGCAGTAAGGGTCAGCGCTAGAGTTCCGTGCCGCTACCTGTACCTTATTGCTAGTCGTGTGTGCTGCCATCTCTGTGCGCCTACCCGTAACTCCCAGTTTTGCCTACTTACGGGCCCTCCAATCGGTTCAATGGCGTTTGGTATCTGTTACGTTAGTAATTATATTATCTTTGCTATAGTATAGCCCTTAACGCCATAATTAGTAAGGACCTATACCTAGTTATGATGTTAAAATTGTTAACTGAGACTGTCTTAGAACTATCTAACTGCTAGATAGTTCTAGGCCAGTGTTAGTTAACAATTGATAAACAAGCGGGCTGTTGCGGATTTTGGCTCGCGTTCAAGTTTCGGAAGCTCCCTTGCTTAAATCATTAGCACTACACGAGAAGTATACTATACATAGTAGTAAGTAAGTACTTAATACTTTTTTGTACACCAAAATAAATAAATAAATGAATATAAATAAATAAACATATTGTGCCAAATTACACAGATTGAGCTAGCCCCAAAGTAAGTTCGAGACTTGTTATGGGATACTAACTCAACGATATTATGTTTACATAGTATAAACATCCAAGACCCAGAACAATTTGAAAAAGGCCATTTGCCCTGACCGGAGCTCGAACTCGGAACCTCTAGGTGGCGTCGGTAGATCGGAACATCATGATGACCACTACGCCACGGAGGTCGAAAAAAATAACCATAATTCAAATATAGACACAAAAAAGACATTTAAAGTACAATAGCGATATCTTCCAAACAACCTATGGATGGAGAGAATGTAGTGAATAAAGTTTCACCTACTCAAATGCCACTGGACTGAACTTGCTCTAAAAATATTGCTTGTGTATTAAAAGTAACCCTGTTTATAGATAAACACCCACGACTATTCAAAACAGACCGTTTTTAGGGTTCCGTAGCCAAATGGCAAAAACGGAACCCTTATAGATTCGTCATGTCTGTCTGTCTGTCCGTCCGTATGTCACAGCCACTTTTTTCCGAAACTTTAAGACCTATACTGTTGAAACTTGGTAAGTAGATGTATTATGTGAACCGCATTAAGGTTTGACACAAAAATAGAAAAAAAAAAACAATACATTTTGGGGGTTCCCCATACTTAGAACCGAAACACAAAAAAATATTTTTCATCAAACCCATACGTGTGGGGTATCTATGGATAGGTCTTCAGAAATGATATTGAGGTTTCTAATATCATTTTATTCTAAACCGAATACTTTGCGCGAGAGACACTTCCAAAATGGAAAAAAGTGTGTCCCCCCCCGTAACTTCTAAAATAAGATAATGATAAAACTAAAAAAAATAAATGATGTTCATTACCATGAATACTACCAGCGAAAATTGGTTTGAACAAGATCTAGTTAGTAGTTTTTTTTAAATATGTTACTGCTATTTACATTGAATGAAATGTAAATAGCAGTAACATATTTAAAAAAAACTACTAAAAACTAAAAAAATCAACTCAAATTAAAAAATTAAAAAAAAAACTACAAGACTTTTATATTATGTTATTTGCTACTACGGAACCCTTCATGGGCGAGTCCGACTCGCACTTGGCCGCTTATTTTTTTAATTTTTATATTTGAGTTGATTGAATGAAAGGTAAATTGCCGTTTACGATTTATGACGTATTAAAAAAAAACTACTTACTAGATCTCGTTCAAACCAATTTTCGCTGGTAGTTTTCATGGTAATGAACAACATATAGTTAGGGAGGCGAGGTAGCTAAATGGCGTAATTCAACGGCGCCGTCAAAATCGAAAGATAAAATAATTTCGAAAAGAAAAGCTCGTATGGTAAAAATCATTTTAGCGGTGGGTTTGGCGTGTATGGTTTTTCAAAAATGTTAAAAAAAACAGTTACTTGGGCATTCTCGAGCGCGTCAGATATTCATACTACGTATGCCCCAAGTGCCTCTGATAACAACGGTATACTAATCTGCCGGTTTGCGTGGTGGGGGTAGGCATATAAAGTAGTCAAAAATGCAAAAAAAAAAAAAATTTACTCGAGCGCGTCAGATTTTCGGAAGGGGTGTTAAGTAGGTCCCAAGGAAGCTCCCTTTAAAAAAACTGACGATTTCGGCGTGACGATAAGTTACGATGAATTTTTGAAAATCCAAAAAAAAAGTTTTTTTGAAATACTCGAGCGCGTCAGATTTTCATAGGGGAGGTTTATCTCGGTATCCTGAAAGCATATGTTTTTAATCTGACAAAAAAGTTGGTGGGTTCTCTTAATCTGACCGAAAAAGGTTTTTTGGTTTCTTTTTTTTCCTTTCTTTCTCCTTGATAAAACGGGGAATTTAAGAATGACAATAAAGCGATAGATACAACCAACGTAAATGTTTATTTAAACTTTTTTTTTGTAAAATGTATCGTTCGCGACTTGTTCAATTTGCCCTGACTGGGGATTAAACTCAGAACCTCCGGGTGGTCAGACTAGTGACTAGCGTCACAGAGCACAGAGATCATCAAAGTAGATAGAGTAATGAATTGTTATGTATAGCACTGAATATAGAAACATTTAGTATCAAGAAACACAAGTTTAATACTTATTTTGGTGTTAGCTCAATATGTGTAATTTGTCGTTATCTATTAATTTATTTACTAGGTAATTTAAAATTCGACATAAGTTTACGGCAACTAAATCTGTATAGTCTTTGGCACGTTGTCAAGTTGCGGAACTTCGGTTACTTAGCTCGTAACCACTCCTGGATTGTTCGGAACTAGTGTCGTCTGCTTAAGATGCCGAGAACTTACTGTTCACTAAAGGGTTCACTCAGTTCATTATGTCTGCCTCTATAGTATGGCTTCGATACGTGAAAATTTTCACAGCAGTATTTACAAATTAAAAAGTTATAGGCGACTAACTTAATGTGTTTTAAAAAGGAAAATTTCCCACGTACTTAGAATTTACATCTCACCACCTCGGTAGCCTTGAAGAAATTGCAGTTAACCAAAACAGAATTATACAAAAAACATTCTGTTTTGGTGCAATAAATATTTTAACTAACTACCTATGGCGGGAACTCAAAGTCGGCATTCGCAACTACGGAAACCTACATTGCGCGTGGCCTTTACACTCACTTTTCGCCGTTTAACATTAGAATATGTTAAATTAGGACAACATAATCGAAGCACACATAAAAACTGATTAGTAGGTTTGATGTCGGTCGCGCAAGGTTATTCAACTTTTCGCTCAAATGCATTTCCAACGAGGATTGATATTAGGCAAGCGTAAATCATCATTATCATCGGCAGCCTTCCATACATACATGTTGTAACAGCCTACCCTACCTAACGAAAATTCTAATTTTATCGACGCAAACCTAACTCAACTTCTTATATTATCTATATAGATAAAAATATTTATCTTAAACTCGCTGTGTTTGAAATGACGTAATGGCAGTAATCAATCGGACCCAAATTGTGATAAATTGTAGTAACACAAATTCCACGTAACACGTTTAGATTTCCTATTTTTATACGTTTACCTATTATCTTATTTCACCTATATAAGTATTAAATTATATTATATTTTCAGTATGCATCATACAATGTTAAAGACATTGTATGTATATTATTTATTAATAAAAGCAAAACTTCAAGAATGAATGGAGTCGAATAAATTATATAAAACTAAAATTGGACTTTATTAACCAAATTATGTTAATTCATTGCAGAAAGAAGTTATCGAAAACTTATAAAAGTTAATGATTTTTGTCAATAGACTATTATAATGTAATTAAAGGTCGATCTGAAATATGTTGTGTTCTATGTATGAGCATATATTTACGTTAGTATATTTATTAGAAGCTCAGTTTTCTAGATTGTGGCCCCCCGTAGGGGAAGTTACAGCACCTCCGCCGCTGAACTTAGTAGACCTCGACTCCAGACTGGACAGTCTTCCTGCCTTGGGACCAATATGCTCAAATATTTATATCATAATATACTAAAATGTTATAAGCCTTATACAGGCAAGAGAGAGTTAAAGAGGGGCAAGGTAATCTTGCAACAGATTCAGCTGCTTCGGAACCTGCATCTTCACAAAATTCCGGTCTGAGCAAAAATTATTACTTCTAAATCTTCAAATCAACTGAATCCCCAATTGCTAAAAGAGCAAACTACAAATATATGATCCAGTCTGTCTTGTCAGTCAAGATAGTACAAATCCATCGCAATAGGATAACTTGCTACAGGTAGGTATGTAGACGTATAGAAAGTATCTATTTATCCAAGTGATTAGTAATTACTTCAGTTATGTTTTATGAGTATAATATAATACACTTCAGAGAGCAATATAAGTTTAATCATAAAGAGTACACAACCTGTGTTGGTTGAATATATTCGATAGGAATGCTTCCTATTCAAAATAATATGAATAAAATATTGTTGTTTAGAATATACTTCTTTGTCAGAAGATAGTTTAACTGTTCTACATAATACATGACTTCTCCGTGTTTTATAGAACATTGATAAAATTAAAATCAAATTATTCCAATAAATGTTGTTTCCAACATAAACTTTTTAACCAAAGAAATACATATTCCAGACTTGACTTCTCCAAATACTTTTTAAGTAAATAAATCTGTACTATCACTAACAAAGAAACGACTTGTCGAGTTTCCGCATTGAATAATCAAGTTAGGGCTAGACTTGCATCACCCAATAAAATAATAGATCAATTCCTGTTCATATGAATAAAGGTAAGTAAACATGTTCTATGTAATAACACAGTATAAAATGTCAATCCATGCAATATGGAACGAACTCACCAAATTCGTACAGGAACTCAGATCGTTGTCAGGAACCACAACACAAAAACTCTTGTCTGTTTAGTTAGTAATAGTACGGACATGATTTATAATCGAATGTAATAATTCTTTTCATTGATAACATTGATCAAATATTTATCACTCAAGCTCAAGCTCTAAATTAATGTTTAATAGAAACCCAAAATTAAATTCTAAAAGCAAATAATAATTCTAAGGGTTGCACTAATCATTTCCCTATTATAGGAGGTTAGAAAACATCTCCATTCCGCGGCCAAAAGTACACTAACTAAGTTGTGTTAAGTTCGACTCAACGAAAACTTAAAAATATAAACAATCACATGCAATAAATTAGTAGGCCCGTCAAAACGATGTCGACGTCCACTCATTAGAAACTCTTAAAATCATTCTCGCTCAGCGATAAATTAGCTTGAACGTCAGTCACAAAAAAGAGCGTCACCCGAAGGTTCCGAATGACTACCTGAGCTGAAGTTTTCGTGAGATTTTACAAATCATCACATCTTTATTTCTAACGAGCAGACAGGGCACTGTCTGTGTATTCCTGTTACACAAGAAATGTATACATTACTTTTGCATGCAATATATGCAATAAGTATGTTATGATTTCAAAGCACTCTATCAAGTTAATAGAGTAGGTAGTATATTAGATAAGTATATCTAACTAAGTTTTATATAAAATTATCTTATAATTCTTAAGATAAAAGTAGTAAGATTATTAACCTATTCAAGTTATTTAGTTCCTTATTCTTTTAATAAGAATGTAATCTAGACAATCTTGAATCTAGATTTTGTCTATTACCTAGACAGACTTATGATATGGTATATCATAAACTTTTCTCCATATTGGGAATCGATTTGGGTTCGACACTATGTTTAAATTAATTATAACCATGCAAATACAGAATAGTCTATAAATAATTTGATACTTAAAAGTTGCTTTGAAACCAAATTCCATTCTCACAATATTTTTTCACACATACTTTGAAACCAAAGATTTATTGAGTTTCTTTGCGTCAGCTCTCAGCCATACGCAGAAATGCTTGTCAAGTGTTTGGGAGTGTATGTTACCCATTAAAAATAGAATTTATGACTAGAAAGAGTCAAATAAAATATGTTGAAAAGGGATAGTAATACAATCCACTTTTGTTTCTCTATCGATAAACATTTCCTGCAAATGTTGTAATATATTTAACAAAGTTTTAGTTGTTCGAATTTATGCCGAACAGAGCTTCAATGACTCAAAGACTGAAATCTATGAATAACATATGTGCTTAGAAATATTTGAGAATGAAATTAACGAAGCATATTGGCGATTCGTTACATCCGACCCCTAAAATTTTATGGAGCTGTCCTTTTATAATTGTTTATAAGAAGGACCGGAGTTAAAATTTTACCATGCAACCATTCTCAAATATTGTTTTTTTTTTATATGTAAGATCCTAACAAATATTATTTTCCCAAATCACAGAATGTATTCGAAATATAAGTGTATCCCTAATATGTGGTTTGTACCTAGTGTAGTAGTGTGTACGAGTGTAATGTGTGTTTAAACCAAGAGAGCATTTTCCATCGCTGAGATCTCAGGTTGAGCTCCAAACTTCGTTCTATGAACAGGAATCAACTTTCCCCTGAATGAACTGAGTTCTCGTAAAGCGCGGGTTGTGAATCCGCAGACCCTAGTAATCTCTGCTGAAGTACATCCGTCCTGATTCAACATTACAATCAAGATCGCAAAATAATTCAACATCTCCCGGAAAACAAAGTTCTTCATTAAAGGCTAATTATTCATTGCTGTGCATGTCCAGAAGCCATACCAAACCTTCAATCAAAAACGAGTTCCAGCACTGTCTTGGCGAGTGTGTAGTTGCCGAGTTCATGATTGTAGGCATGATCCGCCTAGCTTCTTGTCCAGAGTAGAGCATTTTACAGGTGTTGTAACACTTGGGTACATTTCCAAAGGTATACTATATTATGTATCCTTGGAATAAATTAAACCTAGCATCTTGTCCCCCTATAAATTGCTCTTCTTTGTGTAGTGTAACTTCCAAATCATTGGGCTAATAATATTAAGTAGTAATCTGGTTTCACATAAGGTATGAATCGGGGCCCTTGCTAGCTAAACATAATCATCAGCTTTCAAAATTCGTCTCTCAAAATACCTGCCTACTCTAAATTAAATAATTATGCACACCTTCCTCGTTCTCAGTATCGCGCCACCCAAATTCACAACAAAGTTCCATCAGATTACTTAATTTTAATAAATACAGAGTACAACTTTTTTTTTTTTTTTTGTACTGTATTTAATTAATAACCTTATAAATATCTATATGGAATATATTACTAATTTAACTTAAATAGAACATGCACATTCATATAACCTTGCCATTTAAACATGTTACCTCTCTTTTTTTTATTCCTTTGTTTACCTTTTTTTTTTACCTTGATTACTAATGTAATTTGACAAAAGAATATGCACCATCCAAAATAAAAAAAGTATTTATTCTAATAAATAGATGTATCCATCGAAGTACATACTGCAAAAACGTTATTCCGTTTAATATCCATGTATCGTCTCAGAAGTATACTAGTTTCAATCTTTCAATGTTTATCTAAAATCAATAATTAAACAAATCCACAAAAAAAAATTTTTTTTTTTTTAGTAAACCATATAAAAAATACTAAGAAAAATAGAAAAACTTCAAGAGAATATAATCCTGTATTAAAATTGAGAAAAAAAAAACTGAAAAGAATATATTAATTTCCAATGATCAATGAGAAATACTGAAAAAAAAACTGAAAAGAAAATATTAATCTCAAATGACCAGTGAGAAATACTAAAAAGAAATAAAAATTAATTGAAAATACAAAAAAAAATATAAAAGAATTTCCTTTTAAACTAAACTAACAATAAGACACTGAAAAAAAAATATTAAACATTATTCTTAAAAAATATAACAAGAATATTGAAAAACATTAATCCTAAATAAAAAATGCGAAATACTGAAAACAAAATAATTAAAGAAAAAAAAACTGAAAATAAAATATTTAACTGAAATAAAAAAAAAAAAAACTAAAAATAAAAATTATATAAAACCTTAATCTAAAAGAAACATTAAAACCAAAAAAATATGAATCCCAAATAACAAAGGGTAAAATACTGCAAAAAAAAATATTCTAAAAAAATAATTTAAAAAGAAACTAAAAAATAAATTTTCTATTTTCGATGTAAGCCTATTGAAATAAGCAAATAAATAAAAAAAAAAACAAAACGATAAAAAAAATATTTTAAACTCAGATAAACAAATTTTAAAGCTAAAAAAGAAATAAAATAAACAAACAAAAAAAATATCAAAAGAAAAAAAAACAGAAAAACTGAAAAGTAAACTAAAAAAAAGGTTTTGAAACAAAAAAAATTGCAAACACTAATACAAAAGTATTTGTATAAAAAATTATTATTTTAATTAAATTTTACGAGTAATATCAATTGCAAAATAAAAATGAAATCGATGTCGATATTAGTCGTTTAGTGTCGACACTAAATATGTCAATGTCAGTTGTCAAAGTCAACGTCAATTGTCAAAAATTAACCCTTTCGGAATCATCCAGTATGTATGGATTTCCGACCGTGATAACAAATAAATAAAACCGCAAATTGTTTTTATAGTACGTATGTATATAAATGAAAAGATTATTTATACCAAATCTGCGTAATTGTAACTGATCAAAATGGATTCAAATTTCCAAAATCACACCGTACGGTAAGCGTTCCGCCCATATCCACCGCTTCCATTCAAACAAATTTTAAATCCAAGATGGCCGCTCGATGATAGTGACTTGGCGCAAAGGCAGAGTGAATTTAGTTCCATCCTCGTCCACAAATATAAAATAGTCTCTCATAATTCCACTAGGTGGCGTCACAAATACAAAATAGTCTTATAATATTCCGCTAGGTAGCGCCACAAATACAAAATAGTCTCTCATAATTCTGCAAGATGACGCTAGCGACACAAAAGTACAAGCCGTTTAATTCCGTTCCCTAGATGGCGTCACCAAACTTATCGATTCACCGAATGCTTTAATTCCAATAACAGTTTTATAACTTACGCAAGAGGGCGCTAGTGACACAATAGTACATGTCGTTTAATTCCGTTCCCTAGATGGCGTCACCAAAGTTATCGATTCGCCGAATGCTTTAATTCCATTAACAGTTTTATAACTTACGCAAGAAGGCGTTATTGACACAATAATCCATTCAGTTAACTGTGTTCACTAGATGGCGTTACCGAACATACCGATTCGCCGAATGTTTGGGTACCTATAATAGTTTTAAAATTTACGCAAGATGGCGTTTTTGACACGAAAAAACCAATTGCTGTAATTCAAAATACTTTTTAGAAATCACTAAAGATGGTGTTTTTGACACGAAGAGTTAATATCATGAGTCTGAAGTTTCTTCAATTTAACTAGATGGCGCCGTCAGTTTACCATCAAATTATTTACGTGTTTCGAATAAAAAAAATAAAAGCTTAGGAGTAAACTACATAAAATAGAAAATATAAAGAAACATAAAACCACCAAGCTTTCGTAATTATGTTAATGCGTATAGAGAATTTATAAAGATAATAATTACCTGTAGGAAGTAACAGAGAAATACCTATTGAACCTCTACCACTAGCCTATTCCTATATTTTTTTGACTAAACTAACCCTAATTACTAGTGCGTTTTCTTATTCTAAATTGGTTTGTTTATTAATCTCTAAATATGGAAAGTAATACTTAACCAAATTTTGTCTCTTTCAACAAGAAATATTTTAAAACCTTCTAACTTTCCAACCAGAAACATTCCAATAACAAAATTCTGTCGTTTCCAACAAAAATTTTCTATAAACTTACTTCGATCTTTCCAACAAGAAACATTCCAATAGCAAAATTCTGTATTTTCCAACAAGAATTTTCTATAAACTTACTTCGGTCTTTCCAACCAGAAACATTCCAATAACAAAATTCTGTCGTTTCCAACAAGAATTTTCTATAAACTTACTTCGGTCTTTCCAACAAGAAACATTCCAATAGCAAAATTCTGTCTTTTCCAACAAGAATTTTCTATAAACTTACTTCGGTCTTTCCAACAAGAAACATTCCAATACCAAAATTCTGTCTTTTCCAACAAGAATTTTCTATAAACTAACTTCTGTCTTTCCAACCAGAAAACATTCAATTATAATTTACCATAAATACATTACTAAAAATTACAAAATCCCTTTTTAAAACGACGAAAACGACATTTACAAAGCCTGAATTCGTAATTATGGTGTAGATATATCATCTTTTTATAGCGAAGATTTTCATTATTAGTGAAAATAAACTAAATACATTCTATTTTTAACGGTGTTGAAAGACATTTTTTTTTTACGCTAAAAGTATTATAAGTCCTTTCTCATTTATTTGTTGTCCTAAATATCGATAAATCAAACTTTTAACAATTAACATTTGATTATAAAATTCTTCGACCCCACATTCTTACAATTTTAAATTTTATTGATACCTACGACTTTCACTTTGTTATCACAGATAACATTACAAATAATATAAATAGTGTATTATATTAGTGTACTTATTATTTAATCAAAGTAGTTTTCAGTTAAAAGTAGTAAAGATATAAATAGTTGTTACGACCCCAATATCTTGTATTGTGTCTTTAAGTTTATAAGTTTTATCTAAATACAAGTGTATGGATAAATTATAAAGTATGTCCTACATTTATAACTAAGTAATTGACTAACTACTTCTACTTTACCTATAAAATAAATTTTTTTTTTTGCTCCTAAGAATCATACTTGCCTAGAGTGACATATAACTATGTAAATAAAGATTTAATATTGACCTGCTTAACGATAAATATATGTCAGAGGAGTGATATCATGATTTTAAAAAAGTAGTTTCCTTTTTTTTTTACTAAATTCATTCATCAGTAATAACATTCTACATTGTGACCAACAAAAATACGCTAGGCAAATGAGAAATTACTCTAACAAAGGGTAATAGGCTTCACGGTTAAGTATAAACACTTATAATTATAACAAAGACTGCCACTAGAACTAATCACGTCCTAAAGTTTATATAAATCACTACTTTTATTCAATTTACTTCTAACGCAAACAATCTACACTAATAATCTTTCAGTAAAAAATAACAAGAGCGAGAGAATGGTCAGCGAGTCACACTATACCGATCCCGACATGTAAACTTGACTTCCGGTCCTAGGTTTATTATAATGAGTTCCTTTCTACAGTTCTGGCAATTAGTAGTAATATAAACATGCACTCAAAAGCAAGCCGACCTACGGCCCCTTACCTTTCTAACACTATGCTTTGTTCTATGGCTTAAATGTTGACATAATCAAACGCATTGCTGGTAATAAATCACATTGAGAGTTGACTCTTTTCTTCCATGCCTATATGCTAGTTAAACAAACATATTATTTAATTTCTCCAGTACCTATACTTAGTAAAATTAAGAAACTACCTACTTACTTACTTTCTAAGATTTTACATCATAATCATACGTAAGCGATATCTAAAAAGAATCGTCCCTAATATTAGGCATGTGGGCCTGTGTTGAGTATATTTTTGTAGTTGTATTTTTTGCTCAGTAAAAAAATCAATGTTACTGATAGGTACTGTTGTATAAGTCAAACTATCTTATTTTGTTTTAGCCAAGAGCTTTTACATTTGAGTATACTAAAGACTTGTTAAAATTGTAATATACTTATAGCAAAAATGTTTCTAAACCTACTTTTATTTTAAAACTCCGTATATACAACATCTCGTGATTAACATAAAAGTAAAAATATCCTTATCTATCTTGCCTACTGGAATTTATATTGTGTAATATATTTTGTTTACTATCAGAATAACCTATCTTTGTACAAAAATTTTCTGTATCTTAATACTATTATTAAGAGTAAGATACTGTGAACTGCAAAAAGCGACCCCAGGACGTTTAATCGTCCCCAACGCGTTTTTAGTAAAGAAAACTAAGTAATACCTATATCAATCTCTCAATCAATAATTTCCTACAATTGATAAACATTCTTTTTTTTAAATTGATATTGTAACCCTCAACTTAGTTGTAAGTAGATACATACCTATACTTTTCGTTTTTTAAAATATTTTCGTATCTCATGGAATATTATCGAAATCTAGTTGCGTTTCTGTGAAGTGCAATAAAAAAAGAAATGCAGACCCCTTTTTATTAGTAAGTATCCCATGAAATTTCAAGAAAGTCCACTGCCTTTGTTTTGCATTAGACAAAACAAAACAACCATGTGCAAGCAATTTGACCGTCCGTTCGACCGATGACGCTATGAATGTGTCATTGTTGCAGTTCCTGTTGTAAAATAATTCATTGACGCTTTTTTTTTTTTAATGTCCGTCTATACAAATTGTCGGTCCATTCACAACGCATAACTTTCTCAAAGCATAAAAAACGAAGCTTTCCGCTATCTCTCGTTTTATTTTTTTATTATTTTGAACAAAACTAATAAACCAATTAAAAATGTGCTCGTGGTATTTTGTACTATAGACAACGATTTTTGTACGAATAACTTACTTAAACACAGAAATTTTCATCATCAAATACTTGATCTCCCTACTATAAAAGAATTACATAGAAATTTTTCAAGTGTTAACTAGTACAACAAACAAACATTTACATCCTTAATCACTCATATTATATATGTCTATGAACAACTTTACAAAGTAAATACACAATTTACTTGTCTTACTAAAATAAAAACATGGGGCTCGAACCCATTCAGTAATAATTAACTAAGGTCTTATTATTTCCTAAATATACCGCAACCGATTAAGGAATATTCATATTTTAAACTCCACATATATATCAATATACGGGGATCGAACCCGTACATGCCTTATTATATTATATATCTGATTACCATATGTTTATATGTGAGTGTCAAACCCTTAGTAGTTTTTCTCAGTACTTCAACATGCCCAATTAAGTTAACTTTCACAAATCCATATACTACATTCATTTACATACATACATACAAGAGTTATAATTAATCCCATAGATACTTGAATCAAAAGCTATACCTACTTATTGTCTTTATCTAACATTAGTTAAACTAAATTTTAACCGCTTACAAGTTTACTCTACAAACGACTAACTAAAGGATGACAAACAAAACCCAGAGTGAAATAAATAAATAACATGACTCCAATCATAAATAAATAACGCAACCCCAGACACTAGAATCTGACAAATGTTCTACAGTGACAAATGTTTCAGTGAGATAATCAGGTTTATTCCAATATTTTTACGAAGCAAAGATATATAAAGATTAACGTATTATGTATAAAAGTTAATACTAAACGTGAATACGCGCACCCTATCTTTCACGGAACAAAATGTGTCCAGAAACGAAGGATCTAAAGAAACCCCTGCTTCCAGACACTTTAGTCCAAACAGCAGCAAGTAAAGATAAATAACCGAAAGGAAAATTTATATAAATATCAATCCTGGTAACGGCCACACAAAATGTAACAGCCTACCCTACCTAACGAAAATTCTAATTTTATCGACGCAAACCTAACTCAACTTCTTATATTATCTATATAGATAAAAATATTTATCTTAAACTCGCTGTGTTTGAAATGACGTAATGGCAGTAATCAATCGGACCCAAATTGTGATAAATTGTAGTAACACAAATTCCACGTAACACGTTTAGATTTCCTATTTTTATACGTTTACCTATTATCTTATTTCACCTATATAAGTATTAAATTATATTATATTTTCAGTATGCATCATACAATGTTAAAGACATTGTATGTATATTATTTATTAATAAAAGCAAAACTTCAAGAATGAATGGAGTCGAATAAATTATATAAAACTAAAATTGGACTTTATTAACCAAATTATGTTAATTCATTGCAGAAAGAAGTTATCGAAAACTTATAAAAGTTAATGATTTTTGTCAATAGACTATTATAATGTAATTAAAGGTCGATCTGAAATATGTTGTGTTCTATGTATGAGCATATATTTACGTTAGTATATTTATTAGAAGCTCAGTTTTCTAGATTGTGGCCCCCCGTAGGGGAAGTTACAGCACCTCCGCCGCTGAACTTAGTAGACCTCGACTCCAGACTGGACAGTCTTCCTGCCTTGGGACCAATATGCTCAAATATTTATATCATAATATACTAAAATGTTATAAGCCTTATACAGGCAAGAGAGAGTTAAAGAGGGGCAAGGTAATCTTGCAACAGATTCAGCTGCTTCGGAACCTGCATCTTCACAAAATTCCGGTCTGAGCAAAAATTATTACTTCTAAATCTTCAAATCAACTGAATCCCCAATTGCTAAAAGAGCAAACTACAAATATATGATCCAGTCTGTCTTGTCAGTCAAGATAGTACAAATCCATCGCAATAGGATAACTTGCTACAGGTAGGTATGTAGACGTATAGAAAGTATCTATTTATCCAAGTGATTAGTAATTACTTCAGTTATGTTTTATGAGTATAATATAATACACTTCAGAGAGCAATATAAGTTTAATCATAAAGAGTACACAACCTGTGTTGGTTGAATATATTCGATAGGAATGCTTCCTATTCAAAATAATATGAATAAAATATTGTTGTTTAGAATATACTTCTTTGTCAGAAGATAGTTTAACTGTTCTACATAATACATGACTTCTCCGTGTTTTATAGAACATTGATAAAATTAAAATCAAATTATTCCAATAAATGTTGTTTCCAACATAAACTTTTTAACCAAAGAAATACATATTCCAGACTTGACTTCTCCAAATACTTTTTAAGTAAATAAATCTGTACTATCACTAACAAAGAAACGACTTGTCGAGTTTCCGCATTGAATAATCAAGTTAGGGCTAGACTTGCATCACCCAATAAAATAATAGATCAATTCCTGTTCATATGAATAAAGGTAAGTAAACATGTTCTATGTAATAACACAGTATAAAATGTCAATCCATGCAATATGGAACGAACTCACCAAATTCGTACAGGAACTCAGATCGTTGTCAGGAACCACAACACAAAAACTCTTGTCTGTTTAGTTAGTAATAGTACGGACATGATTTATAATCGAATGTAATAATTCTTTTCATTGATAACATTGATCAAATATTTATCACTCAAGCTCAAGCTCTAAATTAATGTTTAATAGAAACCCAAAATTAAATTCTAAAAGCAAATAATAATTCTAAGGGTTGCACTAATCATTTCCCTATTATAGGAGGTTAGAAAACATCTCCATTCCGCGGCCAAAAGTACACTAACTAAGTTGTGTTAAGTTCGACTCAACGAAAACTTAAAAATATAAACAATCACATGCAATAAATTAGTAGGCCCGTCAAAACGATGTCGACGTCCACTCATTAGAAACTCTTAAAATCATTCTCGCTCAGCGATAAATTAGCTTGAACGTCAGTCACAAAAAAGAGCGTCACCCGAAGGTTCCGAATGACTACCTGAGCTGAAGTTTTCGTGAGATTTTACAAATCATCACATCTTTATTTCTAACGAGCAGACAGGGCACTGTCTGTGTATTCCTGTTACACAAGAAATGTATACATTACTTTTGCATGCAATATATGCAATAAGTATGTTATGATTTCAAAGCACTCTATCAAGTTAATAGAGTAGGTAGTATATTAGATAAGTATATCTAACTAAGTTTTATATAAAATTATCTTATAATTCTTAAGATAAAAGTAGTAAGATTATTAACCTATTCAAGTTATTTAGTTCCTTATTCTTTTAATAAGAATGTAATCTAGACAATCTTGAATCTAGATTTTGTCTATTACCTAGACAGACTTATGATATGGTATATCATAAACTTTTCTCCATATTGGGAATCGATTTGGGTTCGACACTATGTTTAAATTAATTATAACCATGCAAATACAGAATAGTCTATAAATAATTTGATACTTAAAAGTTGCTTTGAAACCAAATTCCATTCTCACAATATTTTTTCACACATACTTTGAAACCAAAGATTTATTGAGTTTCTTTGCGTCAGCTCTCAGCCATACGCAGAAATGCTTGTCAAGTGTTTGGGAGTGTATGTTACCCATTAAAAATAGAATTTATGACTAGAAAGAGTCAAATAAAATATGTTGAAAAGGGATAGTAATACAATCCACTTTTGTTTCTCTATCGATAAACATTTCCTGCAAATGTTGTAATATATTTAACAAAGTTTTAGTTGTTCGAATTTATGCCGAACAGAGCTTCAATGACTCAAAGACTGAAATCTATGAATAACATATGTGCTTAGAAATATTTGAGAATGAAATTAACGAAGCATATTGGCGATTCGTTACAATGTTATCACGCCTCTTTCCCTCAGAGGTGCCTACCTCCTACCAGAGGCTACGGACCTCCACTTTGTACGATCCTAAAAGAGGTCTTTCTTCTCTTCTCATCACTCTCTTCATGCATGTCTACCGGTACGATATTAATCGCGACAAGTCCCGTAATCCTTATAACAGTAACTAAAATTATATACAGAATTGTCTTACGATAAAACTACATTCAAAAGGTTGACAGTTGAAACTGTTTCAGTAGTGAGAAAATCCGTAATCAAGAAAGAGAAATGAATAGAAAAGGGCACATTAGCGGCCGCGACCTGTTTGCAGCAAACAGCGGCACGCACCGCGGTCACGCAAGGCGACTGCCGCAGTGGCCGGAGGCGGCCGAACTTAAAGCGCTCTTGTCATCATATTGATGAAGTAAGAATGTTCGTAATCCTTTAGAAATGAATAGAATCACGCCACATTAGCGGCGGCCGCGGCGTCTAAAAACGTTTTTTATTTTCCATACTAACTCGGACCAAGTAATCAGTCAACCTATGCGGACAACTCAGTACACACACATATGTCGCAGCCAACTGGTTCAATTAGCCATCCAAATGGACGCCTAGTCCGGACATTAAAACCAGGCATCCAATTGGATGCCTAGGCCGATAGTTAATTGAACTAGAATCACTCAGCGTTTAACCACTTGGCGTATTAAAAGTCAGCCCTTTGAAGACTGACCAAGACTCAGCCAAGTGATTCAAATTTAGTTCATATTTTTTCACTGCGGCGTAGTAGCGCACCGAAACAAATATGGCGCGTCAACAACTCAAACAGCTGCTGTGAATGTTATTTCCTAAATCTCATCAAAACTCATTTTTCTAATATTTCTCTATTACTAGTTACTAAGTGGTAGGTATTAATAAAAAACAGTCGTCAGTAATATGTAAATTGTAGACCCTAACCACATATCGCTAATTCATCAATATCCACCAATTTAACTAAATTACTGAACTTACTACGTTCAGCCATCTGGTTAAACGTTGCATTCAATGACTTGACTAGATGTCGTTCAGCCATTCAATTGAATGCCTAGTTTGAAAGTCCAGGCTAGGCGTCCAATTGGATGGCTGATTTAACCAGATAGCTGCGACACATACATATATTGTCCCAGTAGACTCACTCGTAAACTTCGAAAACGTAGTAAACTTAACTGTTAGTAAATGACGAGAACAACTATTATGAAATCGAGAGAAAAACAGATAACTTTAAGGAAAATTTATACAAACATGGATTTTTGACTTTGAGTACTATAACGGAAGTTTTTGGTTTCAGTTAACCAGTCTGTTGGCGGTGACATAACGGTAGTTAGATACGTTTCAACTAACATACTATCACGTCTTTATCCGTAGCGGGGCAGACAGACCATTTTGGGTCTTGCAGCTCTAAGCAGAAAGAGCCTACGGCCGCAAGACTCGGAGGCGGCTTTAAGCGTGATGGTGGGCATAAAGTGGAAGAAGGAATTAAAATGAGTAATGGGTTGCTAGCCGCATCGCCTAATAACATGATTTGCATTTTCACCCATTCCCTCAATCAGCTTCTACGATCTTCGTGGGAAGAGAAGCAGCTGGTACTATCTAAGTTTTTTCTTTTCTCCCAGACCAGAATAAAAGGCGTTGGTTTGTACAAATAATTTATGTTTTGTTTTACCAAGAGAAACATAATTGAAAGTGAAATAATGATGTTCACTGCAGGACTTTTTTCCCAGATGAAAGGTGTTTGAAACTTTGTAAAAATAATGTATTCATGTTTTGTTTTTCCAAGAGAAACATAATTGAAAGGAAAAGTATAATGTTCCAATACAGAACTAAATGTCATGTAACGGTGCCCTTTCAATATGCAAATGCAAACAAGCGAACGCCGCAAAATCTGCAATTCTTTTCTATCGTGCCTCCACTGCCATCTCGTGACGTGGCCATGGCTTATCGTGAACGTTTCTATTTTCTATAAATTGAGTCGTATTTCGATATTTTTCGATCTTATCTCGACGTGAAACTATAGCGAAACTTGCCAAGTGCCTTGATGTGACCTTTGGCGTACTTTAAAAAGTTATTTAATCCGGATTATTTCGTACTACTTTGCGGTATGTCCCGGCTATGCTCAAACCTTTTTATATGCGAAAACGTGTTACTTTTTCAGAATTAGTTGAGCTTCTTGGGTCTGATATCCAAGTCCAATTAATATGTACCTAACACCTTCGTTAGAGGGTGATTACGTATTAAAACTAAGAGCATGTTCAATCAAAGCGGGAAATCCAGAAAACAGCGCTATAGAATAGCTTGAACAAAAAAATTGCATTATTTACGCATTTCAAGGTTGTTTAACTGCTATATAAAAATATTTGGCCAAGTGCGTGTCGGGCCATGCGCAGTGTAGGGTTCCGTAGTTCCGAATGCCAACTTTGAGTTTATGCCACTAAAAACGTTTAAAAACTAATTATCTATTGAATTTGTATGAAATTTCTTTTTCCGAGTACATTTTATAAGTTGATCGCCTATAACTTTTTAACTTGTATACCCTACTTAGCTCTGATAGTTTTCCTTTAAACTACATTATATATACTATAGCTGTGAATTTTTTTACGTGGCCATATATAACCGTTTAGCAGATAGAGGGACACTTGTCTCCAACAAAAATTTTCACTTTAAACCCAAATATTTCAGAAACGGATCCCTAAATCCAAAAATGGTGTTAACAAGCTCACAATGTTTTTGAAAGACCTATTCAACGACACCCCAAACAATGTGTTTGTCGAGAAAAAAAATATTGACTACCTCTTTACTTGTATGGCAGCTAACCTAAAAAAAAATATTTTTCTAGATTTTATTTTACGACTTTTTCGCCATGATTAATATACATAATATCCATACCAAATTACAGCTTTCTAGTACTTGTAGTTTCTGAGTAGGACCGCGGACAGTAAGACAGACAGACAGACAGACATGGCGAAACTATAAGTGTTCCTTGTTTACTACGGAACCCTTAAAAGTGTCATTCGAATCCTTCCAGTATTTCCGGAGATAAGCATAAATACAGACAGACATTTTTTTTAAATTCTTGCTCTATAACTATGTCTTCATCGCTCCAAATATATATTTTAAAAATATATTTAATGTACAGACAATTTTAAGTTTAATAATAGGTGAATTTGGTTTGACAGTGAAAGTGCGCTGCTGGCCGCTGCTGTTCCAGTGTGAATCCGCGCTTATGTATTTTTGAAGTGTAACATGACCTTAAATTATTTAAAATGTCCTACCAGTTATTTTGTATTCGAAAAATGCGGATATATTTGTTATTTTTCCGATCTTATCAGTTGGCAAACGAAGTGACCTTTGGCATATGTGGAACTTTGTGATACAGTCGACATTATTCGGTATTCGTGCTGAATTTCGTCCAGGTTACACAAGTATTGCTATTCTGAAAACTAACATCAAATGAATAAAACTTAGTTGGCATCCCACTGCCAAGAGGTGGTGTGTTTCGCGCGTATCTTGTATGTTTGTTTGTAATTTCTTTAATCCAAAGGTTCTTGGATTCGTCTCAAACCCTAAGTGTCCTTAGACAGGTGATTTTACGTCATAAAATAATTTCACTTTTGTCAAGATCATATCCACATATTTAATGTAATTTTAGATATACTTACTATTGCTAAAAAACGGATACTAAGAGCTATTTCGCTCCAAGAAACTACGATGTAATATTTCACAAATCCCAGACTGTTGGTTTTGACGTTTAGAAAAAGTATCAGATTTAAGTTATTGGATAAAAAGCGAATTTAGTATGTGTTTTTCTAAGCTCGGTTTGGTTTTAGACCCAATCACGTCTTTATCCCTGATGGGGCAGACAGAACATTTGTGTAGACAGACGCCAGAAGCAGAACGCAGGCCGCAAGACCCAAAGGCCACTTTCAGCATCATAATGGGCAAGGTGAAAAAAAGGAATTCAAATTCTGATGGGTAGCTAGCCGCATCACCTATTAACATGGTTCCCACTTTCCATTTGATCGGCTTTTACGATCTGCGCAAATAAAAGAGCTGTTTTATTCTTAGTTTGTTTATTTTCTCCCAGACTAGCTTGGAAGAGAATGGTTTCGTTATATTATAATTTTAATTTAGAGTTACAAACTACTCGAATGGTTTCCTTAGGACCCGGTGAATTCGTAGTACCTACTATTCTTGAAGAAATATGTAGTACATCACTGCAGAGATCGGGAAGTTAGGGATTGCCGGACGAGTGGAGTTCTACGATTACAATAATTACGAAACCCCAATGCCGCAATATTTGTATGGTGCTTTTTTAATAAATATGAGGAAATAATGAAACAATTATTTACCGAAAACAATTAATGTTTACGAAAAAATCTGAATTCCTGCATTTTTTCTTTTTTCATTTTCAATTATAAATTAGTGCAAAGAAAACATAGCCCATACAGCCCAGTCATATTTTATGCAAAAAAATATACCGTAGATTATTGCATTTTTCTATCGTAACGAAAATTAAGCATATTTTCGTGTAATTTCATACTAATACTAGCTGTACCCGCGGGCTTCGCTCCCCGTGGGAATTTCGGGATAAAGAGTACCCTATGTCCTTTCCCGAGTCTCAAACTATATCCATACTAAATTTCATCCAAATCGGTTCAGTAGTTTAAGCGTGAAAAGGTAACAAACAAACATACAAACTCACTTTCGCATTTATAATATTAGTAGGATAGGAAGTAAGATTTTAATAAAATTCTCATTTTCATATATAGCTCAAAGAGTGCATTTTAATAATGTGGTAGCAATTGGCTGTACGAAAAATGACATGATTCAAGTTACATAGATGAATTAGGTACTTATGAGCAGCGGCCAGGAATTTATTTTCAACTTACTTTCCTGGTAGGTTCAGAAAATTAATGCATATGCAAAGAATTATAAACTTCGCGTCTTCTTTTTAATACAACAAATTCCTACATTTTCGAGTATATTTGAAGAAATATGATTTATTTTCATTACTTAATGAATGATTTCTTCTATGACGTCAATCACACCTTTATCCCTTACAGGGTAGACGGAGCCTTGGTTTTCTAGGAATAAATAACTCCAATAAATTTAATACCTACCATTTTTTATAGTCCATAAGTTTATGTCACGTTGAAAATTTGAAAAAATATGGAAATGATTTCCTCAAAGGCATACATAGTAGAGCTCACATAATAACTTCCAGGCACGGAAATGAACCCGCGATCCTTCGCTAGCAGCTGTGTGTACTCGCCGCCAACTAGGTCATAAGGGTTGACATCTGTCTGAGTTTTAACTGACTTCAAAAAAAGGAGCTAGATGCAGGCCGCTCTAGATCGGTCATTTTTAAAAATCCTTGGGAGAGGCCTATGTCCAGCAGTGGACGTTATGAGGCTGAAGTAATGACGATGTTGAAAAAAAAAGGAAGTTAAAAATTAGGTTCATCATCATCACCATCATCAGGTGGTTTTTTTAGTCGTCACTGCAGGAGCACGACCCTCTCTGTACTACCAGAGTCATACTTGGCCAGACCAGCCAGAGGATTTGGCCTACACTCTCCTCGCTAGTCAGACGGGTTGAAAAGGTCTCATGATGTTTTTATAAGCTTTGTTCAGCATATTTCCTAAGTCGCCTTCTACGACATCCACGGGAGGAATTGGAGTGATTCTATTCTTCTCTGCCGGAAACCTCACGGCATTAAAAATAAGGTTGATGTTTTTTTAATGTTTTTATTAGAACTTGGTGTTGTAGTTAAGTTCGACAATGTTAGTCTGTAACTTGAACCATTGAGGTTTGAACGCAAACTTATGAGTTACGATATGCTCGTAGCAAGTCGTAGAATTGCGTAGAGCCTCGTAGAGTCACGACATCTTTTGCGTAGCACGGTTCGTAGCGCTGCTACGCCAATGTGTGACCTAGAATGGAGTCGTAGTAGTAGGATAGTATTGTATCGTAAGGTTCTGCATAGCTTAGCACGCCGCGTAGTACTGCTACAGGCATGCTACGACAATGTTAATTTGAACGCTAGTGACTGTTGAGCTAATGTATTCGTAGCAACACGTAGATTTTTCGTAGAGCCCCGTAGCATCAGCAGGAAGGGCTTTGGCTAATGTTTATTTAAATTCAAACTTTCCCGGTTGTATTCATAGATAGCATAAGTAACAGTCATAAACTGTAGTAATTCTTAAATAATCAATATTTTCATTATTATTTTATATTTAATTTTTAAAGAGAATTTTTATACAAATTATATTTTACGTCTTTTTTATCTCGAACAATTTTTTATGCAAATTATAAAACGTTATTTTTGCCTTGAATAAATTGTTTTAAATGTCCATTTTTATACAAATTGTAAAACGTCATTTTTGCCTTAAACAAATTAGGCATATAAAACTATCCGCGAAAGCTTAAATTTTCCTAAATTTAATTTAAAAATAAAACATTATTGTAATATCATATGAAATAACCAATTCTTCCCTACAATCCAGAAACTGCGGAACCTCTCAATTACTAACAAATACGCAGCAAATCAATTACCACGACCTAGAAACGCTCGCGTTTTGACAGTAAGTTCCTGACCGCATCGCATTCGATCGCGTTAACTTTTTAGTTTGAACGTACGCGTCACGGCGCGAATCGATAGCGTGTGCGGCCGTGGCGGCTGCAGCACGACAATTACCACTGTAATGCGAATTTAGGGCAACAGTGTTGCCAGGTGCAGGCCGGTGGTAGGGCTCTGTCGGATTTGTATTAAGGGCACGCGCAAGCGTTGGCCCTTTAAAGTTAAGCTAATTTAAATATTTGCAAAAAAGATAAAATAAAAAAGTTGTGACATTGAATACCTAAATTTATTTATTGACACCATTTCTTGTTCTTTTTAAGTCTTAGCTATTAATTTAATTATTTTGTTTAATTAATTGACTTATAGTGTACGTTGCAGTCTTTGGTCCAGGCTACCTAGATCTACCTAGGCCTACGCCATACACGAATTCATGTTGACGTAGATGTGGTGTGGAGACACAAGACCACGTCACGTAGAAACCGTTTGTTGATATGTATTACATGGTGTAGAATCGGGTGTGACGAGTTATTTCTCGATCACAGCTCGATAGTATCTCAATTGTACTATTTATTAGATGGAAAACGTAAAGTAAAAACAGCTGACACGTGCGAGCGTTGCTCGAACATATAGATTATTGTAATTTTAGAAGCATTAAGTATCACCGGTTGCATTATAATATAGCGTACATAGTACAGCGATTGTTTATAATATAGTGTATCTTTAAGCGCCTATCGCTCATAAATTTATCTCTGATTTTCCTTAAGGTTGACTAGTAGAGAATGCATTTGCATTAAGACCACCTTTTGTACCATTTTGATTAATAAATATTCAATAAATCACACTATCACACTAATATTACAGGCAAAAGGACCAATTGTAATAAAATTTGGTATGCAGTAAGCTGACACATTAGATTAACACATATTCTACTTTTTCTGCGGGTAACAGCACGGGGCGCAGCTAGTGAATGAATTCTTAGATTTGGAAGGTCCACCAAACCACTGAATGACGTACAAGTCTTACTCAGCTAAGGGATTCAAAGAAATATCTACTCAATGTCGTTAGCGATATGGTTTAATTAAGCTGGCGTACTCAGCACTTTTTCGTTTAGATACTTTTGCAAGCCAATTTCTTTTCTAAAACCCTTAGACATACGATTCATGTCACGGAAATTACCACTCCGGATATTTTCGATAAAATACAAGTTAAGCAAAGCATAAAAAAAACCAATAGGACCTCTTCAACACGTCTGGCCAGTGTGACGAGTGTAGGCCAAATCCTCTGGCTGCTCTGGCGAAGTATGGCTCTAGTAGTACACAGATGGTCGTGCTAATGCAGTGGAGACTAAAATAAACCTGATGATAATGATGATGATGATGATGGAGTAGAGGTAACCCAGTGTTGCATAATTCATTAGAAACTAACTTTGTAGTAAAAGATAATTAATACTTCTATTTCAACAAGTTTATCTGTCAGGCAAATAATCTCCCGAATTTCACGTGTCCCCAATGACTTTTGAATAAACTTCATCAAACATCTTGCAGTGGAGACTAAAAAGACTTTATGACTATTTTTGATACCTAAACGGGGAGTGACACAGGTTGGACTACATTTTGAAAGTGGCCTTTATCATCATCATCATCCCCAGGTCTTTTTGTCTCCACTGCAGGAGCACGACCCTCTTTGAACTACCAGAGTCATACTTGGCCAGAGCATCCAGAGGATTTGGCCTACACTCCCCTTGCTGGCTAGACGGGTTGGAGAGGTCTCATTGATTATAAGGTTTGTTTAGCTTATGTTGCTTAAGTCGCCATCTACGACACCCACGGGAGGACTTGGAGTGGCCCTACTCTAACCACACGGCAAGAAAGAAAGAGGCCTAAATGGCGATAAATTCCGTAGCAAGGCAACACTGGGCGGTTCGCCGCGGCGGCGCAGGTCCGGGCCCGGGCCGCGGCGCGCGGCAGTCCGCCTCGCGCCTCGCCCCGGCCGCCCGCGTCGCCGCCGCGCCCCACCGCGCGCCCTGCCGCGCGACCATGCGCACGAACGCGCCGCGACGCCCGCGACCCCCCCACCCCGGCGCCGCGTGCGACCGCCCAACACTCTCCTAACTCATACGGACTAACATGAAACGAGTTATGTATAAACGCGATTACAGGTGAGCCACACTTTTTCGAGTGAAACTTTCATGGAATGTGATCGATTGAACTTTGTTCGTGCGAGATCGATATTTTGTTGGTGAGTCGAGTTGTTGATACATTATTAAGAGGGTATTTGGACAGAATGCCTAATAATAGATTTCGGCCGGCAGCCTTTGGTTTGCCAGTTTGGTTTACGCGGGCCGCGTGCGAAGCGGTTCAACTATGAACCCTATAAAATACTGTACTTTTGAAACGAAGAGTCACCATTAGAGCAATTTGTTTTATAGTGACTTTTAATTTCAATAATAAAGCTTTTTTTGGGAGAGAGTAGCCAGTAGACGAATGTTTTAGGATATCTTCACAGTGGTCCTCAACTGTATAAAATCGCCATTCCGACTCGCTAAGAAGAAGAAGAAGTATGTCCTCCATGGAGTTCTCAAAAATATAGCTTTTTCTAAAAAGTTGCTAAATGAACGTTTCTTTCGCAGTTAAAAATTTTTGTATTTTAATTACCTTTTAGGAAAATAGGATTCTAAGTCGTCCCACTCCAATATTCAAACGACAGTCTCACATCGCGCTACTTGGAGAAACACGTTCTTGTTTTCAGTTGTAAATGTCAAAGGTCAGCCAAAGTCCGGAAAGCTCAGAGTAACGACTGTATTAGCGACAGATACGAGTAATAAAACAGCATAATGTGAAAGAACAAAAGAAGTAGGTAAAGTTAAGTAAAACCGTATTTATTTGGCTTTGCGAAAGAATACGGTTGCAAAGTTTTGAATTTGGCTGCAATTTTTCGATTTATGTTTACATACAGTTCTTCGTCAATAAAATTATTTCTTAATCAATTAATTATCTATTTTATTATTATCTCTAGCAGTTTACGACCCGATCAAGTTATTGCTGCATACTATCTGCCTGGAATGTAGCAGAATAAAATCAAAGCAGGTACAAAAAGTGGAAAGAGTATTAAAGTTTAAGTACCACTTAGTTCCTCATCCGGCTTTGAGGTTAGATTTATAAGTCCGCATGTCTAAACAAGGCTACCCATAATTTTATAAAAGGGAAATTTATGAATATTTATGTAGAATTAGGTAACTGATGCCTGCTACTTCGTTTGCATGGACAATGCTCATCAGGCTAAACAACTTTTGCTTAGGCGTCATTTTTATCCTTCTTATAGTTTAGCTGGACCATTAAGGGCCTGCATCAGGGGTTCCATTTTCAAAAATCAATATACCTTATATATATTGTCCAGGCTTCACAGCTATATAACAAAAAACCCGGAGATTGGCGTGTACAAACAACCAAACAAACAGTTATGCCTTGATAGTACCGGCTTTTAGTGTTATTGATTTAAAACTTTAGGTACTTGATACATTGGTCGGACTGCACACGACACTCCAGGGATAAAGATTATTCTGGACAAAGTCGTATTTATCTTTGTTTGTTAAGTAACGAAGTTCAGTTAAACAAGCCGAATTTGAAGCAAATAAATTAACTTAGCTTTAAAAAAGTTTGAAGTATTTTAGAATATTTGTATACAGAAATATAGACCTTTTGTCTTGCAAAGTAAACAATTAATATTCATAAATAAATACTCCCAATGAAATCAGTCATGTAGTGAGTAATCTACCAATTTAAGGAGTGCCGACTTTAAATTATTTTGAAAAAAAGAGTCACCTCTCCTAAAATCAGTAGCATTGCATCAGCACTTTAAAACTGATTTAAGGAGTGGTAAATTTTTTAAGAATGCGGTTTACTGCCACTTTTAAATACTACTTAAGTTTATTCAAATGATTTAGTGAGGAGCTCGGTAGCCTGGCGGGAGTGCGCATTACTAGCGCTTTCGCAAGTTAAGTGACACCGGGCGTAGTCCGCAATTGGATGGGTGACCACAAGTGGCATACAAATTTATCGAGCTCCTCCCTGCTTTGGAAGGCACGTACAAGTCGTTGGTCTCTGCTGTCATTATTATATGGTGGTCGTAGAGCTATCTCAGTTGCCTCTAGGTAGCCTGAAAATCTGACATCAGTGTTGACCTCTTACACACTGAAAAACAAAAAAAAGAATAGTATGCTGTTGATCAACAGGCGAGCTAAAGGAAAAAGGCTTGGCTTTCTCAAAGTGTTCCAAAAGTATTAAGAAAATCCTTTCAAAAACAGCAGTTTTCAATTCACGTTGAAATCGTATCGATTCACTTTGCTCGAGCCGAGCAGCCTGCTTTAAAAGCTCCACCTTTGCAGTAATAAGGCCGGCTCGGTTCGTACAAATAGGGTATTCGGTCGCGTGTTTTCCCGGTTTCCCGCCGGAAACATGCTATTTCCAACTGCTCCTATAGTCAACAACTTGCTTCGATGACGCAAAATTGTAAATAACATACTTTTTGTTATAAGTAAAAATGATTAATTTTTATTTTGTAAAGAAATATGAATACCAAACATAACTATTATTAGTATTACGGGACTTACCGTGATTAATATCGTTATTTGCCAGATATTTCTTGCTATAACGATATTATGTGCCACGACACTTCTGCCGTCGTGGTCGCTGGTAGGCAGAGGCAAAATACTATATAAATCGTGGTAAGTCCCGTTATACTAATTACTACAGTCAATGTGACCGCGGAACTCTAAAATTAAATACCAAACATAGTTTTCTGTTATTTTTCATATTTTTATATAGCCTATGTAGTATTCCATTGTTGGGCAAAGGGCTCCCATTCTTGCATCCACGATTCGCGATCCAAGTTATTTTTCATCAACATCATTTCATCTGAAATAAGAAAAAAACTTCCATTTTCCATCTTCTCGCCCACCATGACGCTAAAAGTGGCTTTTGAGTCTTGCGGCCCTAGGCTTTGCATAGAGCCGCAAGACCCAAAATGCTCTGTCTGCCCCATTAGGGATAAAGACGTGATAGTATGTATGTATGTAAGAAAAAAACTGTAAAATATTGTAAAAAAAATTAAGAACGTGAATTCCCAGGCCATTTCGCTAATACAATAATCGCTGTTTACGCATTAATTCGTAAAAAGGACAATAAAACAGCCTACAAAGCCGGCAGCGTACAAACAAGTTAAGCCTTAGTAGCCGGCTCAATTTCCAGGGACCCTTCACCCTCGTTTCACTAATTTGGGTATATTAAACAGTCAAACCTATAAATGTTAAATCTCTTCAACGTGTTACAGTAACATACAGTAACACCATTTTGAATGTCACGGACTTGCGTAATTGTTATAAACACGTTCAGCGCCATATGTATTATTTCTTATACACATTGATTGCTTAACTATTGTGTCTGGAATTTGTGGCGGTCAATGGGTTAAATTTGTATACAGTATACACATACAACTCGGAAGGGATACACCCGTAATAAATCGAACTACATGCTTTACTAGATCACTATAGTAAAATGGTAATAAAATAAAAGTTAAAAAAAAAACAAAAAAAAAAAACATTTCTATACCAATTGCCCGAGCTTTCGCATGGAACTGTCAATTTTTTTAAAGTTTTCGATAGTTATTGTAATTTCATTATACTAAAATAATCTAGTTTCGCCTGTGGTTATTACGAGTATGTCCTTTCTACGTTGTATATTGTTAGGTGTATATAATACAGTTTATAGAGGGTAAATATATAGTCGAGACATATTTACTTGAAGCGTTGATTCAGAATCTCTCTCATTTCAGCGTATTCCCAGTTGCATCCTCGGTTGTAAAGCCGCGAAACCCGCGTCCGCTTTCTTGCTTTTTCTTCTCCACTTTACACGGCCAGCATCGACTCATATATACACACATACATAATATCACGACTGTTTCTTACAGGGGTAGGCAGAGACTATGGACCTCTACTTGCTACGATCCTGACAAACCTCTTTTGCTTCATCTAAACTCATCAATCTCTTGATACAAAAATCAATTAATTTTCTAATAAATAATATACATATACGGACAAATGACACTGATTGAGATAGCCCCAAAATAAGTACCAGACTGGTGTTATGGTATACTAACTCAATGATGCTATACTTTATAACAAAATCATATATAGATAAACATCCAAGAGTCAGGACAATTTGAAAAAGGCTACTTTCTAACTAGCCCTGACCGGGGATCGAACCTGGAACCTCTGGGTGGCGGACTAGCATGGTGACCACTATGCCACGGTAATTAATCAATGCTTAAAATTTAAATTTTAAAGGGAAGTTTTCGTCTTTATACAGTCACCACGTGTCCTAATGTGTACCTAGAATAATGAACGAAAAAGAATAAAAACAAAAGAAAAAAGGTATCCTATCTATTTTTGATAAATTCAGATTACATTCGCAATAATTAACTGAAAGATTTACGTTGAATCCGAGTATTTGTCCGCCATTTGGCCAGTATCAGCGTCCAGTAAACGTAACGTCTGAAGCAGATTGATGGCTACCGTGTGTTTGTTTTCTATTGGACGCTAAAGCGCAGTAACATAAAACTTTATAGGCAATACTCTGCTAGTACCGGGCTAATTGCAGTTCAAACTAATGCATAATAGCTTGTTTGCTGTAGATCTTTAAATATGTAACGATGTTGTAATAAGCATCATTTCATATTCTTGCCCACCTCCTTTCTTTAATTTCATTATCTTCAAATTTCATTTCTAAATTCAATTTTTAAATTCCAGACATATTCCTTCCTCGTCATTCTCTTTCACTTCTGATAGTAATAATATCTAAGTACTTGTATTTTTTTGTATACCTAATCAGTTCTAGCATACAGGTACAACTATCCTAACTCTATGAGTTCTAGTGTATAGTAAATAAATTTATTCTCTTCTTATATTTAGTCTCTTGCTCTACGACCTTCTACTATACTCATTTCATGTGGAACACACCTGAACCGGGACAGGTGGAGTTCCCACAAACAAATGCTTTTTTTTTGAACAAGTACGTAATAGTTTTCTCTAACATAAATAAAACTATTATTAAAATTTTATGAAAACAATATTATTACAAAAAAATAAAAACCGCAAAAAGCATTTTCTCCCAGTCAATAAAGAAAATGGTACGAAAATGCCGATGACGTAAAAAGCAGTAAATTTTCAAACAGTATAATTTACTAATTTATTTAAGCCATGCATTAAGAATAAACAAGTAGTGATTTAAGCAAATTTTCCTATTTTAATTGTCATATGGATATTGATAGTTAGGTACAACAATTTTGCTAGTCGGAATGGTTCTGATAAAAATATACTAGTAACTAAAATAAATAACATATGTAGGATGTGAGTTTGGACGAAAGAGTTTATAATGTCAGATTAGTACGAATGTGTAGCTGGCTGGATACGCAGTAACGTCCATCTTGCGTACCACATTTAGAGTACCCAGTACCGTAGTTTCTTATAGCCCCATCTTATAAACATACATATACGTAATTCTTTGACTAGTGAGTGGCCACGGCGATCCCTCTATCGTTGGCCTAAATAAATACAACAGCAAGTGATATTACAAAGTGTCAATAGAAATCAAAGAGCTGTAATATACTTACGTTTATAGAAATTATCCCCGGTTGTGACGTACAAACAGTGGGCTGTCCTTTCGAAAGGTCGAAGGGCACGAACGCCTCTGCGACGATGTTGTATGGAAAGTGTAGGGTTGTCAATTGATTTTATATATATATTTTTTAATATAGATTTGCGCTTATATTGTAATAATAATAGACTATTTTGCATGTACTCAGATGATAAATATTATTGGTATAACATTTTTCGTTATTATAACAATAAATAATTTAACTAATTAGAGGATATAACTATAAATTGCTGCTTGTTAACGTAAAGGTCGTAAATGAGATATGAGGAAGGAAGAGGATAAATATACTTATATATGAATAAATAGAAGCGTTTTTTATATGAAAATGGGATAGTTAATCTTTAGTTAGGCGTATTTTATACCCCTAAATTAATAAAAAAATGTTATAGGTACGTCAAAAAGGCAATAAATAACTGTAAATTTAATATCCGCTGATCAAAATTTTCAATGAAATTGGTTAAATGAGCCAATTGAGCTATAGCAGCCAAAATTATGCGTCCATTTTCAATTTAATATTACCGCTCTAAACCTATTTAGTCAACGGAAAGCAATTTGGTTATTGAGTTTAGTTTTGGCAGCCCTTGGTTCACTGTGTATATCCCGGCTAGACCGGATAAAAATATTTTGCTAATTCCAGCTAATTCACACCTTTCTTCTCCGCGCGGAGGGCGGGGGTCAAATTGCAAATGATTTATTGTGCGAGTTAGGCCCACAATATTTCTTTATTCTTTTTTTCATTTGAAAATTAAAATACTTAAAATAATTAAAAACTAGAAATATCTATACTATACAGACTGTTGAATGTCCGTGATTGTATACACAATACGTCTTTATCCCACTTGGGGAAGACAAAGCCCTGTCTTTCAGCTCTGAGCAGACTGAAACTAGGGTCGTCAGAGAAGACCGCGTTTTAAGTGTTTTAACGTTAAGACGGGCGAAATGTAAAAAAAAATGAATCAAAATAGTGATTGGTTGCTAGCTCCATCACCTAATTTTGCCCTTTTGCCTATTTCTTCGTAAGGGAAGAGAAGCAGTTGGTGCATTCTTAGTTTTTTCTTTTCTCCCAGACTGGAAGAGAATTATTATATGTGTTCTTTATATCACAATTTGATTTCAAAGTTACAACCTACCCAACAGTAGCTCCCTTAGGAGCTGAATTCGTAGTACGTGTCTTATTAAGACATACGCATTGCCTCACTGTGGCGTTGTGAATTTATTATTAAGTATTTACCGCATATTTGATACATTTATTTTTATAGCAGGAGGCGTGGAATTTTTCGGCGTAAGATTTTTCCTCAATAACAGCGTATATTGGTTAGTAGTCAATGAGAATTATATGTGGTTACTAGAGGCATACACATAGACATGTTTTTTTTTTAATTTATGGGGCATACATATTTCTAACAGTTGAGGCGTACGTCATAAAACTTAAATGAATAAAAAAACGAACCACAGCTTAAATGTTGTTATAGTAACGTTGTTTAGTAGGTTTAAAAAACTGTATATGACACGCGTATTTATTTCTTTCGCTGATATTTGGTTGACTTGAAAAGATCCCATTATGGGATACGTCCGCCATTGTACACATTATATAGTCTATTCGTTTAAATGTTTTTGTGACTGTAACTATTTATGTACATATTAATAAAGATATTTACAAAAACATACTAATACACTTAGGCAAGTAATACAAATAAAATAAAAAAGCATTATAATTCTTGCAAAATGAACATACATTAAATATCTCTACTATATTTAACTTAAGAAAACAACAAAAAATACTTTAAAAAATACATCTTCTTACTTTTCCCGTCGCTGAAAAAGATCGTTTCCGGCAGCGGGTAAAGCGAGATAATCTTCTAATAAACTCATGAATACTGAGTGCGCAATCTAAATACTTGTACTCCGGGACAGAGCAAAGTTCAGGGGGTGCGGGGCCGGATTAACTATACGCCCCCTAGGTGTTTATTCCCCCAAGTACTATGACCATAATTATTACAGACATAAAAAAAAATATCTTTAACTTTTTTATGTTTTAGTCATGGTCAAATAGCTAAGCTGTAGGCCCTTGGCCGGTCCTATCTGAATGCTTGGTTTTGGGCCCTTGACAAGCTGAAATGGCAATTTGTAATGCTACGCGGTGAACTAATAAAACACACTCAGAGTAGGTTCGTAGGTCACTGCCTCTTTATTGTTGGTGAACAGGGTTTGTATACATACTGAAAATAGAGCAAAAGTCGTTATAAGGTATGATTATAATCCTATCCTACTAATATTATAAATGCGAAAGTGAGTTTGTATATTTGTTTGTTACCACTTCAAGCTTCAATCACTAAACCTATTTGGATGAAATTTTTATAAGGATAAAGTTTGATACCTAGGGAAGGACATAGGATAGTTTTTATCCCGAAATTCCTACGGGGAGCGAGGCCCACGGGCACAGCTAGTCATATATATAGATAATTATCTAGATCTAGGATGAGTAGTCTAGGTGTTCTACATAAAAGGTGAGACAATAATGAGGGCGTTCTTTGTACTCTTCGAACATATAACGTCTATTAGTAGTTCGGTTGTTAGTAAATCACAGTTTCTTAAAAAAAATTGGAGACAATGGCTCGCCAAAAACTAATTAGGAATTCGTAGGGCCCTTAGTCGATGCGGGATCCATAGGCAGGTACCTACTTTGCCTAATAGTTAAAAATGTAGACTTCGTTACGTCCTCTCGGACATTTGCTCAGTGTTGCCACTCTTTAAAATATAGCTGCACTTGTAAATATAACCTGCACTGCGCTAAACTGTGTGCAAGAACGAAAACCATTAAAATGTTAAAGAAATGTTCTGTTTTATGCATCTTTGTGGTTTAATGCACTTACCGCCATTATCCTAAAAATATGCCCTCTTGATAAGTCAAAATCTAAAAATTTAAGGAGTAAATTTTTTTAATAAATTTGTGAGAAAAATCAGAGCTCCAGAGCATTTTAATTGATGACTGATTAAAGGAGATTTTTATAAATACGGCTGTTAGACTAAAATAATTTTCTTTTAAAAAATGTTCGTAAAATTATTACAACACTTTAGCATACACTGGTGTATTTCATAACTAACCATTAGTTAAGTTCAATTAGCATTAAAACCACTGGAACAAATAGGATGAACGTAACCAGCTAAACCAGGCTGATCTTGCTAAACAAACTACTAAAGTAGTAACCCTAGAGGAATTCCGCAAATCCGAAGCTCAATGCCGCATCATCCGTATCAGGGTTGCTAGGTTAATTTGAAATTTACCCATTTTCAATTTTTTTTACACATTTAGCATTTTATTTTCATTGATGTAGGAACTTGCAATGAACAAACTGAAAAATATTACGTTAAGCAGTAACTCTGTCTGTCTGTCAGTTACCTCTTCACGCTTCAACCACAGAACCGATTCAGATAAAAGGTTATACACATATAGTTTGAGAGCCTGGGAAGGACACAGGATACTTTTTATCCCGGTATGACGTTTCCGTAGGGTTGTCAAAAATTTAGTCCACGCGAGCAACACCGCGGGCATCAGCTAGTACAAAGGCTTGTTTTAATTTTTATCGACCACTGGTGAAAAACTTTTAAAAATAAATGCCATTTTGCCGCAGGCATATTCTATTCAAGTCTACATTTCACTCGCGATCTACGAGTATTCAACCATCTCGTCAAAAGACGACCAGTGCAGCTGCTGTGATAACATCGTGATACAAAAATTAACAGAAACTGTACATAAATTATTATGACGATAGGTAGGTCAAAATTGTGCTGATAGCATGGCACTTTTTTTGGGACGAAGTTCCTTTCTGGACGGGACGGACTTGGCGGATGGGGGCTAGGCAAAAAAAGTAAGATTTTTCCGTCACTTATTTCCGATACGAACTTTTTAAGGAGGAGTAGTTTGGGGCTATTTTAGGGGTTTCAATTTTTGTAACTTCGTTCCAACCGAGTGTTCCACGATACTCAGGTATTTTATATAATTTAGTGCACACTCTTAAGATTACAAAGAGTACAAAAGGTAGAACTCAAAGCTGAGCATTGCCTACCAGTTTTCCTTTGGGACCTTTTGTTTATGCGGTTTTATTACTTAAACAAATATAAATAAACTGTTTTGGGTTGTTGTTCTTCCCGAACAATTCTAAAAGGGTATAATTTCCCTACAAATTTTCTTTATACAAAATATTTTCCCAAAAATGGCGAAAAGCCTCTAAAGCTACCAACCCTGCCCGTATACATATTTCATTATTTGCCCGCCAAATCCCCTGATTTTGCCGGCTCGTGTTTTTCGCCCACTTAAATATTCACAAATGGTCGATTCGTCCCAGGTGTAAAGGGCATCTGGACTCCCTTGGGACTCGATATCAAACCAATCGGGCCCACACCTCAATCACTTGTGTATTGACTTTTTTGTTATGTCGTACATATTGGGGTGATTCTGAAGATATACCTAAATTGATTTTGTGTTGAATGTTTTTAATAAGAATAAAAGTAATCGGATGAAGTTCAGACTTTTTTAAACGGTATCCCACGCGATGGGTAAGTAAAGAAAAAATAATTGACTCCGACTTTACTAGTATGAGCAACACAGCAACACTAAGATTTTTTTTAAAGATTTTGTTTTACCACTTTTTTGGCATAATTAATATACCAAATTACAGCTTTCTAATATACATAGTTTCTGTTTAAAAGCGCGGACGGACCGACAGACAGACAGCCAGTCTAGACAGACAGGCATGGCGAAATTATAAGGGTTCCTTGTTTACTACGGAACTCCCAAAATGGGCAAAGCACACATAACGGCCGTAGCAGCAACTTAGTACAACAAGTCTCGCAACAATTTGCACGTCCCTAGAGCGGCGGTGGACAAATGGCGGCGCATCCTCCAGTGGGTAGTGGCAATGTTGCAGTCACACTGCGGCGTAATTATGAAATACGATGGATAACTTATTGTTCATCATATTTTTATCATTTACATATAGTTCACGTGTTAACGGATAGAGCAGAAAGTGCAAGAAGTGTGCAAAAATGAGCAAAAATTCCTCGAATGGGTTGGTGATGTTGCAGTCACACTGCGGCGTAATTATAAACATGGTGGATAACTTTATTCATTTGTTTGGTCATTTACACATTGTCATATAACAACTTCATGTTTTACTTATCATATCAACTTCATGTTTTACTTTCTAAGTTTTATAGGTAAAGTTATTTTTCCAAGTTATCTTTATCGGAATAAAGTGAACAATATTTTATTGAACATTTACAAAATTTGATTTAGGCTTATATTGGACAGCGTTTTGGACATGCACCCACCGGTCTCATGAGACCGGTACACGCCAATTTAACTATAACGATAAACGTTATTCCCACATACGCATAATTCGCGTCTCAATGGATAGAGAAGAAAGTGCAAAATGTGCAAGAAAGTGTGCAAAAATGAGCCTAAATTACATATAACGATAGAAGGACAATGATGGCAGTTTGTTTGATCATTTACACATTGTCCGTTTGGCAATGGGTAGAGAAAAAAGTGTAATAAAATGTGCAAAAATGCGCATAGCGTACACTTAACGACCGTATTAGCAGCTTAGTGCGAGTCTCGCATTAATTTGTACGTCCCAGAGTGGTGGCAGACAAAGACGGTGCTTCCTCCTCGAATGGGTTGGTGGCAATGTCGCAGTCACACTGCGGCATAATTATGAACACGATGGATAACTTTGTTCATTTATGTTTGGTCATTTACACACTATACGCTTTGCAATGGATAGAAATTGTTCTTTAGACCATTTAGTTTATAGGAATTATTGCTTTTAGCCATTTTGCTTATTGGACATTTTATTTTCTTTACGATTTACAGCTTAGACAATTTGCCTTGCCGACATTATTCTTAGGCTTTTTGCTTCGTAAACGAATTAAAAGTTTAACACTCTGATCATAAAGCCTTGCAGTCACACTGCGGCGTAATTATAAACTACATACGATGGGTAACTTTGTTCATTGTTTGGTCATTTACACATTGTCCGCTTGGCAAAGGTTGGTTTATTGCGAATGAGTAGAGAAAGTCAGAATTTTATTAAATAACCGAGACCTTGTACGTGTGTCATTCAAACTACTTTTTACACATTTGTGCAGGTTTTGTGCAAAGGTGCGTAGATAGACACTTTCAAAGAGTGTGTTGAACTGTGCTTAACAGCATTCCTGATTTCAGTATTTGTGTGATAATAAAATTTGTTTTATTTCATTTTGTTTTTGGAAATTTCTCAGGGAAAGCCATTAAAAATATCAAGAACACTTTTTTATGAAAGCGCCTAGTTTAAATATTTTTAGTAAATAAGAGAAAATGAATCATAATGATGTCTAAAATAGAGGTTCACACAACCCTGTTGTCAAAAACATAGATCAAAAACATAGACACTTAACGCAAGTATTTATACACTCAATTTGAATCAACCTCAAAGTAAGAAGTCCAAATTGTGGGTAAGAAATATTCGAGAAAAACGTTCCCAACATAAGTTTATTTTTTTGTGTGTTCCGCCCGAACTAAAGGGCAAAGGTTATTGTATTATAAACAGACTGACCATTTGTTAGCCGTGAGCCGTGGTGGCAATAAAAGCTTTTCCATGATAACAAGGCGAGAAATATAATGTAGCTCGAGGTTGGGCCCAACATTTGTTTTTACTATTTCCTTTTGCTGATGCGTCCCGATTTTCTAGATAAACATTGCTATTATAGTGTAGTTCATAATATATGTTGTAGACATATTTAAATATACCTCGGTAGTACATTTTTAGTCGGAATTAAGACATATTTACATACACATTAATATATTTTTGGTTTGAAATCACACATACACTTTCATAGCTTATTCCCAAATACTATGCGAAAGTAAGTTTGTTTATTTGTTTGTTTGTTGCCACTTCACGCTTCAACTACTGAACCTATTGAGATGAAGTTTGATATAGATATAGTTTGATACCCAGGGAAGGAGATAGGATAGTTTTTATTCCGAAATTTACAGTTAGTTAAATATAAAGTATAGATTAACTTACAATGATAAATATTTTGAACTTGTATTAGCTTTGCATTTAAAAGCTCTTATAGGAATCTTACCTTTAATTCGTCTATAATATACCTATACACACGCCCTATTTTTGTACTGTATTGGTTAATAAGTAGGTTATTTCTACGAAGTTTATTTATACCAATGGAATTAATGGTCTACATAATTACCAGACATCCTTAATAAACAATCAAAACAAAAATAAAAATTTTGGGGTTTATAGAAGTTAAGCTTATATTGTATGTTTTTCTAATTCTGATTTTATAATACAGAATGTGTTGTGTTGTGAATTATGTTTTTAGCGGATAAATGGGCATTACGGGAAATGCTGATGTGTTTTTAAGTTTTCTGGGATCTTTATTCCAAAAAAGAATATTCTTTTTGGTAAGTAGTTTTGAAGATAAATGAGTTACTTTCAAAACTCATTTAGTTTTTATGCCCTTTTTAGATGACTTAAAAAAATATATAGGGACAAATCACACAGATTGAGTTAGCCCCAAAGTAAGTTCGAGACTTGTGTTATGGTATACTAACTCAACGATACTATATTTCATAACAAATACATATATAGATAAACATCCAAGATCCAGGCCAATCAGAAAATATCATTTTCTATCTGACTTGACCGAGGATCGAACCCGGGACCTCCTAAGTAGTGGGCACTACGCCACAGAGGTCATCGAAACTTGTAGGATATCTCTGTGTTCTTGCTCTAGTTATAAAGCTTTCTTTCTGTGTCTGCATGCTCTGTAAGCACAGTAATTATATCCGCAGTGAATTCCTAAGCAGGTAAAGCGTTCATTAAAATTCAGAGGTGTTTGTCTGTTTTTAGCGGAAAAATGGGCATTACGGGAAATGCTTATGTGTTGTTGAGTTTTCTGGGATCTTTATTCTAAAATAGAATATACTTCTTGGCACTTTTGAAAGTAAATAAGTTACTTTCAAAACTCATTTAATTTTTTGATGCTAGTTACATAACTATATTCCGAATAAAACCAATGGTTAATAACAATGGTCTTGTCTATAGCGACCAAATGTAACTTTTACTATTTGTTTCATTAAAATTATCTAAATATACATAGAAACAAAATAAAAAATCGCGCTGAATTAATAACCTCCTCCTTTTTGTAATTCGCTTATTAAATACAGGAGCACATATACTATTCCTGATTTCAAACGGTAGCGAGTTAAATAATAAAGGAGCAGAGGGAGCTAATCCACACGTCTGGTACTGCAAGAACCGCGTTGATTAATGAGCGCCTTGTTGACGGATTGAGTCACAACCGTGCAATTTGTCAGCTATCGGGGTTGCTACGTTGCTAAGCTGCTACTATAAGTGGATGATATTTCGCGATCTATTCGAAATAAAACTTACTTCTTTTTCTGTTCGTTATAATACTGTAAACTAGCTAAGACAGGAATATAGTGGACGTCAATGGCACCACATAATAGTAAAGTAAATATTTAGTGCCACAAACGCGTTGCCAACCTTGAAGTATTTAAAAAAATATTATTATAGATTTCCTAATTTTGATAACTTTTATTAATAGACTTGGTAAAATTACTTTTTTAATCCTTGCAGTTATATATACGCAGCATACGTTTAAACTGAAACATTAGCTTTACACATAAACTTTTTCTTCTTCTTTTTTGCGTGTCTATGGATTTTTTCATATTTGATCAGTCCAGTAGTAGGTCACTTCAACGGCTTTATTGTTAGCCTCAAGTAAATCATCCAGAGTGCAGGTGCTTATTACATTAATTACACATAAAACACACATTCTCTGCTAAAATGTCTTTTTAGTGAGCTAATCCACAAATCGATCCCTGTACGTTGTTCAGATGTCTTGGTGATGGATTGAATCGCAACCGCGTGTTTGTCAAGCAGCTAACATAAGGATTTCTTACACCATGTGGGCGATATTTCAAGATCCATTTATCTAAGACGTAGGTCTATAGCCATTGGAAGAGTGTACTTTTAATCTACAGATAAGAGTAAAAATGGTAGCAAATACATATTTGAAACTTGGTGATGCCAGTTATGACACTTTAATAAGTTGAGATCCGCCATATTTTTTTATAGTAGGTTAGTTAAATACCAAAGACCAAATTTATCTCTTGCCAAAAGCCAGTATCTTAATTTTTTAATGGCCAAATCAAGAAATTACATTTTTTTGAATCGTAAATAGCGTAAAACGTCATTTACTTTCTACAAAAATTGACATTTCTTTCGTATATCATAAATCTGTTGGTTAATGAACCCAACATATTTTAAAACGAAACTAAAGAGCAATGCGCCTTCAAAAGTCATCGGCCGGCTATATTCATCAATGAACAAAACAATGCAAAACCGTAACAAAAACTCTATTTCATATAAAATCCTTTATTGGTCGGCTTACCGGCGATCCGTAAATACTCGTATTGCGATACACCCGAATATTCCCGATTGCTCCCGACATTTAACGATCGGGGGCTTACGGTAATTGAATCCGATAATCAATTAACACGCTAATATTTTCGGTTCAGCGCCGCTTTGTCACGTCAATAGGTAGGGTTATTTCAGACTTTATTACAATCAGAGGCTATTAAAGACTGTACTATACTTTAGACTTTAAAAAGGTATACCTATTTTGTCCTCATGTTGGTATACTTTAAGTAAGTATTAAACTCATCATAGAGTAGGTAGAAATTTTGATACTTTACGGTCCCGTGAGGCTTTCAACAGGCGTGACAGCTCTTCGATAGGTACAGTTTTCGCGTTAATAGATACTTCATTATTTTAACAAAAGCGATCAATATTAATTAATCAAGTTTTATCTGGCACAAACGTGTTTATTACGCGAAAAACAGCGTGACACAGCAAGAGCGTTTAACGCACTTACTCTTACATTTTGACGCAAATAGATACATACTTATTC
The DNA here is from genome assembly GCA_963555685.1 of Acrobasis consociella. NCBI lineage: Eukaryota > Metazoa > Arthropoda > Insecta > Lepidoptera > Pyralidae > Acrobasis > Acrobasis consociella. The sequence goes on from OY743122.1 coordinate 12,144,120, forward strand.
ATATAATAAAAGTGATTTCATTATTAATTAACCAAGTTTTATTTGGCACAAACGTGTTTATTACGCGAAAAGCGAAGCGTGACACAGCAAGAGCGTATAACGCACATACTCTTACGGTTTTACGAAAATAGATACAAACTTATTCTTATAAAAAACTGATTTCATTATTAATTAACCAAGTTTTATCTGGTACAAACGTGTTTATTACGCGAAAAACGAAGCGTGACACAGCAAGAGCATACAACGCCCTTACCCCTACATTTTTACGAGGTTTTCACCGTAATGGACTTTAACCCTTCTCACCCAAGCTTGGCAGGCATCTGCACTATTTGTGTGTTTAAATTGCGAATATATGGTATGCTTATGCAAGTTTATTTTTATTTTTGAAATACTTATTCTTACTTGAATGTGTAAATAAATTTGACGCAACAACCCATAGAGTATAACTAGCTTGCGATATTTGAAATGATGACACTATTTCTTGCACTGTTGCCAACTCCGAGAACTCTGGAGATCTTTTAGTTTCATATTGTTTACCTACTTGATATTGTTTATTGTTTATTTTTATTGATATAAACACACAAACATATATTGATATAAACACTTAATGCAACTTAAGCAACGCCTTTCGTGTAGCGAAAAAATATATGTTTTTTAGTTCTATCCATACCGGTAAGTATGTACAAAACAAAACAATATGGTACCGACCGCCGTAAAAAAGGAGAAAAACTTCACTGGCTACAGCATAGACTTATATCTAAGAGGTAGACTTAAATTTCTTTTCAAAGACTATTTTCCTAGGTCAAAAAAAATATTTGGTACTGTTAAGGAAATAAAACATCACAAAATAATGTCACTTGTCATGATTATCCATCCATTTTTAATGTGATTTTAGATTTATTATTCCAGAAAAACTAATATTAATAACGCAATTTAACTCCGAACTATGACTTCATCTGCCTGTATTTCATACAAATCCCATTGAAAATGTTTGTTTTGACATTTAAAACAAGTAAGTATCTGATTTGACTTGTTAAAAAATAGCGGATTTGATCTCTACCCATACTAAATTACACATGTAAAAAAAAATCTATGTCAATGATTTTACAAAATCTTAAAATAAAAATTTGTTTTGCACATTATTAATTGAAATTACCTTATGCCATAGTGGGTCATCATTTGAAATATTATCAACAAAGCTAGGATCCTGATCCAATCTTGAGGATTGCGGAAAATTGGCCTCCTATTTTTCAAAACATCTTGAACTTCCAAATCCAAATTCACCAGTTTTTCCGACCGGAACCGGTTTTAAGCAGAAATGACCCGCTTAACGATTGAACGGTGCTTTGAACATGTCCTGGACAGTTTTCTCCTAATGGTTTTTTATAAATGAGCGGGTTTTTCGCTCAAGTGGCTCAGTAGTAGATTGCCTGTCGTTAGCCTAGGTTAATGTGGTCGAACGGAAACAATAATCGATAAAGAATGCGAAGTGTTCTACTTAAGTCTGTGCCTGCTATTTTTTGTTATCCTATAGCATGTTTTTCGCTTTATGCGAATATAATTAAAAAGTCTAAAAGAATACACTGAAACTATTTAAGGGTGGATACAAGTCCATTAACTACTTTCGCGAAAACACCGATATCGAAATAAAAAAAGTAACTTTTGGGCTTTCATACATGTTCACTAATCACCTGATCTGAGTTTGGATAAAAAGTAAAACATTTTTTTTTATATTTTGGGGAAAGTTGTTCGGTATCAGACTGAATTCACTTTTAAAATAGTTTCAGTACATTTTGTAAGACCTAATATTTCAGAATCACTAACTTAGAATTTTAGTTGTAGTTTCTTTTATTGCTTACCGTTCACGTACCTAGAAGTAAACTCAATTGCCCTTTATGTACTTTATAGTCAGCTATTTGTAGGGTATACAATGATATACATAGGTAAGGAAGACATGAGTAGATATTGCGTAAGCAGAAACAGTTATAGTGACAAACAGATAATAATTTTGGTGGTATTGTTTGTTGATTTTTTTACTTACTAATTATCTCAAATTTGTCTATCCCTTGCCTTGTACGTGAAAGAAAATGGGACCGAACTTTGCCCAGCAGAGGGAAGATATAAGTTAGGAAAAAAATTCTCAAATACAGTGGTAGGCAGGCTTATTAAGTATTTCTCGTAGATGAAATTTACATGTAAAATTTAAGACCACGTGCGGAAAACGTTATTATCAAAATGGGTTCGTAGCTGTAGGTATTGTCTAATGACATGATTGCGATTTTGGCCACTCTCAGCTTTAACGTTAAGTGTATGAAAAAAAGAGCCTTGATTTGATTGAATATAAATAAATATATTGGGACAAATGACACAGATTGAGCTAGCCCCAAAGTAAGTTTAAGACTTGTGTTATAGGATACTAACTTAACGATACTATATTTTATAACAAATACATATATAGATAAACATCCAAGACCCAGGACAATTTGAAAAATGCCATTTTCCATCTTGCCCTGACCGGGGATCGAACCCGGGACTTCTGGGTGGCGGACTAGCATGGTGACCACTACGCCACGGAGGTCGTCATAATAGGCTTTAATTTGATTAAAAGTTGGGCATTGAATCCATTTAATGCCTTCATACAACTATAAATCAAAATACCTGCAATTGCAAAGCAGCAATGCAAAGGTGTGTTTATGCAAAATAAAACATTACCTCGGGGCACAAATGGGAGGGTGCCTCAATCAACAAAGTGGCACCCTTTAACATTTAATCTAGGAACATTTGTACCTTCGAGAGTTATATTAAATAATAAAATCCGTAATGCTGGGCGCTGGTGTTGCAAGGTAGGTGTAATCAAATTATGTTACCTTTCGTACTGTATTTCATAATTATGGTTTTGGGTTTGGGCTTTATGTTTGATTATATATTTATTTAATTGTATTTCTTTTGAGGTTAAAAGTCTAAAAGTAGTCTAAGAATTAGAGAAGATTAATAAAAACTGAAAAGCAATCATCATCATCATCATCATCAGGTCTTTTAGTCTCCACTGCAGGAGCACGACCTTCTCTGTACTTGTTTGAGCGTTAAAACCTCTTTTTTACATTATGTTTTTTATACAAAGAAGTAAGTTGTGTCAGTTACCTAAGTGTCAAGAAAATAAACATAAAAAATAAGCTATATAAAATATTTTATTTAAACAATAGATTTCAGCAGAAATAAGTAAATAATTCCTACAGTCCACAAGATCACAAGCATCAAGCTTGTACAGTACTACCAAAGCCATACTTGGCAAAAGCAGCCAGAAGATTTGGTCTACACTCTCCTCGCTGAGAAGGGTTGGAGAGGTGTCACTGATGTGTATAAGCTTTGTTTTGCTTGTAATTCCTATGTCGCGTTCTCCCACATCCACGGGAGGACATGGACAGCATGTGCTGTATAACCACTGTCAGCGTAACGACCACTGTGTCGACTTATGGCTTTCATTGGTTGTTAGCCCGTGTACGGGGAGTCTCCGCGTGTTGTATATCGATTGAACTATCGACCAATAAAATTGAGTCCCTAGAAAAAAACACTCACTGCGATTAATTATTTGTTTATAAACTCTTACAATCCGCCCATCCACTCCCACTCAGCCGTGTATACGTCACAGTTTTTAGAGACCGTAGTTACTGTGATTACCTCGGGGAGTTAACTCATGCATTCTCGATACCCTCCAACTACTATTATTTTCAACCACATTGTTGCCACATTGGCTTAATAAATCTCTAAAAAATGTTGCAAATTGGAATTTTTTTAGGTAAAAAGAAATGAAAAGCTACATTCCGATAAATGCCGTAGTCTAAAAGCAAATAAATATAGTTCCAGAGGTTATTAGGTTTATTACGTTTACCCACAGAGATTTTACTATATAGGTACTTAGTTCAAATTAAAGTTTAAAAAAAAAACTCACATATTGAGGTTTAGAATATAACAAGTCAATCAGAGCTCGAGGAGAGTGAGGCCTAAAGTCACAGTCAAAAATTTTTAGTCAATGTAAGATTTATAATGATGTTTTATTGGTGATAAAAAATGTACAAAATTGTACAAAAGCTACAAACTACGATTAAACTCTTTAATCTAAGCCCATTAGCTCCCTGGATACGATATGCTGATGGTAGTGGTAAGATATAAATGTATATATGTGATCCAGAATGCAATATAAACTACGAGATGGAAGAAAATAAAAAAAAATGATTCCAGATTTTTCTATTTGATCTAGTGGTCAGACATCGTAAACTATCCTCACTAACGCTACAAATACTACAAAGTTGCCAACCGTTAGCTATGGTATCAATCAAATTAATAAAAGTAAACACACATGCCCTTAGCTGCAAATACTGCAATACAATTCCCAACATTTACATTAAAAGCTGTCTCGCATTTCCGGGATGACGTGGCGTGCAAACAAAACGCGCGAAAACTGACTTCCTGTAATAATATTTGAATACGACGAAAAGCGGAAATGACAATGCCGCGACGCCAGCTCAGTCGGTAGTCCATAGATGTAAGTGGTACTAGACAGACATTCAAAATAAAGACATAGAGTGAATATATGATTTAATTATATTAATCAGGTTTGCTTATTTTACGCCACTGTACATTGTTAATGGAAGATCAAACAATTTTAAGTGGATATTGTTTGGTATTTTGCGAGCAGTTTGAAGCGATTATATAAATATGAAGTGTCCAGATTTACGGTTGCCGAAGAATATTAATTATGAATCACTTTACATTCATGAAATGTGAATAAATATTTTATATTTGGTTAAATATCGGTTAAACTCTTTTAATTAAAAAAAAGCCGCTAAGTCCAAGTCGGATTCTCTCTATGAAAAATCGCGTTTGTTGAAGTGGATATGGCCCCACTTAAATATATTTTTTCTGTGTTTCGTATTTGTTGTTATAGCGGCAACAGAATTATATCTGAGAAAAAATTACAAAATTACCTGGAAATTTAGAATATTTAAAGCGTCATTTATCTTGTATCTATTTATAATCACTTTGGTAAATCTAAGTGCAATCTGTGCAATACCTCTAGACTTTATCGTATTCGCCTATCTATCGTAATCCTACAATCCACGAAATGGTAATTCTAAAAGTTGTAGATCTATGGCTCCATCCGTAATTAAGTTTTTGCTACAGATATGCGTCGGATACGCTGGGAATTCCGAATTACATTTTACACGTTAGCCGGAGTTCCTGCCGTTTTTCAGTTAAGTGGGAAACGGGCCTTATTGAAAAAGGAATTGGGTTAGATAAACGACGGCTGGAGATAAAGCGAGGTAAAGTTTAATCCGGAGAATTTATTACGAGTATATTCAAGAGTAATTTGTTAGAACACTTATAGGCACTTGTAAAATACGGAGTGGAACAAAAGCTGGTCCTATTCAAAACGTTAGACGAAACAAAGTATAGGTTGCTAAGCCTAGCTTATACCTCTATAAAAAATTAATAAAAACTGAGACATAAAAAGATTAAAAACATAGCTTTTTGACAGATCGGCTTACAAAGATAGTTTTATTGCTATCGTACAAGTTGAATTATTGCTCAATTACGCAAATGTGGCATGGAATTTGGCATGTAATAACAGGATTATAATTTTATTCTGAAACAAGTAATTATTTCATAAAAAAAATTGATACAAGCTATTATTATGACTAAGAAGGTTTAAGTACTCCTCAAGACGAATTAATAGAGCCTAATCTCGGTGGGGTTATCTTGTTTTATTACAGACTAGCCGAAGCCCGCGACTTCGTTCGCGTGGACTTTATGTCTCTGGAAAATGCTCATCAGGCTGAACAACTTTTACTAAGGCGGCATTTTTATATCTCTTATAGTTTAGCTGGACCATTATGGTTCTGCATCAGGCGTTCCATTTTCCAAAATCATTTATACCCTATATGTTGCCCAGGCTTAATAGCTATATAACAAAAAAAGTTTCATTCGAATCCGTCCAGTATTTCCGGAGATTAGCGTGTACAAACAGACAAACAGACAAACAGACAAACAGACAGACTTTTTTTTTAAATTCTTACTCTATTACTACGTCTCCATCGCCCCCAATATTTTTTTTGGAAATATATTTAATGTACAGACACACTTTTTTACTGTTTTATTATATGTATAGATATAGATATGACATGACCACCTTCCAGCTTCATCATCAGAGCAGCTCCATGTCATTTTACTATTGCATTGTCACGCGATATATAGGTATATGCGTACAAAATTTCAGCTCAATGGGTCAAAAGCTTGCAAGATTTGATTACAGACAGACAGACATCGGGACAGGTGAAACCAAATAAAAGCTTGTTATAAAAAGACGAGGTTCTTGTGTATGCAACTCCTAAGTACCTAGTCTTAAATGAGAATTTTATCAATCGAAAAAACGGTTAAACGGATTGGAATAAAATTTGGTATATTAGCTGTCTGGATTAACACATAAGGACTTTTTATCCCAAAAAAATGTGAGGTTCCCGTAGGATTGTCAAATACCCTTTAACCATGCGGGTAACGCGAGCAACAGCTAGTACTAAATAAAAATCCCTGTTAAAGAATTAAGCTACTGTAACATGCCTTATTGCTGCACGTAGACCGATAAACCACATTCAGAACTCGGTAACTAAAGTAATTTTTCCAACAAGACGGTCCTCTCAGGACCAGTCCGGTGCAAGTCAGTTTGGTGCTACTTTTTAAATAAACTATTCCCGTTGGCCTCGAATTTCGAATTGAAATCTTAGGCGTGATTTATCGCAGATTAAAAATACAAATCTCTTGTTCTTTTTCTTATCGAATGTTACAGAGATCATTCAATTATTTTTTAACAATGCTAATCCCAGCAATTGTTAAAAAATAATTGAATAGTTCCCTTTTTAACTGATTAATTCGTCGCAATCTTTTATTTTTAGATTATGTAGCCAACACTTATGGCGGATCTGCTTATTAGAGTGGCAGTGGGCGGTTCATGGTTGCCGTTCTAAAAAAGCAAATGCCTACAAGTATTTTGGACACAAAAGTGAAAGAACCCCAATCGATAGGGTGACGGGAAGGCCACAATTGTCTCAGTGAAACAAACTGTGGCGGCGTGACCTTTGACCCTTCTCTCACAATAGTTTCCGCTCCAAAAGTAAAGAGGGTATGGAACGAGCATTCTAAAACTTTGTACCATCCGCTACTCACTACTTTCGAATTGTACCTTTAAAAAGTTGTGTTTTTTGTTTATAAGTGGTCAACATTGGCGTCAGATTTTTCAAGCTTCCTAAAGACATCTGTTATAGCACGATGACTGCAATAAAATTATTTATTTATTTAAGTTTATTGCACACTGTCTTATGATGGATTGATTACAATGGGTCCTACTTAATGCTAATGCATTATCTACTAGTTTGCCTTTGGGACATGTTGAAAAATTTGAATAGGGGTACAAGTGTAGCAAGCTAATGATGACAGCTGGGATCAACGGCCTAACGTACCTAAGTATGGAAAAGTTCAATTTGAAATTGTTTATGCCACTTGTAGTCACCAATACAAGCGTGAACCACGCGAAATCGTTAGTATGGGTACTTCTATCGAGCACCCTGATAAGTAAATATGTTAATCCACTTTCTTTCATTAGAATGTTTCCAAGTGATGGAGTATGTCGTCTGGGGTCCGGCAGAGTAGAACGGGGCCACTCCAAGTCCTCCCGTGGATGTCGTAGAAGGCGACTTAGGAATTACAAGCTAAACAAAGCTTATAAACATCAATAAGGCCTCTCCAATCCAACTGGCCAGCGTGTAGAGTGTAATAAACCGCATTGAAATCGGTCCATCCGTTCAGCTACAATGCCACAGATAGACAAATTAACACTCTCAACGCCACCCATATATAACGATTTTCCAGAACAGCAGGCCGTGTGGGCGGCGCGCGGCCCAAACGATTCGTTTCGCAGCACGCCACCGTCGATTTTATAAAACTTTTGTGGCAGGCCATGTGGTATGCCGGCGGGACACGTCGAAAACTATATCAGCAGGCCGTGTGGTCCGCTGTGACCCGAAAAATTCATATAGATTTCTTGCCTTTGGCGTGCCTGATAAGGAGTCAAAATCCACTATTTCGATTAGTATAGACAAAAACCTACCAGTGAAAAAAAAATTGACGAAAATCGGACTTTATTTACATGACTACATTGGGTTGAAAATAAATTAAGAAAAATTGATTGAAATCACACATTTATTGGGTGTTACGTACAAAATTAAAAAAAAATGACAAAAAAAATTATTTGAAAATGAAGAATTATTTGTTCAAATGAATTTCAGCGTAGCACTCCGCACATACACTTGGCTTAGAGGGGCACTTTAGGCAGACCGTGTTCACTTTTTTCGTGCTGTTTCTGGCTTCAACGGCTGACAGACCTGCAGTACGGTATCTTTCATAACAATGAATACATCTTCGGCGAACAAGTCGTCCTCTATGGTCATTCAATGAAGTTTTGCTGAACTGATGATCTGACTGTTTTTGTGAGCTCCCTGCTGAGTCTTGATTTGAAATTTATTAATTTTAATTTCAAATCCTTTACCGGCAGGCTACGTGGGCGGCGCGCGGCCAACTGACCTAATTACACTAGTGGCGTGCCGGTTTGTATTTTTACATGCATTAACGGAAAAATATGACAGCAAAACAGGCGCGAAATTTGTGGTATGCCCGCCGCCCACATGGCCCGCTAGGATAAAATCAAAAATTGACCTCAGCCTGCTGCGCTCGAATTTTTGTGGGCTGCCGGCGGACCACATGGCGGTGAGAGTGTTAATAACCTTTTTTACGCCGGAAGTTTAAAATAAGTTTCAACTCGAATGGAAGGTATAATTTTAAATGTAGGTTACGTATTAGAGGTTGGGTACCAAGTTTTAAATCCATGAATGTTCTGTAATTTCTATATTTCATATCTCGTGGCAATCTATTTGATGTGGCATCTTGTCCTAAGTTATCTGTGGTGATATTCTAGGATCGCAAACACTTAAAAAGTAAGCGGCCTGGCTTCACTCAAGCAGATACAAAATTTCGCGAAAAAAATATCTGCGCGTTGGCTATTATTAATTTTGTGGCATTGGTGAAACCTGCCTCCGTGGTGTAATGGTTAGAGCTTTCGGCTCATACCCGGAGGTCGCGGGTTCGATTCCCGGCGGGGGCAACGACTTTGTGTTGTTGTCCTAGTTTGGTTAGGACATTGCAGGCTGATCACCTGATTGTCTGATAAGTAAAATGATCCGTGCTTCGGAGGGCACGTTAAGCCGTCGGTCCCGGTCACTGTCTTTGACATTGGTCGTTACCTAAAACCATGTCAGAGGCCTTTAAGGCGGTTTAAAAACTCTGACACTAGTGTTAGTCACTAACACACACGATAAGAAGAAGGTGAAACCTGCATCAAAGTAGCTAGGTTTATGCATGTGTACGTTCTGACATAGGTATGCCTTGCCTAGGGTATGCCTCATTCCAAAAGCGATACGCAAATGGGACGTTAACTAAAAAGAGAACAAAAGAAATATTTAAAATCATATAATTAATCATCACAATCATTTATTTTGTCGATCACAGGCACAATGGGTGTTAGTTACATAAAAAGTATCACTGTGTTGAGCCGTTAGGCATACAAAGTCTTTTAAATGGGGCTGGTATGAAACCCTTCGTGCGCGTGTCCGATTCGAACTCGGCCGGTTATTTCAATAATTATGTAAAAGGCTACGAATTAATTTCTATGTTGATTCCCTTTTCCTAACTTCTGACCCACAAGTGAGTGGTCTTTGGTCTTAAGGCTCCAGGCACTGTCTACTACTTCAGGAAAAAAGACGTGATGGTGTAAATGTATCTGGTTAATCTAAAGGCCGATGTAAGGGCTCACGTCACCTAATTCCGCGGTGTAAACACCGCTCCACGCATCAAAGGCATGAATAGCCGACCTGCTTTCATCCCTATTCACCCAGTTATCACTTGAATACGAAATAAGACTAAGTAGGATGACGATGACCCATATTCTTTATGATTTGTCCTTCTTTTAATTCTACACTCCCCTTTAATAGATCAGTGTTATATTTGATATCAACTTAGATATTCCAAATGAAAATGTAAGATGTTTTTCATTTTAAAAAATGAGTACTTAAAAATTTAATCAATTATTAATCATCATCAATTAAGGCCTAATTTACTTTCAATTTATGTTTTTTATACAGGATGCATAAGTATCCAACGTGGAAAAGACATACCCGTAATAAATCGAAACGTTCCAATACTAGGATATACTAGATCATTTTTTTATAAATGTAATTATATAATCTTTTTTTTTATTAATAAGAGCTTATATTTTTCATCTAGATCATTATAATATTATTTTTTGTAAATCTTCTTCTTTGTATGTCTTTTTTTTGTCTATATCTTTCTGACTAGATTTTATATAAAGGTTTCGTTTTTACTTTAATTTTAATTTTATTTGTACGTATATTTATTTCTTTTCTCTTATTAAGTTACCGCACTGTCTTTGTTCAACAACTAAATATTCGCCTTGGCCCAATAATGAGATAAAGTTATTAAGACAATTTTATATAAAAAAAATTACATTCAAGCTAAATTTATTAAAATTAAAACAAAAAAAAAATTACAAGTTATGTAGTCCAACTCCTACAACAATACCCCTCTGCAACGTGGCCAAAAGGCTGGCAGCTAACATAATTATTTAACATTCTAGGTAGTAAAGCATTAAATACCATCTCGCGAAGATGGTATTTAATGCTTTACTAAACTCCACACTTTCCATAAACATAGTGATGTAACCACTTACTTTCGCAGTTATTTTCACCTGGATGCTAGGCTAAAAATATTTCACAAAGCGTTGCAGTGTACGCAGGTTTTCAAGGAGACTTTGTATGAAATATGCAGGGAATTTTACCGTGTTAGTATCTCGCTGTTGTATTTTAAAAATCTCTTCGGGTAAAAGACGTAGCCAGGTAGAGGGAGGAGGGTGAAGGCGTGTGGTTATTTATAACCGACTTCAAATCAAGGAGGAGGTAATTTAGTTGTTTTTTTATTTCGGTTTATAAACAATTAATAAATTACAAAGTTCTGTACCTTAAACTCCGACATTTGTCATATATTTTTTTGTTTGAAAAATTATATTTACAGTTTGATCACGAATAAAAAATATCAAAAAACGGTTTAGTAGTTTGGTTTTATAACAAAAATATCTGAAAAAAATGTGTCATTCAAGTAAACGTAAATGTTGCGTATTTTTTGGTTTTTAATGTTATTTGCGGTCACTGAAGCTGAAGTCGGTTTTTTGTTTGTTGAAAATGTTGTGGGAGATTTTTTTATGAATGTGACGAATAAGTTAGGTTTTGAGCTAAATATACTCTAATAGTAAACTATATACACTAGTAGTTTAACCATATATTTAAACAAAATGGCGCGATTAATGAAAAAAAAACTAGTATTATAAAGCATTATTAAATTATAAAAAAAAATACATTTTGCGACACTAAAAATAACTATAACAATGTTAGCGTGTAAACTGCTACAACTTTACCCAAAAGTTGTAGTAGTTTAGTCATCTTAGTCGCTAAGTCATCGAGTTAATTTATTATTATACTAGCCGAAGCCCGCGACTTCGTTCGCTTTGACTTTATGTCTCTGGAAAATGCTCATCAGGTTGAACAACTTTTACTAAGGCGGCATTTTTATATCTCTTATAGTTTAGCTGGACCATTATGGTTCTGCATCAGGCGTTCCATTTTCCAAAATCATTTATACCCTATATGTTGCCCAGGCTTAATAGCTATATAACAAAAAAAGTTTCATTAGAATCCGTCTAGTATTTCCGGAGATTAGCGTGTACAAACAGACAAACAGACATACAGACAAACAGACAAACAGACAAACAGACAGACATTTTTTTTTAAATTCTTACTCTATTACTACGTCTCCATCGCCCCCAATATTTTTTTTGGAAATATATTTAATGTACAGACACAATTTTTTTACTGTTTTATTATATGTATAGATATAGATATAGATTATAGTTTTTCGATGACTATTACAAGCATTTATTTCGTTCAACTAGTCCTGTTGTATCTGTAATCAAATCTTGCAAGTTAAATTTGACCCACTTCCCGGTTTCCGATTGAGCTGAAATTTTGCACGCAAACGTATATCGCGTGACAATGCAATATTATGATGATTTGGAGCTGACCTGATGATGGAACTGGAATGTGGTCATGGCATCTCTATGATAAAATAATATAACATTTAGTTTGGGCACGATTGAATCGTCTTAAAGAGCATTTTATTATTTTTAGGTCATTGGAATAGATAAAAGTTTGTTTTAAAAATAATTATTATTTATTGCAAATACAAAAAGAAAAGACGCGACTCCGTAGGCGCGAGATTAAAGTTTCAAGAAACGAGTTTCAATTTTTTTCCTCTACTTCTCTCTCTCTCTCTCCTCTTAAAGTATTTCCTCCAACGTCCCCCCCCCCAATAAATTCCTGGCTACGTTTTCGCTTCAGGCCTCTGCGGCCGAACGCTCTTCAGGTATCTTTGTAGTCTTTCCTTTTCAAATTCAATTGTCACTTGAAGCTGTTCAAAACTAAGAGGTTGTGGCGGCTGGCCTTACAATTTTTTTCTGCTTGTCCTTTGAATGGGTACCTTTATATTATATAGAAATAAAATTTACAAGTAGGTTTACAAGTCTATTGAATTTATTTCTGCTTGTCTTTTGAATATATAGGTACCATTATATAAATAAAATTTACTAGTAGGTATCTATTTGCTATATATATGACTGAACCCAGTCAGTAAAACATTAAATGTTGTTGTGGAGAGTGATTTGTACCTACTACGATATTCTGTCGTATAAATCTAGTTTTAACAAAAATGTCAGTCAGTACCTAGAACCTAAAACTTAGATAATAGCACTGTTCTTATTATGAAGGTCGTATATATCAATAAGTTTCGAATTAAAATTTTACGAAATTGTTGCGGCTATTTTTTCTATCTTAAATATGTACAAGTAATAAATATCTTATTTTAAGTTGAGTTTGATAAAAAAAGAAAAGAAACATATTCCGCAATGAAATGAGTGCAAATTATGTAAAGTATCATTGGGTTTATTCAATATAAACGCGAATGAGAAGCAACACGCAGAATTAATATCAACATCTCTGGTACCATTGTAATCTTCGCTAAGTCCCTCATTATGTTTTGCTGCTGTGTCAAATGTTCGCAGCTTTTACGAATTAAAGCTCAGACAAAAAGTTAATACTTATGTGATAGTCAGGTTTACATTTACATTAAAATCTGAGATATTATTTTTATTCTGTTTTGAGAATCACCGGTCTTTTCACCTCGGTTGTTTGAGAGGCTTGGGTGGGGATACAGATCACTTAAAGTCGTCTGGAGAAGTTGATGTTATGTGGCACACATGACATAGATGCTAGGATATTGCAATAGAAATAGAAATGGACTTTCTGACTATTGCAGGCAGGGTATTAAGATATTAACAAGATGGCCGCCAAAAGTCAACTGGCTTGTGGTTTGGCTGAAAATCGATATCTATGCGTATTTTGAGCCGAAAAATCCAAAATCGAATTTTATTTTTTGGAATCCAAGATGGCGTCTGGATTTTAGTAAATTAAACTTATTTCGTTCATAACTTCTTATTTGGACTTAGTGTGGCTCTGAAATTTTGCATGTGAGGGTAAAGCACCCCGCGGAACTCGAAACTGCAAACAGATTTTGGATTCAAGATGGCCGCCTCCACACATATTTTGATGTTTCCTTTACTGACTGCAGTTTTTAACCATTTTCTCAACTGAACATGTTTATTAGCCCACCTCAACAGCCGCACGAAAATCCGCGGGCTGCTTGCAGCCCGCGCAACGCCCGAAAGCTAGTTGAGATATTAATCATCGATAGTGTTCTCTGATGATCTAGCTTGGTCAGTATTGATGAACTGCTTATGTACGAAAGACGTAAGTAGGGTCTTTGCTAGGATGGTAAAATACAGAATGTCCCTAAACCTATATTTGACTAATCATTTAAAATGCAGAATTTTGACAGTATTAAAAAAGTCCACATCTAATTATATAATAAAACAAGTAGCCCATAGTAAAATTGTTTGTCTTAAAGTTGGTTTATTTGACTACAATGAAATAAAGTTGCAAACGGGAGCTATAAATTAAGATCCTAATTTACTACTTTAGAAAATAACCACATGAACAAAAAGAATATATCTTTGAAATTAATCCGACCTTGAATACTCAATAAAGCGGAACATTATGTAGTAGTAACACAAAGTCCTTGGTACAACTATAGTGAAAGTTTGGAACCTAAATCACATGTTTTGTGACCCGTACACAATGGAAATTATGCATGGAAGTTTAGAAATGGCGTGCGCTTCGCCCAAATGCAAATATGTGGTCTTGTCTACTTGACTGTACTAAGAATATGAAAATGTTTATACTGACTAGTCATTTATATTTATGTTTTGAACTGATACTATCTGGGCTTATCAAGAACCGAATATTTACCTACTGGTAACAGCAACTATGTAGGATACCTGTGATACCTACAAAAATACAGCGATAGTCAGCTGGGCAAAAGTAAATCTGAAATTGTATTGAACTAGTTATTCTTTTTAAACGTTATATTATTTTGTTATAAAATCTTTGAAAACAGATCATTGAACCAAATATTATTATACAACGCGGAAGGTACATACTCGTAATAAATCGAACCACAGGTTATCCTAGATTACTATATTATAATGATAACAAAATAACATTCAAAAAACAAACAAAAAAATTACATACGAATTGCCCGGGCGGCTGCATAGTTTTGTATGGAAGGCACGATTTTTTTTTTAATTTTTGCCTCTTATTTTAGTTTCATTATGCTGTAGTAGTCTAGTATAGCCCGTGGTTCGATTCATTACACGTATTTTCCTCCCATGTTGTATAAAGTGAAATCATAGATAAACGTAATTTCCACCAGTTAAAAAATCTTTTAATCAAAATATTGCGGTTATCTAAAACAAATGTTAACTTAAGGGTCCTCCCCGCGCTAACGACCTTAAAAACACAAAAAAATTAATTTCTCTTTCTGTAAGTGAGATTATCAGAAACCCTCGTACAACTTTTTAGCTAGTATCCTTAAGTTTCATTAGAACCTCGAAAATCATTGAAATAAAATACCCTGAATTTTCCTTTGCAAAAAATACTAAAAACGGCAATTTTTGACTCTTTTTGTAAAGGTTTCTAAACCGGATAGTATTTCAATGACTTAAATTCATCGATAAACGTAATTTCTTCCAGTAAAATATCTATCTATCAAAATAGTGCGGTAATAAATTCCTTCCATACATTAATTCCAGCCAATTTGCGGTCGGGATTGTTAGAGCGATCACATATAATCTGTTTGGATGTGAGCTGTGGCGTGCATTGCACCGCAAAATTCAGTATTCCGGCTAAATAGAGTTCACAGCATTTTAGAGACAACATTTTTACGAAAACACGTTAAAATTGCGGCTGTAGACGTAATTCAGTTGTTATTTCTAATGTGTCTGGCTGAGTTTCCCGGAATTTATTTAAAAGTTGACATATCACACCGTCTGGCTAGCGTGGAGAGTGTTGGCCAAGTCCTCTGGCTGCTCTGCCCAAGTATTGCTCTGGTAGTACAAAGAGGGTCGTGCTCCTGCAGTAGAGACATAAAGACCAGGTAATGATGATGATGTTAACACACTTCACACTAATATTATAAAGGCGAAAGTTTGTGTGTGTGTGTGTGTATCTTTGTTACTTCTTCACGCGCAAACGGCTGGACCAATTTTGATATAATTTGGTAAGCAGGAAGCTGACACCCTGGATTAACACATCGTTTTCCTTTTTCGCGGGTAACACCCGGGGCGCAGCTAGTTACTTAATAAACCTCAAGTTTGTTTGGGCTAATGTAAGCTTCGGTGTGCATTGCACCGCAAAATATACTATGATTCAAGATTCAAAGATTCAAATGTTTATTCAGTTATTATTATTATTTCTTTATGAAATAAAAATACCGATAATATAACACAATGTTGATATATTATAACATGTAATGCTTGCGTACGAGTTAACAAACATAAATTACGTTATTATAGAGTTACAACGTTTGAGAAGCGACATTAATTTAGCTTCTAAACAGTAACGTTATTAAAACAAAAAGAGCATTAGTACTATGAGAATAAATTCGCGATTGCAGTCATAGTAGGTCTAACAAGAAAGAAATTCCCAGTAATTTTACTGGTAGGACTAACTTGGTAGATCTATTCAAAAAATTTAACGATCATTTAGTGTCACCCTTGGCTTTGAAGCAGACAATGACTGTACAAAATGTATCCCAATCCATATTGTTTTGTAATTAGGTGATTAAATCATTTAATTAGGTATCTACCTATATTAATAAACTTATATCATTTACAGGGAAATTAATTTTAAACAAAAAAAATATTTTATGAATGACTGAATTTGAAATATTTAACTAACATATTACCAAGAAGCGGGTTATAGTATTAAAAAGTTAAAATATATCTCACATTATATGAGGTCCGCTTTTGGTGAAATGTAATTGAAGATCGAATTGAAAAAAAAAAGATGCCCATCTATATGTTGTTTCGCCATGTCTAATTCATTTTAGCTCTAGCCTTTGTCATTAATTCTATTTAGCAACAACTTCACACTATCGCAAGGTTATTTAGCAATCATAAAAATCTCTAAATAGTCACTACTTGAGACATATAAAAGCAGTTTTTATGTGTAGCGAAATAGAAAGCTTTAATGGGCAGGCTGTATAAAGTGCAGCCGGGGCTTGGTAGCTCGTTTTATTGCGGTTATATATCATTTTACGACACACTTTCAATATAAAATTGTGTACTGCGATGAAATTAGTTTGTAGATCATAAAGTTTTAGACAGTGTTTGTACTTGGTGTAGTTTTTAGGGTTCACTCGTGCGTCTGTCCATTCGTCCGTCACAGTAATTTACTCCAAATGTACTGGACTAAATCGGGTGAAATTTGGTAGGATGGTGAATCCAATGACCCAAACACAGGTGTGCAAAGTAAATATATATTCTTTTTTAAATAAGAATCACCATTTTCGGTTGACAAATAAGGAAAATTAAAAAAATATTTGCAAGCCTTACTGTGTCCTCATTTATCAAATGAAAGGCCTCGTTATGAGGATCTCATATTACTGTTAAATAAAAAGTCTTGATTTTATTACGAATGGTTTTAAAACGAGAATGAGACGAAAATTGTCAATTAGCACCCTTATTACAAGACTAAAAAAATACAAAATGTAGTTTATTGCTTGTAGATTATAGGATATCATCATTTTATTTCAGCCACATAGCGACCACTGCTGGGCATAGGCCTCTCCCAAAGATTATAGGATAACCTTTAAGAATTCTATCAATTGAAAATAAAGTGATAAACTCAATATTCGTTTACTTACGGAAAATAGTTCACTAAAACACCACTAGATAGCGCTAGTAGTAGTTAACTCGCGTCTTACTGTGACGATTTCAAATGTCATTTATTTTGGTATTGTACGGAACCCGGAGTTCAACTTGCACTTAGCCGTTTTATTATTAATTCAGTGCTTCGTACATAACACAAAGTCAAATAAGTACTTATGTACTTTTGAATGTATTCTGAAAATAATAATGAAATCATGAAGAAAAAATTAATAGGTTGAAATCAAATTATTACTGCGTCTCTAACCATAAGAGGACATAGCCAAAAGCTTGGCTCTAAAATGTCTTAGAACAACTTAGAAGAAATCGTCATTCGAGCGTAGGTATGGCGCCGGGACCCACAGTTTGCCTACCGAAACACGGAATCATCTTTCTTTTAGTATAATCAGGTAATTCAAGTCTGCAATATACTAACTGTAAATATATATGCAATATATATGGTCTGCAATATATATGGTCTGGGAGAAATAAAAAAACTTAGAATGTACCAGCTGCTTCTCTTCCCATGCAGATCGTAAAAGCCGATCGAGGGAATGGGCAAAAATGCAAATCATATTAACAGGCGATGCGGCTAGCAACCCATCACTGTATTGATTGCTTTTCCATCTTCTCGCCCACCATGACGCTAAAAGTGGCTTTTGGGTCTTACGGTCCTGGGCTCTGCATAGAACCGCAAGACCCAAAATGCTCTGTCTGCCCCATTAGGGATAAAGACGTGATAGTATGTATGTATGTAATATACTAACCAGAATAGAAACGACTGTTCACAAAGTATGCTTCCCAGTGGAGTTTCAACCCACGAGCTCCAGATTACAGGCGAACGCCGTGACCACTAGACCATGGAGGCAGTTATTTAGAAGTATTGATATTTAATAAATAAATAGATAACCGGCCAAGTGCGAATCGGATTCGCGCACTAAGGGTTCCGTACTTCTATCAATAAAAAATTGCGTTTGTTGTATGGGAGCCCCCCTTTATTTTATTTTGTTTTTAGTATTTTTTGTTATAGCGGCAACAAAAATACATAATTTGTGAAAATTTCAACTGTTTAGCTATCGCGGTTCTTGAGATACAGTCTAGTGACAGACAGCGAAGTCTTAGTAATAGGGTCCCGTTTTTACCCTTTGGGTACGGAACCCTAATAAGGACAAATCACACTAACTAAGCTATAATCATCGTTATCATCATCAGGTCTTTTTAGTCTTCACTGCAGGAGTACGACCCTCTATAGAGCCATACTTGGCCAGAGCAGCCTGGGAATTTGACCTACCTCTCCTCGTTGACCAGACGAATTGGAGAGGTCTCATTGATCGTTTATAAGCTTTGTTTAGCTTGTAGGTATTTCCTAAGTCGCCTTCTGCGACATCCTCGGTAAGACTTGGAGTGGTCCTATTTTACTCTGCTGAAAACCACACGACGCTACTTAAGCTAGCCCCAAACTAAATATAAACTTCTAATATGGGATATTAAAAGTAAACGATACTATTTTTGTATTTAATACATACGCCTATAAACACAAACTAGCTAGGTGACCGAGCTTTAGTCGGAAAAGCGAGGTTCTATTAAAATGCAACCTAGCTAGATCGACTTTTCAGCACTCGTCACTCCCTAAATACCAAGTTTCATCAAAATTATTGTAGTCGTTTCCGAGTTCTTAAATATATACATAATATACAAGAATTGCTGCAAAAGTATAGTATTTGAAACCCCACATTGATTTTACAGCGTCTTTCCTCGAGTAGCGTCTCAAAGAATTTTATGCGATAGAATACATTGTAGGCCTACTTAAATTCGGTTCAGTGGCTGTATGAAATTAAGTGAAAAAACATTTCCTTTGACTATGTCCATTGTACTAATATAATTTCCCGCATGGCCGCGCGCCATCCGTCGATCGATAGTTCCCACGGTCCACGTCGCGTGGTGACGTCATTATCGTAATTAAAATCAGTGGCTAGCTAAGCGAACTTTGTATTTATTTAGCTCCTTGTCGTCGTCGTCCAAGCGGTCGTCGAACGGTTAAAGCTCATAGGAGGCTGAAAGTTTGAAGTCTTGATTTTTTCTTCAGTGACTTTTGACTTATAGGAAATTTTAAAAGCATACAAGTGAACCGTTGTTAATATTTATTGAAACAATAAAAAGGTCTACGTCTATAATTTCCCATTTCCATTTTTCTACCTTTAACAGTGATAGCCAAGCAGTGTAGGTATGATACTTAATGACTCAGTTGTCGTAGACACAAAAAAAGACAGTCATGGAGTTACGTCAGATGCCTTTAGGCAGCTTGAAAATCTAACACTAGAATTCAAGACTTACTGCGATTAATATCCTCTTTTTGTGACCGCGGACCTCTAAAATCATATATCTAAAAACTACTGTTAGAAGTTAGAAAGACAGAAAGACCGTGTCAAGGAAATTTAAGAAAAAAAAACTAAATTTAAACCTTTTACAGTGTTGTCAGAAAATAAATGAGAATTCCATCTGGCTCTGGCGTAGCACTAGCAAAGCAAGTGGCTGAAAAATGCGCGGCTCAAAAGTTTCGCGCCGGATTTGCGGGTTTGATAAATTCGGTTTGCGAGTGAATGTCAAGTAAATGCCTCAGTTCATAACTGGGAGCATGTGGCTTAGATACGGTTGGAATGGTTGGTTATATTTTCTACGTTTACTGGTCTTTAAAACAAAATCTCTGATTTGATACGTTTGGAACGGTTGCTTGTGTTTTCTATGTTTACTGGTCTTTAAAACAAAATATCTGATTTGATAAGTTTGGAACGGTTGGTTATATTTTCTACGTTTACTGATCTTTAAAACAAAATATCTGATGTGATACGTTTGGAACGGTTGCTTGTATTTTCTACGTTTACTGATCTTTAAAACAAAATCTCTGATTTGATACGTTTGGAACGGTTGCTTGTGTTTTCTACGTTTACTTGTGTTTAAAACAAAATATCTGATTTGATACGTTTGGAACGGTTGCTTGTATTTTCTACGTTTACTGATCTTTAAAACAAAATCTCTGATTTGATACGTTTGGAACGGTTGCTTGTGTTTTCTACGTTTACTGGTGTTTAAAACAAAATATCTGATTTGATACGTTTGGAACGGTTGCTTGTGTTTTCTACGTTTACTGGTGTTTAAAACAAAATCTCTGATTTGATACGTTTGGAACGGTTGCTTGTATTTTCTACGTTTACTGATCTTTAAAACAAAATATCTGATTTGATACGTTTGAAACGGTTGCTTGTATTTTCTACGTTTACTGATCTTTAAAACAAAATCTCTGATTTGATACGTTTGGAACGGTTGCTTGTGTTTTCTATGTTTACTGGTCTTTAAAACAAAATATCTGATTTGATACGTTTGGAACGGTTGCTTGTATTTTCTACGTTTACTGATCTTTAAAACAAAATCTCTGATTTGATACGTTTGGAACGGTTGCTTGTGTTTTCTATGTTTACTGGTCTTTAAAACAAAATATCTGATTTGATACGTTTGGAACGGTTGGTTATATTTTCTACGTTTACTGATCTTTAAATCAAAATATCTGATGTGATACGTTTGGAACGGTTGCTTGTATTTTCTACGTTTACTGATCTTTAAAACAAAATCTCTGATTTGATACGTTTGGAACGGTTGCTTGTGTTTTCTACGTTTACTGGTGTTTAAAACAAAATATCTGATTTGATACGTTTGGAACGGTTGCTTGTATTTTCTACGTTTACTGATCTTTAAAACAAAATCTCTGATTTGATACGTTTGGAACGGTTGCTTGTGTTTTCTACGTTTACTGGTGTTTAAAACAAAATATCTGATTTGATACGTTTGGAACGGTTGCTTGTGTTTTCTACGTTTACTGGTGTTTAAAACAAAATCTCTGATTTGATACGTTTGGAACGGTTGCTTGTATTTTCTACGTTTACTGATCTTTAAAACAAAATATCTGATTTGATACGTTTGGAACGGTTGCTTGTATTTTCTATGCTTTTCTATACTGATCTTTATATTGTTATAGTGTTGACAGTGAGTGAAAGAAAAAAATACATGACTTTGAATGGAGTATGTATAGAACTTCGTTTGTCAAGTTCGTGTGAACTTACTTACATTGCATTGTCATCAGATAACGACGTCTATAAAAAAATACTTCAATTTAGCGTCGGGACACTGCCCAGTCAGCTCATTGATCTTTGATCCACTGGTTAAAGTGAATCAAGAATTAAAGTCAATTTCAAAGGATCAAAATTTCAAGTGGATCAAGATAAGCAGTAAAGATTTAACATAAAACATAATAAAATCTTTAAAAAAACTAGAACTAAAAAGAATAGGCTTTCTTTTACTACTTTATTATCATCATCATCATTTCAGCCGCATAACGTCCATTGCTGGACATAGGCCTCTCCCATAGTTTTCCAAAATTGTACTACTTATTTATTTAATGCGTAGAAACTGACTGCGACAACACTAATACAAACCTAGTCATATCCTAGTCTCATAAGCCGCACAGGTAACACAGGTGTCCCCCACACGGCGAGTTGGCGCGCCCCCAAATCACGCTAAAATATGAAAGCCCCGGAAAACATTATTTTTGCTGTTTGTAGACACTTAAGGATTAAAATAGTAATATTGTGGAAATATAGAATATTAGCCGAAGCCCGTAGACTTCGTTCGCATCTACTTTATGACTCCGACAAATGCACATCAGGCTGAATAACTTTTCCCAAGGCGTCATTTTTATATTTCTTATAGTTAAGCTAGACCATTATAGTCCTGCATCAGTTCCATTTTCCAAAATCAATTATACCCTCTATGTTGCCCAGGCTTAAAACTTATATAATAAAAAAGTTTAATTCGAATCCGTCCCTTATTTCTGGAGATTAGCGTGTACAAACAGACAAACAGAAGCAGACGACGACGAAAAATCTTTCACAAATGGAACGCAAAATTAAAATATAGTGTTCACAAACTCACAATATTTTTGAAAGAAATATTCAATGACATCCTCACCACGAAAAAAAATTCATATTCTCTTACCATGTTTGAGAGCTATACAAAAAAAATGTTTGAAGGTTTTATTTTACCGCTATGTCGCCGGCGTGATTTATATATAAGTACTTACCCATGCCATATGACAGACATGACGAAACTAAAAAGGGTTCCTTGTTAACCACGGAATCCTAAAAACCCAATGAAAATGGCACTGTAACTGTATCCTCTAGAAAGCAGTCTGTGCGATAAAATGGCAAATTACCATTGTAATACGACGGAAATGTGGACCGGTAGTAGCCGTGGTATAGTGTCGGCTTATCTAGCGACGAGTTTAAACAGCTCGAGCTCATTGGGGTTTTAATTTCTAGGTTTAAATTAAAACTAGATATGTCAGTATGTTGTTTATTAATATTTTTTCTTAAAACATATCCTTTCTAGGGTCCTGTACCTAAAGGGTAAAAACGGGACCCTATTACTAAGACTCCGCTGTCTGTCCGTCTGTCTGTCTATCACTAGGCTGTATCTCATTAACCGTTATATCTGGACAGTAGAAATTTTCACAAATGATTTATTTTTGCTATGATTTTGATTTATTTATTTAACTTTATACACAAATACATGTAATGGCGGACTTAAAGCCTAAGGCCTTATCTACCAGCCAACCAAACGGGTGATGTGGAGAATGACAAGGGTAGTGCAAAACTTAAAAAAGTATGTGATGAAAAATGATCAAGTATATGCGTATATAGTAATAATTAAAAATAAACTACTGACAAATAATACACACTATAAAGTATATGCCAAAATAAACAGTACCTAAAACAAAATAGAATAAAAAGGTATTGAATGGGGCTCCCATACAAAAAAAAACAGATTTTTAGAGATAATGGTACGGAATCCTACGTCTGAATCGTACTTGGCCGATTATTTGTTAAATGTTAGTATTAATTAAAAAGGTAGCCTGTGTGACAAAATGTTAAATTACCGTGGTAATACAGCGGAACTAAGGACCGGTAGTAATCGTGTGTGGCTTATCTACTGCAACTACGGGATTGTACGGGTCACTGGGGTTTTAACTTCTATTTCTAAAGTAGAACTAGGTTGTAGGTAGGTGTGTTTTGAATTAATAAATCTTTCTTGACACATGTACTCATAAATTATTATAAAACGTGACAAAAATAAACATCACTTCGCTAAGAGAAAATAAGTTTGTACAATTTTAAACTAAGCTTGTGTAAATAATAGTTTCAACTTTTTATTTAACAGTTTTAAATGAATAAGGTTTCAGGAAATAGACCCGTCAACTACCGGAATTGCAGACACAATAGATTTTTATTGTTTAGCGGTTCACATGTGAACCATCGGGGTTTGATACTTTAAGAAATTATTCACAGTTTAAACTCTTTTATTTTAGCTTTCTAACTTATACAGAACTTATTAAAAAATATACATATATTGGTTTTTAAAATTAATCTATATCTATACATATAATAAAACAGTAAAAAAAGTGAGTCTGTACATTAAATATATTACCAAAAAAAATATTGAAGGCGATGGAGATGTAGTAATAGAGTAAGAATTAAAAAAAAAATGTCTGTCTGTTTGTCTGTATGTCTGTTTGTCTGTTTTTCTGTTTGTACACGCTAATCTCCGGAAATACTGGACGGATTCGAATGAAACTTTTTTTGTTATATAGCTATTAAGCCTGAGCAACATATAAGGTATAAATGGTTTAGGAAAATGGAACGCCTGATGCAGAACCATAATAGTCCAGCTTAACTATAAGAGATATAAAAATGCCGCCTTAGTAAAAGTTGTTCAGCCTGATGAGCATTTTCCAGAGACATTAAGTCCACGCGAACGAAGTCGCGGGCTTCGGCTAGTGTATATATAAAAGGGACATAGCGGGGTTAATGCATACATATGAAGACTATGATGACATTATCAAAGATATCAAAATCTGCGTTCACAATCAACAAAAGACACACCGCTGCACTCGAGCCAACAATACAAGTACTTTAATACCATTCTAAATAGGTATAAGCTTTTGCGTTAATTTGCCTGGACTAAAACAGAGTAACCTCAAAGTAATTATTTCCATTCCACATTTGTCCAATCCTCAACTCAGACCTTTGGTTTATTTACGTAACGTGTAACTCCCACTGAGTAATTAACAGTTAAAACTAACCTAAGCCAGATATAAATAAAGTAGTCCTTGGCCGCCCAAATTACTATATAGCGTCGGGGACCGGACACGGAAACCGGCTTTTTAGCAAAATAGCCGTATATTATGTAGAACTGCAGTGCGATTGAATTCGAATTCAAATGTTTAATCAGTAATTACACCTTTACAGGCACTTTCACAAGTCAATAAGTATAATTTGGTACATTACATGTAGCGCATATTAAAATTAATTCATTTAAAAAAAAAAGCTACGAATACTAGCGCTTCGTAACGACCACTGCTGAGAAAAACCGCCGAAAGAAACTCATTTTCACAGTATTGGATGACTACTCGGTAAAAAGGCTTTGTCATATTATTGTCATGTCATTTTAAATTAATAAATACTTATAATATAGTACAATGTTGATACATTATTTTGATTGTTGATCGAAAATAATATTAGATTTTCAAGTTTTTATCTCACACCTTCTTAAACTATCTTAGGGCTCTTGGGCACACAAAAATTTGGGGCCCTTTTGGAAAGTAAAGAAAAGGAATTATATTTTATTCTGCTTTGGATGCAATGGCACGTAAATAATAACATTGAACTTAAAACTACCTAAAGTCATCATCATCATCATCATCATTTCAGCCGCATAGCGTCCACTGCTGGACATAGGCCTCTCCCAAAGATTTCCAAAATGACCGATCTAGAGCTGCTTGCATCCAGCGCCTTCCAGCGACCTTGGTTAGGTCGTCAGACCACCTTGTGGGTGGGTGTCCTACGCTTCGCTTGCCTATACGTGGTCGCCATTCGAGAACCTTTTTGCCCCATCGGCCATCGGTTCGTCGCGCTATGTGTCCCGCCCACTGCCATTTCAACGAGCTAATCCGCTGGGCTATGTCAGTGACTTTAGTTCTCCTACGAATCTCCTCATTTCTGATTCGATCACGTAAAGAAACACCGAGCATAGCCCTCTCCATAGCGCGTTGCACGACCTTGAGCCTTCTTATGAGACCCATAGTAAGGGACCATGTTTCAGAGCCATAAGTCATCACTGGTAACACACATTGGTTGTAAACTTTAGTCTTAAGACACTGAGGTATATTTGACGAGAAGACACTTCGTAGCTTCCCGAACGCTGCCCAGCCGAGTCGGATTCGTCTAGAGACCTCTTCCTCGAAGCTGGAACATCCTGCCTGGATCAACTGACCCAGGTAGATATACTGGTCTACAACTTCGAGGGTGGAGCTCCCAACACAAACAGGTAGGGGCGCAACATGGACATTCGACATTACTTTCGTTTTGTCCATGTTCATTTTAAGGCCCACTTGTTGGGAAACTCGATTTAGATCTCCGAGCATAGTACTTAGGTCTTCCATCGATTCTGCCATGACAACGATATCGTCGGCAAATCGAAGGTGAGTGATATACTCGCCATTGATGTTGATGCCAAATCCTTCCCATTCCAGAAGCTTGAAGGCATCTTCCAGTGCAACGGTGAACAGTTTCGGAGATATAACGTCTCCCTGTCTTACACCTCTATGCAGTGGAATTGCCCTCGTGCACTGCTCCTGTACTCGGACTGACATAGTGGCATTACTGTATAAGCACTTCAACACTTCGATATACCGATAGTCAATACGGCATCGCTGGAGAGACTGAAGTACGGCCCATGTTTCGATCGAATCGAAGGCTTTTTCATAGTCCACGAACCCCAAGCATAACGGCCGGTTATACTCTCTCGTCTTCTCTATAACCTGCCGCAGCGTTTGAATATGGTCCATGGTACTAAAACCTTTACGGAAACCGGCTTGTTCGGGAGGCTGGAAGGCATCGAACCTGTTTGCGAGACGATTCGTAATGACCCTCGAGAACAACTTATATACATGACTCAGAAGCGTGATAGGCCTGTAGTTCTTCAATAGGGTGCTATCTCCCTTTTTGAAGAACAGGACCACCACGCCCCTGCTCCACGCTTCCGGCGTAACGCCCTCAAGCAGAACGGAATTAAAGAGCCTCTGAAGGACTTTCAGTACCGGCGTTCCGCCCGCTTTCAGAAGCTCTGCTGTGATTCCATCCTCGCCCGGCGCCTTGTTGTTTTTAAGCTGTTTGAGGGCCATCCTAATCTCGTACAGGCTGATGTCCGGGATATCTTCGGTATAGTGTCGGGTTAACTTGGCTCTTGGGTCTTCAGCCATTTGTCCGCTGGGTTGTGAAACTGAGGTATACAGCTGTCCATAAAACCTCTCGATCTCCGCCAGAACCCCTTCCTTTGTCGACACCACGCCGCCGTCCTCCGTCTTCAGCTTCATCAATCGGCTTTGCCCAACCGACATAGCTCTTGCGAACACTTTGGAGCCTTTATTCTGCTCTATCGTCTCCTTAATACGCTCAGTATTAAAGGAGCGGATGTCGTGTCGCAAGGACTTTTGTATACGTCTGTTGAGCTGCCGATATGATTCAGCATGTTCAGAGGTCTGCAGCGGCCTTGATCGTCGCTCTGCCATTAAGGTAAGGGTCTCAGCAGAGATTTTCTGAGGTCTTTGTTTGGGGCGGGACCTAAACACCTTCGATCCCACCGCTTGGACAGCTTGTATAAACCCTTGGTTTATCTCGTCCACTGTAACACAATCCTGAAGGCCTTGAAAGCGATTTGATAGTTCAAGCTGGAAACCCTCGGAGTTTTCGATTTGGATCTGCGTCGGTCGGAGCGTCGACTTCATCATCAGCCGCGATCTTTCGACCTTGAGATCAATATTCACGATGCCTCTTAATATTCGGTGATCGCTCCCGGTTTTGATCCGATTGATCACTGAGACATCGTTGAATATTCGTCTCTTAGTCGTTAAGATGAAGTCGATTTCGTTTTTGACAGGGGGCTGGTTCTTCTTTGCTGGACCTATCCAGGTCCACTTCCTTTGTGGCGGCTTCTTGAAGAAAGAGTTCATCGCGAAGAGTCCCTCTTGCTCCAAAAAATCAGCCAGCCTACGTCCCCTGTTATTTCGCACTCCGTATCCGAAGTTTCCCAGCCTAATCTCTTCATCGCCTCGTTTGCCCAGTTTCGCGTTAAAATCCCCCATAACAACCGTAAAATAGGTTTCAGAAGTATGTATGGCCTTACTTATGTCCTCATACACTTCCTCCACCTCTTCATCGGAGTGATCCTTTGTTGGCATATATACCTGTATAACCTTCAGCGAGTATCTTTTAGATACTCTGAGTATCAGGTATATTACCCTGCTAGAGACACTCTCGATGGTTATGACGTTGTTAATGAGGGACTTGTGGACGAGAAACCCGATACCATGCTGGGACTTCTTTATGTCCCCTTCCCGGTGATAGAAAAAACTACCTAAAGTAAACAATATGAATGCCGCTGAAACTTTACGTGAATAATGTTCTCCCGCACATCGGAGGTAATAGCCATTTTTCACTACTCTCCCAAGGGATGCAGGCCCGGATTACAACATGACGGAAACACCCTAGAACTTAATCTATGGCGAGTTGAATATCCCATATTAAAAACAAACACGTATTATGTTACTAGCTGCACCCCGCTGTGTTACCCGCGCCTGAAGTAGGTAGTTGGTGTTAATCCAGGGTGACAGCTTTCTGCATACCGAATTTTATCAAAATTTGTCTAGTCGTTAGCTGCTTATCTTCCCGGGCAGATCGTAAAAGTCGATCAAGGGATATAGCACCGACTATTCGGTGCCGGTTTTCCCTATCCTAGGGTTGGATCTGGTCTACCCTTTGGGTTGCGGAGGTCAGACGACAGTCGCTCTGTGTAAAAACCAGTAACCTCGTCAAATCAACTAGGTTAGATAGCGGACCCCGGGCTCTGAAGCGGTATCGCCGAGGATGTAACCGGGAACACGCTAGGATGATGATGGTCTAGTCGTTTGCACATGCAGAAGTAACAAACATACATACTCACACTCACTCACAAACTTTCGCCATTTTATTTTTAGTGTGATTTTAATGTACACATAATAATATGCATGAGTGAATAAGTGAATATATATGACGGAAAATTCTTTAGCCCATAGATTAGATTAATATTATATTATATTTACGTATATTTTTCACGTGACGTCACGGCTAAGTACGAGTTTTACTCAGCGGTGACGTGACACGCTTAATGGAACTAAGATGCTCTGAAAAATGTGGATCCATTATTTTTGGATCATCTTAAAGACGGACTAATAAGAATAAAGGCCCATTTAGACGATGCAAGTTTCTTATCATTTTATAAAAGCAATATATTATGTGTATGGCATAGTTTCGCGTAGGCCATGCAAGTTATCTATTGCTTCAATTCAATTGTATACAACAGTCACGGAAATTTCACCGTGTAAATGCAATTTAGTTGGAGCGACTGACATACATACATACATACTATCACGTCTTTATCCCTAATGGGGCAGACTAGAGGGTCTTGCGGTTCTATGCAGAGCCCAGGGCCGCAAGACCCAAAAGCCACTTTTAGTGTCATGGTGGGCGAGAAGATGGAAAAGCAATCAATACAGTGATGGGTTGCTAGCCGCATCGCCTGTTAACATGATTTGTATTTTTGCCCATTCCCTCGATCGGCTTTTACGATCTGCGTGGGAAGTGAAGCAGCTGGTACATTCTAAGTTTTTTTATTTCCCCCAGACCAGCATGGGACTGACGACTGACATACATGTAAATTTTTAAGTATGGGTCCTAGTTACATGAACTAAACTGATTTTATTTATTTATTAATTTAATACTAATTGTAGTCACATTTTTTCTTGTCAGTGCTCATCATCAGTCTATAACAATCCACTAATTCAAAGCCCCAATCATCATCATCATTTCAGCCGCATAACCTCCACTGCTGGACATAGGCCTCTCCCAAAGATATCCAAAACGACCGATCTAGAGCGGCTTGCATCCAGCGCCAGTGACCTTGGTTAGGTCGTCAGACCACCTTGTGGGTGGGTGTCCTACGCTTCGCTGGAAAAGGCCCCAATAAAGTGAGGATTTGCCCATAATCGCCAAAAGAAAATATCAAATCTAGTTTTATTAAACCAGTCTCGATGCACCGTAACAAAAACACGACAACCGTAATCGAATGACATTGCACGAAAGCAGTTCAAAACAAAAAGGACGTGTTTCGCCCAGCGTTGCTACATTTTCCGAGAAAAAAATAGCGTTTGGTAATACTCCGGTAAATGGTGGAATCGTGCCGCCGGTGTAGAAGTAACGAACGCAAAGTTCTCGCGTGCAGCCGCCGCTGCATTTTCATGTTGCATTTCTTGCCGTTGTGAATTTTGACATCAAAAGAGTTTAGGACATAGAGTTAGTATTCCACTATTTCTTGGCGCGCATTGATGTGACCCTTTTACACGGTTGCGAAAAGCATTGAAATTTATCACATTGTACTAATCGTGCCGCCGGTGTAAAAGTAACGAATGCTAAGTTTTTGCATGCGGCCGCCGCTGCATTTTTATGTTGCATTTCTTGCCGTGAATTTTGACATCAAAAGAGTTTAAGGCAAAGAGGTACATTTTGCACGGGTGGCGATCAAAAGCTATGTCAAACATTGGTCGAACAAAATTGATGTCCAGCGCTGGTAGTGCCGATCAAATGTTATGATGGTCATAGGTCTGCTGGGCAACGGTTTGTCGCACAACTGTGGTACTTTCGTTGTGAAAAGCATTAAATTTATGCCATTGTACGACCGTAAAGAGCGTGGCGCCGCAGCGGTGCCTTAACGAGTAAACGCTCGGCTCCGTGCTTATAGCATATAGCCTACAATATACCACCTGTTCATCTCCTTATTTTTTTTAATAATATTAAATTTCTTAATTGCACCAACTAAGTATGACTGAATTTATTATTATTATTATCTACTTATTTGTTTCACATACTGCGTTAGTTTTTAGTGTTCCGTAGTAAACAAGGAACCCTTAATAGTTTCGCCATGTCTGTCTGTTGGCGGTTTTACTCAGAGACTATAAGTACTAGAGAGCTGTAATTTGGTATGAGTTTGTATTTTAATTTTGGCAAAAAAGTGGTAAAATAAAATCTGAAAAAAAAAATGTTTAGTGTAGCTCCCATTCAAGTAAAGTGGGCTTCGATTTTTTTTCTTGATTTAATTTAATCGCCAATGAATCAGATAATACTATAACAAGATGCAAATTAACAATAATGTAATAATTTTATCAAAAAAATGCTTAATAAACTTTTTATAAACAAAATCCAGAAGTCTATCGTAAGTCACAAGGAGTATTTTATGAGAAGCATTTCTGCAAGAGCGATTTGAAAATGATTTGTTAAAATTATTCTACCTTTTCGGCGAGTGAAATTCTATTTATCATATCTCCCTCGGGATTCTGATATAATTTTAATACTTCCCTCGCTCTGTATCTGTTTTTGGGTCAACAGGTCTGCACCCTACGGAATATACACTCTAGTAATTTTATTGTGCTCTTGTAACACTTAGATAATATCTATTGTTACATTCCAAATCCTATTATGTAATATTTTAAATGTTTGTTCCGCTTTTAGGCCAAAATAAATAAATATGTAGGGACAAATTATACTTACTGAGCTAGCCCCAAAGTAAGTTCGAGACTTTTGTTATGGGATACTAACTCAACAATACCATGGTACAATAAAACAAGGTATTCCTTTCCCGAGATGGAACTTGACTACGTCACGAAAGTGTTGCCACTGATTGTTCTTTTCAGTAAATTTAAGGACTTACTCAATTAGTTCATGAATATTAAATAAAATATAATGTAACTTAGCTATTTAGTATCTCGTGATTTTCGCGTGATTTATCAATTCAATATTTTATAAATTGATATAATGGATTATTAATTCGAAATACGCTATTTTCCAACAAGTCAAATCAGCAACTTTTTTCTAAACGTCAAAACAAACCGTTTCTATGGGATTTTGTATGAAATACAGGCAGATGACGTCATAGATTTTTAAAGTCAAATAGCGCTCTGATAATGAGTTTTTCTACAATAATAAATTTAAAATAACGTTAAAATGGATATGTTTAAAGACAAGTGACATTATTTTGCGACGCTTTATTTTTTTATTAGTACAAAATAATTTATTTTTGACTTAGGAAAGTACCCAATTGGTATATAAAGTTCAAAAATGCATTACGCTCGGGTAATTCAATTTCACAGAGTGGCAACACATCATACTGATGACGTAGTCAAGTTCCACCTACGTCATCAGCTGTCACGGGAAGAGAATACCTTGTTTTATTATACCATGAACAATACTATATTTTGTATCAAATAGATATATTTATATACATTTAGAAACGGATCGGAATGGAATGTATATAGATGACTTTATTAGCTGGATTTAACATATAATATACTTTTTGCTCAGAAAAAATATTTGAAAGTATTTTTGAAATGTGCTAATTGAGCTCTTTAATTTGACACCCTACATGGTATTATTTTATTTATTTTTTGTTTCTTACACAAAAAGGCGCCATATTGAATTTATTATTACGTCACATAGCCTATCACCAGCGTAGGGACGTTTCCAAAAATATTCCTCATTTGTTACGGATATCATAAAAGATACGAGGGAACAGATGAGCATATATAAGTACATATTAGCGGCGAAACATATAACCCTCCTTTTTTGGTTTCGCCGTAGTCCCATAAAAAAGTAGGTATTATCTAAAGATCAAATTGACTGATCGTGATGATATGTAATTTCAGCGCAATTCCCTTTATGTTCGCCTGTCATTTTTTACCCTCGAACATGAGCGTACCCACAGTGGGGCAAGGGGGGGGCATTTGCGCCATGACTCGAAGCGAATAATAGTATATCTTTAATATATTATATCAGCCACAGGAAGTCCAAGTTGAAAATATATGCTACAATACAATACAAAAACTTTATTGCACAAAACTTTTATTTATTTATCAACAATATAATACTACAGGAAATTTTAAGATTAAACTAAATAACTAAATATAACTAAGTATTAATAAAAACTAAACTAAATATAATTATAATAAAAATATAAATTGCACCAAATTGCACCAAATGACATTTGCAATTTCAATAATTTAAAGTAAGGACAACATAAATAATGAGGTACAAGAGGCGGCCTTATCGCCGAAGCAATCTCTTACTCTATATTATATTTTTCACTTGCACAGCCTTGTACTACTATTTAGTATATTACTCCGCGTAAGAACTTGGTTTACGATCAACAATGTCAGAAAACCGGCTTGTTGGTCTTAACATGCGCTCAGGAAGAGATTCGGGAAGCAAAAAATAAATTTGAAAAGAAATTATAGCTAGATTTAGCCAAAACCCCGCAAGCTAATGTTGAAATAGAGTAAATAGTAAAGGTAAATAAAAAGTAGTTTTAATTATCTACTACTTTACTTATAAAGTTTTTACTTTTATTTTCTTCTGCTCCATCCTTTGCATAATTCTGGGTACGCCCACGCACCCGAATCCCCTATCCGGTATAACAGCTTTGTTAAATTGATGGATTTGTCGCGACATTCCGGGATTCACAGCTTTAGTAAATAATCTTTTTTCAGCATATTTCCAAACATTTTCCTCTTATGTCTCAATGTTTTTGAATAATATTATATGAACTGTTTTGAATAAAAGTTTT
The DNA here is from genome assembly GCA_963555685.1 of Acrobasis consociella. Classification (NCBI taxonomy): domain Eukaryota; kingdom Metazoa; phylum Arthropoda; class Insecta; order Lepidoptera; family Pyralidae; genus Acrobasis; species Acrobasis consociella. The sequence goes on from OY743122.1 coordinate 12,177,481, forward strand.
ATTTTAAATCTTATATATTTTAATCTTTTTTGCCGAATATTTCCAAATATCGTATTCTCATGGGCATGCAATGTTCTTGGAAATTATGAACAGTTTAAATAAAAATCGATATTTATCTGAACAACCGTGTTCATGAAGCGTGAATTTTGTAAATGTGTTCTCGTAACATTATCTAGACTTATTTCGCATTTCAGCTTTCGACATGAGATGAAGTATAAAATATATTCTGTTTAACCTCTCTTTGTACATATCGTTTCATAATATTTATATATTGGATATAGAACAAAGTTAATTTTAATCCAAAATTAGGGGCAATATCACCAGAGGCAGGGCCCCACTGCATCCGTTATCGAAAATGTGATTAAGATCCCTCAGGACTGAACTGGGCTTACATGTGTATCCCGGGCTCCCGAGGGGCAATTTTTCATAATTCAGCAAAACTTCAAAGAGGTTATATTTACAGAGACCTTTTAAATTGAGAAACAAATAACCTCGCAGGTGATAAGGCTGAATAAAATTTGTTTTTTATCACGCTTTACTTTGTAACTTCGTCGTTTTCAGTAACAGATCTGGGTATTTTGTTGTCATTGATAGAATTTAGTATTGATAGAAATAGTATTTTTATAACAAAAAAAAATATTTTTCTTAAAAGCTTGTAGGTTTTCAGACAACACTGTTGATTAGTAATTTCAATTCTTGGCACAATGAAAATAACCACAAGTTAATATGCCAAGTATGTAAAAAATACCCGACTTTCAAGCGTTCATCCTAAATAAATTTAGAACAGATTTCTTAATTTACTAATTTAACCCTTTCAGTTGATACTTCACTCAGTTATATTAGCACAGTAATTATCTTGACCCTAAATTTGAAAAAACCCGTACTATATTTGCTCATCCCCACTTTCATTCCCATAACTTTTGAACTGCTGAACCGATTTTCATTTAACATAGCTAAGAACTATTTTAATGACACAGCAACAACACCCAGTTTCAATCCAAAAAAACGCATCATATCAGCCAATTCGTTAGGCGCTACAATGCCACAGTCGACGCATAGACACACAGACACGTCAAACATTATAAAAAAACCTCTTTTTCATTGGTATTCGAGTCAAATAGCTAGATGAATTTAATATTCCTTACAAATACAAGTCCACCATAAAGTGTGTAAATTAATGTCCCTTTACGGTTATTCCATAAACCTCAGCAATAAACTTTAAATTAACAGGGCCGTTCAAATACAAACAAATGGAGCTTTATAGCGAATTAAAACAGATTCTATTGTTTTGAATTAAATTTGTATGAGGGTAATGAACTGGGGTGAAATCAATTTAATCTGAAAATATTGACACAGACTGTTTGAGATTTTAATATTTAATTATGAAAACATTTGATAGAGTTTATTATTTCTAGAGATTTATGGAAAAAATATTATGTGGAGACAATATTTTTAACAGTATTGAGAAAAAACTATTCTGAAAAGAAAATTGTCAAGTTCCAAGACGGCCATATATATGTATAGGCATATATACTCGCGCCATTTAAATTGCATTTATTTATTGGAGGTATAAACTAATAGACAAATAAACATTTTTACATACGGACGAGTTTTAACACTGTTTTACTCAAGTCGTAGTGATGTCAGAAATGATCGGCTGGTTTCGATTGGTTAAGACGATCATCCTTAGAACGAGTACCTATTATTAGGAGCGGCGATCCGACGATTTCGCTGTCCTTAATGCACTGATTATTTTTACAATTTAATATTTTTATTAATATTTTTCCTTAATCTTATACCTTTAAACGAGCAATTCTTGTATATATATATATTTATTTATAAATTTCTGTGATCTCGAAAACGGCTCTAACGATTTCGCTGAAAATTTGTATATGGGGGTTTTCGGGGGTAAAAAATCGATCTAGATTAGTTTTATGTTTGGGAAAACGCGTGTTTTCGAGTTTTCATGCTTTTTCTTTCCACGCAGAATTATGGTCGCTAATTTCGTCACTCTGACCGCCTTGTTTTTAGCGGTTAAGGATACCGACCGCTATAAAGAGTGTTACGGGTTCGAATCCCACACGGTGACTTACTTTTGTTTTTTTTTTTAATGTTTATGTTTATATATAATTTTTTATTTTGCATTGTTTTTAGACAAGTTTAAAAAAATGTAGTTAATGTTTGAGATGTAACCGAGCAAAGCTCGGTCGCCCAGGTACTATTATCTTAATATGCCAATTGAATGTGTTATCCGTAAAAGTAGACACAACCCTCCATAAAAAAGGAGTAGATAATGTAGAAAATGTGACAAGTGCTTTTTCTTTTACATTATACGATTAAAATTGGCTCTTGGTAAAAGTACCTTAGTGGGTCATATGTCAAAGTCGTCTGTTCTGAAACATGAAATGCACGCTCACAATGCATTGAAAATCGCGCGACTGATCGATTACTGAGTTTCGATTAATTCCGATTAACCTGCACTGCGCCATGCGGATTGCCGTTCATTTCTATCAATAATATCGCATGATCAACAAGTGCAAGTTTCGACATTCAAAGTGAACGAGTATTGTACTATTTCGTTCATAGTAAAAACCGATCGAGGGAATGGACGAGAATGCGAATGCGGCTAGCAACCGATCACTATTTTGATTTATTTATTTATCTTCTCGCTTATACATCAACGATTGTATCATAGTGTAAAAATATCTATAAGTCTGTGATCACAAATAACCATGTAGTAAGAGTACGAATAAATCTGGAACATCCATCCCCTAGTTACTAGGGGATGGATGTTCCAGATTAATTATTTTTATTATTTTATTTTTTTACATTATGTACTAGGGCCTAGTACATAAAGTAAAAAAGATAGTGTAAAAAAATTTATAAGTCTGTTGATTACAAATAACTAATGCGAATTAATCTGGAAATAGATGGTATCTAATTAACAACAAAATACCTAAAACTGTAAAACCTATACGTTCTCCCAAAAAGTTTCGTTAAAATCAACCCTAGGACAAAAAGGCATGCCTACCCATCTTTGCCTATAGGTAAACATAATTGTTTCTCTTCCTTGTTACTAGATGGAACTTTATGGTAGTAATTAAAACATTAAAAACTTTTATTCCTATAATTTAAATAAAGTAGTTCTCTAATTAATTAAATATGAAATATTTTTAAAGCATATTCAACATTTCCTTTGTCACTTTTTTGCTAGTCGTGTGTGCTGCCATCTCTGTGTGCACCTGCAACTCCAGTTTTGCCTACTTACGGGAAATAGTTTCTATGGCGTTCTTTTGTTTTTCGTGTGTGTAAGTGGCCAATACTGGTGACAGATTTTTCAGGCTACCTAAAGGCATCTGACATAGCTTGACGACTACCATACCTGCCATACAATGATGATAGCCGGGATAAATGGCTTATACGTGCCTTCCGAAGGAGCTCGAGAAATTTTTATGCCTCTTGTGGTCACCCATCCAAGTGCGGACCACGCCCGGTGTCGCGTTACTTGCGAAAGCGCTAGCAATGCGCACTCCCATCGGGCCACTAAGCTCTATGGCGTTGGGTATCTGTTACGTTAGTAATTATATTATCTTTGACTCAGGTAAGGACGGGGTACGCCGAGCCGTAGTCGAACCATTCATGGGTAGCAAGGTCGCGCGGCGATCGATGTTGCGGCGTGGGTAGTGGCACGCACCACGCACGCCGCCATGACGCTTTGACGACAAACTGCGGTGGCTTTTAACGTGACAGAACTTCTGTTTCATCATTCATTCATTATTTCTGCCGCATAACGACCACTGCTGGACATAGCACACCCAAAGATTTCCAAAACGACCGATCAAGAGCGGCCTGTATCCAGTGCTTTCCAGCGACCCTGGTCAGGTCATCTGACCACTGAGTTTGGCAATATATCATGGATAGAAAAAGACCTATTTGTCCCAGGGAAATATGACTAGCTTGTAACTGACAAGACGTGGTATAGGTCGAGCGGCGTCAGTGAAACCATACGATACGTCACACTATTTTTTTATTATATTTTATCAAACTTTATTGATTTTAAGTAATATACTTATAACAAATGGCGGACTTATTGCTAAGAGCATTTTCTTCCAGTCAACCATAGGTATACCGAGACAAAATTATGCGGCTCAAAAAAGCCACACACACACACACACAATATCACACCAATATTATAAATCACTCTTGTATCCTACAGGGGTAGGCAGAGACTATAGTATATGTTTCACTGACGTGGAGCTCCACGTCAGTGAAACATGAATCTGCGTTGCAGCGGCTCACTCGAAGTCCACACGTTCTGTAGGTCTCACAAATTAGGTAGATTATGATGATCAGAAATGAATTAGACAGACATACTACAGATGAGAATCGGGTCTCGTAAACGTTAGTTCATATAGACTAGCGACGTTATCAATCTCTACGTCTCCCGCCTGCAGCACCTCACCGCACTTTTCTTCTACCCTAAGTAATATCCTAGTATTTTGAAGTTATTATGTAGGAAATAAAACAAAATGTATGTACTCAGTACAATCTGTTCAATTTGCTTTTAATTCTTCTTATCAATAGTAGAAGAGCAGCGACACGTTGTCTTCTATCCATGTCGAAATTCCTTGCACGAATGGGCGTCACGTTACTATAAATATGTATCCAATACAGAAGTGCAATTTTTGAAACGTGGAGCCACCTAGTTTTTCATACAAAAAACCATTCGTTTAGTGGATGTGTGGTTGCTCTAACTCTAAATAGGTATACAAAACCCTCTAAATTCGGAATACGCACCGTCATCTTTCCACAAAGCGAGGAAAGTGACCTCAATTAATTTACTCTTGGTTAAACTTTAAAATTCGCTCTGTGGGATAGCAATTAAGTTTCGTTTAAAAATAGGTTGTTTAGGGCAGGGGGCGCTGTGACTCGGCGTTTTACAATGAACTGAAACTAAATGGAGGTCGTAGTATAATCAACGAATGACAAACGATAGAATATGTTTATGTACTATGTTTATTTTTTCAAGTGTACATGAACCAATAAAATAAATGAATAAATAGATAGCGAAGAATCTACTTAAAAAAAATGTCTTCACGTCACACATCACGACCTTCCGCGTCGTTAGTGTGGGACACGCATACTATCTTTGGCAAACGTTATCTTTTAATTATTTTCCACAGGTTGGTTTAATTTTCATAAAAATAATCTTTAAATTTATTATTACTTGTACTTTCAATAAATCTACTCTTTGATTTTTATCAAAACAAAGAAAAAGGTAGCATTAATTTCTTATAATCGTAAATTTCCAGGGTTATTCTAGTTTTGTCCGATTTAATCCTAACCTAACCTAACCGTAGAAAGCCAGCGAAAGAAACACGCCTGTGCTCGGCACTTCATTATTAGTGCAAACCTTTGCCATTGATGAAAGAAGGTTGGATTATATAACAAACAGTCGACAAAGAGAATGAAGCATTAACTCCATCTGGTCCTAAGCTTCCAGGGTTATCCCAGTTTTGTTTGGCTAACCGTTCCTTTGTTCCGAGCCGCCGGAACAAACAGGCCTTGACTCGGCACTTCATAATTAGCCTGAACCTGCGCCGCTGATGAAAAAAGGGTGGATTTTGAGAACAAAAAGCTTGGGGCTTTTTGGGGTCAATAATTTTCTTTAAAGACACTTTACAATGCCTTTTCCGATATCGATGCAAAATTACATCAACATCTCACCAGTTTTTCTCGGACACGTTAGTGCTTAAAGAATTTAAGTCGAAATACTTAATTAGCTTGTCAACTAAGAAATATAAAAGTGTTAAAAGTGACTTTAATCGAAAATATAGACAATTTTAAGAAAGTAATTTGAATTAAAAAATTCTACGTGTCATCAGGATTTTTTTATATAATTTTAAACAAAACACCGGAAGTGACGACACACTGCAATCGAAGTTTAAATTTAGCGCTAAAAAATCAATGACATATGTCAACTGTCAATGTCTACTGTTTAAATTACCGTCGTTAAGTTGGTTGTTGTCAAGTTGTTGTGTTGGTAGATGACAGTGACAGTGATATATAATACAGTGGTATCATTTTTAAAACGTGGAGTCACTAAACCAACGGTTTTTGTATGGAAAAACCAGTCATTTAGGTGACATCGCGTTTCAAAAATGGCACTTCAGTACAGTGATGAAAGTGGAAATTGCCAACTTTACTCAAAAAATCTTCATCGTGACATCACTTCCTCAAATAAGGTTGACCTTGCTTGTAAATAAAGGTCAATAGGTTTTTTGCAAATATCTAAATAAGTAAGACCTTATTTTAAAATCTGATTTGAGAAAGCTTTTCCTAGAGGCTATTCCTCGAAACGGACTGCGAATCAGATCTTTTTGAAAATTACTTGACAAGCCAATTCAAAGCAACTGTATCACATCTTTTTCTACATATTTATAATGTCTGATGATACTGAGAAACGCGACGGGAGAAAACTTTACATCGCTTCGTTTTAAAGGGCGATAATTTTAACCTTACGCTATTGATAAAAAAAAAACATTGTTTTCATCTCATCTAGGATTCAAAGTAGCGTCCTCGCTATAAGGTATTACCTCTCAGATGCTTTTCAGCTTTGTAGAAAAGTATATTAAGTATTTTTTCATGTTGTCATTATGTTAAAAATATGTTGCCCCTCGCTATAGGGTATCCTAAAGTAAAGTAATACCATGGAGTATATAAGGTTTTACAAAATATATTTAAACTATTTTAAAGGGTGGGTCCGTGATAGTGGACCACTTTCCTCAAGGAACATATGTCGCAATATGAAAATTAATTTTTGGCTTTCAATATAAATTTGGATTGGCCGCTCTAGATCGGTCATTTTGGAAATGTTTGGGAGAAGCCTATGTCCAGCAGTGGACGTTGTGCGGCTGAAATGATGAATGATAATAAACTTGGATCAGCTGATCGGTCAACTTGTGTGGAAGGCCAAAAATTACTTTTCATATTTCGATACGAGTTTTTTAGGGAAAGTTGTTCAGTATCATGGAATTAAAATAAAGTAGAATTCACCTTACAGTAGTTTAATAATTCCTTTTACAATATTAAATTAAGTACCTTCCATAATATTTTATAGATAACATTAAACCTGTTACTGACAATAAACAATCTGTAATATACACATGCACAATCAAGATACAAAAGTTTACAGAAATATATCAAAACAGCCCTACATAATATTCAAATCAAAAAAGATAGTCGATACTTATTTGATTGAAATGTTAAATGACTCGAACAGAAATCACGTTAGTTATTGTAGGACAAAAAGCGTAGACTTTTCTCCTACACGGCGAAATGGGGGGTGGAGGGTGGGGTGAATACAAAGATGACACATAATGTCGCCTCGCCTCTCTGCCTTGTCATCGTGAGTTGGATAAAAGGTATTTTGTGAGCCTCTCAGGGTTTAGGAGTGATTTGAAGGTTTATTTATATTACTTGGCATTATCGATTTAGTAATTTATTTCTTTTTATTTATGTTCTTTTTAGTTAATTTTTTTTAAAGTTTTAGTTAAACTTGTAGGTATATTTTTTAAATTATGTTTGGTTAAGTTGGTTTAATTTTAGGCTATCTTTTATTTAATTAACACTGTTTATCTAGTTTACTGAGGAAAGTCCCTGAAAAGGTCTAATTACTGAATAGACATGGGAGAAAGGGGGAGAAAGTGTAAGATTTTACCGTTACGAACTTTTTTAGGGGATTAAATTTTTTGGGCGTTTTTACGACTCGGTTTTTTTTTTCAGTCTTTATACTAAAGTATGACATTTCTTATTTAGTTTTTTGTCCAGTACTTTTAAATAAGATGTTTTGAAAATAAATAAATAATCTAACAAAGCAGAATACTTGCTTTTATGTTAATATCAAAGCGAAGAAGTGTTTAGCTAGGTTTTCCCTTTATATTAAACTTGAGCTCCATTTTATTAGCCTAATAATCTGTTACTTTTTTGCTAAACATGGCCTTTGTATCAATTTATATGCCACTACTACAATAAATTATCATTTAAATTGTAATGTTTCGGAAGAAAACGGATCGAACGGCTCCGCAGATGCAAAACTAAAGAAATATGAAAGCGAACTATTTTCAATTAAACTTGCACGGCTTTGTGGAAGCTCACTGGGAATGGAGATCCGAGATTGCCAAAGTTACCTAGTTCACTTTGACTTTTTAATTAACATTTATAGTAAAAGGTACTCATTTACGAGTACGTTTCAACAAAAAAATTAAATGTCATGATGGATTCGCTAATTCGGATATATTTCTAAGTGTCTTCTGTCCCCTTAGTTGTTGTGCTTCTTGGCAATCCGAGGTCTGCTTTCCGTTTTTTTTGCACCCGCTTTACATCCAAGTAAATCATCATCGTCATCATCATCAGGTCTTTTTAGTCTCAACTGCAGGAGCACGACCCTCTCTGTACTAACAGAGCCATATTTAGTCAGAGCAGCTAGAGTATTTGACCTAGCTCTCCACGCTGGCCAGATGGGTTAGACTGGTTCACTGATGTTTATAAGGTTAATAAATAAATATTTAAAAAAAACTAAATATATCAGGAAGTTACAGTTATACTTCCAAATACCTATACGTTTAAAAGCAAGTACCTGGGCGACCGAGCTTTGCTCGGTTACATCTCAAACATTAACTAAATTTTTTAAACTTATCTAAAAACAATGCAAAATAAAAAATTATATATAAACTTAAACATAAAAAAAGTAAGTCACCGAGTGGGATTCGAACCCGTAACACTTTTTCTAGCGGTCGGTATCCTTAACCACTGAGCTAAAATCAAGGCGGTCGGCGCGACGAAATTAGCTACCATATTCTGCGTGGAAAGAAAAACGCATGAAAACTCGAAAACACGCGTTTTCCCAAACTTAAAACTAATCTAGATCGATTATTTACCCCCGTAAACCCCCATATACAAATTTTCAGCGAAATCGTTAGAGCCGTTTTCGAGATCACAGAAATGTATAAATAAATATATATATATATATACATACATACAAGAATTGCTCGTTTAAAGGTATAAGATATCTGATTTAAAAAAATTGTGCAGAATCAACAAGGATTTTTCTTGATAAGTCAGATTGATCTACCAACTCAGAGATAAAAGTAAAGTCGAGCAGGGTTAAATTATGAAGATCCTAGCAATGGTTGCGCTTGACCATCCTTAGTGCTATTACCAAAAGTACCTAATACAAAAATGAAGCCACAAATCACGAAGTTGCGAAACAAAGAAGCAGTTTTCCGCTCCCGTATATCCATTAGAGGACGCCGTTTGCCGGCGCTTAGTTCAACACATTCATTATGCTTTGTGTGGCCATACATTTAACACTACTTCTCGTGATAATTTTTATTTGTAGTATCAGAAAATGCTGATTACTTAAATAAGTTTGGGTTCGAACTTTGAACATTTGTTTAAGCTATAATTGTATGTATACCTCTAATACGTTTACCAGACCTACTCTAAGAAATGATAATGTACTGGCGTATATCATTCGTAGAAGTCCATCAAAGGATGTTACAGAAGTAACCCTAAGTTGATGAACTAGAGAAATAGAATCTTGGCCAGTCCCGTTACATGTGCTGGTGAATTTTATTGTACTAAATTGGTAGGTCTAGTGAAAGAAGCAATGCTATAACCAGATAGAGAACGCTTCATAAAGAGAATATCGATTAATCTCCGTGACTTATTAATCGCGGCCAGAGATGATTAATCTCTTAAAGTCAGACTTCGCATTGCATAATAGATGATATTAAATCATAAACAATGGGTGGTGAAAATTAAAATGTAATTAGGGAACGAACTCATGCATTCTTAAGTGAGGATGTAATTTGTGCGCCGGCCCCCGGCCCATGTTCGCGATAATTTGGTAAATATACGTAGGCTCTTTCGCTATATTTCTTGGGTTACTTATGAGGTTTCTCTCATTTTTATCGGAGAAAAGAAAACGTGTGATTGTGTTGTATCGTCAGTCGTCTGATAAATAAATATACACTGACAAATCAGATTGAGCTAGCCCCAAAGTAAGTTCGAGCCTTGTGTTATGGGATATTAACTCAACGATACATCCACATATAGATAAACATCCAAGACTTAGGTCAATCTGTAAAAGATTATTTTTTATCTTGGCATGACCAGGTATCGAACCCGGGACCTCTGGTGTGACAGCTTGGCATGGTGACCACTAGGCCACAGAGGTCGTCTAATGTCTTTGAAGTGTAAAGAAAAGGAACTTAATAGATTAGCTAGCTATGAATGAAGTGGTAATGGCCAAGTGATTAAGGCACTGGCTGTGTGTCTGTCTGTGAGCCACGAGATCGAACCTTACTATCTCGGTTTGAGTAATTAGATAAGTATTTAGTAAAAACATTTCTGCTTACCGTGACTTTTGTCAGAAGAGAATACTATTTTCAGGCAATGTAAAAGGAATGTAGATCACCTTTTAGATATTTATCAATACTTCTCACACATCTTGCACGAAAAACCTGCTGTATACATTCTCCCGGCATCGACAATCGCAGTTTTATTTCCTTCTCCATCCTTAAATATCCGTGTTGCGAACAAACCGTGAATACTAATCGCGATAGTAGCATAAATATATATCTAAAAAATTTACCTGCATGGTGCTGCTTGAAAAATATATGATGCTTAGATTTTTATGTTCAGCCCAGATATTTTTGTATAAATGCGGACTCAATTGTAGGTATATAGGATAGCAAATTTTTAAATATAGTTTCTATGATTTGGGAGAGTTGAAAAAGTTTTTTCCTTGTAATATATGCTTTAGATTTTCAATCGCATTAAATTGTTAATGAAAATAAATATATAATAATGATAAATAAAAGAAAGAGTACTTAATTAGAAAATAAGGTGCAAACAATCTAATCAGATTCTGTTATTAGTATTACGGAACTTACCGCGATTAATATCGTTTTTTACCAAATATCTCATCAGACGGCAGAAGGGTCGTACAGACAAGAACAGTAATTGTGACCGCGAAACTCTACAGTCTGATCAGATTAGGTCTCTAAAGAAAAGGCTTTTGATTAAAGTTTATTTTTGTGTCTATTAGTTTCTTTGTTTCTTAGTTCTTACTCTGCTATCTCCACAATTTAGTAAGTAGTTGGAACCATTACAGTATTAAGTGTTAAGATGGACCACATTATAAATTAACACAAATATATTTATACTAAGGATATTTATCGTCAGAAGACATATCCTTTTTACCAGGATTAGCTAGGATTTTTCCATGATTCGTTTCCCATTGATTCTCGAGTCATATCTTAAATTAATTCATTTAATTTCCTGTTCGACTTTAAGTTTGTACCATTTTTAAATACGTGATTGTCAGTGATGGCAGATGACGCTATCATAAATATTTGTGCAAGTGCTTCTCATGTGTTTTTGCCCCAGTCTTCTGGTGGATTTGCGTGAGGATAAAAATCTAACACGTAGCGGCCTTTTGCACAAATTTCGTGGCAAAACCCATTCTGGAAATGAATATACTTTATCTACCAATGGAAGATGTACCTTTTAAAAGGGTTGATACGTTACATGATTTTAAGTTAGGCACGAAATGTTCTATTGTGTGTCTTTTACAATATGATTTGGTAACGTTAAATTAAAAGAGAAAGGTAGAAGGATGAACCAGATCTTTATTACATTCTATGGCAACAACAGAAAGAATAACTTGTTCTCATTATATGCTATTGTATAAAAGTGTTCAACAATTTACAAAGTATGTTTGAGATTTACAAACTGTTAACAAGGATGTTAACGTTTAGTTGAGGGTCTCGGGGAGGGTGATGGCGGGGGTGGGGATCACGGGGGTGCCGACGACGACGGGCTCGGGGATCACGGGGGTGGGCAGCACGGGGGTGGGGATCACCACGGGCGCGGGGACGACGGCCTCGGGCAGCACGGGGCTGGGCAGCACCACGGGCTCGGGGATCACCACGGGCTCGGGCAGCACAGGGCTGGGCAGCACCACGGGCTCGGGGATCACCACGGGCTCGGGGATGACGGGCACTCCGACGAGGACGGGCTCTACGTCAACGACGGGGGTGGGAGCAACGATCACGGGCTCAGGTAGGATTGGGACCTGGTCAACCACGATGACGGGGTCAACGGGAGCAGGAGCGACGATCACGGGCTCGACGGCGATGGGGGCCTGGTCGACGACAACGACGGGTTCCACAGTAATGGGGGCTTGGTCCACAACGACGACGGGGTCGACGGCGACGGGAGCCTCAATAGGGGCATCAGCAATGACGGGGGGAATCACCACAGGGGCGGCAGACTCAACCTGGTTGATGTTCAGGATGATCTGGACGAGGGGAGCGCTGCTGGACTCGGCCACGGCGGCGGGAGTGGGGGTGATGACGGGGGTGGGGATAACCTCAACGGGAGAGGGCACGATCACGGGGGAAGGCACAACCTCGACGGGAGAGGGCACGATCACGGGGGAAGGCACAACCTCGACGGGAGAGGGGACAACGACGGGGCTAGGCACAACCTCGACAGGGCTGGGCAGAACAACGGGCGCAGGGATGGGAGAGATCTCCACAGGGCTAGGCAGCACGACGGGCTCGGGGATGACGGTTTCGACGATGGCGGGGCCAACGGCGATGGGAGAAGAGTCAACAATAGCGGGTCCGACGGCGACGGGGCTAGCTCCGCCCATGATGTCCATTAGTTGCTGCTCGAGGACGGCGGCGGTGGCGGGGTCAGTGCTGGGGCTCTGGATGGCAGCCACAATAATGGCTATTTCCTCATCAGAGACCCTGACGGGGCTGGCCGCGGCCAAAGCGAAGAGGGCGACGAAAGCAACGACGAATTTCATTTTGAATCTGGAATTACAGATTTAATATTTGCTGAGTTAGTAGATATCGTAATCACATCTGCTTCTGTTACTAGTGAAGTAAAGTACAGGAATTTACTTGTAGATGAATTAGCTGTAGTTTAATACAATACAAATAGCCAAACTTCTTTTCTTATCGTCTTCCGAATTGCATCCTAGCTGTGCAACTTTGGAGCCGATGTTGTGCTTTTCTTTTTCTTCTCAAAAGAATACAAAAATAAAACTGTACAATATAATCAATATAATAATTGAAATAAGAGTAGAACAAGTAAGAGGTACTTACAGCTCGGGTTAGATGCGATCAAACTGATGCTTTCTTCAAAAAAATGTTTGCTTTTATACGTTTAAATTGTTCAGAGATATCAAAAATATCGGCAGTAATTAATGTTATTTATTAGGCTAATATCTGTACGCAAATCCAGTTTATTTACGACCCTTGGATAAGATTAGTTTTAGCAATATATCTAAAGATAATAAACTAGTTTCTGTAATTGATAAATATTTTTCTTTTAAGTTTTGCGCTAAAGGAAAGGAGATACATAAAAGTAGTTTTCTTCACAGCTAATAAAAATTAGACATGGTGGTCAGCCTTTCTGGTTTTTTCTTTCTTCATTCTGCCACGATTCTGCTGTAAAGTCAGCAAAAGGACATAAAAATCTTTTCAGAGTAGGCAAGGCAGTCATGTGGCTCTAGGTATAGATAGGTACAGATCTAGATAATAGACATCAGGTAGTCATATGCCGTAGAGCCAGAACCACTTACTATATTGAGGTTTGTGTTTAAAACCCATTTAGTAGTTAATCCCAAAATTGCAGGGCGTCACAGAAGTCTTAAATTCAATTCCAAATCCTAATCAAGCCTTAGCCTAATTCCTTCCTAAATTTTTTTTGTTGATATTTTCCATTATGTTGCGGTATTCGTGGAACCTAGAACGTATCATGAAAACTATAATAGTTTCGAAGTAGGTAAGTGGATCATATAACTTTTAAAATAAAATATAAACATATTTCCATATGTTTCACAATAAAATCTCCTTGGTAATTTAACCAATGAATATCAAGGTTTCAAAATTAATTTGGAAATGTTTAAAAATGTTTTTTTTTTAAGATTTTGTATTTCCTATTGAACAACGAACTAGATACTTAATAAAAGACTAAGTAACCTATTAGGTAACATAAATAGAAATCTATTGAATATTCGTAATTATAAGAAGATGTCTGTTCAAAAAATGTTAGTACTCTTATCAGTTTTTATTTTACTACGTAGCATACGACTCCTCGCTCCTTGTGACGTAGTAGATAACTAACTGTATCATATTGAAAGATAAAATCACTATCAGAAAGATTTACGCTTTGCAAATACTTATAATATACAACAGCAATATAGCTTAATTGATTAGATTTACCGTTTTATTTTCTAATTTACAGCAACCATCAAAACTGATAGGGTCAGAGTCACGAAGTATACCTATTGAGTTACTTAGTAAAGCTCCATAATGCTAACTTTCTTTACGACTGTACTAGTTTAATGCCACGCCTCTTAATACCTTATGTCACAGAAATAAGTTCGCTTTACTTATAGTACACAACAGCAATATAGCTTAATTGATTTAATTTACATACCGTTTTATTTCCTAATTTACAGCAACCATCAAAACTGATAGAGTCAGAGTCACGAGGTATACCTTTTGAGTTACTTAGTAAAGCTTCATAATGCTAACTTTCTTTACGACTGTACTAGTTTCTAGTTTAATGCCACGCCTCTTAATATTTTAAGTCACACAACTAAGTTCGCTTTATAAATAGTATACAACAACAATATAGCTTAATTGTTTACATTTACCGTTTTATTTCCTAATTTACAGCAAACATCAAAACTGATAGGGTCAGAGTCACGAGGTATACCTATTGAGTTACTTAGTAAAGCTCCATAATGCTATCTTTCTTCATGATGCACTAGTTTAATGCCACGCCGTTTAATACCTTAAGTCACAGAACTAAGTTCGCTTTACTTATAGTATACAATAACAATAAAGCTTAATTGATTAGATTTACTGTTTTATTTCCTAATTTACAGCAAACATCAAAACTGATAGGGTCAAAGTCACGCGGTATACCTATTGAGTAGCTTAGTAAAGCTCCATAATGCTAACTTTCTTTACGGCTGTACTAGTTTAATGCCACGCCTCTTAATACCTTAAGTCACAAAACTAAGTTCGCTTTATAAATAGTATACAACAATAATATAGCCTAATTGATTAGATTTACCGTTTTATTTCCTAATTTACAGCAACCATCCAAACTGATAGGGTCAGAGTCATGAGGTATACCTACTGAGTTACTTAGTAAAGCTCCATAATGCCAACGCTCTTCGTGACTGTACTAGTTTAATGCCACGCCACTTAATACCTTAAGTCACAGAACTAAGTTCGCTTTTACCTTGTTTCCACTGGTTTTGCGCTCCACGAGTCAGGAATCGGGATTATGTGGTTTTGTAGACATTTGTACGCCGGATAAGGCCATATTGACATTATCAAAAGGTGAACATATTTTCGGCAAAGGGAGTTCTATTGTTTTTCTGACGTACGTACTCGGCGAAGATCACTTAGCGAAGAGATTGTCAAGTCGGTGTGTCATTTAGGTATATTTGTTGATTTTTAAGTATGACTTCTCACAAGAAGTCTGATAATTGGGTTGTTTATTGTCCAATAGAAATAACGTGGGTTACTTAATTCATTCAATACTTTTATAATAATATTATTGCATCAAAAAATACATACAGGACTCAATTATATTAAAAATGCTCTGTCTGCCCCATTAGGGATAAAGACTTGATAGTATGTATGTATGTATTATTTTAAAAAATAAAAGCGCAAAAGGCTGCTTTGTGGCTGGCGTACCTACCCCTATACTCATATGGCTACATGGGGGACTGGAAAAATATTTTTGGCCTCCCATACAAAATGACTGATCGATTTGAGTGTATGCATCAAATATTTTTCATATTTTCATGTTCGTTGGGAAAAAGTGTTCAGTATCTTGGACTGAATTCACCCTTGTATTATTACGACGTCTGTTTCAGCTAAACTTGTCCGTAAAATATATGTATTTCGATTAAATTGATCTACAGTCTATATGCGTAATGACTACTAACAGAAGTTTATGTACTTATCTATCCCAACAAAAACATACCTGTTAAAAAGGGGGCCTTGCGGCTAATTGTTCGCCTAAAAAGAGTTGAAATCCAATCCAATCCTTACCCTCGCGAGCTCACCTCCGAGGGGTAAGGACTTTTAGTATGTTTATGTCCTAACTAGTCCTAACTAACAAAGTTGTCGAGTCAAAATTTCTGCTTTCGACTTTTCCATCCACAATTATTCGTTGACTGTACTATAAAGGTTTTGATTACCGGTGATCAGTGAGTCAGTCAGTGCCAAAATTAGCTATTTTCACAGGGTCATATTTCAGGATCTACTGAAGCTATATCTATGAAATTTGGCTTACTGCTTTAGTACTAGTATGTGATTACGTAGGTACAATTTTATCTCTGTACTTGCAATAGGCACTGAGCTACAGGGGGGTCAAAAGGGGGTCGAAACGGTTCGTGTAAATAGTGCAAACCATGCGCGCGGCCTGTTGCTGGAACTTGGCCTGCGCACTACCGTGCGCTTAGATTATTCTTGTTATCTTATCCCTTAGGCAATATAAAATGAAGGATTTCTTAATCTTCTAACACATTTAAATTATCCTAATAAAATTTTATTTAGAGATAAAATATCTTTTGTTTATATTATTTTTTTAAGTATGCTAAATACACAGAAAACTTACATGAAAAATATACTTGCTCGTAACTAAAAAATTTTCGATTGCACATAATTTAGCTAATATTGCAAATATATTAGTTTATCATTTCACTATAAGTATTAGCAATAGGTTATTGCTTTGGTACCGATGTATCTAGTGTAATAAAGAAGCTTTACTTTATTTGCGAGGATTTCTCTATAATTACCACTGTGTGCAAAGGCAGTTGGGTGATCGTAGGAGATGGTATGAAATGAGGAAGTTTCCTGTTTCACTAAAAAATTAATTGGTATTGTTAAATAGTAGTTTAATAGTATTGCAAACTATTGACAATCGATACTATCGATATGCAACGCTATTGCGCTAAGTTAGGATTACTTATTATATAAGCCATCGCTTAAGTTTTCCAAACAGAAGCTAAAAAAGCGACCAATAATCATCATTCCTCGTAGGTATTTATCTGATTTATGGCTTTGCGTGACTGGAACCATTGCTCAAAAGTGATTTTATTACCGTTTATCTTCACGCAAATTTAGACTTTAATCCGTTCACGCTTGAGTTTATATTGTAGCAGACGAAAAGCAAAATGGTGTCATGTTGCCGCTGTATAACCCTGAAATTAAGAATGACCAACCTAATCAAAAGATCATTAATTTGTTGTAAGGTAGATGTTTTTTCAGGCTTTTGAATATAGGTTACCTAAATATGAGTTTTTTCAACACTGTTATTTATAACAAGATGTGTGAATATCTGACGGCCTAGGACTAAGAGGGCTTCGGTCATTAGATGTTAGACAAGTGCATAATCTAACTTAGCAAAGTAAAAAAGGAGGAAAGTTATTTCAATTGTTTTTAAAATATTCTTTCGCTTTTCTACTCTTTCTGTATCATTGCTATCCATCCAGCTAATTTTCTCCAGCACTACATTTCAAATACTACTATTCTTTGTCCTTTATCTGATCTTTTGAGAAGCCTGGACCGACTTGGAATTTTATTTTTTTGTTTGGAAGGGATACATGTTAGATGGGGTCAAATTTTGTGAATGTCGGTTGTGTAGCATGGGGGTGAACTCAATTTTTATATAAAATTGTTTCACATATATCTTTAAAAAAAATCCAGAGAGAGAATTGCACCCCTTTCAGATTGCTTATGGTTGAAAATATATACCAACTCTTTTAAGACCTATCCATATTCATCTTATATTTTAAAAAACTTTTTGTTGGGTCTAATGTTTTCTGCGCCACGAGGATGTAAATGGATGTAACTCATATATGTACGCAACGTTTGACCCAACAAAAAAGGTTCGTGCTAAGTCCTGTTTCATTATGATACTTAACAATTGTATATTCCTATAAGTGTATTTAGCACTAAATGCGCTTATGATTTTCGGCCGACACAGCAGTTTCAGTTAATTAGCCTGATTGTGCCGTGTTTGCAACGCGTTACCCGTTATTATGTTTTAGTAACTGTTATTTTACCTGTTATTGTGGACGTGAATGAGTGAAATGTTTGTATTTTGTCAGCTGTGGATGCAAAGTGAAAATACTCAACATGCTTTGACATTTCAGGTCAAAGTAGGTATTAGCAGGTCTGTGTCACTGTTTAGGTATCGAAAATATACCTACATTATTACTATGCGCGCGGCGACCACTCCGGAGTGGGAAATTCAGTGACATGAATCATTCGTGATATTAGTGCATTTTACACGATTTCGAAACTTACACCTAGAGTTGAAATAAATAAACGATTTTTTTTTGTTGTTGCTTGTTATAGAACAATGAAATTAAAACAAAGGTATCCTCCTGAAAAAATAATTTAATTCTTTTTGGAAATACTTATATTATCCTCTAGAGGAAAGGGTTTAATACATCTTGCTTATATTAGAAGAAATATGCGTATTACACAATAAAATAAAATTGATAACGAATAAACCTTGCTCATTGCATACCATTACATTTAACGACCCTGAACAATACTGAACATGCTATAATAGGTAACGACACCCAGAGACGTGGTCTCCCATACATTACGTGACATCTCCTAGATCCAATGATAGATTCACGACAGGCGACCGAATTTCGCTACGTCGCGTCGTAAGAACATCTTCATTGCGTATCCTCTTTGATGGATGTTATCGATATGTTTTGGGGATGTGTCCTACAATTCGTCTATCTCCTGACCTGCCTGAAGTTTTTGCAAGCTCTTTTTTAGGTTCACCTGTTTTTATCGGTCTCTGATTGAAATATGTTGCTAGTTAAATTTACCCAATTCGTTTTCGATTTAGTTGACATTTTGCATCCAACTAAATTTGATAACTGCAATGCAATATAATACCATGATGATGGCTATAGGAACAAAACATATCAAACTCCAGCCGGCCGCCCGGAGTTCATCGAGGTCACGCGGCAGTTTTGGACGGGCGTAACTATCTTCATCGAAAATCATTTTCGCAACTTTTTTATCATAAGTCATACACAAATTTGGATTTATTTACTAAACGACATTTTTATTCCTAAACCAAAGAAAAGTCAGCGTGTATAAACGGTACAATAGTGTAACGTGTGTCAGAAAGGCCAGGCAGTGACGTGGCCACGTTCTAAGTCAACAGCCGGGAATAAATCCGAGCTAAGCCTTATTTGACGTGCACTCATAAGATCGCTTCCCGCTGGATTAGTTCGCAGTCCCACTAAGGCTCAGCAAATCGTTTTTCGATATCGCTTGAAAGAAACGCTGCTTACTGCTAGTTGTGCTACGAATGGTTGATAATGTATTTTGTTGCAGATTTTCAACTGTTTTGGATGTAGTGAGACTGTTGTAGTTTTCGGAGGAAATTATTTTTGTATTTTTATATTTATGATTTTATTGGACATGCATGAAGAGAATGATGAGTGTGAGTGAAGCGAAAGGGGTCTGTCAGGATCGTAGCAAGGGAAGGTCCATAGTTCCTGCCTATAATACCCGTGTGGGAAACAGGCATATTAATATGTATATTTCATCATCATCATATCAGCTACAGGAAGTCTACAGGAAGGTGCTGGATGCAGGCCGCTTTCGATCGGTCATTTTGGAAATCCTTGGGGAGGCTTATGTCCAGCTGTGGACTTCCTGTGGCTGATATGTATGTTTATTGGACTGAAATTCAATCAAGCTGATTTTATGAGAATTTAGTCTGTTATGTGGCATTATACACAATGTCCCATAGTGCTCATTGATACTCTTATCTATCTATACTTATACTTGGTTGTAAATTTTGCGACATGCAGTTTAAAATATACTAATAGTTTGCTCCGAACTGTGAACTCGCGAACCCCCATTTTTCAGTAACCTATAGTCCGTTTGGTTAGGTATTTAAATTAATGTAAATAATCTTGACATGTCTTTTTGTTGAAATATACATTTTATAAATTACAAAATGATTATGTTAATAATTACTTTGTAATCTGCAAAGATCTTAATTTATAAAGTGTTTATTTCAATAAAAAGACATTTAAATATTGTTTACTTACATTTATTTAAATACCTAACCAAATGGACTATACACCGATTTGACTTATCATGTTCATACTTAAAAATTCTCTTGGCCTTACCTACAAACTTTGTGATCAAAACTCGAGATATCGTCGAATAGACACACATACAAACGCCGGATTATTCAAATTATAAATTAGATGACTTTTAATTATATTATATCTCATTAAGATGTGGAATCTCGTAACATTACTTCAAGAAATTACAAGAGACGAACAAACGAGCACAATTTTCAAGGAAATCTTCCTGAAGTATTCTTACACTTTGTGTCATAAAATTGCGAGAATTAAATGAATAATGTCGTTATGAAAGGCGGCGTGGGGATGTGATTGTGACGACCGTACTCGCAAAATTGGAGTCTTTTCAGTGAATCTGAATAAATTTTCCACTTTGTCTGGAGGAGACAAAATGACTATTTGATAAAGGATTCACTCATTACAGAAAGATTGCCATGTGGTTTCTGGCAGAGTAGAATTAAGAATAGGGCTACTCCAAGTCCTCCCGTGGATGTCGTAGAAGGCGACTTAGGAAACACAAGCTGAACAAAGCTTATAAATATCATTGAGACCTCTCCAGCCTGTCTGGCTAGCGAGGAGTGTAGGCCAAAGTCCTCTACACTGGCCAAGTATGGCTCTGGTAGTACAGAGAGAGAGTCGTGCCCCTGAGTGAAGATAAAAAGACCAAAGATGATAATAATGATGATAAAAAGCCGAAGAATGGCGATCTGAATTCTTGCTTATGACTGAACGTTATCTTACCTGGTTCCGTGGACATTTTTCCGCGCCTAAGTTATTCTTTTAAGCCCCTTGCACTTAAGGGAGGCAGCAACATTCTTCTGTTTCTCCTCTTTCGTGGACTGGAAACGTAGTTTACATACGAGCCAGTCCAGCTCGTCGAGGTAGCGGAGCAGAGCAGGTGAGCTGCAAGCCTCCACCAGCGCATCCCGGAGATTCCGGGTTCCACCTCTTTTGTTGATGCAACGCACAGAAACTATATTATCACGTGTTCACTGTTTCTTCTGTTTCCATACATCCTCTACATTAAGGCTGTCGGTTATGCCTATAACGAATTGATGTTTATTAAGTGAACAATGCCCTGTTGGTAAGCCGACTGTTTTTCTAAGTTTTACTTTTGGAAGTGCAACGCCATCTCATATCAGATTCGAGAGCAATTGAAGAAATTAAGTAGCATTATGTAGTAATTTCATTAAAACTTCAAGTGTATTATTGTCGAAAAGGTCACTGTGAGTGTTTTGTGTAAGAACTGTAGCGTGTGTGTATGACATAATTTTTCTAAACTTAAAATCAACTTAACCCCAAAACTACACAACCGATTTTGATAAAATTTCTATGAGACCGCTTCGCAAGTAAATCGTTACAAAAAAAATCCAAATGAACATACATAAAATAACCGGCCAAGTGTGAATCGGATTCGCGGACTAAGGGTTCCGTACCATTATCTATAAAAAATCGCGTTTGATGTATGCTCATAAATATTTATTTTATTTTGTTTTTAGTATTTGTTGTTATAGCGGCAACAGAAATACATAATTTGTGAATATTTCAACTGTCTAGTTTTCGCGGTTCTTGAAATACAACCTGGTAACAGACAGACAGACGGACGGACAGGCAGCGAAGTCTTAGTAATAGGGCCCCGTTTTTAGGGTTCCGTAGCCAAATGGCAAAAACGGAACCCTTATAGATTCGTCATGTCTGTCTGTCTGTCTGTCTGTCCGTCCGTATGTCACAGCCACTTTTTCCGAAACTATAAGACCTATACTGTTGAAACTTGGTAAGTAGATGTATTGTGTGAACCGCATTAAGGTTTTGACACAAAAATAGAAAATAAACAGTAAATTTTGGGGGTTCCCCATACTTAGAACTAAAACTCAAAAATTTATTTTTCATCAAACCCTAACGTGTGCGGTATCTATGGATAGGTCTTCAATAATGATATCGAGGTTTCTAATAGCATTTTTTTCTAAACCGAATACTTTGCGCGAGAGACACTTCCAAAGTGGAAAAAAGTGTGTCCCCCCCCCCGTAACTTCTAAAATAAGAGAATGATAAAACTAAAAAAATATATGATGTTCATTACCATGAAAACTACCAGCGAAAATTGGTTTGAACGAGATCTAGTAAGTAGTTTTTTTTATTATACGTCATCATCATAAACGGCAATTTACCTTTCATTCAATCAACTCAAATATATAAATTAAAAAAACATACTACAAGACTTTTATATTATGTTATTTGCTACTACGGAACCCTTCATGAGCGAGTCCAACTCGCACTTGGCCGCTTTTTATACTTTGTGTACGGAACCCTAAAAAAAATCGCGACTAATTAATAATCTCCATCTTTTTGGAAGTCAGTTAAAAAGGCAAAGATACAGGCTAGAAAGATACGGTCACCCTGTGTCACAACTGTGGCTATACTCTCACGACACGAAACAAAAACAAAGGCAAGATGGATCGAACATATAGTTATTCCGCGCCGCCTAATTTATTTGTGTCAAGAAGTAAGAACTT
The DNA here is from genome assembly GCA_963555685.1 of Acrobasis consociella. Taxonomy (NCBI): domain Eukaryota; kingdom Metazoa; phylum Arthropoda; class Insecta; order Lepidoptera; family Pyralidae; genus Acrobasis; species Acrobasis consociella. The sequence goes on from OY743122.1 coordinate 12,200,239, forward strand.
CATTTCTGATCTTGGCGGATCATTGCAATCTCTCGACTCAATATTTTTAGAGATATCTGTAATACTGCGCCTTTATATCAAAAAATATGACATCGTCTGATAAACAAAGACGTTCCATAAAGTAAGTATTGGTACATCAACGTAATGTGTACTTGACAACTCGATCACGCCTCGACTGACATTAACACTTGACTTCGAGTGACAATACTTCACGTCATATTGGATTAAACACCCTTTAATATAATATAACCTTTAGTGTCCCACATAGATAAACTATATCCCTAAAGAAGTAGACAGAGCCCGGGTAAGATCCTTCTCTTTTAGCGTGTTAGAAAAGGGAATCTTATCCTCTAAGCCGGCACTGGGAGGAATTCCTCCCGACTTCAATTGTTTAACTATTGTGTCTGGTATTGGCGCAGCTTGAAGCGTTAATAGTGATGGGTTCCTATCCTAGCTACATCGCCTATTGCCATATGGATTTTTACGATTTGCGCGGAGGAGAAGATAGTATATTCTATATTTTTTCTCTTAGCCCAAATCAGCGTGAAAGAAGAAAAAGGAATGCATAGAAGTTTATTTGCAATTCCCGTCTGTCAAGAATGCCATCTAGTAATGAGCAGCGGAACTACCAATACGACTTGATATTTGTAGCGCCATCTTTTTTTTGGTAGCAAAAGCCCTGACTTTCAAGCGTTAACCCCCAATAACTTAAAAATGCTGAACCGATTATCATTAAACATAACTAAGAACCACCGCAAGGGAACTTACTTTCACGGGAAAAAACCCGCATTGAACTCAGTGCATCCGTCCGAGCGCTACAATGTTAAAGACAGACAGACCGACAGAAGTTAGCGTCAAAGTTATAAAATCCCTCTTTTTAGACGTTGGTTGAAAATAAAAGTTATCTTATTTATAGTTTAGTTTATGTGCAATATTAGCTCATCCTGTCTCCAAGGTTCAGGCACGTAGCGCCACTTGACATCGTCTCAACCGCGGCTCGAGAGCCATCGCCCGGCCTCCAGTGTCAACACTCCACATCACATCAAACTATGACGTCGTTAAATAAATATTTTTCGATAAGCTTATAATATTTCTTTGTAGAATCAATTGGATTTTATTAAGTGAACACATGTACGTAGCCATGTGGTTTCCGGCAGAGTAGAATAGGGCCACTCTATGTCTTCCCGTGAATGTCATAGAAGGCGACTTAGGAAACACAAGTTAAACAAAGCTTATAAACGTCAATGAGACCTGTCTAATCCGTCTGGCCAGCGAGGAGAGTGTAGGTCAAGTCCTGTGGCTATGCTCTGGTGAAGTATGGCTCTGGTCGTACAGAGAGGGTCGTGCTCCTGCAGTAGAGACAAAAAGACCTGATGATGATGATGATGAAGTTAATACATATTTTTGCGAATTGTATTCAGCGACGCGCTTATCGTTATTCAGTTTTACTTCATCTTCTTCGCGATGGTATACATCCAGCACGTTTACTTACATGATAGCAGAATAAAAAGTAAAGTTTTATTCATTCTACTATTTGTGCATCAAATAAACAAGGAAGAAAAACACGTCTGATTAAAATAGCTCTTTTTCGCTTGTCCTGAGAAGTCTCCAAGACGACTATAGAGTTTGTATGAAATTATGGCCAGTCAATCAAATCTTCTTTCATCTGAGTGCAACCCCAGGTGCGTTCTTTAGCTTCTTTGCCTCGGAGTTTGATTGGCTTTCCCGCAAATCCATGTAGAAGTACATATATATTCGAATTTGTACTCCTACATCATCTGGAGTTTATTGGTTCTGATTGTATTTTTCTAATTGGCAATAGTTGACAAAGATGGTTGCGTGATCTACTTGATAACTTTCCCTGTTTCGAACCCGTATCTGGATCACTTCCTGTAATTTATTTCCCCGCTCGGCAGCTAGATTTCTTTGTAATGGTTGCTTTGATTAATGAAGACCCTTACTCATTCATTGGTTTACCACACAAAATATGAAGAGTGTGGAAACGTTCAGTTCATTATATTCATATTTTCTAAAGACGATAAAAGCGTGCTATCAAACGGATTGTAGATATGAATCCTAAAATCCGTCTGGAGAATGTGGGCCAGATCCTCTGGCTGCTCTTGCCTAGTATGGCTATGGTATTATAGAGAGGGTCGTGCTCCTGCAGTGGAAACTAGACGGACCTGATGATGATGATACACTTTAAGCCCGTCATTCTGAAAAAACTTTTCTGAGAATCTGGAAACTTGGAAAAAAACGAAAAATTTCGGCGTTCCACTTTCATCGTTAACGGATGCAACAGACCGTGCAAAATGGAAAAGAAGTCCATCTGTCTGACGTCAACCCTCCTTGGGGATATTTGTCATCATCATCATTTCAGCCGCACAGCGTCCACTGCTGGACATAGGCCTCTCCCAAAGATTTCCAAATAAGAGTCGTCCCAATGAAGGGGATATTTACGTATTTCCTCTTTTGGGTAGATTTCCAAAGAAGGGGATATTTGTAAAGAGTACTTACTGTATTTAATTTCTACATTATACTTAATTTGTATCTTTGAAGGAAGCTAACTCATCTGAATGGCCGACAGGTAATGGAATTCGTCTATTGTGAGCCAGCGAAGATTTCTTTTGTAAGCCTTCTACATTATTTAACTTCAGCTGTCGAGTTCACTTTTGCAAATTGGTACGTTTTGAACGTTGAGAGATGTGGGATGGATTTGGGTATCGAAACGAGACTGAAATATTAACTTATTGATATAACTTGTTACCTTCTATAGATATTATTACTAAAACAAATATAAGTGAGTTCTTTAGTAAATTCATGAAGGCTTTGGTTACCGTATTTATCGCTTAACTGAATTAAATTAGTTCTACCGTGTGTTAATACTTGTAAAGCACAGATGATGTCGGGAGTTTGCGTCAATTATGTATAGGTGTTTGTTCCACTTTCACGCTAGAAAATCTAAACGAATTGAAATAAAATTTGGCATATAGATAGCTTATTACCTGAATGTATATGTAGCATACATTTTTCCTACAAAAATGAACGGTTGAGCAATACATCCTTTCTTGTCAGTAAACATGCAATGCATGCAATGCATGAAAGCATGTGACGGCTGGTAAATATAATAATTCTATAAAGTATATTCTATAATTCTATAATTACTGTCACACGACCTAAATATGCACCATTTTATACTCGTATATTGTGACGACATATTTTTCTGTTTATTTTGGTTTTAAAACCAAACTACACAATCGATTTTGACGAAATTCTAAGGGAACCCCTTTAAAGTATACATTTTTAAACTGAGACTTGGCATCTTCAAATAATTGGGGAACATACATTAAAAAAAGATTCCGACGACTCAATTCGTCTACCAACCTCCTCCTTTTTGAAGTCGGTTAAAGGAAATATTAATACTTAGAACTCGATTACAGATCCTAGAGAAAACTCTCCCGACACCCGTCCATTCATTGACTCTGGCAGCACCCGATAGGTAGATAAACAGATAAACGAGGCATCCCGTTATGATGAATGGGGCAGTCGACCTATTTCTGCAGCAAACAGTGTTGTTGTGACATTTAACTGGGCAGCGTTTTTATTATTAATAAATAAAAGTTATTTCTGAAATTAATCATTCATTATGATTTAGATTATTATTCAGAGGTTTCCAGCAGAGTAGAATAGGACCACTCCAAGTCCTCTCGTGAATGTCGTAGAAGGCAACTTAGGAAATAAAAGCTAAATAAAGCTTATAAACATCAATGAGACCTCTCCAACCCGTTTGGCCAGCATGGAGAGTGTAGGCTAAGTCCTCTGGCTGCTCTGGTCAAGTATGATTCAGGTAGTACAGAGAGGGTCGTGCTCCTGCAGTGGAGACAAAACGACCTGATGATACCATTATCTCTCCTTACCATAGGAGAGGATATTATAGGCCACCCTACGTCATGTACCATACAGGACCTTAATGAGGCTAGTGTCAGAGGGATCGTTGTGTTCATATACTGGTCAAAGATGATTTGAAATTGAATCTACACTGAAACTATTTTGACTTGATAAGAAGAAGATTTGCCCATATCACCGCCACCCAGCGTTTAAAATCTTTTTTTTTATCTAGAACTTTTAGATAAATGAACGTAGCAAACGTACGAACGAACGTACCTGTTTCTACGGTAATGATAATTTTTGTCTAATTTAGGCAGCTTTTACTTATTTTGTAGCCTATTTAGTGAAATATTAGAAAAGAAATACTTATCTTGGCGACTAGGGGCTTTGAGGATATCAATGGGAAGGGCGTTCCATATAATAGCATCACGGTTTGTTTGGTGAACGACTTATCAAAAACTTTCTCCGTTTAAACTCAGAGGTACAAATCCCGCCGCCTATAAGGGCGCCTCAGGCACAGCCAGTGTCTTAACAGCTTAGTTACTACTTCTGCTATCTGAGATACGAATCTTTACTGATATTATAAATGCGAAAGTGAGTTTGTATATTTTTTGATACTGTCTATTCTGTAAAAATATAGATAGAAGATTCCGACACATAAACTCCAGCTATGATGAATGGGGAAGTTGACCTATACATACATACAGTAACAGCGTATTGTCTCTCTCCCCGATATTGAGATTTGGTTAGCTCGGTTCTTGTGGGATTATCGAGTTTGTGTTGACCGAACTTCGGAATTTGCAGGTTGTAATACCGACAAAACATGCTTGAGGTTGAGGCTGCTACGTCTGTAGTTATTTAATGTTGATCTTCGTAATGTATATTTCTAGGTTGACGCCTGATTTATATTTTGTGCTAGCGTCATTATTTCAGCCGCATTACGTCCTCTGTTGGACATAGGCCTCACCCAAAGATTACCAAAACGACCGGTCAAGAGTGGCCTGCATCCAGCGCTTTCCAGCAACCCAGGTCAGGTCATTCTGTGCTAACAAACCAAGTGTAATCACGCCGTGGTGTAGCACTCCATCCATACAAATAAAAGCAGATAAAGAAAGTGTTTCCCCATTCATTTTTTTTATTATTTTGTTGACACAATAAAAATCAAGGATAAGAGGGTTTTCTTTTTTTAAAATTTGCAAAACCTGGAAAGCTGCTATTTTATTGTGTAAATAACACATTAAAAAAATAATTGAGATTATCTGATCTCAATGACATTTAGGAGTGGAAAAACGTTTCTATACCTACTTTTATCTTAACATGAGTAACCAAATTAATTAATGTGTAAGTATTTTAAAGAAAGTAATAAATAAAACATGGTTAATGGTTTAAACCTCGTAATAAAAATAATCCATGTTAATAATAAGACTGTAAGAAACCAACACACGCATGAAAATCATAACAAACCCGTCGGTTGACTGGAAGAAAATGCCCAAGGCTTTTTAAGTTCGCCGTTTACAATTTTTGAAATAAAATTAAGTAATTAAAATAAATGGCGTAGTGTCATCAAGGGTTTCTTGAGTTTGGCAGGTGATTGCTCGCGATAGAGATACCTAGATGTCGGAAAGAAGAATAGGCTTTTACCTAGGTGTGGAACACAACATCTGGCCTTTAATAAAAAGCCTAAAATTTGGGTTAGTCTCGAATAGTCTTTAGGGCAAGTAGTCTATTTAGCAACTCGTCTATAACGCTCAAGACATAACGCGGTCTAAATCGAATGTCTTCATAATTCAATTAATAGGAATTACATGCAGCAACGCACAAGACGCGCAAAAAGTCAGGCGCGCGTCGTGTGCGTTGCTGCGTATGATTCCATAGGTTCTATTTTCACAGACTATCACAGACTAAAAAGTGCGGCACGGTTGAGTCTGTCGTCTGCGTTGGGCCTTAATAGTCTAAACGAAAACTAGTCTAATATGAGGTTGTCTAAATTGAATTTGTCCAAGTATGACAACATTTGTACCAATTGCAAAAAGCGCCATAATCGTCACTGCTCATTCGTCGATCATAATATTCACATCATCGCATCGCCACCAAACTTCGATCAATTTGCCGATAACAAGCGACGCTTACGATGCTTACTCGATGCTTGCAGAGCGGAATCTAACTCGGCACCCTTGAAATAATTTTCCGATACATTTAACAGCTAAATCTTGTGGATGTTGTCGATAAGTTCCGATGTTCGATGACTCGGCGATTTATTGGTTTAGTTTGGGAATTGATTATGATGTAGTCTTGAAACGAAAGCTGTCGCTATTTAAATATAAATATCTAAGAAAGTATATCTAGGTGTGTATGTAGACCGAAATAAAATAAAAAGAAGTTTTTAATGCAATATTTAAAAAACGCATTATTTAAAAAAACTCTATTTTCCGTTAAATGTTTGACCGCCCCATGCGACACGACTTTTGCCTTTTCTTTTACTTCATTCATGAACGACCTTCTTGGTCTTTTTTTCCTCTCCTGGCTTCCACTTTCCCTTCCATGATGTTTTTATGAAGTTTTCATGCCGCATAAGGTGGCCAAACATTTTTCCTAGTCATTTCTGTTCTCATTGACAGGTTCCAGCACTCCCTAGTTGGTTTTCTCATTCATGCTCAAATTCGTAATATGCTCAGATATCAGAAAATGTAAAGACTTATAACAAATAAAATAATAGCAAAACATGTTAAAAATGTTAGCCTTGTGTAAGAGAAATGGGCATTTTTCTTCAAAATTGAATTTGTATCCCGGCTACTTATAAAGTCAATTTCCCTGTTGCCCCGCGGCTTGGTCGGGGTGAATCGGTCTAAGATGGGGTAAATCGATGCACCGCGTATTAGCTGCAGATTTGTGGCAAATGTATTTAAAGATACTAACTTTCACGACTTCTATCTCTACAAAATGGTTAAGAAATTATTTCTAGTGTTGCAGTTAGTTACTAACGAGGGAAGCCTATGTCCAGCAGTGGACTTCCTGTGGCTGATATGATGATAATGGTGATTGCAGTTAGGTATATGTCTGTCATCATCATCATTATCATCCGAGCGTATTTTCTCTGTCGCATCCTCCTCAGCAGTAATGCCGTTAGTAAGGTGTTGTGTATTTGTGAATAATACCTAAATCACTGTATTTTTTAAAATACACTTAATGATGACTATAGGCAAAGCCTTTGTTTAAAAGGTTATAAAAAAGGTCACTTATAAAACTTTGCGAGACATTTAATACCCGACACAACAAAATAACAATGTTAAAAAATTCATAACGATTCGGGTTAAAATCTTTATAAATATTCGAACTTTTAAGTATATTTGCAATGCTGGTCTAGGAGAATAGAAACAATGTACCAGCTGCTTCTCTTTGTAGCCGATCGAAGGAATGAGTGAAAATGCGAATCATTTAAATAGGCGATGCGGCTAGCAATCTTACTACTATGTTGATTCCTTTTTCCACCTTTTCGCCTACCCAAAGTGCTCTGTCTACCCCGTTGGAGAAAAAGACATAAAATATGTATGTATGAACAAACTAAACAAATTCCCGGTCAAAACAAAAATCTGTAGCAGAACGTAACAGTGAATATAAAAATGCACGCACCGATGAAAATTTATTCAACCAAGCTGTTTTCCCTCACCAAAATAGAAAACCATTTTCATATTTGCATTGTAAGCTTCTTTTGTGATACCTAATGTACATATAGGTGTACTATATCTAGCACCAATATGCTAGCGTTTGTAAACAAGACTGACCTAAAAGTTCTGTGGTAAAAGATTTTTCTATATTACCCCAAAGAGTGCATTGTTTGAACAACTCTTGCCGTCTTGCTACTTACAAAGTTATTGCTTTTGAAGAGGTTGGATCTTTATATGCATTTTGAAGATGAAGTCCGCATATTTTTACAAAAATGAGTCAGATTTCTTTGAAGTGAAAACTTCTTTAGGCGCGTTGGGCATGCACGGAAAGCATTTTTTGAGATGGGAAAAAACTATTGAACTCGCTACACTGTTATCGACATCAAGTTTCTGACTAATACCAAGTTTTCACTTCTGTCGGCACTCTAGGACACTGTTTTTTTTTATTCCTAAGCTGCATAACATATGCCTTTCACAAGGATTTTCAAAACGATCTATCCGAAGTGGCCATAGCATTTTCCAGCGATGTTGGTCTGTTTGTCTGACCTCCTTGTAGTAAGTGTCATTAGCTTAATTGGCTTGCGATTACGTGATCCCCATCCGAGAATTTTCTTGCCCCATCGGCCATCGATTCGTCGCGCTATATTTCCTGGCCACTGCCAAAGGAATATTTCAGCCATCGGTTCATTGCGTTGTGTCCTGCCCACTGCCACTTCAACGAGCTAATTCGCTGGGCTATGTCTTTAGGCCCTACTACTAGGCCATTTATGACAATACGAAAAACTTTACAATGGAAAATAAATGTAATTTTTTAACTCGATCAATTTGATACGAAAGTCACAAATCTTGCTATCTTGATTTATCTATTTTAAGATAATCTCGTTTTCTATTGATAGAAATGCCAAATATGTATAGAAAACAATTCGTGTGGCATGAGAAAGCAACAACCACGAATTTAAACCTATCAATACAGAAATCTTTACTATGGAAAATAAGTAATTTTTTCGCTCAATTTGCCACGAAAATCAAATCTGGATATCTTGATTTATCTATTTTAGAATCAATATTGATCTCGTTTTCTATTGATAGAAATGCCAAATATCAATAGAAAACAATCAGAGCGGCATGGATCATGGATTTGAATGCGGATTTGTGATGCCGCCACTGCACGAATTCCATTTGGTCGAGTCTCTATTTTTGACTCGACCAAATCGAAACCGTCTAGATCCTTTTGGTAATTTCAATAAATCCTACTGATATATAAACGCGAAACTGCCTATATAAACGCGAAAGTTTGTAAGTATGAATGGATAGATGTTTGTAACTCTTTCACGTAAAAACTACTGAATGGATTTTAATAAAACTTTACAATAATATAGCTTATACATCAGAATTACACGTAGGCTAATCCTGCGTAGACGAAGTCGCGGGCACCAGCTAATTATTTAATAATTAGTATTGCATGAGTAGGTAAATTATGTTTTCTTTCTGCTTCGTATAACATATGTACCTGTACACTTCCTTGTGATGTAATTACAAGACGCGCGCGCGTGGGCTTCGCTCCCCGGGGGAATTTCGGGATAAAAACTATCCTATGCCCTGATTATCAAAGTAATACATATCAAATTTTATCTAAATAGCGTGGTAACAAACAAACAAATATACAAACTTATTTCGCATATATACTCGTAATATTAGTAACGATAGGGATTTACGGAAATTAAGGTAATACGCAGATTTTTTGATTAAACTATTTAGTGTCGGAAACCATGTTTGCATTATAATATTATATCTTATCTTATACCTTTAAACGAGCAATTCTTGTATTATGTATTTATTTATTTATAAATTTCTGTGATCTCGAAAATGGCTCTAACGATTTCGCTGAAAATTGGTATATGGAGGTTTTCAGGGGTAAACAATCGATCTAGATTAGTCTTATGTTTGGGAAAACGCGTGTTTTCGAGTTTTAATGCATTTTTCTCTCCACGCAGAATATGTTCGCTAATTTTGTCACGCCGGCCGCTATCCGTTTTAGCTCAGCAGTTTAGGATGCTGACCGCTATAAAGAGTGTTACGGGTTCGAATCCCACTCGGTGACTTACTTTTGTTTTTTTTAATGTTCAAGTTTATATATTTTTTTTTTTATCTTGTATTGTTTATAGACAAGTTTAAAAAAAAAGTTAATGTTTGAGATGTAACCGAGCAAAGGTCGCCCAGGTACTAATATTATAAAGGCGAAAGTTTGTGAGTGTGTGTCTGTGTGTGTATGTTTGTTACTTTTCGACGCGCAAATGGCGCAAATTTTGAAAAAAAAATTATACTCAGGAAGTTGTTACCCTGATACACATAGGCTACTTTCTCCGCTAGTAACACCGCGAGAGGCAGCTGGTAATAATATAACCATATTCTGAATAGGTATAAATTTATTGAAAATACACAGCGCTTTATCTTGCATAATACTTACTTTCTCCGCTAGTAACACCGCGAGAGGCAGCTGGTAATAATATAACCATATTCTGAATAGGTATAAATTTATTGAAAATACACAGCGCTTTATCTTGCATAATACTTACTTTCTCCGCAAGTAACACCGCGGGACGCAGCTGGTAATAATATAACCATATTCTGAATAGGTATAAATTTATTGAAAATACACAGCGCTTTATCTTGCATAATACTTACTTTCTCCGCTAGTAACACCGCGGGACGCAGCTGGTAATAATATAACCATATTCTGAATAGGTATAAATTTATTGAAAATACACAGCGCTTTATCTTGCATAATACTTACTTTCTCCGCAAGTAACACCGCGGGACGCAGCTGGTAATAATATAACCATATTCTGAATAGGTATAAATTTATTGAAAATACACAGCGCTTTATCTTGCATAATACTTAATTGACGACTACTGAATCATTAATCAATTAAGCGATGAATGAAAAACAAAATACAGATGATTGATTAAAGTTATTTCGTAAATACAGTAAGTATTTAATGATTAATTTATATCGCTACCGTAAATTATAGATAACGTTCATTCATAATTGCATAGCACAAGATTAAGTAATAGGTGGGCTCCGAAAACATAGAAGGCCACGTTCAAAATTAAAAAGAAAATGTTTTTATCTTAGTTTTAGTTTTTAGAAACTGATGCTGAAAACTTACAGAGATCTTCACGAAAACATTTTGTAAGGCTAAAAGCAAACCAATTGCTGTTTTAACTAGGTGTGCACAAAATTCTATTTTTAAGCAAGAAATATTCTTCAATTTCGAGCATTCTACTTAGGTATTTGTGGGTTAAAATATAAAAGTAAAAGAGGTTCGATATATCTTATACATTTAAACGAGCAATTCTTGTATAAATATATATTTATAAATTTCTATGATCTCGAAAACGGCTCTAACGATTTTGCTGAAAATTTGTATATGGGGGTTAACGGGGGTGAACAATCGATCTAGATTAGTTTTATGTTTGGGAAAACGCGTGTTTTCGAGTTTTCATGCGTTTTTCTTTCCACGCAGAATATAGTCGCTAATTTAGTCACGCCGACCGCCTTGTTTTTAGCTCAGCGGTTAAGGATACCGACCGCTAGAAATAATGTTACGGGTTCGAATCCCACTCGGTGACTTACTTTTGTTTTTTTTATGTTTAAGTTTATTTATAATTTTTTATTTTGCATTGTTTTTAGACAAGTTTAAGAAAATAGTTAATGTTTGAGATGTAACCGAGCAAAGCTCGATCGCCCAGGTACTAATTATAATAGAAAGAAATACTTTTTAGCCTAAGCACTTAAATTTGTTCACTTTTTAAAGGTGTGTCCTTTGAAGCGCCTATGTCTAGTTTATTTTATTTATTTATCATTTTTTTTGGGTAACAAACAATAGGAGGCTTGTACAGACAGAAATAACTACTTAAACAATTATCAGTAAAGGCTCCACTAATAACTAAGACATAATATTTTGAGCAGTGTAGAGAAACTACAAAATAGGAGTTAACAGAAGAACTAAAGCTAAATAAATAAAGACATTCAATAATAATAAAGCAATATAATTTACACATTTCAAAATCAAATCCAATTTTAATAAACATTTGTTAATAGTATTCTTCTCAGCCCGTTTGGGAATCAGGATATAAAAAATTATTTGTACAACCTAATGCAACATTTTTGTGTAATAAACAAACTTGTGAAAATGTTCTACAAAGCTTTAAGTAAATAAAGAATTTATTTATTTTAAAAAAATTGGTTGTTTGTAAAGTAGGTTTACGATCGAGATGTTTACGTGATAACGTCGTTTCACGGAATGACTGGCAGCGCTCGAGATGAGACGGGAGATCGGTCCGTCTCTCTCTCGTTATACCTGCGATCGCGCTCGTGAGGTTTTGGTGTGACACAAGTTTCTGAACATGTCACCCGACTAAAACGATTTTAAAGACGTTATCACGTCAAAACTACTGGTAATATTGAATTTAGTAAAATATTTTCCCCTATATTTTTACGCGCAAACCTTCACATGATGCATGTGAACATTCCTAAAATAGCATTTGCTAGAGCTCAAAATTCCAGCTGAATAAAATATCATGTATGAGATATAAATATTTCTGTAATAACGGCCAAATGGCAGACATTTTCCTGTGTAAAAATACTTCCGCGAGCGGTAGACAATGCACAATAGTGGCCGCTTCTGTAACAGTGCCGTATCTATTGTTAGTGCTGTGAAGGACCTGAGACCTGAGTCTAAAATGAACTCGACTCAGGATGGGGTCAGAGGCTTAAATACTTACGACGTGATATGAATAGACTAGCACTTGTTATGCGAGAAAGGTTTCTAGTGTAAAAAGAACTAGAATATTCAACGTGGAAAAACATTGAACTTGAATTTAATATCCATGCATTATATTGTAAATAATAAACGTTTCTTATATTCTTTTTCTCTTGCGGTTTTTATAAAGATTTCGCTTATAGCGATAACATTGCCCATATATCTTCAATATAACTTTATTCATGATTATTAAGAAGACATACCTAGGTTTTGGGATAACTCCAAGGGGCGAAATTTCAGCTGCAGAATTTCTGTTTTATAGAAATTGATTATACACTTTATTTCACCATGTGGCACAAACAGTTTTTGTATAAAACGTAATTCAGGAGAAATACTAAAACTCATTTTTTGTAGTAGGTAGAAATTACGCTCGTTTTGCTTCAATCTAAATCGATCAGTATTGTTATCTTTGTGATTCGACTTTTGTGATTTAAGTTGAGCTTTAAATTTTAGCCTCTGATTCTAATTTTTACAACACTAGTAGTACTTCTATAGCTGGCATTATGTGGGCGCTTGGCGATTGTGTACTGAAACTAATGAGGCGCCCCATCTTTGTCAGGCACGGTGGGTATGCCTATAGTGTAATGGTCCGTGTATATAGTATAGTGGAATGGTCTGAAAAGATGCGGACGCTACGATGCGGAGGCTACGTAGCTACGCTACGCTACGACAACTGCTACGCTACGATATTATGTGAATAATAGTAAATGGCATTTTCAATGTTATTCTAATATCTGCTATTTGCGGAAACCTAAGTAACTTTATGGTTGGAGTATGTGACGGAATGCACTTATTTTCTGTGTTACGCAGATTTTGTTCTAAAAAAATATGATAAATACAAAAGTTAAAATACTGTTATCCGAAGGCCAATGTTGGAACTTTATTCTACGTTTTTCATCAAACATAAATCTGAGCGATAGATTTTTCGCTGTTAGCGTTCTCCGGCGGCGCCGCACCACGCTCGGGCAATAAGGGTTTACGATCCCGCACGTCAATATTGTTTAGAGATACGGCCAAATCTGCCCTTAAATTTTACTCGCGTTGCAAAAAACACGCACTCTGTTCATTATTCGTGCCAACAGTGTAGGTAATGTTTACAAAAAGCCATCGTTTCGTAAATAAACCGTAGAGATTATTCAAACGTGGACGTTTAGTGGGCAATGTGTCTAAAATAACGGTTTTAAAATGTGTTTTCTTTTCAGGTGGCAGTAAGAATCGGAAATGGCGTCACCGGTTTGCAAATAGTGCGTGAGGGGCCCGTGGCGATGGGCCGGGCGCGGTGGTAGCCGGCGCGGCGCATCGGCATGGAGGAAGACGAGCGGCGGCTGTCGTTCCCGCCGCCGGCGCCGCTCAACTCGCCCGGCGAAGAGATCGACGGCTCGCGGCTGCTCGGGGAGATCGTGCGCACGCTCGAGGCGACCAACCCGGAGGCGGCGGCGCCGCTGGTCGCGTCTCAGTCGCGCGATGCGCTCGACGTGGAGTGCGAGAAGCCGAGAAGGGAGGAGTTGCGGATCCCGCTGGATGGCGTCACGTTCTCGAGCGAGACGCGGGAGCCGTGCGGCGGGGGGCGGGACGAGCCGCGCGCCGCCGTCACGCCGTTCACGCGCGAGTCGGCGCGGCGGGCGGGATCGCGCGGCGCGCAGTTGGTGCGCGAGTTCGGCTTCATGCCCCGCCGGCGGCTTAGCGTTGAGGACGGTGCTAGGCTGCCCAGGAAGTATGAGCCTTTCCCGCCCAAGCTGTACGGACGCCCGCTCGAGGAGATCGACAACTTTATATACGATGAGGTAAGTTTTAACGAGAATAATTAAATAATCTTCAAATAATGATAATTTACAGTAAATAACTTCTTACAGTAAGACCTTTGACAAATTTTAAGATTCTGGGTAGGTACGATACTGATGAAATTTCCTCTAGAAATATACATGGAAGATGAAATAAAAGAGTGCTTTTCATAGGAACTCTGATCAGCTGATCGACGAAACAAAAACTTGGACTTTGACAAAGTTTTGGTCTCCATTGAGACCATACCTTTTGTCATAGTTCGATAAACAAGTACCCACATATGTTTCTTGGGGTAGATTGTGCCTTATTGTATAAAGATTTTGCTTTTAACAAATGGCGGACTTAATGCTAAGATCATATTCTCCTAGTCAATCATAAGGATAAACAAAGAAAATTATTGTGAAGAAAAATACTTTAAATATAAAATTACATAATAAATACGAATATATCAAATTTCATTACTGTATACCCATTATATTATCAGAGTGAATATCTACTTAAACAATACACTCATATACATCTGCTTATACTAGGTAACAGATAAATAATTATGAAGAGAAGAACTAAATGATGACTTTATTCATAATAAAAGGATTATGAGACTGTCATAGAGCTCTGAAAAAAAGCATATAAGTAAAATATCAGCTTTCTTGCTATAAATAATGTAAAGAGTTCATTTCTTTGACTGCATTTGCAATACCTCCCAAAATAAAATATCGAAAATGCGAATTGATATTTAGACCACTTTTATCAGTAGACATAATAACATAAGGTACTAGCTGCGATTTAGTCAAAATAACATTTTAGACTACTTGCCACTTAGACGAGTTGATATTTAAACGAGTTCCGAGTTGCGTTTTAGACGAGTTTCCACATAGACAATTTGCATTTAAGACCATTTGCGACTAAATCAAAACAATCGCTACACGAATGTAGAAATGTCATCCGAAAATGGCTGTGTCGTGATATATGGCTATCGGCAAGTCTGGATATTGAAATACTCGCTGTGACACGCTTACAAAACAACTAAAAGTCCCATTGGCCGTTTATATGACAACTTGTATCAGCTGAATAATGAACCGTTGAAAATGTCATGAAACCTCTACTAAAGCGTCTAAATTTATTTTTTTATTGTCATTCTATTTTTTTGAATTACAATTTCAGTTAACATCTACATTAAATACTAAATTAAAATCTAAATTAAACTAAACAAATAATAATAATAAAAAAGAAAAACCTTACAAATAGAAAACGTCTTCCAGATCATTGTTTTTTTGCATTCATTAATTATTGCATTGAGTGCCCAAAAGGCTGGCAGCATTGAAATAAGTAGATACTTATTTCGACTGATGGGCAGCAGTTGCAGATGGGAAGATGAGTTGAGATAAACACACACTAACTATAAACAAACACTGGTCACTGAATCTGGTCATTGAAATGGATAAATAGTTTCAGGACGTATAGTTTGTTACTTCTTAAAAAAATAGTATATTATTAAAAAAAGTATTTTAAAAGTATATTTGTAATTTGAAACAATAAAGTTTAGTAAAATAAATTAAAAAAAAAAAACAATTTCGTAATAATTTGATAGAGCGTGTACTATGTACATAGGCTTCCTCGCCAGCGGTTTTTGACACTGCTGTGCTGCGAGCTTTAGGCCCAACGCAAATGACAGACCAATCCGCGCCGCACTTTTTAGTCTCTGAAAATAGAACCAATGGAATCACATGCAGTAACGCACACGACGTGCAAAAGTCCGGCGGGCGTCGTGTGCGTTACTGCGTATGATTCCATAGGTTCTATTTTTACTTCACAGACTATCACAGACAAAAAAGTGCGTTACGGATAGTCTGTCGTCTGCGTTGGACCTGACATTGTTAGGATTTGTTACGCTCTAAACTAAAGGAACATATTTATAGATTACTACATAACGTGAGATGAATTCATAAGTATAATTAAAGACGGTTGACTCACGTAATATATTACTTGAGTCAATAGTTTAAAATAATATATACAGATGCAGATATATTTTCATGTATTCCCTGAAGAGGTAAATAGTTCCCAAAGCCTTACGGCCCTGGGAACTATTTACAGGCCACGCTCAGAGCGATGGTGGGCGTTAAGATGGAAAAAGAAATCAAAATAGTGATGGGGCGCCCATTCCCTTACTCGGATTTTACGATCTGCGCGTGAAGAGAAGCAGCTGGTATATTCTAAGTTTTGAAGAGATATTAGGCCCTTCTCGGTTTGGAAATGCTTGTTGTTTCATCCAGCGCAATGTTAAAAAAAAAAGCAAAGTGAAAAGAGAGAGATAGCACCTGAGCGCTCAGTTTACATTCTATTGTACGAAATTAGTATTATTATTAACTATTCATTGAACGAATTTTAACTTTTCATAGGGTGTGGAAATTTCATAAAACTTGTTCCAGGTGATACGTGTTTCTCAGTAAGCCTTATGAGTTTGTGAAATTAATGTTTTTCATTTAGAATCTTCATTACATTTACAAGGTTTATATGCAAATATTTTCTTTACTTTTACAATTTATGAGTACTATATGATCGGCCGAAGTTTATGTAAAATTTGTACAAAAAAGCAGATTTTTTGGGGACTTATACTAAATTTGTTTTTCCAAATTTTAATTTTTAATTTCGATGGAAACTTAGAAATAGCGCACAAGATTCATGTTAGTTCAAAAGTTTCTAAGAAAGTTATGTTACAACGCCATAATCACGTACGAGCGTTTGTATGAAAAGTAATGTTGTAATTGGCTACGCGAAGCGATTTTGGATAAACTTTATTATTCCCAACGAGTTAGTCTCAACAATGAAAGATTGAAAGCAATCCATTTTCAAAACATAAGTTACTCTCGGCTATCTGAAATAAGTATTTCTCGTAAAAAGTACTTAATTATAAAAAGAAATAGTATTCCCAGTGTCACTCTTGTCGCCGTGTGGTTTCCAGGTACCTAAGTAGAATAGAACGACTTCAAGTCTTCCCGTGGATGTTAAATTAAGGCTTAGGAAATACAAGCTTAACAAAGCTTATAAACATCAAGGAGACCTCTCCAACCCGTCTGGCCAGCATGGAGAGTGTAGACCAAATTCTCTGGCTGTTCTGACCAAATATAGCTCTAGTAGTACAGAAAGGGTCATCCTCCTCTGCAGGGATCCTGCAGAGCAGACCAAAAAGACCTGATGATGATGACGATGAGTGTCACTCTCAGAATTAAGATGAATCTAACGACACCTCTCATTAGGAAACAATACCTTATTGTGTTATATTTATCTGCCAGGTGAAGGTTTAAGTTGAAGAACGGTGCATTCCTTTAGAATTGAATACTGAATAGGATATATACGGTGACTTTTTACCCACTACCCAAATTTTTGAAGCAAGTTTAGTCCATGATATTAAATTACTGTGTATAATATAAAAGTTAAAATCGATAAAAATTTTCGTCCCCATACAAAATCCGTTTGACTGAGAACTGATGTCTATCTTTGGCAAGGCGAATTTTTTTCTCGCTGATGGTTTTTATGAAAAATTATTCAGTATCATGACAGAACTTGCTCCAAAAATTTCGCTGGAATTGAAAAGTCACCTGTAAAAACGCTAGATTCTCATTGACTTCCTTATAACTCGACTACTCAGTATCTAACAAAGTTTCCCTAACATGTTTCATCGAGCATTCCCAACTCGTACAAGTGGCCCTACATTTCAATCCCGAAGCACCGGAAAGTAATAAAAGTATAATCTCGCCGCTCCATTATGCTGTCAATCCGGCTGCGACGCAATAACTCAAAAACTTGACGCGCTCTGATCATAAAACTCTTTGTAGTTCCCCCTTTATGGCAAATTGTAGGCTCGTTTTGAGGTTCTCGTGTCTGCTATAGGAATTAAAATTGTTTGCCAGCGTTATTTGGAGTAACTGAAATGGGGGCGAAAGCTTGTTTTTATCTGACTGCGTCAGAAAGAGGGTTGTGTGTGTATGAATGTAGGTACTCGTATATTTCTATAGGACACTCAGTAACCTAGGCTTGATGAATTTCAGCTTAGGTATAAATAATTACGTATTAAAAAAAGATACAAAATAATGTCACTTGTCATTGATCATAACCGTATTTAACTTGATTTTAGATTTATTTTTTACTCCATGAAACTATGACGTCATTAGTCTTTATTTCATGCGAATCCCATAGAAATGTTTGATTTGACGTTTAAAAAAAAGTATCGATTTGAGTTGTTGGAAACTTCCTTATTGTCCTGTCAATTATGCAAGTTCAATTGTTAACTTGCCTAACTTGTTGACAGGTTAAGGGTAAATGTAGTTCAGTATAGTTCACAGGATCGTAACTCATTGATGATTTCATGTCGATGATTGTTATAAAATTTTAACTCTGTCTTCTGTTATGGCACACAGTGAGTTAATTTATTTATAAAAACTTTATTGATCCACAATATACAATTGGCGGACTTAACGCTAAAAGCGTTCTCTCCCACTCAACCATAAGGATAAACAGAGATTTGGTAGCGGCGCAAGATTCCTTAAATAAAAACAACACATAGATACCATACAAATAAACCTACATAGGTACATATACCTAAGTTTATAACATTCATACACATATACATATTCATATACATACATAAGCATACATTAACGTACATAAACATACATAAACATTCATACATTCTATTATATACAAACAATGAATGATGATGGTGAAACAGAAAAGGGGATTCATTATTTTAAAAGAAGAGAATGAATTTTTCTTTTGAAAGAAAATTTTGTGGAAATGTCCTTGATGTCAACGGGTAAAGCATTCCAGAGCCGTGAAGCTTGTAAGGTAAAGGAGTTTTCTATAGAGCTAGTGCGATGTAGAGGAATAGAGAGAAGACGAGTGTCGGCAGAGCGAAGTTGCCGATCATGAGTGTCAGAAAGAAATTGAAATTTGCATTTCAGGTATTGAGGAGAATTTGGATTCGAAAGAATTGAGAAGAGAGTGCAAAGAATTCGCATTTGTCTGCGTTCACGGATAGGAAGCCATTTAAGCTCAGAACGAAAAGATGATATATGATCATATTTGCGAAGGCAGAAAATAAAACGAATACAATTATTAACGAGACGATCAAGCTTATTGAGAAAATTTATATTGAGATCAGGGTAAGATCAGGGTAAGTTAATCCGAGGCACTAAATGCACAGGTACCCATCAGACATCAGAAAATGCCCAGCCCCACCGCAATGGGGGATTAGGAGAGTACTGCATATACCTATCTTAGGATATTCAATAAATTCGAAATTTAAAAATAATTTTCAACATGTAATTGAAAACGTTTTGCCAGTTATGCCAACTGTTAAACTTCACTTTAACCCTAATGTAACTCACCGCCGGCCAAATACCATAGGATGACCACAAACGACCGCCAAAAGCCCAATTTATCTTGAACCCTCATAGTATATGGATATTCCTCGTTAGCGTCCCATTTTTGAATGAAATTAGGGACGGGGGAGGTCAGATTAAGCTGGTGGGCTGACCGTTTGATAGCAAGTAACAAGTGGTACGTGGTGTCGTAAACGCTCAGACAGGAATGAACCACAACGGATTTCATGACGTCATAAAATTTGTGATTAGGTATCGGATAGGTAATTAAAGAAGATAGTATTGAAGGTTTCGAATGATGGCACTCAAAAGTCCAGATACTTAGCTTTATTGTCTGAGTTTGGTCTGCGGTTTCATGTTTGGTTCGGCTCTTTTTATTTTAACTTCTACAAAATGATGTTTTAGTGAAAATTGGCACTAAAATCTCTTCTTCTTCTTAGTCGTACACTCCTGATAGAGTGGTCGTGATTATGGATTGGGTTGTTGTTGTTGGCCGCTGCTCTTGTGAATTTTCTCCACATATCTCTGCCTGCGGATTTTTTGGAGCATTCCGTTGCTGGGCACTGTGTTATAGCTTTGACAAGATCCAATCACCTCGTTGGCACAAAAATAGACTTTACTTTTTATCGCAGTGGAAGAGTGGAAAAATGGTTGGTAGAACGGTGGGAGAACGAATTTTTTCAGGTTGCTTTCACTAGTAAAGCAACCTGAGCGTGGTCACACTTGGGTAACCGCAAGTGGCATATAAATAGTCGGGCTCCTCCATGCTTCAGAAAGTACGTAAAGTTGTTGGTTTCGGTTGTCATCATTGTATGGCAGTCGTCAAGCTATTTCAGATGCATTTCGGCAGCTTGTAGAATCTGACACTAGTGTTTAAATACACACACGAAAAACAACAAACAACTGGGTCAGCGTTACGCCCTTGACTACTTTTTGGAGGAGAAGCAGTGAAAATGACCGAATCCGAACTATGTTTTTTTAATATAATGTCGTAATTCCTAATTTTAAGATGATGGTGATGAGATGTTGATTGACACGAATTTGAAATAAATCATTTTCAACATTTTCAAATGTTTTTTGTATTCTTTGTTTTTAATTAATTACAATCAATCCATGTTTAAATCAAAGGTTAAATTCTATCAAGTAACTATTGTTCCTTGTTTGCCTCTCTTGAGAGGAGAAACAAGTGTTTTATGAGAACGATCCCAATTATTAAGAACGAACTAGCTTTTGAATATAAGGTTATTTCTCAATTTTATGATGATGATTTAGACCTTCTTATTCATTTCCATGGTCAAGTCACGAGCAAGCATTCAAAAAATTCTCTTTCCGAAAATGGTCACAAATATAAAATTCTAATGCTTTGGTCACCGTGAAAATGGGTAAACGTGGAAAACTGTACAGCCGTAACCTTATTGAAGCTATTTCAACAATTTATGACGGGGCTTTACTGGGTCAGCGGTACCATTTACGGCTTTGTTTTTCTTTTTAAATTAACACTTTTCTTTGTTTTTGTACTTAATTAAATTTTAAGAAAAATATTCGTACCTAAATTCCTTGACTGAATTTTGCCTTGACTGCCTTTTGCGAGAGTAGAAGAAAGTCAGAGCAGAACTGACTTTAAAATATTGTTTGAACCTAAATATGGTGATAACTACATTTGGTAGTAAGCACACCTTTAAATTAGTTAATGAATATCCACTGAAAGTACTGTTGGTAACCCGTCTAGCTAGAAACGCGGTTCTGCTAAAAGTGGCCACTTTTATCAAACACATTTTGAATCATGACAGACTAATTGCCACGACTATTTAAGTAGATAATAATTTTTGGTTTGCCTTATGCCAGTAAGCTTCTCATTAAAAAGAAATAAAACAGTGTGCTAATACCATGTCATTATTTGCCTACTACGTTTTCAATCGAAGCTTCAACGAATAGACAAACATTTGTAAATTTCTCATTTGGCGCCCGTCTGGCTGACCTTTCAGCGGACTTAGATTATATATAGAATTAGATTCTTTGTTCAAACACAAAGCAATTAATGTTTAGGGCTGTCACAGACGAGCAACACTATGCCCGCGATAGTTCGCAACGCCGTCGGCAACAGTGGTGTGTGTAGTGACAGATTGCGCCCGTCGCGCGTCGCCAACAAGTTTTTTTTATTTTTTTTTTATTTGGTTCACAAAACTGACAATTCACAGTAACACTTTGTGGTAGGTATGTTAAATATACAGAAACATGTGAAAGTGAAAGTCTTCTCGATGTGAACACAGCATGCATATACAAAAACCTATATAAGTACGTATAACTACACTACACAATATAAATTAATTAAAAAAAAGAATAGATAATTTACAGCAAGCTATGTTTGATGAAATTGGCCGATGCACTAAATATATCAAATTTAGTAGATACGTTATTATATGCGGAACACATGCGCACCATCGGTGAATTCTCCATATATAAAGTACGGGTCAAGGGGGTGCTGAACGTCTTCCTTGTATGAAGTCTCGTAGGTCGGGCATATCGTCGTTCGTCTGTTATAGCTCTTACAGCTCTTTAAGACGAGCAACAGTATGCCCTCGACACAGGTCAGCGACGGTCACCGACTGTCGCAAAGTCACATCACAAACTTTAAAAAACTGCAGTGCGACCGTCATTGACGACGACTGACGTTGCGCGTCACAGGTGGTAATGTAATGGTCGCCGACAGGTGTCGCAAGCGTATTGTCGCTTGCCTGTATGAGCGCTTAGACGCCATGTTGGAAACTCAAATAAAGTATAGTTGAAGAGGAAATTCATGAAAGTGCGTAACTGAACTTCGAAACACAACGTGCGAGGAATCTCTCTCTCTTTTCAGTTTGAAATCTCGACAATGGACACCGCATTCTCTTTCTTCTCTTAGATTTTCGAGCGGTAAAAGCGTTTACATGTCCCGCCGCCGCGGCAGCGGTTTTCGCCGTTGTGACGCCGCGAGCATTCAATTTTGTACGCATTTGTTCTGACCCTGTCACGCGATGCCTCCGCCACAGAATAAATAGAAGTATTACATACAGAACGGAATCTCTTAAAGTCCCGCGCAATATGTGTTCCCGTTCTCCATACTTGTGCCGCCGCTGTAGCTGCGGCGAAAACCTCTGCTACTGCGGCTTCCCGATGGTTTCGCTGTCCTCAAAGCGACTACGTGAGTAAAACGGGTTTAATTATTTAGCTCAAGAGTATACTTACTCTTTCAGATCATAGTAAATAAAACGAATCTAGGTGATGCATGTGTGCGACCCGGATGCGAGCCAATTATTTCGGTGTTGTAAACAAATCTGCTTAAATGTTTAATAGACAAAAGCATGTAACGAGACTAAATGATAAACGATTATTTGACAGGTTTCATAAATAAACAAAATCTCCATTATATGCGTAGTACTATGACTTTTTTATTATTTCTAAGAAAAGTTCGATTTTTCTTTGCAGAAATATTTATATGGGCTAACTCCAGACCAATTAATCCGTAGTAGGTACTTATCAGGTAGAGATAAAGAAAAGTTAAGTACAAAACTGCAAATGTAACTGTTCATTTAAGTTTATGTAAATACAAAGTATATTCATTCTTTAAGAGCGACGCTATTATCGATGAGCTTTCTCTTTCATTCTTGTCTCCCTTCAATCAGCCTGAAAAACTGCTACACTCCAATAAACTGAGGGCTCGGCCCGACCGAAGCGTTCTGGGGTTTGGACTACAAAACCAACCTATAATACCCTATAACCCCATCTAGTAACAAGGAAGAGAAATAATTATATTCATATGGCGATGGGTAGGCATGATTATAGTTCTTATTATCGTGTGTGTTAGTGACTAACACTAGTGTCAGAGTTTTTAAACCGCCTCTGACATGGTTTTTGGTAACGACCAATGTCAAAGACAGTGACCGGGACCGACGGCTTAACGTGCCCTCCGAAGCACGGATCATCTTACTTATCAGACAATCAGCCTGCAATGTCCTAACCAAACTATTAACTCGCCGGGAATCGAACCCGCGACCTCCGGGTATGAGCCGAACGCTCTAACCACTACACCACAGAGGCAGTTATGTTGTATATATATAATATATGTATATAGTTATGATTATAGTCTCATTACAATACAACTAAAACCGATTTTTCCTCCCATTTTATTGACCTGTTCAAGCTACAGGTGACCGCAAACTGTCGACAGCTTTAAGGTTTTATCTACACTTGTTGCGCACGATAGCACCACAGATAACGGATAATGCTTACCTGCTAAGTGAGTAAGTAATCTGGGATCTACGGCCTTGTCCGTCTTTGAGGCGGAAAGGGCGGGAAAAGGTAGACTTTTTCAAGCAGCGACAAAAAGGTTTGGTGTCGAATAATGATTTTTCGATTCGTCAGTTATATTGTTGATATGAATCGAATAGGTATATCGTTTTACTAGTAAGCATCAGGTTTTTTAGTCGCTCCACTGCAGGAGCACGACCTTCTCTAGTACAGTCGGCTAAGGAGATACCTGGGCAGGCCGTTTACCTATATCTTGAATTTCTTTCAAACTCAAAATAATATTACCATGAAAATGTATAGTCAAAAAATTGTAATGAAGTCTTTCTAAATATACATTTTCCTGATAATATTATCTATATGTTGAATTTGACAGAAAATTCAATGTATAGGTAGAACGCCAGCTCAGATATTTCGTAAACCGACTGTACTATCAGAGCCATGCTTATCCAGAGTAGTCAGATGATTTAGCCTTTATTCTCCACGCTGGCCAGATGAGCCGGAGAGGTTTCATTGATGTTTATAAGCTTTGTTCAGCTTGTATTTCCTAAATAGGTTTTCGCACGAGATCCGGAAACCACACAGCACGGCTTGCTACTTAATCACACAAAAACAGCAGAAGGGATTAGAATTAATTTTTGGATGTACGCAGGTAAATACCTCAGAACTTAAATCAACGTATATATCTACTTAATATTCTGTTATCCCGGAGAAATGTGAAGTTCCCATGGCACAAAACTCAGGGCTCTTCTTTGATCATGCGGGTAGCTGGCTAGTTATTATTAATAAATAATACGTAGTAGATGGCGAAAGTAGTGGCGGTAAAATTCATAATGTGCCTAAAGTAAAAAGTTAACATTTATTAAACTTCCACTTTTTACACGCTCTCGAGTTCTATTATCATAATATTCCGGGAAGCGTCGCAGTTATCAAGTCTTCATATTACCATAATGGTGTTACAAAAAGTTACAATTCTACGTATACCAACAGAGTAACTAGAATGTTCTCTGTATATATTAGAATGGCGAAAACGACGCAAAAATAATAATAATTTAATTTAGTGAATAAGGGACGGATTTAAAGCGAGGGCCAAAGAATTACTTATTCGCTTCCTATCTCTCGTGATTCAAGTGTTAGAATATAAGTGATTTATAGCCCTCGATCCGTTTTTTTTCAGGAGTTACATACTATAGTTTATACGATGACTACGAGAAAAAGAAAGATTTGAGCGAAAATAGACATTCATAAAAAAAGAAGGATAAAGTAATTATTGTCCACATTAAAATTCTAAGAGTAATTTTTTTATAAAACATATTTTATTTCTGTTGCCGTGTGGTATCCGGCAGAGTAGAGTAGGACCACTCCAAGTCATCCCGTGGATGTCGTAGAAGGCAACATAAGAATAACAAGCTAAACAAAGCTTTTAAACATCAATGAGGCCTCTCCATTCTATCTGGCCAGCGTAGAGGGTGTAGGCCAAATCCTTTGGCTGCTCTGGCCAATTTTGGTAGTACAGAGAGGGTCATGCGCCTGTATTGGAGACTAAAGATTGAAGACCTGATGATGATGATGATGTTTATTTTCCAATTTAAAAAATCTTGTATAGGTTTATTTAGACATTGTTCCTAAAGATATGTTATCAAAATCAGGTCAGTAGCTTGTTATTCCAAAATAACTGAAACAATATGTCATCTATGGAAACTATTGTAGTATTTTCGTACTATAAATTTACAATGATTTATTTACCTGATAACATAATTCATTAAATAATAAAATTCTATTGTATTATTATGTATGTTCTAAAATCTTCTATACATATAATAAAACAGTAAAAAAAGTGTGTCTGTACATTAAATATATTTCCAAAAAAAATATTGGGGGCGATGGAGACGTAGTAATAGAGTAAGAATTAAAAAAAAAATCTGTCTGTTTGTCTGTATGTCTGTTTGTCTGTTTGTCTGTTTTTCTGTTTGTCTGTTTGTACACGCTTATCTCCGGAAATACTGGACGGATTTGAATGAAACTTTTTTTATTATATAGCTATTAAGCCTGGGCAACATATAGGGTATAAATGATTTTGGAAAATGGAACGCATGATGCAGAACCATAATGGTCCAGCTAAACTATAAGAGATATAAAAATGCCGCCTTAGTAAAAGTTGTTCAGCCTGATAAGCATTTTCCAGAGACATAAGGTGCACGCGAACGAAGTTGCGGGCTTCAGCTAGTATCTAAATAAATTATCACGTTCGCCACGTTGAGTCACGGCAGACGAAAAAGTTCCGTGTGATCTAAACATATTTTAAGCGCACGTGCGTGATTTATGTTTATACTGTTTCATGCTCGTATATAAACTATATATTGATAGAAATTATGACAGTTTAATGTAGTTCATTGGCGAAGTAAATCTTAATAAAACTGTGTTACGTCATACAAATATTTAATAGAGTAAACTTTGCGATGGAAGCACATGTAATAAAGTATAATATGTGCAAGTAAGAATAACTTTTTGTTCATTTCTACAATATTTTTCATTAAAACTGTAAAACACTGTGTCTACTGGGAGCACACGTTCTAAACTGGGACAGGTTGAGTACCTACAGAGCTAAGAGGATGTACATTTCATATATAGCTCTGCATATCAAGCATATAGTTTACAATCCTTTGTTTTTTGCATGTGCATGAACACCATAAGTCCCAGAACAGTACAAGTAAAATTTATTACTTAAGGCGAAATGGTAGCAGAAGTGGCGTCCTCATTTGAAATAAATGTTTATCTTATACCTTTAAACGAGCAATTCTTGTATGTATGTATATATATATATATATATATATATATATATTTATAAATTTCTGTGATCTCGAAAACGGCTCTAACGATTTCGCTGAAAATTTGTATATGGGGGTTTTCGGGGGTAAATAATCGATCTAGATTAGTTTTATGTTTAGGAAAACGCGTGTTTTCGAGTTTTCATGCGTTTTTCTTTCCACGCAGAATATGGTCGCTAATTTCGTCGCGCCGACCGCCTTAATTTTAGCTCAGTTGTTAAGGGTCCTCCCTGCGCTAACGACCTTGAAAACACAAAAAAAATAATTTCTCTTTCTGTAAGTGAGATTATCAGAAACCCTCCTACAACTTTTTAGCTAGTATCCTTAAGTTTCATTAGAACCTCGAAAATCATTGAAATAAAATACCCTGAATTTTCCTTTGCAAAAAATACTAAAAACGGCCATTTTTGACTCTTTTTGTAAAGGTTTCTAAACCTAAGAGGTTCTAATGAAACTTCAGGATACTAGCTAAAAAGTTGTAGGAGGGTTTCTAATAATCTCACTTACAGAAAGAGAAATTAATTTTTTTGTGTTTTCAAGGTCGCTAGCGCAAGGAGGAGCCTTAAGGATACCGACCGCTAGAAAAAGTGTTACGGGTTCGAATCCCACTCGGTGACTTACTTTTTTTTATATTTTATGTTTAAGTTTATATATAATTTTTTATTTTGCATTGTTTTTAGACAAGTTTAAAAAAAATTAGTTAATGTTTGAGATGTAACCGAGCAAAGCTCGGTCGCCCAGGTACTATCAATAATACGTTCATAGGTTATTTATAAAATAATTTAACCTCTCGTATGCCGTTGCGTAGATCTATGCGAGAATGCATTGTATTGTGATATTCCGGCATACAAGGGGTTAAAGGTCAATTTTTTTATCATATATACTTTTAAACAATTTATTTCAAACGAGGGCACCACTTCTGCTACCATTTCGCCCTAACTATATTAAAATTGTCAAACAATTTGACGCAACAAACACAGTACAAGAAGTGAATTAAAGGGATGCGAAATTGTCTTTATAATAAAAAGTCGACCAAGCGCTAAGCAAGCGGAATTGAAGAATTTAATATGTGTGAAAAGTCTGCAGTACGAGTAGCTTGACTGACGTCGGAAAATACGGGCACGATTTACAATGGAATTGTGGAAAATTCCCGCATTGTGTTGGGCCCTTCTTGCAAAAAATGGTTACTTATATTTCTGATATTTTAGATTCATTTTTGTCCTTTTACATTTATGACATTTACATATTTCTTTCATGCTGGTCTGGGAGAAAAGAAAGCACTTAGAATTTATATTATTTATTTTATTTTATCAAACTTTATTGTTCCAAAGTACACATATTTTTTTCCCCAGTCAACCATAGGGATAAAGCAGAGAAAATTATGAGGCAGAAAAAGCAAAACAATTTACATGCAGTAAATGTAAATGCATTATAAAATATTACTATACTATAATATACAATCACATTATACACGGTGATTTTTCATTGGTTTTGGAGCCGAAAGCCACTTCATAGGCATCGTTAGCAAGACCTAATTAGCTATGAAATATGAAAAGTATTTTTGGGCCTACCATACAAGTTGACCAATCCGCTGAGCCGAGTTTGTATTGTAACCCAAAAATTGTTTTTAATAATTCGACATATGTTCCTTGGGAAAAGTTGTTCAGTAGCTATCATGAACTGAATTAATTCACCCTTAAAATAGTTTCAGTATTCTTTTTTAGATCTTATATACCTATGATAATATACAAATATCAGAATAAATATCTACTAACACAATACACACATATCTACCCATGGTATAATAAAACAAGGTATTCTCTTCCCGTGTCAGCCGATGACGTAGGTGGAACTTGACTACGTCATCAGTCTGATGTGTTGCCACTGTGTGAAATTAAATTACCCGAGCTTAATGCATTTTTGAACTTTATATACCAATTTCGAATTAATAATCCATTAAATCAATTTATAAAATATCGAATTGATGAACCACGCGAGAATCGCGAGATACTAAATAGCTAAGTTACTTAATATTTTATTTAATATTCATGAACTAATTGAGAAAGTCCTTAAATTTACTGAAAAGAACCATCAGTGGCAACACTTTCGTGACGTAGTCAAGTTCCATCTCGGGAAGAGAATACCTTGTTTTATTATACCATGTATCTACCCATTGGTTTACTTATACTCACATGTAAGTAAGTATCTATGAAAAGAAGAACTGAATAATAATGTGCCTATATGAAGAAAGGGAGTTTAAAAAGTGGACTTATCTTTTAAAAGAGACTTTGGTTGAAGTTTCTCTAATGTCAACTTACTAGCTGCATCTCTGCCTGCGCAGATTGTAAAAACCGATTGCTCGAATTAGCGATTCGGCTAGCAACCATCACTATTATGTCTCCTTATTCCACCTTCTCGCTCATCATCGCGGTTAAAGTGACTTTTGAGTTTAAGGCTGCGTTTCCACTGAAGCGGAGCAGAGCGGAGAGGAGCTTAGCGGTGCATGAATTGACCAATCACAATGGTCGAAATCTCCGCTCCGCTTCAATGATAACGCAGCCTAAAGGTCACAGCACACTTATCAACTCGTAAACGGAACGTAAACGTATCAACTCGAGCAGCTCAGTATTCTTTGTATAAAACTTCCTACTGCGACGCACACTATTCGGATTCGTAACGTAAACGCCTCGCCTCGGAATCAGCTCACGAACCGCTTTGCTGGTCGGTCAACTAGCGGTCCCCGCGCTTGCAGCTTGTCGTCCGCGCGCTTACGCCTCTCCGTATGCGAGCTGACGTCTCTCTGTTTCCTCACACCCGCGTTTTATTTATTTGTAGATAAACAAAAATTGATGGCTATGATTGCCAACTCGCGTATTGTGAACCGAGACATAACCGTGCGCTACACTTTACCGCTCGCCGGCCGCTCTGGCCAGCCAGACCAGAGCGGCCGGCGAGCGGTAAGCGCGGCGTCGCCCAGCCGTAGTCGAGTTGACCGCGAGTCGACGTACCAAAGCTGAGCCTGTTTGGTTACGTGCCTACGTCAGGTTGACGCCTGGTTGACCGTGCGGCGAAAGGTGATACGTTGTCGATCCCTTTCCGAGTTGATAAGTGTGCTGTGACCTTTACGGGCCTATGGGCAGCCCCGCAAGGCTCAAATGCTCTGCTTGCCTCATTCATCATCATTATATCAGTCGAAGAAATGCCTTCCCCAAGGTTTTCCAAAACGACCTATTGGAAGCGGCCTGCATCCAGGGTCATCCTGCAACCTTGCTAAGGTCGTCCGACTACCGTGTTGGTGGTCGGCTGTCACTCGAGAACTCTTCTGCCTCACCGGCCATCGGTTCTGCTATGTGTCCCGCCGACCTTAGTAACTATGAGCTTTTGCTTCACTAGGTTTTTATATACGTGATAGTTTAAGTTTTGTATTAATGGAATCAGTGATAAACTGGACTAGAAATGCTACAAATTACATATTGGAAACAATACTTAACCTAATTGGAAAAGGTGTATTGGCGCAGATCTACAAGCTGGCACTAATTGGCACATTACCGAACAATAGAGCGAATCAAACAACCCCACAAAACAATACTTACCTATTCACGAAATATTACCCTATCGGCCGAAATAAATCACCCAGCGAAATGTAGCGTTTCTTTTTGGATGGGTTCCAATGTAGGCTACCGGATACGTGTAAAGCCATTCAGCCACATTTGGTAGTTAAGCGTACTTTAAAATTCAACTGCCTATTTGTGCCGAAAGTTTTGGTGGCAATTTAATTGGAGGGTTTTTGTTACTGTCATTGGCATTACTTGATTTTGAAGCAGGTTATAGAAACATTGTTATCACTTAACTGTACAATTTGGATGAAATAAGTGTCTTGTCATTTAACCTAGTACGTTTCTTTTTCGATAAATTCTGTAAGGTTCATGGAGAGAGGATACAGTCGTTAGGCGCATATACTTGCAGTTACCCATCAGGCTGGGTAGGGACCAATACCACAGAATTTATGAGTATGACATTTATTTATAAAACGGAATCTCTCTAAGGTCTTGCGCAATATGCGTCCCCGTCCCCCGGTCTTGCACCTCGCCCCCGTTTTCGCCTTGTGGAAGTTGTTGAGCGGTTGGCTGCGGGCGCCTGGCCGCCTCGACAAGGCAAGAACGGGGGAGAGGTGCAGGGATGGGGGACAGGGACGCAATCCATATATTAATTCTGTGCAAATACTGAACTGGGTTTCTTCCCAGCAGTGGTCGTTTTGAATCGCTTGTAGTTTCTAGCTTTTGAACGTAAATAATATTTTAAAAAATGGTCTACCTTTATCCTATATTGAATACAACATTTTGTAAGTTTGAGTATATCAAGATCTCCGTCTGGCCAGTGATAGGTTAGAAAACCAACAATGTGCCGGGCTAATGTCATACAAAATATTAGACAAGACCTGGGTGCGGATTGTAGACGACTGAGAAGGCATACCATTCAATGAATAAAGGCCACAAATTAGATAGTATTATCCAAGGATATAAGATTCAAAAGTATGGTGAGGACCGAAGATTTAAAACTATAGTGGTTTCTAACGCCTGATAAAGGCTGAAGAAGAAGAACAACTACTAATATAAATCCAGTAAAATAAAGCGTTCCTTTTTGGGTGCGTTCAAAAGTCGGCCACCGGATCCATGCTCAATCATTCACTATTCATCGCAAAAAGCACTTTACAAGTTAACAGTCCATAAATACTAAATATTGATAGTTTTCAACCATTCCATCTTATTTTATTTTCTGAGTGGGCGTTACGGGCGGACTAGTGAGTTATCGACTGTTTATTTTTAATTTTAACAAAGAAACAAAATCATTTTTATAGGTTTAAAGATTTATTTGTTTTCCATGCTGCTATGGGAGTAAACAAAAAGCTTAGAATTTACCAGCTGCTTCTCTTTCCGCGCCCATTGTAAAAGCCGTAGCCTGCCACCGGTAGCATGTAAAGCTAGACGTCTTAAAATTCAATTCTATTCAGCTGGACGTCTTTTAACTCAATATTGTACCTACATATTGTTACCTATTTTGAGACTGCCTACGTGGTTCAGTGGTCTTTAAACGTTCACCTTGTGATCCAGAGGTCATGGGTTCGAATCCCACCGGGAAGCATGCTTTGTGAAAAGTTGTTTCCAGAATGGTTAGGATATTGCAGGCTTGAATCACTGATTATCAGAAAAGAAAGATGATTCCGTGTTTCGGAAGACACGTATAAACTGTGGATCCCGAACGCCGTCTAGCGTTTGATCATCAAACTACCTAAGGATTGGTTCTGGTTTACCCTTTGGGTTGCGGAGGTCAGACGGCAGTCGCTCTGTGTAACAACCAGTAACCTCGTCAAATCTCCTTGGTTTAAGGTAGCGGACCCCGGGCTTCTGAAACATTACTGCTGAGAAGAGAATGCAACCGGGAAAATACGTTAAATATAAAATGATGATAACTTATTTTATCGTATCATATTTTTTTGCTGTTTTAAGAATCTTTCGATTTTAAAAAAGAATTTAACACTTACTGTTACAGACAGACGTATATTGTTTTTCGTGTACGGCTCAGTGTTCCGTTGCAATACATCTCCCAGCGCAATGTATCTGGAAGGGTTCCAAGAGTCGGCCACTAGATCAATGTACACCCTTTTACTACTCAGCCACTAGTTGCTAGTCAAAGTGCACTTTAAAATTCAATAGCCCATAATTGGTTCGTATCTACAGTTTTGATTGCTATTTCGTTGGTTTTAAGTTGACCGTAGTCTGAATATGTCAGCTTTACAGGGTTACTTTCGGCAACATTTCATGAGCAACTTCAATCCCAGATACTAAACTATATTCTTTAAAAAATATATTGAAAATCGATTAAAACGTCCATACAATTTCCATTTGGCTGAACGTTAATGTTTATGTTCTATGGGAAGGCGATTTTTTTTATTTATTTTTTATTGAAAGTAGTTTAGTTTAACGGTCTGAACTTGCATAAAAGTGTTGCTGGTGTTTATAAAAGCAGCCCTGTACAGGCTGTTTGAAAAATCTGACATACAAAAGCAAAAAAACATCATGAATCAAATATTTATTTAGTAAAATAGGCTTTTACATGGAATAAAGAATAAAGGAAAGTGCACGTAGCCGCATTACTTTTCTAATAAGACATTTATTTTGTTACTTAAATTTTATTTGATATAGATTCCGACTGAGTACTTAGATCTTTTTGCATAAGTTTGTTCAATTGTACAGAACCAGTTAATTTTATTTAAATTACTTATCCATTACTCACCTCAAAGGATTCCGTTTACAAACGGGTCCTTCATAAATGAAAGATGTCCCAAAAACATTTTCACCGTAATTGACCTTATTTCGTGGCACCCTATCACCACCACGCCCACTCACCCGCAAGGAATCCGTGTCTACACATTCCACATAAAAGCGACAATTTTCCGGCAAACGTTCCCCGCAAACAACGTAATGGGGAAATAGCACTCACGTATGACTGGGAAAATATTTTTTTTCTTTACCTTTGAACAATTTTTAGAGTAAACTCGGTCGCAAAATGTACATATTTATTTCAAAAATTAATAACAAATTGTATTTCTTTATACAGCGGCAATTTTTCGTATATGTGGTGGGTAAAATTAGGACTATATTTGAGAGCACTCGTATAATAGCACCTGGCCTATTCTACTAAGAGCACCTGCGAATATTAGGTGCTCTTGGTGGAATAGTCCAGGTGCGTTTCATCAGGTGCTACTAACTAATAAAATATTACCCGTTCAATTTTCAATTGTCAATTTTCCTTTTGACTTCGTAATATTTATGGAAAAGGACGACCCACTGCCATTTCTGCTTTGCCGTCTTGATACTTACATCGACTATTTTGGTCTTGTAGCGCAGTTCGGTATTTGTTAATTTATATATTCGTACGGGGTGCTCCATGGAACGTTGGCAAACCTTGAGTCTGTACACCGTAGGTCAGAATGGGCAGGATGCAAATGTCAAAGAGTTTGCGTTAAATATAATGTTATGTTATTGTTATCTCGAAGCCCACTACTTCATTTGCGTGGACTTTATAACTCTGGAAAATACTCATCAGGTTAGCAAAAGTTATTCAAACTTTTGCTAAGGCGTCATTTTTATATTTCTTACAGCTGGACCATTATGGTTCGGCATCAACCTCAGGTGTTCCATTTTCCAAAATCAATTATACCCTTTATGTTGTCCAGGCTTAACAGCTATATAACAAAAAGTTTCAGTCGAATCCGTCCAGTATTTCCGGAGATTAGCGTGTACAAACCATAGACATAGAATTTTTTTTGTACAAACAGACGATAACATCAACAGAAATACAGTTTTTTTAAATTCTTACTTTATTTATATATCTCCATCGCTCCAAATAGTTTTAAAGGAAATATATTCAATGTACAGACACATTTTTTACTGTTTTATTATATGTATAGATGTACTAAAATGCATGTCGTGTGAAACCTAGTTGCAAGCAAATTAAAACACCACCCGCTTCCGCCGGTGCGGCCTGAGGCTCGACTTAACGATTTCCCTCCTCCATTGTACAAATACGGTAATAAAATATAATTAACCTGTTTTAAACTAAAATGTACTAGTTTCGTATTGTTGAATCTCTCGTCTATGATAATTTCTTTTAGAAATAAAACTCTAACTTCATGTAAAACACCTAAAACACTAGGTTCACCCTATGAGAAATCTACAGGTATGTATTGACAATAGACATCCATCGACACGCCTTAAAAAAAAATTAAAAACCTATGTATAATAATTTTTCAAAAATAAAAATCCGACTTTACATATCCGATTTTAATAAAATTTCTAGGTATACGAAATACCTTTTCAAACAAGTAAAGAATTTTCCAAATCGTTCTATGCGCCTTTAAATAAATCGGTGAACATACATAAAAAAAGAATGTGATGTATTGATAACCGCCTCTTTTTTGAAAGTTCGCGTTGTCATGTTACCGCGTGAGAGAATTTTGTCATGCTTAAACGTTTATACACTTTAGGCTATGGTAATACGATCTTATTTTAAATAGAGTTAATAAATTGCTTGGACATTTTTCCTTTCTGTCTGGAGTTCTGGACTGACCCTTAGGCTACACCGGGCGTGATCTGCACTTTACACATTTGTGGTCACCCATCCAAGTGTCTACGCCCGGATAAGCAGCTGGTACATTCTAAGTATTTTCTTTTCTCCCAGACCAGCATGGAAGTAGGTTTTATTACAGCGGCCTGTATTTTTTTTGATTAAAACTAACGTGAGACGCAGACATTATTAAAATTAGTTAACGAGTTACTCACGTATAGAGTCAGCTACTGCCGATGCGACGTAAGTAAATAAATAAATATATAGGGACAAATTACATTGATTGAGCTAGCTCCAAAGTAAGTTCGAGACTTGTTTTATGGGATACTAACTCAACGATACCATATTTTATAACAAATATATATATATAGATAAACATCCGTACTTATTGAACATCCCTAGGACATTTTGAAAAAGGCAATTTGCCAACTTTCCCACCCTTTCAAACCCGGAACCTCTGGGTGGCGGACTAGCAAGGTGACCACTTCGCCATGGAGGTTGGTTTTTTGACCTCATCCGGAGGACTTCATCAGGGCGAATGTGACTACAAGCCCGTACACGTTAACTAATTCTTATAATGTCCGTAAAATTCTTATTCTCTGCAAGTTCCTTTACCGGTGTAATTATATCGTTACCATCACCCGACTCCACCCCATCGTTACACTGAATTAACCGTAGCGAATCTTTCCACCAAGTTATTTAGCTTTGTAGAAGGAACTTACCTTTTTCTCGTAAAAAAAAAGTTGCGTGTGGTCTAAGACAGGAGTGACTTAGTTCATCAATCTGGTCTTTCCTGTGGGACTGAAGCCGGGATTTCGATTTTTACATACTATTAGTAGTATTAAAAGGTTAATGGTGATGATGATAATGACGACCTCTGCCTAATGGTCATCATGCCACGCTGTCATACCGGAGGCCCTGGGTTCAATCCCCGGTCAGGTCAACGTGAAAAATATTTTTTTCAGATTGAACTGGGTCTTGGGTTTTTATCTATATGTGTATTTGTTATAAAACATAGTATCGTTGAGTTAGTATCCCATAACACATCGAAATTACTTATGGGCTAGCTCAATCTGTATGATTTGTCCGAATATATTTATATATTTAACACTTACACGTACAGTTTGGTATGCAGCAAAATCATAACGCTGATATAAATTCCTTTGTTTTCCCGGGAAACAAATATAGTCGCTACGAGACGCCTTTATCTATACATATAATAAAACAGTAAAAAAAGTGTGTCTGTACATTAAATATATTTCCAAAAAAAATATTGGGGGCGATGGAGACATAGTAATAGAGTAAGAATTTAAAATAAAATGTCTGTCTGTTTGTCTGTATGTCTGTTTGTCTGTTTGTACACGCTAATCTCCGGTAATACTGGACGGATTCGAATGAATTTTTTTTGTTATATAGCTATTAAGCCTGGGCAACATATAGGGTATAAATGATTTTGGAAAATGAAACGCCTGATGCAGAACCATAATAGTCCAGCTAAACTATAAGAGATATAAAAATGCCGCCTTAGTAAAAGTTGTTCAGTCTGATAAGCATTTTCCAGAGACATAAAGTTCACGCGAACGAAGACGCGGGCTTCAGCTAGTATAAAAATAAAATGTCTGCTATTCTATTTTTTATCATCTTGTTAAAAAATAAAGGCATATACTATGTATGTACATATAATATCGGGTACGAGCCCAGGTTAAAATAAAAAATTATCTTTTTCAGATTGACCTGGGTCTTGGATGTTTATCTATTTATGTATTTGTTATAAAATATAATATCGCTGAGTTTGTATCCCATAACACAAGTCTCGAGCTTACTTTGGGGCTAACTCAATCTATGTGATATTTCCGTTTATATAATTCCATTAATTT
Organism: Acrobasis consociella; assembly: GCA_963555685.1. Lineage (NCBI taxonomy): Eukaryota > Metazoa > Arthropoda > Insecta > Lepidoptera > Pyralidae > Acrobasis > Acrobasis consociella. The sequence continues at coordinate 12,236,897 of OY743122.1, forward strand.
TATTACATACATAATTAAATTTATTATTATTTATTAGGTGAAACAAGTAAAGTGCGGCTGAAACGATGGTAAATCGTTCTGATAGTGCAAATACTTAGTACTCAGTATGGAAGATATGTTACTAACAAAGTTACTGGATGAAGAAACAAAGAAAGTTCTTAGGAAGGTGAATGGAATGCGTAAAGGAGGATAGGTAGGTACTATTTGTTTATTTGTATGGTAGGCTAAAACTAAATATGTCCGCCAAATAAGTACACGGTGACTCACCGTTAATTTTACTTGGTTTTAGTTTGGTTAACTGTTGAATTAGATAAATTATCTAAAATGGCATTTGATAAAAATAACCGGCCAAGATCGGTCATTTTGGAAATCTTTGTCAGAGGCTGAAATGATGATGATGATGAACCGGCCGAGTGCGATTCAGACTCGTGAACGAAGGGTTCCTTACCATCTAAAAAAGTCACATTTGTTGTATGGGGTACCCCACTTAAACATTTATTTTTTCTGTTTTAAGTATTTGTCGTGCGGCCAGAAATACATCATTTATACCTATGACGGTTCTCGAGATACAGCCTGGTTAGAAACACACAGGCAGACAGGCGGACGGATGGACAGCAGAGTCTCAGTAATAGGGTCCCGTTTTTACTCTTTGGGTACGAACCCTTAGAAACATTACGTTTAACTCGTATTGTTTATTAATATTGAAATTACTATAGCATTATACATATATTTGAAAAAGAAATTACTATAGCAAACCTCATACGCTAGAAATCTCGAGCAGAGGCAAAGTTGCGTCGTATGCATCTCAGTGACAGCTTGTATATCCAGCTCGCGGCAGCTTTGAAACGTCACGGAGTGCGAATTGGAAAAGAATTTCCAAACATGCAGCAAACTTATCGAGGAGTGGAGTTGGATGAATTTCGACTCGGTTGCATATATTCATACAGTAGATATGGACACATCTTTATCAGTTATCCGCTTATCTATTTTTGAAGTGAAAACTTCTTTAGCGGCGTTGTGCAATTTTTTTGGAATGGGTAAAAATCTTAAACTCGCGTCAGGACACGTGACCTGATCGAAAATTCGTAAGACGGCGCAGGGCGCTTGCGCGAATGTTCGTGTGTGTTTATGTTACAGCGTGCTACGCGCATCCATGGATGGTGACAGCTGATGGCTCGACCGTCTGTGTAGTGGCCATACTGCTGTGTATTTGAAAATGATTTTGTTGAAAATGAATTTGGTCATGCTTGTGACATTTGTGACAGACTGTGGTTCAGAAAAGATTTGAAATATTTTATACTGATAATTAAAGCAATTCGTGCAAAATTATTCCCTAACCATTCCAAAATATCAAAAATGCACAACGTTAATATTCAAGTTTTCACTTCTGCCGGCACTCCCAGAGTGCAACCCGTCGTTTTTTTTTTTAAGTTAAGTGTCCCCCACCCTCATTGTGTCTGCTAAACAGTTACATGAAGAAATTCACAGTTATACTAAAAAATTAAACTTCACTATCAGATGTAAGTAGAGTTTACAAATTTAAAAGATTTAGGGGATGAAGAGTGTACTCTTTTAAGCGGATTTTCCCTAACATGTAAAGTATTTCTCTTAAAAAGATTTACCTATACATGTTTAATATACTTACCTTTAACCGTGTGATACCGAGCCGGGCTGCTACTTATATATAATAAAAAGAGACGCTAATAGTCTTATAATAAAATTTACTAACTCAAAGTGACTATGTATACGATCACTTTGAGTTTGTTATTATATTATAAGTAAGTACGAAGAAGCCATTCATAAATCTACTTTGAAACTGTGCAGAAAATTCTGGAATATCGGCCACTTAGTGTTGAAATTTTTAGTCCCTGTCAAACGCTAATGCTCCTTGCTGGGAGAAGCTAGTGACTAGAATCGCTTATAAGTACACGTTTACGACATTTTTCAATATGGCAACTTGTGTTTTTAACCCTAGACAAAAAAGGTGTTATAAGTTTCACGCTTGTCTATCCGTTTATCTGTCTGTGTGTCTGTCGTGGCATCGTAGCGCTCGTACGGATGGACCAATCTTGATGCGATTTTTTCACAAGAAAGCAAATTCTCTTGCGTTAGTTCTTAGCTATGTTTATTGAAAATAAGTTGAGCCGTTTAAAAGTTATTGGGGATTACCGCTTGAAAGTTCAACAGGGCTTTCTCTAGCAAATTATAGATGGCGTTACGGATATCCATCTAGTGATGAATAGCGAAACTATCGATACGACTTCGGTAGTCGCGTTACCCACCACTAGACGGTGTTCTTGATAATTGGGTTTTTTTAAATGTTGTTAGCAAATAAACTTGTTAAAAACAATAATTAACTATATAGGCTTGGGCTTTAGTACTAATCTCTGGTGCATCTTGCATTGATCACAATATGTCCTAAAACTATATTTGAACTTCCGCTGTTTGAAGCCGTTGGTCTCTAATCATTTCTACTAGTACCATTGCGTTTTTGTTCCTAATAATTCTGGTTGAATAAAATTATTTTTGTTTTCTTTTGAAAAATCATCAAATATTAAACACAGTTTGGTAACAGCGACATTGTATCACTCGCACACCACAAATGTTCAGTTGCCAAACTCACCCCATTCCCGGTGACATAAGGCCCATTATCCCGTAAAACCGCGCACAAACTCGATCCCGAGTCTGTGCGCGGTATTTTATCCAAGGCTCAGTTGGAGTTTTCTTTAAATAATTTAAAGTTAACACCGCTGCGGCTTTCGGCTTTGACGTAAATAAAATTCCGAATAGCGGCGTGAAATAGTTTTACTGAGGCCAGACTGGAGTTACGCCCTCCATAGACGGTATTTTACGTCCATTTTTGGGTTTATTTCGACGTAACCGTATGATGCTAAGTTGCTTCCACTTTGTAGACATAGGTGGTTGTTTTAGGTTTCCGTAACTTAAAAAGAAACTACGGAACCTATAGGATCGATTGTTACAGTTAATTTAAGCGTTTGAGTTGAAATTTAGTACATATATGTAAATGACTGACCCAAACGTGGGGTAACTTTTGAGGGAAATTAAAATCCCAGTTTCTGGCGTATCTACTTAATTTACAGATTCCTAGTCTTTGTTCTCAATGCTAAGGAAAATATGCATAACGTGCCTTTAGTAAAATAAATATTATTTTTATTAAGCAACTTTTTATTCGCTTGGCCAAGAGGTTGCTTTGTTATTTCTGAGAAAAATCAACATTCCATTTTACGCCTGCTGTGTCTCTAAGATGAATAGATTCTGTTCAATATTCCGCAGGCGTTCCGTTCCGCACTGAATGAATTAAAACTACGGAGAACCTTCCGGCGTGGCTGCTTTGTATAAAATCACTTGTTCTTATTTTCCTAGTTAACACGGTAAGAATAGTCATTGGTTTTTACCGTCTTTGCAATTGCCGTGAAAAAAGACGTGAAGTTAATTTACAAGTTGATGGTTGATAAAGAAAGTCAAGCCACTATTCACACAGAATGGAAGTTGATGATGTTATTATCATCATCTCCCAATCTGGTAAGTAGCCATATGGATGCTCATTTCATGCGACTCACAAGTCTCACAAGTTATTTGAGGAAGTCAGAAGGCTGTCACAACTATATTCAGCTGTATTGTATTATATATGTATTTTATGCATAATGTTTAGTTGTTTTGTAACATAAATTTTATGTATACTTTACGGGGTGACATAGTCACTGCGTGACAAAACCCCTTTCAATAAATAAACAAACAAAAAATATTATAAAGTCCTCTAGAGAACATTTATTAGTGAAGAATTTTCAGCTATACCTATGTTGTAAGGTTTGGTATTTACCTTCGGACTTCCGCTTTCACGCTCTGAATATATTTTAGAATCCACCTGTGAATATGGTAGTTAGATTGGCCATATTTTTTGTGATATGGTTCCCTGTTACAGGCAATAAAAATGAGGGACGTACGAGCAACGACATTCATTATTTTTCATCGGCTAAAAAGCCAATAAAAAGAAATCCCGATAAAATATTTTCCGCGAACATGACCAATCCCCCATTGGTTCCCCAAAAATCCCGATTCCCCTAATCCCCGGCGGCCAGGCATAATAATCACTGATAAAACAACTTTACCGCTGTTATTCCAGTTCCGATTGTAAGAGATTAAATTAAATGGCGTCTACAGTACAATTCGAATCGAAATTGATTCATTTGTGTTTCGACTTTACTTGATTTAAGTTGATTAACAGTAAAGGACAGTAGTAAACTTAATTACAGTAATCATTATTGAAGACCGACCGATATATGATAATGTGAAAAAACGTACATCTGTACCTACATCCATATATTTTCATAGTCATTAAATAACGGTAAATATACTACATATATAATAATATGACAAAAATATAAAGAAAGCGACTTGTCGGTAGCTTCCAGCAAGTATTTATTGGTATATTTTAAATGAGCGATAAATTTTCGTATAAATTGGAAGTGTTGATGCCATTATGAAGATACTTAGGTAGATACATAATAAATGAAGCAAACCGATCTGAGTGTTAAATAGGAGGTTTGCAAGTAAACCGACACTGAGCGTGGTCAATTGGATTTGTGCCCACAAGTGGCATAAAAATTTCTCCAGCTCGGAAGGCTCGTATAAACTGTTGGTCCCGCCTGTCATCATTGTATGGCAGTCATCAAGCTATGCCTTAAGGCAGCCTGAAAAATCTGACACTAGTGTTCTCCACATACACACACGAAAAACAAACACAAGTGTTAAGTACACCAATTGTAATTTTTTAAAACCAATATCCAGTTTTAACTATTTTTCCTTCACCATATCTATAACTTCTCCATTTCATATAACATCAAGTCTGAGAGTGAAGTGCTACAGAAATTACGAAATTATAATCAAAATGAAAATGTCCTTTCACAAAGAGTAGTGGTACCTCTGGTGGCATGCCAATTTCACACAATTTGGCAGGGTTGTGTACGTAATGAGGGAATTTGTTAATTACACCAGCTTTAATTAGGTGCCAAGTAACACGGAATCGAATTGCGGAGCGGCTTGGATGCCGGCAGCCTTAATTTAAGCCAAGAAACGTAAATAAAAAATGATGTGAAAATCATCTTTCTTTTTTGTGGTATTACATTTTTAAGCTTTATTCTACAGGATTTCGAAGTCAATGTCCGGCCAACTGAATTAGTGGGAACGTAACGATTAGTTTTTGGCTTGGTAAAAACATACCACGTTTTTGTCCAAGTTGCTCAAGATCCGAGAGTCATTTGTACAACAATATCCCTTGATCAATTCCACTCAAAACTATATTGATCTCCTCTGATCTCTAATTTCATTAACGTTCCGTTACCACCAATCACCAATACCAGACACAATAGTAAGACAATGAACGTGGACATTTATAAATGCCGTCTTTACCGGTTAATTGTTGTAAAACCAAAGATCAGTCACCATAGAGAGTAAAAATAACGATGATAACGATGATGTCAAACATGTAACATTAGCTGAAAAAAATATGAAATAAAAGTAACAGGATCCTTCCTTCCATCTTTCTTTCCATGATTTTTTGATGAAATTATCATATCGTATAAGGTTTCCAAACATTTTTCCTCTTCTTAAATTTATTGTCTTAATTAACGTTCTTTTCTCTCATTACTCTTTGATACATCCCAAAACTTCTTTGTTAAATTTTTATCATTTTCATACTCTAGCACCACATTTCAGCCTCCAGACGTTTTCAATCCTAATTGTTTATTAACCATGCCTCACATTCGTAAAGGGCAATACTCCAAACATATGTTTTTATGAGGCGTGTCTTTAATTTGTGTGACAATTTTGAATTAAATAAGTACTGCTTGTCATTGCATGCTCTTTTTGCCATCGATATTCTTTCGGCTGTATCTACTTTACATCTTAAATCCTTACTAATATGCTATCTAAATATCTAATTCTATATATATATTATTTACCTGTTCTAGATTATTTCGGTCTATGGTTGTGAGTCCTACCGGGAGCTTTATTTCTAAGTAAGATCAGCGATATTGAAGGTACATTCCTGGTTATGTGCATAACTTTGGCTTTTGTGATATTTATTCTTAAGCTTATTTCCTGAAATGCTCTATGCATTACTTTTAACATCTTTTCTAATTGGACACTGTTTACCGCTATGTCTTCAGCATATCTGATAAAATGTACATTTTATTACAAATGCAAATCTAATAAAATGTAAATTTTATTTAATATGCTGACAATGTTGGCAAATGGGATATACACCTCAAAAACCCTTGGCCGATTAACTGTTTAACACAAAACCGTCCTTCATTGCTCTGTTCAAAAAATAACACTTCTTCGGGTAACGGTTGGCTCATTTGCTAATTCAAAAAGTGAAAGGGCAAGGTAGGCATTAAAAAGTAAATAAAGAATAGATAGCATCGACAAAGAGAAGGTTCGTTTTCACTTCGCGTAATCAAACTCATTGCCTTTTCCACCTTAACCTGGATGGTAGATTAAATTAACATTGTAGATCGCTGATGATAGCAAAGGCTGTATTGTATCCTAAACTTGTTTCATTTAACTTGCTAAATAGTGTCATTGTAAACATAAGCCGCTTTCTCCAAGACGAAAGAAGTTTATTTCGTTCGAATTTTTCAAAGAGGAAGTGATGTGCCACCGATTTTTCTCGTTTCTACCCTGCACCTTAGTACCAAAGCACATTAATCAGTCTTTGTTTTAAAAGAGATGATGTTTGGTTTGATAGGATTATGGTCGATTCAGCCAAATGCCATCTGGCAGCAAGATTACATTATAGCAAAGCTAAATTGGAAAGAGAGGCAATACAATTACTTCTCTTGCCGATTTTTAATACAATTATTTCTCTCGACGTATTAAAACTACAAGAACCAAATAGTTAGGCAGCTGTCACGAAAAGACAGTTTTTAGGTTTTACAAATTCCAAAAAGTGCCCACTTTAAAGTTTGACAAGGGCATTTTCATTACAAGTTATTACAAGATTATACGTTGTGGCGTAAAGTGGCTACTATTTTATTTCGATCGGACTCGCAGCTTGCGTCATAAAGCTTTGAATGCCTACTTATTCAGCGAAGATAGGAACATGTTGAAAACAGCGGAACCAGCTGTCTTTAGATAACATCAACAGGCGGTCTTTGCGAGTTACAATGCGATTTAAGGCGGTGTCCATACTGAAGTTCCATTTTACAGTTAGATTACAATGTTATTAATTGCCTAATTTGATTTGCCCTATAAATAAATAATACGTTTATTTACAAAAACTGCATCAAATACACAAAAATGAAGTAGGTACAAGTAAAGAACAACACATGAACAATGTTGAACAATAAATATGCAACAATTACAATATTTGCCATAATTTTTTCTTTTTTTTTTTTCAAAATAAATCCGTCGCGGAATTTAAAGTATAAAACTAACAGTGTTCTTTTGGTAAGGTATTAAAATAAGTGTAAACAATCTTGACATCTGGCAAAAAACGATCCCGTAATACTAATAACAGTAATTGTGACGTGAAACTCTAAAATCATAAATCTTGACATGTCTTTTCTTTTCTATTGAAATATATACTTTATAATCAATACCTTTGCAAATACGTAATTTATAATTTATATAATAATAAAATTGTAATTTGCAAAGGTATTGATTTTTAAAGTGTATATTTCAATAAAGAATTATGTCAAGATTATTTACATTTATTTAAATACTTTACCAAACGGAGTTTAGAATTACAAAAAAAATAAGTACCTCGCTCAGAAATATGAAAAGTCTCGTTAAAAACAAGATGTGGTTCTTACATGAAACACAGAAATAGAAACTAGTGGTAAGTGACTAAATCAGCTATTTAGAAGAGATTTCCTTAATCAAATTGTTAAAAATGTTACAAGTTTAAAAAACTTCACGACTTTATCCCGAACTTGTACTTGTGTGAACATAGGCTTGTAGGTTGAAAAAGGTAATCAAGTAGTGATGGGTTGCTAGTCGCATCGCTCTAACGGCTTTTAAGATCTGCTTGTTCATTTAAAGTTTTTTCTTTTCTACCAGACCAGCATGGCGTAAATCACCCCTACTCCAAAATTTTGACTACTTTACTAAACGAAAAAATATGGGTCCTTTATTTTTGGATAATCTGAATGACGGACTAAATAGACTCACCCTTAGAAAACATCTCTCTGAAATCAAAACCAGAATGTAGGTGAAAAAGTATAGTACTTACCGCTCGGGCGGACACAATGAGGGATGAACAATGGTCGCTGCGGACCAGTTTTTGTTCAGATAACCAATCCGGACAATGCTTGGCACACTTATTGGGGAATTAATTGTGGGGATGTGAATGTGACGATTGCTAGTGGTTGTGAAAAGGTTTGTTTGAGCAAACATCGTACGAACAAAGGAAATTCCTAGTCACGTAGTTTTTTTATTTGCAACAAATGTTTTTGTTTTAGCAAACAAAATAACCGGCCAAGTGCGAGTCGGACGATGAATTTTCCGGGGTCCAGTGGCGCCCCCATTTGAAATAAATCATTTAAAAGGAAACAGAGATATCATTTAAAATTGTGCCTTGATCATACATACATACATACATAATATCACGCCTGTTTCCCGCAGGGGTAGGCAGAGACTATGGACCTTTTTATTATTATTACCTTTTATTTTTACCTTTTTATTACCTTTTATTTTTTTTTAGCCTTGATCAAATCCTAGATAACCCTTTAATACTATTTTATAAACTACTGTTTATAGTCTAAAGTGACAACGTGAAGCTTTTCCACGCACATTAGCCAAAAGTGGCAGTTTTTCGCAAATGTGCGTAGAAAAGCTTCACGTTCTTACTATAAACTATAAAAAGTAGTTTAAAAAATACTTTGAATGAGTATCTAGAGCTTGGTCAAGATACAATTTTAAATGATATCTCCGTTTCCTTTCAAATTATTTATTTTAAATTGGGGCGCCACTGGACCCCGGAAAATTCAGGTATGACCTTAACTATAAAAAATCATGTGTCTTTGGGAGCTCCACTGAAATATTTATTTTATTCTAGTTTTAGTATTTGTTGTTATAGCAGCGGTGAAAATTTCAACTGCCAATGTGATACAGCCAGGTGATAGACAGACAGAGAGACAGACAGACAGACAGACGGACAGTGAAGTCTTAGTAACTAATAGGGTCCCTTTTTACCCTTTGGGTACGGAACCCTAAAAATCTGTTTAATAACATATTTATAACCTCTACGGACCTTATTTCAGTAGAAGGGTGTTATAAATGGGATGCGCACCAGACAAACCTTTTAAATCAATCATGTTTCTTCCCATTATTCATTTATGCAACGATTTACACAGTATGCCATGAATTATTCAAAAAGATTTACAAATACAATATAAAATTATATATGGTATGAACAAAACGGGCAGCGAGGAGAGTATAGGCCAAATCCTCTGGCTGTCAAGCGAAGTAGTTACCTATGGCTCTCGTAGTACAGATAGGGTCGTGCTCCTGCAGTGGAGACAAAAAGACCAGATGATGATGATGATGATGATGATAATGATTATGATGAACAAAACGACGAGTATAGGTATAGCAATAGGACACGTAACGGCTCTAAAAATAATTATAACATGGCTCAAAGCTCTATGTTTGGCATGGCATTCGCAGTATGATAACATTTTATTATATTATAAGTATTTTTTAATCAATAGATAATAATAATTTGACAAAGCCCTTCCAACAAGTAGTCGAACTAATCGAGCAGGCGAGTTTCTTTCGGCATTTCTTCTCATCAGTGGTTATTGCGAAGCGCTGGTGTAAAAATAACTTAAATTTCAATATACACAACACGCAATGAAAATAACACTTGAAAGTGCCCGTAAAGGTCTTAATTACTGAATAAACATTTGAATTTGAAACTAATATCACGTAGATTACTCACAAACCTATTTCGATTAGTTCAAATAGTTGAAATTAATTAATGCTGTTATAGCAGGGTCGTAGTGACGAAGGACTCTTCATACAAGCAACGAGCCACTATTAATATTGTATATTTAGTAACAATGTTATATACATAAAACACAAGTAATATTTTCCAGCACAATGCGCGAGATGTTATTTATAATAATTATTTATGTAGTTGTGATTCGCAAGCTTCGTAGGCAGCCGCAGAGAAGATCAAGAAGTCTGTCGTAAGTCGTAACGTCACTTTGTTTCTTCTTGTCACCGGGCGAAACTTCTTGTAGGTGGCCAGTGATTTCATAGCGAGCGGCTAGGCGCGCAAGAAGGTAAGTGTTTATGTCTGACTGTTGTGTTTATTTTGTATGTGTAGTGGGATGTGTGATATACTAAATATATATGTAGGTATAGTAATATAGTAATTATATATAAATATTTTTATGATTATGTGGACACGCCACATCACTCCCCCCCTGAGGCCGTCCTAGGACGGACGATAGTGGGCCGGAGGCTTAACAATTCCTCCGGACCGTGTCCGGTGATAGTCACTTTCAGTGTCTTTCTCATTCTTTTCTTTTTCAGGTATACTGTGCAAAGGATCTGGGCTATTGTTAACAAAGTAAGCTGGTTTTATTCTGTCGATGGATACTGTTTGCTCTTTGCCTTTTATTAATAATTTGTAAACTTTGTCTTTTCTTTCCAGAATCAGGTATGGTCCAGAATATGCTGGCTGGAGAGGAGGTTTCACGCTATCGTCTCGAAGGTAAACGTGTGTTGCACTTTTCAAATCTTTAAAAATGAAGATATTTTTGTTGCAGTGACGTGATGCTGGAACTGGGCGGATATTTTCTATTATCGAGCGAAGTCGCGCGATGAAGTCGGTCACGTCAGTTGTTGTGACCGTGTTAGGGTTGAAGAATTCTCCAGGTAGCCTTAGTGTTTCTCCGTAAAGAAGTTCAGCGGGTGATGCTTGTAGGTCTTCTTTGATAGCGCTCCTTATGCCGAGCAGCACTAAGGGAAGTGATTCTGTCCAGCTAGCAGTATTGTGGCATGTTATTGCTGCTTTTAACTGCCGGTGCATTCGCTCGACCATGCCATTACAAGCGGGGTGGTATGCAGTGGTCCTTTTGTGGTTGAATCCGGTTAAATCTGACAGATATTTGAACAAAGCGGATTCAAACTGCCTTCCGCGGTCTGTAACGATCTCTGTTGGGCATCCAAAGCGGGAAATCCATCCTTGAAGCAGTGCTTTTCCAACAGTTTCTGCTGTAATATCGGCTATGGGGTAGGCTTCAGGCCATCTCGTAAATCTGTCCACAGCTGTCAAGCAGTATCGAAAACCATCTGATATGGGAAGGGGTCCAATGAGATCAATATGAACATTTTGAAATCTGGCTTTAGGAAGATTGAATGTACTTAGAGGTGAAGAAGTATGCCGGGTGACTTTTGATGATTGACACGCGTGACATGCTTTTGACCATTCTCTGCAATCTTTTCTAATTCCAGGCCATACGAAACGCTGGGCGACCAAATTTGCAGAACTTTTAGCGCCAGGATGACTAAACGAGTGAAGATTCTCGAAAACTTGTCTTCGGAAGTGTTGAGTAACGAAGGGTCTTTCGTTTCCGGTGCTAATGTCACAATAAATGGGCATGTTAGCTCCGTCCAAATTAATTTTCCTGAGTCGAAGCGCTGTAGATGAGTCTTTGAGAAGGTTCTGCAGTTCGGTGTCTGACGACTGAGATTTCGCTAAAGCCGTCAGGTCTATGGGTTGCGTAATTTCCGTTATTCTAGAGAGAGTATCAGCTACCACGTTATCTTTTCCAGATATATGTTGGATATCCGTAGTGAATTGGGCGATATAATCCAAATGCCTAAATTGCCGTGGTGAGCAGTTTTCTTTCTGGGACTTGAATGCGAAACAGATAGGCTTATGATCAGTATAGATCGTGAAGTGTCTGGCTTCTAGCATGTGACGAAAATGATTGATGGCTTCGTAGATGGCAAGTAATTCTCGATCGTATGGAGAGTACTTCTGTTGAGATGGGCTCAATTTACGAGAGAAGAAAGCTAACGGTTGCCAATCGCCATCTTTTAATTGCTGTAAAGCTGCTCCAATAGCCGTATCTGAAGCATCCGTTACTAGAGCTAATTTAATGCCTAAGTCTGGGTGAGCCAAGAGGGTTGCCTGGCAAAGACTTGTTTTGCACTCTTCAAATGCCTCCAGGAGCTTTCCAGAGATGGTAACGGGAGATGAGCCTTTGACTGAACCTGCCAACAAGGCGTTTAGAGGGGCTTGTATTTTTGCTGCACCTGGGATGAATCGGCGATAATAGTTGATCATCCCGAGGAATCTCCGTAGCTCTTTGACGTTCTTCGGGATTGGGAACTCCTTTATAGTCTGAGTCTTTGTGTCGAGGGGCTTAATACCTTTTTCAGAAACATTGTAGCCTAAGAACTTGACTTCAGATGCTCCAAATACACATTTTGAAGTATTAATGACCATTCCAAATTCTTGGAGTTTGGTGAATATCTGCCGTAGGTGTTCCATGTGGCTCTCCTCGTCACGTGAGCAGATTAAAAAATCGTCCAAGTAACAGTAACAAAAATCAAGGCCTCTGGTCATCTCATCGACAAATCTTTGGAATGTTTGACCTGCGTTCCTCAATCCAAAAGTCATGTAATTGAATTCGAACATTCCAAAGGGCGTTGTGATGGCTGTTTTAGGGATATCATCAGGGCAGACTGGTATCTGAGTGTAGGCTTTCACTAAATCTATTGTGCTGAAGACCTTACAGCCAGAAACATTATGTGTGAAATCCTGCACATGTCGTATAGGGTATCTGTCTGGAATCGTGCGAGCGTTGAGCATCCTGTAGTCACCGCATGGTCGCCACCCGTTGTCTTTCTTTGGAGCTAGGTGCAGCGGCGAAGCCCAGGGGCTCTCTGATGGACGAGCAGTTCCATTCTTCAACATTGCTTCAAATTCAGCTTTCGCTATTTTTAGTTTGTCCGGTGCCAATCTTCTCGGTGTACACGAAATTGGTGGTCCTGGCGCCATCTCGTATGATTCTTGTGAACTAGGTATTGCTGCGTTCATTTGTTGTTTGTGGTGTTTAGTTCCTCGTAGTGACGTAGAGGTCGCCACAGGACTCCCTCCCAAGACCGGAGGTCTGATAGTTTTTTCCAAGTGCAGTCTGTGCTTTATATAGTAGCTTGCATGTGCCAGATGATTCTTGTCCCAGTGAGTCGGGAGCCTTCCAGTGAGTCGGAAGTGGATTGCTTGCTCGTAGTCTGCGGTGAGTCGAGACTGTCTTGAGCGTTGTCGACTTGTTGGCGCCGGAATGATGTCCTACCGGAGTGCTACGCTGGAGAGTAGATGCCTCGGATCCAGGGTACGATGCTGCGGGGGATGCGCCGGTCGCTGAAGTCGTCGAGTGAGTTGTGGGTGCTTGGGATCAGGACCAGGAAGCTCGGTGAGTCGGCTGCGATGGACCTGATGATTGACCCGTTGTTGCTGGCTTGCTGTGAGACTGCTGATGCTGCTGCTGACCAACATTGAGTGAGAGAGAGGAACGATGATGACAGAGTTCGATGATGAAGAAGGCTGCTTGACTGCTGATGATGGAGAAGGTTGCTTCCAATCACGTCGGGGTCACCACTGTAGCGGGAGCGAGGTGATATGCTCGACCGCCACAAAGGGAAGATCTTCCCGCCAGGCATGGTGTTGCGCCTGGGGAACCGCGGCTCCGACGGTGTATTGTCGGAGGTTGTATATATAGTCAGTTGCAACCAGAACTCTGAGATCGAGATGTAGAATCTGCTGGCGCCATCTCGTATGATTCTTGTGAACTAGGTATTACTGCGTTCATTGTTGTTTAGTTCCTCGTAGTGGCGCAGAGGTCGCCACAGGACTCCCTCCCATATGAGGCGTCGGTGGTACCAGTTCGTGAACTTTGTCTGCCAATTCAGCAATAGATGAAAGGGGTGAGTCAGGTTGACATGCGATAACTGTTTGCAAATTTTCTGGAAGGCGGCTGGTCCAAATGGTTCGCAGGAAATCTTCTGGTACGTTGGGACCTGCTAAGCCTTGAAGATGTCGCAAAAATGTGGAAGGGCGACGGTCTCCCAACTCTTCGTGCATGAGGAGCTGTTTGACCTCCTTTTCTCTGGATGCCGACAATCTTTTTATCAACTCTGATTTCAATTTTTCATACTTCCCTTTTGCAGGTGGCGATATTACTATGTCCTTGACTTCGGCTGCATATCGCTGATCTAGTTGGGCGATGACGTAATAGTACTTGGTCTCGTCGTTCTTTATCCCTGAGAGTATGAAGTTACCTTCTATTTGAGCGAACCAAACGCTGGGCTCTTCCGCCCAAAACGGTGGTAATCGCACGCCTACTCTAAAGATATCGGATGGTGTAAACGATCCTTTTCCTACGTCGATCTCATCGCCGGACGCTTCGCTGCCATTTGCGGTTTCCATAGTTTTTCAATAAAATAAATCTGCCTTACTTGCTTATAAACTGGAATCCAGTATATACCGGGGGTGTGTTCACTCTTGAGGGGTCACCAGTATAGCGGGGTCGTAGTGACGAAGGACTCTTCATACAAGCAACGAGCCACTATTAATATTGTATATTTAGTAACAATGTTATATACATAAAACACAAGTAATATTTTCCACCACAATGCGCGAGATGTTATTTATAATAATTATTTATGTAGTTGTGATTCGCAAGCTTCGTAGGCAGCCGCAGAGAAGATCAAGAAGTCTGTCGTAAGTCGTAACGTCACTTTGTTTCTTCTTGTCACCGGGCGAAACTTCTTGTAGGTGGCCAGTGATTTCATAGCGAGCGGCTAGGCGCGCAAGAAGGTAAGTGTTTATGTCTGACTGTTGTGTTTATTTTGTATGTGTAGTGGGATGTGTGATATACTAAATATATATGTAGGTATAGTAATATAGTAATTATATATAAATATTTTTATGATTATGTGGACACGCCACACTGTAATGAGCTGACGTAATCGACCGAGATTCCTCTAGCGCTAACATATGCAATATGCATGTAAGGTACAAAGCCCAATAATAATAAGTACGCAGGTCTGGGAGACAGTTACATTTTTCTGCCATTCGTAGTGGATACAATGGGTTTTTGTGGCCCTGAGCTACGTTGTTGTTTTAAATAACGATTTTAGTTGTGATTCATGTCACTGAAAGGTACATAACAACATTTTACAACTCGACATAATTGAAATCAATTACAGATCTATATTACAATAGATTTAGAGGGGTGAATTCAGGCAGATGGCCGGTCTTAAAACCACAATCAATATCCTTCACTATCAATTCCTTTTAATGGTTTCAATATTTTTCTCTACTTCTTTCGGTCTTTGGCATCCTTGAGTGACATTACATATATAACGTCTAACAAAATATAAATACTTAAACTATTCTAAGGAATTTATCGTGCTGATGTGGATGGGAAAACCAGACCGGGTCGACCGCGACGAACATTCTCCGACCAAATAGCAGATGTTATGAAGAAAGATGATGTAAGGAGTACCCATAACAGGATATAATGCATAAAAAGAGTTATGAGTGTTAACGAAGCAAAAGAAGTTTGCAAGGATCGTTGTGGAAATGGGAAACCAGTGCGAAAATATGTATGTATGTATTCTAAGAGTATATTTCATGTATTAAGTTCCTTGAAGAGAGTCGTTCAGTAGGTATTATAAACTAAGTTTCAAAAGTTTTACCTTAGGTTGCTTCGGGAATAAAAAAACCGGTAAGCGCATTCGCGGTTTGGACTAGCACATCTAAGATGCAACCGAGAATGTCCTACTAGAGAGGGAGACAACACGTTCTTGTGACGCAAGTCTCAAGATGTTGCCATAGGCGAGGAATGTTAACGGTTTAAGAGAGTCTAAAGACAACATAAATCAGTCAGCCTGTTACAACAACTGCACTATTTCACACGAATAAAACATGTAAGTACTAGAGTTGCAGAAAGTATTCGTATCTTCGCGTGCGAATGTACAACGGATAAACTTGTAACTGTTTGAAATAATTGTGCGTTTTTCTGCATTTAAGCGGTTTTATTTTAGACTATTCAAGAATAACTGAACATTTTCGTTAAAATCATGAATTAGTAAAACATTTGCGATCGCTAAGAAATTAAAAAAATCATAAACAAGAAAAAGATAATAATAGAGAAAACAATGAAATTATCTCAAATTACTCAAAAACTTATTTGTTGTTTATCACATTGTTAAGCAACTGAAAGAAAACAACGTTGCAATAAATCATTATATAGGTATCTACCGATGTTCGTGCATATGTATTTGCTCAACAAGAACTGAGATTGAATTAAACGACCGACACTACAATACTCTCGAAACTCCCCAAAGAGGTAAGCCTCGAGGCAAACCGGGAGACTGTAAAGACGCCATAAAACATTCAGACTGTTCCCACAGCTGCAGTATTCAAAACGGAAGAAACATGTAACTACCAGGGCTCCGAAACATGCGAAGATGCGGTGAGAACAAAGCTGAATCTGCTTGAAACGTGTCTTTTACATTTCTATTTACTTTTATATTACCAATATTGCCGTGTGGTGTCCAGTAGAGAAGAATAGGGCCACTCCAAGTCCTCCCGTGAATGTCGTAGAAGGCGACTTAGGAAATACAAGCTAAATAAAGCTTATAAAAACCAATGAGACCTCTTCAACCCGTCTGGCCAGCGAGGAGAGTGTAGGCCAAGTCCTCTGGCTGCTCAGGCTACGTATGGCTCTGGTAGTACAGAGAGGGTCGTGCTCCTGCAGTGGACACAAAAAGACCTGATGATGATGGCTTACAAATTTAGTTATGTTGTTATCTTACGTTTGCAACAAAATATTGGATTCCATTAAGCGACCACCAATTTCAAAACTCCCCAGAGGGGTATGCCCCGAGGGCAACAGGGAGACTCTAAAGGCGCCATAAAACATTTGGACTGTTCTAACAGCTGCACTATTCAAGACGGATGAAACATGTAACTACCAGGGCTGCAGAACACGCGAAGATGCGGTGGATAACAAAGCGGCGACGACTTGAAAATGTGTGGAGATTTCACTCCCTTTCGCAATTCGCAACAACCGAGGGTTTGTTTTATGAAATATTTTATTTAGATGACACATTATTAAAACTGAAAATATGTGGGTTTTCTAAAACGCAGAATAAGAAGACTTTTATTTTTCCTAAATGAAGATTTATAACTTGGTTAAAGCTGAATTAAATTTACCACGAAAACTGACAGACTCTCTGAGTCTTAGCTAAATTAAAGCGGCTACCCGTGGCTTCACCCGCGCTTATCAATTGATGTCAATCATTTATATGTATTGTATACCGCTACTCTGCGATGATAATTCCTTTCGTTCTAATTTTCCAACAAGAGATTCAGTCCAGTAAAAGAGTTTGCTTTCCTCCTTTTAACCCTGCTACCGTTACATTACAAAGTCTATACGTGACTAACATCACACAACACAATATCGTATCATAGAATCGTGGCATCGATTTCAAACCGAACAACGTTCCACATATAGGTAGATAGATAGTCAGGCTGCATCGCGTCCATACCTTGTGCATCGCATGAAACATGCATTCGCTTTACCAGGCTACGAGCACACAGAAACAAATGGGACCATTTGAGCGTAATAGTGGTACTGGTATCTAACAGTTGTGTTGTCGCCGTTCCCATTTGCAAGTAATGAGGATATGTTGGTTCCAATTTAGAAACGATTACAGCAGATATAATCATTTACTAGAATGTAGTTATTTTTCTAGTTATGACTATTCTTTGATTTCGTTTCGATTAATAAATAACATCTCATCTTAACGCCCATCATCACGCTCAGCTTGGCATTTGGGTCTTACGGTCCTGGGCTCTGTCTACCCCGTCAGGGATATAGACGTGAAAATGTATCTGTATTAACGACTAACTTATATTTTCATAAAAACCTGTCGTTTCCTATACCTAACCTAGGTAGGTAGGTATAATAATGACAGAAGTTTAAGAAAATCTTCTGTCTACGTTATTTTTGGTTTGAGGAAGTGGCTATCTTAAACTGAACTGACTGTGAGATTACGCTTCTGATTCATGTTACCCTAGTAATGACTAATTGTTATCTTTATTGAATTTTGGTAATACTGCATCATATTAATGCAATATGCGTTCGCTAGCAGACTCCTACATATCAAAACAAATGAATCAAATTAGGCGTCTGTGGTATCATCGCTGTTCAGTTCCAGAAATTAATTTGAAACGCCAGCGATGAGACTATATGCTTCTGTTTCATGTTACCCTAGTAATGACGAATATACAATGCGTGATATTAATGCAACATGCATTCGCTAGCAGACTCCCACATATCAGAACAAGAGTCAACTTAAGCATCAGTGGATATTCGCCGTTCCGTTCCACACATAGACGCTAGCAATTAATTTGAAACGCGAGCGATGAGTTTCGTGTTACTCTGGTAATGACGAACATATTGAGTTTCAGTTTGTTTTTCGTTTGGCCAACACTGGTTTCGATGATACTTCTATAAATGTATTTCTAGTGCATAGTATAAATAAAATATGCATTCATTACCAGACTCCAACATAGCAGAACAAATGGGTCAACTTGAGCGTCAGTGTTAGGCGTCGCCGCTCTGTTTTATACGCCAGCAATTAATTTGAAACGTCAGCGATGAGTTTATTGTTACCCTGGTAATGACGGACTTACTGAGTTTGAGTAATACTCGTATTAATGTATTTCTAGTGCATCGTATAAATGAAATATGCATTCATTACCAGACTCCCACATAGCAAAACCAATGGGTCCACTTAAGCGTCAGTGTTAGGCGTCGCCGCTCTGTTTCATACGCCAGCAATTAATTTGAAATGCAAGCGATGAGTTTAATGATACCCTGGTAATGAAGGACATATTGAGTTTCAGTAATACTCGTATTAATGTATTTCTAGTGCATCGTATAAATGAAATATGCATTCATTACCAGACTCAAACATAGCAGAACAAACGGGTCAACTTGAGCGTCAGTGTTAGGCGTCGCCGCTCTGTTCATTCAGGTAATTTGAAACGCAGTGTTAAGAATATGCTGCTTTATGTTACCCTGGTAATGACTGACCATGAAGTAAGAGTCCTCTAACTTCATGTGGCGAACATATTGAATTTCAGGCAGTAATTGTTATAAAAAAATATTTCTTGTGCATTTTAAATGCAACATGTATTCTCTAGCAGACGGGAGTTTGCTAACAATATAAACAGTGGTATTGTCACCGTTCCGTTCCACACGATTCATGTTTACTTCGTAGTGAAGAAATACTATTATATTACTTAAAAAATATACAAAAAAAAAATTATTGTAAACTGTGTGATTTGCTATTGGGTATAAAAATCGAACAAGTTATAACGAAAAACTGAAAAATGGTGTAGACTGGTCTACAAAGAGACTCTACCCTTTGTACTAATTCACACTAATGCCGAAACAAAGTATATCGCTTTAAAAACGAACGAGAGAAATAGCTCATTGAACTAGATCGGGCTGGATACAGGTACACCTATGTCTAGGTAGCAAAGATGAAAATAAAATCTTTTCCTTTTATCCGCTTTTTGTATGGTATACTGAAACATATACCGTCTTACCACAAGAAAGATGCACATCTGCTTCTGTACATGACACTTGTCTGAAACAAGTGTGTATCTATTATTTTTGGTATAATTTTCGCTCACCAGATATTTATATTTTTTATGGTAAGAAATTTTATATTATAGGTATGTATTATTTTACAATGGGTATGTATATTGTATTGCTTTTTGTGCCGCATAATTTTTTTCTATTTATCCTTATGGTTGACTAGGAGAAAAGGCTATTAGCATTAAGTCCGCCATTTGTGTCATAAAGTTTGATAAAATAAAATAAATATACCCCTCATACAGTCTGTTAATACAGAATACAGAGTAATTCAGAGGTCATTGTATAACAGAGGTTGTATTCATTTCCCTTACCAAACATATTTTTCAAAACTAAAACCGACTTTACCTAGACGGTGCAAGTTTCTTGCGTGTTGCATACAATTTTATTGAAGCAATAAATGATTTGTATGGCTGACATTTCGTTTAGACCATGCAAGTTGTCTATTGCTGCAATAAAATGGCATGCAACGGGCAAGAAACTTGCACCGTCTAAATGGGCCTTAACGCTACCGATTTTGATAAAATTTCTATGGTACCACCTCGCAAGTAAACCCTTTCAAACAAAAAAGGAACAAATCGGTACAAGGGTCTTCGAATAAGGTGAACATACATAAAAAACCGGCCAAGTGCGAGTCGGACTCGCGCACGAAGGGTTCCGTACCATTATTTATAAAAATCAAGCTTTTTGTATGGGAGCCCTTAAATATATATTTTATTTTGTTTTTAGTATTTGTTGTTATAGCGGCAAGAGAAATACATAATTTGTGAAAATTGCAACTGTCTGGCTATCCTGGTTCTCGAGATACAGCCTGGTGACAGACAGACGTACAGACAGACAGACAGACAGACAGCAGTCTTAGTAATAGGGTCCCGTTTTCACAATTTGGGTATGGAACCCTAAAAAAGATCGCGACGAATTGAAAACCTCCTCCTTTTTTAGAAGTTGTTTAAAAATACTTACCACACCATATATGGTGGGCTAATGCCTGTTTTTAGGGTTCCGTACCCAAAGGGTAAAAACGGGACCCTATTACTTAAGAACTAAAAGACTTCGCTGTCTGTCCGTCTGTCCGTCTGTCCGTTTGTCTGTCACCAGGCTGTATCTCAAAAACCGCGATAGCTAGACAGTTGAAATTTTCACAAATTATGTATTTCTGTTGCCGCTATATAAACAAATACTAAAAACAAAATAAAATTAATATTTAAGGGGGGTTCTCATACAACAAACGCGATTTTTTTGCCCTTTTTTGCTCGATATCAATAATGGCAACAGGTAGGCACTTGAAATATTCACAAAATAATAATTTTATTTTAATAATAAATAAAAAAATTAAAATAAAATAAATATTTAAGGGACGCTCCCATACAAAAAACTTGATTTTTATCCCTTCGAATGTCGGCATAGCAGACACAATAGTAAAACAATACATCAGACGCCCGCTCCGGGCGTCCGACATTTAAAGGGGTATAGATAATGGTGCGGAACCCTTCGTGCGCGAGTCCAACACGCACTTTTCCGGTTATTATACTTTGGCTGTCTATAAACGTGAGAATGGAATACTCGTACGCATAAAGTGTTATTTTTAGGCTCTAATGTAATGTTTTGTTTCACATAGGTACATACCGGAAGCTCTGACATTTACTGGGCTATAACACAATGCTTCATTATGCGGAGACACGCAGATTCGGGAGGATAATGGAGTTTTATTTGGAAATTATGAGAGTACTGCTAGAGTGTAAAAATAAATTATAAGTATCGGAACGTGAAGATAAAAATCTTAAAATTCGTTGGAGTGGGAGAAAGTAAAAACTTTGAATATACCAGGAGATTCTGTCCCCGCGCAGACCGTACGTAATAGCCGATCGTTGAATGGGTGAAAAGGGTTTTTTTTGTCTTTCGACCCTGGGCTCTGTCCCGTATCGCAAAATAAGGGGCCCGTTAGGGATTAAGACGTGATATTGTACTGCGTTTTACATTTTGGAAATCTTTGGGAGAGGCCTATGTCCAGCAGTCGACGATATGCGGCTGAAATGATGATGATGATTTTACTGCGTTGTTATAGCTAGGCATCATATTTACGTCTATATACAACGTGGAAGGGACATACCCGTAATAAATCAAACCACGGGCTATACTTGACCACTATAGCATAATAAAATTAAAAGAACAGTACAATAACAACAAAAAAATTAGACATACATACATACATACATACTATCACGTCTGTATCCCTAATGGGGCAGACAGAGCATTTAAATTTAAAAAAAAATTAGACATTCCCATACAAATTGCCCGGGCGACTGCACATTTTAGTATGGAAATGTCAATTTGTTTTTTTTGTTCTTTTACTGTTATTTTAATTCCATTATGCTATAGTGATCTAGTATAGCCCGTGGTTCGATTTATTACGGGTTTATCCCTTCCACGTTGTATATATATTCTAACCTAAAGTTTAAGTAAATATTATTTATAAGTTTTAAGATTTTGATTACCTACTCATATAATAATTGTCTTTTCAGGTAATTGACTGATTCGCTGTGTGGTGTAAGTGTTTATAAAAGTACAATGATAATTATTTAAGTTTCTACCTAGAGATTAACAGAATAGGGAAGTGGACTGGGTAAAACAATATTCTATTTTATTTAGTCAGTCAAGTAGATTATCCAAAAATAAAGGACCCATATTTTTTCGTTTTGCCAATGTAGTAAAAATTCACAAAGATATAGCGCTTCGAAGTTTTGTAGTAGGGGTGATTTATGTCACCTTTGATTAAAAATCGTAGCTGACCGTGACGACACGCGAAATTTAAATGCGCTGTGTCTTCGTCAATATTTGCTAATCAAAGAAAATAAAAATACAAATACCTACCTCTCTTTTTAATACATTCTAATGAGCTAAAAATATATAACTCTATATACAAATTTAAAAAAAACTTTCATTTTACATAAACTGAAATAGTTGTGTAATAAATTTTCGCTGATGCAGCAGTAGACACCTGTTTTGCTAATAAATATGCGCAATAATATTTCATCATTAGTGCGAAGGAGCAGAAACAAGCTCCTGAATATGATAGCGGACAGGATGGATGCGGCCAACTTCAGGAGGTGTACTGAATTGCATGTTAAATATAAATGCAATAAATAAATTGAATTGAATGTTTTACTTTACAATCAGTGAATCTTCTGCCGATGGAATGGAAAAAGTAAAAGCTGTACTTAATTGTTTGTTTTGTATGTATGGAATCTATTTTTATTATTTTAATGCCTAAAAAGGGGAGGCTTTTGCTCAACGATAGGACCTATTATAGCTAACGAAAAAAAATGCCTAAAGTTGTAAAACTGATTTTTTTTATTGTGCTTCAAACAACCTTTAAGTCATTAAGTTAAAACAAGAATGAAATCAACTGAATCATTAATTTTGAAAATATCATATGCAAAAAGTATAGTACACTTTGAAATGATAACCCAAGAGCTAATTTTTATTTATTTGTTTTCAAGGCAATCCAACAGATAATACAATATTTAACATAAATTAGAAAAGGAAAGCCAATAAAAGCTTACCATGAATAGCACTAGATTACATAAAACTATTACACATAGCACATATTTTTTTATTTATTTATATGATTGTTCATAATTATTGAAATTAAATACCGTGTGGTTTTAGGCAGAGTAGAATAGGAACACTCCAAGCCTTTTTGTGGATGTCGTAGAAGGCGACTTAGGAAGTTCAAGCTAAACAAAGCTTATAAACATTATGAGACCTCTCCAACCCGTCTGGCCAGCGTGGAGAGTGTAGGTCAAATCCTCCTACACACTATCCACGCTGAGAGGGTCGCGCTCCTGCAGTGGAGACAAAAAAGACCTGATGATAAAGATGATGATAAAAATAAGTAAAAATGTAAAATGGTCCCCTAATATAATCATGTGTGACCTTCATGAGAATGTACAGTTGTCCAATACATTAGGCAGTAACATTTTTTAAAGAATTCTACCCCATCGCCATTCACATTTAGGTCACACAAAGCAAAAAATTAATTCAGGAAAGAAATACGAGGGGTTTCATTAACAAATTTTCATTTGCATCGTCGCTTGCAAGTTAAGTGGGGTCGAGATGAGACCAAAGATAAGCATCACGGTGTACTTATCCTGACTGTTAATATAAGGTCGGTTTATATCACTCGTAATGGGAAATTTTCATGATGAAGAGATATAATTATTTGGAAAACATGGACGAGATAAGAGTTGGGTCAGGTCTAGTTTTCAGTTAAATACACTGTTAAATTAACTATATATGGATGTTTATCTATATATGTATTTGTCTCCTATATATATACTCCCATGCTGGTCTGGGAGAAATAAAAAAAAAACTTAGAATGTACCAGCTGCTTCTCTTACCACGCAGATCGTAAAAGCCGATCGAGGGAATGGGCAAAAATGCAAATCATGTTAACAGGCGATGCGGCTAGCAACCCATCACTGTATTGATTGCTTTTCCATCTTCTCGCCCACCATGACGCTAAAAGTGGCTTTTGGGTCTTGCGGCCCTGGGCTCTGCATAGAACCGCAAGACCCAAAATGCTCTGTCTGCCCCATTAGGGAAATATAATTTGATAAAGACGTGATAGTATGTATGTATGTATGTATGTATTTGTCAAAAAAATATAGCATCGTTGAGTTAGTATTCCATAGCACAAGTCTCGAGCACTTTGGTGCTAGCTCAATTAGTGTAATTTGTCCCTATATTATTTATTTTATATTCATTTATTAACTAAAAACTAAGATTTTGTTATCATTTTCTTCCAGACAATTTTCTTCGGGAAAATTTGCGCTTTTTAATTATAAACAAATAAATAAATGCATTATTTTAGGCAACCCAACAAGTGAGAGGGGTAATTTATTTTATGACCAAAGCCAAATATGTCAAGTCAGCTCTTTTTGTAATTTTATTTTACAATTATATTCATAATATTATATCACAAGTACTATAAATCCTTCAACCACATAAATCACAGATGTTCTTTTGGCCGGAATGAAAGACTTAATTGGAAGGTCTATCGGACATGACAGATCAGATCTAACTTTAGCCTTACTTGTACGTATATTTTATTTTATTTATTAAGGAACAATAACAGATATCAGAATGTGCACTTAATATATAGTACTGTATATCTATAAATTATATAATTCCGAGATCCTGGAACAGATTGTACACGACATTACAGAGAACATGCAAGCAAACAATTCAAACAGAATAATAATCTATACATATAATAAAACAGTAAAACAAGTGTGTCTGTACATTAAATATATTTCCAAAAAAAATATTGGGGGCGATGGAGACGTAGTAATAGAGTAAGAATTTAAAAAAAATGTCTGTCTGTTTGTCTGTTTGTGTGTTTGTCTGTTTGTCTGTTTGTCTGTTTGTCTGTTTGTCTGTTTGTCTGTTTGTCTGTTTGTCTGTTTGTCTGTTTGTCTGTTTGTCTGTTTGTCTGTTTGTCTGTTTGTCTGTTTGTCTGTTTGTCTGTTTGTCTGTTTGTCTGTTTGTCTGTTTGTCTGTATGTCTGTTTGTCTGTTTGTACACGCTAATCTCCGGAAATACTGGACGGATTCGAATGAGTGACATAAAGTCCACGCGAACGAAGTCGCGGGCTTCGGCTAGTAAGGAATAAAAGTCTAAGATGAAATACACTATACTACTTAGTACTTATGTTGTTAAACAGAGTTTTTAAATTTTGATAAACTATCAAAAAATTTACTAATTTTGTCTACATAGTAATTTTAACATCCTATCCTACTTATCCTACTAATATTATAAATTCGAAAGTGAGTTTGTATATTTGTTTGTTTGTTACCTCTTCACGCTTAAACTACTGAACCGATTTGGATGAAATTTGGTATGGATATATTTTGAGACTCGGGGATGGACAAAGGGTACTTTTTATCCCAAAATTTCCACGGGGAGCGAAGCCCGTGGGTACAGCTTGTAGTTCATAAAGATAAATTAATATTTATCACTTGAATACCTACTCTACTCACCAAAAGTTTCATGGTTATTTGTCTTTCATTAAATTATTCCGTCTCGTGGTATTTACTTTTAATTAAAGATGTATCCATCTTAACTGTGATTGTTTTTAGAGATTTGGCAATTTAATGGATAGTAATATAATTTACTATGAAAATACCGTCTAGTTAAGATCAGTAATTGTTTCTGTACATTTTAATGTCTTTTTAAACCCCGATAAAAAGAGGAATTATAAGTTTGACGCCAATAACTGTTTATATGTCTTCGTAGTTCTCGATTGGGTGGATGGACTGACTTCGATGCGGTTTTGTATACGTGAAAGCAAGTGCGGTGGTTCTTAGCTGTGTTTGATGGAAATCGGTTCAGCGGTTAAAAAGTTATTGGAGGTAAACGCTTGAAGGTTTTTTTAAATTTGCCTGGCAAGTAAACTTGTCCTGTGTGTATATTTTAATTGTATTATTTTTTGGTGTACATTAGTCTCAGAAAAAAATACTTATTTAGTATACCTATCATCGTCGACATAATATTATTTCACATGTGTATACACACATGTAAAATAATATCTGTCTGTCAGTATGATGTCCACTTTGTGTTTTAAGATGTTAGTAGATAGAAATTTACCGATGATGACGGGAAAAGTTGCCCAAAAACATATGTTTTTAGGGAACTTTTCCAAAAACATTTGATAAGCATATACATTATAGGTAGGTACCTAGAGATTCACTAGACAACATATTTTGACGTTTAGAATAAGACAAGATTTAATTGATTGAAATCTGTATATTTTAGAAATTGGGTGGAATTAAATTAGTTTGGTTTTCGTGTGTGTAAATGGCCACTACTAGTGTCAGAGTTTTTAAGCTGCTTTTAAGCATCTGGCATAGCTTGGCAACTGTCAACTGTCTGTTTACAATAACTACAGCCGGGACAGCTTAACGTGCCTTCCAAAGTATGGAGGAACTTAAGAATTTTTATGCCACTTGCGATCACCCATCCAAATGCTGACTACGCCCAGTGTCACTTAACTTGCGAAAGCGCTAGTAATGCGTACTCCCAACAGGCCACCGAACTCCTAAATGTGGAATTCAATTTAGAGGTTTAGTTCAGTTGAAACTTCGGCAGTTTATTTCGATCTCGTTTGGAGCAACTAGCTCATACGTCCAACTTGTAACTTCCTAATGGTCGCGTGTCATTGATGAGCAGGAAATTGTAGGCTTACATAGGGTTGCCAGTTTGAGAAAAAAAAGGTAAATTTTATATATCGTTTTACCAAGACAAATCAAGATCAAATATGTTTTGCACACATTGTAGCAATTTTTTTTATAATAAGAATTTTTCATCAAATCGAAGAAAATATTTATTTTAAGGTTATCATTAATTTCTCAAAGAAATTTGACCTACCTATGGAATTGATTTATTTGATTACTATATATACTCTCTCATAATAATAAATATTAACCAATATTCCGCTTCAAACTGTGAAATCAAGAACCGATACGATAAACCATTTGGCTTCTTCTTACTTCAAACTTATTTTTTTTTTAAGTATATCCACACGCTTACTAAATTTTATGAAGATCCTATCAAAAATACTCGATTTATTATTGACAAACATACATAGTACAGTCGGCTAACGATATACCTATATCTTGAAATTTCTTTTAAAATCAAAATCATAATATCATAAAAAGGTATATTTAGAAAGACTTCATTAAAACCTTTCTAAATATACATATTCATGTTAATATTAAATTTAAGACATAGGGCCGGCCCAGGTATCTCGTTAGCCGACTGTACATACAGACACCGGATTGTTTAAGTTGACTCAGAAAACTTCGCTCGCTTAGCTGGCTCTTTCAATTAGTATGATATCATCTTTTTCCTCAGTTTCGTCACCCAAAAGATTGTTTTTCTTATAAATTACGTAACGTAGACGGCGTCTCCAAATCGTTTTTTCCCATTATAAATTGTCGCTAGCACGTAATTGACTTGGTAATTATGGCCGCTGTTTTGAAAAATAATTTATGATGCCATAAATGTGAAGAATATGAATTATGTTTTGATTAACTTCAAGATTATTGAATATTTTAAGAAAAATATTTTTATTTTCAGCCATTTAGGAAATTACTAACTCTATAATCTTGTATTAGCAAAAATAGCGTCTTGCTATATACCGTTGCATTGTATTCCAAATGCCCAGAATACACCCGCGTAAAAAAAAAATTGAAAACCTACGAGCATGTGAAAAAAAGGTTAAATTTAAATTCGAAATAAAATAAGCCTGTGACATCAACTGTAGAACATTCCTGTATTCTACTCCTGAATACCTGAACACGAAAAGTTACAATCAGTAGTTTCTGTTCCAAAAAAATCTAAAGTTTTTGAGGCCATACGGAGCTTCCAACTTTTTGTGCACTCAACAGAACGTATTTAAATGCTACCAAGTAATCTGTTCACGTTGAATACGAATTAAAGTGGTCCAAAAACTCTGCACGAGTGTAGGTTACTACTGGTGAAAACAAACATTTGATTTTTAATTACTCCGCGCTCGTTTAGAGACATAAATGCAAGTATGTAGGTCGTAAATAGGAACGGCTCTGGAGTTCCATTTAGGAAATCCGTAAAAATATTTCGAATGGTCATATTTTCGCAAAGATTTAGAATATAAAAGTATTTGGTACATTCGTATGCTGTGTTGCCATGTGTCATAATAAAGTATGTGATTATTTTTAATCGACAAAACTAGTAACAATGGCCAGCCAATAGTCTACCTACTAACAATTCATAGCGTTTAATAGATAGTGCCAACTTGGAAAATTGAATAAACAACAATTTTCCTAAAAAATTGATTTTTCAGGAAAGATATCAAAAAACTCTCTGAGCTGAGCCACATGAATTTCAAAAACTAACATTTTAAAGTACGATGTCGGTTCAATCCTATTTATTATATACATACAAATATATTTTCACGCCTGTATCCCATAGGGGTGATATATATTAAATATTATATAGATTAAGATTAAATCCTATTTCCCGAAATGCGGCGTAAACAGGAAGATTTACAAGCAAATAGGGAAAAAATGTAGGTCAATGAGCCACGTGTAGTTAGTGCACTAGTGCATGGCGAGACGCGCATGTTTACATTTTCTTTTTATGAAAAATACTAATGACACGAATGAGCCACATGTCTCATAAATTTCAAAAACTAATTTTAGTGTACGGTGTCGATTCAGACCTATTTATTATATAGATTTAGATTAACTACCATTTTCCGAAATACGGCATAAACAGGAAGATTTACAAGCAAATAGGGAAAAAATGTAGGTCAATGAGCAACGTGTAGTTAGTGCACTAGTGCATGGCGAGTAGCGCATATTCACATTTTCTTTTTATGAAAAATACTAATGACACGAAATATAAATGGCCAGTATTCCTGACGAAAAAGAGGTGTTTTATGTTTTATGCGTCTGATTACCGTATATAAATTAATTTCAGTTATTAGTTTATATCCCGGAAAATACCACATTCTTGTATTTTTAAACTTAAAATTTACATTACTCTTCTTAGAAGTTAAAATAGGGTAACAAATGAAGGGCTTACTTAGCAATTTTATATAACACTAGCTGCGCCCCACGGTGTTACTCACGCCTAAAGGAGCATATGTGTTAATCCAGGGTTTGAGCTTCCTGCATACCAAGTTTTATCAAAATTTGTCCAGCCGTTTGCGTGTGAAGAAGTAACAAACACACACTCACAAACCTTAGCCTTTAAAATATTAGTGTGATAAGTATAATATGTATATTAGCTGTGCCCACGGGCTTCGCTCCCCATGGGAATTTTGGGATAAAAACTATTCTATGTCCTTCCCTGAGTCTTAAACTATATCCATACCAAATTGAATCTAAATAGGTTCAGTGGTTTGAGGCTGCTACCAGCGCTAACGACCTTGAAAATACAAAAAAAAAATATCTTTCTACAAGTGAGATTATCAGAAATCCTCGCACAACTTTAAAGCTAGTACCCTTAAGTTACATAAGAACCTCGAAAGTCATTGAAATACAATAAGCTGTAGTTTCCTTTGTAAAAATTACTAAAAATTTCTACTTTTGACTTTTTGTAAAAGTTTTTAAAGCGGATAGTATTTCAATGACTTTCGAGGTTCTAATGTAACTTAAGGATACTAGCTAAAAAGTTGTGTGAGGATTTCTGATAATCTCACTAACAGGAAAAGAAATAAATTTTTCTGTATATTCAAGATCGCTAGCGCTGGTAGCAGCCTTAAATGTGAAGTAACAAACAAACAAACAAATATACAAACTCACTTCCGCATTTATAATAATAGTAGGATTATTACTAGTTATTCACTGCGTTGCCTGCAATAACTAGAGAAACAAACCTATTTTACTTTTCAGTAAGAATTTCGTTTTTTAAAGTTCTTGTTAACTAAATTTAATCCAGCTCTTTGCCTTTGTGTAGGTATATGCAAATATTCGCCCACCAAAACTTGCTGGCTGGAGCTGCGGCCGGCGTGGTCAGCGGATGTTTCCAACTTATTACGGGCTTTTCCATTTAGTCCGCTCTAAAATACCATTTTAGGAGGTTATAATTTATTTTCGTTCGGAATAGATTTTGCGTTAGAAATTAATAAAAAAAAAAAATTGGGAGATAATGTTACAGTTTTTTTTCGTAACATACTCTTAGGTATTCGGTTTTTTACCATATACATAGAGTCCAGAGCCGATAGACCCACTGATACCATGTTTTCAAGGAGTGATCGACTTGAGCTGTTATTTTGGATTCCTTATACTTACTATTTGACACTTTCATTTAATCTTTTCTCCTTTTTTAAATTTAAATGAAAAATCTGAAATGAGTAAAATTTTATATACATACATATACGTATATACGCCCATCCATTCATCAAAAATATCATGAAATAAATATTATAAATATAAACTGTCATCACTCACCGGTTGCCAGTTTTCCACAAACTCGTTGCTTGGATATTTTAAAGTTTTATAATATTAATATGAAAAGATTTTTCCTGATTCATGATATGCACAAAATCCTTTCTCATTCCGTAATCCATCAGGTGAATTCATTTTGTTGCAGCACTCTGCAAGTCCGCTATTTACGTCGAGTTTGTTGTAAAGTGGCAGCCAGGCAGGCGACTTTACGGCGAATATAAACTTTATTACGGGAATAAATTTTTGTAATATTACCGTTTTGCCAATTGACGGCAGGGAAAATTAGATCGATTCTAGAACCTTCCTTACCGTCATTAGAACCGTCATTACAATACTTTATTATGGGGAATGAAGCTCAATAAACATTAAAAAAAATATATTTCGATTTTGTCATCAAATTTCACATCAAAAAAATAAATTTTAACAAGTTACTTATTAGAACGAAATTACAACCAATTTAAAGATTACTAATTATTTTTTAGCAAAAAAAATAATAACCGACTTCATTTTCTTTCAGGAGTTTCTTCCATATCTCCAAAGTTATCATGTCTTCAACAAATGAATATGGGACCAACTTGGTAGTAAAGGCTTTCAAATAAAAAAAGAACCATCAAAATCTTTTAACGCTCGACGAAAATATCGCGAAACATACATGCAACAAAAAAAAAAACTGTATAACTTCCTCCTTTTTTAAAGATGGTTAAAAAACAGAGATTTTCCCTTAGATGATGCCTATCCTACGATCGACGACAGAAAGGACGAGAATGGTGTATGTAACTCCATATAATGCTCGATGGGGTTGCCAGAGTGACCGCGTTGAATTTCTTCTCCTTACAATATTGTATACTAAGCTGGTGCTGAAGCTTCATACTTGACTACCAAAATTTTCCCCCACATTTATATAAAACGTTCGTAAACACGCGTCTGTGTATGAGTAAAACGTAGGCACAGTTATGGCACTTCATAGAAACGGAGCGGATATACCTAGTACTACTATAAACGAAACAATACATCCGTGCACACGTCAAATGTATGAGTTAAACAATCAGGGTCGCCACCACAGAATTTGTTGCTTTGTTTACCTGTTTTCATCACTCGGAATTGTGTGTAATTTGTAAAATTTTCGTTCCTTTTTTGTTTTCGGTGGATAAACAATGATAATATGTGCAGTTTCTCACCATTGTGATTCAATAATCCTAAGTAATTCGCGTAACGTCAACGTGCGACTAGCAAGAACCGTGTTTTACAGTCGCTTACACGGCCGAATAACGGGGGAGGGGTTGCGGGGACGCCAAATTGCGGGAGACGGTGCGAGTTTCCGTTCTGTATGTAATACTATTATTAATTCTGTGACGTAGGGCTACCGTAAATCGATCAATTTTTGAGATCGAGAGATTATTCTGCCTGTCATTATTGCATGACAGCTGTCAAGCTATGTAAGATTTATAGCCGTATACCTTACTCATATTTCATATCTCTCTAAATTATTCTGATTTACGGGGGACACTGAGGAACTTAATCTCGCTTACTTCGTATCAACTCATCACTCATATAAAATAGCCTTCGGGCCGCAAGTACCGTATTACTCCCTCTAAGTGTGCCGAAAAAGTCATTTCAGGCCAGAGAAGAATGTAAAATTTTATATACATGTACACACCTTGGGTAGTGATAGATAAATCTTCATATACTTCCATTCTTTATCATCCTAGTATCTAGCTCTGGTAATAAATCCTGAATTTTATGCATTTAATGTTATGTATGGTTTCCGGCAGAGAAGAATAGTACTACTCCAAGTCTTCCCGTGAATGTCGTAGAAGGCAACTTAGAAAATACGCTCAACAAAGCTTAAAAAACATCATGAGACCTCTCCAACCCGTCTGGCCAGCGTGGAGAGTGTAGGCTAAATCCTTTGGCTGCTCTGACTGAAATATTGCTCTAGTAGTACATGAGAGTGTCGTGCTCCTGCAGTGGAGACTGAATGTTCTGCCAACCACATTAATTTAAATTTACATGCACAACATATCACTTTGTACATTAAATGCTTATAATGGGACATAAATAGTTCCATTCATTCACATGAATGTAACGACATAAACTTGTTTCCGAGTGCTGTATTTTAAAGTTTATTTTATTGCTGCTTTAAAGCCCGAGTAGTACGGCATTTTCATATACAGAAGTGGTGGTGGTTAAGGGGCTATTTAAATTTTCCGGAGTTCAGTGCTGCCTCCATTTGAAAAAAATAATTTGGAAAGAAACGGAGAACGGATTACACGGAGATAAAATTGTGTCTTGACCAAGCCCTAGATAACCCTCCAAACTATTTCATGAACTGTTGTTTATAATTCAAAGTGAAAACGTGAAGCTTTTCTACGCACATTAGCGGCTATTTTTAGCTAATGTGCGAAGATCCCCATTTCTTTTCAAATGGGGCACAACTGGACCCCGGAAAACTCATGTATCCCCTTAAGGAAAATTCAGGTATGGCCTTAAGCGGTTTAGGCACTGGTTGTGCGTCCGTGAGACATGGATTTGATCCTCACTAGGCGAGGCTTGTTCCTCTCAGTTTGCGCTCTAATGTACGATCATAATTAATCAGCAACCACCATACTTGCTTTATCTGAAGGAAAATTTAAAAAAATATCGCGAGAAATCCAACACAAATCTTTATTAAGTTTACTAGTGTGTGAAATGGAGAAGGCAACGCCAAACCACTCCATTATCCTCTAAACTCTAACACATACAAATAGCAACAGTTGTCCAGTAGTAACAACAATAAACTATGCAAGAATGTAAGCAAGTATATGTTTGTGTATAGCTATATTTGTATGTTTGCGTGCACACGTGTAGACGCGCGACGGCATTGCGACACCGTGACGTCACCGCTAGGGGTGGAAACAGGGTTGCCTTTACTATGTTCTATTCATTGACACGACTTCTCTATAAAGGATTTACTCATAAATGCGACCACTAAGGCGTTGTGTTCACGGGCGACAGAATTGCAGAGATAACGGCGATGAATCGTCGTGCCACCTGATTCCAAACTGAATAATGAATGTGTCTTCACACAGCGATATAAGAAAATGGCGCGAAAAGGCCTATATCCAATAGAGGGTTGATATGGTCAGCTGATGATGATGTCCCCTTATGGAGTAAATACTGGCAAGGATCGCAATATTAGATATAGTTTTACTATAATGAGTTCATTTATTGCTAAATTAATGCAGCACCTGACCACTTCAGCAATAAATTCCATAAACAGTTTGTAATTGTTAAAAATAAAATAATTTTATTTCACTTCAACTAGATATGTACATATAGTGAATTTAAGTTCGCTCAAATTGTTGCTAAGTTGGCAACCCTACCGATCTTTTTCTGATCGTGTGTGTTAGTGACTAACACTAGTGTCAGAGTTTTTAAACCGCCTTAAAGGCGTTAAACCAATGTCAAAGACAGTGACCGGGACCGACGGCTTAACGTGCCCTCCGAAGCACGGATCATCTTACTTATCGGACAATCAGGTGATCAGCCTACAATGTCCTAACCAAACTAGGACAACAACACAAAGTCGTTGCCCCCTCCGGGAATCGAACCCGCTCTAACCACTACACCACGGAGGCACCCTTTCGATTCAGCGCCTGGGCGCTCTAACAATAAGTTTCACATAAACAGATTATAAATCATTCTAATAGATAATACAATTTTACTTTCACTTTCACTATATAATAGTTAGTTTGAATTCACTCAAATTGTTGCTAAGTCGGCAACCCTGTCTATTCACCTGGCCGTTGTAGCAATAAGTTTCCCACAAACTTTTTATAAATGATTCTTACAAAAAACGGCAATTATTAGCTTTTAGCCTTTGATCTGATCCTGTTCGTCGTTATCAAACATCGTTTTCACATACATGGTATCGATTATTGAAAGAGGAATAAGATGGTGATATTCTCCCCGTATATCGTTTGCGACTCCCTTACTTTTTAAGAGGATGGTTTAATTAAAAAGTTGTGCTCTCTGGTTTAAAACTTAGCTCTTGTGCTAGCAGTTAACAAGTAAAAATTAACACATTATAAGGGTCTTGTCTCTTGATTTAAGAATCCTAAAAACGCGCAGGTTTGATTGAGTGTCTAACAATAGCGAACTACGTCGGGCAGAATTAAACGTCTCATAAATTTTTTTGAAGAACAGACGTATGAAACTTTGTGTCGAAAATCCCCAACCGCATTTTTTTATATTACAAATATGAGGTATGCCAAACGTCTAGCTAAGAAAATAAAGTGTAAATGTGAGGTCAGTAAAAGATTGTAAGGACGACCAAGAACTAGACGTAAAAATAATCTTCTTTCTCTTTCTCACCTTCGTATAAGTTTTTGTAAACTGAAATTGATATGATAAAACTTCTTTATTGCACCAACTAAGTATGAAAATTATTAAAAGTACATTTAAAATATAGTATGTGCAAAGGTAGGCTAATCACTAAAGCAATTTCTTCCAGCCAAACTTTGGGAAAAGAAGACTTTAAATAAACGGGCGAGTAGGCGACCTGTAAATAAATTTCTTTCGGCGTGTCTTCTCAGCAGTGGCGAAATGCTAGTATCGGTAGCTTTTCTTTAAAATCTTATACCTTTAAACGAGCAATTCTTGTATATTTATTTATTTAAAAATTTCTGTGATCTCGAAAACGGCTCTAACGATTTTGCTGAAAATTGGTATATGGGGGTTTTTGGGGGTAAACAATCGATCTAGATTAGTCTTATGTTTGGGAAAACGCGTGTTTTCGAGTTTTTCTTTCCACGCAGAATATGGTCGCTAATTTCCTCGCGCCGGCCGCCATCCGCTTAGCTCAGTGGTTAAGGATGCTGACCGCTAGAAAGATTGTTACGGGTTCGAATCCCACTCGGTGACTTACTTTTGTTTTTTTTTATGTTCAAGTTTATATATAATTTTTTATTTTGTACTGTTTTTAGACAAGTTTAAAAAAATGTAGTTAATGTTTGAGATGTAACCGACCGAGCAAAGCTCGGTCACCCAGGTACTAATGAATTAAACGTGTAAAAGCGTCTGCACAGACCCAACTACTGAATAAACATTTAATTTTTTTAAACTTTACTTTTTATCGGGCAATGAAAATAAGGACGTTAAGATTAAAATTAATATAGTCTGATATAATACTATACCATTACGAGTATTATACTATGTTATACAATGATTGATGTGTGATTTTTTCCTTCATTGTAGTGACTAGCTTAGGAGCCGTGGGACGTCGTCGGTTAAAGGTTTTATTAGTGTGCTATGTTTTTATGACAGTCATTCGGTCAGGGCTACTGAGCGAAGCTAAGGATTATGATGGCTCTACATTGAATACCGGACATTTTTAGCCTGTGCGTATTTTTGAATGAACAGTTCACGATATTTTTTAGATATTCGCAACTCATTATTTCAAAGAAATATCTAGATACGCCAAGAGTGAGATTCGAGCTGACGCCTCTCATGTTTGTGCCATAAGTGCAGTTCCAATTGTTTATTCATTTTATTGGATCACGTTCACTTAAAAAAATTATAAATAAAATTAAAAAAAGTAAAAATATTGTTCCGTGACCTCGAATTACCCCCGCGAAACATAGTAAAATGAAATTGTTTTCAAAAATGTTAAAATCTTTCCAAATGTTTCACTCTACATCCACAATAACTCCAGTGCAATTTTGCTCTTTGACATTTGCCTTATGCAATACTTTCTAGCACTTTGCTCGGGTGTCACAAGGCTTGGACGTTTAAAGTGGACGTAGGTTGACAGCCTGCAAAAGTTTGTTTTTCTATTTATATCACTTGATTTCTTGTGTCTGTATTTCAATTTCTTCTATGCTGGTCTGGGAAAAAGAAAAACCTTGTGTGTACCAACTGCTTCTCTTTCCGCGCAGATTGAAGAAATGGGTGAATATGATACATACATACTATCACGTCTTTATCCCTAATGGGGCAGACAGAGCATTTTGGGTCTTGCGGTTCTATGCAGAGCCCAGGGCCGCAAGACCCAAAAGCCACTTTTAGCGTCATGATGGGCGAGAAGATGGAAAAGCAATCAATACAGTGATGGGTGGCTAGCCGCATCGCCTGTTAACCATGATTTGCATTTTTGCCCATTACCTCGATCGGCTTTTACGATCTGCGTGGGAAGAGAAGCAGCTGGTACATTCTAAGTTTTTTTTTAATTTCTCCCAGCCCAGCATGGGAGTGAAAATGATGCGGCTAGCAAACCATCACTATTTCGATTCCTTTTCACCTTCTTGACCGCCGTCACGGTGAAAGTAATCTTTGAATCTTACAGCCCTGGGCTCTGTCACCATTAGGGATATAGGTAGACTTGATAGTGTATCTTAGTGAGTAGATGACTGGGTAAAATAAAACGTCTCAAAATAGTCCCACTTTTTATTGATCATATCCATTTTCAGCATGATTTTAGATTTCATAACGTAGAAAACTATGACTCCAAAAAAGTACGAGTATGGCGTCACGATTGTGATTTTTAAACAAATCTTATAGTTGAATGTGTTTGCTTTAATTTAGAAAAAGTTTCCGAATTGACTTGTTGTCATCTAGCGGATTGGCGAATACACTCAAAAGTGCAAATTCCATCTGTTGTAAGCGTGATATCCTCAACTATGTTTGGTGAAATGAAACGAGTTTTCTCGGAAACCATCACATCGTCGTGTAAAGGTAATTTGTTTTCATGTTATTCCCTCACCGCGGTTGAAATAAAAATATTACAATTCACTCTTTGTTTTGACTTTCCTTTTGCGACGGTTAAACTAATCGTAGCCAGTTTGGTTCCGGAAATTCGAGTTGCATTTAAAGTCAGTGTATTTGTGGCTAGGAAGTTATTTTATTATGTGCTAATATGCTTAGTGTTTACTCGTATAGTGGAATGAGTCAAATATATGTTAGAATATTGTTTTTAACCATTTGTTTTAAAATGAGTTACATTCGTTGTTATCTTATTTAATGTAAGTCTATGAACATGTTCCGTGGTTAATCTTTTTTTTTATTTGTATGGTACTTTCCAGGCAGGTAGTCCTCCTTCTAGAAATTTTATTGAAATCGGTTGTAGTTTGATGTTGAAGTTTTTAGTTATCTATCTAACTTTAACGTTTCAACGCGATACTATTACATTGTATCTGTTACCTACTAACTTACTTGTTTTGACATAAAATCCTCGTCAAAAAACTACTTTACTGATCTCCTAGTAAAAGCTGGAACATAAAATAGAAATAAAAAAACTTCCCTAGAATTTACCATGCTTCTCTTCCCGCGCGGATATATTTATTTATTTAGCTTGAATAATCTGACACAAGTGTTAACTAACAATACAAAAAGTAAAAATTATTTTAGGTAGGTATTTATTCAATTAGCTAACACAAAACAAAATTAATGTTCTCATAATGAAATCAATGGCACCTGACTCCACTGAAATTGTACTGTACACGCACTCTCGCAATTTATAGCTCCAATTTCGTAAGCTCATACCTATCTAGTACAGAACTAGTAACTTCAACGAATCTAATCAAATAGGTAACTATAGAAAAATGGTAGTTTCTTGCTGTTATTTTTATCTGAATTAATGGTAGGTATAGGCCCTTGTATCTTTAGAAATTGTATTATTACTCGCACTAATTTCATTAAGATAGATAAATAACTCTTTTTGTGATTATAATAAATTTAACATTAAATAAATACAATCAGCGGTCTTATTGCGTAAAGCGATCTCTTCCAGACAACCAAGTAAGTATGGCTGAAAAAGTAAATGTATATATTTTACTTAATACAGTTTTCTATGTTACAGCTGAACCGATTTTTTTATAAACTGATGTAATAATGACGAAAAAAAGGAGGAAAACATTCCCACCTCAATTATTACCTACGTTCATCCTTTTAATACTTTATTTTTTAAAGAAAACGCTACGAAAAAAGAAGCAATTTTGTTACTGAAAAATGTGCCGTCGGGAAACCAAGATGCGAAAATTATTTCGAGCGACTGGCCACGACCCGCAATCTCTATAATAGGCAGATATCTCATTTGTTCCGCAAAATACACCGCCTTATCTGCGTTCCTTTCCGCTGGGCGAGTGATGTATACTGTGAGGCTGTGGATGGAAGCATTGTAGATATAGTTATGCCTGCACATCGCCTTATAAACATAATTCTTTCTCTTTCCTCGTCACTAGATGGCGCTACAAGGCGCTATATTGGTATTAATTATTATCTAAATAAGGTACATACATAATTGTCTAATTAATTAAATATGACTTTATATAAATATGAATGAATGTTATATGATATTAAATGCAATAAATATTTTAAAAGCATATTCAACACTTTCTTTGTCAATTTTTGTCAGTCATGTGTGCTGCCATCTCTGCGAGAACAGCTGGTACTAATTTCGCCTACTTTTGGGCCCTCCAACAGTTTTTATGGCTATCTGTTACGTTAGTAATTATATTCTCTTTGGTATTAAGTATTGGTATTAAAAAATATTTTATACTTACTGCTAAGAGAATAATAAAATTTTAGGATACAGGCCGCTACAAATCGGTAGTTTTTTAAACCTTTGGGGGCTATGTCCTGCAGTGGACTTCTTGTGGCTGGTATGAAACAGAATGAGAAAGATGAAAGAAAGAGAATAATCTGTCTCAAAATAAAGTCACTTGATCCTATCCATTTTCAACGATATGTGGTAGAAACTACTATGATAAAAATCACATTCTAAATGAAAAGCAGTACGGATTTCAGCCCAACAAAAGTACAACACAGCTTCTATCGTTTTTTACGGATAGTATATACAAACATTTAGACAACAAAAAACACGTAGTGGTTGTGTTTATTGACTACATCAGGGCCTTTGACACTCTTAGACATGACACTCTTATAGATAGTTTAGAAGACACTGGAATCAGAGGAAAGCTGCTTGAGTGGTGTAAGGATTATTTAAAAGATAGAAGTTATGTAGTCAAGGTTTCTAATGAATTTAGTTATAAGGTAAACGCAACTGAAGGAACGGCGCAAGGTTCTGTTTTAGGTCCACTTCACTACCTCGCCTATGTAAATAGCCTTGCAAATGTAATCAAAGATAGTGAAATTTTTCAATTTGCAGACGACACCTGCCTGCTAGCAACAGGAAAAAGCGTAAAAGAAGCGATTGTGAAATTGCAAAGAGATTTTGATAGTCTGAGTAAATGGTCACATGACAACGGTTTAGTACTTAATGCAAACAAAACAAAATTAATGTACATAAGCACTAGTCAAAATAGACAGGACGAAATACCTAAATTAATTGCGCACAATCATGCATGCTTACACAAACAAAATGATAAGATCTTGATGTCGTGTGACTGTGATTCGATAGACATAGTTGACAAGCATACATATCTGGGACTAGTATTTGACGAT
Organism: Acrobasis consociella; assembly: GCA_963555685.1. Classification (NCBI taxonomy): domain Eukaryota; kingdom Metazoa; phylum Arthropoda; class Insecta; order Lepidoptera; family Pyralidae; genus Acrobasis; species Acrobasis consociella. The sequence continues at coordinate 12,277,050 of OY743122.1, forward strand.
AGAGCTAATTGGAAAGAACATACCAGACATGTTTGTAATAAACTGAGAAGTATTTTGAAAAAAAAATTCCATTATAAAATATCAAGTGCCGTACCAAACATTGTTGATACTTTATAAATCTCTAGCAGAATCAATCATTTCGTATGGTCTGTCAAGTTATGGCAGAACAAACAAAACCAACATTAACCAAATTTATTCGCTACAACTTCGTATCTTGAAAAAAATCGTACCTAAAAATATAAAAGATAAATGTAATGAAGAATATTATAAATTATTTTCAATATGCAAAATTATACCTATTCATGAAAAAATAAAATTTACGTTATTAAAAGAGGAATTTTTTAATGAAAAAATACAAAACAAAATCAACACCAAACATAATAAAATAACTACACGTAGATCATCAGAAAATAAACTTTTACTTCCGAAATATAATAACCTACACGGAAAAAGGACATTACAGTATATGGTACCAGATCTTATAAATCAATTACCAAAAGAATTAAAAACACAACTAAATAAAAAAAATTTAACATTTAAGTTAAAAAAATACTTTATTCAAAACATACCAATTTAGGCTCACATCACATATTGAAATATATTAGTGTTACAATAAAAAAAAAAAATTAAAAAAAAAAAACTTACCGCACTCATGTTTGACTAGTAAAACTAATCGGAAATAAAACATCAACCTATATACAGTTGTTTGCTCGAGCTTCGAGAACCGGTTCCGCCGGGGCGACGGTGCTCGCACTTATTGTGTCACAGCGTATTTGTAATAAGTTCATTGAAGATGTTTGATTATCACGCTTGTAAATTAACATAAGTTACATGATTGATGGGTAGATATAGTTTATGGCAATTCCAACGTTTGGAAAATCTCTAGTGAGATTATATAGCGTTGTTTGTGCATACATTTGATTGTAAATTATTGTTTGAAATAAATAAATAATAAAAAAAAAAAAAAAAAAACTGTATGAACGACGCAAGTTGCGTACCGCATCTTGCGCTGTGTAGTTTATTCAAAAAAATGTAGACCATAGACTATTTACTTACGTCGAACTCCGGCTAAGTAATAAAAAAGTAACCTCCATATTTTAGCAATCTAATCAAGGGAGCCTCATTCGCATATGTACTCGAGTACATAAAAGTAACATCTTTCCAGAAGACATTACACCAAGGAAACATCTCAAGGTCTTGATACACATCCATCTACTTGGTCCCCTTAAAGTTAATAATCATAAAGTTGGCATCCCTATGGCAAACGGCCAAATGGTTGGCTGTACCCGTTGATTTGCAATACTTATTCTGGTGGGGTCCTATCCCCCTCTGAGGCTAAGTTCACATGTAGCCAAACATATGATAGCAAAAGATGAAATAATACTGTCGTTATTTCAAACATATTACCTGTTCTGTTATTCCGATTGATCTTACTCTTATTGGTAAATTTCAGACTGTGTGTTGCTTACCGTCTGAATTTGGCTCAGTATTAAAGTTAGATCAAATGCTGTCCAGAACTGACACAATACGTCTTAGAAACTTATCTCGTATTTCGAAAGCCAAAACCTACCTTTTTCTAGCTTTAAAATCATATTGAACAGTATTATAAAAAATATATTAGGCTTACCGATTTGAATTAATAGATTTGGTCCTATAAATAAAAGGTCGAGTAAGGAAAGTCGTGGAAAACTGGCAGTTGTATAACAAATATCTGTTTTTTTATTTATTTAAAGTTCTTTTTTATAAGAAATAAGTATTTACTACTTTGTTGTAAATAAAAATCTCTGATGTGGACATGCTCTTATGCCGTCCAACGATAAAGCATGCATAATATATGATATTATATCTGCAATGTAGCAGTATGTAATATTTAAATTATTTCACAAGGGAATATAACGAATACCAACATATCGAAATAAAACTGAAACTTGAACGTAGTAGGTTATTTCTCCGTCCTGAGACTAATGAAATTTTGCAGGGGTATCAGAAGATGTCTAAAAAGATAGACCAATTTTCAAGGGAAATTTTAGTGTAGCTATTTTGTGTTATATCTGCGACATATTTAATTTCCTAAAATGTTTTTCAGTACAATCCGGTAGTTTCCAACAAATTAAATCAGAATCTATTTTCTAAAAAAAAGTCTAAACCAATTTTGTATTTGGGATTTGTATAGAATCGTCATCATCGTGACTTCATCGTGACTTCATAGTTTCTTGGAGTCAAATAGTGCCTCTATTATTAGTTTTTCTGCAATCACGTTGAAAATGGATATGATCAATGGCAAGTGACATAATTTTGTGACGTTTTTTGTCCTCATAATAGTACAAAATAAATTATATTTGACCCTAGATACTACCCTATTACACCCAATTATAAAAAATAATCGCCTTGTTTCTTACTTTGATACCTACGTCATCCGAAAGTTTTCAACATTTTATTTATTTAACACACTTTATTGTTCCAAAGTAAAAAATACTTTTAATTAATGGCAGACTTATTACTAAGAGCATTTTCTCCCAGTCAACCATAGGGATAAACACAGAAAATTATGCGGCACTAAAAACAAATACTTAAAACCTTTTCCTTTATTCAGCCTTTCTGTACATCCCATACACGATGTAGTACTAGGGCACCATGAAAGTAAGTAGGTCGTGTCGAGACTTCCTCGCAGCACCACGCACTGAAAGGCATAAAGGCTAATTTATAAAGGGAGGCATCCAGCTGCTTTTGTTGTCTCCCAAGTGAGTGTAGGAGCTTTGTGCTAAGTGACGTCACACTGTAATGACAGGACAAGTACAATATACGCCAGGGGTGGATTCGATCAAACTAGTTTCAAATTTTTATAATTTATTCCGAGAGTAAATGGCAAAATACTGTAGAATAATTCAATTTTGCGTTCTAAGATAGTTACAAAAAAAGACGTCTATTCCAGAGTAAACTACAATACTGCCAATTTTCTAGGGGTATTAACGTTATCTGGAAATATTGTTACAGCTAATGAAATAGCATCTCTGACTCATGGTCTGGTTTGGCTAATAACTAATATTTTACATTTATCTCATGCTAAATTAAATGGTCTCCGTAATCCAAGTCATCTATGTAAAGAGTAAGTATTATACGGATTCGGGTTATACATTTACCTACTCACCATTCATTCCTCAACTATCGATTATATACTCCAGAAATAGAATAAAAATTTTCGAAGATGTTACTCGAGACTGAGTTCAAAGATTAAAATGCCAAATCCCAGGAATACGGTGGTGTATGTTAATATTTGATCGAATCCGCCCTAAATTTAATTTTTAATACCTAACAAGATGTATAGTATTTAAAATAGGTACAAGTTCAATCTTCGCTGTCAGAATAATATTAGTGTGATTTCCGGCAGAGTAGAATAGGACCACTCTAAGTCCTTGCGTAGAAGTCGTAGAAAACGAGTTAAGAAACACAAGCTTAACAAAGCTTATAAACATCAATGAGACCTCTCCAACCCGTTTGGCCTGCGTGGAGAGTGTAGGCCAAGTCCTCTGGCTGTTTTGACCTTGTATAGCTCTAGTAGTACATAGAGTCGTGCTCCTGCAGTGGAGCCTAAATGACTTGATGATGATAATATTTGTACCGTAGTAGTAATAGCCAATTCAGGATCTTGCTGGTGTCAAATGCTCGTTCAATTTATAAAGTTTCAAAAAAATATTTATATAAAAATACAAAAATTCCACAAAAAAAATTACATCTCATAACACGGCTATATACACAAGTTCTCCATTATTTTACATACATTCTAAATTGTTTTACAACAAAGTCAACATGCTCAACCCGTCCCTCAACGTTTCTGGCGGAAAGGTGCCTAGTACACTATATCCGTAGTGCTAAAACTTTGTGCAGCTTTAAAACTCAGTTAAAAGCTCACTATATCTATTCAGCGTATTATTTATTTTGTGAATTCTTTCGCATTGTGCTCATATTTCATTATTAATATAATATGTATGTCTATCAATACATAAGTATGTACATATGTTATGTATGCCCTCATTCACCAATTAATATTATCAATTTAAAAATATAAAAGTGTGTTTATAACTTTGTTTGTCTTACAAGTCAAAACAAAGTAAAAAATCGACGTGATTTTCTTGCGTGCAAATATTATTGAGTTACCTATTTCTGTTAGATTTGTAGGTGTTGTGTCAAATGAAATCGAAATGAAGACATTTCATGCCTTTGAGCTGTCATTCCGTTATTGTGCCTGTCGGGAAGAAAAAGCGATAGTTATCGCGGAAAGATAAATGGTTGTGCGTTGCGGCCCCCGACATGATTTTTATCAGATTTTCCTCAACTTCGAAAAGCAAATACCTCTATATAACTATGGAATTGGCCTTACGATGTGCGATCTATTTATTAGATAGATATGGTTACTTTTTAAATATCAGCACTTTTGGAGTAAATCCGTGATTTTTAACTACTTTCCATAAAAACAATTATCGAAAAACGAAAAAAAATCGGCGTTCAGCCAAATGTAAATTGTTTGGGAAGAAGATTTTTTTAAATTGATTTTTAACGTATTTTTTATAGAAAATAGGTAGTTAGCATTATAGACTAAACATGCTCTAAAAATGTTGCCGTTGTTTCAAAAGTAACCCTGTACATGAACCACGACTGGGGAAGGCCTCACTTTTTCTTAATACAATTATCCTTCTTCTATTTCTTTCTTCTTTACATCATTATCATTATCAGCTTTCAAAAACCCACTGCTGGGCAATAAGCCTCCCTTTGTCTGCGCCATCACGTTGCGCCTCCTCCTCTATAGGCTGATGAAGTCTTTAAAGGAAGCCAATCAACTTATGTTTTTCGTTGCAAAATGGCGCATTTGTCTCTGCAAAACTTGCAAAGTGCAGCATAGTTGGGAACTGCTTGTTTACGGGAATTTTCCAAGGCAACTCTCGGCTTCTTTGAGTTTCTGATACATAAATTCTTATTTCTCAAGAATAAACTGCTAGTGGGACAGTCATCTAACTTTCTTAATAGTTTTTTTTTTTCAAATTGCCTATATGTTTTAAGATATAAAAACTGAGTTTAGGCAATGCTAGGCAGGTTTAGGAAAATTTTAGATTGAAAACGGAAAATGAATGAAAAATACCTACTGCTGATTATTCCCCAGATGGCTCTCCTATCTGTGGGAAGAGAAACAGCTGGTACATTCTTTACTTATTGTTTACTTCCAGATTTAAATTGGACGATATATACTGTTTTTGACCAAAATAGTTCATCATCATCATCATCAGCTTTCAAAAACCCACTGCTGTCATTAGCCTCCCTTTTTTTCGCCATCTCGTTCTGTCCGCGGCCGCTGCTATCCAGTTCTTTCCAGCGACTTGCCTGATATCGTCGACTCACCGAGCTGCTGGATAATATTATCAATACAAAACCGCTTGAAGGCGACCCAAAATCTTCTCGACTCGAAATGTGGCGCAACCGATACCTACCTCCCTCTAATTTTATACCACCTTCAGAGGAACTTCCCACGGGTCATGAACTCCCATGGTCCACATGGAAGAGCCTAAACCACCATCGAACTGAGGTATATATAGGCATAATTTGGCCCGTTGGCGTTACATAGATGAATCAGCAACACAGTGTCAGTGTGGGCATAGCGACCAGACTATGTCACACCTCCTTTCTAGCCCATCGTGCCCCACCAGCCGCACTAAACGTGACCTTTATGAGCCTTTCGGACAACGCTGTAAGAGTGGCATCTTTGTGGAGGGAAAAAAATTAATTATTTGAACCAACGACACGAAAAGAAAAAGAAGAAACTGCTGGATGACCCACACTGCGCTTATAATTTCTAGTATACCACATAATAGTTATTGCGAACAATATCCGACTAACGATGGTTTAACTCGCTTTGACATAGAACGTAGCGCCGCTTCAGAAACTAATTAGACTGTTTGTTGCAAAATTGAAGCTATCTGTCTGGCAGTTGAATACAGCTTGATGTATGGCTGGTAATTGCTCAAAGTGTGGATTTTGAATGAGAGAAACATTTGCTAATTTGATAGGATGTGGGAAAGCGGTGATAGCCTCTCGGTCTAGGCACAGAATTGAGTATTACATATAGAACAGAATTTCCTAAGGTGCGGAAACCTTAGGAGATTCCGTTCTGCATATTATTTCTGTGCTACTACACTAGTATTTGCTGTGCAAGTGCACATTTTCTCGCCCGCGACCCGTCCAACCAGTCATTTACCAGAAATCGAAAATACCTATATTCAATTACTTCCGTACAGTATGATGATGATATTAAATAAAAAATAAAATTTAATAAAATAAAATATCTTTATTTCGGACCTTTTTTTGTCCATAGAAGAATTATACACTAGTCCTCTCCCCTCCCACATTCACCAATTACATTTATGGGTATGCTAGCTGCAACGCCTATTGGTATCTATTGATTCAGATATAGGTACTAAGACTATAATCATTAAAAATGTGCACAAAACATTGCCATTCCTATGCCTTTTGAGGCAGGCGAACAAAAACGAGGCTATAGTACTCCACAGATGAAACTTTAACAAAGGCGAGCGCTTCGTGCAAATGACACGGTATTGCGGCGGGGATTATTTTCTTTCAACTAAATATCATTTCGCATAAAGTAACATCTTAGATATTTCTTTTCCTGCACATGATTGAGTACTTTTTAGTTTTCCGTACCCAAAGGGTAAGAACGGGACCTATTACTAAAACTCCGCTCTCTGTCTGTCCGTTTATCCGTCTGTCCATCTGTCTGTCCGTCTGTCTGTCCGTCTGTCTGTCAGCACGCTGTAACTCATGAACCGTGATAGCTAGACAGCAAACATTTTCACAGATGATATATTTCTGTTGCCACTATAACAACAAATACTAAAAACAATAAAATAAATATTTTAGGGGGCATACAACAAACAAAGAAGTAGTGTTCTTTGAATTTTGCAAAATTTGCTTTTCTAAGTATATTCTCATTGTTATCTCTGTCTGCGTTAAATAATGCTAGTAATATGTATGTCGAAATAGAGTCTAGAAGGTACGAGTAGCATAATACTAGAACGTGCCCGGATATCCGCAACATTTATCGCGTTGGTAGAAATAAAACTGTAGCTTAATTTTTCATTTTTATCGAATCAAAATCGTGCACAAAATTTTTAAATATACATTAACGACTGCATTTGTCTATTTATCGTTTTTAAATTAAGCTACCAGCTGAAATGCAATGCTGAGATGTTCATGCATTGCAATCAAAACTAAGCAGGCCGCCTTTTGCGGCATTCTTTATACGTACATATATTGTAGTACAAGTCTAATTTGTAAGTTCGTGTTTATAATTCAGGCTGGCTAAGAAATAGCCCATAATGTAACCTTAGCTTAGACAGTTCAATACGAAACAAAAAATTAAACCTACGTAGTTAAAAATTATGAAATCAGAGCGTTAACACATTAGGTATTTTGATGTTTGTGTCGTATCTCCATACATCTTCATGAAACCAAAAATGTTGTATGACTAATATGCATTTTTGTACATTTACACTCTCCAAAGAAACTATCATGTATTAAAAATTACACAAAATATAAAATTCTGCTTTAGAAAACAAAATACCTTAGCCTAGATACCTAGCTTAAAGGTTACTTTCCTTATAATATTCCTTCGGTATTATTATAAAACCTTGACAAAAACAAAGGGTGTCTTTATCCAGGCGAGCGGAAAAACAAATTGTGGCCGACGATGAGCGATTTCATCTGTCTTCGGAGAAAAACTGTTTATGGCTTCCTTCTGGAAAATTGATGTTTGTTTTAGAGGAGTTGCCGTATGTGACTTCAACAGTTCACTTATTCGCAATTCATACGCTCTGACTACTTTAGCATTCAATTTGCAAAGGATACGTTTGAAAATATTTTATCTTCTCGCAAGTAGACGAGCAATATTGTATAAATGAACCTCATTTATACAATATTGCTCGTCTACTTTTAAAGCTAATTTTTTAATTACAATATTTTTTTGTAGTAACCTATATCGTCCCACTGCTTGGCAAAGATCTCTCCCATTTCTTTTCATGTGCCTCTATTACGGCCTTCACTGCCTACTAACGTTAGAAAGCGTCGCGTTAAAAAAAGTCTCGTTGAAAATTACAGTAATTAAAAAATAAATGTAAATAAATATTACACGGGATGTTGACGTGTAGTGTCTAAAAAAGTCTAATTAATGGGTAGATATTAATTATTTGATTCTTAATTCAAATGATAACTTTTTTATGCATTTCGGAGCTGTTATATTATGAAAACTTACACCGAAATTACGAATTTGTGTTTTATTAGAAACTTTCTAGTAAAGACGAAGCTGCGACCTGAGAATACATTTTCAACGCTGTCGAAATAAACATCAGCTAAAACAAAAAACAAAACTCTGCTAATGACATAGTAAGTGTGGCTACACACTGGTCCGCAATCATATAAAACGCCATTCCGTAACGCTAAGATCAGCTGAAAAGCAACGTCAGTTACAAGTTTACAAGTTTTTACGAAAGGTGGTCGATGGACTTCAGTAATAAAATTACGCAACTCCATCGAGTTTGGGCTTATTTTATTTGTTTTAGTAAGTATTTTGGCCTCACAGTAAAAGCTTGTACAAAAAATGCAATTCAGATGTTTATATACGAACTTGATTAATACAATTAGGTCTCATCAGCAATCACCACTGAACGGTAACATTGTGATATGACAATCAGATTACTGCGAGCAACTGCGACGGTTGGCGTTATTCCAATGCAAATTACTCTAGTTATTGTCTTTCTTTTCCGTGTTGTTATTTCATGAAAATTATTTGTAGTTTGTGTAGTTTTATGTAATTTTAATATTCTTCTTCCTCAATTCCATATATGAACACGCCTGTATGCCTCTCTTACATAAATATCTCTTCTCACAGGCCTACTGGAAGAGTTCTCTTTTAAGATAAGTAGTGTCTTTGTACAACTTTTATTTTATGAATTCTGTGTATACATTTCCCGTGTACATAAATTGGTAAATAAATATTAAAAAAACTGACTCTCATTTCAGTGGCACTATCCATATTCATACTTCCATGCTAATATTATAAATGTAAAACGAACTCTGGCTGTCTTTAGTCAGTTACCTCTTCAAGTTGAAATTTAGTATCTATAGATATAGTTTGAGACCCTGAGAAGGACATAGGATAGTTTTTAGCCCAAAAATCATCCATTATGGGAATTAAAACAGGAGTAGAACTTTGCACGGGACATCCTATTTTGACACACAAAAATAGACTTATTAAAAAGTACTAAAGTTACCCAGACGAAGTCGCGGGTAAAAACTAGTACTTGACGTATTATAAAGAAAATATTTGTGGGCAGTAGTTGAATTTTCAACTACTGCTTACAAATATTTGCCTATATATATTGCTTCTTCGACCTGCCTTCCAATTTGCCCTGCAAATTTAATCCTGATTTAAAAATGATCACAAGATACGATTTTCAACGAAAAATTTTCAGAACTAACAACAATTCAATAAATGCTTTCTGAAAAGTCTTGGAAAACAAGTATGACATCAACTTTCCAATCTTATAGAAAACAAGCACGTTGGTTTCTTCTCACAATTTGCGCTATTTATTGCTCGGATATGACTTTAGTTCTTATGGCCCTGGGCTGTGTCTACCCTGTTAGGGATAAAGACGTGAAAATGCATCTGTAATATTTTTAAATGATAAGAATGCTTGTTTCCATACTAATTTCAATACTTATTGAAAGTCTAAAGGTAGACATTATAATTTTTTTTAAACATCGTTGGAGGTTTTACGACCTACTAGTCTTTAGTTGCCTTTTACAATAGTGATATGTGGTTTTAAATGTACTGCATGATTTTCTTATTAACAAAAATTTAATATCAATCCTCACCAAAGTGGAAATCTCTCGGAAGTTAAAGAGCTCACAATACCAATCGGTTATTTTAACTAGACGCTTTTAAGTTAACTACGTTTAAATTGGACGATCAGAGATTGCAAGTGAACGATGCTGCAATTAGGGAACAAATTCCGTGCTATCTTGAGACGTCTGGAAACTTTAGTTTACTTTGATGTCCTAAGAGGTTTGTCCATTTGTGTTTTCAACCCCCGACAAAAAAGGGGATTATACGTTTGGCGTGTCTGTGTATTTCGCTGTGGTATCGTAGAGCTTAAACTATAGGCCCGATTTTGATGCGGTTTTTTACTAAGATACGGAGCATCAAAGTTCCAATTCCGGAGTGGGGGCAAGCGACGTCTAGCTAAATGCGTTGTATCTTTGTCATTTTTTGTTTCTCAGTGTAAAGAAAAAATACTTGTACAGTATTTTTTAATAATCTAACCAATGGGCCAACTTTTCCATTCGTCAAGCTTATTAGAAGTCAATAGGCAAGTCAATAAATAAGCTATGCGGCTCACCCAACCCATCTCTACCTCTTCCCTTTTCCATCTTCACTCCCACTATCACACTAAATGTGGCTTTTGAGTCTTACGGTCTTAGAGGCTCTAACTATAGGTAGACAGATAAATCGTTTATTTCAAAGTTTCTTTGGGACCACATCATAAATGCCCTTTTCGAACATAAAAAGAATTTGCCTTATCGGTCCAGGCGTCTTTGAGCAATCGGGGAACATATAGTTTAAAAACTTACATTTTGAATTGATAACCCCTTCATTTTTGAAGTCGGTTAAAAACTCGCATTGTCCCAGAGGTCCACATTTCAATTTGTCTTTACACGTTCCCTTTCTATATCTTTTATTATAACGCGGATTGAGAGCCCGCCATCGGGAATATTTTATTCACTTTCATCCGAAAAGGTCTTGTTATTTATGGTTTACGACTTGAAGTATGCGTCGGGTTCCGAGGTGGAAGGAAAGATTTAGTCCTGAAGTAGCTTTGTGTCTGTTCACAGAGAATGTTTAGTTAATTTATTTTAGGTATTTATATTAATATGCATGAGTTATGGGGTAAAAAAGGATGTTATTTCATAAATTGAGCAAGGAATGTTGATGTGGTTTGGACATGTTGAGAGGATGGATGAAAGAAGACTAACTTAAAATATTTATTGTGTGGATGTAGATGGAAGAACCGGACCGGGTCGACCTCGACGAACGTTCTGCGACCAAATTGTAGATGTTCTAAAGAAAGGTGATGTAAGAAGTAACCATAATCGGAGAGCATGCATGAAAAGTTATGAATGTTGACGAAGCAAAGAGGTTTGCAAGGATCGTAGCAAGTAGAGATCCATAGTCTCTGCCTACCCCCATGCGAAACAGGCGTGAATATATGTTTATATGATATTTTGATATAATTTTGCCATTGCAATAACACTTTACTTTCGCTAACGTTCTAAATGATCTTCTACTCAGAGCCGTAAGACCCAAAATGCTCCATTAGGGGTAAAGACGGGACTTTTTTGTACATAATTTGTTTTTTCATGTGTATTGTATAGGTGGCCAACCCTATGGTGTAAGATTTATCAAGCTGCCTAAAGACATCTGCATAGTTTGACCACCCGATACGAACGGCTTTACATGCCTTCCGAAGCACAGAAGAGCTCGAAAAATTTCATGCCACTTGTGGTTACCCATCCGAGTGCAGACCATGCTCGGTGTCACTTTATTTACGAAAGCGTAGAGTCGCAAAATCAAAATGCTCTATCTGCCTCAATAGGGATTAAGACGTGATGTATTTGAGTGTAATAAATTCCTTAAACAAAATTATGATTACTTTATGTTGGTATTTGTTTTATTTGTACAAGATTAAAAAAACTTTCTAATTAAAAACTTGACGAAAACATAACAATGCAGGTCTGAAATTCCATCAAATAAACTTTCATAATTTCGCTTATTGTGTGCTTCTCGTATATTAACGGAACAATCACAAATTGATTTAAATTGTGGGTCCTCGTTTACCTTAATCATTTGGCAATGGGTTTCCCAATAATGTTACAACCTTTAAGGGTTTACGAGAAAACTTAAACCGTCTTGGAATTAATTTCAGCAGACCCGCGATACAGTACGAGAAAATTTGTTTGGGGCTTTACAAACAAGGGCCTGGAATTAACTTCACACTTACTCACACGGAGACTAAAGTCTTACAGTGCGGCGTAGATTCTCAATACAAAAATATAAGAATGAATAAAAAATATTAATATGTGCAGTTAATTTTATTAATTATTGACAATATTAAGAGATATTTGTATCACTTGAAAATTATCAAATTTTTTTTCTAACTAATACAAAATCGAACGAATATATCAAGTGATACAAATCTTGCAAGCATTTCTGTCTTGCAACTTGACTACCGTCTCTTTATGTGTCTCCAGATTATGTGCTTTTAGGGTTTTTTTTTGCATTTGCTGACTTCTTACCACTGCCATGTTGTAACAACAGCCCGGGGTAGGTAGGTAAGTTGTATAAAAGTGCTAGTAATTTTTCGTTCTTTTGTCTAGCTAAAGCTCAATAAGTAGTATATCGAAACTGTTTTTAGAAACAGACATGGCAAATCTGATCTCAACAGAGCCGTACTTACCCAGATTCTCAACTCAACTGATTTGATAATCTGTCATGGCTCGCCTTAAAGAATAAAAAGTTACCTACAATTAGTAACTACTAGTTTGCCTCGAAACGTAAACTCGCGGACCCCATATCTCGGCTACCCCTTGTCTGATCTTGCTCATATTCGATCAACTTACAAATTCTATTGGCCGCTTCTACATGCTTGCCAAAAAATATTCTTTATTTTCTCTATTGCCCAAAAATAACACTCACTAAGGATAAAAAGTACATCGAACAAAAAGATAAAAATTAAAATGTCTCCTTTATCTATTTACATTTGTGCAGCATCGTCATAGCATGGTGTGTTTTTTTTGGCAAAAAGACCCATTCAGCATATGTCGCGGTCACGATATGACCTTACACGACGCTGGCTTTCAATGGACCTATGTGATATGACTCACGGGCGAATGTAGTTTGTTTATAAATAGTATGAGTGTGTGTGTGTCTTTTAAATATATTCTTCTTAAGGTGCTTCTCCAACTAGTGAAGGTTGGTAATTAGCTTTATTCTTTATTAATCTTTATTAAAAAAAAAATTACCCCGTGCACTTACAGTTTTTTACGTGCAATCACATGGCGTAGTCTCCTTTGTTTTTAGCTCGACGAAATAACTCAGCAGCGCTCGCTATCCCGGTCCACTCGCGGATGTTTTGTACCCAGGATTTCTTTCTCCTTCCAACCTTCCTCTTTCCTGCGACTTTGCCCATCACTATCTTTCAAGCTGCCTAAAGCCCTAAAGGCACCTGACAGCTCGACGACTGCATTACAATAATGACAGCCGGGACCAACGGCTTATACTATTACTAAAAATGCTTTTGGCTGCTTCTACACGCTTGCCAAAAATATTCTAAGCCACACCGCACTACCCACTTACCCGGCAATATAAGATAACACGACCATAACTCCGCCGTAACGCCCGCAGCCGTCCACTCGGCGGCCGTAAAACAACACAGTTTACTTTATCGCCATAACTTTATAATGGTCCAGTTATGGCCACCTGCGGTTTCAATCACGGTTTATCGTCGATAACCATAGATACACTATAAAACAATATCCACATACAAAATAGGTGATTCGAACTTAAATGGACCATGTATGCGGGCCATTCAAAAAATGGTGCAATATAAATCTTACTGTTTGCATTAGGCAGATTTTTTAGCCATTTTAGTTAAATAAACAGTTATAAAAAGTAAATTCGAGACTTGTGTTAAAGTATACTAACTCAACGTTACTATATTTTATAACAAAAACATATATTAGATAAACATCAAAGAACCAGGTCAATCTGAAAAAGATACTATACTCAGCACGACCGCCAAATTCGCCCTTTATTCTCACATCACTGGAATATTTTGAGCCACTTTTATAACCGAACGACGCAGAAAATCTATAAAAACAGAAATAGAGTTTTATTTTCGAACTCGACTTTAATATCGGGCTGGAAGTAAACAAGAAAGGAATATTTTCCACCAATCGGATAGTATTTGTGACGCCTCTGCATCAAAAATAGAAATGAGTGACCTAGCTCAAATAATCATTTTAAGAAACGAAGACTTGAAAATAGAGATATTGAAAAAATTATAGTTTCAATCTTCAGTTCCAACATATTTTAGAGGACACCCAATACGGTATCCTCTTATGATGGAACTGAAGATTACACCTACTCGTAATAAGGTGTCCTCTATAATATGTTGGAACTTTATTGGAACGAAGTTTTGAAACTAAGTTCTTTTTCGAATGGTACGGAATTGGTGAATTGGGGGCTAGGCGAAGAAAAGTGTAAGATTTTTCCGTCATGAACTTTATTAGGGGATGGATTTTTTTAGGTGTTTTTAGGGGCTTCAATTTTTGTAACTTCGTTTCAACCGAGTATCCCCAAGACACTCCGTTTTTAAGATTATATTATCACATACATTATCACGTCTATATCCCTAACCGGGCTGACAGAGCCTAGGGCCATAAGAACCAAAGGCCACTTTTAGCGAGATAGTGGGCGTGTAAAATAGTAAGTTGCTTGCTGCATCGAACGGGCATAAGAGAAGCAGCTGGTACATTCTACGTTGTTTCCTTTCTCACAGACCAGCACGGAAAACAAGGTTCGACTTGTTGTCTGTTATGTGTAAGGTTTTTACCCTTTATTTGACACAACACGAATACATAGGTTACAATTACAAGCCTGTTCGGCGGGCGCGGGACTACTGAGATAGGCCGATCGCCGCTGCACGCACGGGCATAAAAAGCTGACGTAGCAAGCAAAATGACAAGGGGCCGGTCCACCACAGAGCAGTGACTTTTTATTATTGGTAGGTTTTCCAGCTGCAATAAGACCTTTGTAAAACCATTACAAGTGGAAGCTAGGACTTAGCTTGTCTTTCGAAGCATGGAGCAAACAACTAGCCGGTATAGTCATAAGAGGCTTTCGGACCGACGTACATCGTAAACGTATACTTTCGATATCGCAAACTGGGGATATTTGTACTTTGTGATAATGTTCTTTTGAAATGACGTACAGTAATCTAAGACTTTCGATCTCGCAAACTGCGAAATTTCGTACTTCGTGACAGTGAACTTTCGGACTGACAAACATCGAAAACGTATAATTTCGATGTCGCAAACTGAGGTACTTAAGTTAATTTCCTGTAATAAGTTATTTCTATTAATATTCAACAAGCTGGCAAAATACTTGAAAATATTAACTTTGAATATAAAACTTTAATGCTCTCTGGGGCACAATTTCTTTTTCTCGCCAAGTTTAAGAAAAAATATTCAGGAGAAATATAAGTAGATAACAAAAGTCAACAATTCAGAACGCTGCCTAAATATTCATTGAGAGTAAGATCCAATTTGTCGTGAGGCATAAGGATTTCCGAAATATATTTTAAAAAATCTTTTCTTAAGGCCCATTTACACACAATATATTCACACTAAATTTACTTTACTATTTAAATTAATCGTTGGTATTTATGAGTAAATTAACTGAACCTGCAGTAAAAGGAAACGTAAACTGTTAACGTATTGTTAACGTAAATTGTAAAAAAACGTTACAAAATATAAACAAAACCCAAAAAAATTAAGAATTTAAATAAAATCCATTTTACGACAAATTCGTGCCAATGCTGCTCTAGTAGCTACTAGTACTAATACTATTGGAAGTATGTGGAACATTTGAAACTTCACCAATAATGATGACCACCGGCGCGTCGAGACAGTAAATTGAACGATTAGCAGCGCCCCACAAACTTTGTTTCAAGTAGTTAGTACCGAGAGAATTCTGCAGAAATTTTAAAGGAGTATGTGAGGGGTGAAGCTTCATTCATACAAACCTTAGTTTTATTTACACATAAGTAACTTCCTTAATTGACTCTAGAATAAGAAAGAATTTGTCCTTTTATTGCCTCTATCTCCATCATCATCTCCATCAGCTTAAGAGCAGATGCAGGCAACATGTCTCGATCTTCTATCTAAGTATATAAATTTAGAACTCAACAGAGTGTAGTTTTAACAGAAACTGCGCGTTACACTGGAACGATC
This sequence comes from Acrobasis consociella, assembly GCA_963555685.1. Taxonomy (NCBI): domain Eukaryota; kingdom Metazoa; phylum Arthropoda; class Insecta; order Lepidoptera; family Pyralidae; genus Acrobasis; species Acrobasis consociella. The sequence continues at coordinate 12,293,181 of OY743122.1, forward strand.
ATCTGCATTCATAAACTAAAACTTGTGCACATATAATTCTCTTATTTGACCCAAGAATAAGAAAGAATTGATCCTTATTTTAACCTATCCTAGCTTAGCAGCGGATAGGCACCTTATCTCCATGTTCTAAGTAAATAAATTTAGAACTCAACAGGGTGTAGTTATTCCAGATACTGCGCGTTACACCAGAATGATCATCCGCAATTATAAACTAAAAACTTGCACACATATAATTTGCTCATTTGACTCTAGAATAAGAAAGAATTAGTCCTATTTTTCACACTACCCAGCTTAGCAGCATATAGGCGACATGTCTTAATGTTATACTTGAATAAATTTAGAACTCAACAGGGTGTAGTTATTCCAGATACTGCGCGTTACACCAAAATGATCATCCGCAGTTATAAACTAAAAACTTGCGCACATATAATTCTCTTATTTGACCCTAGAATAAGAAAGAATTGATCCTTATTATAACCTATCCCAGCTTAGCAGTAGATAAGCAATATGTCTCCATGTTCTAAGTAAATGAATTTAGAACTCAACAGGGTGTAGTTATTCCAGATACTGCGCGTTACACCAGAACGGTCATCTGCAGTCATAAACTAAAAACTTGTGCACACATAGTTGAGCTAATTGGCTGCGCGGAAAATTGCGCGATAGCAATTAGAGTTAATGACTGCTGGCGAATAGCTGAGCTCCTGGGATGATAAACTGGGTACACGAAACCTAGTGAACGACCTCCGTGGCTTAATGGTTAATACGCTAGTCCGCCATTCTGGAAATTCTGGGTTCCATCCTCAGCCACGGTAAATTGGCTTGTCAACTAAAGAATATAAAAGTAGTTATATAGACAATTTATTTTTAAAAGTTATTTTTTTTTACATGTTATCCGCATTTTTCTTTTAAGTTTAAACATTACACCGGAAGTGATGACACACAACAATCAAAGTTACATTTTTCTTATGCCTGCACTATAAAAATAAATAACATATGTCTTCGTTTAAATTACAGTCGTTATGTTAGTTTTTGTCACGTTGTTGTGTTGGTAGATGAAGTGGAAATTGCCAACATTACTTAAAGATTTTTCATTGTGACGTCACTTCACATAAGCTTGACCTTGACACCTCAAATTAGCTTGACCTGCTTGAAAATGATCAAACTTCCTTGTTGTAATTACAGAGCTTACTCTTGTCGGTGGAGTTAAGTGGAGATGCCTCCAATCCTCTCTTGTCTCTGCCATCATTTTATTCATTTATTTATTTATTAAAACTTTATTGATCCACAATTAAAATTGTTTACAATTTACTTTTAATGTTTTGACGGGATTAATAAACGTCATTTTACATTTGACACTTGATAAAGTAGGTTAACCTACTTTAGGTTAGATACTAAAGCACAAGAACAAAGTAGTAGAATAAATAAAAGAAGGCATCGCGAATTTGATACCAGTCCTGATATATACCAAGTTAATTCAATACTTAAGAATAAGTAAATGAGTGGAGAGATCTTGTTACAATTTAATTAATACACATCTATTGATTTAGCGAATCGTATTTCGTTCCAAAAATGGCCCGAGGCGAAAGTATTTACGAGCAGCATAATGAAGATGAATGGCCATAATTTTATTAATTGCTTTGAGAAAGAAATAACGCAATTAACGCAATAAAAAATACGCAGTTTTTCTTTTTGATGATATTTGTCTTGTCGTCGAATTTTATCATCTACTTGACCTTTCTGATTATATCGGGGTAGGTGGGTATTATCGAGGTTCTTTATTGATCTACAGGCAAGTAATAATAATATTTTGGAAATAAAACTAGCAAATTTATAAAATAGAAGTACCATAATCGCAATGAGCATTCTGTATTGCTAAAAATATGAGCATATTAAAAAAAAGTAGCCTATATGTTAATCCCGGGTGTCAGCTTCCTGCATATCAAACTTTATCAAAAATAGTCCAGCCGTTTGCGCGTGTGGAATTAACAACAATACACACAATTACAAACTTTCGCCCTTAAATTATTAGTGTGATTTGGTAATCAAGTAATTAACGGGAAAACAAAATTTAAAAGATAGTGTTAAAAGTGTGAAGTTTAAATAAAAATGGTGAAAATTCGCCACTAATTGCGTACTCCATTAATCGGATCGCAAACTAATTTCGCTGCAAACTCGCTGATGTAATTGCCGATCGTGATATTAAAATGGCAAGCAATTAAAATCCACGCGAAATTTGTAGCCCTGTTTATGCTGAGGGAATTTTGTAGGCTTGCACAAAATCACGGTTTTTGGGCCCCCCATTTTATCCAAATGTGTATCGGCTCATCTCGACTAATCGTTACTTGTTGGAGTATAATTATTTGAACGGAGCAGTGTAGAACGGTTTTGTGTTAAATAGTTATTCGGCAAAGGTTATTTCGGTCTATTGTTGTAAGCTCATTCTTAAATAGTCATGATAAGATCATTCAATACATACTTAAATAATATCACGCCTGTTTCCCACAGGGGTAGGCAGAGACTATGGAACCCCACTTGCTACGATCCTGACAAACCTCTTTTGCTTCATTCTAAACTCATCAATCTCTTTATACATGCTCTTCGGTTACGGTCACTTTTTACCTCTCCTTTTTTTAGAACGTCATTCAATGATACTGTGTTATACTCCATCGCAACTAAGCAGTGTTGAGCATACTTTAAACAACCTATGAAGAGATAATGTGTAACTGTATCATTTTCATAAGTGAATAACGAAAGGCACAGCTCTAAAGCCTCATCCGAGTTTATTACCTCTCCAAATCTGGATGGCTTTAGGACATGACATCCGGGTTTTGCGAGATTACTACAAAGCGGGGGTCTCGATAGGTTAACTAATAAAGGTCAAATAATGTGTAGCAATATATTTTTATCACCCGCCTTGAGTACGGCTAAGCTAAAAGGAGAGTTATGTGTTTCGCCGCTATGTGCCTATATACAACGTGGAAGAGAAATACCCGTAATAAGTCGAACCAGGGGCTATACTAGATCAATATAGTATAACGATAATAAAAAAACAGTTTAAAACACAAAAAAATCAACATACCCATACAAATTGCCCGGGCAGCTGAACACTTTTCCTAAATATGGTACCAAATAGCTAGAAGAAAAAAGTATCTTATATGTTAATTAATCCTTCTGAAAGGCTAATCGTTTGAGGTTTTAGCAAAAAAACTAATATTAAAAATAAAATTTAGTAAGAAATAAAATCATACATTGAAAAAAAAAATTCATCCTTATAAACATTGCTCATTTATAATTAACAGTACGATAAAAAAATAACACACGGCCAACCTATACGAGCTTTTATCTAACCAACGAGTAAATGGCGCAGTCGTTAGTACAAATTCAGAAACTGTTTTTTCTTTGTTACAGACTTTCTGCGTGGTGTCCAAGCGATTCCGCAAGAACTACATCCACCGGTTCACAGCCACCAGGTCCCTGTTCTGGTGGTCGCCCTGGTCTCCCGTGCGGCGCGCGTGCGTGTACTTGTCTACCAACCAGTACTTCGATTACTTCGTCATGGCTACCATACTGTTCAACTGTGTCTTCCTCGCCATGTCGGAGACGATTGAGGAGGCTGAGTGAGTATTTTTTTACTATTTTTTTTGGCAATGTTTTTTTATTTTTACTGGACGTCATGGCTACCATTATGTTTAGCTTTGTCTTCCTGGCCATGTCGGAGACGATTGAAGAGGCTGAGTGAGTTTTTATTTATATACTTATTTTAATTTTGTTTTTTAAGAAATTGTAATTTTTTTTTTACAATTTCTTTTTTGAGCAATATTTTCGCTGAGCCTACGACTTCTTTGTGCTGCTGCAGAACAAATGCTCGAATCGCATTGCTAAAAGCCTTTATGTTGTAATAACATAACGTTATTACATTTTCTTATTTATGAGTGAGTGTGTAGTCTTAAAAAAAATACCCATCGTATGGAATAGGAAACATCTTTCTGTATTTTTAGATTATTGTTCAAAATTTGATATACTATCTAAAGCTAATGAATCGCGAAAACTGAACAATAGTAGCCAGAAGACAAACCTATATTTATTTGGTGTGGTAAACACAGAATCGTGGCATTTTCCCATTCCGCTTTTAGTCATATCGCGAACTCGTTATACTCTTGAAATGCAATTGCGATGCCGACCGATTTCAAACGATCGCCGGTGAGCACTATCGCTTTCAAAATTCAGAATGCGTCAGTGGCGCAGTGTAATTTACTGTGAATGTCGTTTATCGTCATCATTTCATTTGTTTACTGGACGAGGAACGGTCCCAAAGAATTATAAAATAACCGATATCAACAAAAACGAACTGCATTATTAAAAGTGACACGCTAAGCACAAATATCTCATGCACTTCCTGAAGAAATCAAGTAGGCGGCAGCCAAATAAATTCAATAGTTTTGGTTTTTCTTCTCCACTTCGCATGGTCTTACTTGCCGCTTTAACCCCTGACATGCATACTTATTATCTTTAAGGAAGCCGAAAACTAAGGAAGAAATCAAGCTGACATTGCTTAACGACTGTCATACAATGACAACGTAGCCGGGACCAACTTCTTTTACGTGCCTTCCGAAGCAAGGAGGAGCTCGAAAAAATTTTATGCCACTTATGGTCACCCATCCAAGTGCTGACCACGCTCGGTGTCGTTTTACTTGCGAAAGTAATGCGCACTGCCACCGGACCACCGAGCCCCTCATAGCCAGAAAACAAAAAACTAGGTATATTTCTAGTTGTGTATCGTTTCCTCAATATCTGTTCCAGTCATATCACGTACTGGTAATAATCTTGGAACGCAATTGTGATGGCGACCGATTTTAAACGATCGCCGCCGAGCGCTTTCCTTTCAAAATTCAGTTCGATTCAGTATGAGCCATGAATAAAATAGCATGTTGTCTATTTTTATTTAAGCTTATGCAGTTTACCGTTTCTGTGCATGTATGTATAATTGTACGTACACACGGCAATAAGTTGTCGGTTTTTAATTTTAAAACCATTTTCACAACCATTTCAAATCCGTCGTCATATCAGATTTTCTTATCCGCCTACATGCCTTGCATCATGCTTAACGTAGCCTTTTGGCCCTACTCTAGGCCCCGACCGATTAAGACGTGGTTAGTTTCAGTGACGTGCACAAATATTTTTGACAGGGTAGGCACTAATCTCAACTAAATTACGAGAACGGCTGCATATCAAGCAAAAAACATTTTTCGCAAGTACGAGTATCCCATATTATATCACAGGGTAGACAAAGTCTATTTGTCTGTATGAAATGCACGCTACTGATTAGTATGTATGTGGCTATGTATGCACTGTTAGTGCTTTACTTTTGAATATTTATTGATAAGCTGGTGAGATAACACATATTTTTTTCATGCATATTCCTTATTGTTGACATCAAATGGTTACAGCTAAGTTTACTGATCAACTAGATCCACTGGGTTTCATTCATTAGTACTTCAGTCGCTACAGCTACAGCTAGTTTTACTAAAGAACAATTGATTTAACACCACTCAACGGCCCGATTTGATCATATAACGCAATTATACAGTCGCATAGCGCCAGCGAATGCACAAATTGCCCTTTTAGCATTTCAAAGGGTCCCAAGACGAGCGGACCGACAGCTGCAGTTCCAAACGTACGTGAGTGGGGAGCGAAGTGGAAATGAAATTATATGTCCGTCTGCATACTTGTGGACGGACATATAATTTCATATATTAATCACGTCTTTATATCATGCGGTACATAGAGCCACACTGTTACAGGGCATAAACACAGACTTTAGGGCTACTTTCAACATTATAGCGGGAGTAGATTACAACCGCCGTAAAGTTTCCGGGAGAGTAGAATAAGTTTTCCCGTGGATGTCGTAGAAGGCGACTTAAGAAATACAAGTTAAACAAAGCTTTTATACATCAATAGGATCTCTCCAACCCGTCTGTCCAACGTGGAGAGTGTAGGGCAAGTCCTCTGGCTGCTCTGTCTAAATACGGCTCTAGTAGTACATAGAGGGTCGTGCTCCTGCAGTGAAGACAAAAAGACCTGATGATGAGATTAAAATGAAAAAGTGTCCGGTTGCTAGCCGTATCGCATGACATTTTTGTTCATTCTCTAGATAGGTTCTACGCTTTGCGAGGAAGAGAAGCAGCAGGTACATTTTATATGACTTTACATAAAAAAAAGGGAAAAGTAAAATTTTTACTTTTCTTTAACTAACACCTTGCATTAGAAATAGCACTGAACAATGAAATTAATAATGTATTTACACAACAGATGTAATTTAAATGTCCCGGAAAGTGTTAAAACGTAGCATTTTTAACCAAAATGACTGATTTATAGATAGAATCGTACAACGCAATCACAGTTGCATAGCGCTGAATGCACAAACTGCCCTTTTAGCATTTCAAAGGGTTCCAAGACGTGCGCCGACTGACAGCTGCAGTTTGAAACGTACGTGAGTGGGGAGCGAAGTGGAAATGAAATTATATGTCTGTCCGCAAGTAATATTAATCACATGCGGAGAAGCATATAATATTAATCACAAGCCAATTAATTATTATCATCAATTTATTCTTTTTATTTTTGTTTAATTTCTTTAAATTTTCTTTTTGTTCTATTTAGTGTTAAAAAACAAGCCACTATAAAATAAGCAATAAATGTAAAGTGTCCAAAATAGTACATTTAAAACGTAGCATTAACCAAAATTAAGGTCTTGGATGTTTATCTATATATGTATTTGTTATAAAATACAGTATCGTTGAGTTAGTATCCCATAACACAAGCCTCGAACTTACTTTAGGGCTAGCTCAATCAGGCCCAACACAGACGACAGACTTTTTGTCCGATCGAGTCTGCGGCGCACAAATAGTCTGCGTGGCGCGCAAAAAGTCTTTCGCGGATTGTTCACGGACTCAACACACACGACGCACATTTTGAATCATTCTGTCGGCAGAACTGTAGGGACGGGACACGTACAGTTTTACACGCCATGGAAGTGCAAAGATTGTGATGTATTATTTTATACTTGAAGTACAGAAAAATAAGAAGAAATAGAAAATTTTGGGTACATCCTATACTTTCGGAGAGATTACATTTAAAAGGACAATTCCATATGAAACATGCAATTCCAAAACAATACCCGGACAATTTTTTCAAATTTTATAAAATTTCTATTAATACTTTTAATGAGTTGCTATTCATTTTAAGACCAACTTTGACACATTCGGAAACAATAATGAGAAAGTGCATTGGTCCAGAAGAAAGGTATACTAGGCATGATACTCGGATTTTGAAGTATCATAAATTGCAGGTCTGTTTTGTATTTCATGAATTAACATCGGTACATCTATCTCTAGCGCCATGCTGTAATACCGCGCACGTCACGTCCACCACTAGCCGAGTGAAGGTCACAGACTAAAGTGCGCGACGTCTGTGTTAGCGCGAATTGAAGCATACGTTGTATTTTTTTCGCACACTTTTTGTGCGGTGTGGCGCGGCGCGGCGCGGCGCGGTCTGCCAAAATTACACGGATTTTTTGTGCGCCGCACTTTTTGTGCGTCGTGTGTGTTACTGCATGTAATTCCATAGGTTCTATTTTCACAGACTAAAAGTGCGGCGCGGTCTAGTCTGTCGTCTGCGTTGGGCCTCAGTGTGATTTGTCCCTATAAATATTTATTTATATTTATTCTGAAAAGTGACTCGCGACCCTTCTCACAACAAAAGGCGATAGATTTATCAACCTGTCACTATTTCTGATTCCCTTTTGCCATGTTTGGTTTGAAGTTTATTCTTTCTCATATCTCCTGTTTTGTCACCTAAGGGTTCAGACAGACAGACAGTGTGCCAGCAACAACGACTAATAATAATAGTGTCGCCGAACAGAGTCACAAATTGTCTAAATCTCAACCCCATCGGCGACCTTCGCGCGACTTTATAATCCACTAAATAACAACAAGTCAAATCGCCACTCAATCGGCTATGAAAACCAGTGGACTCTTATAGATTTGTCGCCAGAAGCTCCCTTGAAGCAATCAAAGGTCCTACACAAACCTTTGATTGTATAGTTAGGATTAGGGTGTAATCAAATTAAATAAAATCAAAACATACATTTACTATGAAATTTTTATGAAAATCACAACCATGACGTCTTATTTTTAGAGTCAAATAGCGCACTGTTTCTGCATTAAGGCCATACCTGAATTTTCCGGGGTCCCGTGCTGCCCCCATTTAATATAAATCGTTTGACCAAGTTTATTATGGGAATTTTTTTTTAAGTTTAATTCAAACTATACAAACTTATTAAAACTAAAACATAGCCATACAACGTGGCAATGCTACCAGCCTTTTGGCCACGTTGCTGATGGGTAATATTTTAGTGGGACTACATAATTTGTAATTTTTTTTAGTTTTAATTTTAGTTTTAATTAAAATTTTAATAAGTTTGTATAGTTTGAACCAAGCTAAGTATTATCAAACTACTGTTTATAGTTCATTTTCACTTTAAACTATAAACAGCAGTTCATAAAATAGTTTGAAAGCTTATCTAGGGCTTGATCAAAACACAATTTTAAATTATATTTAGCACTGGAGCCCGGAAAATTCAGGTAACCCCTCATTAAATCATGTTAAAAATGAATATGATCAATGAAAAGTGACACTATTTAGAGACGTTTTATTGCACGCCTCATAAGCGTAGCGTTTGAGGTAGTGCATTACTCTCAGCATGCACGGTTCAAGCATTTTTATTTAATGTCCGATTAAGTAATTTATTTTTGACCCAGTCAACTAGAATAAATAATTCCCTGTCGCTGTCACATTGTCAATATAGTCTATAAGAGCCTAAAAACTTAAATGCAAATGAGTCTGTATCACCGACTGCACTAGCTATGTGCATTATACTTTTTCCTGTAAATACGAATAGACCTTCACGTAGGCACCTTTTTTTTTTGACGCGGAGAAAATCCCTTCGGATGCCTTACCGGTTAGGGGACACCGGTAAGGTTATGTGGTGTTACCACTAAAAACTACGCGGTGTCACCTCTCAGCCGCTATCGGCCGGGACCGTGCTTCTTCATGCCCCACAGCCCCGGCGCGGCCGGCCGCTACTTAAGCGGCCCCGGCTCGCCAACGGCCTCACGGCACCCTCTGCTGAATCAGAGGGGCCGGAGCAATCGCCGCCTTGGCCTCTTGGCCCAAGGACAAGCGCTGACACGCACACGCGCCTGCCTTCCACTCCGGAGGGCTGTCCGTTGGACGATGTATTCCCGTTTCCACCGTCCAACCAGTTCTCATAATTTGGGGCTTGCTAAAGCAGGCCCTGCCCCAGTTAACCTGACGGCGACCGGGGCCCACAAAGCCGGCCGCAGGGGATAGGGAGAGCGGCAACGTAACACCGACACTCCTCTTCCCCTGCAGCCCCACCGATGCCGTGCCAAGCGCCACGGCTGCGCTTGGTCGCGGAGGATAGGGCGAGCGGCAACGACACACCGACACTCCTCTTCCCCCGCGACCCCTACCACGGCTGTGATGGTAAGGAGGTCGTCGTCACCCCTTCCCTCACAGCCAGGCCATTCCAGCCAAGAATGGCCTCCGCCGGGCCCGGGGAGGCCTAAGCCTCAACCCGGGCAATGGGTTCCTCTTAGCTTCCCTGCGGCCGAGGCAACCGCAGGTACTAAGCCCCCCCATCGCGACAAGATGGGAACCACATCGGGGGGGTTCACGTAGGTACCTACTACAGCTATACGTATCTTTACTTTACCCCTACTGTGTGTCGCTAATGATATCGCGAATCCACGATATCGGCCCTGACGTCACTCTTCATAAGTGCAAGTAAGCGGCGGCGGTTTATGAGTGAATCATCAATCATATATACGTGAAAGCGTGGCAAAGCGGCAGGTTATCTAAACTGATTGAGGATTATCATTTGTTAAGCGTTGAAGTTAATGTTTGGCGGTATAAAAGGATATTAATAACCATAAAGTTAGGGTTTCCTTCAATAGCGGTAGCGTTATGAAGCTGCCGCGATATAGCGACGAATGACGTCACTGAAAGGTTGGCTATGGAAACAAAGGAAAGAACGCCGTCTTGTTTGTTTGCTATTGGAGGAAACCCTTTTTAACAGAAACGTGCTTAAAATTCAAGGTGGGTACAGTAAGTAGCGAAAATATGTCTTGATGTTCCGGCTTCCGAAGTTCCGACTGTACTTCGAGCGGTGCATGTTTTGAGCTTGAGACATCTACTGTTATACAAATAATTGGCCAAGTGGATGTCGGGCCACGCGCAGTATAGGGTTCCGTAGTTGTAAATGCCAACTTTGAGTTCATGCCTCTAAAACATCTAAGTATCTATTGAATTTGTATGAAATTTTCCTTTTCGAGTACATTTTATAAGTTGATCGCCTATAACTTTTTTAATTTGTTAACCCAACTTAGCCCTGATAGTTTTCCTATAAACTACATTATATAAACTATATCTGTGATTTTTTCACGTGTCCATATTTAACCGTTTAGCAGATAGATGGGGGGGGGGGACACGTGACTTTAACAAAAAAAAATCACTTTAAACCTAAATATTTCAGACACGGATCCCTAAATCGAAAAATGGTGTTCCCAAGGTCACAGTATTTTTGAAAGACCTATTCAAAGATACCACACAATGTGTTTGTAGAGAAAAAAAATATAGACTTCCTCTTTACTTTTATGGCAGCTACCCTAAAAAAAAAATTGTTTCCATATTTTATTTTACGACTTTTTTGCCATGATTAATATACATATCCATGCCAAATTACAGCTTTCTAGTACTTATAGCTTCTGAGTAGGACCGTGGACGGACAGACAGACAGACAGACAGACATGGCGAAACTATAGGTAAAGGTTCCTTGTTTACTACGGAACCCAAAAAAAAACTGATTCTTAAGATCAGGCAATATTAACAAAAGTAGGTATATTAACTTTTTCCATCATTTCAGCCGCATAACGTCTACTGCTGGACGTAGAGTTCTCCCAAAGATTTCCAAAATGATTCAGATTCAGATTTTTATTGCAAGTCACAGTTTTACAAGGTTCTACATAAATTAGATAGGTACAAGTATGACTTGGTGGTATGACGACCTAACCATTCTTTTTGTTTGAAAGGGCATAGTTGTCAGGTGGTTGTGGAGTGGTGCTAAAGTCTTTTTAGTTTAGACAAAATATTGTGCTTGAATATCACAAACCATTCTACACAAATGGAACGGACCGACCGAAATAGTCTCGTTTTTATTTATTCAATTAAAAATGTCATGCAAATATAATAAAACAAACATGAACAGTGAAATTCTACGTCGTCTAGTTTTCCATTTAACAAGCAAACTGGCCGACCCACCCACAGAGCAAACTTAGAAACACCTTAACTAAACGTACCGGGTGTAAACGCTTCGCATGACATTGTGTACTTAGCTAGTATGTTAATTATTTTAGCAAAACGAAGGTGTGCGGAATGGAGAATATAACTTGGTAACAAATAAGTTATTGACTATCCCTCGTATTTATAAAAAATAACTACCGTTTGCTAAACCTATTTTAGCTATCACATGTTTTGTCCCCTTGCCTCTTTTGAGTATTTGATATTGAAAGAACGAGACTAAACATACTTATTATAACTAAACAAGGTTTAGCAAACCTTTGAATTTTTGTTGGAAATAAGGGGGTATATCTGCACGCCTACCAAATTTCAGAAAGCTTAAATAAAAGATACTGAAATTATCGGTGAACAATACATACAAATGCTAGATAATTAGGTAGACTTCGATTACTATGCTTATATGCTATGCTCGTTCAAAAAGTTGATAAGTAAAGTAAAACTTTACGCACAAATGCATTACCAACGAGTGTTGACGTCAGGCAGATTATAAAACTACTGCTTAATCGTTATAATGGTTTCTGCTTTTATAACATTTACAAAAATGTTGAAAACTTGTTTGTTTGCAGTAGATAAATAGTAGTCTTCGACACATTATTTCGGAAAGTGCTGTTTTTCACACTGATTATAAGAGTAATGCTATTCATTACGCACGTGGAATTATAAAATCATAAATTCATAATCATGTAACATTAAAAAAACATTTAACCGCACTTGCGCGGTAATTTGGTATAGTAGATTGTGCTACAAGGCATAAAGGTAATACTTTTAAGTCGAGGGCGCTACTTTGAATCCTGAGTGAAACGAGGGATTCACGTATAACGCCCGAGATAAAAATATTTCCGTACGCGAGTAGCACACTCTACTTTTCATCGCCATCTATGAGAAAAACGAGCAAATAGATACAAAACAGAATATGAAGTAAAATAGAACATCTACAATACCTAATCAAAGATCCGACAAGTACTAACCTTTATTTAGTGTCGTTTTCATTCAATAAAAACTAAAAAACAATTGCAGAACCAACTTCTAAAATAATGTTCACTCATAAGCTTATAACTTTGATTGCGTGGTCGTTCATATTTTTTTATAATAACTATAAACTTGGTGTTCACTATCGGCTTAAACTTACGAAAAAGTATTCAAATTTACACAAATAATTAAATTTAATACAATATAACCTAAAACTTCTGTAATTACTTCTTGATTACTTCAAAGACAAAAATTGCAGCTTTTTTAAATTACCTATTCCTTTTTCCTTTTTCGAAGCAAAGAACATAAACATTTTTACCTACATTCATCCACGTTGACGATGATATGTATTCCAAATTTAAAAAAATACGAAGTCTGTGCCAGTTATTTATTGTATTAAAACTAAATTCTTTTGTTTTTGGCTGATTTTACATAGATTCCACTCGTGTTCCGTTTTCAAATCGTGTTTTATTTCCATAAGATTTCTTTTTCACTTTAAATCCCGCGAGAACCAGCAGTAACTTTAGCTCCAAATGTTTTGGGATGAAAACATCCTTTTCGAGTCTAGATGAAAAGCTGAAAAGTAAATTTACCGCTCGACTTCGAATATGTACGAATGAATGTCGTTATTCAATTAAAATCAGTGTGAAAAAAGCACTTTTCAAACGAATGTGTTGAAAATTATATATTCTCTATTGTTTCCTTCGACAATAAAATACACAAGCGTCTCGTCTTATCCTGTAGGCACTACGAGATTATAACCAAAATCAAATTGAATTAATTCCGAGCCAAATTCCGACATTAAATTCTGATTTTCAGTAGGTAGGTACATAATGCTAATCGAATGGGGCTGTGATCAGCGATGTTTAGCGTCTGTGGCTAGTTAATTAATATCGGCGGTTACGGCTTTGTTAGCTATTTGAGGACGGTACTGTTTATAATTATCACAATTATGAATAATCACACCTGAACATAGCTTATTAACTGAGATATTTACCAAAATTTTGGCAGCTTAAAGCGTTCAACAATAAGTAGGTAACCTACATTCATAATTTCAGTCGCATAACGTCCACTGCTGGACATAGGCGTAGGACAAGGTGGTCTGACGACCTGATCAAGGTCGCTGGAAGACGCTGGATGCAAACCGCTCTAGATAAGTCATTTTGAAAATTCTTGGGAGAGGCCTATGTCCAGCAGTAACCTGCATTGTTTTTATAGAATTTTTAGTTTAAAGTTGTAGGTAACATTTCAAGTTAATTTAAAGCTTTAAGATAATATAGGCAAAAGCATATAAATCTCATTTTTACTTTGTTATCATCATCACTACAATTTAAGAGCGGAGCTCTTGTCGATGGAGTTTTTTCCATTCTGTTCTGCTTTCCGCCAACATCTTTATATCTTGATACGACACTGATGTCACTTGCTTGTACTTGACTTTCTTCATATAGGTGTATCTGGGCTTTTCTCTTCCCCTTCTTCCACAGAGTAAAAACTCTGTCTTCTATTATAATTGGTTTCCTTCTTCTATTTTAGCTTTCTTTGCTATCATCAACACAATAAACAAAAGCAACAGTAAAGCGTATGTTTACGATGGGCATTGACATAATATGACACAAACATTTACATAGGAGAGTAAACATCTTGAGAGAAGTAGTATTTTGTTTATTTCAATACTTCTGATGGGCCCAATAAATCAGTATTTTTTGTTGGTAAGTAAAAATTAATTCTTTTATTTTTATTGTCTTGAAATTGAGCAAAATTTAAGAATTGGTATACGAACACAAGATGGTGGGTATGAGTGTAGACACAGATGGGAAACCTTAGTCCATTACCTACTAAAAAGTAGGTTAATACAACATTATGGTATAGTATCTATTTTATGCCGGTTTGGGAGAAAAGCAAAAACTTAGAAGGTTCCAGCTGCTTCTCTTCCCACGCAGATAGTAAAAACTAATCTAGAGGGAGCTAAAATACGAATCTTGTTAACGATTGCCGCTGTATTGTTGATAAAGTTTATTTTAGTATTCGTTCATACTTCTTCTCACCGTACGTGGTAGACAAAACCCGTGGCTATAAGACCCCAACTCCATTTTTAGATCAATGGTATGGTCAAAATGGTAACAGGTTTTAGCCATATCATGATATACTTGATTCAGATTCCCCTCTTTTCTCTCGACAGTCTTTTACGATCAAATTGAATTCATTATCCGTCAAATATTCAACTTACCCGATGATTTCCCAATCCGGGCTGGACAGATTTATCGGATATACCCCTAATCGAATAAGGCTGAAATTCAGCGCTGTTCTGCATTCGTGGTCACTTGATTAATGTTGACGCTCGCTGACAATCGGCGCTGTGTAGTCGAATTAATTTAATCAGGATACAACAACTACTGTAATTTAAGAGCAAGTTCAATCCAAGATACTGGTTTTATTCTGAATTAATTATTAATTAATATAACTATACGACATATCACACTGATTGAGCTGGCCAAAGTTTAAACTTGCATTATGGGACACTAACTCAACGATACTATATTTTGTAATAAATACATATATAAATAAACACCCAAGACCCAGGACTATTTAAAAAGGCCATTTTTCAACTTGCCCTGGCTGGAGACGAACCCAGGACCTCCGGATTGGCGGTCTAGCGCAGTGGTTCCCAAACTTATTTTGTCTACTGCCCACTTTGAGAATAAATATTTTTTTAGCGCCCCCATTTTTTCACCTATTTAAAAACCACTATAACTTCAAATTGAATTAATTAATTATTGTGATCTATATATGTATATTAACAGAGAATTCTAAACGAAACCACAGAATACATACTAGTACTTACGTACAGAAGTCTTACTCTAAAAATAAATTCAAAGAAATATCTATTCAATATTGTTAGCGATATGGTCTAATTTAACTCGCGTCAGAATTCGACGCCTACTCGTTTAGATACCTAGAATTTTAGTTGCAAGCCAATTTCATTTTTATTACGTTAGACAAACGGTTCATCATAGGTAGGTACCTACACAAAACCGATTGAGTGAGCAGTTCGCCTAGGGTTGTCAAGCAAGATACTAACATCGCCATCTAGCGCAGGCAATTACAAACAGGCGTTTTTGGCTGCGCATATATTCACCTACCTTTTTACCTGTACATACATAGGTAATATATTATATCCTATATAAATCTTTTTTTAGTAATAATAACCATATATATGTTACCAATATATCTTAATATACCTATCATATGATAATTAATGATATACTAAATAGGTACGGTACCTATTTAGTATAAATAATTTAATATAAATACGCTTCATAAAGACGCTAAAGGTAAGGTACCTAAGGTACCTTACCTTTCAGCGTCTTAGGAAGCGTAAAAAAAGTTAAATCTGGATCACTGTCTGTGTTTAAGCAATGAAAAACTGCACAGTATTTTTTTGCCTTTTTAGGGTTCCGTACCCAAAGGGTAAAAACGGGACCCTATTACTAAGACTTCGCTGTCTGTCCGTCTGTCTGGCACCAAGCTGTATCTCAAGTACCGAGATAGTAAGACAGTTTAAATTTTCACAAATTATGTATTTCTGTTGCCTCTATAACAACAAATACTAAAAACCAAATAAAATAAATATTTAAGGGGGGCTCCCATACAACAAACGCGTTTTTTTTGCCCTTTTTTGCTCGATATCAATAATGGCAACAGGTAGGCACTTGAAATATTCACAAAATACTCAGTTGTATTTTTATTTTAATAATGAATTTAAAATTTTTTTTAAGGTATGCTCCCATACAAAAAACTTGATTTTCATAGATAATGGTACGGAACCCTTAGTGCGAGAGTCCGACACGTACTTGGTCACTTGGCCGGTTATTTCTTTTTCTTTCTCGGTGAATCTAGTGAACAAACCGCGCGTGCGTCACTGCTCACTGCTCGCTAGCGACTCTAGCGAGTCGTCCTTGCTGGATTAGCCTCCATATAGAGGCCGCAATGCGTATATTTTCGATACCTAAACGGGGAGTGACACAGGCCTGACGAAACTTTTACTATAACCCGCAACTTGAAACCTGAGATGCATAAACTCGTTTATCTCATTCGACGCTCA
This sequence comes from Acrobasis consociella, assembly GCA_963555685.1. NCBI lineage: Eukaryota > Metazoa > Arthropoda > Insecta > Lepidoptera > Pyralidae > Acrobasis > Acrobasis consociella. The sequence continues at coordinate 12,309,688 of OY743122.1, forward strand.
ATCGTACTCAACAAGTCCGAACAAGTATTCAATGAACCAGCCAACTGATACAGGAATGCACAATTCGGGTTATTTAACAAAAACTTGTTAAAACATGATAGATATCTACGAGTACTAATAACTATTAAAATGCGAAAGTGTGTCTGTTGCCTTTTTATTTGTTTGTTTGTGTCTACTTTCATTACGAAACGGAGCGACCGATTGACATGATTTTCATTTTTTCTATATTCAATAAAATAGGACAGATATATGAACTACGCGGAGAGAAATATAGAACCGAGTTTGAGCAATCTTTTAATTCATATTAGTTGATGTTCACAAGTTGCTGTTGAGAGTCGAGAGCTCTTGCAGTCGTTGTTTAAGAGGCCTCCTATCTAAATAAAGCTCCTAGCAAAAAAAAAAAAAAACATTTTCTTTCTGGGTCTCTTACCGCCCCCCTTGAGACCTGCAGCGCCCACAAGGGGGCGTTATCGCCCACTTTGGGAAAGACTGGACTCTAGCGTGTTGATTATTACGCCGAGGAGGTCGTAATTCTCAAAGAAACATGTTTACTTACGTTACAAAATTTGATTTTCTTACGTATATTGTCATCTCAAATTAACCAGATTTCAATCGGCACCCTTTGCATGGCACCATTGACATACAAAGATTAAGATACCAGACAAGAAACCCAGATTTATATATGCGGTCTGTCTGTCGGTCTCGATAAACCAATTCTGAGGCGGTTTTTTTTTTTGCGTGAAATCAAGTTCCTTTGCATTGGTTTTTAGCTATGTTGGATGAAAATTATTCATAAGTTGTTGAGGGTTAACTATTAAAGGCCAGGACTTTTCCTAAAAAAAATAGATGGCGCTGCGGATATCAAGTCGTATCGGTTCCGCTACTCATCACTACATAGCGTTCTTGACAGTCGGGATTTTTTAATTTGCTTAGAAAATAAACTTGTATCCTGTATGCTTTTACTGAAATTGACCTACAGTGGCCGCGTCATTGATTCAACGTGTCCATAAATCCTACTATCCTACTATCCTACTTCCTACTAATATTATAAATGCGAAAGTGAGTTTGTATATTTGTTTGTTTGTTTGTTTGTTACCTCTTAATGCTTAAACTTCTGAACGGATTTGGATGAAATTTGGTATGGATATAGTTTGAGACTCGGGGAAGGACATAGGGTATAGACCGAAGCCCGCGGATACAGCTAGTATATCATATAGTAAACCTAAATAATTTCTGTGCAAGTGAAAATAACTTTAACTCTTGATTTTTACGTTAAAAAGCAAAGTAAGACTAGGAGATCGGATCTTAGCTTATATTAAATGACTGAAGGAAGATTTAGCTGCTGCAGCGTCGCGGATTAAAGGATTTCTGCACTAGACTGCTTTAACGAAGCTACTAAATTAATATTTCGCTGTAGTGCTCAAATAATACCTTTAAGAAATTATGCCTTTAGAATTTGAACAATGATCTTCAGAAAAAATCTTATGTCTATACTAAACAGAAGATTTTTTTATGAATATCATGTTTAAATCTTAAAGATAGCCTGTAAGAGATTGTCTTGGCGATAAGGCCGCGTATTGAACATCTGGTTTTTATATTTAAATGTCATTTTCATGTGTTTTGGAGCAATGAAGTGTTTTTACTTACTTAAATCGATTGAAACCTGATCGGCCTTTTTAACTGGTATTACGTGAGTTAACCATGTTAATTAGTAATGAATAAGCTTGTTTGTCGTAAAGACATTATAAACGTGAAGTGGTAAGGGCCGAGAAGGACAAGCTTAGCAAGAAGCTTGACTTGGCCCACGAGATGAGGTCTTCTAGCGAAGAGTCTTGACCAAACTCTTTAGCTAGATAGCTGGGTCAGATGCAGAAGGCAGTACTGGACATGAACGCATTGTCAGGAGGTTTCTCTTTCTGCGGCCCATACGCTGGTAGCTTGGGCCTTGCACCATAAAATACCTATTTTTAAATTTTGTATGTTTTGTTGATATTTGTAAAACATAAGATAGGTTTTATAATGAATAAAGAGAATAATGAGTGATTTAATAATTTTGTTTTATTAATTTTATAATTAATCAAACTTTGGAATTTTAACTATCATGTCACTCAAAGTTATCAGGTAGCATTTCTAAAATGACCGATCATCTGACTCCCTTTTATGTGAATTTTCTACTAGTACGTTGCACTCGTCCATACGTAGTCGCTATTCGGGAAATAAAATGCAAAAAATATCGATTCAACAGTCACTGCTGTTTCACCAACTCGCCAGCCAAACGCGGCATGTCAGCGTTCTACAAATAGAGAACATTTTATTGACAAAAAAACGTAGGCGCCGAAACAAATGGCTTCAATTCAAAAGAGCACCACGCGTGTACAATGGGCTTAGAGTGATGAAGCGGCTGGATAACTCGCTGCAAGTATAGCCAAGTCGAGGTTTGCTTTACGGAAGGGGAAAGAAAGACAGTTTGTTACCGCTTCTTCTGTACTTGCGCTTAGGAAGCGGCAGTAAATTTACCTATAGGTAAATGATCTGACGTCAACATTAACGTTTTAAGAAATCAAAAGAAAAATTGACAATTATCAAGTGATACAAATATCCAAAGATAAATAAATGATTTTGACTTTGACTTTGAAAACTGAGAGTGAGCATGAATACACCCCTCTATCCAACAGCTCAGATTTATGAGATTTCTGTTCTAACCAGCTTTGAACGTCCGACGGTATTTAGAGCTCACCAATGTCAAAAGGGAACAAAATAACTATTTAAATACACTATCTGTTACCCGCGGCGTTGCCTACGTCAAAGGAGCAACTATTTAACAATGTCAAGAGAACCTCACATTTTTCGGTATTAAAGCATTTGTAAATCTAAATAAAAAACTGTCTGAATGCCTAAATTGATTCCAACCCATTTAGCCGTTTTTGTATTTCACCTTTTCTCATTTTTAATATTAGTAGAAAGTTGCATAACATAAGATTCTTCTTCTATCCTAAAGTAAGCGATTCATGCAGATACTTTACATAATATCTCGCTTACAGCATCTAATAGACCATTATCGTTCAACGCATTTCCGGTAAATCTGGTGTTGACTCAGGCATTCCCGTATATCAAAACCGAGCTGGCTTAAGCGCCCCTGAAACCGCTGCTCAGGTCGGATTTACGAGATTTCTGCTCGAGCTAGCTTGTACTCCAGCTCGCATATTATCAGTTTCTATGCACCTTAACTAAACAGATAAAGCTTCAAACTTCAAAATTGTTTATTTCATAAACTGTGTGTGCGAGTTGGACTCGTGTATTTCGGTATGGAGCACTTTCAAGTGCCTATAGTTAAAAAGACTTCTTAATAAGCTTGAATTTTATCTTTATTTTATTTTTCTTAAAGCAACTATAGTAATAAATAATCAGGGAAAATTTCAAGTGTAGCTATTACGGTTCAAGAGGTAGAACTTTGTGACAGACTGATGGACACTCAGATAGACAAACAACGGTGTCTAGTTAGTAGAGTAATAGGGTCCCGTTGGCACCTTTTTGGCACGAAACCCTAAAAGCATCAACAGTTTACCCTTTCAGGCATGCAATAGAAAAATTTCACTCCCAACAAAGCCTGAGCTTTAACCGAGTCCAGGAATTTAAAGATTCTTTTTCAGTTTTCAGTATCCAGGATTTTTAGGTCGCAAAATTCAAATCTAAACTTTTTTGGAAATCAATAGAAGGCATCTGGAAATAAATTTTCAAACTCTTTTTTACAAAATATCATTTAACAAAATTGATAGTGTAATAAAGCTGAAATGATGAGTCGTTATTAAACTTTCATAATTCATAATTTAAAGTAGAACAAACAAAGTGAAACAGTTATAATTGAAAGTTATCTACTGTCTATCCCCAACCAGTAATTTCATAATGCAAATTCTTGACAAATTCCGTTACAATAACTAACAGATCTAAAGCTTTGTTGGCCTGTAAACAAGTCAGTTGGCAAAGTTGTTATAAACGATTGTTAGCCAACGCCGAACAATCAATATCACTAGACAATACAGCGGAAAGGTAAACTTTAGAGACACCTGCAAAATGTTGTTCGAGCCCTTATTTACGAGGTTGTTTATTTAACATTTACACAATGACAGTTTCTGTCCTGTTGCATATAATTAAATTGAAGCAATAGATAACTGACATGGTCTAATCAAAACGTCAACCATACCAGGCCTCCGTCACTCGATCAAGATCGCTCAAAATGTACCTACCGGCTAGCCGTGTTTTCTAACGCCCAAGTGGCAAAGGGGCGCCGCACTCCGGCCTGTGTAGTCGCGTGCATGGGACTTGCTTACTGCGTATTGTTTGTTTACAATATCTTCTTATAGTTATATTATATTTACAATATAATCAGATTATTTTGTAGGTATGAAGTTTGATTGTCCTACTGAACGTCGAAAGTTAAACATCGATGTACTGTATCCAGATAGTATATGTTGTTGTTTTTCGTGTAAGTGGCCAACACTGGTTTCAGATTTTTCAAGCTGCCTAAAGGCATCTGACATAGCTTAACGACTGCCATACAATATGACAGCCGGGACCAATGGCTTATACGTGCCTTCCGAAGCACAGAGGAGCTCAATTTTTATGCCACTTGTGGTCACCCATCCAAGTGCGGACCACGCCCGGTGCCGCTTTACATGCGAAAGTGCTAGTGCGGGCCACTGAGCTCCTCTAGTAAAGTATATAACAACGATTTACGTGAACTAGAACGTATGCTATTATGAATTATAAAGAATTACTCAATATCGTATGTTTCTCATTGCGATGTACGGTACATCCACAGTTTATGAAGTTTCTATGAAAATCACACGCTCTTATTACGTCACAACTTTTTAGTCAAATCATCTATAGATCCTTTTTAATAAAATTTATTTTCATAAATATGCGTCACGTTCATTTTTGTATTTTACAACATTGAGTCAACCCTAAGGTAATCTCACAACGGCCGACGTCATCGCCCGCTGTGCATTTAAAACGCTCCGTTGAGTCAAAGCAGTTAGGCTCATATTTCCTCGCGTCGCTTGACAGCTAGAAAGTTTAGTTCAATAAAGCGTAGGTATTTGGCGTTTGTAGGGAAGTGATGTATCTGTTACGTAGTAACTTATTAGTAATCTGTGACCATACGTATAATTTATTATGATAGCTTTAATTATTTCCTGCGGCCACGTGGTTCGACAACGTTGTCCGAGATATCGGACGACGAGGAATTTTGATTTCTTGCTGTCCTACATGTCGGACTATCAGGATTTTTTTATTCCACTTAGTTCGACCATCGGGCCAAGAGGACATTTAAAATTCCACTTATTAGCAACACGTAAGAAACTTAACTAAGAAATGAACCACATGAGGTTAAGAACATATGTTTTGAAATTTTTACTCTGACTCTACTCGCACGTTTATAAATCTTTTGTGTAATGGCGGATTTAAGGTCTTAGGCCTCATTTAACAGTCAACCAAATGGGTGATGTGGAGTTGACAGGGGTAATGCAAAACTTGAATAGATATATGGTGAGAAAAGACTATATGTAAAAATGATAATCAAAACAATAAACTACATACAAATAATATAGTTAATACCATCAGGTGTTGCTTTGCGAAAGTCAAAGTTACATAGTATGTGATTTGAGTGATTATACCTTTCAGGTAGTTCATGCAAACTATTGCCAAATACAAATAATACACGCTATTGAGTATATACTAAAATTTTACAATTCTTTAATATATAACATAAATACACTATGTATTTTTGTTATATATGTAGTCACCTGTTTCTTAAATAAAAATACATTATGTAAAGAACGCACTCCTGCGAACTGGCAAAAAAGGTTAAAATTGTTAGAAATCGAATATCTTTGAGATAGGTACTGAAAGTTAGACTTGAGATAACCACGAATAGCAGGTTCAAAAAGAATCGAAAAGAGAGTTGTAAATACTACATAATAAAGCTTTTGTTAATTAGACAAGAATTTAATTTCAAGTTCATAACATAATTCGTCTTCGAATTCAAAGAAAGCATTTCAGTAAGCAATTTTGAAATCAAAACAGATGTAACAATCAAAAACTTCGAACAAACGATTTGATGAGCAACAATTTTCCCTGTAAAGTAACATTTCTCTTTGAAACATCTTTAAAATTTGTTTGTTTTATGTCATAATGGCAAACAATCTCAATTCTTTGATAAAAGTGTTATAGATTTGGAAGTCCAATAGCCTGGGGGGATTATTAGCGCTTGCGTAAGTTAAACGACTTCCGGCGAGGTCACAGTTGGGGTGACCATTATCAACGTCATAATTTAAGAGCGGTACTCTTGTCGGTGGAGTTTCTTCCTGTCTCTGTTTTCCGCCAACATCTTGACATCTTGATACGACGCTGGTGTCACCTTTTCCTTGAATTGCTTCGTATAGCTATGCCTGGGCTTTCCTTTTCTCCTTCTATCTTCTATTTTGCCTTCTATTATAATGCACATAAAATTTTCATGCCTTATCAAGTATCCCAGCATATTGCCTTGCCTATTTCCGATGACCTGCACGCCTACCATTCGCCTTAAAAATATGATTATTTCTCTTCCTCGTCACAAGATGGCACTATAAGGTAATAATTAAAACATTAAAATCTTATATCACTATTATTTAAATAAAGTAGTTCTCTAATTAATTAAATATGACTTATATGAAATGCAAAAAATATTTTTAAAGTAGGTATATTCAACACTTCCTTTGTCACTTTTTTGCTAGTCCTGTGTGCTGCCATCTCTGTGAACCTACCCAGCAACTCCAATTTTGCCTACTAACAGGCCCTCCAATAGTTTCTAAGGCTTTGCGTATCTGTTACTATAGTAATTATTATTATCTTTGCCTCTAGTACGTGTATGTGTATGGGTAACCATAAGTGGCGTAAAGTCCTCGGCTCCTACTTACTTCGGAAGGCACGTTAGCCGGGTCCTGGTTGTCATCATTTTTCGTATTCACCACCAGCTATAAACGTCTTGGCAAAGTTTTTTCACGTGGACGTCGATAAAAATGCATTTGGTTTATAACGTTATCGCGCGGTATCTTAAGATAATATAACATCATTGGAAAAGAATATTAAAACCTCATATGACTGCCTTCCTGTACATTTCCTTAACTTTAGGAACAAGGTTTTATTATTCAGGCTTAGCATTGTTGTATTAGGTAATGAAGGCGACATACGAAATTATTGTTGTTTGATTGTAAAAGTTTTGCCTTTACGTAAACATGCGACATATCATGACTTTATACCTTTTGGAATAGACAGAGCCAACTATGGTAACCGTAATTATTTAATTCAACATCATACTTAAATCTACCATTACATACAGTATGTGAAACAATACAATAGAGAAGGAATCAATTATTGTAACACGTTTCATACAAAGCTGTTCTCATGAATTCTCTCAGAGAACAGGCAAATAGGTCTATTTCTTTATTCTATTGTAAGTTAAACAACGATTACGTTCGAAGTCTATTTGTTTTTCTCGCTTTTACATTTACATAACATACATTAACCTATCTTCCTCACACCAATTGTCAAACTTTCTTATAGACTCTTACACTCATAACAATTTTACCATACATTCTGTCCATTTCTTTCGTAATACGTTCCTTTTCCATACACTATTTTTGTATGAAAAAATCTTCACAAATATATTCGTTAATTTGGTGACTAATTAAAACACACAGTTATAACTACAAAATAGATAAAAAAATGATTTAAACAATGCCATATAGTTTCTTTATTCTCAGCGACTAGGTAGGTATACCCGTTTATCATAGTCCCTCAGCTTAACCCCATAAAAGGATAACAATTTTTCTGTTTCTCAAGAGCGGTCCAGAGGATAAAGGATATATCAAAATGATAAATAGAGTCGTTTTAACAGAATTTGCACAACTTACCTTGCACCAAGCTACGGACGGTCACGGTGATATTGTTTTATAGCAGTAAGCTTTTTTTAACAAAAACGTAATTTAAAATACGAGTAAATAAAACATTTTTATTAGATACAAAACTTAGTTAAGGTAAAACAATTTATTTTGTTCTACTTTAATTAAGTTCTAATTGTATTTAAAACATCGAAGTAATGCAAAAGCGAAATTACAATGTACATTTTACATATATTGTTGTATTAAAAAAAAAGTAGTTTTCATTGATTCCTATGAAAATTTGCTTTTTCTACTGATTAAAATACTTAACCGAGAAAATATATAATGGCGTTTACATGACCTAGATACTGACTATAGCCTGGATTACATTTTGACAAGTGACAAGTGGTAGGTGACAAGTGACAATAAGTGCTAAGAGCGTGTGAACAGACAATGACAAGTGCGAGTGATAAGTGACAAGTAAACATCAGCTTGTTCTATTCTTTAATTTAACGAATAAATTTTCTACGCTACCTACCTCGCTTTCCTTGCACTCGCCCACCGCCGCCTCTATTTTAACCGGTACGTCACGCATGACATATAGGCGTGTAATAAGCCTACAGCATATCCACTTGTCACTTAACTGTGTTTACTTGCCACTTTACACTCGCACTTGCAACTTGTCAAAATGTAAACCAGGCTATTTTAATTTTCATTGCGCCCATAAGTCCATGTTTTTAAACTAAGTTGTCTTCATTCTTTGGTATTTAAGAGCTAGGATTTTGTTAATGTCATTGTATGTGGTGATGGAGTAGTTTGCCATTGCCTTCTCTATTTTACATACTAGTAAATTTCATGAGCCACTACTAGGAAGAGCGTAGATTTCCTCAAAGACTAAACAATGTAATATCCACTCGTTTTGACTTATTTACTTAGCATAGCATTTCAAAATGCATTTAAACTTATTGCAGATCCATTTTCTCATGAACAAACATACAACCAATTTAACGTCAGTCTTTCTCATAGTTTTACCATCTTTTCCGATAATGTTCTGTCGTTCATCATTGTTCGTGACTTTTCTTATTTGTTCAAGTACTATTTCGGTGTGCGATCGATCAACGTCGGGTCGTGACCGCACTGGCCTTATAGCTACGTAGTTATCAAAAACAATTTCAGATGTTTCTCTTGGAAAAATGTGCTAAATCATCCAATTCGTCCAGTCGAACCAGGAAAATCTTTGTAAATGTTATAAATATTTTCACTTATCTGACTTCACACAAAGCACGGATATGAAGCGTCATCTTTGCTATCAAAATTGTCACATAAACATCAGGAGCACGACCCTCTCTGTACTACCAGAGCCATACTTGGCCAGAGCAGCCAGATGACTTGGCCTACACTCTCCTCGCTGGCCAGACGGATTTAAGAGGTCTCACTGATGTTTATAAGCTTTATTTAGCTTATAATTCCTAAGTCGCCTTCTACGACATCCACGGGAGGAGTTGGAGTGGCCCTATTCTACTCTGCCAGAAACCACACGGCTAACATCAACAAATCACACTGATTGAGCCAGCTCCAAAGTAAGTTTATACGTGTATAATAAGATACTGACTCAAAAACGTTCGTACACTGCACTGGCGCCCAGGAACATCAACGATACCTTCAATAGCAGATGTTTTAATGACCTGGTAATGGTGACCGATGTGCTCCACACATTGATTGGGGTCTAAATTAATTAATTCTACCTACATTCTGTCACTTTTCACTGACAGGCGGTATTCTACGGTAACCATAAACCCGGATATTTTCGGACCCGTTCAGGCATAATTAGACACGGGTTACCAAGACTAAAGTAAATAAAGAGTTACATTGTAGCAAGTGATTTCTTTATTATAAAACAAATGTTCATCATCATCATCATCATTTCAGCCGCATAACGTCCACTGCTGGACATAGGCCTCTCCCAAAGATTTCCCAAATGACCGATCAAGAGCGGCCTGCGTCCAGCGCTTTCCAGCGACCCTGGTCAGGTCATCAAAACAAATGTTAATTTCATAAAATTATTCAAGTTTTCTAGATGAGTAAAATTTGATGCCTTTAGTTTACAACTATAACCATAACCAGTAATAACTCTTTACAGAGTATAATATACCTAGTTGAGATGGTGTTTTGTTGGTCTCTAAATTTTAACATGAATATAACTAATTTGAATAATAGTTATATACTTACATAGAATATACGTATTAAACTACAACGCGTTATTTGGTATTTTTTAAACGACTTCAAAAAAGGAGGAGGTTATCAAGATGTTATATGTTTATTTTTTAGACTTTTCAAAATTAAAAATGGTTACCCTACATACAAAACTCCCTAAAATTGTGGCTCACCACATTTAGGCCCGTTGAGGCTCCTAATTAGGTCAGATTTGGAAGCTCTGTTTGGGAAGGACCGGAGGACTATGTGGACTTTCGTAGCAAAAACTTATGCTAATTGGAGAGGGAGAGGGAAGGACTCACCTTTATAAGCAAGATTTATGTGGCACGGCGTACCCCGTACTAAGTACAATGGCTATTTTGTGTTATAGTTAATGTTATGCTGAGCCACGTCCGCGCTTTGAAGGAGTCTAGCGCGTGCTTTGACTAACATTTAGCTAAGTTAGATGAACCATTATTTATAACTATCATTATAGATATGAAAGCGTGATGGTTTGTCCGTTAAGTTTGTAAAGACATACGATATATTTCTTTTCATTTTTACATTTTATTTTTTCACATCACGACATAAGTGAGGTCTTAAAGTACCACTTTTGCACGTGCGATTAGTTAGCGTCGCGAGCCGCAAACTTTGAGTGCCTTGGGTCGTTACACAGTAAACCGCAGATTGTTTTAAGGGTTCCGTACCCATAGGGTAAAACGGGACCTTATTACCAAGACTCCGCTGTCCGTCTGTCCGTCTGTCTGTCACCAGGCTCTATCTCATAAACCGTGATAGCTAGACTATTAAAATTTTTACAGAGGATGTATTTCTGTTGCCGCTGTAACAACAAATACTAAAAATTGAAAAAAAAAAATTTTTAAACATCCCATACAGCAAAAGTGATTTTTTTTAGATAATGGTACGGAACTCTTCGTGCGCGAGTCCGACTCGCACTTGGCCGATTATTTAGACTTGTCGGCATGAATTCAGAAATGAGAACTTCATCTTCCATACATTCAATATATCATATAATTCTATGAAAAAATTATGGAACACTAGCTGTACCCGCGGGCTTCGCTCCCCGCGGGAATTTCGGGATAAAAGGTATCCTATGTCCTTCCCCGAGTCTTAAACTATATCTATACCAAATTTCATCCAAATCGGTTCACTAGTTTTAGCGTGAAGAGGTAACAAACAAACAAACAAATATACAAACTCACTTTCGCATTTATATAGTAGGAAGTAGGAGGAAGTAGGATAGTAGGATAATATGAAAAAAATTGAATATTTCTGAGCAGTCCGAACAATATCACAGGCTGTGTATTCTGTATATTATATGTATTCTGTGTATTATTCAATATTACCTCAGATCTGCGGACTTTTTATATTGCTGTAAAACACATAAAATCATGCAAGTAGGTATACTTACATAAATTACTTTTTTGTGTCTGAATTTAATTTTTTTGTATAGCTTTTGTACTTATTATGTATGGCTCTGGTAGTACAGAGAGGGTCGTGCTCCTGCAGTGGAGACAAAAAGACCTGATGATGATGATTTGTATTATGTGTGTTACAGCAGCAAATAAATGAATTTATCACTTATCCAAGTGTAGACCACACCCGGGGTCGCTTAACTTACAAAAGCTAGTAATGCGCACACCAACCGGGCCACCGATCTTCCGGAATTACTAAGACACGGTTCCATCGCAATTGCAATTCGGGATGTACCTATATAACACATTATACTGCTCTCAGATTGCACCGCGAGGACTTTGCTTTGAGACAACACGAACAATAAACAAACCTACGCTGGAAACTAAACAGAGTTAAACTCTCTGTATAATACGATTACAAATCTTAGAGACAGAATAGGAGCACGGAATGAATATAAGTATTACATACGAGTATAGAATAGAATCTCGTATGGTCCTGCGCAATATGCGTTCACATCCCCCGTCCCCGCACCTCTCCCCCGTTCCCGTCTTGTCGAGGCGGCCAGGCGCCCGAATCCGACGACTCAACACCCTCCACAGGGCCTCCTCCTGACCTGACGACCTCCATGGCGTAATGGTCAACACGCTAGACCGCCAACCCGGAGGTCCTGGGTTCGATCCCCAGCCAGGGCAAGTTGGAAAATGGCCTTATTAAATTTTTCCTGGGTCTTGGATGTTTATCTATATATGTATTTATTATAAAATATAGAATGGGCTAGCTAAATCGGTGTAATTTATCCCTATATATTTATTTATTTATTTATTAAGGCGAGAACGAGGGAGAGATACGAGAACAGGGGACGGGGACGCATATTGCGCGGGACCTTAGGAGATTCCGTTCTGTATGTGATACTTACTTATATTTATTCTGTGTTAAGCGTTGTAAATAATCTGTCAGAATGAAACGGAACTTTCGCATCATCATCACCATCATCATATAATCTTTTTAGTCTCCACTGCAGGAGCACAACTCTCTGTACTACTAGAACTTTTCTGTCCCTCAAAATCGTCATTTGCTAGAGCGAGGGATAGCAACGGAATCCATCAGCATGGCCGGTTCCGTAGCGTTCTGTAGCCTTTTTTCGCTCTAGCAAAGCCTTTCAGGCGGGTAGGCGACCGATACTGTGAAATTAGTATCTTAGGCGTTTCTTTGCAGCTGTGGTCGTTGCGAAGCACAGGTATCGGTAGCTTTTCTTTAAAAATAAATTAGATTATAATAAGCACTACTTAATGTTAATTATACTTATTTACATACGTGTAAATTAAATAAAAATAAATGAAATAAAATACATTTATTCAAGTAACTTTGACCCATATACAATTTAAAATAATAAAGTCAGTCGCTCGATAATTAATTTACATTTAAGAAAAAAAAATCAATTTGGGATGTCAATATTTGAAAATTATTTTACTTACAGTTTACAGTTGCCTCTCAAATGGGCAACACGGTACGGTTGAGTGCCTTCAAATGTGTACTTACAAAATAAACCTTTGAATTTTGAATTACCAATGTACCTTGGATCTTGAATCGTGGAAGTAAGAAGGGGAGGCCTTTGCCCAACAATGGGACACTATATAGGCTATTTAAAAAAATGTAAACACACGTTGTACCATGTACTACGAGATGTCTATCCATGCGTAGACGTCGTAGCAGGTGCTACGAGATGTCTACACATGCGTAGACGCCGCGCCGTTGCAGCTGCTACGTGATCTCGACACATGCATGCATAGACGTCATAGTAGGTGCTAGCTACGTAATCACGCTGGTGTAAATTTAATTCCCAAACTGAAAGTACTACGTACGTACTATAATAAAAAATACATTAAAAATCTATCAAAAGTAGTAGGAACAAACGAATTTTGCGTGAAATTTCATGATTCAATAATCTGTCACCGGTTCGGACAGCCCTACTCGTGTCCAGTCGTGATTAGCCAGACCCGGGTAAATCCGGATATAAATGTCCAGTGCGTTCTATGTTTTCGGTTTATTTTATTACTGTTTGTTTTTGTTCCACAATGTAATTCGCAGACGATAATGATTATTTTGGATTGACGTAAAAAAAGCTTTAGTATCTACTTTAGTAAAAAACTGTTTGTTTTAAAATTCCATAGCGCCTTAACTGCTTAATTAAAATCGGTGGCTGATATTATTCGCTTTTATTTCAGAGCTGTAACAAGTGTCCGAAAAACTCAGGCATATATATCAAAAAGTTCCTAATGATAACGTGCAAAAAAGTAATAAGTCGTAATTACAAAATTTGTTGAAATTTGTACATGTCCGTCCACAATAAAGCAGACCCGGATAAATCCGGTTATGTTTCCGTTGCTCAGTCGCGGTTGGCATCAATATGCAGTCAGTTTTGTGTTTTGTGATTTATTGATGTGTCAATTATTTTGTTTTAGTACATGTATTGTATATGTACAAACTAAACTCAGTTTTACTATCGACATAAAAGACAGAGTTTTCTGCACTTTATGGGTTTTTCTATTGAAATTACTACTTTTGTTTTGCGACCATTCTGCAAATCTATTCACTATCCTCTGTACGCAAATAATACTTTTATATTAAAACTAACGATGATGTTTTAACTATCACGCTAAAAGTGCTTTGGATCTTCCGATCCTAGGTTTAATCTAATGATAAAACTAGCTTCAAGGTAAGTTTGAAAGATTTATTAAGAAATACTAACTCAACGATACTATATTTTATATCAAATACATAGATAAACATCCAAGAACCAGATTGATGAGAAAAAGATCATTTTCCTTGACCTGCCCAGGAACGAAGCCGAGACTACCGGTGTGGCAGCGTGGCATGATGACCACTAGACCACAGAGGTACCGTCGTCAATTGTATAATCTTATAAATTACCCACAAAATCTAACAACACAATAACCCGTCAACCTGTGTTGACAGTTGCTCGTGTCCGCAATATGCCGAATCCGGATGAACCCTGATAAATGTCCGATGCTTACCCGCTCCTGACATAGACACGCGGTTAGATGGATTTGGGAAAATTATATTGACATCGCACGTATTTTCTATTGCAGAATAGGATTTTATGGTCAATTAAGTTTGTAATTGTATTAAATTTTATATAATAGACTCACAAAAAAAGTTAAATTTGTTTATTTAACCTAGCCTACAACGGATTAGATTCTTATTCCTTCCTACCTTTCTGCTCGGTCACAATCTGTGCAACTTAAAAAAAAGATGGCAATTTTAAAGTCTTAGACTCAAAATGAATAGAACGTAGGGTGCCTCTGCTCTTTATTATACAACGTGGAAGAGACATACCCGTAATAAATCAAAACCACGGGCCATACTAGATCATTATAACATAACTAGCCGAAGCCCGCGACTTCGTTCGCGTGAACTTTATGTCTCTGGAAAATGCTCATCAGGTTGAACAACTTTCACTAAGGCGACATTTTTATATCTCTTATAGTTTAGCTGGACCATTACGGTTCTGCATCAGGCGTTCTATTTTCCAAAATCATTTATACCCTATATATTGCCCAGGCTTAATAGCTATATAACAAAAAAGTTTCATTCGAATCTGTCCAGTATTTCCGGAGATTGGCGTGTACAAACAGACAAACAGACAGACATTTTTTTTAAATTCATACTCTATTACTATGTCTCCATCGCCCCCAATATTTTTTTTGGAAATATATTTAATGTACAGACACACTTTTTTAACTGTTTTATTATATGTATAGATAAAATTAAAATGAAATTCATGAAACCAAAAAACAAATTGACATTTCCATACAAATTACCCGGGTGGCTACAAACATTAGTATGGAAATGTCATTTTTTAAATTCTTTTACGGTTATTTTAATTCCATTATATTACAGTGATCTAGTATACGTAGTTCGATTAATAACGGGTATATCCCTTCTACGTGGTATATATCATATTCTCCATTATAAAAAGTAGTAAATCTGACAATGCTCAATAATATATTAGTACATAACCAAACAAAATTCCACAAGCTTTTTAGCAGATTAATGAATATTTATATTATAATATAATACTATGTAGTATTGCCGATTGGTCATCATACTTATAGATCACACAGACGTTTTTATTGAAACAGATAGTATTAATAATCTAGATCCAAAAAATTGTTTCATATGCAATTTGTATAAAAATATTAAAAACCTGAGTCATCAAAATTATAAACACACGCTAAATCATACGTTAAAAATAATACGTATTTATGCCAGTGCAGTAGGGCGTGTCGTCAATCTATTGACGGCTGCCCGGCCGCGATTAGTCGGACCCGGATAAACCCGGATAAATGTCCGACACTAACCGCGCCGGTCAGTTGCACGTCAGCTTTGCATTGACTGACTTACATGGTGACCGTGACGTGTTTGCTTGTTGTATTCAGTATTTTACGTAACACTATTTAAGAAACGTTTAGTAACTAAACGAATATAAGTAGTTTGTAGCTGTTATAATAGAAATAAGATTAAAAACCACCCTTAATGACACATTAAAACCTATTATACAGGCCCGCCTTCATCAGGCTCCAGTCTCCTCCAATCTGCACTATAAAACCACCTGTATTTATTGTTTTTCATTGTAATAAGTTACATATTTGTGTAGGTCGTTGGCGATAATAATAAACTACTATTTTATTTCTTTTTCAATTTTTACATACAAACATTTTTTTATTTCAATTTTTTTATTGCTCTCAGTTTAATTTGATAAGGATAAGACCCAAAATGTTATATATTTAATGATTTAATAATTTAATATTGGTTGTGGGATAGTTGGGTATTAGTATTTAACATATAATAATGGAATATTGGTTGTTGGGTAGTTGAGTATTATAGGTGTGTTACCAGTAGGTAGAATATGACTTTGACAATCTAAAACGAATGACTATAATACCAAAAACACCCAGGAAAATGTACCTAGCTCTTTATGACACCCGCAAAGTTTTGCGGTAAGTAAATTTAAAGCTAAGTAAACTAGTTCAGGGTACTGTGGGGCGTCCGATCAATAACCTGTTGATCGAGAAACACCTGCTAGGCTTGTCTAGTTTCTTGCCCTTCAATATTGAAGTTTGTTCGGAAATCTGTCTTTTATTTATTTATTTATTTAACTTTATTACAATTTACATGTAAATGGCGGACTTAAGGCTGGGGGCCTTTTCTACTAGTCAACCAACAGGTGATGCTGAGAAAGTAATCTTTTGGGGTAATTTTATGATAGTTAAAGAAATTATTTTGTTAAGATCGTCATAAAATAGGTATTGGTTCTTTAATAGATTTGATTTTATTAATTTACTTGCTGCCCACACGATGTTACGTGCGAAAAAAAGTAGCCTATGTGTTAATTCAAGGTGTCAGCTTCCTGCATACCAAATTTTATCAAAATTGGTGCAGCTATTTGCGCGTGAAGAAATAACAAACATACACACACACTCACAAACTTTCGCCTTTATAATTGACCGAGCGAGCGAAGCGAGCGAAGGTCTCTAAATCGAGTTGGGGGCGAAAACACATTGTATGTATGTATGTATGTATGTATGTATGTATGTATGTATGTATGTATGTATGTATGTATGTATGTATGTATGTATGTATGTATGTATGTATGTATGTATGTATGTATGTATGTATGTTTGTACCGCGATAACAGCCGAACCGATGGTTTGATTTTGATGAAATTTGGTAGGCATGTAGGAAATATCAATAGAATTTTCAAGTTCGTTGGGCATCAAAATCGGTTCAGTAGTTTTTGAAATATTAATAAAAATGTCCGCGATTGTGTACCAAACGAAACCATAGCGCGTTCTAACTTTGGATAGCACCATCTAGGGGATATTTAGGAAACTGAATTGCGAAAAATAATCGCGACGTCTAAGTTCGCGGCAAACTAGGTAGTTTACAAAATTTAGCAATTTTGTTGAGCGAACTTTGGTACAATCGATATCGCTACTTGTCTGTGCTTCTGTTGTAGTATTAGTAATAATGCCACAAACTAACAAGAGATTAACGGCAACCAAAGCCAGCGAAGTAGTTTTACGTAGAGTCGCAACTAAGGGAATATGCTAGTAGGTACTTCTCATGCCAATAAGAGCTTTGTCAGCAAAAAACTTCGCCCGAACGCTCCAAACGCTTGTGTTCACAGCGTGAGTACGCAAGGGAAGTACGAAATCAGGAACTATACCCTGAACGCTTAAAGCGCTAGCGTTCATGCGTGAGCACGCTGTGGAGATTCGAGGGCAAGAATCCTTACCAGAACACGGTTCCCATCCCACGCATGACCCGATCGTGGAAGACTGGCCAAGTGTCATGCTCACGAACGCAATTTCCACTGTCGCTTGCCTGGGCAATAAATGTGCACAAATCGCAAGGACTCACTTTGAATAAAGTACTCGTAGACGTTGGCGTTTGCCCAAGAGCCAAGCTAATCCGACACTATACCAAAAATGTCCCGGACATCAGCCTGAACTAGATTAGGATGTCCCTTAAACAGTTTAAAAACAAAAAGGCGCCGGGCGAGGATGGAATCATCCAGAACTTCTGAAAGCGGGCGGAACGCTGCTACTGAAAGTCCTTCAGAGGCTCTTTAATTCCATTCAGCTCGAGGGCGTAACGCCATAAGCATGAAACAGGAGCATTGTGGTCCTGTTCTTCAAAAAGGGAGATAACACTCTATTGAAGAACTATAGGCCTATCACGTGTCTTAGTCATGTATATAAGTTGTTTTCGAGGGTCATCACGAATCATCCCGCAAACAGGTTTGATGCCTTCCAGCCTCCCAAACAAGCCGGTTTCCGCAAGGGCTTTAGCACCATGAACCACATTTATACGCTGCGGCAGGTTATAGAGAAGACGAGGGAGTATAACTTGGGGACAGTGGACTATGAAAAAGCCTTCGATTCGATCGAAACATGGGCCGTGCTTCAGTCTCCAGCGATGCCGTATTGACTATCGGTATATCGAGGTGCTTTTACAGTAACGCACTATGTCAGTCCGAGTACAGGAGCAGTGGACAACGGCAATTCCACTGCAAAGAGGTGTAAACCAGACGTTATATCTTTGAAACTGTTCACCGTTGCACTGGAAGATCAAGCTTCTGGAATGGGAAGGATTTGGCATTAACATCAATGGCGAGTATATCACTCACCTTCGATTTACCGATGATATCGTTGTCATGGCGGAATCCATGGCAGACCGCGACATTAAATATGTATGTACTATGCTCGCAGACCTAAACCGAGTTTCCCAACAGGTGAGCCTTAAAATGACCGATCTAGAGCGGCTTCCATCCAGCGCCTTCCAGCTATTCTAGATCAGTCATTTTGGAAATCTTTGGGAGAGGCCTATGTCCAGCAGTGGATGTTATGCGGCTGAAATGATGATGATGATGATAAGCCTTAAAATGAACATGGACAAAACGAAAGTAATGTCGAATATCCATGTTGCGCTCCTACCTGTTTGTGTTGGGAGCTCCACCCTCAAAGTGGTAACCTGGGTCAATTGATCCAGGCAGGAAGCTTCAGCTTCGAAGAAGAGGTCTTTCAACAAATCCGACTCGGCTGGGCAGTGTTCGGGAAGCTACGCAGTGTCTTCTCGTCAAAAATACCTCAGTTTTTTAAGACTAAAGTTTACAAATAATGTGTGTTACCAGTGATGACTTATTGATCTGAAACGTGGTCCCTTACTATGGATCCCATAAGAGTGCTAAAGGTGCAACGCGCTATGGAAAGGGCTAAGCTCGGTGTTTCTCTACGCGATCGAATCAGAAATTAGGAAATTTGTAGGAGAACTAAAGTCACTGACATAGCCCAACGGATTAGCTCGTTGAAATGGCAGTGGGCGGACACATAGCGCGACGAACCGATGGCCGATGGGGCAAAAAGGCACTCGAATGGCGACCACGTACTGGCAAGCGAAGCGTAGGACACCCACCCGCAAGTTGGTTTATCGACTTGACCAAGGTCGCTGGAAGCCGTTCTAGATCGGTCATTTTGGAAATCTTTGGGAGAAGCCTATGTCCAGTCCAGCAGTGGACGTTATGGGGCTGAAATGATGATGATGAGACGTTGGCGTAAAATAGTTGGCGGCTGGATGTACATACGTTGCTCTTTCAAGATTCAAATGTCTTGGGATATTGAATTTGATCCAGGTTTTGATTTAAATTGTTTGAAAAATTTTTATAAAATGAAACTTTTGCAGCTCAGAATAGAAGTAGAAAGAAGGTTGGAAAATCTGTTTCCTTCAACGGTATCGAATTTGTAGTGAATAATGTATCACAGTTTCATTAAATCACAGTTTCACTGGACATTAAAACTGGTTTAGTTTTGGAATAATATCGCGAGGTCTAAGTTCGCGGCGAACCACTAGTATTAGTGTGATTTGAACGAATTATGGAAGTATCACGTCACAGCTGCTCTCAAACCAAATTAATTTATAACTCTAAGGACGTGGTATGAGAGAATGATGAACGATAATGAAAATAGGTATCCACATGGTTTATTCCACGAAAATTTAATGACCTTTATACAAATAGATGACACAGGTATTCAGATTTTCGTAATTGTAACCGCCACCCAGTTCGGTATTTGACTCATTTTTTTATTATTCATATCGAAATTTCTATCCGCTCAATAATAAGATATAAACATTTAAAACCTAGTGGATAGGGAAATTGTCTGTAACAGAAAAAATGACTTCACTGCCAATTAGGTGTCACGCGTACGAAAGAGATAACAAGATGTCCCCACCATGCTTTCACTTTTCTTCAGACTAAAACTTATTAAGCAAACAATTAACACAATTAACATAAATACTGCTAAAATCAAAAAACCATTTTTTTGTTGTTTCCAAAACAAATATTCATTTTATGTATAATATTGTACAAAATTTGGAAAGTCTTGGGGGAGGCCTATGTCCAGCAGTGGACGGCCTGTGGCTGATATGATGATGATTGTTTAAAATCATACACAGTCAATTACCTAATTATAATCTAATACAGAATATGGACATTATACAACTAAAAAATACTTACATCCCCATACCTGCCATACGAGTACGTAAGCAAATTCTGTGGGCCATAAAATCCGACACGGCCACAAAACGCTGATAACAGCGTGATGCGTGTTCGAAGCAATAATACCCTGCATTTGTATACATGCCCTATAATACCATACATCAGCATATGTGCTATTTGCATACCCATATGCCCGTTTGTATTGACGATATGAATGTTTGGGAATTCGCTCTCGTTGCTAATTGATCGATTTTCGTTGTAATTTTTAGATAAAACCGACATGGAACAAATGAATGTTATTGGATTTTACCACTACGCTAAAAGGAGGGTAATATTTTTGAGTGTATGTATGTTTGAGGTATCTTAGATTAGTCTTCGGCGATCAACTAGCTAATGACTAGAAACTAACTGATAACCTAGTAAAAGCGGTAAATTGAAGCGAAGCAGCAATCGAAGTTTTCAATGTGCAAAGATCACGCTACATTTGCTATGACGTCTACGCGTGTGTAGAGATCACATAGCACCGGCTAGTAGAAATCACGTTGTACCTGCTAAGGCATGTACGCATGTGTAGAGATCACGTTGCATTTGCTACGACCCAAATAATTTATTTTTGACCCAGAAAACTTCCTAATGCAGTGCAAGTTTCCTAAAAAGCTTGGGTAGCATTAAAAAGAATATATAAGGTCTAACAAAATATACTGAAACTATTTCAAGGGTGAATTCAGTCCGTGATACTGAACAACTTTCCCCAAGGAACACGTATATTACACAAATATGGAAAGTAATATTTGGCCTCTCATATATCATCTGATCCGAGTTTATATGGAAAGCTAAACATTATTTTTCATATTTCGACATATGTTTCTATGGGAAAGTTGTTCACTATGACGTACTAAATTCAGCTTTATAACAAAAATAAAATAAATAAATAAAAAAGCCTTTTATTCCATGCAAAAAAAAAATAGTTTCAGTATATTTTGTTAGACTTTATATACAACCGTTTACTATATATAATAATGATTGTATCTCACGCTAGTTTTAATCAAAAAATAAAGAAGACTTTTTATATTTATTACCACAAGGATAACGTATCAAAGTAGCCCACTCAAGGAACAGATTGACTAACAATATTTGGGTAATTGTATTTCCCCACGAATCGGTAGGAAGCTCTCATGCAGTAATTGAGTTAAGCGATGTCCAGGCGGGCACAGATATGATTAAATACTTGCTCGGAAGTTGAGACGGTTAGCCAAGTAAGGCTATTTTAGGCCCAACGCAGACGACAGACTATCCGTAACGCACTTTTTAGTCTGTGATAGTCGGTGAAAATAGAACCTATGGAATCATACGCAGTAACATTGTGTGCGTTACTGCATGTAATTCCATTGGTTCTATTATCATAGACTAAAAAGTGCGGCACGGATTGGTCTGTCGTCTGCGTTGGGCCTTAAGGGCACTTACACACAGCATTGGGTTGACTGGGATGGCAACCAAGTACAGGCAAGCGAAGCCACCCACCCACAAGGTGGTCTGACGACCTGACCAAGGTCGCTTCTTCTTATCGTGTGTGTTAGTGACTAACACTAGTGTCAGAGTTTTCAAACCGCCTTAAAGGCCTCTGACATAGTTTTAGGTAACGACCAATGTCAAAGACAGTGACCGGGACCAACGGCTTAACGTGCCCTCCGAAGCACGGATCATCATACTTATCAGACAATCAGGTGATCAGCCTACAATGTCCTAACCAAACTAGGACAACACAAAGTCGTTGCCCCCGCTGGGAATCGAACCCGCGACCTCCGGGTATGACCCGAACGCTCTTACCACTACACCACGGAGGCAGTTGACCACCAAGGTCGCTGGAAAGCGCTGAATGCAAGCCGCTCTAGATCGATCATTTTGTAAATCATTGGGAGGTATAGCCGCATAACGTCCACTGCTGGACATAGGCCATGTTATCGGCTGAAATGATGATGATGATGACACACAGCATTGCTCATCTGCTAAACATGAGCAGCGAGCACGTGTTTTCAGCTGATGCCCTTCACCGATTATTTGTATCTGGGCAAGCCCACAAACACTGTGGTGTAGGGGGAGCAGCAAAAACGGCAAAGTCACTTTAATCAACGTTTATTAAAATATTCAATAAACCAAAATCTTATACCTTTAAACGAGCAATTCTTGTATGTATATATATATATTTATAAATTTCTGTGAGCTCGAAAACGGCTCTAACGATTTCGCTGAAAATTTGTATATGGGGGTTTTCGGGGGTAAATAATCGATCTAGATTAGTTTTATGTTTGGGAAAACGCGTGTTTTCGAGTTTTCATGCGTTTTTCTTTCCACGCAGAATATGGTCGCTAATTTCGTCGCGCCAACCGCCTTGATTTTAGCTCAGTTGTTAAGCATACCGACCGCTAGAAAAAGTGTTACCGGTTCGAATCCCACTCGGTGAATTACTTTTTTTTATTTTATGTTTGAGTTTATTGACCGAGCGAGCGAAGCGAGCGAAGCGTCTCAGTTTCGAGATTAGCCAAAAATTCTTTTGTCCGTCTGTCTGTCTGTCTGTCTGTCTGTCTGTCTGTCTGTCTGTCTGTTCTCGCCTACAGGTCGCATTTCTTAACCGATTCTCATGAAATTTTGTAAGCAGGTTCAGCAACTTAATAGAATTTTTTTGTCGAGCCAGTTTTTCAAAATGGCGGAAAAATGGGGGCTTAAAATTTTAAAACTATCATATATCCGCCATTTTAAAATATTTTCAAAAATGTCATTAGACTTTTTTTAAAACAATTTCTTTTTATTTGAACAACTTTTTTATACGTTATACTTAAACGGGTTTAGGGTGACTCGCGGAGTCTAGCTGACTAAGCCGTAACAGATATACAATACAAATCTTCTTACAAAATATACTGAACCTATTTAAGGGTGAATTCAGTCCGGGTTACTGAACAACTTTCTTAAAAATACATATCTCCCCTGGGGTCCACGAAGTAATTTCTCTGAATAACTATTATGGTTATTATTTTAAGTTTCATAAGTAGTTCTATAAATTTTATGATATTTAACCTACTTTAAAATAAAAGGGTTTTGTTTATTTTACGTTTTTTTTTTTGTATTTGCTTATTTTGATAGATTTTTGGCTTTTTTATTTAATTTAGCAATTTTGTTGAGCGAATTTTCGTTCAATCGCTATCGCTGCTTGTCTGTCCTTCTGTAGTAGCATTAGTAATTATGCCACGAACTAACAAGAGATCAACATCAACCAAAGCCCGCGATGTAGCTTTACGAAGAGAGTAAGAAACCAATGAGCAGCGGCATAGAGCCATGGCAATACAAATAAACATTTAAACGAAAACCCATTAATAGTTTTCTGGTGTTTTCAACAACGAGCTGACTTTGTCATTTGAAAAATGATGGGTCATTTTTCGGTGAAAGACTACTGGTACAGAACTGAATTTCAGCATCACGGTAGACCTCATATCCATGTGATGTATGGTAGGAAGGTGCTCCTGACATTTTAGAGCTAGATCGAAAGTCATTTGAAGAAAGGACTGTGATTGCCAACTATTTTGGAAATTTGGTCACAATCATGAATCCGCATATCGGTAAACCTGCACCGATTATTTATCCAAATCAGGTACATTATTTTGAAATAATAATCGCGAGGTCTAAGTTCGTGGCGAACTACTAGTATATAATTTTTTATTTTGCATTGTTTTTAGACAAGTTTAAAAAAAATTGTTAATGTTTGAGATGTAACCGAGCAAAGCTCGGTCGCCCAGGTACTATTACGTAGTGCAATGTGCCATTCGTCTCCTCTCTCGCTTTAACATCCGTCCTCTCACTCACAGCGTTCAGATACGCACAAAAAACTCATTCATTAAAATCCTACTTCCTACTAATATTATAAATGCGAAAGTTTGTAAGTATGGATGGATGGATGTTTGTTACTCTTTCACGTAAAATCTACTGAATGGATTTTAATGAAACAGTACAATAATATATCTTATACATCAGTATAACACATAGGCTCCAATTTATAAATATACTGCGCGCTGCGAAGGCCCGGGCACCAGCTAGTCTATCATACATTCGGAAATATCCCATTCCCACATAACACTTGATTCGGAATTTCGGAAGCGTGGAGCTCAGTGGAAAGTACGCCTTACTGACGCTTAACAATAAAGCTACCCCAACGTATTTACCATTGACTTGGCGACCGTCATTACTGGGTGTCTCGATTGCAAAAAATAATTAACTTAACTAGGTACTTCTCTCTGAGGGTCTCAGGGCAAAAGTTCAACTTAAGCCCATACATGAATTTTCTGGGGTCCAGTGCTAACCCCATTATAAATAAATCATTTAAAAGAAAACGGAGATATTATTTAAAACTAGCAGTTCTATTATCATAGACTAAAAAGTGCGGCACGGATTGGTCTGTCTTCTGCGTTGGGCCTTAACACACAGCATTGGGTTGATTGGGATGGCAACCACGTAGCTACCTCAGCGTATTTACCATTGACTTGGCGACCGTCATTACTGGATGTCTCAGTTGCAAAAACTAATTAACTTAACTACTTCTCTCTGAGGGTTTCAGGGCGGGAGTTCAGCTAAAGGCCGTACATGAATTTTCTGGGGTCCAGTGCTAAACCCATTATAAATAAATCATTTAAAAGAAAACGGAGATATTATTTAAAACTAGCAGCGCCCCGCGGTGTTACCCGCGCCTAAAGTAGCCTAATCCAGGGTGTCATCTTCCTGCGTATGAAAATTTTATCAATATTGGTCCAACCGTTTACGCCTGAAAGAGAAACAAACATCCATCCATACTTACAAACTTTCGCGTATAATATTAGTAGGATTTTGTCTTAACCCTAGGTAACCTTTCAAACTATTTTATAAACTACTGTTTACAGTTTCAAGTAAATTTTTTTTCGAACAAAGCTTTTATACGCACATTAACCCATACAAAATCCGTTTGGCCGAGCGCCGATTTGTATTGGAAGCCGAATGATTTTTTAGTTTATCAATAAATGTTTCTATGGAAAGTAAATTATTATCATATACTAGGTAAACTTACTCTAAAAATTAGACTTGTATTAGTACAAAGTCACTAAGTAGTTCAATTTCATGGACTAAACTTACTCCAAAAATTAGGCTGGTAGGTACAAAGTCATTCTGTATTACTTCTGTGACATAACATATAGCGAGATTAAGTCGTCGGTCATGTTAGTATTGATCAACCGCGTATAGGCCGCAGACATGCAAAGCGGTCGTTAGGTCTCGATCGTTTTAAAAATATTACCGGAAAACTTGCATGGACGAAATGTAAACTTTAATATCTAGATGCTTATCTTTTAGTCTAAGATCCAGTGTTGGCCCAAATGTTATCTGCGGCGAATTTTTTTACGAGTCCATATTAAACCGTTTAGCAGATAACACCTCTAACAAAAATTTACAAAAACTTCTGTTAGACTTTAAAACCAAATATTTCAGAAACGGATCTATAAATCTAAAAATATTGTTTACAAGCTGACAATATTTTTGAAAGACCTATTCAACGATACCCCACACGATGGGTTAGTTAAGAAAAAAATTTATTTGCATGGACCCTAAAAATATTTTTCAATATTTTATTTTACTACTTTTTCTACATAATTAATATCATACCCATACCAAATGACAGCTTTCTAGTACTTATAGTCTCTGAGTAAAACCGCGGACGGACAAACAAACAGACAGACATGGCGAAACTATAAAAGTTCCTTTTTCACTACGAAACCCTTAAAAAGGTTAAAATACCCCTTCATATACCTGCCAACATCAAGAAAAATAGACAACCGACGTTATATTCTTTGCTTCGTAGGTAGAATTAAATAATTTTTCAAAAATAAGAACATACTTCTTCCCCACACTGCACAGCCGATTTTGATAAAATTTCTATGGACCACCTCAAAGTCATCATCATCATCAGGTCTTATTGTCTCCGGACTTGGCCTACACTCTCCTCGCTGGCCAGACGGCTTGGAGAGGTCTCATTGATGTTTAGCTAGTATTTCCTAAGTCACCTTTTACGAAAGCCACAGGAGGACTTGGAGTGACCCTATTCTACTCTGCCGGAAAACACACGGCTTCGGAAACCACACAAACCAGCCCTAAGTATACCCTTTCAAACAAAAAGAAAATACAATACAGTCTAGGCGTCTTGGAATATTCGGTGAACATACATAAAAAAAAAGATCGTGGCGAATTGATCCTTCTCCTTTTTTGGAAGTTGGAAAAATGACAAGCGGCGCGGGGCGGTGTCTTCCACAAGCATATATAAAATAATATTTTTCTCTGCAACCGCACCTGTTACTCCCAAAGTCACTATCTAAGGAAATAGAGCTATCACCGTGAAACGAAATTCAACTCCATACATATATTCAAAGCCACCTGAACACACTTGCTAATGAAAATGAACCTTACTCCCCACAACATAGGGTTGTCGCTCGCGAATGAAGTCTATGTTTCTCGCTCCACTAGTTGGGTAAATACGTATGTTTATCTTAAATATTTATCAAGCTCCTAATTAAGTGTACTTAGTGAAGCGTATGTAACTTAATATGTATTAGTTACTTGATTTCGCTTGTATCTACTACTAATTTTCTATGCGTAATTTCGACTGCATACAGATTATTAATCCGCTATTTTCCAACAAGTCAAATCAGATACTTTTTTTAAACGTCAAAACGAACATTTTCTTTGCGATTTGTATGAAATACAGGCAGATGACGTCATAGTTTTTTGGAGTCAAATAGTGCTCATAGGAGTCCCCTTACCCTAGACCAAAACACAACTATCCATACAAACGTAATCTACGTTTTATTTCAAACGACATGTCCGAATTCGGCAAAATTTTGTAATTTCAAAGATATTGCAATTATCTAGGGTAATAACTGGTTTCCTACTAAAAATATGAACTTGAAATAGAATATAGTGTTTTATATTATTTTTGACTATCAGTATGGGAAACTTCTAAATCGTTATATTTTCTTTCCAGTTCATAATTTTAGCGTCGCAAACCAGTTATTACCCTAGATAATTGCAATTTCTTTACAATTACCAATTTTTACCGGAATCTGACATTTGGTTTTAAAATTAAACGTAGACTACGTTTGTATGGAGAAGTCTAGGGTAAGGGGACTCTTATTATCAGTTTTTCTGCAATAATAAATTTAAAACCACATTGAAATTAGATATGATAATGAGAAGTGACATTTTATGACGTTTTATTTCCTTATCAGTACCATACCAATACCAAATAATTTATGTTTGACCCATACCAGGTTAATACCCAATTGGGTTGGGATGATATTTGAATGCTTGTAGGTATTTTTAATGATGCCGTATAATTAAAAAAACATGATTTTTTGCAAACTCCTGGGCTTGAATAATCTATAGCTTCATTCAGAGTACTAGGAATTTATACATATAATAAAACAGTAATAAAAGTGTCTGTACATTAAATATATATTTCCAATAAAAATGTTGGGGGTGATGAAGACATATTAATAGAGTAAGAATTAAAAAAAAAGTCTGTCTGTTTGTACTCGCGTACGTAGTACATACAATTCCATGGTACTCGCTTATCTCCGGAAATACTGGACGGATTCGAATGAAACTTTTTTGTTATATACCTGTTAAGCCTGGGCAACATATAGAGTAAAAATGATTTTGGAAAATGGATCACCTGATGCAGAATTATAATGGTCCAGCTAAACTATAAGAAATATAAAAATAACGCCTTAGCAAAAATTATTCAGCCTGGTGAGTATTTTCCAGAGACATAAAGTCCACGCGAACCAAGTCACGGGCTTCGGCTGGTTCATAATAAAGGTGGAGCCAATTAATTCCCTTTAGGCTTATTAAGGCAGCGTTTGTGACCGCTGTCAGCAGCAAGCTGATTTATGTACACTCGCAATTTCACTCTTCAAAGTACATTGAAATTAATTTTGCGACTTTGGCAATTAATGAGCAATCTAGTTCGTTACTTGTAGCCATTAAGAGTATAAAGAACATCATGTAATTGTTATACTATATCAAATACAATATAAATAAGAGAAAGTAAGATCATTCCTGTGTCACTCCCTGTTTAGTAATCGAAAATATACCTTCATTATTACTATGCGCGAGGCGACCACACTGTAAATTCAGTGACATAAATTGTATGTCTAGAGTAATAAGAATGAAATTGCACTTCTAGGTATCTAAACGAAAAGGTGCCGAGTTCTGAAGCGAACTAAATTAAATTCCTTTGCTGAGTAAGAATTCTGAGCCTAAGTTCTAGTACTTATTCCGTGGATATAACATAAATATAAATAATAAAAAAAGTTTAAAAAAAATACATTTCTTCGCAGGCAAGGGATGGCTACAGCACCGTTAAAAATAAAAATATAACTTTCTCTGGGCTCACTATTAATTGTTTTTTTTTATTTTATTCGGTCATCTCATTATTTTAAAATTTCATTAATCGGAGTCCTATTTGAATTCAATATATTTTAATTTATTGATTTAGTAAGGCTACAATATATATACCCATTTCAAACCTCCCGCGTACTTGTGCCTCAGGTTAAAACTGAAAACCAGTGTGTCGCCTTACAGGCTAACCACGCTGAGTTTTGGCCTTTTTGCACTACTGCAGCACATACATTTATAATTTAATAGTGCATGTAAATTGAAAACTTTTTAGGATAAGTTATAGTTTGTAAAGTTATTTATATGTGATGCAGTTTTAGTGAATAAATTATCTATCTATCTAAATTGAAATAATGATTTTACAAAACTAAAAATTGACTTCACCCCCAAACTACACGACCGATTTTGATACAATTTATATGAGACCTCCTCGAAAGTTACCCTTTCAAACTAAAAAGAATTTTCCAAATCGATTAAGGCGTCTTCGAATAATCGGTGAATATACAATAAAAAAAAGATCGAGCTGAATTGATAACTCCCCCATTTTTGAAAATTGTTAAAAAAACAGCAATATCAAAAAGAATTGGTCAACTTGTAGGCTAAGTGACATTAAAATATAGTAAAAAAGCACTGATTAAGTTATTCGGCCAGATTAAGTTATCGGTCAATTGTTGTGAGCTCAATAAAAAGTATGTTATACAAACTGTAGAATTAAAAGAAATAATGAAAATTTAAAAGAATCCCTTGCCAAAACTCAATTTGTACTGAAAAGCCGCACATTTTCCAATAATGCCCGTCTAGTTAGGCCGAAATTGAGCAGATTATTTGAATAATTATAAATCCAGTAAATTGGAGTCGCTATTACTCAGCTTCGCAGACGGGCTGCGGTAGCTTTGAGGGAATTACAATACCATGAATTCGTTTTTGGTAAAGATAATTAGCTGAATGTAGTGTAATCTAATACTATACTAATACTATACTTAATATACTAATATTATAAAGCTGAAGAGTTTGTTTGTTTGTTTGAACGCGATAAACTCAGGAACTACTGGACCGATTTCTAAAATTCTTTCACCGTTCGATAGGTACTTTATCCCTGAGTGCTATAGGCCATGTATGTACCACGGGCGAAGCCGGGGCGGACCGCAAGTGTATTATTATTTTTCAAAACTAAAACTGACTTTACCCCCAAACCACACACCCGATTTTGATAAAATTTCTATGGGACCTTACAAATATGCCCTTTCAAACAAAAAAAGAATTTTCAAATCGGTCCAGGCATCTTCGAATAATTGGCATAAAAAAAACGAATTGATAATTACACGCAATATACTTACATAAATATGAACATTAGAATTTTGAATTTTGAATACGCCCTTGGATCTCTCTCCTCTTATCGTGTGTGTTAGTGACTAACACTAGTGTCAGAGTTTTTAAATCGCCTTAAAGGCCTCTGACATGGTTTAGGTAACGACCAATGTCAAAGACAGTGACCGGGACCGACGGCTTAACGTGCATTCCGTAGCCGCAAGTACAAGCCTTTGGTCGCTAAGCTATGTCAGATTCCTTCAGGCAGCTTAAAATAATCTGATACCAGTTTTGGCCACTTACATGCGAAAAACAAATATCAATGTCAATTGTTGTTTTTACAGTGTTTGATTTCATATTAACAATTTTTTTTTTTTAATTTTTTACATCAAATTTCAGTACTAGTAAATAAATATATAAAAACCAGAGAAACCCATTTCTATACTTCCAAACTATACAATAACTGAACCTTCTCTTGTTCCAGGTATATATTCCTGGCGATCTACACGGCGGAGATGATAATAAAGTGCATCGCGAAGGGGTTCATCCTAAACAAGTACACGTACCTGCGGAACCCGTGGAACTGGCTCGACTTCGTCGTCATCACGTCAGGATACGCTACCATCGGCATGGAGGTCGGGAATCTAGCTGGCCTGCGGACCTTTCGGGTGCTGAGGGCTCTGAAGACTGTTTCTATCATGCCTGGTACGATTAAGTTGTTTTTTTTTTACTGAGTTAGAAGCGAAACGTGTAATGTTCTATGTTTCGTCGCTCCAAGGTTGGCGTAGTGATCGGTCACTTCAATGCCCCTTTGCTCCAATGCTCCGTCGCTTAAATGCCCCGTTGCTACAATACCCCGTCACTTTAGTAACACGTCACTCCAATGCCCCTTTGCTCCAATGCCCCGTTGCTACAATGTACCCCCCCTACAAGTAATTTTCACGAGGCCGCAGGCCAAGTGATGCTCGCCCTTCGGGAGCTGCGGGCGAGGGCGAAGCCCGAGCCACTGCAACCAAAGCTGCGTGGCTTTTTTTTTGCCAATCCAAGATGGCCGCCAAAAGTCAACTGCCTCCGATTTGGCTGAAAATCGATATGTACATACGTATTTTGACGCAAGAAATCCAAATTTAATATTTTTTTTGGCATCCAAGATGGCGTCTGGATTTTAGAAATTAAACTTATTTCGTTCATAACGTCACAGTATTACTTCGTAGGGGTTTGAAATTTTGTACATGGGGGAAAAGCACCCCGCGGAACTCGGAACTGGAGTCAGATTTTGGATCTAAGATGGCCGCCCACACATTTTTTCATGTTTCCTCAACAGACTGCAATTCTTACCCATTTTCTGAACTGGAAACATGTCTTAGCCCACCTCAAGAGCCGCACGAGAAACCGCGGGCTGCTTGCAGCCCGCGCAGCGCCCGAACAGCTAGTTATTATTAAAGAGCTAAGCTTTTGTCTGTGGAGCAACCAATCAAAACAACTTTGGACAGAGAGATGAAAGGAACGTACATACCTGTATAATTAATTATGTATCTTCATACGCGCTAATAATACCTCAAAATAATTTTCTCCGTCGCTTTCGGAGCTCCAACTCGTATCACAATAATCGAATCACGCGCTTACATATCTCATTACCATCACAATCGTTAATATCAAGTTAATATAATTCCTCTCCGCTATCAGAACGCGTAGTATCAAAACAACGAGGAACGAGAAGGAATACAAAATGATAAAAGCTCAGAAAATATGTCAAAATATACATGTCTTTTTATAATACTAATGCAGTAAAACAAATTCTAAATCTATCTATAATAATCTTCTTAATCTACGATTAGTATCACAGACGTAGGTATATGATACTAATCATAGATTTAGAAGAAAAACTCTAGGTGTATGATATTAATAATGATGACAATTTAACTATTTGTACTCATGAAGTTAGAGGGTAACTTCATGTTTGTACTGGTCGCTTAGACTACATAACAGGTCGTAGCACTCGTAGCACTTTCCGAACTCCTTTGTCTATGGTGGGAATCCAAGAAAGAAAAAGTTTTGGATGACCTACTTATACTCCATTAACTCTATTTGTTTGGGTACTTATATAAAGGTAAACAATCTTGACATGTCCTTTTATTAAAAATTACACACACCTTTGCAAATTACAAAACTATAAAGTAATTTATAAATTATAAATTACATAAATAATTTGTAATGTGGTAAGATATTAATTTGTAAAGTCTGAATTTCAATAAAAAGACATGTCAAAATTGTTTCATCATCATCATTTCAGCCTCATAACGTCCACTGCTGGACATAGGCCTCACTCAAAGATTTCCAACATGACCCATCAATATAATACCTAACCAAATGGAGTAAAATTACTTACGTGTGGAAAGCAAAATAACTTGTCTTACTTCCGCACTGCCCATATTTTGTGTCAAGACCATTACAAGGGCAAATTCAAATAATGCCGGGAATTTCCCAGTACTTTGGCCGTAACAGAGGCCCCATCCGTCGCTGTTTCCCTTCCTAAATAGGAGGGACTAGAAATATTGCTGACTGCGCCAAAACCTGATCTGACTTGATTAAATACTTTGAGCTCGTTCTTGCTTTAAAAGGTAAGATTGTAGGTACCAGCGATCTTTATTAACTGTAGTTGAATTTTTCGGGGTCCAGTGCTGCCTCCATTGGAAAGGAAATGGAGATATCGTTTAAAATTTTGTCTTGGAGAAGCTAGATAACCCTTCAAAAAATTTTATGAACTACTGTCATTCCCATACAAGTTGCCCCGGCGCCTAGGTGGCAGCAAACTTTAGTACTTATGGAAATATCAAAATTCATTTTTGTTCTTTTATCATTATTGAAGTGAAAACTTCTTTAGCGGCGTTGTGCACTTTTTTTGGAATGGGTAAAAAATGGTAAACTCGCGTCAGGACACGTGGCCTGATCGAAAATTCGTAAGACGGCGCAGGGCGCTTGCGCGAATGTTCGTGTGTGTTTATGTTACAGCGTGCTACGCGCATCCATGGATGGTGACAGCTGATGGCTCGACCGTCTGTGTAGTGGCCATACTGCTGTGTATTTGAAAATGATTTTGTTGAAAATTAATTTGGTCATGCTTGTGACATTTGTGACAGACTGTGGTTCAGAAAAGATTTGAAATATTTTATACTGATAATTAAAGCAATTCGTGCAAAATT
This sequence comes from Acrobasis consociella, assembly GCA_963555685.1. Classification (NCBI taxonomy): domain Eukaryota; kingdom Metazoa; phylum Arthropoda; class Insecta; order Lepidoptera; family Pyralidae; genus Acrobasis; species Acrobasis consociella. The sequence goes on from OY743122.1 coordinate 12,343,287, forward strand.
ATTCCCTAACCATTCCAAAATATCAAAAATGCACAACGTTAATATTCAAGTTTTCACTTCTGCCGGCACTCCCAGAGTGCAACCCGTCGTTTTTTTAGTTTAATTACTGATCTAGTATAGCCCGTGGTTCGATCAATTGTGGGTATATCCCTTCCACGTTGTATGTAATTTAAGCCATCATGTGTCCCACTACTGGTAAAGTTTTTTTTTAAATAATTCTTTTATTTAGCATTTATCATCAACATAACCGTCAGCGACAGGAGGCCATTTAAAAAAAATTAAGTCTTTCACTATCACATTTTCATTTTAAGGGGTCTTAAAGTTAGCTTGCTGTACGGGCTGTTGGGTTATAAGACCTCGATAGACATTTCATTTTTAATTTATTTTTAATTAGCAAAAACCTTATTCTTTATTCTGTAAAATGATTCCTCTAATGACGCCTACCATCTCCTGAATTAATAAACAGAAAAGCTTTGAGGATAACAATGTCCAGTTTCAGTGGAGTTTGAGCAAATTTCAAGCTGCGAATTAACTATTCTGTTTCGTTTTATTTTGTGCGTCTAGAAATTAACTGAAAATCTTTCTCTTTGATAGAAAATAAATATTTGTACAATTTTGATTTCAATTTCATCAAACTGGAAACCATTTCTTTTTAAGCGTTGGCTGCTTAATATTCTGATAAAAACTAATTAATATGTAAAAGTGCCTGCAAAGGAACAGAATTTTTATACGACCTGAATACGATTCCTTTAGACTTTAATAACTTATAAAAAAAACTAAAAATATACATAATTCCATTTTTTCAGACCGTATTTATTATACAGAAAATTTTATCAATAATGCTGATCACATTTCTCAATAAAAAAAAATTGATCGCGTATTTGTATAAGAAGTATATTTTTTCATAACGAACTTTTCCAAAACACTCAATTCTTTAACGTTTACCGCGTAACTTGTACTGATGAAATAATTCTTTATGGTGTGTTAAATAATAAACACGAAAATATGAACGACATGAAATTAAAAAGAAAAAAAATTAGAATATTTTAAAAAAACAGGGTCGTTGCCCTGTGAATGCCCTGTCGTCAAAGGCAAAGAGGGATCTCGAGTGTTGGACGACAGGTGCGGGGCGATTCGCAAGGCTCGCACGCTTCTACATATTTCGACTGACTGGGAAGCGGGAGGCGGGGTATATACACGGAGTGGCGCGGAGAATGTAGATTTTATCGGTATTTTTACAAAGGGATAAAAGGGAACTCTGTAAATTTGTCTATAAATATTTAGTGACTTTAATTGAGCACAAGAATTAAATATAAAGTTAGGTCATAACTTTAAAAAAAACTTCACTTCTTAAAAAATCCAAATACAACCCGTATTGAGATTTCTTTATGAAGTTAAGTTTATTAAATTTTGTTACCGAATGCGTTGGCATTAACTAGACTAGACCTCCTTAAAGAACTAAGACATGTCTTGTTATTTTAATTTAACACTATTTTCTATGTGTCAGATGATTTTAAAAACTAAAAAACTCTACTTAACTAGCGTAAATTTCACCAACCCTATAGCTTATATTTAAATGTGACCTTAATACTTTTAAATTACAGTTTCTCGCCTCGCTGGCTCCATTAAGAGTCCATTACCGACATGTCCCTTTGAAAACACTGCAGTCATTATCGTTTTCAATAAAGATACGTGTAAAATGTAAAAGCGCGTTTGCGGTAGGGTTGAACATTTATGGTATTATGTCATCAAACGTCATAAACGGCTTGCCGCGTCCGAATTGACGTGATTTTGTTTTTTTTTCAACCTTACCTTTTCCGTCTCTCTTTAGAGCTAAGGATGCAATAAGGATGCCGTTTGCACATCCTATTACGATACACGTTTTACTTGGACAAGGTCTAACATAATCTACTAAAACTTATTTTTGATATTTTAAGGCTTAATTCAGTCCTTATCATCATGAATAACTTTTCCCTATGGAACATGTATACATATAATCATTTTTGGCCTTTCATACAATACCTACAAGTAGACCGATAAACTGATCCGACTTTGTACAAAAAACAAAAAAAAACATATTTCGATATATCTGGGAAAAGTTAAGTTAAGTTAAGTAATACTTTATTGTACACCAAAAAAAAATAACAATCATACAAATATACCTACACAGAAAAAAAATAACGTTGCGGTCAAAGTTGTTCCGTATCATGTACTGAATTCACGCTTTTAATATAGATATTTTGTCCAACTTGTCCAACAACATTTTCTTTGTTTTAGGGTGAAAATTGTTGTAGATACATTTCATTTTAGTATATCTACTACCTATTCTCTGAGTAATTTATCGAGCGAAGCTCGGTTGCCAAAGTGCTTAAAGTTCTGACAAACAAATGGGGTTTTGAGGTTGAAAATCGATCTTGATGAATTTCATTTTTATATATCTACCTCTTTTCCGAGTAATTTATCGATCGAATCTCAGTCGCCCAGTTCCTTAAAGCTTTAACAAACAAATATTTGTCAACAGGCCTGAAGACTATCATCAACGCGTTGCTTCACTCCTTCAAGCAGCTCGCGGAGGTCATGACCCTCACCATCTTCTGCCTGATGGTGTTCGCCCTGTTCGCCCTTCAGGTGTACATGGGCGAGCTGAGGAACAAGTGCGTGCTGAACTTCGTGGGCGTGCCGGGGGAAAACTTCACGGATGAAATCTGGCTGCAGTGAGTAAGCTTGAAAGCATGTTCTTATAGAATCAAAAAATAATTTTGAGTCACCAATACGATTATAAAAGTTAGAAAAGATCAAGCTTAGGCTCATTAAAAACTGGTCAGTCCCAGAGTTAATTAAATAACTATCATAATTTCAACCACATAACGTCCACTGCTGGACATAGGCCTCCCCGAAGATTTCCAAAATGACCTAGGGACACACAAATGATATAGGGACAAATTACACCGATTGAGCTAGCCCTAAAGTAAGTTCAAGACTTGTGTTATGGAATACTAACTCAACGATACTATATTTTATATCAAATAAATATATAGATATACATTCTAGTCCCAGAACAATTTGGAAAAGGCCAATTTCCAACTTGCTCTGACCGGGAATCGAACCCGGTCTCTGGAAACCTCTTCTCACTATTTTATTGAAACTAACGTGAGATATTTACATTAAGGGATACATGGATTTTTCGAGATCCAGTGCTGCCCACATTTGAAATAAATTATTTGAGATGAAACGGAGATAACCCTTCAAACTATTTCATGAACTACTGTTTATAGTTCAAAGTGAGAATGTGAAGCTTTTCTTAAAAATATGTACTTATTTACATTCATGAAATAAACGTTAATGACACAAAAGGCAACAAATTAAAAAGAAAATTAAGGCGCCTCCAAGTTCCAACCTCCCCTTTAATTACGCCGATCTACCGATTCCCGTGGACTTGGCGAAGTTTACGTCAAATTATTTAATTGGATTCTAATTTTTCTGAAGTTGAGAAAAATAATTACTTGACAAAAATATTTTTCTTTATTTGGATTGTTGGAAATTGACACAAGTATTACGCATCTTGTTCATTAATGATCCAATTCCAATAATCCAGAGAGTATATTTCATTATGATGGACTCGCTGCCCGTGTCGGACTATCGTCAGTTTTATTTCGGTGATTTATGATTATTTGCATATTCGTTTCGTTATTGCCTAATGACCTTTTCGACATGACCAGGATTTGTTTCGTTATGAACAGGAGAAGTAAGATTTCGGAAGAAACATTTTGGCACCTTCCTTTACGACTATATTGTATCGTAAAAATTATTGGCAGGTACCTATATATATAATATCAAATTTAAAAGTCTCAGTCTAGAAAAACTTTAGCTAACAATTTTACAATGATATTTAAAAAAATCTCTAACCATCCAAAACCCAGTAAATCTTAAATTATGTAAAAGAAAGTGACAGGGAAGAATACAACAACAATCTTTTTCCCCAGATGGATCAGAGACTCCTCCCACTGGATGGTGAACGACGAAGAGATCCCCATCATCTGCGGCAACCTCACAGGAGCCCGGCACTGTCCCCCCGAGTACACCTGCCTGTGCGTGGGTCCCAACCCGAACCACGGGTACACTAACTTCGACAACTTCCTATGGTCCATGCTCACCACTTTTCAACTCATCACCTTGGATTATTGGGAGAATGTATATAATATGGTGAGTGGTACACTTTTATACACAAATGTCTTTTTGCTTCTTTACAGCCTTGGTTTCCTAAGAAGGCTCAAGGTCGCTCAACGCGCTATGTAGAGGGCTCGGTGTTTCCCTACGTGATCGAATCATAAGTAAGGAAATTTGTAGGAGAACTTAAATCACTGATATAGCCCAGCGGATTAGTTCGTTGAAGTGGCAGTGAGTGGGACACATAGACAAAAAGGTTCGCGATCGGTACAAGCTTCACGGTACCTACAAGGTGGTCAGATGACCTGACCAAGGTCTCTGGAAAGCGCTAGATCCTGCATCAAGCGCTTACCGCTCTTGATCGGTAATATTGGAAATCTTTAGGTGAGGCCTATGTTCAGCAGTGAACGTTATGCGGATGAAGTGATGACAGCCTATTTAAGTCCTCTCCCAAAAAAGAAGGCCCATAATCACAATGAAGTGTTGTGATGTGCAAATTCTCCTTTTTTAGGCGTGTTGGCGATCGTAGTAGGTAGCATAAAGTCGTTGTAAAATGGACGTTGCTGCCCATTCTGTTACATCCTTTTTAGTCGCCTTTTACGACTCCCGTGGGTAAGGAAAGGGTCACTGGCCTTCAGAATGCACCTGCCCATTCCCCACTACCACACAAACTTCGATATGGTTTACCTTTCGGTTAGTAATTTTGTTGGGAGAATATGAATAGGAAAGAAAAGTAAATAAAAGTTTTACTTCAATGTTTATGTTTCACTGAACCACAGAATTAATAACAGTATTAGATAACTGAACTTTACTTGTATAAAATGTCCGTACAAAGAATATAGTTATAAAGCCTTGTTGAGATTATTTCCAGTACCTACTTATCAGTGCATTTACGAAGACAGATTTGAAAACAGAAGTCAACAACTCTGATTTGCGGATTTGTGATTTGTACACATGATTTCAATTTATACAGTTCGATAACCTCCAGGGCCGGGCGGGTAACCATAAATAAAGCGAGCATCTCTTCCTCTCACCACACGAGTTGTTCACACTATGCTAATTCACCCCATATTTCACAGTCACTGCATGTTCTCAAAAACAAATGGCGTCCGAAAGCTCTGGAATCTGGCTAATAAAAAACGAAAACATAATGCGATTTTCTTATCCCATGTTCGTGATACGAGCAAGAACGTCATATTTTCGCTTGGAAGCAGCTGGTTTTACATTAAAACCTCAGATTAAAACATTATTTAACATTCTAAGTTTTTTTTTTCCTCACAGACTAGCATAGAAAAATATTTTTAACTTGTCACGAAAATACAAACAGTTTTCACCATAGACAGACCTAGTTTTTATTAGAACTTCATGACGCTTAGCTTATTTCTACTGAATAAATTCTATGAACGTTCCGTTCATCACTGTCCCTCAAAAGCAGATCTCTGTCACAACCGTGAAGGATATTCAAAATCTTTATATAGTGCTCAGCTACGCTAACAAGGTGAACGAATCACTTCTCTAGAATCATCTGATATTTCGTTCGCTACGCTGACGTAACTTTTGTACGTAATTCACATCAAGTCATAAAAAAAATCTGATTCGCAAATCATTTTGAGGAGAAGGTGATAAACCTTCTCCTCAAAATGATTTGCGAATCAGATTTTTTTTATGACTTGATGTGAATTACGTACAAAAGTTACGTCAGCGTAGCGAACGAAATATCAGATGATAAGATAAGATTTTAAAATAAAGTAAAACTCCCAATAACCTTTATTTTCAAGCAAACTCAAGCTTATTTGAGGAAGTGACGTCACGATAAAGATTCTTTGAGTATAGTTGGCAATTATTTCTACTTCGAGTACTATATTGACACTGTCACTGTCATCTACTAACACAACAACTTGAAAACAACCAACATAACGACATGATAACGACGATAATTTAAACAGGAGACATTGACAGTTGACAGATGTTTTTTTTTTGCAAGTACAGGAAAAATTTACACTTTCATTGCTGCGTGTCTTCGTTCTCGCTGTTCGTTCCCCGCGATTTTGTGTTTTGGGAAGATGCTGCTTGCTCTCCCGCGACAGATGGTGTTGTAAGAAACGTCGCGGGTTTGATGACTGGTGACGACGGTCTTGTTTCCGACGTAGGATCATACGCTTGTATCGTAGATCGTATTTGCTCATATTTATATTTTACTTGATCGTACGTGTTTTTAGAAAAGTAATCGTCAGATTTGTTAGGATAAGCCCACAACTGAACATGATTGCTATGGAACTCCTGCCAATGGGTATCGAGTGTATTTAACTTGTGATTGATATAATCGACTGTTTTCCTATCCCTGCCATCCTTTTTAAAGTTAACAAACAGATGATCGATTGCGTCAATGATAAGTTTCTGTTTAGCAAGTAACGACTCCATTGTCAGGTAAATACTTGAAATAAACTTGATATAAGAGATTATAAAGGTACACATACCTGTTGATTTCTTGATAGTGTGCTGATGCTAGTACCAGTACCTTGATTGACCGGCGTTGCTTACGTGTGACCTTGTTTCCACACGCTGAAGTAAACTGATGATATCCACAGTCAAGGAGCTTCAATAGGCGAAAAACGTGTTACTAATTCACCAAAAATATGTCACTAATTCACTGAACACATGGAAATATTTCACTGAACACGTGGCACTATTTCACTGAACACGCGACACTGTCCCGCCTTTCCGATGGCTCGAAGGACTTATTCTATGTACGGGGAATGTCCACTTGGATATGAAATAATATAAAACTTGATATGAAACTGAAATATATTAAAAATAACTTGATACAAATAGATAGACTAAATTATGATTAAATGAGTTGCGTGGCGCTCTTGCTGGCCGTATAATACGAACTAAATTGACAGACTGCGATTTTTACAATGTCGGGTAATATGCTGGCGCAGCATAGGTAGATCAAATGACCCGTACAGGTGTAATATTTAAAATTAAATTAAAAATCCTAATAACACGTAGAATATTTTTATGAAAATTACTTTCATAAAATTGTTTATATTTTCGATTAAAGGCACCTAGGCTACAACACTTTTATATTCTTTAGTTGACAAGCCAATTATGAAAAGCGGAGAAACGCTAGTGATGTACAAACTTCGAGGCGTCGAGTTCTACTTTTGAAGGCTCGAGGCAAATTGGCAGGACTCGGTGAGCTCGGTAGGCTCGTAGACCCCAGCCTAGGCTAGACGCGAGCTCTCTGAGCCACGCCTCGAGGCTTTAAAAGAGTTCGAGCCTTCAACAAAAGCTTGAGTCCTAAAATGAAATCTAGCTTTTAAGAATAACTTAAGTTTACAAAAAAATACTTGAAACTCGTCGCTCGACTTGTTGCTCAGAGAGCTCGCAAGGCTCGAGATCGATCGAGCTCTTGAAAAGACTCGAGCTTTCAAAATGGCTCGAGCTCCGAAAGACTCCCAAGTCCTCGAGCCTCATACAAACGAGGCGAGACCTGCAAACGACTCCGAGCTCCAGGCAAAACGACTCGGAGGCCTCGAGCCTTGTACATCACTAATAAACGCTGGTCACCCGGATCGCTGGTTGGCGGTGTAGAAGGGTTACTCTATAAAATAATACAAAAGTCTCCGATAGACGATAGTGACGTCCTATTTCTATGTCAAACCAAATTAAACTTTATCATCATGTTGCCAATGAATAAACGCGAACACGCAGTAGCCTCCGTCTTGCGTACCACTTTTGGAGTAACTTCTAAATCATAACACTTTTCCAGTTCTAATACTCGTATTCCAAGCACGGGGTTCAACCAAGAACACCAGTAAATCACGTATAAACGTCAAGCACAGTTCCGCACGGCGTGGACGGCATTTCGTTGCGTATGAGTTATAGGGAGTATTAGCATAACAGCGACTCATGTGTTGAGAGAACATTTTATTATTCGACTGCAAGAAGAGTATAAGTCTAACACGCCTCCTAGTATTCAAATCACGTGGTCCAACGAAGAATACCAGTAAATCATTCATTTATTTATTAATCGCTAACATGTTGCATAAGATGACTAAATATTGATGCAGTAATACATGTACCCATTTTGGGTAAGCGATAAAAACATCGAATAAAATTATTAACAACATCAGTAGATTAAAGTTAAATGTAAGTAAACATTAATGCATATAAGTAACCGTAAATTATTATTAAATTTTAATAATTTTACGGGATTATATATACAGCATTGAGTAAGCAAGTAAAAATACTTACTACCAAAATCTAAGCGCGTGGCACCGCAGTGGCTGCGCAAATACTTACTAACAAAATCTAAGCGCGCGGCACCGCAGTGGCTGCGCAAATACTTACTAACAAAATCTAAGCGCGCGGCACCGCAGTAGCTGCACAAATACTTACTAACAAAATCTAAGCGCGCGGCACCGCAGTGGCTGCGCAAATACTTACTAACAAAATCCAAGCGCGCGGCACCGCAGTGGCTGCGCAAATACTTACTAACAAAATCTAAGCGCGCGGCACCGCAGTGGCTGCGCAAATACTTACTAACAAAATCAAAGCGCGCGGCACCGCAGTGGCTGCGCAAATACTTACTAACAAAATCCAAGCGCGCGGCACCGCAGTGGCTGCGCAAATAATTACTAATAAAATCCAAGCGCGCGGCACCGCAGTGGCTGCACAAATAGTTACTAACAAAATCCAAGCGCGCGGCACCGCAGTGGCTGCGCAAATACTAACAAAATCCAAGCGTGCGGCACCGCAGTGGCTGCGCAAATACTTACTAACAAAATCTAAGCGCGCGGTACCGCAGTGGCTACGCAAATACTTACTAACAAAATCTAACGTAAACGCTGTTACAACCGTCCGATTCTACCACAACAATACAACTTGTTACAGACGGCTACGGAACCCTACCCAAGAATTAATTAAATTATAAGGCTGAAGGCATAATAGAAATTAATAATCTAATGACTCCTTTAGAACCTATTCGTATTATAGTCGTACAATGAAGTTCCCCAGCGAGTATATTTGTCTGTCTGCCTTAACTGTTTGTACTGATAAACTCTAAAACTAATGAGCTGATTTTGATAAGGTTTTCACTGGCTCGCAGAGAATTTCTCCGGGATGGTTAAGATGTTCATACGTAAGTTCTCATGAAGAGCGGGCCAATAGTGTTTTTTATGATACATGAGTCATCATAAGTCCATAAATCTAAGAACTATGTTTTGTCCATGCATGTTTCCCTATTTTATTTTAGTTACGAATGTGGGAAAAAATATAAATTAAATCTGCCTACCAACCCTGAGCAAGATAGTTTGCTAAGCGGCTACGTGATAGTATTATATCCACACACGATGTCGTCAAGGTCGAATCCAGGAGGAAGGTCTTGGGGCCATAACCGCCTGGGCTGGGGCCATGACCTAGGTGGACCACTTATTACAATTGTTAAAAACAGAATGTTTTTATACAATGTCCTTTTTAATTAAGTACAAATATTTTAAGGGGTGATTCAGTCCATCATTTCGAACAACTTTTCCTAATAAATGTATATCAAAATAAAGAAATAAAAATTTTCATTTTCCTTAGTAATGATATCACGTGACTACGGTGATATGTACGAGAACCTACAAATTTTTTTCGTATTTCGATATACATTTATTGGGAAATTTTGTTCGAAATGATGGACTGAATCACACCTTAAAATATTTGTACTTAATTAAAAAGGACATTGTATATTTTTTGTCACAATACAGATTTTATGTAAGTACCTTCAATAATTTATTAATTTAATATAATATGACACGACTGTGACCCCCTGCCCCCTTGGCACCAAAGCTGGATCCGCTTTTGGATGTCGTACGGTCCTATCACTACAAAACCACTTGTTACAGTAGACGTGGGCCAACCTTACCCGAGAATTAATTAAAAGATAAAGCTGAGAACATACTTATGATGAACAATCAACTTCATAGCATAAAGGCGGCTTCGGATCTTTCTTGGTCAGTTTTGTTCTCGTTTTGTGTCACACCTCTGCTATAGTCAGGGTAAACCCTTTTTCAATTATCAAAATTAAACCAGATCTTCCTATTACGTACTCAAAATTACATACTTTGTCTAACAAAAATAATAATGGAGAAAAAGTGGTGACGCGCGGTGCTTATATTGTTGTGATATTGTTTTATTTTGTGAGTGGGAAGACTGAAGTGATAAAGTGAAAACGTGGAAGGGCCCGTGGTTTGATTTTATACGGGTATGTCCCTTCCACGTTGTATATTTTCCATTGTCATTTCTACATTATAAAGAAGTATTTTTTTAAAGAAAAGGTAAAGACTAGTAAACATCACCATATTGTGGAAAACACCTGGTTTTTATTTTAAATTAACTGTAACATCGCATATGAAACAATTTTAAATTTCATTAGGTTATGGTGCTTTCATCTTGAGTTTCCTAAATTTGGGTAATTTATAACCTAAACAACATATTTATTTAAAACCAGCTGTACCTGCGGGCTTCGCTCCCCTTAAGAATTTCGGGATAAAGAGTACTCTATGTCCTTTCCCAAGTCTCAAACTATATCCATACCAAATTTCATCCAAATCAGTTCAGTAGTTTAAGCGTGAAGAGGTACCAAACAAATATACTAACTCACTTTCGCATTTATAATATTAGTAGGAATAGGAATAATAAAAACGTTAAAGTATTTTACATTAAAAAATGTAGAAGAGAAAACATGTGTGTAGCTTTAGCCTTACATTATGAATATGTTCAGTTCTGGGCCAACTGGGTTAACTTCGCTCCTCACGCGGTGAAAGCTTAATCTTTATGTTCTACTAGATACCGCCTATGGCTTACAAGGATGACTTTCTTTAGCGTATCTTCTCCGCGGTTCCGAAACGGTGGTAGTTTATAGCTTTTGAACTAAAATAAATTCGATAGCTAAAGATACCTTCCATATGATATATATTTCTTCTACACTAGTTACGCTTCCAAGCGTCACACGGTGTACTAAACCAACTTATAAAACTTTCAAGTATAATTCTTTACATAAATGTGAAAATAAATAAAATAGTATAGTACTTTTTATTTCAGATATTTATTATAATTTATCTTTTAAAATAAGCAGAGATGAGAAAGTTATTGTATGCAATGCAAATATTGAGGTGTTTCAACTGAGCTATTTTTAACCGACTTCTAAATGGAGGAGGTTATTAATTTGTCGCGATCTTTATGTATGTTCACCGATTATTAGTAAACGCTTGGAACGATTTGGAGTCCTTTTTTTATTTGAAAGGGCATACTTATCGGTTGTGTAGTTAGGGGGAGGAGTCGGTTTTTCGTTTTGAAAAATTATAACCAAAGTTTACAACCGGAGGCACCATGCTAGTCCCGGACTAGCATGGTGACCACTACACCACGGAGGTTGATTTTCTTCTTTAGTTATTTACTTCGCTGATATATTTTTTCTTCTTCTAGTACCTCCGGTTGTAAACTTTGAATCTCTATGCAGCGTCCCTGCTAGTCCGCCACCCAGAGTTCAATCTTTTCCGGGTTCAATCGTCGGTCAGGACAAGTTGGAAAATGGCCTTTCTCAAAATGTCCTGGGTCTTGGATGTTTATTATCTACATATGTATCTGTTATAAAGTATAGTATCGTTGAGTTAGTATCCCATAGCACAAGTCTAAAACATACTTTAGGGTTAGCTCAATTAGTGTAATTTGTCCCTATATGTTTATTATGTTTATATCGAAATACTCATTCACTTTGTAGTTAATGCGCCTTTTTATGAGATTTAAAAACTTAAACAAAAAACCAAAAGGCTGCAATAAAAATCGCTTTACAAGCCAAAGGCTTAAGACTTTTTGGTGTGCAACGTCATTTGTATGATCAAAGCAGTCGTGCGGCTTGGCGGGAATAAATTATGAATTTATGAGTGAAAATGGCCCGCGATTTCAGGTTTGAGCAATTTCCTCACTAATGTGATTAAGAGGAGAAGTTGGTTAATTTATGAGATTTTTAACAAGTCACTTTGTACCGGTAACGTCTGACAAATCATTACGTTTAAAATATTATACGGACTGTTACAAATTTTATGTTTAGTTCAGCTTTTTACACATTTTCGAAGATACTTGTAGTAGGCAAAATATATCAAGTAAATGACTACTTGTTTACTTTCAGTGCGTATTTAATGCACCTTTTTTAAGATATAAAAACTTGATCAAAAATTCAAATGGTGGGAATAAAACTCGCTACATAAGCCAACAGAGCCATGGAGACATAAAGAAAGCTAAATTTGAGAAGGCGCCTTTTGGCCAATTAGAATGTATAAATTTTTCAAATTTGTTTCTGTGACGTCACAAAGGTCACGACAACGAACCCTATTAGCTAGTTATCCCTTCAAACGTATTATAAGTAGAAGCCAATACGGTTTGATTTTGTGCTACGCTTACGTGATAAGCATTACAAATTTTTTTGCCATATTTTATTTCTTTGGCCATATTTAATCCAAAAGGCAATTAAAATCGCTTTACAAGCCAAAGGCTTATTTTGGTGTGCAGCGTAATTTGTATGATCAAAGCAGCCGTGACTCTTGGCGGGAATAAATTATGAGTGAAAATGGCCCGCGATTTCAGGTTTAAGCAATTTCCTCACTTATGTGATTAAGAAGAGAAGTTGGTTAATTTATGAGATTTTTAACAAGTCACTTATTACCAGTTATGTCTGACAAATTGTTACGGTTAAAGAATTATTTTATAGTGCTCTGTAAGTTATTTATTAAATACTTATTATTGCGTTATAGTCAAAATATAATGCTTTTATAAGTCATTTAATAAATAAGATTATAGTATATACCGTTTTTTGACCGCGTACTGGCAAGCGAAGCGTAGGGCACCCACCTACAAGGTGGTCAGATGACCTGACCAGGGTCGCTGGAAAGCGCTGGACGCAGGCCGCTCTTGATCGGTTATTTTGGAAATCTTTGGGAGAGGCTTATGTCCAGCAGTGGACGTTATGCGGCCGAAATGATGATGACCGTTTTTTGACATTAATTTGTCCGCCGAAACACCCATAACTCAAAAAACATTTATGTCAGACAATTTTAAAAAAATACTGAGTCTAATTAAGATATACTCGGAAAAGTGAGCTTAAAAATATTAATAGTATATTGACATACTTATCATCCTTTCATTATTTCAGCCGTCACAAGTGCAGCGCTGGTTATGTGATAAACTCGTTTGGTGTGAAATCAGAACAAACATTTATTTATCCACACATTTATGAAGCCAAACATACGTACAAACTTTTTATATGATCCCGGCAAGCGCAGCGTAGGACACCCACCTGCTAGAGGGTCAGACGACCTGTGCAAGGTTGCAGGAAGGCGCTGGATGCTGGCCGCTTCCGATCGGTCGTTTTAGAAATCCTTGGGGGAGGCCTTTGTTCAGTGGACTCCTGTGGCTGATATGATGAGTATTAAATGAATTTGAATTCACACACTGCTATCAATAGCTTGAAACTCACATAGCCAAGTCTTAAATACTCGTACACAAACAAACAACATGACACTTAAACTTTTATTTTGGAGACTAGTTATCGAATCTGATTAATCTAACGAGGCATTGATTTCGATAGCTGTTAAGTGGGTAATTCAATCCCGCCCGCTTAATGGCAGGCAGGCTTTGAAAGGATTGGCTACAACATAATGATCGTACAGAAGTAGGTATTTTATCTGCGCTGTAAACCTATATCTGCACCCACCTAGAAAACTGTGACTTGGTACAGGTATGAATATTAGTCATGTCGAAGAAGTGGTAGAATAAAATTTTGAAAAATATTTTTTTAGGGTTGGGTTTTTTGTAAAATGTGTCATATCCAGGGTGTTGCATATTAAACAGATATCTCTTAATGTACAGAGTGTTTTTTTATTGAAAATATATTGCAGTAGATTTTTTTTTTATTTTCTCTTTACAGTATTGACAAAATTTAGATCACCTCATACATAGACAAGTTTCGGTTTGGACCACCTGATACATAGACAAGTTTCAGTTTAGACCACCTCATATTTAGACTAGTTTTCGTTTAGACAATCTCATAATTGTAACGAAATTCTACTTTAGACCACCTCATTTTTGGACGAGATTAATCATAAGACCACTTCCCATTATGACGACATGCGGTTTAGACAATCAGCTTTTTAGACGAGTTGCTACATAGACTACTTGCATTTAAGACCATTCGCGACTAACTCAATTTTTATAACAACCCAACTGTTAGATAATGCTTTTAGCATTAAATCCGCTCATTGTACTATACAAATTGTATGTTGTACAATAAAGGTTAATTAAGAAATAAAACTTGGGAAAGGAACATTCTCGTCATAAATCGAACCACGGACTATACCTTTTCCACGTTGTAAAGGCGCGTTAACAGATAAGGGCCCGATCGCATGTAACGTCACGCAGAATTTTTACTATTCAAACACATTGTCATGCTTTTTTCTTATTCCTTTAGCACGTACTATCTCATTTAGCATGACTCCTAATGGGCACAACAGCAGACGTTGTAAAGCAGCGATTGAAAATTGAAAGAACTTTACACCATCTATAAAACTCTAGGTATATGATCTATGCAATCAAGTGCCTCGTCGATGATTGCATAGATGCTTGCCTCCTAAGTATTGGGTGAATTTACCATGACAATGCTCCCGTGGAAATCCACCCACGACTTGTCCCTTAGCAATAAAATGATGCTACTCTACGTCAGTAACGTGCATAAATATTTTTGACAGGGTAGGCACAAATCTTACCTAGATTACGAGGACGGCTGCATATCAAGTAAAATACATTTTTAGCTAGTATCCAATATAAAATTAAGGTGACGCAGGGTAGACAAATACTATGTGTCTGTATGAAAATGCACGCTGCTGCTCTAGGTCACAAACCAGTATAAAGCCTCTTCTAGTACCCTAATTATTTTGTCCTCTCGACCGAGGAAGCAGATCGATGTTGTCTCACAATTGATTCTAAACTAAATAGACGGTGAAGAAAAGGCGGATTTAGTTAATGTCTGCGTCATTAAAGTGTAAGGCAGTTACAGTTCTGAAAGGGTTTATGTAACTTAATTTAACTTTCTCGTGTGCAATGATTTATATGTCCCTCTTAATGAGCCCCAAAGTTGAAACTCCGTGTTTATTGAATCCATAGTGAGTAGGTATGTAGACTTAACTTCAAATGTCAATATGTAATTAAGGGGGTACTTGATTTTTTCGGGGTCCGGTGCTGGCCCCATTTGAAATAAATTATTTGAAAGGAAATGAAGATATCATTTAAAATGTTGTCTTGATCAAGCTCTAGATATTTAGATAACTCTTTGAACTATTTAATGCACTACTGTTTACAGTTTAAAGTAAGAACGTAAGGCTTTTCTACGCACATTTGCGAAAAGGGTCATTTTCCGTAATTTTTATTATAACCCGCAAAATATATAAAAGATTTTATTTATTTATTTAATCTTTATTGTTCATCAAATACAAATTGTACAGAACAATAGGCGAACTTTACGCTAGAAGCGTTAGTGGATTAGTGGCATATAAAAATATGTCAATATAATTAATTACATGTCAATATAATTAAGTACTTACTTAATCACTTTTTGTGAAAAGATAATTAAAATGATTAGGTACAGTTAGCATCAGAGATACCTGACCCCTCCTCCACCTACATCTTGAATCTTTTCATAAATTGAAAATAATATTAACGTGAAAATGTGTATTTAGAGAGATTTTAAGTCTTTCTGAATATACATTTTCATGTAAATATTATTTTCAGTTTAAGAGAAAATTCAAGATATACATAGAGGAGGGGTCAGGTACTGATGCTGACTGTACTTTAAAAAGTAAAATGTAAAAGAAAACTATAAATGTATTTGTTTTTCAGGTGCTGTCGTCGTGTGGTCCAATGTCGGTGTCTTTCTTCACGGTGGTGGTGTTCTTCGGGTCGTTCTACCTCATCAACCTGATGCTGGCTGTGGTGGCGCTCAGCTACGAGGAGGAGTCGCAGATCACGCAAGAGGTAGGCAAATCTTGTTCTTTTTACATCTTTACCAAGAAAGAGGAACTAAAACCACACCTTACACATCCCTCTAAAATCCCCAAAAAAATCTCCAGTAAGTCGATTGGGATTTGGGATTGGGATTAAGAATATTCTCAAGAACTACTGTTACGTCACAGCCAATCGGTAGTTCTATTGGGAGTATTGGGACGAAATATCCCAGTAGTCCTACTGGTAGAACAAACTTGGTAGGACTACTAGGACTAGCTCAAAACAACCATCATCATCAACAGGTCTTTTTGTCTCCACTGCAGGAGCACGACTCTCTCTGTACTACCAGAGCCGCCATACTTGGTAAAACAACCAATGACTTATTTTTAGGGTTCCGTAGCCAAATAGCAAAAACGGAACCCTTATAGATTCGTCATGTCTGTCCAGGGATGTTAGATGGCCACCTAGAAAGTTGCCAAGAAAGTCCAGGGTCTAAACGGATACTAAAATCTTGCCAAAAATGAGTTGTCGGTCAACGGCCAAATCTTGGTATTTTTTTATACAAGGACTGAGTAGCCTTGGTACATGGTACGTGACACTAAAAACTCGTATGTATACCAAGAAGTTGGTACGTCTGACATCACTGTGTCTGTCTGTCTGTCTGTCCGTCTGTCCGTCCGTATGTCACAGCCACTTTTTTCCGAAACTATAACACCTATACTGTTGAAACTTGGTAAGTAGATGTATTATGTAAACCGCATTAAGGTTTTGACACGAAAATAGTAAAAAAACAATAAATTATGGGGGTTCCCCATACTTAGAACTGAAACTCAAAAAAATATTTTTCATCAAACCCATACGTGTGGGGTATCTATGGATAGGTCTTCAAAAATGATATTGAGGTTTCTAATATCATTTTATTCTAATCCGAATACTTTGCGCGAGAGACACTTCCAAAGTGGAAAAAGTGTATCCCCCCCCCCGTAACTTCTAAAATAAGAGAATGATAACAAACTAAAAAAAATATATGATGTTCATTACCATGAAAACTACCAGCGAAATTGGTTTGAACAAGATCTAGTAAGAAGTTTTTTTTTTATATGTCATAAACTGCAATTTACCTTTCATTCAATTAACTCAAATATAAAAAATTTGAAAAAAAAAATACTACTACGGAACCCTTCATGGGCGAGTCCGACTCGCACTTGGCCGCTTATTTGTTTAAGTGTAGGTAACCTGTTGCCACAGCTTGACGAATTTTGTCATATCGCTACTTAAGAATGAAATTAACCTTACAAGGGTTTTCAAAAATGTGGGACACACCGACAGACAATATATGTAGCCTTAAACTTAGCCCATCTTTTTAGTCGGAGATTAAAATGTAGGTAATATACAGACTCTATTCGAATTTCGTGTTACATTCATTTTGTTCTTAGGTAGCTATCTGAGGCATTATTCAATTTATCTGAACGGAAGTTAGCCGCAATAATTTACTATGTTTTCCTCTATAAAACGTACTTAAAACAACATACCTAGGTACCATTAATAAAAATATACATTGGATATTCATAACACGAAGAAATGTTACACACAATGAACTCCTTTACTCCTCGTGACATTACATGCACGGAATTTCGAAGCTTACTGCCAACTTATTAAAATTCAAATTGCATTTTTACAAACAGAATACGGGCAATGCAGTGTTAATCCAGCAATTTAATCTCAGTAAAACTTTATTGTTTTAATTGAATTTACTCTCAGCTTTAGTTTTCCACGGTTAACATCGTTTTCGTAGCGGAAAATTTAATTTGGAGTAAAAATTCTTTTGTTCCACGTTTGCACTACTTGCTATGCAACGCAAGTAGAGATTAGAAACCTGATGTGATAAAAAACTACTAGATTATTGTTCTTCTATTACGCCTGTACCTCTCTTATTCAATAACCTTCCTTTTCTAACAAAGTTCCGTAGATCTGGGACTTTGTTAGATAGATGGATAGGGTTGCTGACCGCAAGACTCAAAGTTTGAGCCTTTGAGGCCTCGGTTAGGCTCGGTCTGCTTAGAGCCGCAAATTGCTCTGTCTGCCCAATTAGGTTTAAAGACGTAATAGTATGTATGTAGGCCTACACCTCTGTGGTCATCATGCTACGCTGTCACACCGAAGGTCCCGGTTGCGATCCCCGGTCAGGTCAAAACGGAAAATGATATTTTTCAGATTGACCTGGGTCTTGAATCATTACCTATATCTTCTTCTATATTTAAGAGCTGGGCTCTTGTCGGTGGAGTGCTTTCCATGTCTCTCTTCCTTCCGCTAAGTTACAAATTACAGAAAAAATTAAAAATGAGAAGGTACTAGAGGATGTGAGAGAGCAAAGACAAATAATACAAATTATAGAAAATAGAAGAGGGAAAATGTTAGGTCATCTACTACGCCACGATGAGTTCTTTAAAACAATAATGGAAGCAAAAATAGAAGGAAAGAGAAGTAGGAAAACCCAGAAGAAAATTTATGGACCAAATAAAAGAAAAATTAAACGTGAAATATAAAGAGGTTAAGAACTTAGCGAAAGGAAGAGAGACATGGAAAGCGCTCCACCTATATATGTATTTGTTATAAAATATATGTAGTATGGTTGAGTTAGTATCTCATAACACAAGTCGTGAACTTTTGGGGCTAGCTCAATCAGTGTGATTTGTCCGTTTATATTTACTTATTATTTATGTATCACAGGAAAGGAAGAAGGACCTCAACGAGCACAGGGACGACTCCACCTTCAGCTTCGACCCCACGTCCCTGGCCGTACGGACCCTGGCCAAGGACTCCAAGAAACGCATCGACGCCAGAAAAGGCCTGCTCTTGGCATCGTACTCCAGAAAAAGGACTAGAAGACGTAAAAGAGGCAAGAGTGCTATACATCACGCGGCGGCGGTGGCTGCTGTTGCTGAAAGGTATGTAATAGATTATATCACAAGATATATAGGTCATCATCAGGTCTTTTTGGTCTACACTACAGGAGCACGACCCTCTCTGTACTACTAGAGCCATATTTGGTCAGAGCAGTCAGAGGATTAAAAATATTTGCTTTTCGTACTGACTTGGATCAGCTGATTGGTCAACTTGTATGGGAGGCCAAAAAATATTTTAGATATTTCGATATATGTGTTCTTTGGGGAAAGTTGTTCAGAATTAAGAACTGAATTCACCCTTAAAATAGTTTCAGTATATTTTTGTTATGGCAATGCATATGCATACAACTATGCAAAACCCACATCTACCTACATTATTATTATAATTTGAGGAGGAATAGACCTAAATTTCTAGTGGATAAGTTGTGGATGTGATATTTAGTGTAAAACACATCAAGTGTACGGGTGAGGGAGTACTGTGACACAGGCTCAGCCTTCTTCAGGCTACAGTCTCCTTTAATCTATAGCATAACTTAAATTAATTTGTATTCTTTAAGTAGTCTTTATTTCTGTAGAAAATAAATATAATTTTTCCTTTTTTTTTTTTGTTATAACCTATATAATCTCTTGAGATAAGACATCATGTCGTTTCAAGTGACCAATCATTTTTCCTATCCAATTTTCAAATTCACTTAACTTTTTTCTCTTCTGCGAGAAATGTTTTGTAAAAAAAGCTAAAACGTGCTTCGAATATGTGTGAAAGAAAACAAGGCAGAATGCTGCATTATCTCTCTAGGGATCAAGATGTATCCGGTGACAACTCGCTTTAAAGTCGAGGCGGAAATAAAATGTCGAGTAATAAGCGCAAAAAAACATTAGTTCGCCTTTTTCTGACGCCGAGACGAGCAAAATGTGCTTAGTAGAGATTAAATTATGGACTCGCAACCTGGTTCAGCAGGGTTCTTTTAATTTTAAGTCCTTCTGAAGTGAGAATATAAGTTAGGATAAAAATTCTTGATTGCACCAAATCGCCGTGGTCTCATATTGGTCAATAATAATTTTAAAATACAAATAATAAAACCATTTCGACTCGACATAAAGAAGAAGAAGATTGCACCAACTAAGTAAAACTAAAAACCGATTTCATCCCTAAAGTATAGTGTACACAACCGATTATGATAAACTTTCTATGGGACTACCTCACTACCTTTTCAAACAAAAAAGAATTTTCCAAATCGGTCTAGGCGTCTTTGAATAATCGGTGAACATACATAAAAAAGATCGCGTCACATTGATAACTTGCTCCTTTTGAAAGTCTTTAATCATCATCATCATCATCTGCCTTACCTTATCTCATTATCTGGGGTCGGCGCAGTATGTCTTCTCTTTCCACAGTCCTCTGTTTTCCGTCATACTAACATCTACTCCTATTACCCCCATATCTTGCTTTACGCATTCCATCTACCTCTTTTTTGGTCTTCCCCTTTGAAAGTCTTTAATAATAGATTCAAAATATAGTACGCACAAAGGCGGCTTTATAACTAAAACGTTTCTTCCAGCCAACCTTAGGGTAAAGTAGACTATGAAAGATGTGGAGTTGGCACAGTTCAACAGCAAATGAAACTGCGTATTTTTGTAGTATGGGCCAAGTATCTTTACATATATTAGGAACTACATTACTAGTAGGAGAAACTAGATAGAGACTAGAAGGATTTCTGACTAGGGCATTCACAGTAATCCCAGTGCACTAAACGTTTGTGCTTTGTCCTAAAGTCGCCTCTTACGAAATTTGGAAGAGACGGATTGATAATATTCTAGGCCAGAAACCACGTGCGTGACGTTACTCATTTACTAGAAGGTAATGTTAGTGATGTGGTCTTCTGTATATATTGGATTGGCATTGCAGTGAAGCGTAGAGAAACCGTGAATTGCAAACTGTTTACTGCGTATCGTGTCCAATCTACGAGTTCAACCCGTTAGATTTGTAAGCATACACAAATCTAATATTTACCATGTACATTAACCTTAGTCCACCATCACGCTAAGCGTGGCCTTTGGGTCTTACGTCCCTGGGTTCTGTCTACCCCGTCAGGGATATAGACGTGAAAATGTATCTGTATTAACCTTAGTTACAGTTTATGTTTTGAAACTAAAAATAAGTAATAAAACAGGGTCTAACAAAATAAAGGTAGGTATACTAAAACTGTTTTAAAGAAACGAGTTACCATTGAAGTTGACTGATAAGCTGATCCGATTTTATAATAGAAGCAAATTTGTATCCGTATCTTAAATGCTAAAACTCATAAATCCACTTCAAAATATGTGTGTATAATCCAATATTCATAAATTGTGCAAACAAATTAAATACAACAATCCGATTCAAAGATATGCGTCTAATTTAAGTACATTGCAAACATGATAATGGAGGAGAACGCAACAAGAGTATTGTTCGACAAATATAATGCTGTTTTCTTTAAGTATCTCTCATTCAAAGTTGTAGCCAGGAATGGGCAAGAGGAGCAGTTGATTAGGGTGGGCGGAGCACAGGCTAGCGACGCATGTATTGATCGACTGTGACCATACAGCAGAGATTTCGAGTTCATTGTCATCTTTCATACCCTTTTTTGCAGCAAAGCACGTGATATGGAGCTATGTCATTGAAAAACTTGTAGATCATATGTTTAAAAATTTCACTTCAATAAAAAGTGATCCTTAATCGTGATACTTCTGTGTACTGTTCTATACATCAAATAAAATAAAACAAAAAAGGTCGCTTCCACGCTGTCTTTCCCTCTATACGTTGGTATATATGTGCGCTTAATCTTTTAATTTTAATAACAAATAGAATGATTAAATGGGGAGGTCTATTCCTATAAAACATAGCCGTGTGAAGGCTGGGCGGGCCGCTAACTAAAGCAACAGTCTAAATAAGACATATAACGCAATAAGAAGATAGTAAAAAGCAATCATTTTTTAAAATGACAAACTTATAGTCTGTCCTAAAATATTTAAAAGAATAATTGCGAAAGCTAAGGTTTGCAATATTGTCGTAATTAATGGCAGTACTTATTGGCGCAATGAAAGTCTAAATCCTGCAACAAAATAATAATTATTATTTTAATTCTTATTGACCGAGCGAGCGAAGCGAGCGAAGCGTCTCAGTTTCGAGATTAGCCAAAAATTCTTTTGTCCGTCTGTCTGTCTGTCCGTCTGTCTGTCTGTCTGTCTGTCTGTCTGTCTGTCTGTCTGGCTGTTCTCGCCTACAGGTCGCATTTCTTAACCGATTCTCATGAAATTTTGTAAGCAGGTTCAGAAATTATTAATATCAAAACACGGGTAACTCACGTATAGAGTCAGCTACTGCCGACATGTTTCGACCTCATCCGGAGGTCTTCATCAGGGCGGTGTACGGGCCTCTCGGCACATTCGCCCTGATGAAGACCTCCGGATGAGGTCGAAACATGTCGGCAGTAGCTGACTCTATACGTGAGTTACCCGTGTTTTGATATTAATAATGACAGGTTCAGAAACTAAATAGAATTTTTTTGTCGAGCCAGTTTTTCGAAATTTTTCAAAATGGCGGAAATATGGGGGTTTAAAATTTTAAAACTGTCATACATCCGCCATTTCTAAATATTTTTAAAAATGTCATTAGCCTTTTTTTTTGCCATTATAAAAACTCAATTTTTTTATTTGAACAACTTTTTTGTCTGGACAACTTTTTCATACGTTATACTTAAAAGGGTTAAGGGTGACTCGCGAAGTCTAGCTGACTGAGACTTGCTTTGCTTGGTAGTAGAAAATATATAATAATCGCGAGGTCTAAGTTCGTGGCGAACTACTAGTAATAAAAGGTACTCTTGGATAAAAGGAACATTTATCCAGGAACATTTTATATTATGTTACTTCAAACTCCAAAAAGATGATAACTTAAGTGAATTGTTTATCACCCCTTTTAAATAAATCCTGGCTACACCCTTGATAGCATTATGTTCAATTGAATTTGAAGCGACGCGGTTAAGGGAGCATTTGTCTCGAGTTTACAGGAAATATCGAGAAAGGGGAGGGGTGGTACACACCTAATCTTCTTTTTGCTGGATGCCGATAAAGTGTTCACTTTTGATCAAATGCTTTTTTCATAGAACCATTTTTTTTTTCTACGGCTTTTTTTAGTACTTATCTAGTTTTTTATTTTTTCTACCTTTTTAAAAAGTATCTAGGTAGTCTTTTTACTTCGTTTTTTTACCAACCACCATCACGTTAAAAGTTGCATTTGAGTTTTGCGGCTGTAAACTCTATCTGCTGAGAGCTACAAGACCAAAAATGGTCTGTCGCCCCATTAGAGATAAAGACGTGATATTGTGTATGTATGTATGTATGTGACTGATTTTTATGAATGTATTTTTACGAAAATAACAAAAGAAATGATGCATAACTCATAACACAAATCACATTCATTGAACCTTTTTAAATAATAACCATTAATTTCTTTGTAAAGTACTCGATCGCTCATTCTCATATAAATCGCGGGTCCATTGTGTCCACAAATAGCATCATTAATAAAAGTTAACCCCAAAACAACAGTCCATTCAGAATCTCCATTCAAGAGATATTTGCAGGACACACATGAGGCGTTTATTATAACAGGGCTGTCATCGAGCTAAACGGGTTAAACTCGTTGATGTCAAGCGACCCGTGAAAGATAGCACGATCCGAACGCTCAAGTAGCCTAAGGGTTAAGGGCGTTCGCATACTGGACGATTTTTTTTTATGAAAACATATTTGGGTACTCTAATTGGGTAGATTCTTAAGAGTCACCCTAGACCAGCCTAGACTTTTTCATAAAACGTATGATAGCTTTTATTTGGAAACGGTGTCAGCAAAATTTTGTCATTTCAAAAAATTGCACGTAACTGGTTTTCTTCTGTCAAAATAATGAACTTGAAAACATTTTTGCAGAAAAGTTTGGGGTAATAAAGTTTTTTTGAAACTCAAAGAGTGTCGTTTTGCTCGCACTTAGCTTTTGTAAAGTTGACCAATTTTTTTACAAAATAATTTATTTGGCTACTAAGTACAATGACGACATTGTTATTTCCATACAATAATAAAAATGTTTTTGACGTTTTCAAAAAATATCTTATTAGTCTTGTAAGAATGTAGTAAGTTAGATTGTGATATGTAAAATGTTGTGGTCTGTATATTTTTGTGAAAATCTTGGTCTGTGGTACCACAACAAGAGGCTAACAAGTCAAATCAGACACTTCTTCTAAACGTCAAAACAATTTAAGTAAACATTATCTATGGGATTTGTATCAAATAGCATGTCGTAACCTCGTAGTCTTTTGGAGTCAAATATCGCTTTTGTTAGTTTTTTAGGGTTCCGTACCCAAAGGGTAAAAACGGGACCCTATTACTAAGACTTCGCTGTCTGTCCGTCTGTCCGTCACCAGGCTGTATCTCAAGAACCGCGATAGCTAGACAGTTGAAATTTTCACAAATTATATATTTCTGTTGCCGCTATAACAACAAATACTAAAAACAAAATAAAATAAATATACGGGGGTCCCATACAACAAACGCGATTTTTTATAGATAGTGGTACGGAACCCTTAGTGCGCGAATCCGATTCGCACTTGGCCGGTTATTTTTTCATCAATAAATCTAAAATTAAGTTGATATAGGATATAGGTATGACCAATGACAAGTGACATTATTTTGTGACAATATATTCTCTAATCAATACAAAATAGAAAGCGCGTGAATTGAAACCTATGTCCAGCAGTGGACGTTATGCGGCTGCAATAGTCGTAATGAATGATGAATACAAAATAATTTAATTTTGACCCTGCATACCCCTATTCTGTAATAGGGGTCTTCATGGTAAACGTTTTACGTTCATTGGCGGCTATTCCCGGCTTATTCATGGCAACCCACTCGCGAGAGATAAAACGATGTATCCGAAGGTGGTTTTTTTAAATAACCTGTCTTTTATAAATTACTGGCTACGCCCCGCAGCAGAAAAAGTAAAAAAGTAGTCTAGGTGTTAACTTAGGGTGTCAGCTTCCTAGACCCCAAATTTTATCAAAATTGATCCAGCCCTTTGCGTGTGAAGCTGTTACAAATACACACACACACACACACACACACACTCACTCACAAACTTTTGCCTTTATAATATTAGTTAGTGTGATATATATAAAAAGTAGCCTATGTGTTAACTTAGGGTTATAACGCTGATAGGTGTCTTACTTGGAATGATAAATTAAATACAAGCATAGCAGAGCAAATAAGACATATAATCAAAGAACACTCAACGCTACAGAATTTTGAATTTTAGATTAATTATAAAATTATAGAATGCAAAAAATATAGGGTCGTGGGTCTAGGCACGAGGTCAAGTGAGTAGCCACCAGGATGGGCTACTTAGCTTGGTCAGCAGCACGTCCAGGCGAAAAAGGGCCTCCGCTGCCGCTCCGGGGTATATATACCGCCCGCGATGCCACACGTCACAGGGTGTCAGCTTTCTGCATACCAAATTTTATCTTGATTGGTCCAGCAAACGTAAGCAAGGCCCAGCAAGAAGTAACAAACACACTCACTCACTCATAAACTTTCACCTTTGTAATATTAGTGTGATTAGTGTACCTATTTACCTACATCAAATCCTAGACCCTCGTAACCTATTAAATTAACATTCAGAGCATTTTTTCTAATAAACATACGGCTTAGCTCAATGAAAGGCCAACGCACTGGCTATTTTATAATAATCTTTCCATCTATTTGCGTTCGTGGTAAAATGAATATTTTTCGTTTCGTACGGTCTCCGGCATCTTTTTGTATCCATTTGGCTAATTTATCTTTAGAAAAGGAAGGCATTGCTAACGATGTAACCGAAAACGCATTTAATTTAGATGAAGAAAAGAATATATTTTTTTATTTAAAAAAAATAAAAATAAAAATATTGGCTCAATGCCATATTGACTCATGGGCTTACACATGTTTTGAAAAACACTTGTACATCTATCAAAATTAAAGTAAGCTTTGGAAGCCAATTAAAACGTTAACAGTTCTGTAATAAGATTAAAATTTGCATTTCCAGTCTTCACAACAAAAGCGGTAACGTAAAAGTTAATTTTTAATTTCAAAAACGTTGAATGAAAGCCCGCAAAAGAATTCAATATCCTACGGTGAGATTCTTCGAAGTTAATTCGAATTGTTCGAATAAAAATACACAGAAATATTAACACCCACAGACAGAGACACCCACTCCTCGAAGAAAAATCGTGATGTCACGATTGGCTACGATTTTTAACCAGCGGTGACGTAAATTACCCCCACTCCGAAACTTCAAAGCGCTGTATCATCGTGAATTTTGACTACTTTTCTGAACGAAAAAATGTGGGTCCTTTGTTTTTGAATAATCTAGTTGACGGACTAAATATAATGGTATATTTTGACCCAGTCCACATCCCTATGGCCGTGTGGCTGAAAAATTCTATGTCTATGCCTCAGAACAATGTCTATGGCCACGACAGAGTGAGAAACACGAAAGTAGAGACGTACACACTACAGATGACGTAAATGCCGAATGAAACCGATGAAACACGTCACATCGCCCGAATCTACGGAAACCATTGGACGTGTCATTGAGCTAACAACTCGATAGCTTTGGAATTGAATCACTTTCTTTTGAAGTGTTTATAGGAAAATATTAAAATATATAATTATAAGGTTTAACAACATACCTATACTGAAACTATTTAAAAGGTGAATTCACTCCATGATATTGGACAACCCCAAGGAACACATATTGAAATATGAAAAGTACTTTTTTACCTCTACAAGTTTACCGATCAGCTGATCGAAATAAACGTGATTTTTCATCGAAACAAACGTTATACTGCCTTATGTGCCTCATACATAAATACATGCCGCCTCATCTCTCATTCAAATGGCCGTACGCTTATGATTGTACAAACGCCTTATAGAGCCTTTATGTTATGTGAGTATTATAGTCAAGCGCTTTTGCAAGTTAAGCAACACCAGGCCTGGTCCGCACTTGAATGGGTGACCACAAGTGGCATATAAATTTTCTTGAGCTCCTTCATGCTTCGGAGGGCACGTAAAAGCCGTTGGGACCGGCTATCGTCATTGTATAGCAGTCGCCAAGCTATGTCAGATACCTTTAGGCAAAATCTGACACCAGTGTTGGCCACTTATACATACGAAAAACAACAACAAGTCAAGTGGTTGTAAATTCTAATTCGTGTGTGGTGTAGGAGGCGACTGTATTGAAACACGGTTGGATTAGGACTCTTTTATTAATAAGTTTCTCATAATATATACTTACAACTAGCATACCTATCTTACTACACTACACCTCCCCCCTTGAAAGAAAAAAAAATGTTTTTTCAAAAATATTTTTTTTTACCATCAATCATTTCATATTACTTTTAATTTACTTTATTTTAAAAACATGTACAAATTGGTTGACTCATTAATTTCTGTAAACTTAGTACAAAACAAACATATTGAATTACGAATTTCACAATACTGCAAGTATGGGAATGGAATGTGTAGCGACTGATACGAACTTACTACGTACTTATTACGTCTTATAAAATATAATTACTTTTTATATTTACTAATATAATTATACTTAATACAATTTTATTATTTTTTGTACTTAGTAAATAAAATATATAAAACACTTTTATCTTCAAAAACTTCACAAACAAATAGATATACTTATAACTCTTTCCGAAATGAAAGTATATATTACTCGTATTGTTTTTTAAATCTGATTATAACAAACTAAAACATAAGGTATTAACTACTTCTATTCAACATAAATATGTAGTGACAATAACACAAGCAAGTCACATAACACAAATAAATTTCTAGTTGAAAAAATCTAATTAGAAAGTACTTACACTTTTCTTTATTATAAATATTTAGTATTTATTTATTCTCCACTTATTAAGTAATTAGCTAAGACTTATCTAAGTTACTCCTACTGCTCGTCTGTCATATAATCTATTTAATAAACTATTTTTGTCTAATCCAATGTATTTAGTACTCATATCAATATACTTATTTCTACACCTTAGCTTTTTCTTATACTTAGTTTTCTTTTCATTACTTTTTAAACATTTCCCATATACTTTTTTCATATTTGTTTTAATATTTCTCATTATATTATTACATTTCCTCAAATTAAATTTATTTTTTATCTTATGCTTTCTTACATTTTCCTTCATTTCTTTATTCATTAGCATTTCCCGTAACAAACTTATAAACTTTATCTTATTTTTCCATACACCTACTCTATTAACTACTTTTTTCTGATTATTTAAAATTAACTTATTTTTATATTTTGTCAAGTCCGTGGTTTTATTATTTCTCCTTTTTTTATCCATTTTTGCACTTTTACTACGTATTTTATTTACTTTTTCATGATTTATTTTAACATCAATTTTTATTTTATTATTTTTTAAATTTTTGTCTTGCGTCGCAATTAGTATTTCAGGTTTATTTACATTAATTGATTTATCAAATTCATCAGTGTTAAATAAAGTAACAAATTCTAAATTTAGATCGCTAAAAATATCATAATTATCAGTGGGCTTTATTTCTTCGAAACGCTGTACTTGCTGAGTTTGCGAAACGTGGCCTATGCGCGTGTGCAGTGCAGGCTGTCTGGATTGCGTCATGCTTCGAGAACTTTCTGATGTACCTAATCTATTTTTAGAACTTTGACTGTAATAATTAGTTTTAACAAAATATGAATTTTAACACGAATATTTAGTATTATTATGATTTATGCTTTTATTTCTGTTGAATGACATCATACTGTCTTCGTCAATTGCGGCTTGAATAGGTAGTATTTGATAAAAATTGAAAATTTTGTGCTGAAATAATAACATATAACCTAAAATTGTTAAGTCCCTTTAAAAAACAATCTATGGCCAATTTTTCATTGATAGGGCGAAGCACTTCTATTTTAGTTTCATCACCATCAGACTGAGCTAGTGTGAGATCCACAAAAAGATTTTCCACTTCTGCTCCATAGGCTTTTATAGAACGATTTCCTTGCTTGCAATTAATTAATTGTTTTTGTATATAAAAAGCTGATTTTTTAGGCAACAATAACTTTTTCATATATAAAATTAGGCAATTAACATCACTGTAAGTAGACTTTAAAATAAATTTAGCATGTTCAGATAGACGTGTTTTCAAAACAAAATTTATTAAAATTATCTGAGATTGTCCGGATAAAATACTACTATAATATTCAATGCTGCTAATCAATGATCTTATTATATTTTCATCTCCAGTCATTACTGGCAGAAGAGCAAGAGCTGTTTCAAAATCAAAATTTTCTGACATTTTCAATAAAAATACAAAATAAAATTCAGTACAAAAAATATTACATCAGTGCTTTTGTATCTGAATAAAAAATAAAATTCGACTAATGAATTACATATAACTCGTAAGTACAAAATACTTTATGATTTGCGAAATGTATAAAAGGATATCAAAGTGTTTCCTGTCGTGTCCGTGTCTTTGAACGTCGTAAATAAACTTGTCCTGGCCTTGCGAAGCTGATGCTACGTCACGTTGGCTGCGGGCTGGGTGGGCTGAACTATTCCCTGGACTCTGTCAAAAGTGGGCCGGGCTATACCCTGGACACCATCCTTGTCCCGTACGCTTCTATTTTCTCTCTTCTAATTTATACAATTCGAACACTATTTTATTTGCTTTAGTAGTTGTTCGTATCTTCAAAACATCTTCACGTTAAAAAAATCTTCTTAGCAAGGAGGAATGCAACTTTACTTCATAATCATATAAAAATATTTATTATTTATTTTAATATACGTATACGTTCACTTTTCTTTCTTCAATTCTTCTTTATTATTTTCATATTTCTTAGTTCAATTCCTCATCAACTTTAAAATCTTCATACCTTCTTTCTTCAATTTATATATAATTTCGGTACGCCCGCGCGCGCGCTCTTCCCCCGCGATGCAGTGCTCGCGTAGTAAGGGCATGCCTACACAAGAGGAAAATAATCACCACACACAACACGCTTGGAATTTTAAAAAAGCAAATTTTCCTCTCCTTTATGCGTCAATTGCAAATGTAGATTGGACCCCATTATATAATTTGGATAAGGATTCTAGTTTGATGTTTTTCTATGATACAATTTATAAAATTCTAGATAATTGTATTCCTAGAAGAGGCTCGTATTGTACATATCGCAATAACACCTACCCTGAATGGTATAGAGGGGATATCATTCGGAATTTAAAATTGAAAAACGCCCTTCATAAAAAATATAAAGTAAGTAAATCACAGTCAGACTATGAAGAATTCAGTAGGTGTAGGGCTAAAGTAAAAAACAGCATAAACCGAGCTCACGAACAATACCAACATCGTGTACAAAAAAACTTACTTGAAGACCCGAAGACCTTCTGGAACTACACAAAATCCAAAACTGGAAGAACGTCCCACAAAAAGATCTTAAAAAATGGTGAACTTTTGACGGAGGCACAATGCGTACAGGAGTTTGCAGAATATTTCCAGTCGGTGTATAGTTCAAGGCGAGCTAAGCTAGACGTTCAAGAGGCGGTCGTGAAAGCCGGCGGTGAGAACGGAGCGGCGCGTGTGCACATAGCGCAGCTGCGGCTGGAGGACGTGCAATCGGCCCTAGACAGACTCAAACCAAAGCGCTCAGCTGGCCCGGATGGCATTCCGCCATTTTTTTTAAAAGATTGTCGCAGTGTGCTGGCAAAACCGCTTTTGTATATCTTCAACCAGTACTTGAAAGACGGGACTTTCCCGGAATACTGGAAGATGTCCAAGGTGGTTCCGATACCAAAAGGAGGAGCAGGAGACAATATAGAAGGGCACAGAGGAGTAGCTGTTATCGCAGGCCCTGCAAAAGTCTTTGAATCCGCACTTCAAGCGCGCATATACACCGAAGTAAAGGAACAACTTGCCGACGAGCAGCATGGATTCAGACCAAGCAGAAGTACCACTAGCAACCTTTTGTGCTACATCGCTGAGATTCAGCCGGCGGTAGATGCGGGGGTGCAGGTCGACGCCGGTTATTTTGACTACAAAAAAGCATTTGACCTTGTTGACCATGACGTGCTTTTGACAAGTCTGGCTGGTTTCGGTTTCACCCCGCATTTGCTTACTTTCTTTGCTAGCTATTTAAAAGATAGGCAGCAGTATGTGGAGTACCAGGGTTACAGGTCAGAGCCATATTTCACCAGATCTGGAGTGATCCAGGGAAGTAATTTAGGACCCTTGATGTTCCTCCTGCTCATAAACGATTTGCCAAAGGTTTTAATAGATGCGAAATGCCTTCTTTTCGCCGATGACCTAAAGATTTTCTTACCGGTTGAAAGGGAGGAGGATTGTATAAAGCTACAAAGAGACATAGATAAAGTAGTAAATTGGAGCAAAAATAAACAGCTGCAGTTCAACACGTTGAAGTGCTCAACTATCTCTTTCTCGCGCGCGCGCAACCCTATTTCTTATAACTATAACGCAGATGGATTCCCGATGGAACGAGTTACAGAGGTGAAAGATCTAGGCGTTTTATTTAGTTATGACCTTAATTTCCGTAATCACATCATTCAGGTTTGCAAAAGAGCATTTAGGAGTTTAGGTTTCGTTCTTCGCAACGTAAAAAATTTTACAAATGTGTCTGCCATAAAATTATTATATAACGCTTTGGTCAGGAGCCAGCTTGAAGGTAGTGCAGTTATATGGGCTCCGCATGAAAAAAAGTATTGTCTTATGTTGGAACGTGTGCAAAATAAGTTTCTGCGTTATCTTTACATGAGGCTGTACAAGGTGTACCCGTATTACCCACTTATGTATCCGACTTTATTTGTCATGGGAATGGTAGGATACAATGAACTTGAAGTTAGGAGGGAAATAGCGCTGGTGTCTTACGTATTTAAGATTCTCCGAGGTAAGATACATAGTGCGGGTATATTAGAACGCGTGAGCTTCTTGGTCCCAGAAGGGTATGTGTGGCGGCGGCGACAGCCGCAGTTGTTGTGTGTGCCGCACGGACGGACCAACCTCGTCAAGAAGGCGCCACTGACGCGTGCGCTGCAAACGCTCAACGTCATTGCCGGTCGTTTGGACCTATTCGGTTGTTCTCTGAATGAATTCACAAGGGTGGCATATTTTGTTGTATGTTATCGAAGCTAAGCAACTTCTATCGCATTAGGTTATCCTGTAAAGATAGATATAAGTTTGTGGAATAAATAAATAAATAAAATAAATAAATAAATAAATTTTCATTCTTGAAATCTTCCTTCTTCTTAAATTATTTTTCTTACTTCAAGATTAAACATTAACAAGTACTTTATTTATAATAAATTTTCATACTTAATTTTAATTTTAGCTTTTTAAATATATCTTAGAATTTTATTTCTTTCTTCTTTCTTCCTATTTCAAAATTAAACTTAATAAGTAATTTCTCTATTTATTATCCTCATGATTTTAATTTTAGCTGCTTAAATGTATTCAAGTAAATTTTTGTTTATTCTTTCTTCCAGGCTTCATTTTCTTTAATTTTTCCGTCACCTCTTCACCACAAAGTATTTTCATATTTTCACTGAATTTTTTTTTTTATAATAAAAGTCTTTTTTTTTCTTACTAATCTTCATATTTTACGCGGTACGCGGCACACATCATGACACGACCGCGCCGGCGCAAGGTTGCGCCGACTGGCCGGGTCGCCATGTTGTGTAGGAGGCGACTGTATTGAAACACGGTTGGATTAGGACTCTTTTATTAATAAGTTTCTCATAATATATACTTACAACTAGCATACCTATCTTACTACACTACACGTGTCTTACAGGCGCAAAGACAATGCCTAGATCACTTGGCCACCACCGCTTCATAGGTAAAATTATATAAATGCTAAGCCATTTGTCGGCAGAATAGAGTAGGACCACTCCAAGTCTTCCCGAGAATGTCGTAGAAAGCAACTTAGGAAATACAAGCTAAACAAAACTTATAAACATCATAGGACCATTCCAACCCGTCTAGCCAGCGAGAGTCCAAATATGGCTCTGGTAGTAAAGAAAGGGTCGTGTTCCTGTAGCGGAGACTAAAAAGACTTGATGATGATAAAGCCATTGTCGCAAAAGAAGTGAAAAAGTAAAAGCAGCAACCATTAAAACTGTAGTTGCACGACTGGCTTTTCAAAAGTCAACCCTACTAAGGAATGCATCTGTGTGATTTTACTGCTCAAAATCGAGTATAGCAATGATCTAGCTCTCTGCACTCCCTGCAATCTCATCTAGATCCCTTATTTATTTAAGCCCAGCGAGATAACAGAGCGTTTCGCCGAGATTCTCTAGTCCTCGAGTTAACTTAATCCTAATCCGACGCTAGAAGAAATCTCGTTAGCTTTGTACACAGTGACTTACGTACT
Organism: Acrobasis consociella; assembly: GCA_963555685.1. Classification (NCBI taxonomy): domain Eukaryota; kingdom Metazoa; phylum Arthropoda; class Insecta; order Lepidoptera; family Pyralidae; genus Acrobasis; species Acrobasis consociella. The sequence continues at coordinate 12,376,872 of OY743122.1, forward strand.
AGAGTATTAGACTAAATATCAATTTGGGGTCCATTTTTTATATTATTTAATTTAGTATTTAGTTTAGTTTAGCTGTAGTTTTATTAATAGTTATATTTAGTTTAATTTAGGATATTTTTTGTGTGTGTGTATTTAGTGAAACGTGTCTTAAATAGATTCAATTGTAATTAGAGTCGCAACGCATATTCGGTCACTACCGAATACAGAGTTGCAAATTTCCGTACAATTTAATGTAAACGAAATACTTTTTTGCCAAAGATCGTTTGGTTCCCATATTTCGTCAGTAACTATAACACGTACACGCCTAAGCACACAACAACGTTACGGAAAAACAAGAAGAAATATTATTCTTTTTACGTGAGCATAGATCTAGTTTATGCGAAATTGATCCGTACCGACAAAGAAAATTCCGTCTGCACGAACCTACCAAACCTAAACCGCCTTTTTATAGAATACGGAATAAATTTATTTCTTGATTCAAACAAAGATTTTGTATCATACGTATTTAATAAATACTTATTTTAAAAACATCTAAAAAAAGGCATGTCTTTAGGCGACCACGTTAATCTAGCGGAGTGCTTTCAAAAATTCCATGACGACGAAAGGACATGGACATAAACAAACTCTTCTCAGTCTAGTAAAAGTTTTATATTATGGTCAGTGTCCAAATCCCACTATTGCTTTATTTGAACAATTCTTTTGTTTTATTATTTACTCCCTTCTAAGATACCTGCGTTCTTAAAATTGGATAATCTCAGAATATTTCTTTTCAATCTAAAATTGATGATAGTTCTAAAATATTTTTTTGTTAATCCCTGCCTACATAATACATTAATCTGTGGTCCCACCTATGAAACTTTTACTACCATATAAACTTTTTGGTTAAAAACATCATACAAAACTTTATTTTTAATAATGAAATTAATTATTGAATCTCCTACTATACTAGATGTCACCATTCCTCGTTTTTCGTTCATACATCATCCCAGTTTTGAAGGATACTTATGTATTTATTTGCGTAAAAACCATTAAGAGAAGTTTGTAGACTTTGCTTATGTCTAGTCTATGATAAAAACTTTTGTGTATGAAATAACTTTTTACCACATAGAATTTTTTCTTAAGATATGCACACTAAATATCGCATCATCATCATCATCATGATCATTCACATATCAGTCACAGGAAGTCCACTCCTAGACATAGGCCAAGGATTCATGAATATAGCATACATAATATTTATTATAGGTAAATGAAACTTGTCTGTTTTTAGTACGCCCTAATCAAGTTTCATTTACTTATTAATTTAAAACTTATTTACATAAAATAAATGTAATAAAAGATGGATGCTGTGTGATTTCCGGCAGAGTAGAATAGGGCCACTCCAAGTCCTACCGTGGATGTCGTAGAAGGCGACTTAGGAAATACAAGCTAAACAAAGCTTATTAACATCAATGAGACCTCTCCAACCCGTCTGGCCAGCGAGGAGAGTGTAGGCCAAGTCAAGTCCTCTGAGGCCCTGGCCAATTATGGCTCTGGTAGTACAGAGAGGGTCCTGCTCCTGCAGTGGAAACAAAAAGACCTGATGATAATGACTAAAGGCGGACTTAATGCTTATAGCATTCTCTACGTCAACCTTCGGTTTAAATAGAAATCTAGCGTTGGGCGTAAAATTAAGGTACTGAAACAGTTTTCCAAACTTTCAGTGTGCAAACTATTCGTTTTCCGGCTACCGTTTCATTTCCTGAGGCTGGAATGTGTTTGTGGCAAACTGCGAGCTTAAATCTCGCAGAAGATTCAAATAGTTTTAAAATAATTGTTATTTACGTGGGACAATAGGCACACCTGTTTCGTGTTTAATTTTAGACGCGTCATATTCAAGATGTATACTTAGTGTACAGTACATTGCCAAAATTGTATTCTTATGCGGATATGACCAGGCGCGCGTCATACCTATTTTTCTTGTTATTAATAATTTTATTTATTGTTTTGTTTCCGGCAACAAAATAGTTTACAAAAAATAAACATCTAGGCCCATATTAATATATACCTTAACACGTTCACGGACGTCCCGTCCTCAACCGTAATTTTAGTCCTAAGTAAAATGACAACACGTCTGTGGCCGATGAATTTCAATTCATAAAAACTAACCTTCCCGCCTGTAGCCGGTCCGAATTTCATAGCAATGTAAGAAGTCACGTGATCAGGTGTCACAACGCGCTTGCTCTTTAACGAATACGTGCCATATCACATCTGCTAGGCAACATTTAATACAATGCGTTTATGAGTTTACTCACACTTACGCACAGGACATCACGCCTGTGGGCGTGACCGATACATTATTGTTATTTGGCGTCCCAAGGTCAGTGTCACGGCGCGCGCGCTTCGCGTAGGTGTGTGTTGCGGGTTGCGGGAGTGCTCTCTAATAAGGTAAATATGACGGAAAACATGTATTTATATTATAATTATTTACATAAAGTACTTCAGAATACTAACGGTTTTATTGCTTTATAGGTATGTGAAATATTTTGATGGATTTGACCTATTTTGTTACTGTAAATATAATTTTACTATTTATTATTGCAGATGCCACCAAAGCGTAATAAGCGTGAAGCTGCGTCACGTCCACATCTTTTTGATGAGTTTGAAGAAGGAGAAAGCTACCACGACCCATTCACTGATGAGGAAGGCGAGTACGGTTCGGACGAAAACTATGAACCAAGAAAGGAAGATAGTAGCAGTGACTCCGAATTGGAAATATTTCCCCGAATGAAAGTGAAGGCTGTCACTATACAAAGTGATAATTCTAGTGATGAGTCTGTTATCGAGAATAGTGATGACGATGAAAATATATTCGATTTGGGCCACTCACTCCACAAGACCCTTGGGTTACCTCTTCCTCTCCGCGACAGCTCTCCAGGCACCTCTAACTCTTTGAATAATCATCAAAATACTCAGCGATCCGCAAGTGCATCCCCTTCGCTGCTTGAAACAAATACGAATGCAGAGTATTCGTCAAGTGAACCCATCACCCGAGAGGCAAATAGAAGCCCGGTACTTCTCGAGCAAAGCCAAGGTATGTCTCTACAACTGTCAACTCAGCAGCAGCAAATTAATTATCCAGCTCAGCAAACTACACCACCTGCATTAGATGCAGACTGGGAAGAATCACTTTCCCCTATACCTGATTTTAATTTTGATCCCTGTTCAACTGGCCCACGTATCCCCATAGATGAAACTACAACAGAACGAGATATTTTTGATATGGTATTTACACCTAACATTGTCAAATATTTAGTCGAGCGTACTAATGCCTACGGAAAATCTTTAGCAAGTCAAAATAAACCCCACACGAGATATGCCCGCCATAAAATTTATCATGACACGAATAAAGAAGAGATGAGAAAGTTTTTGGGTCTTTCTTTACTTTCGGGACATATAAATGTACCCGACAAACGTAAACTGTTTTCTCAAAATAATCTTTTATATTATCACCCATTATTTAGCTACATCATGTCAGGTCGGAGGTATGAGCAAATTTTACGGTGCCTCTGTGCCTCAGAACTAGGAGCCAAAGGATCTGAAAAGATAAATGGATTTATTGATATAATAACCCAAAATTTTCAACGTAGTTATTATCCGGAGAAAGAGCTATCACTAGATAATTCTCTCATGCTATATAGGGGACGTCTGGGCTTTAGGACCTATATGAAAAGTAAAAAGACCAAATATGGTATAAAATTTTACGTTTTGACGTCTCATGACGGCTATGTGCTAAACATAAAAATGTACAGTGGAAATCAGGATGTTGATGATTCTGACAGGACTGGCACGACGTTGGAAAAACTCGTCTTGCGATTAATGAGACCTTATTTACTAAAAGGCCACGAGTTATATATGGATAACTTCTATAATTCGGTGCCTCTATCCGAGAAGCTTTTGGATTTAAAAACCCATACAACTGGTACCTTGAGGTCTAATAGAAAGGGTAACCCTACTTTTTTAGCCAAGAAAAAGTTGAAGAAGGATGAATATGTTTGGTTACGGAAAGGGAAAGTTTACGTAAGTCATTGGAAAGATAAAAGACCAGTGTTGATGTTGTCCACATTGCATCACCCAGAAATAGTTGAAACAGAAAATAGGCATGGAAAAAAAAGGAATAAGCCAAAAGAAATAAGTGAATATAATAAATATATGTCAGGGATCGATCGGGCAGATCAGATGATCAGTTATTATTCATGTCCCCGTAAGACTATCCGCTGGTATAAAAAAGTAATTTTTCACCTTTTAGACATTGCTTCTTGGAATTCTTACTTTTTGTATAAAAAGTATAATAAACAAGAAAAATTAGAGTTTGTAGAATTTAGAGATAAATTAATCAAGAGTCTTATAGAATTACACAATAACTTGTCTGTAGAAGATATTTTACCAAAGAGAAAAATTACTTGGAAAAAGTATCCGGAGAGTGCACCAAAGCCAAATTCTTCCACTATCAACTTAGGGATAGGACATTGGCCAGTGCGTATACCGGCAAAGGAAAACTCAAAAAAGAACTTTTCCTGCTTGAACTGTAGAGTTTGCCAAAATCATAAAATACGTCGAGAAACAAGCTATAGATGCAAAGGATGTCCAAATTCACCACCACTTTGTCCAACCTGTTTCGAAGAATGGCACGCTAACTTGAACACCGATAATGAATAGCTGTCATTTACATAAGTCTATGGTTAGGATGTTAGTTTTTGATATACCTATTTTATTACCAGGTAACTGGCTGAAGTTAATTTTATAACAAGAATAAGACTGTTTTTGTGTTCCTAATATAAAAAATATTCTAAATTTATAGTTTTAGTTGATCTGATTTGTTTGTACTTGATAAGAAGTATTTTTTATATTATTTGTCTAGATGTGTAATTTGATACAAAGAGGAGGCTATTGATTATGTTCCACATATTGATATGTAAATGTCTCCTTTTATGTATTTCGAAGAAAAAATTTGTTTATTTTACTAAGTTGGTGTTAAACCTATATAGTTTTTTGTAATGTGTCTAAATAATGTTCAAACAGAGAAGACTGTTACCTATGTTCCTAATATTATTAATGTCCTATTATTGAATATTCAGAAGATTGATCTCTAAACTGTGATTGATTAGTGTTAAATGTTACGTTTGTTTAACTAATAAAATGTGCAACTGATGTTCAAATCCTAAAAAACTTTTATTTCATTCTTCCCTCTAACATTCTTCCTTCCTAAACTAACTTAGCTATAATTCCTAGGACAAATCGTCCGCAGCCTATACCGCCTGTGAACGTAGCGGTCACAAAATTTATTTTTAACCTGACTTAAAGTGACAATACGTTTGCAGGCGGTAGCGGCTGTGACCGTTATAGTCATTATATGTAGTTATTTACACTTAAGTTATGACATACCGCCCCACGCCGATAACGCCTATAGGCGTATCTGGCATAATACGCAAGTTCAACAGTGTTTAATGTGACAAACCGCCTGGCGTCGGAAACGTCTGTGGGCGTTGTTGTCAGATCATAATCCAAAAATAATTTTAGTTATGGCAATAAGTCCTGGAGCGGTACTAAAAAATGTATGGATTTTTTTTGTGCCATATCATAAATTTTGGGGACGGTCTTGTGTCCGTGAATGTGTTAACCTAATATATATATATATATAAATAATATACCTTAGTATGTGTAGTCGATTGAACCGGGGTGTATTTGCATTATACAACGTGGAAGGGATATATGTGTTTTAAATCAAACCACAGACTATACATGATCACTATAGATAGATAGATAGATAGATAAAACGTTTATTTGTGAAAACTGCACAAACACAATCACACACAAAGAAATACACGAATTATTTTTTAGTACATCAAGAACAAGTTTTTAGCGATGTGATGTGTATGCTGCAGTTGCACAAAAAGGTCGTAGGCTCAGCGACAATATTGCTCAAAGAGCAATGCGCTGATTTTCAGCTAAAACCTTAGGTATAGGTGCAAGTGCGATCAGTTGTGAAGATTGTTAAATTAACGTGTTAAAGACAAGAATAAACTACAAGACATATAGATACACAATAAATAAATATACGAAGTACGACATAATACAATATTTCTAAATGTGGGTAGTGCTGTTGTAGTGAAATTTAAGAAAATAAAGTTTTCCGCTGATATTATTGCACATCAAAAGCGTGTCCCGAAATAAATTGAACCATATTATAATTTAAAGTTGTGTTGGCATGCCAGCAACCGTTACCGGCGACTTGTTGGATTGTTGTGTTTTTGCTTTTCTAGCAGGTGAGTGCGTATTTGTTTTTTAAATGAATATTTAGTTTGTAGTTTGATTGGCGGAGGTATGTTGTTCCAACATTTAGTCGCCTGGTATCGGAAGCTGCCTCTGAATGCAGCAGTTTTATGTCCATGAACAAGCAGTTGGGGTCTACAAGATCGTGCATTTAGCTTGTTATAGAATTTAAGTTTACAGAAGAGATATTCCGGTTTTTTACTTTTAATTACTCCAAACAGCAAGGTAGCCAGATGTAATTGTCTACGCGAATTCATATTTAGCATGGACGCATTGTTAAGATATGGAGTGATATGGCTTCGTGGAGGAACATCAAAAATAAATCTACACCATGCATTCTGAGCTCGCTGCACTAGGCGACGGGTTCTCTCCAATAGACGTGGTCCGTAAACCAAATCTCCATAGTTAAGTCGTGATAAAATTAACGACTCGCAAAGCCTAATGCGTACCTCTTCAGATAAGATATTACGCACCTTGTAAAGGACTTTCAGACGGAAAAAGCAGTTCCTCACAACCTCTGACACATGGCTCTCAAATCTCAGCTCACTATCTATTATAACCCCTAGATTTTTGACCTCAGCTACCCTATCAATGGGTTCATTATTTATTGTTATAATAAAATCGATGTCATTGATTTTAGCTACCTGCGCCCGCGACCCTAGAACAATGGTTTTAGATTTTGAAGGATTAAGAGCCAAGGAATTTTTGCGTGACCAGTCAGCAATGCTCTCTAAGTCCTCGTTCATCTTTTGCGCTACAGTCAATATTTCTTGAGGGGAACCAGATAAGTATAGCTGGACATCATCTGCATAGCAATGATATTTACAGTGTCTAATTACCTTTGCAAGATCAGCACTATAAATGACAAACAGAAGGGGCCCAAGGATAGATCCCTGTGGGATTCCACGATTCACAGGCTGAGCTTCCGAAACGATACATGAACCATCATCTTTTAACAGTTTTACACGTTGAGTTCGACCACTCAGATAGCTATTAAACCATTGGACAGAATGGTGGTCTAGCCCATAATAAGATAGCTTGGAGAGGAGTAGAGGATTGTCAATGCTATCGAAGGCCCGAGAAAAGTCCAAGAGTGTCATGATAGTTCCACGACCATTATCTTGCTCAGCCAGTACGTTGTCCGTTACATCCAATAAAGCTGTGACAGTACTATGAGTCTCGCGAAAACCAGATTGAAATATTGGTAATATATTATTTTCCTCAATGTAGCTTACTAGTTGTACTTGGGCAGCCCTTTCCAGGACTTTAGACAGAAATGGTAGTAGGCTTATTGGTATCAGAGAGACTACTAGGGTTAATTGTCTTAGGAATAGGGGTGACTAGAGCTTCTTTCCATTGGTGCGGAAATTTCCCTGTTAACAGTGACAAGTTGACGATTCTAGTAATTATACCTAAGGTAGTAGGCAAAGTCAAAAGAATCATGTCTCTGCTTATTCCGTCAATACCGGCTGCATTCGATTTTATGGTCATTATAAACTTAGCTACGTCAGTCTCAGATACAGGTTGAAATTTAAAGGTGGAGTCACTAAAACGATTATATTCAAAATATGTCAAGTTAGATAAATTATTAGTCATGTTAGAACCGGGAACATTAAGAAAATGATTGTTGATAGCATCAGGATTGTCAAATGTATTTGGTAATGTGTCATTTTTGCTAGGATCTATGAGAATTTTTTCTTTTAAGTTTTTCCAAAACGTTTTACTATTGTTTATTTGAGAATTTATATGAAAATTAAAGTATGCGGCCCCTTTTCTTTTGCAATACTTGTTTGAACCAAATTCTTTAATTGTTTATAATAAACTTTATCAGCTTCAGATTTAGTATCGCGATGTTTTTTCCGGGCTTGGTCACGAAGATCTATCATGAGCCTGCAGGTGTCGGTAACCCAGGGTAAAGAGTGGGAATAACTTACTCTAGTTTTCTTAACGGGGGCGTGTTTGTCAAATATATTGAGCACATGGGTATTAAATACATCAACCAATACGTCAACATCAGTCAAATCACACAATGAATTCCAGTCAATAGATAATAAATCTTTATTAAAAGCTTCCATATCTATAGTATAATGAAATTTTTATGGAAATGTATATACTACACGTAATGTCAATTATACTTATTGACGTGTAAAAGTGCCTGTAAAGGCCTAATTACTGAATAAACATTTGAATTTTGAATTGAATTTTGGATAACCAATCATACACCTACAAAATATCGAACTAAAACTATGACAGGTAATTTATTATATTTCTACCAAGAGAGAAATCAAAAGTATTTGTTCTGTAATATAGCTATAATTTAATGTAAAAGCTTACTATTAATTCTGTGACAAAAGTATTTTTTTTATTTTGTCAAGTCCATTGAGACACAGTTTATTGTTTAAGATTGTAATTAATTGAATTAAGAGCCCTTCCCGGTCCGTCTATCGTCAACGCGAGCATGGTTGGAAATGCTTGTTGTTTCATCCAGCGCAATGATAGAAAAAAAAGCAAAGTTAAAAGAGAGAGATAGCACCTGAGCGCTCAGTTTCCATTCTATTATACGAAATTAATATTATTATTTACTATACATTGAACGAATATTAACTTTTTATAGGGTGCGGAAATTTCATAAAACTTGTTCCAGGTGATACGTGTTTTTCAGAAAGCCTTACGAGTGTGTTAAATAAATGTTTTTCATTTAGAATCTTCATTACATTTGCAAGGTTTATATGCATGTCGCAGAGAGCAAAATCGGAACGTCAAGTTGATAATCGACATCGACTTGGGTGTATTCGATGTGTGTTGGCAACCCTACGGTTTGACAAGCAACGGGCGTCGTTTGAAACAAACGTCCCTTTTTTCGAATGGACGTCGAGCCGAGCGGGTGTGTCCGACATACGACCGACTTCACCGCGTTCCGAAAGTAATCGGTTTCCATCTGGGCCATACGTGATTATTTGTGATTATAAATTACTAGACATTGTTCGCATTAAATCCAAGAGTGTATCGAAGCTCGTATTTTGTTTGATTTCACCATGGGAGATGAAGAACGCCCGCACCCCTCCCCGTTATCAGAAGTGGTATGCAACCGTGAAGAAAACGAGCGTGATACAACCAACAATGAAGACACAAAATGGATGCGATTGATGGAGCAGCAGAATCAGAATTTTATGGCCTTGATTCAAGCCATGAAGGCACCGACGTCTAGCAAGGATACTAGGTTACCTGAGTTTGACCCGGATAAAGAAAACGTGGATGCTCGCGCATGGATTTCTACTGCGGATATGTGTATCACGGATCCGGATATGCAAGGTGCTCCACTTATGTTAGCCTTGAGTCGTGCACTTAAAGGGCAAGCCTCAGTGTGATTGTCACAAGTATCCTTCCACGGGATGACATGGAGCAACTTTAAGGACCTGTTTACTGCCAGGTATAAGAGTGTTGAAACTGCTGCTGGTTTCCTAATTAATTTGCAAAACAGTAGACCTAAAGATAGTGAATGTCTGGCTTCATATGCGGCTAAATTGATGTCATCGATAATGTCGAAGTGGAAAAACCTTTCGGTGGAACAAATTGCCGTGTCAACTGTTTTGTCGCATATCTCGCAGTTTGAAAATCGTGTCCAACGATTATCTTTTACTCAAAATATTACCACGAGGAACGAGTTGCAGCAAGAACTGAAGGCTGTCTCTTTTATGAAACGAAAATCACCATTTTCGAATGAAAGTAACCAAGATGCCAAGAAACCTCGTGTGAATTCGGATGGTTCTTCTGTGAAATGTTATGTTTGTGGGAAAGCTGGGCACAAAGCGGCACAATGTCGTTCCAGAAAGGGACTGAGTAACCAAGATAGTAGATTTAAGACACCAACGAGTGAGAAGACTACTTCGTTGTCCACCAGCTGCTTCAGCTGCGGCACTGCAGGCCACTTCGCGAAGAATTGTCCACGGAGAAGCGGCAAGGAGAGCAACGCAAATAACACGGCGGGGCCTTCGCAGGAGAAGCGCGTGAATGTCTGCCACATTAACGCGCCTGCTGGGACGCTGCGTCATGCTGGTGAGCAGTTTCATTTTACATACGATTCAGGAGCCGAGTGCTCACTAATTAGAGAGTCAGTTGCATGCCGTTTTAGAGGCAAGCGTTGCAATAATAGTGTTTCATTGACTGGCATAGGCCAAACTGCTATTTTTAGTACTGTGCAAATCACATCTCAAATTGTAATCGATGATATTTTGATTGAAGTAGTTTTTCACGTTTTATTTTTTTTTATTTTTTTGCAAGTTTGTTGTCGTAACGGATTGCAGTTCGCTGAAGTCGGCTCGTAAAAAGCTCGACTTGACACCGAGAGTCCACAGATGGTGGGCTTTTCTACAAAGCTTTGACTTTGATGTGGTACAGAGAGAAGGAAAGCGTATGGTTCATGCAGACTTTCTATCTCGAAACCCTTTACCTCCAAAACCTGACAAACCTTTCGATAAAGTTGAGGCTAAGCAAATTTGTGTTGCTGAAATTTCTGACAGTTGGTTTCTCGCCGAACAACAACGAGATAGTGACATAAGTAAACTAGTAAGTGACCTTGCTGATGGTAATCTTAGTGACGATGTTTCCAAAACTTACGAATTGCGTTCAGGTACATTATACCGCAAAATACAACGCAACGGAAGAACACGTTGTTTACCAATTGTTCCGAGATCATTACGATGGTCTTTTGTTCAAGGTATGCATGAGGGATTGGTACACTTGGGATGGGAAAAGAATTTGGAAAAGATGTACGATTTCTATTGGTTCGAAAACATGTCAAAATTTGTTCGTAAATTTGTGGAAAATTGTGTAACTTGTCGTGTTTCTAAATCGCATTCAGGCAAAATTCAAGCTGAGTTACACCCCATCCCAAAGGTAGCAGTTCCCTGGCACACAGTGCACATAGATGCCACTGGGAAACTTAGTGGTAAAAGAGACACAAAGGAATACGTCTTTGTTCTCATAGACGCTTTTACTAAGTATGTTCTTTTGTACCATACAAAAAATATCGACACTGCCAGTAGTATCAGAGCCGTAAAACATAGCGTCTCATTATTTGGTGCGCCTACGCGAATTATAGCGGACCAAGGCCGTTGTTTTGCTAGCCAGGAATTTCGTGATTTTTGCGACTCTGTTAATATTAAATTACACTTGAACGCTACTGGAAGCTCACGAGCCAACGGGCAAGTAGAGCGGGTTATTTCAACGCTTAAAAACATGCTTACGTCCTCTGAAACTTCAAATAAATCTTGGCAGGATGCTCTCCTTGATGTGCAACTTGCGCTAAATTGTACAATAAATCGTGTTACCAAGGCCGTTAGAGTTGTTGATAGGCAGGGTTAGTAGACCGTTAGAGATAATGTTAGCTGAGGACATAGAGCCTGTCGTTGACTTAGACCAAGTTAGGGAGGCTGCGATTGCTAATATGGAGAAAAACTCTGACTATGACAAGACTCGTTTTGATGCGACAAAAGCTAGAATCGTTCCGTTTTCTGTCGGTAATTTCGTTCTTTTACAAAACGAGGAACGAAATCAGACAAAGCTAGACCCTAAGTATAAGGGCCCGTTTAAAGTTATCGAAGTGTTAGAGAACGATCGATATACTTTGAAGGCATTGAATTCTAAGCGCACTTATAAGTACGCGCACGATCGGTTGAGGAAGATGCCCGACCATGAAATGTCTGTAGACTCGGAGACTAGAGATGTAGAGGAAAGTGTGAGCCCATTGACCACTATTCAATCAAGTAACTAAGTTGTGATTTGTTTGCTCTGGGGAGGCAACGTGGTGATCGTCACTTGGTGAGGGTGGCAAGGTTATCGTCACTTTGTGAAAGTGGCATGAGCTGCTATCGCTCGATTTAGGCGATAGTGGCGACCGGTTCTGAGATATCGTCACCTTGCAAAGGTGGCATGAGTCCTATTGCTCGAATTAGGCAATAGCGACGACCGCTTTTGAGAGATCGTCACTTTGCGAAAGTGGCATGAGTCCTGTTGCTCGAATTAGGCGATAGAGACGAACGTGATCGAAATAGTCGATACGAGTGATTTAATAGAGCAAGTAGAGTCTTGGTTAATTTCTTGAAGTATGTGGTTGAGCGAATAATGGTCAGTGGTCAGTTTATAGTTAGAAGTAGTTTGTAATTATCCCTAGTAATGATGTAAGCTTAATTATTTGAGAATAAACTTTGAATTATTATGAGAATTTGTTTGAAGCCCCGTTCTGACTCGTTTAGTCAGGATAGGCCGAGTAGAGATGCTTTGATATTGCAGATGGAATTTGCTCTTTTCAGGCTCATCACACTGGGACGTGTGACGTGTCAAGATGGCCGTGTCGCAGAGAGCAAAATCGGAACGTCAAGTTGATAATCGACATCGACTTGGGTGTATTCGATGTGTGTTGGCAACCCTACGGTTTGACAAGCAACGGGCGTCGTTTGAAACAAACGTCCCTTTTTTCGAATGGACGTCGAGCCGAGCGGGTGTGTCCGACATACGACCGACTTCACCGCGTTCCGAAAGTAATCGGTTTCCATCTGGGCCATACGTGATTATTTGTGATTATAAATTACTAGACATTGTTCGCATTAAATCCAAGAGTGTATCGAAGCTCGTATTTTGTTTGATTTCACCATGGGAGATGAAGAACGCCCGCACCCCTCCCCGTTATGCAAATATTTTCTTTACTTTTACAATTCATGAGTACTATATGATCGACCGAAGTTCAGGTAAAATTTGTACAAAAAAGCAGATTTTTGTAGACTTATACAGAATTTGTTCTTCCAAATTTTAATTTTTAATTTCGATGGAAACTTAGAAATAGCGCACAAGATTCATGTTAGTTCAAAAGTTTCTAAGAAAGTTCTGTTACAACGCTATAATCACGTACGAGCGTTTGTATGAAAATTTTATTCTGTTTTTTAACATTTGTTATAGCGGTTACAGAAATACATCATCTGTGACCATTTCAACGGTCTAGCTATCACAGTTCATGACATAGTCGTACAGCCTGACGGACAGACGGACAGCAGAGTCTTAGTAATAGGGTCCCGTTTTTACTCTTTGTTACGGAACCCCTTAAAATGAGAGGAAATTGTGTCGATTGTTATATTTTAAGTCCGTAATGCAACTTTCGTAGTGAATATTGGGCACTATTGCACATCGAAAATACGATAGGCATTTTTATTGACCCCAAAAAAAACGATTTAAGTTTGACTTGTCTGATGTCTGTCTGTCTGTATCACGAAGGGACTGATTCGGAAGTGGATTTTTTATGTTTGAAAGCTGACTTGATCGGGATAGTTCTTCACTATGTTTGATGCAAATCGGTTCAGTTAAAAAGTTATAGTGTGAACTGAACGCACTTTATTCGCCTGGCAAATTTTTAAACTTGTTAAGGAAAGACATCACCACGTTTTGTAAACTGTTCTAATAAGTAACTTTTAAAACGTTAAAGTAACTTAGACTTTTAAGTAACTTAACCTTTTTAGTATAAAATATAGTTTCTGAGGCACCTTAAAAGCACGTATGTAGTTTACAAAAGCTAAATCTAAACCAGCATCGATTCCTGTGATCCCGACTTAAATCCCTGCTTTGAGGGGATTCAATAAGCACTGCTCTCCACAACTCGGTAACAGGTTTCATTCAATTCATTCGTTCTTTGCAACTTTCAATCTCGACATTTCTTCGTTCAATGAAACCGTTTTAGTTCTTGTCTACAAATATTTTCTATTTTCTGAAGAATTTCTAGCTTTTTTTACAATACATGTAAATCCAAGTCCTAACGTGGATGTCGTAGACTTAATACGTACTTCCTACTAATATTATAAACACAAAAGTTTGTAAGTAAGGATGGATGAATCTTTGTTACGTGAAAGACACGTAAAAACTACTAAAGGGTTTTTAATGAAACTTTACAATAATATAAATAACTTATACATCAAAATAACACATACGTTACAATTTATAAATATACTGCGCAGACGAAGTCGCGGGGACAGGCTCGTCGGAAATACAAGCTAAACAAATGTTATAAACATCAATGAGACCTCGCCAACCCGTCTGGTCAGCGAGGAGAGTGTGGGCCAAAGTCCTCTGGCTGCATGGCCAAGTATGGCTCTGGTAGTACAGAGAGGGCGAAAAATATGAAATTTTCCGAAGAAGCAAATTTTTTGTAATTCGATTGTTATTCGCAGAAGCCATCAGCTAAATTGGAGACGACCTCCTCAGTCAATGAGATTTTCTATTGCTTTGGGACGAGTCGATAGTAATTCGAGTTTTGATTAAAATATTTTTCTGTGTGAAGGACTCTGCCCTTGAGCCTTTGTTTTTAATCTCCGGCGAAAAAGAGGGGTGTTGCAAATTGGATGTGTTTGTGTGACATCGTAGCGTTAAACAATTGACCGATTTTGATGCGTTTTTTTTTGTTTGAGAGCTAAATTGATCTTTCGATGGTTCTTAGCTATGTTAGATGGAAATCGGTTCAGCGGTAAATAAGTTATGGAGGAAAGACTTGAAAGTCTGGTTTTTTTTTTATTTGCCATGTAAATAGACTTGTTTAGATAATTTTTCATATTTCATGAGATTATAAACTCGTGTAAAAAAAATTAATTTTAAAATTTGTTAGATATAGGTATTTAAAATTCGATTCCATCATCAAACCGTCACCAAATTCGGTTTCAGCCATGCTACGACTTGTAGAACTTGCTACGAGATTACTCTTCAATGTACGCAAACAAACTACGAAACTGACGGTTTTTGTAGACGTGCTACGATTTGTAGAACATACTACGAGAAGCTCTTCAATGTACGCAGACTACGAAACTATGACGGTTTTTGTAGACGTGCTACGACTTGTAGAACTTGCTACGAGGTTTCTAGCCGAACTATGACTGTTTTTGTAGACTGCTACTGCAACTTGTTACAAGTACGTTTTTCAATATATACAGACTACGAACTACCACGGTTTTCGAAGACTTGCTACGACTTTTGGATCTTGCTACGAAATACTCTATTTTAATTGTAAACAGATTATGACTTATGACGACTATATACGTTCACCGTCGTGTATGTCCCGGGTTCAATCCCCGGCATGGTCAAGATGAAAAAATGATGTTTTTCAGATTGAACTGGGTCTTGAATGTCTATCTATACCTATATGTATATGCTGTAATAGTCTAGTACAGCCCGTAGATTTATAAAGGATATGTCCCTTCTAGACATGATATGACCCTGGTCAGATGACCTGACCAGGGTCGCTGGAAAGCGCTGGATGCAGGCCGCTCTTGATCGGTCATTTTGGAAATCTTTGGGAGAGGCCTATGTGCAGCAGTGGACGTTATGCGGCTGAAATGATGATGATGATGATGATGATGATGATGTCCCTTCTACGGAGTATAAGTTAATATCGCAATGTAAGAAACCGACTTTAATGTTAATGTAAAATGTTGTGATCGCTGCACACAATACCCCTTTTATCTGCACCCGTCATCCGCTGAATGGAACAGAATATCTTTTCTTTTCGACTTTGAAATCTTTTATAAATAAAGCAGTGCTTTTAGCATTGAAACCAAGATTGTCTGGAAAATTCCAGACTATAATGTAATGTAGCTTCAAGAACTGCTTTACTATATTTGAATGACTAACGAGCTAGCAAAGTTCTTCATGTCTTGAACATCCGGCGTTTGTATGTATGTATGTTTGTTCGACGATTGACTGCCTCCGTGGTACAGTGATCAAGACGTTCGCCTTTTAATCCGGAGAACATGGATCCAAATCCCACTGGGAAGCATACTTTGTGTGAAAAGCTGTTTCCAGTCTAGTAAGGATATTGCAGGCTTAAATCACCTGATCAACCGAAAAGAAAGATGATTACGTGTTTCAGAAGTCTCGTATAAAATGTAGGTCCCGAACGCCATCTAGCGTTTGATCAGCAAACTACCCAAGGATTGGAAACCAGTAACCTCGTCAAATCTCCTTGGTTAGGTAGCGGACCCCGGGCTCTGAAGCATTACTGCTGAGGATGCAACCGTTAAAATACGCTCGAATGATGATGATGATTTTTTAGACGATAAGTCGAGTTTCTTTGATCGGAACTTTATAACAATTGGTGAGCGTGTAGATTTGGCTCATAGAATTTTTTGGTTCGAATATGAGCATAATCACTTAAGGCTTGGCTCTACGCTTTTATTTTTCAAAATCTGTCAAAATTGATTCAAAAGTTGTCTGTTCTTTTCCGCTAGGTTTGTAGTAATGTCTAAACGCAATGCAGATAGAGTTAAAACTATATAGAGGTTACAGTATGGAAGACATGACGTAATGAAATAAATCTAATATGTTTACATTTTTGTAACATATTATGTTTTTGTAAAGAATTGAATAAGGTCATGTCCTTACAAGGACTTAATGCTGATGGTCTACCGGTCAGCCTTTAGAAAAAACAAAGATAGTTTATTAAAATTTTAAAATATACACAGTGATTTTTCATTGTTTTTGAAGCTAAGGGCTTTATAAGGGTCGTTAGTAAAACTAATTAGCTAGTCGAAATAAAAATTCAAAAGCAAAGTAAAATCGTGTGATCAATAAGTAGTACCACCAGGCACCGCCTCCGTCCGGCCGGCCGGAGATCATCGAGGTCATGCGGTAGTTTTTGATCGGGCGTAACAACGTGGTCTCGATTTTTTTATCTTATGTCATACACAAATTTGAATTAAGTATATGGATAGAGGAATTTATTTACAATAGATTTTTTTCCAAAACCAATGAAAAGTCAGCATGTATGTACTAAATTACTAAGGGGTAAATAAGTAACTATATAAAAAGAGCTGCATTATTCAAATATTTATATTAAAGTAAGTAATATTTTTAAAATTGCAATATAATTGTACGTTATGATATAAGTTTTGTGTGTGATGATTTTCCAGCCCGAGCCGAAAGCGAGGGCATAATAGAGCTGAAAGTGTTTTAACTAATGTACACACGTATATCGCACGACGTTTTTCAATACATTTATATCTAAACTGATTTTTATTTTAAGGCTGCTACCAGCGCTAGCGACCTTGAAAATACAGAAAAAATAATTTATCTTTCTGTAAGTGAGATTATCAAAAATCCTCGCACAACTTTTAAGCTAGTATCCTTAAGTTTCATTAGAACCTCGAAAGTCATTGAAATACTGTCAGCTTTAGAAACCTTTACAAAAAGTGTCAAAAGTGGCCGTTTTTAGTAATTTTTAATATGTTTATAACGCAAGCGTGTTTTATGACCTACTTTATATATCTAAAACCGATGAAATTAGAGCCACTTTACTAGCAAGTGTGTTGAAAAAATAATTAGATATTATACAGCATGGAAGGGACATACCCGTAATAAATCGAACCACAGGCTATACTAGATCACTTTATTATAATTATAAAATAACAGTAAAAAAGAACCGAATTTGACATTCTCATACAAATTTTCCAGGCGGCTGCACACTTTTGTATGGAAATGCCAATATTTTTTATTTTTTGGTTGTGATTTTTATTTGATTATAGTTAGTGGTCTAGTGTAGCCCGTGGTTCGATTTATCACGGGTATATCCCTTCCACGTTGTATATTGGCACTACTGTGGGCACTACATTTGTTTTAAACTGACGTCGAATTTGCGGAATGTCTATGTAGTGTAAATGCTAGGAGAACAATCTTATGTATTCAGATTTGTCTATAGTACAGTTGTGCTACTGTAAACGATGGGCAAAATTTTAAACAAGTGCCAAGAAAGGGTGATTCAGTCCTTTATTTTTACCCAATTTTTTAAAGTTAAACTAGATCTTTTATCTTTTTAGGGTTCCGTACCCAAATGGTAAAATCGTCCAACCAAGCCAAGTCTACGCCACCAAAAACGTCTAAAAACTTGTTTTATTTTCATTTTATGATTTTTTTTAATTCGTTAACCCTTATTAGGTTTGATAGTTTTATTTTAACTTTTATTAAATACAAATATTCTAGAAACGGATTCTTAAATAAAAAATGTTGTTAACAAGCTCAAAATATTTTGAAAGACCTATTTAACGATACCCTACAAAAAAAAAACTTTCGGTCGGTTTCATCTCAAACATTAACTATATTTTTTAAAACTTGTCTAAAAACAGTACGAAATAAAAAATTATATATAAACTTGAACATAAAAAAAAACAAAAATAAGTCACCGAGTGGGATTCGAACCCGTAACACTCTTTCTAACAGTCAGTATCCTTAACCGCTGAGCTAAGCGGATGGCGGCCGGCGCGACGAAATTAGCGACCATATTCTGCGTAGAAAGAAACTCGAAAACACGCGTTTTCCCAAACATAAGTCTAATCTAGATCGATTGTTTACCCCCAAAAACCCTCATATACCAATTTTCAGCGAAATCGTTAGAGCCGTTTTCGAGATCATAGAAATTTAAAAATAAATACATATACAAGAATTGCTCGTATAAAGGTATAAGATTTTCCCTATTTTACTTCACTGTTTTTTGGCATGATTAATATACCCATGCCAAATTATAGCTTTTTTAGTACTTAAAGTCTCTAAATAAAACGTCGGATCACAGACAAACAGACAGACATGATGAAACTATAAGGGTTCCTTGTTTAAAACGGAACCCTAAAACTGACGATAGTTTTACTTGTCATCGATATTATTGTAAACTATCAGTAATCAATATTATCAATAGTCCTATCGATATTGTTATGGTTTTTTAAGGCCACAAATATAGTATAGACTAACGATATTTTATGCTTATTCATCGATATTTTATATCAATTTTAACAAATGTACTAGCTCTTTAGGCTTTGCGCAAGCTGCAAGCAGCCCACGGTTTTTCGTGCAGCTGTTGAGGTAGGCTAAGATATTTTTCCAGTTCATAAAATGCATAAAAGCTCCAGTTACTTAAGAAAACAAGAAAAATGTGTGGGCGGCCATTTTGGATCTATAATCTGAATCCTGTTTCGAGTTCCGCAGGCAAAAATCAGACTCCTACAAAGTACCAGTGAGACGTTACTAACGAAAAAAGTTTAATTTTCTAAAGCCCAGACGCCATCCTGGATTCCAAAAAAATGCATTCGGCGGCCACCTTGGTTTGCAAAAAAAAAGAACGACGAAGCACGTGGTGGGAGTGGCTTGGCCTACGGCCTCGTAGGTGACCTCTGCCTTAGGCCTCAAGCTTCACTTGGTTGCTTGTTTAGAGGGATAAGCAAAAAGCCCCCCCCCCCCTCTCTGCTCCCCCACCAAGCAAGTGAGCTTCACTCCTGACGGCTATCAGCACGACGCAGGTCAAACAACCATATCAATCAGTCAGCCAGTCAGTCAGTGGTACAGTATGTACGTGTATATTTCTCGAAATCTAAAAGTAAATAAATCCGAAGAGTATCTATAGATAAGTTTCTTTGAGGCTATTATAAAATTAATTTATTGCCACAAAACTGGTAATTAAATAAAACTAAAATATTATAAATCGATATTGTATGTACGGTACTTGTATGAAAAAAAATCTATGCCAACCATGTCTGTCAGATAATCAATCTATGTCACGCTATACTTTGACACTTCCTTTGACATTATGACAAGTGACACAGTGTAAGAAAGTTACTCGCACGTTTGTTTACAGACTGTTCGACCCATATATATTCGTGATATTATTTTACACTGTGACAATAATTTTACGAAATGAAATGTCATTTTTTTTGTGAAGAGCGACGCGTCCTTGCTTCGTGAGGCCCATTGGCCATCTGACAATTTGATGTATAACTGTCAAAAATCTGTGCAACAAGAACAGTTTATTTAAATACACTCGCGAAAAAGCGAGATGGCAATTACAATAATTTTCAGGAAAGTAAAAGGGCTTATATGACTGAAATCTAAAGCTACGCAAAACTGATCAATTATAGAAAAATAGCTCTAAAATTAAAACTAAAGCAACAAAAAAAAATTTGAACCACAATTTTGAAGATTACATAATTACTGATCTGCATAAAAAGTTTCAAAGCAGAAGTCCCTCTCGTTTGTGAGAAATTAGACCGTATATGTTTTGGTAGAGGTGTTTTTGACGAGCAAGTTTGTGTTACAAAAATTAACTAATCATGTATCCACAACCACAATTATGCTAGAAAAGCGTTCTAGTATGCTATTAGCAAGTATCAGTTCTAAATTTCTGATATTCGCTGAGAAATAAGAAATAGAAAATGCCCATTTTCACGGTGCGTCCCCTTAACCGGTCAAGACCCGCCGACCCACCATTAAGTTGGCTTTCATTGTTTTACTATTGTGTCTGGTATTAGCTGATCTCAAAGAGATAAGAGATGTATTCTGCCAATAGTAGAGAAAATTCCCGAATTCACTTGTTAATACATACTACATTACCGTTACAAGCGCCGAAAACATCATTATCATGCAAATTCATGCGTGTTGGCATAAGTTTGCAGAATTAGATCAGAATGAGATGTGCATGACATTGTACTCTTGAAACAAAAGTATTTAGACTTCATTTTCTATGTATTCTGTCAGAAGTAGAGAAAATTTCCGAATACTTGAAGTTTTTGGAATCCAGTGCTGCTCGATTTGAAGTAAATTGTTTGATAGGAAACTGAAATATCATCTAAAATTTTGTCTTGACTGTGCCCGATAACCCTTCAAACTATTTGATGAACTACTGTTTACAGTTAACATTAAGAACGTAAAACTTTTCTTCGCACTTTTGCCAAAAACTACCAGTTTCGGCAAATTTGAGAAAAAGAGCTTCACGTTCTCACTGTAAACTGTAAACGTTTTTCAATTGTTTTCTAGGGCTTGAGTAAGGCACATTTTAAAATGATATCTCCGTTTCCTTTCAAGTACTTTATTTCAAATGGGAGCAGAACTAGACCCCGAAAAATGTATGCATCCCCTAATACACACTACATTCCCGAGCCTGGTTACAAGCGCCGCAAACATGATTATCATGCAAATTCATGCGTGCTGGCATGAGTTTGCAGAATTAGGTCACACACGTTGTTCACGATGTCACCTATGTGTTAAGACTTTAGGTATATTATACAAGACTATTACAAGACATAATAGTGTACCTTATAGTTAGGATTAGGGTTATGAATAAAGTAAAAAATAAAGATGGGCTCTAAACAAGGGCCTGACACGCTTTGATAGAGCGAGGTAGCACTATTGCGACTTCTAAAAGAAGAAAAAGAAAAAATGCCGTGTTATGTCCTTATCACCGACCGAACATTTGCTCATGGTCCTAGATCATACTTTTTCTTTATTTTATTTTATAACCGTTATATTCTTCTTTATATCTATCTATACATCCAGTTTTTATCACAAGAATTATATTTAAAATTAAAAAAACAAAACGTAAGAACCTAGTTTATAAAGCCATAATATATGAATCGAATAATACTAAATTTTTATTTGATGCATTTTTAGGTGGTGGTGTAAATTTTACGAATAACATTGTATTATATACACTTGTGTGTCCAGGAGGCACAACCAATATGAAACAGTAATATGTACAACGTTGAAGGCACATACCCATAATAAATCGAACCACGGGCTATACTAGTAAAAGTGACATTATATTATAGTAAAAGTGACATTGTTCAATGCCTACTGCCTAAGTTTCTACACCTATGGACCAACTATGGACAAATTACAAAAGAAAAAATTGGGACGCCATTAGGGTTCAATACAATGATGCATTTCGAATCCTAATGCGCCTACCCAGATACTGTAGTGCGTCCGGCATGTTTGCCGCGGCGGCGGTGCCCGATTTTTTCGCGGTCCTGAGGACACGGGCTGCATCCTTTTGGAAAAGGGTGTGCAGCTCTCGGAACAGTATGTTGGGTGCCGTGTGTTCAGATTTAGACAGCCCCATTTACAGACACTGGATCTCACTTCACCAGAATGCTAACAGGAAGTAATGTGCTTATTTTTTGGTTTTTTATGCTTTTTTTTCATGACAGAAGATAGGCTACATGTGGACCTATCGAATTTTTTAATGAATAGACGCTTTTTGCGAATTTATATTATACTTTTACGTATAAAGTGACAATGTATTTTATCATATCATATTGTATTAATATGGGTCTATACCTGCAAATAAAGATTAATTATTAATTATTATAATTATTATTATACTAGATCACTATAGTATAATGGAATTCACAGTAAAACTACAAAAAAAATTGGCATTTCCACACTAAATGTGCACCGGCCGCCGGGTAATTTGTATCGGCATGTCGAAATTTTTTTTTTGTTTATCGACTCTTATTTTAGTTTTATAATGCTATACCGTGGCTTGATTTATTATGAGTCTGTCCTTTCCACGTGTATATAGAAACTACCCAGATTTAGCCGCATAGTTTACGTTCACACAAATCTTAATGTGGAAAACTTGCAACAATTGTATTTAGAAAACGTTATTTAGCTTTAGAGTACAAAGTTTCTTCTGTGTGAAATGCACCCGTACCAAAATGTTTAGCAAAAGTACCTACCTGATGATAACAAATTACGCGTACCTAGGTATCTTTAATTACGAATATACATCATACCACGCCTGTTTCCCACAGACGTAGGCAGAGACTATGGACCTCCACTTGCTACGATTCTGACAAATCTATTTTGCTTCATCTTAACTCATCAATCTCTTCATACATGCCCTGGGGTTACGGGTACTTTTTACCTCTCCTTTTTTAGAATGTCTTCTATTTACGAATATTTACGTGAAAAAGTGCCTGCTGAGGCATAGTTTCTAAATAAATATTTGATTCTTTAATTCTCGTAGATACTCTCCGCCTAGAACTAGGTTGTGTAGGAGAGATAAAGCGCATCGTTTAACACGTCGACCTACTTTGAAATGCATCTCCGACTTCATAATAGCGGGGACCGCGCGAGCATTGTTGAGTGAAACACGGCTTCAAAGTGTGATGTAGTTTTATTTATTTTATAGTGTTTCCGAACAGAAAATATTAGCAACGAAAATATTCTTTAAAGGCCTAAAAAAGTGTTTACGTAGTTCTGTTGTGGAACCGTTTTTCAGCGTTCATATGTCCACCAAATCATTCACCGATATGTCGACGATCCGATTTTTCGACAAGTCATCTCGGTTTTTAAATTTCAAGTTTACCGTACCATGCCTTACGCATCGCCTTATAAACATAATTATTTACATTGCTTGCCACTAGATGGCGGTGATAATAATCAAAACATTTAAATCTTTCTTTTATTTATTTAAATAAAGTAGTACTCTTATTAATTTAATATGACGTGCATTATATATTTGCAATGCATTAAATTTTTAAAGCATATTCAACACTTTCTTTGTCACTTTTTTGCCAGTCGCGAGTGCTTCCATCTCTGTGTGCCTACCCGCAACTAACAGTTTTGCCTACTAACGGGCCCTCCAATAGGTTATCTAGGTATCTGTTACGTTAGTAATTATGTTATCTTTGACTGAACTTATCTTCATCCTACTAATCCTACTAATATTCTTAACGCGAAAGTTTGTAAGTATGGATGGATGGATGTTTGTTAGTCTTTCACGTAAAAACGACTTAATGGATTTTAATCAAACTTTACAATAATCTTATGCCTTTAAACGAGCAATTCTTGTATATTTCTGTGATCTCGAAAACGGCTCTAACGATTTCGCTGAAAATTGGTATATGGGGGTTTTCGGGGGTAATCAATCGATCTGGAGTCTTATGTTTGGGAAAACGCGTGTTTTCAAGTTTTCATGCGTTTTTCTTTTCACACAGAATATGGTCGCTAATTTCGTCGCGCCGGCCGCTATCAGTTTGGCTCAGTGGTTTAAGATGTGGACCGCTAAAAAGAGTGTTACGGGTTCGAATCCCACTCGGTGACTTAGTTTTATTTTTTTATGTTCAAGTTTGTATATAATTTTTTATTTTGTATTATTTTTAGACAAGTTTTAAAAAATTTAGTTAATGTTTGAGATGTAACTAAGCAAAGCTCGGTCGCCCAGGTACTATAGATTATACGAGTACATCAGAATAACACATAGGCTACAATTTATAAAGATACTGCGCAGTCGAACTCGCGGGCACCAGCTAGTAGATAACATAATTACTAAGTTTCACAACATACTGTCTTACTTAATGAACTTTGCATACTATTGTTTGTTTATCCTATAAATCCTTCAGGAACTGATGCACCCATTTCTTTACAGGTCGAGATCGCGCTCCCGCTCGCGGTCAGTGACCCCGAGTGCGTCGCCGCCCCCCCCGCAGGCGCCGCCTCCCCCGCCCCCGCCCCACACGCTGCACCCAGACAATGCCTTAGGTAAATGCAGCCTTTATCTTTGATGTATTGAAGTTTCAGCTTTAGTGGGATAAATGCAGAAGGCATCAAATGAAGAAGTTTCCTTCTAGTCAAAGTCAAAGTCAAAAATCATTTATTTATCTTTGAATAATTAATAGATTCAGGTGTTACTTTGCGGAAGTCAAAGTTACATACTATGTGATTTGAATAATAATTTTATTGTGTTTTGAATCAGATACGTTTTATAATAATAAAAAATATTTTAAACGTTTGCTAGCACATCTAATACGAAGGAAGATTTTAATATGCCAATATAAGCAGTAAAGATTAAAACTACCCAATAAATAAATACGATGAATTAAAGTCATTTTGGCATTTTAGATATAAGAAACTTTTTCATTGTATAATATAAGCAAATAAGATAAGAAAGAAAATATTACGGGAACAGGATTTTATCCAACAACACCTCGATACGACGTTGCATGTAAACTGTTGCGCTTCAAACCAGTTCCGGTATGGTATATTTTCACTATATCTTATTTCACTATTTCGATAAAGCACTTAAGTAGGTATACTATTTCATCAATTCTAAAAAATCTTATTACATTAAAACAAAATAATTAAACAACCATGAGAAACTAACTAACTTTCAATGCGTTTGTTTGGCTAATCATCTTTACTATTAATGATGGTGAAATAAATATATTAATAAATAGATAAAAAGACAGATAAGCAGAAAATAAATAATTAAATGAATAGATAAATAAATAGGTAGATAAATATATAAATGCATAAACAAGGGCTTCCGCTAGTAGTAAAATAAAATAACAAAGTGACAAACAAAATAACACCTTGCTACCTCGCCTAATCTTGAGATATGGCACAAGTTTTTATGTAACGAACTTCCCAGGATTAAAACCGAATCTTCCCATCTCAGAAGATATATAACGCTTAATGACTAACTGAGAAGAAAGTGATACAAGAAGTGATAAAATAACTTACACTTCCGTGTCTTCAGTGTAACTCCGGGATTTGAAAAATCTGCATCAAACACTTTTCGAATTCTCAATATTTTATTTAAGTATTTAAACATAAAATATTTGAGCTATATAAATGTATATCATTCTAACAATATTTTTTTAGATAATTATTACAAAAAACAATCTCAAATTTTATTTAAAAAAAAATTCATACTAGGTTGTATTTTTAGCAGCTTTAAAACTCGGAGTCTGCATTTCGGCATTTAATATATTAAACTAAATTTACTACATCACATATTTTCTCAAGTCAGCAACTTGCTAAATTACCAAATTTTGAGATATGACACAAGTTTTTTACGTGACGAAGTTACCAGCGTTATAATCGTAAACTTGCTGACTCCTGCAGTCTCAGAGGTATAAAACTTGATGAGTGAAACTGATGAAGAAAACGGGTATTATATAAACAATAAGTTTTACTCGTAAAAACCAACTCGTATAGATACTAATATGTCATCGAGATAAACAAGAAATTACACCTAAAGTTATAATTAATGAGTTTATTATTACATTATCAGAGAAATAAACAAGAAGTAAACAAACAACAAACAAGCAAACACTAATTTTAAAGCAGGTTTTAATTAGATATTACTTAGAATTTTATAATTACAAAGATCATCCCAACTAAGCGAAGCAACTGGAAATCGTCTATGAACAACATAGAAATAGTTGTAACAGTAACACTCCCTCGAGCTCTACAGGAGCTCGGCGACCCTGTGGGAGTGCATACTACTAGCGCTTTCGCAAGTAAAGCGACACCAGGCGTGGTCCGCACTTAGATGGGTGACCACAAGTGGCATAAGTTTCTCGAACTCCTCCGTGCTTCGAAAGGTACGTATAAGCCGTTGGTCCCGGCTGTCGTCATTGTATGGCACTCATCAATCTATGTCAGGCAGCCTAAAAAATCTGACACCAGTTATGGCCACTGACACATGAAAAACAATAAGTAACACTGACATTATTAAAATGAGTTAACGTTATACTCACGTACACTTGAGTGTGTCGCGAACCGGTGTGGTGTACGGGCTAGTCGCATTAGCCCTGATGAAGACCTTCGGCCAGTAGCTGACTCTATACGTGAGTAACCAGTTAACTCATTTTAATACCAAGTAACACTCCGATTAAAGTAGAACAAATCCTACCCCAGTTGTAAATAAAGCCTAAAACACCAAAGCAGCATTTGCTATAGGTCGTGGCGCTCTAAGCGCTGCGGGTCGCCAGTTAAGCGACCACAGCAATAACCGGGAGTCGTCTCTGGACGATTCAGGAGTGGTTGACGACCACGACGATGGAGAGCACACGTCAGATGACCAGGCGACGCACCCGCACCATCCGAGGAGGCATCACGTATCGCTGATGGTGCAGCAGCCGCCGACGCCAATGCCGATGCCGATGCCGATGCCGATGCAGATGCAGATGCCGATGCCGATGCCCATGCCGATGTCGATGCCTATGCCGATGCCTCAAATACAGCAGGTACGAAGAAAATGTCTGTTGAAAAAGCTATAGTGGGTGCAGTCAATGTGGAGCAAGTTCTGTCTATCTAGAACTTCTTCTTTCTTGCCTTTACCCTATTTGGGGTTGGCTCTGTATGTCAACTTCCTCTTTCTGGAACTATCTGTCCATAAAAACAATTAACGTAAAACGAAAACAATATTCAGCTTGCTTATACAAATCAGCGCTCGGCCAAACGGATTTTGTATGATGAAAAGAAGAATAATTTTTTTTTAGATATTTAACAACGATTTTTATGGTAAGTAGTTCAGTATCATGGACTGAATTTGCTTCAAAAATTTGGCTGGTGGTTAAAAGTCACCATGTATCAAGCTGAAAGTGGATGAATTACAAAACAATACGAATTTCAGAGACTTTAACTACTCGGAAATTGCAAAAGATCATCTTTTCCAAATACCTTTATTCGGTTGCAAAGAAATTATCATTGAATTGCTTTCCAATTCCCTATTTATTTATAATGTTTACATTTCAATTTCAACAGATACAAGAATGTCAAACACAGGCTCCAAAGCCGAGGAATGTAGCAAAAGAAGAAAAGCACGAAAAGCCAAAGGAGAAACCGAAAAAGAAATCGGAGAAGAGCAGCATCCAGGAGAAATATCCACTGAACCCAGACTACCTCAATCAGATCGTGGTGCTAGGTAAAACTCATTCATAACACTTGATGCACAGCTTACAACTCACAATAAATGTGTAATGCTACCAAAAATAAAACCGGGAGACATTTTTGAATCACTAACTGGAAGATCATAATTTTTTTTTTTATTACTCAAATACACTTTTATACACTCTATAATGGACAATTTATCAAATTTTTTGACTTAATTGTATTTTGAGTAAAATTTAACATTTTACCTCCAGATAAGGTTCAAAATTATCTCTATATTATAAATAAAAAGGTAGACGTACAAAGTAGGATGTACAAATTTGGTTGCATCACACAAAAAACTTGATTGGCACGGCTTAACACGGAAAGCACGAACAATAAACACGAAATCAAAGATGCTGCCACTTTTTTCAAGAATGAAATGCTTTGCAAATACCAATACCTAAATATAGGAATATAACATTGGACTGAAATCACTACGAATGCATTTAAATAGGGATAAATATCTAACCACATTCAAATAATTTCTAAAAGTAGTTTAGAACTAAATAGTATGATATTGGCTACTAATATGCATGTCTTCTTCGTTTTTAATATTTTATTATTATAAAAAAGACACTTTAGGACATTTACCTGTCTACTAACAACTTTCAATGCTTGCATTCTTTGCAGTTTTCTATTTTTCAAAATTCTTATCAAAATTATACATTCTGGAATTACGATGCGGAATTGTTATTTTTTCTTCAAGTATGATTATTTTTTCTTCAAATATCTAATTATGGTTCTGTTTCAATTTGCATTTGCAAACAGATGATATTTTCTTTGGATTTCACAAGCATTATGTAAGGTTTATTATTGAATTCTTCAACACTTAATTCTGATAGTTTATGATTAATTAGAACAACGATTTTATTAACTTTATCAATGTAAATAATGAAAACGAAATCTAAATTTTGACATAACATAAATCTATCAGAATTGTAGATACTGCAATAAAATTTTGCAATTACTACAAATGTACTGCTGTTTATAGAAACGACTATTTGTCTCAAATATACCTAATAGTAACTATAAGTAACTGAGCAGGAAGCATTTTTAGAACAGATATAGTTCCAAATTCCACATTCAAAGTTGAAGCATATTTTACAGTAGTTGATGTGGTAACCTTTTAGTTTTGAGTTTTAACAAGACAAATGGTCGTTACTGATGGCTGTTAACATTCACTAGTAGCTTCACTTCTCAGTGGGTCAACAACCCATTGGGCATTTTAATACAACACTGTTGCAATCTCGCTTCTACCCTCATTAATATCGTCAGGGGCGGACTGGCCATACAAGCGCGCGCCCGACCTCCCGCAAGCGGAGACGACGAAAATTAATGAGCTCAGTTTATTGGCAGCCACGCACAAAACTCATATGGGCAATTACGAGCAAAATTGCACTTACTTCACAGGTTAGTAACACTGACGCCAACGCTTTACCCCCCAGTCCACCCCTGTTCCCCACAGGAAGACTGCAGGGTGATTGTGCGATTGGTGACTTGATGTCGTCTCATCGCCTACGGAATCGCATTTAAGTCTACTTCTAAACATTGCACACTTTCCATGTTTTGCTGAACTTCTATGCGATTCGAACCTTTGGGTACAAAATTACAACCACGATTCGACCGTTCAGATTGCACTCTAACACGCTCAAAATTATAATTGGCATTACAAAATTGTAACCGTGCATTTTCCTGCATTTACTCTTAGTCCCTTTTCTCGCTTTGATTGCATGAGTTTAATAATAAGTATGATAAATAACGAAGTTACTAAAAACTTTGCAAATTCAAGCTTCGTAACGAAAATACTAAGTGCGCTTTACTATGCTTTTGCTGTTATTCAATTCTTCCTTTCTTCCGTTTTCGATGTAATGTTGTCTTTGCGATATTCGTTGTCTGAGTATTTACTACTGTTAATAGTATCGTGAATTTTATCGCAGATGAGCTTCTGGATAGAAACTGTGAATGCTGCGTGACTTGCTGCATAGACTATGAAGGCTGGCTCCAATTTCAAAACTGCTTGTATGGGATCGTGAAGGATCCGCTTTTCGAGTTGTTTATTACAACTTGTATCGTTCTCAATACGCTCTTCCTTGCTTTAGAGCATCATGGAATGAGTGAGAACGTTAGACAGGCCTTAGATATAGGAAATAAGGTAAGACCAACATGGAATATTATTAAGAGAAAATCTGCTGTAAGACAGCTTTATAAAATATAGTTCCAAAGAGATAGCCTCTATGAGAATCCATACCATATACGAATCAAACCCCATTTTGAAATCCATTAAACTAATGAAATCAACCAGTCAGACATTTCAACAACCTACATACTTTCATCGGTTTGTTACCGTCAAAATACGAGGAACTAAATTTTATAAAACTAGTCTTTTGCAAATCTCTATATTAAACCTTGGAATTCGTTCATCGTGATCAAAATTGTAAGAATGTTTTTTTTCCAGGTGTTCACGTCAATATTTACTTTAGAATGTATGATGAAGGTGATGGCGATGAGTAAAGACTTCTTCGCCTGCGGCTGGAATATATTCGACTTGATTATAGTGTCTGCCAGCCTTCTAGATCTTATATTTGAGCTCGTTGATGGCCTATCCGTGTTAAGAGGCCTTCGTTTGGTAAGCAAACACACCTACTTCTTTTAAACTGTTCTCGAAGTTGTCTTATTGTCAACGAACAGAGACGAATATAGTCAATCTAGTGTCCACCACTGATATACAGGGACACATGGTTAAAAAGTTTTAGGTATCGTAGTCCCACAACAATCGACCACGATGCCTATCACCAAACCAACATTGGCAACTCTATTTTGGTGTTTGTTATATTTGGACATAAAGTGTTGCCTTCACCGTTCTATGGGTTGTAGCCAATACATAACAAAAAAAAATGGATAGTCGAAAAACGACCGCTCTGCGCTATTATCAGCTGTAACTGTAAGAATATCTATTTTCACAGTTACAAGTAATAAATAGTAGTTAGTCAAGAAAAACAATTAAATAAGAAGTTATCAAATGAAATCTGAAATGATTCCACTTTTGCACATTTCAACTCTATCCAAAGCATATTAATTTAGCTGAATATCCAAAAGATAATGAAATTGGGTCATTGTAACTTTTATAAAGTTACGCAGAAGCTAAGTGCCATAAAGCCGTAATAGACATGCCACTTTTAGCATTGGGTGCAAGTGACCGAATGGCTTTTCGGAAGTTGGAAACACTGAATACACCGTAGGCACAAAAATTCTTCTAGTAAGCAAAGTCAAGCGAAATGTCAGATTTTAGGATATAAGGGAAACATCTTCCATGCTGGTCTGGGAGAAAATAAAAAACGAATAATTTACCAGCTACTTCTCTTCCCGCGCAAATCGTATGAGCCGATCGAGGTGATGGGCGAAAAATCGAATCATGTTAATAGGCGATGCTGCTAGAAACAGAAACCAATTACTATTTTGATTCCTTTATCCACATTATTTGCTCACATCAAGCTAAAAGTGGCCTTCGAGTCTTGCAGCCCTATAGGCTCTATCTGCTTAGAGCCGCAAGACCCAAAATGCTATAAAGCTGTTGTATGCTAAAAGATAAAGACGCGATGGTAGGTATGTATGTAAGCGTAACTGTTTCTCTTCGTAAGGAATCTAAATAGCCCCAAGCGGAAGGAACATTAATCGCGTTACCCAAATTGCCTTTCGTCGTAATCAAATCCCAGTTTTATCTTTAAGATCGATATTCTCCAAGACAACCTATCTAATTATTTCTACAAAACCTCTATGGGTCTTCTCACGGCTATTTCTTCATAAATTTCGATTCAATGCATAGAAAATCGACAATTTATTGTCCAACCTTTGGCGCTTGTGCCTTATGAAATATTTGAAAGTCACGCGATGTTGACAGTTTTCGCATGTAGTCGCGAAATTGTGTTTAATTATGCAGAATTATAGCGCTATAGCTGATGCTAAAAGTAAGAAGTTTGTTACGGTCTTAACTACCCTTGAAATTAATATTAATAATATCTTATGGACGCCAGCTTAACATGAATTCTAAGCTTATATTACTGTTTAATAGTAGACAGAAACTTCCACATTTTTACAAAATTCTTAATTGTAATTTATTCGGAAAATATTGAAATTTATTTTAACGCCTATTTCAAAATCGGTTACACTATGGTCCACTTAGTTGTTGACCAATATAAAAATAATGATTATAGTTAAGTACATAATGTTTATAATTTTCTAATTGTTTCAGTTGCGAGTGTTAAAGTTAGCACAATCATGGACTACAATGAAAGTGTTGTTGAGTATTATAATATCGACTATCGGTGCTCTCGGTAATTTGACGTTCGTGTTAGTGATAGTTATATACATATTTGCTGTAATCGGCATGCAGCTGTTCTCCAAGTCGTATACGCCGGACAAGTTCGAGCCTGATCCTGTGCCAAGGTAATCAACTTTTTCTCTGTTTACCTCTCGTATGCTTGCGTAGATCTGCGCGAGAATGTATTGTTTAACTATTGTGTCTGTTAAAGCCCATTTAGACGGTGCAAGCTTCTTGCCAAACCATTTTATTGAGGTTATACATGATTTGTACGTCTGACGTTTTGTTTAGACCATACAAGTTATCTATTGCTAATTAATTATTTGTGACCCACTGGCCCCCCTGAGCAAGGATGTCGACTTTCTTTTTCCTAACTTCGCCAATTAGTGTAGCCATCCACTCCAGAAGCTATCGATATCATCACGCACCATCTTATCCCTTCACTGGCCAACGAGAGAATATGCTCTAAAGTCGATTGTTAAACTATTAGTTTTTATTTTATCAATAGGTGAAGATTTATTTTATTCTGAATTATCATTCTGAGTGATTAGCAAAGATAAAAATAAAAATATAAAAAAGTATTTGCTGTATAAAATGTTTTGATTTTAAAGAAGTCATGTGTATAATTTCCACAAAATCGTTCATAATAATATATCTACGTACCAAGTTATTACATTTCTTTAAATTCTAACCGCACCCTACAAAGATGTTTTAGATAAATTCTCATGCCTCGACACCTCTTTAGAAACAGATCTGTGCTGTCTACATAATATATGTATTACCTACCTACAGACTTTACTACAGACTTTATTTTTGTTTTCGAAGTTAAAAATACCATAAATACTTACCAGTTATCATTTTATTTCACACTTTAGTAAATAAGACACGGATGTACAAAAATTATACATAATTTGACAAACTTGTTTCTACTCGCTACAAGCAGGGATAGTTTCTTTTAAAATAAACTTCCACTGTGCCATGAATATCACATTTTACACTAGTTGAGTTCTATTTTCTTTTAAAGTCGACTTGCATTTGCTTGTGAGACGGGGAGCATATGGCATTAGAAGGCGTTTGTTTGCTACTCCTATAGAGTAGAGGGTAGGATATAGCGCAAATAACAATAAAAAAGTTAAAGCATTAACTATCTGTTGGCATAGTCACTAATGAATAAAGCTGTGAAACAGTTTAATCAACTGTTTAGTTTCAAAAAGGTGGAACTTTAACGACTACTTCCACTAGTTTAATATGTTCTTCCTGATCTTGTGATGCGAGTAGAGCAAGTTACTTATTCTTAGTTACTAGTGAACCAAGCTGCGAAACAGTTTAATCAACTGTTTGGTTTCAAAAAGTGACTTCAACGACTACTTCCACTAGTTCATTATGTTCTTCAAGTAGATCGAGCCGCTCATTATTAACCACTAGTGAACCAAGTTTCTTTGTAACAATTTGATAAACTGTTTACTTCCAAAAAGGTGGAACATCAACGACTACTTCTACTCGTTCATGATTTTTTCCCGGATCTTGCGATGCGACTAGATCAAGCCACTCATTATTAGCTACTAGTGAATCAAGCTGCTATTACTACTAGCTACTACTATTCTATTCTTAATCACTAGTGAACCAAGCTTCTGTGTAATAATTTGATCAACTGGTTACTTCCAAAAAGGTGGAACTTCAACGACTTCTTCCACTCGTTCATGATGATCTTCCGGATATTGTGCGGCGAGTGGATAGAGCCGCTATGGGACTGTATGCGCGCGGAGCAGGCCAGCGGCGCTGAGAGCTGCTTCTTCATCTTCCTGCCTGCGCTCGTCATGGGGAACTTCATGGTGCTCAACCTCTTCCTCGCCTTGCTGCTCAATAGCTTCAACAGTGAGGAACTTAAGAATAAGAAGGAGGTACGTGTCAAACCGTTCAACGATTACTTCTTTTTATCGGTCCTCTAGTTCCAATAGATGGCGCTGATCAAAACTCACGTCATTTTATTTCTTTACGTCCATCCAAGCAAACAGGATGTCTGGAAACGTAGGTTTTCATTATCACCACATGAGGTCCACAAGTGAAACTCAGTCGGAATCTAGACCGATTTCCAAAATGACCGATTGGGGGCATCTAACGATGACGCTATATTAAAAGTAATCATGGAGGATATAAAAATTGCTATAACCTCTATACTAGTGATAGTAGAAATTTAGTTTTGAATCACGCCATCTACTGAAATTTTGTCATGAAAAAAAATTAATGTTTGTCTTGTCTTGATGTTTCATTGTTGTGTGATTTGATGTGCAGTGTCTATATATCTCTGCCTGATGTCTTGTGACCCCCTAGAAACCTTACAAGTGCGTCTTGCGGAGCGAAAGCAATTTGCAGCAATTACCGATGGAAGACTTGTATTCAGCGATATGAGGTGGGAGATTCACGTTCAATGAGAATTGTGAAACTAAAGTAAATCCGTTAAGACCTGACTTTACTGACGTATTTGGCACTCTCCAATCCTACTTTAGAAATCTTGCTCGATTGTGACAAGTACCTAAGCAGTAAATGTAAAAGATACCATAAAAAGACATGCATTCTGGTTTAGCGTGTAGAGAACACATGAGCATACAGGGTCTGCCTCAATAAGTTTGTTACCACCATTGCCAGGTCAATTTAGTCAATATGCTGGTTGCAACAAGAAACGCACCTCAAGACGCGATCCATAATCAAATTTGTTCAATGTTGTCTGTTATTTAATGTCTGTAAGTCCCTTCTTGATAGATTCATCTTCCTTAAATGTTGTCTTCTAATATTTCTTTTGAATTAGCCACATACAGAGCAAAAGTTGCGCAGTACCATGCTGAGCTACGAAAAGAATATGAACGCCAACTTTTAATAGTTTTTTATCGCTCAGCCCGCTCTGAATGTGGCTTGGCCTTTATGCTTTAAGTGTGGTGTGTCATGTATTCTTTTCCTTTCTTGCAGTGCTTGAAAAAACAAAAGGTACAACTATTTTTGTTAGTTACTTGCACACTTGTATTAGACACCTGTAGCGTTAGTGATTTTTCGTAAATCTTTATCTAAGCTTAGAGAGACATTGCAATATTTAAAAGCAAACAATTGGTGCCCGGGTAAGGATTTACTGAAAGTCATTGATATATTATATTAGTATTTTGTCACCTCCTGATAAAAGAACTAAAGATTATTTAAATTTACTATTATAGTAGCTTATTTTGAATCACATATAGATGCATACAGAGACTTTCGTAAAATTATCAAGCACGATAATTCCATAATACTGATTATTTTCCCGAAAATATCGACGAAATACATAAAATAAACGTATGAGATGTTGATTTTTTACGTGTCTTGGAGTACTTTTTATGTTGAATCATGGATTAAATATACTAAAGTACATAATATCAGCTAACGAAAGATGCTACAATTTTATAAAAATTCTAAAGCAAGCTCTAAACTTTGATACTTAGCAAGAATGTTAAAACGTGGAAAAAGTGTCAAGACCAAGTAAAATGAGCAAGATACTAACTTAAAATTTTAATATTTCAGGAAGTAGGCGAGGATTCAAAATTAGCTAAAAGTTTCGATAGAATACGCTCTATAGTAAGAAAAAAGGGTTTCCTTATATCGAGAAGTAAAGAGACTGAAAAAAAATCTAAGTTAGAAGAGTTAGTTAACGAATTTATGTCGCATCAACGTGCAGAAAAAGAGAAGAAGGTTTCCATTCCCAGCGAACAAAGGTTTTCGGCGTCGATACAGGAGACTATACTGTTCCCGCATGACAATATTTATAGCCATAGTTATCAAGAAGCTTTAAATAGGTGAGTGGACAATTTGACTTAGTCTAACACAACTACAATAGTGTAGTGGGTTGTAACTTTGGTTTCAAATAAAGAGCGATTAAAAGTTTTGGTAAGCGTGAATAAATTTCTGAGTTGGATGTGCGTATAAATCTTGAATGGTTTTTGCTCATCCCATTTTGATGTAATAATATATTTTAAGTAAATAAATGAAATAAAAACAAACAGAAAGATCACTTCTTAAATTCCATTAAGAAATTTGTTCTCTATTGATATACCTAGTAAATGTCTTGTGTTAAATTATATACCGAATTAAATTATAAGCTGAACGATATATATTAGGAATTCGATTTATTTCAATTAAATCGAGGTGATAGAATCGCGACGAGTTGACCTAAGTAATACATCAACTCGCCGTGTGGAGATTGGTTCATAGAGTCAGTATGAAAGTAACTGGCACAAGGGAAATATGGCTGCGGTTCTAAGCTAAAATTTGAATTTCCAGGCCAATATCAGTAGGATCAGATTTCGCGTACCCGCAGCTTTACCAGGCGAACTTCAACCACGGCAGCCAAGAAACTTTGAAAGACGTGCGTGACTTGGCGGTCGAGCACAAGATACACAGTATTAGGGAAGACTCCAAGGAGAACCTTGAAGTCATGTCGCCAACGGAGCAGGTTGCGGCACAGAAACTGTTGAATCAGATGTCTTCGGGGTACCACACGCAGCCATCTGATTCACGAGGTAAGACTTTTTCTTAACTTTTGTTCTGTCCTTCGTGTTCGATGAAGTGAATTTTTTCGTGCTCAGAATACGGTCCAGTTGCGGTTTCTATTTTTTTATTGTAAACAAGGCTGGTAATAAATATTATTTCATTGTAAATTTTCAAATTAATTTATCTTTAGGAAACTTTTTTCTGTGAAACTAAGGTAGCCATCTATCATCAATCATCATCTTAAAATTTCGTATAGATAGACGGTCTATAATTTTCACAGTTGTTTATGAAATATTTTAAACCTAACCTTTGTTTTCGATTGTTTCTTAAATTTTATTCAAAAGTGGGCAACTGGACCGAATTCTAGATTAATTTTTAAAACTAATAACCGAATTACCCCTAAGCTAATAAATTTTTTATAGAAAATCATGTCAAAAAAAAATATTTTCAAATCGGTCTAGGGAGTCTTCGAATAATCGGTGAACATACATAAAAAAGATCGCGACGAATTGATAACCTCCTCCTATTTTAGAAGTCGGTTAAAACAAG
Organism: Acrobasis consociella; assembly: GCA_963555685.1. Taxonomy (NCBI): domain Eukaryota; kingdom Metazoa; phylum Arthropoda; class Insecta; order Lepidoptera; family Pyralidae; genus Acrobasis; species Acrobasis consociella. The sequence goes on from OY743122.1 coordinate 12,414,073, forward strand.
TTAGTTAAAACAACCCCCGGTGTAAATGCACTTTACAAATTGTTTACTTACTTACTTCGGTGGCTTAGTGACTCGGAAGTTTCAGATGCAAAGATCCTCTTCTTAGAAAAGAAGAGGGTCTTCGAGAAGTGGAGATTTTTTCAACTCGAGCGGTGAAACGCTATATAATTTAGTTATATCTAATAAATTTTAAAGATCTTCTGAAACGAGGAAACGCGAAAGTTCTGTTACGCGCAATATCCCATCGCAAATTAAATAAATGTGAAATTAGTCAATAAATAAGATAGGTCGAATCTATTTAAAAAAATTGATGAAGGATTTCTATGTAGACTGTGTTCGTTAAATCGCTTAATAAATGTGATTTAATGTATTCTCAGTCCACATATCTAATTTTAATATCAGTATTATTGTAAGTTAACCGTATTTTTTGAAAATGCTGCAGTGCAGTTTGTTCCCGCTTCTTGTGCTCTTGCGTGGATTCTAATCCTTATAAAAAAAAACTGAATCGCTAAGAAAAATAATATACATACATGTAGGTTTATAATTAAACATCCTTATTCCAAAATTCGGCATTTGCAGGCACTTTTCTGAAAACTGCAAACCAACTGACCTTTCACTTGTACATACTCGCACAATGCACACCAAAATTCCGACACTCTGCATTACAGATGAAAACGAACAGTACGAAATGGCACAGCTGTCCAGTAGAACGACTCCAGAGAGAAGACAGTACGGGAAGGATACACCGAACATTATAAGTAAGGAAGCCGCAAAACGCCCCGATGAAGAACAACTGAGGCATCCCTGGCAAACTTTAGTCTCATATGTAGATGAATTAACCGTAGGTGGGAGGAAAAACTCCAAGGGCCAATACGTAGACGCGATGGGAAACTTCCCAGGATTCGGGAAGGCGAAGGAGCCTAAAGTTCCACAGGACTGCTACCCCCGCCAGTGTTACGATGCGTACGTATGCGAACGACTTCTTGCGCTATCTTGTATCCCTCACTCTCTAAGTTTAACTGCATGGTATTGACTATATTTTTAGATGTCCATGCTGGGACTCATGTATCGAAACAAAGATGGGTCAGCGATGGATGCTGCTCCGTACTTTCGTCCTCCGCTATGTTGACACGCCTGCCTTCGAGTGGTTCGTCCTAGTGCTAATATTCGCATCCAGCATAACCCTATGTTTCGAAGATATCCATCTTGAGAAAAACAAACCGTTGAAGAAAATATTGTACTGGACCAACCTTGGTTTCTGCATGATCTTTGTCGTGGAAATGTTTCTCAAATGGATTGCCTTGGGGTTTTTCAGATATTTTACGAGTTTTTGGACTTTATTAGACTTTACTATAGTTTTCGTAAGTATGCTTTTAATCACATTTTATTAGAAAGCTTTTCTCAATGCCCTTTAAATCGATTAATAAATAGTGCTTCCTAGCATTCTCATAAAATCTAACAGTAAGCGCTGAGCATAAACTTTTTCTACCTAGTCCTTATCACTTTTGCATCAACCACAAGGCATTGCATGTTGTTTCAAAGTAAAAATAATCCATTTTTTCCAGGTATCAGTATTTAGTTTACTAATAGAGGAGAATGAGAATTTGAAGGTATTGAGGTCTCTGCGAACGTTGCGTGCTCTGAGGCCGCTGAGAGCGATATCTCGGTGGCAAGGGATGCGAATTGTGGTAAACGCGTTAATGTACGCCATCCCGAGCATCTTCAATGTGTTATTAGTTTGTTTAGTGTTTTGGTTGATTTTCTCCATAATGGGGGTGCAGTTTTTTGGCGGGAAGTTCTTCAAGTGCGTCGATGAAGAAGGAGAATTGTTGCCTTTAGAGGTATGTATACAATTTTGTAAATTTTCTTCGAGTTTTATAAAAAAACATGTGGATTTAATTTAGTGATTTGTTCAAAATAAATTTAACAATAATATAAGTAAGGTACCGATACAGATTAATATTACAGAATTAATAGTAAAAATTAAACTTAACTATATTACAGAAATAAAAAACTATTTAGTAACTTATCTGCACTGCATATATATTTCTACAATATTGAATTTCATATAAACTTGTCTCGGTTCTACTTAAAAATATTTTTACTAGACACAAAACTCGCAATATAAATGCATTAAGAAATGGAATACCATCATAATCCACTTGAGAGCGCAATATCTAAAAATGATTTCTCTTTTCAGATAGTAAACGATAAGTGGGAGTGTTATTACAATAACTTTTCTTGGATCAATTCCAAGATATCTTTTGACCATGTGGGGATAGCTTATTTAGCTTTATTTCAAGTTGCAACCTTTGAGGGTTGGATGGAGGTGATGGCAGACGCTGTGGACGCCAGGGGCGTTGACCTCCAGCCAGCGAGAGAGGCCAACTTATACGCTTACATATATTTTGTGATATTCATCGTGTGCGGCTCATTCTTTACCCTCAATCTGTTTATAGGAGTAATCATTGACAATTTTAATATGCTCAAGAAAAAGGTAAGGTTTATTTATAAAACTTCATTGTACATAAGATAGAACATAGATACAAATTAGAAACGTAAACATACAACGGCGGCCTTATCCCATATAAGGATCTCTTCCAGTCAATTGGCCATTTTGAGAGAGTTGTCGTAATGTAATTTTACACCCAAGACGAAGAATTTCGAACGATTCAAGGGTTATTCTCCTGGTCCGATATCTATGTGTATGTAATAAGTTGAATACAAATAAAACATTACAAAAAGCTTAACCAGCGGACGGGACACATACTATCTTTGAAGTCAATGAAATATCAATAAATAGGTTAAATGTAGGTACTCATTATAATTAAGTAGACACAGAATAAGTACTTAAAATAGGCATCTAATAAATTATTGAAACACAAACTACTTTGTTAGTTCCAACATTATTAACTTTTCCACTTTAAAGATAAACCCAATATCAAAAAATTAAACCCTAATTTTAAATAAATAGGGTACCTAAAAGAATTTATTTAAATTACACTCAAAAAGAATAAATGTTAATTTTGTCGCCTACTCGTAAAGGTCGCGTGTCGTTTGATAAACTAGATCTTAAAGCAAATTAATAAATGGGGTGACAAACTGATCGATCTCACTTTAACATCGTGTAAACAGTTCGAAGAAACTGTACATTAAGGCTCGCTAAATGACGAAGACCATCAGAATCTAATGGCTCGTGAAACGTCATTAACTATTGAAGCAATTTGCCATTTCTTTTAGATTTATAAAATAACTAGCTTTTATTTTGTATCGTCCGAGAGAGAATTATTTTATGATTACTCGGGAATCTGTTTTAAATGAACTTTTGCAGGAGTGGCCACTATAAAAAATGAAACCCTTTATTTTACTAATCCTTAGTTTTATAAGATTACTAACAAAATGAGTCATGTTATTTGATGAATCTGTTTTAATAAACTTTTGCAGGAGTGGCCACTATAAAAAATGAAACCCTACATTTTACTAATCCCTAGTTTTCTAAGATTACTAACAAAATGAGTCATGTTACTTGATAAAGTAAATAAATCAACCAATGAATTTTGGGATTATATTATACTCCGTTGGTACCTATCTGCATGCAAAAATCAACTTGGTTTTGTTACGAAACTGCAAGCTAAACTATTTGACAAATAGATTGATAATAAAGTATTCTGAATTTATGGCCATGATGCCAAACATGTGCCAAATATCTGAAATATGAAAACATATTGTAGTTTTCCACGTGAACTTTGATCGACTTGTATGAAATTTCGATTCGTTTTTGATGTTCTGAATAGTTCTGATATAGCCATTTCACCAATGATATGGATTCAGATGAGAGCTCAGCAGTGGGCAAAGAAACGATGATGATTTATAGAAAAAATAAAAGGAACTTGCATATCTACATTTAAAAAAAATTCAAATTTTTACTGCGAAACTAAAATTATTCTGCATTTCTGCGATGCAATTTGATTATTTATTGCTCTTTGCAGTACGAAGGTGGTGTTTTAGAGATGTTCCTAACTGAAAGCCAGAAGCACTACTACACAGCAATGAAGAAGTTGGGTAGAAAAAAGCCGCAAAAGGTCATCAAGAGGCCAAGGAATCAGTTTCTAGCGATGTTTTACGATCTATCGAACTCGAGGCGGTTCGAGATAGCGATATTCGTGCTCATATTCTTGAATATGCTGACGATGGGAATCGAGCATTATGACCAGCCCCATTCTGTATTCTTCATTTTGGAAGTTAGCAATGCGTTTTTCACAACAGTATTTGGATTAGGTAAGGTAACATTACTAAGTTTCTTACTGAGATTACTTATTAAAAGATTGGAACAATTTAAGTGAATTTTTCTCAACTTATCGATGTACCTGAATTAAATTTACTTCACAATTTACCTACTACTGTATCCATGTAACAACATGAGAGAATTTCTAAAAGGCTGATAACTTTAAGATCTTTTTTTCTTTAGTTAAAAATATTACATATATTTAAAAGGCCCAGACTCTAAATTTTCTTTAACCATATCTTAGAACAGCTTCGGGTGAAAGACCCAGTCTCTAAATTTTCTTTAGTCATATCTTAAGGGTACCCCGACCCTAGACCAAAATACAACTTTCCATACAAACGTAGTCTACGTTTTATTTCAAAACGACATGTCCGATTTGGGCAAAATTTTGTAATTTTAAAGATATTACAATTATCTAGGTTTATAACTAGTTTCCGACGTAAAAATATGAACTTGAAATAGAATATAGTGTTTTATATCATTTTTGACCATTAGTATGGGAAACTTCTAAATCGTTATATTTTCTTTCCAGTTCATAATTTTACTATAAGAAACCAGTCATAACCCTAGATAATTGCAATTTCTTTACAATTAAATTTTTTTTACCGGAATCTGACATGTGGTTTCAAAATTAAACGTAGACTACGTTTGTATGGAGAAGTCTAGGGTAAGGGGACTCTTAAAACACCGTCAGCGGTAGCTTAGCTTAGCTTTGTTTCGATGATAATAAAATGACAACTATATTTATTTTCAATTCCAGAAGCAATAGTGAAAATAGTAGGCCTTCGGTACCACTACTTCACGGTGCCGTGGAACGTGTTCGACTTTCTGCTGGTGCTGGCGTCGATCCTGGGCATCCTGATGGAAGACATCATGATCGACCTGCCCATATCGCCCACGCTGCTCAGGGTGGTCCGAGTATTCCGCATAGGGAGAATTTTAAGACTGATTAAAGTAAGTTTCTTCTCAGGAGTGCTCATTGCGGTAGCTTTTCTTTAAAATAATATTTTAGACTAGCTGGAGCCCGCGACTTCGTCTGCGCAGGATTATCACACAATATCTTTATAAATTGTAGCCGATGTGTTATTCTGATTCATAAGCTATGTTATAATGCATATTGTAATGTTTCATTAAAATCCATTCAGTAATTTTTACGTGAAAGAGTAACAAACATTTATCCATCCATACTTACAAACTTTGGCGTTTATAATATTAGTAGAATTTTTTGGGAGGTGAAGTTTAACAGTGACGGAAGAGAAGATAACATATTGCGGATAGTCTTTTTGTTTTGGACGGGTAATGACTTATACCAATTATGATAGTCCGCGTTTTATATTATGACGGATTGACGTGTAAAAGTGCCTGCAAAGGCCTTTTTACTGAATAAATATTTAATTGATTAATTCTTTAATTATATTCGCTTTGAACAACACACCGGTAGAAAATTCTGGAGTTTTAATTAAAAATTATAATACGATACACCCAATTATATTGCATGTGGTACGATCATACCTACAATATCATAACTAAAACATTGCGAGATCAATCGCACAATACCTATGCAAATTAAAACAACCAATCACAAAACTGAAAAAGGAAGATACCGTGAGAAAATAAGCTAGATCGAACCAGATCGATCAAACCTAAATAGTAGTTATGATATTTAAATCTGATTGTCCTGTTTTGCATCAAATAAAGTATTTTTCTTTCTTTCTTTCAAATTAATCACGAATAGTAGCGAGTATAACTAAAGGTTTACAAATAAGTTGCCAATAAAAGTTACAACTAAGGCCTCACGTTTTTTTATTTGGTCTGAGGCCTCACACAATATTGCGGAAAAAATCGGAACTAAATTTAACATGGTACCGCCCATAAATATTAAAAAACAACAAGTGGCACCATCATTTTAGGCCCACTACTTAGTTTTTGACCTTTACAAACTTAATTGAAAAGGAATCCCTTGAAAAACAACATGGAAAGCGCTCACTCCTTACATATTTTACCTTAGGGATAGTCCAAATATCACGTATCGCTATAAAACTGGGCCATCGGCTTTTGCCTTTCAAGACGTTATATACGCTGTTACATTAGCTCGGGAAGGCATAAAAGTAAAGAAAAAGCATTACGCGGATTGTATACGGTCCTAAATCAAAGGTAAAATAGGTACCTTTAATGATACTTGAGTGCAGTGTTTTTGTCCGTAAAACGAGCGTACTTTTGTAATGACAATTTAATACTAAATGAAACATTTAGAATTAATATTATTTACAAAGATTGTTTTATTTTGGTTTTATATACGAGAATGGAGATGTGGACTGGGTAAAAAATATATTATTTTATTAACTTCCTTCAACTGGATCACCAAAAATAAAGGACCCATATTTTTTCGTTTAGCAAAGTAGTAAAAATTCACAAACATACAGCGCTTGGAAGTTTCGGAGTGGAGGTGATTTACGTCACCTTGGCCTTTGGTTAAAAATTGTAGCTGATCGTGACGTCACACGAAATTTAAATGCGCTGTATCTTTGCATTTGCTAATCAGAAAAAAGAAAAATACATATACCACTTTTTTTTAATCTATCTGAAAAGCCAACAAAGAAATCTGTCCACCTCCGTATTTACATTTTGTTTCTTCGCAAGGTATTTACGAGAAGACAATACCGAAAATCTACTACTTACAAAACTGCTATAATTTTTAATCGCTGCCTAAAAATAATGGACTAATGAATACATATTATGGTTCCTTAGGGAATACCAAACACGCGACTAAATAAAGTACTCGATAGGAATTTTACGAAAATTTATTTTAAACCTGTATATTTTTTTAACAACGAAAATTTCATTTAGATCCACGAGGTCTTCAATTTAATCCCGAATCAAACACCTTATTAATGTCCGATTGTGCGTTTTCGAAATATTTTTCAATTTGAGTATCTAAAAAAACAAAGTTTTCATTACTAACAAAATAATAGTCTCAGTATATCTCCCTGTAGAACGTCAAAGTAAATCTTTTAAAGTACAGCTAACTTTTGCGAATAATTGCCCAAGTGCGTGTCAAGCCACGCGCAGTGTAGAGTTCCGTAGTTGCTAATGCCGACTAAGTTCATGTTACTTCTGTACGAGTATATTTAAAAAAAAATTCAGGCCACACTTAGGAGGCTTGTCAAAAGTACACCGAAATTTTGGTAAAAAAAACGACGGGTTGCACTCTGGGAGTGCCGGCAGAAGTGAAAACTTGAATATTAACGTTGTGCATTTTTTAAATACGAAACAGCAGGCGCAGGCATACATTTTCGCCGCGCCGTAGAAATTATAGGTATATATATAATTAATTATAAGGGGGATACTCCCTCTCCTACGCCGCGCCAGCTGTCTATTCTCCATCCGTCTTACGAATTTTCGATCAGGTCACGTGTCCTGACGCGAGCGTGTCCTGACGCGAGTTTAACATTTTTTACCCATTCCAAAAAAAGTGCACAACGCCGCTTAAGAAGTTTTCACTTCAAAAAGTGATAACAATTCTGTATATTTCTAATTTCCAGGCCGCTAAAGGCATTAGGAAGCTGCTATTCGCGCTAGTAGTGTCACTGCCAGCCCTCTTCAACATCGGTGCCTTGCTGGCGTTGATCACGTTCATATACGCCATCATTGGCATGTCAGTCTTTGGACACGTCAAAGAACAAGGCGCATTGGATGACATCGTCAATTTTCAGACCTTTGGGAGGAGCATGCAGTTGCTTTTTCGGTAAGTTATTTATATTTTTTTTTAAATATCCACGGTCTGATTTAAGCTCAATATTTAAAAAACAACAAATCTCTTATAAGACACAGACTTAATATCATTGCTTTATGATTTCACTCCCCGTGCCTCTAACACTATCTGTCGGCTTGATCAAGACCAGGGGTTTACTTAATTACAAAAAAAAATACGTTAGTAGTACGATAGTGATGTCCTATTTCTATGTCAAACCAAATTAGACTTTATCATCATACGTTAGTGCTCAATGTTGCATGACACCGAATCGCGGATACGCAGTAAAGTTTGTCTTGCGTTCCGCTTTTAGAGTAACGCCCAGTATCCAAACGTAGTCCTCTAGTAGAAGCTCTCGCTAACGGCTCGCACGCAAATGACGTTTGACTATGACAAGACTACCTGTGTGCACGAGACAACAACATCAGTTGGACACAGATATTTACAGAACACTAGTGTATTCATAAAACTTGATTTAATTTTGCAAGCTGAATGAATGTTTCTACGCCATAGACAGCTCAACAACAAGAGTAAAAGATTAGAAATGTATATTTTACTCTTGTTGTTGAGCTGTCTGTGTCTGTGATTAAGTAGACATTCCCGGTATCGGGCTCTGAACTTTGAAGCGTTACTTCTGAGGATGCAGCCGGAAATACGCTCGAATGATGACATTCCCCAGTGTCAGTCGATAATGATCAAGCCCTTTAACCCTAAAAATAAAAATTAACTATCCTAAATTTCTGTTTATAACCTTATTTTAATTTATCTTTCAGTCTCATGACGTCAGCTGGCTGGAACGACGTTCTAGAATCCCTAATGATACAGCCCCCCGCATGCGAATTGAATGACCACGGCCATCTCAACGGAAACTGCGGGAGTCCACTTCTGGCCATCACTTACTTCACTTCGTTCATCATCATCAGCTACATGATCGTCATCAACATGTACATCGCTATTATACTTGAGAACTTCAACCAGGCGCATCAGGAGGAAGAGATTGGCATCGTAGAAGATGATTTGGAGATGTTCTACATTCGATGGTCCAAGTAAGCTCAAGATTTACTATTTTCTTTTGCAGAGATCATGTTTACTGCTAAAATATAATATCGCTGAGTTAGTATCCTATAATACAAGTTTTAACTAATTTTGGGGCTAGCTCAATAAGAGTGATTTGTCCTTATCTGTTATTTATTTACTAGTTGAAGCCGGCCTTGCCCGCGCGTACATAAGGGCATTCCGGAAACATCACAGTTTCTTTTCTAAGTACACTCATTTGATTATCTTTCGTAACTTTCAGTGTCTCCTTGCCTTGACATAGATATGATAGAATTTCATTTTCTTGATTACCATTAATTAATTTTAATATTTTTGTTTCAGGTATGATCCCCACGCTACACAATTTATAAGTTTCGCCCAACTTTCTGACTTCATAGCCTCTCTTGATCCTCCGCTTGGCATCTCTAAACCCAATACAGTAGCACTTGTTAGCTTTAATCTTCCTATAGCTAAAGGCAATAAGATTCATTGTCTGGATATCCTTCACGCGTTGGTGAAACACGTGTTAGGACACGTTGAAGAGACGGACACGTTCAGGCAGTTGCAAGAACAGATGGATATTAAGTTTAAGAAGCAGTTCCCTACGAGGAAGGAGTTGGAGATAGTGTCTTCGACGAGAATATGGAAGAGAGAAGACAAAGCTGCTAGAATGATTCAAAGAACTTGGAGAGAATATGTAAAGTAAGTATATTCACAAATTTCACCCCTTAAACTTTTTTGTTACGAAGAGGAAATAGCCTTAAAACTCCACGCTGGCAAGTGCGTCTTGGCGAGTTCTTCCCGGCCACGTAACCTTTTTGGCTCTGATGATTGGTATAATTGTTTATAGATAATAATCATGCTCAAAATATTTAAAAAATCTGATTATCATCATCAGTTCTTTCTTCTCCACTGCAGGAGCACGACCCTCTCTGACGTACTACCATTGGTCAGAGTAGCTAGAGGATTTTGATGGAGATATTGGCTATGTTGCTATCATTTAATACTCTATTTTGATTTTACAGACGGAAAAACAGAAGTCCTTCTAATGAGGAAGAAAGCACAAAATGGTCACCAGGAGGTGGATGGGGTGGCCGACTAAGCGCACTATTACACGTAAGGCGAGGGTCCCACGCTTCGAGTCGGAAGTCTTCTCGAGCCTCAGACGCTTCCGACCTCAGCGAGTTAGGAGGGGCTTGGCTTAACTTGCCTTTACTTCTCCTGCCGGGGGCAAACCCTGGCGACCAAGTAAGTACTAATGAAGATCTCTGGCAAAGTGGCGGGAGAATTTAAGGAATAGCAGTAACGGAGGACTTAGATCTAAGACTGATATAATAAAAACAACTAATTAAAGACCAACATAAATATACTGATTTAATTAGACTAGTCGTAGTTTTAAGTAGAGACAATATTAGGCCAATCGGTAGCTTGATTTTCATATTTCTATTTTTCGGAATGGCAAAGTTCAGATCATGTAAGATCATTTCTTCGCATTGGAATGGATTTTCTTTTTCACCTGGGCAAAGAGCTCATCATTCGCATTGCTGACTTGATATCTCCGTTACTGTTTCCTCAAATAGCGGACGAATGATGGTATTTATGGCCAGGTGGCGAGCGGTTCCGAACAAGCACCGCCCCGTAGGCGGTCTGCGTATGGTTTGCCATTATTCCTACGCCACCAGGACGCAGTCGACGAGGACGGCGGCCCGAAACGCGCAGGTTCATATGTAATGTTATGCTTTCCGTGTCTCTTCCGTAGACCATAGATGTTGCCGCTAGTTTCACACTGCGCCGCGCAAATCTCGGTAATTCCATTATTCTCCTTGATACTTCTTAACTCAAAACATCTGAGGATCGATTTATTGGCCCAACATATTCATTATGAATATCAGATAAAGAAATACGTGTGAATTGCTGTTGAATGCTTGTGCATGACTGCTTGTACTATCTATTTGAAGCCTCTATCTACTTCGTGTATCTGTTTCCCTTGTAGGCCAGCTTGAGCTTTGATGTATCCAGATAACTAAAGCAGCACAATAGACTGTGCTGGCTTTGTTAATTCTTCATTGTTATCCCATCCTTTTTTGTTTTCTAAGAATTTATGTAGTTAATTGTATATTCTACTGTTAAGTGAATTTCGTGATAAGTTACCCTCTAGATGTTTTAACGGGTCCCTATAGATTACCTAGGCTAAATTAAACAAGAAACATGAATCTATTTATAAATTGGCTAGAGACAAACAGAATTATATATGAAAATTCTTACAAAAAAAATTACTATGACAAATTGAAATGTTTAATATATAATAATGTATTGTGTGCATGGTATGATCCAAACCCCCGCTCTAGTTACCAATCAAAAACCGAATCTATGGATACTCAGACTAAAGTGTGGTCACAGGTTCCCTTCGTCTAAGTTCGCGGCGGAACTCGGCCCGGCGAGCGGGGCCCGGCCCGCCGGCCTTGCCGCCGCGGCCCAGGACGCCTTCCCCCCATGCTGCAAACAGCGAAGTAAGCATCCTGGTGACCGAGGCTTCACCCGACGCTGCCCCACCGCCCGCCGCCCCGCCCACGGTCGTGCGGGTACTCGTTCACAGAGAGAGCGATGAACAGCCCAGCTGATCGACACCTGACGAGCCCGAGGCTCCCTCTATATAGTTAACTCTCGAACGTTAGTGTCAAAATCTACTAAGGGTTATGTGTTCACGCACGCACGGCATTCGAGTGATACACCGGACGATTCAGTTCGATTGTAATTTTGTGATTTTAATCTTAAATTAGGTAGTTTTACCCACTCGATATAGAAAGATAAATAGACGTCTTAGTTTTGGTTAACTTGGCGCTAATATAAAGTTTTATAGATGCGTAATTGTTATGTTCTCATAAGCTAGCTTTAGTTTCTCGCGTATAGTAGACGAATTTTCGCTAAATTGTTTTTCTAGATAAACTAAAACTAAATAATGTCTATTTATCTATTAAACAGATATTATAATGCAAAAACAGAACACCAGGAACTTCCAGACATATTGCAATAAAATTTTAAAATATTATTGACTTCGCAATAAAGATAGATCAGAAATAAAATAAGTGACGAATCGAGTGATTGCATACATACGGTGTATAAGTGATGAAATAGTAAAAATATGTTTTTGAGAGTTCTTTTTAGCGAACTAGATGACATAACACAACGTTGTATTTATATTATAATTCTCATATTATTCGACTCGTCACCCAAAACTCTAAATATGTCAATGATAGTTTGTTGAAGAAACGCTTCAAAATAGCAATTTTAACTATACTCGTAGTTTAAGTAGAAAAGCCATTTGAGATCAGACTTAGATATGGTTGTATATAGTATTTTAGCTGTATGAGAACGACTGATTCGTCATCTTAGGTCGATACTAGATAGAGAATGAAACGAGAACAGGCTTTTACTATCATTACAGTGTACTTTTGAGAAAGTAAAAGCTATTTTTGTGAATAAACATAAATTTTTGTTTGTTCTTCTATTAAATTACGTATAGGTATACGTAACTTCGAGTTGTAATGATTGAACAATATCATATAATAAATACCCATAATAAACCATCAGTGTTTATCATAGTTTTATTTGTGACAAAACGACTAATGTGTGAAGCAGCATAAGAGTTTCATGATTTCTTGGCCACTATATCTACTCGTCTTATGTATTTTTGGAATGAATTTGTAAAAAAATTTTCAGGAACAAACACTGCACGTAACCTAGAGTACAATTCTGTTAAAATTACAACCCGATGGACTCCCGATTAGAACTGCTAGATATAAAGTATTTCTTCCGTTTAAATTTTTAAAAAATCTTATCAATACGAACACATGAAAATGATAAATAATTTATCGTATTTCTAAGATACAATATAGCCCCACATTGAAAAATTATAGTTCGTAAAAATGTGATACTGTAACTATGTCGTCTAAATAAACTAAAACGTTAATAACAGCATTTGTATAGCAGAAATTAAAACCAAAACAACAAATCCGCATGAAATAATATTGTGGCAAGCTGAATTACATACTCATTAGAAAAATGGTTTATATTATATTGTATGACTTTGTGAAGTATCCTAATAATAACAATGAAATTTTACTTGATAGTAAGCCAGCCTTAAATCTAATTGTAAGTTTATCTCGAAAGATGTGTGGGTAATTTTAGACAGAATATAATTGTAATTATAGTAATTTAAGATCGAGATTACAAAGGCGAAGTTACGTGTATTTAGCTTCAGAGGCAAGATGCAAATGACACTTTTGATTTATTTTTATGAACAGTAATAGATATTGAAAAAGAATTTATAGGAAGTCAATTTTCGCTTTAATAGATAAACAAATTCCTTTGTACAGCTAGCTTAGTGTTCATTTAGATATAAGCATCGTTATTTTTTTTCATTGAAGCTTAGTTACTAGTTACCTATGGTAACTTAAAAACTGCCTTTATTACTTCTCCACCACGATAATTAGACTCGTATGAAACGACCATTTATCTATCGTCATATTTGTTATGTTTATAACAAATTGTTGATAATGGTAAATGGTTATTTGATATTAATCTGATAATATAATCGTAGTAGAGCAGTTATGGTTAATCACATCCCTTTAAAGGGATTTTATAGATGTATCTATAGAAAGAGAATGCCTTTTTCTTTAAAAAATCGTATTCATAATCCATATTCCTGCTTTTAGACAAGCAAAGATTGCTTCACCATGATGACTCGCACAAATATTATTTGTTAGTTAATTTGTTGTACGTTAATTGTAAAAGACAATATATTCGATTTTAAGCTGTTATATTTGCAATTTGTTTGACGGCTTATTGGCCCAGAGTTTTGCCACGGACAGGCTAACCTATTTAAACATTTTGTTAAAAAAAATGTTTTAAATATTTTAGAAACATTTCGCCCGTCCATATTATTTTTTAATCGGTTCGTAGATATTAGCTGCTGATATTCGCACATAGTGCTTTTAAACATTTTAAATTATGGTTTCAAATGTATTAAATAATACGTAAGTGTTTATTCTTTTTGTAAACAAAGTACATTTAAAATACGCATTAAAGTATAACATTTACATAAAAGGGTTTCTTGAAAAATATCCACTTTATTCTAATAGCTTATTTCTAAGCCTATGGAAAAATCTTAAAAATTTCGTATGCATTTTTAAACTGTAGGTATAACTTGTAGAGCCTACCATTTTCTCAATTTAGTAAGGACCAAAAAGTCGATTATTTTACAAATTTTAGCTCGATTTAACACTCGATCCTGACCAAGCCCCTTTTTAAAATCATTTGTATGTAGATATTTTCGAAGCCTGTTTCAAATTACTCTAGAATTTTAGACGCAGACACATAATATTACTGTTTGTACCACTTCGCTTTATATCAATTTTACACAGTTTGCTTTCATCCCTTTAATATTTCAATAAACAACCCACAATCACTATTAATAATTTTAAAGATTAAAAAACATAATAAAATTGTTCTGATAGCATAGATTTCTCAAATATTGTTCATTATTATGTAAATAGATAAAGAAGATGATGCAATAATTTTTCATAATTTTATCTATAGTTATATCTTAAAAAGGTTGTTAGAAATAATTTTAAACTCTACAATTTAATTATGTACGATGTACATGTAAAACTATAGTAGTTAGTAAAATTGCAATATTTAAAGCATGTGTTGGGATGATTCAGAAATAATTTGTAACATATGTTTAAATTGTATAATATGTAAATAAAAACTTTTAAGTGAGACCTGCGAAATATGATTTTCTTCCGAGGTACAAAATATAAAATTAACCATGTTGAAAACTATGATTAAACGAAAATATAGAACTATTGTTTTTTATTCCATGAACCATGATCCATAATTAAATGAGTCACTACAGTACCCAGAGAAGTTCGATCGATTGCTGGAAGAGTCATTATTCGTATAAGTTACCAAAATCACTATTACATATTTTTCTTTTTATAAAATAAAAGAATTTATCTTTCTTTCATAAAATTTAATGGCTGCAGCTTAAAATAACCAGCCAAGTGCGTGTCAGAATCGCGCACGAACTACCGTACCACTGTCTATATAAAACCATTTGTATGGGAGCCCCATTTAAATATTTATTTTATTCTGTTTTTAGTATTTGTTGATATGAGGTTAATGACATCCTGGTGACAGACGGACAGACCGGGCACAGCCCCTTAGAAGTAGAAGGTAAAATGTTTGATTTTATCAAACGTGCACCCACCGCAAAAGAAGTTGCTTTCACGTAAAAAACCGCATCGAAATCGGTCCATCCGTTCGAGCGCTACGATGCCACAGACAGACAGACATTATCGTCAAACTTATAACACCCCTCTTTTTATCAGTGGTAATAAAAAGGTGGCAAAGATAAATCTAATTCTTAAGTTCGCGCTACGGTACTATTTTCAATTGGTACAATTTTCACAAAGAGGTCACGTGACCACTCTGGAACCACAGAATACGTTGAATAGGAAATTTTCTAAATTAAACTCAGTTACAGCGTACTAAAGTCCCATTTAGTTTGCACGCGCGCATATGACTTTCGACTTATTAGCCTAACGTGCGCCAAACGAGCCAAAATGCACCTTACGTCTAAGAAGCGACAGTCTATATCCCTTTATAGCTTGTCTCTAGCGTTTAATTTTTAACAATTCCAACTTTATGAATAAGCCACGTTATACGGGCGGACCTGATCTGCCGAAACTAACACTCTCTGTAATTTTGTATTTTTTTTATTAATTGGATCAATAGTAAATTAAATTAATTTTTACTTTTGTCAATTATTTTTGGATTCTAACTGATGGACTAAATATAATAATACTTTTATGACTCTGTAACCATCCGTATTCCCAAAGAAATAATTTAATTAATAAATAAATATAAAGGGACCAGATTTTATTACTGATTGAGCTAGCCCCAAAGTGAGTTCAAGACTAGTGTAATGGGATACTAACTCAAGGATACTATATTTTATGACAAATACATATATAGATAAACATCATAAATTCATGTTACAAAAAAAACAACGAATGCTTGCCAAAATGTATTACGTGAATCACATGTTCCCATTTACTAGAAGTCTAATGTAATAAAATTAAATAAAATCAACAAATTATACTAACATCTACTTGGTTGATACTCGAGTGCGGCGATTCCACGAGAAGTTGATACCATAGCTCTTCGGTTTGAAGTCCTTCTCCGTCTTCCCCACGTCTAGGAACCAAACCCAGCCGTTCTTTTCACAGTGCTCTATTGCTTCTTCGGGCGATGTGAATTGGACCTTGAAGAAATAAGAATCTAATCACTAAATTATAATGATAATAAAATAACATACTATGTGATTTGAATTACTTTGCGTGATTCAGCCACCAGTTAGCTCATGTTAGTTGCTGCAGCCACAGCGGATGCAGCAGCGGATCATGCATCGACTGCAGGTGGTGGGTGCCACGGGCTTCTGGTGGCAGGTATACTGAGACTAACAGTAGTGGGTGGGCGCCGGCCGGCAATAGTTTGCATGAACTAATTTATCGTAGCAAGTGGAATTCCATAGTCTCTGCCTACCCCTGTGGGAAACGGGCGTGATATTATGTATGTTTGTACTAACTGGTGGCGGCGGAATCACACAAAGTAATTCAAATCACATAGTATGTAACTTTGACTTCCGCAAAGTAACACCTGAATCTATTAACTAATAAAATAACAGTAGAAAAACAAAAAGAAAAATTTGACATTTCCATACTGATTGCCTGGGCTGCACAAGTAACACCAAGTGTGACCATTCCTGAAATCACAAAAAAAATTGGCAGCTCCATACTTAAACTTACTAAAATTAAATACCTACCGTTCCAAAGTTTATGGAGCTGCAGATTTTTTTTTGTGATTTCAGGAATGGGAGAAACCGATAAATGGACCATACACAAGCTACCCAACATTACCTTCACGGATCGGACAGTGTTTTTGTTACATATTATATAAACATTTACCTTCAAGTTAGAGAGCGGGTCTCCGGTTGAGGTCCAGCCCATAAGCGGGTTCTCCCAGCGCTGGCGATTGTCAAATTCCATCTCCCAGTGGTGAATGTTGCTGGTGCCGCTCTGCATGGCGTTCTTCGGTGGCTGGTAGATCCTGACGCGGCGCGTCCTGACATGCTCGTCTGGACACCCATTTATTGGAGTCAAGTCCACCTTGAATAAAAAAGCGGTCAAGTGCGAGTTGTATTCGTACATGTAGGGATCCGTACTTCTGTACAGTATTTTAAAAATAGTTCAATCTATGTATTTGTTCCAGATTTATTTATTATTATTGTATGTATTGACTAGCTGAAGCTTAAGACTTTGTTTGCGTGGACTTTATGTCTCCGGAAAATGCTCATCAGGCTGAACAATTTTTTCTAAGGTCTCATTTTTATATTTCTTATAGTTTAGCTGGACTGTTTTATTTCTGCATCAGG
Organism: Acrobasis consociella; assembly: GCA_963555685.1. Taxonomy (NCBI): domain Eukaryota; kingdom Metazoa; phylum Arthropoda; class Insecta; order Lepidoptera; family Pyralidae; genus Acrobasis; species Acrobasis consociella. The sequence continues at coordinate 12,431,641 of OY743122.1, forward strand.
TGTTCCATTTTACAAAATCATTTATACCCTATATGTTGCCCAGGCTTAACAGCCATACAACAAAAAAGTTTCATTTAAATCTGTCCAGTATTTTAAGAGATTAGCTTGTACAAACAGACACACAAACAGACAGACATGTTTTTTTTCTTACTCTATTACTATGTCTCCATTGCGCCCAAAATTTTTTTGGAAATATATTTAATGTTTAGACACACTTTTTTTTACTGTTTTATTATATGTATACCTGAGATGTATACATTATTAGTATTTTTTTTAATACTAAGTAGGTATGCCGTCTGTAATAATTGATTTTGTACATACAACTAACCTTTGTAGGGACTACAATCTTAGATCCCAGAGCAGACTTCTCCTGAGCTTCTTCAGGCAGAGCCAATACAACATCGTTTTCGATCTTAGGGGCTTCTTTGATGCTGGAAGGGTCCTCTTGCGCCCATCTTGTGCTGCTTGTTGAAAAAGCAGGAAGGGATCTGCAAAATACAGATCTTTGTCTTTCTCTCTAAATTATTTATATATAATTAAAAAATGTAGTAAAATACAGTCAGATATAGAGGAAAATGTTCTTTTTTAAAATTTATTATAAATAAACCCTTCCAATATCAACCAACAATGTTTATAAAGATAGCCAAGTCTTAAGAGTGTGTCAATTATCCATTCTAAAAGTAACAACAGCTACTTACAAGATCACACTAAAATCTCTCAAATATGTTGCTTAGAAACAGAGTATGTGAATTTTCTATTTATTCTCTGCGCTACTTTTGCCAAACATAATCACACTATCATCTATCTCCTCATATCTATGCATCTATTTGCAGTATTGTATCTACTAGAGAGACCCCTACAAAGCGAAACATGTAATGAGTCTTGGCTTAAATCATTTAATTATCAAGAGACAAGACGTACCAACACACTACATAAATAATTAAATCCTCCATTCACCAATCCAATATGTACATGCTTACACATAACATACTTTTTCAATTACACACACTTATTCAAATAGACACATAATAAACTATGTATATTGTGACATAGATATAAAAATATATTTTGAGCTGTGTTATGGTTTCATCCTCATCGTCATCATCATTTCAGCCGCATAACGTCTACTGCTGGACATAGGAATCACCCAAAGAGTTCCAAAATGAATAATGTTAATTAAGGTTTATGTACACAATACTTAATAAAGTTTTCTACAATACAGGCAGGCACAGCCTAGTGTAGACTTTGTTAATGTCATATTTTTTTGTAATGGAAATAAAAATGAACGATATACATAATATTATTATTATTAACTAAATATATTGATATTTAGTTAATAATAATAATATTATGTATAATGGTATGGCTACGCTATGGCTGAATACACCAAAATAAGAAAAAATCGACTGGTCAGACTATGGTGATTTGAATGATGATCACTAGTGTAGTGTTAACGCAAATGAGAATTTCTCACCTGGATATGGGAGCTCGGGATAAGCTTGCTACACGCGTCACTACCTTCAGCATGACTTTTTATACCAAAAAAAAACTAGAGGAAATTGGAAAATCGTATTTAATTAAAAATTGATTATACAACTGCGAGCGATCATCTGTAATTTTTTGACAAATGCTAGTGATGACAGATTATTTTGATTTGACAACGTTGACATATAGCTACAGTGTTGCTTTAAACAAGAAAAATCTTCTGTCTATGGTTCGGATTTGGAGTCATGCATGACCCAAGTAGATCCGGTACACTCACGCGAAAAAAAGTAAGAGAATGTAAGGCTTCTCGCTAAAGTTTTTTCGCTTTCGCGGCATTCTCTTACTTTTTTCGCGTGAATGTACCAGATCCACATAAGTCATGTCATTTTTTGACAATTTTGACCTTGAAGATGATATATTTCGTCCGATTCCGACTCGTCGCGAAAATCTGTCAAATGTCTGTTTTGTTTGGCGTTAGATTAGATTTGCCCAGAATTTCGCAATAGGTACCTATTTTATTTGTATCATTGTGTAATTATTGTTTTCTTGTGGTAATATCTTCCTGTTTTACGATTCATGTCTTCTTTATTAGTGTTTTTAAAATAGAAAGTGGTTTTGACTTCACTATTGTTACGACTGTGCTTCAAACAGCTGTTTACTTGTAATAGCCGGGTATCATCATCATCATCACCTTCAAAAAACCCACTGCTGGGCATAAGCCTTTATCTGCGCCATCGCCATCCCGTTCTGTCCTCGGCCGCTGCTATCCAGTTAGCCGGGTATGTAATTGTGAAATTTGTATGGAAGTGTCCAAAATTTCAACAAATGAAACTGCTTGGCAATCTTACTACATGATTACTGAGTAACATAGGCTACATTTATTATTAGGTATCAGCGCCGTAAAAGAAAGAGAGATGATACTAAAGTAATGCCTGTTTGAAGATGGGGCGGGTTGCTAGTATATAATAAGTAGAAATTGTGGTCATCTCAGTACTTAAATAAAAAATTACTTATTTGTTTTAATATTTACACACATGCCGATGCACCTATAAACTAACAGTAAGTGCCAAATCCCCTAATAAACACCCTAATTCCACGAGACACAATTTTTGTTAACAAATTTTTATGGTAAATCTACCAAGAAAGCTTATATTTCTGTATTATAGATAAACAGTGATATTTACACATATTTTTTATAATGCATAAACTTGTGATTTGATTGTTAGCATGGATTTTGAAAAAGCAAATTTTATTTTTCTATTTTTGTGCATAACTGTTTATTGTTCTATGAAAGAGTAAAAAATGTTGTTCCAAAAATGAATTCCTCATCCTTGATTTATACGAAAACGATACTAAACTCGACCTATTTGTTTAACTTATGCAGGTATCAACGTCATAGTGCAGAGGGGTAGATGCGATTTACCCTTTCTTCCCACCTGAAGAGCAATGGCACATGGGTACAGGACTAAATCAGCTCAGATGATCACTAGGTACACCTGTGCAAAGCGTCTATAAAGGTAAATTTTCTAGCCTTTTTATAGATTTTTTTACTATAAGAATTTAAATTGTGATACTATACTATTTTGTGTGCTTAATTGTATAAATAAATTAAATACTTAATCATTCTATAATTTGCCGATAAAAAATTCATCTGTTTTCGGCCGGGGTCACCTTATCAAATATCATTTGTACTTAATTGTCCTTGAAAAAGCATACAAAATTAGAATTTCTTTAGAAAGTACGAGTTGTTGGGAGCTTAATTGTTGAAAAGAGTAAATAAAATTTAGAGTTTTTTTACATAACTGTGCTGTAATAAAGGTAAAAGAAAAAAAAACTAAAGACAAATTGCACATATTGAGCCAACAAGTAACTTTTAAATTTGTATTATGTGAAACAATAATGGCTTAACCAAATTCAAATATCTTGTCATATTAGGGTTGGACTACACTTATCAGCACGGTTCTGAGTGACAAAGAAGGATAGGAGCCTGCTAAAGTGATGTTCAGTGCTGACAGGTGTCGCCCAACCCGTATGCAACAGCGAAAACAATGCAAATCATTACACCTTGTTATGTACAACTAAGATAAAAACAAACACAATTGGATTTAATTGATTTACACAGCTGTAGACACTACTTGAACAAGTTTTTTTTTTAAATCAAGAGTCTTAGTTAATGGGTGGAAATCCATTATACCAGTTTTGTAATGATATAATTTTGACCGATCTTTGTAAAACAGGCAATATATGTGCAGTCAGCTCTATCAATATCTTGAATATTTTCTTAAATTAAAAAAAATATTATCATGAAAGTGTGTATTTAAAAAATATTTTCAGCGTAATCAATTTCTAGATAATTACTGAATAGACATACCTACCAGGGCTAGACATTTTGAATAATCAAAAGGAGAATAACATATTATTTATCATCATGGTTGTCTGGAAGAGATCCTTTAAGCGATCAGACCGCCCATTGTACTCAATTAATGTGAAATTACCTATATTACTCTGTAATTTTTTTTCTTTTTTGTGTACCGTAAAAAGTTATTTATCTATCATCATAACTGCTGCAGAAAAAAAGGCATAGGGTTCCCCCAAGGTAAAATATATAAATAAAATTATTTATTTCAGAGAGCCACACCAGCCATGATGTCCTAAGAAGATATCGTAACCTCTTAGGGGTTACTGTAGGGCTCCAGCTCTGCAGTACCTGTCCATGTACCATATTAGTTTTATCAAAGAATAGTTTTGTTAAAGAAATAAGAGTATATTTATTACAAAGAAATATTATATATCAGAAATGAGTAAGAATAAAGCAGAAGTAGATTGCACGAGATGGTGCAGATCCCGGAGTCACGGACAAGCTTTAACAAGTGCCATCACAAAGAGATCCAGCAGCGATGTGGCATTGGCTTGCTTCATCAAAGCAACATGCGCAAATTTTGTCAAGGCATTCGATTTTGAGGTAAAGATACTCCACTTCTTATTTTGACTTAATTACTCTATTGATAGCACTTAGATTACTCTGTGGGGGCAGTCACAGGATGTAAGTATTACATACTGAACGGAATCTGCAAAAGTCCCCGTAATATGTGTCCCCGTTCCCGCACCTCTTCCCCCATTCTCGCATTGTGGAGGTGTTGAGCGGGCGATTGCAGGCGCATGCACCCGTCTTAATGCAACGGGGAGAGGTGCGGGGACGGGGAACGGGGACGCATATTGCGCGGGACCTTAGGAGATTCTGTTCTGTATACAACGTGTTAATAAAATAACGCAAAACCTCTCAGATGGTACTTCAGCCCATGAAACTAAACAACTTTTGTTCTACAACTTTCACAAATCCAAAAAAAATATTAATTGAATTTTCATACAAACTGATCAGCTAATCGAGTCAATTTTATTAACACGTTGTATAATACTTATATTAATGCCGTTTCCCAGTAGAAGAATGTATGTATTACTACTTCTTACGCAAGTTGAGTTACCACAAGTGGCATTAAATTTCTTAAGCTCCATGCATCGCAAGGCACGCTAAACTGTTGTCATGATGTCAGCATTGTATGGCAGTCGTATATCTATATCAGATGCCTTTAAAAAACTGACACTAGTGTTTGCCACTATTGTACACGAAAAACACTAGTATATTAACTATATTTAAGGCAAATTTCAGCATGCAAATATTGTGCTAAATCAAACCATAAAACTGCTGCACTGCAAAGTTAATTTCGCGTTCGCGACTTTGATGTAAATATTTGTGACCATCATATGACATTGAAAAAGTTAATCAAGCTTTGAGATTCCTAAAGTAAATTCCGATGCATTTTTATTCATTATGTAATATTCCATGTCAATGTAAATAAAACCGCATTGCACAGTTTTTAAAGCATCTACTTAAAATATTCTACATTCAAAACATATTGGCAACTTGCCATTAGAGCATGACCTTCACCTTCATTACATACTTCTATCCTACTAACCTGTTAAAGGAGACCATTCAGGCGCCATACATTTTTGGGTCCACATGTCAAACTCTGGCTATGAGGCGGCCAAGATTTCTATTGTTAGTACTACTAATGGTGATCATTTGTTAGTATGGCATGAAACCTGTGGGGTTATTCCACAACTTTTTATATCCATTTAAAGATTTATTTCAGTCATACTTTTTTCCCAAGTGCCGGCCAGATTCCGGCGATGCACTAGATTGTTAGCACTAGTGACGGTGAGCAATTATTACTATGGCATTAAAAGTGTAGGGTTATTCCACAACGATTTATGGGCTTTTGAAAAGTGAACTTTTCATACATTTAAAAAAAAGTGCCGGCCAGAAGGCGGCCACAATTTCAATTGTTAGTATTACTAATGGCGATCATTTATTAGTATGGCATGAAACCTGTGGGGTTATTCCACAACTTTTTATTTCCATTTAAAGATTTATTTCTTTCATACTTTTTTCCCAAGTGCCAGCCAGATTCCGGCGATGCACTAGGTTGTTAGCACTAGTGACGGTGAGCAATTATTACTATGGCATTAAAAGTGTAGGGTTATTCCACAACGATTTATGGGCTTTTGAAAAGTGAACTTTTCATATATTTTAAAAAAAAGTGCCGGCCAGAAGGCGGCCACAATTCCAATTGTTAGCATTACTAATGGCGATCATTTGTTAGTATGGCATGAAACCTGTGGGGTTATTCCGCAACTTTTTATTTCCATTTAAAGATTTATTTCTTTCATACTTTTTTCCCAAGTGCTGGCCAGATTCCGGCGATGCACTAGGTTGTTAGCACTAGTGACGGTGAGCAATTATTACTATGGCATTAAAAGTGTAGGGTTATTCCACAACGATTTATGGGCTTTTGAAAAGTGAACTTTTCATACATTTTAAAAAAAAGTGCCGGCCAGAAGGCGGCCACAATTTCAATTGTTAGTATTACTAATGGCGATCATTTGTAGTATGGCATGAAACCTATGGGGTTATTCACAACTTTTTATTTCCATTCAAAGATTTATTTCTTTCATACATACTGCTGGACATAAGTCTCCCCCAAGGATTTCCAAAACATTACATACTACATTCAGTTCAGGGTTTTCCTGGAACCTTGCATAGGTCGTCTTACTAACTTGTAGTTGGGTGCACTTTATTTTAAATGTTTGAAAAGTTCACTTTTCAAAAGCCCATAAATCGTTGTGGAATAACCCTACACTTTTAATGCCATAGTAATAATTGCTCACCGTCATTAGTGCTAACATTGTAGTGCATCGCCTGAATCTGGCCGGCACTTGAGCAAAAAGTATGAAAGAAATAATTCTTTAAATGGAAATAAAAAGTCGTAGAATAACCCCACAGGTTTCATGCCATACTAACAAATGATCGCCATTAGTAATACTAACAATTGAAATCGTGGCCGCCTTCTGGCCGGCACTTTTTTTTTAAATGTATGAAAAGTTCACTTTTCAAAAGCCCATAAATCGTTGTGGAATAACCCTACACTTTTAATGCCATAGTAATAATTGCTCACCGTCACTAGTGCTAACAACCTAGTGCATCGCCGGAATCTGGCCAGCACTTGGGATAAAAGTATGAAAGAAACAAATCTTTAAATGGAAATAAAAAGTTGTGGAATAACCCCACAGGTTTCATGCCATACTAACAAATGATCGCCATTAGTAATACTAACAATTAAAATTGTGGCCGCCTTCTGGCCGGCACTTGGGAAAGAAGTATGAAAGAAATAAATCTTTAAGTGGAAATAAAAAGTTGTAGAATAACCCCACAGGTTTCATGCCATACTAACAAATGATCGCCATTAGTAATACTAACAATTGAAATTGTGGCCGCCTTCTGGCCGGCACTTTTTTTTTAAATGTATGAAAAGTTCACTTTTCAAAAGCCTATAAATCGTTGTGGAATAACCCTACACTTTTAATGCCATAGTAATAATTGCTCACCGTCACTAGTGCTAACAACCTAGTACATCGCCGGAATCTGGTCAGCACTTGGGAAAAAAGTATGAAAGATACAAATCTTTAAAAGGAAATAAAAAGTTGTGGAATAACCCCACAGGTTTCATGCCATACTAACAAATCATCGCCATTAGTAATACTAACAATTAAAATTGTGGCCGCCTTCTGGCCGGCACTTTATTTTAAATTTATGAAAAGTTCACTTTTCAAAAGCCCATAAATCGTTGTGGAATAACCCTACACTTTTAATGCCATAGTAATAATTGCTCACCGTCACTAGTGCTAACAACCTAGTGCATCGTCGGAATCTGGCCGGCACTTGGGAAAAAAGTATTAAAGAAATAAATCTTTAAATGGAAATAAAAAGTTGCGGAATAACCCCACAGGTTTCATGCCATACTAACAAATGATCGCCATTAGTAGTACTAACTATAGACTTCATGGCCGCCTGACAGCTGGAACTTTGACTTTGGGCCCAATTTGAATTTTCTCCTTTAAACATCAATAGATAGTGACAAAGTAACAATAACGACTAATAAAATATCATCGTCACCATATCATCCCAGCCCTTCTTCCGCCCACTGTTGAGCATAGGCCTCTCTTCGTTGACGCCACCCATCTCGGTCCTGTGCTGTTCTCATCCAGGTGTGACGACTTAGATTATGTCGTCAACCTCAGTCGTCAAAGATAGATCAGTCGATAAAGAGTTTCAAAAATGATTTTCGATCGAGATGACGTAGTTACGCCGTCCAAAACTGCCGCGTGACCCCAAATAACACCGGCCGCCCGGTCAGCGGCGCTACTTCTAATTGATCTCACGATCTTCCGAGTTTTAGTCAACAAATTATACTTATTGACGTGTAAATGTGCCTGTAAAGATCTAATTACTCAATAAACATTTGAATCGTGGATACTGTGTCACAGAATAATTAATAGATAGTATTACATACAGAACGGAAACTCGCACTGTCCCCCGCAGCCTGGCGTTCCCGCAACCCCTCCCCCGCTTTTCGGCCTTGCAAGCGCCTGTAAAACGGTTGTTGCTAGTCGCATGTTGACGTTACGCGAGTCATTTAGGATTATTGAATCATAATGGTGAGAAATTGCACACATTATCATTGTTTATCCACGGAAACAATAACAAACGAAAATTTTGTAGATTTCCGAGTGATGAAAAGAGGTAAGCAAAACAACAAACTGTGTCTGTGTCTGTGGGGGCAACCCTGATAGTTTAACTAACACATTTGACGTGTGCACAGATATATTGTTTCATTTGTAGTAGTGCTAGGTATATTTGTTACTCCGTTTCTATGAAGTGCCATACCTATGACTGTGTTTCCAGGGCCGCACGGCGCTCCACATGTCGGCGTCCCGCGGCCGGACTCATCTGATGGACTGGCTCGTGCGCCACTCGTCTGAAGCGTTCGTTAACGCACGCGACAGAGAGTCAGGGTACACACCGTTACATCGTAGCATCTTCTATGGCCAAATACATGCTGCCGTGTCGCTTCTGAAAATAGGTAAAATTAATTTATTACTCGCTCTAGATCGGTCATTTTGGAAATCCATGGGAGAGGGCCTATGTAAAGCAGTGGGCGTTATGCGGCTAAAATGACTATGATGTTGATGAATTTATTACTCAACCTACCTATGCTATATTTTCTTATTTTTAAGCTTTAACTAGTTTTTTTTTTTACTTATGCCGTCTTACCTCTAATAGATAAAGAGCTGTTGAGCTAAAATGATACCAGAGATAATACATGCTTATTTTAGATAAGTGTCCAGTAAGATGGAATTTATATTATTTTAATAAACTTTATTGTTTCAAAGTCATACGCCTAACAAATGCAGTCCAGTCAATCATGGGGATAAACAGAGAAAACTGTGAGGCACCAAAAAGGAATCCAATAAACTTACATGAATGTTTGTTGTCTCGCTCGAGCTATATCAACATAAAAAAATATATAAAAATATGTAATCATAGTAACTTTGCAGTAAAAAAAGTAAATAGGGGAGGTTCCTGGGTCAAAAATAAATAATTTGGCACTGGTAATAAATCATCATCATTATTTCAGCCGCATAACGTCCACTGCTGGACATAAAACTCTCCCAAGGATTTCGAAATGACAAAATTTAATAAAATAACACGTCACAAAATAATGTCGCTTGTCATTGGTCATATTTATTTTCAACGAGATTTTAAATTTATTATTGCGAAAAAAGTGATGTTTAAGAGCGCTATTTGACTCCATGAATCTATGTTGCATTAGGGTTTATTCATACAAATCCCATAAAAAATATTTGTTTTGAAGTCTAGAAAAAAAATCTGATTTGTTCCATAATGTAATTATTTAAATAGATTTTTTTCTTCATAGGCGTCAACACCGACATAGTAGACAAAGACGACTACAAAGCCCTCGAGCATGCGATGCTCGACCGCCAGTACATGTACAAGCATGTCGGACGTAGCCCCAGCGAGGTTTACGTGTGGGGCAGCAACTCCAACTATACCCTGGGCACGGGCACTCAGCAACAGAGGAATACGCCGGAATTGCTCAACTGCTTCAACAGGAGTAACGTGTGTGTCAAACAGGTAATCTATACTATACAGGATGATTTTGAACCCACTAGCTTTATTGAAATCTTAGAATCAGAATCACTAATAGAACACAAAACCGCAATAAAAAAAATAAAAAAAAGTTTAAAAAAATTTATCACGAAATATCCGCAAATTTTCAATACATGGCTAACCGAATAATGAATGAACTCGCTCGGCCGGCCGCACGGCCGCACACACACACAGCTGATTCACTCGTGCAAACCCGCCGCGCCGCTACCATCGCTCATTCGCCTCGCCCGCGCCACCCTGTCGCTGATCGCACGCGTCGCCCCAGTCGGCAGTCGGTAAAACCCTCGCGTCACGGGAGGTTGCGACTTGCGATAGCTCTTTTCCCGCGCGCGTCTGTTATCTTATCCATAACAATGTCGTATTCCGCACGAGGGTATTACGAAATAGTGCGCATGTACTTTCTAAGTGCGGAAAACTGGGGAAGCCAGGAGGCTCTACGAAAGTGAGAGCATTCCTCGACTTCGTGCTCAAGCAAGGCATAACGAATGCTACAGTGGCTTACCGCTAAACGATTTTGGCCGCAAACCAACGGCCGAGATACCATCCCATGCATGAGGAAGCGGAGCGCCACGTCTAGTCGTCGAGATAGAAGATGACATCTTCGAGTTTTTCGAGCGGAACCCCCGAGCCAGCCCGCGAGATGCAGAAGCTGGTAAATGCTTTATTAATTACCTACTATCTACGTACCTATCATTTTTATTAGTGTTTAGGTATGTACCTTTGGTTTGTTCCTAGCTTAGTAACAATAACAGCTTCAGTATTTTGAAGGTTCTAAGCCCGTAAAGTATGAAGGGAAATTGCGACTACGATTAGGTACAAAATTAAGACTAAAGTCAGTTTATTGTTTATCATGTGTTTATTTACGAATAAGTAGCCAACACTGTTTGCAAAATTTTTACAAGCTGCCTTAAGGCAGCTCTTTACGACTGCTATCTAACGATGACAGCAGCTGGAGGTGGCTGCAAATTTTTTATGCCACTTACGGTCACCCATCCTGGTGTAGTACACCTAGAGCTACTTAACATGCGAAAACGCTAATAAAATACGCACCACGATCGTGCTACCGTGTAAATGGTAGAAACGCAAGGTTTAAGTTTTAAACGTAATACAATAGGTACGTAGCGATAAAAGATCAATGACCTTGCGGCGTAAACGCGTCTCGCGCGGGCTTTACCACTACGGCGCGGCGCGGGCGACAAATTCGTTTATTTTTGGGATATCTTTGACGCCTGATATCTTTGGTTTTTACTATGAAACGAGTTGAAAGTAATTCAACATGTATTTTTTATATCACATATAGAGCGCGTTCCTTAAATAAAGCTAGGGAGTTCAAAATCATCCTGTATAATATAACAGTACAAAAAGTATGTCTGCACATAAAATATTTTTCCAAAAAAAAAACATTGGGGGCGATAAAGTCCACCTTTTGTGCCGTTATGGTCAATAAAGATTTAATTAATTAATTAATAAATGAAGACATAGTAATAGAGTATGTCTGTTTGTAGACGCTAATCTCCGGAAATACTGGACGGATTCGAATAAAACTTTTTTTGTTATATGCAACATATAGGGTATAAATGATTTAAAAAAATGGAATACCTGATGCAGAAGTATAATAGTGCAACTAAACTATAAGAAATATAAAAATTACGCCTTAACAAAAGTTTTTTAGCCTAATGAGAATTTTCCAGAGACAAAGTCCACGCAAACGACGTCGCGGGCTTCGGCTAGTTTTATATTAAAGCCCGCTGGGCTCGTAACTTACAGGTTATGGGCCCAGGAGAATCTTTCTTGAGGCAGACATATCAGTAGAAGTCGACTATAGAGCCCTCAAACACGAACGCTACTACATGTAAATTCACACACACAAACACGTACATTCTATGGCAGCAAGTCTTATTTTGCAGTGTCAGAGATTCATCGAGTTGAGTGAGTTAATTTTCAAGTTTTCTTTCATCATGAGGAAACAAAAATACTGCTTTTAGTGGTATGTTAGGATGATGTAATCCTATGACCCAAACACAGATGAGTAAACTAATATTATTATTTTTAATTTTGGAAAGTGCTAATTATAATTCATTACTTATAGATTACAGAAAAACCTATAAAAATTCTATCAATTAAAAAAAAAAGTTTTAAACTCTAATACGTTTACTTACGGAAAATAGTTCACTAAAACACCACTAGATAGCGCTAGTAGTAGTTAACTCGCATCTTACTGTGAGGATTTCAAATGTGATTGACTTTGGCACTGTGCGGAACCCTCTTCGCGTTTTTTTTAAATCTTCTCACCATTCATAACTATCTAACAAAATAATGCAATTTGGTACAATGCCATTTTGTCTAAAAAATACTGTTCGTAAAACTTCTTTAAATACTTCTTCCTATCAATCTGTCAATGGATTCAATAAAAAGAATATTTCAACTGTCACAACTTCAACTGTAACTCAAAATAACATGTCTTTTAGGCGTAATTATATAATTTAAAACATAATGCACACACTTGCAGTACCACGAACATGTTTAGGGTTCACAAACCTAGTTTTCTTTCTTCTGGGTTCGTTCAGCTTCGGTATTTGCTTGTGGTGTGCGACAAACACCCAGGATGTAAACTACAAATTGATGAAGAGCACATTAGTTAGTAACATAGTGTATTTCGTCAATCTGAATCTCTGGTATACACCGATGACGTCGATATTGATTCCTATCGCGACGCTTGTAATTATAACGTCGGCCTGTGGAATTTTAGGCGCTGGTTGTCTGTTTGGATGGGCTATGAAATCCTACATATTGCTCTCGGCGTTGTCATTCGTAGCATTCTGGTTTATCCTCATATCATTCATTCACATCGTCCGTACTGACAACAATCCAACTAAAGTGTTCTTCGAGGAAACATTACTGATGGAATACGGAATGGAAGGGACGCAAAACAACATGGTCTCATTTCTATGGAATTACACTATGCAAAAGTACGAATGCTGTGGACTCAACAATTACAGTGATTTTATGCTATCGTTCTGGCATACACGAAACGCCGACAGATTATATCCCATACAATGCTGTGAACTACAGAACGAAGATACTTTAACACCTGTATCTAAAAATTGCACTTTCGAAGATGGTCCAGATATCATGTTTTACAGAATCGGGTGCTTTGACGCTTTAAGAAATGCTATTACAAATAACATGGCATTGATGATATTCTGTATCCTGCTGCTTGGCATTTTGTATTGTATTTTAACGCTTTTCGCTTTTTGTATTATTAGGGGAGAGCCGTTATCGAGAACTATGTCGGACCTACTTAAAACGTTTGTGTCATGGAGGAATGTACTTAAGATCATAAAAGCAAAACTGTTGGATGGAAAGGAAGAAACATAAGGTTTTGGTTTTAGTTAATCCCCTCAGACTTTCTAACACACGCCTACTACGTATGAACATGGTAACCTTAGTAACACGGAGCCACAGCACATCCCATGCCCGATTTAGCATGTTCTATAGTTATTTTTTATTATTTTCAATAAAATATAGAATTACTGAGTTTTATTTTAATACTGTTACGGAACTGGGTTCGAGGTTTGCGAGTAAAACGCCAAACGTCATATAATTTACTTCGGAACCCTAGGGTCAGTGGCGGATTTACACATTTGCCGCCAGTAGGCTAATTATATTTTGTTTATTGCCCTACCCATCCTTTTTCGGATCCTTCATGTGCAGCTTTTTCTGTGGCGAAGAAGTGGAAATAAGTACGTATCAGTCCGCCGCCCTGATTACTTAAAATAAAACCTGGAAGCGCTTGATTTTGCCGGCCCTATTCAGGGTAGCGGGGGTGCGCGGAAGGGGAGAGGTGGGAAATATTCGATATTGCCGCCCCCCTCAAATGTGCCGCCCTAGGCTTCAGCCTACCTGCTGGTAAATCCACCACTGCCAAGGGTTACATTAGCTGAGAGCCAAGTACCTCGCCAAGGTTGTCGCAGGTACTTCCACTTGTTGCGCTTAGGTAGGTTTCCTTCGCTTTGGTTCGCTTTGGTAGCTCGTATTGAACTGGCGTCGCGCGCATTCGTTCGTTTTTTTATTTGCGCTGATATGGTGGTCATATTATTCTCGAATATTCTCCATACTAGATGAATGTGTTTCGATAACGGGAAACGTCGAGGCGCTATCATGCGTGTGTGAGTGCAACGAAGTCTAAAACCGGCAAAGCAACTCCAGACTTTGTGCTATCGCCACAGAATAAATACTAGTACTTAAGAGTCCCCTTACCCTAGACCAAAATTCAATTTTCCATACAAACGTAGTCTACGTTTTATTTCGAAACGACATGCCTGATCTCGGCAAAATTTTCTAGGGTAATAACTGGTTTCGGACATCAAAATTATGAACTTGAAATAAAATATAGTGTGTTATATCATTTTTTAACTGCAAATTTACTAATTGTTTTTCTAAATAAACTTTTTATCTACTAAATAAAATGAGTTTTTATTGTTATTTTATTAACAAGTGTGTTGAAAAACGTCGTATGATACACGTGTGTATTGATGATTACCGTCCTTGGCTCTCTTAAGACCCTCGCCTACGGCTCGGGTCTCAATGGCGCCGCGGCGGTAATCACCAATGTTACACACTAGTACCATAATGTACTATTACTTACGGAAAATAGTTCACTTAAACACCACTAGATAGAGCTAGTAGTAGTTAACTCGCATCTTACTGTGAGGATTTCAAATGTGATTGACTTTGGCAATGTGCGGAACCCTCTTCACGCTTTTTTTATCTTTTTCTCACCATTCATAATTATCCAACAAAATAATGCAATCCCAAATAAATCTTTAAGTTTGGTACAAAGCCATTTTGTCAAAAAAATACTGTTCGCAAAACTTCTTTAAATACTTCTTCCTATCAATCTGTCAATGCATTCAATAAAAAGAATATTTCAACTGTCACAACTTCAACTGTAACTCAAAATAACATGTCTTTTAGGCGTAATTATATAATTTAAAACATAATGCACACACTTGCAGTACCACGAACATGTTTAGGGTTCACAAACCTAGTTTTCTTTCTTCTGGGTTCGTTCAGCTTCGGTATTTGCTTGTGGTGTGCGACAAACACCCAGGATGTAAACTACAAATTGATGAAGAGCACATTAGTTAGTAACATAGTGTATTTCGTCAATCTGAATCTCTGGTATACACCGATGACGTCGATATTGATTCCTATCGCGACGCTTGTAATTATAACGTCGGCCTGTGGAATTTTAGGCGCTGGTTGTCTGTTTGGATGGGCTATGAAATCCTACATATTGCTCTCGGCGTTGTCATTCGTAGCATTCTGGTTTATCCTCATATCATTCATTCACATCGTCCGTACTGACAACAATCCAACTAAAGTGTTCTTCGAGGAAACATTACTGATGGAATACGGAATGGAAGGGACGCAAAACAACATGGTCTCATTTCTATGGAATTACACTATGCAAAAGTACGAATGCTGTGGACTCAACAATTACAGTGATTTTATGCTATCGTTCTGGCATACACGAAACGCCGACAGATTATATCCCATACAATGCTGTGAACTACAGAACGAAGATACTTTAACACCTGTATCTAAAAATTGCACTTTCGAAGATGGTCCAGATATCATGTTTTACAGAATCGGGTGCTTTGACGCTTTAAGAAATGCTATTACAAATAACATGGCATTGATGATATTCTGTATCCTGCTGCTTGGCATTTTGTATTGTATTTTAACGCTTTTCGCTTTTTGTATTATTAGGGGAGAGCCGTTATCGAGAACTATGTCGGACCTACTTAAAACGTTTGTGTCATGGAGGAATGTACTTAAGATCATAAAAGCAAAACTGTTGGATGGAAAGGAAGAAACATAAGGTTTTGGTTTTAGTGAATCCCCTCAGACTTTCTAACACACGCCTACTACGTATGAACACGGTAACCTTAGTAACACGGAGCCACAGCACATCCCATGCCTGATTTAGCATGTTCTGTAGTTATTTTTTATTATTTTCAAAAAATATAGAATTACTGAGTTTTATTTTAATACTGTTACGGAACTGGGTTCGAGGTTTGCGAGTAAAACGCCAAACGTCATATAATTTACTTCGGAACCCTAGGGTCAGTGGCGGATTTACACATTTGCCGCCAGTAGGCTAATTATATTTTGTTTATTGCCCTACCCATCCTTTTTCGGATCCTTCATGTGCAGCTTTTTCTGTGGCGAAGAAGTGGAAATAAGTACGTATCAGTCCGCCGCCCTGATTACTTAAAATAAAACCTGGAAGCGCTTGATTTTGCCGGCCCTATTCAGGGTAGCGGGGGTGCGCGGAAGGGGAGAGGTGGGAAATATTCGATATTGCCGCCCCCCTCAAATGTGCCGCCCTAGGCTTCAGCCTACCTGCTGGTAAATCCACCACTGCCAAGGGTTACATTAGCTGAGAGCCAAGTACCTCGCCAAGGTTGTCGCAGGTACTTCCACTTGTTGCGCTTAGGTAGGTTTCCTTCGCTTTGGTTCGCTTTGGTAGCTCGTATTGAACTGGCGTCGCGCGCATTCGTTCGTTTTTTTATTTGCGCTGATATGGTGGTCATATTATTCTCGAATATTCTCCATACTAGATGAATGTGTTTCGATAACGGGAAACGTCGAGGCGCTATCATGCGTGTGTGAGTGCAACGAAGTCTAAAACCGGCAAAGCAACTCCAGACTTTGTGCTATCGCCACAGAATAAATACTAGTACTTAAGAGTCCCCTTACCCTAGACCAAAATTCAATTTTCCATACAAACGTAGTCTACGTTTTATTTCGAAACGACATGCCTGATCTCGGCAAAATTTTCTAGGGTAATAACTGGTTTCGGACATCAAAATTATGAACTTGAAATAAAATATAGTGTGTTATATCATTTTTTAACTGCAAATTTACTAATTGTTTTTCTAAATAAACTTTTTATCTACTAAATAAAATGAGTTTTTATTGTTATTTTATTCACAAGTGTGTTGAAAAACGTCGTATGATACACGTGTGTATTGATGATTACCGTCCTTGGCTCTCTTAAGACCCTCGCCTACGGCTCGGGTCTCAATGGCGCCGCGGCGGTAATCACCAATGTTACACACTAGTACCATAATGTACTATTACTTACGGAAAATAGTTCACTTAAACACCACTAGATAGAGCTAGTAGTAGTTAACTCGCATCTTACTGTGAGGATTTCAAATGTGATTGACTTTGGCAATGTGCGGAACCCTCTTCACGCTTTTTTTATCTTTTTCTCACCATTCATAATTATCCAACAAAATAATGCAATCCCAAATAAATCTTTAAGTTTGGTACAAAGCCATTTTGTCAAAAAAATACTGTTCGCAAAACTTCTTTAAATACTTCTTCCTATCAATCTGTCAATGCATTCAATAAAAAGAATATTTCAACTGTCACAACTTCAACTGTAACTCAAAATAACATGTCTTTTAAGCGTAATTATATAATTTAAAACATAATGCACACACTTGCATTACCACGAACATGTTTAGGTTTCACAAACCTAGTTTTCTTTCTTCTGGGTTCGTTCAGCTTCGGTATTTGCTTGTGGTGTGCGACAAACACCCAGGATGTAAACTACAAATTGATGAAGAGCACATTAGTTAGTAACATAGTGTATTTCGTCAATCTGAATCTCTGGTATACACCGATGACGTCGATATTGATTCCTATCGCGACGCTTGTAATTATAACGTCGGCCTGTGGAATTTTAGGCGCTGGTTGTCTGTTTGGATGGGCTATGAAATCCTACATATTGCTCTCGGCGTTGTCATTCGTAGCATTCTGGTTTATCCTCATATCATTCATTCACAACGTCCGTACTGACAACAATCCAACTAAAGTGTTCTTCGAGGAAACATTACTGATGGAATACGGAATGGAAGGGACGCAAAACAACATGGTCTCATTTCTATGGAATTACACTATGCAAAAGTACGAATGCTGTGGACTCAACAATTACAGTGATTTTATGCTATCGTTCTGGCATACACGAAACGCCGACAGATTATATCCCATACAATGCTGTGAACTACACAACGAAGATACTTTAACACCTGTATCTAAAAATTGCACTTTCGAAGATGGTCCAGATATCATGTTTTACAGAATCGGATGCTTTGTCGCTTTAAGAAATGCTATTACAAATAACATGGCATTGATGATATTCTGTATCCTGCTGCTTGGCATTTTGTATTGTATTTTGACGCTTTTCGCTTTTTGTATTATTAGGGGAAAGCCGTTATCGAGAACTATGTCGGTACCTACTTAAAACGTTTGTGTCATGGAGGAATGTACTTAAGATCATAAAAGCAAAATCGTTGGATGGAAAGGAAGAAACATAAGGTTTTGGTTTTAGTGAATCCCCTCAGACTTTCTAACACACGCCTACTACGTATGAACATGGTAACCTTAGTAACACGGAGCCACAGCACATCCCATGCCCGATTTAGCATGTTCTATAGTTATTTTTTATTATTTTCAATAAAATATAGAATTACTGATTTTTATTTTAATACTGTTACGGAACTGGGTTCAAGGTTTGCGAGTAAAACGCCAAACGTCATATAATTTACTTCGGAGCCCTAGGGTCAGTGGCGGATTTACACATTTGCCGCCAGTAGGCTAATTATATTTTGTTTATTGCCCTACCCATCCTTTTTCGGATCCTTCATGTGCAGCTTTTTCTGTGGCGAAGAAGTGGAAATAAGTACGTATATATCAGTCCGCCGCCCTGATTACTTAAAATAAAACCTGAAAGCGCTTAATTTTGCCGGCCCTATTCAGGGTAGCGGGGGTGCGCGGAAGGGGAGAGGTGGGAAATATTCGATATTGCCGCCCCCCTCAAATGTGCCGCCCTAGGCTTCAGCCTACCTGCTGGTAAATCCGCCACTGCCAAGGGTTACATTAGCTGAGAGCCAAGTACCTCGCCCAGGTTGTCGCAGGTACTTCCACTTGTTGCGCTTAGGTAGGTTTCCTTCGCTTTGGTTCGCTTTGGTAGCTCGTATTGAACTGGCGTCGCGCGCATTCGTTCGCCTTTTTATTTGCGCCGATATGGTGGTCATATTATTCTCGAATATTCTCCATACTAGATGAATGTGTTTCGATAACGGGAAACGTCGAGGCGCTATCATGCGTGTGTGAGTGCAACGAAGTCTAAAACCGGCAAAGCAACTCCAGACTTTGTGCTATCGCCACAGAATAAATACTAGTACTTAAGAGTCTCCTTATCCTAGATCAAAATTCAATTTTCCATACAAACGTAATCTACGTTTTATTTCGAAACGACATGCCTGATCTCGGCAAAATTTTCTAGGGTAATAATAACTGGTTTCGGACAGTAAAATTATGAACTTGAAATAAAATATAGTGTGTTATATCATTTTTGACCATCAGTATGGGAAACTTCTAAATCATTATATTTTCTTTCCTGTTCATACTTTAACGTAGGAAACCAGTTATTACCCTAGATGATTGCAATTTCCTTCCAATTACCAATTTTTACCGAAATCTGACATGTGGTTTCAAAATTAAACGTAGACTACGTTTGTATGGAAAATACTAGGGTAAGGGAATTCTTAAGTACTATCACACATTGATGGTGAGTCTGTGAGCTCTGTAGACCTCGAGAATAAAAAAAATGTTTAGACAAAAAAGTTTTATGACATTTCGCTCGCTCGGTTAATAAAAGCGAAAGTTTGTGACTGTGAGTGTGTGTATGTTTGTTACTTTTTAACGCGCAAACGGCTGGTCCAATTTTGATAAAATTTGGTATGCAGGAAGCTGACACCCTGGATTAACAGTAACACATCATAGGCTACTTTAGGCGCGGGTAACACCGCGGGGCGCAGCTATTGTTGCTTTGCTGATTGTTGAATTGGATGGTTTCTTTTGTGTCTGATATTCCGGTACAAGGTAAACCCTTGTGTGCCGGAATATCAGACACAGGCACGATTCACTCGTAGGGGCGTTGCTTCTACGAGAGAATCGCGACGCGTTGACAACGTTCAAAGAATCAGTATTGGTGGCACGACGATTTTATCGTCGCGATTCTCTCACCCGCGGAGGCATCATTATCATTATCAGGCCTTTTAGTCTCCACTACAGGAGCACGACCCTCTCTCTCTATACTGCCAGAGCCATACTTGAACAGAACAGCCAGAGAATTTGGTCTACACTCTCCACGCTGGCTAGAACGGTTGGAGAGGTCTCACTGACATTTGTAAGCTTTGTTTTGCTAGTATTTTCTAAGTCGCCTTCTACACATCCACGGGAAGACTTGGAGTGGCCCTATTCTATACTCTGTCGTAAACCACACGAACATTTATCTATCGGTTTAGCTTGTATTTCCTAAGTCGCCTTCTACGACATCCACGGGAAGACTTGGAGTGGTCTTATTCTACTCTGCCGGAAACCACACGGCATACGGTTAATCCTATGTTGTCTAACATATATTCCTCATTTCAGGTCTGCCTAGGCAAGTTCCACAGCATTTGGCTGTGCGAGAGCAGCGCCGGCGCAGGCGAAGTGTACGTGTGCGGACAGACAGCGCGTGCGGGCGGCCCGCACGGCACTGCGCTGCGGCCTGTGGCTGTGAGACTGCCAGAGCCGTGTCTCCAGGCGGCTCTGACGTTGACGTCTACTATATTCTTGTTGGAGAGCGGCACGGTAAGCTGAATCCTCTTTGTATTGGCAGAGGCTAGTGGTTGCCCCGCGTGACAACGTACTGCGGCATGTTAGTATCCCATAACAAGAGTTTAAGCTTACCAAAGTAATCTAATCAGTGTAATTTAAAAAGATCAACAATTTTTTTATCCAAATTCTTATAACTCTCCAGATCACCCAATACAACCTCAACAATTCCGACAACGTCAGCCATTCAACAGCCAACACGCCGTCGGCCATCAAACTACCGTCGACGAAGCCACTGCTGAAAATATCGAAACCACTCGGCGTGGTCGCCGCGCGGTCCCACGCGGCCGTATGGAATGTCAACGCCGTGTACACGTGGGGGACCAACCTGGGACAGCTGGGACACTCGCAGGAGGACAAGATAGTGCCAGGGCCGAAGAGAGTAAGAGATATCTCCTTCTTTACCTTCTAATTAAGAGACAGTTCTCGCGTACTGGGTGGAATGTCCACGCATACACGTATATAATACGTAGGGGACTAACCTGGGGCGGTTATGTGTGGAATCTCCACGCTATGCACACGCGAGGGGATGAATTTAGGATTGTCACAGGGGGACAAGATAGTACCAGCGACTAAAAGAGTAAGAGATATATCCCTTTAACCACTTTCTATCATCCATTGAGCACTTTCACACTGAAACGATAACTATAAGTACATGACACCGATATCGGGACGACATCGTACGATGTAACCAACAGCCACAACTATCTGACTTTAGTCTATACAATAGATTTGTATGAATCTGCAGACCTCGAAGAAGATTGCGTGATGATTTGGGCGCATACTTACTAAGGAACACTGAGATATAGGTTTAAAAAAACACTGCTAATTGTTTGTAATAACTTTATTGTTCCAAAAAACAAAATGAAGTACAAACAATCGAAAGAGCAAATATACAAAGGCGGACTTATCCCGTATAGGTATCTCTTTTAGTCAACATCTGATAACAGTGTCTCTTTTAGACATTTACTCAATTAGAAGGTAGAAGTAAGTACGTACTACATACCTTAAAAGTTGTCGTCGGCCAATATTGCCATGACAACGTGTCGTCCCAATATCAGGTAAAGTTAACGACATACCACACAGTGTGAAAGCGTTCTATCTTATACCTTTAAACGAGCAATTCTTGTATATATATTTTTTTTTTACTGTTTTATTATATGTATAGATATAGTATCGTTATATACAATTAAAATTAATATCTAAATTACAATCTAAATTAAAAAACTAAATTAAAAATCTAAATCTTGATCATGTGGCATGGTGCCAAGAACACTGGCTGCATTCCCGCGCTGAATAGCTACTGCAATCCTCTGCGCGAGATATGAGCCAGCCCTCTTGTCACCAGCGGCGTCGACAAGCCGAGGGGTTATTTTTTTAATAAATTTTTTAGTACTTGGACCCCACGGACCAAGAGTTTCGACGCCAAGCGGAACAAAAATATATTCATTAGATAAAGAGGAATATTTTCGCCGCTTGGCGTCTTCTGCTGCTTCAGCCGCGGCTCCAGCCCTTGACACCGTCGCCCCGAGGCGAGAAGGGGCAACCGTATCGACGCATGTCGCGTCCCACACGAGTGCCCTCCCCCGCTCCCAAGGGACAAGGGTTAAACCATCTGGACGCTTGCCATCATCGCGAGTTATTCCTACAGGTTCTAACACATTAGGGATATCGATGGTGGCAAGCGCCCTTTTAACGATATTGTAAATGGAGTCGTGGCGTGAAAATCTGCCGGCACTGCGTTGGCAGTGTAGCCCGTGTAGTCCGTTCCTGTCGATGACACTGCCACATAAACATAGATGGCGTTCGACAATGGCAGCACCCAATCTAAGTCCAACGATAATTCGAAAACTGCCATTGTCGAAAAGTGTTCCGAGGTTGGCGGAGGGGAGTGCGTGTAACCAGTGTCCTGATTCATGTTCAGAGACGGCAAGAAGCCTTGCGCGGTCTAAATCACTGATAGAATTTTGAACCAAATAGTTATAATCTCTCTGTACCAGAGGGACATCCCAGAGTTTTTGTATATTTATTAATTTATATATTTATATGTATATAAATTTCTGTGATCTCGGAAACGGCTCTAAAGATTTCGCTGAAATTTGGTATACGGGGATTTTTGGGGGTAAAAAATCGATCTAGATTAGTCTTATGTTTGGGAAAACGCGTGTTTTCGAGTTTTCATGCGTTTTTCTTTCTACGCAGCCACTGGCCGTCTGGTCCAGCGGTTTTAAGACGCGGACGGCAAGAAACGAGTGTTACGGGTTCGAATCCCGATCGGTGACTTACTTTTGTTTTTTATTATATGTTAAAGTTTATACATTTTTTTTTTTAATTTTTATTATTTGTAGACAAGTTTAAAACAGTTTACGTAGATAAGCACCTAAACACCACCATATCACAATAAATAGTAATAATAATAACCTCGCTCGAAGAGCAAAGCTCGGTCGCCCAGGTACTAGACAATTTATGAAACAGCCAGTCCTAGATATCGAGTTGTTATCGTCGAAATATGAAAACGCTTGTTCTGTTAATAGAGGGAAAAAACTGAGTAACGGTTCTTTATCTAAATCTCGGATTTGAAATCTGATCTAATTTTAAAAATGATTTTGATAGGTGGCAATATCGATAAACAACAAAGAAGAGGCGGGCATCCAACTAGTAGGCGTTGGTGACGCAGCCACTGTCATCACCACAAGCCGCGGAGACGTGTACCTACTGCACAAATACTTATGCAAGAAGATTGCTATCAAGTAAGTTGATTATTATACCTTATACTTACTACATTATATTTTTTAACGACTTCAAAAAAGAATGAGGTTATCGATTTGACTGTATAAATGGATTTTTATGTAAGCATTAGCAGAAAAAATGGGCTGTGGTTCAATGTGTACACGGTGACATTTCATAGGTTTTGGAAAAAAAATGAAAATAAATTCCTCTATCCATATACGTAATCGTAATTTGTGTATGACATAAGATAAAAAGTTGCGAAAATGATTTTCGATGGAGACCACGTGGTTACGCCCGTCCAAAACTGCCACGTGACCCAGGATGAACACCGGCCGGCCGGTCGGCGGCGCCTGATGGCTCTCACGTTTTTACTTTCTATTACAATCAACATTTTTTGTTTCCGAATTTTTATTTTGACTAGCTAATTAGGTCATACTAACGATAATTTTGAACTGGTCTTCGGCACAATAACCAATGAAAAATCACCGTGTAGTTTACTCATACAAAATAAGTATAAAACATTGATATTCTGCCTCACCACTTGTAGGACCTGGCTAATAGATATTTATTTGTAAAATAAAGATGTTAAACAGCTGAATGCAACAGGAACTTGATGTCTATAATTTTATTTAATAAACTTGTGTTTTATTTAAATGCTTATCAGCACGGAACAGCACTATGCTGCTATCCTTTTCAGTCGCTCAGAATCGCCATTCGCCAGAGCGAGAGAGAGAGCGACGGAACGCTATAGCACTATTAAATTAAAATTAAATGAAATGGCATGAAATTATATTAAACTGCACATCACAAACTTTCACTAGCTCAAAGTAATTTTTAGTTAAGAAAAAGTGTATCCGCAACTTCTAAATGAAACAATTGTTTTCAGACAAATAAATGTGACTCAAGTTTGTGTCGAGGCTAAAGTGAGCGAACAAGGCGTCTATTCTCGTGTCACCGTGCTGCTACTGACCAGCGTTGGACAACTCCTCATCTGGCAAGATACCACCACTCAACTCACCAGGTTTGCACACTTACCCTTATATTCATAAAAATTAACAAACTTAAGCTAAACCTATTTTAGTTAAAATATGTTTTGTCTCGTTCTTTCAATGTCAAAGTTAAAAGAGGGTAAGTGAGACTTAATTATTATGAATATAAGGGTTAAATTTCCAAATTGGAAAGTTAAAACCAGAGACAGAGAATTATGGAGGGAAAGAGGGGAGGCCTTTGCCCAACAGAGGGATATGAACGGCTAAATAAAAAAAAATTAGGGTTAATTTCGATTCCTGCGTCATTGGAAAGATACCACCATTCGATCACTAGGTATGCACACTAAATTTCGATGCCTAAGTCATAAGATACACCCCTCAATTTTCCTTACTTTAAAACACGGGCGTAGCTACAGCTCTTACATAGGGGGTCCAAGGGTCAATAATGTACTAAGATAAACTAGCTTTTGCCCGAGTCTCAGAAAAGTACAGAATTCTAAACGCCAATCTAAGTAATTTAGAAATTAGGTACATTAATATGAAATGTTAGTTTGCCGTGTGATATCCGGCAGAGTAGAATAGCCACTCCAAGTCTTCCCATGAATGTCGTAGAAGGCGACTTAGGAATTACAAGCTCCGTCCGTCTGTCCGTCTGTCGGTCACCTGGCTGTATGTCAAGAACCGCGATAGCTAGACAGTTGAAATTTTTACAAATTATGTATTTCTGTTGCCGCTATAACAACAAATACTAAAAACAAAATAAAATAAATATTTAAGGGGGGGCCCAATACAACAAACGCGATTTTTTATAGATAATGGTACGGAACCCTTAGTACGCGAATCCGATTCGCACTAGGCCGGTTTTTTTTTTTTTGTTAATATCCTGTATTTTTATTTTAGGTGTGTGTTTGGTCTGAGCCACCAGACCGTAATAACTCACGTCGCACTCACACACGACGCCGTGTACTTCACAACAAAATACGGCGAAGCGTTCATTGGCTCGATTTCCCGCAAGGCTCCGCCCTCTCAGCCGCAGCCAATCAGGAGGGAGAAAGAAAGAGACAACAGGTCCGCGCTCGTCAAGTTTTTAGAAAAGGACGACTGCACGTCTATACGGATTACGAAGATACCGAACGTGCATAGAGCGGTGACGATAGCTGTTGACAGCGAGGGACTCAACTTCGCTTGCTTGCAGGTATTTTTTAAGCTTTTTAAGAAGAAAAAATATCACCAAAATTTTTGTTATTTTAATTTGTTTTGAAGTTCATATTTTGATTACGGATTATTTTTCAAAACTAAAAACCAACTTACCCCCAAAATACATAACTAATTTTGATAAAGCGACCACCTGAAAAGTATAGCCCGCCCGTTAATACAAAAAAAAGAGTTTTCCAAATCAGTCTAGACGTCTTCGGATAATCGATTGATAACGTCCTCCTTTTTGGAGGTCGGATAAAAATTTGTTATATGAATTAGATAAATGCAATTCCTTTAAATTAAATTTTCCCGAAATCGGAAATGTCGTTTTAAGATAAAAGTGATCTATAAGCCCAACTTAATTGTAAGAATATGTGGACTGGAGAAATATTGTCTTACATTACATAGTTGTTATTTTTAACACCCGACAAAAAAAGAGGAATGTTATAAGTTTGACGCTAATGTCCTTCTGTACGTTTTTTTACGTGAAATCAAGTTTCCTCGCGGTGGTTTTTAAATCTTGGCTATGTTTGGGATTGGGGTTAACGCTTGAAAATCAGGGCTTTCTCTAGAAAATAATAGATGGCGCTACGGATACCAAGTCGTCTACTCATCACTAGATAGCGCTTTTGACAGTCGAAGCTTTTTTTAATTTGACTAGCAAAAAAACTTGTTGCATTTTTTGATTATTATATTTAGTGAACGAGTGTGTCGCGAGCCGGTGCGGTGTAGTCACATTCGCCCTGATGAAGACCCCCGGATGAGGTCGATACATGTCGGCAGTAGCTGACTCTGTACGTGAGTCACCCGTTCACTAAATATAATAAAAACTGGTTGCAGATAAAACCCACCTGCGGCTTGACTTCTATACCAGAGTTGTCACCGACGAGCATGTCTAAACACATGGAATCTCTCATGGAAACTGCTTCTACCGACGATCTACTGCACGATGTGGTCTTCAAGGTTTGTACCGTAAAGTTATTCAGTGTACGGTACAAGATATTTACATATTTCGATATAGGTATGTTACTTGGGGAAAGTTGTTCAGAATCGGGGACTACGCTTACCCTTAAATTTCAGTTTATTTTGTTACACCTAATTTATAAAAAAAAATTATAAAAATTTTTAGGGTTCCGTACTCAAAGTGTAAAAACGGGACCTTATTACTCTTCTTCTTATCATGTGTGTTAGTGACTAACACTAGTGTCAGAGTTTTTAAACCGCCTTACGGGCCTCTGGCATGGTTTTAGGTAATGTCAAAGACAGTGATCGGGACCGACGGCTTAACGTGCCACTTATTACTAAGTTATTACTGAGACTCCGATGTTCGTCTGTCTACCCGTCTGTGTGTGTCTGTCTGTCACCAGGCTGTATCTCATGAACCGTGATAGTTAGACAGTCAAATTTTTACAGATGATGTATTTCTGTTGCCGCTATAACAACAAATACTAAAACATAATAAATATTTGAGTGGGGTCCTATACAATAAACGTGATTTTATTTAGACAGTGGTACGGAACCCTTTGTGCGCGAGTTCGACTCGCACTTGGCCGGTTATTTTATACACGGGAATGTAAATGATATGAACTGACAACTGCCTCCGTGGTCCAGTGGTCACGGCGTTCGCCTTGTGATTCGGAGGTCATAGGTCGAATTCCACTGGGAAGCTTACTTTGAGAAAAACTGTTTCCTGTCTGCTTAGTAGTTTCCTATATGCTTGAATCACCTGATTATCCGAAAAGAAAGATAGTTCTGTGTTTCGCAGGCACGTATGAACTGTGGGTCCCGGACGCCATCTAGCATTTAATCATCAAACTACTCAATAATTGGATAGTATCCAGGGTCAAAAATAAATTTGTACTGATAAGGGAATAAAAGTCACAAAATAATGTCAGCTGTCATTGACACATCCAGTTTCAACGTGATTTTGTATTTTGCAGAAAAACTGATAATAGGAGCGCTATTTGTCTCTAAGAAACTGTGACGTCACGACGTGCTATTTCATACAAATCCCATAGACAATGTTTGATTTGACGTTTAGAAAAAAGTATCTGATTTATTTTGGAAACTAGCGTATTGGTTCTGGTTTACCCTTTGGGTTGTGGAGGTCAGATGGCAGTCGCTCTGTGTAAAAAACAAGTAACCTCGTCAAATCTCCTTGGTTGGAAGCATTACTGCTATGGATGCAACCGGGAAAATACGCTCGGATGATAATAATCAATGTAAATGTCAAGAAGTTGTTTTGTTTTATTTGAAGTTTATTTGTTTATTCCAGATCGGAACCAGACTGTACCCCGCACACATATACATAATAGCTTCACACAGCGAGCATCTATACAAACTGTACCAGGAAAACATAACCAACCCAGAGGACAAACCATTGATCATTCTAGAAAACGTTATGCCTGAAGTTTTTGAGAGAATTCTCAGGTAAGTGAGGAAGAGAGGCAAGAGCAAAAATAAAACAAAATTGAAGATATTTCTGTTTCTCAGCCTGTGGCTATATCCATAGAAGTAAAATGTTTTTACTGTGTAAAAAGACCACACTAGCCGAGTGCGACAGATAATATGATAAGTGTCATCTTCATAAGAGCAAAAGAGATAACATCAATTTGACAATGAGACAAGTTTTCATACAAAACATGTCACCCATGGTATAATAAAATAAGGTATTCTCTTTCCGTGACAGCTGATGACGTAGGAAGAACTTGACTACGTCATCAGTGTAATATGTTGCCTCTGTGTGAAATTGAATTACCCGAGCGTAATGCATTTTTGAACTTTATATACCAATTTCAAATTAATAATCCATTTTATCAATTTATAAAATTTTCAATTGATTTATGACGCGAGAATCGCGAGATTCTTAATAGCTAAGTTACTTAACATTTTATTTAATATTCATGAACTAATTGAGAAAGTCCTTAAATTTACTGAAAAGAACAATCAGTGGCAACACTTTCGTGACGTAGTCAAGTTCGTTCTCGGAAAGAGAATACCTTATTTTATTATACCATGATGTCACCCATTGTCACCCTGGCTCGAACATCGTTACACGAAAATTTGATTTTCCAAATTGTAAACTGTGTTAATTTATAATAAGTTATCTTATACTGGAAAGATGGTATCTCACTGCTTTGCCCATAGTTTGTGTAGTAGGTACAAATACAACCCATAAAGAGATACATAGAAATATTTCGTTTCTGGTCACATTTTATAATACTCTATATACATCTTATACCTTCTAAATCTATGGCTATATCTGTATTTTACGTTAACATATAAAAATAAAACCGGAAAAGTTTTTGGCGGGAAGTCAAGGGGTTCAGTTGGAGTTTGCTTTAAATTGTTTTGCAAATTGATTCTAGTGGACTTTATAATATGAAATTGGTGTAGTTTGGTGTTATAAATGCTCATTCTCATGGACAATATGTAAAATGTTTAAAGTGAACAGTCATAGTGCGGCTGTAGTGATATTAATTTGCGGACTGCGGTGGGCGTCAGTAGGCGCCGTCAGCCACTCAATCGACTATGAAAACCAGTGGACTCGTATAGATTTGTCGCCAAAAGCTCCCTTAAAGCAATCAAAGGTCTACCTATACCAACCTTTGATTGTATATATATAAATATATATATATATATATTTACTTCATATCGATTGTTCCCACGTTTTATTAACTTGAGCCTGGCTAAATACGCAACAGCGTCGAGCCAAATAAAAAAAAAAAAACATACCAAGATATTGGTTTTAGGTACATGTACACGGGTACCTGTGACGTGGTTGAACTTGGACCGTGTAGCTTGAAAGTAAGGAGGGAAGATCTGAACACTATGATGAAGAAAGAGAAAGATGTTGATTTTGAAATGGAGATGATCGGTAAGTTTGTTAACGTACTAGCTGTACATCGGGATAAAGAGTACCCTATGTCCTTCTCCTAGTCTTAAACTATATCCACACCAAATTTCATCCAAATCGGTTCAGTAGTTTAAGCGTGGAGAGGTAACAAACAAACAAATATACAAACTCATTTTCGCATTTATAATATTAGTAGGATAGGATTGGATAGTTGTATTTTAAGTAACTAGCTGCGCCCCGCGATGTTGCCCGCGCTTAAAGTACGTACCTATGTCTTAATCCAGTGTGCCAGTTTCCTGCATACCAATTTTTATCAAAAAAAATTGTCGTAAAAAAGTAACAAACACACCCATGTTTGCGCGTAAAAAGTAACAAACACACGCACACAAACTTTCGCCTTTATAATATAAGTGTGAGTGTGGTACTGTTTAATGCTGTCAAAATAGATCCGACAACTAATGAGGATCCTTAACTGATTTGGATAAGAGTACAGTTTGTAAAGCTAAAAAATCCGTAATAAACAGTACAAAAGATAAAAGTTCTACGATAAAAATTGAAGAAGATGAAGACACTAGCTCATGCCCCACGCGGATGCTGTGACGTCACCAGGCCGCTCGCACTCTCCTCGCACTAGTGATGGCGGGGGCAAAGTCACAGAATCCGCTAGTTTCCAACAAGATCCTGAAACGCTTTTGTAGAGCGAGATAGTCTTATTGCGACTTCTAAAAGAAGAAAAAGAAAAAAGTGCAATGTTTTGTTCTTATAGATAGATAGATAGATAGATAAATTGTTTATTTGTCACTACCGAGACACACACACAAAAATTAAAGTATACATACATGAGTTACATTACACAGGCTTGCAAATAAATACACAACAATAAATCAATTGCATGTGTGTGCTGCAGCAAGACAAATAGGTCAAAGCTCAGTGATAATATTGCCTAGAAGGCAATGCACTGATTTTCAGCAATGGCCTGGAAAGGTAGGTACGAGTGCGAATCAAATTAGGAAAAAAAAATTATATAAAACGAGTGTTAAAGAAAATATTGATATAGGTTTATATAAGAAAATATTGATATATCATAAATATTATTAAGAAGAGGGATAAACTAGACATATTATACATATAATATATAGGAGATACAGTGAAGCTAACTTATGCTATAATCTTGCTAAGTAGAAAAAATAGATATAAAGACAGTTCAGTGACAGCATCCATTACCGGCGACTTATCACCGACCGAACATTTATTCATGGTCGGGTTGCATGCACACTTCAAATTGCATATACTGAAAGTGTACGTATAGCCCGACCATTAATTAAATATACGATGATTTCAAAATTATACTTATGTCAAAGCTTACTAGTCCTATCCTGACACTGATTTTGGTATTGAGTTGATTTTTCTACCTCGAAATAATCCTCCATTGTTGGACAAAATTCGCTATTCATTGTATTTTTTCTAAGTAATAATTATGTCAAGTTTTTTTTCAATAATAGTACGCATTTCTCTCATTCTGTGTACTAACAATTTAACACATTTATTTCAGAAAACCCCACGGAAATTTCGGCGTTCGAAGTGTACAAGCAAGAGAAAAACAAGAAAGGCAACAAAAATAAAAGGCAAACAGACACGCCACCAAGGAGCCTTTACTGTGATCCCGTGAAGTTGATGCAGGCTTCTGCGAAGAGGTTGCAAGTTATGGGCCTTCATAAACTGCTGGATAAGTTCTAGTAAGTTGTTTAGTTGAAATTTTAAGGGGATAAGGAAAAAGAAAGGGCATTTAAAAGAACACGGAGATACATTTGAAATTGTGTCTTCAGTATGCCCTAGCTGTTTACAGTTTAAAGCGAGAACGTAAAGCTTTTTTCGCACAGTTGCGAGAAAACGGCCACTTTTGGCAAATGTGTGAAGAAAATCTATAAAACGTTTGTTGTATGGGAGCCCATTGCGTTAAGAGCAGTCTAATGGCCCCAAGCTCTGTGTACGCCATCAATGATAAAAACAAGATGGTATATCTGTATTTTTTTATAGCTACCGAGATGGGACAGTATATCTCCGAGATTCGGCGACGTACACCAAAAACCCACCACCGGTGTGGGACCGAACTCGGTTCCCTGAGTTGGTCAACACCAACGTTTGCTCTAAAGATGGCGCCCTTATCGCCGCTCACAAGTGTGTTCTAGCGGCCAGGCTGGAATACTTCAATGGGATGTTCATGCATTCGTGGACTGAGGTAAGGACACTTCTTCCTAGATTTATCCTACTTTACGTGGAGGCGGGACAGCTAGTGAGTCTTTTCCATTTTCCTCTATAATTTTTTAAAGCACTTGTCACATTTTTTTATCTATATAATCGAAAGTATACTACACGATGTATACGGCTAAGGGACAGAGAGAAAAAATGCCCTAACAATTTAATAATATAAAAATAATATTGCAACAAATTGATAATCTCCTCATTTTTTGGAAGACAGTTAAAAATGCTCTCGTTTTGCAGTTAATGCTAATAGATTAAAATGTATTTTTGAGTGACCCTAATCTTCATCTGGCCCTTATTAACCGGTCACGTCGAGACTTTCGTTCTTCATACATACGGACTCCGAAGTGACGCAGTTGAAGATGCAACGGAAACTAGAGTGAGTGAGTGAGAGAGAATAAGAGAAAGAATAATTTTCCAGTCTGGTTAGGATATTGCAGGCTTAAATCACCTGTTCATCCGAAAATAAGGATAGTTCCGGGTTTCGGAAGGCACGTATAAACAGTGGTGGTAAAAACCAGTAACCTTATCAAATCTTCTTGGTTAGCTAGCGGACCCCGGGCTCTGAAGCTTTCTGAGGATGCAACCGGAAAAATAGGCTCAGATGATGATGACAGTTGTCCTAAAAGTTTGACGATTTTGTTAGTAAATTGATTGCAATGTTGTTACAGAGTAAATTGCTGTCCAACGTGACGCTCCCGATCAACCACGGGATACTGCAACTGTTAATCGACTTCCTATACACCGACTCCTGTCCAGAGATAGAAAACTCCGACAGCATCGACTTCGTTTGCAGCGTACTGATCGTCGCCGATCAGCTGTTCATATCGCGGCTCAGAGAGATGTGTGAAGTCGCACTATCTCATTTGATAAACCTAAAAAATTGCGCAGAACTATGCCAATTCGCTCACACCTACAATGCTACCCAACTAAAACAATGCTGTATGGAGTTCATATGCCTAAACCTTTGCAGCATACTTGAAAATAGAACTTTGGATGTAATCGAAGATAATGTTATTAAAGATATATCTAGCTACTACTGCAAATTTAACCCTATAATGTCATCTAGAGTTATTACACCGTTTTACAATGCCCCATGTGATGAAATCATTGATGATTGCGCTGCAAATTTTCCTATATCCTTAGAATTTACGGATGAAGATATGAAGAATGATAGTTTGTTGGAAATTAAAGAAAGTAAGAAAAAAAGTAAATCGAAAAAGATTGAGTACACCGAGAACGAAAAAGCAAGGATGATATATGAATCGGTGAGTTCTATGACGTCACTGGACCTCTCAAATGAAGTGGACGGTGATATAACGTTATCCCTTAGCAAGATTTCAAAGGAAGCTGAAAAAGGCGCGAAAGAAAAGCAAGAGAAGTGGATAAAAGTGCCATCGTCTCAGGAAAAACAACATAAAGTTCAAGCTAGACTAAAAGCTATAAGTCACGCTCGCGACATCTTAAACGAAACACCTACAGAATCTTTTACAAAACTAACCCGAAACAGCTCATTCAGGCCGATTGTAAGTCCATCGTCTGAAGTTCCTACTACGTCGCGAATGTCCGTGTCTCCAAAGGATTCACCCTTAGCAGAAATAATCCGGAGTCCAAATACATCCCAAGGTTTCATCATAAGTCATATCGGGCCCAAGTTATCTCAAAAACAAAGGAAGAAGTTAGCAATGCAAGGAAATGATTCTACATCACGGAGTCTGGACGGAGACTTGGCAAATAAATTGAATATTGGTAGTCCTCCAGAGAAACCTAAGAATCCATGGAAAGTGGTAGAGGCACCAGTGGCTAGCAGCAGCCCCAAGGCCAAAGCAATGGAGTTTAATCAGATTCTCACAGATCAGAAGAAGCAAAGAGAAGATTTTTCCAGAATTATGACCAAACCACTTGCATTGACTCAGGTAATTCACCCAATAAATATACATACCCTATTTCAGTTAAAACACAGATGATAGGTATGTAGCATGTATAATAAATACTAGTCATGGCGCCTGTAAGTGTTGTCAATAGAATTTCGGAAAATAGATAGGTGTGTGTAAAAAAATGGGATATCTTTTGTTACAAACATTACATACTTAATTAATTAATCGTCTGAAGTGCTGAAGTTAGCAAACGGTCTGTCCAAATTTTAAATTGATTTTAAATAATAATAAATAATATAGTTATTCAAAGCCCAATTTGGTTTAAATTGCATTATATTTCACAGTAGCCTCCTAAATAGTACACTAGCAATACGTCACAGATTGTTTTACTCAATTTTCTATTTACGCAAAGGTTGACTGAATCAGTGATAGACCAGCTTTTGTACATATTTAAGTTTTATATACTTCTACATAGGTATTTATATTTTAAGTTTATATATTTCTTCCTTTTCCGAAATTTTTATGTAATTAAATTTTTACAGCTGGAAGACAAAGCTATAGAAGAGCTAGAAAGATTTTACAACATTGAGGAAGCGGATGACGAATTAATAACAGTACGGAGGATCGAAATCAAAGTGTCTTCACCTCAATGGATTCACACTGCCCCTAAGTGATATAATGTGCTATTTTATATATTTTTAAGATTCACATTGACATGAAGATATTTTAAATAAATAATATATCATGTAGGTATTTGTTTTATTATAAAAATGTAATGTAGTATTCAAACATCCATGCGTAATACTAGAGTTTGTTCAGGAAATAAAATAGATATGGAATAATTAATGAAAATAAGTATCATTGACTCAAAAAAACCTCATCAACTAGTTTTAATATGGAGAGTTTTCTTATTGAGGAAAAGGGAACATGGATTGACATTTGGAAACAGGAATTGTAAATTTTTTGCCTTAGAAGTCTATTTTTGGCTTCCTGTCTAAACTAGGACCTCTCCATCTCTTTCTGTGATGTTCTAAAAAGCAACTAGAATACTAAGCCCAAAGGGTGTATTCCTTTTCATCCCCAGTGTGGACGTCCCCACTGGGGACAAATGAGATATACCCAGTACAAGCATCTTGTGCTACAGCATCTTTCCATTCTATACAAGGCCAGAACACAAGGGTTTTATACCCTTGTGTTCTGGCCTAGTACTAATCACATATAGATTGGAAATAACTTCTGAGTGGTTACCGCGTGCATAGTAATTCCTGTTGCATTGCCAGGCCTGGCAATGCAACAGGAAATGCATGAAGATGAAGAAAAGTCTGCTTCTGTATAGGCAATAAACTATCCTGGTGGTCAAGCTGGATGAAATATTGTCACTTCCTTGCAAATACTTAAAATACATCTTTATAGATGCATGTAATTTTATAAGTTTGTTGTATATGATGGAATGAGGAATTCATTCATATAATCTCATGTCAGTTACGGCAATATTGTTTTTATTTAGAGAAAATAAAAGTACAAATCAATTTCATAAATATCTAACTATATTAAATTAAAAGTACAGTCAAATGTATTCACAAATGCTATTCTTACCCATTTTTTAACTACTTTATTTTAAAGGGGGAAATCGTTTTAGAAGTTCATTCATTTGTTTGTGCGTCAGTTTTTTCTCACCAGGAACAAGAATACCCTTCTTCCCTTGCTCCCTTTGAACTGCCAGTTTCTTGCTGAAATCGGCATAACAACTTTGGAAAGATGAAACCTCCTTCGAGCATTCTTGTTGGTTGAAATCCGTTTTTTTGAAACACGCAAACATCACTGCTAACTCCTGCATGCATGCTGCTTCCTTTAAATTGTCTCCTTTGCCAGAAACCGTCTTTTTGAGAGCCAATGGCAGAAGTTGCTGAAAAGGCACTGGTTCTACTTGATGTCGCCTTGCATTGGTTTGTCTAACAGTGGCGAATGCTGGTGGATTTATACGCATTGTTTATTTAAAATTATTTTCGTAGACTGCTTTTAAAATAAATTTTCTTGTAAATTATGTACATTTACTTGTTAGGTTATTGTAGGTTAGGTAAATAAGTTCCTATTGACTATTGACTCGATTTTGACATTGACAATTTGAGTGACATTTTTGACAGACATTTTCTTTTTTATTCTTGCTTTTGGTAATGTTTCATAAGGAAATAACCCAGAAGTGCTATTTTTGAAACGCGGAGTCACCTAAACGAATGGTTTTTCCATACAAAAAATCGTTCGTTTAGTGACTCCGCGTTTGAAAAATCGCACCGCAGTTAAAATAGGTATTCATAATGAGGGTATTTAGTTTTAGAGGCACAAATACCATTAATGTAACCGATTTGAAAAAGAGGTGTCATTCATTGCTAGTTTGAAGCTTGATACTTGACATAATCAATCATTGTTGTTTAAGAAATTAAAAAAAAAACAGTAACATATTAGGGTGAATCTTGAGAGGCTCAATTTGCGCTGTCTGGAAAAATAAAGTACCCGTAGTATTTAAATTTGAAAACAAAATATTTTTTTTATGCTACTAATGTATGATCTAACTGAGGCACGAATCACGATAGTTATTGTGTTTAGAGATGTGCCGAGCGGCAAATTCCCCGTTGCCGGCAATATTCCCAATCTTGCCATTGCCGGTAAATTTCCATTTTGCCGGGAACATTGGCAATATTGCCGATCCACTTAAATTGCTTTATTATGTCAAATTTCTGATTATTTTGTAAATAAACTTGAAATTTATTAAGAAATAACCGCCTAGGTGTAAGTCGGACTCGCGCACGCAGGGTTCCGTCCCATTATCTATAAAAAATCACATTTGTTGTATGGGAGCCCCCCTTAAATATTTATTTTATTTTAATTTAATTATGTATTTTTATAGTGCATATACAACTAAATATTCTGTGAATATTTCAAGCCTCTAACTCTTGCTGTTATTAATATTGAGCTAAAAACGTTAAAAAAATCACGTTTTTTGTGTGGGAGCCCCCCTTAAATATTTATCCCATCAAAAACAATACTTGTCAAAAAAACCAAGTCTCGCAACTCAGTTGTTCTACAGTAAAAAGTTGTGAGATCCATGTAATACCAAGTCGGTTATTAATTTATTCAGTCTCTACTTAGGCGACTTTCTGTCTTAATACGTCCAGTCTCTAAGACCACGATCGTGGTCCATAACAATTGAAAATCAATTGTGTCTGGAATCTCCGTACTCGAAGCATTAAGTTGTTACGTAATAATTAACAGCATCTTATAGTGACGCATATCAATATTAAAATTCTTTAATGTTTTATATAAATATATCGAGACTTGGCCATCGCACTAAATAATTGAATTTACATGTGTTTTCAGGCGATTGAATTTACACGTGTTTTCAGGCGATGGCCAAGTCTCAATATATTTATATAAAACATTAAAGAATTTTAATATTGATATGCGTCACTATAAGATGCTGTTAATTATTACGTAACAACTTAATGCTTCGAGTACGGAGATTCCAGACACAATTGATTTTCAATTGTTATGGACCACGATCGTGGTCTTAGAGACTGGACGTATTAAGACAGAAAGTCGCCTAAGTAGAGACTGAATAAATTAATAACCGACTTGGTATTACATGGATCTCACAACTTTTTACTGTAGAACAACTGAGTTGCGAGACTTGGTTTTTTTGACAAGTATTGTTTTTGATGGGATCTCATTTCTTTTTGTATTTTGTAGACAGTTCTACTTTTTTCCTTTTCGGTACCTTCTACTTATTGTATATATGTATATCTACCAGCAACGAATTTTCTTAAAGCCCTCTCTCTGACTTATGAACTTTTCTTATTTTTGTAGGTAGCCTTCCGTTTTCTCTTTTCCGGTACTACTTCTTGAGCTTCAGCTACAGTTTTTCTAAGAGCCCACTCCCTGTCTCTATGCGTTTTTCTGGGAGGCTTTGATGTTACAATTTTTGATAAATCTGGACGGTAAATGCTTCTTAGTCTGTTGTATTCACAAATTGAGGATTCCTGCGCTTTTTGATTTAAATTATTTATCCGAACAACGTCCAAATTGTAAGCAAATAATATCAGTAAACCAATGAGAGTGGCCTTTAGTCGTCAAACTAATATAGCAATCGAAATTATCAATGAAAATCGCAAACTTATAGGTAAGAATTCTGGGCACATCCGAACAGCATTGGGTCGCTCGCGCGTACGAGCGCGGCTGCTGCTCGCTCGGCGACATTCACCCATGGTATAATAAAAT
The DNA here is from genome assembly GCA_963555685.1 of Acrobasis consociella. Taxonomy (NCBI): domain Eukaryota; kingdom Metazoa; phylum Arthropoda; class Insecta; order Lepidoptera; family Pyralidae; genus Acrobasis; species Acrobasis consociella. The sequence goes on from OY743122.1 coordinate 12,469,639, forward strand.
AAGGTATTCTCTTCCCGTGACAGCTGATGACGTAGGTGGAACTTGACTACGTCATCAGTTTGATGTGTTGCTACTGTGTGAAATTGAAATACCCGAGCGTAATGCATTTTTGAACTTAATATACCAATTTCGAATTAATAATCCATTATATCAATTTATAAAATATTGAATTGATGAATCACGCGAGAATCGCGAGATACTAAATAGCTAAGTTACTTAATATTTTTTTAAATATTAGTGAACTAATTAAGAAAGTCCTTCAATTTACTAAAAAGAACAATCAGTGGCAACACTTTGTGACGTAGTCAAGTTCCATCTCGGGAAGAGAATACCTGTTTTATTATACCATGCATTCACCTTTCCGCGCGCCCCGCCACTGTCCCCGCCCCGCGCCCTCGCGCTAGCACCGCGCAGCGCGTAGTAACGGCCCGCGCTCACTCGCTAGCATCGCAGCGCGTGGTATAATAATTAATTTACAACCTTACGCACTCGTAATAAGTACGAATACGCACGTAAGGTACGTTTTTTTGCATTAAATAATTTAATTTACACGTGTTTTCATGACGGGAATACACATTTTTTGCTCGATTTGGCAGGGGCACTACCATGCGCCTATATTTATATGGGACTAGCTTAAACCCGCGGCTTCGCACGCAATAATAATAACTGCCGTAAAACATCGTTACGAATAAAGCCAATATTGAAAAATTTAACTGAAGACTTGGCGGTCTTTTCTAGATTTTTTAGTTTTTCCTTGATTCATACACCAAACACTACTTATATTCCAAATTTGAAGCTTCTAGGTCTGCTAGAAGTGCCTTAGAATTTTGATGATCGGTGAGTCAGTGAGTGACAAAATTAAGAAATTTGACCCGTTATAATTCTTAAAATACTGGTTCAAATTGAATGAAATTTGAAATATACCGTGTCTTTACAATGCCTGCATGGTTACTGAAAATTTCAGTCTTCTAGTTTTATCCACAACGAAGTTACAGGGGGTCGAAAATGGTCTGAATTGCTTCGAGAAAAGGATGGTACGGCCGTGTCGCTTTTTTGCTCGACTTGGTGGGGGCACTGCCGTGCCCCCAGATTTTATTCTGTTTTCAGTATTTTTTTTTATAGCGGCAAAAGAAATACATCATTTGTAAAAATGTCAGCTGTCTAGCTATCACGCTTCATGAGATACAGCCTGGTTACAGACGGACGGACAGACAGGCGCATGGAAAGACAGACCGACGGACAGCAGAGTCTTAGTATTAGGATTCCGGCAAAACGGGACCGGCAAATTCGGGCCTAGTTGCGAAAAATTTGTCCTCGAGGGAAGTAAGGATCCCGGTTTTACCCTTTGGATATAGAACCCACCCTAAAGAACTCGCCGTATCCGCATCCGCAAATGCGGAACATTTGCATTCCTTTATACATCTGCATCCGCAAAAGCTTCGCATAGATTGATGCGGATGCGAATGCGGATGCGTATTTAGAGAATAAAGCTGCTGGGTTTCAATGAAAATCTACTTAATAAGTGGATAATTAACTATTAGTTTGCCCGAATTGTGAACCCGCGAACCTCATATCTCAGTAATCCCTTGACAGTTTCGGCTCATGTTTTATAACTTAACAATTTATCGAGTTATAGTTGGACAAACATACATACATACATACTTACATACATAAATAAAAAAGCCGGATTGTTCAAATAGACTCGGAGAACTTGGCTCGCTTCACTTGCTTGTTTTTTGACCGAGCGAGCGAAGCGAGCGAAGCGTCTCAGTTTCGAGATTAGCCAAAAATTCTTTTGTCCGTCTGTCTGTCTGTCTGTCTGTCTGTCTGTCTGTCTGTCTGGCTGTTCTCGCCTACAGGTCGCATTTCTTAACCGATTCTCATAAAATTTTGTAAGCAGGCTCAGCAACTAAATAGAATTTTTTTGTCGAGCCAGTTTTCCGAAATTTTTAAAAATGGCGGAAATATGGGGGTTTAAAATTTTAAAACTGTCATATATCCGCCATTTCAAAATATTTTCAAAAATTTCATTAGACTTTTTTGTTGCCATTATAAAAACGCATTTTTTTTAATTGAACAACTTTTTTGTCTGGACAACTTTTTTATACGTTATACTTAAACGGGTTTAGGGTGACTCGCGAAGTCTAGCTGACTGAGCCGTGACGGATATACAATACAAAATCTTCTTACAAAATATTGAATTCAGTCCAGGTTACTGAACAACTTTCTTAAAAATACATGTCTCCCGTAGGAATTAAACCCGCGACTTCCGAGTTACAAGGCCAATGTCTTGACCACTATTTTTAAGAAAAGAAGAAAATTGGCAAATATTTGTTGCGTTGCGTAAGTTCATTCAATACCATATAGTTCACAAAAAGCAGTAACTATGTAGGTAGATGTCCAACAAAAACTCAACTCGCTATGGTTATTTTTTCATAAGTTTACAAGATTGACTTGATTTTTTCTAGAATCGTATGACTTTTTGTTGTCTTGCTTGTTTAAAGTTTTGTTTAATTTGTTTAGTCAGTTAATTGTGTTCAATTGTCGTGTATTGGATTGCTTGCTTGCTTTGCTTGATAGTAGAAGATATAATCGCGAGGTCTAAGTTCGTGGCGAACTACTAGTTAATTACAACTGTAAACTCGCGAACCCCATATTTCGGCAACCCCTTGACTGATTTGGCTTATGTCCGAACGAAAAAAAACTTATTTTGACACGCGCCTACCAAATTTCCTAAAGATCCGATAAAAGATGCTCAAGTTATCGTCAAATAAACATACATAAATACATACAAACGTTGGATTGTTCAAGTAGACCCTTTGCTCACAAGAAAAACACTTCTCTTTTGGTTGATCTCTAAAAATTGTGTAAAACATCTAGAATAATACTGTATTTTTTATTTTTTTATCCTTAAAACTGACTGACATACGCCGCGTAACTGAGGCATGTTTAAAAAACGGCCTATTACTACGTGACGCTTCGATGACGTCATTAAACAACTTGCGTTCGTTTCGTACCGGCTGGCCGGTTAGTGCGTATTTCTGCGTTTGGACGAATATTTCACACACATTAGATATAAAATGGCTAATCTGCTTACAAGAAAGTCATGTGTTGTGATTACCTGCACTAGTACCACGGTAAAAACACCAAAAGCTGTTTTTTCAACGTTTAACGCTGCGAAGAGAGCTGATCCTGTAGCGGCTAAAAGTCATGTACTATACTGATGTGAAGACCAAACTAGAACGAGCGAGTGAAGTGAGTGAAGCGAGCGAAGCTGTTCTCCGAGTCTGTATAATGATATCCCTTTTTTAAACATATTAAAAGTATTTCGCCCTGAACTGTGAACTCTCTAACCCCATGTTCGTAATTCTATTAGCCAAGTCAACACGCCTAATAATTTTTTTAAATTTCCGGTCAAAGAAACTTAAGTCACCGTTATTTATGTAGGTACTAATTGAAATATGTAAAAAAAACTTCGTATTCGCATCCGCATTCGCGGATGTGAACCTTTAATAATCCGCATCCGCGGATGTCGAATTTGTTGTATCCGCAACAACTCTGGTCTGCACTTGGATGGGTCACCACAAGTAGCATAAAATTTCTTGAGCCCCTCCGTGCTTCGGAAGGCACGTTAAGCCATTGGTCCCGACTACCAACATTGTACGGCAGTCACAACACAACATAAAGCAAAGGTACACGTAGTCAAGTTCATACAAGTATATGAACTTGTCTGCAAATATAAGTTTGCAAGTTTTTTATGTAACGGAATCCTCAATGGGCGACCGACTCACACTTGGCCGGTTTATTTTTCAGATTACCTACTTAAAATAGTAATTATTTCTCGCCTAAGACAAGTAATATTGACAAATCTGTATGTACCGGCAATTTACAGGGAATTTTGCCGGCAATATTGCCAGTATTTTGCCGGGAACATTGGCAGTTTGTATGTAGGATCTATATTTTTGTAAGATGTCTCATATAATATGCTTAGATACATTTATTTAATGAGTTTTTTAAATCAATATATCTAGTATTCTCAATATATCTAGTATTCTCAAAATTGCCACTTCGGGCAATCTTGCCGGCAGCGTTGCCGGCAATATTCCCAATGTTGCCAATGTTGCCGGCAACGGCACATCTCTAATTGTGTTTATTTTAATGCAAATGGTCGAAAAAAAATCTGAAAGGTCAAGATATTGATAACCGCTTCACATTTCCTGAACAACTTACCCACAAAACACTAAGTTATGAACGGAAATAAAATAAACAGTGAGGTTAAATCGCTAGCAGGGTTGTTGTTGATATACTTATAAAAAAAATATACAGTATATTAATGACAGATTTATTTAGAAATATAATATAAAGTTTGTCCGAGACTAAACAGTGATTCCCGTGGCGCGCCACTAAAACACGTAAATCCCTAGTGGAATATTCTAAAGGAGTGCATCCGAGTCGTCGCATGGGTACTACTAGTAGCACGTCGAACATCGTTGAGGAAGATTGCGCCATTCGTTGCTCCAGGACGAAATTACAAAGGCGAATATTTGATTCCCCTGGTTTTGTTTCACTAGGTTGATTACCCTGATCACGTTTATAAATATCATTAGATTTTTTATGAATTGTTTTCCGATGTTAACGGAACAGCGGAAATGATTATTATATATTTATTATATTTTTATTGTTTAAAACCTATTGGTTTTATCACAATCAATAAAAACATTCTACTTTTTGATTCCACTGGGGTCGATTCCCTTGGTATTTGCGCCAGGGTACTCAAAATTCATGATGATAAATCAAAATTTTCCTAATTTTCCGTGAAAAAAAGAAAGGTTTTTATCTTATTTATTACAAATATGTTTATTTTTAATCTATCCTTTCGACTAAAAATAATTTATTACCCTTCGATGCAAAAAGAAGGGTGTTATAAGTTTGACATCAATATCTGTTTCTATGTGGGTCTGTCTATGTGTCTGTGTGTCTGTATTGTATCATAAACTAATATTAATTAATAAGTACTTATTTTTTCTGAATGTAAGTTGATTGATCTGAGATATTTTTTATGTGAAAATTGACAAATTATTGATAATGACGTTACCAAAAATATTAGTTGTTGATTTTATATAATTTTTAAATATATATATTTTATTGAAGTAAGAAAGAAAAAAGAAAAAAAAATACTTATTTACAAATATTCACACAGAAAAAAGTTAACTATTAATTTAGTCTAAAAAGTGGCATAGTGCCAAGAACGCTGGCTGCATTTCCGCTTTGGATCGCAATACTGATGTTTTTATTTAAGTAAGTACTTACCGAAATATTTGTATAAGGATAATCTGATAGTTGATTTTAAAACTGAATAGTTTTCCTTTTAGTTGTTTTCAGTACATTTTTCTATAATTAATGAGTCACTATGGATAAAAGTGCCAATTTCTTCAATCAAAAGGCTGATTAATTCTTACAGATGCTACCAAAAGGCTGATTAGTTATATTTACTTACTGTAAATTAATAATAAAACTTGATTTACTTATATCATGACTAAATTTTGATTCCCCTGCCAAGAAAAACTTTAAATTGCTATAATTTTGGAACCGCTCAGCTAAAAGTGATGCCTGTTCGTTATATGTGTTTATAATTGAGTAAAATTTTATTTTTTATTATTACATATAAAAAAAACTGTTTAAATAAATTCCTCTAAATATGCCGAATCTGAAGATTCACCCAAATATGCCGAATCAACTAAATATGCCGAATCTGAAGATTCACCCATCCCATTAACTGCACCCGCCAGAAAGGAAAAAACTTTATAAGGACATAATAATAAAATCAATGTTTTATTGATAATGAAAAAAGATATTTTATTAATTACACCGATACACCCAAACAAGCCCCAAGACAATTTAAATTTGATTTTTTTTAGCATGAAGCGGATTTTTAGTCGATACCTATAAGGACAAGACAAGGGTATGAAAAGAGAAGATCTTGAAGTGTTAAAAAGGAGGCGAATACTTTCTTCCCCACTCCCCAGACCAAAAAAGCCATAGGTACAATTAAGTATTTCCTTGACACAAACGTGCACAAGAAGCAACAAAGTGTCTTTCTCTATAACTGGTAATATAGATGACTGAAAACCGTGGTCTGTGTATGCTAATTTAAGTGTAGGTACACCGTAAAATGATCCAAAAAAGTTAAAATTTTAAGAGTAAGTAGGTAGGTAGTTCCAAACAGATTTTGTGAACAACCTCGTCTAGTAGAATACCTGCTAAAGTTGTCAAATAATAAAGCTACTTCTTGTAATTATTTGTTTTTAGGGTTCCGTACCTAAAGGGTAAAAACGGGACCCTATTACTAAGACTCCGCTGTCCGTCTGTCCGACCATCTGCCCGTTTGTATTTCATGAACCGTGATAGCTAGACAGTTGAAATTTTCACAGAAGATGTAAGTATTTCTGTCGCCGCCGCTATAACAACAAGTACTAAAAACAGAATAAAATAAATATTTTAGGCGGATCTCATGCAACAAAAGTGATTTTTATATAAATAATGGTACGAAACCATTATTATGTCTGTCGCCAAAGACCATTTCAAAGGAAATATGATTTTACTAATGTGGGTGACCCATAATAAAAGTTTAAAACCCCGGTTATTAGGTATCTTTGATTATATTATTGGAACGTAGTTCCTTATCGCGCGTTGCGAAAGGAGGCTAGACGGAAAAAAATGAGACCTAAAGTTGTAACGACACTTTTTGCTATAGTTGGAAAAATAAAATTTTATTACAATTCCTTGACTAATTAATCGAAAGGAACTTCGTTCCATCCGGGTGTCCCTTGACACCTCCCAAGTTTTTTATATATAAGTATAAATAAAAGTTTGATACCCCGAAACTATAAATTTTCTTTGCCTGCTACGCCAAGATACCTTAAGCCATGAAGCTAAGTTAGGTACTTACTACTACTACTATTTACCAATTGCAAACACTCGGTCAGTGCTTTTCATCAGCTATCGGTGATTGAATAAATTTTATATCGATACGTGGCGTAACCACCAAAACACGAATTTTCAGGAGAGCCAAAAAACTAAAATTAAAATATTGTTTTTGTTACTACCTTGTTGTTATTGATCCTTTCTATAATTCTTACAGCAAAAGCCGTTAATTTTTGTGGTGCATATTATTAAAACATAAAGTGTTGACAAATATTTATAGTTTAAAAGTTAACTGGTGAATACACCTCACAAAATAAAACATATATGTCTTTTATATGGCCCATAAAATAACTGCTTCGTTAGTAACGCAGGGTGTAATCACCAATTTTTTCGTTATGTTATTATTTTATTCATTTTTTGGGTTAATATTACAATACTTACAATATTTAGGCATATAAAATATTATAATAACCATTTTACCGAATGGTTATTTGTCTGAATTTAAGATGGCAGAATTGCAGTTAGGATAATTATTACCTTTGACAAAATGTAATTTCGTTTATAAAGTTAATTTAGGTCAGGTAAATTATGAAATGTATGATAAATATAAATATAAATAAATAAATATATAGGGACAAATCACACTGATTGAGCTAGCCCCAAAGTAAGTTCGAAACTTGTGTTATGGCACAGATTACTAATAAGTTACTACGTAACAGATACATCACTTCCCTACATACGCCAAATACCTACGCTTTATTTAACTAAACTTTCTAGCTGTCAAGCGACGCGAGGAAATATGAGCCTAACTGCTTTGACTCAACGGAGCGTTTTAAGTGCACAGCGGACGATGACGTCGGCCGTTGTGAGATTACCTTAGGGTTGACTCAATGTTGTAAAATACAAAAATGAACGTGACGCATATTTATGAAAAGAAATTTTATTAAAAAGGATCTATAGATGATTTGACTTTAAAAGTTGTGACGTAATAAGAGCGTGTGATTTTCATAGAAACTTCATTAACTGTGGATGTACCGTACATCGCAATGAGAAACATACGATATTGAGTAATTCTTTATAGCATACTTTCTAGTTCACGTAAATCGTTGTTATATACTTTACTAGAGGAGCTCGGTGGCCCGCACTAGCACTTTCGCATGTAAAGCGGCACCGGGCGTGGTCCGCACTTGGATGGGTGACCACAAGTGGCATAAAAATTGAGCTTCTCTGTGCTTGCATTGGTTCCGGCTGTCATATTGTATGGCAGTCGTTAAGCTATGTCAGATGCCTTTAGGCAGCTTGAAAAATCTGAAACCAGTGTTGGCCACTTACACACACGAAAAACAACAACATATACTATCTGGATACAGTACATCGATGTTAAACTTTCGACGTTCAATAGGACAATCAAACTTCATACCTACAAAATAATCTGATTGGATGAGACACAGTGGCGTAGCTAGGGGGACAAGGGCCCTGGTGCATTATTCATTCGACATTTTACTTTGGAGCATCGAACACGCCTTATCATTTATCTCCGTATCAGCCACATAAGCTGCAGTGGTGACCCATAAAAAACAATTTGAAGAAAAAAAAATTAAAAAAAAAAAAGAAAATCTTGTGAGCAGGCTTCGAGACTCGAGGCTCGAGCCTGCTCAAAATAATTTTATTTTTTTGAATTTTTTGAATTTTTTAATTATTTTTTTCTGAGTCTAGAGGGCCCCCTGAGCTCCGGGGCCCTGGTGCACTGCACCACCTGGCCCTATGATAGCTACGCCACTGATGAGACAGTACCAAATCCTATTCTATACGACTACCTACTTTTTAACGAAAAAAAAACACTTACTTTCCTCGTCTTTTGGCAATGTGAAAAACGACAATTCTTTATTGGTTCTTTGATTTTGACATTGGAATACCGCACAATAATGTCTTGACATTGTTAAATATAACGCTTGTTTATATTGTAAATATAATATAAATATAAGAAGATATTGTAAAAAACAATACGCAATAAGCAAGTCTCATGCACGCGACTACACAGGCCGGAGTGCGGCGCCCCTTTGCCACTTGGGCGTTAGAAAACACGGCTAGCCGGTAGGTACATTTTGAGCGATCTTGATCGAGTGACGGAGGCCTGGTTATGGGATACTAACTCAACGATACTATATTTTATAACAAATACATATATAGATAAACATCCAAGGCCCAAGGCAATTTGAAAAAGGCCATTTTCCAACTTGCCTTGACCGGGGATCGAACCCGGGACCTCTGGGTGGCGGACTAGCATGGTGACCACTACGCCACGGAGGTCGTCATAAATGAACACATTACAATGGTAACCTATTTATTTACCCCGCATTAATCACGGAAGGTACCTACGTTAGGTGATAGTTCTGCAGTGACCATCACAAAAGAGCGAGCGAAGCAAGCAAGCGTCAGCAAAGTAATGGAAGCCACCAATTTGGCCACCCCAAATTAGTCACGGAAGGCAGGATGGTTGTGCAATGTGCATGTGCAGTGACCATCAAAGGAACGAGCGAGCGTCGATTAAGTGACGGAAGCTAGCTTACATATAAAATGTATAACAAAAGACGATTCTGACTGTGAACCATCTGATATATAATGGTTTTACAATTTCATTATTATTAGATATGAAAATGCCTTACTTAGAAAATTGTGACTTTTGAATGTATGATAAACAATTTTCAGCAAAATCAAGTTTATGCCATCCGTTGTTATGCATAATAATATTTTATGACATAAAAAGTTCTGCTATAAAGGGTAGACCCGTCTGTCATTCCATTTCAACCTATGCGTTGTAGTAACAGAATTACTTTAAAAACATCATTACTTAGTTTCAAATATAAAAGAATTATGGGAATAACTACCATTTTATTTAGGAAGTAAAAGCCAACGTTAACAAAAAATTTAAAAAAATATTTGTGCGTATATCCTTTCGTTAGTTAAATGTTCTTCAATGGCTTTTAGACTCATACGCATATACGCCGTTTACGCCCCACTCTTTGATGATGCCTAATAACAATTGCTTTTACGTCAAAAAATACAAGAAAATCTTTTTAAATTAAAATTTGAGGTCGTACTCATCATTGTTTTCCGAATGTGAGAACTTTAAATATACAGTTCAATAGCGGAGAAAAAACTGAATAAGATGGCATTCAAACTCATTTTGGCCAAAATGGTGGTTACGCCCTTTGAGCTGCAACGTATCGATATAATTTTGCCTTACTATTTTATGGGAGAATGCAGGCCATAATACTAAACAGCTTCCCCAAGGAACACACGTCGAAATAACTATGACAAATAAATACTTTTTGTTACTTATGAAAAACACGCTGACCGAACAGTTGATCCAAGTTTGTATAGATTTTTAGAACGAGGTTTCTTTTCGGACGGTACGAGTACGTCTGACTTGGCGGATTGCTAAACGAAAACAATTTAAGATTTTTCTGTCACGAATTTTTTAGTATTTTTTGGATGGTTTTTTAGGGACTTAAATCTTTGTAACTCATTTCAACCGAGTGTCCCACAACATTCAATGTTTTTTTCATGTTCCGATATGTTCCATGGGTGGGGAAAGTTTTAAGTATCTCGGACTGAATTCTCTCTAGTACAGCTAGCATATTTTGTTAGACGTTAATATCTTATGGCATGTAATCAGTACCTATCATGGATTGAATTGACCTTGCTGAAAATCGCGCTAGAAAAATATCCTGTGTAATAAATAGCTCAGTAAATAACCTACGCAAAATATTAGATGAGTACTTTGTATATAAATTGGTACCTACTCGTATACTTATTTCGTCATATCGGGCAGAAATATAATCTTAATAACGTTTACAAGGAACAGCTGATACTATACAAAATTATTGATATCTTTACAGCCGGGCTTAGCGGCACCCTCTATTCAGTAGTATATAGTACCACGAAAACGTGAAAACGTGAAACTTTGGACAATAAACATATTTATCTTTAATCTAAAAAAAAATGATATTAAAACAGCTTTGCAATAAAATGAATTTAAAGGTTAACTATATCGTAAATCCTGAAAATGAGATAACGTCAAAATTCAAGATATTGGACAATATAAAAACCTTACAGAATCTTTGGAAAGCATAGTCGTGTAATCGACAAGGGCTTAAAAGTAAGTAATTTACTGATATTGTTTTTGAGCTGAAAAATAATAATTTATTTGTCAATATTTTTTTAACATTTACGTAACTTCATAGTCAGCTATTAGGTTGGAGGTCCACAGGGCAGTGTATTGTCCTCACCACTTTACACCAGCAAAATAAATTCTTCGCAACGCAACTTTTTAGAAAATTATTTAGTGCTTAAACGAAAATCTATTCTTTAAAAAGAGCTTCCTAAATAGGATTTTTGATACAAGACTCTCTTAGTGTTCCAAATTGTCAAAAATTATTTCTATATTCGCAGGACCATCAAGATGAAATTCCTAGCAATTCTTCTCATCGTTGCCGTAGCATCGGCCAAGCCCAGGTCTGGTGAGCTCGCTGAAGTGCAGCAGATTATTGCTGCCATCCAGAGCCCCAGCACCGACCCCTCCACCGCCGCTGCCCTGGAGCAGATGCTCCAGGACATCTACGGCTTCGAAATTAACCCCATTGCCGTCGGACCCGCTATTATTGATACTGTTGACCCCGTCGCTGTTGTGGACCAGGCCCCCATCGCTGTGGAGCCCGTGATCGTCGCCCCTACCCCCGTTGACTCCGTCATCGTTGTCGATCAACCCACTCCCATCGCTGTTGGCCCCGCCATCGTCGAGCAGCCTACGCCCATCGCTGTTGGCCCCGCTATCGTCGAGCAGCCCACTCCCATCGCTGTTGGCCCCGCCATCGTCGAGCAGCCTTCTCCCATCGCTGTTGGCCCCGCTATCGTCGAGCAGCCTTCTCCCATCGCTGTTGGCCCCGCCATCGTTGACTTCCCCGTCGTTGAGCCCTCCCCTGTGGCTCTCCCCGACTTCGTTGAGTCTACCCCTATTGTTGAGGCTACTCCTACCGCTCCCAGCAGCTACACTCCCCTCGTTCAGATCATCCTGAACATCAACCAGGCTGAGTCTGCTTCCCCCGTGGTGATTCCCCCTGTCGTTGCTGACGTTCCCATTGAGGCTCCCGTCGCCGTCGACCCCGTCGTCGTTGTGGATCAGGCCCCCATCGCTGTGGAACCCGTCGTTGTCGTCGACCAGGCCCCCATCGCTGTCGAGCCCGTGATCGTCGCTCCTGCTCCCGTTGACCCCGTCATCGTGGTTGACCAGGTCCCAATCCTACCTGAGCCCGTGATCGTCGCTCCCACTCCCGTCGTCGACGTGGAGCCCGTCCTCGTCGGAGTGCCAGTCATTCCCGAGCCCGTCGTGATCCCCGAGCCCGTGGTTCTGCCCAGCCCTGTGCTGCCCGAGCCCGTGGTGATCCCCGAGCCCGTGGTGCTGCCCAGCCCCGTGCTGCCCGAGGCCGTCGTCCCCGCGCCCGTGGTGATCCCCACCCCCGTGCTGCCCACCCCAGTGATCCCCGAGCCCGTCGTCGTCGGCACCCCCGTGATCCCCACCCCCGCCATCACCCTCCCTGAGACCCTCAACTAAGCGGTACTGTTTAACCATTAGGTAATCTACGATCAATGGAAGGTTACTAACGTTTATTGTATTCTATAAAATGTTTCGATTACACGAGATACAATGATAAAAACCTTTGAATTTTTATTTATTATATTCCTTTTATTTATAAACCACCTAGATAGGTAAAAACGGTTTTTTTTAATGTTAAGAACATAGCAGAAGAAAGAGCGACAGGAAAGCACTCCAGCGTCAAAATTAATTTTGTGATTTAAAAATGATAGAACAACAAAAATTATTACTAACATTTCTGTTATACCTATTTTGATCGAGAGTAAATCAAGTTTAGACTTAGGACCGTTTGCATTTCCTCAATCTCAATATATAAACTTAAATGAATACAATTATGTTACCTATCATAGGTTTCAGAGGTTTTAATAAAGACACTTTTCGCGAAACGTTCCAGTTGACCAAACGAGCGAAGCGTCACAGTTTCGAGATTGGCCAAAAGTGCATTTCATGCATTTTCCTGCTGTCCGGTTTTCAGTCTGTCCGGCTGTTCTGCTTCTCAGATTGCATCGCATAACCGATTCTTGTGACATTTTTTGAGAAGGTTCTTGAAAACTTGAACAAATTCATATTTCAACTCAACCATTTCAAAAAATATCACAAACTTCTTTATCCGATAGAATTTGGGAGAACTTGCGAGGTCTACATCTCACAAAGTCACTATACTAATAGTTCTATACTCCAATTGGTTAGGTATTTAAATAAATGTAAACAATCTTGACATGTATTTTTATTGAAATATACACTTTATAAATCAATACCTTTGCAAATTACAAAGTAATTATGTAATTTATAATTTTTAAAATAAATACTTTGTAATTAGCAAAATTATTGATTTATGAAGTGTATAATTCAATAAAAAGGCATGTCAAGATTGTTTACATTTATTTAAATACCTAACCAAATGGAGTATAGGTACTGCACCTTATTCCTACCCTAACCCTATGTAGCTTTTTTACTTTTACCTATTAAGAATCTTTATTATGTCATCATAAATGTTTATTATATCAAGATTTAATAAACACTTATAACTCTTAACATAAGCCTTATTATCTGTGATTACCTAATTTCAAGCTTCAATTTAATTTCGCCTGTCCCGTTTTCTATTTGTCTCTGCAATCAAACTTACATAAACAATTAAAGAATAATATTCCTTATTACAAAATATTTTATTTTATAAATAAATACTCTGAATGTAGTATTGTAGTAATAATTAATATGTGGAATGCAACAAAAACATCCCAAAATACAAGTTACATGAAATTCATAATCTTTAATATCAATGTTATATTTAAGTGCACTGGAAGTGTGTTAATGCCCCTGGATTATTCCTACTATTTATCTTGTCCGATTTGCAATAAATTATCTACTTACAATATTAATATAAATTGAACATTTATTTTATTCTGTTTTTAGTATTTATTGTTATAGCAGCAATAGAAATACATCATCTGTGCAAATTTTAACTGACTAGCTATCACGGTTCACGAGGTGATAGATAGACGGACAGATAGACAGACAGACAGCGGAATCTTAGTAATAGTTGTACATTGTATATTATTACTCTGTGGTAATAGGGTCCCGTTTTTACCCAGGGTCCCTTTTTATCCTTTTCGTACGGAACACTAAAAAGTATAAGTAAATAAATATAAGGACTCAAAATTGCAGAATAAATAAAATATGTATTTACTTAGAACTTTACAGAAAGACTGTACCGGCTAAGTTAGGAATTTGAAAACTATGAAATCCTCAGAATTCTTCTAATACTGGTAGAAAAGGTAATTACCGCTACTATACCCACATTATGTACATAAGTACTTAGGTAGGTATATTCGGTATCTCAATAATATTTAAACCGATGTATTACTAAAATATATTTTGTCGAATAAATTACTAAAGAGGATGAACATTTTTATTTTCTATTTACTTAAGGACAAGTAAGTATTCAAAAGATAAGGCTTGGGCTGCAAAAAGGCATGCTTTTAAGGGTTCCGTAGCCAAATGGCAAAAACGGAACCCTTATAGATTCGTCATGTCTGTCTGTCTGTCCGTCCGTATGTCACAGCCACTTTTTTCCGAAACTATAAGACCTACACCGTTGAAACTTGGTAAGTAGATGTATTGTGTGAACCGCATTAAGGTTTTGACACAAAAATAGAAAAAAAACAGTAAATTTTGGGGGTTCCCCATACTTAGAACTAAAACTCAAAAAAATATTTTTCATCAAACCCATACGTGTGGGGTATCTATGAATAGGTCTTCAAAAATGATATTGAGGTTTCTAATAGCATTTTTTTCTAAACCGAATACTCTGCGCGAGAGACACTTCCAAAGTGGAAAAAAGTGTGTCCCCCCCCCCCCGTAACTTCTAAAATAAGAGAATGATAAAACTAAAAAAATATATGATGTTCATTACCATAAAAACTACCAGCGAAAATTGGTTTGAACGAGATCTAGTAAGTAGTTTTTTTTAAAACGTCATCATCATAAACGGCAATTTACCTTTCATTCAATCAAGTCAAATATAAAAATTAAAAAAAAACATACTACAAGACTTTTATATTATGTTTTTTGCTACTACGGAACCCTTCATGGGCGAGTCCGACTCGCACTTGGCCGCTTTTTAAATAATTTTATTTATTTATTTCCTACTAGCTGTTGTCCGCGGCGTTGTCCGCGTTTTAAAAGGTAAAATAGCCTAATATTACTTGTTATAAAATAGTACTTTTTTAATTAATCCTTAACAAACACACGCACCAAATACTCCGGATGTGATGGTTACCAAATCCGGAGTATTCCGGGGACCCGGGCTTCTCAGCGTACTCAGCGTAACAGCTCCATGCAACCTACGCTTAACATACATACACATACACACACATACATACCAAAACATATATAAATTAAATGTATTGCCTATTTAAAGACTATTCATACCATAGCTTAAAAAAAAATTGTTAGCTCTTGTTTTTAGAAACAAATTTATATTAATAAGTTGTTTGTAACGTAAATATAATCTTTAGCCCCATATTACAACATAGCCTTCCGCACAAGATCTCAGGGAGATGAGGGGTGCCTGTAAAACAGCGTTACCTCGAGCCTCGGTTCGAGGTAACACAAGCTGAGGTACTCCTTTGCCCTAAATTAGGATAAGTGAGTAGTACAGAAAAGTAGAATAAGGTTTTTAATTATGTTTGCTCTGTATGTCCTTTTTTTTGGCAAAAAATGATTTTTTATTATTTATTATTATTTCCTTTGAGAATCACGGGTCTTTTCACCCCGGTCCTTTGAGAGGCTTGCGTGGGGATACAGATCCAACACGTAGAGGCCCTTTGGAGAAGTTGTTGTCATGTGGCGCTCCCGCCAAAACCTATTCCTGGATATACCTATGAAAGGTGTACCCTTGAATAGGTTTTGGCAGAAGAAAAAACTATTGCATGAAAAAGGGAAAGGTTTAAGGATTATGGAATGAATTTGGGGTGGATTGATGCTGGGATATTATTATTATTATTATAAGAGAGAAATACAAACAACTAAATCTACTATTTATATAAAATATAGTACAAATAAACTCAAAAGATTATATCAACTAAAAGTATATTGTATTATGTGTTAAACAAAACAACTGAACGACTCCGGCGCTTCAGTTATTGTCCCAAAAACACCTATTAGGTAGTGAACGTGTATTATAAAAACAAAACAATAGATTTCCAGTAAGTAGGTACTTGTCATCATTACCATAATAAGACAGCAAATCTTACAGAGTATGCAATTGTCTGGTAAAACTGTTTTCGTGTTATTTAAGATTTTGCATCTTAAGTAAATAAATAACATACATAGGTACCTATTTTTTTGGAAAAACCTACACGGTTGTTTTTAAGAGCATATTCATGTTGTAAATTTTTGGGATTGCACTAAAATATGATAAAAATACATAAATATATAGGAACAAATCACACTGATTGACCTAGCCTATACATTAACTAAATAAAGTTTAAACTTGTATTATCGGATACTAACTCAACGATACTATATTTTATAATAAATACAGATTATATAAATAAACACCCGCGATTTATATACGAAGCATCTCTAAACAATTTTTTACGTAAGTTAGAGCCATGCCTTCATGGATGTTTATCTATACATATATGTATTTGTTATAAAATATAGTATCGTTGAGTTAGTATCCCATAACACAAGTCTAGAACTTACTTTTGGGCTAGCTCAATCAGTGTAATTTGTCCGTATATATTTATTTATTTAATAAGTGTTTGAACTGGACATTTTTTCATCATGGAGATAGAAGAATGTTGCTGTGCAATGTTTTGGTAAAGGAAACATTGTGGGGTAACCTCAACACACCACGCTAAGCGTTTGAATAAACTAGGGCTATTTATTTTATCCAAGCATGAGATTCCACCCACCCACAAGGTGGTCCGACAACCTAACCAAGGTCGCTGGAAGGCGCTGGATGCAAGCCGCTCTAGATCGGCCATTTTGGAAATCTTTGGAAGAGGCCTAATGTCCAGCAGTGGACGTTATGTGGCTGAAATGAAGCATGAAATTGGTGAGGTTTCGGTATTAGTTGACGAGCGAACACTCTGTAATAGATAGGTACTGTAATTAAGTATCTACGAATACAGCTTAAGTGTACGTTTCTTTAACAAAACAACTTATCTCCAGTGCACTTACTAATTCGTTAAGAAATCTCTTCAAAGTGATGGTCTGAGCTGCCCCTTAAATATTTGAAGAAGAACCTTGTAAGTAGGTATAGAACGGGAGGTCACGACAAATTTGGTAACGATAAGGGATATGGCTGACTCTGGTTTTATAGAATAAAGAGCACCTCTCTGATGCTAAATATGTTGGTCTGCCTGCGTGGAGTGGTTGCGTTACTTAGATATGGCGCCTGAAAAGTTCGTTATCGTGACCAAAAAAAAATGACAAGGGATATGGCTGACTCTGGTTTCACAGGATTAAGAGCATCTCTCTGATGCCAAATATGTCGGTCTGCCTGCGTGAAGTGGTTGCGTTACTTAGATATGGCGCCTGAAAAGTTGGTTATCGTGACCAAAAAAAAATGATAAGGGATATGGCTGACTCTTGTTTCACGGGATGAAGAGCACCTCTCTGATGCTAAATATGTTGGTCTGCCTGCGTGAAGTGGTTGCGTTACTTAGATATGGCGCCTGAAAAGTTGGTTAGCGTGACCAATAAATGATAAGGTAAATGGCTGATTTTGGTTTCACATAATGAAGAGCACCTCTCTGATGCTAAATATGTCAATCTGCCTGCGTGAAGTGGTTGCGTTACTTAGATAGGGCGCCTGAAAAGTTAGTTACCTGGACAAAAAAAGAAAATTATAAGGTAAATAGCTGATTCTGGTTTCACAGGATGAAGAGCACCTCTCTGATGCTAAATATGTTGGTCTGCCTGCGTGAAGTGGTTGCGTAACTTAGATATGTCGCTTGAAAAGTTGGTTATCGTGAATAAAAAAATTATACCGTAATTGACTAACTCTAGTTTCACAGGATGAAAAGCACCTTTGTGATGCTAAATATGTCAGTCTGCCTACGTGAAATGGTTACGTAACTTAGATATGATGCCTGAAATGTTGGTTATTGTGACCAAAAAAATGGTAATGCAAATGGCTGACTCTGGGTTTACAGAATGCAGACCACCGCTCTGATGCTAAATATATGTCTATCTGCCTGCGTGAAGTGATTGCGTTACTTAGATAGGGCGCCTGAAAAGTTAGTTGCCTTCACAAAAAAAGAAAATTATAAGGCAAATGGCTGATTCTGGTTTCACAGGATGAAGAGCACTTCTCTGATGCTAAATATGTTGGTCTGCCTGCGTGAAGTGGTTGCGTTACTTAAATATGTCGCTTGAAAAGTTGGTTGTCGTGAACAAAAGAAAAAATAATAACGTAAATAGATGACTCTGGTGTCACAGAACAAAGAGTACCGCTCTGATACAAAATTTGTCGGTGAAGTCTTGTTTGTTTTGTCGGACTGCCTACGTGAAGTGCTAGTGTTACTTAGATATGGGTATGGCGCCTGAAAAGTATGTTAAAATGATCAAAAGTAAAATTATAAGGTAAATGACTGACTCTGAACGGCTGCATATCGAGCAAAATACATCTATCGTTAGTATCCGATATTATATATACATGCCGCAGTTCACAATTGTACTAACAACAGTTTTGTCAAATTTTCATAAGAGCATTTAATTTAGAAAGTTTTCTAAAGTTTAGTCCAGAACGGCACAAAAATAATTACATAATTTCACGTCTATTCAAGAGTTCCTTTGACTGCATTAAATCCAAAAATTGTGATATTATAATTATCTAATTTAAAAAATAGTAAAATAAACTTTAGTCCATTTGTGCACTAAACCTCATTATGTTAGCAGGCAAATATTTTTTCAAAACTAAAATACACTTCCCCCAAACTACACAACCGATTTCGATAAAAGAATTTTCCAAATCGGTGAAGGCACCAAATAATCGGTAACAAATTATGCACTTGCATAACTTTAACACGTGTGTAAATGTTATAAATGCGTATGATACGAGAGACTTTGAAATTTTGTTAAAATCAGTCAATACTTGAAGATTGAATTTATAAAAATATAATTCCGGCGTTAACGATAATACTAATTATTGTTAACGCCGGAATCTCAAAAAGTACAACTGTAACACTAAGTTTTTGGTAGAAAGAGTTCATTTATCTGGTACTAAAAAAGTAAAAATCGAAGATTGTGTAGTTAGTACATTTGTGAACTACGGCATCAATATTAGGGTGACACTGGGTAGACAATTTCATGTGTTTGTATGAACGCACGCTACTGTATCTAAGTAACGCAACCACTTCACACAGTCAGACTGACATATTTAGCATCAGAGAAGTACTCTTCACCCTGTGAAACTAGAGTCAGCCATTTACCTTATCATTATTTTTTCATCACGATAACCAAATTTTTAGGCATCATATCTAAGTTTCACAACACAACCATTTCACGCATGCAGACCGACAAATTTTGTATCAGAGAGGTACTCTTTGTTCTGTGACACGAGAGTCAGGTATTTACGTTATTTTTTTTTTCTTTTGTTCCCGATAACCAACATTTCAAGCGACATATTATCTTAGTAATGCAACCACTTCACGCAGTCAGACCAACATATTTAGCATCAGAGAGGTGCTCTTCATCCTGTGAAACAAGAGTCAGCCATTTACCTTATAATTTTCTTTTTTTGTCCAGGTAACTAACTTTTCAGGCGCCCTATCTAAGTAACGCAACCACTTCACGCAGGCAGATTGACATATTTAGCATCAGAGAGGTGCTCTTCATTATGTGAAACCAAAATCAGCCATTTACCTTATCATTTATTGGTCACGCTAACCAACTTTTCAGGTGCCATATCTAAGTAACGCAACCACTTCACGCAGGCAGACCAACATATTTAGCATCAGAGAGGTGCTCTTCATCCTGTGAAACAAGAGTCAGCCATATCCCTTATCATTTTTTTTTGGTCACGATAACCAACTTTTCAGGCGCCATATCTAAGTAACGCAACCACTTCACGCAGGCAGACCGACATATTTGGCATCAGAGAGATGCTCTTAATCCTGTGAAACCAGAGTCAGCCATATCCCTTATCATTTTTTTTTGGTCACGATAACGAACTTTTCAGGCGCCATATCTAAGTAACGCAACCACTCCACGCAGGCAGACCAACATATTTAGCATCAGAGAGGTGCTCTTTATTTTATAAAACCAGAGTCAGCCATATCCCTTATCGTTACCAAATTTGTCGTGACCTCCTAATCTAGTATGAAAGTTGAGTAGGATACCTACCATAACATATTTTTTACAAACACAAAAATTTTGTAGGTACTTAAATCATTTTTTAGAAACATGCTTACATGCTAAAACTTGCGTTTAAGACCATTCGCGACTAACTCAAAATATTTACTTTTCTGAGAAGTACTTTTACGTACGTTTTTGTGTAGTACTTAGTAGTAGGTACCTGTAGAAATACACACGTAAAACTCGTGATGCATCAATTTGTTTATTTTCCAATAGGCACGTGGAAAGAATTTTTTTTTGCCTTCTTGGATAGATTATTAATAACCGGCCAGGTGCGAGTCGGACTCGTGCACGAAGCGTACCGTTCCATCCTACTAATATTTGTTTGTATATTTGTTTGTTTGTTTGTTTGTTACGTCTTCACGCTTAAACTACTGAACCGATTTGGATGAAATTTGGTATGGATATAGTTTGAGACTCGGGGAAGGACATAGGGTACTCTTTGTCCCGAAATTCCCACGGGAAGCGAAGCCCGCGGGTACAGCTAGTTATCTATAAAAATCAAGTTTTTTGCATGGGAGCCTTTAAATTTATTTAATTTTACCTTGTTAGGGTTCTGTAGCCACATGGCAAAAACGAAACCCTTATGGATTCGTCATGTCTGTCTGTCTGTCTGTCCGTCCGTATGTCACAGCCACTTTTTTTCGAAACTATAAGACCTATACTGTTGAAACTTGGTAAGTAGATGTATTATGTGATCCGCATTAAGGTTTTGACACAAAAATAGAAGAAAAAACATTAAATTAATAAATTTTGCGGGTTCCCCATTCTTAGAACTGAAACTCAAAAATTTATTTTTCATCAAACCCATACGTGTGGGGTATATGGGGATAGGTCTTAAAAAATGATGATGATTTTCAGCTGTTTTATAAAACCGAGCTGTAATGCCAAACAACTAGAGTTTTTGTCAAACAGCGGATTATACAATCCAACTGCGACATAGGTATATATGACATGTAAAGTAAGCTGAGAGAATAAACGCCGATATTCCTTAACACTTTTGTATCTTTCACTTCATTTAATTCAGTTTTTTAATGTTTCATGCTACAAAGTCACAAGTCCTAAGTGTTGTTTTGTTTCATGTGTGTAATTCCGAATTTTAATTGGTAGTCCTAAAAAGTTCGCTTAAAATTAAAAGAAATTTAATTAAAGAGATCCGATTTAAGAATTAGGACTTTTAATAAAACGATATTATGTTATTTGGAAATCGTACTTTTGATGTTCAGAATTTTTATCGCGTCGACTTTGTGTTGTTAGAAGTATTAAAAATTATAAAATTTTATTTTTGTAGATATTAACGTCAGCCTAGTAGATTTTTCGGGGTCCTGTGCTAAAAACGGCCACTTGTTGCTAATGTGCGTAAAAAAGCTTTACGTTCTCGCTTTAAACTGTAAACAGTCGTTCATAAAATACTTTGAAGGTTTATCTAAAGCTTGATGAAAATAAATTTTTTAATGATATCTTCGTTTCCTTTCAAATAATTTATTTCAAATGGGATTTGTTTAAGAAACTGATACCATTTGAAACTTTAAAAATCCGTACCTATTATAAAAATCATTATAGTGAAAAATTTCGTATTTATGTAGGGTGCCCAATAGTTCAATGAAATGTATAAGTAATAAAATAATACCACATGACCTGATATTTGAGCCGCAAGACTCAAAGCGCTCTGTCTGCCCCGTCAAGAATAAT
Source organism: Acrobasis consociella (assembly GCA_963555685.1). Lineage (NCBI taxonomy): Eukaryota > Metazoa > Arthropoda > Insecta > Lepidoptera > Pyralidae > Acrobasis > Acrobasis consociella. The sequence continues at coordinate 12,491,780 of OY743122.1, forward strand.
GACGTGATAGTATATATGTATGTATAATAATATATTAAAGACATTATAATAAAAATGGATGAAAATCGAAAAAACCGAAAAACCCGATTATTTCGGTTTCGAGTTTAGCTACGAACCGAAAAAACCGGTTCGAGTATTCTCGATGCCCTGGATACAGGGCATTTAAATTTTGCGTGACGTTACGATTGGCTACAATTTTAACCAACCGTAAAACTTCGAAGCGCTGAAAAAATATAGGTCCTTTATTTTTGGATAATCTAGTTGTCGGAGTAAATAAAGTATTTTATGCAACAGTTGTATAAGGTAGGTCAAAAATGCGAGTGGCGCAGGTTACGATGCGAGCTTTAGCGATCATCGTAAGAAGCCATCATCGAGCATTTTTTGACGTACTTAAACAACGTTGCATATAATACTTTTTCTACGACTATATTTACTAAATAAAATACAAAAATAAACAAAGAAAAATATGAAAATGTTTGACGTAGGTAATTTATGTTAGGTAAGTTGTTGGTAAGTATATAAGTGTCTATGGTAAACTTTTTTTTTAAATTGATGTCTTCCTAGTAATTACGTAAAACGTTTTTCTGATGTTGGCAGTATGACAGATCTAAAAAAAAGTTCTAGGTCTACGACACATGTGCTATATGAAGGCGGGTCTCCTGCACCTAAAATTTCGAAACATTACACAAAAACATGCAAACAAAGGGGCGTGGCTATACACAATTGTCTATGGCATACACATGTTTCTGCTTTCCAAAGCAGATGGAAAACATGCGCTGCGCGGGGCGAGAGGGGAAGGGTTTCTTTTTTAATTATTTTATGGAGCCTATCTCTATTATCTGCAATTGGTAAAACGCAGAACACATCTTCTAGTTCTTTGTCCGGCAAAAATGGTGATAACAGTAATCAGAAATAAATATTATTAGAGTCTGTGCGGAAAGAGAACCGTCGTGGCGTAAAATCAAACTAACAAAATCTTTTTTATATGACAACCCAACACCCATCTGTCAAATGACAAACTTTACGTCATCTTTGTTTACCGTGTTGTTTTAACGTGATTTTTATTTTAAATCATTTCAAAAAGGGGAAATCCTTTACCCAGTCCTACAAGGGAAATAATATTTAATATTATTATAGGTTTTGCCAAAAAGAAAAAGCGGCAAAACACAATTATCGACTTAAACAAAGTCATGGAACGTGTGGCGGCGATGTGCGGTATGTAGAAAGTTATTTTAAATGTTTTAGATTTCCTAGGTAACCCCCAGACACCGACATTTTATATTATGTATAAATTAAAAAGAATTCGCATTAATATATAAGAATACATGTTTATTTTGTTTCAATCAAAGTTTTTGATAGCAGGTATAAAGAGTGTTGATACTTTTAATTTATTATGCGTTTAGATAAACTTGCCCTATTTTTTTCAGGTTTGAGTTAAGATACAGTATCTAAAATAAAAAAGAAGGTTCCTCAAATAACGGCGTGTGGTGCAAGAATTTATTATAAATAACTGTAACAGATTCGAGCAAATCAAGTTCAGAAGAAGAAAATTCTTTGGATCTCTATAGTCTATCCGATGATAGTTCAAACATGTCCGGCATTGAATATTTAGGATAAGACTTTGATTATGGTTCTGATCAATAAATTAATAAATATATTATTGTTTTAAATTTATTTTTTATGCCTACCTAAGATAAAGGCTAACGATGAAGATAGCATCTGAAAACATATAAAAATATATTTTCATTTACAGCCATTACATGTAATGTAAATAATATATAAAAATATAATTTATCCATTAGCATCCAATAGCCGTCATAGTTTCAAAATATCAAGAACTTTATAGTCGCACTATAATGACACAACAGTGTTGTCAACATAACAAATACGGATATTAAACACAACTGCGCCCTCAAATCCTACGACGGTTCTCTTTCCGTACAGACTCTAGGTATCTTAAGTGTCATTTTTGAAACACGGAGTCACCTAAACGAATGGTTTTTCCATACAAAAAACCGTTCGTTTAGTGACTCCGCGTTTGAAAAGTAGCACCTCATGATGAAGTCAACCATAAAGAAATGTTTCATTCAAAACAGAAATTATTTGCAGGAGACGGTTTGTGTATGAAAAATAATATTTTTGTTTTGTTTTTGTTTCATGTTTTTTGTGTAATGTTTCGAGATTTCTGGCGCAGGAGACCCGCCTTGAGGAATCATGGTACCTATGAGGAATCATGTGCTATTATGAGGAATAGAGTATAGACTTTTTTCTGCAATCATATTATTAATGTTTTTATATTCGTGTTCAGAACCATTTAAGACAGATCACAGTACAGGAGTAGAAAAAATAATATATTTTTGACCCAGTCTACATCGCCCTATTACGTCACTAGGAATATATATAAGTACAACGTGAAAGGGACAAACCCGTAATAAATCAAACCATAGGCTATACTAGTTCACTATAGTATAATGGAATTTAAAATAAGCGGCCAAGTGCGAGTCGGACTCGCCCATAAAGGGTTCCGTAGTTGCAAATATGTATGTTTGTATGTTTTTTTTTTAATTTTTATATTTGAGTTGATTGAATGAAAGGTAAATTACCGTTTATGATTTATGACGTATAAAAAAAACTACTAACTAGATATCGTTCAAACCAATTTTCGCTGGTAGTTTTTATGGTAATGAACATCATATATTTTTTTTAGTTTTATAATTCCCTTATTTTAGAAGTTAGGGGGGGGGACACACTTTTTTCCACTTTGGAAGTGTCTCCCGCGCAAAGTATTCGGTTTAGAAAAAAATGATATTAGAAACCTCAATATCATTTTTGAAGACCTATCCATAGATGACACGTATGGGTTTGATGAAAAATAAATTTTTCAGTTTCAGTTCTAAGTATGGGGAACCCCCAAAATTTTTTGTTTTTCTTCTATTTTTGTGTCAAAACCTTAAGGCCATACCCAAATTTTCCGGGGTCCAGTGGCGCCGCCATTTAAAATAAATCATTTAAAAGGAAACGGAGATATCATTTAAAATTGTGTCTTGGTCAAGTTCTAGATACCCATTCGAAGTATTTTTTAAACTACTTTTTGTAGTTTAAAGTGAGAACGTGTAGCTTTTCTACGCACATTTGCGAAAAACGGCCACTTTTAGCTAATGTGCGTAGAAAAGCTTCACGTTCGCACTTTAAATTATAAACAGTAGTTCATAAAATAGTTTTAAGGGTTATCTAGGGCTTGACCAAGACACAATTTTGAATGATATCTCCGTTTCCTTTTAAATGATATATTTCAAATGGCGGCGCCACTGGACCCCGGAAAATTTGGGTATGGCCTTAATGCGGTTCACGTAATACATCTTCTTACCAAGTTTTAACAGTATAGGTCTTATAGTTTCGGAAAAAGTGGCTGTGACATACGGACGGACAGACAGACAGACAGACAGACATGACGAATCTATAAGGGTTCCGTTTTTGCCATTTGGCTACGGAACCCTAAAAAAGTAAAAAAAAAAAACAAAAAAAATGGCATTTCCATAATTAAATGTGCAACCCTCCAGACAATTTTTATGGGAATGTCGAATGATTTTTTTGGGATTTTGACTGTTATTTTAATTTTATTATGCTATAGTAGACATGTTTTTTTTAATTCTCACTCTGTTACTATGTCTTCATCACCCCTAATATTTTTTTGGATGTACAGACACACTTTTTTTACTGTTTTATTTTATAAATAGATTATTACATGTATAGATATAGATAAATCTAAGTACGATAATATATAACAAATAGGTACTTTGTCTTAGACGAATATCTGATAAATTAAGCTTCTAACAGTAAAAGCTTGTAAATTTTTATAATTTTTCAAAACCAAAAACCGATTCAGCCCTAAATTACCCAACCGATTTTGCTAAAATTTCCGTAATCTGACAAAGACTTCCGTAACTGACTGGTCTTGGCGTCTTTGAGTTATTGGGGAATAATAAAAAAAACATACATACATCCGAATTAATTACCTCTTCCTTTATTGAAATTAGTTAAAAATGCATGTAAGTACTATAAGTGGTTGGTACATGTACTCATAGATGCAATGCAATACCTACCTACATCTTGAAGTGTACAAAAAACCATGTATAGACATTTTTTATAAATCTACTAAGTATTAAATGACCGCAGAATAAGGGTGACGACAGGGTCCGAAAAGTATGATTGTAATTAGTCCGTCTTTCCGATTATGCAAAAAGAAAAGACTCGTATTTTTCAGTTTACCAAAAAAGTAAAAATTCACAAAGATGCGAATCGTCAAAGTTCCGGAGTGGGGGCTTGCGACGTCACACTTACTAAAAATCTTGCATAAGTGTGACGTCACGCAAAATTTAAATGCGCTGTATCTTTGTCATTTTTGGTTTCTTAGAGAAAAGAAAAAATAGGTGTACAATATTTGTTTATAATCTAACCCAGTCTTTCCCAAAGTGGGCGATAACGCCCCCTTGTGGGCGCTGCAGGTCTCAAGGGGGGCGGTAAGAGACCCAGAAAGAAAATGTTTTTTTTTTGCTAGGAGCTTTATTTAGCTAGGAGAACGTGGATTTAGTGCTGTGACAACACTGCTTACTAAAAAGAGAAATCGTTTGCTTGTTACCGAACGTGGCGACTTGCGACTGTTCTTGAGTAAATTGGAACCTGATATCAACAAACTTATTAAACAGCATCAGATTCATCCTTCACATTAGTTTTTATATAAGGATTGATTATTTTAGTTATATTTTTAATAAAAGATACTCTGTTTTAATACTATAAATTTGCGTTTCAATAATCATTTTTATTGGCAGGTGGAGTCCGTAAGAGTTAACTTGAGACCTAAGCGCCGTTGTATGTTACCTACTGCGCTCAGGTTTCAAGTTGCGGGTTATAGTAAAAGTTTCGTTTAGAATTCTCCGTTAATATACATATATAGGTCACAATAATTAATTAATTTAATTTGAAGTTATAGTGGTTTTTAAATAGGTGAAAAAATGGGGGCGCTAAAAAAATATTTATTCTCAAAGTGGGCAGTAGACAAAATAAGTTTGGGAACCACTGATCTAACCGATGGACCAAAAATATTTTTCCATTAGTCTTGCCTATTCATACAAACTCTGCTCTTTAAATGTTAATTGTAAAAAACACAATATAAACTAAACTAACATATTCCGGGTTGCACCTCAGCGGTAACGCCGATAACGGTATCCTACTTCCTACTAATATTATAAATGCGAAAGTGAGTTTGTATGTTTGTTTGTTACCCCTTCACGCTTAAACTACTGAACTGATTTGAATGAAATTTGGTATGGATATAGTTTGAGACTCGGGTAAAGACATAGGGCACTCTTTATCCCGAAATTCCCACGGGGAGCGAAGCTCGCGGGTACAGCTAGTATATCTATATCTGTCGGCACGGTACACCACTTTTCTACGCTATCGTTTTTTGCTGCACAATTTTTTATGTGTACATGAACCAATATTAAAATAACAGTAAAAAATTCAAGGTCTAGGTGTATGAGAATGGGACTCACCAGGCTTATAAAAAGTTATTTGGCGAGCCTTGCTATGTTAAAATGCATGCATGCATATTTTCTATGAATATTTTTCTTTTTCTTTTAATGATAGAGGAAATCCGTAATCCAAAGCCCACCACGCAAACTATTGACTGGTATTATTTTTTCAAAACTAAAAACCGAATTCTACACCAAATTACACCGACCGACCGATTTTGATAAAATTTCTATGGGGCAAGTATTCTTTCAAACTATAAAGATTTTTACAATTTGGTCTATTCGTCTTCGATTAATAGGGTAACATACTACTCCTTTTTTTAAGCCGGTTAAAAAGTAGGTACTACCGAAAAGAAATCGTTAAAATGTATATAATAAATAGTCTGTTAATGTTTTCACGCCCTACAGATGACTGGTCTAAAAACCACCAAACAGACCAATAAAATTATCAGATAGGTCTTAATTTAATCTTTATCGTTTATTGCTAACCTATCACATGTTTTTTCCGTGTTTCAAAGTTATTAACCTTTGTTTCGTAACATTTTAGTTTACGGTACACTTAACAAGACAAACTAAAAAAAGCACGTGGACTCGCCATAAGTTTACAAGAAAGGGTTTAGGGCCTTCGCTAAGTTACGCGGGCGCACGCGGCGGGTTTCGGTCTATCTCTGTCATAAACTCTAAATGCGAAAGAGATAGCAGAATTCGTCGCGGGTCACCTGTCTCTGTCGCACGTAGCGTTTGTGACAGAGATAGATTGAACCCACCGCGTGCGCCCGCGTAACTTAGCGAAGGAAGGCAAGTTATTTTAAAAATACGACTTGTTCAACCCCAATAGCTTTTGAGAAGCTGAACCGTATCTAACATAGAAAGAACTACCATAAGTAAACTTGCTTTCATGTAAAAAAAGTTTCTTAATTTGAACCAGTTGTATTGACTCATTTACCTTTAAATATATAGCGAGGAGAGTGTATGTCTAGTCCTCTGGCTCAGGTAGTACAGAGACGGTCGTGCTCCTGCAGTGGGGACAAAAAGACCGGATGATGATAATATACGCTTACTTTTTATTAAAAATGATTTTTCACTAGCTTTGTTTGTTCAGATGAAATATTGCAAGCTGATTCTACTGCTACGCAATATTTCATACTGTTCCATTACGTTCCACACTATGAAATTAATTATTCAAAGTATATTGAAGCCAAGTGCGAATCTTCGAATCTTCGAAATTCAGAGTCCCCCTTAAATATTTATTTAATTTTGTTTTTAGTATTTTTTTGTTATAGCAGCAACAGAAATACATAATTTGTGAAAATTTTAACTGTCTAGCTATCGCGGTTATTGAGATACAGCCTGGTGACAGACAGACGGACAGACGGACGGAAAGATGGGCGGACAGATAGCGAAGTCTTAGTAATAGGCTCCCGTTGTTACCCTTTGGGTACGGAACTCTAAAAAAGTACCTAAATACCACGGAACAGATACTTACCTATTTCCACTAATTTAATTTAAAAAAATAGTTGTTCGGTTGCCGGAATAAAATTAAATGCGCTTTAAAAAAGAGACATAGGTATCTGATTTTGCTGTAATAAAATAATTCTGATTCACACATTTTTATTCTTAAAAAATTCATGAATACTTTAATACATGTCGTAAATCAACCTGTATTTGTAGATAAAAGTAATTTTACTTGTATTTCCTGTGTAATGTATTGATATGATGACACACGTAGGAATCTTGAAAATGTCAAAAACCAAGAGAGACCTATGTCCATTGTTGGGCAGTAAATGATGATGATGACAAGATGATACTGTTTCTTGGAAACCCTATCTTTGTAAAGAACTGGAGGATATTCCACACAGCTCAATCTGTATCTTAATTCTTAGTCTGAGATATTTCGACTCGCATGTATGTTTGAACTGTACAAAAAACTTAAATAAATAAGTGCTAACCTAGAAAAAAGATTTAGGTTTTGAAAATAATAAATTTTACAAAATAATGTCAATGAACCGCATTTGTAACAAAAATAAACGAAGATAAAATTGAGACCGCCTTTGTTCATTGTTTTCCTAAAAATATTTTTTCAGACAAGCATAACATAAATATTAATGAGTATATTTCTATACTGGTAGATGGTTGTACCTCGTTTTTTATTTTATTTTATTGTTTTATGTATGTACACTTTAAAGATTTACAAATAAAACCTTATAAAAGTAAACATAGTACATAGGTGCTACTTATTTCTAAGGATTTTTTTTCCAGTAGACCCGCGAGAGGAGATGGAAATAAAGAGTTAATTGGCGTGTACAATACAAAAATAAATACCTATAATATTTCTAAATATGAACATATGGATGATAAACAGATAGTAATCTTTTACTCGTTTCCTAAACGTCATTATGGTTTTAGAATCACGAATTTTCGGTGGTAGCTGATTCCATAGTCTAACTGCTTGCACGGAAAAAGTCTGGGTATAGGTAGCGGAGCTATGGATTGCGAATTTAAGGATGAATTTAAAGTTGGACCGCCATGGACTATGGACAGGTCGTGCGAAAGAAAATCGTTCACGTAAGCATAGGAAGGATTGTACAGAACATTAAAGAGGAGGCAAAGGATTCTATGGATCCGACATAGGCGGATTGGGTGAGTCGTTAGCGAAAGTCGTAGACGTGGTCAAATTTCCTTAAGCCAAAAATAAAACGAATAAACAAATTCTGCAAACGTTCAAGCTTAGTAAGAAGCTCTTCAGTAGCGTGAGGGAAACGGGCATCAGAATTATCAAGAAACGGGAGTAATAATGAATGACAAGGGGAGATTTTAGTTTTAAAATGGTAAGAAAATTTAAAGACATATTAGGGAGTGAATAAAATAGTGTAACTAACGGCTTATCTCGTAAATATGTGCAGTCCGACTTAAGGTTTTTGTATGTACCAACTTAATATTATAATCGAAACTCAAGTTATTGCTAATAGAGATTAAATTTAGTTTTTTAATTTAGATTGTAATTTAGATATTAATTTAGATTTTAATTTAAATCATTTGTGAGTGTTCATTATTACTAAATTACGATATTTATTTAGTTTGTAAATTATATTAAATTACCCGACTTCAAAAATGAAGGGAGTTATCAATTCGAAATGTTTTTAAGTAAGTATAATAAAGCCCTTAGATACGCCTATGCCTGGACCAATTTGGAAAATTTCTATTGTATATAAATATTAAAATTTTATAAAAATTTGTTACGTAGTTTGCCGTCGAAGCCGGTTTTTAGTTTTGAAGGACCTACAAAAATATTTTTGTGTCTTAGTAGAGACTATAAGATTTTCCTTTATATTTTGTACAGCACCTACGTAGGTTCTCAAAACTTGCCTACATTAGATATTCTTTGTTGTATCTTATTAAGGTATTTGCGTCCTTTAGATTTGGTCCGTGAATTTTATCATAGATAGGTACGCAGTTTTATCCGCTGTAGGATTAAAGGGTGAACACTAATGCCGATTATCGGCGATTTCTGTTAAATCGTCACGTTACTGATAGTGGACAAACAGTATATAATGCAATAATTTACTAATTGTGCCATAGTTTGTTACTACAACGAAAACAGCAGGTAAGTTGTCGATACTTAAAATATATTCTAAGGAATTAAAACTAAAATTATCGTCTCTGATGAAAGAAAAAAAATTAAGTACCTATTTGTTAACAGTTTTTCCTCCCTTGGATAGAATTATAGTCGATATAAGTAGTGAAAGCCACGAACCTTGGGATTCCTCAAGAACATCTTTTGCAAATTAGCCAAATTTCTTGCATTGTCTTTCTGATTTGCCTTTCTAGTTTCTCGTGACGTTATTTATCCATCCCACTTTGACTTTATTTAATTAATTAGACTACTTTATGAAAATAATTATTATATAAATAAAGATTTTAATATTTGAATTATAACCTAAAAGTGCCAGTGACAGGGAAGAGAGAAATAAATTATGTTTATATGGCGATAGGACTCAACAAAGTGATTATACTCGGTGAATGTTTGTTTACGTGTTCTGACTGAATCCTTATTTTCCAGCAAACATGCAATTCTTATTATTCGCTGCCGCCGTCATCGCCGTGGCCGTCGCTGGCCCCACCCAGCGCGCGCTGGTCACACCCGAAGTCGCGGGACCCGTCCCCATCGTTATCCCCGAAGTCGAAGGACCCGCACCCATCGTGATCCCTGACATCGCTGGACCCGCACCCATCGTTATCCCTGAAGTCGAAGGACCCGCGCCCATCGTGCTTCCCGACATCGCTGGACCCGCTCCTATTGTGATTCCTGAAGTCGAAATACCTGCACCCATCGTGCTCCCTGACATCGCTGGGCCCGCACCCATCGAGCTCCCTACCCCCGTCGAAATTGCGCCTTCTCCCGTCGAGCTCCCTAGCCCCGTCGAAATTGTGCCTTCTCCCGTCGAACTCCCCACCCCCGTCGAGGTCGTGCCTTCTCCTGTCGAACTCCCCACCCCCGTGGAGATCGTACCTTCCCCCATCATCGACCCCGTGGTTGAGCCTTCCCCCATCGCCATCGGACCCGCTATCGTCGCCGACTTCGAGCAGGTTCCCGCCCCCGTCGCTACTCCTAGCGCTAGCGCTCCCCTAGTTCAGATCATCTTGAACATCAACCAGGCTGGCTCTGCCTCCCCCGTGGTGATTCCCCCCGTCGTTGCTGACTTTCCCATTGAGGCTCCCATCGCTGTCGAGCCCGTCATCGTTGTTGACCAGGCCCCCATCGCTGTGGAGCCCGTCGTCGTCGTCGACCAGGCCCCCATTGCCCCCGAGCCCGTGATCGTCGCCCCCGCCCCCGTCGACCCCGTCATTGTCGTCGACCAAGTCCCCATCATCCCTGAGCCCGTAATCGTCGCTCCCACCCCCGTCGTCGACGTGGAGCCCGTCCTCGTCGGAGTGCCCGTCATCCCCGAGCCCGTGGTGATCCCCGAGCCCGTGGTGCTGCCCAGCCCTGTGCTGCCCGAGCCCGTGGTGATCCCCGAGCCCGTGGTGCTGCCCAGCCCCGTGCTGCCCGAGGCCGTCGTCCCCGCGCCCGTGGTGATCCCCACCCCCGTGCTGCCCACCCCCGTGATCCCCGAGCCCGTCGTCGTCGGCACCCCCGTGATCCCCACCCCCGCCATCACCCTCCCCGAGACACTCAACTAAACGGCAACTGCTGTTAGGTACATCACATTCCTATGATATGGGATGATTGGACTTTCTAAAAACACCTTGAAACGCTTGTATGTCCAAGAGATTCAAATAAATATATGAGAATAAAGATCTGGTCCCAATTATTTATTTTCTTTGAATATCTATACTATACACATGTACTTCGGATATTTTTCTTTAACATTGTATTTAATTTGCATAACATGTTATAGTATATGAGCTACCAATGCTAAAATGAACTAAAAACTAATAAATGGGAAATAGTTATGGGCATAAAATAAACCCTAATAAGCCGACCCCGCAGAAAACGGGAAAGTGCTAGGACAAAGAAGAAGACGTAACTTGTAAGAGTTTTTCTTATGACCAGCAATATAATGACGAAATCCTCTCGAACTCAGTTGTCACTTACATTATGAGTATACTTAAAGCCGTTACATTAATATTTGAGATGGTCAATCATCTTTATCTAACTACAACGAAAAAAATAGGGTTATGTGTTTGGCCCCTAAGCTGTGTGTACGTAAGATTTTTATATGTATGTTTTATCTTTTTATGGCATATTGAAATATATACAAGTATAATATGCACTTATGTATTTTACCGTGACCTAACACGAACCTTTTTTGTTGCGTCTAACGCTTCGAATAAGATCTTTCGTGGTCGCAGACTGACTTATACTCTTTTCAAAACTTTAGACGCAAATAAAAAGGCTCGTGACTAAGTAGATTTCGTTTGATTTCGTTTTGACTTCCAGTCTATTGAAAACGAGGGTTTATCAAATATGTTCACCATGGAGTTAGAACTTTTACCTTTTACTCTCTAACGTCATGGTTTGTCTTCTATCGCCATGATGTTCACTCATAGTTCGAAGATGCCTGGACCTTTTATCTTTTAGAAAGCATACTTGTCAGCTGGTCCCATAATAATTTATCAAAATCAGTTGTGTAGGGGAAGTCTGTTTTTAGTTCAGAAAAAATATAAGTACATGAGTCATTAATTAAGCGGGATAGTTTAAAAACTATAAATATGTAATGTTTTCATTTGTTCATGGGTATCTTTCATGATATCTCTGGTATATTGACAGATGAGGTATCGTTGAAAGCACTACTTGTATAGTCTAAAACTTTGGTTGGAAGCATTTTTTTTTAGTCCAAGTATAGGTGTTCTAAATCTTTGAAGTATTCAATTTAATTCAAATTATTTATTGCAGTTCATAATGTACTTACATCAATTCTTACTACTAAAAGTCACGGTCTTAAATTAGGTACAATATAAACCCTGTCGGGTATCGCAACAAAAAGTGGAACGGCAAGCGAATTTTATGACATGCAGTTAATTTATAAATTTATATGATAAAAATATAATTAGATAGTATTTTTCTTTGCAGTATTCAGCAGATTGCTCGTATATAGTAGTGAAGTATGGTTGGAAGCATAGACCTAGATTTTTTTTTGCAATCTATGATTGGAAGAGTTTTTGCTGGTAGATTTAATAAAAAATATCTGCGTTGGACCAGGCTTTCCAACGCCGGTTGAATTAGAACAATATGCAGAAACAGTGGATCTTCTTCTTCTTTCTTCTTCTCGTGTGTGTTAGTGACTAACACTAGTGTCAAAGTTTTTAAACCGCCTTAAAGGCCTCTGACATGGTTTTAGGTACGACCAATGTCAAAGACAGTGACCGGGACCGACGGCTTAACGTGCCCTCCGAAGCACGGATCATTTTACTTATCGGACAATCAGGTGATCAGTCTACAATGTCCTAACCAAACTAGGACAACAACACAAAGTCGTTGCCCCCGCCGGGAATCGAACCCGCGACCTCCGGGTATGAGCCGAACGCTCTAACCACTACACCACGGAGGCAGTTAAGAAACAGAAACAGTGGATGAACGACTTCGAGAAATCTCTCCCACTCCGGATAACTATGACATGTTTGTTAAAGTTATATGGAAAGCGTCCCGCCAACACATCCTGCGCGGCTCCTGTAGTATACAATCAAACAGTTCAGTATCAATGGATAAATTTTAATTTGATATATAAAAAAAAATTAAATGTCCAAAAATATTGAATATAATGTTAAAATACCTCTATAATATAATTTTAAAACTATTTAAAAATATATGACAATATTATACTAGCCTTATTTTTACTAACGTTTGAGTGCGACCTCTTCTTATCTAACCAAATTGCTGTGCCCGACAGGTTTCATTAATGATTTTAAACTGTATTGTTAACATCTTATGTACTTTATGGTTTGCAATAAAATATTGAGTATTGAGTACACCGGGTCAACAGACCTAATGACCAAATATGCGTCTTTATGCTCTGAAAACCCCTTTTTGGAGGCTACCGTGTCGGCTGGCGAGGACCTCATGAACCAAATATCTGAAAACCGCCAGCAAAAATGGGTCAGTCTTGTGGAGTCTATTGACATGACCCATAATGGTGAAAAAGCTTTGGCTACTTTACGCAAACTGACTAGTGACCCTTCCACGGCCACAAAGCCTGACCCAGTGAGCGCCAATTAAGTGGCTCACCAACTGCTGGTCAACGGTATATCTCCGTATAGGCATTCTAAGCCAAAACACCTTACAACAGCCAATTCTAACACAAACAGTCAGTCAGCAACCCGTTTACCCTCGACGAACTACACACAGGCTTTAGAAATCTCACAAATGGGAAAGCTGCAGGTGTCGACGAAATATCCATTGAACAACTGAAACATCTTGGCCCCTTAGCAGTAACCTGGCTCTTAGAAATGTTTAATTACTGTCTCAATAACGCCATCATTCCCAAAAGGTGAAGAAAAGATCTGCTCAAACCCGGAAAATCACCCGATGATCCTAAAAACTTTCGCCCCATCTCACTCCTGTGTCATACCTACATACTTTTCGAGAGACTATTACTAGACCGACTTACAAAGGCTGTAGATTATAAATTAATTCCCGACCAAGCAGGTTTTCGACCCGGCAAATCTTGCTGTATTCAAATACTTAACCTCACGCAGCACATCGAAGATGGATTTGAGCTTGGCCTAACTACTGGTGCTGTATTAGCAGACCTCAGTGCGGCTTACGACACTGTGAACGTCACACTACTACATAAAAAAGTAGCTGAAATCACAAATGACCAACTCTTTGTCAACTTCCTTGGCGATCAGCGCGGAAAGAGAAGCAGCTGGTACATTCTAAGTTTATTCTTTTCTCCATTGAAGGAGTACCTATTTACAATACTTATTATGCAAAGCTGACATTTCAGCACTTTTGGTAATTATTTATAATAAGTAATTAATAATATAGTCGAGGTGTCGGGTGACCCAAGGGCTGGCAATTATTTCGCCCAACGAATAAGCATTGCCATCCAACGTGGCAATGCTGCCAGCCTTTTGGGCACTCTACCGCAGGGCAATGATCTGGAAGACGTTTTCTATTTGTAAGGTTTTTCTTTTTTTATATTATTATTTGTTTAGTTTAATTTAGAGTATAATTTAGATTTTAATTTAGTTTTTAATTTAGTTGTTAATTAAGAAGAATAAACTGTTATTTTAATTTTATTGAAGTAATAAAGAGATTTATTAAAAAAAAATGAAAAATCTGTTAGATCTGATACAATTTTATTATGCCTTTAGCACACTGGGATGATTTTTTTATTAAACTATAGAGATACAAGCATTTCAAGATGTTAGCTGAAAGCTTTTCCAAATGATTTTAGTTCTTACAACAAAAATAAGTTGGTTAGTTGAGGGTCTCAGGGAGGGTGATCGCGGGCTCGGGGATCACGGGGGTTCCGATCACGACGGGCTCAGGGATCACGACGGGCTCGGGGATCACGGGGGTTCCGATCACGACGGGCTCAGGGATCACGACGGGCTCGGGGAGAACGGGGGTTCCGACCACGACGGGCTCGGGAACGACATCGGGGATGATGGGGACTCCTACGAGCACGGGCTCTACATCGACGACGGGGGTGGGGGCGACGATCACTGGCTCGGGCACGATGGGGGCCTGGTCCACAACGATGACGGGGTCAACGGGGGTGGGGGCGACGATCACAGGCTCGGGGGCAATGGGGGCCTGGTCGACGACGATGACGGGGTCAACTGCAACGGGGGCCTCAATAGGAGTATCAGCAACGGCAGGGGGGATCACAGGGGCGGGAGCTCCAGCCTGGTTGATGTTTAAGATGATCTGAACAAGAGCTGCGTCGCTAGATTCAGGCACAGCCGTGGCAGCAGGGCCATGGACGATGGAAACGGGAGAGGGCACAACGGGGGGCCTGGCCGCGACCAGGGCGAAGAGGGCGACGATAGCAACGATGCACTTCATTTTTATCTGAAAGAAACAAACATCCTTATAATTAAACCATCAAGTAAGTATATGCCTGCTGTATGGCCGTTAAGTTGTAACTTTATTGATAGAGAGCGTGTTTGTAACTGTATCACTTAAGCGGCGATTACACTTCACGATCCGTCGGGCCGATGAGTAGGGGCGACAGACAGGGCGTTGTGATTACACTGCACTAGATCGCCTCCCTAACTCAGTTGTCAGCCGAACTTGACGTTGAAAGAGTGGCACCTGTGCTTGCCAAAAATCTAATATTGGTCAAGTGCGTGTCGCTCTTGACGCAACTGTGCGTTTAAATGTGAAAAAAAAAAGAAAATGCCGGAGCAAAGAGTATCGTTTTAAGAAATATATATGTATTTATTTTAAGTTCATATCAGAAGTGCCATTTTTAAAACGCAGAGTCACTACATGAACTGTTTTTTGTATGGAAATATCATTCGTTTAGGAGACTCCGCGTTTCAAAAATGGCACTTCTGAACGCCCTGTCTCGGGACAGCGATTACATCACCCGATTTACGTCCTAAATAGGGAAACAGGGCGGTCGGGAAGCCCCGATCACCCGATATCGGGACACTGTCTCCCTGTCAGCGATTACACTTCCCGATTTAGGAAGCCTGCGTGAAGTCGTCCCCGACGAATCGTGAAGTGTAATCGCGGCTTTAGTTTGTTAAATATTTAAAAAGTTTCGCTGAATCGCTGTTTGGGAAACTTTCAATTTGGACCAGCCTGGTTTTATAAAAAGTTTATTGAAAAAAATATTTTTAGTACTAGCTTTAATGAGAGGCCTAAGTACATATTAAGCAAATGTTAGCCCAAATGCGATGGGGTTGCGATGTTTTTCACAGGGTCCCTTTAGCCACCTTTCCAATCCAACATCAGATCACCTTCTTGTCCTAATAAAATTACATTGTCATCTAATTTACAATAGCATGCAAACATCTCAATCGAAAACCGGGAATTAGCTCAAATTTAACTTGCAAGACCTAAACAAATAATCTTTTTTTTTTTAAATTAGCAGGTGTTTGTTTCGTTTTACGACACTAGTGTCAGTGTCATTTTGCAAGCTGCCTAAAGGCATCTGACATAGCTTGACTGCCATACAATGATGACAGCCGGAACCAACGGCTTATGCGTACTTTCCGAAGCATGAAGGATATCGAGAATTTTTTATGCCACTTGTGGTCACCAAAGTGTTGAAGGTGTGGAAAAGTAAACTTAAATTTAAAAAGTAATATTAATTTGTATACTTACAGCTCAAGTAAGAAATGATCAAACTGATGCCATTACCAATAACTCTTCAACTTTTATACTTTGAATTTTAGGGTTATCATATGGCAGCGATTAAAAATATATCCCACCAAAAACATAAAAGGTGAAAAGGGGGGCCAAGTCCAAAATCCGACATAAGAATTAAGATCTAAAATAATGATTCTTATAAGTAAATTTAAGGATTTTCCACAAAACTTGGCAGCCATTTAATTCTTTTGTTGGATTTTGAACTTGGCTCCCATTTTCACATTTTTAATTTTGGTAGGATATGATTACTTTTTGCACAGCAGTAACAGAAATGATCAGAAAGAATCAATTTTTGCTCGTATAAGTAATTTTGATAGGCGCATTACATAATAAAATGAATTAGGTAATTGAAAAATTATATTAAACCTACGAAATTCACATATAGTCTACCTAGATGTCAAATATCATTTTCAGGTTATATGAAAGTAGGAAATAATTTTGATCTTGGATAAGTGAATCAATGATATTTTTATGGCTTTTTAAACGTTATTATAATATCAATAACTGTTTGAGCTGTACAGAGGCAGTATAAGACGTGGACGGTGTGGGCCACCGCCTTAGGCCTCGCGGTGCAAAGGGCCTCACACCACACAGCCGAAAATAAATTTGAAAATGTAGGAAAAATCCAAAAGTACACCCCACAAGTTTTTTTAGTTTTTATGCGATGTGTCAATGTCATTAATGAACGAACCTTGTACTTGATTTAGTACCATTTTAATGAAACCCCAGCAAACACGTGAAAAAAGGTTTATTTTATTTAAACTAATTTCCAAAACTAAATAGAAGGCCTCGCGAAACTTGTCTTGCGCCAAGATAAACAGTAACTAGAAGACTTAAATGGTCTTAAATAGAAAGGTTCGTGTAAATACACATGGCTGTGCTGCGTCACCAGTTCCTTTCTTTGAACTTGGCTCTGACACGCTACCGCTTGTTTAGATAAATAATCCTTCGGAATTCAGTTGCAGTTTAATTACTTTATTGATGCACTGGATAAGATTACGGTGTTTAGTAATAAAATGATACTTACAGATTAGATATTATTAGATACTATCAACCTATGTCATTTCCTTCTATAAATTTTTTATCAACTTTCATTCACAAAAGAACTGCAACCCGTCCCGGTTGAACCGTGTAACAAAATCACTCAAATAACCTGTGTAAATGCAAACACTTAAATTTTTCTACACGACAGGAAACTTCAAAGTTTGATGTTAGTTTGACGACCTCCGGGGTACCTCCTCATAGTGGTCAACACGCCAGTCCGCCACTCTCGAGGTTCTGGGTACTATCCCCAGCCAAGGCTTCTGGAGTGTTGTATACATGTATTTATCATTAAAAAAAATGTCGTCAAGTAAGTATCCCATTATACAAGTTTAAAACTTAGTTTGGAGCTAACTCAATTAGTGTGATTTTAATTATATTTTGCAACAAAATATGCTATATTTGCCTTTAATATTCAGAACTAGCGTATTTGAAATAAGCGGCCAAATGCGAGTCGGACTCGCCCATGAAGGGTTCCGTAGAAGCAAGTAACATAAGTCTTGTAGTAAAAAAAAACTACTGACTAGATCTCGTTCTCGTTTGCATATTAATGAACATCATATATTTTTTCTAATTTTATAATTTTCTTATTTTAGAAGTTACTTATTGTCGGCATCACCAGTAGGTTGACTGGTAGATAAAGCCCATGGCTTTAAGTCCGCCTATTACATATTTTGTAATAAAGTTAAATAAATAAATAAAAAAATAAATAAGTTACAGGGGGGGACACATTTTTTCGCTTTGGAAGTGTCTCCCGCGCAAAATATTCAGTTTAAAAACCTCAATATTATTTTTGAAGACCTATCCAAAGGTACCCCATAAGTATGGGTTAGATGAAAATAAATTTTTGAATTTCAGTTTTAAGTATGGGGAACCCCCAAAAATTATGTTTTTTTTTTTTAATATTTTTGTGTGAAAATCTTAATGCGGTTCACAGAATACATCTACTTACGAAGTTTCAACAGTATAGTTCCTATATTTTTAGAAAAAGTGGCTGTGACATACGGACGGACAGACAGATAGACAGACATGACGAATCTATAAGGTTTCTTTTTTTGCCATTTGGCTACGGAACCCTAAAAATATATCGACTTTTGTGTGTATTATAAAAAGGCTCTCCGCAATTGAGTATTTGAAAAACAAACTACGTTTTGTGTATATGTACTTCAAAATTTTATCATGTATATTAATTCCAATCAAAAAACCCTTTTAAAATGGTTTTTAAACTAATGGCTCTTTGAGCTGTAGACCTCGCAATACAAAAAAGTACCTATACTTTTAAAAAAACTTGTAAAATAAACTTCAAAATACCGGTTGTAAAATAAAAATAAGTACATCGCACTAAAAAGAGAACACTTTCTGGTGGGATTCGTACTCCGCTTAAGTCAATCAGATCTCTGTAAAAATAAATTGGACTATTTATCCTTTGACAATGCTGGTGAAAAACTCAGTCTTTGTATGTCATAATAGAAAATAAAATTCCTTTGTTTTTTCGTTGTCACTACAAACACAAAATGGTCGAAAAAGCCACATAATCCAAAGGCGCTTAAGCCATTTGTGCCAACACCGCCATTTTTAAAAATTTCTAAGAATTGCTCGATTTTCATATGTTTATCGAATCTGCTCCCAAAATTTCACGGGAATCGGTTGAGAAATGCGATCTCTACAGGAGAACACACAGACACGAAAGCATTTTTGGACAAGTTAAAACGGAGACCTCTATCGCTTCGCTCACTCGGTCAATTAATTATAAGCAATTAAGAATTAGTTAATTTTATGTTTTTATATTAGATTTGAAATAAAATACTGTAAATTATTAAAAATTGACACAACTTAACACAAATCAAGACAATATCAACCAAGTCTACGAACTCGCCTTACGCGACGATTGGTCGTTTACACACAAGTACTCGTACAAACAGCTAGGTGCTACACGTCACATACACGTGCGTGATTATAAATATTTTTCTTTTTATGTTATACGACGGCGAACGAACAAGCGGGTCACTTGATGGTAAGTGATCACCGCTGTCCATGGAAACTTCAACGGGGACCCTTTTTTTTGCATAATTTTTTTGTCCTAATATGCTTTGGCATACTGGGTTTGGCATAAAATATTTTGTCATAATAGTTTTTAGGCATAAGTTGTTTTTTGGCATACTGGTAAGTTGGGCATAATTATATTTTAGGCTAATTTGTTACGGCATAATGTTAATTTGCATAATCTCTTTAGGCGTAAAAACTATAAGACTAATAGTATTTAGTAGGGATGCAACGATACGGCTATTACGATACCAATACAAATGACGAATACATCGTAATGGCCAAATACGATAACGAATTACGATACGAATGCATTACGATATTTGTTTAATACCATTTTGATGAATTTATTGGAAGCTTTGTTGTATGTTATTATTGTAAGACTAAGTAAAAGTATAAAAAAAGCATTTTTAATTAATATATTTATTAATTTTATCAATTTTCATCATGAACTTATATTTTAATTTGTTACTATTTGTTACATTTACTATATTTAATTTTAATTGTAGTCGTTATTTATAACTGGCAAATTCTTATTCAGAAAACACAACATATTTAAGTTTTTTCCCTTATGTCGGTTTCTCTCATCACTGTGTATCAGTCCTGCCCACAGATTAGACAGATTATATCCTAACGGACGGAGTCCTGCCTGCCTGCTTAAAACTGTCAATGCCAAAAGTGACGGATGCGAAGGGTTCAGAAATTGAAGCGTTATGCGTTTCGTTTCAACCGAAACAGTAAAAATTTAAAAATTTTGAAGTAAATGTATCGTAAAAATATCGTATCGTAATATTTACGATAACGAATGATCGTAAATGTTTACGATAATCGCCGATATACGATTATCGTATCGGTATCGTTGCATCCCTAGTATTTAGGCATAATATTTTTAAAAATAACAGAAACAAAATAAAGTTATTTAAGTGTTTATTTTTAATTATCATGCAAAAAAAATATGACCACCCAGAACAAATGTGAGGGCAAAAGGGAAGTCAGGTTTAAGTTTTTTTTTTTTATGATCACCTGGAACAACTGTGAGACCAGAAAGGAAGTTAGATTCAACTTATTAGCAATTAATAAACAATTTATATACAATGAATAAAAATGTTATGCTTAATTTATTTTATGCTTAAAGTAGTTTATTTATTTTATGCTTAAAGTAGTAGTCAAGACATAACAATGTCTTGATAAATTATGGTTTGATGACATTATGGTCATTATGCTTACATCCTTTTATGATTTAAAATGTTAGAGCTAAATAATGATTATGCTTAGGTATAGGTACATTATGCTTAAAATTATTATGCATACTCCATGATGCGAAAGGACGTTATGCTTAAAAACGATTGTGCATTAAAACAGTATGCTATGTGATATTATAGCTTAAATTTGTATGCATATAGATAGTGATCCAACTTCAACACAAGGGGTGTGTAGTGTAACAAGAGCGTTACCGGCCTTTTAGGAAGATACATATATTTTTTAGTTTAAATATTTGTTTGTTTTTGTTAGTTTAGATTTAAGTAGATGTTAAGTTTGACGTTCGAACACAATGTATTAATTATTGTTAATGAATAAATTAAATAAATGAAAAATTATAAAGACTCCTTTTTTGATGGTTTCAATGTCGTATCGGTCCGGGAACACCGCTACAACAAGCTGATTCCACAGTTTGGTAGTACGTGGTAAAAAAAAATCTTTTAAAACGTACGGTGGTTCATTGCCAAATAACCAAGTATAAATATCCAATAACTAAAGTTTGAAAAAAAAAAAAGTTTTGCCCATTCCCTCGGTAGGCTTTTACTGGATCTGCGGAAAGAGAAGCAGCTCTATAGTACATTCAAAGCATTTTCTTTTCTTCTAAACCGCACGGAAGTATGGTATATATACTAACATGATAACACTATGCAATAGTATTCTTCATTAGGTAGTAAGTAGATAAAGATTTGCTTGTTTTGAGTATATGTACCTAAGTGGCAAAAACTGATGTCAGATTTTTAAAGCTGCCATAAGGCATCTCACATATTTATTTATGTATATTCGGTCCGAGGTCCGAGGTCCGCCCTAGTCTTTTTAAATATGTCACGGTGTTGACACCGTTTTTTCCTACATTCTAACTTTTTCATTAGTACGCGGCAATTAACCGGGAATTTTTAAATTAAACAACAAAAAAGTTACAAAAAAGTTATTGACCTTTACAATAGTCTCCCTCTATTTACACAAATCGTCGTGTAGTGGGAGCTCAAATCGTCACACCCGTAGTAACACCCTTGGTATTCCTTCGAAGTAGACTCTTTAAGCACAGCGGTTAGGTACAGCTTCCTTGACCTTCTGTACGCCGCCATGATAAGTTTGACTTTATCTTGGGGAATAAGAAAAAGTTGCAAGGGGAGATATCGGGTATATAGGGGAGGTGCGGCAACGCTGGAATGAATGTCTTTTTTCACCAAAAACTCTTGCAATTGCTGCAATGAACAAGGAATGGGCGGCCGCATTGTTGTGGTGCATGATCCAGATGTTCTCTGTGAGTGCGGGCCGCATATGGTAATTGCGTAAAAATTTCGTATGGTTTCTTTGTAATATTTAACTTACCAGACAATGAACAAATGCTCAGGCGCCGGTCTAATGTGATCAGCGTGTTTGCGACATTAGGATATAAGAGCGGTGGCGGGAGCTTTTTCAGTTCTGCTGATTCACGACCTTCATTGAACCACTTCGCACATCAAATACACGCGTTTTAGAAATGCACTCGTCTCCATATACCACCTGTAATTTTCTAAGAATTTCCGATGGATTTTCGCCAAATTTCACTAAAGTAATGAGATTCACTCGTTTTCACGACGCCACTAAAAAGTTACTTTAGAAATCACCCATAAAAAATCAAGCAAGCGCGCCAATAATAATGTCAAATTTCGAAAAGAACGAAGAGGAAGATCTTTTTTTCTAGCCATATATTTTTTAACGACGCAGTGTTGCCAGTTCCCAAGCTATCTCATATCCAAATGACCCGGGACTTAATTGGCAGACTACGTATAAGGATTGAGAAAGGAGCACAAGTTGTTTTTTATTAGCAGTAGGTCACATCGTCAAGCTACAGCCTCCCCTCTCTGCTTCTATCTTTTGCGGTCCCTAGACGTGATCTGCCATTAATTTTTAAACAGTGTCAGGTCGTCCGCCCGTCTCTCTCTTTTTTGATCTTCCTCTTATTTTTCGACACCCAATGCCATTTAAGACGATACCTCCGCAAAAAAGGTTGTGTTGAGTCTAATTTATCTCGCAAAGTATTTGAGATATAAATTTGAAATTTAAGGATATGATTTTTTACTCTTTTCTTAGTTTATTGATAAGATGAAAACATGATTGAAAAGAAAAATCTCGATAGAAATATTTTTCGAAATATGGTCTTACTTAGCAAACTTGTCAATATTATCGCTCGAATAGGACGACTTAAAAGAAACCGTTTGAACTATAAGTAAGATTTTCAGACATTTTTAATAATAACAAGATGAAATTTTGATTGATCATTTAATTTTGCTGTAAATTATTAATAAAGGTTTTGGCGGTTACGACCTATTCGTTCATGTGGATTGGAACCCCAATTGAACACACCCACCGTATACCTCTCTCGGCCCCACGCGCGTCAACTCGCCGAGCGCTATCTCTTGCTCAGTCTGCGTATGGATTCCTTGGACGTAAGACCTGTGCCAGTCGTCCGCACATCCCAACGTTTCGAATGATCGATCTTTTATTTGTAAAAATTAAGTTTTAGGCCCAACGCAGACGTCAGACTAATCCGAGCCGCACTTTTTGGTCTGTGAAAATAGAACCCTATTTTCACTTACTGTTTTACATTGTGATTGTGTACATAAGTATAATAATAATAGGTAAAATAGAAAACGGGAACATAGCTGATTTCTCAAGGAAAAAGCAATCCTGATGAGACAAAAATTTAATAGATGGTAAGTACTTACCTACCTCAATGTTTCTAAATAAGTGGCTTATATTGATAAAATATGTAAAGTTTGTAAGAAAGGGAGTAGGTATGTCAATAAGTGCCTACCAATCTTACTGACTAGTCAAAATATAGGTACCTACTAGGTATAAGTTGTATCATACTGAGATGGCACCGTACTGTCCTACTTTCAAACCATAATTACCTACTTATGTTATTTTCATACGTATCTACCTTTTTGTCTTATTCTACTGTTACAAGTTACAACTTATTCTACCCAACTAACATTTTGGATAATATGCACCTACCGAATAACTTCGAAGTAAATCCGCTAATATAAAAGTACTACTGTTTTCAGGCCAAAAAAAATTCCTCTTTTATCAGAGTTTGATGACTCCTTGTCCGCGTCGATCGTCGAAGCCGCCGCAAGAAGAACAAGGAGGTGTAATTGATATGGAGTCGGATTTACAAATTATGGATCTGGACAATCAAAATATTTCGTCAGGATCACTACAGGTGGAATGGAAAGGAGTGTATTTTAAATAGAACTTAATAGAATACATATGTTCAAATATGACAATATTTTAAGTTATTTTTTAATCTCGTAAACGGGCATTTCGCCTGGTCGCAGATAGACGGACGGACGGACAGACAGACAGTAAGAGGGGTGTTATAAGTTTGATGCCGATGTCTGTTTGTCTGTGACATCGAAGTTCTTTCAGTATTGCGGTCTAAAATTACCTTTATCTATATAGTTTTGCATATGTATACCTAATAGCATGAAATAAAAATTACAATATGGTATTTGTTTCAGGATGAATTTAATGAAAATATTTCTGGACATCGTATAGTGAACATCAAGTACTTCTTTAAAGAATTAAAGAAAATAGCCACCAGTCGCTTTGTGATTGTGGGTTAAATACCATCAATATTGTATCCGAAAAATGTAAGGGAATAACATCAAATTGCTTTTTATCATGCTCCATTTGCAACGAACAATTTACAATAAAGAATACATTGGAGGATGTTAATAAAGATGGAGTAGCAGGAGCTATGGTAGCAGGTTGTGGTCACCCCCAACTCAAACAAATTAGTGCCTGCCTCCTTAGATATACCAATTATGTCTGAGCGCATTTACAACCGTGCACATGACAAAATATGCGAAAACTGGGGGACCACAGCTTAGGACGAAATGAAAAAAGCTGGACAAAGAGAAAAAGCTGCTGCGATTGAAGAGGGTAAAATAGATAAAAATGGCAATGCCATAATTGATGTTATACTGGATGGTTGCTGGTGAAAGAGACTCTTGAGAGAAATTACTCCGCTCTGTCTGGTGCTGCAGCTATGATAGGGAGGCGATTTACACAAGTGCTCTTTATGTGTGTGAAAAATAAATACTGCTGTATTGGGCAATTAATATTTTTCTGATTCTTTGAACATAATGTAATCTTATTAGCAGTTGATTGTCCAGTTCAAACTTTATCAAGATTATTATATTACTTAGGATGTTTTTTATTTTTATGTTTAATACATCAGTCTCATCGTATAATCAAAAGATATCAATTATTATTGTTATTATGCTATTTTTATTGTATATGTTTAGCAATAAATCTATGAAAAATTGTTTTATATTTTTATTTTGTACACCTATATATATAAATACATTGAAACTATTTTACGAAATATACTGAATATTTTTCTTTTACATATTCCATACCTATGTTTTATAATAATAATAATAATAATATAATAAATAAATTCCTTTATTTCAGGCAATAGCATTGTACTTACAAATTTTGTACAATGCCAGATAGAACGGGAGGTCACGACAAATTTGGTAACGATAAGGGATATGGCTGACTCTGGTTTTATAGAACAAAGAGCACCTCTCTGATGCTAAATATGTTGGTCTGCCTGCGTGGAGTGGTTGCGTTACTTAGATATGGCGCCTGAAAAGTTGGTTATCGTGACCAAAAAAAAATGATAAGGGATATGGCTGACTCTTGTTTCACAGGATAAAGAGGACCTCTCTGATGCTAAATATGTTTGTCTGCCTGCGTGAAGTGGTTGCGTTACTTAGATATGGCGCCTGAAAAGTTGGTTATCGTGACCAAAAAAAAAATGATAAGGGATATGGCTGACTCTTGTTTCAAAGGATGAAGAGCACCTCTCTGATGCTAAATATGTTGGTCTGCCTGCGTGAAGTGGTTGCGTTACTTAGATATGGCGCCTGAAAAGTTGGTTAGCGTGACAAATAAATGATAAGGTAAATGGCTGATTCTGGTTTCACATAATGAAGAGCACCTCTCTGATGCTAAATATGTCGATCGGCCTGCATGAAGTGGTTGCGTTACTTAGATAGGGCGCCTGAAAAGTTAGTTACCTTGACAAAAAAAGAAAATTATAAGGTAAATGGCTGATTCTGGTTTCACATGATGAAGAGCACCTCTCTGATGCTAAATATGTTGGTCTGCCTGCTTGAAGTGGTTGCGTTACTTAGATATGTCGCTTGAAAAGTTGGTTATCGAGAACAAAAGAAAAAAAAATAACGTAAATAGCTTACTCTGGTGTCACAAAACAAAGAGTACCTCTCTGATACAAAATTTGTCGGTGGAGTCTTGTTTGTTTTGTCGGTCTGCCTACGTGAAGTGCTAGTGTTACTTAGATATGGGTATGGCGCCTGAAAAGTATGTTATCGTGATCAAAAGTAAAATTATAAGGTAAATGACTGACTCTGAACGGCTGCATATCGAGAAAAATACATCTATAGTTAGTATCCGATATTATATATACATGCCGCAGTTCACAATTGTACTAACAACAGTTTTGTCAACTTTTCAGTTGAGCAAATAATTTAGAAAGTTTTCTAAAGTTTAGTCCAGAACGGCACAAAAATAATTACATAATTTCACGTTTATTCAAGAGTCTAGTCCTTTAACTGCATTATATCCAAAAATTGTGGTATTATAGTAGTCTTATTTAAAAAATAGTAAAATAAACTTTAGTCCATTTGTGCACTAAACCTCATTATGTTAACAGGCAAATATTTTTTCAAAACTAAAAAACACTTCACCCCCAAACTACACAACCGATTTCGATAAAAGACTTTTCCAAATCGGTGAAGGCACCTTCAAATAATCGGTAACAAATTATGCACTTGCATAACTTTAACACGTGTGTAAATGTTATAAATGCGTATGATACGCCAGACTTTGAAATTTTGTTGAAATCAGTCAATACTTGAAGATTGAATTTATAAAAATAAAATTCCGGCGTTAACAATAATACTAATTATGGTTAACGCCGGAATCTTAAAAAGTACAACTGTAACACTAAGTTTTTGGTAGAAAGAGTTAATTTATCTGGTACTAAAAAAGTATAAACCGAAAATTTTGTAGTTAGTACATTTGCGAACTACGACATCAATATTAGGGTGACACAGGGCAGACAAATTCATGTGTTTGTATGAACGCACGCTACTGTATCTAAGTAACGCAACTACTTCACACAATCAGACTGACATATTTAGCATCAGAGAAGTACTCTTCACCGTGTGAAACTAGAGTCATCCATTTACCTTATCATTATTTTTTCATCACGATAACCAACTTTTCAGGCATCATATCTAAGTTTCACAACACAACCATTTCACGCTGGCAGACCGACAAGTTTTGTATCAGAGAGGTACTCTTTGTTCTGTGACACTAGAGTCAGCTATTTACGTTATTATTTTTTTCTTATGTTTACGATAACCAACTTTCAAGCGACATATCTTAGTAATGCAACCACTTCACGCAGCCAGACCAACATATTTAGCATCAGAGAGGTGCTCTTCATCCTGTGAAACCAGAATCAGCCATTTACCTTATAATTTTCTTTTTTTTGTCCAGGTAACTAACTTTTCAGGCGCCCTATCTAAGTAACGCAACCATTTCATGCAGGCAGATTAACATATTTATCATCAGAAAGGTGCTCTTCATTATGTGAAACCAGAATCAGCCATTTACCTTATCATTTATTGGTCACGCTAACCAACTTTTCAGCGCCATATCTAAGTAACGCAACCACTTCACGCAGGCAGACCAACATATTTAGCATCAGAGAGGTGCTCTTCCTCCTGTGAAACAAGAGTCAGCCATATCCCTTATCATTTTTTTTGGTCACGATAGCCAACTTTTCAGGCGCCATATCTAAGTAACGCAACCACTTCACGCAGGCAGACCAACATATTTAGCATCAGAGAGGTGCTCTTTATCCTGTGAAACCAGAATCAGCCATTTACCTTATAATTTTCTTTTTTTGTCTAGGTAACTAACTTTTCAGGCGCCCTATCTAAGTAACGCAACCACTTCATGCAGGTCCATCGACATATTTAGCATCAGAGAGGTGCTCTTCATTTTGTGAAACCAGAATCAGCCATTTACCTTATTATTTATTGGTCACGCTAACCAACTTTTCAGGCGCCATATCTAAGTAACGCAACCACTTCACGCAGGCAGACCAACATATTTAGCATCAGAGAGGTGCTCTTCATTCTGTGAAACAAGAGTCAGCCATATCCCTTATCATTTTTTTTTTGGTCACGATAACCAACTTTTCAGGCGCCATATCTAAGTAACGCAACCACTTCACGCAGGCAGACCAACATATTTAGCATCAGAGAGGTGCTCTTGATCCTGTGAAACAAGAGTCAGCCATATCCCTTATAATTTTTTTTTGGTCACGATAACCAACTTTTCAGGCGCCATATCTAAGTAACGCAACCACTCCACGCAGGCAGACCAACATATTTAGCATCAGAGAGGTGCTCTTTATTCTATAAAACCAGAGTCAGCCATATCCCTTATCGTTACCAAATTTGTCGTGACCTCCTAATCTAAGAGACCCATATTATAAATACCTTATAACTAACATACATAATAATTATATATAATTTCTATCCTAATTTACACGTAGTGTCGGCGACGTGTGACGCACAGTATCGTCGGGTAGCCGACCTCGAAACCTCCGAAATACGACACCCTGCGGCCAGAAGTCCTCCTTCATGAAGGTTGGCAGATGATGCGTCGGCACTCTCACCACATATGAATTAAAATTCGCTTTGTGGCGAGACTGCAGCCGTTCAACCCTCAAGGTGAAGTTGGACTTCTTTCGGACGTAGTCCACGACCTCCTCTACCCTCGTAGACCAGTGCAGACGGGACACGTACAGCTGCGTCGATGGTATGGCAGGACGCAGCGGAGAGTCTGGTCCGGGCGGTGCGGTTCCGCAGTTGTTGCGGATCACGGGCTTCCTCCTCTTACTTTCCACCTTCACGAAGCCCTCTTCATCGCGCTGGTTCCTCTCGGGACCCGGTGGTGGCAACGGCTTGGTGGAAGCTGGCTTACGCCGTCTCCCTGTTGGCCCCTGTGCCAAAGGCCGCGTTGTGGTCGCGGCGGGTGTGGCGGCGGGTGCGGGCGCAGCGGCAGCCTCGGCATAGGCCCGCGGCCGCGGCGGCATACCCGGGCTCGACGTCACCGGGGCGGGTGCGGGGGAGCGGGCGGCGGGCTGTGTAGCGCGCACAACAACAGGCGGCGACTGCAAACTGCTGACGGAGACATTTTGCGCTCCGCCTCGTCGCATGTTTACGTTAGCGGTCTCAGTAGGTGACCTACTTACCGAATCACCACTTTTTAATGTTAATAATTCGGTACGTAGCTCACTGATGGTAGATTCGGAGACCCCTAACCTACACTGTACTTCGGCCAGGCTGGCTTTCAGGGCGATGATGTCCTTCAGCAGCCTAGTGACGTCGACGTGGTCGAACGTGACGGGAGGCAGCTTGTCCAGCCGCTTCGCCACGAATGTGGGCACATCATCCGGGTCCGTGACCTTCAGCAGGTTGATGATATCCTGCAAGCTTCTCTCCCCCTTTTCATCTCTTCTGCGGGACGGCATCCGGTCGGCCATGTCGAGACTCCTGTACAGCAGCTCCTTGCCACTGCAAATCTCCTCTAACTTGAAGTTAGACTTGCAGATCTGCAAGATGCTGATCTCGTCCATGGTATCGATGGCGTGCTGGATGAACGCCAACAGTTCGTTCGCTATGAGTGTTTCGGAACTCATAGCGGTATCGGGCAGCGGCTAAGCCGCACAATTCGCGAATAAATATTCGTGACAGTGCAATGCGGCGGTACGCGACTGTTGCCGAGCGCGTATCGCTGAGCACTGATTTTTTTTTTTTGTGTGTTTTTTTAATGTGTGTAATTTTCCCCAAAGACCTTATCATTGTATCGAAATATATAAGGTCTAACAAAATATACTGAAACTATTTTAAAGGTAGGTCCAGTCCGTGATACTGAACAACTTTCCCCAAGGAACACATAGCGAAATATAAAAAATATATTTTTCATATATCACCCACCTTTGACTGCTATGTGCCTCGCCGCTCTACCCGATACATCAGCTGTATGCAGCAAAGGACGTCTACACACGCTACGATTACACTCATTCACAAACAATCACATGTTGTCCTAGTAGTCATTAGGTAGTCATATGTAATTTAATCAATTCACAACACACTTTGAATTAAGTACCTAAGAAATTAAGATTATTTTTATTATTTTGACAAGTATCTTTACAATGTGCAAACAGTTAATAACGATATTATTCACAACAGTAAAACACATTCCAAATTAATATTTTGATACAGTCAAAAATATTCAAACATCTCATGCGATAGGTTATTAATAAGAAAAATCTAATTTACACTAAACTCGCATATTTTGGAGACTGAACTACCTATTCCCTAGAGCAACAAAAGTCAACTGATGTTATTAGTCGGTTTTGTTTCTTGCTATAATAAGTAAAAACATGTTATTCACATGAGGCGGTATTTCTTTGAATATGACAACAAAGGATTTTGTAGTAAAAATTCACCGGTTCAATTTTTGCCGGCTTTTATGATGTTTTGTTTGTTTCTTTTGTCGGCATTTTACTTACAAAAATACTGTTCACAACAAGCAAAAAATGTGCAATAAAATTTAAGTTAGCTCGTGCCTGCGGCGAGAACAAAAGGGGCCATAAATGTTAACCGTGGGAACGCTAACTGAAAACAAATAAACAACAAAAAAACTTTCCAAGGTCTGGTCAGTTTTGAGTTGGAACTGATGCAAATAGCATCGTGCATACGTTTTCTCTTTGCCAAATTATAGGCAGTTATTCAAAAATACCTAGTCATATTGTGTGTAATTAAAACGCCAGCCTAGATACTTTTACATCAAACTTAGGTGACTTGCGCCATTTTATTTATTTTCTTATTGTTTTAATAACTTCATGCATCATGTAATAGACGCGGGTTTACTTGAGGTTTAATAGGGTACAGAATAAATACTAGTTGCCTTAGGCAAGTGATATCAAAAATAATAAATCACTCGACTAATTTGATGAATTTGTTTTGTGACTGTGATTGTGTTGTGAAGTCGTGCCTTAAAGTTCGAGTGATGTCGCGGCCTCGCGCCATTTAGCTACGTTTGTGGCTGCCTTTAGGTATTGCGGCGATAAGCGGACGGCGCGGCATGTGCGGTCGAAGGTCAGTGTATGTAAAAAATAAACTTCATATTTCACTATATGTTTCTTGGGGAAAGTTGTTCAGTATCACGGACTGAGCCTACTGTTAAAATAGTTTCAGTATATTTTGTTAGACCTTATATATAAAGAACAATATTTTCTGATCAGCCGACCGGTCAATTTGTTACTATATTTATATATTTTGTCTTTTGATTTCTTGGCGAAAGCAACATAAAAGTTGTTAACTTTATTGTATGAAAAAAATACCATACATAAAGACCATAGTAACTAGATGACGTGACTACTTCGATTTGTTTAAGAACGTTATTTTTTTTCGTATTTCAATATACATGTACTGCTATAAGTTGTTCAAATTGATGGACCGAATCACCTCTTTTAACATATTTGTATCTACTGAATTAAAAATATTATTATAAACATATCTGTCTGCTATCTCCATACGTTCTAAGCTCCCGAGTTCAT
The DNA here is from genome assembly GCA_963555685.1 of Acrobasis consociella. NCBI lineage: Eukaryota > Metazoa > Arthropoda > Insecta > Lepidoptera > Pyralidae > Acrobasis > Acrobasis consociella. The sequence goes on from OY743122.1 coordinate 12,523,206, forward strand.
GAACATGTTCTCGGCAGTGCGCGTAAATATAATCCCATCAAAAACAATACTTGTCAAAAAAACCAAGTCTCGCAACTCAGTTGTTCTGCGGTAAAAAGTTGTGAGATCCATGTAATACCAAGTCGGTTATTAATTTATTCAGTCTCTACTTAAGCGACTTTCTGTCTTAATACGTCCAGTCTCTAAGACCACGATCGTGGTCCATAACAATTGAAAATCAATTGTGTCTGGAATCTCCGTACTCGAAGCATTAAGTTGTTACGTAATAATTAACAGCATCTTATAGTGACGCATATCAATATTTAAATTCTTTAATGTTTTATATAAATATATCGAGTCTTGGCCATCGCACTAAATAATTGAATTTACATGTGTTTTCAGGCGATTGAATTTACACGTGTTTTCAGGCGATGGCCAAGTCTCAATATATTTATAAAAAACATTAAAGAATTTTAATATTGATATGCGTCACTATAAGATGCTGTTAATTATTACGTAACAACTTAATGCTTCGAGTACGGAGATTCCAGACACAATTGATTTTCAATTGTTATGGACCACGATCGTGGTCTTAGAGACTGGACGTATTAAGACAGAAAGTCGCTTAAGTAGAGACTGAATAAATTAATAACCGACTTGGTATTACATGGATCTCACAACTTTTTACCGCAGAACAACTGAGTTGCGAGACTTGGTTTTTTTGACAAGTATTGTTTTTGATGGGATCTCATTACTTTTGTAGACAGTTCTACTTTTTTCCTTTTCGGTACCTTCTACTTATTGTATATATGTATATCTACCAGCAACGAATTTTCTTAAAGCCCTCTCTCTGACTTATGAACTTTTCTTATTTTTGTAGGTAGCCTTCCGTTTTCTCTTTTCCGGTACTACTTCTTGAGCTTCAGCTACAGTTTTTCTAAGAGCCCACTCCCTGTCTCTATGCGTTTTTCTGGGAGGCTTTGATATTACAATTTTTGACAAATCTGGACGGTAAATGCTTCTTAGTCTGTTGTATTCACAAATTGAGGATTCCTGCGCTTTAACACTTCCAAAGTCGACATTAATTAGATGTAAACCGCCCAGACTTGTAACTCTCGAAAGTGCCACGTAAGCTTGACCGGATGTGAATACTGTAGAACCGATATCCATCAGTGCATTATGTAGACTTAGTCCTTGACTTTTATGTATAGTTATAGCATAGGCTATACATATGGGAAACTGTTCGCGATGAACATAAGCTCTATTGATAATTTCAAATTTACCACATATAGCAAGTCTAATATCATACGACGACTCAATATTCCCATACATAGAGAATGACAAAGAATGAAATAAACACGAACCATCACCAGGTATAGGAACAACCCAGTGTGGACAAGGCTGATCATTCACATACAGTATTACTGAATCCATTGCGACTACCTACAAGTTAGATTGCAAAGTTATTTTTATGCAGAAATACGATTAGGTAATAAGAAATTTATAAATACTTAGGTACTTAAAGTATCAATATTTAATTTAAATTATTTATCCGAACAACGTCCAAATTGTAAGCAAAGAATATCAGTAAACCAATGAGAGTAGCCTTTAGTCGTCAAACTAATATAGCAATCGAAATTATCAATGAAAATCGCAAACTTATAGGTAAGAATTCTGGGCACATCCGAACAGCATTGGGTCGCTCGCGCGGATAAGCGCGGCTGCTGCTCGCTCGGCGACATTCACCTTTCCTCGCGCGCCGCCACTGTCCCCGCCCCGCGCCCTCGCGCTAGCACCGCGCAGCGCGTAGTAACGGCCCGCGCTTACTCGCTAGCATCGCAGCGCGTGGTATAATAATTAATTTACAACCTTACGCACTCGTAATAAGTACGAATACGCACGTAGGTACGTTTTTTGCATTAAATAATTTAATTTACACGTGTTTTCATGACGGGAATACCCATTTTTTGCTCGATTTGGCAGGGGCACTACCATGCGCCTATATTTATATGGGACTTGCTTAAACCCGCGGCTTCGCACGCAATAATAATAACTGCCGTAAAACATCGTTACGAATAAAGCCAATATTGAAAAATTTAACTGAAGACTTGGCTGTATGGGCTTAATTTTCTTTGCGGTCTTTTCTAGATTTTTTAGTTTTTCCTTGATTCATACACCAAACACTACTTATATTCCAAATTTGAAGCTTCTAGGTCTGCTAGAAGTGCCTTAGAATTTTGATGATCGGTGAGTCAGTGAGTGACAATATTAAGAAATTTGACCCGTTATAATTCTTAAAATACTGGTTCAAATTGAATGAAATTTGAAATATACCGTGTTTTACAATGTCTGCATGGTTACTGAAAATTTCAGTCTTCTAGTTTTATCCACAACGAAGTTACAGGGGGTCGAAAATGGTCTGAATTGCTTCGAGAAAAGGATGGTACGGCCGTGACGCTTTTTTGCTCGACTTGGTGGGGGCACTGCCGTGCCCCCAGATATCAAGGAAAGCGCCCCCTCGCGCAATCGACACGATACGTCTAGCTCCGCCCACAAATGAGGTACATAATTTTTGTGGTATCGTCTTAATGTAGCCGCTTTTACTTCTACATCAGCTATCTTGGTGATGAAGCGCAGTGTGGTGTTTCTACACAAACTATTCGCCTTAAACCTAACATTTATGCTGCACTCCATTAGACTGATTAACTGACAACCCACTTGAGCCCATCAAGATGCCTTTAGGCAGCCTAAAAAATCTGACACCAGGGTTGGCCAGTTATGCACACGAAAAACGAACACCTCTGTATGCTACAGTGAGTGAATTTAGCATTATGACGTCACCCACTCGCTGGCATTTGTTCGGGGGGCGGCGTCGGCGTATTTTCGGTACTCAATTCAGAAATTTATTTTCAACTTATATATTTTTTTTTAATTATAATATATAAATTTTAATTATAGAATATCGTAACAAGCAATAGTTTTTAGGGTTCCGTACGCAAAGGGTAAAAACGGTACCCTAATACTAAGACTTCGCTGTCTGTCCGTTTGTCCGTCTGTCTGTCACCAGGCTGTATCTCAAGAACCGCGATAGCTAGACCGTTGAAATTTTCACAAATTATGTATTTCTGTTGCCGCTATTACAACAAATACTAAAAACTAAATAAAATTAATATTTAATGGGATACATAAGACAAACGGAATTTTTTATACAATATGTAAAAAACCCTGTCCGATCCGTGAAGGTAATGTTGGGTAGCTTCAGTATGTTCCATTTATCAGTTTCTCCCATTCCTGAAATCACAAAAAAAATCGGCAGCTCCATACAAAATTACTTAAATAACTACCGTTCCAAAATGTATGGAGCAGCTTAATTTTTTGGTGATTTCAGGAATGGGAGAAACTGATAAATGGAACATACTGAAGCTACCCAACATTACTTTCACGGATCGGACAGGGTTTTTATTACATATTGTAGATAATGGAACCCTTAGTGCGCGAATCCGATTTGCACTTGGCCGGTATTTTTTTAATTTATACGCAAAAAAAATGGATTCCAGACTTAGATAAAAATCTACCCTTCTAACAAATGGTGAGTATGCTACAAACACTACAAAATACAGACTTTTATCCAGTTGAAAGAAAACAGAGCAAGAGCATACTATATGGATAACTTTTTATGAATACAGATATTACTTACCTAATTAAAACCTTTACCACTACAATCACCAGTTTGCTGTCCAAAAATATGTAAGTGCATACACAAGTGTTTGTCCCTAATGGGGTGGACAGAGCTTTTTGGGTCCTGCGGCTCTAAACACATAGAGCCCAGAGCAAAATAAATAATTTTAATTAAATAAATAAAATGAAAAATCTGTTGGATCTGAAACAATTTTATTAGGCCTATGCCACACCGGAATGATTTCTTTATTAAACTATAGACATACAAGCATTTCAAGATGTTTGGTGAAAGCTTTCCCAAATTATTTTAGTTCTCACAACAAAAATAAGTAAGTTAGTTGAGGGTCTCAGGGAGGGTGATCGCAGGCTCGGGGATCACGGGGGTTCCGATCACAACGGGCTCAGGGATCACGACGGGCTCGGGGAGAACGGGGGTTCCGACCAAAACGGGCTCGGGAACGACATCGGGGATGATGGGGACTCCTACGAGCACGGGCTCTACATCAACGACGGGGGTGGGGGCGACGATCACGGGCTCGGGCACGATGGGGGCCTGGTCCACAACGACGACGGGATCAACGGGAGCGGGGGCGACGATCACAGGCTCGGGGGCAATGGGGGCCTCGATAGGAGCATCAGCAACGGCAGGGGGGATCACAGAGGCGGGAGCTCCAGCCTGGTTGATGTTTAAGATGATCTGAACGAGAGCTGCGTCGCTAGATTCAGGCACAGCTGTGGCAGCGGGGCCATGGACGATGGAAACGGGAGAAGGCACAACGGGGGGCCTGGCCGCAACCAGGGCGAAGAGGGCGACGATAACGACGATGCACTTCATTTTTATCTGAAAGATACATATACCCGTATAATAAACCATCAAGTAACTACCTTTATATACGTGCCGTATGGCCGTTATGTTGTAATAACTTTATCGATAGAGCGCGTGTTTCTAACTCTATCACTTAGTTCGTTTAATATCTAAAAAGCTTCGCTTTATCGCTCTATGGGAAACTTTCGATTTGGACCAGCCTGGTTTTATAAAAAGTTTATTGAAAAAATATTTTTAGTACTAGCTTTAATGAGAGGCCTAAGTACATATTAAGCAAATGTTAGCCCAAATTCGATGGGGTGGCGTCGTTTTGCACGGGGTCCCTTTAGCCACTCTCCATCATCAGATCACCTTCTTGTCCTAATTATATTACATTAGCATCTAATTAACAATAGCATGCAAACATCTCAATCGAAAACCGGGAATTACGTAACTCAAATTTAACTTGCAAGGCCCAAACAAAGAAATATTAAACAACAGTCAGAAATAAAATAAAATAAAAATCAACTTGTGGTTATTTCGTATGTGTAAGGCGATTAACACGCGTCTACGCGCTTCGTTTTTGTATTGCGGCCGAGCACTACGCAGCGGGGCGCGGTACAGTGTGTTAATCGCCTAAGTGTACGACACTAATGTCAGATTTTTCAAGCTGCCTAAAGGCATCTGACATAGCTTGACTACTGCCACACAATGATGACAGCCGGGACCAACGGCTTATGCGTACCTTTCGAAGCATGAAGGATATCGAGAAATGTTTATGCCACTTGTGGTCACCAAAGTGTGGAAGGTGTGGAAAAATAAACTTAAATTTAAAAAGTAATATTAATTTGTATACTTACAGCTCAAGTAAGAAATGATCAAACTGATGCAATCACCAATAACTCTTCAACTTTTATACTTTGAATTTTAGGGTTATCAAATGGCAGCGATTAAAAATATATCCCACCAAAAACATAAATGTGAAAATGGGGGCCAAGTTCAAAATCCTACAAATTTTTCGATTCGTATTAGTAAATTTCAGGATTTTCTACACTTGGCAGCTGTTTAGATCTCAATTCTTTTGTCGGATTTTGAACTTGGGTCCCATTTTCACATTCATATTTTTGGTGGGATATCATTACTTTTTGCACAGCAGTAACAGAAAGAATCAGAAAAAAGAGATTTTTTCTCGTATAATTTTCACCCCACTTTTGGTCACTATCTTCTCTGCTTGTAGGGTTGACTGGAAGAGATCCCTGACAGGGATAAGTCCGCCTTTGTACTAGTATGGTTCATATGTACTTATTTCAATTGTGACTTTTTATGTACAATAAAGAATTTACAACAACAACAACAACAAGTGAAAAAAGTTTTATTTTATTTAAATTAATTCCCAACACTGAATAGAAGGCCTCGCAAAATGAAGCTTGCCCACATTAAGTTTTCCACATTAAGTTGAATTCAAGATAAACAGTAACTAGAAGACTTAAATGCATGCGCAAATTTAATGTTTTTAGTTTTAAAAGATTTCAGTGTAGGGGTCAAAAGTAGCCGGAAATGCTTCGTAATTCGCGTATACCCATGGCTGCCGCGCCACCAGTTCCATTCTTTGAACTTGGCTCTGACACGCTGCTGCGTTTTTTGATAAAATTATCCTTCGGAATGTAGTTGCAGTTTAATTACTATATTGATGCACTAGATAAGATTGCAGTGTTCAGTAATAAACTGATAGATACTATCAACCGATGTCATTTCCTTAATAAACATTTTATCAACTTTCATTCACAAAAGAACTGCAACGCGTCCCGGATGAACCGTGTAACAAAATCACTCAAATAACCTGTATAAATGCAAATAATTAAGTTTTTCTACACGACAGGAAACTTTAAAGTTTGATGTTAGTTTGACGAACTCCGGGGCATAGTGGTAAACACACCAGTCCGCCACTCCTGAGGTTCTGGGTACTATCCCCAGCCAGGGCTGCTGGAGTGTTACGTATTCATACTTACGTGTATTTATCATAAAAAAATAAATGTTACCAAGTAAGTATACCATTAAACAAGTTTAAAACTTAGTTTGAAGCTAACTCAATTAGTGTAAATTTTATTTATATTTTACAACAAAATATGCTAACCTAACCTTTCCTATATATCCAGATATAGCGTATTTGAAAAAATATATCGACTTTTGTGTGTATTTTAAAAAGGCTTGTACTTTATAAATTTTATCATGTATATTAATTCCAATAAAAAACCAATTTTAAATGGTTTTTAAACTAGAAGCTCTGTGAGCTGTAGACCTCGCAAGAGATTGCTGGGCGAAGAAACTTTTTACACCATAATATGGTGTAAAACATATTATGTTTTTCATAAAATATTAAAATCTCGATAATATTCGTTCCGCTAATGTTTTTAGCCTTTTTTCCTCCTCTGTTCTTAACAGAAGGAGTTTCATAGACCTGATTATTTTTCAAACGATCAAAATCGAAGGGCACTAAGATGACATTAGTAAGTCTTTGAGTCTGAGAAAGTGCGACGTAAGAGCAACCTACAGAAAGTTCTCTGACCCCAGGACGACCACTACCCTGGGTAAAGTCAATCCCTGTGACTTATGCACGGTGACTAACGTGGCGTGCAAACTTGGCGTTTAAGAGAGCACTCTTGAACGCCAAGTTTGCATGACAGTGGCAATGGGCACTGATCCCTTTATGGTTGGGCCAGTGTAGTTGTCAAATCTAACCATAACTACCAAAGGTCGATCAATAGGTGATGCATAATTAGTCGCGTAGACCAAAGCAGTAACAGTTCCAACAGAACCATTTACTAACCTTTTTTTACCCACAAATTAGTTTTTTTTAACATGACCCTGGCGCCAACGCTGAAATACAGAGTTTTCTCTAACCCTTCTGCTTGTTGATCGGCACATGCCTGTGCAGCCTCTTTGTTGTTATGGTCAGCCGACACCTTAGCCGTAGGCATGTGAAGGTCCTTTTAACCTTCACATTCCTACGGCTAACATTTCTATTTTCTGGATACAGCCTCATTGCATCGATAAAAAGTGTTTGTCGGATAACCTACTTTTTTCAATTGTCCTTAATTTTTCCCAATCACTTTTGGTTGAGCTACCGATGCTCAAACGATCCAGAATGTACCTGACCTACTTCTCCTTGCCGATGAGACGTTTACAAAATGACGAAGGACGTAATCTCTTTGTAAAGTAGCTGTCCCTGATTTAAAACTATTGATTTGTAGTTTAGATATGAAAATGAATTCTCATCAAATTTTGGTAAACTATAACTACTGTAAGCACCTAAACGAATGTTTCGTGCAGTAACATAATTCCCAAGAATACAAATAAGTACCTATACCACAGAATTAATAATAGTATTGCCTATACTTAAAAAAAATTGTAAAATAAACTTCAAATTACCGGTTGTAAAAAAAAAATAAGTACATCGCACTAAAAAGAGAACACTTTCTGGTGGGATTTGTAATCCGCTCAAGTCAATCAGATCTCTGTGAAAATAAATTGGACTATTTATCCTTTGACAATGCTGGTGAAAAATCCGTCTTTGTATGTCATAATCTATACATATAATAAAACAGTAAAAAAAGTGTGTCTGTACATTAAATATATTTTCAAAAAAAATATTGGGGGCGATGGAGACGTAGTAATAGAGTAAGAATTTAAAAAAAAATGTCTGTCTGTTTGTCTGTTTGTCTGTATGTCTGTTTGTCTGTTTGTCTGTTTGTCTGTTTGTACACGCTAATCTCCGGAAATACTGGACGGATTTGAATGAAACTTTTTTTGTTATATAGCTATTAAGCCTGGGCAACATATAGGGTATAAATGATTTTGGAAAATGGAACGCCTGATGCAGAACCATAATGGTCCAGCTAAACTATAAGAGATATAAAAATGCCGCCTTAGTAAAAGTTGTTCAGCCTGATGAGCATTTTCCAGAGACATAAAGTCCACGCGAACGAAGTCGCGGGCTTCGGCTAGTAGAAAATAAAATTCCTTACACTACAAACAATAATTGGCCAAGTGCGTGTCGGGCCACACGCAGTGTAGGGTTCCGTAGTTGTAAATGCCAACTTTGAGTTCATGCCACAATAATAAAAAGTAAAAAAACTAAAACTTAACTACGACAAAAACGACGCTGAAAAAGTATAAAACAAGATTTTCAGAATACTGAACTGAACAAAGTTGCTAATGTAGTTGCAAGTTAATGGACACAGTAGACTCTACCAAGATGCCTTCGTTGTAAATTGACAATAATGTCATACAATACTATTCTGAAGTAGGTAATATTCACTATGTAGAGATAAATTTTCATGTTTGGAAAACCGCAGTCACACGTTGTCAAAGTGCTACGGTAGGTAGGTATACGTAACGTGTGACTACGCACGTAAGTAAGGAGTTGAATTGAGATTTTATTTTCATCCCACGAGTAATATAAAAATAATAAAGAACAAGTATTGTCCCCTCGTATATTATTTTGTTTGGTAACACAGTTTTATTCAATAATGGTAACCCTATATGCTATCTCAACGCTAGCTGTTTTGTTAAACGTAATTACCATGTAATTATGTAACTCATTGACAATCGAGCTGAACTATTTTCAGCTGTTTTACAAAACCGAGCTGTATTGCCAAACAGCTAGAGTTTTTGAATAACAACGGATTATACAATTCAACTGCGACATATATACTAACATGATAACACTATGCATGATAACACTATTCATCAATAAGTAGTAAGTAGATAGGGGTTATTCAAAAGATTTGTTTGTTTTGAGTATATGTACTTAAGTGGCCAAAACTTATGTCAGATTTTCAAGCTGCCATAAGACATCTGACGTATTTATTTATGTAGAGCTGAGGAGCTTCTTCACGCGGATCGTCATCTACTGAATTCTAATAATTCACGCCTTTCCGTCAACCGCTTCGCATATTCAAACACACGCGTTTTCGACATGCACTCATCTCCATATACTACCTGAAACTGTCTAAGGATTTCCGATGGTTATTCACCAGATGTCACTAAAAATTGAATCATAACACACTGTTTGTAATGAAATTAACTCGTTTTCATCAAGTTTTCACGACGCTACTAAAAGTTGCTTTAGAAAAACACCCATACAAAATAAAGCAAGCGCGCCAATAATAATGTCAAATTTCGAATAGAACGAAGAGGATCTTTTTTTCCAGCCATATATATTTATGAACGACGCGGTGTTGCTAGTTTCCGAGCTATATCCAAATTCCCGGGACTTAATTGCCAGACTACGTTTAAGGATTAAGAAATGGCACTCCATCCATACTGACATGCATGGGTGACTACAAGTTTTTTTTTATTAGCTTTTTTTATTATAGTTCCCATCGTTAGGCAACAGCCTCCCCTCTCTGCTTTCAACTTTCGCGGTCCCTAGACGTGTTTTGCCATTATTTTTAAAACTGTGTAAGGTCGTCCGCCCGTCGCTCTGTTTTTTGGTCTTCCTCTCATTTTTCGACGACCAGTCCATTTTAATATAGCAAGCAGCTTTTGCTCCCGATGATTTAACGTAGTGTGGTTTTTCTTACACGGTCTATTTGCCTGAACCCTAACATGCATGCTGCGCTCTATCAGACTGACTAACTATTAAATGGTATCCATTTAATTATTTAGACAGCCTGATAAATCTGACACCAGAATCGGCGAATTTTCGGTACTCGATTCAGCAAATTTTTTATTATAATTAATTTTTAATAGCGAGTATAACAATACAACTCAACAACAATGATATTTCTATTTAAAGCAAAAAACTTGATTTATAGGACCATACTTACATGAAAATCTACCCTTCCAATCAGTCAAATAGTGATTATGTTACAAAATACAGACTTTCTATCCAGTTAAAAGAAAAATAATTGACCAAGTGCGTGTCGGGCCACGCGCAGTGTAAGGTTCGGTAGTTCCGAATGCCAACTTTGAGTTAATGCCACTAAAAACGTTTAAAAACTAATTATCTATTGAATTTGTATGAAATTTCTTTTTCCGAGTACATTTTATAAGTTGATCGCCTATAACTTTTTAATTTGAATACCCTACTTAGCTCTGATAGTTTTCCTTTAAACTTAGCTGTGATTTTTTTCACGTGGCCATATATAACCGTTTAGCAGATAGAGGGGGGGTACACTAGCCTCCAACAAAAATTTTCACTTTAAACCACAACTTTAATTTCCCACAACTTTAATTAATGACCTCATAAAACTTCTGCAACAATTTATAGTAAATAATACCATAAAAAAACGTATTCCCTCTAAAGACAGAATTTTAAATCCATGGATCACGCCTGGAATTTTGAGGTGCATACGAAACAGAAAAGAAATGCAACTAAAGGTGCGATCCGACCCCCATAATGAAACTCCTAAAATCACATATAGAAGGTATCGTAATTATTGTTATGCCCTTATAAAAAAATTTAAAAGAAAACACGAAAGAGAACTCTTAACTAAAAATAATAAAAACCCAAAAACATTATGGAAATCAATAAATGAGATAACGAGCCGAAACAAAAATAGATCCAATAATCTTGAATTGTTAGATTTACATAACTATCCTCAAGTTTCTGTTAATAATATAAATGATTTCTTTTCTGATATTGGAAAAAATCTTGCCGAAGAAATTTTGACAAACCCTATCCCAAATCAAACACAAGATAATCCTCAAGATTCATCGGATTGTTCTTTTGTCCTTTTTGACACAGACCCCGAGGAATTATATGCAACAATAATGAGTCTCAAATCTGATAGTGCGCCTGGTTGGGACAACATATCTACCCAATTTCTAAAACTGACAGGAATTATTATTGCACCTATTATTACACACTTTGTTAACCTATGTTTTAAAGAAGGCGTCTTTCCAACGGCGCTAAAGAAGGCGGTAATAACACCGGTGTTCAAGAATGGTGACAAAGCTGATGTCTCAAATTATAGGCCTATTTCTGTTTTAACAGCAATATCAAAAATTTTAGAGAAACTTATAAACAAGAGGCTCACTAACTATTCAAATAAATTTGGGTTACTTTCTAAGTCGCAATACGGTTTTAGACAAAACTTATGTACCGAAGACGCCATAGCTGCCCTTACAACTTTCATAGTGAATGAAGTGGATAAAGGGAAGAAATGCATTACAGTATTTTTAGATCTAAAAAAAGCCTTTGACACGATCTCTGTTACCATTCTTATACAAAGGCTAGAGCGCATAGGTATACGTGGAACTGCTTTAAAACTGCTATCTGATTATCTTACCCAACGTAAGCAGGCAGTAAAAATAGGTCAGTACGTGAGTGAGGAAACAGATGTAACGTATGGAGTCCCACAGGGAAGCGTTCTTGGACCTACCTTGTTTCTTATATACATAAATAACCTTTGTAACATGAGAATTGGGTCGAGGCAAGTTTTCTCATATGCAGACGACACCGCTGTTGTTTTTTCAGGCAACAACTGGGAAAACGTACGTCGCGTAACTGAAGTAGGCCTAGCTCGAATAGCTACTTGGTTAAAAAGCAATTTACTGACATTAAATCTCGAAAAAACGAATTTCATAGCATTAACTAATTATAACTCAACTATAAAATAAAAATTCATACTTGTCTCAAGCCTTTCTGAAACTTGCACTTGTAGGAAAATTGATAAGGTTAGCACAACCAAATACCTAGGAATCATAGTGGATCAAAGATTGTCCTGGCATGCACACATTGAACTTACGATGACTAGAATTCGAAAATTAATATGGGTTTTCAAAAAGTTGAGACATATCGCTAACTTAAAATTACTAAATCAAATTTATATTTCACTAGCCCAATCGATCCTAGAATATTGTATACCAGTATGGGGTGGTGCTACTAAAACAAAGTTTTTAGAACTAGAAAGGGCACAAAGAGCAATCTTAAAGGTAATGAACTTCAAACCGCGTAGATTCCCAACTCAAGAACTACTCAATTTAGGCAATACGCTCTCTGTCAGGCAGCTCTACATACAGAACACTGTATTGAGATTCCACAAAAGCCTTCCCTTTGACGCCACTAAATTATCTAGAAGACGGACACTCACCAACCACACCGTGGCACCAATCACCTTCTTAAAAACTGAATACGCAAAGAGACAGTATACAAGACGGTCAGCTAAGTTATACAATGATTTGAACCAACTTTTGAATATATACCCTATGAACAAGCATGATTGTAAAACTGCGCTGACAGAATTACTTAAAACTTGGTGCTATGAAAAGACCGAAACATTTCTTAAGGAGTAAGTTATTTATCTTCTGGGGACATTTAATAAAATCACATTTACTTATGCCCATACATACACATACCTTTCATCTCCTACACACACACACACACACACCATACACACATTCACAATCACAATTACAATTCTACACATATATTCAATTTTAATTTTTAATAATGTAAGTGGCATTTCCGAATTGAATGTTTTTATTTTTATTATTATTAATACATATTTCATTTCCATTGTATAATATAGTTTTTGTTTTATTTTTCTTAACTGATAATTCTTTTGTTTAATATTTTAATTTTAATATATAATTTAAACGTTGTATTTACATTACTTTAATTTTAATTTAAAATATTTTTGTAAATACTGATTTTCAATTTTCTATTAGTTAATATATACTTACGAACTGTCAACTTGTTATGAGAGCGGGGAATTCTAACACAAGTATTATTTACTTAAAAGAATTCCTCGATCGAAATACAGCTTGTAAAAATACTGTTAATGAATAAACAATTTTTAATTTTAATTTTAATTTAATTTAAACCCAAATATTTCAGAAACGGATCCATAAATCCAAAAATGGTGTTAACAAGCTTACAATGTTTTTGAAAGACCTATTCAACGACACCCCACACAATGTGTTTGTCTTTTTATTTGTATGGCAGCTAACCTAAAAAAAAAATATTTTTCCAGATTTTATTTTACGACTTTTTCGCCATGATTTATATACATATCCATGCCAAATTACAGCTTTCTAGTGCTTATAGTTTCTGAGTAGGACTAGGATCGCGGACGGACAGACAGACAGACAGACAGACAGACATGGCGAAACTATAAGGGTTCCTTGTTTACTACGGAACCCTATTTAAACCTTTACCACTACAATCACCAGTCTGCTGTCCAAAAATATGTAAGTACATACACAGAAGGTGGACAGAGCATTTGGGTCCTGCGGCTCTAAACAGATAGAGCCCAGAGCAAAATAAGTAATTTATTTATTAAATAAATAAAATGAAAAATCTGTTGGATCTGATACAATTTTATTAGGCCTTTGCCACACCGGGATTCTTTATTAAACTATAGACATACAAGCGTTTCAAGATGTTAGCTGAAAGCCATCCCAAATGATTTTAGTGTTTACAACAAAAACCTTAGTTGAGTGTCTCGGGGAGGGTAATGGCGGCCTCAGGGATCACGGGAGTTCCGATCACGACGGGCTCGGGGACCACAACGGGCTCGGGGATCACGGGGGTTCCGATCACGACGGGCTCAGGGATCACGACGGGCTCGGGGAGAACGGGGGTTCCGACCACAACGGGCTCGGGAACGACAACGGGAATGATGGGGACTCCTACGAGCACGGGCTCTACGTCAACGACGGGAGTAGGGGCAACGATCACGGGCTCGGGCACGATGGGGGCTTGGTCGACAACAACGACGGGGTCAACGGGGGTGGGGGCAACGATCACGGGCTGGGGCACGATGGGGGCCTGGTCCACAACGACGACGGGGTCAACGGGAGTGGGGGCGACGATCACGGGCTCGGGGGCAATGGGGGCCTGGTCGACGACGATGACGGGGTCAACAGCGACGGGGGCCTCGATAGGAGCGTCAGCAACGACGGGGGGAATCACAGGAGCGGGAGATGCAGCCTGGTTGATGTTCAAGATGATCTGAACGAGAGAAGCGCTGCTAGATTCAAGCACAGCTGCGCCAGCGGAACCGGGGACGATAGAAACGGGAGAAGGCTGAACAACGGGGGGCCTTGGCACAACCTCAGTGGGAGTGGGAGTGATGACGGGAGTGGGCACAACGACGGGAGAAGGTAATTCAACGGGAGTAGGCTCAACAACGGGGAATTCGACGATAGCGGGTCCAACGGCAATGGGAGAAATTTGGTCAACGATGACAGGTTCTACGGCGATGGTCTCGACTCCCTCGACGATGGCTGGGCCTACGGCAATGGGGGTGGCCCCAACGATAGCGGGTCCGACGGCGATGGGGTTAGCTCCGGCCATGATGTCCATCAGCTGCTGCTCGAGGACGGCGGCGGTGGCGGGGTCAGTGCTGGGGCTCTGGATGGCAGCTACAATTACGGCGACCTCAGCGTCAGAAATTTTAGCATTTCTGGCGAGAGGGCTGGCCGCAGCCAGGGCGAAGAGGGCGACAATAGCAATGAAGCACTTCATTTTTTAATCTGAAAGATACAACCTCTTATAATCAAACAATCACACACAACACAACACAAAATTTTTGCTTAGTGGCCGTGTGGGGAATGGCAGAGTAGAATACGATTTGTCACCTCCGATAAACGAAAAAGGGGTGTTATAAGTTTGACGCTAATGCCTGTCGGCCTGTCTGTCTGTCGCTCGAAAGGACTGACCGATTTCGATAAGGTTTAATGTGAAAGCAAGTTCCCTTGCGGTGGTTCTTAAATGTTGGGGTGTTAACGCTTAAAAATCAGGGCTTCTCTAGCAAATAATAGATGGCGCTACGGATGTTAAGTCGTATCGGTAGTTCCACTACTCATCACTAAATGGCGTTCTTAACATTCAGGGGTTTTTTATTCTGTCTTGCAAATAAACTTTTATTTTATTTTATCGGTGGTAAAAAAATCTCTACGAGAGGAATTGTTACCAGAGATCAGGCAATATCATCCTCTGTAGAAATACTTTATACCCATAGCTATTGCAGTCACCAACCCGCCTACCCAGAGAGTGGTGATGAGTGGTGGCAAATACTCCTTCTTTTGCGAGGTCCATAGACCGATATGGTCTGTAAAAAATACGAACTTACAATGAGGCGTTTTCTTTAAAAAAAAAATAGTTCCTTCACGTGACATAGATGCCGCCAGCAATCACATAAATATATCTGTCAATGTCTAATTCATATAAAATGTTCATAGTGAGAGTTTGTCTTTGGCATCAAAGAGAATATAATCACTACGTTTGGAATATTTAATTTTTTTTTTATTAAATTCAGTTAAAAATATATTATTGTTTGTAAATATGTATTTTTTTACTTAAATAATAGCAAAATACAAGATTGGTTAATTAATCACAAATTTACTACAAGTATTGAACCAAACGGCCTCTTTCATTTTTGACGGAACAATTTCAAACTCATAAGCGCCATCTATTGACAATGTTTTTAACCTCATTTTTTTTTTCACTGGAAAACGCCTCATTTACATAAATTTGTAAAGTGACTTTTATACTTACAGCTGCTCAAGTAAGATATGATCAAACTGATGCCATTATTAAAGACCCTTCAGTTTTTATACTTTGAATTTTAGAGTTATCATATTGCAGCCATTAAAATTTATTTATAGAGATAATCCTTCGAAATATTGTGGTAGTTTGATTACTATATTGATGCTCTGGATAAGATTGCGGTGTTTACTAATAAAATGTATTATTTATCTTTTCCGGTTAGTTAAAGTTTAACATTCCAATTGGCGTCATTTCCTTTGTATTTTATCATCTTTCAGTCACTGCAACCCATCCCGGATAATCCGTGCATCAAGGATGTGCGTGAGGAGCTCGGTGCTATAGCGGGAGTTCGCATTACTAGCGCTCTCGCAAGTAAAGCGACATCGGGCGTGGTCCGCACTTGGAGGGGTGACCACAAGTGGCATAAAAAATTCTTGAGCTCCTCCATCCTTCGAAAGGCACGTTAAGCCGGTGGTCCCGGCTGTCATCATTGTATGGCATCCGTTAAGTTACGTCAGATGCTTTTAGGCAGCTTGAAAAATCTGACACAAATGTACCACCACTTACACACGCGAAAAACAAACAAACAACATGCATTTAAATTACTACTTACCTGAATTTTTCGGGGTCCAGTGCTGCCTCCATTTGAATAAATTATTTGAAAGGAAACGGAGACATAATTTTAAATGTTGTCTTGACTAAGACTAACACAATAACCATTCGATATTTTATGCACTATTGTTTATAGTTCAAAGTAAGAATGTGAATCTTTTCTACCCACATTTGCGGTAAACGGCCACTTTAAGCTAATGGGCAAAGAAAAGCTTCACGTTCACACTTTAAACAGCGTAGTTCGTAGAATAGTTTATCTAGGGCTTTGTCAAGAGACACTTTTAAATGATACATCCATTTCCTTTCAAATGATTTATTTTAAAATGGGGCAGTACTGGACCCCGGAAAATTCATGTATCCCTTTAGCTTTGATAGTTTTTCTATGTCCTTCCATCCACATAGATAGAAGAGGGGGGGGAACACTAGATGGATTCTAACAAAAATTTGCACTATAAAACTAAATATTTCGAAAACGGATCCGTAAATCGAAAAACGCAGTCTACAAGCTCACAATATTTTTGAAATACCTAGTACAATGATATTACACGATGGGTTAATGGAGGAAAAAAAATACATGCATGGGAGCTGCCCTAAAAAAATATATCATTACATCAATTTTTTAGTGTGATTAATATTCATAGCTATGCCAAGTTACAGCTTGCTAGTACTTAGTCTCTCTAGTAAAACCACGGACGGACAGACACACAGATACATAGACATGGCGAAACTATAAGGGTTCCTTGTTTACTACGAAACACTAAATCTGTTTATTATGTTTAACGCAGACTAACTTTGTTACTAGGTTTAAACCATTATCTGACCAAATCAAGTTGCCATCTAGAAAATATGCCATTGTCTCATCTGAAAATGTCAACTTGATTTTGTCGGATAATGGTTAAAAAACTTGATTACAAAGTTAGTCTGCGTTTTATAATAAGACGGATTGAGTATTATTGTTAAAATAATTAATTTAGCGGTTTGCTCAAATAAAATATGAATATAATTATTACTTTGTTTTATTGTAAAATACGTGCGTACAACCATTTTCTATATTTTTGGAGGGAACAGGTAAGAGCATAGACAAACATAGAATAAAAATATAACTTAACCAGAGATTACAGACAGTTTGTACTTTCTCAGACTAATGCTAGATGTCGCTACGTGTATCTTTTTGATAATTAAGATTATAAAATTTACTCTAAATTACAACACGCCTCCTTAAATTTATAATATCAATTTTTACATATTATTTATTATTTTAATCTTTTGCATTTTTAATTAAACAAATATTACCTAAATTAATCTTAACTCTAATCTATTTTTTTTTAATTTCGTTTTATCTAAACTTTTAGTTAACATGTCTGCCAAGTTAAATTTTGTATCTATTTTTACAATATCACTTATTTTCTTTTCATAGTTCTCATTTATATAATGATATTGCACTTCAGTGTGCTTAGAATTTTTAGTGAAATTCCCATATTTAGCAATCGCAACTGCACCTGAATTATCCTCATACAATTTTATCGGATCACAAAATATTACATCAAATGCTTCACTGAATAAGTTTTTAATAAAAAGTACTTCTGTCACTGCCTCTGACATAGCAATATACTCTGCAAAAGTTAAGCATTTAGTTACAGTATTTTGTTTACGTGTTTTCCAAAAATATAATTTTCCGATTCCGTCTAATTATAAAACCTGAAGTAGATTTTCTATCCACATTATCTCCTGCATAGTCAGAATGTACCATACAATCTAATATGTCAGTTTCTACATTACTATAGTATGTTAATTTCAGATCCTTAGTCTTATACAGATATTTCAAAACCCTCATTACAGATTTATAATGTGTTCGGTTGTAACACGCTTGATAATACTTAAATAATTAACGCTATAAGCTACATCTTTACGTGTGCCTGTACTAATGTATAATAATTGACCTATTAAATTTCTATACTTTATACTTTCATCTACATCTTTAGCTTGCTCTAACTTTAAATTTGTTTCCATTGGAGTATCATATAACTTAGTGTTTTCCAAATGATATTTCGCAGCCAAAGATTCAATATATTTTGTTTGACTTAGAGTCATTACATTTTTATTATTGCTACGAGTATAATCGATATCTATGCCAATATAACTTTTTATTTTTCCTAAATCTTTCATTGCAAATCTTCTCACTAAACAAGTTTTTACCTCTTTTATTTTATTTTTATCTTTACAAGAAATTAGTAAGTCATCAATAAATATTAATATGTAGTATATTGGATCTTTGTTTGCTCTATTTACATATAGGCAGTAATCATATTTCCTTCTAACAAAATTCAACTTTTTAATAAATTGATCGAAACACTCAGACCATACTCTTGGGCTTTCTTTGAGACCATAAAGAGCCTTTTGCAATTTATAAACTTTGTTACCTCCGGTATTATAACCTTCCGGCTGATTTATATAAACTTCTGACATAGACGTTATAAGATATTGCTTACTCATAAACATTATTTAAAATGTTATATGTATAAACTTCTGACATAAACGTAATAAGATATTGCTTACTTAGAAACATTATTTAAAATGTTATATGAGGTTATATGTTACTTAATTTTGAGTTGATTCTTTTGATCTCAAATTATTAAGAAACCAAAGCAAATTGATATAAGATATCACCATGAGTGAAAGATTTCATAGATTATCGTAGGTAGTACAAATTAATAAAAAAAAGTCATAAAAATTATTTTTTTGTTTTTCGTTCCACATTTTGCTGGATCCGCGCTGGTTCCAGCTGGATTCAGGTCAATCCAGCAAGAATCCAGCTGGATTGAAAACGCCACTGGATTGCAATCCCTAATCGCGGGTAGAATGTGGAAAGTAGCAGCGGTAAATACAGATAATGCTGTTGCCGCTGTAGGTGCTATGTTTTTATATTACTACCGTCTGTGTCTGTAGTATCACTTAATTTCTCTATAACACGGGTGTGTCCGCCCATTGTCCGCCCAAGCTGGGTTGCCTACGCCATTTAGAAACACTAATACTCCACAAACCACGTCACGTTTTTTGACAGGTAAAGTACTTAGGTATCAAAAGACAATATTTATAGTAGTAGTTCCTTAATTAATTTTTATTTTTTACTTATTACTAATTCCAGTATTTCATCCATAATTTTTTTAAACCATAATAAAAGTAAATACATTTTGGGATCAGATCTTTATTGAACTATATGACATACAAGCGTTTCAAGATGTTTGCTGAAAGTCCTGCCATCCCAAATGATTTTAGTGTTTACAACAAAAAACTTAGTTGAGGGTCTCAGGGAGGGTGATGGCGGCTTCAGGGATCACGGGAGTTCCGATCACGACGGGCTCGGGGACCACAACGGGCTCGGGGATCACGGGGGTTCCGATCACGACGGGCTCAGGGATCACGACGGGCTCGGGGAGAACGGGGGTTCCGACCACAACAGGCTCGGGAACGACATCGGGGATGATGGGGACTCCTACGAGCACGGGCTCTACATCGACGACGGGGGTGGGGGCGACGATCACTGGCTCGGGCACGATGGGGGCCTGGTCGACGACGACGACGGGGTCAACGGGGGTGGGGGCAACGATCACGGGCTCGGGGGCAATAGGGGCCTGGTCGACGACGACGACGGGGTCCACAGTGATGGGGGCCTGGTCAACAACAATGACGGGCTCGACAGCGATGGGAGCCTCAATGGGAACGTCAGCAACGACGGGGGGAATCACCACGGGGGAAGCAGACTCAGCCTGCTTGATGTTCAGGATGATCTGAACGAGAGGAGCACCGCTGCTGGGAACGGCGGCGGGTGCGATGGGAGTAGCCTCAACGAAGTCGGGGAGAGCCACAGGAGAAGGCTCAACGATGGGGAAGTCAACGATTGCGGGGCCAACGGCGATGGGGGAAGGCTGCTCGACGATGGCGGGGCCAACGGCGATGGGGGTAGGCTGCTCGACGATGGCGGGGCCAACGGCGATGGGGGTAGGCTGTTCGACGATGGCGGGGCCAACGGCGATGGGGGTAGGCTGCTCGACGATGGCAGGACCAACGGCGATGGGGGTAGGCTGTTCGACGATGGCGGGGCCAACGGCGATAGGGGTAGGCTGTTCGACGATGGCAGGGCCAATAGCGATGGGAGCGTGGTCAACCACGACGACGGGTTCAACGGGGGCGACGATGGCGGGGCCAACTGCGATGGGGTTGCTGGCGCTGATGATGTCCATCAGCTGCTGCTCGAGGAGGGCAGCGGTGGCGGGGTCGGTGCTGGGGCTCTGGATGGCAGCCACGATGGCGGCCAGCTGGGCGTCGTCAGAGTTGGCGGGCTTGCCCAGAGGGCTGGCCACGGCCACGGCGAGTACGGCAACGAATGCAGCGAAGAATTTCATTTTGAATCTGAAATCATAAATACTTAAATACTTTAAGTAAGTAAAGTTAAGGAATTAGAGGTAGAAAGAAAGACATGGAAAACACTCCACCGGCAAGAGACAAGCTCTTGAATATGAGAAGAAAATACTTTATTTTCGCAAAAATAATAATTAAATAGGAACAAATTGTTAGTCATAACAGTTAGATGTAGAGCTTACTTTTAGCTAATGAAAGGCTATGTGAATGTCTAGATTTTTGTGTTGTACCATATAAAATAAGGAAAAAAGCAAGACCGAAAATGCAGCGTCGTACAAGTCGAGAAGATGTTATATTTTTCTGAACATTGCCCCAAAGGGGGAAATAGAAAATAAAGAAAAAAAATAATGTACCCAACAAATTATTTATTTAATTTACTAAATAATAAGTAGCAAAGAAAAATATTTACTAAAAGTATACTTACTTGCGATTTAAAATCGGATCAAACTGATGGCTTCTCCAAAAACTTGTACAGTTTTATATGGAGCAACCCGGTGTTATCAAAAACTGTATTTAGATTATATTTACGATGTTCAATAACTAAATAAAATAATTATACAGCCATATAAATAAAATACACGTGTGAATGTTAGGAAGCTATTAAGGAACTTAAAAAAATATTTTTTAATTTTTTATAGCTATTGCCTGCAAATTCGTTCGCCTGAAAATTAAAAATGACGACAACCTTTTGTCCTGATATCAAAGTTTAATCTTTTTTTGTGTCGAGTTACCCTTTTTGTATCGCTATTATTATTTTAATTAATAAATGTGCAGACACACGATTTTTACTGCTTTATTATTTTATTGATATTTTGTTAAAATTAGACGAACATACTTTTCCAGCTATCCCTTGTCTCTAACAAAAATTTGCACCTTAAAACTAAATTTATATTTCATAAAAAAAAACCTAAACCAAAAAATGGTGTTCAAAATCTAATAATATTTTTGAAAGATCATTTCGACGACACTACCCATGGTGTCTATTCTATTTTACCACTTTGTTGGCGTAATTAATATTAAAACCCATGCGAAATAACAGCATTTTAGTACTAAAAGTCTCTGAGTAAAACCGTGAAAAGACAGACAGACATAGCGAAACCATAAGAGGTGCTTTATTAATACAGAAAACTAAAAAATTAAGGTAGTGCCTTAGTCCAAGTCAAATCGTTAAACTATTTATTTTATAGGGTTAGATAAGTTGAAAAGAATGATGTCCTGTCATCTCCCTTCACAGGGCTCTGATAAGTACGCCCTTTTATTTTAAAGGAGATTGGTCCAGGTGTCCCCAAGCAATCAAATTATTATTTTTAATAGATATATAGTTTAACTATAAAAAAACGCGTTTTAACTGGTTTTTATATAATAATAATTTTATTATAACTAATCTTGTTTCTCCATACATTTGGACCTTCGTTTTACCCCCTTAGGGTTTGAGTTTTGAAAAAACCTTTATTAGTGCACCACTAGACCTAATAAGCAGCCGATGGGCCAAAGGAGTCTAGACCCAGCGGTTTGGCTTGTGCGTTGATACATCAGTCAATCGCTTTTGTCTTTCTTTTATATATGGTATAGATAGATAAGTACCGAGATCCGGTCGTTTTGGAAATTCTTGGCGGAAGCCTATGTCCAGCAGTGGACTTCCAGTGGCTGATATGATAATAATGATGAAGTAACACTTACATAAAAAATATACATTCAAACCTCCTTCATTCTTAAAACGATTAAAAATTTAAATAAATTTTAAAGAAACCTTAAATGATCGTAGTAAAATAAAACAGCGACGTAATTGAGGAAGCTAATGTAATCTTAATCTGTCAAAAGACATCGGCAGCTTACTTCTTTATTGCGTCGTAATTGATTAGTTATCTTTACGAGTATTTACTAACATCAATAGATTGATACCTGTCAAACAGACTACAAACGACTTTTATGTTTGATAGGTATCTAACAAAAGTATTTTTTCCAAAAATCCTCAATAGCTGTAGGTATCGTTAATGTACGGAGGGTAGTAATTAGTATCGTATCATGAACCGTAAATGCTCCAAAAAAGACTAGTGCTTAAAAATCGAAATCGACCTTTAATGGTTTTACTAAAACTATTTAAAGCCTGAATTCAGTCCATTCCAGTCCAGTTATTTTGAAAGGCCCTATTTTGTAAGGTATATCATATCATCATCATCATTTCAGCCGCATAAAAAGGCCTCTTCCAAAGATTTCCAAAGTGACCGATCTAGAGCGGATTGCATACCATAGAAGGTTTTCAAAAACTAAAATCAGATACTTTTTTGTAAACGTCAAAACAAACATTTTGTATAGGATTTGTTGTTTAAATGAAATATAGGTAGACGACGTGATTTATTTTTTTTATTATTTATTTATTGTAAGACTAAATACTGCAATAGTAAATCTAAAATTACGTTTTAAATGAATAAGATCAATGGCAAGTGACATTATTTTGCGACGTTTTATTTTATTATCATTACCAAATAATGTTTGACCTATTATAATTCCTTATTATGTGGTTGTACATAAAAATATATAAGTAATTTGTATCTTATTATTCATTCTAATTTTATACGTGTATGACAACTGGTAAGATAGGTTATCCTAAAATATTTCAAATCATTAACATTACCAGTTTAGGAGGCCACCGTATCGTACCGTATGATCGTAGGTAATTTCCACGACCCGTTTCCACAATAGGAAGCTCTTCATTACTTGCGACATTGTTTGTGACTCGAAGTAGACACGTTACCGCACCTACGTCATGGATTGTCAACATAAATATTACATATATATAACGTGAAAGGGACATACCCGTAATAAATCGAACCACGTGCTATACCAGACCACTATAGTATAATGAAATTAAAATAACAGTCAAAAACTTAAAAAAATATCGGCATTTCTATGGGAAAGTCGTTTTTCTTTTGTTTTTAAATTTGTATGGAAATATTGATTTTTTTTGGCTATCATTTTATTATCATTGTAATGGAGACGCCTGGAAAGGATAAGCTGGACAGAGAGAAAACCAACAAAGAAGTGCTGGAAATGGTCAATGATAACAGAACGATAATGCATACAATAGAGATAAGACGAGGAAAGATGTTTGGCCACCTTATGCGGCATGACAACTTCATAGAAAATAAGACTTAGGATATACACGAGCTAAACAAAGCTTATAAACATCAATGAGATCTCTCCAACTGGCCAGCGTGGAGAGTGTAGGCCTACAAAAAGGGTCATGCTTCCAGTGGAAACTTAAAGATCTAATTATGATGATGATGATAAATCTTCATCGTAGCGCGTTCCCAGTTCCCGGTAGCATCCTCAGCTGTGCTGTTTCGGGACCCGGGGTGCCCTTTTTCTTTTCCAAATGTAACACGCGTATCAACGGTCACTCAAGGATGCGAACGGCTACTTATGCCTAATCAAGAAGAAATAGCCAGAAAAGTTTAAACGATTTGGCTATACTTTTACGACCCACCCCGCTGCCAACCTGACGTTAATTCTTTGTGAATACATTTGTGCAGTCTTATTAATTTACATGTTAATTTACTCTTTGTGTGAAATAATTACCAGCCCTCTGGTCTCTGGTACTTATGTAGCTCAGATGTAGAATTTTTCGACAACATTCGAGCGTGTAATAAAATAATATTCATTACATATTGGACGGACTTGACATTTCGTCAGACATAGTCGGGTAAAACAAACCTTATGCAATGCCCCGACACGTGGAAAATAACGATGGAATGACGACAATATCTACGTACCATGTTAATATGGAAATTATGAAGACATCGCTAATAGAGTAACTATGTTTGTTTTGACATGTATTAAGACGGCTAAATAATACATACGCCTACTTAAGTAGATTCCAATGTAACTTGTCTAAGTAGGTATAGTTTTGATGCGTCATGTAAGAGTTCAGTCCTGGATCTAAAGGGGCCCTTGCCCCGGGCACGTGGCCGTGTTTGGGCGGCAAAAAGAGGCGGATGGCAGTCAGTGTAGGGGGCCGATCGCCACGTCTAAATACACGACTCGATGATATGATGATGAAGTGAGCTGATCGCTCTGGTGGTGTGAAGAGAGGTTTTGAAATAATACCATATGCTGAGTGGTGTTTGTTTGGTGTAAACATACATACATACTATCACGTCTTTATCCCTAATAAGGCAGACAGAGCATTTTTAAGTATTGTGGCTCTAAGCAGATAGAGCAGCAGGGCTGAAAGACTCAAAGGCCACTTTTAGCTTGATGGGGGCAAGAAGGTGGATGAACGAATCAAAATAGTGATGGGTTGCTAGCCGCATCGCCTATTAACATGATTCTATTTTTAGCCCATTCCCTCGATCGGCTCTTACGATCTGCCCGGAAAGAAAGCAGCTGGAACATTCTAAATCTTTTCTTTTCTCCCAGACCAGCACGGAAAAGTTGAAAACTAGTTTCTAATTATTATGTTATTGAATAATGTAACTCCTGTAAATTGGCACCAAATATTTTTTTCTTTCTTTCTTTACCACCTAAGTTGATTAGGTACTTACTTAAATTAGACTGATTTATTGACATCGAATATGATTACTTAAATTGTAAGTATGAATGACGTTAAAACTACAAACTAAGCATCAAGCTGACCTACTTATAAAAAGTATTTTTCAATAGATTGAACACATAGCTCTGTGGCCCAGCGGCAGTGCGCATTACTAGCTCTTTCGCAAGTGAAGCGACACCGGGTGTGGTTCACACTTGGATGGGTGACCACAATTGACATAAAAGTTTCTCGAGCTCCTCCGTGCTTCGAAAGGCACGGTTAAGCCGTGAGTCCGGACTGTCATCATTATATGATAGTCGTCAAGCTAAGTCAGATGCCTTTAGGCCGCCTGAAAAATCTAACACTAGTGTTACACACACGAAGAACAAACAATTGAGATGATGTGTCAGGTTAACACACTCGATATGAAGGAGGATACTTATTGAGGTAAAATCAACAATAGTTTTAAAAGAATGAAGATCAAATCACAACTTCCTGTGCTGCACTCAAGAAAATTCTATTTCCAGTCACTGCAGGGCAAAGATCACTGCTTTGTTGAAACGGAATTAAAATTCATAGCTCTAGAGCATGAACGAACAATATTTGCGTTGAGCTACCGCCCAAACATTAGGTACTTACGCCGGCACTGAGATTTTTTAATATACTTACATATCGTGGAAAGGACATACCCGTAATAAATCAAACCACGGGCTATAAAATTAAAATAACTCGACGTTCCCATACAAAATGCCCGGGAGGCTGCACACTTTTTGTCTTTTGACTGTTATTCTAATTTCATTGTACTATAGTGATCTAGTATAGCCCGTGGTATGATTTATTACGAGGATGTAATAAATCATAATCATAACGTGTAACAAAACAAAATATACAGAATTTAGTCCATGTAACAAACAGTTTACGCCAGTGGTTCCCAAACTTATTTTGTCTACTGCCCACTTTGAGAATAAATATTTTTTTAGCGGCCCCATTTTTTCACCTATTTTAAAACCACTATAACTTCAAATTAAATTAATTAATTATTGTGACCTATATATGTATATTAACGGAGAATTCTAAACGAAAATAGTTTTGCTACACTTGGCTGAGTATTATGCTTCTTCTCTAGGTCTTGAAAATATGCTAAATTCTTGTCTTTCTTATCTGGATGCATTTTATTCAAATGATCTTGCAGCCTTGAAGGCTTCATTGCTTCATTCGAAAATGTTTTTAGACATAGAAGACACAAAGGCGTCGATGGGTTTGATTTAACAAAAACTTGTTAAAACATGATAGATATCTACGAGTACTAATAGGGCTACCCTGAATAGGGCCGGCATAATCAAGCGCTCCCAGGTTTTTTTATTTTAATCAGGGCGGCGGACTGATACGTACCTATTTCCACTTCTTCGCCACAGAAAAAGCTGCACATGTAGGATTCGAAGAGGGATGGGTAGGGGCGGCAAAATATAATTAGCCTACTGGCGGCAACTGTGTAAATCCGGCACTGATAATGAGAATTTTTTTTTGCTTTCCTCAGAAACTCAGATCAGCTGATCGGTCAACTTTTACTAGGGGAGACCAAAAAATATTTTTTTACCATTTTAATTATGTTTGTTGGGGAATATTGTTCAGTATGACGGACTGAATTCATCTGTAAAATATTTTCAGTAACTATAGTTTGTTAGCCACCGTATAATACATACATACATACATAATATCACGCCTGTTTCCCGCAGGGGTAGGCAGAGACTATGGACCTCCACTTGCTACGATCCTGACAAACCTCTTTTGCTTCATCTAAACTCATCAATCTCTTCATACATGCCCTTCGGTTACGGGTACTTTTTACCTCTCCACCAGCCACCGTATAAGCCGCAATATTTTTGAATACAAACCACTCGAAGGCGACTTAAAATCCTCCCGGACGATTGGAGGAGGAACATCCACCTTCTCCTGAAGTGCCATTTTTGAAACGCGAAGTCACCGAAACGAATTGTTTTTCCATACAAAAAACCGTTCGTTTAGTGACTCCGCGTTTGAAAAATAGCACCTCAGATATTATTCATCCGTCAAAGGCACTACTACGCATAATATTTCTGAGTAAAGCCTAAGGTCAGTTCAGACAGAGAGGAGCGCAGCGTAGATTTTTTTTATGACACTTGAAAATAAACTTTTAACTATTGGCATAAACTGCAAAAAGCTAGTATTTTATCATGTTTAAATGTTTAAACAATTTAGGCTATGGTGATACGGTACGGTACGGTATGGTTAATCTCTGATACTATCTCCTCATCTTCAGCTGCTGATATCTGGAAGTTCTTAGGAACCCTGGGTATTGGCAACTCAAATATCACAGACATCCCCTCTTCGATTACGTTAGACGATATCAACAAACATTTCTCCGCATCTACTCCATTGGATTGCCTAACGAAATTGAATACAATTTCTTCCATTCAAACTCTTCCAAGTCGCAACATTCCTCAATTTCAATTTACCCCAGTCAGTCAGGAAGAAGTTAAGAAAATATTCTTGGCAATAAAAACCAGGGCTGTTGGTTGTGACCAAATAAATCGTCGCATGATAGAAAATATTCTAGAAATTATTTTACCAGCCATTACCCACATTATAAATTACTCACTGTCAACATCCCAATTTCCTTCCCTTTGGCGTAAAGCCTATATTCGCCCTCTTCCCAAAATCTCTAATCCTTCCCTTCCCAGCCATTTTCGTCCTATCTCAATTCTGCCGCTCTTGTCCAAGGTTCTCGAGGCTTGCGCTCACAGGCAACTCACCTCATTTTTCCATGGTAATGGTCTGTTGAATCCATTGCAATCTGGCTTTAGACCTGGGCACAGCACTGTATCTGCTTTACTTAATAAAGTGACCGACGATATTAGAGCAGGTATGGAGGATACTAAACTCACTGTGCTGGGTTTAGTGGACTTTTCTAATGCTTTTAATACCGTCGACCATGACATCCTCTTAGCAATCCTCTCACATCATTCCATTTCACCTGCGGTAGTTGATTGGTTTTCTACATATCTTCGTGGTCGTCAGCAGTCAGTTCGTATCGACGAACGTACTTCCAGTTGGAGTAATATTGACACTGGTGTACCACAAGGCGGGATTCTTTCTCCATTTCTGTTTTCAGTCTTTATAGATTTCATCACAAAAGAACTTCAGTGCTCGTATCATCTTTACGCCGACGACTTGCAACTTTATACTCAGACAGAAGTCGGTCAAGTAGATACCGCCGTAGAAAGAATAAATGCCGATTTGAAGGTGATAAGTGACTGGTCTCGGCGGTTCGGAGTAACAGTTAACCCCAACAAATGTCAAGCTATACTGATCGGCAGCGGTCGTCTCTTAAGTCGTATTGACAATGGCACCATAACACCAGTTTCGTATGAAAACTCTATCATTCCATTTAGTTCTAGCGTGAAAGACCTTGGCCTACTCATAGATACAAGTTTCGCCTGGAATGTGCAGGTTTCTGAGACTGCTCGTAGGATCACTAATGGATTGCGCTCCCTGTACAAACTGAAAATTTTTCTCCCTATAAACATAAAAACTATGCTCATTCAAACTCTTATCCTACCTATTCTGGGCTATTGTGATGTGTGTTACTCGGATTTGAATTGTGACCTCCTAAATAAACTCGATAGACTTCAAAATAACTGTCTTCGATTTATATATAGCCTTCGTAAGTACGACCATGTGTCTGCTCACCGTACTCAACTAAAATAGTTGCCTATTCGTCAGCGTCGTCGCCGGCTGCATATTCTCACAACCCTCTTTTCCATTCTTTTTGACCCAAAAACTCCGTCATATCTCAAATCAAAATTCATTTTTCTTAGTGATACTCATTCAAAAAATCTTCGCTCTTCTAGCAATCTCCGTCTTGAATCTTGATATACCATTTCACCGGAGTGGGTTCTTTGAACGTTCGTTTGCTGTTCAAGCGGTAAAGCTTTGGAACGCCCTTCCAATCAAGATCCAGAAGGCTCGCACTCGTGTAGCGTTTAAAAGTGCAGTGCGTGCACATTATCTTCAGGAACTGTCAGATAGAATACAAATAATATATATGTAGTATATGTATTGGTTATTATATCTATCTATGTATATTTTGAATGTAAGTTTATTGATATATATTATTTTATTTATTAAATATATGTTTTTATTTATTTTAAATCTTTCAAAATTACGTATTTTGCACCTCCTTCTAAAGACTTCTTATTCTCGGCACCACCAGTGGGTTGACTGGTAGATAAAGCCTATGGCTTTAAGTCCGCCTATTACATTTGTAATAAAGTTAAATAAATAAAAATAAAATAAATACGGTCTTATTTTCAATTGAGTTAGTAAATTGTTACCTAGTAATTTTTTATTTGTCTGAACTGACCCTAAAGAGCACAGATGTTGATCCTTGCTCTGAGCTAAAGGGTAAATAAAGCAACCTAATGATTTTGCTTATATGTATGTAATTAT
This sequence comes from Acrobasis consociella, assembly GCA_963555685.1. Taxonomy (NCBI): domain Eukaryota; kingdom Metazoa; phylum Arthropoda; class Insecta; order Lepidoptera; family Pyralidae; genus Acrobasis; species Acrobasis consociella. Next base: position 12,553,218 of record OY743122.1, read on the forward strand.
AAATCAAGATAAATACGCTACGAGAAATATTGACTTATTTCGTTAGGACAAGGGCGGAAATAAAAATAAAAATACAATGTAGCAGTTGAGCACCAATTATAATCATTTATTATCCTTAATTGCACTATTTTATGACAGATTGTCTAGTGTATTTTGTTTTCGCTTTGCAGAAGTGCCATTTTTTAAACGCGGAGTCACTAAACGAATGGTTTTTTCTATACAAAAAATCGTTTGTATAGAGACTCCGCGTTTCAAAAAGGGCATCACAGTAGGTCTTAGCAGTAGGTACTTAATTAAGCAAGCAGGCGCTGTGCGCAGAAGTCGAACGACTTGCGTTTTTTTCATACATCGCTTGACATATCTATATGAACGTAGTAGTCTGTGATATAAACATAAATTTAATTTACAGATTTTCCAACATTGGAATAATTTTACTGGGATAAGGCCTTAAATCCGTCTATTACAATTTTATGAACATAATAAAGTTAAATAAAATATGAAATAATTAGTGATATCATACCATGGACATGCACGACTTAGCAGCGTGATAGTGAACATTTTTCTGGTAAAAAAAAACGCAAGTCGCACCGATGATGTCATAGCCTCGTAAACTCCAGGCATGGGAGCGATCTGTTTCGACATAAGCTAAGGAAATGACTACAAACAAGAAAATGCGACTCTAATAAGTAATAATATCCGTAGTTTCTCTTATCAATGACAAAGTTCAAGGCATATCTATGCAATATAATATTATCGTCGTAAATATAAATTTCCCGATAGAAAATTGCCAATTAGAAACAAATAGTTAACTTACTAGGTCTGCTACCGGGACACAGAGAGCATTTTAAATTGCTACTTCTGATACATAGAGCGCACCATGCTTGGCATCAGGTTACAGGGTCACCCGACCACATACTAAAGTGCAAGATTTTGGTAAGGAAGGAGGAGGAGGAACGGTCATGAACTTAAAGTGTAACTGAGCAGGGCACCCGAAGGAGTGATGGCAGGTGGAGCAAGGCTCTGACCGAATGGTGGCCCAAAACGGGTGAGAGAAGCGATGGGCATCCGCCTATGCGATGGGTTGACTGACGGCGTCGGCGTAATCAAAGTCGCGGGTCACACCTGGATGAGAGCAGCACAGGACCGAGATGGGTGGCGTCGACGAAGATAGGCCTATGCTTAGCAGTGGGCGGAAGAAGGGCTGAGATGATGATGATGATGAGTTCTGTTACCAGACATGCGAAATTTTGCGAAATATCACGCATTTCCGCGACTGCCTTCCGTCCGTGACATAGGAGAGAAATTGCAAGAGAATCACTCGAGTATTAACTTATTTCGGACACCAGCTAGTTACTAGGAAACAAAAGTTTCACTGCAACGGCGACTTTGCCAGCCCCCAATAGGAAAGGGACATAAGAAACATTGACTTGTAGTCAAGGATTTTCGTACTAATTTTCACACACTTAAGAATATGGAAAATCGTACGTAAATTCGTACTTTGGTATCTGTAGCAGCTGAGTGCTGAGGATGCATGAGAAAGAGAGAGAGAAAAGTAAAATTGATCAAAGACCTACATTTTTATACTGATATTATGGCTGACAATAGAAAATGACCGAATTGGCAGATTTTGTGCCGATTTAATCCAGTTCATTATTTTTGATCCGATAGCATAATAAGTACCTATGGTACCATAATGTACTATTTAATAACATCTGGGACAGTCTGGGACTAGCCAGTTAAATATATGTATATTTCACAAATATAAGTGGATATTTTGTTGTTGGAAGTAGAACATTTTCGAAAACATACGTAGGTATAATATACATTGCATTAAATTAAGCATACAACAGGATGTTTTCAGTATTAAAATTTATTTCTTACGATGTAATGTTGAAAGATAATAAATAAATGCATTATATGCATTAAAGTTGAATAAATTAGACAATTCATTAGTAAATACTAAATGCGACTGGTGTCAAATAAATTAGGTTGATATTTCTTTACAAATGGATAAATTACGTACTTACTTCATATTTCTTCATAAATGGAAGATTTAAATAAAAATTTCATTTCTGAATAAGATTTACGTATTTACAATAGACTCAAACGCATTTGTTACAATGTGAATGCTGCTAGGCGTCTGCATATAGTAACCTACAGATATAACTGTGTATAAAAATTGTAACTATATAAATTATATCCTTTCACCCCTAAAACCATATAAAATATAAATATTTCTAATAGTACATCAACCCTAGCACCACATACCGCGTAGGTCTTTTTACTCATAAAAAATTCAAGGTCTATGTATTTACTACATAGGATGATACACAGACCCGGCCAGGCACGAATAGAACATGTTTATTTGCCAGGCAAATAAAAAAGCCCCGACTTTTAAGCGTTCACCCCCAATAACTCTTGAACGGCTGGACATTTTCATCAAACATATCTTGGAAGTAAAAACCGCAAGAAAACTTGTTTTCACGTAAAAAAATCGCATCGAAATCGATCCATCCGTTCGAGAGCTATGATGTCACAGACAGACAGACATTGACATCAATTATATAACACTTGAAAATACCTGGCTATCACTCAAAATAACTGGCTAAATACGAGTTGGACTCACGCACGAAGGGTTCCTTACCATTATCTATAAAAAAATCACGTTTGATTTGAATATTTATTATATTCTGTTTTTTGTATTTGTTGTTATAGCGGCAACAGAGATACATCATCTGTAAAAATTTAATCTGGCTATCATGGTTCATGAGATACAGCCTGGAGACAGAAAGAGAGAGGGACGGTCTTAGTAATAGGATCCCGTTTTTACCCTTTGGGTATGGTACCCTAAAAAAAACCCTTTCTTCGTCTAGGACGCGGTTATAAACTTAATTACTTGTAAAATAAGTCTAAAATTTTATAGACAAATAAAAACACCTGGGTTGTGGTACTATAAGACATATTTATACATACGCCTAAAACCCTGTCTAACCAGCATTCAAACAATATCGAAGATAACCAACACATGCTAACATACCCAATAAATAATTTGCGTAAATAATAAATAACAATCAATCAACCTTGGAATATTATAATGATAAGCTAAATCACCAAACAATTTATAACAATATGATCATTTCAAATGAGATGCGACACCACGCGATCACGCTATCTATATCGATACCGACTTCACCCCTAAAATACACAATTGATTTTGATAAAGTAGAATTTTTCAAATCAGTACAGGCGTCTTTGAATAATTGGTGAACATATGTAAATAAATAAATATATAGGGACAAATTACACTGATTGAGCTAGCCCCAAAGTAAGTTCGAGACTTGTGTTATGGGATACTAACTCAACGATACTATATTTTATAACAAATACATATATGGATACACATCCAAGACCCAGGACAATTTGAAAAAGGCCATTTTCCAACTTGTAAAAATAAAGATCGTATTAAATTGATAACATCCTACTATTTGGAATTCTGTTAAAAAGACCACATAGTTATAGTTAGTAACTTAATCAATAAAACATTTTAATCATTACTGTGCGATCCATCAGTGTTGCATCTTCATCTTAAAGTGGAGACTGTCTATCTCCCACCAAACACACAAAATTATTCTATTCTAAAGTCAAGAAACTTCAGACTTTCCTATCATACGTACGTCGTCTTTGGTCATCAATATTTGTGAGGTAGTAGGTACCAGGGAACAGCACGTCTATGGAGCCTGAAGGCACGTAAGGAGCAGTGTGATAATTCTTAGTTCTCAGGTCCATGAGATCAGAAAATACATCAGGATCTACACACTTTCTTTGATCCAGCATTGACACAGATTCTTTCAACGGATCAATAAGAGCCTTTAACTTTGAAACATCATTACAAACATTTATAGAGTACATTGTTGATGCTAGTCCTGAACCATATGAAAATAATGCAAATTTCTTTCCAACTAACTCTTCTGGGGATTTGCTTACGAGGTAGGAAGCTAGGCCCCCATAGAGAGATGGTGTGTACATGTTACCAACATTACGAGATATATATAGTGACGGTTTGGTTTTCTCATCAAACAACGGCTGGCTGTATGTCATGAAGGCTTTCTCAACATCTCTGTCGAAGTAGGTGTCTTCTAGCTTGTAGTCTTTGAAGTTTGACAGACCTGGGAACTGCTGTTCACGAGTTTCTGGGGGTGCATTTAGGAAATCATTGAAACATATTCTAGCTAAAGATTTCTGCACCAGCTTGCAGTATGGCGAGTGGAACAACATGCCATCTAAACTCAACAGACCTTTGAACTCTGGATCTGTTTTCCTAGTTTTCTTACAAAATAAATTATAACAACTATCTAAAGCACTGAGGTAGCAATGAATTGAAAGTTTTCCATCAACTAGAGGGAACTCTGAAGCCAAGTCTGGTTTGTAGAAGTCGTATGCATGTGTCATGTATGAGGCACGCACTCCGCGGTCAAACACTAACGGAGCACCCGGTCCAATAAGCAGGGCCACAGCACCAGCTCCCCCCGTAGGTCTTGCAGGACCTTTGCTGTACACTGCAATATCGCCAGCCACCACAATAGCTTTCCTGCCATCCCAGGAAGAGGATTCCACCCAGTTGATAGCATTAAAGAGAGCAGCAGTGCCGCCATAGCAGGCATTAGTTGTGTCAATGCCCTCAATGTCTGTGGCACCTTCCTTAGCAAACAGGGTCATTAGAAAAGTTTTGACACTCTTGCTTTTGTCTATAATAGTTTCTGTGCCCACTTCCAGGCGGCCAATGTCATGCAGATTAATATCATGTTTCTCTATCAGTCTGTGTAGAACTGTAAGGCAGATAGACTGGATGTCTTCTCTATCAGAACAGAAGCCCATTTTGCTCTGACCCAATCCGACTGTATACTTTCCCGGCGCGACGCCGTTGTATTTCTCCAGCTCCGTCTGGTCCACGTACTGGGACGGGACGTATATTTCCATCGCGAGCACGCCAACATTTTCGACTCTTCCTCCCATTATTAGTCACACAGTAACTTTCACGCGTTTAATTTAACTAAGAAGTGACGAGTGGCGGCGTGTTAACCGAACAGTTATCGGCGCAGACTGATGCTCCCCGGCACTTCTCAGTTAAGACTCGTCTGTTATGTACGTCAGCAGCTACGTTACCGGTTCACCATTGACCTAAAAATCCAACTTTCTTTCAATAGTGCGTGTTAGTAGCATACCTCGCTCGTCACGCGATGGGTCAATACGAATCGCGGGCTGATGCTCCTGAGAGGTATATTATGCAAGTTTATCTAATTATATCACGAGATTTCTAGCTTTTTAATACATTTTATAGAATAATTTAATCTTGAAAAATTCTACTATTTAGGTTACCGAGATTTTGACATTTCTTATACGTCATTCTGGTAAACGTCAAAACAAAGAAACGTCAAAATACCAATTTGTTTTTTTTTTCATGCGGCACGAAGGGCACAGAAATTAAGTCTAGTATGGCATATCTAGCTAGGTACTCACTCAATAAGTCGTGGTTACATAGTAGATAAGTACATGAATTTTTCATGGTCCAGTTCAACGAGACCAAAATTTTAAATCATTTCTCCGTTTCCTTTCAAATAAAAAAAATAAAAAACTTCCAGGGTGACAGCTTGACTCCGTTATGGTTCTAAAACGTAGTGATTATATTCTCTTTGATAGTTCTGTCTTGCCCTGAATCCTCTTAACACCTTGATAAACGACTCAGGGTGTAGTGCCATCAAGATGGAGTTTGGTGTAGATAAGTGTGCGGTTATGCATATACAGCGGGGAAAAGTTGTAAATTCAACAAATTTCCAACTTTCTGAGACAGTTTCAACGCCTGGGTGATGCCCTTACTCATCTACTCCTTTGGCATACTAAGGTGGACGCAGACTGAGCTGGATGGTCTGGAACTGGATAGGAGAGTTCGCCTACTGCTCACAACATATCGTATGTTACACCCATGCTCATCTGTTAGGAGACTATACATCCCGCGGAAGCGTGGAAGTCGAGGCTTTTTAAATGCCAAAAATCTCTACAACCGCGAGGTGTGCAGTCTTAGGAAATATTTCCTTATCAATGAGAGTGGGTTGCATCGTGATGATGTGGCAGTTAACAAGGGCCTCTACGCTCTCCTTGGCGAATGAGAACTGGCGCAAACCAACGGTGCTAAGTACTGAGGATCGCATGAACGTATGGAAGAGCAAGGAGCTCCACGGGCGATTCTATCGGGCCTTAACAGGGCCCGATGTGGATCAGCTCGCATCGGTGAACTGGCTGCGTTTCGGTGACCTCTTTGGGGAAACCGAAGGTTTTGTCTGTGCAATTGCAGACGAAGTCATGATGACAAACAACTATCGGGGATATATTCTGAGGACGGTACGGTTGACGTCTGTCGAGCATGTCGACGTCCCGGCGAGTCTATCAGGCATATAATCTCCGGTTGTTGTTCTCATCTGGCTAACGGTGAGTACTTGCACAGACATAACCTCGTAGCTAGAATTATTCACCAGCAGATTACTCTTCGATACGGGCTTGTAGAATCTGAGGTACCGTACTATAAGTACCGGTGCCTGTTCTCGAAAATGGTTGTGCCACGCTCTATTGGATCGATCTGTCATCACGGATAGGACTATTGTCGCCAGTAATCCTGATATCGTGCTGACAGATCGATTGATGCGCCAGGCAGTGCTCGTCGACATCACCATCCCGCATGACGAGAACCTCTTGAAGGCCGAGAAGGACAAGCTTAGCAAGTACCTTGACTTAGCCCACGAGATGACTGCTATGTGGGATGTGGATTCGACGATCATTGTCCCGATAGTCGTATCGGCGAATGGTCTTATAGCGACGGGTCTTGACCAACACCTTTAGACTCTCTCGCTAGATGGCTGGGTCAAGGGTCAGGTACAGAAGGCAGTACTCCTGGACACGGCACGCATTGTCAGGAGGTATCTCGCCGCCAGCGGGCAGCTAGATTAGGTTTTATTTTATATTTTACTTTATAGATATAATACTATAAGATCTTATCTATATTTTAAAATGAAAGAGAATAAATAAAAAATTAGGTACCTATTTCAAAGGACGACCTCCGTGGCGTAATGGTCAACACGCTAGACCGCCAATCCGGAGGTCCTGGGTTCGATCCCCAGCCAGGGCAAGTTGGAAAATGGCCTTTTTCAAATTTTCCTGGGTCTTGGATGTTTATCTATTGAGTTAGTATCCCATAACACAAGTCTCGAACTTACTTTGGGGCTAGCTCAATATGTGTAATTTGTCCCTATATATTTATTTATCTACCGATCACATATGTTCAATAGAGATAAGAAGTTACTGGTGGATTAGATATCCGAGACTACTCTGATATCACTATCGATCACTTCACTATACAATCACATGACTGATACCTATAAAATGAAAAGGTCAACTTCATTCATACCCAAGCAGACTGGTAATTTTTTATAAGTCCTGTTATTCACATCAATAAAATGTCAAATTATGTAGGTATAGTATAGGTAGGTGCCCTACGTATACATATAAGTATAATGTATTATACTAGAAATCAGGCTTTGGGATCATCTAATCCTGTTTAAAAAAAGTTTTAGCATGATTGAAAAAAAATTAATAACTAGGTAGTAGTAGTAAGTACACAATGCCAAAACTTTGCAAAATTTTAGTTTCCACATCTTAACACCATTATATCAGTCCAATAGATGAACGCTCTTCTTCCATTAAAGGAAGAAATTGCTCATAATCAATACGCTGGGCAGTCGACAAGCAAGTTGGTGATCGCAGTAAATGGTACAGAGGACACTGCTGGCTGTCCACTGACACTGTGTTGCCTAATCTCCCTTAGAGACCCCTTACATCACCCATGGAATAGAATGAAGAAAATGGCTATTCGTATACTTATTTTAATTTAAATAAATCGGCCATGTGCGTGTCTGACTTTGAGTTCACGGGAGAACGTGTAAAACACTAATGTTCTGTTGAATTTGTACGAAATTTTACTTTTCCGAGTACATTTTATAATTTGTAAACCATACTTACTTAAACTTCGTTATATAGGTACCTGCTACGACTGTTAATTTTATCACGTGTTCATATCCAACCGTGGGGGACTTGACTCTTAGAAAAATTAGTTTCGCTACCCCTACCATAAAAAACCACTTTTTCGGCATGTTTACCTATACATACCCCTGCCTTACTCTAAGTAGAACCGCGGACAGACAGACAGACATGCTGAAACTATAAGCACGGTACAGATATCTTTTTAGGGTTCCTTAGTAAATAAGGGTTCCTTATTCACTAAGGAACCCTAAAAAGGTACACAGCTTTGTAACCTGTGCACGAGATGGAAAAATGGATTAAAACATAGAAACACAAAAAAATACTTGTTATTTATTCATTCATTCAAATCACACCTAATATACATATTTGGCTTACATATTTAATTTAATTTTACACTTGTAAACAATTTATTTCTAATACTATCATCAGTCTCTTGGGAGTTGCTCGGAATGAACTTGTAAAACTTGACACCTGAAATACAACAATATCTTACATTATTACTATATTTCTCTGTAAGCTGTATTGTATTGTATTGTAAACTCTTTATTCTACCTAAAAAGACACAATTGTAACACAGATGAAACACAACAGTACAAAGACAGTACAAAAGCTGTTGACCTCGCAAATTACCCTCAAAGCCCAAAAATCATTGAAACATCAAATAATAAAGTTGTTAGACAAAAAAATTACGTCTTAATAAGTACCTAAAAAATTTTTGAACCTTTTTCGAAATGTCTGAACTTTTTTCAGTTTTTAACCCTTGAATTTTCGCCATTTAAAAAAGACAAAAAGTACTATCCTTTCTCCCAGACCAACATGGGAGAATTTATAATGGTCATATTATTTCGGATTCAAGAGAAAATTCAAGATAAATTACGTAGAGGGCCTGATCATAGAGTCGAGAAGTATGTCGATATCTGATTGTTTCAAAACATTCATAATAAAAATATACAGCACTGTGTGAAAATAGAGATATCACTTCCAAGCTGCTCGTCTATACCTAATAATAAACAAATAAATATTTCTGAGATATTTAGATATAAGTAAATATGCGCAGCGACGTCTATCTGACAGGTTAGAATTTGAACCCCCAAATGATAAGTAGGTATAGATAGTTGATATTAGCTGTTTGAGATTTGAACTACTAAGCTCCTCGATCTGAAGTGCTATTTTTGAAACACGGAGTCACCTAAACGAATGGTTTTTCCATACAAAAAATCGACCGTTCAGTGACTCCGCATTTGAAAAATAGCACCTCTGTAGGTCAGAGTACAGGTCGGGGCAAGGGTTCGAATTCCAACTGCGAATTAATTTTATTATCGATAACAAATAAACAGGCACGAACCTAATGGATTTACTCTGACTTCGAAATCTTCATCAGGTTTTAGAATTTTATCAGCTTCGTCTTTGTACAGATCCTGGAATAAAAAAATGTTGGTTATGTAAATAGGTACTTATTTAGCAACGTCTCTTTACGTCTAAATGGCCTTTTTCAAATTGTCCTGGGTCTTGGATGTTTATCTATATATGTATTTGTTATAAAATATGGTATCGTTGAGTTAGTATCCCATAACACAAGTCTCGAACTTACTTTGGGGCTAACTCAATCAGTGTAATTTGTCCCTATATATTTATTTATTATATTTATTTATTTATACTTTATTGTTAAAATCCGCTAGTTTTTGACCAGTCAGTTTTCTATATATTTTATTAAATACCAAACCGTGACGTTATAGTTTCATAGAGTCAAATCGCGGTCATAATATCATTTTAGTTTTTAGGGTTCCGTACCAAAGGGTAAAAACGGGACCCTATTACTAAGACTTCGCTGTCTGTCTGTCTGTCATCAGGCCACAGGTATGGCTCTTCATACAAACGGAGCAGCATATATACCTAGTACTACTACAAACGAAACAATCCGTCCGTGCACACGTCAAATGTGTGAGTTAAACAATCAAGGTTGCCACCACAGAATTTGTTGCTTTGCTTAACTGTTTTCATCACTCGGAAATCTATAAAATTTTCGTTATTTATTGTTTTCCGTCGATTAACAATGATAATGTGCGCAGTTTCTCACCATTACAATTCAATAATCCTAAGTGACTCGCATAATGTCAACGTGCAACTACCAATAACCCTGTTTTACTGCCACTTACACCTCACAATAACGGGGGAAGGGTTGCGGGGACACCAGATTGCGGGGGACGGTGCGAGTTTCCGTTCTGTATGTAATACTATTATTAATTCTGTGATCAGGCTGTATCTGAAGAACCGCGATAGCTACTCAAATAAAATTTTCACAAATTAAGTATGTATTTCTGTTGCCGCTGTAACAACAAATACTTAAAACAAAATAAAATAAATATTTATGAGGGGCTCCCATACAAAAAACTAGATTTTTATAGATAATGGAACGGAACCCTTCGTGCGCGAGTCCGACTCGCACTTGACCTGTTATTGTAATCACGTTCAAAATTATTAAATGCATTTTTGATCGAACAAAGCTAGCTATATGAACTTTAGATATTATGATTAAGAGTACCTTGATGTCATAACTTTGTTTAGGCAAGCTCATTTCGTCGAAAGTAAAATTGGCCGCGTACGGGATGCCGTCATCTCTTTGACTGACGAATGCCATGGCGTAGGTCCCGTCAAACAGCTCACGCTTCCAGATCTCCAGGTTTTTCCTCTGAAGAAGACAAATTTATGTAAAGTTAAAAAATATGTTACAAGAATAAGTAATTACTTATAATTAATTAGTAATTTCGGAATAATTATATGAATTAATTCACAAAATCGTAAATGCTAATCATAAATTAAGTGGGAAGAAAAGAAGTTTATTTGCCAGGCAAATTAAAAAAAAACCGTCTTTCTAGCGTTCCCCCCAATATCTTTTGAACGGCTGTACCGATTTTCATTACACAAATATTAAGAACCATCTTAACAGACGCAAGGCCTTTGATTAATAAAATCGCTACCAAAACAATATTTTCTTTTAGGAGCTACGATGCCACAGACGCGTCAAACTTATAACACCCCTCTTTTTGCGTCGGTGGTTAAAATGACTCAGCAAAACGTATATACTCATACAGACACCAAGACCTTACTGAACGCTGAAAAGGTAATTTTATGTTAGCAAAAAATGGAAGTAGCCTTTTCTTGCTCAGTATTATACGACAGGAATAAATACTTATACGAGATGATGATAGGTAGGACCCGATCGTACCAAAGTAGACTAAAATAAGATTTCAAAGATTCAAATGTTCAGTAATTAATTAGACCTTTAACGGCACTTTTACACGTCTATAAGAATAATTTACTTTTCGTGTAGTGTCTATAAAACTTTTATTAGTTTTTTTAAGAGAAGCTACCGATACCAGCTCTTCGCAACGGCTACTGCTGAGAAGAAATGCCGAAAGAAACTCAAAGACTTTGTTCTAATAACTTACAGCTCCAGAATCCTTCTTCTTCCACACCCTCAACCCTTGCTTTCCCATCTTGTCCTGATCTATCGCTATGATGTCCCGGTTCAGCAGAATCTCTTTGAACTCCGGTCTGATGGTTGCCAGATCTGTGCTCATGAGTAGAGGCGCCGCCAGAATTGACCATACGGCCATCTGCACACGGGCTTGGTCGATGGTCAAACCGAAGTTGCCAATTAACAACTGAAAAAAGAATAGCAAAGTAGGAGATAATTAACTACGTATGCGTAAGACTGGTCATAAGTGGGATGCAGTAAACCTACCAGGTGGAATGGATATAAGGAGTGGACACTTCGTAGCTAATTCGAAGACGTAATTGTATTTAGATTCACCTGGGACTTTGACCACAAAATTATAAATAAGACTGGTCATAAGTGGGATGCATTAAACCTACCAGGTGGAATGGATATAAGGAGTGGACACTTCGTGGCTAATTCGAAGACGTAATTGTATTTAGATTCACCTGGGGCTTTGACCACAAAATTATAAATAAGACTGGTCATTAGTGTGATGCATTAAACCTACCAGGTGGAATGGATATAAGGAGTGGACACTTCGTAGCTAATTCAAAGATGTAATTGTATTTAGATTCACCTGGGACTTTGACCACAAAATTATAAATAAGACTGGTCATAAGTGTGATGCAGTAAACCTACCAGGTGGAATGCATATAAGGAGTGGACACTTCGTGGCTAATTCGAAGACGTAATTGTATTTAGATTCACCTGGGGCTTTGACCACAAAATTATAGATAGGTATATAATAACAGAACGGAATCTCCTTGTATCGCCTTGTAGAAGCGTCTGCAGCCCACCCGCTCAACACCCTCCACGAGATATATTAATTCTATGCTGATAATGAAGAAAGACTACCTCCGTGGCGCAGTGGTCACCATGCTCGTCCGCCACCCAGAGGTCCCGGGTTCGATCCCCGGTCAGGGCAAGTTGGAAAAAGGGCCTTTTTCAAACTGTCCTGGGTCTTGGATGTTTATCTATACACGCTGACTTTTTATTGGTTTTAGAAAAAAAAAATGTCGTATAGTAAATAAATTCCTCTATGCATATATGTAATCCAAATTCCTGTATGACATAAGATAAAAAAGTTGCGTAAATGATTTTCGATCGAGACCACGTAGTTATACGCCGCCGGCCGCCGGCTGCGTAATGTCGATGACCCCGGCCGGCCGGCGGGCTTTGTATGGCGGCGGTACTACTCATTGATCTCACAATTTTACTTTCGAGTTTTAGACAACATTTTTTGTTTCAGAATTTTTATTTTGACTAGCTAATTAGGTCTTACTAACGATGCCTATGAAGTGGCCTTCGGCTTCAAAACCAATGAAAAATCACCGTGTATATGTATTAGTTATAAAATATGGTATCGTTGAGTTAGTATCCCATAACACAAGTCTCGAACTTACTTTGGGGCTAGCTCAATCAGTGTAATTTGTCCCTATATACATTTAAAAAAAAGTCTGAGACTTTTTTGTCGTCCTCGGGCCTCGGTGTAAATATTTACTACTTATCTTAAGGACAGCCCGAGTAGATTTCAATGAACTAGCTATTTTCTATATGCCTAGGTACTCACTCGTTTAACTAAAATTATGCCGAACTTGATTTTTTTACCTTGAACTAGTTACTACTTACCTACTGTCAATTCAGTCAATTGTTAGGTGTTGCTAAGATTGTTATGACGTTTTTTCATTTCAAACATTTTACGAGTAGGTCGTTTCACCATCATGTCGTTTATCCAATAAAGGCATTTTACTATATTGCCCTTCTGATACGGAGGCTTATTTTGTTCTTACCATATCAGGATCGTTCCAGTGTCCCGGGCCGGCGAAGTGCGCAAACCTGTCCTGGTTGTCTCCGAACCAGTCCATGATCTTCGCCATGGAGGACCATGAGTCCTCGATGTCGTCCCAGTTACGCCACAAGTTGCAGTTCTCCGCTATCGCTTCGTAGTTTGGCTGGAATTTCAAAGTAATAAATACATAGCCACTCGTAAAGAAGGTACATAAATTACTTACTTTATCTACATTTATTAGCTACGGTCTAGTCACGTGTAATTTTAAAATATTTACAAGTTAATAGTTCAGTATTTAATGTGATCCAGATAACTATATGAAAACACAATTGGGGACTTTGTAAACTAAAAATTGATTATTTTCTATTGCGCCGAGTCACATTTCTAGATGATTTTTCAACAAGATTCTTAAGTTACTTATTATTAGTCGAGTAATTCCGTAATTTGCCGTGTGGTTTCCGGCAGAGTAAAATAGGGCCACTCCAAGTCCTTCCGTGGATGTCACAAGCTAAACAAAGCTTATAAACATCATGAGACCGCTCCAACCCGTCTGGCCAGCGAGGAGAGTGTATGGAAAAGTCTTCTAGCTGCTCTGGCCAAGTATGGCTCTGGTAGTACAAAGAGGGTCCTGCTCCTGCAGTGGAGACAAAAAGACCTGATGATGATGATGCATTCTATAAGAATGTATAATTAGTTATATTTACCACTTAGAACCCCTTCGTGTTCAGTAGCCAATAGTATATATATATAGTTAAGTACCTACCTAAATAAGTATTTCTAAGAAGGTATATTCACGTTAAAAATATACTAAGAAGGTTGAACTTACCAATATTTTTTCAGGTTCCTGATAGGCTGGCCAACTGCAGGAATACAGAATAGGCCGTCCAGTGTTGTTTAACATTTTTCCGAAACTCGGGTAGCCTGTAAATTAATTTTATAAGTTAACAAGTTAACTTTAAGTATTTTTTTTTAACTCGTTGCAAAATGTTGTAGTGCTTTTTTTTTCTGCACAACTACATATTAAGGGTCCCCCGACCCTAGACCAAAATACAACTTTCCATACAAACGTAGTCTACGTTTTATTTCAAAACGACATGTCCGATTTGGGCAAAATTTTGTAATTTCAAAGATATTGCAATTATCTAGGTTTATAACTAGTTTCCGACTGTAAAAATATGAACTTGAAATAGAATATAGTGTTTTATATCATTTTTGACCATTAGTATGGGAAACTTCTAAATCGTTATGTTTTCTTTCCAGTTCATAATTTTATCTAAAACCAGTTATAACCCTAGATAATTGCAATTTCTTTACAATTACCAATTTTTACCGGAATCTGACATGTGGTTTCAAAATTAAACGTAGACTACGTTTGTATGGAGAAGTCTAGGGTCGGGGGACTCTTAACGACGTTTTTACTGAATACCTACGTTATTAGGTTATTACGTATTGTACCGAACTTAGTACATAGTCAAAACTATTTCATAAGTTTACTTTGCAGCAAGTAAATATAAATGGGTAATACAAATTCAATAGAAAAATTTCTTACAAATTCTATAGAAAATTAGTTTTTGGACGTTTTAATGGTGTAAACTCATAGTCGGAATTTGCAACTACGGAACCCTACACTGCGCGTGGCCCGAAATATTATACAGTTTATTAGGCAATTGTTGACCTTAGCGTTTGAGAGGTTAATATAAATATAAGAATTTTAAGCATTTTTTTGTATTTCTATATAATTATTAAATTAATATAATCCGGTGTCTACTTATAAAAAATGTCTACCTTCATCCATGACCTCCGGTTTGATATAACAGCCATCCAGCTTAAGGTAGTCTATCTCCCACTCCACAAAAGTAGCTATGTCCACCTCCTCATGGCCCAGAACTCCCGGGTAGCCAGCGCAGGTCAGGTTTCCGTAGTCCTCGTACATGCCGAATTTGAGGCCTTTGCTGTGGATCTGAAAGGCACATGAACTGGATTAGGCACGCGCAACTCTGTACGAGGATTCACAATTGGGTTGATGATGAGTACATATTGGCAATATATATATAAGCATATGTAACTTAAATAACTCCTACGTGCTTCGAAAGGCACGTTCAGGCAGTCCCAGCTGTTATAAAAAACTGGTGCAAAAGCTTGGAAAATCTGACTAATGCTGGTCACTTACAAAATGCAAAAAAAAAGTCTTGAACCTATAGCTTTAAAACGGGGACAAAACCTATGGATAGCGTATTGTAAATCTTACTTCGCCGGTGGATATAACTTAAAAGACTCACATAGTCAGCAAGTGCCTTCATTCCACTTGGGAAGCGTTCTTTGTCAGGCACCATACGGCCGTCCTCTCCTCTCTTCTTCTCCAGCCAGCAATCATCTATCCCGACATAGTTGTACCCTGCAGCGAGGTATCCCTCGCTCACCATGAGGTCGGCGGTTCTTTTTATTAGGTTCTCACTGAAATTATTAATTTAAAAAAACCGGTACTGTTATGTTTTGATGTTATTTTTAGGTAGGACAATATCGAATGGCATGGCACACAGTCTGTGATATTGAACAGTAAGAACTAAGAAACGAAATATAAAAAATATATTTTTACTTAGGTAGTAAGTATGTATTTGCGACATTACGTGTGTGTGTACCTATACATTATTTCTGGGGACTACGTCGAGCCGTTCTTATATAATGTACTAACTGGTTGAAGAACTTAATCCGTCTTATTATAAAACGCAGACTAACTTTGTTACTAGGTTTAAACCATTATCCGACCAAATCAAGTTGACATTTTCAGATAAGACACTGGCATATTATTAGATGTCAATTAGATTTGGTCGGATAATGGTTTAAACCTAGTAACAAAGTTAGTCTTATATTCGTTTTATAATAAGGCGGAATATGTAGTTACTTTATACTGATTAAGTGCTATGTATATATTTTTGTACATTATGATTTATTTTTACCTTATGCATTCGTTAGGATATTTCTTGCAGTCTGTGATACACCTAAACCTCTCCCATGACAGCCAGCCCATCGGAGGAGTCAAGGCCAAGCCGTTGTCCAGAGCCATGGTAGAAGATATGAAGGCACAAATCAGCCACACAGT
This sequence comes from Acrobasis consociella, assembly GCA_963555685.1. Classification (NCBI taxonomy): domain Eukaryota; kingdom Metazoa; phylum Arthropoda; class Insecta; order Lepidoptera; family Pyralidae; genus Acrobasis; species Acrobasis consociella. The sequence goes on from OY743122.1 coordinate 12,569,694, forward strand.
CAACATCTGTAACAAACAGGACAAGCCAACAAAGGCTAAAAATGCTAAAATATATTCGACAGAAACATACACAACCAAGACTGCTAAGTAACACTAAGTAATACTTATAAATATTTCTATATTTTCCTATTTTATTCTTAATTAATGATTTAAATATTTTGTCAATTTTGATCAAAATTTACGGATTTTTAAAACTGCCAATTTGTATTTTGGACATTTTTATTCACATTTTGTTTATAAGTAGGGTATACCCTACTTACGAACATTAGAACAACAGATTAAGTAATAGTACCATGGTAGAAATAAATAGATTAATTTATAAGTTCTTAAGTACCTACAAGTTTTCAAAAGCGACGGTGATTGGTTTCTTTCTTTAGTATAATTTTATAGGCCATCATGTATACAGTACATAAGTATGCTCAGCTATGAGGTAAAACAACACCTAAGAATTCAAATGTAGTATGTCTTTTCCTTGAAAAATTGGTCCTTAAGTTACCTGATTACCTCCTCCCTATTGATTTGCGATGTTTTTTAACCGACTTCAAAAAAAGGAGGAGGTTCTATGCTCGACAGCATTATTTTTTTTATGTTCTTATGTTCACCAATTTCTCCGTCAATTGTGGACCGATTTTCAAATATAATTTTTTTTATTCGGATGAATGCACTTCTAAGGTTGTCCCATGGAAATTTTATCAAATTTAATGGTGTAGTTTGGGGGTGAATGAAGTCGGTTTTTAGTTTTGAAAAATTATAGAAGATGTCATTCGCTGATCGCAAAGCCGCAACAGCGGCATTATTAGCCACTTTCCGTTATCTTGGTAAACATTTAGAATATTTATGTGGACTGGACAGCATTAATTGTACGAGAATGTTACCTCAAAAGTTATGAAATCCTATTCATGTGCGGGATTTTACTGTGAAGTTTTTAAAATGACGCTCACTTTTGTAAGACCATAAAAGTTACGGAAGTATGTTCTATCCAAGGGCTTTGCCAGCCGATAATCAAGGTGGGCTCGTAGAAGAAGAGACAAATTTATATCTTAACATGTGAAATAACTACATAGAACATTCCAAATAAGCTAATATATTTAGATCTGCGCTTCTCCATCCAAGCTAAAAAAATCTGTCCCATTGTCATCGTCACCGGGTGCAAACTTAATCGAGTCGAAATGGTTCAATGCAATGTAGCTTCAATTTATAATCATCTTTGACCAATATGCCAATAAGCCGTGTGGTTTCCGGCAGAGTAGAATAGGGCCTCTCCAAGTACTCCCGTGGATGTCGCAGAAGGTGACTTTGGAAATACAAGCTAAACACAGTCTAAAAACATCAATAAGACCTCTCCAACCTGTTTGGCCAGCGTGGAGAGTGTAGGCCAAGTCCTCTATGGCCGCTCCGGCCAAGTATGGCTCTGGTAGTACAGAGAGGGTGATGATGACCAATATGCGGCGAAAGGTTTCAAGTTTCAAGAATCAAGGTTGCAAAGAGAGAAAAATGTCCTCTTTTTAATTGGATTCCTAAAATGAACCTGGGTCAAACAATTGGGGAGATTGTGGTTGGGTCATTGATAAATTTAGCACTTCTGAAAATGTTACACAAACTAAAGCAAGACTCGTAATCAGTAAGGCAGGCCCGCGGTTCACAACGCCACCAGCACGTCTTGTCAGTGACATATGCACGACAATGACCGACTTTGTCCAAGATATTGATAGTCTTGATATTATTGTACTCTTTGTCCAAAACAAGTGCTGACCTTTGCTGATCTACGGACTTGACCTTATTTTAGTCTCTGTAAGAAATTTTAAGTAGGGAAGTAATTACGACATTTTATGTTTAAGCCTGTTGATTTCGGCCAGCAAAGCTTTTGTAGTTCAAATTTGCACTTCAAACCCCAGAGCGTGTCAGCCGGTCCGACTGCCGAACCCTACAGACTATTGGAGCAGGAAATTCAATCAAGCAGGCCAGGAAGCACACAGCCTTTCGTGTAGTTGAAAACGAATTGGATAATGAACTGGCAAGCGAAACGGACACCCACAAGGTGGTCTGACGACCTGACCAAGATCGCTGGAAGTCGCTGGATGCAAGCCGCTTTAAATCGGTCATTTTGGAGAATTGTTCCACTTAAATCACCTGTCGAAATTGCCCAGGTGATTTAACTCCACAAAATAGAGTACTTAAGTTACCTCGGGCCAGGAGAAATTGGTCAACTTAAAGCACTTAAAAATACCCAGGTGATTTAAATCCACTATAGACAACTTAAATCCCCTATACCCATTGAACTGAAATCAACTAGATTTTTATTTATTTCTTGGTCTACTTACCTAAAATTATTTGTCAACATTCCAATAAAATCCAACGCGAACTCAAATTTCTTTGTAAATTGACAGGTGAATGCGTTAGTGTTAGGTACTTTTTGTTACAACCAAAAAATCTTTGCATAAAAGTTTTTGAGTACTATTGAAATAACCGACCAAGTGCGAGTTAAACTCGCGTGAAGAGGGTTCCGTACAATGCTACAATCAATCACATTTGAAAACTTAACAGTAAGATTTAGTTGTGATTTAGTATTTATTTTTTCAATATAATATTGAAATATAAATATAATATAATATATTTTGACAAGACCTGGAAGTCGAAAATAAATGACAGAGAACAGTGGCGTACTAGAGGGGAGGCCTTTGCCCAGCAGTGGGACAGTATAGGCTAGTAAAAAAAAAAATATTATAATTGAACGTATTATATTGAATTTACCACTTTATTTTCCATTGATAGCATTCTTACAGGTTTTCCTGTAATTTACAAGCAATTAACTATATTTTGTATTTTTTCAAAATTTTAGGCTCAGTAGTTTCGGAGATTAGGAGATATCTATGCAGCGTTATTGACAATTGGTATTTGTTTATACTTCAAGGCCAGGTACCTATCGGCTGATATGCGAAAACTATTTTACTAGATCATTTTTTTCATATTTACGAGTTGTTTACGAGTAATGAACAGTTTAAAATAAGTTTATTTGCTAGGCTTAAGAAAAAATCCTGACTGTCAAGAACGTCATCTAGTGATGACTAGATATCCGTAGCGCCATCTATTATTTGCTTGAGAAAGCCTCGACTTTCAAACGTTAATCTCCAAAAACTTTTAACCGGCTGAACCGATTTTTATCAAACATAGCTAAGAACCACCGCAATGGAACTTGCTGTTACTTGAAAAAAAATCGCATCGAAATCGGCCCATCCTTTTGAGTGCTACGACTACGATACCACAGACAGACAGCAGACATCAGCGTGAAACATTTTTTTTGGGGGTTGAAAATACAAGATACGAGTGTACTCATAGATATAGTCTAAAGAATGTATTCCACAATAGGTTCTCCTCTAGATCAATTTAAATGCTGTACATATACTAACTATCACGTCTTTATCCCTTATGGGGCAGACAGGGGTTTTAAGTTGACTGTTTTGTGGAGTTAAATCACCCGAGATTTTAAAAGTGATTTAAGTGGAATAATTTTATCATAATTTAGAAGTCGACTTAATTAACCTGACCTCAGGTGATTTATGTACTCTATTTTGTGGAGTTTTGTATTAGATTTAAGTGGAACAATCCATTTTGGAAAAGCAGTGGACGTTGTGCGGCTGAAATGATGATGAAAAGGCAGATCTAGGTAAGCACCCAAAATCTCCACTTGGTTAAATATAATTTAATGATGATTGACCCTTTAACCAGCTAACAGAACTTCTTTCAACCTAAGTCATCACTATTATCGTCATTTTCAGCCCACATCAACCCACTGCTGGGCATTCTCCTTAAAGTAAAAAAAAATTATAAACACCACCAAACAGAAGGCCTTTGCCCAATAATGGGACATAAAAGGCTATTAAAAAAAATACTCACTGTGATTTCGGCCAGTTAGATAATAATCACTTCAAAATTCCTTATAAGTAATCAATTTTTTAAAGTAAAAAATAAGTGGCCAGTGCTGAGATAGAATACGCGTCCGTCGTGGTCTAACCGACCGCAAACAGTAGAACTGTCTGCCTCAGCGGCCACCTATATTACCGTTGTGCAAAGCTCCGCAGATCCAAGTTTATTCAAGATCGCATAAAAAAGAGTACATCAACTGGGACCAAGTCTGCGCCGGTGTGTCGTGTAGGTACCTACTCTTGTCGAACTTACTAATCCATTTAGAATCTAAACGGATTTGTAAGTTCGACAATCTAAATTTTAGATCAATAAACCTATAAATAGAAATTGTATTGAGTATTATACTCGCCTTAATGGACCATCGATCCTAAAATTACCTACCTAAATTTTGTAAATAACAAAAAATGTCTTATTAAACTGTCATGCTAAGTAATACTTCGAACGAAATAATTGTAATAATAATTGTAGCAAAATAAGTATCTACTATAACATTTTCAATTAATAAGTACCTACCTAATTAATTTAAATGCGAAGTGAAATCACGCAAATACTCATAAAAAATGCTCGGAAATACTTATTATAGTTAGGTACCTTACATTTTTAAACTTTACGTGGTCGTAATCGTAAAGTAAAAAATGTAAGGTAAGTATTTATCTAATAAAACGTTCAGAAGCTATTTTTTTCATGTTTGTTTTCAAAAACAAGGCGCCATTATAGTAAGTACTTATTTTTGTAAATGTAGAACCCTTCCCATAATACCAGCGACGTACGAAGATACGCGATCGGGTTGTAACTCTTGTAACCCCAAGTTGTACTACTTATTATGTATTCTGTCGGTGCCTCAACTAGTAGGACATCCTCCTCGTCCGAGGGGTATAGTATTCGTTGAGGACATCAATTCAAAAAGAACATACCTAATTAAATTTTTAACAAAAATACCAACCGTCTTCAATTTCTTTCAGGAGTTTCTTCGTTATCCCCAAAGTTCTTCATCATGTCTTCACCAAATTAATATGGGACCAACTTGGGAGTAAGGGTTTTCAAATAAAAAAAGAATCATCAAACTCGGTCCGCGGTTGACGAAGATATCGCGTAACATACATACAAAAAAACATACAATCGAATTGATAACCTCCTCCTTTTTTAAGTCGGTTAAAAAAGACCAAGACCATAGACTAACTCGAAAATAACACGGAGAAGCTTAGAGATAACGCCTAATGGAACATCATTGTAGGAAAGTGTGTGTTTCGAATTAATCAACATAATCAGCTTCCTTGTAACGGTACCCAAGACCCCAGGACCAACACCCGTCTCTATTAAAGGCTATTGACCCCGTCTATTGATTACGATAAGATACCGAACAAAACAGTTTCTACCTACCTATGCACTTATCTAGTTAGAATCTCTCGAGAGCAACAAGAACGAATGATAAGGTCATATTGATATGGAGAATTGGAAACAATAACCGTCTTATTATAAAACGCAGACCTATGTTACTAGGTTTAAACCAGACCAAATCAAGTCTGTGTTTTATATTAGGTAAGGACGGTAATAGATTCCAACGATGAAGAAGCTTTATAAAGGCCAATACAAATCGACCTGAATAGCTTTAATAAATTAATAAGTAATGTAACGAAGATAACACAATATCTACTTATATTATTTAGATGTATGTAGGCGGGAAGGGCTTACCTTACCTCAAAGTCAGGTTTGTACTTCGGTGTGTAGGCGTTAGTGGCGTTGGTGCCTTCAGTGGTAATGTCGACCACAGTTCAAGCGTAACATGCTACACGATTTTTCTCTTTGTGCTCTCGACTGAACGATACAAATTTATTTAATATCGAGTGTAGGCAGAATTGTTGCGGTTGATACGTGGTCGACTGTACAATGCTACATATTACAACGAATGTGTATTAGGTTACAAACAGGTTCTTGTTGGAATCACGGGTTGGAATGTTCCACCTTTGAATCAATTCTTATTTGATCTACGTTTTCTCGGCAGCGCAGGATGATGGCGAGAGCAAAATGTTTATAAGTGTACCTAGGTACCTATGTTTTCATACATTTTAAAAGAAAAAAAAACCTTGTCTCCTCTAAGGTTTATAGGTACCTACTTGTGTAACTATTGTTTTGTCTTGTCCTTCCTATTTATTGTGTGAGAAAATAAATAACCGACCAGGTGTCGGGCCACTAGCATTGTAGGGTTCCGTAGTTGCAAATGTCGACTTTGACTTCACGACACCACTAAAAACGCGGCCTAAACTTTTACTAAAATCATCAGTAAAAACGGGGACACTTGACTCTTACAAAAATTTGCACTACTAAACCAAATATTTCAGAAACGGAACCCTAAATCGAAAAATCGTGTTAACAAGCTCACAATATTTTTATAAGACCTATATTCAATGAAACCCCACAGTATGGAATAGTCAAGAAAAAAATTACACCCACTTAAATTCTATGTATAGAAGCTACCCTTAAAAATATGTTATTTCCACCTATTCTTTTTTTACCCCTTTTCGGCATGACATATATGTATATATATACCCATGCCAAATTACAGCTTTCTGTATTTATAATCTCTGAGTAAAACTGTGGACGGACAGACAAACAGACGTGGCGAAAATATAAGGGTTCCTTGTTCACTAGGGAACTCTAAAAACGTGGTAGTGCACCATTTCTACGCCCCCGCGCAGATCGAATCGAAGGAGACAAGAATCAAAATCATCATACTGTCTTAGTCATAGACGATGTGTGCTTAAAGCAACCTGCCTGCCACTATTTTGATTTCCTTTTCCACCTACCTACCTACATGCCCGCTACCACGCTGAAAGTAGCCTTTATTTTTATCCATTTATCTCTTTGTTATGCCAAAATCAGAAAGGATAACTTAAATACCTACAGCATAATGCATTGCATACCTACCCAATACACTAGTATTATTTTATTCTGTGCCAATACTTACGCTAGTTTATAGTACTCTGTGCCAATACCCATCGCCTTTTAAACATAATTATTTCTCTTTCTTGTCACTAGATGGCGATTTAGGTAATAATTTAAAAAAAATCTTTTATTCCTATTATTTAAATAAAGTTTTACTATAATTAATTAAATATGAAATAAAATAAACATTTTTAGAGCATATTCAACACTTTATTTGTAACTTTTTTGCTAGTCGGGTGTGCTGCCATCTCTGTGTGACTACCCCGCATTTCCAGTTTTGCCTACTTACGGGCCACAAATAAGATAGTTATTTGCGGGCCCTCCAACAGTTTCTTATTGCGTAGGGTATCTGTTAACTACCTACGCTAGTGTAATTATACTTAATTATACAATCTTTGCCTTCAGTGAGCCCCAGTAGATACTTTTGTTTGAGAATTTGGGGAACCAAAACTGACCAAAAGCATAGTCTGCGTTTGCAGCAAGCCGTGCAAGCACAAGATTTTTTTGTACATACCTACAAAACAACCCGTATAGGGCAGAAATCAAGGCTCATGGAATATAATGTCAAAATACTTCACTGGGCCCAAGAAATAAGTAGATGTCAAAACTGTGCCAATGTGCTAGCAGCCTAGCGGACAGCGATGCTATTTTTTTCAAACGCGGTTTATGGAAATTATTAAATTTTTAACAAAATAGACAACAGACTTCAATTTCTTTTAGGAGGTTCTTCCATATCTCCCAAGTTCTTCATCATGTCTATGTCACAGTTGCATTGTATAATCCGTTGTTATTCAAAAACTCTAGCTGTTTGGCATTACAGCTCGGTTTTGTAAAACAGCTGAAAATAGTTCAGTTCGATTGTCAATGAGTTACGTAATTACATTTAACAAAACAGCTAGCGTTGAGATGACATATAGGGTTACCATTATACGCTATTTTCCAACAAGTCAAATCAGATACTTTTTTCTAAACGTCAAAACAGACAGTTTCTATGGGATTTTGTATGAAATACGGCCAGATGATGTCATAGTTTTTTTGGAGTCAAATAGCGCTCTTAGCGCAGTTTTTCTGAAACAATAGTTTAAAATCGTTTCATTTTGCTATCAGTACAAAATAATTTATTTTAAGGGTTCCGTAGCCAAATGGTAAAAACGGAACCCTTATAGATTCGTCATGTCTGTCTGTCTGTCTGTCCGTCCGTATGTCACAGCCACTTTTTTCCGAAACTATAAGAACTATACTGTTGAAATTTGGTAAGTAGATGTATTCTGTGTTTATTTTTCATCAAACCCATACGTGTGGGGTATTTATCATATGGATAGGTTTTTAAAAATGATATTGAGGTTTCTAATATCATTTTTTTCTAAACTGAATAGTTTGAAACACTTCCAAAGTGGAAAAATGTGTCGTCGTCCCCGTCCCCCCCTGTAACTTCTACAAGCTGACTTTTCATTGGTTTTGGAAAAAAAAATGTCGTATAGTAAATAAATTCCTCTACCCATATACGTAATCCAAATTTCTGTATGTCATAAGATAAAAAATTTCGTAAATGATTTTCGATCGAGACCACGTAGTTATGTCGGCCAAAACAGCTGCGTGGATGTCGATGTCCTCCGTCGGCCGGCGGGCGGTGTATGGCGACGGTACTACTAATTGATCTCACAATTTTGCTTTCGAGTTTTAGTCAACATTTTTTGTTTCTGAATTTTTATTTTGACTAGCTAATTAGGTCTTACTAACGATGCCTATGAAGTAGCCTTCGGCTTCAGAACCAATATAAAGTCACCGTGTATAATAAGAGAATGATAAAACTAAAAAAAATATATGATGTTCATTACCATGCAAACTACCAGCGAAAATTAGTTTGAACGAGATCTAGTCATTAGGTTTTTTAATAGGTCATAAATCATAAACCGCAAATTACGTTTCATTCAATCAACTCAAATAAAAAACATACTACAAGACTTATATTATGTTACTTGCTGCTATGAAACCCTTCATCGGCGAGTCCGACTCGCACTTGGCCGCTTATTGACTTAGGAAAATACCCAATTGAATAAAACTGTGTTACCAAACCAAGTAATATATGAGGGGCAAAAACTGTTCTTTAATATTTTTATATTACTCGTGGGTAGGTTTTATTACCATAATAAAACCTCAATTCAACTCCTTACTAAATAATTCAGTCTCCAACATCATAAAACATCAATGAAGAATGATAATCAGCTTGATGCAATTGGATATTGAAATTTTGTAAACCCGAGAAATCAATGGAGTAACGATTTCTTACGGCCAATTGATCCACGTGAATTTTTAATCTTGCCGGGAGGCGGGCGTCGAAATAATAATATGGGAACCAAGCTAAAGGTCTGCTTTATTTTTTTCAATATATTTTTGCAGTTCGAAACCACAAACGATGCCCTGTCTCTCGATGAAAACAGCTTAGTCCCGGAACGGGGCGAAGAATTTACTTCCCATAAAGTAAATTAAATATTTGTTGTTATGACACTGACATTTCACAAGTCACAAGTGGCAGAATTAAGAACTAATCGATCTACAATCTTACGTCAGCTAGTTTGTTAAACGTAACACAACACAATGGACGATTTAGCTGAACGATTTTCAGCTGTATTACAAAGCCGAGCTGTAATGCCAAACAACTAGGGTTTTTAAATAACAGCGGATTAGACAATCCAACTGCGACATCTACACCAAATTAATATGGGACCAACTTGGGAGTAAAGGCTTTTAAATAAAAAAAAAGAATAATCAAAATCGATAAAAAAAAGCTCGATGCAATTGGATATTGAAATTTTGTAAACCCAAGAAATCAATGGCGTAACGATTTCTTACGGCCAATTGATCCACGTGAATTTTTAATCTTGCCGGAAGGCGGGCGTCGAAATAATAATATGGGAACCAAGCTAAATGGCTGATTTATTTTTTTCAATATATTTTTGCAGTTCGAAATAACAAACGATGCCCTGTCTGTCGCTGAAAACAGCTTAGTCCCGGAACGGGGCGAAGAATTTACTTCCCATAAAGTAAATTAAATATTTGTTGTTATGACACTGACATGTCACAAGTCACAAGTGGCAGAATTAAGAACTAATCGCTCTACAATCTTACGTTAGCTAGTTTGTTAAACGTAACACATTGGACGATTTAGCTGAACGATTTTCAGCTGTATTACAGAGCCGAGCTGTAATGCCAAACAACTGGGGTTTTTAAATAACAGCGGATTAGACAATCCAACTGCGACATCTACACCAAATTAATATGGGACCAATTTGGGAGTAAAGGCTTTCAAATAAAAAAAAGAATAATCAAAATCGGTCCACTGTTGTTGACGAAGATATCGCATAACATAAATTAGAAAAAAATACACACTGACTGTCGAATTAATAACCTCCTTCTTTTTTGTAGTAGGTTAAAAACAGTATGTTCAGTGACTCCACATTTTAAAAATGGCACTTCAAAAGTGCCATTTCTGAAATGCGGAGTCACCTAAACGAATGGTTTTTTCATACAAAAAATCGTTCGTTTAGTGACTCCGCGTTTGAAAAATCGCACCTCAGGACAAATCACAAGTGAACGGAACGTACTAAACGAGTAGAGTTCATTCCATCCACAGATTATGCTTAGAACGAAACGCAGTCAATCAAATCCAAACGTAAACAAAGGAAGGAAGTCTGACGTTAATTTGAAAATTTTACAAAAACAAATGAATAAAATTGCAAAAGTTAAATGGATTCGATGATAAGTGTCGTTATGCTGTGCTAGTTACATATACGAGCCGATATCAATACAAAACTGAAGATTAAATGCGATATAAAGGTGATCATTTACACAGGAAATGTTGGGTGCCGTGCCTGCTGAACCTAAACCATTTGAAATCGTAATTTGTGTAAACGAATCATGGGCACAACTTACAGAGAGTTGTTTAAATTATACGATTTAATTCAAGGTGGAGATGTAAGGTACGTAATTTATTTTGTATGAACTATAATGAAGGTATTCATCAATAGAAAGATATTGATTTTCATGTTCGATTTTCGAGTTAAAACTATATTTTTTTTGTTTTTTCTTATAAAAATTAATGGGTTTCAGTCTATGCGGCCAGCATTCGCAATTATCTACTCATTTTACACTTGTAGCATGTCCTTTAGTACTTACTTTATTTGTTACAAAAAGCAGGTGGAAGTACATTCACTTTCGATAACTGTATGAGTCATTCGTACATCCTGTGAGAAACGGCACACCTGTCGAATAATTAATATTCTTGTTTCCAGTTCCTTAAAATGTTACTTGAGAGACAATATAGTGGCAGTGAACGAGATATTACCATGCAAAGGTATTGGTTTACTGCATTTGGCTGTGGGGGTAGACCCCCTGGACAAGTCCAAAGAGTTTACGGAAATTCTACTTAAATATGGCGCAGATCCAAATTTATGGTGAGTATTTTGGTGTAATACTTGCACAATAATTTCATCATCATCATCATCCGGTCTTTTTTGTCTCCACTGCAGGCGCATTACCCTTTTTAGTACTTCTAGAGCCAGAGTTGGTCAGAGCAGCTAGAGAATTTGGCCTAACAATAATTTCATGATGCAAAATAGCATTATTGAATAATGATTCTCAATCATGTTCTTCAAGGAATCCTTATCACATCACAATCCGTTTTATGAATCATCTTTAAAAATTAGTAATTAAATATGAGATAAATTAAAATAACCCAAGGCTACAGATAATACTCCTGCTTGCCTGATAAGTTTTGTTTAACATTATTTTATTTGTTTATTAATTATGAGTGGTTATTAAAAAAGAGACCTCAAGGAAAAATAATTGATTTTGAGTAATATGATTGACTAAAACAAAGCTGAAGGACCACAGAATCAAAATTTGTGAAAAAATACTGAGTGTCATAAAACACTTAGTTGGAACACTTGGAACAAATTGAAGCCACAAAAATTCTAACCCTTGAAAAAGTTTGTGATGGAAAATCTGTGCAGGCTCGCAGGAAATAAATCCTAGCCACCATCTGCCAAGTCCGTACTGTCCGAAGAGGAACTTTGTTCTAAAAATATGCCATCTCTAATACCTTCAGCTCCTTTTGGCATAACCACTTACAATCATTTCATTTGCCCATCAAAAACCACCCAATAAAAAAAATACATTCCATCTCTTTTATTATTCCTATCTCCCAAGTCATTGATATACTCAATTTAAACCCCCAATTAACATTACAGTAATGACGATGGTATAACCCCACTGCACATAGCTGCAATATGGGGCCGCGTGGACAACCTGAAGCTGCTGATAGGGTGCGGAGGGGACCCCTCTCTGCAGGACTTTGACGGACACTCCTCCTTCGACTACGCTGTCAAAGAGGAGCAATGGGAGGTGTATGACTATCTACATAATGTAGTAGATCCCCTCGACGACTCCCTTGGCTCGCCTTGTGGATATACTTTAGATTTAGGTAAGAGATGTTGATCTTATTTTTTTAATTCACTTTAGAAATCTAATGTTCATGTTAGCCTAGTTGAAACATGTTATAATACTCTTCATAATTTTTTCTTGCGATGTAATTACTATATAATGTGTAATCAATTTTCATCACCCTATATTTTTCGTCTTGTGTTGGTGGCCAAGCTTCTGTTAGATATTTCAAGCTGGCTATCAATGTGATATTACTCAATAGTTAACCTATCATCTTTTAACAAAGAAATCGTCATTTATTCAAAATAAAAATTACTTTATTATCTTCTAACTTTACTAACTTATTAGTTATCTGTGACCTAACCATCAGCTTATTATTCAATCTTTTTGAAAATACTTAAGTATATTAAATTTGTTTTCATTCATTTCAATATTTCAGATAAAATACTAGTGACAACAGATGAAATGGTTGCCGAATATGAGCCTATGACACAACAGCATCTATCAAACATAACGGCGCCGCGGAAATCAGAAATGATCCGTGACTGGTGCGAAAAAACCAGTCTTGTTATGAACAAGTTGTACCCAACCATTATTAACGACACTTATCTAATAGAAAATGAATCGGCACCGTGGAAAAGTATTGACTTAACCAAAAACATGACTCTTGATCTCACACAAAGTAGGTTATCAAATGAGAACCTAAACGAAACTAGTTTTAAGACATGCTTATCTAGAAAAGCATCTGATGAAGTTGACATAACTGGAATACAACGTTTGGAAATAACGTCTGATGAATCAAAGAACTGTTCTTGTCCGAGCCAGACAAACGGAAGACACGACCGAAAAAGTATTTATGAAAACTTCTCATTACCAGGATCTCCAAATAGCATTACTCATAGGAATTACAATACGAAAACTAGTTTAAAAAAGAGTAAAAAGTGTAATTGTCATTGCAAAAAGGCGCAACATCAATCAATCAGTACACAGTTGTATACTTCGGATGATTCATCGCAAAGATTAGATAGAGCGATGGTTATAGTTCAAAATAGAACGAACGAATGGTTATGGTCAAGTGGTGAGGGTCAGAACACTGCTGTGCAAGATAGCAATACTAGGAGGTCATCAGCTAGCAGTGGTGTTAGCAGTAACTACTCTTCTGGTAGTATCATGATTGCGAACATGTCCGAGGAATATAAGTACGAAGATAAGGACGAAGATGTCGTGTTGATTGAGAAAAGGTTGCTGGTTTCTCCCATTGTGTAAGTATTTTTAAACTAGGCTCATAAGTATGAGGTAAATAAGGGATTTATGTTATTATTTTGAATTTGATAAGGGAATGGAATAACTTATTACGTTATCAATCACTACCTACACTCATTATTATGAGTATAGTATATTTTTTTAATTAAATACTCTTGGTAATTTACGCAACTAAAACCTATTTCGGTTTATTGCAGCTAGTATGTCCTTTTTTGTTTATATTTTACAAAAGTATAAATAGAAGAAAAATAATATCACCACAGCCAAATAGGGCAAATCCTTTCTAAAAAGAACCCCTTGGGCAGTCGAGTAAATATGGTAAAAAGCTGTCATCTTGTATACAGATTGCCAGTAGATGGAGCTACAGATACCACAAGTCCTGACCAAACCATCCTGTCCGTGGCGTCTACGCTTCCCCCCTCAGTGCAGTTTGACAACAAAACGCTCAAGGAAGAACTACTCAAGTTGGGCTTCACTCCAGGACCAATACAGGATTCCACCCGGACTTTATATCTAAAGAAACTTCAAGCACTCAAAAAGAATCCGATTGTAGTCAGAAATCAAGGAAAAAGTAAGTATGTCATATTACCAAACATTCTCTTGAAATTCTTATAGGTATATTAGTTTTAGGTAGGTATTTCTTATGTATACTATCAGTAAAACATTTCATTACTCTGAGAATTAACTATTCATCCACGACGGGTCTAATCGAAGAGCCCAAGTTCAAGGGACTTCCGGACCACTGCATTAGAGAGCTGTATCTCTAAAAAAACGATTTTTTAAAAAGAAATGATAAATCCAGCCTCTCACGCGTTAAAAATTGGTAAAAAATAAAAGTATGCGAGTCCGATGTAGAAAAATCTTTTAGCACAGTGTTGATTGGTAAAAAAAAGTTTGGGGACTTATTCTGGACTAGACTGGACAAAAAATAGTTTCAGGGTATCCGCCTCTACAGTCCCGAATTTACTCGTTTTATCCATGGTATAGGTTTTATCCATTAAAAAAAGAAACATTTTGATTGATAGCTTTTTGACATGTTTATTTTGTAAAAGGCATAAAATTACTTTTATAAATTTAATCAAAATTATTTAAGAATGGTTTTTAAAAAGTTAAAATTGCCAAGTAAAAAAGTTATTAAAATATTTCTGGACAAAGGTACCCTACAGGAACGTCTTCATTCTTATGAATGAAATTTCTCAAGCAATTATAATATTTTTTTATTAATTTCACAGCGTACAGCGTAGAACTTGAAAAATCGCTCCGTGACGGCGAATGGATGAAAAACTTATCCCACTACATAGAACTGGAGAACAAAACGCGGGCAGACTTCGCGAACCCGAGCAAGAAATGGCGGGAAGGGGCCGCTAAGACGTCATTCACATACTTACTGCTCGACCCCAGAGTGACGGACAACCTGCCCGCCAGGGCCGGCAAGCAAGCTCAACATCTGTCGTGGATCACCTTCGTCAATTCCATCTTCTACGTCGGGAAAGGTGAATACTTTTTTGAAGTTATACTTCTTTTTAAAAGGGTAGATAAAATACCAAACGCCATAATTTGCTCAAAAAACAGGAGTTGTTGATGTGGGACTTAAAAACCGCCATGCTTAAGTGGAATTGGGCAGGGCATGTCAGTAGGATGCACAGCAAGATATGGGCCAGAATTACAACAGAGTGGTTGCTTAAAGATGGCTACCGTCGCCCGGGTAGGCCAAGAAAGCGCTGGCGAGACGATATCGACGCATTTCAGAAGGGATGGACGAGCCTAGCGCAGGAAAGAGATAAGTGGAAGACGATGGAAGAAACCTTTGCCCAACAATGGGACAAAACAGGTTAATAATAATACTTCATTTGGCGCGATTGAGAAAAATAATGAGCGTGAATTTTTACGATGCGCGCACACACCGACAGAAAAAAGCAACAGTATGAAGTTAGCCCACGATCGTTTGTACTGTATCTATGTTCACAAGTACACAAAATTTTATTTTATTTGTCTTTGTAATCTCTTTATTGTACACTAGAGGCCCGTCCCGCCTTCGCACGGGTGGACATAGTGGTAATAAAGTTTTAGTAAGGATCCCTAATTTTTTTGGCAATAAATATAGCCTTTGTTACGCAGGGTGAATGAAGCTTTCTAATGGTGAAAGAATTTTTGTAATCGGCCCAGTCGTTTTTAAGTTTATTTATTACATACACAAAAATACAAATCTTTTGATTATTGTCATACTTAGTTGGTGCAATAACACGTAGGTTCCTTATAAGCTCTAGGGGTGCTCTAAGAAAGGAATTTTCAAAACTCACATCCTGAGGGGGTGAAACAGGGGTCAACGTTTGCATGGAGAAACAAGATTAGTTATAACAAAATTAATAACGTTAAAACCATAAAAAAATCCCATTAGACCCATTTTCGACTTCTACGGAAAGTCGCGGGTTTGAGCTAGTTTATTCACATAATATTCTATATTTCAGGTAAACGCTCCCGTCCATACTCCCACCTCTACCAAGCGCTAACCCTCTGGAAGAGCAACTTCACCACGTCCAAAGACAAGAAGGTGCAACACATCCTCGACATCTGGTCAGACAAGGTGGGCGTCATCTGTCTCCATATCTTCCAAAACGTCATCCCGGCTGAAGCCTACACTTACGAGGCAGCCATGATCGATGTACTAGGCCTCCAGAATTTAAAGAATCTTAAAGCTGGAAACTACTATGGAGCGACTGCGTCTTGGCCGCTAAAAGAGAGGAAGTTGTTAGGGCTGTATCTGCTATATAAGGCAATGCTCATATTTCTTAGTGAAGGGGAAAGGCAGTTGCGGCCGGATGATATTGACTGACACATGATTGTGTTTGAGGTCGTTCAGTGCAGTTTCTTTTGGATACCTCAAATTGTTTGTGGCCCCATGTAAATGACCTAGTGGATGTAACGACGTTTACAGGTTCATTTGACTGAAGTTGTAAAATTAGGTTTGCAACACAAGTCTGTGCTTTGACTAAAATACTACGTACATATGAACGTTTTGATAAACCTTTCACCGCAATGCCGTGCCCCCAGCGCAAGGCATAGTAAATCTAAAATAAATACATAAAACCAAAAAGGGATCTGCAAACTTAAGTTATGCGCAATACGAGCATTGGATTTTTGTCGGAAATATCCGACGCTCGCGAAATGGGCACGACAATGTTTGTCGGATAAATCCGACGTTCGCGGTGAAAGGGTAATAATAACCTGTGACCTACGACAGTAGTCATGATTGACATTTTGGATTTTTTTTAATTATGTACCTAGAAGTGAATCTTATGGCCGAGACTATTGCAGCTAGCTGACCAAGGATAGGATGTGCTACAGTATTAACTAACGAACCAATGACATTTCGCTATTGTCATATCAAAGGAGGTACCTATTCTCCGTTTGGTTAGGTATTTTCAATAAATGTAAAAAATCTTGACATGTCTTTTTATTTTATAAATCAATTTATAATTAGTGTATCTTTCAATAAAAAGACATGTCAAGATGGTTTACATTGAGTTAAATACCTAACCAAATGGAGTATAGTGACATCTGAATTTTATTGGTTGTCTCTTTAAGTTTCGAAGGTGTTTCGGCCTGTCATAATGTGGTGACTACTGATCATATAGTCTTAAATTGAAGATTTAATGATGATGATGTATTAAAACGCTCTCTACAGTTTTAGTGTCGTATTCGACACCGGTTGTGAATATAATGGTAAAAAGATTTTAATGCTAGTGTATTTATTGATAATTTATTTCTTTGAATAACTAACTTCTAGGCCTAAATTGTAACTTTTAAAACGCTCCGTCACAATAAGTAGAGATCTATTGTTTGTTTGGATATCAGAAAGCTGTAAAAACTCGTGAAATTCTAAATTATATTAAATAAAAACCAATCATATCCATTCTAACACTTAAAATTGTTCATTGAATAATAAAATATTAGTCGTGATAAAAAATAGTGTTTTCGAACATAAATATTAAATACAAAGTTATTTTAGAAGTATCTTTTTACTTGATAATGTGATTTACTGCAGATATTTGCAGAATTTTTGTACAAAGTTGCCAAAGTATTTTTAAGTTTTTACAACCTTTTACTAACTAAATAACATGTAGTTTTATGACGATGTTTATTGCCATTTAACTTCGTCACTCGTGTGGAAATGTATTCTATTTATTTTAGTAAGCTTTAATTTTGCACGCCTATAATTATAAGTTACCACTTTGAACAACTAACCAGTATTACGGGACAATTTTTTTAGAATTTAATAATCCATTTTTAACTTTTATAATGTTTAACTCTAAACATGCATTTCACGTTTACTACAATATTATTAATTAAGTATTTTGTAACTTGACCTACCTAGCTATATTTCCTATTACAATATTAACAAATCCTGTTCAAGAGGCTAATTAATTTCAGTTTTACATGTTTTATAGTATTTCCATTGGATTGGATTGAGTGTAAAATAAATATTTTACACCAAGAGAAACATTCAAAACGATAACATTATTGATTGTAGTATTACTAATATTAGTATTTCAATTCGATTACATGAATGTTACAAAATTAAAATCAGATGTATTCTAGATAAGTTCAAAATTAATTATTTATTGATCAGATCGGACAAGGTACTGGCAAAACTAGATTGTACTAAAAATTTATTAAAAGTAGTGTCCCTACAGTTAAGATTGTCATCATGCACATGTTTGACCGATCCGTCGCTAATTGTTCTGAGCTTTTGTCTTTTAGATTTTGTACGTGTGTTTGTTCTTTGAACGTACTTTACGTTCTATAAACTTATTGTAGGATCTTTCAAAATTCTAAAGGCGTAAACTGCGTCGAGCGGACCACGCGAGGTGTTCAGTCTACCTCTGACATAAACTGCGTGCGACAGAGACACATTTCGTGACAGGGATAGACTGAACGTCGCGTGGTCCCGCTCGACGCAGTTCACACCCTAACATGTAATCAAGAACCTTAACTGCAAAGCACTAAACTTATTGTGTGGACAATAACTAAATTGTTAATGTATAAACACATTGCACTTATACTAATGCATAATACACTGCAATAATATGTATGTATTACATCACTAATGAAATAAAACAAATTTTAAGAAATAATTTATCTTTATTATTCCTTTTTTAAACGTCTCGAATTCTTTTCTAAGAAAATCAATCTTGGCTTTAGTTACATCAAAAAAATACACAAAGGTTCATTATAATATACCGATGCATTATAATAAATACATACAATGATCATGTTTCATACCGCGTTGCCACTGGTACTTCTTAATTAATGAAGCGTAATGTTTTTATCTTCGAAAACTACCATACACGCGCCCGTAACAGCTACCAGCGTAAAAAGTAGAATAACCTTAGCCACAGACAACGGAAATGGTGTGGATCAGAGCATATAATATGAAATTGTATGAAGTACACTGTCTCTAATGGGGCAGGTTACATAGCCGTGTCACTCCACTGGTCTGTTAGCGAAGGCTTGACACAGAAAGCAAATAACAACATAAGCTTTCTGAATTTTATCGTGGCAGTATAATCACATATTAACATTTAGAACTTTGCTATTAGGGCTCAGACAAGCGACAGCTGGCGACCCTAGCCTGCAATCAGTGTAGGTCTGGGGCAAACTGTCGCTCGTCTGAAGAGCCCTTAGGGCCAACGTTACGTCAAGCGTAATGCGCGGATGTCCGTTACAGGAATAACAAGGGTCAGTTTAGACAAGGAGGAGATAAATTAAAAATAAGACCATATTACCATAGCCTAAAGTGTATAAATTTAAACATGACAAAATGCGCGACCTCCCTATATGCCAATAAAATAAAGTTTATTTTCGAGTGTCATAAAAAAATCCTCCCCGCTGAGCTCCTCTCTGTCTGAACTGACCCTAAGACTGAGAAGAGTAAGTTTTGTGCACTGTCCGACGCGCTAAACTTGCTCTATTTCCCCAGTAACAGTCACACGGTATATCCGCGCCCGTCAGTCTTGTCTAATAAGTTTAGAAACGGAGCTAAAGTAGTTAACACCTTGAGTACTGATATAGCAGACACAATAGACGGACACCAGGTGACCGTCAAGGCGTCTATAGCCTTAATAATAGCAACAACTGTCTCCAATCTACATACAAGAAACCTCAAAATAGAGTTGCAATCATCATTTTCACCACAAACAGTAGACCCTTTTTTCACTATTTATTAGACAAACTATATCACACTTGACACCTTTACGACGTTGACCTTTAGAGCTACGCTATTACGGCCTTGTGTAGTTCGGAACTTAAAGATCAATCAGTCTATGCATTCTTCAGGAGCGGTACTATGAGATCATGTTAGCTATCTGTTATCTGCTACCACGCTAATGACCTGTTAGGAAGGGTTAAATGATGCTGAACAAAATCCCAGTGTTATCATGTACAATGTACACTTAGATTTATTAAGATTCAAGGAAAATAAGTGGGCTTGTACACAGTTAAGTACAGTGACATTTGAGATTGTTTAGGTCCCATTTGCGCCGCACAAAATGTACAAATGAAACCATTTTGGTTTTGCTTGTATCATTTTCTATAATTCCTTGTACCTGAATAATTCTTAGTTATCTATCTATAACAACATAAATAATAATTACAAAATGTGTGTTGGACAAAATGAATACCAGGCATCTAAAATGGTCAGTTCTATTTTTTTTTTTTTTTAACTTGGCTAACTATCTTAGCTTTTGAACAATGCAAATAGTGGAGTTAATGTTACAAATTCACATCAAGACAACAATTTTAGATAAAGTTATGTTTTCATTAGTTAGCATATATTCCTATGACGTGTTCAGCAATGTTGAACCACATTCTAAATATTTTGTTCTGCTACAGATGTACTGCTGTATACTTGTATTGTGTGCGATGGACATAAATACAGAGATATTATGCACAACACACCCAGAACCACAGACAAAAACTTTTACGTCTAGTGTTGTCCGTTAATAGGATTTTTTTTAAATACAATACTTTGTACTCAAGACTGCACCATTAAAAACAGTCATGCCTTATGTCGCCTAATGAAAACACAGCTTGCAGCGCTTGCACATGTACTCATTTAGGTACATCTACACAATTAAATTGAGCTGCTTTAACACACGACTCATGTTGTATATTGTTCAGATCAGAACATTCCTTAAACTTTTAGTTACATTTCGAAGAAATAAGTAGCTTTTTCATAAATCAGCATCATAAAAAAAAAACATAAATACTCAGTCACTGGTTACACAAAATTTCACTTTTGAAATCCATAGGAAGTTAGGCCCCGCATTTACACAAATGTTTTCGTTAAATATGAAACAGGTACATTCGTACATTGACTAATGTCATGAAAAGAATACCGTATCACTATAATTAGTTATTCGAATCTCTAGTGTTATAACATTCACCTACGATATTGAAATGCAATCCAAGACTTTATTCATTTCCGATAAATCGATTCGCTCTATCTTTATGACATATAGAGAGTAAGCATCGTTTATTTCGCCCGTTCGGCATACAATAGAGAATATGTAAACTGAAAAATATTCGCGAATCACTCAAATCAACTTTTTGGAAGACTGTTTTATTGAACATCTAGTTTTGCACTGCGTCTTTTCAGCGATACAATCTCGGGACCATCCTTGTAACGTTGCCCTTTAACCAGTACGTTGGATTTGTCCGACAATGAATTTTCTTACTGAAACGTTTGTCGGACAAATACGACGTTCGCAGTTAAAGGAATAAGCAAGTACAATAATACAAAGCGTTTTTTAAATCAAAATTTTCCATAAGTCCGCGAGTGAGGATGGTCCCTCCTGAACATTAAATGCATTTCGATGCTAATAACTGAACCAAACAACTATACAGACAGTCTCTCGATGCACAGAAGGTACAGAAAGCTAATCCCTTGTATGAGAATATACCGGACTATGAGATTTTTATAGTTATCATTAAAAGCCAGACATACATACACGTACAGCGTTGTCCAAACACACCACGACTCTATAGAATGCTTCTACTTTATATAATAACGGCCGTCTGTGAACCATTCGTTGACAGATAATCCTGCTGATCTAGCTAATATTTGATAGTGCATACATACAACTTTAAATAGTCAAATTTTAACTATCAGTAAGTAAGAGCCGTCGTCCTGGGCATTTATATGCGGTGAGCGATGCCTATGCCGAAAATACATAAAATCTGATCCGGAGTTGTCACAGCCATTGGCTAAAAGTATAGCAACAGCTAGAAGACTAACCAGTAGACGGTATAGGCTCTTAATCTTTCAACGAACGTCAACACAGACGGCCACGAGTCATTCGATTCGCCACTATAATCGAGACAGAGTACGATTTGTGCACGCTACGATTCATATTGTAATGATCACATTGACGCCTTCAAACTTACGCTATCAATTACTTAAATATTAATTACCTTACGTTACAACTAGGTACGCTTGCTTTCTTTGTGGAATGCAGTATTCATAAATAAAGATCTTACTAGGCTGACCGCACGATATCAAATTTCAAAGGGGCTTCAAACATCAGTACAATGCCCGGTTGGAAAATCAGTGATTCGATGTTTATATTACATTAACTTACGGAACACTAACGACGTAATGTAATTTACATATAACACTAATATGTACAGAGCTAGTTTGTGCTTTCGCTACTAAACATATAAATCAAATTAGATATAGGCAGAGGCGACGCCAAGTCCAGGCCTCTGCAACGCAATGTTCAACACTTGCGGAGTCTCAAAACACAACACTCGTTCACTATAAAAGAACTCAGGTAACTATCAGTTCGTACACATGCTAACATTCAAAGCGCACATCACATACACATCGTGGGTTACGCGAGATCACAGTGTTTAAATTATGGCTACTGGCATAGATAAGTTCAACGAAATAAGTTCACAAGTCTATCATATCACTTTTAGTTCACTGTCACATCCGGCTGGTTTCCGATCCTGTTTCGAAGCGTGGCTGTAGGCGAAGGTATCGCCTGCTTGATGCCTTCGCTTCTCGCGTTACGAGACGCGTCTTTGTAAAGGCCTTCACTAGTTATGATGTTTGTCTCATTTGGGCGGCGTGGGGAAGGAGTTGACGACCGCCTGCGTGCTGGCGAGCACCGCCGCCGCTGCAACATACAATCCTCCGTTTACTCTACTCTTGCGTTTAGAATGACATCTCTCTAGGGCAAGCTAGACAGGTTGCGCGGGACTTGGCCGCTTCCCTGCCGTGTGCTATCGGGCCCCTGCAACCAATGACATGCGGATTAGAGCGGCCGGGGCCGGTTGCTTGAGGGCTAGAGAAGATGTATTCTAAAGTCTGCACTTGGACAGCTACGACTTTCAAAGAAAATTAAAGTTGTATACTTTCATCTAAAGTTGAATTACAAGGCTTAGTTAGTTTCTTGAAATTAGTAATGTTCAGAAGTTAATAGTTACATAAAACAAGTACTAATCTGCTTTAAGATATTAAAAGTCATAGTAAGCGTTAGTGACACCATATTCAATTCAATTAGCAAGCATTAGATGCGTTAACGACTGTAAAGAAAAAAATATTTTATTTGGTGCATAAAAGTAGCAGGTACATCGAGTATCCCATGCCGTGGATTGCCACAAGGGAGAGGAGCGGTCGGGCCCCTTTGGTGGCTTGTAGCAGAGGACTAACGTAGAGCGGGTAGCCCAGGCCGTGGATTGCAGGGGACGGGAGCGCGATACTAACCGGGGTAGGGCGGCGGGTAGAGCGGGTAGCCCAGGCCGTGGATTGCAGGGGAGGGAAGCGCGGTACTAACCAGGGTAGGGCGGCGGGTAGAGCGGGTAGCCCAGGCCGTGGATTGCAGGGGAGGGGAGCGCGGTACTAACCAGGGTAGGGCGGCGGGTAGAGCGGGTAGCCCAGGCCGTGGATTGCAGGGGAGGGGAGCGCGGTACTAACCAGGGTAGGGCGGCGGGTAGAGCGGGTAGCCCAGGCCGTGGATTGCAGGGGAGGGGAGCGCGGTACTAACCAGGGTAGGGCGGCGGGTAGAGCGGGTAGCCCAGGCCGTGGATTGCAGGGGAGGGGAGCGCGATACTAACCGGGGTAGGGCGGCGGGTAGAGCGGGTAGCCCAGGCCGTGGATTGCAGGGGAGGGAAGCGCGGTACTAACCAGGGTAGGGCGGCGGGTAGAGCGGGTAGCCCAGGCCGTGGATTGCAGGGGAGGGGAGCGCGGTACTAACCAGGGTAGGGCGGCGGGTAGAGCGGGTAGCCCAGGCCGTGGATTGCAGGGGAGGGGAGCGCGGTACTAACCAGGGTAGGGCGGCGGCTAGAGCGGGTAGCCTAGGCCGTAGATTACAGGGGAGGGTAACGCGGTACTAACCAGGGTAGGGCGGCGGGTAGAGCGGGTAGCCCAGGCCGTAGATTACAGGAGAGGGGAGCGCGGTACTAACCAGGGTAGGGCGGCGGGTAGAGCGGGTAGCCCAGGCCGTGGATTGCAGGGGAGGGGAGCGCGGTACTAACCAGGGTAGGGCGGCGGGTAGAGCGGGTAGCCCAGGCCGTGGATTACAGGGGAGGGGAGCGCGGTACTAACCAGGGTAGGGCGGCGGGTAGAGCGGGTAGCCCAGGCCGTGGATTACAGGGGAGGGGAGCGCGGTACTAACCAGGGTAGGGCGGCGGGTAGAGCGGGTAGCCCAGGCCGTGGATTACAGGGGAGGGGAGCGCGGTACTAACCAGGGTAGGGCGGCGGGTAGAGCGGGTAGCCGAGCCCCACGTGCGTGTGGTGGTGCGTGTGCACGTGGCGCTGCGGCGGCGGCGAGCGCGGCGGCTCCTTGGGCGGCTCGGGGCGCGGCGGCTTGCCCCCGGGCGACTTGGCGTGCTCCTGCAGCTCGTGGATCTTGTGCGGCGCGTGCGGCGGGTAGTATTGGGGGCCGTGCCCCGGCAGCAGCTCCAGCTTGCTGGGCGCGCCCGGCCGGGACAGGTCCTCCGGAGCGTGGTACCTGCGGACGAGGTCATTTACGTTAATTTACTCAGTTATTGTTCATATCAATAAGTTAAATAATCCGAAACCGAAGACAAAGAAATCATACAAATCCTTAGAATATAGAACAAACCAGAAGCCGCGAACGCGCCCTAAGCTGAAGCTACACAAACTACTCTCAAAGAGAGTAGTTTGACAATTGGTGGATTAGTCTATCTGTGGCCATCGACTGACGTACGCGGGAAAAATTCTCTCAGTTTTAATTTAATTATGCAGTGTTGTGCGGTTCCCACCTGCAAAAATGCAGTTGAAAAATTATAAAAACTAGATGGGATCACATTTCATGTGTAAGTAGCGCAAATACATTTCATTTTATTCGAATAATAATGTATTTTTACTCGTTCAAAATGTAAACAATTTGGGCGAGTCCATTTTGTCAATGTTGCCAGTTGTGCTAAAAAGTTTTTCCTGCTTTCACTTGGTTATTTTCTAGAAGGTTAATAAAAAATAAATAAATGCATGACAAATAATTTAACGTTTGACTTTAATAGATAAATTCATATTAATTTATTTAGTGTCAAAGTATGATATTGTTTGTGTTAGTATTTCGTATTGTACGTATGTATTTCTACCTATATGTTATAATGTAAAAGAGTAATTAATATACGATGTATGTATTTCTGATTCTATATTTATTTCCACAATGTATTCGTGAACAACTAAAAAGTGTTACAGGATATATATAGCTTGACATATGTCAAAGTATGAAGATGCGTTCTGAAACACGCAGATATCTAACAGTCTCTCCCACGTTATTTAATTTGCTTCTTTTCCATACTAGAGGTTCAGTCGATCAGGCTTCTTCCTGATTCTCTGTGATCTGCGTAACACAATCTCTGGAGCTACAGTATTATTTGTGGTGTTTGTAGTAGGATGCACAAGTTCTTGTTCCCGTTCAACTTGCATTGGCTCTTGTGCTTTAATAGGACTTATAGATTTTCTTATGAAATCCTTTACAGGTGATGCCTCTTTTGCCTCTAGTGGATTAGGTTGTAGAACATCTTTCATGTCAGGCTGAGTTTCTGTAGGGATAGCTTCCAGCAGATGTCTCGGATTTAACCGATAAGTATCAGATATGTAACGGTTCTCATTCATACACGAAGTTTTGACGATTTGGTCTATATGTCTGTGATGAATTCTTCCATTTACCTCTATCTCATAATGTAGTTTTCCCTTTCTATTAACTATGTTTCCAAATTTCCATTTATTACTGTCATACATTCTAATCTGTACTCTGTCTCCTTTCTTAAATTCTTTATTTACTTCTAGATTGTCATTCTTGAAATCTCTTCCTTTATCTTCTCTTTTTACTAAATCAATTTTTGTTCTATACAATCTTTTAAACATCATCTCTGCAGGGCTTAGTCCAGTAGTACTATTTGGTGTTTTCCTGTACATCATTAGGAATTTATGTAGTTTATCCTGTAGTGATCCTTCTTCATTAGCCATAGCTTTAAGCTTACTTTTAAAAGTTTGCACATATCGCTCCGCTTGTCCGTTGGATGATGGATGAAATGGAGCGATAAACTTAGCTTGTATTCCATGTTCTTTTAAAAATTTTAACATTTCTTCTGACTTAAACTGTCTTCCATTATCTGAGACTTGAGTTATTGGTAAGCCAAATGTAGTGTATAACTTTTTGAGTATATTAATTGTAGATGTAGATGTGATAGACGTAGTTGGTATTACTTCTAACCACTTTGTGTAAGCATCTACAACAACAAGAAAATAATGGTTCATGAATGGTCCGGCATAATCAATATGAATTCGGCTCCAAGGTTCCTTGGGATATTCCCAACTGTGTATAGGAACTTTCACTGGATTCTTTTGCATGAGGCAACATGTCTGACATTCCTTTCCCATACGCTCAATATCAACATCAATATTTTTCCACCATACATAGCTTCTTGCCAAAGCCTTCATTTTAACTATGCCTGTATGTGCTGTATGCAGTTCTTCCAATATCTTGGGTTGTAGTTCTTTTGGTACTACAATTCGTATTCCATAAAAAATACAGTTGTTTTGTAGGGAAAATTCATGAAGTCTTTTAGGGTCACTTCTACCTGATTGTACTTCTAGGTAGAGCCTTTGTAAGTCCGGGTCTTTTCCAGTCGCTTCTCTTATTTCTTGTAGTGTAACTGGCATTTCCGAGATTTGATTTAAGTAGAATGCGTCATCATCCGTGATTTTGTCATTTTCAGTGTTTGTAATGTTGTTCAATCTTGAAAAGTAGTCTGCGTTCGCATGTTCCGTAGTTTTTCTTAGTTTGATGTCATAATCAAAGCCTGCCAAGAAATTAGCGTAATGTACCAATCTAATAGCTGTAGTCGCAGGTGTAGCTTTTTCTGGATGTAATATTCTCGCCAATGGTTGATTGTCAATGACTAGTGTAATTTTTCTTCCATAACAATATTGAAAGAATTTCTTTAAACCCCATATCAACGCCGCTGCTTCTTTATCGAGCTGGCTGTAACCCTTTTCAGCTTTTGTTAGAGATCGTGATGCAAATGCTATGGGTCGTTCAGTCTTGTCTGGCAAAATGTGTGATAACACAGCTCCAAATCCAGTAGGTGATGCATCTGTAGCAAGAGTAACTGGTAAACCTCCACAAAATGGCATCAATACTTTCTCCCCACATATTTCTTCTTTTAAGTCTTTGAAGGTTTTTTCACATTCATTCGACCATAAAAATTCTGCATCCTTTTGCAACAACTTGTAGAGTGTATTTAATTTTGATGCTAGATTTGGAATAAATTGTTGGTAATAATTTATCAAACCCAAAAAAGTGCGTAGAGATGATACATCTGTAGGACGTGGACTATTCCTGATATCATTAATTTTCTCTTGAGTAGGATGTAGTCCTTTTTCATTAATTGTATGTCCGAGGTAGGTCACAGATTTTTGGAAAAATTGACATTTCTTCATATTGAGGTGTAATCCACTCTGCTGTAATTTATTGAAAACTGATCTAATTCTTTCCAATAATTGAATATAGCTACTTCCTTGTATGGCGATGTCATCAAAAAAACATGCTGTACCTTCCATTCCATGTAGCGTTTGATCCATGTAACGCTGCCAAATATTTGGCGCTACCTTCACACCGAACATCAGTCTTTTCACTTTGTAAGTGCCCTTGCATGTGCTGATGACTACTGTTAGTATTTCGTATTGTACGTATGTATTTCTACCTATATGTTATAATGTAAAAGAGTAATTAATATACGATGTATGTATTTCTGATTCTATATTTATTTCCACAATGTATTCGTGAACAACTAAAAAGTGTTACAGGATATATATAGCTTGACATATGTCAAAGTATGAAGATGCGTTCTGAAACACGCAGATATCTAACAGTTTGAATTAAGACATTTTAGTATAAATAGAGTGACTTATGTATATAAGTAAATAAAATTATTAACTATTGTTTGACAGATACTAAATTGTATGAATAGTAGTGTTTTTAACCACCGACAAAAAGAGGGGTGTTATAAGTTTGACGATAGTGTCTGTTTGTATGTCTATCTGTGGCATCATAGCGCTCGAACGGAAGGACTGATTTCGATTCGGTTTTTTATTTAAAATCAAGTTACCTTGCGGGATGTTTCTTAGCTATGTTTTATGAAAATCGGTTAAGCCTTTTAAAAGTTATTGGAGGGTACCAGGTGCTATTTTTCAAACGCGGAGTCACTAAACGAACGGTTTTTTGTACGGAAAAATCGTTTAAGATGACTCCGCGTTTCAGAAATGGCGCTTACCGTTTGAAAAACGACTTTCCCTAAAATAAAACAGATCTAATTTTGTAACGTTATCAATTCAAGTCGTATCTGTAGTTCCGCTACTCATCGCTAGAAAGGCGTTTTTGACCGTCGGGTTTTTTTTAATTTGCGTAAACTTGTTATAAGAATGTTTTATGTTAAAACTATTCTAATTTTTAAAAGTAGAATTTCAGGTTTCCAGCTGATGAAATCATAAGAGTAAAGAGGACACAAATGATAAGACAAGCTCGGTTAGATGAAATATGAAAACCTACTAGGCAGTGTTATTTGTTCGAAAAATTTTGAAGACGATTATTTTTATGAAACAAAGCGCGGTTTTATAAATTACACATGGAATTATCTATCCTTATCCGTATATTATCCCACAGGAACAAATATCGGAATCAAAGTAGACTATGTCCTTCCTTATCAAGAAAACTATCCCTATACCTAACTTCATCTAAAAAATAATATTTTTGCAGTTGTTGTTAAAATCTCATAAAAATATTTACATATACAACTTCATCATTTGTCAAAACGTAAAAATGTATTGATTAGGTCAGAATCAAAACGTCAGTATTATAAAAAAAAAGTAAAACAAAAAGGTACGTAAATAAAAGAATATTTTGTAAAAATTACGTGTTTTATTCCACTTAAGGGTTTTTTTATGCAATATATTTATAAATATTTATTTAATAGGATAACTGTTATAGATCGATACTCGTATTATGTTGACACAAAACATTAAGTTTGGTTTGCATTATTTTGAAACATAATTTTTGATTTACCCTAAAAGATGCGAACTCTCTCTAAGCTAGCAACACTTTGCGGGTGTGAAGTATGAGGAATGCGGGGGGTAACGCATTCTTTTTGGACACAGTGAGCTGCATACATTAACGGCTGTAGGCTACTTCTGGTTTGTTCTATATTCTAAGTACAAATCCCATAGAAAATGTTTAGTTTGGTAAGATTAGTGCCTGCCCTGTGAAAAATATTTGTGCATGACACTGCTACGTACAAACACTGCTAAAAATAATCACCCTTGGCGTCGTAGTCTGTTCTGTTCTCTTCTGAGTCCGCCCAGCCAGCAGTTACACTGCAAGAGCTTATGAATGAGGTCTAATCAGCCTTGGCGTCATAGTCAGATTAAAAAAAGTTCACCTGGGCACGGTCCATCCGCCCCCAAAGCCGCCCACCAGCATGGGGCTGAGCGGCGCGCGGTACACGGGGTCGAAGGGCAGCGCGCCGTAGTGCGGCGCCTGCATGTACGGCGGCAGGTAGTACTGCGACGTGGGCGGCGGCGGCGGGCCCTGCGTCTCCGTCGTCGGCTTCTGCCCCTCCTGCTTCACCTGAGGGCAACGTCACAGGTTATTTTTACCCTCTAACCGCGAAACTATATCATTTGTCGTGCCCCCAACGCGAGGCATGGTAAATCTAAATTAATACCTACAACCAAAAACGGATATGGATACGTAAGTTATACGCCAAACAAGCATTTTTTTTGTCGGAAATATCTGACGTTCCCGGAATGGCCTCGACAATGTTAGCCGGATAAATCCGATGTTCGTGGTTAAAGGGTTAAGGCTATTGGGGTTTTTTGAAAAATACAAGTTTCACAGTTTACACATTACACGGGCTATACTAGATTACTATAGTGTAATGGAATTAAAATAACAGTGAAAGTACAAACAAAAAAATTGCGATTTCCATACTGAATTGTGCAGCCGCCCGAGCACTTTAATGGGAATGTCGAATTTTTTTGGTTTGTTGACTTTTATTTTTATTTCACTGTACTATAAAAATATAGCCCATGGTTCGGTTTATTAAGTATGCCACGGTGTATGTAGAGGGCCGGCCCAAGTATCTCGATAGCTGACTGTACTGTAGCTTACCTTAACTTCCTCCTTAGGCTTGTCATCTTTCCCGTCCTTGGCGGGCGGCTTGTGCGCGTGGGGCGCGTGCGGGCGCGCGGGCGCGGGCGCGGGCGGCGCGCCCGCCGGCTTCGGGGACGGCCCGCCCTCTTTCCGGCGCTGCTCCAGCGTCATGTAGTACCTGGAACATCGTTAAATTATCAATTATACTTACAATAAAATATCTTATTTATTTACCTAAACTTTATTGCACAATTTACCCCTTTAACCGCGAACGTCGGCTTTATAACATTGTCGTGCCCATACCGCGAACGTCGGATATTTCTGCCAAAAAAAATGCTCTTTTGGCACATAACTTGCATATCCATATCCGTTTTTGGTTGTAGGTATTTATTTTAGGTTTACCATGCCTTACGCTCTGGAGGCACGACAAATGATATAAAGTCTCGCGGTGAAAGAGTGTACAAGTGGCGGACCTAATGCCATATAGCATCTACTCCCGGTCGACCATTAGACCAAGCAGAAAATATATATCTTACCTCCTCAACTCTTCCTCTCTCGCATGGGGCGCCCTCTGGAAAGCGTACGGGCCCATCTGCGCCTTCATCTCAATGCTCTCCTTCAGGATCTGGTGGTTGTCGTTGGGACGCGACGGGTTTTCCTTCCCGTCGGTCCCTCGCGGTTGCTTGCTCTTGTCCAGGGGACTGGGAGTGGTCTTAGCACGGTCGGGTTCCTTCGACTTGTCGTCTAGGGCCGCGCCCGGCGGCGGGCCCCCGGACTCCACGTTGTAGGGAAAGTTAGGGACGTAGTTGTAGGGGTAAAAATGCTGGGGGAGCACCTTTTGCGGACCACTTTCTGGTTTGCCGTCCTGGAAGAGATTTTTGACATGAATAAGACAAATTTAACTCAAAAGACGACTCCTTTTTTAAATGTAACTTAATTAAGATCATTATAAAAACAAATAAACGGCCAAGTGCGAGTCGGACTCGCGCACGAAGGGTTCCGTACCATTATCTTTAAAAATCAAGTTTTTTGTATGGAAGCCCGCCTTAAATATTTATTTTATTTTGTTTTTAGTATTTGTTGTTATAGCGGCAACAGAAATACATAATTTGTGAAAATTTCAACTGTCTAGCTATCGCGGTTCTTGAGATACAACCTGGTGACAGACAGACGGACAGAAAGCGAAGTCTTAGTAATAGGGTCCCGTTTTTACCCTCTGGGTACGGAACCCTAAAAAACAGCAATCACAATCACATTAATTGCAGTCAGAATTTTATATTGGTGTTATTTGTTATTTATTCTGCACTATCTTCGAAGCGATTGTCGTATGTAAACTGGCAGCGACTGCGATGTTTCTCAACGATGGTTTTAATATAGGCTAATGTATTATATTAGGTTAATTTATTGGTTAAAATCAAAGTCTTGAAAATGGAAGTAAAGAAAATAAATAGAACTTGAAATATTCTAATAGAAAGCGTTTTCGCATTGGCAGACGCATATATTATTATGTCCAAATTTATCGATATAAAAACGTGGATTTACTGACTAGGGTATTACGAGTTGCCAGATTGACCTTTTGAAGTCTTACCTTGAGATCACTCTTAGGGTCCCCTTTGCTGAGGTCCTCCTTGCCCTTGTCTCCGGAAGGCGGGGGTGCCCCCTGGGGGTGCGTCGGCGGCAGGTACGGGGGTTGACCATAATACTGGAATAGCGAAAAAGGTTCCTAGATGAAAAGAAAATATCATCATGAAAATGACAAGCTTAGTAAAGTTGTTACATTTTCATTAATGATAGATAAGATGGAACAGGTCCACGTATACACTATCACGTCTTTATTTTATCCCTAATGTTTGACGTGTGTGAAGTGGCCAATGGGTGTCAGATTTTGCATCTGACCCGTCTGACAATAACCACTGCCATACACTACAGTGAATTGAGAGCCTTTACTCACTGTGTGTACACAAGTGACTGATCTAGGGCATTTTTTTAATGAATGCGGCAGTTACTATTTACCTGATGATAGACGGGGAACGGCCTGTGCGCCGGGTCCGGTTCGCTGGCGCCGTCCGGCGGCGCGGCGTCGTCCGAGATGTCGGAGTAGGCCGGCGAGCGCACGCCCGGCGTCGGCGACCGGCGCGCGCGCCGCTTGCCCGGCGACCCGGCGGGCGGGGACTCCGTGAACTTGCGGTCCTCGGCCGGCATCAGGGCTGATCGCGGCTTCACCTGCAATTAACACATATCGGTGCATGTTATCTAGACTCAAGATTGACTACAGACTTGACTTTTAGGTGAATACGAACTCGAAGAGAAGAAGTGACACTCTCATTTGAAATAAACTGTTGATAATAAATATGGTGATAATTAACATATTTTACAAATTGCTATCTGTCAGGCACGTACTAGCCCTTACATTAATACTAACTTTAACTGGCGTTGAGACTATTATTGCTGGTCTAGCTTTAAAACTTATGTTTGAGCCAAAAGAGCATGGCCACTTTAGCCTAAAACAAGTTTAAAACTAGATAAGACTGAAAGGACTAAATAATGTTTTTTTTGCCTTACCTTAAACTGCGTAGGCTGAAGTGCCGGCAGATTTTCAGGTGGCGGTGTGGAAGGTAATACTGGGGGCGTGGGCGGCCGGTCCGGGGCCGGAGCCGGCTCCGGCGTAGCGGCGAACTCCTCAGGGAACCGCGTCTGCTGCGGCGACTCGGCCGTCACCTCCGGCTTCTCCGGCGACTTCTCGGGCGTCTTATCGCTCTTGGCGTCAGGGGACTTTACCGGAGTCGGCGATTTCACTGGCGTCGCCGGCGTGGCAGGCTCCGACGGAGGCCGTGCCGGAGACGCAGGCTCCGTTGTTTGTTCCTCTTGCTCGGAGCTAGAGCCGTCCTTGTCGTCGTCGTCCGGCGCGCCGTGCGCATGTGACCGGTGGTATTTGAGCCCGTTAGCGTGCTTGTACTTCTTCGAACAGTTCGGCTCTGGACACTCGAGAAGGACCGGGTCGGGAGGGGGTGAGGAAGGAGTCGGGGGAGGCCGCTTCGCTTTCGGCGTGGGCGGACGGTCTTCTGCCTCGGAAGTCCGTTTCCTTTTGGAATCGGGTCTAGGGGGAGTGAAGGGGGTGGGCGATGGAAGCGCTCTGCGTCCTTTGGCGCCGCCGTTCCGCAGCTTGCTGTGGACTGAGGAGCGCGTTTCCGTGAAGTTTGTCATGTCGGTGGGCGCGGCGCCGCGGCCGCGTTTCGCGCGCCCTTTTGGCGTTCTTGCGTCTAGCTCTTCTGTAGGTGAATCGCAAAACCTGAAAAAGACAAATCCATTAACATCACAAATTGTCCATTCCATAGTACGTAGGCATCTTTTTTGGTATATACCGGTGTAGAATTAAATACTAACCGCGGTGGCGCCCAGTCGTGTCGTGTGCAATCCAACAACGTTCCAACGTAGGTCTTCCCTCTCCACGTCACATTCACTACCAGCACGCCTGTAACAATACAACTACACATTATATTCCCTATAAATACGGATATGAAAAGAAAATCCTCTGGAGGGTGATCGAAAAAGGAATCTCATTCGATGACAAATTACGTTATATAAATTCCATCATAAGCTTAATAGGGATCGATTGGCAGCGTTAACAAAATCTGTGCTCAAGTTATTATTTTATGGTGGTGGAGTTCGGATCCAATTTGTCACGGGTCTCATTTGCATATTAGGGAACGAGGGCTGGGCGCGCCGCGCGCGGACGTGACTCCAACCGCATATTTAGAAGCACCTCCACTGCGCCATGCCTCCCTAGTACTTATCACGCTAGCGTGTCAACTTATGCAAATTTAATTAATAAATTTTCACCCCTCTTTTATAACTTTTTTCTAAAATTACAATATCATTCCCGCTTTACTTTCTTCATGAATCTATAATGCGCGAAACATTATTTCACAAACCTATTGTAATTCAGTGCGCGTTAATCTTCTCTTTGTCCGCAAAATGTTTTTCGTAAACAAGATGAACAAATTGAGATAAAAATGAGGGTCTCGGACAATCCCTTTTTAATCCCGGCCGAGTTTTTCGGAGACTCGATTTTATAGAGCGGTCTCGTTGAATTGTAAATAAGTACGAGTACCTACCTGCTTAACATTTTAAAAAGGTTTAATGAGATTTCAGAGGCAGGCGCAAATGTATCTAAATACCTCAAAAATTGTGGGTATACTTAATTATGCGCGCCCACGCCCTCCCAATTTACATGTTTTGTTGATACGTGTTTGTGGTAGAAATTTTGTATCAAAACTACCACTAAACAAGTACCGTTAACGTTGTACTGTGAAGTAAACCTCCCACGCTCGGGCAATCAAAGAGCATGATTGTCAATAAACATTTAAGTTAACCGTTTAAACTTCGCTGGTTATGATTGTACTGATATAGATTGTTGTAAATCTTAAAACATTATTATGGGTTTACAGGAAACAAAAGTGCTTTACTTTATTAGACTCCGTTGAACACCATATCGACAAATTCCAAAATAACTACTACATACAAATAAACAGAAATCTTACATAACATTAAATAACTCAAGAACTATGAGTACTTTCTTATCTGTACAATCTAATAACTATGAAAACACAATGACGACACAAACTACAAAGAAAATACAAACAACATTAAGAATTAAAAAATGTTCAGTGAAACAGAACGCAGTAGAAACTCATCTCGTTCAGCCAAGATCGGCATCGCGAGCTGGTTTCCCAGACCATATTTATGTTTCACGGAACAATGGACACATAAAGCAATTCTATAAGCCATTAGCGCGTTATTTCACAGTTTAATTGCTAGTTAATTGGATGTAATCTGTCAAACGAGATGGATGGCGATCGGTGGGTAATTTAATCAACATTGGTCCAGTGCCATGCGAGGAACTGTGAGTTGATGTCTCTTTATACTTGGATACAATACCGTTTTGTTGTTATGATTACATTAATATCAATAACGAAGCTTATTTGCAGATTTTCGTAAAAAATATATTTTTCTAGATAAACAGGTACCTTTATAAAAATGGGGAAGTAATGTAAATTTTGGAAACGCTTGAATATTTTTGAAGTGAAAACTTCTTTAGCTGCGTTGTGCACTTTTTTTTGGATGGGGAAAAATTAAGGGTCCCCCGACCCTAGACCGACCCTAGACCAAAATACAACTTTCCATACAAACGTAGTCTACGTTTTATTTCAAAACGACATGTCCGATTTGGGCAAAATTTTGTAATTTCAAAGATATTGCAATTATCTAGGTTTCTATTAAGTTTCCGACAGTAAAAATATGAGCTTGAAATAGAATATAGTGTTTTATATCATTTTTGACCATTAGTATGGGAAACTTCTAAATCGTTATATTTTCTTTCCAGTTCATAATTTTACTATAGGAAACCCAATATAACCCTAGATAATTGCAATTTCTTTACAATTACCAATTTTTACCGGAATCTGACATGTGGTTTCAAAATTAAACGTGTACTACGTTTGTATGGAGAAGTCTAGGGTCGCCGGACTCTTAAACTCGCGTCAGGACACGTGGCCTGATCGAAAATTCGTAAGACGGCGCAGGGCGCTTGCGCAAATGTTCGTGTGTGTTTATGTTACAGCGTGCTACGCACATCCATGGATGGTGACAGCTGATGGCTCGACCGTCTGTGTAGTGGCCATACTGCTGTGTATTTGAAAATGAATTTGGTCATGCTTGTGACATTTGTGACAGACTGTGGTTCAGAAAAGATTTGAAATATTTTATACTGATAATTAAAGCAATTCGTGCGAAAAACGACGGGTTTCACTCTGGGCACTCCCAGAGTGAAACCCGTCGTTTTTTCTGCTGTTAGGAATTTCTTCTTTGTCATTAAAAAGTATCATAATTTTCTGTTCAGTCAATTAATAATAATATTTTTTTAAATAAAATCAACGGCACAGCATTGCGTCGCCTTTTTTTTGCCTAGACTATCTAACATAATAAAAAGAAATAGTTAAATGACAGTTAACAAGTTGTATGGAGTCCAGTTCACGCAATTCAAAATCAATATTTTTACATTGAACTCACTAAACAGAAAAATCTGATATATTTGTAGGGTAAATAAAAAAAAAATCAAGCGTTTTGATCATTTTTATCCCTTCCCTATTTCTTGAAACTGCTGAACTGAATTTGTGACTCCTCCCCTATAAATGCGGAATAGCATCAAAAAATCCTACAACCAACATGTTCGTGATTTCATGGTTCATTTTATTCCTTATTTCTTATTAAATTTTATTGAACAGGCCTCAGGCGGGACATATCAATACATTCCCTAGATATTTAACATAATCTCTCGTAAATCCTCATTATTTTCATCATTGAAATTCGACTCCCAGTTTTGGTCGCAGGAATTTTGCCTTGCAAACTTTGTAAAGTCGGATTTTCTCAGCTCCAAAGTAACTAGCTAAGTAGACTATCTTCCCCGTGGGCTGGTTATTGTTGGAATATCAGTTTTATGATGTGGCGCTGCACTAACAACGTGCACAAAGTTAGAAACTTCGCCGTGCATGTTGCGAATTTTCGATGTGAGCTTGTTATTGCGAACAGACGAATTTAGTTGTTTTACCGTATTAATTAATAGTTTCTTGGTGTTGTTTTCCTTCAGTAATCTGATAACATTGCATGCCGTGAATAGTTGGAATTAGCTTTGACAAGATTACGATGAGAATCACGTTTATCTCGCTAGTTATAAATATCTCGACGAATGATCACTGAATAAGATTATGCAAAATGGAATGAATTATTCAAACATACTTTTCAAACTAGCAACTCCAAAGAAAATATAGATGTTTACGTGGAATGCCCTTTATTTTAATTTGACGAAAATGAGACGTGCTTTCTCCTAACATTTACAATTTTGTTTATAATAAAGTATGCAAAAAGTAATCTAAGTACCAGGACCGCAGGAATATCTAAAAAGTAGCAGGCAGATGGGCCATTCACCCGAGCCGGCGACGACCTCTCGGAGATTGTCGGCCGCCCTGCGCGCTTTTATTATTTAGGGTGGAATTCCCTTCTAAATTGTTAATACGGACTGCCGGTCACGGAAAAGTTAAATTAGAGGCCGTCCGGTCCTGTTTGCTCGCGTGTAATCGCTTCGATTTGTACATCTGTCGGTCTAATGGTTTGGCGACGTCATTAGACAGATCGTTAACATAGCGCCGAGCGCCGCCCAGCCAGTAAACTATCATTAACCGTCATGTTTTCCTGTAATTTGTTTATCTATTCCAAACTGGATCGGGAAAGATATGATCTCATAAATAGCGTACCAGGCTTATTAATTACTGTTACTCGTAAAATAGATCAAGCCATATTGCGGAAATTGAACGCACAAACGTTATTGATATTCATTAAGGTTACCATAACAACCAATCAATCAGTTGACAATTTGGAGGACAGCGTCTATGTAGGTTTAACATGATCTATTAGATTAGTCCTACATTCTGTAGATACGCATATATTGCGGCATGACTGAGATTGTGGCTCAACCGCAAGAGCGAAGCTCAAAGCAATAAGTCTATATAATTAATTCAAGCCTGTTGTCAAGGGAAGCAATATCTTCAGAGATGGCGATGCTGAGTAATTCAATTAATCAGAGTAATTAACTAAGCGAGAGGCTTCGCAGTGCTGTTTACCGTCTGATTGAGATCGTGCTGGCCATACCAGGGGAGCAGAGCACTGGAACAGGTTCATTTGGCGGTGCTAATTACACTCGGGCGCGTAATCAACAGCCTAATGGCCGTCCCCACCTCGCCACCGCATTCGCTTTCTTTGTTTAATTCTAACCACCCTTAATACACCTCCCCGATTCCGTGAAATCCGGGTTGTTTAGCACTATAATTTGAAAGTGATGTGATTAAGAATGTAGGAATACTAGATACTGATACGTGTGTGGTATTCGCAAGTGTGATACAAAATCCACGCTAAGATAGAGTGTGGGCTTTAGATGGTAATAAAGACAAGTTACTAGCATCTACTCTTTCATATATTTTTATTTGCTCCTGAATTGGGATATAAAATCGAAAGATAATAAAAGACTTAAAAATTATCTATTATAAAACGAGGTCTCACTTTAATACTTGGTTTAAACTATTATCCATCCAAAGTTAACGCTGAGTATAAAAAGTACTGTGTAAATTTATTTAGTAAGCGCGTAGATAAGACGATTAAAAGAGTAGTACAATCAAAAAATTGAATCGTACCTTTATATTTAAAAAAAGTTGCTGAATGGTAAGAAATTACCATCATATTAACATTTTTAATAAAAACAACTTTGTTTTCAAAAATACAATGAATAAATACATTTCAAATCAGCAAGAACGGTATTGTTCGCTGGCCTGGCATCTATCTTGAGGTAGCAATGAGTTTAATAATACAGATGAGCGTAGTGGGCGGCGAGGTTCTGAGAACGGGTCTAATCAGACTTGCCCATTGTTTCCCACACCGGGACAAACAAAGTTCCCGGGATTTCATTTACATCCATTCACCGTGCTACCGACCTGTTGGTAAAGTAAACTTCGCGCTCTTAAAAGGTTTCCACACAAAGGCCATTCGACGCCGGAATTATTAAAACTTTCGTGATTATATCAAGTGTTAATACGAGCTAATGAGTTAATAAAAGTGAGGCAAACCGAAACTTGGAGGTAATAACATTTAAAATGTGTCTGCTAATGAGCGGCATGGAATGTGCCGTACTAAGTCTGGATAGCCTCTTAATTGTTAGCACGTAAAGTCGCAGCACGGCTCATAAACCAGTCTCGGGGGCATTTTTTACCGAGCTCGCCAGATGCCGGCTTCAATTCCGAGAGCAGAGGTATTAATTCGAGATGATTGAGTTTATAGACGGCGGAACATCGAAGATTCGACGAATCAACTTACGTAACGTCGAGTTGGATTTGGACAGTTACCACTAATTGCTCTGATCATAACAGTGATTGACTTATCTATCGTCGAAGTTATAAACAACACAGAATATCGTTTTATCGACTTGTTCTTTTTGTTTTTGTGAAGTTTTATTGGATCCAAATGATAAATAATTTTGTACACCTTTATTTTATTTTTCCCCTTAGATTATAAACAAGTTATTTAAGAGTTAGTACAAGTCGTTTGGTTTTTGATTCTAATTAATTCTAATCTTGCTACGGATCCTACTGTAATAAATAACTGTTGATCGATGATTTTGTGGTTCTTTCTTTTGAGTATAATTAATTATAATGTTCGTTGGCATGTATATACATATTTATAGTCTTTAAGTCTTCTTAAAATTTTACGGTGTGAAAGAGGATTTGTAAAAAATAATGATTTGTCAGAAAAATCTAATTATTTTGGAGTCAAAAGAAAATAAATGGTATCTCGTTGAAATTATAACGCGGTCAAAGTCTCACATCGCAAACAATATTTAATTTCCGTAAGCTGCTCGGCGCCATTAGCCGAAAATAAATAAGCCTGGAGAGAGTAGGGCGAGAATTGCCTCCCCAGCGCGGGCGGATAAATTTGGAAAGTGGCAACACTGGAGCACCAACAGAAGCGGGCAGATGGTGATTTATTACTGTGTTTTATAATAATTACGAGAGGCACCCGAGCATTGTGTGCGAGCCCTCTAATGGCATTGGGACGTGTGTTCTGCTCTCCTATTACATTGTTCTGTTTTATTTCTATCATAATGACGGACGATTTTGTAGCAAATACGTGCGTGCGTTCATAATAAGTAATAAGTACTCTTTAATTTTTGCGACAAATCTCCTTCTAAACTGTTACTTAGCTTTTAAAGATCGTTTCAGCGAATGAGCAGTTGTTTATGTAGTAAAGACTATTTTTAAAGAATAGAATAAGTAACAAGATTTGCAAATCTTTTAGACTAATTGATGTGTATTTTTTTATGATTGAAAAATTTAGGTTTTCAATGCTTATATACAGAATATTATCAGAATTTACTAAACGTGCATAGAGAACAAGTATTATATAAGTTGTTTATAAGTTTTATAACAAAAGTCAAGACTTGCAACTACTTAATCAAAATTCAGTCCGGAAGACATGAAAAGGACAAGCTGTAAAATTAATCGCCAACAATCCCCGTTAGCCTGTCATAAATAAACAATTTATCGAGAGACGTTTTAATAAAGTTTGCTTGGCCGTTAACAAGTCGAGGCTTTCATTACCAAGGCAGCATAAAAGGTGTAAAGGTTCCAGTATCGGCCAGAACAGGGTTATTAAATATACTGATGCTATCTCGCTCTGCCGCTAATAAGGGGCCGGTTAATTATGCCGAGTCTCATTCGCTCACTGTTTTATGTACGGCGTGAATATTTTAACATTTAATCGCGGCTTTTCGGTTATGAGCTATAAATACGGGAGAAAAGGTTATGCTTATGGCTTATAGCCGCTATGAAACGTTACGACAAAAAAGGACCAAGTGCTTTCAATAATCGCTGAGAGCCAGGTGCTATAAATTAAGGTATTCCTTCCTAGTAAATGCTCGCGTACCGTCGCCAACATGTTTTACCTTTGTGGTTTTATTTAACAACCTTTAATTTTCATAAACGACTTAGAAGTAGTTATTTATGGTATAGACAGTCGGGAATTTAGAATTAACAATTTATATGAGCATTCACGCTTGAATGACTTGTTTGATTGTTAAGTTGATTATAAAATCTTATCATATTCTTAGAATTATATGAGTAATTGCACAATAAAACGTATAAACAAAGATCATTGCTATGATAATAATATGATAATCTATATAAGTACTTATATGTATAAAAGAAGAAACTGACTGGCTGACATTTTATATTGACTGATCCGTTCTAAAACCGCTGGCGCTAGGTCTAGAAGAAGAGTGCACTAAGAAGGGATCTTTGGAAAATCCCCCAAAGGGTTGAAACTTGGTTAATTTTAAAGTTAGAAATGTAAAAAAACTACTTATACGCCTACGGTTTAAAAAAGTTTACTGCAACTTTAAAAAAAAACATTATTTAAGGGGAATGTCAAAATCTATCAGCGGGAAAATGTAAAAATTGTCAAAAATTTTACCACGCGGACAAGGCCGTGGGCTACAGCTAGTAGTTGATAAAATAATGTACCTACCTACGTAATGTTTTATGTAAATAAATATTACTCTTATCAGTTATGGCAATCATGATAATTTGAATAATTTGTGAAATAATGGCGATAAGAAAAGGCCTGTTGCACAGCCCTATTTCAGTTGTGCCGATAAACTTGTTCAAATAAAATATCTGTAAGATAATTAATCACGGAGATATCGATCAGACAACTACTAAAGTAATTTAATTTACAAGCAAGTTTCATAAATCGTTTGTGTTAGGCTGGGCTAAGTCGCCGAATGTTTTGAACTTTTAGGTATAAGTGTACTTACAAACAACGTAGTTTAAATTGGAATAGCATATACATAGGTAAATCAGAAGGTAGCTGAACGATTGAAATAATCGTACGTTTCTGGCGTATACAGCCCAATCTTTTGTTCTGGTCAGACCTCCAACATTTGAAATAATAATTTTTCATAACCATCGTTCGAGAAATCAGTTAGCTGTGTTTCCGAAACTAATTAACTTTTTAAGGATTTTTAAGAAAATATAATCTTAGATTTGTAAAAAAAAAATATGATTTTTGTTGTTTTACTATTCGTGACTGGTCTGCGTATATTTATATTTTGGTGGGATGACGCAATGATTTGGATGGGAAGAAATACCAAAGTAATTAATGCCTTTTACAATCATTTATAACCATTGTACTTGTACGTACACCCAAATCAAATTGACACCTGACATTAATAAATGTTCTCAGCTATTATATCAATTTGATTCAGGGTAATGGTCTGATCTGAACTGAACAAGGTATCAACTTAATTTAGTCTACGTTATACAGAGTAGTAATACATAGTCTTATTTTAAAACGCGAAATAAAATTAGTACTCAGTTTAAACCCAAGACAAGATGACATTGACAGATGAGAGATTTATATATTGGTAAAAGTCAACTTGCTTTTGGGTGGATAATGTAGGTAAGTAATGATTTAAACCAAGTACTAAGTCAGACCGCGTTTTGTAAATAAGACAGAGATTACTTTCTGAAGGAAGGCACACTTGAGTATTTCCGGATCGCAAAGCGGACACATGTACTAGGCGTGCAGAAGCGTGCAGTTGATGAGATGAGATAGCGAGCGCTACGGTGCATTGCGTTCGTGCGCTAGTAACAACTCACCACCTTCCGTCTCGTGCCACACGATGCCCTCCAGCGTGACCGAGGTACCAGGCTCGCAGGGCCCCAGACAGTCTGGCTCGGTGATTGTCCCCACCGATGTGCCGACACATACTTCTGCTGTCTCCTGGAAAGATGGAAAATATTCTTGGGTTAGTTTTTTGGCAGTTCTTTTTTATTTCCAGCCAGCGTTTCGCAGCAAGAGCGTAGGTAGACGACTTAGATATGAACATGACTGGGCTAACTTCTAGGGTAAGTTCTGCCGTTAAAAGTTATATTAGATGTGGCTTGTAGGTATAAGGTACAACGTGGACTGTTTGCATCTTCCTAATAACGAGAGAGTTCATTATAAGTAAAGAGTGCTAATAAGCGTAGTCTGCGTAACGTTAAAGCTGTAGTTCTGCAAGCTCCTCCTTTTAATCTCACTTTAAACTATAAAACTCTCAACGTTACCATAAAACGCTATCTGTTGCTAACGTTTTTGCATTTAGTTTGCTTATGAAATTAAATATCCATTGTCGAGACAGACTGTG
Source organism: Acrobasis consociella (assembly GCA_963555685.1). NCBI lineage: Eukaryota > Metazoa > Arthropoda > Insecta > Lepidoptera > Pyralidae > Acrobasis > Acrobasis consociella. The sequence goes on from OY743122.1 coordinate 12,612,741, forward strand.
ACGTTTTAGATTCCATTAGTCTAATATTCGTTTGTGTGAGTTTCACGTTGAAAAAGTTTCAAACCGTAAGTATACATATTCTATTTTGTAAAAAAAAAAACAATAAAAAATATAATTTTACAGTACATACAAACAAAACCTTTAGCACGATTTTGTACTTGTGTCAAGAATTTGGCATAATATTATCTGCATTTGTAAATTATGAGTCAGGCGTACCGATGTATCACGAAATCTGAACGTGCAAAGAATTCAACACGATATAAAATTAAAGTATTCGTTTTATTAGCTTCGCTTTCTGCACTTTTAGTGCGAAGTGAGATCTTTACTCACACAGCTTGGCAAAGAGCCTTATGAAACTAATAAAATAAACATAATAAATAACTTTTAAGATAAATAAACATCAACAAAGACAATTTTGCCAAAAAGCCGCGTCGTTCCCGAAATCCTGACACTAGAAGACAGCTATAAAGTTATAAATAACGTTTTAAACTAACTCTACTTCAAAAGTTAAAACTGATTTCGACGTATCAGACTTCAAAAGCGAAAATAGGAGATTTCTTCCTAACTCTCCACCTGGATATGATAAATATCCACATTCGTCTACTATTTGTCACTGGCAGCGAATCCAACATTATGTTCTTTATTCATCTACCAGATAACACAGTTAAAGTTTCAAAATATACAGTAAATTTTGTACAAAACACGGTTTGAATAAGTCATTACTAATAACTCGTTTCGCAGGCAGCCACCGCAAATATAATATGAATTATGGACAAACACTATCAGAGTTGTAATTAATTTAAAAGCTGTAATTTATTGTCCAATCACGAGTCGCGGTTCAAATTGAGCGCTGTTGCAATATTTCACAAAGGCTTGCGGTTCGCTTTCGCTGTAGCTTGTATCAATTATCACAATATTCACGATATTCCGTTTATTGTGTGTTAGTTTGTGTAATTAAGGGGTAATAACACCACAGAATGTAGGCGCACGTTTGAACTGGTTGTTCGGTTATTCGGGTTATTCCGCACTCCAAAGCCATTGCTTGCAAATAGCGTGCAATTGCAAAAGGAATAAAAATTAAGAGTATGCGTCGGTGTCCTCAAATGGACTGATCTATTGGCTGTATTCACATTGTTTTTACTTCAAATTCAAATTTTAAGTGTCTCATCATCATCATCATTTCAGCCGCATAACGTCCACTGCTGGACATAGGCCTCTCCCAAAGATTTCCAAAATGACCGATCAAGAGCGGCCTGCATCCAGCGCTTTCCAGCGACCCTGGTCAGGTCATCTGACCACCTTGTAGGTGGGTGCCCTACGCTTCGCTTGCCAGTACGCGGTCGCCATTCAAGAACCTTTTTGCCCCATCGGCCATCGGTTCGTCGCGCTATGTGTCCCGCCCACTGCCACTTCAACGAGCTAATCCGCTGGGCTATGTCAGTGACTTTTGTTCTCCTACGGATTTCCTCATTTCTGATTCGATCACGTAGGGAAACACCGAGCATAGCCCTCTCCATAGCGCGTTGAACGACCTTGAGCTTTCTTATGAGACCCATAGTAAGGGACCACGTTTCAGAGCCATAAGTCATCACTGGTAACACACATTGGTTGTAGACCTTAGTCTTGAGGCACAGAGGTATTTTGGACGAGAAGACATTGCGTAGCTTCCCGAACGCTGCCCAGCCGAGTCGGATTCGTCGAAAGACCTCTTCCTCGAAGCTGGAACTTCCTGCCTGGATTAATTGACCCAGGTAGATATACTGGTCTACAACTTCGAGGGTGGAGCTCCCAACACAAACAGGTAGGGGCGCAACATGGACATTCGACATTACTTTCGTTTTGTCCATGTTCATTTTAAGGCCCACTTGTTGGGAAACTCGATTTAGGTCTCCGAGCATAGTACTTAGGTCTTCCATCGATTCTGCCATGACAACGATATCGTCGGCAAATCGAAGGTGAGTGATATACTCGCCATTGATGTTGATGCCAAATCCTTCCCATTCCAGAAGCTTGAAGGCATCTTCCATTGCAACGGTGAACAGTTTCGGAGATATAACGTCTCCCTGTCTCACACCTCTATGCAGTGGAATTGCCCTCGTGCACTGCTCCTGTACTCGGACTGACATAGTGGCGTTACTGTATAAGCACTTCAACACTTCGATATACCGATAGTCAATACGGCATCGCTGGAGAGACTGAAGCACGGCCCATGTTTCGATCGAATCGAAGGCTTTTTCATAGTCCACGAATCCCAAGCATAACGGCCGGTTATACTCCCTCGTCTTCTCTATAACCTGCCGCAGCGTATGAATGTGGTCTATGGTGCTAAAGCCTTTACGGAAACCAGCTTGTTCGGGAGGCTGGAAGGCATCAAACCTGTTCGCGAGACGATTCGTGATGACCCTCGAAAACAACTTATATACATGACTCAGAAGCGTGATAGGCCTATAGTTCTTCAATAGGGTGTTATCTCCCTTTTTGAAGAACAAGACCACCACGCCCCTGTTCCACGCTTCTGGCGTTACGCCCTCGAGCAGAACGGAATTAAAGAGCCTCTGAAGGACTTTCAGTACCGGCGTTCCGCCCGCTTTCAGAAGCTCTGCTGTGATTCCATCCTCGCCCGGCGCCTTGTTGTTTTTAAGCTGTTTGAGGGCCATCCTAATCTCGTACAGGCTGATGTCCGGGATATCTTCGGTATAGTGTCGGGTTAGCTTGGCTCTTGGGTCTTTAGCCATTTGTTTACTGGGTTGTGAAACTGAGGTATACAGCTGTCCATAAAACCTCTCGATCTCCGCCAGAACCCCTTCCTTTGTCGACACCACGCCGCCGTCCTCCGTCTTCAGCTTCATCAATCGGCTTTGCCCAACCGACATAGCTCTTGCGAACACTTTGGAGCCTTTATTCTGCTCTATCGTCTCCTTAATACACTCAGTATTAAAGGAGCGGATGTCGTGTCGCAAGGACTTTTGTATACGTCTGTTGAGCTGCCGATATGATTTAGCATCTTCGGAGGTCTGCAGCGGCCTTGATCGTCGCTTTGCCATTAAGTCTAGAGTCTGAGCAGAGATTTTTTTTTGAGGCTTTCGTTTGGGGCTGGTCCTGAATACTTTTGATCCCACCGCTTGGACAGCTTGTATAAACCCTTGGTTTATCTCGTCCACTGTAGCGCAATCCTGAAGGCCTCCGAAGCGATTCGACAGTTCAAGCTGGAAGCCCTCGGAGTTCTCAATTTGGACTTGCGACGGTCGGAGCGTCGACTTCATCAGCCGTGACCTTTCGACTTTGAGATCAATATTCACGATGCCTCTTAATATTCGGTGATCACTCCCGGTTTTGACTCGAGTGATCACTGAGACATCGTTGAATATTCGTCTCTTTGTCGTTAGGATGAAGTCGATTTCGTTCTTAACAGGGGGCTGGTTCTTTTTTGCTGGACCCAACCAGGTCCACTTTCTTTGCGGCGGCTTCTTAAAGAAAGAGTTCATCGCAAAGAGTCCCTCTTGCTCCAAATAATCAGCCAGCCTACATCCCCTGTTATTTCGCACTCCGTATCCGAAGTTTCCCAGCCTAAACTCTCCAACGCCTCGCTTACCCAGTTTTGCGTTAAAATCCCCCATAACAACCGTAAAATAGGTTTCAGAAGTATGTATGGCCCTACTGATGTCCTCATACACTTCATCCACCTCTTCATCGGAATGATCCCCAGTCGGCATATATACCTGTATAACCTTCAGCGAATATCTTTTAGATACTCTGAGTATCAGGTATATTACCCTGCTGGAAACACTCTCGATGGTTGTGACGTTGTTAATGAGGGACTTGTGGACGAGAAACCCGACACCATGCTGGGACTTTTTTTCGTCTCCTTCCCGGTGATAGAGTAGGTTACCAGACTCTAGGGTTGTCGTGCCCTCGCCCTCTCTTCGGACTTCAGACAACCCCACAATGTCCCACCGTAACCTACTCATTTCTTCCTCCACCTCAGCCAGTTTCTCGTCAGTCCTCAATGTGCAGACGTTGTGTGTTACCAGGGCCAGTTTTCGCCGGGGTTGGTAGCCGGATCCCATCCGGGGATTCTTAGCACCCCCTGCCCCGCCGTTACCATGACCGCTACCGGAGTCAGGAATAGCGGGGCTGCCGGGTACTGGGGGCCTGGTCTTTTTTTGTCTATCCATGAGGGGATAATGCCATACTCGCCACGCTTGGCAGGCGGGTTGGCGAGCGCAGTGGGAGTCACTATCGTACTTCCGACGCTGCTGCCCATCGAAAGTGTCTAATCTTCCTTTTATTTTAATTTTATTTGTGGCGCAGAAATTTTTTGAGTAAAGCTCTGAAGCTAAGCTTACTTACATAAAATTGTGGAATTATTTAATATCCATACCACCATATCTACGAACGTGAACGAGCTTTAGTACTTAGTTTAAACCATTATCCACCAAATAAGTAGTAGCCATGTAAATAAGCTGTCATCTCACAAATGTCACGTTCTCTTCCGTTACTGTCAACTTGATTTGGGTGGTTAATGATTTAAACTGCACTTAGTTTAAAGTTAATTCGCACTAAAAACCGACTTCAACGCTAAACTACACAACCCAACCAATTATGATAAAATATGTATGGGACCATGTTCTTTATAAACACGATTTTTCCAAATTGGTCCAGTCGTCATCGAGTAATTGGTCTTAAAGTAAACATACATAAAAAATATATTAAAATATACATTCGAATGACAACCTCCTTTTTTTGAAGTCAGCTAAAAATGAAAAGTACTTTGGAATTAGAATGGAAAGTACTTTGGAATTAGAATGGAAAGTGCTTTGGAAGTGGAAGGATTTAGAAGTGGAATAACCCTTTTGAACAACTGGTGCTCTATCAAACGATAATTGCTACATACCAACAGTTTCGTAGCCATATTTAAATTAAATAGTGATTAATTCGCTCATTCATACTAGAAGGCGCTTAATTGAATATGAAATCGTTTTAACTATGGCAAATCGGCTGGAATTAACATCGGGACTCGATTAATCTTTTCGAGAATTGCCTATTGTAAACTTAATTGATATTTTGTAATGCAAACGTTTTCATTGAATTTGTGTAGGAACGATAAATTATTATAAAATGTAATTAATGTTATTCCTCATTATACTATTGAAATATTGCTGTTAGTTAATGTCGTGCTCACATGAAATAAATAACTGTCTCGAAATGAAAATTTTCTTTTTTAATTCAATATTAAGATCGAACTTTCCTCGACATATACGAGTAGTACACTGTAGTAGCGAGTATTAGTATTATATGATTAAAGTATAATATGCCGAAAGATAACATTTATTACATAGTTATCATACCAGTATGACAATGATGATATTACTCATTCAATTATGCAATAATTTTGTGTTGTGCGAGATCTTGATTGGATAAAATAAGGGTATTACCAAATTAATATTTATTTTGCTTTTTGTCTCTCCAGCAAACGTATGTATACTCATCCATTTTTTATCTGGTTCCCAGTTTCCTATGCGATATGACTAGACCGTGTTGTCACTTTACTAAAACTTTCCAAATTTTGGGGAAATTGCTGTAAATTATTATAAGGTATAAAATAACGGTGTTAAACTTTGATCGTGACCCACTTGTTCTCAATTTTTTATGCCTTATGACTAGACCGTGTTGTCACTTTACTTAAACTTACCAGATTTTGGGGAAATTGTTGTAAAATGATTTACGTTAAACTTTACTGAAATTTGCCAGAATTTGGAGAAAATCTTGTACAATTTTGAGAATTTAGCTGTAATAAATATTATAAATATAGTTAGAGCAACACGCTTGGAAACTTCCTTCCCCACTTTCGGGGCCAGCGAACCGTCATCTATATGCAAGTAATACCTCGTCATCGTGGAACAATAAAGTTGCACGCACATACGAAACAGGCAACATAAGGCATTGAATTTTATCGTTCCAAGAAACGCGGAACATATATTGTTATAGTTGTTACTTATGTATTAATAACATTTAAAAAACAGCAAAAGTGAAACAGGAGAGATATTATAAAATATAAAGGTTTTAATGATCAGTTATTTCCCAAAAAGCTATTTTAAATGGTAACCAAAAACAAATGTTCATATAAGGTAAAGATTTTTTAGAATGATAGAAGAAAGCCCCGTAAAAGTCTGTAAGTACTTACAATATTTAAATTATTTATATTGAATAATATATTCAAAACATCTTCTGTATGTATGTAAATGCCAAGCTTTCGTGGAAAATGAAAAACTGTTTATATCTTTCAATGAAAAGCGTCGGAAAACCGCCAATATTGGTCTAAGTTGACTAGGATTGCACAAATGCAAAGAACGTTTACCTACGTCGCAGAACATAATCAAATGAAGCCATTTGCATTCAGGGCTCGACATCAGAAAGGTGCAGCTATATTAGGGCTTCTCGCTCACGCACGTGGATAATGGCATCACAAATTGTGAAGTGCTCAGCTACTGAATCTGCCACCAACCTCCAAACTTAGCTATCGGAAAAATAACAAAATTTTATGTGAATCGACAGATATTACTGCCTCTATAATAAAATCGTATCACGTTTCAGTAACAACAGAAAAGGTATACAATAGCAAGTTGCGAAAGTACCCTTCTCGTTCCAAATGTACGTGTATCCTGGTTCGCTCGACTTTATGTGTACCGTATAACTACCACGATTCATTTCAATTGAAATTGTTAAGGTAGCAAAGCAAACCGAATCGACAGCGAGCTGGTAATAGTCATGAAAATCATTGTACTGGAAATACGGAAACGTCAAAGCGTGTTAATTGCAAAACCAAACGTTCGTATTAATGGGAAATGAAAATTGAAGTCAACAGACCGAAAGCAAAAGCAATTCGTGACATGATCATGATAATAACTACGTTTTTACCTAAGTAGGTAATTATGAAAGTACAGAAATGAGTACAAATTCTCAGTTTAACAAAAAAACGATTGCTATTTCATGGATTTACGAATATAATGACGGCAAATCAGCCAAGAAATTGATGTGATATCAATTGGCAATACTTTCGTACAAATGTGCGCTCGAGATGAAGTCATATGTCCGAAGGCATTAAGAGCGATAACAGCAAATAATCGATTACATAATGCCCACGCGTCGGCCGCCTATAAATAAAATTAAACGCTTTATTGTTGTCGAATGACAAATGTGCTCTCATCTTACGCCCACAGCTCGCGCGTTCAAACAAACGCCAAAGACATTTCGTTTATATGGACAGTTTAGCCGCAAACATATTAATATTTCGACACGCCATATCGCTATTAAATCCTTTATGGCGCTGGCGTGAACGTTACAAGTTGAGTCTGGGGGAGGCATTGTGAGCGCGAGGGTCGGCGAAGTTACGAGCGCGGCTCAATGCTCTCCCGCTAGTCGAGTGCAAACAGGAGGGGTCGTCAGCCCAGCTGCCGCTTTATCTCCGCAACGAACCGGCAGAATCAGGAAAAAACGTTTGTTCGACCAGCTTTGAATTTACCTATACATTTCAATAAAAAATCACTCGAGCGTGCCAGCGGCCAAATCGGACGTAAACAGATCGCGAGATGCCAGCGAAGGAGTCAGTGCAGCGCATTGAAACAATTGAAAGTAAATCAATTCACAACATGGAGAACAAAAGGGCGCACCGAGAGGGAATGTAATGAGCGCCACGTCGCCGCACTATTAAGATGCCGAAGGGAGTCGTTCTCGCCGGATCTTTCATTGCGGCGCGTCCTCGCAGGAACTAATTTGTAGTCACTCCGCCGACCTGAGCCGCAAAAGGAAACCGTTTCGACGAACGGCACCCTCCTACATGCCTAATGACTCGAAACAATGTTTCCCTGACCGACCTGACTCATACGAGCGTCACTTCTAAAGGCCATTATGATTTACCAAGTGTTCGTGCGGCGAGCCATAACAAATTGCTCGGATTCCGTAAACGCGGCAAATATTTGGCAGCGGATAGCTAGAGCGAGCAGCAAGAAACGTTGAATGGTGTGACCGAATTACTATCCGGCAAACATGTCATTAAAATAATTTAGGGAAATTGTTCGTTTTAGTGCGCGTTTATGGCGACGGCTAGGATGCCAGCGGACGCAGCGGCCGTAAACGCCGGGGCGTAGCCTCCCGCCGTCTTGTTTATACGCCACCTACCAGAGACGGCACATTAATTTCCTGCTATGCCGAGCAAACGGCGACGGCGCAAGCCCTGGCAAAAGAATCTGTTCCGCCGTGGGGCCGCAATGCACCGCCTTGACCCACTAACAGGAAAATTAACATTTGAATTACTGACAATTAGAAAGCTCTAGTTATGGAAATCATTTTAATGTTCACAGTATTGTTTTGAATGTGGAAACTACTTGTTAAATAATTACCTTCATTTGCATGTACATTTCAAAGTTACCGGTAATTATTTTCAATCGCGGAACACAAAAAGCCAAGTCGCTGACCGATTTAACTTCTACTGTAGTTCATTATAATTACTTAGTATTACATTACTGCTATTCAGATGTGTTAATTTAACGGCAACAGTTGTACAGCTACCTATTTATTTTGTGATTGTTGACATTATAAATTGAATAAAATTGACCACACCTAAATAAAATTGACTATAAAATCAGAAATTCCATTTGCGAAACGTTAAGCCGCTGAGCATTATTTAGAAAACTGCGAATACCTATCAACGAATCATCACGTTAAAACACTCGTAACCACAGTTTGTAACGTTATTAGCCACCCACGCACTCCATAAAATAAAACTGTAAATCAAGAAGATTAAACATTCACACGATGCGATCCAGCCGCAGGCGGTAGCTAGTGAATAATAATAAAGTAACACAATCAGCGTAGGGCCGCGACCCTTCTCAACGCTGACATTCTCTAATTAACTTTGTACAATTCGATTTGACGGTGAACGCATCGCACTGTTTCAATATTCGTTTATTCTGGGTGAAAAGTGTTGGAGCTGGCAACCCTCGCGCTCGCGGCGCACCTCACCGCTCGTCAACGTCAATCTCAGATATACGTGTCGCAATATTTCGTATTCCACAAAAGAATAGTATGACTGACACGGCACGTGTGGTTTCATACAAATATCTTCGAAACATTACAAAAATCTTCTAATAACCGGCCAAATGCGAATAGGATTCGCGGACTAAGGGTTCCGTACCATTATATATAAAAAATCGCGTTTGTTGTATGGGAGCCCGCCTTAAGTATTTATTTTGTTATTAGTATTTGTTGTAATAGCGGCAACAGAAATACATAATTTGTAAAAATTTCAACTGTCTAGCTATCGCGGTTCTTGAGATACAGCCTGGTGACAGACAGATGGACAGACGGACAGACGGACAGACGGACAGACAGCGTTAACAGAAGACAAAGAAGCAAATAAACTAGCTATTAGTTTGTCGATGTGTCCACTACTGGGCAAAGATTTTCCACCACCAACCCTTTCTTTTTGGTGGACGTGGGAGAATTAAGAAACGACACCATGCAAAATGCATGCAGAAGCGAAATACAGATTGACAAACTAATAAAAATTTATTTGGTATACAAATTAAATGAATGCCTATGCCGCCACTTTAAACGTCTAAAAACTAATTTTCTGTTGAATTTGTATGAAATTTTCATTGCCCTTTTTAATTTGTGATCTTTACTTGAGCTGATAGCTCTGATAGTTTTCCTTTAACTTCGTTATACTACTGCTATGAATTTTTCATCAAACAGCTAATAACCACTACTACGGAACTTTCTTTCACGTAAAACTCGCATCGAAATTGGTCCAACCGTTCGAGAACTACGATACGACAGACAGACAGAGAAAAATTAGCGTCAAATTTGTAACTTATTATATTGGGGGTTAAAAAAGAAATGCGAAACACTACTACGAAATGCCCTGAAACGACACGATTTGACAACTGGTAGTTCGGGTAGTTGCACTTCGCAGTTCCCACAAAAATACATGAATTGTAGACATAATCACATGGCACAACTTAATGTTAATTAGCGTGCTTTAACGACTGTAATGAAGTAATAAATTTTAAAATATATGCATCCGGGCGCCAATAAGTTGAATTTAATTTATTGATGTTAAGCAGTACTTCCTTTCAATTAATACAACATATTTAAAATAAGATAAACACCTAGACATTAAAGGCCTATAAAAAGTGTAGAGTTTTAGTTAAAAGAGTGTTTTGAGTTAGTACTTACATAGTGCTTCAAAAGCAAAAAAAAAACGACTTATCTCTACAGTTTCATGAAATACTCCTTGAATCACTTGAAATTCCTATTGGTTATTCAGGCAGTTATAAACTTATAATCAATATGCAAAGATTTCCATAATGATGAGTAACTAAATAATTCGCAAAAAAAAGACTCGCCAGAATTTAATTAAAGAAATAAGTATTATACACAGCTGCCTCGTTCGCGTGTTTATTCAAGTCCCTGTAGCTTGTCACATAAACAACAATGGCATGCTTCGAGGAAAAATTACACATTTTATTGCAAATAAGTAAACAATAAATCTTTACCATAGCAGATATAATCAATGAATATTTATTTTGTTTTAAAACAATGTCAAAGCCGACATAAATTTACTTACGACTCTGCTAGATATATATTTTATGTCTAAAATCTTGATATTTCAAAGATGAAACGCTCTCATCTTCTTAATATTCTAGTGGCTTTGTAATATTAAATATTTATTTCGCTTTTAAACGAATCTTGGCTGAATATAAAATTACGAAGACTTAAGTTACAAACTTTAAGATAGCAAATAAAGAGATACCGAGTACTAAAGAGGCTTTTAAGAGCAGACTTTTCATTCATTTCATTACAAAGGATAAAAACTAAAGTATTATTGCACTGCGGAGTTTGCCCGAGGTTCGCATTGAGTGAAAGAATGCAACTTTGTTCTCCTTTGTGCGCGGTGTGCGCATTTGCACAATTTTAGCTTTTATTTTGCTAGTGTTAAGATTGTAAATAGGAGTGGTAGGTGCAAATTGCACAAGACTAGTGAGGGCCCAGCGCGTAGTAAACGTAGGATGCGACAAGGAAACAGTGTCGGCAACACCGAACACGGCAAAATTGCTTTGAATGTAAAACGAGAACGACATAATCACAGCCCGCACTGCCGGCTCCCGTACTACACCTCTGTTGGCGACATTTTCACTGAACACAAGATTTATTTGAGCAGTTCTATTCTAAAGAAAATTCTTCAAATGATTAATAATTGCCAGAGTCTCTTGAATTGTAAAATGGTGGATATAAAACGTTTGTGCTTGTGTTTTACAGTTTTGGCACTGTAAGCCATGTAAATAGTCCATTTCTCCCACTCGACGCTGTTGGCTTTGGTACATTAATTTTACAGCTGGGAATTTTCGCCGAATGGCGAATACACACACACACAAATTATTTGAATGCCGTTGAATGTAATAATTACTCCATTCCGAAAGATTATTTATTTAGATAGAGCTGTTTATAATAATTTCATATTTCGCCAACATTTATGTTTATTAATTCATCAAAGTTTTTTGACTTATTATTTATTATATGTATGTATAGCCTTTTAAAATCTGTAACATATTAAAAAGAGCTGTAAGTTTAAAGCTAAAACAAAAATATAAAAACAACAAAAAAAAGATATACTTAACTTGGAAATTTTATTTAAATTTATTTAAATATATGTTCGTAAATAATTTACGTTTAGCGGAAGACATAAAACATTAATTTTAATAAATGTATATACCGGCTAATGTATAGTTAATGTTAAAGTTAAACCACAGATCGTGTCGCTGGGATTAGCATGAAATTATGAGGATTTACATAAATATGTTTAGTATACATATAAAGCTCAATATTTGTACCTAATTACCTATTTGACATAAATGTTACAAAATGCCGAGATTATTTCATTTTAAGACTAGTAAAAGAATTATTACATACTACATCAATTCTGTTTGCAATTCATTCTTGACTTATATTAGCAAAATATACTAAAACTATTTTAAGGCTGAATTCAGTCCATGATACTGAACAACTTTCCCAGAGGAACATATAGCGAAATATGAAAAAAAAAATCGATCTCCCATACAAGTTGACCGATCAACTGATCCAAGTTTATATGGAAAGCAAAAAAAATATTTTTCATATTTCGATATATGTTTCTTGGGAAAAGTTGTTCAGTATTATAGACTGAATCTACCCATAAAATAGTTTAAGTATATTTTGTTAGACGTTATATACATACGTATTTGTTTAACTCTGTAATAATGAATATAATATTATAATTATAAATGATTACATACTCTTAATTACGCAACTAAACTTAAGGAAATTCACATGAACTGCAAAGGAAATGAATACCGGAAAATTAAGACTTTATTTATACATGTTTGCGTTGGTAATAACGGTAATTTATTCTTTAGTTGCTAGTTTCATTATTTTATTTTCTATGTATTAATTAAAATTAATTTGTAAATATTTAGTAGTATGTAAAACTATTTTGGCTATTAAAACCAATTCAAATTCAAATTCTGCAATTATTCGTTTATGACTCCTAATTGAGTACCCATCTATGTACAATATATTATCCATATTATCTATGTAAAATATATTCTTAACGTTAATTTGACATACGATTTCTTTTGTTTTCATCTTAAACTGTTAAATTGTGTAACAGTTGTACATAAGCTTATTAATAAGACTCAAAAAACAAAACAAATACACAAAGAGAAATAAAAGTATATTCGGGCAACATCGTAATTTTCGTTCAAAGCCATTTAATTTAAGCGCAGAGGGCCGTGGGTGGAATAATCTGATTTATATCTGCTGGCCGTATCTCTCTTTATTCCCCACTAGCTGTTATTTGTGGAAAACATTTAGTTAAGTGTTTATTTTTATCTATTTACTCGTGATTAATGCTGTTTTATTCAATGAAGTCAACAGTTGTAGGATTAAAGACATTGAATTTGTACTTCCAGTAATTGATAACATTGTTGTTTGATTCTCATATAACATTCAGAAGCAGTAATAGAAGCAAAAATGCACCAGAATCTCGAGTGAATTCACTTCGCCCGGGTTTTAGTGTTCAATAATTTATCGAATTATTAGTGATATGATAGTACTCAGAAGTATTTTATACCACCATACTTGCTAAAAGAAAGAAGCTTGGATAAAATTAAAATCTGCACCAATAGAAATTAAAAACAAATCCCTTCTGTCGGTTCTCAGTTATCTATGATACTGAAATCTAACTAGTGCTTAGATAATTAATTACTATCATAATATATCTAACTAATGCTTAGATAATTCATTACTACTTAATTGTAATCGGTTTATCCACTATGTTAAATTTAACATAAAGAGAAAAAAAGGTATAAAAGTTTAAAAATAAGCGGCCAAGTGCGAGTCGGACTCGCCCATGAAGGGTTCCGTAGTAGCAAATAACATAATATAAAAGTCTTTTAGTATGTTTTTTTTAATTTTTATATTTGAGTTAATTGAATGAAAGGTAAATTGTCGTTTATGATGATGACGTATTAAAAAAAATCTACTGACTAGATCTCGTTCAAACCAATTTTCGCTGGTAGTTTTCATGGTAATGAACATCATATATTTTTTTTAGTTTTATCATTCTCTTATTTTAGAAGTTACGGGGGGGGGGACACACTTTTTTCCACTTTGGAAGTGTCTCTCGCGCAAAGTATTCGGTTTAGAAAAAAATGCTATTAGAAACCTCAATATCATTTTTGAAGACCTATCCATAGATACCCCACACGTATGGGTTTGATGAAAAATAAATTTTTGAGCCCCCCAAAATTTACTGTTTTTTTTCTATTTTTGTGTCAAAACCTTATTGCGGTTCACACAATACATCTACTTACCAAGTTTCAACAGTATAGGTCTTATAGTTTCGGAAAAAAGTGGCTGTGACATACGGACGGACAGACAGACAGACAGACATGACGAATCTATAAGGGTTCCGTTTTTGCCATTTGGCTACGGAACCCTAAAAAGCATTTATTGTGAGGCCAACCAAATGTATAAACTTAAACTCGATGAAGTTCCGTACTTTTATTTATAAGTGAGTATTAGTTTAGTTTTTCAGCTCAATTGGTTGAAGACAACTGGTTAAATATTGAGTTGCAAGATTTGCCCTTAACAAACACACGGTTACATACATACAAGATACATAACAAGTTGAATAAAAGCTCAAAATCGCACTGCCACCAAGATCAAACACTAATACGCCAAAGCAAAATAAATATCTTCCGCTTAGTTTAAGAAAGTATTCCGTGCAATATGAAGTAGCCTGTTCCCGACCCTCCGACGTGTTATTTATCCTTCTCCGAACGGTTTTTACGAGTACAATATCGGGTTCGATTTTATCCCGCACCGGGGAGGGATAAAAACAGCTTAGTGCCCGCCTTTGTATGTCTACTATAGTCTACCCATCTCCCGGCGAACGTAAACATATAAAATTACGCTATTCACAACTTACGAGAGCGTTATTTATAATAATGTGATAATCTAGTAGACATAAGACAAGGAACATCAAATTATGTACAGTCCACCGCGCATCATCTAATGAAATTCATTGTAATTTTACCAATATTATAACCTATAACTGAACTGCATGAAGGATTGTTATTGACTTCTTTAAGTTAACTTGAATGTCCAACGAAAACGTTATAGACTGTATTGATCCTAGTACAAGTATTGTAATGGCCATATTTTTTATTTATTACTAGCCGAAGCCCGCGATTTTGTTCGCGTAGACTTTATGACTCCGGAAAATGCTCATCAGGTTGAACAAATTTTGCTTAGGCGTCATTTTTATATTTATTATGGTTTAGCTAGACCATTTTAACCATTTTTTAAATTAATTACTCTATTACTACGTCTCTAACACCCCAAATAGTTTTTTTGGAAATATATTCAATGTACAGACACATTTTTTTGTGTTTTATTATATGTATAGATTACCTAATTGTTTATTGACGAAAGTACATTTCAAACTCTTAATTTTATAGTTTTATGCTTTGTTACCACTCTATAGATATATTGCAAAGTAGAGTCACCCGTTTACGAACAAACAAAATGTTAAGGTAGATTTACATTTCACAAACAAAGAGAATTTGTATTTAATTTAATAAAAAACAAAAGCTAAACATTCCTTGCAAATAATAAACTGAATGCAAAGTCTTAAAAATATGTAATATACAGTTTGAAAGCTTAATAAAGAGCGAGTGCGCCGTCAAACCTAGTCTAAAGCCTGCGGCGTAAATTATTCATGATCCACGAGGCATATAAATATTACAGTAACAGGCGCTAATGAAACAAGATGCTAAGCCGCGAGCTCGCTTAAATCTTAAAATAATTCCCGCCACAGCCATCTTCAATCTTCATGCTAGCTATTATTTAAAATTATTTTTAATTGAGCAAGCGAGGGAAAACACGGCCACTCCTCGAGTTAATTACCTTTGCCACGACTCTCTCAAAGCTTCTGGGACACGACAAAAACTCTAAATTGTACGAAAAATTCCTTTTCAGCGGTTCTTAAAAAGAAAATGACAGGAGAAAATGGTAATACAACAATGAGCCGTAATGAAATCTGTTTTTTACGGGCGCTCGGCAACGGCTGAGCAATTCTGACCTCGTTGTCATTGAAATACACATTTCACCCGGATACAAAGGGTTGGGTTCTTTGAGAAATGTCAATTGTGAGGAGGGTAGCGGTTTGCTGATGTTATCCCGGTAGTACGGACACATGTACTGCGTGACAAACACCACAGCGCATGTGTGGCCACCAGGTTGAATAAAACATGAGCTGCAAACGAATACTTTAAAAAGTTAACAAGGTTTCCCGGGCTTTCCTTTGTTCCGCTATTTGCAGACAATCAAATTGCTCTGAGCGACGCGGCGGAAAAATATTATTGAACATAATCAGTATCGAGTTGCCAACTGAGCTCGAACAATACAGTTATTCTTGGTTAGTTGACTTTTCATTTTTATATAACGTCGACGGAATAAATATCCAACAATATAAACAAAACTGTTTCTTATGTAACCTACTTTAGTTAATTAACAGCGCACCGTGGGAAATGGAAATGTATAAATGGAAACCACTTTATAATTTCAAGATAGGTCAAACTAGCTCCTAAATTCTAGCTCTACGTGATGTAAACCTAAAACAACCAGGAAATTAGGAATACATAATAAGCAGAGACATACCTAAGAAGGTAGACAACATATCTAGGATACAACTCACCTAAATAGACAAGATAGATTAGATGTCTTCATGTCTGTACGAAACACGCGTTAACGCGCCTGCTTATTAACTTTAGTGATCTAACTACCTTGAGCAACTATGGGGATCGAAGTGACCAGCGAAGTTTCATCCGCCCTCGCCACGGATAGCCTCCGTAATAGGATTACCAACCCTCCAGTGTTACCTACTAATTCGCACGCCAACTTACACAATACCCCCAACAGGCTTATTTTTTCCTGGTAGGTAGCGCGATATTCTCTTAGTACATATCTTTACACGTGTGAGCCCTTCGTCCCGTCTTTAATTTAGGTTACATGTTGGTTGCACATTATATTAGGTTCTATACTAATTATTATTATTATATTATACGAGCCATGGGACACGTGATGGTCTACTAAGAGTTTCGAAAATAGTTCGGTAGTTTGATTTAAGAAATACGAACTCTAAACGTGTTGCATTTTAATTTACCAAGTTCAAAATTGTACCTTGTAGGATTAGGGATGTGGACTGGCTAAAAAATATATCATTTCATTTAGTCCGTCTAACTAGATTATTCAAAAGTAATGGACCTATGTTTTTAGGGTTCCGTAGTAAACAAGGAACCCTTATAGTTTCGCCATGTCTGTCTGTCTGTCTGTCTGTCCACGGTCCTACAGAGAAACTATAAGTACTAGAAAGCTGTAATTTGGCATGGATATGTATATTAATTATGGCGAAAAAGTCGTAAAATAAAATATGGAAAAAAATTTTTTTTCAGTGTTGCTGCCATACAAGTAAAGACGTAGTCAATATTTTTTTTCTCGACAAACACATTGAGTGGGGTATCGTTGAATAGATCTTTCAAAAATATTGTTAGCTTGTGAACACCATTCTTCGATTTAGGGATTCATTTCTGAAATATTTGGGTTTAAAGTTCAAATTTTTGTTCGAGTCAAGTGTAGCCCCCCCCTCTATCTGCTAAACGGTTATATATGGCCACGTGAAAAAAATCACAATTATAGCATATATAATGTAGTTTGAAGGAAAACTATCAGAGCCAAGTAGGGTATAATACAAATGAAAAAGTTATAGGCGATCAACTTATAAAATGTACTTGAAAAAAGACAAATTCAATAGATATTAGTTTTTAGACGTTTTTAGTGGCAAGAACTCAAAGTTGGCATTCGCAACTACGGAACCCTACACTGCGCGTGGCCCGACACGCACTTGTCCAATTATTTCGTTTAGCAATATAGTAAAAATTCACAAAGATACAGCGCATCGAAGTTTCGGAGTGGGGGCGATTTACATTACCTTCTGTTGAAAATCTAATACGAACAATAAATCTAACTCCTAAATAACGTCACGCGAAATTTATATGCGTTATATCTTCGTCATTATTTTCTAATTATACTTATTAATAATCTACATAATGAGCTTAAAAAATGTTTAGTCCACCCACCCACATCCGTGCACTAAAGAAATGGAAAAAAAGATGAAAATAGATTAAAATTAATAAAAGAATTTCTGTCATTCGGTAATATCGCATTGGCGTTTCTATTTCCATTCCAACTTCCCAAGATTGTATTCCGCGTCGCAATACGCCAATAAACCTCCTTGATGTATAGAAATTCCTCTCTTTTGAGCATTAAACCTATGGACATTTCCTTGTTTATATTTTGAATATTCGACTTCCGCAGTGCTTTTAAACGAGTAGCCAATATTCTCAGAATGAAGTATTTCGTAGAAAATGAAATTGCTAAAAGAAAACTAGCCAGCGTCCTTTTTAAAATTCCGAGTATCTTTAGTGTCTTCCTCGAAAACGATTCTGAAGATTTTCAACCGCATAACGTCCTCTGCTGGACAGTGTTTTTATTTTTGGAACGAAGAACCATATCGCGCGTTGCGAAAGGGGGCTAGACGGAAAAAATTAAGACCAAAAGTTGTAACGACACTTTTTGCTATAGTTGTAAGCCGTGCAGCGTGCACGTGTTTCTCTGTCTGTCTCTCTCTCCTAATTAATCGAAAGGAACTTCGTTCCATTAGGGTGTCCCTTAACACCTCTCAAGTTTTTTATTTTCAGTATTTAGGTTACTCACAAATGAAAACATACTCGTATTTGACATTTGGAATCTTTCAGCAAAATACCTTTTAGGCGCACTTAAGTAACACGGACCTCTACATACATTTTCACTTCAGTAACCGTCACCACGTAACAAAGAGGCAAGTATTTCTAGTTTATGATTTCCTATACAACGTCTCTACTTTGTATTGTTGATAATATTTAGTAAACAGTTTTATATACAATGTAGATAGTGGATGGGACATATACCCGTAATGTTTTTTTTTTATTATTCCCGGCAAAAGTGTGCAGCCGCCGGAGCAATTTGTATGGGAATGACGTTTTTTTGTTTGTTTTTCGCTTGTTATTTTTATTTTATTATACTATTCTGATCTAGTATAGCCAGTGATTTCTACGTTTTATAAATACGCCTCAGAATTGACTTCTTTGCACATCACAATAAGACGAAATGTGCACAACCGTAGCAGTTATGTATGCAGTAATATTGTATTGATTTGGTCTTTTATGCTTTTATACTTTCAAAACTAAAAACAGACTTCAACACCAAACTACATAACCGATACTGATTTTCTGAAGAACCACCTGGCAAATATGCCCTTTCAAACAAAAACGATTTTCAAATTGGTCCAGGCGTCTTTGAGTTACAGACGAACATATGTACATTAAAATAAAACTAGTCAAGTGCGTGTCGGGTCACGCGCAGTGTATAGGGTTCCGCAGGGACTTTGAGTTCACGTCTCATAACTAATTTTCTATTGAATTTGTATGAAATTTCCGAGTACATTTTATAAGTTCGTCATGATTTTTATACATATCCATGCCCAATTACAGCTATCTAATCTATTACTTATAGTCTCTGAGTAAATCCGCGGACGTACAAACAGACAGACATGGCGAAACTATAAGCTATTTTTTATGTTTATAACGGAACCCTAAAAATTATTCCGAAGAATTGATAACTTCCCCTTTTTTGAAGTCGGTTAAGTCGGGGTATTTGATTCTCATCAGCATCACAGACAAATCTGTGATCACAGATGAATAATTAAACAAATTGAAGCCAAGTACATCCACTATGTTGAAATTCAATTTCCTTCCAATATCTTCAAAAATCAAATGCACATGTTATAAAAAAAATCTATTCCTTTAAACGAGAAGTTAAAACAGTTTGTTTCGTTTAAACAACCCAAGTTGTTGAGTGGGTCACCAACCACGCACCTGCACATGATGATAACGAAGGACACAGATAGGCCTAAACCCATAACTTATCTTTTTGCAGTCGGATATTACACGAACCGTCGTGAAGTTTATGGCATTATAAAAGAGTAATGTTAACTTCTCGGCGTCCGCTCGGTTATGGTTTAACGACTGGCTGGTCGACTTCCGCTATAAAATAATAGTTTGGCCTTAGCCATTGGGATTTCAGGGTGCTTACTGCTTATTCTTCACAAAGATTTAGAATATACAAGTAGTATTCTACTCTACAGTCTTCTTCTTCTTATCGTGTGTGTTAGTGACTAACGCTAGTGTCAGAGTTTTTAACCCGCCTTAAAGGCGTCTGACATGGTTTTAGGTAACGAGCAATGTCAAAGACAGTGACCGGGACCGTCGGCTTAACGTGCCCCTGAAGCACGGATCATCTTACTTATCAGACAATCAGGTGATCAGCCTACAATGTCCTAACCAAACTCGGACAACAACACACAGTCGTTGCCCCCGCCGGGAATCGAACCCGCGATCTCCGGGTATGAGCCGAACGCTCTAACCACTACACCACGGAGGCAGTTACTCTACAGCAGTCTTTCCCAAAGTGGGCGATAACGCCCCCTTGTGGGCGCTGCATGTGTCATGGTAAGAGACCCAGAAAGAAAATGTTTTTTTTTTTGCTAGGAGCTTTATTTAGCTAGGAGGCCTCTTAAACAACGACTGCAAGAGCTCTCGACTCTCAACAACAACTTGTGAACATCAACTAATATGAATTAAAAGATTGCTCAAACTCGGTTCTATATTTCTCTCCGCGTAGTTCATATATCTGTCCTATTTTATTGAATATAGAAAAAATGAAAATCATGTCAATCGGTCGCTCCGTTTCGTAATGAAAGTAGACACAAACACACAAATAAAAAGGCAACAGACACACTTTCGCATTTTAATAGTTATTAGTACTCGTAGATATCTATCATGTTTTAACAAGTTTTCGAATGAAGCAATGAAGCCTTCAAGGCTGCAAGATCATTTGAATAAAATGCATCCAGATAAGAAAGACAAGAATGTAGCATATTTTCAAGACCTAGAGAAGAAGCATAATACTCAGCCAAGTGTAGCAAAACTATTTTCGTTTAGAATTCTCCGTTAATATACATATACATATAGGTCACAATAATTAATTAATTTAATTTGAAGTTATAGTGGTTTTTAAATAGGTGAAAAAATGGGGGCGCTAAAAAAATATTTATTCTCAAAGTGGGCAGTAGACAAAATAAGTTTGGGAACCACTGCTCTACAGTAACTATTCATCACTCAGTGGACTGCTTTGTCCACACTACAGTTAGTTACTATTCATCGTTGAACGAAATAGCAAAGATTTTTTCATCGTACGGACTATAGACAAAAATTTACCAATGTGTGCGCGCTGGAATAAATCACCCTAACCAAAATACTAGTTTTTAGGGTTCCGTTCAAAAAATGAAAAATGAAACCCTTATAGGATCACTCGCGCGTCCGTCTGTCACAGCCAATTTGTTCTGAATCTACTGGACCAAGTTAGGTGAAATTTGGTTGGATGGTGTATATATGTTAAAAGTAATTTTTATTTTCGGTGGACAAATTAGGAATAAAAACTAGTTTAGCAAACCTTGCTTTATCATATATTAAATGAACGGGCTCGATTGGAGGACCTCAAATATATTTGTTATTATTGAAAAAAAAAAGTTTTAATTTTATTAATGAAAGAAGAAGAAAATTAACCATTTTCTAATTTTTTAAACTACTGAACCTAAATTAAAAAAAAACTATATATAGTTTAGATGCCAGGAAAACCTATGAGAATTATACCAACTAAAAATAAAGTTGTTAACTCAAGAAAATACTTTCGTATACGAAACATAGTTCACTGAACACAACTATATGGCGTTAGCGCTCGTCTTATTGTAAGAATTTTGAATGTGATTGACTTAGGCATTGTACGGAACCTTCTCCACTTGAGTTCAACTCGGATTTTTTGAATTCAAAAAATCCGTTATTTATTTTTATTCTATAAATTATATAACGTGTACAATACAACTTAGAGCAAACTTTGTGGTTATGATCTCAAAGGTAACTACGAACAGTCTGAGACTGAAAGGCGCCCATTTCGATACGGTGGCTTACACATTAATCATGCTGTTGCATTAGTCACGATTTGAATTTAGCAAAGGATTGAATTAAACTTGTGCGCATAGATTTATTGACATAAACATGTCGTGGTGTTATAGCATAAAGTAGGTAATAGACATGAAGCAAGTTAAATGCAAAAGTCGGTTTTCTATTTTATGTATCTAAAAGTTAAGTTATGTTTATTTTAGAATTGGAAAAATGACAAACATTTTTTTACCAGCAAATACTATCTAAGCAACAAGATATAAAGGAAATGAAAAAATAAAGTAATTATTATAAGACTTCTTTCGTTGCTATATGTATAACAAAAACTGGAATTTAAGCGTCTGCATATAGACGCTTAAATTTAAATAAAAATATACTAACGAACTTAAGAAAAAACTTATGAAAAATATAAATGTTTTGAACATAATCATTAACTTGATTGACTATGGTTCTCAAAGTGTGATGGTAGTTAGTAGTAGCCCCCACGTGACACGGGGTCGGTGGGTCGTTCATTTAAAATTATTGTACAATAATTGTAATGTCAATGCCTGCTACCGTCGTAGGTATTTGCAAACAACAAAACCTATTTTTAAATTGTATTTACCACAACTCTTAAAATTGGACATTATCTTAAGAAAATGTGACGGTTCACTCACTCCCCCTGATATTATTTCTTTATAATAAAACGTCCCAAAAAGCGAATCAGCGCAATAATTGTCTCATCTGCGTACATTAAATACAAAAGCTAGAGCGTTGTTTAAAGGAAACTTATTAATTATTACAAATAAAACTCGGCCCGCCGTAATTAAGAGTCCATTTTGCGACAACCTCTTAAAATTCACTTCACGAGCCGGGAGCTAGGGAGGCTCAAAGGCGAAATAATTAAAGAGGGTAGAAGAAATGCCAGAAGGTAGAGAGATCAAAGCACGGCGCTCCCCTCCGTAAATAATACAGGCCACCGGATTTTGGCATTTGTTACGGTTAAAATAGCTATTACCGTGAGTTACTGACAGCCCTAACGAAATTTATTATTTTATAGACGTGGTTAGTGTATTATTGAAAATTGTATTTCCAATTTATTACTTCGTCTGGAATGATCTTCTAGTACCGTTCGAAAAGTAATTAATCTTTGATCAAAGATATTGAAATATTGCTTCATAACCAATTAAACACGATATAAATAGAGTTTGAAGCAAGATAATGATTGTCGATTCTTCATCTGCCTAAATAAGGCGGCTCGGCAATAATACGGGCTATTAATGTACCAAAATGTTAGAAACGTGACCGCTCGCCTCTTCAGAATAATTATCAAAATAAGATTTCACAAGTAAGCTCACTAAAAACAGAGGATTATGCAAACTATGGAGATTGTATGCAAATACTGAAATGAATATTTATATCTGCTTGTTAACTAAATGAATGTGCCTATTAGTATAAAATGTTCTATTGTTGAAAGTTCACTTTTTACATGTTGTGACTTGTGAACTTACCGCTGAGTGTCTGGGAAATCATTAGATCACCTTGAACTTCGCCGACTTACCTGAAACAACAACAAACTAAAATTAAACGTAATTCATGTTTTGAAATACAAAACATTTAAATTTACTTAGTTTAAAATATTATCTACATTAGTCTCTTAGAACTGAAGACAAAAATGTAAAACAAATACACGTCGCAATATAAAGGTAATATAACTTGAAGTACGATAACTGACACGATTGATATTCTTTGTCTCTATGTACTACGAACAGAACCCGCACAATAATCGTAAAATCGCATTATTACGTCAACGTTTACGGCTCCCATTCCAAGCGCAAATCCGAAATGAACGACCTACAGAATTACGGATTCAACAGACGCCTCTCAACTCATAACAAAGTCACTAACAGTCTTAAATTGTTAAAAATTAACATTCAAATTGGGGGTGCGCTGTTAGTGGAATTAGTACGAGTTTTACTCATAAATCGTCTGGAGAGGGTGGAGAGTACCACAGAACGCGTCGCTTTATTGGCTCGACTCGACATTCGCCCGCTAATAAATGAAGCAGAAAACTTCTACCTAAGTGTAGTGCGCTGTTTGCCCACGGCGGAAGACATCTAGACATCATTGCCTCGTCTACATAACAGAAAACTGACTTCACGCTTTACAGCATAAGGTTGAAAGTCGGTGTACTCAGTTTTATAACTACCTCCATCTTTCTCCCGCTCCTGGCAAATGAACAGGATAGAGCGAACGCATTATGGGTTATGAAAAGAGCGCCGCTGCCTCATGTTACCCTGGCGGAGAAAATGAAATTATGGCTGTAGAGCGCAAAGAAAGCGCGCATGACATCTCTAATTCTTCCTCGCACCGCACCGCTTTTACGAGGGGCGCTTTTGTTAAGAAATATAATGCCGTTTGAAATTGTGAGAAGTATTCTTAATTACACTCGACGCCTTTCTACCTTGAAACACCACAACTCAAAGTATGTAAATATCATTACATCACTCATCCAATTTGAATTGCCTCTAAGCCATTAATTTAATTGAGTAACATGATGAGAATTGAGAACAATGATCTCTAAATAGCAATCTCAATCTAATCACATTATAATTAAATTGGATGCTTTGATCTGTATTATGATGAGATAGCTTAATAGTCTTAATACATACCTAATTGCCATGGCTCATTAATTCCAGATTAATATTGAAATTAAACGCGTATGAAACTAATTATGGTGTAAGCTTAGCTGTGAGCCTTTTGGTTATCATATAAAAAGAGGGATTTAGGAAAACTTGTAAGGCTATATTTAACATTTCTGTCTCAAGAGTAAACCCCATCGACCCCATCGACTGGTGGCGAACCCCCAGATAACACAAATAGAGCCATCGGTCTGTAATTGGAAGTGATTAACGCCAACTTGTATATATTCTTGTTGCAAGCTTCTTGTTTAATTAAATAAATGCTTGCGGACCCTCGTATTGACATTTATTAAGCAAAGTTAATGTGAAATGAAGAGTATATGTATGTATATATTCACGACGTATCTACTAGCGGTGTTATAGCTTTGCTAAAGTATTATTCCGGTCATTTATATGCATTGTTATTTTTATTACAGTGGTTCTCTCTTCTCTCCATTTTTCGGACTGTATTCTATTCGAGTATGGATGTCGATGTTATGTGTTCTTTTCAAGGTATACAAATCTCTTTCGTGTAATATCATAATATGACTCTGATTAATATTAACTTTAACATTTTGTACAGGCACTACCTATTTTTACAGCGATCTTTAACTTCTTTTCATCAACTTGAATTGCTAAGATAGCGCCTTAAAGTTTTAAAGCTCCGTGTGGTACTGTAAGTAGACAATTTCTCGCTTGTAAGGTTTCTTCCAGCGAGTGTACTTAATACGTCTGGCTTCACTAGCCAACTTTGTCGGTATAAAAGATTTTAACTTTTCTTAGTATCTATTTTACAAATTGTTTACAATGGCATTGTATTACATACAGGCTTTTGTTTACAAACTCTTTTTTTATTTCGTTGCTAAACCAAAATTTAGAAATAAACTTATATTTCATTTATTATGTCTATATTAAACTTTATATGTATGTACACTTAAGTGAATTCCCACCAATATTTAAAAAAAATATGATGGTATCAATTTGAACACTAGGCGCGACCGCCCGCTGCGCAATCTAATGTTTATTTATCAATTACTACGCATTACGTCACTCACGTACACGAGTACGAGCGCTATCAGCCTATCAATTTAATTCATCGCCCAGCGGTTATTTAAAACATGCAACATCAGCCTATGCTTAAATTGATCAAAGAGTGCAAGCGGGATAGCGATAATCCTGAACTGCGTGCGAGAAAGGGACAGCAGTGACAGCGGTTCTCAACATGTCGCTTTTAGCGGTGTTAAGGTTAATAGCGCTATTTGTATAGCGAGTGGAGATGTTATCACGGGAAGCTGCGGCTCGAGACACGACCAGTTTATTGTCTACACCGACCACTGATAATTCCCGTGGCACTTATTTTCTGTGTCAATCTATTAGCTGCGGCTTGTAACTAAATAAAGTAAATTTTACGGTGTATAAGCTAAAACTAGACGGCTAGGTGGTTTCAGATTATGAAAATATTATAATAAAATTAACAGTTCATTTTTTGCAGCCCAAAGTAAGGAAAAGAATTTAAAATTCAAATGAGGTTAGCGAGACTGCCAGCAAAAAGTTATCATAACCATTCATTTCGTACAAAACCAGAGTCATTAGTCAGTTTCGCTGTGTGTCCAAAAAGTAATCAATAAAAATAAACCCATTAATCGTGTTATCGTGAGAATTATTTACGATAAAATTAGAAACAAGTCTCGTTGAGTGTTATCAAATAAAAGCTAATTAGAGGTTATGATGACTTCGGTATTATTAAATTTAGTTGACCTTTACATTCAAAACAAAGTTGTTTGTTACATTGATAAAAAAAACATAAAAATAGTGATGAAATGTACATACTAACGCCAACACGTCCTTTTTATAGCATTGGAGTGTAAAAAACAACATCGCCATATGTAGATAAAACATTAATTCACAGCGTAAATAACAAGGCATGCTCAAACAACAAAAACATACAATCTTAAATAACATCAAAACTTGTTTTAGGTGACTTACGTTCAAAAAGTTGCCAACACAATGCGAGAACATTGAAGTATTAGTAACGTAAGTATCATTAACGCACGAGAGGTGGTTATGCTAATTATCGCGATGTATATGGTAATGACACGACAATTAGGTGCTCACAAAGCGATATTAACATGGCTATGACAACAAGATGTGCTCAAATCGAAGCTGCAAAAAATCAATAGTTTATGATTGACTTAAGTGGAACTCGTAATGCCGTAATGTATCAGCCATCTATTGTGTAGTCGTTTTAAAAAAATGAGACCAATATCTTGAATATTGATACTTGTCAAAGAGAATACGGTTTCAGTTTTTCTATACTTGCCTTCTTTTTCTATTACTGCTATTCCTTATTTATATTAAACCTTTATAGGATCAATTGTGTTGCTTTTTTAAGAGATTTTAGTTATACTTAAAAAATGCAAAAAGTCTGAATTAGCCACTCTTATCAATGTCTTCTCTGATATCATTGTGTTTGTTAATGAGTTCTTTTATTTGAAAAATCAATGTTTATGAAACATGCATTAAAGAAAGGACTTACGAATACAAATAGAATAAATTAATTCAAATTTCAAATATGGAAATGTAAATGTAAATGATGAGAATACAAATATCACTTTCAATTTGTCGCGATCGGAAGACAAATGGGCCCGGCTCGCGCTGAACGTGAACACCCAGGGGTCTTAGAGGCTGTGTAAGTATCATTAAGCCGTTTGTAATACAGCAAGTATTTGCATGAGAACAAGATATTTGCATATGCAAATTACTTTCCGTCTTTATTTGGGCCGCGGACGTTAACTTCGCATCCTTATGTAAATGTAAGAACCCTGCTTTGGGCTATAAGCGTATCCAATCGTTCATTGTACTCTGAAAGCCCTAAATCAGTGAGCGATCGACCGTGTCGAGTTCCATCGTCTACACCGGCACCATTAACGAGGCTGTTTGCAAGTCTTACGCAAAAACAGCTATGAATTGAATAGAGCAGTAACAAGACAAAAACGGTAGTTTACATTTACAAAGCGGTTAATAACATTATTTTAATGAAACGAAACATTTCTAGGTTATACCCGCGACGATTGAACAAACCGAGGAGTCGAGTGAACAATAACGACGAAGCCGCTCATTTTTGTAGTCGCAAACGAAAACAATAAAACAAAGAGAGCGCAAAAACGACACGGTGCACGCAAGCGGGGCTCTCGAAAAATAACAGCGGCATACACGCGACGCGCCGCGATGCCCCATCCACGCCCTGCTTTGCCGGCATAAAGCTGCCAGCATTGCCTGGCTGCCACTGCCACACATGCAGGACTCGAAAACAGGCAACTGCACACGAGCACAGAACAACGTGTAGCATAACGTGGCCTCGTACTTGCAGAGGCATTCGTGCGTGAACTCGCCTCAACTCGTTGTGTACATAGCTACGTACTTTATACTCGTTCTGGTACGTGTGTTGTGGTATCCATTACGCGGCGGAAAAAGCACGCGGGCCGGCGCAACGGTGTGTGTAATTGATTAACAGTTTGAGAACCTGTCCGCGAGTAACGCCTACCTCCGTTAAGGTACGCTCGTATTGCTTCGATAATCAGTTTGAAATCTTTATTAAGCGTTTGTCATTTATTATAGTTATACTTCAATGTAGCAATAACATTCCGTAAAAATGATACTTAACTTATAAACAAAATAAAACAAGTATCAAATAAACTAAGAACATATTCACTTTTATGACTATTTAAAATTCGAACAATACTGATATTCATGCAGAAATGCAGTGCAGCGGCCTTTAACAATTCATAAAGAATTTACTATATGATACCACGCTGGTTTTATATGGCTATAAAAAATTGGAGTATTACTAAATACGATATAAGCATTTACAATGTTAAATATTATAATACCTATGATAATATTCAACACTGTAAATGCAAATTTAGACTTAAACTTATTATCACAAATTTATAATTATAACAAAGGCGAACAATAAAGAAAGCCAACGAAGAATATTGTATGAAACGATAAAGTACTGCGGTAAAAGCGTTCAGATCTCATTGGTTTGGATGGATGGCTGGAAAAAAGAATAATTTATAAAATATAATGGTGCGCGGAGATGTGGCCGCCGGCAGAGCTCGCTGCTCGCGCCTACATCAATAATTCATGCGACATCGCACCATTGAGAAAGTGTTCTGTGATCCTCATACTAATTCTAACACTGAATCACAAAAATATTTCTTTGTAAACAGTTATGCATATAGTATGCATAACTGTTCACAAAGAAATATTTTTGTTCACAATAGTACATTTGTAAAATAAATGTAATAAAAACAGCACATTTAAAACGAAAAAGTGTAAAAACGTTTGGAAACAATTGACTAAATAATCATAACAAAATGTAAAAGAAAAATA
The DNA here is from genome assembly GCA_963555685.1 of Acrobasis consociella. Classification (NCBI taxonomy): domain Eukaryota; kingdom Metazoa; phylum Arthropoda; class Insecta; order Lepidoptera; family Pyralidae; genus Acrobasis; species Acrobasis consociella. The sequence continues at coordinate 12,641,512 of OY743122.1, forward strand.
AAAATGATTTTCTCAATTGAATGGCAAATCACATACTTATAAAATGACGTCGAATTCCAAAAATACCCGGACACAATCCCATAAGCACGTTCATCCCTTGGGATGTCTACCCGCGTGGATTAATTCGTGTAATTTAAACTCCGATACCAGGAGAATACGAAGCCGAGGCGATGCCTCACGTGGATATGCTGGGAAGTTAAACGGGCAACTTTTGCATGCCATACAGATACAGCTTTCAAGTTTAAGACAATAATTGAATCACGTACAGATCCTTTGCAAAACAAATACGAGTTACGCTATTGTTTTGAATTAGAACCTTAGCTTTATTAGAAATCTTAATTTTATTCATATTACATATTGTAATTTACTTAATATTTTTTTCTGCTCCTGTACTGTTATTATCTGTCTTTTAGATAGTCATGAACACTGATGAACATTGATCATTTATGATTTAAGGGATATTAATTTTTAATTTATATTTATTCTTAAAAATTCCCCATAACAACAAAAATATCCCCATAACCATGAAGTTAGAGGCACATAACAGCAAATTTGTCGTAATTTCTCCAAAAAAATACGCCGAGCCATAGACCTAGAACTTTTTCTTTACATCTACTATACTGTCAGTATAAGAAAATGCTCAATGCTCAATTAAAGTATAACATAGTGACTAAATAAAATATAATCCAACGTGCTCAATTCTTAAATTCTTTTACTCTTTTTATACATCTGTAGTATAGATGACTAATATTATAATTCTAAAAAATTTAAATAAAAGTAAATTGAAGAAAATTATTAAATTAAAAACTAAAACTACTTCTCTACTAATTAGGTCTTGTAATTTTATTAAGTAAGTTATTAAATCCCGAATTCATTGTAAATATAATAAACAGATTTCTCTTTTTCCAAATCATGTCTTGTTAAAACTTAAAACATGAAAGCTTAGACATGAAAGTACATAAATATTAATTCAGAACATTCGCAAGCTCAAAACGTTTATTAGCTGAATATTAATTTACAAAATAATATCACGGTATTTTGCGCTTCACTGGAAATTCTTCAATAACTTGCCGCGTGTTTTCCGCTCGTCTACCCGGGCAGGGTGAAGAGGGAGAGGGAGAAAACACCCACCGCCCGGCACGAGGGAGAGGAGGATATTTCATCGACTCCGAGTACAAGATGGCAGACGTTTGCGGTTGATAGTTTATAGTTATTGCGAGAGTGCGACGTGTCCGGAGCGGCTTTATCACGTTGTTAGCGCTGTTATCCGCGTCCGCCGGATTAGGCGGAGATCACACTCGAGACCGGCTCGCTCGGACTCCGACAAGCTTCCTGTAATGGCTTTTAACGGTTGCACGATATCCGAAACGATCATCTTTAAACAGCTATAAACGCGTGCAGCTGAAAGTAATAATCCTGAAACAAAGCCTTTATTTTTCCATTTACTCTGCATGTTTAGAACTTTTAAAGCATAATAAAGTTTCAAGTTTATACCGCTTTAATTAAAAACAACGAAGCCGCGTGGTAAGAATTTATTTCCCCCATCTAGCGACTTCAAAGGGCCAGGAGGTGTCGCGCTTGAATATAAATCTCTCCGCCGCTCGGGATAAAAGTGGGAAGGCCCGGGACTAGATCTATATAAATGTTGCAATTCGTGCGAGTTTCTGTGATCGATTGCTCTCACTATCGTCCCACTATTTCAAGTACAAGACGTCTCATTTATTCCTGTCATATTCAAAACGTTCTTCTCTCGCGTGAGAAATTTGTTACGATATGAACGAAACGAATGTTTCTGTAAGTGGAATGTGAATTATTATAAACATTAGCGCTGTTACTGCCGAGTCGAATTGTTTATTGGAGTGTCAGAAATAAAAATGTTTTACAGCGAAGTGAATCGAGCTTGAACGGATTTGATCGATACAGTGCGGTTAAGCATTACGGCGAGCACAAAGGCAGAGGAAGCGGAGTGTCGAGCATTCCGCCATAAATCCGTCGCAGCTCGCGGAGCAAAGAAAGCGCTAACCGTGATTTACCGCAGCGGGCTCATCTGCGGCCGGCGCTGCTGCGGCGAGCAGCGAGCCTCACGTCATTGTTACACACTAATAAATAAGAACACCTTGAATATAATGGAACATGCCTCGTCTTATGTCTAAGGATATACCGTATACGAGTAGTCAAGTACGTCTTACTTACTTTACTTACGTCTTGTAAAGACATATTGACGTACTATCATAGATATATTATTTAATAGAGTTTAATATCATACAATGAACAATGTATTCCTATCTAAACCTCACAATCAACACTTGTGCAATAGGTACATTAATATTTATACATTTATAACATGCAACATCGGTTAACACATTTTATTGGTTTTTAGAAATTAAATGAATCACTTAAATGTACAATTGGCAATTTCACGAAGTATTTTATTTATACAGTTTACTCTGAAATTTTAGTAATAAATTTCATATTATTTGATATCTAATTGAAGTGAGTTATAAATATTATGTGAAATATTGTAAACGTTGAGAACCACTGCTCGGCGTACGTTTCCTAGGTAGAGAAGGCGGAGCGGCGCGAGTGACAATGATAAAACAAACTATGGCGGGCGATGTCATTCATGATTTCGCGAGAATCTGGTCTCTGGACTGGACTGCGGAAAAGATCCGAGAATTCTAAGCGGACAAAGGAATTGCTGATACGTGAGCAGAAACCCAGTTTAGTTCAGCATTGTTGTTTTTAACAAGTAATAGAATTCGAGAAAACCTAAAGCTGATTTTCCTCACCGGCAATAATCAAACCAAACAACCAACTCGACATAAACCGAAATTGCTTTTTGGCAGAATTCAATTAAAACTTTATTAATTTCTTAAAGAATCGTCGAAGAAACTTTAATTCGTAGGAACGGTTACGGTGCCAAAGTTAAGAAAATTTGGCTAATACAATTTATATCGTTACGCGGCTTCTCAAACTTTATAAGTAGAGAACTCTTACGAAAGGAAACAATCAAGCTTTAATTTGAATCTAAACAAGCGAGTGATAAAAAAGACAATAGAGTATCATCGCACGGTTAGATGATGCGACGTAATGACATAATGAGTACATATCGCGTGGTAATAACAACTTAAAATAGAGCGAGCGATTTGTTCCCACCGGCGGGTTATTAGTTAAAAGTAGGGCTATGTAATTAGAAGCACATTTGGCCGCGGCGGGGCGAGCGGTCTCGCGCGCCACGTACGTCGCGTTCATTAAATAATTAAAGCCCGCCACTCGAACTGCACTCACGCTAATAGCCGGTTTATAGAGGAAAAAGTTGTAGAAAACAAACAGTCGGTAGTAAAGCGAGTGCGATTACATCAGCGTACAATAAAGAGTCTATTGCAAGAGGCGGCGAGAACAGTTTCTCGACTCGCAAATTGCGGTATTAACATTTTTGAACAGACGCTATAAAGCTGGCAGGAACATTGTAGTTTTAGAGGCAGCTGTTATGGTTCATAAAACGTTTACTATTCATGCACATCCTACGTCCGTGCACGGCCGAACGTTGCACTTACACTACACTTAAAAACTTTGTGTACCTAACTGGGGCGCATGTAGCAAAGTAAACTCAATCTAGACATTTTCTAGAATCTCTGCTCTCTTTGTCGATGTTATTTCTACAGTTTTTTTCTAAACCAGCGTAGAATTTGTATTTAGTAAAGCTACAGATGAATTAAATATGAATAAGTGAGACTGAGACGATTAAACAGAAAGTCGTTTTATGCTTTATGAGCAATCGTTATAAACGAGCGTCATCGTAGCGTATAAAAATATTATGGATGCAAATCTAATACAAATGAGCACATAAAATAATCCAATAGACATTTATTTACTGCGGCCAAGCGCGGTCTGGTACAAAACATAAATTGAAGAAATAATTCGATCTTAGCGCTGTAGATTATTTCTAGCGATTGCTCCAGCTAATAGATCAGATGGATCTTATCTCGTGGATTAAACTAATTGCGTTTTGTAAGTATGTTTTCATTGTGGCTGCTTTATCGTGTTTTTATCGCATTACCCGTTTTCTCCTAAAGATTAGTGGATGAAGGCTCGCCGACAGATTTGAAATGTGTTATATTTTTAGTAATACGTGCTACATCTTTTTATAATGTAAATCTTATATTGAACACAGAAATTTATCGAAGCGGTATTCTGCATTTGAGTCAAGACGTATACGTATTGTTTCATTCCCAACATGTAATTGAGTATCGTCTGGGGTTGCGAAGATATAGCGAGACTCAAGCTGAATGGAGCTGCATAATCTGCGTCATGTTCGGTACAATAGCCGAGAAATCCGACGTAAACTACTGAGCAATAATTCGTAGTTAATAATGCCTGCTATACAGAGCCACGTAAATAGCTTGACACGTCACGAAACCAATGTATTGCTTAAAGATTTTTATCCAATGTTATTAATTATTAAACAATACTATATAAAAGCATTTGTTTGTGTCAAATAAAAAAACAACTTAAAATAAACGTGATAAAATAATCGCCGGCGTCAAAAATAACATAAAGTCACACAAAATTTAAATAAGCGTTATAAATATTGGCCGCCATTAGGCGAACGCAATATGTCGACGCGTCGCTTCGACCTCCTTTACCAGAGACAATAAACCGTACTATTAAAACTCGCAACGTGACTTTATCTACACTAAAATGAATCAATCAGCTATCAACGACCGTTCGTGGAATGTAGCCAACGCCATACTGAGGCGATGAAATCTCAGACTCGCTGTATTATTACCGCCTACTGCGGTTGGCGACATCGTATCTCTTATTACCTTTTATACACAATTTGTGCTAGCTATTAACGAATAGGTCAAAACGTCAATAAAGATAGCGTGTAGTCAGTCGCCCTGAGAATAATGTAATGTCGTTTTAAAATAGCTGCAATAAATAGCAATTCGCTTCGTCAGAACGTTATTGTTATGAGTGTTAATGTCACATCAGCCTTAATGACGGCTTAATGCTCTGCCCAATAGACTCTGATGTTGGGTCGTTTAGACCCCAACAATGCTTAGACCGCGCGAGTTCACACGCATCGTCGACTCGGTAAACAATGATGGTTGATAACAATATTTTTGCAAGATAATTTATGATTTCTTTGCCGCAGATCCGTCGCCTGTTTAAATTTACTTTGCGATATGATAAATGCCACGTCAAATACTTAACAAATATGTATGTTATTTCAAACCTGACATTTTATCGTACATTTTGGTGTTCGTATAAGTACGTACTTAATTAAATTGGGGATTTTTACTAATGAAATTTTTTCTTTGCTAAGTTTGATATTATGTCTAACCTCCATAACCATCGACTAACCAAAATATTTGAAACAAGCGAAAGACCTCGCTTGTTGCAAATATTTTGGTATGTGTTAATGGGGGGTCACGACAGCAAAGGTTGAGAGCCATTGCATACACCTGTTACCATACCAATAATAATACCGCGTAACTACGAAACGAAAGTAACACAGACTTAGACAATAAAAGCAGCTAAGCAATACAAAAGTGGGCTTCGTTGTAGGCGATCAAAACGTCGCGTGAGGGCGACAAGAGTGGCCGCGGCCAATGCGGCCACAGGCGGCTACAGTTCAAGCTTCAAGCGCGTCGTTTGTCCAGCCGACTTCACAATAAAACCAGTAATAAAGTTCACACATGTCGGCGTCGACCGCAAACAGAAAAAAACTCACCTGCCGGGCCAGTTTTGTCTTACCTGCAAACATAAAAATATACTATTAGTGGAAGCATGGTTGAGAAAATGAGTTTTCATAAATAAGGCGGTTAAATAACATTCGGAAGAATCATAGCATCACCATTTTAACTTACATGGCTTTTAACAAGTATGAATGAATACAGGTTTAACAATGTGCTATGACATAGAAAGAAGAAAGATTAACAGAAAGCATCAAAACGAAGGACTTCATCATTTTGGACCTTCCTTGACTCCATAATTTATAAGCGGTCGGCGCCCGTCTGTCGGCGTAAAATTTATTTTCTGTTCGTACGAGTATATCTCAAATCTCTATACATCCTTTCACTTCACAGATATCACACTATCCATCTTTTATTTGTGTTGTGTTCTAGTTCTTAAATATTTATACCTTTTGTTTCTTAAATTCAAACTTAACAAATTATTAAAATTTAAATTAAAACTAAAAATTACAAATTATGTAGTCCCACTAAAATATTACCCCTCGGCAAGGTGGCCAAAAGGCTGGCAGCATTGCCACGTTGTATGGCAATGCTGATTCTTTGAGCCAGATAGTTACCAGCCCTTTGGTCATGGGATACCTCGAATAAACGTTTAGAAATAATATGAAATAAACTATGGGCGGAAGGAACCAACGGACCAAAAGTCTCTACCCCAAAAGGCTCAAATATGTAGTTTTCTCAGATGTCTACATATTTGCGCCTTTTAAGGTTCTCTCTCTCCTTTTGTAATTTTCTTTTACTTTTCTAATTAAAGTCTAGTAATCTGTATTTAATTTGTAAATAAAAAACTTAATAAATTTGAAATATCACATCAATAAATACGATTTGTTCATTAAATTGTCTCGCAAATAACTACATTACATGTTTTTGCTACGGAATGAACGGAATCATGAGAAGATGGCACGCGATGCCAGCTATATTCGCCGCTCTGCAATATTTTATATTTTCTCAAGATGTCACATTAAAATTACTTTCAAATTTTGAACTAAAAAATTACCAACATAAAAAACATACATTCCGAACTGAGCCTTTAAATACGGAAAATACCAAAAACGAATGTACATAAAATGCCAACCAAATGTACATAAAATGCCAAACGAAATCACCACTTCATAAATACATAATAGCACAACCTCGGCTTACAATTAATGTTTTTGTGTCATCTCGCTGTGTAACAAAACTAAGTCAACAGAACTGCCTATACAGTGTTCTTGCAATAGAGGTGCAATGCAATGTCCCGACATTTAGAGATCACTTGCAATTTAGAGGCTGTCTCGAAGGATAAAAGTGACTTTTCCGCGCTCCGACCCGACAAATCGTCCATCGTAGCAGCGCTCCTTTTGTCGTCTCAGTTTACTATTGTTTTTATGTATGAAAACTGAAAACCAACTCTACAACGCTGTTTGTAGTCGTTCGAAGATATTACAGACTGTAGATTTTTTATAAAGAAAAAAGAAGTCTACGTAACGTCTGTTGTTTAGTTGTAGACTCAGCTAAGTACAAAATTATAGCCATTTTACACCTCTATGCCACAGATTACTAATAAGTTGTCTATGCTCTCGACCAGTGGCTCCAAAAGATTTTACTTAAAGAAACTTGACAGCGATCCACCTAACAAAAATAACTTAACTTTGTTTATAAGGTTTTCAATGTTCATTTAATACCGTACACGGTTTTATGGCTTTTGTCAGTTGTTTTGTGCACTTATTTGCACAATTAAGTATAGTAAAGATGCAATTTTGTCAGTGGCCGCATTAAGTACAGCTCATTGAAAGTATTTGAAAGCGTCCAGAAATAGTGGTGTAGTTTCGAAATGCGGGATTTATTGGGTGATTTAGGCAGTCGTTAGACCGCATTTTACGTCGCACTGGGTACATTAGTCATGCGTTTTATGACTGAGGCGTGATACATATGGTGTCACCGTGCGCAAAGTTGCAATGGTTTTAGATTCGAGAATGTAGCTTTGGGTGTTGGGGAATTTACTTCTTCTTCCTCTCCTTTTCTGGGAACACAAAGCACCACGATTCTACGATACTTTCTCTAGATATATATTTTCCGTATACATCAATGGGTATATTAATATAAGGTCTAACAAATATATTGAAAATATTTTAATGGTGAATTCATTCCATGATACTGAACAACTTTCCCCAAGGAACACGTATTGAAATTATTGAAATGTGAAAATTTTTGGGCTCCCATACAAGTTGACCGATCAGTTGATCCGAGTTTGTATACATAGAAAGCCAAAAATTATTTTTCATATTTCGATATATTTTCTTGGGGGAATGTTGTTTACGATCACGGACTGAATTTAACCCTCGCACTAGCACTTGAAAAAGTTTTTTATTTTACTTTTATTGGAACGATACATTATCCTATTTACTGTTCTAAATAAAGCCTTTTTACTTTACCAAAAGTAAATGACTCTAAATGAAAGAGTAACAATAATAGTTGTAGGATGTTTAAGACGTATTACATACATATTTCGAGTCATGGTCGGGAAACATGCCAGAGTGACGCTCTAACGCTACACCTACACTTCACGAGTGCATTTGCTTCCTGTCATCATTTCTAATTTGCTAAAATGGGAGCTTCGGAGGGCACGTTAAGCCGTCGGTCCCGGTCACTGTCTTTGACATTGGTCGTTACCTAATACCATGTCAGAGGCCTTTAAGGCGGTTTAAAAACTCTGACACTAGTGTTAGTCACTAACACACACGATAAGAAGAAGAAGATTTGCTAAAATACTTTTTACTATCGTACTCATACATACTTTCACGCCTGTTTCCACTAAACCAATTTCAATATTATTTATTTTATTTTCGTCGTGTTATCTAGGCAAGCCTTTTTGAAACAATTAAATAACAAATCAATTAAGTCTCAAAATTAACGTCTTTTGGTATTAAAAAAACGGTTCGTAATCTCTAGGCACGCCTTTTTAAAACGATTAAATAAGAAAACAATGAAGTCACAAAATTAACGTCTTGTGGTATTAAAAAAAAAACGGTCCGAAATATAAATTTCCATTTCATTAACAAAAAATTTAAAACTCTTTTTACGCTGCTGCTCTAATGAATTGCACGTTTTTAAGAAATGAATTGTACGAGTTGGTGTAAAATTAACAAACACGCAAGGATGGATGAGGGAGTCTCGTATAATCTTATCGTATTGTATGTACTTATTTGGCAAGTAGGTATAAAAAAACATCGGTTACCACGCGCAATTTAAACTTTTCAAAAGTGGATGTTTTTGACAAAAAAGCAGTCAGTTCTGGGTTTAAAATTCTGAAATTATCTAATTTTTCACTTTATAAACATCTTTGTTTAAATTTAAAGATAAATAAAGTTAATAAAATAGAAAGAAATGTATAAAGAAATTAAAAGTTTTATTGTCGGTTATAACGACCAATCAGTCGTTCTTTAAACGCTACTGTCGTTATAACAGGTTTTGCCTATAAATTGATATCAATATATTCACTCTTATAATAATACTGATAAAAACTATAAAAAGGATTATATTATTTTTTTATTAGATAGAACACGTAATTTTTTTTTTTTGTTAAAACAAAAGCAGTTTCCGCTAACATGGACCAAAGAGATTTAATTTCATCCGACATAATATTGACTCTGTTTATGCTTTGCACAGAACTTATTACCCCTTGTTTTGAATACTAAAAAGCCTAATCAAATCAATCAATCAATCTGTCGAGGGCAGCAGTTGACGCCATGATCATCAGTGTCGAAACCGTCGAGTACCAGGGGTCCATGAATGGCGAGGCAATCGCAGCGCCCGCGGTCTGCCAGCCAATTACTGCGGCGCGTCACCAGTGATTTACGATATAATGGCATCCAGGCAGGACCCACGACGCCTACATTGTTTAAATGCCTATCAAATCTTTGCTTCTATGAATGCCGCTTTGTCTTTGTAAAACAAATGAGATGATTTGGCTTGTTTTGTGTCTCGTCTTTTGTTTATACATATATAGTTTTCTATAATGACGTACATACGCGTGTTATGTTATCTATCATCGATGTCAAAAACTTTTAATCATAATATAGGTCTATTGACAGGACACAGAAGCAATATTCATCAATCAATATTCACAATGTAATTATGGACGTACTTTTAAACTCAGACAACATAACCTAAATTACAGTTGCAAACGATTGCAAGTTTAATTTTGATCTGGTGACATATGCAATGTAATTAAGGTAAATTGTGTATAATTACAAATACAACTACCTGCTGTTAGTTTTTATCACGGTCGCCTCGAGCGCAAATGACCAAAGACATGTTATTAAGTGTTCATTTTATAAATTAACCAAACAGGTTCTTGGTTTAAAACTGAATGGAGAATGGAGTTGGGAAAACAAATAAATGCTTCGTAATGCACGAAAAGAAACTACACGTTTATGGGTTGGGTAGCAAATAAACAAGTTGGCGTGTACATGTCAGCGATGTCCAGATCGAAGCAAACTTGATCATGTTGTTAGTGATTATTAAGTATAATTTTATGGAAACGCAAAAAACGCATCGTAAAAGAGTTATTCAAACATAAATTCTAGAATTTTACGTGGTTGGTAGAATGTAGAATTACATTTTTAATATTTTTAATTATGATAGTTTTATAGGCAGATCTTTAATTCACTTAGTTCAAATTTAACGATAGCATTACAGTTCCCACGACTCTAAATAAAATTTATTTTCAAAAAATTGTTGCGTGGGAAAATACATTTTTGTTACTAGTACCGTGAAATTTGATACAGAAATATGAGGCTTCCGATCCGACCAGTAGTTAATACTGCTAAGGCTAATAAATAAAGGCCACACAGCTAACGGTCAATTATCTCTGTTTAATTTATGATATCCCTGTATACTTGACCGTAATAATTACAATTTTGATATAGCGACACAAATTGATTCAAAGTATTTTATATTCAAGATACTTGTGTAGACCTGGTAACAGTTTATTATATAAACAAATGGTATTTTAAAATGACCTTTTCAGCCAGCATGATAAAATTAAGATAATTCATCGTAAAAAGGTTAATATTGTCAACTTGTTTATTTAACTTTTTTTTATGTCAGTGTTACATTATAACGTAGATCACAGATTAATATATTATGCAGCAAGCGAATATAGATTTAAGTATTTATTGATAGAACAAATTCTGAACGTTAAACAATACAAACAAAAAAATGTACCTACAAAAACATTATTTCATTTGCAAAAGTGAAGGATTATAAACCTCACAACCGCGAGCCATATTTTCATAATACAAACACGTCCCCTAAAAGGGGATTGAATTGAAACGAAACCCTCTTTCGAGCTGACGGGGCAACGAGCCGTGTTCGAATAACGTACGATACGACTATAAGCATGTAAGTATACATGTCGGTATAAAATAAATTGTGCAGTACCGTAGTATCAGATCGTAACTTATCTCAAAACCGGACGGAACATCGATAATCGCCGTTCCAATAAACAAATATGAGTGTTGCAAACTTGTCCAAGATCATGCTCCGGCAGCCCAACCAGTCCCAAGCATCGTTTAGATTTTTTGTGAGTCTAATCAGTTGCCGACGCACGCGATCTGACGTGCCTGAGAGTACTTGCCGCATCCAGGCTATTATTCACGCGATTTCAATTATCTATCTGACGATCTATGTAATTATTACGCGCGTTATAAAAGGCATACTATGCAGTCGCATGTGAACTCGATCCGGCGGTATGGGGTATGTAGTATGCCGGTATTTTCATTAAAGAAGCCGTCTCATTAAAGACGTGCCTGCCGTTCCGCGTTCGGTTGCTCTGGCAATTAACGTGGTACAAAACTTTATTCAGTTGTCGCGCCACAGTGATGCCCGAGGAAATTATTCCCGCCACGAATTCCGCATCATTTGCGCCGCACCGCAGTTCCACCTCGTCCTTCCTGTACCCCTGGTATCGTTTATCTTTTGTCTTCAGTTTTCATGCTTTGGAAGTTAGTATAGCTGTCTTTATTATAAAAGGCAGACTTACTTCGTTACTAGGTTTAAACCATTATCCGACCAAATCAAGTTTAGACCAAATTAAGATGAAACAGTGGCATATTACTAAATGTCATTTTGATTAAGTCGTATAATGGTTTAAACGAAGTAACAAAGTTAGTCTGCGTTTTATAATAAGACGGTAGGTGATTATTTGGACGGAGCTTGTGATTTATTTTCGAAGCATCACAGGTACTAATTACTTCGATGATAAATTAGAGAGCTCCGTTATTTAACAAAGAAAGATAAATTTTAATAAATATTAACTGTCCAAGCATTATTAACTTACATCTGCCTTTTTAATTGTTTCTCTGCGAACTGGACAACAGCGCACTACATAAATAAGCAATTAAGTCAATTTGCCCCAACATGCACAGAGCGCTGTTTTATATCGCGCATTTATCAGATGGCCCGTCACTTTTCGTGTTGCACGTTGATAAAAATAAATGTAGTTTATTTTCGCTCACGAACGCACGCTGCGCCCAGCGAGTCCAGCGACGCAACGTAAGTGACGTAGGCCGTGCCGGGCAGCACTAGAACATCAATTGGTAAAATACTAAAATTTTAGTAATATTTTTTATTTTATTTCCTTTTCTCATTTTTCATATCTTTTTCAAACAAAACTCGGAAGAACTATCAAGTTTTTTCATTGTATGTCGATTGTTAATAACAATCAATAGCTTCTTTTCGCGATTATCTCTTTACAAAGATGTACTTTGTCATGTCATGTTTGTATGGTTAGTCTCCTACTAGTGTACAAACTGGTTTGGACATTTATTACAAACATGAAGTAAGGTACATTATTTACTTAGGAATTAAGTACCCTCTTAATATTATTATGATAGACTATTAACCCATTTTTTTTTATTTAAACAGTAAGACTAACAAAAACTTCAGCTATATACTGTTTATAAAATCACCTCTACGTCAGTTAGTATCGCGGGGGTCGATAACAATTGCCCGGAGTCAGAAAGAGTATTGGATCCTTTTGATGAATCAGTTAATTTAAAATTTTAAGTCCAGAGTTTTCCATGTCTAACACATACAGGTTATTACTGAAATTCTTCGGGTAGTGTAAAAAACTGTATTTTTAATGTATATTTGGTATAAAAGTACATTTTCCCCCGATAATATTATGTTCACAAGCTATTTCACTATAGAAATACGGACGACAGACCTATAAAGGTTCCGTTTTTTTCCTTTTGGGGTAGCGAACTCTAAAATGGTTTAGTGTGTAATGCGCAACGTCCCAGCGCCCCAGCTCACTGATGTAAATTAAGTATGTACTCGTATATAACGAGAAGTCGAAGTAAAATTGTATCAGAGTTTATGTTATACTTGTATGAAATCGTATGAGAGTGGCACTGTTTAGTACCCGTTCGCGCAAATATCAATCTATGCTATACAGATGTAAATTAAGTGTTTAACTCGTTTTTATATCATCGTCACACTATCACACTAAGCGTGTGTGTATGTTTGTCACTTACCAATATTGATAAAAGATATGCAGGAAGCTGATACCCTGGATTAACACATAGGGTACATTTTCCGCCTCCAGTGTTATTATAGAAATCGTGTCGCTTATTAGCAGTAACAGCTATTACTTCTAAATATGTATCATGTCGTTATAACCGATTTCGACAATCATCATCAAACCTGTCATGATTCATCATTATCATGACAGGTTTGAAAAATGCAAAAGAAATAAATCCTTTTTTTACGAAAGGCGCATCACTAATGTTTTTTGGAGGTATTACATATATCATTGAAGATATACAAAAACGTGTTTATTTTGATTTTGGCTTCGCGTCAATATTTTAGGAGTTTTAAATAGAAACAAATGTCGCGGTTACTAGCGGATTGCGTTGAAGTTTCGAAGTTTACAAATATACTAAAATAGACATGTGCGGTGCGTGGGCAGAGAATCAAAATATTATGGAGATCAACACTCCGAGTCCCGAGTTAGCGGCCGTTTGCTTATACACCAGTGAGTTATTTCTCCAAAGAACTGTTTCGATATTTTAGCGACTGCTTACACATTCGAATTTCAAGAAAATAAAGGATTTTTTTATAATCTTAGACCAAATAGAATTGGAATTATGTAAGGTCTTACAAAATATACTGAAACTATTTTAAGGGTGAATTCAGTCCGTGATAGTGAACAACTTTTCCCAAGAAACGTAAGTATGTCGAAATATGAAAAATATTTTTTAGCTTTCTATACAAACTTGGTCAACTTCGTCAAAAATTAATTTTTTACATTTCGATACGTGTTCCTTAGCAAGTTATTCAATATTAAGGACTTAATTCCCCCCTAAAATGTTAATATATTTTGTTAGACTTTATATAAACTATTAGTAACACACTTTTAACAAAAAAGTTTGTCAGAGGTCAACATTAAAAAAAAAACATTTTTAACGAAATTATCATAATTTAGACGACCTAACGTCATGAATAATCATAACGGTGAAGTTTAATTCGTGATAGGGTTGTATTCCCGAGGGGTTTAGGTAGCGCGTGTTTTCCCTCGATGATAGCGATAAAATAGCTCTTTCGCACAGGAACGGCTGGCGGTAGCCCTAGGCGTGTCAAGTTGATAGCCGGCTTTGTGGCGTGCCGAGCGAACGAGCCGAGAATCCCTGCTCGCTAATACCAGGGTAACAGAAACAGAGAGGAGCCGAAAGTGGCAGTCGCATTCGTAACACAAACACACGCACTCACACAGACAGAGCACAATCAATATGGGGGCCGCCACCCTGCGTCCCATCGAGGGGATGAATTTAAATTATTCACAGCGGGTATAACTGCGTGCCGTCTTTAACAAACAAATTACGTATGCGCACCTAATAACGCGATACATGCGGCTCGGCTTCTGGGCCAGCGAGCTTTCAATTATAACTTGGTAGGATAAGCGGCGCGGCTCAGATTTGTAATTACCCCCGACCGATGCTGCTCTCCTGGTCCGGAATTCGCTAATTACTTTAACTATGTCGTAATTATGAGCACGGTGAGATCACAAACGGTAAAGCTTTCGGCGGCACCTGGATTTAATAACGCTACGTAGTGATAAATTATCTATTCTCGGTTTCAGAAACCTCATTTCCAGACGACAGCACCGTTCCAGATGACAGCACCGTTATCAAAGCTGATAAAAATGGCGTGAATACGGTATTTTATTCCATTAGAGAAAAAAATCTAAAAATATATTCTTAAAATAGCTTAGGCTAGTAACCGGCCAAGCGCGTGTCGAGCGACACGCATTATAAGGTTCCGTAGTTATCAATGCCGACTTGGAGTTGAAGCGATAAAAATGTCTAAAAAACTAATTTCCTATTAAATTTGTATTAAATATTCCGTTCCCGAGTAAATTTTATAAGTCGATCGCCTGTACATATTTAATTTATAATAGTTTTCCTTTATGAATTTTCTTACGTATCCATCCATATACAACCTTTTAGCAGATAGAGGAGGGGACACTTGACTCTAACAAAGATTTGCACTAAAACCAAATATTATTTCAGAAACGGATCCCTAAATCGAAAAGTGGTTAAAAGCTCACAATATTTTTGTAAGACCTATTCACCTATAACCCACATAATGGGCATGTCAAGAAACAAAATTACTCCCAATTTACATTTATGGCAGCATCCTTAAAAAAAAATAAGATTTTATTTTACCACTTTTTATCTTTAGTTCATAAAATACCAAAACAAAATTTAACATTTAACACAAAGTTTTTATTATCTATTCTTAAACACAACACAAAATAGTAGCCGCCATGTTATTATGTCAAACGCCTGTGTAAATCAGGTGTAAACTAAAGAGTGTCACTGTCAAAATGGATACATTGGCGCATTTGTTTATATGACTGACGGACGCTATAACCATAGAGCAATATAGCGTCCACTGCTCCGTTTACGCCATGAACGCGCGAAATTATAAAACGTAAAACTTAATCTAATTTAGACACTTTTCAAAAATGGGTGTAATACCCTATTGAATAGCTCTGATAGCCGCCAAAACTAATCACGTTGTCATCAAAGTGACAAATCGTTTCAAAGCTTCAATAATCTTCCGTGCCTAATTGGTCAGCCGTTAGAAATAATAAGCGGCCAAGTGCGAGTCGGACTCGCCCATGAAGGGTTCCGTAGTAGTATTTTTTTTAATTTTTATATTTGAGTTGATTGAATGAAAGGTAAATTGCAGTTTATGACATATAAAAAAAAAACTTCTTACTAGATCTTGTTCAAACCAATTTTCGCTGGTAGTTTTCATGGTAATGAACATAATATATTTTTTTTAGTTTTATCATTCTCTTATTTTAGAAGTTACGGGGGGGGGGGACACACTTTTTTCCACTTTGGAAGTGTCTCTCGCGCAAAGTATTCGGTTTAGAATAAAATGATATTAGAAACCTCAATATCATTTCTGAAGACCTATCCATAGATGTCCCACACGTATGGGTTTGATGAAAAATATTTTTTTGAGTTTCAGTTCTAAGTATGGGGAGCCCCCAAAATTTATTGTTTTTTTTTCTATTTTTGTGTCAAAACCCTAATGCGGTTCACATAATACATCTACTTACCAAGTTTCAACAGTATAGGTCTTATAGTTTCGGAAAAAAGTGGCTGTGACATACGGACGGACAGACAGACAGACAGACATGACGAATCTATAAGGGTTCCGTTTTTGCCATTTGGCTACGGAACCCTAAAAACAACAACACAATTGGCTATACAAAAGTTACAACGAGGAAATGAGCAAAGAGGAACGGCCAAGATGTATCAAAGCGTTGCGGAATGCTTCTTTCAATCCAAATCGTGTTCTAAAAGCCGACACAAAGTAAGAAAGTAGGGAGCGTATAAAACGTCAAAGAGATTGAATATCGATTGTGGAGTCGACAGCAATCTCGGAAAGACCTCGACGAGAAGCGGAGCTCAAGGGTCTGAGGTGCTATTTTTCAAACGCGGAGTTACTAAACGAACGGTTTTTTGTATGGAAACACCATTCGTTTAGTTGACATCGCGTTTCAAAAATGGCACTTCTGGACGGGGACGGGGCGGAGTGCGGAGAGAGGGACACTTCCGAGCGGCCGTGACAATTTATGTTATTGGCATCGAGCTGGGCGGCTGGCCGACGCGATACGGGACCCTCACATGTAATTGTTAGTTGGTACCGCAGGATATTGGGGCATTAAACGAAGCGGTGATTGATTAAGCGGCGATAACGATTACCGCTGGATATTGCGGTACGGCGGCAAATAGGGGAGCTATCCTCTAATTAAATCGAATGAACAATAATAATGTGACGAAGTATTTAATCTAAAGATGGAGCTAAGGATAGAGCTAAGGACAGAGATAAGCTTATGAGATTTAATAGCAAGACAGCCAAACTTTGTTACAGACTACATTTTTGTTTCCTATTATTCCTCTCTTTATGCTATTAACTAAGGTATATGTATACACACATACTTTTTTCAATGGACATAAAAAATTAAAGTAATAATAAAATCTTTTATCAAACTCAAAAGTTTCTGGGATAATTAAATTAAAACACATTCAAGAAGCTGTTTCTGGCTATTGGAGCGAATACCAAAGCAAACCGTAGTTCAAACAAAATGAAAGTGAATTAAAAAGCCCGTAATCGCCAGTTTTATGTTGAAACAAAATAAAAACAGGCGGCTGCGAACGCGAGCCGCACTCACCCGTAACAGATTAAGCCGAAAGATCAACAAATATATTTTAATCCCACCCGACAGCATTCTCGCATTTCCGACGGCAAAAACTCGCTTCGCGACACATGGGCTCACCAGCACCGAGGAAAACCAGACTTATTATCTTAAGTCGACCCAACAGAACCCATTAGTAAACAACACGGGCACAAAAGAGGGCAAAATAGCGGCTTATAAAAAATTGTAACAAAAAATCGGCTTTTGATCCCCAGTTCCCCTATATTGTATTTGAAAAGGTTTTATTGGTCGGCAAACTAGTCGTCCGATACGTCTCAGCTTTCGGATATCGTGTAAACGTTCTGAGAATATAAATATTCCATTAGGATGTCTCAAAAGGAGAAATCATTCTATTGAAATAGTAATTAAGATAATACTAATCTTTATAGATAATACGAATGATTTTATTTATAATAACAGTCAGTAAGGTCACGGCAATGTCGATTAAGTTGACAGCGACAAGCATCGAGCGCTTGAACGGCTCCCTGATACAAAATAACAGTTTAGAGGAGATTCTGAATGCATCGCTTACTGCGACAAATCTGTGGGACGCGAAACTTTCCACTCGAACAAAGCAACGGCCAGGTACACGGCAGCTGCGGATTACTGTCGCTCGACGACACGCTCGACTCGTCTTCCAACTAGTCTGCCAACAGAACCACCACTCAACTGGGAGCTCTACACGATCCGAGCTCCAGGATACCATATAACTAACTTAAATGGGTTTATGACAACTAAGACGGAGGAATTTTGTGAACGAACAATGAAATGTGTTATTACGGCGGCGACGAGCGACGACAGATTGACTTTGGTGTTAATTGAAGTAATAATAGACGGGTAGATTAGTTCTAATGCTCTAAGGCGCCTCACTCTCAATATAGCAGATGATGTCAAATATGTTTCGAGCTTAGTTACAAAACCGTTAAATAAGTAACTGTACACATCAAGTTGTAAACATGAACTCTGCCCGAGGGCGTGCGGCGTGAGCCGTGATAGCTCGCGCATCGGCGCAATTAACGTTGAATCAATTTGCTCTGTGCGAGTGAATATTTATTATCGTTTCAATTGTTCATGACATAATAAACGAGAACGTAACAAACCGCAGCGGAGTATAATGCGAAGCGGAAATAATAATGGCATTTGTTAGAGTGGAGCGCTGTCGGCGCCGCGGGCTTTGCCCGGCTCACATCCTAATTACGCCAATAATAATTACACAGTAGTCGGCAGCTGGCCGCTTGCCGCATGGTGCGGCCACCTCCTCGCGCCTTCTGCTGTCTTGTTCAATATTGTAATGATCTCATTACATTTAGCAACTTCTAATGCTCCGTAATTTTTCTTATTTTCTCATCTAATCGAGAAACAACTGTCATCGCAGCTACAATTAGTCTATTGTTGACGGAGGTAATTGATTTAATAGTCTCAACTTCCAGCGTGGTATTTGAGTTCATCACTTCTGAATTACTAATCCTAATCTTGTAACTTGTAACCGCAATCTATGCATCACATATGTATTAAGGTAGTCAATTTTCAAGCAAGTTCAAGCCAACAGTTCAACATCATGAACATTTATAGCTGTAATTATTTCGATTCGTCCCGTTACCCTACAAGGGTGGAACCACAGTTCCAGAGGCGATTATGTATCACATCAATCAATTACTTGATATTCGTTTTTAAATTTTAAATCTACCATCTGACCGAGAGGTCACATCGTTTTGGTTATAGCTATAGCAATAAGGTTTTGTAAAATGAATGATTATACGCCCCAGCAGGTAAAGCGATACACCCGCTTCGAGGATAAATAAAGCCGTTGGAGCGGCAAATTCGTCGGAATTTATCACTCATATTAGCAAATGATTTCGCTCGTCTAATCTGTACTAAATTCTGGCAATAATTAATCGCTGATATTATTACATTGATGTCTAAACAACACAAGAACAGATGTGTTATAAGTTTATCAGCACAGTGATTTGATTTTGTTAAACAACATTATTATTGCACTGATTTACTTAAGAAATCCTGGATACCACAAATTGTTTTTAGAATTACCAAGCTCGGGCGGGTATTTATTTAATGTGAGCGGCGAGCCCGGCCGCCAGTTAGCAGTTAGTTTAGCGGGGAACACTGATCAGCGGCAATCAACATGTAAATTTATTCAAAACGATCAGTATAATCGAGCGCTGCGGTGCTATTAACCTCATTCACGATGACATATACATGTTAAAGATCATACTCCCCTGGTCATTCAGACAGAAATCTTATTAATTTCTCACATTCATAATTATTACACATTATTTAAATTGATTGAGTCGTTAGAATTGAAAATGGTAATCTGGTTCTTGTGGCAAGAAATTGTGGCTTTAGTTACAGTTATTTATAGATACTAATAATTTATTCCAAATCATGCTTATAAATTTGATACTACAATATAATATAAATGAGCATACTGCAAACAATATAAAATAAGACAGTTTTAAATAGTTAACCATAGTTCACACGGGTGTCTCCCCTTATTTAAACTGATGGTAATAATAGTTTATAGTGTAATAGTTTCGGCATCAGCCAATTGACGTGATTCCATTTAATATAAAAGATGAAAGAGGGAGATTACAAACTACAAGAGCGAATTCGTCGTGTACTCAAAACAAAGAGAGAAAAAGATGCAGGTCTGGCTGCTCATACCAGACAAGACTAACAATGTCATAAGATAAAAGGACTCCAATTTGATATTTCGTCTTTAATTATTAACGCTCAAAAACTTTTCCAGTTAGGGAGAGACGTTAAATTGATTCCACGAGCACTTTAGAAATTTTTAGAGCCCTTGACAGTGATTAATGAAAGGAATTTCGGAGACTCGGATGTATTCAGTCTCCTTGCTCCCCTCGCACTTACTAACGCTAAGAAAAGCAAAGGGAGCCACCCTTCTCATATTGCGCGATACGAAATAGGTTCTATTTCTTTATGTAGCGCTGTAATTTGACTTCTGCCATAAAACATTGTGGTTGCGAGTGTTGCGACAGCGAATATTGCATAAACAGCTATTGCATCTCGTGATGTACGGGACGTAAATACGTATGAACCAGCATAATATGATGTTAATCGTGATAAGTTTATAAAACATGATCACAATTTGCATGAGCCTTTGGCAATAAGTCGCAGCAATTGAAGTCACGTCAGTGTGATTAATGAAGCCTATCCATGAGGATCGTGAAAGATATTCTCGCAATGCAGGTGCACGATTGAGCTATACATTGACACGTCGAAGTCGCGGTGGTCTTTTTAATGACTAAGTTTGCAGAGTTAATGAATGCGACTATCGGAATACGATTTGCCATTATGGGTGTCGGAGCATCTGCAATTCCAAGTCGACCGAAGATACACAGCCTTATTTGCCACAGAGACCACAATCGTATTAATTTGTGGAGTGCATCGGGTATTGTGAGGTCCGGCTACCAGGCAGACAGAGCCGGCGAGGGGGTGATTTAATGAACCGATGCGGCGGGCGACAGCGCGGATTACTCCCCACGAGCGTTTGCACTCAATCAAGCTCGCAAACAGCCCTAAGCCCGAACAATTAAATACTCCGAAACAATTGGATACATGCGCGATAAGAGCAATCGGACAATTAGTATGAGATTATTGTTATCTGCACGATTGATTCGCAGATAAATAGTTATCAACTTTATTATGTTCTTTCATCCTTCACTTAAAAAAAATTATATAATGTCTGAAATCAAAATAGGGGTGCCTGCGTTAGTTCCTACGTTTTGATATACTTAATCATTATTTTTGTTCACTAAATATCGGTTATAACGATATCGATATGATCAAATTTGAGGGTCGTAATTGCATTATTAAAATGGATGTGTATAACAAGTTCAGTATAATATCAAATGTCACAGAGGCATCGTTTTACGTTGGAGTCGTTAAAGCCAAATTGTAGTCGTTATAACCGATTTCTAGTGCTTTACTCATTATATAAAAGAAAGAAAATTTACCTTGGGTTCCATTTTTTGTTTCTTAGCTGGGGGTTGCGAACTAAGCGTCGTTTCTTGCCGCGAATCGTCAGGTTCGGGTTTCGCGGGAGGTGGCGGCGCGTGAGGCGGGTGAGGCGCGGGCGCGGGCGGTGGCGGCGGCGTGGGCGCGGGGGCGGTCGGGGCGGGCGCGGGCGCGGTTGGCTTGGGTTCCAGCCGCGGCGCGGGCGCCGGCCGGGGCTCGGGCTTGGCCTGAGTCGACGGCGTAGGAGGTAGCGCGGCGGTGAGCGGCGAGGGCGGCGGCGCGGCAGGCGGGCCGGGCGCGTTCGGCGGAGGCGGCACTCTCGCCACGCCGTTGACGTCGTGCGGTGGGTGAGGGTGATGGTGTTTGTCGCGCGCTTTGTCGCGACGGTGGCCACCAGATCCGCGCTTGGCTGCGGCGGCGGACTGCGACGCGGGCGCGGGCGGCGGTGGCTTCGGCTCGCCGTTCATTTCGTTGGACTTGACGATCTCGTGCTTTGCCTCGGAGCTCTTGGTGCCGGGCTTCGTGCGCTTGATCTTCATCTTGAGCGCGGTGCGCTGCGCGTCAGGTTCGGCGCGCGCCGCCATGCCGCCCGCCTCGTCGGTCTTCTCTATGTCGGCATCGAGGTCTATGATGAGGTCGCCGATGCCGATGTCCCACTCGTTGTCATCGTACTCGAAGTTGGCGGGATGCGCGTGGGGCGCGGGGCGAGCTCCGCCGGCCGGCGCGCCCTCCCTCATTGGCGCCGCCATGCGCGCCGGCTGCCCGCGCCCGCCCCCCGCTCACCCGCACACGCACACACCATTGTAGCCCTGCAGCAAGAGCATTCATGTTAGCTGCTGCTCTCATATAGCCAGCATCAAAGAACAACACAAAAGGAAAGAGAGATATCCCAACTGCGGCCTCATAATCAACAGCTTTCAGGGAACTTCGGTCTAATTTTAGACTACATGTCACGTCGGTGGTTTGACGCTACTGGTACACGGATGAATGTTTTACTATTCTATGGAAAAACTTAGCAAAGTTGAATGAGATTGACACAGCAATAGGAGTTCTACATTCACCTACAGTTAATTGATTAGATGAACTAACAAAGGATGTTTGAAAACGCTGGATGCAGCACGCTTTCTATTTTTTATATTTTAATCCTTGGTATAACCCCTATGCCCGTGGATAACAAAGATACAATAACCAAATTCCAAGTTATTTCAAACATTCGTTAGAATTTTAGCTTTACATGTTTACATCCATCCTTTAGTGTCATGTTGTCATCCTAGTCATCCTACACCAAAGTGGTGCATGGGTGCAATGGTGTTTTTACTGCACATAGTTCCACTGCCTATTTCCACTCAAAACATAAGCAATGATAATTAATAAAGTCTTTATAGCCCTATTAAATCCCATCAGTTCCAGCATCACGCGGCGAATGCCAATAAGACAAATGAGAGACCAGCGCAGACAGATCTATAAAAATTAATACTCAGTGCTTAAATGAACATGTCCATTTTAAACGATTCCTTTATAGAAATTTCATATCGTTCCATTTATAACCAATTCAAAGAGGCAATAATCGTAAAATAGCCATAAAACAGCGTAGATAAGCCCGGTTACTCTCACAAAAGCGGCATAAACCTAGGAGGTGCGTGCTTACTGCCGAAGCTATGCTTATTTAGAGCAATTTACAACCTGGGGTTCTTCAGGGCCGCCGGAATGGCTCAAATATTATAACAATATTACAGTGTAAAAATGAGAATAATGAAGATTAATAAATTATAAGTATAAAAAAATAATTACCCTTCTAGAATATTTTTGCTGGAAGTGAACGATGCAAGAAAAGCAACGACCTAGTAAAAGAGCTACTCGTATTAATATTATTTTTAAAATGTGCTAATTTAAACCGTATGATTGCATTTGATACCGTCCCAACACAGAACGTTTCGATATATATTTTTTTAAGCTTATAAGCCTTTTATAAAAGGCGTCAATAACATACATAGCCATACCTAACCAGCAGAGAGCCAAGCAAGATGCTCATTTCACTCTAGATATCACGCATATAATTGAAGATACCGACGGAACAGATTAAGATCGTAGGTTAGGTACGTACAGTAAATACATAGCAGCGAAACACATAACCCTTTTTAGGGTTCCGTAGCCAAATGGCAAAAACGGAACCCTTATAGATTCGTCATGTCTGTCTGTCTGTCTGTCCGTCCGTATGTCACAGCCACTTTTTTCCGAAACTATAAGACCTGTACTGTTGAAACTTATAAGGTAGATGTATTATGTGAACCGCATTAAGGTTTTGACACAAACATAGAAAAAAAACAATAAATTTTGGGGGTTCCCCATACTTAGAACTGAAACTCAAAAAAATATTTTTCATCAAACCTATACGTGTGGGGTATCTCTGGATAGGTCTTCAAAAATGATATTGAGGTTACTAATATCATTTTTTGCTAAACCGAATACTTTGCGCGAGAGATACTTCCAAAGTGGAAAAAAGTGTGTCCCCCCCCCCGTAACTTCTAAAATAAGAGAATGATAAAACTAAAAAAAATATATGATGTTCATTACCACGAAAACTACCAGCGAAAATTGGTTTGAACGAGATCTAGTAGGTAGTTTTTTTTTAATTAAAAAAAAAACATACTACAAGACTTTTATATTATGTTATTTGCTACTACGGAACCCTTCATGGGCGAGTCCGACTCGCACTTGGCCGCTTATTTTAACGTTGATATAGTCAAGTAAAAATGAAAAGTCTACCAATGTTAAACTATTATGAAAACAGGTTTCCTGTGCAGATTTCACAAGTTTCAACAATTGAAAAATATTTGATTTATAATGTAGCGTTTGCGTGAGTTAATTTCAGTCGATTAACATCGTGTAAATCGAACAAAAGTATTTCTTATGTTCTGATTTATTTAATAACTTTATATGACCTACTTTCAATCAACATAGAGCATAACGGAATGTCCAATGAAAGAATGCTCATGTCGGAAAACTCTAAATAAAAATTATTTGTATGGAGTAGCCTCGGTAATTTAAGATGCAATGAAAATTATTATACATAGATAGGGATTTTTATATACTTCCACGAGTTCCACGGCATAATGTTTAATACGTCGACTGTCCCCCACCGATCCCTAGCCATAGCAAGTTGAAAATCTATATTTCCACCTGACCGACTACAACGAACCTAAAAGAAGTGTGGTAGGTATGTGTTTCTCCGCCATGTATGTATGGATGCACTACGCATGCATGTATGTATGTTCCCACGTATCTTTTATAATATCCATAACTAGCTGTAGCCCATGGCCTTGCCCGCGAGGAAAAAAATATGACAATCCCACGAAAACCTCACATTTCCCCCTGTTGAGCTGTTTTGAGCGTTTCATTACATTATAGATCCCAACTTTTGCCTCAAACCATAGATCCTAGACTAGGAAAACAGCAACAGGGGTTAGACGACTCGAGTTGGCGCGGGCAGTTGATAGTCGGCGACGGAGTTGGTTTACGGCGCCCTTTGATAACTCCTCGTAACTTTTTTATGACGTGCGTGCTTATGCGAGCCTGGTACTGCGGCGCGTTCTGCCAGTATTTGCCAGTATTTTCATCAGAATTATATTACGTGAAACCAAGTTCCCTTGCGATGGTTCTTAGCTATGTTTGATGAAAATCGGTTGTTTATATGTTTTTCTGTTGTTTGTTTATTTGCCAAGCAAATAATAGATGGCGCAATGGATATCAATTGTAAATTTACCTAGGTCCGCTACTTATCACTAGATGGCGTTCTTGATAGTCTAAGTTTTTTAATTTGCCTGACAAATACCCTAGACAGAATCAGACATTTTCATACAAACAAAATTGCACATAAAATATGTATCTACATATAACTTGAAAGAGAATATAGTTTGTTACTTAATTATATCGATCGATTAATTGATTGCTTAGCGATCACCTGTTTTAACTATACCTATATTTGTGAATAAGATATTTTTCCTTTTAAGTGCAAAGAAGAAGAGGAAACTTGTGTATGTAAAGATTTGCTATTAATAGCCTCGAGTCACAAAATACATGGAACCTAAATAGATTAATCAAAGATAAACCGATATTTTAATCCAAAATTATCCGCATCAAATTGTTAAATAACATGCTTTTATAATCTACAACATGAATTATTCATGAAGTGGTGTTAAAATCCAATTCTCAACGTATCAAGATATTAATCAAACTATACATTTAAAATGGTAATTTATTCCCAGAGCCGGACTACAGAACATAACAAAATAAAATGATTCAGTGATCTTTAAAATAATTACACTTCTCTCGCAAACGACGGTAATTATCGACGAACATCCAACAATTTCTGACCGTATTAAGCAATTAATCAGCTATACAGCAGTATCTTGACATTTTGCCTCACCTCTATAAGAACTATTACCGCTCAACGAATTTAATTTAATCATGAATGTGTGTAAAGTAGTGTTGTAAAAAACTCGAGTCTGGGAGTCTTAATATTTTGACTCGACTGTAAATCACAAGACTCGACTCATAAATAGCGACTTCACTGCTCGATGTGCTAGTTATACTCAAGCTCCCGTAATAGACTCGAGTTCAGTATAAGTGCTCGACGCTATTGTGTGCTGGAGTCTGATTATGGACTGAGTCGCGCTCATAAAATCATAATTGTTTTTTTAAAAGTTAATAACAAATATTGTTATTTTTAGTAATCATTAATATTAAATAAAGTTTGGATGGTTGTAATGCTTTGTATAACTTGTTGTATCAGTTTTGTGTGAGTTGAAGGTGCTTCGAGTATTGTATTCGAACTCGAGTTGGTTCTGCGACTCGGAGTTCTTATTAGACTGGAGTTTTTATTCGACTCCGAGTCTGGGTTCCGACTCCGACGACTTGTGCTCGACTTGACTCTGACTTGTTAATGTCTTCGTCTAGCAAGCATGCAAAATTTAGTCAAGTTTGCAAATGTAGACTATGAGACTCGAGTTTTGTACAACACTAGTGTAACGGCTCGCAAAAAAATTATGACAGCGGTTCTAATCATAAAATTCTATGTCTATGGTTCTAATTATGTTGCTTGTAGAGCAACTGTTTATAGAACAAAACCATGTTTAGAGTCAGTCTTATTCCTTCGAGTTCTCGTTTCGATCGAAAGAAGATATTTTGCATTATAATGACATTGTTATTTTAAAGGAGGTATTTGTTTAGAGGAGGCTTTCGCCCAAAGATGGGACCTATTAAATAAAAAAATTAAAAAAAGTAATTTCTATAGGAGGAAGTAGGTACTTATTTGTTTAATTCAGTCAAGGAAAATTTATTTTTGCTTTATTTTATAAACAAGTAACTACTTATATGTATAAAATGCGCACCTAACTAACGCAGTAGTAATAAAAGAGATAAAGTTTTATTTTTAGTAGCACTATTACTCAAAGAACACTATAGACAAGTGCCACAAAAGCAGGTGAAGCCCTCTTCATATCAGAAGATTAATAAATTCATAGGTGTGGAGTTATTCCATTATCTATAATGAAATAGCTAGGTACATATAAGTAAATTGATAATTAATTCATCTACATGCAGGCAGTCTCAATTATTCTACTTTTATACTGACATTGGCCGTTAAAGTAATAAAAATAATCATCAATTAAAAACTTTCCCGTCGTTTATGTACATAGGGAATTAAACCAGGATAAACCCCGAGTCTGTGTATAGCTATCCTATCTTTCAAGTTGGCTCAAATTGCACACGTGCAAATCAAATTTAAAATCGGTTCAGTAGTTTAGGAATCCATCGCGGACAAACAACATGACACGCAATTTTTATATATATATAAAGATAATGATGTGATTACATCTCACTATAATACATTCAGTCTAAGACATCTTGACTACTAGAAGAGCTTGTATAGCACTATTAACACTAATACGACTGTCATTTAAAACCTGTTGGTGTTTATTAGTTAAATATTATACATACATACTATCACGTCTTTATCCCTAATGGAGCAGACAGAGCATTTTGGGTCTTGCGGTTCTATGCAGAGTCCAGGGCCGCAAGACCCAAAAGCC
This sequence comes from Acrobasis consociella, assembly GCA_963555685.1. NCBI lineage: Eukaryota > Metazoa > Arthropoda > Insecta > Lepidoptera > Pyralidae > Acrobasis > Acrobasis consociella. The sequence goes on from OY743122.1 coordinate 12,669,117, forward strand.
ACTTTTAGCGTCATGGTGGGCGAGAAGATGGAAAAGCAATCAATACAGTGATGGGTTGCTAGCCGCATCGCCTGTTAACATGATTTGCATTTTTGCCCATTCCCTCGATCGGCTTTTACGATCTGCGTGGGAAGAGAAGCAGCTGGTACATTCTAAGTTTTTTTATATCTCCCAGACCAGCATGGAAGCATGTTAAATATTATAAGTAGTATATAAGTAATACAATTTATACACCTTAGGCATATATATCACTTATCATTGTTTTTAACAAATTTCTATGCTTATTATTCGAAGTATATTTAACAGATTAAATTGCAGACGTTCTAAAAAAGGGAGAGGTAAAAAGTACCCGTAACCGAAGGGCATGTATGAAGAGGTTGATGAGTTTAGATGAATCAAAAGAGGTTTGTCAGGATCGTAGCAAGTGGAGGTCCATAGTCTCTGCCTACCCCTGCGGGAAACAGGCGTGCTTATATATTTAACCTTGGGAAACCCACAAGCTTATGTTTGTCAACGTCAAGTCTTTTTTCTGCCTGATTGTCATCTATTTGAATTAACATATGAGTATAAATTAATTTTGGAGTAAAATAAAATACTGTCTACTATATAAACCTTTTCATATTGAATTTGATGCAAGTTTCCCATTCAACATGCAATTGATGCATTTAACCTTCGCCTGGGAAACTGTACACTAATGTCAGTTGAAGTCAGTTAGGCCTATTCCCTGCCGGTACCTGTCGGCAATTTGATTTATTTGTGGGAAAGACGTTTCGCACAATCTCTGTGTTGACAGATGAACAGATCTTTGAAAGCAAGTTACAGTTGCGTGAATGAGAATTTGTGCTGGTAACAGCTATGTAATTAGATCCTATATCGCGAAAGTTTGTAAGTATGCATGGGTGTTTGTTACTCTTTCACGTAAAAACTACTGACGGATTATAATGAAACATTTCAATAATATAGCTTATACATCAGAATAACACATAGGCTACCATTTATAAAGATATTGTGTGAATTAAAATTCTGCGCAGACGAAGTCGCGGGCACCAGTCAGCTAGTAGGTTAATAAGCCAGTACCTGGGCGACCGAGCTTTGCTCGGTTATATCTCACACATTAACTTCATTTTTAAAACATGTCTAAAAACAATAAAAAATTATATATAAACTTGAACATAAAAAAAAAAAACAAAAGTGAATCACCGAGTGGGATTCGAACCCGTAACACTCTTTCTAGCGGTCCGCATCTTTAACCGCTGAGCTAAACGGATGGCGGCCGGCGCGACAAAATTAGCGACCATATTCTGCGTGGAAAGAATGAAAACTAGAAAACACGCGTTTTCTCCAACATAAGACTAATCTAGATCGATTGTTTACCCCCGAAAACCCCCATATACCAATTTTCAGCGAAATCGTTGGAGCCGTTTTCGAGATCACAGAAATATATAAACAAATAAATATACAATAATTGCTCGTTTAAAGGTATAAGATTTTATGTTCGGCTTATAATTGGCATATTTTTATTGACTTATTGTGAGTAATATGTCTCTGAGCGTGTTTACACATTAATCATTGTGAGTGTATTGGAATAACCGACGAAAATTTTTCTATTTTGTAATATGTGGGTGTGTGCAATCCAGTCATACTGCTAGTTTACGGCTTATGAAAATAGTAAATGGACATTTTAATGCGGTGCGCCGATATACGGTTATATTATTATAAATGATAATAGTTGTTGGCAATAAATGCGTATATATTAGAATCCCCTAAGGGAACTCGATCAGAATCGAATTCTGGAGTCCCCGCGACAGAAAGCCGCTTTTGAATTACGTTAACTAGAGAGTAATTTGATATATTTGGTCTAGGTATCACAAGCACTATGTTGATAAAACTATTATCTATTATCCACTAATACTGCTAATACTATAACTGAAAAAAACAGACTTTTACTGACCTTAGTCATAAATACTGGCTTTTACTGACGTTACTGACCATTCCTGACATTGGCTGATCATTTCGCTATGAAATTTCGACTGAAGAAAATTGAACACAAGGGTTTGTCAAAGACGGTCTGATTATTGAGCTTAGGCAATCGAAAAGTTCATATAATTTATGAGGATTGTGTTGTGTAGTGACGATACGCGTCGCGAAAGTATTTGCAAGAATTATATTTGTTTCACGCCGCTTTGCCTTCCAACCTTTATGCCGCATTTACACATTCGTGCAAATCGCGAGGCGAATAACGAACACGTATATGTAAACAGTGACTTCGCCTCGCGATTCGCGTCTTCATACCGCGTTTACACATTCGTGCGAAGCGCGAGGCGAATGACGGGGCGAATAACGAACACGAATGTGTAAATGTGGTATTACATATCCAATATATCAACAACATATAAAAAAATATGTATGGCTTATGTTTAAGGAACGGTTATCGCTTTTTGTATGAAAACTTACAGCTACAAAATCCTCTTAATGACATTATTATTCTGTTTATTTCGAACTTTAATCTATTGATTTGCCATTAACACTATGTATGTATGATTTGATCAACAAGTAAAAATAAATTATATCCCACAAAAACATTAATGTGATAGTGGGAGCCAGTTTAATATTCCGTGTAGTGTGACTGTCGACTAATTTAAAAATATTTTTTCACAATTACTAAATCCATCAACTTGACTTCACAGGTATAAACTATACTTGTCATAAACTTCCAATCAATTTCTCAATAACAATTATATTCTTGGTAGTCAACTACATTAAAAATACTCATGCCGTATTAAAAGAAATTAATGAGAAGTATCGGTAATTCCTTAAAAGAAATTAATATCGGCATTATGTAATAAGATACCGATTAAATTGCCATCATTGCTCGATGCTATATTAAAAAATTACTGAGAAGCAGCGATAATTCCTTAAAATAAATTAATATTGGCATTACTATTGAATATCGATTATTAATAATAGCGGTATAGCATTTACCGTTCACTGAAATATAATACCGGTACTTATTTTATGAAAAATTATATCGGTACTGTCAAAAATCAGTATAAATATAAATACCGATAAGTATTATTTACCGTCCTTGGTGCCCAGTCAAGTGGTACTCAAGTATTTTTTGTAAATCAAGACATGGAATTAGTTGCACCAATTTAACAATAACTACTAAGGGTAGGGTACATATTATGTAATGAATAGTGCGTAATTCGACTCTGGAGTATTTGGGATTGCCACAAAAAGACGGAGCCAAGACACGCCGCCGGAGAGCACTTATTTATTACAACTAAATCAAGGTTATTTTGTTTGGATCGCAAAGCAAAAAATCAGTTTCATTTTATTTGGCCAGCAAAAACAGCGGAATGTTAATAATATTGCTTTACGTTTTATTGTTCAGCATTATTTCAAATTCAGTCTATTTTATTAAAATTACTTTACAAATGTCTTTATATAACTGATTACTGATTAGAAACAGCTATAAATACTTATATTTGGACACGGCCATTGCCATTACGTAACATTTTATTTTCATTAGATCGGTAATGTAAAGATAATAAAAGCATTTTAAAATTCGTTCGCAGCTCGTATTAAATCTCTATTCTACAAACGCAAATCAATACAGTTTATCTAAATTAAATAACACGTGAAAAGGATTTTTCTTCACATATTGTTATTAATTTGAATATTTTTCCGTATCTAATAGTCAATTTTGACTTTGCTTTGACATTTAAATCAATATTTTAATACATTGTACTTATGATGGTTATTTACCTACTATAATTGCATTTATAAAAGAATCTATCTTTTATTTAAGTGTATTCTAAAACTTACATTTAAGTACTCAAAATTTTACTTAACGATATTGCTGAAATTTATTCTCATTAGATTTAATTAAAACAAAGTTCAAACAAAGATTGTAGTTGTCTAGTGTCAGCTCGACCTTAACCATTATCTTGCAATCTGTTAAATGAGTAAGCTTCTTTCATTAATTTTGAAAACAAAAGATTTTTTAATTAAACAACAGCTTCAAAGAACAAATAAGAGACTCATTAAATAGCTATCATTCTTTGCACAGTAAAGATACAACGATACAGTATCCGTATAAAAAATCTGACAGTTCCATCTAATGCCGGTGTCGAGGTCCAGCAAAAGGAAAAGTCGACTGGAATCGGCAAATAAATCGCGGGGTATTCCATTATACCCGCGCAGTATGTTTGTCAATGGGCATTGGGCTGTCTGATTGGAGCTCCTCGATGCTGCTGTGAGCCTGGTGCGACGGCGTGATTTACCGACCGGCCGCGCTACTTGGCGCGCTGCCGAGCATCGAACCCGGACCAGAGGTGCACTTTGCACGAGAAAAATTGCTTCTTTCGCGGAAATATGTTAGGTTAGGGTATTAGCTACTGCTCTGTTTTATTGAGGCAAACTTTGATGTATAAATGGATGAATTACGATGATTACTGTCTATATTATGTATGCGTGCGTTTTTTTTTTCAGTATAAAGATAAATAATGGAACCTCATTGAGTCTACCTCCTTAATTATTAAGTAGAGGAAGCACAAATTACTAAGCATTCCGTATTGAAACTTTAAACGAATTTCGTAACACCTAAATAACACAAGTAATTTGAGTTACGTTACGAACAATTGATGTTTGTAAAGCGAATAATTTACACAGATGCATGCATATTCAGCCGACATTCTTTAATTTCAGACTCGTGGCCATTAACACATTTAAACATTTGAACAAGAGCGTGTAACGAATTATGTTTGGGTCCCGACATTAAGGCGCGATTAAAACAAGATTAAACCTGCTTTGCGAAAAAGAAACAACAGAGAAACATCACAAGAGTTGACATTGGAAACAAAATCCGCACAGGTAATATGACGTGTCACGAGATATTATCTGCGAGATTATCTCACGTTCACCGTAATGATGTAACTATCCTGAACGAAATTGTTGTTGCGCCAGTAAATTGCGGCACTTCATACGGAGCAATAATGAGCGGAGCGATATGACCGACCGTGCATTATCGTGTTAAACATTTCAAGCTAATGATATTATTAAACAACACTACGTGTCTCAAACATAATGTGTATGAAACGCACGAATAGTGACGTTGTTCGTAACAAAATTTTCACCGATTTTCGGTAAATTTACCGAAAAGAGGAACTCTTTTGGAACGAAGTTTCTTATCGCGCGTTGCGAAAGGAGGCTAGACGGAAAAAATTAAGACCAATAGTTGTAACGACACTTTTTTCTATAGTTGTAAGCCGTGCGGCGTCTGCGTGTTTCTCTGTCTGAATTTCTCTCTCTCTCATTAATCGAAAGGAACTTCGTTCCATCCGGGTGTCTCTTGTCACCACTCAAGTATTTTTATAATAAATATCGCCGTTAATCTTCCACGCAATTTTAATATTGAAATTTCAGTACAATGCAATGCCGTTATACGCGTATTTTTTTGGCTTTATTCAAACCTTTTTTATTTTTAAATCAAACGTATTATTGTTCAATTAATCCGATTAACTGATTACGAAATTGGTTTATATAAAGGTGATTAACAGATATTGAATACCTGTAATTGTTGCAAAATGTAGTATCGATTTTTATATTCATGTGAAAAATGGGCTCAAAGTCGACGTTAGATCACGATTGCAATATAATATGTTTGATCGCTCCCCTTTGCATCACAAAAGCATGTCATACGAGATGAATCTGCAATGTTGACACGATCAGTTAATTCCGCACAATGGGTATCAGTTGCCGGACAAAATGGTGAATACACGAAAAGTACTATTGTAAACTTTGATTGTAAAGATAAGTTCTATAAACTTGCTGTTACAAAGATGAAAAATCTATATCTTCGTCGTACTCTGATAACATTGTTCGAATTTCACAGTATTTCTATTTCAGTGTCATTTATCATCTGGCTTAAGACTGGACTTGGCTAAGAAAGATTAAAATTCTTGAAAACGATTCCATTTTTGGTTTGCTAATCTTTCTTTATATTGGGTTTTTAAGTGAATGCATTAATAAGAAGGATCAGGAGGATAAAATAACTAATAGATAAAATCATATTCTCATAGTCATAAACGTTTTCCTTAATTAAGTATTTATAACTGATGATGGTGTATGTCTTCTTTAGTAACTTACATGTGTAGAGCAACAAAATATGTACATATTTTACAAGCATTACGCTACAGAACTTCAATCACAAGCTTACATTGTTATCTGTTGTACATCTTCTAAACATAAAAACACATAATATCTACAGGGAGAAATCTTGAACAATATTGTTTTACTGATTCCACAAAATATGAGAAAACACTCAGATTACGAAATGATTGATGAGGCGTAATCTAGACATAAATTTACGGATTACCGAGCACACGAAATACTCAAATACTTATAGACCACACCGCTTCTAAGCAAAGAATTCGAATAACGTACTAACCCAAAATATTCGTCCTTTTCACACATAAGACGTATTCTCAAGAAGAAGAGAGAAAGGGCGTGAGAACGTAGAGATAGTACGCTATAATATTTTCTGTTAAGAAGGTGAAGGTAATTGATTTGGATGGATATTCTGGCTCGTCATCTTGTAGAGGTGCTAATAACAAGTTAAGCGTGAAAGAGCCCGGAGCGAGGTAATATCAGCGGGATTATCGCCAGACGTCTTTAAACATGAAAAGAATTCGTTTTAAGGAACATCTTAGTCATTTTGGTGTAATAGCTTACTAAAAAGTTACATTATCATCGTTTTTTTGTCCTTTTATTTAACGTCAATAAATTACCCTTTATATAAGTTTTTTACTCACTTATTTCATAAATATGTTGTCAAATATTTACAAACTTTATTTAATTATTATTTGAAAGTTCAAAATATATTTAAGTTATTTCTAATTTTCCCCATGAAAAAAGGGTTCTGGATATTATTATTTAATTTAATGATAATTTGAGTAAATAAAATTATGTCTGAACCTTATCTATCTGTAACTAATACATTTTAACATAATCTTGACTATTTTACATTTTGTCAAGGTAACGAAAACATTACTAAGTCTTGAACTTGAAAAAACAACTCGGTTAACATCAAGAATGTAACAAATTAAAACTCTAAACACGAAGCCAGACAGAACAATGAAGATAAAGTAAGTTTCACTGAATTATTGATGCGTATGGAACTTAACGATAGATAAACGTGTGACAAGTGAATGGGCTATAATTTAAAAAATAAATTGATTGCTTCACTGCCGCTTCCCACATGCAATAATTGCGTGCGTGTGTGTGTGGCGTTTATGCGATGGTATGGTATAGCAACAAAGCGGGGTCATGTAGGGGTATAATAATTTCAAAATAAGGATAAGCACCGCGCGTTAAATACCTACGGTAGATGCCTACTAGTTTACATTATTTATTGATTGTAAAACATGTGTTTATTGATTGTTAAATTGAAATTTAGTTTCGGTTTATGTTTCCTTTACATTAGGCCCACACGAGCTCTCTAATTAACCCAAAGGTTTGACTGTTACAGAATGCTTTTAGCATTAAGTCCGCCTTTTGTACTAATTACATTTGTATATGTGTATAGTAATAATAAACATGAGTCAAATGATGCCATCGATGTTGAAAGATGAAAAAATAAAATAGGCCTAAAGCACGGATATTTGGCAGCCCTGAATTTGAGTGACGAGACTACCGTCTATTGCGATTTAGATATCCATCTATTATGTTATGATTTACGACACAATGATCATAAACTACTGCCTATGTACATTTGTGTTGACCATGTCCAGAACTCAGATGTTTTGTAATACCTAGTTACTTTAAGTACATACGCTCAATTTAATAAAATATAATAAATATTCTAAGCATAATATGAATATTTAATGCAAAACTGTAGAAGCATATTTTATCGCGACGAGGGCAAAGGTACTTAGTTGTTAGCATTCATGCGCTATTTGAGCCTTGACACAGACAGATAGATAAGTAAGACCTCAGAAATCCTGCTTGACCCGTAGACTGTACTGTAACTAAACTAGTATTTTATTTAGATTAGAATAGGAAGAAAAACAGGGTATTTAAAATACTGTTATATTTTTATAGTTATGCAGAAACGTTTTTAACTTTCTTTTATTCTTAGAAAAAAAACGAACTCTTTAATGACAAGGACACAATAGAAATATCTTTAAGATAAGAGATATCTTTCACGATAATATTAGCAAGACGCAAACATAAGGTCTCATAAATACATAATAGCACTAACAGTTTAATCAAGAACAGCATTTATTAACACGTTTCCACAGACCGTCATTTATTTTTGGTACAAAGGCCGTGAATTCAACAAAAATGCGTGAAAAATAACATCGGAGCGGCACAGAATAAATAAATACCCGTCACGTCAGTAGCACTCCGTTTTGTTTGTGGTTTAGATCGACGTTTTTGTTTCGCTACTCAACAATGAGAAATTATGTACTTACATAGATCTTTTTTGTGCGGTTTTTTTGTACGTTCAAATCCATTTGAATAAGTTTAGCTAATGTGTGTTTGAAAAATCCTGCTTGGCAATATGAGATTTTAATCTCATATTGCAATAAACAATAACTAAAACAACTAATAACTAAAACTTAAATACCTAATATAAAGTAAAAAGAGTCCTGCAAAATGTCCGTGACAATGTCACGCATCATTAAAGCCATGACTCGTTACGTGACGATGTTTCTTGCTGGTACCGATAATTTTTCCGGAAGAAGTACCGATTGCCAAGTCCCTGCTCTATGACGTATATCTTTACTAGTTAAATAAAGACTACAATAGATGTTATTGATGGGAAAGAAGAGCGTTGTCGGTCCGAAGTAATATGTTGGCCCGCAGGTTTTCAAAATGTACAAAAGAGGTAAAAATTACGCTTTTTAAGGCATATTGCCAGTCGTTTTACACCTGTAGCCTGTGGGTTAGATATACGCAGAGGGCCTACAACATACTTCGTGTACAATACAATAATGCTTTCAGGATGCTGATGGGGCTCCCGCGATTCTGTAGCGCATCAGCGATGTTTGCTCAGGCCCGTACTGATGATTTCTATGCCATATTACGCAAAAGAACTGCTTCCTTGAAGCGCAGAATACGTGGGAGCCGTAACAGCATTCTGAAAGTCATCACTGATCAGCCGGATTGTCCAATCCAGTGGCACTGGACGCGTATGCACTGTGACGTGGTGGGTGTGCCCGGGGGTGTGCACACCAGATATTTAAATTAGGTAATTAAATGTGCATTTTTGTAATTTTTATCAATTAATATATTTGAATCTGACTTAATTTTGAATAAATGTATGAACGCACTACTAACATTAGATTAAGTTATTTTTACTAACAAAAATATGGTTGACAATTGGCCGAAATAAATGAATATTATTATTATATATTTTTGTTTAGTTACATATTCCTTTGGCGAAAACGTAGAGGAGGAATTTTTTCTATTCCCGAGGTTAACTTAGGTCTAAACTTACACAGCTCGAAAATGAGCAAGCCGGCGCGCATTACTAACGCACCGGGCGTGATTCGCACTAATACAAATTCAATAGAAAATTTGTTTTTAGTCTCGTGAACTCAAAGGCGGCATTCGCAACTACAGAACCGTACACTGCGCCACAGACTGCGCGCACGAGACGCGCTTGGTCGGTTATTCTTAAAATTCTACTTTCCTGGTGGAAAGCAGAATGTACGAACGAAGCGATAATGGCGCGATAGAACGTTGACAGGCGTCGGAAGTCTTATAAATGTCACCAAACGGATCTGCTTCCGCAGTAATAGGTGCCCCTAATGAAATTGCATCTTTTATACATATAAAATATAATAATGGTATTTTCATATACTCAAGTAAGAAGATATAACCCGATAAGATAGTCCCTTCGCGTTTTCTGTCTGTGTGTTCAGTGCAAGAAATACTAGTACTTATTCTGTGGTATAGCATGTATTTACACAACTGAACAGATTTTACTGTGATTTTACTAAGTTCCTTCTAATCAATAAACACCTCTAGATATTACATGCGACCCCTGATCGAAGGGTGAAACACTAGTACTTCAGTGTTTGATAACACCTTGACCAATGCTGTAGGCAAAAGCACTTGGCTTTGATTTTTGGTTAAACATGCCACAACATTGGTGGATTCGCTTTGAGTTCCTCCTCCAGTCGATTGATTATCAGTTCCTTTATCATCGACTGGCTGAAGTACATTCCTAGGATAAAGCAACGAGTGATGACGTTTCTTACAAATTCTGCAACGAGTAGTTTGAAAGCAATTGTACGCGGAGTGTCAATGTCCCTATCAATGTTAAAAATTATATTAACATTATTTTCATAAATGAACTAAGGTAACTACATCATATTTTTAGCGTTTTGTTTTAACAAAACAAAACGCTAAAAATATTAAAATATTAAACTGTTATTTCAATTTTATTGAAGTAATAAAGAGGTTTGGATTTACAAAACATATTTTAATTTAATAGAAAGAGCATGGGGAAATACGGTAACTCGTGCCAATTAAGTTAACATAATTAAGCTCATTTACGTACAAATTACTAACAGGAAAATAAATGGTTTTTATTTTAGCGTTTTCTAGTATTTTAATATTAATAATATGATGCCTACCTTTTAATACGGTATTTTACTAAATTATTTTTTTATTCGTATCAATAAGTAACCGGAACCGAAAACAAAACGTTTTTCTTCAATCTGCCCAAAAATAAGTACGTTGTAAGCTTTTAAAATCTGATGGACGGGGAATTCTACGATAGAAATAGCAGATGAGCAGTGAAAAGATGTCAGGAATATTATATGATAAAGTACCTGTATTAAAGAATATAATTATGATTGTTTTATATCTTTGGCTATACCTACTCGTACTTTATCATTTCATTAATGTACCATGAAGTCAACTGCTAGTTTATGATTCCCCAAATATTTCCAAAATTATTTTTGATATTACATCCACATATACAAACTAGAATGCATTATGAGTATAAAAACACCCAATTACTACGGGAAAACAGTATACAGTGGCATTCAAGGTGTAATTAAGGTGGACATGCATTACATATAGCTTCGTATAATGAACACGCTATAGAAATAAAACTACGAGTTTGACTACGGCTTAGGGCAAATACACACGTCAGGATCCTCGCCAAAGTGGGGCCGGATCGTCGGTCAGACAGTACCTAATAGTGGTGGTATTGCTAATGTGTTTTAATTTAATTACTGCTGAATGTAAAACAGAATAAATTTGATATTTTAGTGTACGGATAATGATACGGAACCCTTGGTGCTCGAGTCCAACTCGCAATAGACCGGTTGCTTTTGTAATAAAAAAGATATTCATGTCAATGTGTCCCTTCTCTCCCCATTTTCCCCCGTTGCTCACATTGTAATCCGGACTTGTGTACTCGCCCTTATTGAGAAGCAGGCACCATTGTTGGAATATTTTCTAAGCGTGAAGCAATTAGTTTTTGTGTTAAAGGTTGATTAAATGGCAATCATTACTATTTATTCCTTACAAGATCGGTTTCTGCTATGAGGAAGTCGGAATGCTAATTAAGCCCACGCCGATCATTTTAACAAGTAACTAAGTTATACTAGCATGTGAAGTGCTATGTGCTTTTTTAATGATAAAATATTTTCAGAAACAAGCCAGTTCTAAACTAGGCAGGTACTTTATGTAAATAAATAATGCGTGAATCATGCAAATTTCAAACAAAATAGAGATAACTTGAATGAAGAACAAAGCTAAAACCATAATATTTATCTTATCAACTATCATGTAAAAAATCTTACCGTTCCCAGTAAGGCCTATCGAGGACTCGCGGGGGCAATCCAAAAAAGACACAATCCATCCAGCACTGTATGGGCACTATAGTTACACTAACACTACTCAGTAGGTACGGGCACGATCTCAAAGCACCATCACTAGACACACTGGCATCCCGGCGATCCTGCTTCGGACTGAGTCGCTCCACACCTACGAAGAGACAAAAGAAGATATGAGCATTCACTTCACAACTAAATTATAGAATGAAGGGCTTAAACATACTTTGTGAATACGCGACGCGTGGCAAAGTATACGCGCGACGTTACTCCACGCTACTCGAATACTGAGTACTGACAGACAGACAGAGCGGTCGCGGAGCGGAGTCGCCCGCGGCGCGGTTGCACCGATTCGGCATTCGTCGAATCGTGATACTCGAGTTCAATTCTTCTGTACAGTTTCACGCTTCACTAAGTGGAAGAATACAAATCACGAATAAACAGTACATAATTAAAACGTTATTGAGTAATATTGTACCACGCATGATGGAATCGATCCTTTTTTGTGGCTGATAAATGATTGATAGCTTTACCAATTAAACGATAAGATACGGTAAATGTTATTTTTTTGAGTTTCGCGTGCGTTTTGCGGTGCAGTCCAACGGATATCCACATGTTTAATTTTTTAGTCTATAAAAATACGATATTTTTTTACAAAAAGCGCTAACCGTCATATTCGAGACACCACACCACATGGCGTACCTTCCCAATCCTATTCAATGATAGAAAGAGAAGGGTATATTATCCGAAGCATGTAACGTGGCGAGAGGAGGCGCGGGCAAAATGTACCAGGGGAGCCCAGTAGCCGGGCCGTGCCAGTAGGATCCGAAATATTACACAAACATTAAGCATGAAGGGATAACAGAATGTTTTTATATCGAATTGATTGAGGTTAATACATAAATTATTGAGTGATGGATCAGTCTGCCGTCGTTTATTTGACAAATTATTTGTTATAAGTAGTAATAAGACCACATGCTCTCGACTGGGCAGCTATAAAAGTTGAAACCAATTTTCCCCGCGTGTCGGGTCGGTGTGTGCGTTGAAGGAAACATGTGAGATAATAAAAAGTTATGTTTGAACGTTGGACTCGTAAAGTTTATTTGTGTAATACATTCTTTAAACAAACGGATAATTACAAAGCGTTTTATGGGCGGTTACAGCGCCCGTCGGTAACAAATAAATTATAACAATGGATGGCCTTTAAAATTAAATAACAGACACTAAAATTGTGATCTTGAAAACCACAGTAATTATCTCGGCTTTATTATATAGAATTTCAATCGAACCGGTTATACTTATGCACATCTTTTAATGCTACTGAATTTATTTTTAATAAATCATTTATCCAATTTAGTAAATAAAAGCTCGAAGATTTCTGTACGATGAAAATCCCTCTATAGTCGACTGCTTTGTGTTACAAATGACAAAGAGACCTCCCGGGCGGAAGAAATTTAAACTGAGCATCTGGGACTTAAATTATGAATGAGCATTTATCTTAACACTTACATTAATATCTAAACTTGCTGTGGTAAGATAAGGATTTTCTAGTAAACGTATTTTAGTTAAGAGATAACAATCTATGTATTTACTTTTATTATTATCGTGGCTTACAAGGCTCCTTTCACAAAAAATATTTTAAAATAATGATATAGTGAGGAAAGAAGAAATATTTTCCAATATAAACGAAGAACCGATGCGATCCGGATTGTAGAGCCGCAGATATTTCTCATATTCTTTTGTTAGGATCTCTGCGGTTGGCTCTTTGTTGTTTGAGTTATAGGAAGACTTACTGAATAAGAAAAACTGAAGTATTATTCAAAAGTCGCCGTCGTAATGCGGAACGCAGATACGTTGAGAGATCCAACTGTGAAACTTTGCTCCTAAGAATTTATTTCTGCATGTTTTGTTCCAAAAGTTCAAAAAACTGAAGCCTGAAGTGGAAACTAGGATCTTTAAATTAGTATAATATAATTTTTCAAAACTTAAAATAGATTCCCCCAACCTACACAACCGAATTTGTTAAAAAATTCTATAGGATCACCTCGCAAGTCTTTCAAACAAAAAAAGAATTTTCAAAATCGGTGAACATACATAAAAATTAAATAAAATAAAAGATCGCGACGAATTAATAACCTCCTACTTTTTTGGAAGCCTAGTAGAAGTTAAAAATAAGTAAGATAATATGAAATAAAACGAAACAGCAAAATATCTAAGATTATTGGTGCTGCAGATAAAGTATATACCAAGTTAAGTTTTCAATACAGACTACTGTTAGGTGTCAATCTGCCATTTCCTATCATCCATAAGAAATTCAATTTAAACAAACAATGTTTATCCGAAAAGACATGCGGTTCCAACTAAGCGGACGATTCAATGGCCAAAACGATTCGAAAACGTCTATTGACATTGTAATCTAAGCTCCGCGAGATTTGAGTAAAGCGATCCACACGTTCAAGCTTGATAATCAACCTTATAGACGCCGGATGAAGCCTTGCCTTTACGACGACCCCAGCTGAACAATGGGGCGATAGAGATACCGGAAACTATAATCAACAAGGGTTACTTTTAAACACGAAGTGTCCCATCTTTTCGCTCAATCTTATAATAAACCTGTCTTCGCCGCTCACAACTGTCAACTACAGAGCCCTTTCTCCCTGATTTGATTCGATTCTAAACGTGGATTGCGCAACACAATTTTACCTCGTGTTTTGAAATACCTTCGCCTATTGTTACGCTGATCGCGTATTATATTACGGCTGCGTCGATGTTATTCATCGGATCGTGTGATTGTTTATTTAAACCCATTCTATTTCGATCCGCGCTATCCTTTGTGTTTTTTAGTCATGTATTTGGTGTGTTGAGCCACACGTTGTTAATCATTGGAGCGACAGCAATTTGTATCCGATAACCACAACTGCAACGCGAGACCATACACTCGATCGGCCCACTCGCTGTAAAGTGATTGATGGTGCAGTGTCAATTTCGCGTTATCGCTGACACCCCGATCCCGCGGCTGCCTCGATGAGATTGTTGCATAAATTTACACTCGAGATAAGGTTACGGGCCATGGTTAATAACTTTATACGAAGTTACGCTGTCGAGTCGCGGGAATTAGTAGCTGTTCTTTCTTCCCAATTCTTTTGTTCTCGGCAAAACGTTGAAACTTCTCCAACTTTAATGTCTTTGTTTTTGTTATTTATTATAACAAATTTAGTACATTTCGGCGTGTTTAACTTTGATCATTACTCATGGGTGTTTATGCTAATTTTACTTAAATACCTACATATTTCATTACGAGATAACATTTTACTATAAATCAGACTCATATGTCATAAATACGTATTCTAAATAAAGTAATGAACGAACGCGTGGGCTAAACCATTACATAAACAAAAGCATACAATCTGATAGCTACCACACATTTACATCGTAATTTAATAACACGGTTGTAAGACCATTTTTGAATATAATTTTACACCGAATATTATTTTTTATTTTCTTATTACTTCACAAACTACACGTCGACAATTCAAACTGAAATTGGTTGTGCACGAAAATAACAGTTAGCAATGAAGTGAGGCGTGTGACGAATTATTAACGCCCCAAACAATTTGGACAATACAGATACAAGCTTTCTGCGACCCTCCCCGCCGTCAGCGCTCCCCACAAACCGTTTTTAACACTCAATACATTTATTTTCCGTGAAACTCTGTTATAAACTTGCTGAACGTTTCGGTCTAGATAAAAAGCAACACAAATTCGATCACGGATTTGTTTAGTAAAAAATATGAAGTGGAAAAAATTTCAGAGCATTTCGTATGCTATTTTTTAAGCGCGGCTAGCAATGCATTATTAACAATTCGTTTGCCTGTAAATAAATACGAAACTTTTGTCTATGACTAGTCACAATTTACAACTTTGATTGACATCAAATATGTAATATCTTTACAAATACATTTTGTTGAGAGGGGCGGTCATGAGGCGTTGCTACGTTACCCCATTCCCCCTCTCGGCTCTTTAAATATTATGCTTAGTGACGAATATAATAGATATGGAGTATTGAATATTTCTCATACACTTGGATTCTTGTTCAAAGTTTGTTGCCTAATTATCTGTGTACACGACTAGAATTTGTACGCGACAAAGCTAGTTCAATGCTCATTCGCTGAACACAATAACGTGTATTCCTGATATTCTATTGTAAATACATACATACAAAACTCATGCGGCGGAATTAAATTTCTTTTAAACGTTTACTTTTTTGCAGCATCGATACCAAAAAGGCACGAATAATCAGTAAAAAAGCAAATTAAGCAAACCAGCTCTTAAATGCCTTTTTGTATTAGTTGACCGTTAGGTTAATTTCAATTTATTTTGTAAAATACAAAACCACGTATTCATCCTTCATGACACTGAAAAAGCATTAGGAGTCAGGTTGGGACACAGGTTGGGGTTGCACACTTTGTTGGTCCAAATTTAGCAAATGTTGTAATTCTTGGAAACCGAAATAGTGACGGGTTGTTAACTTGTTAATCCATCAAGGTTAATGCTTTTCTCTTGACAAGCCTTGATCGATTTTACGAGCTATGCGGGAGTAAAGGCAGCTGGCAAATTCTTGGTCTGCCCTCTTAATTTAGCATGAAACCCAACAGTTTTTAGTATACATGTAATAAAGCACCGTCATTATACAATGTCCTTTTTAATTAAGTACAAATATTTTAAGGGGTGGTTCAGTCCATCATTTTGAACAACTTTTCCCAATGAATGTATATCGAAATACGGAAAAAGAAATTTTCATTTTCGATAGTAACGATATTACGTGACTACTTCGATTTGTATGAAAACCTAAAATTTTTTTTCGTATTTCGATATATATTCATTGGGAAAAGTTGTTCAAAATGATGGACTGAACCACCCCTTAAAATATTTGTACTTAATTAAAAAGGACATTGTATATAACATCAACGCTCAAGTCAATATTTCATAAAATTAAAATCAGTGCCGGTCATGACCTCTAACTTTATGGTGCCGGTCATTTCAGACATCAGATAGACGTATTTCAAAATAAACAGACAGGTTTTATTTAGTTCCGTATCGTGAAGCTTCTGACTTGACTGATTTTCTGAAAATCGATTCCACCAATCTCGAATTCCCGACGCAGACAAAGTCAAAGAGGCGTTTACGGAAAGACATACCGATATTGCCTTCCCGAATTTCATATTCATATTGCATTAGAATATTTCCGGCGTTACACGGGCGTAAGTCAAATCATATCAATGCGGGACTCGATAAAACCCTCGATACGACCTCGTAAAGAATATTGATATATTCACCTAAAAGGCAATGTTTAAATAGTTATTATCGCATTTTACCGTAAATAAAAAATTGGCCTTTTTTACCTAGGTACTGGCCCTACGACCGAGGCTTTGAAAGTCATTAAACAATGAAACATATCTACTTACTATATAATTGATCGCGAAAATGTGATTAAAAAAGTTAATATCTGTCACGGAATATTTTGAAGGCGGAAAAAAATATGTACAATCTCTCCCCTACCTCCCCTCGGAACATAAAAGTAGTATTATCACGAGCAAAGTAAAGTAAGTACCAATCACGAAGCGTATGGCATATTAATAGATTTGGTTTGGGAAAAATAATCAATTTTGTATTATAAAACATTTTCCTGATGAATTGATGATTTTTGACAATTTGTCTGATGGGAAGAATTATATTATAAAATCATAAAAACGCTACTATTTTGAAAGGTGCTTTTTATGAATACAAAAAAAAGAAAATACACGCATCTCAAATGAATCAGAAAATTTATTTGGCAGGTACCTACAGCTTTCGAGACATAGGTAAGCTCGGCTTTGCATTTGTGTAAGTGCACACAAATAGTGTAGATGAAACACTGGCCTGATGCACGGCCCAGCACAGCCCGATACTAGTTCTTAAAACTCGGCTAAGAGCCTGAGACACGGCACGACCCTCGCGCGTCTTCTTCCTCCTTCACCTATACCAAGCTGATCACCACCAACCAGTTAGATAAGATACATTACATATTATCTCAAAATTTTAAATTTTAACTTTTGAAAATCATTTACAAAAAGTACATTACGTACGTTTCATGCACTACAGAAACCTCCATCTAAATAGTGCTATCATTATTTTTGTCTTTATATATGTATTCCGTACTGAAGATTTTCATCTCAAGTCCCAGTTTAGATCGTTCGTGAGCGCAATCTTTATTTTTATAGAACGTAAATATTTTTTGCCTCAACAAAATCCATTTTGCGAAACGAAACACGATTTATGATATTCTTTATGATACGCTCCTTTGTAATAGCCTGTATATTTCTTAGCTAACATATTGTACATTTCGCCGTATAGCAACGCGCACGTTGCGTAAAGTAAGTACCTACGTGCTTTTTATTTATTTATTTGTGAGATTTATTTGAGCTGGTCTCTTATAAATAACACAAGTATAAGCTTACTTAGGGCTATCGGCTAACTCAATCAGTGAATTTGTCCGTGTACAACGTGGAAGGGACAATTCCGTAATAAATCGAACCACGGATTAAACTAGATCACTTTAGTATAATGAAATTAAAATAACAGTCAAAAAACAATGATAAATTGACATTTCCATACTTTGTATGGGAATATCGTTATTTTTCTTGTTTTTTTGACTGTTATTTTATTATCTTTTTATTAAAGTGATCTATTATAGCCTGTGCTGTTGTTCGATTTATTACGGATATGTCCCTTCCACGAGTTCCACGTTGTATATTTATTTCTTTTTAAGATATTTCATGGGTATACGAATACATAAATAGGTAAATGAAGAAAAAATCGATCACAATGAAATACTTACAAGGGTACTTAAACATTTTGCATAATGTTTGTTCGTAAATACAACACTAAAAAAGTAGATTGAACATCCAAACCTTATCTTCGTTAGTCCTACCTATCATGCCTAAACAACCTTTGTTTAAACACCGAAACCTGCTATTTCCTGATCAATTTAGTTGATTTATTAGCTTGACAACAACACTGCTAATAAGTGGAGGGTAAGCTAATATTACAGAACAGTAGTCAACAATCACACAGTGCATTTGACCATAATTGCATACTCGGCCGATGCAACAATGTACGAGTAGGCAATAATAACGAATCATTTATTTTGCGTGTGCTTGATTTGTAAAGCAGTCATTTTGTAATACTCTGATGACGGACTGGGACCAAAATGTTATGTACTTACATTTACAAATGTAGTCTTAATGTATACCTTTATAGGAAGCAGCAGGTCATTCCCATCATGAGTATCATAAGATTACTCAATGGGAAGTCCTAGCATCATGTTGTAACTAAGATTACAGAAATAAAAAAACGGACGCGGAGAAGACATATGTCTGCGCCTTGTTTGCGTCTTCCATCTTTTCTGTGTATCCAGCGCCTAATAATCCAAATTTAAAGCAGAAGAGAGAAGTGTTAGCATTATATCCGGGTGCTTTTAGACATTGATCTTGTCTCGAATGAGTATTACAATTTACGATGTCCTCAAAAATTAAATTAATTTCGCATTAGTCAAGTATTGCAAAAGTAGGTAGTGGTCCAAATATAAATGCAACGTCATCTGAACATGCAATTGTACTTGACATAAAATTTTCAGTTTTGCATTGCAAACAAATATGTGTATTTGATGTCGTAGCTAACACGTTGCAGTGTTTACGCGACTTGAAACTATGTAGGTATCTCCTAATTCTTACCTACTGCCAAATACTAAACCTCATTTACTTAAAGCAAAACATTTATTACTATCTCGCCTTAATATCTAAATAGGAACATGACATATTCATCACCTACTTATAATGCGTAATGCGTTTGAATATTTGGTTTGAAACTTATTTTGCCTAAATTACAAATTTAGTAGAACTCTATATTAACAGTAAAACAATTGAGACTGGGTGCTACAAGCAATTATAAGACTTATTCCCTAAACAAAACGTCAGTACGGAGATCACAATCTCGATCCAACGTGCAATCATAGCTCCTCGAAAGAAAAATCTTATTCGTTTCACGAGAATGTCAGCATCGTCTCGCCTCTCGGCGACTCGTATTGCCTCACCCACGCGCCCGAACCGCCACAAACGATATTATTAAGCCAAATCGTTCTCTTTAGTTTTATGCTCGCCTCGTACCTGACTAATAGATGCGATGGCGGCTCGGATAACAGCCGTGATATATCGTCCAGATAAAACAAATAAGAAATATGCCCGATGCTTTAACTCCCCAAGATTAGATAGTACACCGAATTCTCTGATTTCTTGTTTTACAGCAGCTCGTAAAAGATATTCTCATTTAATTATATAGATACAAGATATATATACGATACACTTTCACGTCTTTATTTATTCACTAGCAAGTATTTCAAGTTGACAAAGCCGAGGCAACACTGAGAAAGAAGGTGCAATAAGAAATCAGAAATTGCTAGTCGTTGGCTCATTGCAATGCATATTTAGAAAGATCCCTAGGTTTACGACTACGTCCATCTGTCCGACCATGCCCTGATTGACTTCTACAATACAGCGTGGGATTGAAGACATTAGGTGTATTTTAAGTTTTTTATTTGCTCATAGACCAACATAGAAGCACGTGTAATGATTGTTTTTATCTATCAACTTCTTTCAAGTCACTGATATGTAAATGACGGGCCCACATAACTATGTTGTTTGTCAGAACACACAATGGCCATTCTCGTAACAAGTTTACTAACGATCGAGGTTAACTCTCAAGCGCATATGTATTCAATAGACGTAAGTTGAGTGAGACGTTAGAAAAGGTAAAAGTTAGTAATTATCTGCGAGATGTTGTTCTTTGTAAGTCCATCATATGTCAGTAGAAGTAGAAATAACTACACGATCGCAGCACGTCCGATTGCGAACAAAAGCAATTTGTGTCCGCACGAAGTGGCTTTGTACGTGCGCTGCGTCCTAGGTGTTTATTAGCCGGTGTTTCTGCTGTGTCGATGTCGATGCCATACACATGTATGTGTATATCGGGCCGTTAGTCCGGTCGGCACGACCCTCTGAGGTCATCTGATATCGTTTTACTAATCTCGCATTCTCCACACTTACAACAGCTCCCACGGTCGCAATGGTACAATCTAATTACTTAGTTTTAATGCCACCGAAATCCTCAGCGCTGCACAAATTCTAACTAGCCAAAGCGAATACAATATTTCGATTAGGCAGGCAGTTATGAATACTTGGATAGTTGGAAACAAAGTAACATTGGCGGAAATCCAACGTCATTTACAATTCTGATTTAGTACACTGCATGGGCAATTTAAAAAGTTATTCGGAGTTCTGCGGTTAAGAATACCCATTTTATTTGTCTAACTAGTGCATAAATAGTTTGAGAGCTCTTCTGTTTGACAAACGTGTCGTGAAAGAAGTAATAAATGAAACGTTATGTGAGTCACCTCGGCCCTGTTCGAATAAAAACGTTCGTCGACGATGTTTGTGGAAGCGAGCAGCTTATTGGCGGCGACCCAAAAACATGCTCATCACAATAATCACGCGACACGCAGACATCATTTAACGACAAATTTACCGTGTCACAGAAACTGCCGCTTCGACGACAATTTACTATTCGAAAGGAGGTAAAGTAATGCGACATATATTACGATAAAAATTGTGAAATGTTCCGCTCTTATTCTCGCGCATGTCAGAAGAGTGGCATGTGGAGAATTTTGCGGCTCACAAATTTTTATCGTCACTCGCTTACTGATTGATAAAATATCGAAAATAAAATAAGCCAACGAGGAACCCCGCCAGTTTTGATAAATATCCTTTCAGCGCTTTTCCATTATTCGCAGGGAGACAAATGTCCCGTCGGTTTGCCCGGCTCGGATCACGGCATTCCCTCATTAAAATGTCCCCCGGGCGACTGTCGCCCCTCTCGGACTGTCGACTATTCGATACGATAATCGATTTTATTGCCGAACGCTATAAAATCTGCGATAAGTACGCTCCACGTTTTGTTTTTGTCACATATTCCTCGTTGCGAATCAATCACTGTGTTATTTAAACTGTTAACAACTGTTGCAAAATTGTACTCTATTGCATCGCACATAATACCAATAGAAGTACGGATGGACGAATACTGAGTATTGGTACGCCGAATGAGTGAAGCGGAACCAATTCGGCTCACGATTGTGTTACTGCATTCGATTAAAATAAATTTTATTGTACGAACAGTGAGCTGTTGATATTTTTTATGGACAAAAAGTTTAATTACGGTTCCGTATCCAAAGGATAGAAACGGGACCTTATTACTAAGACTCCACAGTCCGTCTGTTTGTCACACTCTCATGTACCTACCATGATAGCTAAATAGTTGAAATTGTCACAGATGATGTAAAAAAATTATAAAAACAATAAAATAAATATTTAAGTGGTGCTCCCATGCAACAAACGTAATTTCTTATTTTCGCACTGTGCCGGTTTTTTTTATCATTTCTCTCATTTTCTTTAGTTGCAAACTCAGCTCTGATATTTGTTTGTACATTTTCTCAAAGAACGTTACTGTAAATATTTTAATAGCTTGTCCGAATGGAATGAGCGTGGGACGAACAAAAGAATCTCTAGAGCAAATAAATTAAACTACAAAGCATTATTAATCTCAGCATTTACGCTAATAGTAAACATGCTCGAATTATTTGAACGTCCCCGAAAATTTGCCTGTTCATCCAACTTTACTAATTACCAACATTGGGTGTAGAGATTATCAAACATTGGCACAAATGGGCTAAATTAGCGGCCAATGTTGTTACATTTAGGCTCCTATTTGCAAACAAGCTATTATAGGGTTCACAGTCAAAAGCGCGCCAATAGAATTAAAATACCAATACAAAGTTGATTGAGTGGAGGGAGCAGCGCAGCGAGTTGGTGTCTGGGTATGGTGCGAGTAACAAGCATGCGAGTTCTCTTGTCGCTACAACTCGGCCCATTGCTCGCTCGCGCCGCACCGCGCTCCTGTAATTTGATTTGGAGTGGCGCGGAAGGGGCGGGGGGAACTGGGATCGATACCAGGCGGGGGAGGGTGCACGAAGGGTGCCGGCGGGGTACGGGGCGCGGGGAGACCACCGCTGTTGTTATGGAAACCGTAGCTACCCTCGCGCCTCCAGATTTTGTCGGTTGTCCCAGTAAATTAAACAAAGAGGATCAGTGATATTATTTTCAGGTGTTTCGGGACTTAATATCTCATTTCGCCTGAAACTTAAATGTTTAACAGTTATAATTAAAGACGCCATATAATTAACAGTTGACAAATTCACGGAATAAAAAAATTACACCAACCATTTTCAAAATAAATTTAGAAAGTTTAAATAAAACATCTGCTGTTTATTTTTATTACACATGAAACCACGCCCCCATAACAAGTTTTTTGATCATTTACAAACAATACGCCTAGTAGTTTCCAAAGTTAGCAACTGCCCTCTAATTTGAAACTGGCATGTCATGACAAACTAATAAAACTGACAAAGTGCAAGTCGGACGCGCGCACGAAGGGTTCTGTACTATATTTATAAAAATCACGATTGTTGTATGGGAACCTCATTTCATTATTTATTTATTCTGCTTTTTGGTATTTGTTAATCTGTGAAAATTTCAACTGTCCAGCTATCACGGTTCATGAGATACAGCCTGGTGACAAACAGACGGATAGTGGAGTTTTAGTAATAGGGTCCAGTTTTTACCCTTTGGGTAAGGAACCTTAAAAACTAGAAAACACGTCAACTGAAGACAACGCTCGCAAAACAAACAAAAGCAATGTTTCATTGAAATATGTAAATGAAATCCGATTTAGAACGAAGCTACAAATTAATGTGTCCGCAAAACATACAGATCAATTTAAAAATATCTGTATAACTGCGTCACTGCGTCTTTTGCTGAGATGATTAGATTAGCATAAATATTTTTGCTACACATTCATTAACATCTGAGGTCAATATCTAGAGGAGTTATTCAAATATGGCAAAACTGCTTTGACTTTTTGCAGTCGTTGTATTAAAAGATAAGTACCAACATTAAATGTAATTTTGAGCTTGTTAACATTTTGGTATATTGATGATATCATTGTTATACCCATTATATATCTAAAACATTTTGTTTAATTATCACAAGCTCTCCAAAAATGATGACTTAAATGTTAAACAGTACATGAGATGTGTCGTGGCTAGAGTTAAAACTCAGAAAACGGAATTAGGAAAACAATGTTATTCTATGATAGAAGCTACTTGCTGAGTTGGCCACTGCGCCAATCTTTTATCAGTATATGTCATGTGTATACGATTTCAATGAAATATAAGTTAAGAAAATGTTAATTTATGTAGGTACACTTCGTACACTTATATCATAAGCTTAAAGGGAAAATATTTTAAAAAGTTAGCAGGTATACAGTAAATTCTTGTTCTTATATCAGAACATACTTATTGTCTGTAGGTTTTTTATAAACAAATTTAACTGAAAAGTAACACCTATTTATTGGAAGGTAATATCTAATTTCCCGAACGGCTGAAGGTATTTTCTCTCCATTATCTGCGTTAACCCCTATTATCTCGTTAAACCAAAGTCGGCAGCGGCTAGATCTAATAAATCTAACAAATTCCTTTCTCCGGCATTAGCTCCATTATCTTCCCTAATATTTACATCGGAAAACATTTCACTTAGCATTGTTTAAAGCTAGAGTTTTTGAGACATTTTATTACGTTACCTCATTAAAGGACGTGACGTCAGATATTACATATGACCGACCACGGTTTTCCATTATACCACCACGTCCGTGAAATTAATGACAGACTATCGATGCTATCGATAACATAACATCCCACATTTTGCCCGAGATAATCATAGCTATTAATACTTAATACGACACCACCACTAACCCGCACTCGTTAACGAGCTGGTAAAATTTCAAAAACATTTTTATCTTTATTACAACTTCAGTAACTATATTGTTAGAGGTAGAAATCGCAATGTAAAAGCTGTTTGCCACAACGATAAAATATGAAAGGTTTATAGTTAAGTGCCGTTCCTTTGGGATAAAAAGACAGCCAATTTCCATGGCTTTCGCAGTCAGACGTATGCTTTGTAAGAAAATATTCAAAGAGTACTAATGAATGCTTCGAGCTTTTGTGCAGGTCTAATGACATGTTTTAAACAGTGTGGTAACAGCCGCAGGCTTTCAGGTACGTGCAATTCAATAGGCTCATTTAAATTGCCTAGTCCAGGAGATAAGCAGACATGAAAGGGCGGGCGATGATGCTAATATACTGCACTTAACCTGGCCCGCGGCACCTTGCGGCGTCCCGCCAAACTGGTTCCGGCGTCGACCTTCGCACTATCTCGTTCCTGCGCGCTCATGTACCCCTGGTAGAACCGATCACTACGTCTGATTACGTTTCGATTAATATCATCGGCTTATTGAAAACCAATTCCAATATTATTATATCCAGAATCTACAGTTTTAATGCTGAAAAAGGATGTCGCTACATTAACATTGAATTCATCTAATTTTCATTTGACTTATCTTTTTTGATCCGATTACTTGAAAACGTTGAAGAGATTTGGATAGATAAGTCGGGAGAACTCGTCAGGTAAAGTACCTACATAAACAAGAAACAAATCCACCGAGAAGCCGCTTTACCTTAAGCGAATTACGAGAACGGGGAATTATGTTTCATGTTGAGATACTAATGCTAATTTAAGGAGAGTTGGTGTCTGGCGCGTCGTGACTATTATAAACATAGGAAGTATTCAGAGAATGTTAAATTCTCACTATGAAATTTAATTTATTAGATCCTAAATCGCATTAATCTATGAGTAAATATGTAAAGATATCAATGTGTTTATGACGATAAACGACCAGATGTAAGAATTATTCATGGGAGCAAGCCTACGACCGCAGCGAATCTAGCTTACGTAATGGTCCACTAACCTAATAGATATCAACATTGTAAAGCATTTGAACCTAATAGAAGTAATTGAAGACAAGGTCAAATTATCAATTGCACACGAGCAAATACCTAGTATGAAAAGAAACATAAATAGCTAGTGTTGCTTTATTGAAAAGGCTGGCTATAAAACAGTTACTGGAAAGATTTACGACATAAAATTTCAAAGTAAGCTTGTGGCTTCCAACTTACTATTCTACTGCTCGAGGCAGCCATTGTTGTTTAAATTTTAATTTGGAAATGGAACGAACATAAATGAACCCTATTTTGTTTCCATGGCCGTTGACAATCGTAATTTGCTGCAGTAGAAATCATCGTGCGGCAAGGTGATTAAATCCATCCACGCCCGTCGCCATTAAGCTTTCGAACATGGAAATGGCATGGCAATTCATGGTATGGTAATGAAAGAGGCGTCTCTTTCTCTCTAAATGGCGGGGTTATCCGTGAATCGCGACAGTATAATCGCGTGAAGTCTATAATTGGCCTTAATCAAGCGAGATGGCGTGTGGTCTGGCGGAGCAATGTTGACTCTGTGTTCAGCCAATTGCAATTGTAATTGCATGGATTATTTGTTTAATTGTTCGAGTCGAGAGGAGTTTGCTTCTCTCGGGTTGTAATTACTGTCAGACCATAGCGATTTCTGTACTTACATACTCGAAACGAAATGCACATGTACGCGTGTAAATAAAACACCCGGCATAAAAACGATTTCAGTAATGAAAATGCAGTGAATTCCATAAAGATATGGTAAGCAGTTAATATAATTGGTCGTTACATCATACAGCGGTAATGTCGCTTAGAAATTTCTCTGGGGAAATGGGAAAACAAATGAGAGAGCTCTTATCTACGCATTACCGCGGCGCGCCGTGATTTACGATCAGCTACCGACTCCACACATGCGAGCCAGCTCCGACTCACATTATACCGGTTTTACCGAGCGAAAAGACATAACCCGGTTGAGAAACAGACGTGAATTGAGTGTTAAACACGCCGGCTGAGACGTTGCATAAATGGCTATTCGTAAACAAGATTGCTCGACTGATGGCTGTCACGACGAGAGCGATTATCAAACACGATTTGTTTGGCGACGAATCGACTCTGACAACAAAAACCTTTCAATGGCTACAAGACGAATTAGCGTGAACAAATATTTGTAGTGAGAAACCGATGTCAACATTTTGTAGTGAGACGGAGGACGGAGGCACGCTGGGCGAGATTGTAGGTTTAATGACAAAGTGAGCCCTGTCATTAGGGGCGTAAATGTTAAGGTTGTTAGAGCGGTCATTCTGAGAATATCCTTTGTGTTATCTGGCTTGGTAGGATTTAATGGATGGAAAAAATATCACCTGCTCGCCTCTGACTCATTTGTGGCTTTGATTCCGATGAATCTACGTTTTCGTCATCTTGTTATGTTGTAAATGTAATATGTTTATCATACTGCTGCTTAAGAATGATCATAGATCACTTTCTTTACCATTTTTACTTTAAGCTGTGATGGATTCATTTTTCTCGAAATCCATTTCAGCTCAAACTTCCATTTAGATGTATGTTCTCGATCATAAATAACTCGTCATATCTCCTATGTACTTCTAACTTAAATATCAGCGATACTTTCCTTCCACCGTTTTTTCTATGTCCTCATTATTTTCAGTCTCCGTTGTCATATTTTTTTTTTGTGATATGATATTACAGCAAATCATTATAACTACAACCGGAAACTTCCCTAATATATGAACGAATCAATTGTTAAACTATTGTTATTCGGAAAGCGAATGGTTTTAATGCCCTGCCTTAATGTCTAGCAAACTTGCAACTTGCAATTTATCTACTGCAATAGGCTTCTACATGATTAGTATAAGCGGTAAACAATCATCTAATAAAGTTGCTGCTACAAACGTCTCATTGAAAATTTGAAATTGGCCGTGGGCTGTGATCAAATGGAGCCCCATTACATTAGCATAGCGTTTAGTTTAAGAACACGTCTTGCAGTCGGCCGCGGGCGGACGGCAAATTGCCAGTGGGCGGCGGCGTGATCCCGCGACCCCTCAGATAAAATATTCCATCTATCGTGGTTCGTGCTCCTTGGAACACCACAAATGATGGACTGACCACGCAATGAATTCTTTGAAGCGTATGTTTGAGTTTGAACCAGTAGGAACTGAAAATGATCTTAAAATTCCGGCTGTGCGAAGATTGATAGATTGGCTAAGGTTATGCATAAATCACAGAATCGCATCTTTGAGTGTCATATGAATAACAGAGAATCAGTGCGTGTTCTTACGAATATTGACCACCAACTCTGAAGATCAGAATTCGAGCCCCTTGAACTGCGTTAGCTTCAGAATGAAATAAATTTTATGAGCAAGTAATCATCAAGCATGAACAAGCAAAGATTGATCGATGCTGTTATAAATTACAAACAAGTATAAAAAAACTTGACTCATATTCTAGGTGCACTGAAGATCAAATTCAGATTCAATTGAACAATTTGTACATGTAAGAATCTAATGCAAAATCCTAAAATATCAGTGTCACATTTACCCACCCGTTCACATATAGGTACTATACAAACATCATTCTTTCCTTTGAGTCGGTCGGTCGGGCGAGGTTATAAAACGAGAAAGTCTTTTGAATCCAAATTAAAATTAATCCACCCGGAAAACAGAAGGATATGAAAAGTCCAACAAAAGGGACAAAGGAAAAAATTCGAAAAGGAATCGGGCTTAAGATAAAAGAACTAAAAAAGAAAACGTTTATGGAGCGGTGGGTTGGTTATGTGCGCCAGCCGCCGCCACTGGCGCGAGTACCAGGCGCGCATACCTTGCTAGTAGTGCTCAATTAAAAAGCGACGAGACGAGCAGATGTAATCAAGTGTGATTTTAATAAAGTGATGTCGATCGAGAAAAGAACCTACTACGGCCTGACAGGAGAATACATAATCATAACTGTATTTTATTAACAAGCATATATACCTATTACATTTTGTTCAAAGACAGACGTCAATGAAATTGGAAACCGTTTGCCACTCGCAGCATTTGAGAAGTCGGAAGAACGAGTAGCATTAGTAATTGCAAACAACTTGTTCGTTTAGCTTTTCGCATCACGGGTTATGAAAATATGATTGAATTCCCCCTGGCAACTGCAATTCTATTCTTGAACGAGGCACAAAGAGCAGGCAATAAGTACTGTGTACAATGAGCGTTTCCACGAAAGGGAACAACTAAGGTTCGTGTAGTGCGCACAAAGGAAATGCGTGTAGTTTGTGGACCGCCCGCTGGGGGCCCGCGGCGCTGGCATCGCCGAAAAACAAATTGAACGCGGGCAGGCTTTAACGAGCCAATGTTTTAAACATTCCCCCTGTCGATTGCATTTTGAAACATACACTATCACTGTGTGTACTTTTTTAAATTTGCAATCAATTGGCTTGTTTTACACTGTAGCCGTTATAGTTTCTTTTATGTATGTATAAATTAATGCTTTACATTTTTCTTTTTTCTATTACCTTTATTACCCAATCCTATCCTACTATTACTATAAATGCAAAAGTGAGTTTGTATATTTGTTTGTTTGTCACCACTTCACGCTTCAACCATTGAACCTGTTTAGATGAAATTTGATATGGATATAGTTTAATACCTAGGCACAGAATTAATAATAGTATTACATAACCTAGGGAAGGACATAGGATAGTTTTTATCCCTAAATTCCCACGGGGAGCGAAGCCCACGGGCACTGCTATTTATTGGATATTATCTATTGATAAATTTCACTAACTATAAGTACTAATAGCATAAAATGGTAAATAAAAGCTCTATGTAGTACCTACGTCAAAAATTAAAGATGATTCCCTCATGCGCAGAATTTCGGAGCGCAACATTTTATAGGCAAGAGTATTTATAGGGTGCTTATGAATCAGTTTATTTTCATCCCTCGTTATAAATTTGATGCTTGATAATGTGGATATTTTCAGGTACACTCTTAAATTTTAATTTTAAGTGACTGCAACATGTATGTGACCTAAAACTAGACCTCATATTACTTGTTTAAATTTGTAGTACCTGGGCGACCGAGCTTTGCTCGGTTACATCTAAAACATTATCATTTTTTTTAAACTTGTCTAAAAACAATACAAAATAAAAAAATATACATAAACTTGAACATAAAAAAAGTAAGTTACCGAGTGGGACTTTCTAGCAGTCCGCATCCTTATAAGCTGAGCCAAATGGTTAGCGACTGGCGCGACGAAACTAGCGACCATATTCTGCGTGAAAAGAAAAACGCATAAAAACTCGAAAACACGCGTTTTCCCAAACATAAAACTAATCTAGATCGATTATTTACCCCCGAAAACCCCCATATACAAATTTTCAGCGAAATCGTTAGAGCCGTTTTCGAGATCACAGAAATTTATAAATATATATATATATATATATATATATATATACATACATACAAGAATTGCTCGTTTAAAGGTATAAGATTAGGTAACGACAGGATTATTTTGTTCATGTGTTTTTCATGATTTATCAAATAGTCAGGTAAATGTTTTGTAATCGAGTATTGTGTAGTATCGTATTGTCGATTTTATATGCTAATTTGATTACCAAGTTATTGTTTTAAAAGCTATAACCTCTGAATCAGCTGAAAATCAGCGCTGTGGTTCACACCGCAGCATACATCTGAGCTGTCCGCCTTTTCGGCACTCTTAACAAATAATAATATGTACTTGTACTTGAGAAACATATATAGAAAGTAATCTAGTGTAGCCCGTGGTTTGATTTATTACAGGTATGTCCCTTCCACGGTGTGTAGTCTAGTAAACATAAGATTTAGTGTGCCGAATAAAGACTATCCGTCTTATTATAAAACGCAGACTAACTTTGTTACTAGGTTTAAACCATTATCCGACCAAATCAAGTTGACATTTTCAGATGAGAGTGGCATATTACAAGATGTCAACTTAATTTGGTCGGATAATGGTTTAAACCTAGTAACAAAGTAAGTCTGCGTTTTATAATAAGACAGTATTTCTTTATTTTAGTTAGATATATAAAATTGACCGAAACATGGTACAACTTACAATAAACATAATAAAATCTACATGAATAGTCATCGGCCACAGTAAGTACGTGTCTAATCAAATGTGTCACAATAATTCAATAGCATGTTGAATGTGGTCATGTGGGCACTAGTGGGCAATAACCAGTGGCCACAAAACCGGTCCTTCAATCGCTGCCTGAAAGGAACCAATTTGTCTTATTCGCTTTGTCCAATCATAAATGTCAATCAACATTACGGTTGCGGCAAATGTTTTTATTTTGTAATTATTGACAAGTTGATGAAGCGAGCAACTATAACCACGTTTCACATATTTTTTTATGTATTGTCAAACTGGCTACTAGAAGCTGATTTTGCTGAGTTACCTAGTGAATTTGTTCTTGCCTCAAACTTTTATTTGAAAATCGATCGATCATACTGCAATGACTAATTTAATAATTTGTTGCTGCACCAAACTTTTAATTTGAAAATCGATCGATCGTACGCCGTACTATAATGACTAATTTAATCTCATTTGATTAGATGGTTGAATAGAATCCATAGAAATGGGTTTCATTCTTCTACTATTTTACTAACCAGTAAAAAGGTCAAAGTAATTCGGTATGCTGTAAACTGTACATACAAGTAGCATACCAGAGTAGGTATGTGATAAAAATAATACCTACCACCAGTATTTAGGTTTTATACTGAATCTTCAGTGATTCAATTCAATACGATACTTGAAATCTACTTAAAGTGGTTACTTACTCATATAATTTATATCAGCTCGTATAAATGACACATGGTAATTAAATAACCGGCCAAGTGCGAGTCAGGCTCATGAAGAAGGGTTCCGTACTATTATCTATAAAAATCACGTTTGTTGTATGGGATTTTATTGTTTTTAGTACTTATTTGTTGTTATTTCATTATTTCTCGCAATGGATTGTTTGTATTCATAATAAAATCAATGTTCAATATTCATCCATATCGGTTCAGAATGGAAAGTAAATTATGCAAATTAGCATTTTATCACAAGCATCCATTTTATATTTACATACAAATGACTTTTTGAAACAATATCTAATTAAATCTTCTGAAAAACGATGCGGTGAAGGCTTTTGTATTAAAATGACGAAATATTTTCTTTCCTTCAGCTTTTTTCGGATTTATTTCGAAAACCCAGAGTTTGCAACAGACCAGTCCAGAATTAAGAAACCCAGACGTTCTCGTGATGTAGGTGGACGATAACTCAAGTTTTAATAGAATCTATTTGTTTTGAGTTCAGTTTGAACGATATCAAAAATTGGTCAAGAGTTTGCCGAGATATAGAATTGTAAAAGGGGAGTTCACAATTAGCAACCCATCACTTCTTCATGCCTTTTATCTATCTTCACGCTTACTAAATGCGCTTTGAGTCGATTGGCTATACAAGTTTATACCAATAACTTTTAAACAGCTAAATCGATTTTCATCAAACATGCTAAGGACTACCGCAGGGGAACTTGCTGTCATGTAAAAAAACTGCATCGAAATAGGTCTATCCGTTCGAAAGCTACACAGACAGACACGCAGACAGTTATTAGCGTCAAACAGAAACCCCTCTTTTTTGTCGGGCGTTATTAAATTTAGGTAAATTTTTATACTTTAAACATGCTTGATTATAGATCATTTAAGGCTAGATCATTAAATGATCAAAGCTTGAGGTTTACGGCCCTATGCTCTGTCTGCAAAGTTAGAAATAAAGGCGTGATACCTACCTATATACCTGTAACGATGTTGCAATAAGCTCCATCCTTCACATTCTTGCCCACCTCCATTCTTTCATTTTATTATCTTCAAATTTAATTTCTAAATTTCTTCTTCATCATTCTGACTCATTCCTATTTCACTTCTGATACTAATAACATCTAAGTAGGTAATTGTAATTTCTTGTATACCTAATCAGTTCTATTGTATAATAAATAAATTTATTCTCTTCTTCTATTTAGTCTCTTGCTCTAAGACCTCTAATAAACTCATTTCATGTCGGAACACACCTTGTACTAGTATGTATTCTATGCTTTTACTGATCTGGGACATAACCGGTGGAGTTCCCACATACCTATCTGAGTTCACTTCCCAGTTTGGGACGACCTACCAGTAAATGTTTAATTTAAAGAAAGGAACACGGGAGATTATGAGATGCTAGTCAAAGTGCATATGTTATGTGGTGCATGCGGTGATCGCATCGCTGCAGTGGCAGAGTGTACATTGACTACCTACCTACATTCGGACAATGGCTTGCATATTCAGTACTATATATGTAGGTATATCTAGTTACAATGGCTGTTTGCAAATGTTCTGTTGCGAACGTAAGCGGGGACTGAGTTCAAACTCTTTGAACAAAAGTATTCATTTTATAGTTAAATTGCCTTAATTATATATGTAAAGAAGGGATTAAGTATAGATGGATAGATCAGAATTATAGAGAAACTGGTTTAAAGAACCCATTTAATTTAGAACACGTTCGTTAGATTAGAACCGTGCCAGTCTTAGCTGAACTTGCATAAAATAATTTTTCAAAAATAAAAACAGACTTCATCCCCAAACCACACAACCGATTCACCTCGCAAGTATACCCTTTCAAACAAAAAAATAATTTTCCGAATCGGTCCAGGCATCTTCGAATAGTCGGTGAACATACATTTAAAAAAATTGGCAAAGTGCGTGTCGGGCCACGCGCAGTGTAGGGTTCCGTAGTTCCGAATGCCAACTTTGAGTTTATGCCACTAAAAATAAAAACGTTTAAAAACTAATTATCTATTGAATTTGTATGAAATTTCTTTTTCCGAGTAAGTACATTTTATAAGTTGATCGCCTATAACTTTTAAATTTGTATACCCTACTTAGCTCTGATAGTTTTCCTTTAAACTACATTATATATACTATAGCTGTGAATTTTTTCACATGGCCATATATAACCGTTTAGCAGATAGAGGGGGGGGGACACTTGCCTCCAACAAAATTTTTCACTTTAAACCCATATATTTCGGAAACGGATCCCTAAATCCAAAAATGATGTTAATAAGCTCACAATGTTTTTCAAAGACCTATTCAACGACACCCCACACAATGTGTTTGTCGAGAAAAAAAATATTGACTACCTCTTTTCTTGTAAGGCAGCTAACCTAAAAAAAAATATTATTCCAGATTTTATTTTACGACTTTTTCGCCATGATTAATATACATATCCATGCCAAATTACAGCTTTCTAGTACTTGTAGTTTCTGAGTAGGACCGCGGACAGACAGACAGACAGACAGACAGACATGGCGAAACTATAAGGGTTCCTTGTTTACTACGAAACCCTAAAAAACGCGACGAATAGATAACCTCCTCCTTATTTGGAAGTGAGTTAAAATCAAGTCCAATAAAAATAAAGAAAAGGAAAGACGAGGAAGCTTTTAAGTGACTTTATCTTGAATGCATTTTAAACCAAAGGGTGCCCAAGAACAATGATGATAAGCTGATAGTAGAAAACCAAAAAATGCTGTAAACAAGACATTTGTCTTTTACCCTCCGAAAAGTTACGAGGGTGTGATGTGTATGTGACACCACAAAGATAATGACACCGATGCCCGAAACCACACAAGTGCGATTTCTAATTTCCTCGGCCATTTTGGTCACTCAGACATGACCGGTTAAGCCGAGGAGCGTCGGTTTACGAATTTAAAATTAGAATCGATTTAACTTCTCGTTTGATTCGTTCCATTAATTCGATTAGGTATCAAATCGCTATGTGGACTTTTAAAGAGTAGGTAGGTACACCTACATTATATTATACTTATTATATTAAACCTATTGTAGCTTTTGGCTCATTATAGTTTTTAAATAAATAAATATACGTAATGATGACAAGTAAACATTTAATAGTACTTGCCTTTATTTTGCTGTGATTGCCTGTGATAAAAGCATGCGTGTGTAGTTGAAGCCAGAGAAACTTGGAAGGGTCGCAGCAAACAGTTCTATACTGACCCGTAATTTTAACTCTACGTTTACAAGAAATTAAATTCCTAAGATAAGTTACTTACATACTCGTTGTTAAGCGTTTTATCCGTCGAGAACGGAGGCGAGTTAGTAATAACTTAGCCCACCTTAGCTCACAGAAAGCTAATCTTTTTTCCACGCTGAAGTTTCCGAGCGAGGAATATAAAGACCAACTTAACATAATTCACTAAGATAAAAATTTGTAATAACGCGTACTGGGCATGGGATGAGCGAGTACGTTGCATAATTTATAAAATCTCAGTCTAAGTATGTACTAGTAATTTCATTTTTATTTTGAAAAACCTACATTCATATGTGTTTGAGACATGTTTCAAACTTTAAGACGAAGTATAGTTACTTCCTGCTACATGTAACATTGTCTTTCTATATCAAATTTTTTAAGGACACCTATCTCCAAGCATTAATTCATAAATGAAATTTTTATTAAAACTTCTGTTTAGACTTTCCCGAATTATAGGCTACGTCTGCCATTGCCAATATCAAGGCTTGTTAACTTGAATTATAATCTGTGATCCTAGAACATTAAATTGGGCGAATTTAGGACTAGGCTAGACTCAGTCTGTTTCAAGCCCAATTTTAGGTTATAGAATTTCTATCAGCTGTTGTTTTAGTGCCTACTTTGCAATTTGTGATGTAATCGATTCAATGTGTAACTGATATCGTAGCTTCAGATAATAACTTTCTGGGAACTTGGATCCAATTTTCCGTATTTCGCACAATCCAATTTATGCGCGTTGTTTACATTGTAGGTATATTATACACCGGTAATCTTTGAATTAAATAGTGATTTTACCTATTATCTACTTTTTCATCTTTTATTAATTCTGTGATTTCAGTTGAAGTAGACTGAGGAAAATTACAAGTGTCTACTAAAATAAGTCAGTAAGTATGTACATATTGTATTGTTGTTAGTATGTGAATAATCAATACCCCTATTCGTACAGTCGATATTTTTTCTGTTTATCCTTATGCTATTGTGTCAAATCATTTCAATCTAGCAAACAACTGGAAACAATGACTTGATATAGGTATTTTGAGATAAACTTAATAAATTAAACCAAGCAAGTAGGTACTTACAGTCCGGACTTACACATTTGCCGAAAGAAGGCTATTTATATATTTATTATTTTACAAAAGCGCCCTTCTACGTTCTCGATTGCAATATGCACGGAAAAGGTTGAAATTGTCCCAAAATTTGCTACTAGGCTTTAGCCTACTCAGCCTAATGGTTAATCCGCCACTGCTTACATTTATAAAAACAAACCAAACAAAAAACAAAGAATTTAAAGTAAAAAGACATCGTCATGTGACTAAGAGTGACCATTGGCTACTGAAATTAAAAATCGCACTTGTGTGATTTCGAACGGCGCCGGTGGTGTCACAACCCTTTGGCGAAGGGCGAATTTCTTTGTTTGCGTCTTTTTCCGACGCACCTTCATAGCTGTTTACTTATCACTTTCAAGCACCATTCGGCTCGAAATGCAGTTAAGAACCCTCCAAACACTCGACTAGTCCTTTGTCATCACTTCTGTGGACTATAGACATTGGACACCCCAAGTCCATATAGGAAACAAAAAGCAGCTTTCTAAACGTTGGTCAACATTTTGATATTATTTTTTTAATTATACTTTAATGTCCATGCAAATTGAAATCCTAAATACAAAACCCCATAGAATATGTTTGTTTTGTCGTTTCGTTAAATTGATTTGATTTCTGATTGATTTGATTCGGTTGAAACGTAGTTTACGTAAAGTAGTAACCTTTTATTGTAGTAAAGTTGTCTTTGATGACCGAGTTAGAGGTCGTGCAATCGTTTTCATTGAATGATAATCATGATTAGAATAATTATAATAACTGTGCTAATTGTTTTCCTCATAAACTTATATGTAGAAAGTTTTAATGTACGCGTTTTATTATTTTAATATCTTCATGACTAACAGCAATTTATAATCGGAATTCGAACCACGAGTCTTATGAAACCATATTTTATTAATATACCCATTGCCTCCACTTTCTAAGCTAGATTTTTGCGTAGTAAAACAAAGTTTGTGGAATGACAAAACAATTGCCCAAAAATGTTATTGTAGGGTCTGGCGATAACACGGAGCACTGTGGTGTGGGCTCGAGGGCCAAGGGCCCGCTTATCGGCTCCGCGGGTAAATGGGAAGGCAAACACGGGGATCGTGATGGTCGACGCCACCTCACAAATTGTATGAAATACAGATAGTAAGCTTTATACACCAGGAGGCGGACCGCTCCGAGAAAAACATCCGAGCCTCCGAGCAGCACAGATAAGCTTGCAAACAAAAACGCGTATAGACTAGTAGGACATTTTGGTACGACCACGGCAGAAAATACGGGCCAAGTGCGAATCGGATTCGCGCAGGGTTCCGTATCATTATCTATAAAAAATCGCGTTTGTTGTATGGGTGGCCTTAAATATTTATTTTATTTTGTTTTTAGAATCTGTTGTTATAGCGGCAACAGAAATATATAATTTGTGAAAATTTCAAATGTCTAGCAGCTAGACAGTTGAAATTTTTACAAAACTCCAGCTATCGCGGTTCTGGAGATACAGCCTGGTGACAGACAGACGGACAGACAGCGAAGTCTTTGTGATAGGGTCCCGTTTTTACCCTTTGGGTACGGAACCCTAAAAATGACGTGTACGCTTCTCAGATATCACTATATCTATATGCGGTACAACTTCTTAAGTATATAAAGTCGGAATGTCAAACGAGTTCCAATCCAATACAAAACATCACAAAGAGAACACACTTAGTAAATAAATTACATAAATCACAGATAACCGCTCCAGTTATCACATGAATACTATCTGGCCAATAATATGTCTATAAACAGAACTGTTTCTCGGAATTGTTATAACTTATTATCATCATCACAGACAATACAACAAATGTCAAAATAGGGAACCGGTAGGGGTAGACAAAGAGCATATAATCACTATGGGGGTAGATAGAAATACTTGAATATTTTCAATGAAACAAAATCAAAGGGAAAATGCTCGTATTCACCAGTAAAAAAATCCTCGCTAATGCTTATTTTTTTTATTATTACAAGCTTATTTTTATTAATTTATTTTTTAGTTTCATTCACTTGTCCTGTTGTCTGTCGTTCTGTCTGTTAAATATAACCCGCTTCCCGGTTTTCGATTGAGCTAAATTTTGCACGCATACGTAGGTATATCGCGTGACAATCTGACAATGCAATATTACAATGACATGGAGCTGATCTACGTTGCTACGAGCTGTAACGTTTGATTTATCTTGAGATTCTTTAGATAAAGGCTTGTTTAAAAAAATGATTTTTTTAATTATTACTTGTTTTTACTTTAATGCTATTTCTATACTTTCGTCATTGTGCATCGCGATGGCCGCTTGTTGACACGGCGCGCCGCCGATTTGGTCGGTTTATATTTCGGGCGGCGTGCCATTATCCCATTAGGGAAGGACATCACATTACTCAGAATGTAGAGCTATTAGCTGAGCTGCTGCTCTTCCATCTAGGGCTTCCGCCAATTAGTTTCACGGATTTGCCCAATGTAAAGTAAAGCGAATAGGTAGGAACCACAGATTAGTCAATCTTCAGCATTTCAGTGGCAACCACTCCTAAAGGCTGAAAATTTGCTAGAAAACATTATGCTTGTGTTTGTACTAGTAGCTGATATCGACGGCGTTACTCGCG
Organism: Acrobasis consociella; assembly: GCA_963555685.1. NCBI lineage: Eukaryota > Metazoa > Arthropoda > Insecta > Lepidoptera > Pyralidae > Acrobasis > Acrobasis consociella. Next base: position 12,707,790 of record OY743122.1, read on the forward strand.
TGGTCTAATTTATGACAACCTCCACTAAAATGTCACATTTTTCCGGTTATCTTGTATTGTAAACTACATGCCTTCCAATCGGCCGTTTTTGCCGTAGCCAGGGGGGTTACTCTATAAAATAATACGTTATTCGTACGATAGTGATGTCCCATTCCTATGTCAAACTAAATTAGACTTTATCGTCATACATTAGTGCTCAATGTTGCGTGACACTGAAACGTGGATACGCAGTAACGTCCGACTTGCGTACCGCTACTAGAGTAGCCCCCCAGGAAATCTCACCTGGGGAGAAGGGATCTTGACAAATATCACGTCTTTTCTAGTCTCAGTAAAAAAATGAAATAATGATGTCTATAAATGAATCTAACACATTTACAATCACAAGCTTCGAAAGCTCGTAAGATTAAGGGGTCGAGGAAAATCTTACGATATTTCTCAGCATTCAAAAATCATGGACGCCCCCAAAACAAACATGGGTACCTAGGCTCTGGCTCAAACCCCCCGACACATTTCTGGCTACGGCCATCGCGGAATAATCATCTAAACTTTCTCATTTATAATAGGATGTAAAAGAAGACGGATCTCTGGGCGGTTTTTATATCAGGTGACAGTGCGAGAGCCCGCCTAATCATATCATTGATATATTTATGAAACCCCTAGGCCAGGGTAGTACAGCCAAGCAATGACGGGTAATTTTGACCCAACCTCAGGTATTTTAGGAATTGCAATGAAATCTGATTATATTACCCGAGTACGGCGAAGCCAAAAGGAGGTTTATGTGTTTCACCGCTATGTATGTATGTTCATCTGATCCCTCGTATTTTTAATAATATACATGGTTGAAAGCGTCTTGGCTGCGCGCTGGTTATATGCTACGTGACATCACAATTTCAAAATGGAGCCCTCTACTTATAGTACGTAACTAAGTACTAGTATTTATTCTGTGCTTATAGGTCCAAAAGTTAGCCTTAAAATAAAATAAATCAAATCATAATGTGTGGGGTATCAAATGAAAAGGAATAAAAAGCATATTACAAAAATATACATTATTGCTTATAATCTTAATTTTTCCGTAGTCGGGTTTTGGTTTTTGAAATTATATCTTGTAAACTACTTACCTATCAACTTTTTACCAGTAATTGAGCATGTTATCATCAAATCGACTGACATTTTGTATGGTCAAGCGTTTGCAATAATTGCGCCATTATGGCGACTATACAAATGTCAGCATTAATGAAATATTAATGATAAGTTATTCGACGGCTATAACGCTGAATAAAAGCTTCGTGTAACGGTTATGGGAGTTACAGCACTTTTTATTACGTAAGTAGGTAATGTTTAGTGGCAAAGTTAAAATGCTTTTCTTGTTTTTAACTCAAAATGTTTTTGTATTGTTAGCTAAGTAGTTCCTTACTAGGTATGTTTTGCCCACCGAACTAGATTTTTTTCCGTTTTGACAAGTGTTGGTAGCAATAATTAGACCGAATTCTGATGAAATTAAATGCGGAAGATCGATGCTTTTCACATGGATTAATAATAATCTCCTATATATTTTTTTCCATTTTGACAAGTGTTGGCAGCAATACAATAGTAATAGATCGGCGATTTTCACATGGATTAATAATTATCTCATTATGCACCTTAACACAAACACATAGTAATCAATTTCCCATAAAACTATATTATTGTTGTTCACCATTATTGACGCATGTGGTGGTTCTTCCCTGGGCACGGCCCTGGGTATGCAGAATGGTTTTCTTTCGTCGTATAGGATGAGCCGTTTTAAAATAAGTTATTTATCATACCTCGGCTTTGCGCCTTTAGATTTTGTTCACAAAAAATTGCGTTCTTAATCTCTTGTCGGGGAACATTCCATATTAACGTGTGTATATAAACTCCCAACTGGTTAGGAGTGTTAAGAGGCTCTCTATATGTATGGCAGCCCCGGATAATGTGGCACAAGGCTATGGATTCGTCTGATTTGGATGGACTGATAGATGAATGAAGGCCGGTACAAGACATTACATGTGTGAAATCAATCATAGAGCTAATGAGCCTTTGCAAACGTTAGGATTTGTAATTCTCATATAATTTATCAGCTGCTATTGTGCTTATATCCATTTTGAACACATGATTAGGTTTCATCTAAAGTAGCTCCAACAGATGTACCTAACTTAGCATGCTTCCATTCTACAATACGACAAACATAAAAAACCGTGGATGGGCACCGACCGCCCCACCGCTCCCCGCCGCAGGCTCGCTCCGTAGGGCTGCTCCGCCGCCCGCCGGCGCCGTCCATCGCCTGCCACTAAATACTACAGCTAACCACACCACTCACCTGGCCTGAACCAGCTTCTCCACAACAATCCACAGCTTTGTCTCTCAGTACGATCGATACGCACCAGCCCTCAACACCGTAAAAGCAAATTACTTTTAATCACCATTGAGCACATAAACGAACACGGCCGACCCGTTTCACAGCAGTATTCGCCGCAGGCTCACGATCACAAAGTACTGTACACTGCACTGTCAATATTCGATCCAGCCGAATGCTATTCAATCCTTGGGTTGTTTTGTGTAGTATAAACAAATAACAGTGGTGATTTCACAGTAGAAACACGAGCGCAGCACCGTAACGCACTTCACGTCAGCGCCGATTCGAGTCGGCGGGCAACCGCGGAACTCGGGTGAAGCGAGCGCTACGTGTCCCTCGACCGGCCGTGGCGAGGTGCGAGAGCGAGCGAGACCGCTGTATTATTCCTCCTAGTGACAGAGTGAGATGCGACACGTTTTACGAGGCGGGAGACATAAAAATACGAGAAGGGCTCGCATAGACAGGGCATAAACGGCGTCGCTACACTGCTATCTTGGATTGATCCACGTTGAATAGATAACGATTGTATCGTTTGGCGGCATGGTCGCTCATTCATTAAAATAATTATCCGACAATTAAGGCGAGAGGTCGTTGTCATTGCTCGTTACGCTGCCCGCTGAACGCTCCGCTGGTCCCGTGCTTCGCCTTGGCGTTTATTACTAGTCGTTGAAGATAAGGACTTTTTTATGTCAGAGTCATTAAATAAAGCTATAACAAATTTTATTATCATAAGTAGGCAACTGCAACAGCGATGAAAAAAAAAAACGTAGCTGCCTAGGATATCGAACCGAGATACTTACCTACGTCGAAATTCATACACATGTGGACACGCGGCAGCATTATAGAGCCAAGTTCAAAGGTAGGAACTGGCGACACAGCAGCTGTTTGACTCTTCAGAACCCAAAATCTGTTTAACCTAAAAATATGAATAAATTTCATTGCACATATATTTTAGTTCTATAAGTTTATTTTGAATCCAGAATTTTAAATACGTAGCTACATTTATAATATCGTTTAAATACCAGAAAAATGTTATTGATTCACTTAACCATGATAACCTACTTCCTAAGAATAGCAGTAAATTTGGTAGATTTCACTTTTTTTCAATTATTTCATTTTATTAGGTAAACCGCCTATCAAAATTAAACGAGCATACATTTTTTTATTTCTGATTCTTCAGGTACTGCTGTGCAAAAAGTAATATCCCAACAAAAACATAAATGTAAAAATAGGAGCCAAGTTCAAAATCCGACTAAAGAATTGAGATCCCAACTTCAGTCAACTTCTGTATAGTATGCTGTTTATATATAAGAATCTTAACATCGGACTTGGCTTTTTGACAGAGATGTATTATATTACTACAGAAGATGTATTTACAACTAAGGTGATTTTTAAAAAAATGGAATTCCTTGTGCACTAGTCCGACTCGCACTTAGCCGGTTATTTGAAAATATTTTAACAATTTAGGTCGAAATGGTGTGGTGGTTCTTCTTTTCGCTAGATTTGTTTTTTAAAAAGTCACAATCACAATTTATTTTTATTTTTAAAGCCATCTGAAGATTTCAACATAATAAAATTCATTAATAACATAGTATAATGGTAGAATTGAATAGGAGGTCCAAAATGGGAATAGAAACAAAACAGTGAGCATATTTACATTTATTGTTACTTACCTCATACAGTGTGTTGGAAGAGTGACCATATCGGAATTGTGGTCACTCAATCTTTACAATTAGTTTCATTATACTAGTCTTAATTATAAATAAATTAGATCCCAGTGGTGAAAACTGCAACTTTATCTGTACATATGCGATTTCAGTAGAGTTAAGTCCAATTTTCTAAGTTTTCTTACTCAATTTTGTTATAAACAATGTACTTAACCGATCTAATAAAACTTACGACATATGTTTACTAAATCCAATATTAGGTACAGTAATTTCAATACATAATAACATAACCTAAACAAAATTTTTGGAACTTTGAAATGTAAAGCCGGCGGGTCTCACGCCATCAAATGAAATATCGCCTTAGCTCGCATTTAAATTACAAAGATTCAAATGAGTTTTTACATATGAAATTTAATTACATTCTAACACAGTGAATAAACAAATAAACAATACTCTAAAACGTTCTCGACAGTACAAAATTCTTTCACTTCAATTTCATAATTCGAATCAAGCACTAAAATCTCAGTGATTGGAATCACTAAAATGGAACGTCACTTGATAGCTATACAATTAGACCGTAATGCCACTTTTGGAGTTTCGTATACGCCACCGTATCGCACATCCTACTGGCTCACAATTGGGGCTTGCGTGTAATGTAATAGACGCTTGAAAAGACAAAAGAGTTCTAAATACTGTTTTAAATAAAAAAAAAGTGAAGGAAACTAAACGCGCGGTTTCCAAATGCGGCTCAGCTTTTATTTGAAGTGCGCGTTTAACATCACGCGTCTATTGCATACATATATTTTTTTTACATAATGTCAGCCCCTAATCCGCCATTTCTTGTTCAGACTATGCTTGTGTTTTGGTATAGGGCGTCTAGTAACTGGATTCTTCTTCTTCTTATCGAGTCGAAATAAGAAGAGTAACTGGATCACTGACCTCCTTATATAGCGTACTTGTATATATGGAGGTCAGTGAACTGGATATCCAATTACTGATCAACGAAATTTTAGTCGAGTACCATACAAAATACAGACATTCGGCTAAAATACAGGTATTTTTTGAACAAGTTTCAACACACAACTATCCGGTACGAACATCATATCAGTATTATACTGGCAAGCCTTTTTTGGTATGCTGATAATTCCTGCTGCCCATACGATCATGATAACATACATACAATTCTAGATTTGAGATTTTTCAAACAGGCTCGAAATGCAATGTGCATAAATTGCCAGAAACATTCATACAATCATTAGCAAGCACTTTATTTTCGTATCAACAATGCTATAATCATGTATCCCGTAATCGCATAGCATAATTTGAATAACAATTGTAGAATGTTGTCCGAACATAATTTGATAACATAATATTACATTTTATGCCTATTACACATTGACTGTAACCCGCTAAAAAAGCATATGCAATGCAAACTTTTAAAATATTTTCCAGTCAAAATTGTAAATGATTGCAATGGCATCAAACCCATTTGAGTCGAGCACAGCGATGCGTAATATACATGATAAACATGACATTATTGATCCGCATTTCACCATCCCATATCAATAATAGATTTAATTTATTCTACACGCTTTTGACATATGCCGAGGCGATCAGCGCTAGACAAAGCTACCATCCGTATGTAATAGGAATTGCGATGGATTGCCAACTTCGCTACAGATCCCAAAGTCATCAATTGTCAAATATAGGTCGAAAATAAAAAAGAATCTACTATTAGAATGAATTACTTGGTTTAACGCGTTACTCACGTATAGAGTGTGTCGCGAGCCGGTGCGGTCTTTAGTCACATTCACTCTAAAAAAGACCTCCGGATGAGGTCGAGACATGTCGGCAGTAGCTGACTCTATACATGAGTAACCCTTTAACTCATTTTATGAATGTGTCTCACGTTATTTTAATCAAAGAATCCACTACACTCACTTGGAGGCACCCGGACTACTGCACAATGATTAACCTTTACGCCGCTCGTCGGCCGTTTCCAGCCGAAGATACTTAGTGACATATAATTTCCGGTGGTTGAAAGTAACAAAAGAAAACCACAGTCTGCTCGATAACAGCACTGTCTGTCTGTACGTGGTACGCTTAGGGCGGCAGCAGAGGTACCTCGGGGTAGGAGGGCTCCTGCTCTTCCTCGGAAGAATGGCCGCTAGCGTACGACGGGCGGCCACTCTTTTCCCTTAGTCAGTACCTGTTGGAGAATAAACATGGCTGAAATGTTGGACTTTCCCGTAAAAAAATCCTTATAAAGGTAATCCTTGTGAATCAGCTAGATGACAACAAGTCATATCAGACCCTTTTTTCTGAACGTCAATACAAAAAAATCCATGGGAATTGTATGAAATAATCAACCGTGACGTCATACTTTTTTGGAATTTAATAATTCTAGATCTTATTTTTTTTTTACAAAGTACACAGATTGATTATTTATAAATTTAAAATCCTGTTGAAAATAGATAAGATGCAACCTACATAGTATGTGGCCGCGTGCAGCCGACATGTGCGAGCATTGCTCGAAACAGAATGTAAAATATGCGCGTTTTAAAAATATCTCAATTTGTAACATGCATAGTTTAACGACATTGATTAAAATGTGGTGCCTTCTATTCGCATATTCAACTGAAAAGATATATCGGTTAAACATATCCACTGACATTGACAAATTCTGTTTGGTGAGTGAGGTGAGGCTATGAGAAATATAGCACAATTCAGTCACTTTTCACCCTCGGCTTTCACTACTTTTCAACAACTCCGGATTTTTCTATGGGATTGATGATGACACGCTTTCGCATTTCATACAATAGTTTAAGAGCACGCGATGGCCAGGGCTTAGTTAAATAATAAAATCTAAAAGTTTATTTGTGTATGTCCACTATACAGTTAAGAACGATACCAGGCTATGAAACTTGAGTCGCGGTGGCTTTGGCAGGTAACAGGTAGCAAAGGTGGGTGTGTAAAATTGTGCCTCAAATTTACATAACATAGGCTCTTGCTCTACAAATCCTAAAGAAAATGTTTGTTTTGATGTTTAGAAAAAAATCTGATTTGAGTTATTGTCATTTAGTGGATTCTGTGTATGAGGCCAACGTGAATGTAATTCTTGAAAATTGTTACTTAATTCCGAATCCCGATCGCGATCTGGAATAAGTCCGCCTTTGCATTGTTTTTACCTCTTTAATTGTATTTTGGTATTACAATAAAGTTTTACAAACAAACCAAACAAGTCAAATCCTCGTAATCAAGTCAGAACATAGAACAGCAAAGAGACTAGTTGTACCTTCTGTAGGGATCTTCCCGTTCGGCGTCGGCGTAGGGCTGCCAGTGCGCGGGCGCCGCGTCGTTGTCGTCGCGCTCGCTGTTGTTGCTGGTGCCTGGGTACCACACCGGTGAATGAGACACATACGGAAAATACTTTATTTTATTAACGTTTGTATTTATTTAAAGGCAAACCAACTATTGCAGGTTTGTCTATAAATAAACACAAGATTTAAAATCATCATCTTTTTTGGCTAAACCATGATGTCGGTGAAATTAACGTCGTTTAAACATTGTAGCGATATCGGGCAACAGTAGTACCGATCAAATGTTATGTCGCTCATAGGTCTGTCGGGCAACGGTTTGTCGCACAACTAAGGTAAAATCAGTAATGTACAACAGTATTTACATACAACATTTAAGCAGTTGGTACATTATTTTTTTTCTTCCAGACTAGCAATAATAGTCTGGGAACTAGTGATATGGGTTTTAAAATAAGCTTAACAGGTTAAATTATTTTTCATCTAAGTTATTTTTTCTCTGGAGACTAAAATCCAGAAATAAAAAGAAAATATGCTTTTTTTCTCCACTTTGCTAGGACATCGTCTTTGGTGACTATTGCATATCATCTTTGGAAAAATATCTAGAGCCCTCTGAAGCTCCTGTAACATGAGACGTCGTTAGTTATACAGCTGTATGTAAACTCACATCTGTCAAGTGTGCGGTCCTTAGCGCTGTCGGCGTGTTCGGAGCGCGGGGGCGGGGAGGCGGGCGCGGGGGGCGAGGGGCTGTCCAGCGAGATCACCGCGCCCCCCCCGCCCGACGCCGAGGGGGAGCGGTAGCCGCTCGACGTCACTGCTTCTGCTGAAACAAACACATTTAATGCATGTTAAGTGCTAACTAGGTAGGTAGGTGTAGGTGCATGAATTGACCAATCACAATGCTCGAAATCTCCGCTCTGCTTTAATGGAAACAGCGGAGCGGAGATTTCACTGAAGTGTGTTTTCCGCTGTTTCCATTAAAGCGGAGCGGAGATTTCGAGGATTGTGATTGGTCAATTCATGCACTGCTAAGCTCCTCTTCGCTCTGCTCCGCTTCAGTGGAAACGCTGCCTAAGGGATAAAAATTCTTGTCGCTTTTTGTACCGAAAAAATTGCTTTACAATTGCTATTGTTACGAAACTGGGTTCGAGATTTGGAGTAAAACGCCAAAGTTCGTATGAGGGTTTTTATTCACTACGGAACCCAATGGTTGACACGTGAAGATGGTCTTCCTGATGTCCAAGTCGCGTAGCAGCTGAGGTCCAGGTATCTCGCCAAAGTAGTCGCAGGTATAGGGTGGCCAAATAACAGGTATACACTTTAGTTTTGTATTTTTATTCTATGAAATATAAAATATATCAAGTATTCCTTGTTAAATATAATATTTAGGGCCGGCAGTTAAACATGGAAAATAATGTCAGACATGTCCACCTCTAGCAGCATCACAGATGTGAACCCTTTTCACCGCGTTTTTCATCCCATTTTCACACATTTCCTACGTTATCTCAGTGACTGTGTCTCGAATATTTTGATTTAATTGCTGAAGGTTCATTGGCCTGTTAGCATAGACACGTCCCTTTAGATAGCCCCACAGAAATAAGTCAGGAGCTGTTCAATCAGGCGATTTTGGGGACCAATCAATGTCACCGTTTCTCGAAATTAATCGACCGGGAAACATTCTTTTTAATGTTTCGTTAAACGTTTTAATAATTAAAACACGTTGTTCCGTCGTAAAACGCTCCATAATAAATTTGCCGTATCTACACAAAGTAATATTCATGCAACAACTGTCATATTTACCGCCAAAACAAAATGGCGGCAAAAAAAAGTTGTATACCTCCAAGTTGGCCACCCTATACTTCCACTTGTCGCACTTAGGTAGGTTTCCTTCGCTTCGGTTCGCTTCGAAGTTATCGCTTTCGTAGCTCGTACTGAACTGGCGGGACGCGCACTCGATCGCCTTTTTATATGCGCCGATACAAAGGTCCACACTTTTCTCGAATATTCTCATCACTTGACGAATGTATTTCGATTGCCGGGAAACATCGAGACGCCGGTATGTATGTGTGAGTGCGACTAAGCCGACGACCATTCAAAGAACTCTAGCCTTTATGCTGTAACCTAGTTTCGCTTGCATTATCCTGACGTCTTTCTATACGATTCCACTCGCGAACATTCCGAGTCTATCTCGCCAGCAGAGTTCTTACTCGCGAATATTCTACATCTATCTCGTTCGCGACACTATTAATACAGATAACAATTTGAAAAATCAGCAGCAAGCCAGTAATATAAGCCGTGTGGTATGCAGCACGTATCGTCGCAAAATGTCCCTTTCGCAGAATGTCACTTTCGCAAAATGTCTCCAGGTAGTAAAATGTCTCCTGGTAGCAAAATTATCCCGTTCGCAAAATTTCATGTTTTATATACAATGTGGAAGGGAGGGACATACCCGTAATAAATAAAAACCGTTCTTGAATCCACACAGGATGCAACCGAGAAATACGCTCAGATGGTGATAAAGATGTAATATAGCCATAGTAATTTGAGTTCAGGCATATTATTTTTTAACAAGAAAAGAAAATCGGTAATTGTTTATAATTATTGAACACTAGCTTTTGCCCGGGACTCTACCCGCCGATCCCGCGGGAACAGTACTTTTTCCCGTTATGAAACGTCTCACACCTAAAGGGATTTAGATGAAATTTTCTTCCCGAAAAAGTTTCTGTTTAGGGATCGATATTAACGCGAGCGGAGCCGCAAAAGCTAGTTACATGATAATTGGTTCAGTAGTTACGGCGTGGAGACGAAACAAACAAACTCACTTTATAGTAATTTTATAAAAATAATGAACTTTTGGAAAAGGTACATTTTGCGAAAGGAACGTTTTGCGCAAGGGACATTTTTCGAAAGAGTCCATTTGCGAAAGGGAGATTTTGCGTAAGGGACATTTCGCGACCATACCATCCAGCAGGGTAGAATAGGACCACTCCAAGTTTCCCTGTGGATGTCGTAGAAAGCGACTTAGGAAATACAAGCTAAACAAAGCTTATACATCAATGAGGCCTTTCCAACACGTCTGGCCATCGAGGAAAGTGTAGACCAAATCCTCTAGCTGCTCTGGCCAAGTCTGGCTTTGGACACAGAGAGGGTCATGTTCCTGCAGAGACTAAAAAAGACCTGATGATGATGAAGGTGAACTGTCACTTCACTGTACAACTCACCATTAGAAGAGTATCCATCGTCAGTCTTGATAGAGGATTCCGGCACGGGCGGCGTGGCCTTTGGCTGCGGGACCTTTCTCTTGAGCGGCAGCTCGTCTTCGGAGTCCGACGTGAGGTCAACGACCGCCTCGGCCGGCTTCGGCGCTCGCTCCTCGCCCACAGCCGCGCGCTTGGCATTGCCTTCCACTGGTATCACCTCTGTATTTAAAAAAAAACAATTATGAATGGGACGACAATGCCTGAAGACCCGCCTATACAACCAGTGTCCTGCCCACTATGACGTACGGTGCTGAGACATGGACGCTTACGAAGGAGGCTGTGCACAAATTGAGAGTCGCACAGAGGCATGGTGCGCGCCATGCTCGGTATCAGGCTACAGGACCACATTCCCAACACCGTCATTCGACAACGTACTAGATTTTGCGACGGTTATGAACTTAAAGTGGAACTAGTAAGGGCATCTGGCCTGAAGGAGTGATGGCGGGTGGAGCACGGCTCTGACCGAATGGTGGCCCAGAACGGGTGAGAGAGGCGTCGGGCGTCCGCCTATGGATGAGAGCAGCACAGGACCGAGATGGGTGACGTCGACGGAGAGAGGCCTGTGCTCAGCAGTGGGCGAAGGGCGAAGGGCTGGGATGATGATGATGTATGGGACTCTAGATACCAACTCAAAGCTGAGATGATCGCCGTAGTACCATGCATGTAGAGCTGTGGATGATGCGGCGAGGACATACAAATCCCGTCACCGTTGAAATAGTTTATTGCCGTAGAAGTTACTGATTGAAGCTGGCGGTGACAGACCTTCCTAGACTGCTCTATGGTATCTTCATCAGATCTCTGCCACTGTCACCCGGATCGTCCGAGATAAGCGTGACCGGCTCGGCTTGTAAGGCGGCGCGTGCGCCGACCAGCTGCCGTCCGCTTACAGTTGGATCTTGTTGCAGTAGCAGCTGCAGCGCCACACTCACCCAGGTCGTCCGAGATAAGCGTGACGGGCTCGGCCTGCGGCTGCTTGTGCTGCGGCGCCCGCGGCGGCGGCGCGTGCGCCGACCAGCTGCCGTCCGCGTGCAGCTGGATCTCGTTGCAGTCCGATGCCAGCCGCGATGACGTCAGCACCTCTTGGAAGTACCTGCAATGATACAAAAGGTTACCCAGGTCAAAGATTACTACATTACTGCTGAGGGCGGGAAGTAGAGTATTACCGGAGGAGTAATTTTCGAGGCCAAGCGTAAGCGAGGCCATGCCACATTTCTGATATTAAAGCGTCTGACCGTCGGTCGTAATCGTAAGGCATAGGCAGGACATTGCATATTGCTGAATACTTTTTATGTAGCATTTTTGAGATCAGATGGACATAATCTGCATTTCTAAAGCTAAAATGACACATATTATTTTAAATACTTTCAAACTTTTATCCCAATAAGTTGAACAGCTCAATCGATTTCCGTCAAACATAGCTAAGCACCATCTCGAAAGAAAAGGCTTTCAATTAAAAAATGCACTGAACGTGGTCTATTCATGTAGGAGCTAAGATGCCACAGACAGACACAAACACCTCAAACTTATCATCATTAAGTCTTTTTTGTCTCCACTGCAGAACCCTCTCTGTACTACCAGAGCTATACTTGGCCAGAGCAGTCAGAGGACTAAGCCTACACTCTCCACGCTGGCCAACCGGGTTGGAGAGGTCTGATTGATGTTTATATGCTTTATTATAGCTTGTATTTCCTATATCGCCTTTTATGACATCCACGAGAAAACTTTCTTCTACTATGCCGGAAACCACACGACGAATTTATAACAGCCCTCTTTTGGCTTAGGTTAAAAAGAGAGAGTGCTAAATTGCAAGAGAACTCACCCATCGACTACCAGGGAGTCATAGGGCGCGGGGCGGTCGCACACGGGGCACAGCCACGTGGGCTTGCGCTCGTTCATCTGCAGGAACAGCGAGGCGTCGAAGCACTGCAGGTGCGGGCAGTTGGCGGGCCGGCACGGGCAGGACATGCGCATCTTGCCCAGCGGGCACATTAGAGATACGCGGAGCGATGTCGTCGCGATCTCGCTGTCGTAGTCCTCTGATAGCTTCTCTTTGACTGTGGAAGGAATTATGTTAATTTTTAGGGAACAAAAGAGCGAATTCGTCCTCACAAATATACAAAGACAAGTTATTTATTATATTAAGTTTTGTACATTAATTGTGTTGTCAAGGATGGGATGTCAAGGATGTCACGACAAACCCGGTTGCTAAGATGATGAATGAAATCAAAAGTAATCCTTAAAATAGTTTAAGTATATTTTGTTATACTTTATATAAATGCTCCTGCCAGACCCATCCTTGAATTTACCCTAACTATAGTTTCAGTATATTCAGTTAGACCATATATATTTATGGCTGTTTATCTCAGCCTAGTGCATCCCTAGATCTCAGTACGACAAAATAGTGACTAGGTCAGTGACTATTTAACATGATAAGAGCTTTGCCATGTCCTACCGCTATCGCGACCTCCTAATATGAGCATATTTACAAACACAAAGATAAAATAAAACCAGATGAATTTGAAAACTCACTCAATGACCGCGTATAGTCCGGATTCTTGGTACCCTTATTCTTCAGCCGTTGCAGCAGCTCGGCCGAGGTCAGCTTGCGGACCATGAACACGCTGAGGACGTACGCCCGCGTGAAGTCCGCCGCCCACGACACGTGGATCGTGTTGGCGACCGTCGGGGACAGCTTCACCAGCGAGGAGATGTTGACGGGCCGCGGCGGCCGCTTTGGCTCCGGTGTGGGCTTGTTTGTGGGGATTGGATTCTGTTGGCACGTTGTGTATGTTAATAGATTAAATTTACACGCTGATTTTTTATTGGTTTTGGAAAAGAAATACATACATAATATCACGTCTTTATCCCTAATGGGGCAGACAGAGCATTTTGGGTCTTGAGGCTCTATGCAGAGCCCAGGGCCGCAAGACCCAAAAGCCACTTTTAGCGTCATGGTGGGCGAGAAGATGGAAAAGCAATCAATACAGTGATGGGTTGCTAGCCGCATCGCCTGTTAACATGATTTGCATTTTTGCCTATTCCCTCGATCGGCTTTTACGATCTGCGTGGGAAGAGAAGCAGCTGGTACATTCTAAGTTTTTTTATTTCTCCCAGACCAACATGGGAGATTGGAAAAGAAATGACGTTTCATAAATTAATTCCTCTATCCATATATGAAATCGTTTGCTAATCGATATCATGATAATACTTTCAAGTTTTAGTCAAATTTTTTGTTTTTGAATTTTTATTTTGACTAGTTAATTAGGTCTTACTAACTATCCTTTTGAAGTGGCCTTCAGCTCCACCGTGTATTGTTCATACAGCTTACTTTAGCAGTAAGTCATAAGAATGTTATATTATATTTGAATAACTAATAACTTTTTTCAGTTGAAAACGCTTATTTAGTCAGTAATTTTTTAAAGCTATGCAAAGACAGATCAAAAGCTTTTTACCCGCAATACTTATTTTTAATACTTCTTTACTTTATACAAAATAAAATGTGTTAAGTTTTTGTACACAAAGCTTAAAGTTATGATAGAAGGATATCTTTGTTTGTTTATTACATAAATGAATTAAAGCAGTTAGATTATGTACATGTAAAGAAAAGATTTAACAAAATACAACTTACTGGTAGTGGACACATCTTATTGTTTACTTTAACATTAACACTAGGTGGGAAGTAGTCTTCTTGCTCGCACGATGTCTCCAGAAGACAGAACCTCAGCTGCGCCTGAAACCACAATCAACATTAAAGTGTGTTACAACATTTGAGAAATAGGATATCTTTTTTATAAGTTTTGTGCCACTGTGGCCGCTGGGCAGGAAACTCGTATTATATAACCTAATTTTGTACGTAAGTCGTCTTTTTTTCATGGCTGATGCTGACATAAACCCCACTGCTGGTGTTAAAGAAAGTCAATAATAATTTATTTAATTTGATTTTCTTTTTGTGTCATTGTCTCAAACAATTTTTTTTTTCCCTCTAGAAAGATGCCACTCTTACAGCGTTGTCTGAGGCCTCATAAAGGTTGGGTTTTCTGTGGCACCATGAGGTACTGATTGATTTCTCTTGATAATAGTCATTCTCTTGATTTAATAATATATTTGTTGACGTCAGATAAAAGTTTATTGCCGCTATACCTGTATGACATAATCCAGTTTGTTGCTTGTGCCGACTATGTCTTTGCCCGATGCGATCTCTGTGGCTTGCTGCGGCGTCAGGTGGAATATGTAGGTACCCTCCTGCATGCGGCCCGCCTGCATGGGCATCATGGTTGATGGCTTCATCAACTCCGCCAACACGTCGTAGAAGGGAAGTCTGACAGAAAAAATGTGTGTAAGTTTATTTTTTTACTGCATCTTTGGGAAACGGCAGAGGGACCACAGTGTGACAGTATAGTTTAAATCCTGTCTTTATTTTGTTTGGTTTACTAATCACAAATTTTTGGAACATTTAACATACACAGACTTGTGTGACGTGTGTCTATTATGATCTTAGATGATTTTAGAGAAATAGGTATAATCTTTTAGTATAAAAGAAATTGAATGTACATTTTATTTCTTTTCAAAACGTATATGTTGTAAAAACCTACAACTACATGAGGTTGTGGGATTCTACAACATATAATATTGATAATAAATGTAGGTACATTTAATTCTTTGGGAATTTAATTACTGGGAAAACCTTGGTTAGAATAAATCAACGGTTAGTCACGTAAAGAGTCAGATACTGGCATACTCACCCTGATGAAGATCGCCCTCCGGATGAGGTCAAAACATGCCAGTAGGTATCTCCATACGTAAGTAACCTGTTAACTCATTCTAATAATGTCCGAGTCTCACGTTAATTTTTATCAATGTAGATCTAGTTGTTATTGTATGTTCGGAATGTATTCTAGTAAACTTACTTCTTAAATTTAACATCAGGATGCACGGGGAAGGGCGTCAGCGGGGCTGTAGGCGAGGGCGCCGGCATAGAGGCGAGCGTTGCGCCGGCGCCGCCGTGCCCGTAGCCGTGGTACATGCCGCCCGCGTACATCGGGTTCTGCCGCGCCTGTCGGTGCACTTCTGTTCATTTGGCATAGTAACTCTACGCTACTCAGGCGTGCATCTAACGTGCAAATTGCATACAGGTTAACAAATTTTGGCTGGTTGTACAGTGTCCCACAGACACACAACGGAATGAATTAGGGATGTGGACACTTACTTAGTTTTTGACCTTTAGCTACTGTGAAACTGATCGACTACAACAAATTTACTGCAGAATGGTTAATTAATAAAGAAATTTTTCGCTATTTTTCGTTTGAGTTTTTTTTTCTTCAATTTTAAATGAACTGATCTAAGTGATATATGGGATACATACAAAGTATGTTTTTATAACGACGAAATTAGAAATAAAAAATATAATTAAAACTACCCAATACATAAATGTGGTGAAAGAAAGTGGGCTTTTATTTTTAACCTATAGTTAGGATTAAGGTTAGGAATAAAGGAGTGAAAAAAAATAGATTGGCTTTAAAGAACTAGTAGTATCCAGAGCCGTAAACCAATTATAAAAAAAATAGGAATCTTTCTTATTGAAACGAAATCGAAAACGTCATCAAAGCTCGAAACGTGTCCATCAATGGATTTAAAGAGATTTTTACCATACTAAGCGCCCAGGTACTCATGCATGAACTTGTAGCTCTACTTGAGTATCTTTAATTGCTACATTAAAATGAGAATAAAAAAAAATCACTGAAAAAAAAAAGAAAAAGAAAACAATATCTGTACTGTACACGCCATACAACAGCTACCAAAAATCATGCTCCAGCTGGTCGATACGACTTACAGTGACGGGCATGGCCTGCCCCCTGGAGTCTTGAGGGTTATACCCCGTGACAGCCGGGTGCTGGTACATGTTGCGCGAGCCCGGCAGCGCGGGCGCGAGCGGGTCCTTGCCCTGCTGCCCCTGCCCGTGCCCCGACCCGCCCGAGGGCAACGCCTGATTGTTCCTGTCGACAGAACGCACAACTCAACAACTTCAACTAAGTCTCACAAAATCACACCAAACTTTACTAATATTCTCACACTGCTGGCACGCTTCTTCTCTTCAGAGTAATTGTTACTCACAGATAGGTCCAAGTTAGCAGTTACAATTACAAGCTAAGTACCATCACCAGTTCCCAAGGCTCATGCATCAGACAGATCATCTAAACAGACAAGTTGGTCGGCGACTGATCCAGTGGAGAGCCCGTGTGCTTCCATATGCAGTGGTACAGGCGCGGGCGGGGCGAGCCACCAATCATTTATCATGGAACCATTGGGGTTACTTCATAAAATAATAGGCGTACGATAGTGACGTCCTGTTTCTACGTCAAACCAAATTAGACTTTATCGTCATACGTTTGTTGCTCAATGTTGCTCGACATTGAAAGGCTGGTACGCAGAATTACGTTATGGAGTAACCCCCCGGTTTCCAAGTTACTGCTTGTTACGGTTATTGTGTCAGTGTCTTATCAAAATAAACGTCTGAAGCTCTAATTCTGTTAAATAACTGATTAAAAAATTGTTGACTACAGCTATAAGTATTTGTGGCTAATTCCCGCCGAAGGGACGCCCGCACCTGCGCCACGCCGCTCCAGGCACAGAACAGTCATGCTAACAGCTACGTGCGAGGCGAACGCGAGAGGAACAGACACTTGCCTATTGTTACTGCTGCTCTTTTGCGAGCGGTGTCCGTTCTCAGTGGTTTTGAGCCGTGTTCTAAGTTCGGAAGTCCCATTTTCAGCGGGTGCGCTCGATGCCGCATTCCCTACCCTCGCTGAAGACCGTGTTTTAACCATTGTTGACGTGCGACCGTTTCATGTCAACTGAAATTCATGAGTCCGAAAACGGACAGAAGCTATCTTAAAACAATGGAAGTGGTAATCAAAGGGTTTTCTGGAAAATTTCTTCGACGTTGAGCTGTCTCAGCACCGTGACTCCTTATTTCTCTTACGCTTGGAAAGTTGAAAGGGAAAGGGGCTCGATATGACATCTGCAATTGAATAATTACCCATTTTTAGTCATCAATGGTTAAAACATGTCTTACAGCTTTTTATGTCTAAACAAACCACAAAATGTCCTTAAACGAAGATATTTTGATTGTGAACAATGTTGGCGGTCGCTTTTTTTGATAAATTATTCCACTGCAGCTATGAAGGAGCTTAGCTAAGGAGAGAAAGTACATTAACAGGGTTCAACAACCGACACGTCACTGGGGGCGGGAGCTAATTGGTAAGAGAAATAGGATGTCCTGTCACTGAAATTTTCCAGAAAACTGACAAGACAACAAGTTACTCTAACCAATTGAGTTAAGAGGAACTTGTTACAAAATATACTTAAATCTATCAAATGGGACCACCACAAGATATGATAGCCATTTCGACTTGAGAAGAAGACAATACTGTAGAGGATTGTTATTTCATCTTTATATGTATGTGAAAGTATTTGTTTTAAAGGGATAAGTTGATAAAGATGTTCAAGTAAAGTCGGCATGGATGATTCAGAAAGAAATCAAGTACTATTTGTTTACTAACAATAAAAATAGTATAAAAGTACCAAGCAGATTACGCAAGGTCTAAGGTAAATTAGAGATATGCTACAAAAGAAATAAGGTACCTACTACTAGTCTTTTAAAAAAAAATCATTTTCTACCTTTGCCATGAAATTCCCAATTGAAGCTAAAACTAAATGTTACACTATAACCTAATTAACTAATAACTACTAGTTAAACATAAAATAGAAAACTAAAACTTAAAAAATATAATAACTTTTATTTTCAAAGTCAACAAAAATTAGTATTTTAGACAGGTTTAGTCACTAAAGTCGGCATTCAGAACAACAGAACCCTACATTACGTATGGTTATGGAATCCTTTTTTTTCGGGGGAGGGCAGGAGAGAGTGGTGCAAATATAAGCCCCCCCCCCCATATTTATGAAACTCAATACTATCAATAGTATTGTTAATATAAACAGTATTGCTCTAAAACAATTTATCAAACTATTGATACGGCCCTCTCTGTTCTACCAGAGCCATACTTGGCCAGAGCAATCAGAGGACTTGGCCTACACTCTCCACGCTGGCCAGACTGGTTGGAGAGTTCTCATAGATGTTTATAAGCTTTGTTCAGCTTATATTTCCCAAGTCGCCTTCTACGACATCCACGGGAGGACTTGGAGTGACCTTATTCTACTCTGCCGGAAACTACAAGGCTACTGATGTTTGATATTATGGGACCATGCAAAGTGTTCAGTCTATCTCTGTCACAAACTACCTACATAAAAAAGAGAGCAGAATACGACGAGTCATGCCGTGTCTCTGTCCCACATAGAGTTTGTGACAGAGATAGATAGACTGAACATGTTGCGTGGTCACGCTTAACACACCATACTATATAATGTATAAATGATACATATAAATGCAAAGCCATTTGTACTATGGTTCAAAAACAAAGTATATGTCATAAATTTTTTCAAAAATTCTATAAGTATAGAGTTAAAACAGGTGTTTTATCAAAATGTATGAATGCAATTTTACCATTTCAATGCAGGAATACAGAATGCTTTTGGGTAACATTTGTTTTCTTTCCTGTTTTAGTACTTTCCCTTAAGGCCATACCCAAATTTTCCGGGGTCCAGTGGCGCCGCCATTTGAAATAAATCATTTGAAAGGAAACGGAGATATCATTTAAAATTGTGTCTTGATCAAGCCCTAGATAACCCTTAAAACTATTTTATGAACTACTGTTTATAGTTTAAAGTGAGAACGTGAAGCTTTTCTACGCACATTAGCCAAAAGTGGCCGTTTTTCGCAAATGTGCGTCGAAAAGCTTCACGTTCTCACTTTAAACTACAAAAAGTAGTTTAAAAAATACTTTGAATGGGTATCTAGAACTTGACCAAGACACAATTTTAAATGATATCTCCGTTTCCTTTTAAATGATTTATTTTAAATGGCGGCGCCACTGGACCCCGGAAAATTTGGGTATGGCCTTAAGATAATGTTCTATATATTTAACACATATATAAATAATAGCCACCTCTTTCTTGTACAGACAGCTTATCACATAAAGGAGTTTTGTTTTAGCAAAAACTGTGAGTAGGTACATTACTATGAAAAAATTGTATATATTTTTTCAATATAAGATTTGGTAGACAATGTATAATATTACAGCTTCTGAGTTTACCTAGACTTCTATTTATTTTTTTACCAGACTAAGAAATCTTTTTTAATCAAGTTTGTGTTTATTTCTTTGGCATATTCATCTTCAATGGTTGGACAAACTAATAACTTTATGAGAGTTGTGAGTGACACTGGCCAAGTTTAATAGAGGAGATAAAAAGGAGGTCTTACGGCCCAAGCTCTGGCCTCTGTTTAGCTTGTAAGGCATAAGTTGTTTTTTTAATTATTCATTTTGTTTTATAATATTGATTAAGATTTTTTGAAAGCTAATGCATGCTCTTCAGGCAGGGTGAAGATGGTAAAACCATAAAATAAAAAATAGGTATAGTAAACAAAAACTAGCTAATAATTTTTCGTATCCAGGCAGAAAATTCACTGGAGCACATTTAAATAATAATAATAAAGCAGTGTTTAGTAAGAACAGAAAAAAATCATAGAACCACGAGAACCACGTTCAAATTTGTGGAAGCATGTATAAATAAATAAAATTGATAAGGATCGAAGAACTAAAGTTTTGGTTATTTTCAGCCAAATTGAATGCAGTAAACAGTTTTATCTTGTGTATTGATTAAAAATCGATAATGCCTAACTAATACAAATTAACAAAACGTATACAATTTTTAAAACAATATGGATGTCACTAATATAAAACTACTCACCATGATATCGCGTTACCGTAATCGTAATATCTACTACTCATATTGATAGTTAATTAAATTTAACACTAACATTTAAATATTAATATAAACATTTACGAATGTCTTTCGATAAACGCCATAACTACTTGACGCTTGTACGACAGCAGCACGGCAGCCACATTGGCAATAGACTAAACTTTATTTTTCAAAACAGATGTGTGTCCCTGCCCTATTAAAACTTTATTATCCTTGATTTTCATTTTAAAACAACTTCATACAGGCAAGATTTTGTTTCGTCAATAGATCAAATTATTATAATATCATTGCTACATTTGATATAATAACGTATTGCCAGTTAAGCGAGTATTTACACTGCTTTTAAAAATTTAAGGGTGTGTACACATAAGGTTAACCAAAGACAATATATTTTTCATACATTATATCCGTTTCCTAACTTCCTTTGCTGCACTATGCGTATAAGTGTTGTAAACAAAATATATGCACGGAGTGCCTTCCGGCGAACGTTAGAATTTTTCTGTTAGAAAATTCTGATGGTATGCGGCCGCGCTAAAATGCGAAATTGTCATTATTGGCACGACCATCTATCTCAGATCTATCTCAATGTAAAAATTAAGAAGAGCGCTAGCTTGTAAACCCCTAAACATACTAGTATTGCAGGAAACAAGAGCAGAACTTGCTTTCGGATCGCAGGAGGTCAAATATACTTTGCAGCCTTATAAACTCATGCTGGTAGTACGAACTTAGAAGACCTCGATGAACCAGCGGGCGTAAGCAATATAAGCGCCAACGCGTGCATTAGCAGCTTTGGAAGGCGCATCACATGATCATTCGCGATCTAGAAAGTTAGGGTGCTTGGAAATATAGGACGCTGTTTGAAAAAAGACTCTCAATTAATGCCACTTACCACCGCCAAAAATAATATAATTAGATACCCACGGCTCTCTGCTACTACTACAATCCGCGATCTTCCTCATCTTCCTGATATCGTCCACCCACCCATCTTGCTAAATGACTCCAGGCACTCCAGCAATCGTTCAAGGTGCGTTTTGTATCAAGAACATGTATCTTTTAATATCTATCAAATTTAAACCAAACAATACGACAAGAAGAAATATATTTTTATAAATCCGACAAATAGGTACATAATTTTACTTATTTTGCTCAAATAAAGAGTCTCACCCGGGCCTTACTAGTTCAATTCAATTCAATTCAATTCATTTATTGCTTTTCATATTGTACATATATAACACTTTACTACATAGTCATTTCTTAAGTTAGTAGGTACAAAATGAGCCCTGACAGGGCATTGCAAAAGAAAAAATATGGAACGGCATGCGGTTTTATTTTTCGTTAGTATTTATATAATATAAAATTAGTTAGTAATTATTTAAATAAAGATTGATTTGTTTAGTAGTTTTTTAATACGAGTAGGTAATGTCAGTTTGTATAACAAAGTCAGTATTTTAATTCATTCAATATTAGCTATATTTGTGTATTTACTCGTATATTTATGTCCTTTACATTTATATTGTTGGTTTTATTCTTTGAAATGTCAATTTTCTTTTTATTATTATCATTTATTTTTTCCATTGTCCAATGTACTTATAATATATACGTTATTCGTCATTTATTTTATATTTTTTCAAATCTTTATCATTAAAAAACTCGTCCAATGTGTAATAATTTTTTTCTACAAGCAGTGCTTTTAATCTTTTATAAAAAATGGTATCTTTCTTCTCTGCTCTTAGCAGATCTGGAAGGGTGTTATAGACTTTTATTGACATTGCAAGCGGTCCGGAGTAAAAAATTTCTAAATTACGAGTAGAATTTGGCCTAGCTAACATATTCTTTTTCCTTGTAGGATAGCGTCGCGGTAAGTCGTCTTTTTTTGTGTAGTACTGGGGGTATTTTCGTACAAATTTGCTGGTTTCGAAGATATATATGCATGGCAATGTCAGAATTTTTAAATCTTTAAAATACGGCTTACAGCTATCTCTCTCCTTAATATCAACTATAATGCGTATACATTTCTTTTGGAGGATTAATAGTTTATTCGCATCGGTACTGTTACCCCAGAGTATAACCCCATATGTGAGCCATGAATATGCATATGCATAATATGCTGTTATCGCCGTTTTTTTATTGGTGGATTTTTTCAGTTCCCAGAGTGCGTATGTGAACGTAGATAATTTTTTTGCTATTTTGTCTATATGATCTTTCCAGTTAACGTATAGTATGGGCCTGATGCGCCTTTCGCAGTACAGGTACACCACGAAACAGAACTTGCTCCAACCCGCTGCTCGCGCCGCCGGCTGGGCCCTTCGGCCCACAGACCTATACATTAATTCAGTGCTTCAGCCCCTCCATCACCAGTCAGACTCTGGGTGGGTGAGCATTGTTAAAAGCGGACAATGATAATTTTTAAGTTTAGATATAAAATTACAAATATTGTTTTTGAAGTGAAAACTTCTTTAGCGGCGTTGTGCACTTTTTTTGGAATGGGTAAAAAATGTTAAACTCGCGTCAGGACACGCTCGCGTCAGGCAGGACACGTGACCTGATCGAAAATTCGTAAGACGGATGGAGAGTAGACAGCTGGCGCGGCGTAGGAGAGGGAGTATCCCCCTCTCTTTCTACGGCGCGGCGAAAATGTATGCCTGCGCCTGCTGTTTCGTATATCAAAAATGCACAACGTTAATATTCAAGTTTTCACTTCTGCCGGCACTCCCAGAGTGCAACCCGTCGTTTTTTATTTTTTTATTTTTGTCGAACACATAATTTTACATAATAAACTAACGTAAGTTTTTACTTAGTTTTAATATGAATTCTATATACCAAAATTACCAAAACAATAATTTGAACAATTCTAGATTACGAGTATATTGAAGTAGTATATGGTATGTATCGAAAAAATCGTTTATTTATAATTTTCCGCTCGTTTGAGAAGCTTTATGGAAACGGAAACCAAGAGCCTGTTGAATCTGTTTCCTAATTATAAGTGAAGTGCTTCTTCCTGTTAAGCAAACACAAACTATAAGAGGTACTATTTTTGAAACGCGGGGTCACTAAACGAACGATTTCTTGTATGGAAAAAGCATTCATTTAGTGCCTCCGCATTTCAAAAATAGTACTTCTTAGGTGCGATTTTTCAAACGCGGAGTCACTAAACGAACGATTTTTTGTATGGAAAAACTATTCATTTAGGTGACTCCGCGTTTCAAGAAATGCACTTTCTAATCTTTATGTTGACCTGTCGATTCGATACCACTATTACCATTACCCGCCATGGCGGCGACGACGGCGACGGTAACGGCCTAACGGCAGCAGTAGACACAAAAATGAGCACGTCCCGGCCCGCTTTGATGACACTTGTGGTCACACATCCAAGTTGTTAACTTGTGACCACGGCCAAGGTTGTTTATCCCATAAAAAAAAATAGTTATTTGGTAACACATCTTATTAAGGCGGGTCTCCTGCACCAGAATTTTCGAAACATTACACAAAAAACATGAAACAAAAACAAAACAAAAATATTATTTTTCATACACAAACCGTCTCCTGCAAATAATTTCTGTTTTGAATGAAACATTTCTTTATGGTTGACTTCATCATGAGGTGCTACTTTTCAAACGCGGAGTCACTAAACGAACGGTTTTTTGTATGGAAAAACCATTCGTTTAGGTGACTCCGCGTTTAAAAAATGACACTTAAGATACCTAATAATATTTATTTCTGATTACTGTTATCATCATTTTTGCCAGACGAAGAACTAGAAGATGTGTTCTGCGTTTTACCAATTGCAGATAATAGAGATAGGCTCCATAAAATAATTAAAAAGAAACCCTTCCCCTCTCGCCCCGCGCAGCGCATGTTTTCCATCTGCTTTGGAAAGCAGAAACATATGTATGCCATAGACAATTGTGTATAGCCACGCCCCTTTGTTTGCATGTTTTTGTGTAATGTTTCGAAAATTTAGGTGCAGGAGACCCGCCTTTAGTCTCAGTGATCACTGACCACGTCCAGTGTTTGCGTGCCACGGCACCGTCGCCGTGTAGAGGCCGTGCCGGCAAGTAAAAAACGGGGTCACTTCGGCGCCGGGCCGGCCCTCGCCGGTGCCGCCGCCGTTTTGGGTAGTGGAAAACGCTCATACGATAAACTGTCCCCTCAAATTGTTCTGTTAAATCTGTTATCTCCTTCAAATACAATCTCAAGGCGGGTCTCCTGCACCTAAATATCCAAAACATTACACAAAAACACGCAAACAAAGGGGCGTGGCCATACACATTTGTCTATGGCATACACATGTTTCTGCTTTCGAAAGCAGATGGAAAACATGCCCTGCGCGGGGACGAGAGGGGAAGGATTTCTTTTTTAATTATTTTACGGTTTTGGTTAAGAGTCCTTTGGAGCCTACCTCTATTATCTGCAATTGGTAAAACGCAGAACACATCTTCTAGTTCTTCGTCAGGCAGAAATGATGATAACAGTAATCAGAAATAAATATTATTAGGTACCTTAAGTGTCATTTTTGAAACGCGGAGTCACCTAAACGAATGGTTTTTCCGTACAAAAAACCGTTCGTTTAGTTACTCCGCGTTTGAAAAGTAGCACCTCATGATGAAGTCAACCATAAAGAAATGTTTCATTCAAAACAGAAATTATTTGCAGGAGACGGTTTGTGTATGAAAAATAATATTTTTGTTTTGTTTTTGTTTCATGTTTTTTGTGTAATGTTTCGAGATTTCTGGCGCAGGAGACCCGGCTTCAAGAGGCATTTACTTGATGCACAATGTAATAACAATTAGGCAACTGTGCTGTGCAACCAAACAACCTTCCTGCTTTTATTTTATTTGTTTCTTTCTGTTATATGTACCTATATAAATTTATAAAAAAAAAATCTGTTTATTCAGTGTAAATATCACTGTAAATTTGTAAAATTAAACAATTTTTGTTATCCTATTACTTAGTGACTGTGCATTATAGTTAATGTAAGGCAGAGCCATATCTGTTCAATCGGTTTCTCTGAAAATCAGCGTCTTGGCTCCGAAAAGACTTGCCTTGACACAAAAGCTGAGAGAAACCATTTTAGTGGCATATTTTGTTAATTAAAAGTGACGTTCTGTACTTTTTGTTGTTGTATAAATGCTCCAAATACAGATTTTTCTATTTCTATTTTTCTAAATTATAGAAACAATGAAGGTACCGTAATAGACAGTTGAAATTTTGACAGATGATGTTTGATATAATAACAGCAACAGGTAGACCCTTGAAACATTCATTCACAGCATATTTATTTGTTGATTCAATTTTTCACTAAAAATAAATACATAATTAAATTTAAAAAATAAATACTTAAGGGGTGCTGTGCTCCTATACAACAAACGTGATTTTTTTATATATAACTAGCTGAGCCGGCGAACTTTGTTTCGCCTGTTTTCATTCCCACTTCCCTCCCGGTCCCGGTCCCGTTCTTGTTCCCGTTAAAACATTCCGTGGAACTTAAGGAACATACTAAAAAAAACGTCTGCCAAATCGGTTCAGTCGTTCTCGACTCATCTCGAGTTTTGCACTTAGCAAACATAACATTTTTATGTACAAATATTTTTAAGGGGTGATTCAGTCCATCATTTTGAAGTTCGTTACTATGGAAAATTATTTATTTATCTAATTATTAATTTCTATAGTAACGGACGATATCACGTGATTATTTTGATGGTACTAAAAATTTTTTCGTACTATATTATACATTTATTGGGAAAAGTTGTTTAAAATTATGAACTGAATCAGCCTCTAAAATATTTGTACATAATAAAAAAGGATTTTGTATTTATGAATATTATGAATGATGTGATGTGATGGATGACAGTTTAGTCAACTTAAATAAACATTAGTTTGATTCTGTATAACACCTGTGTATGATCTTTATTGATTTGTTTAAATATATGCAGTACATACATTACAATCTGTAAGTTTTCGTCGAATAAAATTCAACTCATTCCCCATACGCATTAGGAGATTTGGACGCTAATATTCTGACATAGATGATGTTGATGCTGAATGCCACTCCAAAAAGCCATGAAATAGTGCCCACGATGATGAGAAAGAGATTCTTGAATAAGAGAATGCGATATTTGCCGTAGTTTTCCGGATATAACATACACATCTGCATCACCGCAGGAAACACTAGCGCAAGCAATGTAGTGCAAAGATTTCCAACAAACGCCACAAACGGCCCTTGAAACGGTACCAGATAGGAGATAAAGACTGAAAAAAATCGTGAATTTAATTCAATTTAGTTGAACATTAAGTAGTGATAAGTCGGGTTTGGGTTTTGTACCATGCACGCCTTAAATAAAGCGCCATATTCACGATCCATCCTGCTGTACGTCGGCGCACGATACCCGATGCAAAAGTACCATGAATACGCTTGACGTACACACAGCAAAATAATTCGGTTTGCATCCCTTTTATTCGTGTGCAAGTCAAGATCACACACGCAAATATCCCATCCAATAAAAATCTTACAACACTTGTGTGGGTGAATCTTTCCAATAATTTTATTTCGTTCGTCATACACACATAACCACGTGGCGACACGATACGTAATTTGAGTTACCGTTTTCTATACATAAGTCAGTAGTCAGAATATAGTCATAAGTATACTGCTAACGAAGAATATTTCTACAAAATATTTTAAACTTAAATACATAGTTGTTTTTCCTACTGCCATATTTATTTATATATATATTGTCCTATATGTATTTACCTACCTACAGAGTCGGACAAGAATGGACGATTACGTCCATTCTTGTCTTCCTGCTAATGAAAAGATCGCTTGATATAATTATCAAGCGATCTTTTCATTAGCAGGTCAGCCACATGTAAGATAATAAACATGTTAGTTGAAGTAACGGTAAAACTTCAATAACAATAAACATCTCTCTTTAATGTATCGACCAATTATATTAAAACTTTTAGGAATAAAACTAAATACCTAAGATTGCATTGGATATAGAAAGCAAAGAAAACACGTTTAATAACCTATCGGTGACCCTTTACTTTTTATGCCTAATTAATTCTAATCTAAACCGCATACCTGCAAACATATCTACAAACATAGCTTCAAATTTTTACGTCCATCCTTATCCGATTTAAAAGACTTTTCGTCTGTAAATATCACAAAATTGTTGCACCAATCGAAATTTAAATATTGTTCTGCAATTCTTACTCTTTTACACTTACGAGTATGCACATCACTAAGCAAATGTTTTTAGCCGGTCTTCTACACCTTGAACGACCAGCACGCAAATGATTCCACACTGTCTGAAGAGACACTCCCTCTGCGGTTGCCGTCGAAGGCCTAGTATTGAACGGATCTTCTTAATTTGCAGCTACTATTTCACGATGATGGCGAGATGCATCCATATAGCTGCTACCTTTTAGGTCAGGTCGAACGTGGTAATTGTGCCTTGAGTCCGCATAATACAACTGCACAGTTCGTCTCTGCGGGAGATATGAAATAAAATAATAATTATTATTTGTTTGAATTTAGTTATAAAACTGAGCAGTGTTAACAAAAAGGGTTATTCAATTCATAGTCAAACTTTCATGTAGGTAGTAAAAAATACTTACCGATATTATTAATCACCGACTGATTTCACTTAATGAAACATTTTGCTCGTATAAAATGATTATTTCCCCTTTAATGCCCATTTAATCATGCTTATGTGAGTATTCTCCATGATTTTAAAAAATAAGGCACTTAAAATTATACGTAATTGCACAAAGCACAGCGGCGATGCTATTGAACAAGTGCACGTATAAAACATACTCGAGACCGTCAACTTACAGTTATAAACAGAGCTGAATACCTATATATTAATTTGTGGATAGCAATGCAAATATTTCTCAAGTTACAATAATGGTTATATCTGACGATTTCTCGATTTCTGTGAGATAACAACAAATAATAATCAAACAAAAATAAATCATCATATTGAGATTCGAACTTGGGGTCTATTGCAAATAGTCGGTCACCTTAGCCACTGGACTATCGTAGCTATGACGATTACTCTGAAATTACGAATAACATTTCACTACAAAAAGTTGTTTTGCAACAAATTCAACTTGTTTATCATAAATGATTTTGACAAAACGTGATGTGCTGCTGTGTGTTCGGATAAAAGAATACCTGCACAGATGTACTTGCGTATTATTAGGACAGCGGCCATTCAGAACGCGCACATTGAAATATAGTGATACGTGTGTGCCCTGCAAACCAAATTATTTTGTCGTGTGTACGTCGGTAATTATTATTAATTGCTTGCTGGACTTGGACGATTCGTTTTGAGTCCAGAAAGTACCCCCACCACCGCGAACGTCGGGCAGATGGATAGTGAATAATGCGGACGTGCGTCAAGATGGATTGTGTGTAAGCTTGCTGTACAGGTACAGCAGATTTTAAAAAAAATAATTATTATACGTCTCTTGATACAAGTCTTTTGGTAAAAAAGATGGCAACACTGGCTCGCTAAATGTGTGGGTGACGGCAACACCGGCTTGCTGGATGCAATAATGGATGCGTGAATAGGCTACATCCGTCACCGCGGCCTTGAACGGACGTACAGCAGCCGACGGCTTGCCGGCACAAACCCGGCGGGATAGTGCCGGGTGCCGGCGTGTTGAGTCGGACAATTTTCCCGGTGGCACGATAGTATTTATAAATGAGTGATGGCCAAGTGTTCGGAGAGATAGAGAGACATCGTTATTTCTTGAAAGCCAGCGGGCAACTAAATGAACGGAAAGGCGCGCTTACCGCCGGCATACGGCAAAACCCCGGCATATATACGCGCGTGCAAGCCGCCGGCTACGATTCAAAAAAAGCCACTGGCCCTGCCCGGTGGTTTAGCGCGGCCGCACACCATCAGAATTTTCTAACAGAAAAATTCTAACGCTCGCCGGAAGGCACTCCGTGCATATATTTTGTATTAGCTCCCGCACACTGTCAGAAAAATTCTAACGGCCCGTCCGTTTCTGATGTCCGCCGGATCGCACCGTTGCCGGACGTCAGAATTTTTCTGACAGAAATTGCGGAAGGCGTGTTTACCATACATTTTGTACTAGGCCCCGCACACTATCAGTTTCGCGTCAGAAGTGCCATTTTTGAAACGCGGAGTCACCTAAACGAATGGTTTTTCCATACAAAAAATCGTTCGTTTAGTGACTCCGCGTTTCAAAAATAGCACTTCAGGTCAGGCACGCCGCCGCACGGAGCACACGTGTTAGTCATAGGCATGAGGAATGGAAAAATATTTTTGGTCCATCGGTTAGATTATTAAAAAATATTGTACACGATTTTTTCTTTTCTCTGAGAAACCAAAAATAACAAAGATACAGCGCATATAAATTTCACGTGACGTCACGGCTGGGTACGATTTTTAATTAAGTGTGACGTCGCAAACCCCCACTCCGGTACTTTGACGCTCCGTATCTTTGTGAATTTTTACTTTTTTGGTAAACTGAAAAATACGAGTCCATTATTTGGATAATCTAAAAGACGGACTAATTAAAATCATACTTTTCGGACCCTGTCGTCACCCCTATTGTTTTATGTTTGTTATTGTTTAGGTTCCTACGTTCTCGACGCAAAATGAGTACGATTCAAGACTTGATCGCCGAAGTTGAGAAATATCCCTTTTTGTAGAATCTCTACAACGAAAATGATCAAAATAAAATACAGAGGGATTTAGCGTGGGAGCAAATATGCCAAATAATTATATTCATAATTGCTATCTTGTAATCTTGTCGTATTAAGAGGGTGAACCCAATATCGACGGTTTAGCTTTCTTTTTAGGGTTCCGTAGTAAACAAGGAACCCTTATAGTTTCGCCATGTCTGTCTGTCTGTCTGTCTGTGTCTGTCCGTCCGCGGTCCTACTCAGAAACTATACGGACTAGAAAGCTGTAATTAGGCACGAATATGTATATCAATCATGGCAAAAAAGTAGTAAAATAAAATATGGAATTTTTTTTATGGTAGCTGCCATACAAGTAAGGAGGAAGTCAATATTCTTTTTTCTACAAACATATTGTGTGAGGTATCGTTGAATAGGTTTTTCAAAAATATTGTGAGCTTGGGAACACCATTTTTCTATTTAGGGATCCGTGTCTGAAATATTACGGTTTCAAGTAATTTTTTTTTTAATGTTACGTTTCCCCCCCCCATCTATCTGCTAAACGGTTATATATGGACACGTGAAAAAAATCACAGCTATAGTATATATAATGTAGTTTAAAGGAAAACTATCAGAGCTAAGTAGGGTTAACAAATTAAAAAGTTATAGGCGATCAATTTATAAAATTTTCTCGAAAAGGAAAATTTTATAATAATTCAATAGATACGTATGTTTATACGTTTTAGACGTTTTTAGTGGCATGAATTCAAAGTTGGCATTACAACTACGGAACCCTAAACTATGCGTGGCCCGACACGCACTTGGCTAATTTATTTTATTAAAACAAAAAAAGACGTGCTAAGAACAATAACGTATCTTCATCCATATGTATTGGTAATATAATTAATGTACGTATAGAAGTACAGATGAAACACGACTGGGCTAGGTCGCGTCTCCGCAAACGCAACACGACTGGGCTAAAAAGCTGCCGGATCGAAATTTCTGACAGTATGCGTGGTGCGTCCGGCATGCGTCCGGCGAGCGTTAGAATTTTTCTGTTAGAAAATTCTGATGGTATGCGGCCGCGCTTATGCCGCAGGGCCCGGCGGCTTTGGTGTGTAGACACCATTTGTACTCTAAACATTGATATATGTATATCAAGCATTTTTTATTTTTTCGTGAGTAGTGGTGTCCGGTTTTCCAAGCTTTTTTTTTATAATTATTTTACGGCTCTGGATACTATTCCTTTAGAGCCCATCTTTATTATTACCTTCTTTATTCCTAATCCTGAATACACAATAAAAGGTTGGTATAGGTCCTTTTATTGCTTTAAGGGAGCTTCTGACCACAAATCTATACGAGTCTACTGGTTTTCATAGCCGATTGAGAATCAATCTGCAAAACTATTTATGTAAAGCAAACTCCAACTAAACCCCTTGACTTCCCGCCAAAAACTCGTTTGCCAAGCTACCAAAGCCTAGTGCTGCACTTGGCATTGCGTTTATTAAAGTATTCCAAAAATATGTACCTACTACGTATCTTTATGCGTTATTATGTAATTTGGAATGAGAAAAGCTAAAAAGAATATACGGATTTATAACAAAATATACTGAAACTATTTAAAGGCTGAATTCAGTCCCTGATACTGAACAACGTTTCCCAAGGAACATATATGTCGAAACATGAAAAATATTTTTTATTCTCCCATACAAGCTGATCCGAGATTCTATGGAAAGCAAAAAATATTTATCATGGAATGAATGTACCAACGAGCTATTATGTACTATGTAATGTATCCTTAAAATAGATAACCTCGCTCATCGAGTGTTAGGTTGCAGTCTAGCTAGGAACTTTACAATCTTTTCAGTTATTTTCATCATCATCATCATATCAGCCACAGGAAGTCCACTGCTGGACATAGGCCTCCCCCAAGGATTTCCAAAACGACCGATCGGAAGCGGCCTGCATCCAGCGCCTTCCTGCAACATTGCGTAGGTCGTCTGACCATCTAGCAGGTGGGTGCCCTACACTGCGCTTGCCGGTACGTGGCCGCCATTCGAGAACCTTTCTGCCCCATCGGCCATCGGATCTTCGCGCTATGTGCCCCGCCCACTGCCACTTTAATGAGCTAATCCGCTTGGCTATGTCAGTGACCTTCGTTCTTCTACGAATCTCCTCATTTCTGATTCGATCACGTAGAGAAACACCGAGCATAGTCCTCTCCATAGCCCGTTGAGCGACCTTGAGCCTTCTTATGAGACCCATAGTAAGGGACCACGTTTCAGAGCCATAAGTCATCACTGGTAACACACATTGATTAAACACTTTCGTCTTGAGGAACTGAGGTATTCTAGACGATAAAACACTGCGCAATTTTCCGAACGCTGCCCAGCCTAGTCGAATTCGTCGAAAGACCTCTTCCTCGAAGCTTCCTGCCTGGATCAATTGACCCAGGTAGATTTACTGGTCTACAACTTCTAGGGTGGAGCTCCCAACAGAAACAAGTGAAGACGTAACGTGCCTATTTGACATGACCTTCGTCTTGTCAATATTCATTTTTAGGCCTACCCTGTTGGGAAACTCGATTTAGGTCTTCAAGCATCGTACTTAAGTCTTCCATCGATTCTGCCATGACAACGATATCGTCGGCAAATCGAAGGTGAGTGATTTATGATTTACGCCATTAATGTTAATGCCCAGTCCTTCCCATTCCAGGAGCTTAAAGGCATCTTCCAGAGCGGCGGTAAACAGTTTTGGAGATATGACATCTCCCTGTCTTACGCCTCTTTGCAATGGAATATCCTTCGTACTGTGCTCCTGTACTCGGACCGACATAGTGGCTTTGTTGTATAAGCACTTCAACACCTCGATATACCTACAGTCAATTCGGCACCGCTGGAGAGACTAAAGCACGGCCCACGTTTCGATCGAATCGAAGGCTTTTTCGTAGTCCACGAACCCTAACACAACGGCCGTTTATACTCCCTCGTCTTCTCTATAACCTGCCGCAATGTATGGATGTGGTCCATGGTACTATAGCCTTTTCGGAATCCGGCTTGTTCGGGAGGTTGGAAGGCATCAAATCTGTTAGTGAGACGGTTCGTGATAACCCTCGAAAACAACTTATAGACATGACTAAGTAGCGTGATGGGCCTATAGTTCTTTAAGAGAGTATTGTCACCCTTTTTGTAGGAAAGGACCACCACGCCCCTGTTCCACGCTTCTGGCGTTACGCCCTCGAGCAGAACGGAATTAAAGAGCCTCTGAAGGACTTTCAGTACCGGCGTTCCGCCCGCTTTCAGAAGCTCTGCTGTGATCCCGTCCTCGCCCGGCGCCTTGTTTTTTAGCTGTTTGAGGGCCATTCTAATCTCGTAGACTGATGTCCGGGATATCCTCGGTATAGTGTCGGGTGAGCTTGGCTCTTGGATCTGTAGCCATATTCACAGGTTTTGCAACGGATGTATATAACTGCCCATAAAACCTCTCGATCTCTGCCAGCACCCCATCCTTTGTTCAAACCATGTTACCGCCCTCCGTCTTCAGCTTAGTCAGCCTGCTTTGCCCAGTAGACATGATCCTTGCAAACACTTTGGAACCTTTGTTTCGTTCTATTGTCTCCTCAATACATTTAGTATTAAAGGAGCGAATGTCGTGTCGCAAGGACCTTTGTATTCGTCTATTGAGCCGCCGATACGACTCAGCATCTTCGGAGGTTTGCAGCGTCATGGATCGTCGTTCTGCCATCAAGTTAAGGGTCTGAGCAGAGATTTTTTGGGGTTTCCTTTTAGCGCGGGATTTAAAAACTTAGATCCCGCTGCTTGGACAGTTTGAACAAGCCCGTTGTTTAACTCGTCCACTGAAACGCAATCCTGGAGACCTTCGAAGCGATTGGAGAGTTCTATTTGAAAGCTCTCGGGGTTTTGGATCTGACTCTGCGATGGTCGTAGCGTAGACTTCATCAACTTGGACCTTTCGAGTCGGAGACCGATATTCATGATGCCTCTCAAAATTCGGTGATCGCTGCCGGTTTTAATCCTGTTGATCACGGAGACATCATTGAATATCTGCCTCTTCGTCGTCAGGAAGAAGTCTATCTCGTTCTTGACAGGGGGCTGGTCATTTTTACTAGGACCTATCCAGGTCCACTTCCTCTGTGGCGGCTTTTTGAAGAAAGAGTTCATCGCAAAGAGTCCCTCTTCCTCCAGAAAATCAGCCAGCCTATGTCCCCTGTCGTTACGCTCGCCATATCCAAATTGCCCCACCCTGGTCTCTCCATCGCGTCCCTTGCCCAGTTTTGCGTTAAAATCCCCCATAATAACCGTAAACTGGGTTTTGGAGGCATGTATGGCCCTACTAATGTCCTCATACACGACCTCAACCTCTGCATCTGAGTGTTTTCCGGTTGGCATATACACCTGTATAACCTTCAGCGAGTATCTTTTCGATACTCTGAGTATCAGGTATATTACCCTGCTGGAAACACTATCGATGGTAACTAAGTTATTTACAAGGGACCTGTGGACGAGAAACCCGACACCATGCTGAGACTTGATTTCGTCTCCTTCCCGATGATAGAGTAGGTTACCGGACTCCAGGGTCGTCGTGCCCTCGCCCTCTCTTCGGACTTCAGACAACCCTACAATATCCCAACGTTACCTACTCATTTCCTCTTTTACCTCAGCCAGTTTTTTGTCCAGCCTCAAAGTGCGGACGTTGTGCGTTACCAGGACCAGTTTTCGCCGTGGGTGGTAGCCCGATCTCATCCGGAGATTCTTAGCACCCCCTGCCCCGCCGTTACCATGACCGCTACCGGAGCCAGGAATAGCGGGGCCGCCGGGTACTGGGGGCCTGGTCTTTTTTTGTTCCTCCATTGGGGGGTTTTGCCATACTGGCCACGCTTGACAGGCGGGTTGGCGAGCGCAGTGTTGTGTCACTATCAAGCTTCCGACGCTGCTGCCCGTCAAAAGCCTGTTTTGGTGTTCGTGACGAATATATCCTTTAGTCGCCTCTTACGACATCCACAGGGGGATAGGGAGTGGTTCCATTCTAGGCCGGAAACCACACGGCATTATAGATGAATTTCTTCAGTTTCAGTTATTTTATTAAGTTAGATTTATTTCATGCAGTCAGGTTGTTTACTTACATGTTAAAACAACGAATGTTGGTCTACCAATGTATTCTATCCATTTTAATGTGTCATGATCCAATGGATGTTGATAGTCGTAGTTTTTTATAACTTCCATCATAATCCCAATTCCAGGATAGCATTGGAGGGGATAAGTGAATCCTACGGCTATGAGGTATAGACCTATTATCGCCATCGATATGCTGAAATTAATAAATGCGGTTAATTAATGTTACCTTCAGTTATAAGTAGGACCGTTTCTTCATAAAATGTCATTCGTCCTATTTCAATATCAAACCAAATAAGTCTTTATATATAATAATTTTTAGTGCCCATTATTGCTTGACACTACAATGCGGGCACGTAGCTACGTACGTAGGTACAATGTCGTGTCGCTTGTGGAGGATAGTTCCAGTTTGATTTATATTTAGCTTAGGATATAGCAGAGGGATGTATTCTGAAATCACATACATTAGCACTAGTACACAGCTATTTCACGATGGACATAAACAAGGGTTTTATGATGCTTCTAAGAACCCTGAAAACATTACACTCTTTTTTAGGGCAATCGAGTAAAAAAGAGAACAAAATAAATAAAGTTAACGTACTTGTCATCAAAAGGTAACGAGCGTAGAATATTCTCTTCCAAGGTCCCGAATGACCAGTAGCCCAGGGAGCCGAAGACTGCACATACCACCGTGGCCACTGTCACCCCCACAATTATAGCTCCGTGCCGTGATATCAGCACATTTGGGTCGACCAGACTTCTATCTAAGGAAAGTACCTGCGTACCAGATTTTCTGAACGTCAATACTTGACAGTATATAATGATTATCCTATTAAGGGTTAGACTACACTTCACCACGCTGAATCATTCCGTCATTTCCGTCGCTCTCTTGCTCTAGCGAATAAGTTCTGAGCGACAGAAAAGGATAGCAGCACAGAAAAGTACTGTTCCGCACTGA
Source organism: Acrobasis consociella (assembly GCA_963555685.1). NCBI lineage: Eukaryota > Metazoa > Arthropoda > Insecta > Lepidoptera > Pyralidae > Acrobasis > Acrobasis consociella. Next base: position 12,744,032 of record OY743122.1, read on the forward strand.
CAGATGTAGCACAAACCTAATACTACATGCGGCTATGTGAGGTGTAGATTTCGAGGTTATGGCATAGCTTCTTAAATTATATTTTTTACGTTCTAAGAGTCCTCCCAAAGCAAACTGAAACGGAGACGTTTCACGCTCGCTCGGTCAATAAGTACCTACGAAAGTTTGTAGCGATGTAAATGTAGCTATAGATGAATTTCTTTAACTGCTAAAAGGATCGAAAATAAAGGATAACTCACCACGCCAACAAGCGACATATTAAATAGAAATGATCCCGTAGCAAACAGAAATGAGAGCGGGTTTGTAGTAGCTACAATTAATTCTCCATGAGGATCAGCAAATATGAAGTAGAATATCAAAATTAAACCAATCATAGCCAACAAGTTACCTGAAACATTCGCATTCAAATTACTCGCTAATTCACTAATCTACAGGGTGGAATTAAATTCGTTGGCATTCTTTTAAGTATCTACTATATCAACTTATTATACCAAAGTAATTAAAGACTACTAAAACTTCTAGTTAGACGCGGATTTTTTTTGATACACACCATAACAGCAATTATAAATAAAACTTATCGTCAAAAAACTCACGAAAAAGAAATTAATTAAAATAGTATCAAATTCGAAGCGTCGTTTTAGATTACGAAGTACCTAATGTTTTCGCTGTCGCGAACGGTCGCGTGAGACCGCCCTTCCCTACTCGACTTTAAATCTTATTCACGCTTCGTAAATTCTACTTTTGTATGCCGGCTGCCCGAGCTACAGCTGCGAGGCCTGCAAGTGTACCTAGCGCCGAAATCACAGAACTACGAGTGTACGCGCGCGCGGTGCTTATCCATTTAATTTTGATAGTTTGTTTCTCTTACTTTTTGATGCCTTTTTATTACTGAATTAATTGTAGGTATGTTAACGAGTCAAATTAATGAGTTTTATAATAAGCCGGATTGAATTATTGGGTCCTGAACAAACTGGAGTCGCCTGAGCCGATGGGACCCTAGGCATTGCCAATTCTGCGGTTCTGGGCGCTAATAAAGGTATTATACATTGAAATCATTGCCATGAATTTAATTCAGTCATCAGGCCCCGAATCATGATTAATCCGGACGTGCATCTTGCATTCTGCTATTTGCTTGAAATATTAATCTAATTTTCATTAGGCTATTTGTTAAGCGAATTATGAGTTGCTTACCCGCCAGAGACACGTAACTTACAACTTTCAAGTCCTTCATCAAAAACTCAAGTAATAAATACGGTATAAATAAACATAGTAACGCTGGATTTATACTTTCCCAATCCATTATCTAAAAAAATATCGATTATTTTACACGAGGTATTTACACCATAAACTATCAAATCTAACTTCAAACTTTTTCAAAGTTTAACAAAAGCGTTTACACAGCTGGGCTACAACGTCGAACGTGATATCTTTCTGAAACATACTAACATACCTACGTATCTACTTACTGAAAAACAACTCGAAATTACGACTTACATCTCTTAAACTATCAGCAGTAAAAATAACGAAGACTGAACAAATACCAAGCTGGCTTAATATCATAAACACAGCAATAGTACACCTAAAAGTAGAGATAGGCATTGTCACAATTTATACACAGTGTCACAAAAAATCTGTACTGACTAAAACTACTATTGGTGGTACTACAGAGTACTGTATACGGTGGTATTATGGGTGGATAAATACAGTTCATTATCATTTCAGCCGTAAATAAAACGTCGAAAAAAAAGACTGATTTCTAAAAGACTGATCTAGAGTGGTTTGGCCGATTTGCATCCAGTGCCTTCCAGCGACCTTGGTTTTTGCCTCATCGGCCATCGGTTCGTTACGCTATGTGTACCACCCACTGCTATTTCAACGAGCTAATCAGCTGGGCTACGTTACTTGTTCTTTACTACTTCAGTTTTCCTACGAATTTCCACATTTCTGATTCGATCACCTAGAGAATCCCCGAGCAGAGCACTCTCCATAGCGCGTTGCACGACCTTGAGCTTTCTTATGAGTCCCATAGTAAGGGCACAGAATTAATAATAGTATTACATAGTAAGGGAGTAGGTACTTGTAACACATTGGTTGTAGACTTTAGTCTTAAGACAGCTCATGCTACAGTTTTGTTTTTAAATAGCGGAGATATGATATTTTTTAAGTAACGTAATATTTTCGCCCTTTTGAAAAATTTCGAAAAACTATCTCTACAATTTTTTTTTATATAATTACCGAACCTGCTCACAAAATTTCATGAGAATCTGTTAAGAAATGCGACCTGTAGGCGAGAACAGACAGACGGACAAAATAATTTTCGGCCAGTGGAATACGTTTCGCTCGCTTCGCTCGCTCTATCAATTAGGTCATCAAAAAGTGTAACTGTGTAGCGAGGGCTTCATATATATATATTTTTTTTATCGAAGGCTAAATCGTTTAGGTATTACCAAAGATCTTTGCGATTGGACAAAACTATCCGACTAGCAGGAGGTTGTGTAGCGTTGTATAACACGATCGCAATCAATACCGCAATAAATAAATCCGATGAATCCTTAAGGTACTTACGGGCCATATTCACCACAGCACCGTAAAATAGGTGGTCCGTGCAGGAGCGCCAACCGGAAGCCATATCGATACGATATATGTGGTATCTTCAACCGCCGACTGATTTCGTTGAGACAGTCAAGCTAGGGTAATAAACATTATTAGTACGGCACCTATATCTTTTCAAGTAAGATGATAATGCTGCAATGATTTGTAAGCTGTATATTGTATAAATACATACAAGCATGTACATAAATTACTGAATTAAGTTTATGACAACAATATACAAATTATAATTTTTTTTCACGTGACAAATATAATCTACCCACAAGTCTGCTATTAAATCTAAACTTACAAGAATTTAAACATTTTGTACTTGATACAAATGTTGATTTATACATACTAATAAAAATTGTATATGTAACTTGAAAAAGTTATAATTTGTATTGTTAATTATTTTTGACGTTGATTTATGCACAAATTGTAATTATGGATCGTTGAACAAATATGCCTTTTATGTTCTAAGTCATTTATCAGTTGATTTGTTGCCAATTTGGACTGTTGACATTTTGTGTTGTACATGGTATTTTGATTCTTTGAGATATTAAATTGTTGATTATACGGTGTTGATCATGTGTTGACATTTTAACTGTTGATGTTTTACAACCCGGCGGCGTATATCCAGAATCTGTTACGAGCCAACGCTGTACGAGTTGAGCCGCAACATGTTCTAGACTCATTGTAATGAGCATTTATTTATTTTGAGCGTACAATATCTGTTACGGTTTAACTTCAGCCAAACTCCAGTATCTATTCCTTATCGTTTATTACAATGTCCTTTTTTATTACGTACAAATATTTTAAGGAGTGATTCAGTCTTTCGTTTTGCACAACTTTTCCCAATATATCGCGATACCAAAAATTCTCTGGGTTCTCATACAAATCGAAGTATAGTCACGTGATATCGTTACTACGAAAATGAAATTATTTCGTATTTTGAAATGCATTTATAGGGAAAAGTTTTTCGAAATGATGGACTGAAAGGATTGAATATTTGTACTTAAACCCTTAAATTATTTGTACTTAATAAAAAGTATATTGTATAGGTAATTAGGTGTGAAAAAGATATCTAGTACTAATGTAAAATGTAGAAACGTCATCTCAAGGGGGTATTGTGGTTCGCCGCTATAGAAGATATAAGATAATTAATTAACTATTACGAGTTTTAATTTGTAAACAATAGCACGCGTCAAGGTCACAGTTCACTATGCAAGCAATTTGTCACACCGCACTCGCAGCACAAAGATGAAAAAGCATTAGTATTGTGCGCAATACGTCTATCTCATTCTAATGCGAGCAAAATTCAGCACAGGTCATTTATTCCTAGTTTTTTGATTTTCACCTACAAAGTATGTTGCGGCTCAGCTCGTAATACCTAAATTGCGTTGAATGCGCACATATTTTGCATTTACGATTGCTTGGAAGATTCAACAAAACTATGTCACGTAATGACTCTTTTCCGAAAATTAAAATGGACACAATTAAATAGCTTACATAACTGATAGGTATCTTTCGGAGTTGTTTGTATGGTAATATTTTTGTACCTATTAATATGTATACATATAAACTCCACTACAATTTGACAATATTTTGACTAACGATGTATCTACTTTAATACTTATTAAGAACATTACTTATATATCAGTCTACTACTCACGTGTAGGTGGAAGAATATGTAATGGAATGAATAACAAAACCAACTTTCTTGCAAGTCGGATAAAATAAGTGGCAGTGTTGATCCGAAACAGATTTTGTATGAGATTTCAGCGCGCAGTTATGCACAATATCTGTGAACTGTCAACACCGGGCGGTGTTGAACCATCACAGATTTTGGATATACGCCACCCGGCGGCTTGATGCAGCGCACGTCCCGCGCGCGCTTGGTTTAAACAGATTTATATTATTAATGAAATGATATAACAATAAAAATTAAAAATACCTATAATAATTTAATATAATAACGTGTTTTTAATAATCAAAATGGTTAATTTCTTTCTAATAAAACATTGATTTTATTTTTATGTAATTTTTTGACAGACTCTCCTTTTGACGCTCACTCACACTAATGCAAGCTGTGCTTATGCGGCTTACGCCTCGAGGACTTGCAACCACATCGATATCTATCTAAAATACAATGATATGTTTAGAAAAACACTACGGAAGCTCATTTAATTATTGAAAAGTACCTCAATCTTGAAATTCGTATTATAGCTACAAACGGAAATCGCTACGCAGTAATATTTATAGAAAAATGAAAAATAGTAAAACAAAGATATTTGGTAACGTACGATATATGTTACAAAATACTCAAGTAGCCTCAGACTGCTTACCAACATCAGATGTGTGTGAATGATGAGAAATCCTATGAACACGACAAGCATTGGTCCTAGAACTATGCCCGCCTGACTTACTGCTAGAGGCAAGCCAAGCATTCCAGCACCGAACATCGACCTCAATATATTGATATACGCCATTGATGGACTGAAAAAAAAATTGGTTGCCTGTAAAGTCGGTATACGGGCGAAAGTTTTACGTGACAACGACTTTTTATGTCTGTCTCTCTCGCTCTTAGGCGGGCTAACCATGCCCGAGTGGAAGGGACGCGTGCCTCTCACTCGCTCTCATTGTGAGCGCATAACGTGAGCGGAGCGTAACGCAGTTTCTTGAAGTGTCACCCGGCAAACCAATTTATAAGACGTTGTCACGTCAAAAAATCTTGAAAAGGACGGCTTGCAATTTTGTATGGACGTAGACTTTCTAAATAGAACTAGCACTAGAATTTTCATGACCCTACCTACCAAGCCAAGCTAGTTTACGTTTAGTTTTCCAATCCAATACAGGAAGCTCTAAAATTACATGAAGAATACAGAAAACTAAACTGAATATTTTTTGTTCAACTGTTTGGAGACTCCCGTCCATTACTATCAGTAGTGTGGGCCGTGGACTAAACTGCATTCATACTTTCTACTGGCTATTATATCATTTCATTCCAGTACGGTTACCTGATAATCTTCCTAGGTTCTCTATGTTTTCTAGGATCAAAAGTACATTGAGTGTCTGGGTCAGGATGACCCGAGGGTAATCTAGCCGTCCTTATGTCTACCAGGGACATACGACTTCCAAAAGTCCTTACTGTGACTCTGCTAACATTTTCGAAAGCAGCCCTGAAAGTATCAATTTTTTGTAAAACTGAAACTGACTGAAAGAATCATAACTTTAACATTAAATATGTAGGTATTGTATTATTACATTTTTGCGTATTAATAAATAAATAAACGTAGTATTATAAAATTCTAAAAATCAAGGTTAGGTAGGTTAACTGTTGTTTTGATGTATGATGTCATTTTTGACTAAAATGACTACACATAGCAGAATAGCATTGCAGCAATCAAAGAGCAAAATAATTGGCCAAGTGCGTGTCGGGCCACGCGCAGTGAGGGGTTCTGTACTTGTAAATGCAAACTTTGAGTTCATGCCACATGAACGTCTTTAAACTAAAAAACAATAAAAGCGTGAAGGAAGAGGTTACAAACAAACAAATATACAAACTCACTTTCGCATTTATAATATTAGTAGTTGGTTAGTTTTGGCTTGATAAATTTACATACTCATTCCAAATTACAGCTTTCTAGTGCGCATAGTCTCTGAGTAAAGCTGCGGATGGACAGACAGACAGACATAGCAAAACTATACTATAAGGGTCCCATCTTTATTACGGAACCCTAAAAACCAATAAAATTCTGCGTTCATACCAGGCTTCGTGCCGTGCTATTGTCAGGGAATGGGGATAGTCAGCGCATCTAGCGGATCGCCCCGCTCCTTATCCCCCTCAAGTTTGAAAAACCTCGCCTAAATTTGTTTGCCAGGCAAATAAAAAAAACCAACTATCCAGAGTTCAATCACTCACAACTTTTGAACCGCCGAACTGATTTCCATCAAACATAGCTAAGAGCCTCCGTAAGGAAAGTTATTTTCACATTTTAAAAACCACATCGAAATCGGTTTATCAGTTCGTGAATTACGATGCCACAGACAGACACACAGACAGACAGACAGACAAACAGGCATTGGCGTGAAACTTGTTTAATAATGTATTTTCAATCTGTGAAATTCTGCAAAGTGTATGGGCTGGAAATTCATGTACGAAATATTAAGATTCTAACTTTCAGAACGACCAAAATTTACTTTCCTCTCATTAGAAGAGAAGAAGGCTACGAAACTACATAGAAAGCGACCGAGAAGAAACGCTTTAGATAGCACGGCCAGTGCTATTTTTCAAACGCGGAGTCACTAAACGAACGATTTTTTGTATGGAAAAACCATTCTTTTAGGTGACTCCGCGTTTCAAAAAAATCACTTCAGCTTTTGAATCCGGACGTCGACGGAAAATAGCCTTCGTTGCGTCCGGAAAATTAGAATCTAATTATTCCGTACGTGGATTTCCAGCCTTTGCCCGATAGACAACAAGTCTATGTAGATGATTGAGTTTTTGGCGGGAAGTCAAGGGGTCCAGTTGGAGTTTGCTTTAAATTGTTTTGCAAATTGATTCTAGTGGACTTTATAATATGAAATTGGTGTAGTTTGGTGTTATAAATGCTCATTCTCATGGACAATATGTGAAATGTTTAAAGTGGACAGTCATAGTGCGGTTGTAGTGATATTTATTTGCGGACTGCGGTGGGCGTCTTTGGGCGCCGTCCGCCACTCAATCGGCTATGAAAACCAGTGGACTCGTATAGATTTGTCGCCAGAAGCTCCCGTGAAGCAATCAAAGGACCTATACCAACCTTTGATAGTATAGTTAAGGGTTTAGGTTTAGGAATAAAGAAGAGATATTACTAGACACGTGCAAAATAAGCTTCAACGAAGTTTGACCGCCATAATCAAGAAATAAAAAAATAAAAAAAAGGCTATGTAGATGGTTTTTGGCGGGAAGTCAAGGGGTCCAGTTGGAGTTTGCTTTAAATTGTTTTGCAAATTGATTCTAGTGGACTTTATAATACGAAATTGGTGTAGTTTGGTGTTATAAATGCTCATTCTCATGGACAATATGTGAAATGTTTAAAGTGGACAGTCATAGTGCGGTTGTAGTGATATTTATTTGCGGACTGCGGTGGGCGTCTTTGGGCGCCGTCCGCCACTAAATCGGCTATGAAAACCAGTGGACTCGTATAGATTTGTCACCAGAAGCTTCCGTGAAGCAATCAAAGGACCTATACCAACCTTTGATTGTATAGTTAAGGGTTTAGGATTATGAATAAAGAAGAGATATTACTAGACACTGGCAAAATAAGCTTCAACGAAGTTTGACCGCCATAATCAAGAAAAGAAGATAAGTCTATGTCAACATGTCAACTGTCAGTCTGTCAACGTCATAAACTATATTGCTAAATTGACCTGATGACAGCTAACAAAGCGATTAAAAAAATAGGCGGAACTTATTTTCTAACATTATTTTCATGATCTTTTATAATTATAATTTCCATAAAATAGACATTTTTCCCAAAGAATGATGTCTACGACAGAAGGAGAACTGGATCTTGAAATCTGCAATGATCGGGAGGATGGGGAGGTTAGGTCCATAACATATTCAAGGCTTTTTGTTGCTGTATTTTTCGTGTATTCCTTGCTTTTCGTAATTAATTGCTTTTAAATTTAAGTAACCATATGACTATGTCGTTTACTACATGATAAACTATTATAAAAGTGACAGTTTTTTGACTGTAAAAAAGAATTCTACGACGCAATATTGTAAAAAAAATGTCATCGCCTTTATTCTGCAGTTGGACGATTCTGACGTTGAAGAGGGCACATATATCCCACTGGAGCGACCTGAAACGTTCAATCCCCCATCGCTGGTGCACATGCAAATCCAAGATGAGCAGAGTGACGAGGCGTCCCCGCAGGAGTCTTCAGGGTCGGAGTCCGACGAAGAGCCGCGACGGCGTCCAAAGCGGCTGAAGGTGCGCCCGCGCCGGCCACAGGTGCAGCCGCAGCCTCAGCCAGATAAGAAAAACAAGTACAATGTTTGGTGCACAGCATTGCAGGTAATACTTGGTTCTATGGACTCTTTGTTGTTAATAGTCATTGATTCAAGTTATTATTGTAATAATGCATTGGGGATCCAAAACTGTATCAGTGTTGAAACAAATTGGACTCTAATGAGTCCAGTTCCTCAGTGCTCAATTTTGCAATTGGATACTGCAATGTGGACACATACGTAGCTACGGTAGCTACGTATATAGTGCTGCTTTTAAAGTGAAGGTCCTGTTTATTTGCAAGAATTGTTGTACTCAAGTAATGGTAGGTCTAAGCAGGTGACATAAGTACCTCTTATCAGAGTCTTGTACGCAGAATTTAAATGTTTGAGGGCCTCCGCTAAGTTAGACGGGCACACGCGGCGGGTTCGATCTGTCTCTGTCACAAACGCTACGTACGAAAGAGATAGCAAGCATCAGTTGCGGGTCACCTGTCTCTGTCGCACGTAGCGTTTGTGACAGAGACAGACCGAAACCGACACGTGCGCCCGCCCAACTTAGCGGAGGCTCTGAAATTAAAAATCAAAAAAATAAAGTGTAACATTGCAATTTTTTTAATTTCAGGAAGACTTATTAACAGAAGACATGGTAAGCTGCGATGTCTCCAAGAAAAGCAGATATGGCGTTGAATCTTATGATTATACTATTAAGTATAGGTTAGACGATGACTATATATCTAAGAAAGTATTTTCTGACAGCCGTAATGAGCAAGAACATTCAGAACGGTCATCAAATAAGAGGACACACGAAGACCGGTCTAACGTAAAGTTGAGACTTGGAAAAAGAATTAACAGTCACAGGCATTTAGAAGAGAAACAAAAGCCGAGATATTTGCCAGACTTGTCAGTCAATAGTGGAGACTCTTTTGAGGTGGTTGGTAATGATATTGCTGAGAAACTGGAGGAGGAGAAAAAGGATTTAGTAGGTAAGATTTTATTAATTTAGTTACTCTAATAGTGTCTTTGTAAGGCCTGTAAAGGTATTTATATAGTTGTTGTTTTGGTTAGATGACAGTTATTCATTGTCATATTTATAAAATCATGTTTATGTTCACGGCCCTAAAATCAGAGGCAATATCAGGGCAGTGGTGGGGAGCGCCCTAAATCGCTTCCTCAATCGCGTCGTGTGTAGGCAAATCGTAACGATTTATTATTATTATTGCCCCTTATGTTTCATCAATGTCATGTTATTTCTTGGAACCTTCTTTTCTTTAACCACAGATATGTACTAGTACTAACGTACGGAACTCTTGCTGAGCAAAAGAATTCAAAGAAATATCTACTCAACATTGTTTTTAAGCTATTGCATAGCTTCTATCGCGGGCCTTGAGCGCGGGGACCGAATCCAAAAATTCCGTAACGAAAAAACCTCACGCTCCCCACTCCGCCTACCATGTAGGTTGCCGCTTCGTCTCCGTCGTCCGTTTGCGACGTTGCCGTCCTTCCTTGTAAAAATTAATACAAATTAATCTTATACCTTTAAACGAGCAATTCTTGTATATATATATATTTATAAATATAAATTTCTGTAATCTCGAAAACGGCTCTAACGATTTCGCTGAAAATTTGTATATGGGGGTTTTCGGGGGTAAACAATCGATCTAGATTAGTCTTATGTTTGGGAAAACGCGTGTTTTCGAGTTTTCATGCGTTTTTCTTTCCACGCAGAATATGATCGCTAATTTCGTCGCGCCGACTGCCTTGTTTTTAGCTCAGCGGTTAAGGATATCGACCGCTAGAAAGAGTGTTACGGGTTCGAATCCCACTCGGTGACTTACTTTTGTTTTTTTTTTATGTTTAAGTTTATATATAATTTTTTATTTTGCATTGTTTTTAGACAAGTTTAAAAAAAAATTAAGTTAATGTTTGAGATGTAACCAAGCAAAGCTAGGTATTTTCTTAAAATCCCTTTGAATGTGTGCGTAAAAATTCCATCCGACATTAGCATTCACATTTTAATACTTTAGAAATTAAAATGTGCTTGTATGATATGTAGTTGGGATATATTACAAATATTGCATTGTTTTCGTGAATAGAATTTGTTGTAAACATTAATGCACGTTTCATTCGTAAAAATAAAACATTAACGCCATCTATTATGATGAGTGAGATATAAATAATAAATAAATAAATATATAGGGACAAATTACACTAATTGAGCTAGCCCTAAGGTAAGTTCGAGACTTGTGTTTAGGATACTAACTCAACGATACTATATTTTATAACAAATACATATATAGATAAACATCCAAGACCCAGGAAAAATTTAAAAAGGTCATTTTCCAACTTGCCCTGGCTGGGGATCGAACCCAGGACCTCCGGGTTGGCGGTCTAGCGTGTTGACCATTACGCCATGGAGGTTGTATATAGATGACTAAGACGGTGAGGCTCCTAGCGGACCGAATCGAACCACCTTAATGCAATAGCTTTACCGCGGCAGTCCCCGAGTGCCACACGTCTTTTTTTTATTGTTTCATTAATTGCACCTAGTGGGCTGTTTATATGACTGATTTCAGAGGGCAGTTTTTTATATTTGGTGGTAAGTCTTTAGAGAGAGATTGAAAAATCTGTAGAGTCTGTACGGAAAGAGAACCGTCGTAGGATTTGAGGGCGCAGTTGTGTTTAATATCCGTATTTGTTATGTTGACAACACTGTTGTGTCATTATAGTGCGACTATAAAGTTCTTGATATTTTGAAACTATGACGGCTATTGAACGCTGATAGATAAATTATATTTTTATATATTATTTACATTACATGTAATGGCTGTAAATGAAAATATATTTTTATATGTTTTCAGATGCTATCTTCATCGTTAGCCTATATGTTAGGTAGGCATAAAAAATAAATTCAAAATAAATTTAAAACAATAATATATTTATTAATTTATTGATCAGAACCATAATCAAAGTCTTATTCTAAATATTCAATGCCGGACATGTTTGAACTATCATCGGATAGACTATAGAGATCCAAAGAATTTTTTTCTTCTGAACTTGATTTGCTCGAATCTGTTACAGTTATTTATAATAAATTCTTGCACCACACGCCGTTATTTAAGGAACCTTCTTTTTTTATTTTAGATACTGTATCTTTACTCAAACCTGAAAAAAATAGGGCAAGTTTATCAAAACGCATAATAAATTAAAAGTATCAACACTCTTTATACCTGCTATCAAAAACTTTGATTGAAACAAAATAAACAAATATTTTTATATATTTATGCGAATTCTTTTTTATTTAAACATAATATAAAATATCGGTGTCTGCGGGTTACCTAGGAAATCTAAAACATTTAAAATAACTTTCTACATAACGCACATCGCCGCCACACGTTCCATGACTTTGTTCAAGTCGATAATTGTGTTTGGCCGCTTTTTCTTTTTGGCAAAACCTATAATAATATTAATTATTATTCCCTTGTAGGACTGGGTAAAGGATTTCCCCTTTTTGAGATGATTTAAAATAAAAATCACGTTAAAACAACACGGTAAACAAAGATGACGTAAAGTTTGTCATTTGATAGATGGGTGTTGGGTTGTCATATAAAAAAGATTTTGTTAGTTTGATTTTACGCCACGACGGTTCTCTTTCCGCACAGACTCTACCCAATGCTCAATCAATCAATTATTTATTGTTCAATAATAAATTTAGAAACATTTCAAATGATATTAAAGACTATAATTTGTTTTATTTTACAATTTTTTTTATTCAAAATGCTGTAACCATTTTGTGTTTTACGTGTTAATTAGGTAAAATAAATGTTTAATTTTTGTTAACAGGCAGGATTGTTCAAGTTATTGGTGCTCACAAGGCGATGGAGATATACAAAGAAACTCAAAGAGTGGAAGCAGATGGCGGTATGCTTGTTGTTGTAAGTACACTTTTGTCTTTACCATTTATGTTACAGATAGAGCTAAGAATTGCAAAGACAACACTTACCTATATGATGGACTTATGGGTGAAAACAGTAATCAGAAAGTGACTAGCTCTTCGCCCATTTAGAATCACTTAGTTTTGATATAAGTAGTACTAATGGAGTGCAGAAGGATTCCTGTGCCAAAAATACTACTTTAATTTTTTACGTAATGCTCGCTTGGACCACTCTTTAATAATGTTGTAAACAGGCATGTGTACTGAAAACATATTTTTCATCATATCATTCAAAAACCAATATTTTCATCCCAATACATTTTGTGCTAAAGTTACAGCTGTTTCTCTCGGGACTTCTTCGATTATTTTTTTTAGCCATTTCGTGGTGAAAGCATTAGCCAATCTGCGTTACCGACTAGACTATCCTCGCAAGTTGCCCAGGTTCCGCCGGGCGTACAGGCTCAGTACATCGTCACTCAGGGAGTCTCCTTTCATGCACCCCAAATCAAACAAAACCTCTTGGGACTGCAAAGTGAAGAAGAATATCTCTATCTCTCTTGCGAAAGCGTTAGTGTGACACTGGACAATGGACACTCCTGCCGGGCCATCAAGCTCCTCTGATATAAGCAGATTTGTCTGCTTACTGATTGCCTGTATATTTGCAGAATGGCACTCGTCGGCGAACACCAGGCGGCGTGTACTTTTTCCTGCTGAAGCGCGACGTGGACATCTCGCAGGAGATGGTGAACCAGATCTTCAACGAGGACCGCAAGGAAACCGCGCGTCGCATCAAGAAGGCGCGCGCCAAGAGCCGCCAGAAGGTCATGGAGGAACTGAAACAGAGTCTCACAGGTATAATAGTATTGTATTGTATAATAGAACATTGTGATATTAGTGCGTTGCGGTCGTTGCGGTGAACACACGAGGTAGAAATTCAGCCCGAGCCGAAGAAGAGGGCGTAATAGAGTCGAGTGTGTTTAATCAATACACGCACATATATTGTACCATCGTGCGATCACCAGATAAATAAATTGATAAAGACAAATCACACTAGCTAGCACCAAAATAAGATTTTACTTGTTATGTTATGACTTATGAGATCATCATTCATTATCATTATTTCAGCCGCATAACGTCCACTGCTGGACATAGGCCTCTCCCAAGGATTTCCAAAAAGACCGATCTCTAAGAGTGGCTTGCATCCAGCGTCTTCCAGTGACCTTGGTCAGGTCGTTGACTTATGAGATACTAACTTAATAATACCATTTTTTTTTATCAGATTCAGAACTGCCGTCGCTGCTGTCGCGCGGAGAAGCGACGGTGCAGTCGGAGCACGGCTCGAACCCGCCGCCGTCGCCGGCCACGGACGCGCGCGACTGCTCCAGCGACACGGACGGCCACGCCCCCTCCCCGCGCCCGCACTCCCCGCGCCCCCGCTCCCCGCTCCCCGACCGGACCGAGCGCCCGCTGCAAGACTACGATGACGATGACTATCTAGAAGTGATGTGCAATGACGATATGGACCTGTTTTAGGCTGTGATCTTGTGCTTTGTGCTGTGTGAGTGTACGGGTTATCGCGAAGAGTTTTGAGGTTGAACGATGGATAAACTTTTTTTATCGGCTGCAGCAATTTTGGTGCTTCGTAGCTCGGGGTATGTTCTAAGGCTTTTTTGTTATTTTTTTATACATGCCGCAGTGCTCGAAATTGCGAAAGTAGTCAACATTACTGTCCTTTGGTTGCTTAAAGTTGTAGAAATTAAATTTAATTATAAAGACAAGGCCATTTTACTAAATTGCCCTCCTGATATGGAGGGGTTCATACAACGTGGAAGGGACATACCCGTAATAAATCGATCCACGGGCTATACTAGATTGCTATAGTTAGTATATTATTATTTATTATTATTTGGAACCCGTTAGATCCCATTGTTGGGCAAAGGCCTCCCTCTCGGCTCTCCATTTATAGTTAGTTATTGTAATTATAATAAAATAAAAGTCTTAAGAAACAAAAAGAAATCGACATTCCCGTACAAATTATCGGGGCGGCTAAACACTTTCGAATGGAAATGCAAAATTATTATTTTTCTTTCTGACTGTTATTTGAATTTCATTATACTATAGTGATCTAGCATAACCCGTGGTTCGATTTATTACAAGTATATCCTTTCCACGATGTATAGTGTGTTATAGATCAATTCGTGAATTTCTAAGTAGAGGACAGTGTTAAAGAATATCTAAAAATAAATAGTTAAGTATCGAAAAAAAAGTTTATCAATTGTTTCACTTTGAATTTTTTTTGTGGTAATAACTCTGTAGCTGTTATGTTTGGTGGCATGATTAGGAAAGGAAATACTTATTTGCTGGTGCTAAAGCAAGCAGTAGTGCTATTTTTGAAATACGAATGGTTTTTTCAAAAAACAACTCGTTTAGTGATTCAACATTTCAAAAATGGCACCATAGGTGGTTTTTTTTATAAAAACATTGACATGTTAATACTAATAGTAGTCCGGACTCAGTATGAAACTATGCAGACAGAAATAGCATCTCCGTTTTTTGGTCCTAATCATTCCATTAATCTATATTGTGAGCTATGGTAAAAAAAGCAGTCTGTCATTTATCAGTCCATTAAAAATAAGAGATAACTAAGGGCCGCGCTACACTGGATCGGCATGACATGACATCGGAAGCGACGCGTCAAGTGATATAAGATGCATAACCGCTTGAACGCGGAGAGCCGGCCGGCGGCCTAACGCGGCCAGCCGCGCACTTCCGCGGAAAAGACGCCCTCGGGCGGTTATGCATCTTATATCACTAGACATAAAGCTTGTTTTGAAATGACGCGTCGCTTCCAATGCCATACCATGCCAATCCAATGTAGCGCGGCCCTTAAACTGCAACAAATAAAATTACTTTAGCAATGTTAGACTTATGTCTTAACGGTCACTTTATATACACTGACTTTTCATTGGTTTTGGAAAAAAAATGTATTGTAAATATATTCCTCTATCCATATATGGAATCCAAATTTGTATATGAGGTAGGATAAAAAAGTTGCAAAAATGATTTTCGACCGAAACCACGTAGTTACGCCCGTCCAAAACTGACGCGTGATCCTAGAACTCCGGCCCTCCGTCCGGGGGCGAATAGCGGCACTACTATTTGATCTTACGATTTTACTAACTCACGATTTGACTTTTAGTCAGCATTTTTTGTTTCAGAATTTTAATTATGACTAGCTAATTAGGTTTTACTAACGATCTTTATGAAGTGGCCTTCGGCTCCAAAACCATTGAATAATCACCGTGTATATTCATCTTTTCATATTGGTAAAAAAAAATAAGGATAGCGATATAAAGTCGCCGTTAGACATTGTGACTAATTGTCGAGGTAAAGTAGACGAAGGTTGTATCAAGGAACCCTTAATAAAATCGTGGCAGTGCAGTTCCACATTAAATTATACCTTATGTCTTTGACACAAAGTTCAAAATCAAACAAAAATTTATACCTGTAATGCAAAGAGTAACGAAGCGCCGATTAGCGAGTGAACAGCGTACATTGACCTGTACCTATGCAAAGAAGTTATATACAGTCTTGAATGCTTAAGTGGACGCAAATACGTTCCGAGAGAGAACAGAAGTAATCTCGTCTCTTTCTAATACCTATAGACATACATGGTTCGTTATTACCATTAAATACAATCTAGGTCCAACTAGATGATAGTTACATTTATCACTGCCATTTAAGACGCTTTTGCTAGAAAGAGACGCATATGATCGCTTTCGCTAAGGAGCGTGACGTATTTTGATGTAACAATATGGCGATGTAAACCTTATGTCTTTGTTGTTAAGGTTTATTTTTAAATTAAGGATTTTTGTCGCCAGCATACCAGATTGTTTATAACTTACCTATCACACACAGTCACTTAATAGACCAAAGCAGAAGCATATTAAAACGTGTGAGTAAGAAGGGCAGCAAATGCGGCAATAAACTACAGTCCATTTGTCCAAATGGTTTGCACACTTTGTCGGCGGTCCGACAAAGGAAGCGCCGGCTATATTAAAGACGCCGCTCGTGTGGTGTGGAGTCCTTAAAGTACATTGTTGCATCGCGTTGACTATTTGTATCCATGATCGCAACATCTAAATTATTATTAAACGATCTTACTTGTAAGTGAAGTTCTATCACAAGTATGTGAGTACGTTTCATTCAATATGAAACGTACGAAATGTAATGAACTTTTAAAGTTATTTGGAGGATATATTTAATTTGTATTTTGGTTTTTCGTTGATTTATTAATTATATTTTCATCTTTATAAAATAGCTCGTGGGTGTACTGCAAACCATTTAAACAAACGTACTGTAGAAGAGTGACAAGGTTCTACTGATTTTTGTATATATTGGTAGACATAAGTCACAATTTTTATATTTAATTGGTACAGATAATAAAGAAATCTGTTTGAGGCAGCAGTCTAAGGCAGTTAGGTGTTTCGATCCCGAAATAAATAGTTGGCCTAAATTTTAGACCCAAAAGCCCAATGTTATAAATATATGACTAATATTAAGTGCCCAGCAGTGCGTCGTTGAGAGCTGACGATGATGATGATTAAGTATTAGTAATAAGTTTTACCCTTTACAGTTAACCAGCCTTTGATGTTATACCAAAGGATTTTTGAGCGACAGGTTTTTGTGTAAAGCAAATGTGCTTGAATATTTGTCATCATGTTTGCGATGGACTGTATTGACTCGTGTGAAACCTGCGCAGACGAAAGACTTGAACGCAGAGAAAAAAACCGGCCAAGTGCGAGTCGGACTCGCGCACGAAGGGTTCCGTACCATTATCTGTAAAAAATCACAGTTTGTTATATACATAAACAGTTTGATGTAAGGAAGGGGAATTTAATATTTATCTTATTCTGTTTTTAGTATTGGTTGTTATAGCAGCAATAATCTGTAAAAAATTTCAACTGTCTAGCTATTACGGCTCATGAGATACCGCCTGGTTACAAACAGACGGACAGCGTCATGCGAAATTTAAATGCTCTCTATAGTTGTCAACATTTGTTTAAGAAAAGAAAAAATACTTGAACACAGTTTGACAATAATCTACCTGATGAGCCAATTTTTTCATATTTCATTTCATCATTCCATATGCCTAGTTTTCGGTTTGATGCAGCCGTAAAGAATAACGGACTCAACGGAATAAAGTCTGCAAATAGAAAAGTTTGCTGATGACTTGCCTTCTTTGAACGTTTGGCTTTCGTCTGTGCAGGTTGTGGTATAAAGGAAAAGTTACTAAACTATGCTGTAGGCTTATATTCAGGAATTATGTGTAAAAAGTCTGACTAAGTTATTGAACCTCGCCATTTTACGGAAAAGCCCTGAAACTATATTATGGCACCGGCACCGCCCACAACACTTAAAAAAAACATCCTGTGACGTCATTGTCAGGTCTAATAACTTTGTTTACCTATATAGCGAAAAAATGAGAGGTGTTGTCCCGTACGCGATTATGTAGACCCGTACGGGTAATGTTGTTCCAATATGAGTGGAATTTTGAGGAATGTTTAGCAGATTAAAAGTTATACAAATAAGGAAGTTTCCAACAACTCAGATATTTTTTTTAAACGTCTAAACAAACACTTTGTATGGGATTTGTATGAAATAAAGACTAATGACTTCATAGTTTATTGGAGTCGAATAGCGCTCTAAATATCAGTTTTTTCCGAAATAATAAATCTAAAATCACGTTGAAAATGGATATGATGCATGACAAGTGACATTATTTTGTGACGTTTAATTCTATTAACAGTACCAAATAATTTATTTTTGATCCAGAAAACTCCCTTATTGCCACCACTCGTTTTCTAAGATCTCAAAATCTGAAGATAATTCAAATGAAAAAATATAGATGTAAAATGAAATGGGCATTGTGTTTACATCCGCCTATGAAATTATTTTTATAATTAAAATCTGTGTCTATGGTTTAAACAGCACTGGCTGTCTGTATAAAGCAGTAGAGGTAGACATAGACAATAATAGTTTGCGCCTGTGTTATTATATTGTGCCTGTCTTCAAAATGTTAAATATTTTTTCATATGAATTAGGATTGATATGAACTGTAGTTTCAAAAGCTTTTGTATTTATTTGGTCAACTAATTTTAGAAAGGTTCGTGCTAAGCCCTGTTTATACATTAATAATACAAGAACAATCAAATGTTTTGGCTCTACATACAAATTAAGCGTGAAGTGGTAACAAATAAGTGTATAACTATTGGTTGACCATATATTTACAAGCGGGTTTACGTCCTGGCCCCAGTACTATTTTATACGAACGGTACGCGTAAAAAGCCACTACCTGTGGTGCTATTTTTCAAACGCGGAGTCACTAAACGAACTTTCTTTGTATGGAAAAACCATACGTTTAGGTGACTCCGCGTTTCAAAAATAGCACTTCTGGCCAGGGAATGACAATGTGCTTCAGGTAGCGGCACGAAACTAACGCTGATCGTTATTGCGCAGAAGTCAAAAATTTAAACTGAATCTGTACTGTAATATTGTTTTGATTATCATTATCCCCTCTACATTTCGCTTGCGCTAATCTTACGTGCCGCTACTTGTACAACGCTGTACACACCACAAGCAGTGATAAAAAAGTCTTAGAGCGCATATTTTTCACAATCACTTCGGCTCGAGCGACTAAGGGTCGGTGGTGCAATTTTTCAAACGCGGAGTCACTAAACGAACGGTTTTTTGTATGGAAAAACCATTCGTTTAGGTGACTCCTCGTTTCAAAAATCGCACTTCAGTTCAGACAGAGAGAAAAAATGCACGAACAATTTAGTAACTCAATTGAAAATAAAACCGCATTATATATATGTCAAATATATTAAAGTTTATTTTCGTATAGCATAAAAAAATCCTCTCCACTGCCTGAACTTACCCTAAATGGGCGATTTAAGAAAGTTTTATTTAACTGCTATAGGTGTGTAATATTTACTTACTGTACATAGTCACAATATGATGGAAGGTGCATATATATTGTAATTTTTTTCACTTGATGCAGACACTCTGGGGCGTCATTTTTGAAATGCTAAGTCACTAAACGTTTTTATACAAAACCGTTCCGTTTAGTGACTCAGCTTAATGGCAGTGGCACTCCTGAAGTGCCATTTTTCAAACGCGGAGTCACCTAAACGAATGTTTTTTCCATACTAAAAACCCCTTGTTTAGTGACTCCGCGTTTGAAAAATGGCACTCCTGGTCTTGTAAATTGTTTTAAGTCGATGAGTGGAGTCTCATCATGGACTTAACAACCTAGTAAGTAGTTGCCAACCTTTGTATGTCTAGTTTGGCAATAAAACGTTTTGTAATTACTTTTTTTTTTCATTTCATTTTTTACTTTCAGACCACTAAAGGTTCTAGTTGTTTCTATATTCTGAAACAGATAATGCAGCAGCAACAAATGGGGTCAAAGACCTTACGTGCCTTCCGAAACACGAGGGGCGAAAGTAAATTACTGGACAACAATATAGTTAACACTGACTTAGGCATTAAGCCGCGATTACACTTCACGATCCGTCGGGCCGATGAGCAGGGGCGACAGACAGGGCGTTGTGATTACACTGCACTAGATCGCCTCCCTAACTCAGTTGTCAAGCCGCGATTACACTTCACGATTCGTCGGGGACGATTTCACGCAGGCTTCCTAAATCGCGAAGTGTAATCGCTGACAGGGAGACAGTGTCCCGATATCGGGTGATCGGGGCTTCCCGACCGCCCTGTTTCCCTATTTAGGGCGTAAATCGGGTGATGTAATCGCTGTCCCGAGACAGGGCGTTCAGAAGTGCCATTTTAGAAACGCGGAGCCTTCTAAACGATTGATATTTCCATACAAAAAACAGTTCGTGTAGTGACTCCGCGTTTCAAAAATGGCACTTCTGATATAAACTTAAAATAAATACATGTATAAAACGATACTCTTTGCTCCGGCAGTTTCTTTTTTTTCACATTTACACGCGCAGGTGCGTCAAAAGCGACACGCACTTGACCAATATTTGATTTTTGGCAAGCACAGGCGCCACTCTTTCAAGATCAAGTTCGGCTGACAACTGAGTTAGGGAGGCGATCTAGTGCAGTGTAATCACAACGCCCTGTCGGTCGCCCCTGCTCATCGGCCCGACGGATCGTGAAGTGTAATCGCCGCTTTAGCCGAACGTGATGTTGAAATAGTGGCACCTGTGCTTGCCAAAATTCAAATATTGGTCAAGTGCGTGTCGCTTTTGACGCAACTGCGGGTGTAAATGTGAAAAAAAAGAAAATGCCGGAGAAAAAAAGAGTATCGTTTTAAGAAATAAATATTTATTTATTTTAAGTTCATATCAGAAGTGCCATTTTTGAAACGCGGAGTCACTACACGAACTGTTTTTTGTATGGAAATATCATTCGTTTAGGAGGCTCCGCGTTTCAAAATTGGCACTTCTGAACGCCCTGACTCGTGGACAGCGATTACATCACCCGATTTACTCCCTAAATAGGGAAACAGGGCGGTCGGGAAGCCCCGATTACCCGATATCGGGACCCTGCCTACCTAACAGCGATTACACTTCCCGATTTAGGGCGCCTGCGTGAAATCGTCCCCGACGAATCGTGAAGTGTAATCGCGGCTTTATTAGGGATGCCATGTTATGTGGTTCAAGTGCTCTAACTTATGTATACTGTACTGCATATTGTCGCGAACGAGATAAATGCAGAATATTCGCGAGCAGGAACTCTGCTAGCGATTTAAGACTCGGAATGTTTGCGAGCGGAATCGTATAGAAAGACGTCATGATAATGCAAGCGAAACTAGGCCTTATATTCTTACTACGTAAAGGCTAGAGTTCTTTGAATGGTCATCGGCTTAGTCGCACTCAAGCGGCGATTACACTTCACGATCCGTCGGGCCGATGAGCAGGGGCGACAGACAGGGCGTTGTGATTACACTGCACTAAATCGCCTCCCTAACTAGTTGTCAGCCGAACTTGATGTTGAAAGAGTGGCACCTGTGCTTGCCAAAAATCAAATATTGGTCAAGTGCGTGTCGCTCTGGACGCAACTGCACGTGTAAATGTGAAAAAAAAGAAAATGCCGGAGCAAAGAGTATCGTTTTAAGAAATATATATATATGTATTTATTTTAAGTTCATATCAGAAGTGCCATTTTTGAAACGCGGAGTCACTACACGAACTGTTTTTTGTACGGAAATATCATTCGTTTAGGAGGCTCCGCGTTTCAAAAATGACACTTCTGAACGCCCTGACTCGTGGACAGCGATTACATCACCCGATTTACTCCCTAAATAGGGAAACAGGGCGGTCGGGAAGCCCCGATCACCCGATATCGGGACACTGCCTACCTAACAGCGATTACACTTCCCGATTTAGGGCGCCTGCGTGAAATCGTCCCCGACGAATCGTGAAGTGTAATCGCGGCTTCACACACATACCGGCGTCTCGATGTTTCCCGTTACATTCGGCGAGTAATGAGAATATTCGAGAACAGTGTGGACCTCTGTATCGGCACATATAAAAAGGCGATCGAGTGCGCGTGCCGCCAGTTCAGCACGAGCTACGAAAGCGATAACTTCGAAGCGAACCGAAGCGAAGGAAACCTACCTAAGTGCGACAAGTAGAAGTACCTGCGACAACTTTGGCGAGATACCTGGACCTCAGCTGCTACGCGACTTGGACTTAGACATCAGGAAGACCATCTTCACGTGTCAACCTTTGGGTTCCGTAGTGAATAAAAACCCTCATACAAACTTTGGCGTTTTTCTCCAAATCTCGAACCCAGTTTCGTAACAATATGAATTGCAACATTTGCAACCGAGGCCAGCCCCATCAGCAGAGCGACATTGGTGACGTTTATATAGCGCTATCTTTTGGCAGCTTACGTAAAACAAAGAAGCAAAATGCTCCTGGTATATCGCACATTTTTTTTCGTGTTTGTGGCCAACACTGGTTTCAGGTTTTTCAGGCTGCCTAAAGGCATCTGACACAGCTTGACGTCTGCCATACAATGATTACAGCCGGGACCAACGGCTTATACGTGTCTTCCGAAGCAAGGAGCTCGAGAATTTTTTCTGCCAATTGTGGTCACCCATCCAAGTGCGGATCACGCCCGGTGTCACTTTACTTGCGAAAGCGTTATTAATGCGCTCCGCACGTTTCAAGTTAACTTCTTACAGCTAAAATGTACAAATAAAACATTATTTACTATGACATAAATATATATTGCTTTCACAATCACCTAAACAATTACTAAGGACACCACAAATGGAAACACAGAATTACACAGATACATTTTTATCATCTTTTACCTACAATAAGAATGGAATGAACGAGCCGATACCAAAAATTATTTAAATATTATCACATTTTGGTGAAGACATTGTAATATTATTAATCCTTAAATTTGTACTTGTAAATATTTTTAAAGTTACGTCATAATTTGCAAGCATATAATGTGAGCAAAGATACCAGTATAGTTTTTCTAAAATGTGCATGAGGATATTATTTTGTGTTTCTAAAGTTACTCATAAGGGATGGGATATTCATAAGACAAGTAGGTGTTACATAGGATCTATAAGTAAACTAACAAAACTGCATTAGCTAAAATGCAAGAAGATGACTGTTTGGTCCATATTTGTGACTGCATGTTGATGTCACACGTTCATCTCGCGTTGGGGCTACAATTTTCCAATTTCAAGAAGGAAGGATTTTGATTAATCATGTTTTGAAAAGTTCCTCTTTATGGAAAATCCAGCATCTGTAATAAAAAAAAACATGAAGTTATAAATGCTGTATGTACTCATCCAAAACATTACAGAAGTTTCAGCTTCCTGCATAGCAAATTATATCAAAATTGGTCAAGCTGTTTGCATGTGGAGAAGTAACAAACACGCACTCACTAACTTTCGCCTTTTTTAATATTAGTCTGATTTTGTAATTTAATTTGAGTTAATTATAGTAAAACAATTAGTTCCTCTGAAAATCAGCATCTTGCCTCCGAAAAGCCTTGACACAAAAGCAGAGAGAAACCATTTTGGTGGCATATTTTGTAAATTATAAGTGATGTTCTGTACTTTTTGTTATTCTATATATGCTCCGAATAAAGATTTTTCTATTTCAAATCAAACAACAAGTAAACAATTTAGGAAATCCTTAAAAAGAGGCCTATTATTATTCTTATTATGAAAAAATCAATTGATTAACAGTACAATCATCCAGATCATCATTTCAGCCATAACATCCATTATCCAGCAATGGACGTTATGTCTGAAATGATAATATAGATGATAGTACTGTTAAACAATTGATTTTTTCATAATAAGAATCAAGGGACAATGAAGTTTTTTAAAACTTAACATTGAAACATTCTTACCAGTTGAGGAAGGCACTTCTCAACATGTTCCAGCTCGACCTTGTCACAGGTCTCGCGCAGCGCCTCACTGGAAGCCCGAAGGCAGGTCTCTGTTACCAAGCACTTGGCTACCTCCACGACCAGCGACAGCGCGTCATTGCCAAGCTTGGTTTTGTTATCCTGGAACGACCCGTGCATGAGCTCTTTTATTATTTCCTGTAAATAAGAGTACAGTTTTCAAATTATGATTTCAAAGCGATGCAATAACAATTCTGGTAGGTATAATATGAAAACTTACATGCTTGATGGAGCTCTTCACGTGGGACGTGATAGACGTTGGATCTATATTATCGTCGTCATTTTCATTGCAATTGCGAGCCATTTCTTGAAATAATTAAAAATACAACACAAACAAAATTTAATCAACTTTATGTGTCTGATAGTACCTGACCTGTACCTGACAAATATTTAATTAGTTAGACATTGACATGATTGACGACATTGACGTTTCCATTTACGTTCAGAAGTACCCTTTTTGAAACACAATGTCACCTAAACGAATGGTTTTTCCATTCGTTTAGGTGACTCCGCGTTTAAAAATAGTACTTTTGGATTGGAGGCGCATTTTTTAGATCACTGGTTAAGCGTCGTATTCATTATCCAGCGCCGCTGTACAGCGGCTCAAGGTCGCTTTGCTGGATGTGCCTATTCACACATCCAGCAAAGCATCCAGCAAGGCAGTGTTGCCGTTAGTCACACATTTTGCGAGCCAGTGTTGCCCTCTTTTGTTGTTCTTGTCTGTTGACAGTTCTAACCTGATGCTATGAAACTCAGTGAAACCCAGTGGACTCGCTTTGATAGATTTTCTGCCAGAAGCTCCTAGCAATCAAAGGATGTCTACACCAACTTTGGTTAAAACTAGAGGCCTAGGAATAAAGAAAGGAAGGAATAAAAATTGGCTTAAAAAGACTAGTATCCAGAGCCGCAAAATATTCAAGTTTATTTACGTATCCAGAGCCG
Organism: Acrobasis consociella; assembly: GCA_963555685.1. Lineage (NCBI taxonomy): Eukaryota > Metazoa > Arthropoda > Insecta > Lepidoptera > Pyralidae > Acrobasis > Acrobasis consociella. Next base: position 12,768,967 of record OY743122.1, read on the forward strand.
TAAAAACATCATTTAAAAAAAAGTCTGCTGTACAGCAAGCGTATTCACGATCTATCTGCCCGACGTTCGCGGTGGTGGGGGTGCTTGCTGGATCCAGCACGTCCAGCAAGCAACTTCACGTCGGTTATTATTATTAATTGCTTGCTGGACCTGCTGGATCGATTTTGCGTCCAGCAACCACCCCCACCACCGCGAACGTCGGGCAGATAGATCGTGAATACGCTTGCTGTACAGCAGACGTTTTTTTAAATGATGTTTTTACGGCTCTGGATACGTAAATAAACTTGAATATTTTGCGGCTCTGGATACTAGTCTTTTTAAGCCTCTTTTTATTCCTTCGTTTCTCTATTCCTAGGCCTCTAGTTTCAACCAAAGTTGGTGTAGACATCCTTTGATTGCTAGGAGCTTCTGGCGGAAAATCTATCAAAGCGAGTCCACTGGGTTTCACTGAGTTTCATAGCATCAGGTTAGAACTGTCAACAGACACTAACAACAAAAGAGGGCAACACTGGCTCGCAAAATGTGTGACTAATGGCAACACTGCCTTGCTGGATGCTTTGCTGGATGTGTGAATAGGCACATCCAGCAAAGCGACCTTGAGCCGCTGTACAGCGGCGCTGGATAATGAATACGGCGCTTTACATTACTGAAGTGCTATTTTTGAAACGCGGAGTCACCTAAACGAATGGTTTTTCCATACAAGAAATCGTTCGGTTAGTGACTCCGCGTTTGAAAAATAGCAACCCTGGGGTTTGCGCGAGCTTAAAAATTAAAATGTTTTTCCATATGAAAACCGTTCGTTTAATGACTCTGCGTTTAAAAAATAGCACCTCTAATTTCATTCGTTCAATTTTTTCATCACTCAATTAGTGCTTGGTTAAAATTTCACATTTGCCGATTTTACCGGAACGCTACCGGTAAAGATTTTTTTAGGTGTACCAACACCAACAGATTTTCTGTTTAATCTGTGACGCAAGCAACATCCGTTTCCATATTTTCAATCATAAATTATGCGCGAATCCGATCCGTGGCGAATCCCCTAATTGGGTACTTTCCTAAGTCAAAAATAAATTATTTTACACTAATAACAAAATAAAACGTCGCAAAATAATGTCACTTGTCTTTGAACATATCCGATTCTAATGTGATTTTAAATTTATTATTGCAGAAAAATCAATAAGAGCGCTTTTTGACTTCAAAAAACTATGACGTCATCTGCCTGGATGCAAAATGGATCCAGCTGGTCCAGCAAGCAATTTTATTAATTACCGACGTGAAGTTGCTTGCTGGACGTGCTAGATCCAGCAAGCACCCCCACCGCGAACGTCGGGCAGATGGATCGTGAATACGCTTGCTGTACAGCAGACATTTTTTAAATAGTGTTTTAACGGCTCTGGATACGTAAATAAACTTGAATATTTTGCGGCTCTGTATAGCATAGTTAGCTTTTTAAGCCTATTTCTATTCCTTCCTTTTTCTATTCCTAGGCCTCTAGTTTCAACCAAAGTTGGTGTAGACATCCTTTGATTGCTAGGAGCTTCTGGCGGAAAATCTATATAAGCGAGTCCACTGGGTTTCATAGCATCAGGTTAGATCTGTCAACAGACAACAACAACAAAAGAGGGCAACACTGCCTCTCAAAATGTGTGAGTGCCGGCAACACTGGCTTGCTGGATGCGTGAATAGGCTACATTCAGCAAAGCGACCTTGAGCCGCTGTACAGCACGCTGGATAATGAATACGGCGCTATACAAAATCCCATAGAAACTGTTTTTTCTGACGTTTAAAAAAAAGTATCTGATTTGACTTGTTGGAAAATAGCGTCGCAAGTCGCAACACTCTCGCACTGATTGATGCGAATGCGAATATTCGTATCATCCCTAAATTATCAAAATTAGCAAGTCCAATCTAGGTAATGAAATAAATAATTATAGTTCCTTTCCTGTGCTCGACTTTCAGCAGTAATATTATTTATTTATGAGCAATTTATGGACAAAAATAAGAATGTTTTGCAAAGGCCTCTTTCTTTCGTCTCCGTTCTCTTTGATCATATGCTTGATCTCCAGTCGCTGTTATGTCCTGATTTCAATACAATACTGTACCTACTTAAAATGAAACGGATAAGAAATAACAGTGAATTTAATACGAATTACATCACTTTTCGCTTAACAAAAGCATTTGTAACAAATAAATAATCCTTTCTCTAATTTCTTCTCCCGATTTGTGAGTCAAACTATCCGATAGCAAGTGAATAACTTGTTTATCTTCAATAAATTCTAGAATCGGCTTATCTCCGCGTTCTTCTAACGCGAGGTTATCCTTTATGACTTGCAGTATCAGTTTATCTTCATCTCTTTTCCATTCTACGGTCTCCGATTTGATCGTTTCTGTGTCGGAATCGATTACCATAGACAATTCCGAGTCGCTATCCCGAGGTTCGCTTTTCGTTCTTTCTTCAATATCTTGTGTGTTTTCATCTGAATCTTTTTCCTGTAATAATTTCAGTTTTATTTTTATCACAAATAAAAGTTAAAGTTTAGGTGTATGGATAGTAGGTTTATTAGTATCATTCATCATCATCATTTCAGCCGCAAGACGTCCACAGCTGGGCATAGACGTTTCTGAGTATTTTTTCTAACTAACTAATTAGTAAGGTTTGAACGAATTGGGTACTTTCCTAAGTCAAAAATAAATTATTTTGTACTAATAAAAAAATAAAGCGTCGCAAAATAATGTTTCTTGTCTTTGAACATATCCATTTTAACGTTATTTTAAATTTACTATTGTAGAAAAACTGATAATAAGAGCGCTATTTGACTCCAAAAATCTATGGCGTCATCTGCCTGTATTTCATACAAAATCCCATAGAAACTGTTTGTTTTGACGTTTAGAAATAAGTTGCTGATTTGACTTGTTGGAAAATAGCGTATTAAAATAAAAATAAAAATTATGTACGCGTATAATCTGGCTTAATGTACAAAAATTGTAAGTTCCTATGGAATCTTCAAATATTTGCCGCGTAGACATATCTAGCTCAAGACACAGAATATATATAAGTATTACATACAGAACGGAATCTCCTATGGTCCCGCGTAATATGCGCGTCCGTTCCCGTCCTCGCACTTCTTCTCGCCTTGTTGAGGGTATTGAGTGAGAGGCTGCAGCCTGCGGCCGCCTTGACAAGGCGAGAACGGGGAACGAGGACGAATATTGCGCAAGACCTTAGTTGATTCCATTCTGTATTCTACTTCTTATATTTAAGAGCTGGGCTCTTGTCGGTGGAGTGCTTTCCATGTCTCTCTTCCTTCCGCTAAGTTCTTAACCTCTTTATATGTTTTCTTCCATTCTGTATGTAATGCCTAAATTAAGTGAGGCCTATGTCCAGCAGTAGACGTTATGCTGCTGAAATGATGATTCTGTGTTAAAGGGGTAGACGGAGTGGCCCAGAATCGCAAAACCCACAGGCTGCTCTTAGCAACATGGTGGTTTATCTATCGTATGTATTTATCACACTAATATTATTTAGGCGAAAGTTTGTGAGTGACAAACGGCATACAAAATTTTATCAATATTGATAAAATTTGGTATGCAGGAAGCTGACACCCTGGATTAACATATAGGCTACTTTTTCCGCGGTTAAAACCGCGGGGCGCAGTAGTTTAAGATATTCTGTTATTAATAATGCATGTAAATCAGTGGTTCCCAAACTTATTTTGTCTACTGCCCACTTTGAGAATAAATATTTTTTTAGCGCCCCCATTTTTTCACCTATTTAAAAACCACTATAATTTCAAATCAGGAATGCACAATTCGGGTTATTTAACAAAAACTTGTTAAAACATGATAGATATCTACGAGTACTAATAACTATTAAAATGCGAAAGTGTGTCTGTTGCATTTTTATTTGTTTGTTTGTGTCTACTTTCATTACGAAACGGAGCGACCGATTGACATGATTTTCATTTTTTCTATATTCAATAAGATAAAATAGGACAGATATATGAACTACGCGGAGAGAAATATAGAACCGAGTTTGAGCAATCTTTTAATTCATATTAGTTGATGTTCACAAGTTGTTGTTGAGAGTCGAGAGCTCTTGCAGTCGTTGTTTAAGAGGCCTCCTAGCTAAATAAAGCTCCTAGCAAAAAAAAAAAACATTTTCTTTCTGGGTCTCTTACCGCCCCCCTTGAGACCTGCAGCGCCCACAAGGGGGCGTTATCGCCCACTTTGGGAAAGACTGATGTAAATAGTACTTACAGATTTGACATCGGTAATGAAAATTTGTATCTCGTTATTTTCTATTTTGTATTGTACTTTTGAAAGTATTTCTTTTTGTTCATTAGTTATTTCTTCGTTTGCTTCATTCGATTGTTCTTCGCTTTCATCATTTGTTATTTCATCTTCTTCATCTATAAGTTCATTTTCTTCTTTCGTTATTTCATGTTCTGTTTCACTCATGTCTTCCTCGCCACTGAAAATTGGACATTTATTGGTTTCATTTTATTATCACCTAAAATAGTCAGCGTTTTAGACTCCATTTACTCCATCAAGTAAATAATAATTTAATAGGGTAGTATCCTGGGTCAAAAATAAATTATTTTGTAATGATACTAATAAAATGACAACAAAATATCACTTGTCATTGATCATAAAAAAAAAATATATATAGGGACATATTACACTGATTAAGCTAGCCCTAAGGTAAGTTCGAGACTTGTGTTATAGAATACTAACTCAACGATACTATATTTTATAACAAATACATATATAGATAAACATCCAAGGAAAAATTGAAAAAGGCCATTTTCTAACTTGCCCTGGCTGGGATCGAACCCAGGACCTCCGGAGTTGGCGGTCTAGCGTGTTGACCATTACGCCATGGAGGTCGTCTTAATCTATTTTAAACGTTAAACCATATCTATTTTAAACGTGATTTTATTAGACGAAAGACCTTTTCAGGATAATTTTCCTCTCCTGCAGTACCAGTATCGCTACTACTACTACTGAACAACTTAAACCAGTATCTAATAACCCAACAAAGACCTTACCAGAATAACTTTCCTTCAGCACCCTGTCAATCCAGTGTTGTCGTTACTACTACTGAACGACCTAAATCAGACATGTCAGGTCATACAAATCCCATAGACCATGTTTGTTTTGACGTTAAGAACAGTATCTGGTTTGAGTTGTTCTTCTTATCGTGTGTGTTAGTGACTAACACTAGTATCAGAGTTTTTAAACCGCCTTAAAGGCCTCTGACATGGTTTTTTAGGTAACGACCAATGTCAAAGACAGTGACCGGGGCCGACGGCTTAACGTGCCCTCCGAAGCACGTTTGAGTTGTTGAAAACTAGCGATAAAGTGGAATAAAATAAAATAAAATGTACCTAGACGAATGGTCGGCCTCGTAGTCGACTTGCATTTGGTCGTCGTTGGTGAGCGTAACATCTGTCTCGTCCTGACTTTGAGTGGAGTCTCCACACAGTGTAGTATTAGACTGATCCAGTTCTTCTTGCGAGACAGGGTCTTGAGCATCTGGTGGGTGAACGGCGGGGGGGTTTACCACTGGCGGGTGAATGATGGAGGGTTTTACCACTGGTGGGTGAATGGTGATGAGGTTTACTGCTAAAGGATGTACAGCGGGGGGATTTACAGCTGATGGGTGTACAGCGGTGGGGTTTATCACTGGCGGGTGAATGGCAGTGGGGTTTACCACTGGCGGTTTAACGGCGGTGGGGTTTATCACTGGCGGGTGAATGGCGGTGGGGTTTACCGCTGGTGGGCAAACGGCGGGGGGTTTAATAACTGGGGGAAGAATGGCTATGGGGAGTACGACTGGCGGATGTACAGATGAGGTCTGTGGATCCTCTGAACGATTTAATTCTAAAGTCTGCATTGTTGGGGATTCTGTGACTGGGGTATGTACTTTCAAATTCTGTACGACTGAGGGCTGGACTAGGGGTTGTGCGGTTAAGGGCTTTAGAACTAAGGGTTGCGTAGTAAGGGGTACTATAACTCGTTGTACTACTGGCGGTGGAAGGGTTGAGGGTTGAACTGTGGAATTCATGACTGTGGTCTGAAGAACTGACTTTCCATCCGGTTCGACTTCTAAGGTCTGGGCAGCTGAGATCTGTTTAGCTATGGCCTGTACAGCTGAAGTCTGTAAGGTTGAAGGTTGTGTGGCTGGCGGTGGTACAGTGGGCAGTTCTACTGAAGGCTGGTCGACGCTTTGGACACTGCAAAATAAGTTTTTTTTAAAATAACATGAAAACATCGCCATTAGTATATAAGGTCTAATAAAATATACTGAAACTATTTTAAGGGTGAAATAAGTCCATGGAACTGCTGAAAAATCAGCTTTCCCCAAGGAACACGTATAGAAATAATAAAAGTAATTTTTTGCCATCCATACAAGCTAACCCAGCTGATCCGAGTTTGTATGGAAAGCCAAAAATTATCCTTCCTATTTTGACATATAAAACTAGGTCAATGTTAAATTACTTATTGAGTTTGAGTTTAGGCTATATTGTAATATTATTAGCGTACTTAAGAGTCCCACGTAAGGCCGAAATCCCAAACAAACGTAGTCTAAGTTTAATTTTGAAACCACGTGTCAGATTCCGGTAAAAATTGGTAATTGTAAAGAAATTGCAATTATCTAGGTTTATAACTGGTTTCCTACAGTAAAATTATGAACTGGAAAGAAAATATAACGATTTAGAAGTTTCCCATACTAATGGTCAAAAATGATATAAAACACTATATTCTATTTCAAGTTCATATTTTTAGTGTCGGAAACCAGTTATAAACCTAGATAATTGCAATATCTTTGAAATTACAAAATTTTGCCCAAATCGGACATGTCGTTTTGAAATAAAACGTAGACTACGTTTGTATGGAAAGTTGTATTTTGGTCTAGGGTACGGGGGACTCTTTATAATTTTAGCTAAGTAGGTACAAAAAAACATGGGCATATGTTCAAAATTGGAACAACTATAAGTGTAATAAAACTGTACTTTTATCAACACACCTGCAAACATCTGTTTCTTGGTCGACTCCTGTCTGGGCCGAACTGTCTCTAGTTACCGCGATGACAGTTTTCCGTTTGCGTCCGCCGGCATGCGCATGAGCACTCGTGGCCGGCGTTGAGGCGCTGTATTCTACCCTAAAAAGTCAAATGTACACGAGAGACTTACATAATGGTGCTAAAAATATTAAAATAATTAAAAATATTATTAATATTAAAAATATTGAAATATAATAAATTACACAGCTGTTAATAGTAGTTTATGCGACTGTGCATAATGAAGGGCATTAAAACACGAATGTGGGTTTATGAAACGAGCCGAAGCGAAGGCGAGTTTCATAATAACATCACATGAGTGATGTTATTATGAAACTATGATAACTGTATAGTTGCATACACTACTTTATCTACACACATAATTATCATACTGAACATAATTCCATTCAACTTTTAATAAACACTCGTAAACAGTAAAACAGTGTATTTTTTTTAATCATAGACAAACGAGTGATCGTCCCTATTCTTGTGTCACTCGAGACCAAATGTCATGTTATTTATATTAAAAAATATACTGAATTTGGCATTCGTCTTGATAATTGTTTTAATATCTATAGATACTAGAATAGACACCCATTTGAATTTGAGAGCTGTTCCAAATTTAAACTCATCACCTACTGATTTCAGGAGGATTACCAAAAAGAGAAGAAGTGCGAAATCACACTAATCAGAGACAGGTGATCCGCGAGGGTTCTGCTATCACTTTCGCACTTTAAAGTATGTGTGACAGAAATAGACTCAAACCCGCCGCATATACGCCCGCGTCACTTAGTGGACCCTTAAGGCGAAAGTTTGTGAGTGTGTGTGTTTGTTACTTCTTCTTTCGTTCGCGAACGGCTGGACCAATTTTGATAAAATTTGGTATGCAGCAAGCTGACACCCTAAATTAACACATAGTAGGCCACTTTAAACGCGCGTAACACTGCGGGGCGCACCTAGTATATAATAAGATAACATATGGCGCAGTTTACGAGCTTTTATCGTGCAATGTTAGCATTTTAACTCATTACTTACGTCACTTTTAATATTCAGTTCGCAATAGATCATCAACAGCGCTGCGCGTACTCATTTTACATTAAACTATATTATACATATTAAGTTGTGGCTTTCCAATATAGTTTTGAACTGTCATCAAGTCTATCATTTCTTATTATCTTAGTGTCGGCAGAACCTGAACACGCAGTTCGTTTTTATACTTAGTAGTTACCTGTATATTATATTTACCTCTTCTCGTCGTTAGCAATATTGTGTGGAAACAACTTGAAGACTCGCTCGGCCAAACGCGGGTAGTTCTCGAAAGTGGGCAACAGTGCCGCACATATGTCGCAGGCGCTGGGCTGACTCACACCCTCGCGAGCGAAGATCTTGTTCAACTGTTCGAGAACCTTGCGTCGATTTTCAATCAGGACAATCTCTTCCTAAAATATGTAAAGGGGACCTATTAATTTATCGTGGTACTCATAAACAAGTATATTAAAAAAGTTTACCAGGCAATGAAAAAAAACCCCGACTTTCAAGCGTTCACCCCCATAACTTTTTAACCAACTGAACCAATTTTTATCAAACATAGCTAAAAATCATCTCGATCAAGTCAGCTTTCAAACAAATAAAGCCGCATCAAAATCGGCCCATTCCACACCACTCAAACAAGAGTCACACACAAGAGCCCACAGACTCAAAGACAAGTGAAACTTATTACACCCCTCTTTTTTTCGGCACTCCTAGTAAACTAAAAAGTAGGTAAAAAGTATATTATTTTATTTAGTCCGTGAACAAGATTATAATAAGGGTTCCGTGTTTACTACGGAACCCTAAAAAGTAAAGGATATTTTTTCGTATAGCAAATAAGTAAATATTCACAAAAATACTGAGTGGGGGTGATTTACGTCACTTTTGGTTAAAAATCGTAGCGAATCGTGACGTCACGCGAAATTTAAATGCGCTGTATCTTTGTCAATATTTGCCAATCAGAGAATATAAAAAAATATGGACAAATTACTAAGAAAAAATACGTATACCATACTTTTTAATAATCTCATCTATCTATAAGATAAAAATATTTTTAAGTCTCATCCCCCGAAATCCCCTGCTTTAGCCCCTGACCTGAATAATCCTGGCATACTCAGACAGCGTCTAGTGGCTTTGGTTGTTATCAAAACATAGCAGCCGTCTATCGAAATAAAATTAATATGAAATGCAAAATATACAACATAATAAGAAAATATACACATCATTGATACTTGAATACGAATGAACTTTATATTTACCTCGACCATTTTCACAACTTCACCAATTCGGACCAAAGCGAAGTAGTCCCGGAATTTGCCCACCCGGGCCGCCTGCTCCGCGGTCAGGAACCCCAAGAAATCCCTGAACAACGCCGAGTGGTGGCCCGTGAGCACTTCGTACAGCGATACTGCCAGCGAGAGGGGGTCGTCCGTGTAACAGTCGAACTTCGAGAAAATTCCGTGCACTTTGAATTTTAAGTCTATACTTGGACCTAGCCGGGCCATTAGCTTCATCTTGTAGTTTATGACGTATGCTGAAAATAAATAATGTTAGTGGTATATGAAAGTTTCCAATAACTCAAATCAGATACTTTGTTCTAAACGTCAAAACAAACATTTTGTATGGGATTCGTATGAATTAAAGACTAATGTAATGACGTCATAGTTTCTTGGGAGTCAAATATCGTTCCTATTAATCTTTATATATTTAAAATATAAAATCACGTTGAAAATGGATGATCAATGACAAGTGACATAACTTTGTTTCATTTCATTCTATTAACAGTGTCAAATACCTAATTTATTTTTGACCCAGGAAACTTCTTGATGTGATTAGTTTTAATAAAGTTTAGACTATTTTTAGAGCACTCTAACCCATGTAACATTTTCAACAACCATTGAATTGATAGAACGACTAGTATACTCTTTAAACATGAGAGAAAGAGATAGTTGTCTGCTTTTCTCTTGCATCAGTAATTTTTTTTCTGGCCGTTATTGAATAAAGAAACAAATAAAACATAGCATCACAAAAACTTGTTAAACATAAGCCTGTATACTTACACAAGTCATCTACATCTGTAGAAGTAGCCTCTTCTATGTCGTTTCTCTTCACCTCCGCTAATTTTCTTTTTCTTCTCTTATTCAGCTCGATACGCCTAGGTTCGTTGGCCTCGGCTAAATTCAGTGATAAATTCTCCATTGCTATTCTGTACGGGTCTTTAAATGTATTGACTAGACGTATAAGTTTTTTTGTTATCTTCGGATGTTTAATTTCTTTACAGAAGCAACACTTCGATTTTTCTTTGCTAAAATATTCTGTTATTCTTGTTTGTCTTTGGCATACTTTTCTTAGTAAAATACAACATTTGCAATGGGTCAGTTTATCTCTGAAAGGTAGTAAAGTCAATGTTATCTCTGATGTGTTCTTTTCAGTGGGAACAGATCTCGTTGAAGTTATGGGAGATTGGTTGCTATTTACTGTGTTAGTGACTGAACGAGTATTGTTCGGTGCATTTAGTTTCATAGCTGCCGTTTGGTGTGTACTGATTGAATTATCTTTTCCAAAACTATTTGTTTCTTCTTCACTTTGCGTTTCTGTAAGGTCGATTGAAGCGCTGGGTGCAGGCAAAGGAGTAGATTCAACAGAATTAACTTGAATAATAAGAGGAACTCTTTGCTGTCCAGTAGATGCACCTCCTATTCTATAAACGTTTGCGGCGGCTATAGGCTCCATATTCGTAACTTTAGTCGCAACTCCCTCAGGAGTTTGGAGATCTGTTGTTTGTTTGTTGTCTATGGTTTGCGTATTATCTGTGGTTTTCGTATTATCTGTGATGTTCGTATTTTCTGTGGCTTTTGTAACATTAGTGGTATCCGTACAGACGCCTGTTTGAACACTTTCTGCAGTTGTTGAACCATTTCTTTTTTTCCTTCGTATGGTGATCGTTTTGGTGAAGTCCAAAGGAAGAGGCGGCTTCATAACTGGAGCGTTTGGGTCTAGGTTGACATGAATAGGAATACCCTTGGAAGGAGCTCCTGCCTGGTTTTTGTGTTTTGAGTTGAGGAATTTCTGTAAAAAACGACATTATTACTGCGAGACTTGTTATAGGGACTCTTCGAAAGTATGCAAAAACTGGTATGTTAAAAGTATAGTCAACATTTGAAATGGACAAGAGATGGAAAGTACGAAAGCGATATAGAAAGAAGGGTGGTAGCTGATAACCGTGTGTATGGGGCATTACATTCTTTTATGAACAGTATGAAGGTGTCTGCCAAAGCACGTCTTGCTGTTCATCAAGGAGTTTTGATGCCTACTCTTATGTATGGTAGTGAAAGCTGGGTATGGCAGAAGAAGAAAGTCAGATAAGTGCAGTTGAAATGCGAGCTTTAAGAAGTATGTGTAGTGTAACTTTGAAAGACTAGATAAGAAATCATGTCATATGTGAGAGATGCGGGGTAAAAGAGGATGTAATTACAAAAATTGAGAAAGGAATGTTAAGGTGGTTTGGACTTGTTGAGGTAATGGATGAAAGAAGACTAACAAAAAAGATTTATCGTGCGGATGGGTCGGCCGCGACGAACATTCTGCGACCAAATAGCAGATGTTCTGAAGAAAGGTGATGTAAGGAGTACCCATAACCGGAGAGCATGCATGAAAAGAATTATGAGTGTTGACGAAGCAAAAGAGGTTTGCAAGGATCGTAGTAAGTGGAAATCCATAGTCTCTGGCTACCCCCATGGGAAACAGGCGTGAAAATATGTATGTATGTATGTATAACAGAGTTCTGTCTTATATCTCCCGGCTCCATCTTCAGAACTGCCCATTGACAATAACATTGTATTGTCATTTGACTTACACATGTATGCAAAATTTCAGCTCAATCGGTTGAGGATGACTGGTTGAAAATTGAGTTGCAAGATTTGACCTAAACAAACATTCACTCATACATCCTACTTCCTACTAATATTATAAACGCGAAAGTTTGTAAGTATGGATGGATGTTTGTTACTCTTTCACGTAAAAAACTACTGAATGGATTTAAATGAAACTTTACAAAAGTATAGCTTATACATCAGAATAACACATGGGCTAAAATTTATAAAGATACTGCGCAGATGAAGTCGCGGGCACCAGCTAGTACAAGATACATAGCAAGTAAAAAAAAACTTGTAAAAAGACCATTTTCCAACCACTATAGTTCTCACCCGGTACTTGGAGTCGGTCTTGGCGAGGTACTTCAGCCAGAGCCTTGGCATCTCCTCCACCGGCTGGTCGTACAGCGTGGCCGTGGGGTTGAACGTCAGTATCTCGTGCTTTACCGGCGTCACCTCGTTGGTCGCAAAGAATTTCTGGGGACAACAAGATAAACCTGAATATTTTTGAGCTGGTCTTCGAATAATCGGTGAACATACATAAAATAATTGGCCAAGTGCGTGTCGGGCCACACGCAGTGTAGGGTTCCGTAGTTGTAAATACCAACTTTGAGTTCATGCTACTAAAACGTCTAAGTATCTATTGAATTTGTATAAAATTTTCCTTTTCGAGTACATATTATAAGTTGATCGCCTATAACTTTTTAATTTGTTAACCCTACTTAGCTCTGATAGTTTTTCTATAAACTACATAATATAAACTATATCTGTGATTTATTTCACGGGTCCATATATAACCGTTTAGCAGATAGATGGGGGACACACGTGACTTTAACAAAAAAAATCACTTTAAACCTAAATATTTCAGACACGAATCCCTAAATCGGAAAATGGTGTTTCCAAGCTCACAATATTTTTAAAAGACCTATTCAACGATACCCCACACAATGTGTTTGTAGAGAAAAAAAATATTGACTTCCTCTTTACTTGTATGGCAGCTACCCAAAAAAAAAATTGTTTCCATATTTTATTTTACGACTTTTTCGCCATGATTAATATACATATCCATGCCAAATTACAGCTTTCTAGTACTTATAGCTTCTGAGTAGGGCCGCGGACGGACAGACAGACAGACAGACATGGCAAAACTATAAGGGTTCCTTGTTTACTACGGAACCCTAAAAAGCGGCCAAGTGCGAGTCGGACTCGCCCATGAAGGGTTTCGTAGTAGCAAATAACATAATATAAAAGTCTTGTAGTATGTTTTTTTTAATTTTTATATTTGAGTTGATTGAATGAAAGGTAAATTGCTGTTCATGATTTATGAAGTATAAAAAAAAACTTCTTATTAGATATTCTCGTTCAAACCAATTTTCGCTGGTCGTTTACATGGTAATGAACATCATATATTTTTTTTAGTTTTATCATTCTCTTATTTTAGAAGTTACGGGGGTGGGGGGGGGGGGGGGACGACACTTTTTTCCACTTTGGAAGTGTCTCTCGCGCAAAGCATTCGCTTTAGAAAAAAATGATATTACAAATCTCAACATCATTTTTAAAGACCTATCCATGATACCCCACACGTATGGGTTTGATGAAAAATAAATTTTTGAGTTTCAGTTCTAAGTATGGGAACCCCCAAAATTTATTGTTTTTTTTTTTCTATTTTTGTGTCAAAACCTTAATGCGGTTCACATAATACATCTACTTACCAAGTTTCAACAGTATAGGTCTTATAGTTTCGGAAAAAAGTGGCTGTGACATACGGACGGACAGACAGACAGACAGACATGACGGATCTATAAGGGTTCCGTTTTTGCCATTTGGCTACGGAATCCTAAAAAGATCGCGACGAACTGATAACCTCCTCCTTTTTTTGGAAGTCGGTTAAAAAGATATACAAATGGAAGAAGATTCAGGGCAGGGCTAAATCTGTCAGCACCTCCTCTGTCCTCTCTGTCCCTCATTGTCCTCTGGTAACTCTGGCCAATTATGTCTTCTGGTAGTACAGAGAAGGTCGTGCTCCTGCAGGACCAAAAGACCTGATCATGATGACATATATAGATATACACCCAAGGACGATTGAAAACGTCCATTTTCCAACTAGCCCAAGCTGAGGATCGAACCCAGGATTGGTGGACTCGCTTGTTGACCATTAAGTCACGAAGGTCGTCAAATGACACTTACATTTATGGGATTTTCATCGCCGTACGTCTTCCGGACTGTGTGGAGATGCGTCAATATCATCCTGACCGTCAGGAATGGCAGCATATGCTTCCATATCAACTCGACAGTGGCATTGAGCCACCAGCGATGGCGGGAGTTGTTACTTTTGGGCGGTGGGTACAGTTTCGGGTTGTCCACTACGTATTGCCAGAACTGGTCCAAGCCGAGGGTTATTAGTCTGAAAATATATATTTGTTAATGCTACCGTGTGGTTTCCGGTAGACTAGAATAATACATACATACATACATACATATTTTCACGCCTGTTTCCCATGGGGGTAGGCAGAGACTATGGATTTCCACTTACTACGATCCTTGCAAACCTCTTTTGCTTCGTCAACACTCATGAGTGTTGACTAGAATAATACCACTTCAAATCTTCCTGCGGATGTCGTAGAAGTTATTCCTTTATATTTTAAATTTATTACAATTTTTCAAAACCACAATCCGACTTCACCCCCAACTACACAACTGATTTTGATAAAATTTCTATGGGACCACCTGACAAGTATGCAATTTCAAACAAAAAGGAATTTCCAATTCGGTTTAGGCATCTTCGAATAATCGGTGAACATAAGTAAAAAAAATGAAAGATCGCCACGAATTAATAACATCCTCCTTTTTTGGCAGTCGGATAAAAAAAGTTAAAAATTTACAAACATATAGAATCTAAGTTGAAGAGTGGGGGCTTGTGATATTACCGGAATACCGGACTTTCAACCACTAGCTCTTCGAAATTAAAGAGCAGTCCAAAATAGACTTATAAGCATCGTGTTAAAGCTTTTTTTACTTTGTTACATACTTTTCTTCCGAAGTAAGGTAGGCAGTGCGTCGTCGCCTGTGGTAGGCACAGGAACACCGGGCTACATGCCAATGCTCTCTTAGAAATTCAAGACCAGTCTAAGATAGACCTTTCACCAACGTGTTAAAGCTTATTTTACTCTGTTACTTACTCATCTTCAGAAGTGAGGTAGGCACTGCGTCGTTGTCTGTTGTGGTACAGGCGAGGACGCCGCAGGTATGGGTATAGGAATACTCGACTTTCCGCCACTGCCTTCTTCAAAATTTAAGAGCAGTCTAAAATAGACTTACTTACCAACGTGTTAAAGCTTTGTTACTTACTCATCTTCAGAAGTGAGGTAGGCACTACGTCGTTGCCTGTTGTGGTACGGTCGTGGAGGCAGCAGGTATGGGTACAGGAATACCAGACTTTTTTGGAATTTAAGACCAGTCCAAAATAGACCTATCCGCAACGTGTTAAAGCTTATTTTACTTTGTTACTTACTCATCTTCAGAAGTGAGGTAGGCATTACGTCGTTGCCTGTTGTGGTACGGTCGTGGAGGCAGTAGGTATGGGTACAGGAACACCGGGCTTTCCGCCACAGCTTTTTTGAACAAGTCGTGAAAGTCGCCTACATAGTAGTTGTTTCGCGCTTGGTAGCGCGCCCTGCGATTGAGAAGACATTTCTTTATTATTAGTCTTTGATTCTTTATATTAACCCTTAGCCAGGCGTCGAAGGTATATTTTTTTATTTATTTTGAACTTTATGTCAATGGCATAAGGTTTAAATTTTATGTGGTACCTATTCGAGACATTTAATCCGGTATTTTTAACCCTTGGTAAGGAGACTAAGGGTTAAAATTACCGGATTTACTGTTACCAAAGACGCACAAGTTATTTTGTCCGCAGTGCATTTAGTTTTTTTATATACCAAGCATTTCATCATCTCCCAAGGATTTCCAAAATGACCGACCTAGAGCGGCCTGCATCCAGCGCTTTCCAGCGACTTTGGTCAGAGCGTCTGACCACCTTGTGGGTGGTGCAAGCATTTGTTCTATAGAAAATATAGTTTTTATATTATCGTCCTGAGTGAAGTGTATGTTACTGGTATATTTAAATCCAGTACAAAAAAAACAACGTTATAAAATGTCCTCAACACAAAACTTAGGTCATTACAGATTATGAGCGACCTAGCGACCCTAAGTGTTAACCCTATCTCTGCAACGCGGAGTCACTAAACGAATGGTGTATTCAATACAAAAAAGAATCTTTGTTTAGTAAGTTTGAAGCGTTTGAAAAATAGAACCGCTGATTGGCTACGATCGGCGACATGTGACTCGTAGGTCTGAGCCCTTAAAGTATTTACTTCTTCTTTATCTTGCTGCGTTTCCGTGCAAGCCCGAGGTGCTGCTTCACTCTTTTTCTTCTCCAAATAATGTGTGTCAAGTAAATGCTTCCCCTTAACTTTATAAAAATCAACAAACGTTTGCGAAATCTATTTCAGTCAAAATATGTTTTGTCTCGTTCTTTCTACGTTAAATATTGAAAGGAAGAAAGGGACAAAACATGTTTTAACTAAAATTGGTTTAGCAAAACGGTTGTTAATTTTTATGAATATGAGGGTTAGAGTGTCATCTTCTTCGTAAAAAATCCTATATTTCAACGGTTAGAATAAATCAAAACAGTTTTAGAATAAAATATTTGCCTAATAAGATTTACTTACCACTTAGCACAATCATCTTGAATATATCTGAAACAAAAAATATAAATGCAAAAAATGTTTATAATTGGTTGTTTATCACTCTTGTTTTTAAATGAAACTTCATGAAAAACCCTGCACACAAGCGACTGTTAAATTATTTAATAAATGTGTGATATGGAGTAGGCAATGGCAAACCATCTTCCTTATTCCACTTGTCATTGATGAGCGCTATTTGACTTCAAGAAACTATGACGTCATTAGCCTGTATTTCAAACAAATCCCATAGAAAATATTTATTTTAGAAAAAAGTATCTGATTTGTGTTGTTGGAAAGTAGCGAATTTATCAAGTTGCACGCATCCACTACGGAGTTCGGGTCTTGTCCGCCATCTTTACTAAAGGTTTCTCGATAATACAGTCTGCACACTTACTGTATGTATTCGGTGTTCTCGGGCGTGTTTTGGGAGACGTTCTTCTCCCAATCGTTGACCAGCTCCATGGCAGGTCGCAAGTTGCACACATCCACTACGGAGTTCGGGTCTTGTCCGCCATCTTTACTAAAGGTTTCTCGATACTACAGTCTGCACACTTACTGGATGTATTCGGTGTTCTCGGGCGTGTTTTGGGAGACGTTCTTCTCCCACTCGTTGACAAGCTTCATGGCAGGCCGCAAGTTGCACACATCCACTACGGAGTTCGGCGTCTTGTCCGCCATCTTTACTAAAGGTTTCTCGATAATACAGTCTGCACACTTACTGGATGTATTCGGTGTTCTCGGGCGTGTTTTGGGAGACGTTCTTCTCCCACTCGTTGACAAGCTTCATGGCAGGTCGCAAGTTGCACACATCCACTACGGAGTTCGGCGTCTTGTCCGCCATCTTTACTAAAGGTTTCTCGATAATACAGTCTGCACACTTACTGGATGTATTCGGTGTTCTCGGGCGTGTTTTGGGAGACGTTCTTCTCCCACTCGTTGACAAGCTTCATGGCAGGTCGCAAGTTGCACACATCCACTACGGAGTTCGGCGTCTTGTCCGCCATCTTTACTAAAGGTTTCTCGATAATACAGTCTGCACACTTACTGGATGTATTCGGTGTTCTCGGGCGTGTTTTGGGAGACGTTCTTCTCCCACTCGTTGACAAGCTTCATGGCAGGCCGCAAGTTGCACACATCCACTACAGAGTTCGGCGTCTTGTCCGCCATCTTTACTAAACCTTCCTGCGTAAGAACTTCTTAATTAGGATATCTACTATGAAAAAAATATTGACTCATCAGTGTAGCGTTTTAAACTTGATCCTGCATGATCTCACATCATTTCGCCATCATTTAATTATCTTAAAATTTGATTGTCGTTCAAATTTAATTTCTAAGTTAACCTTTAAGAAACACTGCGCCCCGCGATGTTATCCGCGCCTACAGTATACAGTTATAGTATACAGTACAGTAGCCTATGTGTCAATCCAGGGTGGCAACTTCCTGCATTACAATTTTTATCAAAATTGGTTCGGCCGTTTGAGCATCAAGAAGTAACAAACATACACACACACACACAAACTTTCGCCTTTATAATATACTAGTTGTGCCCATGGGCTTCACTCTCCGTGGGAATTTCGGGATAAAAACTAGTCTACGTCTTTCCCTTGATATCAAATTTCATATAAATAGGTTCAGTAGTTGAAGCGTGAAGTGGTAACAAACTAATATACAAACTCGTTTTCGCATTTCTTATATTAATAAGTATAAGGAAGTAAGGATTAGTGTGATAAACGTGATGAGACGTACTATGAATTCCTTGTATTTGGGGCCGAAACCGTAGTTCAGCGGATGCACAAAGAGCTGCATGAAATTAGAGGTGGCTAGCTGGATGTGCATGCGCAGCTGCTGCTGCAGGATGATGACTTGCTCCGGTAGTATCTGGAACATGTAAGATATAATCATCATCGTCATCATAATGACGATTATTAAGAGATATTATAAATATCCTATGATAAGAAATTTGAATTAGATATCAGCCACATGAAGTCCACTCTTTTTTTCCAAAACGACCGATCGGAATAGGCCTGATATAATTTTTGTAGTACATAGAATATCTGAACGGGTAAATGATAGACGCTCCTTATCTTATTTGACTTAATTTTTATTGCCATACAGCGCGGCAAAGCCGCCAGTATCATGGGAACATATAGCCGAGTACGATAAGGGGTGGTTTCTTAGATTAATAAATTTGACAAAGTACGTCGAAAAAAAGTTTTTTTTCTTAAGTAAAAACCTACTTCACCCCCAAACTACACAAACGATTTTATTAAAATTTCTTTGGGACCATCTAACAAGTACCTATGCTCTTTCAAACAAAAATCGGTGAACACACATAAAAAAGTTTGCGACGTATTGTTAACCTCCTTCTTTTTTTGGAGTCGGTTAAAAAGTTAAAAAGAAAATTCTAAGAGAATTTCTTATTATAATTATTGAAGTGAAAAAGTGCCTGTAAAGGACTAGTAAGTAGTAACTGAAGAAACATTTGAAATCATAAATTTCTTAAAAGGAGAAATCATATCTCTTTTGAGAGATATAGTTTTACGCCGCAAATTTTTAATCCTTGACAAAAAAAGGGTTTGACGTAATAAGGGTTGTTATAACACGCCTTTTTCGTCTAGGCATCGAACCCAGGACCTCTGGATTGGCGGTCTGGCGTGTTGACGCCACGAAGGTCGTCGAATTCAACAACAACAGATACTTACACATCGCTCCGAATTCATATGTACTTCGACGCGTGTTATTTTGCTCTTCTGTCTGAGTGAAGATTTGGCGTTATCGCGTTGATGTCTCAGAACCGGTATTGGCACCTTGGCATTCTTGTCTGGTTGCCTGTTCGCGATGGGAACGGGTATCGAGGAGACGGCCAGTGTGTTCGCATCCTGTCCGACCACTATGTTCACGACGTTTAGGGGTTTCCTGTCAAATATATTTACGTAAAATAAACTTGCTTGTAGGTAGACCTTAAGGCAAAAACAGTGCAGATCTGCCCTCATTTAAAATTTATTGTTTCATCCTAATATTAACATAACAGCAAATTTTAGGAAAACATAAAATAAGTTAAAACTATACTTGATAAAATGTTAATTAAAACTAAGTAAGAATTAAACTAAAAAAAAAAATACAAATTATGTTGTCCCACTAATATATCACTAATCTTCATGGTTGATATTTTGGTGGTTACAGAGAATCTAAGTAATAGTTTCCTGTTTTTACCCTTTGGGTACGGAACCCTAAAAAGTAAAGTTCCATTTGAAATAGAAACAGTGAATTAAACAAAAGTATTTACTTACCCCGGCGGGACACATGGCGCGTCGAACTGATGGCCGATGGGTCAAAAAGGTTCTCGAATGGCGACCACATACATACTGGCAAGCGAAGCGTAGGACATCCTACCTTTGTGGGTACAAGGTGGTCCGACGACCTGACCAAGGTCGCTGGAAAGCGCTGGATGCAGGCCGCTCTAGATCGGTCATTTTGGAAATCATTGGGGCCTATGTCCAGCAGTAGACGTTATGCGGCTGAAATTATGATAATTTACTCACCCATCGACAATTTGGACAGTAGGTGTGTTCGCACACACGAGTTCCCTCACCACCGGTGGGTTTGGAACTACAATCGCGTTGGAAACTAGGACTTCGTTCGAAGCTGCTGGCAGTACCCCTAAAATCAAAATAGATATTTTATTTTAAAACCCCTTTTAAGACTCCGGACTCCTATTTGCAATCCCCTTGAAATGCACCATAGACTATTTAATTGTGTATGTTTTTAGACAATCACACTAATATTATAAAGGGTAAAGTTTGTGTGTGTGTGTGTGTATGTTTTTACTTCTTCACGCGCAAACGTCTGGACCAATTTTAATAAAATTTGGTATGCAGGAAGCTGACACCCTGGATTTACACTACTGTATGGCTACTTTAGGCGCGGGTAACACCGCAGGGCGTAGCTAGTTAGTAATAAATGCGTATAAATATTAGAAACCCCTGAGGGAACTCGATGGGAATCGGCTTCTAAGGAGGCCGGGACTGGAGTGTATGTATGTACACGAAGAATAGGGGTGACGACAGGCTCCGAAAAGTATGATTGTAATTAGTCCGTCTTCTAGATTATCCAAAAATAATGGACCCGTATTTTTCAGTTTATCAATAAAGTAAAAATTCATTAAGATACGGAGCGTCAAACTTGCAACGTCACCGCTTAGTAAAAATCGTACCCAGCCGTGACGTCATGCGAAATTTATATGCGCTGTATCTTCGTGATTTTTGGTTTCTCAGAGAAAAGAAAAAATACGTGGACGATTTTTTTAGGTCGGATAATCGGATGCATATTTGCCTAAAGTTAATTTTTGGCTAGGAAATTATGGAAGCGGCTTCTTATAACATATTTTTTAAATACAAATTCCGGGATTCTAAAAAAATCGGGAATGCCAAACTAATCGAATGCATATTTACCTGAAGTTAATTTATACTAGTTTGGTAACCTGCTTTACAAAATTATCCGGCATCCGATTCCATAGTTAAAAAGCACTTTTGATCGGAATCGCGAGATTTTAACAATCGATACAAAAGTGCATTCCATATTAGCCAACACCTGAACGTAAGTAAATATAAATCCTACCCGATTTGATTCTATAATCAAAACACAAAGGTTTGTTGATTCCGGAATCCCGGGATTTTTCAGATACAAAAGTGCACTCGATAACTGCCAACATCTCAAAACTTTAGGTAAATATGCATCCGTTTATTTGACCACTGACTATATATGGGTTTAAAGTGCAAATTTTTGTTGGAGTCATGTGTTGTTATTTTTCTTGCTTTTTGATACTTTTTAATTACTGAAGTTAAAGGTTATTTTGTTACCGTACAAAATAACCTTTATGTGTGTATGTTAATAACTTAAATTATTGCTAATGATTTCAATTGCACCCTGTATATATATAAAACTATCAGAGCTAAGAAGGGTTAATAAACAAAAAAGTTATAGGCGATCAACTTATAAAATGTACTCGAAAAAGGACATTTTATACTTATTCAATAGATAATAATTTTTTAGACGTTTTTATAGAGGCATGAACCCAAAGTTGGCATTCGCAACTACGGAACCCTACACTGCGCGTAGCCCGACACGCACTTGGTCGATTTTTTATTAATCTAATCGATGGACCATAAATATTTTTTCATTCGTCACGCCTATTAGTCACCTACCTATCTCCAGATACTGCGGTTCTTCTTCATCCTCCTGTGGTTCCATCTTGCCTACGGAGAACCCTGTGCTGTCGCGTCTCTCGAAGGTGATCCTGTCTGATATCCGTAGGGCCGTCGCGTTCGACGTCTCCTCGTCTGATAATGGCTCCTGTTTCCCTTCCAATTTTGTTGATACCTGAAAGGGTTTCACATAAGCCAATGTAGTAACGGTTTTCTTTATGGAAAAAATCATTTGTTTAGTGACTAAGCGTTTCAAAAATGAGACTCCAACGCAACGAGAATACCCGAACTACGCCGGACATTATATTAGGATGACACAGTGTAGACAAATTCTAAGTGTCTATATTAAATGCACGCTACTGGTGTATGCCTCAATAAACAATAAACAATTTACATACATTTGGCTGACTTGTAACCGACTGATCTGTGAGCACACTATTGGCCATGTTCTCAGCGAGACACGAGTCCTCGGTGACCTCGGGCATGATGCTGAATAGTTCCGTCACCAAATCGTTCAGCTCTTTCTTGGATATCTTGATGATGCTGCTCTCTAAAGCCTCTTCATCTTCGTCATCTGTTAAAGGATTGAAGTAAATAAATAAATATATAGGGACAAATTACACTGATTGAGCTAGCCCCAAAGTAAGTTCGAGACTTGTGTTATAGGATACTAACTCAATGATACTATATTTTATAACAAATACATATATAGATAAGTATCCAAGCCCAGGTCAACTTCAAAAAGGCCATTTTCCAACTTGCCCTGACCGGGGATCGAACTCGGAACCTTTGGGTGGCGGACTAGCATGGTGACCACTACGCTACGGAGGTCGTCGTGGAAGTAATAAGCAAACTGAACTAAAATAACTATAACTTAAAAATGTAGCATTAAAGACTTTTACTGCATTTGTAAAAACGAACCTAACCACTTGGTGTTAAGAAGTAATTTTGTTTGTAGTAAAATTTTATGTTTGCCGTGAGGTTTTCGGCAGAGTAGAATAGGGTCTCTCCAAGTCCCCCCGTGGATGTTGTAGAAGGCGATTTAGGGAATACAAGCTAAACAAAGCTTATAAACATCAATGAGACCTCACCAACCCGTCTGGCCAGCGAAGAGAGCGTAGGCCAAAGTCCTCTGACTACTCTGGCCAAGTATTGCTCTGGTAGTACAGTGGGGATTCGTCGCTTTTCGCGTCTGACCAGTATAGTGTTTCAGAAATAAAAATTCTCGATTTTACACGAGGAATGTCTCAGTAAAGTGAACCTTATTATTTAGCGCTAAGGTGCAAACTGCAAATTAGCTAAAAAATTAATCAGCATCAGGATCTGCAGCTACATTGTACTCCGGGTCTGTCTCGGCTTCATCCTCAGGATTCAAAGTGGATGCAGGATCCAAGCATTCCACCAGGAAGTTATTCGAAGTACACAATATTCACTGCCATCTTAAACTCAACCCTAAAGAGTGGCAATAAGGCTTAATTTCGGGATGCGAAGATGTAAATAGTTGAAACTTACGAGCATCAGGATCTGCAGCTACATTGTACTCCGGGTCTGTCTCATCTTCATCCTCAGGATTCAAAGTGGGAGCAGGATCCAAGCATTCCACCAGGAAGTTGTTTCAAAAGTACAATATTTACTGCCATTGTAAACTCGACCCTAACGAGTGACAATAAGGCGTAATTTCGGGATGGGAAGATGGAAAATAGTTGAAACTTACGAGCGTCAGGATCTGCAGCTACATTGTACTCCGGGTCTGTCTCATCTTCATCCTCAGGATTCAAAGTGGGAGCAGGATCCAAGCATTCCACCAGGAAGTTGTTCCAGAGGGCATCGACATCTGGCATGGGAATATCGTCTGGCGGGACGAAGGAACTCTCTATATGCTCTATGGGCGTCTCTGACAGACTTAGTTTGGATCGTGTGCGCCGCGCTATCGTCGCTTCCTCTTCGAATTGCAGATTTCTTCGCGCTGGTGTTGTTACATCCTAAAAAACGGGATGAAATGTTTAATTTTCATCCCCTTTTTCTGGTCTAGGAGCAAAGAATGTAGGCACAATATTCTTATTTCCCTTATTTATTTAACCTTAATTCTACAAAATACAATTAGTATGGCACAATAGGCGGACTTAATGCTAAAAGCATTTTTTAAAAGCCAACCTTTGGGTTGTTAGAGATATTTAGGTGGTCCCTGAAGTCGTAGATGTCGACCACGTAAATGGGCTCTCCGCAAATTTGCCAAGTTTCAGTTTTTTACAAATATGCGAAGAAAACCTCCCACTAGTAGATAGCTCAGAATGTGAAGCTTTCCTTCGTACATTTTCCAAAAGTGGCAACTTTTCGCAAATATGCGAAAAATCTCTCTCATTTTAAACGGTAAACAGTAGTTTATAAAATAGTTTGAAGGGTTATCTAGGGCTTGGTCTAGAAATTTTTTTAAATGATATCTCCGTTTCCTTTCAAACAATTTACTTCAAATGGGGGCAGCACTGGACCCTCGAAAAAAAATTAAGTTTCGATAGGTATAAGGGGTAATAGGGGTGACGACAAAGTCAGAAAAGTACGATTGTGGTTAGTCCTTCTTTTAGATATTTTTTAATTTACCAAAAAAGGAAAAATTCACAAAAATACGGAGCATCAAAGTTCCGGAGAGGGGGCTTGCGACGTCACCGCTAAGTAAAATCGTACCCAGCCGTGACGTCATGGACAGTTTGAATGCGCTGTATCTTTGTCATTTTTTGATTCTGAGAGAAAAGAAAAAATACGTGTACAATATTTTTTAATAATATAACCAATGGGCCAATAATATTTTTCGATTCGTCTTGCCTATTACCTGAGGAACTTTAAACGGCCCGTCCTTCACAACCCTGGGACTAGCTCGCGACTGCTGTGGGGTGGCCGGTGTTCTCGGCTGCGAGTCTATATCACTGCAGGACTCCAATGTTTGATCATCGTCACTCTGAAAATAGTTATGGATGTTAATGATTTCATTTATCGAGGTAGTAGCTGCGCCCTGCGGTGTAACCCGCGGTTAAAGTATGTGTTAATCCAGGGTGTTAGCTAGACATGGGTAACTCCGGACTAGAAGATTCAAATGAGCCGAATACTCAACAGGAGCCGATAACCTAATCAGCTCCGAGCAAATGTTACCGACTCTGGCGAGTTATTCGATCCCCGTCGTAGATACTTAGTCTCGCCTTCCGCCAGCTCACGGCGCTCTTCGGCTCGCGTCGCTCGCGATCCGCTAGTCATTCGTTTCGGCTCAACCACGTCACGGGTGTCGAGATCGGAAATACTCCGGACTCGGAAGGAATCGGACGGAGGATTCGGTTATTCATCGTGCGCCGCCAACCAACGGCAAATGTTATTATGATAGAATAAGATGCGAATATTTTTTCTATAAATAAGAACAAGACAGATATTTGTTACATTGTTTTCTTCAATACAGCTACAGACATAGCCCGGTATCGGTTTCAATATATATTGAAACCGGTACCAAAACGGACGTATGTATTCTTCCGATCCAAGATCCGATAGCGAAACTTAGCAGGTCATAGAGCCGGAGTCGGTAAGGGAGTAGGAATCAATAAGATGAGTCGGTACCGAATGAGGAGTCAGATTAGGTGAGTCGAAACGCACCGCGGAGTCGAGATTACCCATGTCTAGTGTTAGCTTCCTGTATACCAAATTTCAAGCCAAAGCAATTGTATACCAAGTACGAAACACACACACACACACATACAAACTTTCGCCTTCATAATATTAGTGTGATTAGACCCGCTGTATTATGGATTTACTCAACGGACTGGGGGGAATCATATTTGATTATTCGGCATCTCCATACAAAATTGTACAGCCGCCCGGGCAATTTGTATGGGAGCGTCGATTTTTTTTATTGTTTTTTGATTATTTTCTAGTATAGCCCATGATTCGATTTATTACGCGTATGTCCCTTCCATGTTATATGTATATATCTATTTATTTATGTACCGGTACATCATCGTGCGTAGGCTGATATTCATCGTCGTCCTCGTCCTCCGGAAGCTCCTGAGCGATCAGCGCCTTCACCTCGGGCCGCGTCTTCACCGGGATGTGCTTGATCGGGGTCAGCTCCAGATTCTCCAGGTTCCATGTCGGTTTGCCTGTTGCAACCTTCTTTAGCTCTCTGTTATAAAATCATTGTTATCATCAGGCCTTTTTAGTCTCCAATACCAGAGCCATCCTTGGCCAGAGCAACCAGAGGATTTGGTCTATAGGCTAATGCTGGCCACACAGGCACAGGTATGGCACTTCATACAAACTAAGCAGCATATATACCTAGTACTACTACAAACGAAACAATCCGTCCGTGTACACGTCAAATGTGTGAGTTGAACAATCAGGGTCGTCACCACAGAATTTGTTGCTTTGCTTACCTGTTTTCATAACTCGGAAGTCTATAAAATTTTGGTTATTTATTGTTTTCCGTGGATAAACAATGATAATGTGCGCAGTTTCTCACCATTATAATTCAATAATCCTAAGTGACTCGCGTAATGCCAACGTGCGACTACCAACAACCCTGTTTTACTGCCGCTTACACCTCACAATAACGGGGGAAGGGTTGCGGGGACACCAGATTGCGGGGGACGGCGCGAGTTTCCGTTCTGTATGTAATACTATTATTAATTCTGTGACACAGGTTAGAGGATAAAAAAATAAAAGTTATTTTTAGGACTGATCCAAATAATGATCATGTTTTGGATAAACACATTTTCCGTGAATCATCCAAACTTAAAAGGCTCTGGGGTAGTAGCTCTCCCTCAATCTGGTCCTGGATGGATGGAATGTTAAATAATAGGGCTTACAAATAAAGAAAACTACTTTATTTGGTGCAAATTTACAGGAGATAGGTTACTATGTGTTTGTATATGTTTATTATAACTACTTTATTAATATGGAGAAGTGGGAGAAACTCTCATGTATGTTTTGAAAAATTGTAGAATTTGACTCACTTGACTTTTGATCTGGTCAGCTTGGGAACATGATTTTCTTCAGTGCTGGAGTTTTCCTCTTCCTCTCGCAACTTGACAAGTGCCAACACATGGTCATTTGTCACCACTTTCTGAAACAGATGGCCAAAGGATGGAGAGGTTTGCAACAATCATAGCAACTGGAGATTCATAGCTTTTGCCTACCACTTTGGGATATATGTATGTATTTTTCTTACCTTTATCCTAGGTTATTTTGACTCAAAGCTATGGCACTTTAGGGTTGGGCCTATCCTTTTCTGTCGCTCAGAACCGTCATTTGCGTGCCGTCGCTCTCTCTCGCCATAGCTAATGACAGTTCTGAGCCACAGAACAGGATAGTAGCATGTGAAAGTGCTGTTCTGTGCTGACAGGTGTAGCCCAACCCTTATAGAAGTGGAGTATCACTTATGCCTACTAATACTACAAATTATACTATACATCCATGCACACAGCAATGTGTGTGTATTCAAATGCTCAACACCCTCGACTAGGTGAGAATGGGGAGTGGTGCGAAGATGGGAGGGGGGGGAAGGGGACGCATATTGCGCAGAACCTTGGGAGATTCTTTTTAACACTTATATTAATTCTGTGCTTAAAGTAAGTCTCGAGATTGCTAAAATGTTCTGCACCATTATCGTAACAGTTGAAATACTATCTTTTGTATGTTGATGATGTTGTTAAGACTATTGGTGGGACTCAATGCACCATCCAAGGTTTGGATACAGGTAATTCAGTGCCAGGTACTCTGACATGTCAATGACTCATATTTATAGTAAAAAAATTCTTGCATGATTACATACTTTAACAATGTTAATGTTACCTACCTTTAAAATCTTCTTAACGCTAGTCTCATCCAAATTATTCTTTTTTGCCGATGCATGTAAGCTTTTCTCAAATTCGAGAGTATTTTCTGGTAGAACATTGTCCTCGTCTGTGCTACTGTCACTTGATTCACTGTAAGAAACCAGAAAAAGGAAGAGAAAGATGTTTATTACAAATAATCTTTATTGCACAATAAACAAATCGAACCCAGGATCTCCAGTGTGATTGTCTGGCATGATGACCACTTACTATATGATAAATAAATATATAGGGACAAATCACATTGATTAAGCTAGCCCCAAAGTAAGTTTGAGACTTTTTATACATAGGACAATTTGAACAAGGCCATTTTCCAACTTGCCCTGACTGGGAATTAAACCTGCATCTTCTGGGTGACAGACTAGCATGGTGACCACTACGCCACGGAGCTTGTCTTTGATGATTATGATGATTAGCAGTGAAGCAACTACTTGACTACTACCTTACAAATTCAATATTCTTTATATTTTCTCCAAAATCTTACATATTATTACATAAAATTTATTAATTCGTTGACATAGGTACATGGTTAGCAGAAGATTGTGAGAGACTGGTGTCTGAACTAAGCGAAGTATTAAATATCTACTAATCTTTGATGAAATACTATTGCCTAAAAACCAAAGGTTGAAAATGCTGTTGAATCGATAAGAGTGTAAAATCATGCTGTAAATATACAAAGGAATTTCTATTTTTCTAAATTCACACTTTTCACTTGGCAAGCGAAGCATAGAGCATTCACCTACAAGGTGGTCAGATGACCTGACCAGGGTCACTGGACAGCGCTGGATGCAGGCCACTCTTGATCGGTCATTTTGGAAATCTTTGGAAGAGGCCTATGTCCAGCAGTGGACGTTATGCGGCTGAAATGATGATGATGATGACACTTTTCACATTTTCTTTTATTGTGTATTAATGGTTAACACTGTTGTCAGATTTTTCGGGCTGCCTAAAGGCATTTGATATAGCTTGCCGATTGCCATACAATGATGATACCACCGGGACCAAGGACTTGCGTACGGCAACGGCCTTCCGAAGCACGAAGGTTCTCGGAATTATTTTATGCCACTTATATAAACCAAGTGCGGACCATGCCCAGCATCGCTGCCAATTGCCAATATGATTTTACTAGGGGGAGAGAAGCGTCAGGTGTGATGGGTTGACGACATAAACAAAGTAGCGGGTCACACCTGGATAAGAGCAGCACAGGACCGAGATGGGTGGCTTCGACGAAGAGAGGCCTATGCCCAGCAGTGGGCAGAAGAAGGGCTGGGATGATGATAATTTTACTAAATGATCAATAGGAAGGTAATTAACAAACCGTTTTCGTTTCTTTCCGCGGTTTTTAGCTTTAGATTGGGGTGAAGTTTCATCGTCAATGTTATTAGCTGATTCATGTGCGGAACCACTCTTTTTATTTTCCATAATTAAATAACATTCCTAAAATAAAATTATCATTTATAATTATATTTTTTAAAGCACTGAGCCGCATCCATCTCTCATAAATTTCAAAAACAATAAAAAATATTGACAACTTTACTGTCAGGTACTTGTCATAGTGACAGTGTCTTTTTAAAAAAGAGACATGTATAGGAATCAAGTTAATTCAGCCAAATATTTACGATGATGCACGCAGAACTGTGTTCTAAATAGAGATGGGCATCTACCCGGGTATTTACCCACGCTTGGGTATTTACCCGATATGCACCGGGTATATACCCGTATCTACCCGTTTGGGTGGGTAGATTGGAATATTTATTTAAAAATATGTGTGAGTCCACTATTTATGTGTAGAAATGTACAAAAAGGTTATATAATGTATAAAACAATGAATATCTCTAAAAGAAAAAAATATCAAAGATTAAAATCACTGATACTTTCCATATTAAATATACAGATGCCATCTTATTTGTTATCTGATTACTTATTTTAACACATTCACGGACACTTACGGCTGTGGACGTAATTCAATTGTTATTTCTATTGTGTCTGGCTTAGTGTCCGTGAATGTGTTAACATATAATTAGGTCTACTTACATTTGCCAGCAAAAAATGTAAACATAGACCTGTCAATTTGAATGTTTCCATACAACGGGTAGATACGGGTAAATACCCGGCATACTATTTTGTTGGAAATGTTATAACAAGTTGATGGGGGATCGAAGAACTCATCTATACGAATATCTTTTGTTCCGAGACCAACCCCGAAATCAGTAGTTTTGGCTCTTAAATTAGCAGTCAAAGATACCTAATCTCTATACATGTATGATGGTGCTCGTATATTGACATCGCATTTGATGTCTGATTGCTCATTTTCACATCTTATTAGGTCTTCTTACATTTGCCAGCAAAAAGTGTAATCTTAGACCTGTTAATTTGTATGTTTCCATACAACGGGTAGATACGGGTAAATACCCGGCATACTATTTTGTGGGAAATGTTATGACAAGTTGATGGAGGATCGAAGAACTCGTCTAAACGAATATCTTTTGTTCCGAGACCAACCCCGAAATCAGTAGTTTTGGCTCTTAAATTAGCAGTCAAAGATACCTAATCTCTATACATGTATGAGGGTGCTCGTATATTGACATCGCATTTGATTTCTGATTGCGCATTTTAAAATCTAGTTAGCTCTAAAAATATTTGCCAGCAAAAAATATAAAGTTAGACCTGTCAATTTGTATGTTCCCATACAACGGGTAGATACGGGTAAATACCCGGCATACTATTTTGTGGGAAATGTTATGACAAGTTGATGGGGGATCGAAGAACTCGTCTATACTAATATCTTTTGTTCCGAGGCCAACCCCGAAATCCTTAGTTTTGGCTCTTATATAAGCAGTCAAAGATACCTAATCTCTATACATGTATGAGGGTGCTCGTATATTGACATCGCATTTGATGTCTGATTGCACATTTTAACATCTAGTTAGGTCTTAAAATATTTGCCAGCAAAAAATATAAAGTTAGACCTGTCAATTTGTATGTTCCCATACAACGGGTAGATACGGGTAAATACCTGGCATACTATTTTGTGGGAAATGTTATGACAAGTTGATAGGGGATCGAAGAACTCGTCTATACGAATATCTTTTGTTTTGAGGCCAACCCCGAAATCCTTAGTTTTGGCTCTTATATTAGCAGTCAAAGATACCTAACCTCTATACATGTATGAGGGTGCTCGTATATTGACATCGCATTTGATGTCTGATTGCACATTTTAACATCTAGTTAGGTCTAAAAATATTTTCCAGCAAAAAATATAAAGTTAGACCTGTCAATTTGTATGTTCCCATACAACGGGTAGATACGGGTAAATACCCGGCATACTATTTTGTGGGAAATGTTATGACAAGTTGATGGGGGATCGAAGAACTCGTCTATACGAATATCTTTTGTTCCGAGGCCAACCCCGAAATCCTTAGTTTTGGCTCTTAAATAAGCAGTCAAAGATACCTAATCTCTATACATGTATGAGGGTGCTCGTATATTGACATCGCATTTGATGTCTGATTGCACATTTTAACATCTAGTTAGGTCTTAAAATATTTGCCAGCAAAAAATATAAAGTTAGACCTGTCAATTTGTATGTTCCCATACAACGGGTAGATACGGGTAAATACCCGGCATACTATTTTGTGGGAAATGTTATGACAAGTTGATGGGGCATCGAAGAACTCGTCTATACGAATACCTTTTGTTCCGAGACCAACCCCGAAATCCTTAGTTTTGGCTCTTATATTAGCAGTCAAAGATACCTAATCTCTATACATGTATGAGGGTGCTCGTATATTGACATCGCATTTGATGTCTGATTGCACATTTTAACATCTAGTTAGCTCTTAAAATATTTTCAAGCAAAAAATATAAAGTAAGACCTGTCAATTTGTATGTTCCCATACAACGGGTAGATACAGGTACATACCCGGCATACTATTTTGTGGGAAATGTTATGAAAAGTTGATGGGGGATCGAAAAACTCGTCTAAACGAATATCTTTTGTTCCGAGACAAACCCCGAAATCAGTAGTTTTGGCTCTTAAATTAGCAGTCAAAGATACCTTATCTCTATACATGTATGAGGGTGCTCGTATATTGACATCGCATTTGATGTCTGATTGCTCATTTTAACATCTTATTAGGTCTAAAAATATTTGCCAGCAAAAAATATAAAGTTAGACCTGTCAATTTGTATGTTCCCATACAACGGGTAGATACGGGTACATACCCGGCATACTATTTTGTGGGAAATGTTATGACAAGTTGATGGGGGATCGAGGAACTCGTCTAAATGAATATCTTTTGTTCCGAGACCAACCCCGAAATCCTTAGTTTTAGCTCTTATATTAGCAGTCAAAGATACTCAATCTCTATACATGTATGAGGGTGCTCGTATATTGACATCGCATTTGATGTCTGATTGCACATTTTAACATCTAGTTAGGTCTAAAAATATTTGCCAGCAAAAAATATAAAGTTAGACCTGTCAATTTATATGTTCCCATACAACGGGTAGATACGGGTAAATACCCGGCATACTATTTTGTGGGAAATGTTATGACAAGTTGATTGAGGATCGAAGAACTCGTCTAAACGAATATCTTTTGTTCCGAGACCAACCCCGAAATCAGTAGTTTTGGCTCTTAAATTAGCAGTCAAAGATACCTAATCTCTATACATGTATGAGGGTGCTCGTATATTGACATCGCATTTGATGTCTGATTGCACATTTTAACATCTAGTTAGGTCTTAAAATATTTGCCAGCAAGAAATATAAAGTTAGACCTGTCAATTTGTATGTTCCCATACAACGGGTAGATACGGGTAAATACCCGGCATACTATTTTGTGGGAAATGTTATGACAAGTTGATAGGGGATCGAAGAACTCGTCTAAACGAATATCTTTTGTTCCGAGACAAACCCCGAAATCAGTAGTTTTGGCTCTTAAATTAGCAGTCAAAGATACCTAATCTCTATACATGTATGAGGGTGCTCGTATATTGACATCGCATTTGATTTCTGATTGCACATTTTAACATCTAGTTAGCTCTAAAAATATTTGCCAGCAAAAAATATAAAGTTAGACCTGTCAATTTGTATGTTCCCATACAACGGGTAGATACGGGTACATACCCGGCATACTATTTTGTGGGAAATGTTATGACAAGTTGATGGGGGATCGAAGAACTCGTCTATACGAATATCTTTTGTTCCGAGGCCAACCCCGAAATCCTTAGTTTTGGCTCTTATATAAGCAGTCAAAGATACCTAATCTCTATACATGTATGAGGGTGCTCGTATATTGACATCGCATTTGATGTCTGATTGCACATTTTAACATCTAGTTAGGTCTAAAAATATTTGCCAGCAAAAAATATAAAGTTAGACCTGTCAATTTATATGTTCCCATACAACGGGTAGATACGGGTAAATACCCGGCATACTATTTTGTGGGAAATGTTATGACAAGTCGATGGAGGATCGAAGAACTCGTCTAAACGAATATCTTTTGTTCCGAGACCAACCCCGAAATCAGTAGTTTTGGCTCTTAAATTAGCAGTCAAAGATACCTAATCTCTATACATGTATGAGGGTGCTCGTATATTGACATCGCATTTGATTTCTGATTGCACATTTTAACATCTAGTTAGCTCTAAAAATATTTGCCAGCAAAAAATATAAAGTTAGACCTGTCAATTTGTATGTTCCCATACAACGGGTAGATACGGGTAAATACCCGGCATACTATTTTGTGGGAAATGTTATGACAAGTTGATGGGGGATCGAAGAACTCGTCTAAACGAATATCTTTTGTTCCGAGACCAACCCCGAACTCAGTAGTTTAGGCTCTTGAATTAGCAGTCAAAGATACCTAATCTCTATACATGTATGAGGGTGCTCGTATATTGACATCGCATTTGATTTCTGATTGCACATTTTAACATCTAGTTAGCTCTAAAAATATTTGCCAGCAAAAAATATAAAGTTAGACCTGTCAATTTGTATGTTCCCATACAACGGGTAGATACGGGTACATACCCGGCATACTATTTTGTGGGAAATGTTATGACAAGTTGATGGGGTATCCAAGAACTCGTCTATACGAATATCTTTTGTTCCGAGACCAACCCTGAAATCAGTAGTTTTGGCTCTCGGATGAGCAGTCAAAGATACCTACTCTCTATACATGTGTCGCGTAGGACGATAAGTGATGATGACAATGTCAACGTCACAAATTCAAACTGGGAGAATTTATCTAAAGGGAAATTTTGTCACTCACGTCAGCACACGATTGGCCTAGCGGTCTTGGTGTTGGACTGTGAATCCATAGACCCCAGGTTCAAATCACAGTCACGTATAGTGTTTTTGAAGTTTTGTAAGAAGTTTCTAGATAACTCTAGATTAAATTGGAATGAAAATACGGGCCAGAAATAAAAGAAGACAAAAGAAAATTTATGACTTAAGTTTAGAACTTTGATGCGATATTGTTCGCATCCGGGGGGTATATAAGCAGAACAAGGCGCCGCCTACGCCAGTTTAGTTGGAAAGTAAAATCCGAAGAAGGAAGAAGGAAGAAGAAAAAGGAAGAAAAGTAAAAGTGGAAGTAGTGAGTAAAAAGTAAAGTGTAATAGTGAGTGAAGTGAAGTGTTCAGTGCAGTAAATACGCGCGAGAGACGTTTCCGCGCGTGACAGTGCAGTGACGTTTACGCGTATGACAGTGCAGTGACATTACCGCGCGTGACAGTGCAGTGACGTTTCCACGCGCAAGACAGTGCAGTGACGTTTCTGTGTGTGTGACAGTACAGTGACATTCCCGCGTACGTACCTGTGACAACTGTGAGTACCCTAGAGTTGTAAATAAAGGCACTATTCCATAGGATTGGTGTTTCCTTTCCTATCCCCAACCCACTCTCGTGACAATTGGTGTCAGAAGTGGGATAGGAAAGATGCCGATCGTGCCTAGAAATGAGAGAGGGGTAACCACTCGAGCGGTAGCTGCAGCGGCAGAGGAACAGTTGCTCGACGAGTCCAATTCTGGGGGCGCTGCAACCACATCAGTGGCCGTCCCACTAGCCACTTCAGTGGAAATGAACGCCTTCCTGTAGCAGATTACTGTTATGATGCAGGAACAAGCACGCCATCAGGAGGAGCAAGCACGCCGCCAGGAGGAGCACATGCGTGCACTTCAGGAGGAACAAGCACGCCGCCAGGAGGAGCACATCCGTGCACTTCAGGAGGAACAAGCACGCCGTCAAGAAGAGCAAGCACGCCGTCAAGAAGAGCAAGCACGCCGCCAGGAGGAGCACATGCGTGCACTTCAGGAGAAACTAGCATGCCGTCAAGAGGAGCAAGCACGCCGCCAAGAGGAGCAAGCACGCCGCCAGGAGGAGCAAATGCGTGCACTTCAGGAGGAACAAGCACGACGCCGGGAGGAGCAGCTTCAGTCCTTTTCCAAAGATGTTTTGGCTGCGTTTCGGGCTGCCACAGCCCGGATGGATGATTTCGAGAAGGAAGTTGCAGAAGTAAAAGAAGAAGTTGCAGAAGTAAAAGGGACGCTTCAACAGCTTGGTAAGGAAGTGAAACTTCTCAAAATATCTGGACCTGTCACTAGCTCTATGACTGCCCCTTTTACCAAAAATTTTAAGGTGCCACCCTACGACGGTAAATCCTCCTGGGCTGCCTTTAAACTACAGTTGGAGACAATCAAAAAGGCTAGCCACTGGGATGAACAAGAGGCACAGTCTGCATTGGCTCTAGCCCTTCGAGATGATGCTCTCTCCGTTTTGGAAGCAGTAGGCGCTGGAAAGAAAGAGGTCACCTACGATGAACTCATAGATGCTCTGGAAGCCAGATACGGAGACAGTCACCTGGAGCATGTATACAGGGCGCAACTCAAAGATCGTTGTCAGCGGGTAAGCGAGACCTTACAACAATGGTCTTTTGAAGTGGAAAGACTGGTGCGCAAAGCATATCAATCATCGCCATCCGTCGTGGAGGAGATGCTCTTGCAGGTTTTCATTGATGGAATACGGGATCCCGAAGTCAGGGCGGCTGTGCGACTGGGTCATCACACCACTATGAAAAAAGCAGTGGCTCACGCTTTAGAAGTAGAAGCGGTGCGATATGACTCACGAGCTCAGAGGCTACAGGAAGTTGTAGGCACAGAAAACAGTAATCGACGACCCTACAATCCGATGTGCTATAGGTGTGAAGAACGGACCCATATTCGTAGCACTTGCCCGAAGCGTGAACGTACAGCTTTTCGATGTCAGATGGATGCGGCAGTTTCGACATCGGAGCAGCCCCAGGAAAAACTTGACAAGGCTAGGGCTGCGGGGTGGACGCTGAACGGAAGTATTAAAGCCCCAGAAATTGTTGTGAAGCAGACAAGCGATGGAAATACTTTAGTGATAGACGGTTTAGTCAATGGGAAACCTTGCCAGTTGACGATAGACACTGGAGCGTCGCGGACAGTCATCAGCAACCACAGACTTAAGGATATTGGAGGTCGGTATATTCTAGCGAATAAAAATCTCACGTTAACAACTGCTACCGGTCAACGAATATCATCCCAAGGAGAAAAGATTGTAGCCATCAAGATCGGGGTAACACTTTATTGGCAGAGAGTGATTATCGCAAGCATCTCCGACGATTGCATTATTGGTTTAGACTTTCTACAAAATCATCAGTGCAATATTGACTTGAAAAATGGTGTTCTAAAACATGGCAATGAGGAAATTCCGATGAAAGGAGGAAATTTTGGTAAGGTGTTATGTTTGAGGGACACTATCCTTAACCCAAGATCCCAGACGACGGTCCCTGTTATACTACCACCTAATAATGGTAGCGCACCACGAAGATGTGCCATTATAGATGGAGGAATCTCAGACGTACCATGGATTCCGGCCAGAACCTTAGTGGGAAGTGGCCAAGTTGCGTTGGTACCTATTCTCAACCCTCATGACGTAGCGCAAACACTGCGAAAGGGAACAGTTATCGCGAACTGTGATGAAGTAGTCTGGTTGAGAAAGTGTGAAGAGGGACAACAGCGAAAAATAACAAATCGGGAAGAAAATGTAGCAAAGCTACTGGAGGGTTGCAAGAGCAATCTTACTAAATTGCAATTAATAAAAGCAAGAAATTTCTTGTTGAAAAATAGCAATTTATTCTCTAAAAATGATGGAGATATTGGCAGAACCGATTTGGTAAGACATAAAATTGATACTGGTGATACAGCACCTATTCGGCAGAGACCAAGACCTGTTCCTTTTGCCCGTGAGCAGGAAGTTGAGGACATGATCCAAGAGATGAAGAAGAACGGCGTGATAGAACCTTCATCAAGCCCATGGTGCTCTCCGATTGTGTTAGTAAAGAAGAAGGACGGATCGACTAGGTTCTGTGTAGACTATCGGCGATTGAACGATGTAACTAAAAAGGACAGTTACCCACTTCCTAGAATCAATGACACTTTGGATTCACTTTGTGGCATGACTTGGTTCTCTACTCTTGATTTAAAAAGTACATTGGCAAGTAGATTTGGATCCTAAGGATAAGGAGAAGACTGCGTTTTCAACCGGCAAGGGTTTATGGCAGTTCAAAACTATGCCATTTGGACTATGTAACGCGCCAGCAACATTTGAAAGGTTGATGGAACATGTGCTGGCAGGTATGCTAGGAGAAACCTGTTTGGTCTATTTAGATGACATCATAATAATGGGGAGAGATTTTGATGATCATCTCAAGAAGCTTGAAAGTGTGTTTTCAAGACTACAGAGTGCAAATTTGAAGCTAAGTCCAAAGAAATGTTCATTTTTCCAACGTCAGGTCAACTACTTGGGACACGTTATTTCGGAACAAGGTATTGCCACTGATCCATCTAAAATAAGTGCAGTTAAAGATTGGCCAACGCCAACAGATAAGACACAGGTGCGAGCATTCTTGGGTCTATGCTCTTACTATCGAAGATTCGTAAGAGGGTTTTCCGACATCGCTAAGCCATTACATCGGTTGACAGAAGAGAAACGAGGATTTTCTTGGGATGAAGATTGTGAGCAAGCTTTTCAGGACCTCAAAATGCGTCTATGTGAAACCCCTATCCTCGGATATCCTGACATGGAAGGCAAGTTTATCGTGGACGCTGACGCAAGTAACACCGGTATTGGAGGTGTTCTATCTCAACAGAGAGGGGATCAGGAAGTAGTAATCGCCTACTTCAGCAAATCTCTTTCAAGGCCAGAGAGAAATTACTGCGTAACTCGCAGAGAATTGTTGGCTGTGGTAAAGACATTGCAACATTTCAAGAAATATTTGCTTGGCCGCAAATTTCTGGTAAGGACTGATCACGCTGCATTGAAATGGTTATTGGAATTCAAAAATCCTGAAGGGCAGGTAGCCAGGTGGATTGAGCTACTCCAAGAGTATGAGTTTGAAGTGGAACATCGAGGAGGGAGGAGTCATGGTAATGCGGATGCTCTGTCTCGAAGACCTTGCCTGGAGGACTGCAAGCATTGCAATCGGCAGGAGGATAAGGAAAAGGTAAACATCCGGCTAATCCGTACTGATTCCATAGATGAAAACTGGACTAACGACGCCATGAAAAAGGCTCAGGAAGATGATAAAGACTTTCAACCACTATTGAACTGGCTAAGAAGTGGAACTAAACCAAAATGGTCAGAAGTGGCCAAATACAGTACGGCTACAAAGAGTCTTTGGGCGCAATGGGACAGCTTGGTGCTACACGATGGATTGCTCTACCGAAAATGGGAAAGTACTCAAGGTAAAGATTGCCACCTTCAATTAGTCGTCCCCAAAGTGAAGATAAGGGAAATTTTAAAAACTTTTCATGATGGTACTTCCGGTGGACACCTGGGGATAAGAAGAACCCTCAAAAAAATTAAAGAACGTTTTTACTGGTTACACTGCCGAGATGATGTAGAAGACTGGTGCCGTAAATGTCAGAGTTGTGCGGCAGTTAAGGGACCACAGACTAGAAGCAGAGGAGCCATGAGGTTGTATAATGTCGGAGCTCCTTGGGAACGAGTAGCTCTTGACATAGCCGGACCGTTTCCAATTACGAATGCTGGCAACCGGTACATTTTGGTAGTTATGGACTACTTCACGAAATGGCCTGAAGCATTTGCACTACCTAATCAGGAGGCTACTACCGTAGCGACAAAGCTTGTGAACGAAGTATTCTGTAGATTTGGTGTGCCATTGGAGATGCACAGTGATCAGGGTCGAAACTTCGAATCACAAGTATTCCGAGAAGTCTGTGAAATCATGGAAATCCATAAGACTCGGACGACGCCGTATCACCCGCAGTCAGATGGAATGGTTGAGAGGTTTAACCAAACATTGGAACGGCATCTGGCAAAAGTAGTAGAAAGCCATCAGAAAAACTGGGACGAGTATATTGCGCTATTTCTCTTATCTTATAGGACTGCGGTGCATGAGACCACTACAGTTACTCCAGCATATGCCAATTTTGGAAGAGAATTGAAATTGCCAGCTGATTTGTTATCAAGTTGTCCACCAGATACCCCAAAAGGAATAACCGACTACGCTAATGACCTTCGGATTAAGATGGTTGACGTCTATGAGCAGATTAGAGAGGCTGGGCTTAAAGCTAGTGAACGGATGAAGACTCGTTACGATCGAAGAGCTAATGGCCTCAGCTTCGAGGAAGGAACACTGGTTTGGCTTCATAATCCGGTGAGGAGAAAAGGGAAATCTCCAAAGCTACAACCAAGTTGGGAAGGACCTTACAAAATTGTCACCAGAATTAACGACGTGACCTACCGGATTCAGCGTAATCCTCGCAGTCCTCTCAAAATAGTTCATGTGGATCGATTGGCACGTTATCATGGAAGCAATAATGATCGGGACGATCATGTCTCGAGAGGGGGCAGTGTCGCGTAGGACGATAAGTGATGATGACAATGTCAACGTCACAAATTCAAACTGGGAGAATTTATCTAAAGGGAAATTTTGTCACTCACGTCAGCACACGATTGGCCTAGCGGTCTTGGTGTTGGACTGTGAATCCATAGACCCCAGGTTCAAATCACAGTCACGTATAGTGTTTTTGAAGTTTTGTAAGAAGTTTCTAGATAACTCTAGATTAAATTGGAATGAAAATACGGGCCAGAAATAAAAGAAGACAAAAGAAAATTTATGACTTAAGTTTAGAACTTTGATGCGATATTGTTCGCATCCGGGGGGTATATAAGCAGAACAAGGCGCCGCCTACGCCAGTTTAGTTGGAAAGTAAAATCCGAAGAAGGAAGAAGGAAGAAGAAAAAGGAAGAAAAGTAAAAGTGGAAGTAGTGAGTAAAAAGTAAAGTGTAATAGTGAGTGAAGTGAAGTGTTCAGTGCAGTAAATACGCGCGAGAGACGTTTCCGCGCGTGACAGTGCAGTGACGTTTACGCGTATGACAGTGCAGTGACATTACCGCGCGTGACAGTGCAGTGACGTTTCCACGCGCAAGACAGTGCAGTGACGTTTCTGTGTGTGTGACAGTACAGTGACATTCCCGCGTACGTACCTGTGACAACTGTGAGTACCCTAGAGTTGTAAATAAAGGCACTATTCCATAGGATTGGTGTTTCCTTTCCTATCCCCAACCCACTCTCGTGACTAGAGATGGGCGGTGGGTATATACCCAATCTACCCATTTGGGAATATACCCGGTAGATTGGGTTAATACCCGGTAAATACCCGTATCTACCCATTTGGTGGGTAGATTGAATTTTATGAGTAATTAATTCGCAATTCGTATCCGAAAGTGTGTACAAGCGCTGTAATATGCTTAAAATGCAGGTAGACGTCAAATCTGACATTAAAGTATATGAAACCACCATACTAATCATACTTTGAAAGTAGCCTCTTTGATTTATTATCATTTTTTTGCTGGGAGGTGCGCAAAGACATACTTATAAGTGTTTCAATGAGCAATCTGACATCAAATGCGATGTCAATATAAGAACACCCTCATACATATATAGAGAGTACGTATCTTTGCTTGCTTATACAAGAGCCAAAACTAAGGATGTCGGGGTTGGTCGCGGAACAAAAGATATTCGTATCAATGAGTTCTTCGATCCCCCATCAACTTTTTATAACATTTCACGCAAAATAGTATGCCGGGTATTTACCCGTATCTACCCGTTGTATGGAAACATACAAATTAACAGGTCTAACATTACACTTTTTGCTGGCAAACGTATGAAGACCTAATAAAATGTTAAAATGAGCAATCAGAGATCAAATGCGATGTCAATATACGAGCACCCTCATACATGTATAGAGATTAGGTATCTTTGACTGCTAATTTAAGAGCCAAAACTGCTGATTTCGGGGTTGGTCTCGAAACAAAAGATATTCATTTAGACGAGTTCTTCGATCCCCCATCAACTTGTCATAACATTTCCCACAAAATAGCATGCCGGGTATTTACCCGTATCTACCCGTTGTATGGAAACATACAAATTGACAGGTCTAACTTTATATTTTTTGCTGGCAAATGTTTGTAGACCTAATTACATAGTAAAATGATCAATCAGACATCAAATGCGATGCCAATATACGAGCACTCTCATACATATATAGAGAGTACGTATCTTTGATTGCTCATACAAGAGCCAAAACTAAGGATTTCGGGGTTGGTCGCGGAACAAAAGATATTCGTATCAAGGAGTTCTTTTATTCCCCATCAACGTATTACAACATTTCCCGCAATATAGTACGCCGGGTATTTACCCGTATCTACCCGTTGTATGGAAACATACAAATTAACAGGTCTAACATTACACTTTTTGCTGGCAAACGTAAGTAGACCTAATAAGATGTTAAAATGAGCAATCAGAGATCAAATGCGATGTCAATATACGAGCACCCTCATACATGCATAGAGATTAGGTATCTTTGACTGCTAATTTAAGAGCCAAAACTACTGGTTTCGGGGTTGGTCTCGGAACAAAAGTTATTCGTTTAGACGATTTCTTCGATCCCCCATCAACTTGTCATAACATTTCCCACAAAATAGTATGCCGGGTATTTACCCGTATCTACCCGTTGTATGGGAACATACAAATTGACAGGTCTAACTTTATATTTTTTGCTGGCAAATATTTGTAGACTTAACTAAATGTTAAAATGTGCAATCAGACATCAAATGCGATGTTAATATACGAGCACCCTCATACAAGTATAGAGATTAGGTATCTTTGACTGCTAATTTAAGAGCCAAAACTACTGATTTCGGGGTTGGTCTCGGAACAAAAGATATTCGTATCGATGAGTTCTTCGATCCCCCATCAACTTTTTATAACATTTCACGCAAAATAGTATGCCGGGTATTTACCCGTATCTACCCGTTGTATGGAAACATACAAATTGACAGGTCTAACTTTATATTTTTTGCTGGCAAATATTTGTAGACCTAACTAGATGTTAAAATGTGCAATCAGACATCAAATGCGATGTCAATATACGAGCACCCTCATACATGTATAGAGATTAGGTATCTTTGACTGCTAATTTAAGAGCCAAAACTACTGATTTCGGGGTTGGTCTCGAAACAAAAGATATTCGTATCGATGAGTTCTTCGATCCCCCATCAACTTTTTATAACATTTCACGCAAAATAGTATGCCGGGTATTTACCCGTATCTACCCGTTGTATGGGAACATACAAATTGACAGGTCTAACTTTATATTTTTTGCTGGCAAATATTTGTAGACCTAACTAGATGTTAAAATGTGCAATCAGACATCAAATGCGATGTCAATATACGAGCACCCTCATACATGTATAGAGATTAGGTATCTTTGACTGCTAATTTAAGAGCCAAAACTACTGATTTCGGGGTTGGTCTCCGAACAAAAGATATTCGTTTAGACGAATTCTTCGATCTCCATCAACTTGTCATAACATTTCCCACGAAATAGTATGCCGGGTATTTACCCGTATCTACCCGTTGTATGGGAACATACAAATTGACAGGTCTAACTTTATATTTTTTGCTGGCAAATATTTGTAGACCTAACTAGATGTTAAAATGTGCAATCAGACATCAAATGCGATGTCAATATACGAGCACCCTTATACATGTATAGAGATTAGGTATCTTTGACTGCTAATTTAAGAGCCAAAACTACTGATTTCGGGGTTGGTCTCGGAACAAAAGTTATTCGTTTAGACGAGTTCTTCGATCCCCCATCAACTTGTCATAACATTTCCCACGAAATAGTACGCCGGGTATTTACCCGTATCTACCCGTTGTATGGGAACATACAAATTGACAATTCCAACTTTATATTTTTTGCCTGCAAATATTTGTAGACCTAACTAGATGTTAAAATGTGCAATCAGACATCAAATGCGATGTCAATATACGAGCACCCTCATACATGTATAGAGATTAGGTATCTTTGACTGCTAATTTAAGAGCCAAAACTACTGATTTCGGGGTTGGTCTCGGAACAAAAGATATTCGTTTAGACGAGTTCTTCGATCCCCCATCAACTTGTCATAACATTTCCCACAAAATAGTATGCCGGGTATTTACCCGTATCTACCCGTTGTATGGGAACATACAAATTGACAATTCTAACTTTATATTTTTTGCCTGCAAATATTTGTAGACCTAACTAGATGTTAAAATGTGCAATCAGACATCAAATGCGATGTCAATATACGAGCACCCTCATACATGTATAGAGATTAGGTATCTTTGACTGCTAATTTAAGAGCCAAAACTACTGATTTCGGGGTTATTCTCGGAACAAAAGATATTCGTTTAGACGAGTTCTTCGATCACCCATCAACTTGTCATAACATTTCCCACAAAATAGTATGCCGGGTATTTACCCGTATGTACCCGTTGTATGGGAACATACAAATTGACAGGTCTAACTTTATATTTTTTGCTGGCAAATATTTGTAGACCTAACTAGATGTTAAAATGTGCAATCAGACATCAAATGCGATGTCAATATACGAGCACCCTCATACATGTATAGAGATTAGGTATCTTTGACTGCTAATTTAAGAGCCAAAACTACTGATTTCGGGGTTGGTCTCGGAACAAAAGATATTCGTTTAGACGAGTTCTTCGATCCCCCATCAACTTGTCATAACATTTCCCACGAAATAGTACGCCGGGTATTTACCCGTATCTACCCGTTGTATGGGAACATACAAATTGATAGGTCTAACTTTATATTTTTTGCTGGCAAATATTTGTAGACCTAACTAGATGTTAAAATGTGCAATCAGACATCAAATGCGATGTCAATATACGAGCACCCTCATACATGTATAGAGATTAGGTATCTTTGACTGCTAATTTAAGAGCCAAAACTACTGATTTCGGGGTTGGTCTCGGAACAAAAGATATTCGTTTAGACGAGTTCTTCGATCCCCCATCAACTTGTCA
Source organism: Acrobasis consociella (assembly GCA_963555685.1). Taxonomy (NCBI): domain Eukaryota; kingdom Metazoa; phylum Arthropoda; class Insecta; order Lepidoptera; family Pyralidae; genus Acrobasis; species Acrobasis consociella. Next base: position 12,813,184 of record OY743122.1, read on the forward strand.
TAACATTTCCCACGAAATAGTATGCCGGGTATTTACCCGTATCTACCCGTTGTATGGGAACATACAAATTGATAGGTCTAACTTTATATTTTTTGCTGGCAAATATTTGTAGACCTAACTAGATGTTAAAATGTGCAATCAGACATCAAATGCGATGTCAATATACGAGCACCCTCATACATGTATAGAGATTAGGTATCTTTGACTGCTAATTTAAGAGCCAAAACTACTGATTTCGGGGTTGGTCTCGGAACAAAAGATATTCGTTTAGACGAGTTCTTCGATCCCCCATCAACTTGTCATAACATTTCCCACGAAATAGTATGCCGGGTATTTACCCGTATCTACCCGTTGTATGGGAACATACAAATTGACAGGTCTAACTTTATATTTTTTGCTGGCAAATATTTGTAGACCTAACTAGATGTTAAAATGTGCAATCAGACATCAAATGCGATGTCAATATACGAGCACCCTCATACATGTATAGAGATTAGGTATCTTTGACTGCTAATTTAAGAGCCAAAACTACTGATTTCGGGGTTGGTCTCCGAACAAAAGATATTCGTTTAGACGAATTCTTCGATCTCCATCAACTTGTCATAACAGTTTTGGCCTTTTTGCACTGCTGCAGCACATACATTTATAAATGTAATAGTGTATATAAATTAAAATTTTTAGGATAAGTTATAGTTTGTAAGTTTATTTGTATGTGATGCAGTTTTTGTGAATAAACTATCTATCTATCTATCTAACATTTCCCACGAAATAGTACGCCGGGTATTTACCCGTATCTACCCGTTGTATGGGAATATACAAATTGACAATTCTAACTTTATATTTTTTGCCTGCAAATATTTGTAGACCTAACTAGATGTTAAAATGTGCAATCAGACATCAAATGCGATGTCAATATACGAGCACCCTCATACATGTATAGAGATTAGGTATCTTTGACTGCTAATTTAAGAGCCAAAACTACTGATTTCGGGGTTGGTCTCGAAACAAAAGATATTCGTTTAGACGAGTTATTCGATCCCCCATCAACTTGTCATAACATTTCCCACAAAATAGTATGCCGGGTATTTACCCGTATCTACCCGTTGTATGGGAACATACAAATTGACAATTCTAACTTTATATTTTTTGCCTGCAAATATTTGTAGACCTAACTAGATGTTAAAATGTGCAATCAGACATCAAATGCGATGTCAATATACGAGCACCCTCATACATGTATAGAGATTAGGTATCTTTGACAGCTAATTTGAGAGCCAAAACTACTGATTTCGGGGTTGGTCTCGGAACAAAAGATATTCGTATCGATGAGTTCTTCGATCGTCCATCAACTTTTTATAACATTTCACGCAAAATAGTATGCCGGGTATTTACCCGTATCTACCCGTTGTATGGGAACATACAAATTGACAGGTCTAACTTTATATTTTTTGCTGGCAAATATTTGTAGACCTAACTAGATGTTAAAATGTGCAATCAGACATCAAATGCGATGTCAATATACGAGCACCCTCATACATGTATAGAGATTAGGTATTTTTGACAGCTAATTTAAGAGCCAAAACTACTGATTTCGGGGTTGGTCTCGGAACAAAAGATATTCGTTTAGACGAGTTCTTCGATCCCCCATCAACTTGTCATAACATTTCCCACAAAATAGTATGCCGGGTATTTACGAGTATCTACCCGTTGTATGGGAACATACAAATTGACAATTCTAACTTTATATTTTTTGCCTGCAAATATTTGTAGACCTAACTAGATGTTAAAATGTGCAATCAGACATCAAATGCGATGTCAATATACGAGCACCCTCATACATGTACAGAGATAAGGTATCTTTGACTGCTAATTTAAGAGCCAAAACTACTGATTTCGGGGTTGGTCTCGGAACAAAAGATATTCGTTTAGACGAGTTCTTCGATCCCCCATCAATTTGTCATAACATTTCCCACGAAATAGTATGCCGGGTATTTACCCGTATCTACCCGTTGTATGGGAACATACAAATTGACAGGTCTAACTTTATATTTTTTGCTGGCAAATATTTGTAGACCTAACTAGATGTTAAAATGTGCAATCAGATATCAAATGCGATGTCAATATACGAGCACTCTCATTCATGTATAGAGATTAGGTATCTTTGACTGCTAATTTAAGAGCCAAAACTACTGATTTCGGGGTTGGTCTCGGAACAAAAGTTATTCGTTTAAACGAGTTCTTCGATCCCCCATCAACTTGTCATAACATTTCCCACGAAATAGTATGCCGGGTATTTACCCGTATCTACCCGTTGTATGGGAACATACAAATTGACAGGTCTAACTTTATATTTTTTGCTGGCAAATATTGGTAGACCTAACTAGATGTTAAAATGTGCAATCAGACATCAAATGTAATTTCAATATACAAGCACCCTCATACATGTATAGAGATTAGGTATCTTTGACTGCTAATTTAAGAGCCAAAACTACTGATTTCGGTGTTGGTCTCGGAACAAAAGATATTCGTTTAGACGAGTTCTTCGATCCCCCATCAACTTGTCATAACATTTTCCACAAAATAGTATGCCGGGTATTTACCCGTACCTACCCGTTGTATGGAAACATACAAATTAACAGGTCTAAGATTACACTTTTTGCTGGCAAACGTAAGTAGACCTAATTATATGTTAAAATAAGTAATCAGATAACAAATAAGATGGCATCTGTATATTTTATATGGAAAGCATCAGTGATTTTAATCTTTGATATTTTTTTCTTTTAGAGATATTCATTGTTTTATACATTATATAACCTTTTTGTACATTTCTACACATAAATAGTGGACTCACACAATTTTTTAAATAAATATTCCAATCTACCCACCCAAACGGGTAGATACGGGTATATACCCGGTGCATATCGGGTAAATACCCAAGCGTGGGTAAATACCCGGGTAGATGCCCATCTCTACTCGTGACACATGTATGAGGGTGCCCATCTATTAACATCGCATTTTATATCTTCTTACTCATTTAACCACTTTTAAGTATGTCTTTGCGCACCTCCCAACAAAAAAATGATAATAAATCAAAAAAGCCTATTATCAAAGTATGATTAGTATGGTGGTTTTATATACTTTAATGTCAGATTTGACGTCTACCTGCATTTTAAGCATATTACAGCGCTTGTACACACTTTCCGACACGAATTGCGAAGTAATTACTCATAAAATTCAATCTACCCACCAAATGGGTAGATACGGGTATATACCGGGTATTTACCCAATCTACCGGGTATATTCCCAAATGGGTAGATTGGGTATTTACCCGCCGCCCATCTCTAGTTCTAAACGATTAGGTCGATTCTGATGCGGTTTTTTCTGTTTGAAAGCTGACTTGATCGACATAGTTATGAGTGATGGAAATCAGTTCAGCTGTTTAAAAGTGTATATAGGGGTGAGTGAACAACACAAAGTATGCAAATGTGCTTGAGTCGGGTATCAAATGAATAGGTTTTTGTAGATTATGAAATTGGTATTTTGTTGGGTGTTTCATATCCGAAAAAATAAATATACACATTAGTACACATACAACATGTATTAACGAAAACCATTCATTTCATGATAGGTACATTATACTTAATATTATGATTTCCATTTCATAACAATCAATATAAAACAATAAATATTATAATTTCACAGCCTTTTCATAAAATTCAGCTAAGAGCATCTTCATGTCGTCATATCCAGATATTTCCTGAGCCTGATCCAAAGGTAGCCATTTCAGGTCTTGGTGTTCATGCGAAAGTTTTACTTCTTGTTCTGGGTTTTTGAGTTTTGCCAGCCAGTATACAACCAGTTTTGGTTTACCTTTTACTGTGTAGTCAAGTGTTTTTGATACATCCTTATAAATCTGTAAGAAATATTTTAAAGGTTAGTGGAAATGGTACAAATAGTGGTAACTCAAGTCTAGATTCTGGATATGCCAAGCATAGGTTAAAAAAACTAGGTTTTTTTCTTTACGGATCAGAAGGTTTTTTGTTATATGATTTATAAATAAATAAATATACATTGGGACACACATATTGAGTTAGCCCTAAAGTATGGGATACTAAATTACTAACATAACAAACACATATGTAGATAAACATCCTACATTTATAATATGTATGTATAGTTGAGAGAAGTGTATAGTCTATCTACAGTTTTCACAGTTTTATATTTACAGCTTTATTAGCTGGTGCTTTCGCAAGTGAAGCGAGACCTGGCATGGTCCGCACTTGGATGTGTGACTACAAGTGACATAAAAATTTCTCACGCTCCTCCATACTTCAAAGGCATGTATAAGACTTATCCCATTTATCATCATTTTATGGCAGTCGTCAAGCTATGTCAGATACCTTTAGGCACCTGAACAATCTGGCACCAGTGTTGACCACTTACACATAAAAAACAGTTTCCACAGTTGTATAAACAAAAGTTAACCAAGGAAAGAAAATTAAGTCTTGATGTTTTTCAGACCATTTCGCAGTATGCTATTCTAGAGATTCATACTATACCTCCAAATCTTCTTCTCCCAGTCCTGCTTCTTCCTTAGTTTCTCTGAGAGCAGTCACCCAGTCGGACTCACCAGGGTCCACATGACCTAAAAGAAGTTTATGTTATGTTCGTAAATGTTTGGATTTTTGTTGAAAGAATTGAGATAAATTAAATATTTTCCTTCTAGTGATTGGATTTTGGGCATTAGTTCAGAGATATAAATAAGAATACCTAATTTAATTAACCTTTAGGAGGAGTCCAATGGTGTTCGCCGTATGAAGTTTGCAGTAAAAGAAACTGAACCGCCTGATTTATTTTTCTGTAGATTACTAATCCTGCCGCTTTTGTAGGTGACATATTATTTATTTAAATTAACTTTAAATTAAAACAAACTTGAAAAGTTGAGAATGAAAATCAGCTGTTTCTTTCATTTCAGTCTAAACAAACACAGATTATCTAGAACATAGTGACATATGTCAATATGTCATATTGTTCAGAATCAAAAATTTTGATTGTAATTTAGATATTAATTTTAATTAAAAAGAAAAAAAAAATTTTCGGTAAACATCAACAATATCGGAAAATTATTCCCCTTTATTGGAAAAAAATTAAATTTAACTTAAATTAAAACTATACAAACTTATTAAAATTTAAATTAAAACTAAAATTAAAACTAAAAATTTCAAATTATGTAGTCCCACAATATAATATCGGTATTAATCGGTATTTTCAGTATGTAGTTGTACCAACCAAAACATAAAATGAATGAATCATCATGAACGAATGATTGGAAGACATAATGACAGATGTTAACTGCCAACAACAAAGTATGAAAGCTATGAAAAAAAAACAAATTCAAACTGCAACGGCAAATAACAACATTTCATTTTAACGTGCAACTGGAAATTATTTGTTTATTTTATTACATCTTTATCAAATATTATTAATCAATGTGAATAAGTGCTGTCCATGTATAATTTTGTGTTAAAGAATACTTCCCTACCATGTTGCAGAAATGGAAGATTATTCTTACAAACTGGGTAAAAACAATATACAAATGTTGATTTTTTAACTTCTATATTTTCGACCGGATATTGGATAATTAATGTTTTGATTGTTTTTATGTTTCAGATAAACTGTTACTTTAACGAAAGCACAGCTAGTGAACAGAATGTTGGCTTGGAATCCCTGATTACTATAATTTCTCATCTGCGGGAGAATCTCAACCTAGATGAATCCAAATCCTCAATACTAGAGGCTCATACAGTCGAGGAGTTCATCTTGGAGAAGTACCCAGAATTTAAATTTGAAAATAATTCTATTGAACCGGCCAGCGAGGAGGATGTTTACATAGTAGCATCATTATTATTGCTGTTTGTGTGTGTGAATTCTAAGGATGTGGACATCAAGAATGCAATGTGCAGCAAGCTCAGCATTGAAGACCAGGAGACCATCATGAAGTTCAGTAAATGTCTCATGGAATGCTCACCAGTTTCCTATAGAGATGTACAAACTGCTATAATAGGTGAGTATAACGTTATTCAGCTTTGCCATATAGTTGCCTATATTTAACCAACTTAAAAAAGGTCAATTCCACCCATATGTTTTTTGTGTGTATGTTACCCAGTATCTGCCAGTCTGAAGTATTTTTTATGAAGAATGATGGAGATAATATTGAAGAAACTCATGATAGAAAAAAAAGTCAGACATTTTTTTGTTAAAAATTTAATTATTAATACTGTGACATGTATTTTTTTTAAAATAGCTATAAGCAAAGAGTTTATCAAAGATGTTGTATGCAGTCCATGTTATGATATTTTATGTAATATGTTAAAAGAAATAGTTATTACGTACATACTAAAGAGTGTGTATGTATTTTAAGACACTTAACGTAAATAAATTCTCCAAAAAATCTTATTAGATTTTTTAACAAAGAACACATTCATCAATATTTTGGGAGAGGATTAAATTGTTCAGCACTTTATTATGACCTTGGATTAAGTAGTTCAGCAGTTAAATATTTATGAATAATTTTTTTGAATATGCCCTTTTAAAAATGTTGGAATTATTTTAAATTCTAAGATCAGTCCGGGACATCAAATAGTGGTGCCTGCTATATTTAGGCAGTTGAAATACATATGTCAAATGTTTCCCCTTTAGATATAGCTACGTGTGTAAAAGTGTTAATTAATACTCAATCTCCTACAGAGGCATGTGGTCAAGACATAGCTTCTACTGAGACCACAAATTTGCGAACAACTGTAGCAGAGACCCCTCCAGCTTTGCGGTCGCTTCATAGTGAAGTGCGGCGTCTGCAAGCAGCTCTGGATGCTGAAAGGTTCGACCGCAACTATCTGCAGGAGGAACTTGCTAGGACGAACTTGAAATTGGAGAAACTTTGTAAGTTTTATCATTTATTTTGTTGTTTATATTACACTCCTTTTATAGTGAAGTGAGGCATCTACAGGCAGCTCTGGATGCTGAAAGGTTCGGCCGCAACTATCTGCAGGAGAAACTCGCTAGGACAAACTTGAAATTGGAGAAACTTTTAAGTTTGATAATTTATTCTGTTGTTTATATTACAATCCCTTCACAGTGAAGTGACGAGTCTACACGCTGCTCTGGATGACCGGATCCGGATAGGACCGCACCTATCAACAGTTTACAGTTTAAGAAATTTATATAACATCAAAAAAAAAAATCTAGGATGAATCAAACTTGCTAGGGTGAACTTGAAGCTTGAAAAACATTGGAGTTTCTTCCTCTGTCGTTTACATTACAACCAAGGCTCATAATTATTCGAGCAATCAAGAGGGCGTCAGTTGATTGCAATAGATATCATTTGTTTCATGCTGCTCTGACATAAGTCACAAAAAATGATATTAAAATCTTGTTTTCTAAAATTTTCTTTTTTTTTCAGTAAAAGAAAAAGAGCAATACAAGCTAGACATAGTGAACCTGAAGGCGAAGATATCCCTATGCTGCGGGCCAGAAGCGGAGTCGAAAGCGGAGAAATGCGGAGAGGAGTCGAGCAAGCTCGCTAAGCAGCTTGAGCACATGGAAGAAAGGCTGGTGGATATGCAGGGGCAGCTCGATGATGTGCAATATGAGAGAGATACCTATAAAGCTAAGGTATGTTTTAGTAGTTTCAAAGATTTTTATAACGTAATAAGATAAAGATTTTTATAAAAATAAATTACTAACGTAACAGATACCTAACACCATAGAAACTATTGGAGGGTCTGTAAATAGGCAAAAATGAAGTTGCGGGTAGGCACACAGAGATAGCAGCACATACGACTAGCAAAGGAAGAGAAGGAAAGGAAAAGTGACTAAGGAAGTGTTGAGTATGCTTTAAAATACTTATTGCATTTCATATAAGTCATATTTAAAGTACTAATTTCAATAATAGCAATAAAAGATATTTATGTTTTAATTATTACCATAAGGGGCCATCTATTGACCAGAAAGAGAAAGTAGGTATGGTAATTTTAAAATTACTGCGTAAAAAATGTAGCGTGATGTTTTTAGGTTTCACGTATTTGTGTACACATAAGTTACTAATGATGGATTGCAACTCAATTAAACATTTTAATTCAATTTTCCCGACCCTCTATTAGACAGCCACTCTTAGCTACAGCCTCTTAACAACTCTATAATTTCAGATCGACGAACTGAAACAAGAGCGTGACAAATGGGTCGCGTACAGCCAACAGGAGACCACTCACGTCAATCAACTCACGGAGGAGCTGGAGACAGAACGTCGGAATGTGACGTCACTGAGAGAACTAGTAGCAGAGCTGCGTCAACATAATCAGCTCAACAAACTTGATGCTAGCCAGCTAGAGTGCGACGACCCTGATACCAGTTTCCCCTCAGTTCATAACACATGTAAGTCTTCTTAGCAGTGCTGCTCCATGGTGTAGTGGTTAGAGCGTTCGGCATATACCCGGAGGTCACGGGTTCGATTCCCGGCGAGGCCAACGACTTTGTGTTGTTGTCCTAGTTTGGTTAGGACATTGTAGGCTGATCACCTGATTGTCTGATAAGTAAGATGATCCGTGCTTCGGAGGGCACGTTAAGCCGCCGGTCCCGGTCACTGTCTTTGACGTTGGTTGTAACCTAAAACCGTGTCAGAGGCCTTTAAGGCGGTTTAGAAACTCTGACACTAGTGTTAGTCACTAACACACGATAAGAAGAAGAAGCAGTGCTGCTTCGAAACCCATTAGGCTCTTTCTTCTCCCAAGATGATATGATATTACATATCAATGGTCACTCAGGGATGCTGAACACAGTACAAATTGGAAAAGAATAACCAGCCAAGTGTGAGTTGGACTCGCACACGAAGGGTTTGGTTCTATTATCTATAAAAATGATTTTTGTTGACCCCTTAAATATTTATTTCATTCTGTTTTTAGTATTTGTTGTTATAGCGGCAACAGAAATACATTATTATTATAGCCTTATTTTTCAGACTAGTGTTCTCGCTATTCCATTATATCAGTTTTCCTCTTTTTCTGCAGGTCTGATTGCCCTTCAGCAAAGGCCTCCTCCAGCCTCTTCCACTCCTTTCTATCTCGTGCCACTCTGTGCCAAGTCTTTCCTGCCACCTTTCTTATGTCGTCGTCCCATCTCATCTGCGGTCTCCCTCTCTTTCTATGTCCTTCTCTTCGATACCACTCTGAGACAATTCTACACCACTTAGCTTTCCCTCTTACTACATGACCTGCCCATCGCCATTTAGATCTTCTTATGTTTTAGATGATGTCTTTGACTTTTGTTTTGCTTCGAATAATAGTTGATTTTAAACACAAATACATTATCTGTGAAAATTTCAGCTGTCTAACTATCACTGTTCATGAGATGCAACCTGGCGACAGACAGACAGACAGACGGACGGATGGACGGACAGTGGAGTCTTAGTAATAGGGTCCCTTTTTACCCTTTGGGTACGGAACCCTAAAAAGTATATATCACCTCTCAAGATGACCTTCCTTCATAATGAATTTGAATGTGGGTTGATTCTGGCTGATTACCAAAAAACCCTGAGGGGGGCCACAAATAAAGATAATGAACCTCTTTTTTTCCAGCTGTTTGTAATGAGGCATGTGCTAACGTTGTCGAAGTGCAGTTAGGGGAGGAGAGAGCCAAAATTGTGGTCCTTAAACAACAGATTCAAAGTTTACAGGTAAGCTAAGTAATAACAAAACAAACTCAGTAATAATTACTTACCTGTAGCACAGAATTAATGTGAGTATTACATACGGAACGGAATCTCCTAAGGTCCCGCGCCCGGCCAGGCGCTCGCAGCCGACCGCTCAACACCCTCCACAAGGCAAGAGAGAGGAGCGGGGACGGGGGCGCATATTGCGCCGTACCTTAGGAGATTCCGTTCTGTATGTAAGATTCATATTAATGCTGGGCGTGTACTATGTATAATTTTATTTCATTTTCAATTTAATTGTAGGATCAGTTAAATGACTTAAGCCGAAAAAGTGAAGATGAAAAGCAATCTTTACAAAGAATTGTCTCTGAAAAGGAAAACGACATATTTAATCTAAAACACCGTATTAACGAGGAAATTGAAGAGAAAAACAACATAACGGCTCAATTTAATGATCAAGTTGCCAGGCTTAACAATGAGATTAATGAACTAGAGCAGAAACTAACAGAAAACACAGAACAATCCAGAAGGGTCATTGAAGGAAAGATGCAAGAGATACAGACACTACAGGAAGAGAAACTATCGCTACTTCAAAGCCTTTCGAACGAAACTACAAAACTAAACAACATCATTTCAAACATTGTATCAGAACTGGATTCAGAGAAGAGTGCTAAAGCGAGTATGAGGGATGATTACGAAAATAAATTAATGAAGTTGAATGAGAAGGTTTTAAACAGGAATAATGAGTTGGTTGAACTGCAGAATAAGATTTCTGTAGCAGGTGAGCGTCTCGAAGCTCTTCATGCAGATCTTCGAAATGAAAGGCAGGCCAGGCAAGATGTTATTGAAAAGTATGGTTTAGAATTAGAACAGGTCAAGGAAGAAAAGAAAGATACTGAAAATTTGCTACAGCAAAAAACCCAAGAGGTTGAAGAGCTATCCAGGCAGCTAAGAGAATGTGATCATTACAAAGATGAACTTCACAAGTCATTTGATGAATGTAAACAAACAATTGCAGCTCTTCAAGAAAATTGCAAACATTTAGAAGGAACAAAAGTTACTCTGCAAAATGAAGTTGAAAAAAGTAATATGAAAGTTGAGGAAATCTTAAAAGACATGGAAAATATGAGAAATAAATTCAGTGAAGAAACTAACAAACTAATGCAGGACATAGATGAAAGAAATGCTACTATTAATACTCTGCAAATACAACTACAGAATGAAATTGAGTACAAAATGAGGATTCAGCATGAACTCACAGTATTACAGACCACTAAAATGTCTTTATTAGAAGATATCAACGAATTGAATTCAGAACTAGTGAAATTAAGAAAAGAAATTCAGGACAAAGACAAGACTATTGTTGGTCTTGACCTTTATGTGCAAGAGGAGAAAAATAAAAATGATAAAATGAAAGCAAACTATGACAAATTGAATGAGCAACTAAAGGCAGCTGCCAACGAAGTTGTGATTAAAGAAAATCATATAAAGCAAGTGCAAAGCACTTTGCAAAACAAAGTGCATTATTATGAAGATGAAATTCGCAAACACAGTGAAAGTAACAAGCTTGAACATAACAAGTTATTATCAGTTATTGAAGAAAAAACTGCTATTCAAGACGAACAGCAGTACCTAAAAAAAGAAAAAAGGAGACTAGAAAATTGTGTTGCTGAAAAATGCAATGAATTGTCAGCGATACAGGAAGAGTGTCAAAAATTGATGGGCATTGTGAAAGAAAACAAAATGGGTAACTATTATCTATTTTTAACTTTAAATACATAAATTTTAACCATCTTATATTTTCAAGTAAACTTAACTAATGTTCTTTTTTCAGTAATTGAGAATTTAGAGCAGAAATTGAATCAAGAAACAACACGTCGCGTAGAAACAGACAAGGCTTTTGATACGGAGACATCTCGTCTCATGGCCAGGCTCAACGAAACAGAGAAATCTATGATAGAGCTTAGATCCAACACAAACAAATTCATCGAGGATAAAGAATTGGAAGTTCAAACTCTTAATGTAGAGGTGGGAAAGTTACAGAAAACAGTTAGCTCCGAAAGGGAAAAGATTCTAACATTGCAAAGGGAGAAAGAAGCGTTAGTAAACAAATTGGACGAAGAGGTAGAATACAGGAATAATTTGGAAAAAGAGTACCAAACCAAATGTGTGATGATGTCAGATGTATCCTCACAACTGACTGCTCAGATTGAGAAATTGAAGAATGAGGGCATTGACATGATGAAAACTATCAACAATAAACAAGACGGTAAGTTCTACATTTAAACTTTATTTTGTCTTAAAAAAGATATTAAGGTAACGAAGATAATTAATAAATGCATATGGAAATAACTCGGTATATCTTTGTTTTACAGAAATATGTAATCTGGAAGAGAAATTGTTATTGATGGATGAAGAACTGAAGAGAGAAATTCAGTATAGAACACAGGCTATTGAAATATTAGAAAAAGAGAAAGAACAGTTACAATTTGTAATTGAAGAGGACAATAGTAATCATGAAGTTATTTTGAAAGAAAAAGATAGGATCATAGAGCAACTAGAGGAAGATCTTAAGGTTGGCTCTATTCAGTTAGAAGCTATTCAAAAAGACTATGAAGAGAGTACATTTACATTTGAAAAGTATAAACTTAATATGCAGGACATTATTGAAACTAAAGATAATCACATCAAGAAATTAGAGAACAGTATACAAGATTTTAAATGCGCTATTGAAGCTAATAATAACAATATAAAAATCATGGAAGAACAAATGATTCAGCAGATAGAGGGACTTCTGAAAGATGTCGATCAATGTAAATGTGCATTGGCTGATGAAAAAGCAATAACAGATACATTGCAAAATGAAAAGTCTAATGTAGTAGAACAAAATATTTTATTACAGGAGAAATTGAATAAAGTAAATGAAGATATTACAAATGTAAAGGTTGAAAATGATTTGCTGCTAAAAGAAAAGGCAATGTTGACTCAACAGGTGATGGAAGAGAAGTCTGCACGTGCTCTTTCAGAAGAACAAGTGAAAATTTTGAATCTTGAAAAGAAGGACATTGAGCAGGAATTAGCTAAAGAAGTTTGTATTAAACAGCAACTGATAGATGACAAGGAATGCTTGACACAACAACTAGTTGAAGAAAAGTCTGCTAAACAACTCGCGGAGCAAGAAAAGCATATACTAATGAGAGCTAAGGAAGAATTTGAGAGTACATTCTCGCGTGATAAAGATAATTCTTCTCAGCAAATAGCCACATTACTAGAGAATCATGCGTTGTTGAGTAAAGAGGTCGAGAATGAGAGAGCTGCTAAGCAAACTTTGGAAAAAGAAGTAGAAAAATTAGCCCAGGAGTCTAAAGATCTGAATATTCTGAAAGTGAGATTTGCTGAAGATAATGATAAGCTGCGTGAATATAATAGTACTCTTATTAATGACGTAGACACAGTCAGGAACAAATATGACACATTAATAGAAGAGCATCAACAATTACTAAAAGAGAAACATGAATATGAAAAATTGACAAGGGACATGCACATTTCATTGGATGAAATCAAAAAAGACAAGAATCATTGTGAACAATTGTTGGCTAAAGCTCGAGAAACAAATGATCAGTGTGTAGCAGAAATCAAGGAAAAGCAGGAAAAACTAAAAGAACTTGATCAACAAATCATGGAATTGAAGAAAGAATGCCAAGGTATGTTAAAATTTAGGAATATTTTTCAGCTTTAATATTTTTTTGTACGATTTGACGTACCACGCCTTTATTCCTAATGAGTTTTAGTAAAGTTTGTATCTTTAGAGTTAGGATACATCTGTCAGCACGGAACAGAACTTTTGTATGCTGCTATCCTTTTCTGTCGCTTAGAACCGTCATTTGCTAGAGCGAGAAAGGGCGACGGCGACGGAACCGGCCATTATTTGCCGTTCGGTCGCTCTCTTTAGACGAACGATATATTTACTTACGTGAAAGTTACTTTGACTACCCGCAAATGCAGCAGGCTGTTTCTGTTAACATTCTTTTAACCTATTTGTGTTTCATTTTTAGCTAAAGAAGAACTTAACACCAAAACATACACTACCTTAAACACTGGTTTAGAAAAAGTAGTTGAAAATATTAAAAAGGAAAATATACAAAATGATGTGCTCGACAAAGTAATTAATGAAGATTTGGAAAGCAAGCACCATAATGTGAAATGTGAATGTTTGATTGCAATAGCCGAATCATTAACGTCGGAGTTATCTCTGACAAAGAAGGTGGAAAAGGCTCTGGTTGATGAGAACTCTGCTCTCGTGGAGATGAAGGATCTGGTTCAACAGAAAGAAGTGGCTATTCATCAGCTGCAAAGTGAGAATAAGAAGCTTCAAGATATCATCGAACAAAAGAAAATTGGTAAGTTTTTCTTTTCTCAGGCTGTCTACTAAGTGACGCGGGCGCAAGCGGTGGTTCAGTCTATCTCTTTTACAAACTCTGCGTGCGACATAGACAGGTGACCCGCGGCGGCAGCGATAGACTTAAAACTCGCTGGTTCTGGTTATTTAATTACATTGTTTAGGAGATTGTTCCTCAAGTAACATAGCTGGTTTTCGAAGGAAATAAAATGAATTTTTGACTGACTAAAATGATTGCGGTTATTCCAGAGCTAATAAAACAAACTGACGCAAACACGACACTGGAAACTAAACAGAGAGATTTGCAAAAACTCCAGCATGAGAACCAATCGCTCCAAAACGAACTGAACGACGTAAAAGTACAGTTGGAAGTCAAGGTACACTCTCTCAAAGAGAAACTGATTGACAACGAGCATCTTACTGAGAAGTTGAAGAAGACCTATGAGTGTCAGATTGATAATCTTAATGTGATGGTGAACAAACTGACTAACTACTTGAAGGATAAGACGGCTGAGCTGGAGTGTGTGAGAAGGGAAAGGGATAGGTTGCAGCTGCTTGTGGATGAAAATGCTAAAGGTATGTAAAAGATTCTTAGTAACCTTTTGTTTACATGGTGATTTTTCATTGGTTTTGGAGACGAAGGCTACTTAATAAGGATCGTTAGTAAGACCCAATTAGCTAGTCAAAATAAAAATTCCGAAACAAAAAATGGTGACTAAAACTCGAAAGTAAAATCGTGAGATCAATTAGTACTACCTCCGCCGCTGGCTGGCTGGAGTTCACCGGGGTCACGTGGCAGTTTTGGACGGGCGTAACTAGGTGGTCTCGATCAAAATAATGTTCGCAACTTTTTTTTTATGATACTGTTTTTTTTTGCATTTTCGGGGCAAAATGTATTATTTTTCCAATTTCCTCTATCGTAAGTCAGAGAAGGTGTGTTTGTAGTATGTTAGTGATACTGAAAATTTAATTGTTCTTTTTTATTTGAGAACCAAAGTTTTTTCCTAGTGTAAGACTGGGGATACATTATGCTACATTTAGGATGCTAATTTTATATACCTATCCTGTTCCGCAAGTCAAAATTGTGTAATTATCAAAACCAGCAATTTTTTATTATTTATTTAACTTTATTACAAAAATTGTAACAGGCGGACTTAAGGCCCAGGGCCTTTTCTACCATTCAACCTACAGGTGATGCCGAAAAAAAAGCTAATTTTGGACGACAAGACACATTCTAATATTTAAAATTGTACCGAAAACAATCCTTACTATAATTTTATTTATATATACCTATATGTATTCATAAACATACATGTAAATAATACACAAATATGGCATAAAACATAAAGGCTACATAGACTACATAAATATTTATAACACTCTATGACAGTTGGTGAAGATAATGAGCGTGCACAGCACTCTTAAACGCTTGGCGACTAGGGGCTTTTAGAATATTAACGGGAAGGGCGTTCCATAGCATAACGGCTTGTTTGGCGAATGTTTTGTTTGGCAATGTGTATATAATTACCATCTGAATTCAATAAATGGATTCCCAGCCTAAGACGTAAGATCTTGAGAAATATGATATGATTTCCTACAGTCATTTTATGAGTATACATATAAACAGGGAACTTTATTTTTTCCAGCAATAAAAACATTAGAAGAAGAAGTGAAAACAGAAAAGCAAAATCAAGAAAAACTTATCACTGATTTCGAAAACGAGCGTCTTGTGCTTAAAAATATGGTGACAGTCACTGAGTCAGTCATGGAAGACCAAAAGATCGGTCTCAACAAACTCATAGCAGAATATGTAAAAGCCAATGAGGCATTACAAGAAGAGAACAGAAATTTGAATTTATTACTAGAAGACGAAAAGAAAAATGCTGGCTTGAAAGTGCAAGAGAAGGAAAGTCTATTTGAGACGGTGTTCAAAGAGATGTCAGACTTGAAGAGTGACAGAGACAGAGCGATGGCAGACAAGGAGGTTTCCGAGAAGGAGATTGAGATGATGAAAGCGACGTTATCGTTGAAACATTCGCAGATCGAGACGTTGGAGGCGCAGAATAGGGAGTTGGAAGCTATTCTGCAAAAGTGCAAGAATGGTGAGTGGCTGTTTGATTGTTTCCAATAATGAAAATGCATACAGCGCGAGTTGCACGTTAGAATAATAACCAGCCAAGTGCGAGTCGGACTCGTGCACGAAGTTTTCCGTACCATTACCGATAATAAATCACGTTTGTTTTATGGGAGCCCCACCTAAATATTTATTTTATTCTAGACTTTTAGTATTTATTATTATTGCGACTACAGAAATACATCATATGAGAAAAATTCGACTGTTTAGCTGTTATGGTTCATGAGATACAGTCTGGTGACAGACAGACAGATAGACAGACGGAAAGCAGAGTCTTAATAATAGGGTCCCGTTTTTAACTCTTGGATACATGATGGTCTCATCAATCACCTACTGGACTAAAAGTAGTTGTACTTTGTCTATGGGACAGCTAGGGGCAGTAATAAGATAGGGAGATATTATAACAAAAATAACAGTATTTTTTAGTTTAATTCTAAATAACTAATATTTACTTGTAGATATCGCTCTGATAGAAGAAAATAATAATGCACTGAAAATTAAAAAGGATGCCTTACAAGATAAACTAATAGAGAAAGTTGAAAAACTATCAAAGGATATGGAAGAACAGACTGAAAAGTGTAATAAAGTGCAGGAAGAATTCAAACAGAAAGTAGAAGAAAATACAGAATTGCATAATACAATCAGCACCTTGAATGATATGATTAGAGAGCTTAATGATCAAATAAACGGGTTAGTGAAAGAGAAAGCTGAATTTGAAGGACAAAGACAAGAGATGGTCGACAAATTATCAAAATTGGAAGCAAGTTCATTGAAAGATGCAGATGAAATTGATAAATTGAAGAAAGAAAATATTCACTTTGTTAAGATTATTGATGAAAACAAAATTGGTAAGTTTATTTTCTAAACATATTTGTAAGATTTAGATTGTTTAATTGTTAAAAATATTATTGAGCAATTTACTGAAATATATGTGTTAAACTTCAGAGAATAGGTTCAGGTTTGGCAAATACCACAAATTGTGACGTTATCCCACAAACTTTTTATTTGGACGAAACTTAACGTCACTACTTTAAAAAGTTTGAATAATGTGTAAAGGTTAAAAAAAATACTTTGTACCCAATATGTTTTTTATGTTACTATATTTGTAACTAAATATTCACGTTTGCAATTTTTTTCAGTGATCACTAACTTAGAACAGCTAATAAAACACGAGTTAGAGCAAAACCAGCAACTACGTGACGACACGGGCAACGACAAAATAAACTTGACCAACAAATGCTTCATCCTGCAAGAGTACCAGACCAAAGCCGAGAGGCAACTCGACGAAAGACAGAAAGAGATACTTGTACTACGCGAGGAGGTGAAAAACTTGAAGATGAAACTCGATTCTTACGAGCAAGAGATTGAGAAAAAGAATGAGATGATAGCGAACATCGCTCAAGAGAAGGACGTGGTTATTGGTACAATGAGTAAGGAGTTGATGGATGAGCAGATGGAGAGAGAGAAGTTTAGGATAGAGTTGGAGATGAAGGAGTTTGAAGTGCAGAGGTTGAGGCAGAAGTTGGAGGTGGCTGTGAAGGAGGTAGAAGCGGCGCAGGCGCTGAGGAAGGAGAATGACGCGTTGGTGAAGGCTGTCGGACAAGCTGAGACGTGTGAGTTTTTATTTTACTTTGTTGATACTGAAAAAATTAAGTACTTCTTTTCACAGGTAAAATTAGGAAGTTTCCTGGGTCAAAAATAAATTATTTGGTACTATTAATAGAAAAATGTTACAAAATAATCTCACCTGACATTAATCATATCTATTTTCAACGTGATTTTAGATTTATTCTCCAAGAAACTATGACGTCATTAATTTATATTTCAAACAAATCGTATAGATGTAGATGTGATATAAAATAGTCCCATTTGAACGTAAAGACCGATTGAGGGGATCACCATTTGTCATGTTCTCAATAGGCATGAAAAAATGTTTTCTTTTCTTTGAGAACAAAATTTTAATTTCGCATGACGTCACGGCTAAGCACGCTTTTTACATAGCGGTGACGTCGCAAGCCTCTACTATGTAACTTAAATGCTCTTAAATGATATCTTAAAGACCTAAAAACTTAAATGATATCTTAAAGACGAAAATGTCTTTGTTATGAATTAAGAGTACCTTGTAAATAAGAGTAAAATTGATAGCAGAATCGCATTATCGTGTGACTAATTTATTGCGTTGTGACTAGTTTGAACAGGTCCAAGACTTCTTTGCACTTTAAATGATGGCAAATATCAATTTACACTAACGTTTGTCCAAAAAAAATCTTATAAAAAATATTAGGATTTGTTCGTAAAACATACGAAGCTGCATTGTTTTTCTGGCTAGACATCCTTTTTTTGCATATGATACAACTTTAGCAATGTGACATTTTCCTTCCAAATAAATAATTAGGAATTTGAAGAGAGTATATTTTAACGCATGCATTTGTTGCAGACCCCATCGTCTCGTACGAAAAGCCCTGCACCAAATTCTCGTGCTCCGGCGAGAGGGACGCACCCCACAACCAGGTAGATAACACATCTGACTACACACACTCATCCTTGGAGAGCCTCAAAACCATTTCAGACCTAGAGAAGATAGTACAAGACAAGAACAGGACCATAACCACGCTGCAAAGCGACGTCGCCTACATGAAGACGTTGATGGCAGAGTCCGAGAACAAACTACTCGATGTGACGAAGGAACTCGAAGTGTCCAAAGAAAATTGCCACCAGCTGTCTACCCAGCTGAAGAAAATAGTACACCAAAAGAATGAAGAGATCGCAGAGCTGAAGAAACAAGTCTCCAAAATGAGCGTCACCGAAAACAGAGCGACGCAGATCATCAAAGTCTCAGCTAAATATCAGGCGATCATACTGAAAAGGATAGCCGAAATTAAAAACAACACCGTCTTGAAAGAACTCACCAACTTCGGTAACAATGCCAACTGCGATAACTCGAACGAGTTGCGACGCAGTCTCAACGCTGGCACCATTACTATGGAAGACCTGGAAAACTTCTTGGAAACGACAGAGAGACACATCAGAAAATGTTCAGAGAAGCAGCTGGCCTTGCAGAAAGAACGCGACAGGTTGACTGAGGTCAACAGGATAAACGAGTCAGAGATTATAAACTTAAAGAAATTCTTGACTGAGCTATCTGTTAGCTTTAAAACGTTTAGTAATATTAAGGAGTTGTACGCGCAGAAGTTGAGTCGCGTGGTGTCGGTACAGAGGACTGTACGGCGGGAGATACTGAGTTTAGATGGACAAGTGACGGACGCTACCATGTGCAAACTGGAGAGGGGATACGCTGCTGTGATGCAGGACTTGTCAGAGTGTTGTATGAATATGGAGAGGTGGGTGGAGCGGTGCTTAGGCAGGACCATATCGCCAGAGAAGATCAAGCAGGCGTTTTCGAGCGACACCGAGCGCGCTTCTCTCGCGTCTACCACATTCCAGAACACCAGTCTCGAAGTCCAGTTAGGAGAGCTGGAGAATTCCTTCCAGAAGTTGCTAGAAGAAGTAGTGCGCGCTCAGAAGGGAGAAGGCGCGAAAGATGCACAAGCGGTTACTGTGATGGAGGTGCGAGCCGAGTACGAAGATAAGCTGAGCAGAATGAAAGCCAAAATGGTCAGTATACTCCCCCTTCTGTTATTGATATTACTATATCAGGTCGTTTGGTGGTGTTACTTGCACATGGATTATTGAGATTTTTGCATTATTATGCTTTGTTGACTGTTATGACTTGTGAAGTCGTTTATTTAATAAATGTTTTAATGGATACTTTTTGTTTTATTTTTTAGTTTTCAGTTGCTTAGTGTTCATTAAAACATGTAGTTTAGTCCCGCTTGAAGACGACAAGGTAAAGACTCTTCTTAGGCATGTTTCGCAAGTCTCTCGCATGTGCTTGGCTTTCGCATGTTTTTTTTTAATGCTTGTAGCATTGCGGAACCGAAACGATAACGAAACGGAAATAGTGAAACTTCGTCTATTTTGATCTCGTATGAGTTCAGTTTTTCTTCTCACACAGATGTATGAATGAGGACACATTACACGTAGATAGAAATTTTTATTGCTTTAAAACTGTAACATGATAAAGTATCCGCTTAACTTACCACGATTAATTTTTAATTCGGCATGATGTGACGATGATATTGTAACTCAGGAAGACTGTCTGCAATGTTGCAGATTATGAGGACAAAGCCTTATTAAATTTTGAAACGCTAAATCACTAAACGAATGGTTCTTCCTCATACAAATAACCGTTCTTTTAATAACTTAGTGTTTAAAAAATGGCGCCCCGGTTCGTTTTCCGCGTCAAATTAGCATTCGTCAAAAATTCCGTTTCGTTTCCGTTTCGCTTTCGCGACTGCTGCAGGTTACAGCATGGACAATAAACGTCTCAAAACTTTCAGAAACAACTGTACCACGAGCAAATATCGGTGTTCCAAGATAAGCAAAAGCAGGAGATTGTTTCCCTGGAGCGGGAGCTGCAATCAGCCCGGGATAAGTTGGCAGAGTCCAGTAGAGCGTACGAAGAACACATCCGGGCACTAACTATGGAGTTGTGGGACGTGGGACAGAAGTTCCTCGTGAAGAAAGACGAGGCTGACTGGCTGAGGAGGAAGCAGCGCTCAGGGTCTTTGATGTCATTGCAACATGTGCATTCGGTGAGATTTTATTTTTCTTGTAGACAGGAGTATCCATGACATAATATACAAAAGTGGCCGCTTTTGGCGAAAACTCGTCTTAAAACTAGATGGACTAACGCAATTATTTTCAAAGGTTATTCATAAAATAATTTATAGGTCTTTCTATACTAAAGATTGTTTGCAGTAAAAAAATGTATTGTCACCATATTTACTTTTAAACAATTTATTTCAAATGAGCGCATAGTTTCAGTACATTTTATTTTTAATGTTTTCTTTTAGTCTGGTCTGGTCCCGCCGCAAGACGTGCCGTCCCGGCCCTCGGACACGCACTCCCTGCGGTCGCTGCCCTGCACCAACAATGCCAACACCAACACCAACACCACCGCCAACACCACCACCAGTAACGCGAACACCAAACGTGGTACGTAACTTAAACTTTACAAAGTAAAATAATTAAATTTTTAACAGAAAATTCTTTCAGGAGTTTCTTCCATATCTTCATCTTCATCATCTTCTTCCGTTTTTTCCTCAGATCTGTGTGATTTGTTCATATACAGGCTGACTGGTATGGTATATGACATATATAATCACGCGTCATATTTAACCTTTCAAGACCCGATGGCATTTATTAATGCCATTTTTTTTGCACCGTCCGGACCCGATGACATTTATTAATGCCATATTGTCCGTCCGGCGATTATTATCCTTTTTTCCTAGTGATAAGGCTTTGTTTGGCCTGAATTTTGTTTGCCATAGAGTTTAATATATTCTCCGTTGATTGGTTACACCAAAAGCAAAATGCCATAGAAAAAATTAAAAATAAAAATTACTAAAGTCAGACTTCAAAGTTGACTGTTATGACGCGCGCGTTTACGTGTTATTGTCCGCGAAAAGTGCTTTTTTACTACAAATTAAGTGTTTATAATGTGAGTAAGTGCTAAAAATGATTAGTTATTGTTTATTTAGTTATTATAAGTGCCTACAATTATATTTCGTTGAATATTTATTGTAATAATTCACTTTTCAAAATAGTCCCCGCTCAGCTCGCGCGTTTGAATTTCCGAAGCTAATATTTTACATTGAATCAATGAAATCTATTGAAAATACACATAAGTACAAAGATAATTTATGTTCAAACACTTATATGCACAAATATTCCGATTTCTGGTAAGTTTTGTCTAATATTTTACCAATAAAACGTAAATTTGAAATTGACCTTGAACGCTGCGCGCGGACGTAAATATTTGGCAATATTTAGCATTTTTTATGGTCTTTATTGTAAAGTAAGTCCTATGGTGTTATATATTATTGGAAAGATAATTTCTTGGACTTTGATTAAATATTTTTGAAATTGTGACAAATTATTTACATATATATATATTTTTATATATGTTCGACTCTAACACCTACACTACGTCATTTGCTTAGTTTGCGTTATTTTTACTTCCTAAAATATATACTTATAATTATACCGAAAAATTATACGACATAGTATTGTTGAATATGTAACATATACCATAAACTAAAAATAAAATAGCTAAATACAGTAATCTCTTTACATTATTTTTTCAAACATCGCGCAAAACGTAAATTGAAAAAAAAAAGCTACCTCATATATATATACGAGTAATCCTTTTTTTTACTAGGCACCTATACCTATGTTTTACCCTCATTATAAAGCTTATATACTGCAGAATATAAATACATAAGGTGTTAATACTTTACGACTTCCAAATATTCATTACAGATTTTTCAATTAGCACGAACAAATTTTTTCCACACTGGCCGCTTTAGGCGCCAATAAAAAATAATGTAAACATCATAAATCTCTCCATTATGCTTAAGTCGCTAGTTTGGTTCAATAGCTTCTCAGAATTGTCGCGGCGGCAATCCTAAGTGTAAACATCTGGTCTCAGTTATAAAAAACAATGCGATAAGGCGTGAGCGCGCCGAAACGGTGTCAAGTGTCGGGTCCGCGCGTAATTTGACACGCCAAGCCCCTCGACACCGAAAGGTTAAGGACATTATAAATCATGATCACACGTAACGTCAAAAAATATAAAATCAACAACAGAAAAATTTAATTAAATTAGCGCGTCATGTCTAGGAATGTTTGAAAACCGCGCGCTCGCTACGCGTTTGCCACACACGTTTTTATTGGATAATTTTGTCAACTTTTAAGCACCTATTTTTTATATATTTAAAACGACAAGAATCGATTTCTGAGTGCCCTTGATGATTAACCAGTTAGCCTGTATATTTATCTTCGAGTTAAAATATGTTTTGTCTCGTTCTTACGGTAAATTTAAAAGAAGGAAAGGGAAAAAAGATGTTTTAACTAAAATAACAAAAAAAATCTTAAGAGTTAAAATATGTGTGTCTCCGGCACGGTTACGGCATATTGAAAATAAGGAAAGGGACAAAACATGTTTCAGCTAAAGTAATTTTAGCAAGCGGCTGTTAATCAGGGTTCCGTACCCAAAGGGTAAAATGGGACTATCACTAAGACTCCGCTGTCCGTCTGCCAACAGGCTGTATCTCATGAACCGTGATAAGTAGACTGTTGAAATTTTCACACATAAAGTATTTCTGTTGTCGCTATAACAACAAAAATTAAAAACAGAATAAAATAAACATCTAAGTGGGGCTCCTATACAACAAACGTGATTGTATATAGATAGTGGTACGAAACCCTTCGTGCACGAGTCCGACTCATATTTGGCCGGTTATTTTTATGAATAGAGGGGTCTGTTACAGAGGGCCGCGGGCTGCACATATCAGACGAGGAGGGCGAGGTGTTCAACAACCGCTACCTCAAAGAGTTCACTACTTTTTGTATGGTATTCTTGCCTTCCGGTTGCATTCTGTCCGGTCTGAGACCGCCCTAAAAAGACCTAATGATGATATCTTGTTATAAATACTAGGGTTAATCTGTTTGACAGAGGGCCGCGGGCTGCACATGTCAGACGAGGAGGGCGAGGTGTTCGACAACCGCTACCTCAAGGAGCTCACGTCCACGCCCCGCCGCCCGCCCTCCCCCCGCGACTCCGGCCTGCGACTCTCAGAGCTGCGATGGAGGAATTCTCTGTGTCCACCACATCTCAAGAGCTCGTACCCCGCGGAGACACAGTTCGCACCCGTAGTTGATGAAGAAGACCTCAAGGTAATCCTACTATCCTACTAATATTATAAATGCGAAAGTGAGTGTGTATATTTGTTGGTTTGTTTGTTTGTTGCCACGTCATGCTTCAACCACTGAACTTATTTAGATGACATTTGATAGGGATATACATAGTTTGATACCCAGGGCAGGACATAGAATAGTTTTTATTCTGAAATTCCCACTAGTGATTTATAAACCTCTCCGATAGTTCCACCTGCCTAAAGTGAGTCGAGTGATAAATTAAGGGCTTCTCAACTAGTTACAAATTGCGGCCCGATAATTATTTAAAAACTTATATAATTTTATTTTTACAATCATTAATTAACTGTATAAAACAGAAAACAACACGTAAATACCCAATTGAATAATTCGAAGCGCATTTCAGAACGGAATGTTAATATATGGCCGCCGCGTCCGCTCGCCGGGTCAAGCCGCGGTTGACATCAACTGCGTGCCTCGTACGACGCAAACGGCAAAAGCGGGAGACAAGCGACGGCCGCCATACAGTTTGCGATAATTAAGCGATAGTAGCAGTCGGAGATGAATTATCATATTTATCAAGTCTCGGCGAACAAGACTTAAGATTTAGAACTGTGTGACTGTTGTGAATTCTCTTCGTTCACCACATCTCAAGAGTTGGATATTTCATAGAAATTGTCTCTCTCCCACCGATAGGTCCCCCTCTCCGTGACTCAATTGAATCTCTAGTAATCTATAGTTCTTCAAAGAACTATCCAAGCTTCGTTTAATGTTTTTTAGGATATTCTAGCTAGATCGCTAAAGCGCAGCTTGTCCCATTCCTCAATAAGGATTGTTAAAGAGATATTCTTTAACAGAAAGTTTTATCTTAAGCTAGTTACTCTGTGCGACTTTATTTTGTACACATTTCATGAATCAGTTGTTATATTAACGAAACCGCCGGCCGGCCGGAGTTCACCGGGGTCACGCAGTAGTTTTATACAAGAGTAACTACGTGGTTTCGATTGAAAATCATTTTTGCAACTATTTTATCTTATGTCATATACAAATTGGATTACGTATATGGATAGATGAATTTATTTACTACACGACATTTTTTCCAAAACCAATGAAAAGTCAGCGTGTATACATTAATAATGTACCGAATAATTTATTTTTAACCCAGTCATCTACGCAATTTCTTAAGTTTTCCTATGTTTGCAGTTCGCGGGCACGTCGAGCGGCCGCCAGCAGCGCAAGGAGGTGGGCATCACGGCGTACAAGAAGCCCGGCCCGCCCACGCCCAGCAAGCAGGCTGGCCGACTCTCCGCCACGGTCAGTTGTACATTGTAATTTACCGAGCGAGCAAAGCGTCTCAGTTTCGAGATTGGCTAAAAATGCTTTTGTCCGGCTGTCCGGCTGTTCTCGCCTAAATGCCGCATTTTTTAACCGATTCTTGTGAAGTTTTTTGAAAAGGTTCGAGAATTAAACAGATTTTTTTGTCGATTCCATTTTTAGGAATTTTACTAAATGGCGAAAATATGGGGGTTGAAAACTTAAAAAAAAAGATTTTTCAGCTATTTTGAAAATCTCATAATACTTTTTTGTTACCCTTAGTAAAACGCAACTTTTTGTCTGAACACCTTTTTTATCCGATAAACTTCAATGGGTGGGGGACTCGCGAGGTCTACAGCTCATAGAGCCTTGTTATTTTTGTTACTACTTTTTGTTTGCTTCTTTTTGTTACTTGTTATTTTGAACTAGCTGCGCCCCGCGGTGTTGTTACTCGAGCGTTAGGTGAGGTGCACGGTGTTAGCGTCATCAAATCCCTTGAAGCAATCAAAGGACCTACACCAACCTTTGATTGTATCGTTAGGGTTCGGTTAGGATAGGAATTTAAAAATAAAGAAGTGAAAACATAAAAAGGGCTCTAAAGGACTACTAGTATCCAGAGCCGTAAAATCAATTTTAATAAAAATCTGATTGGTGTTGCTTCCAAAGATTAATATATAAGCAGTGTAGATTTGCCACCGAGCGACCGGGGGTAAGAGAAAGACATATATTAATATATTAATATGTCTTTCTCTTACCCCCGGTTATATGATTACATATACTACGTATATTTTCTTCGTGGTCGGGTTATAGGCACACTTCAAGTATATGCAATTTGAAGTGTGCATATAACCCGACCATGAACAATTGTTGGTGATAAGGGCACTCTTCTTTTTCTTCTTGTAGAAACTCAATAAGACTATCTAACTCTATCAAAGCGTGTCAGGCCCTTGATAGAATGTTTGTTTTCACGTTTAGAAGTGTCTGATTTGAGTTGTCATTTTGTCATCTAGTGGATTGTTTGTTTGTAATAACTTTATTGTACTATGCTTTGTTTGATGGCAGGATTCCGAGCTGCGCGAGTCTCTCCGCGTGGAGGCCGACCCGCAGCCGTCGCGCAAGACCAGCACGCCGTCGCGGCTCCGCGCGCTCTTCAAGAGGAACGACACCGCCGATGTAAGCTTATGAATATCCTACTCATCATCATTCATCATCAGGTCTTTTTGTGTCCACTGCAGGAGCACGACCCTCTCTGTACTATTAGAGCCATACTTGGCTAATGCAGCCAGAGGAATTGGCCTACACTCTCCACGCTGGCCAGATGGATTGAAGAGGTCTCATTGATGTTTATAAGCTTTATTTAGCTTGTATTTCCTAAGTCGCTACTCTGCCGGAAACCACACGGCCTATACTATCCTACTAATATTATAAAGCGAAAATTTGTAAGAATGGATGGATGGATGTTTGTTACTCTTTCACGCGCAAACGGCTGGACTAATATTAATAAAATTTAGTATGCAGGAAGCTGACGCCCTGGATTAACACATAGGCTACTTTAGGCGCAGATAACACCGCGGGGCGCAGCTAGATATTTTATATGTATGTAACTTTATTTCAACACTTGTAAGCTTCCCGCTTTCCGCGGTGTTACCCGCGGAAAAAGTAGCCTATGCGTTAATGTGTTAATCCAGGGTGTCAGCTTCCTGCATACCAAATTTTATCAAAATTGGGCCGGCCGTTTGCGCGTGTAGAAGTAACAAACATACACAGTCATACTCACAAACTTTCGCCTTTATGATATTAGTGTATTGTGTTATGTGATGTGGTTGAAATTGACATGCTGGTAATTTTAGTGAAGAGAACAAAGATTTTGTGTACAAACTACAAACAATTATATTTTCGGTACATCTCTTTATCAATGTGCAAAGAGGCCTAAAAATGAATCCACCTCAAAAAGGAGTTTCGGCTTGTTCGAATGTGCATATTTTTTTTGCTTAGAAGACTTGAGACAAATGTCATAGTTGTCGTGAACTGGAGGGGCATTTAAAATTAATACCACACCAAGTTTCGCTCTTGTCAATTGTTTACCGTCTTCAAAAAAGGAAAACTTGGAAAATTATTTCTTTGTTTGAATAGGCATACTTGAGAGGTGGTCCCATTAAATTTAAAAATTTTCCTTTTGGTCCCAAAAACTTTTTTCAAAATCGGTTATGCAATATGTTAAAAAAAAACGCTGTCCGATCCGTTAAAGTAATGTTGGGTAGCTTGTGTAGGTTCTATTTATCGGTTTCTCCCATCTCTGAAATCACAAAAAAAACTGCAGCTCCATACAAAATTAAATACCTAAGGTTCCAAAATGTATGAAGCTGCAGATTTTTTTACCTTACCATGATTACCTACCACGACAGTGGTATATCGAGAGACGTGATAACGTAAATAAAAATGCTCTGTCTGCCCCATTAGGTACAAAGACGTGATAGTATGTATGTATATGATAATGTAATTTTTTATGGTTCATATACAGTGACTTAAAGTTTTCTTGCTTTTCAGGGCACACCTCGCAGCAAACGACTAAGCATATTCAGGAAGAAGTGATTTATTTGTGCACCGTTTTGTTTCGTATTTACGAAATTGTTAAATAAAGCGAATAATTTATTTTTTAAATATTTGTTTTATTTGGATCATTATGGTGTATTACTTCACTGAAGTTATTTCAGTCTAAACAAATATTACAAATAATTACACAGAAACCAAATAATTACAAAAATTGTTCCTATATGTTTGTCGCATTTGCCAACCTTCGCGAGCTTCAAGTTGCCGACAGCTGGCGAGAGCTAACACTAAACCAAGAGCGCTGGCGTGCTCTTGTGCTCGAGGCCAAGACTCTCCCTTGGGTCGCTAAGCCAGGATAAACTATATCTACACTATCTACACTTCTACACTAATATTATAAAGAGGAAAGATTTGTTTGTTTGTTTGTTTGTTTGTTTGATTGTATTGAATAGGCTCCGAAACTACTAGATCGATTTTAAAAATTCTTTCACTGTTGGATAGGTATGTTATCCCTGAGTGACATAGGCTATGTATGTACCACGGGCGAAGCCGGGATGGACTGCTAGTATACAATAAAACAGTAAAAAAATGTGCCTATATTTCAATACCCAAAAAAAAAATTGGGGCGATTGAGACATATCATAATAGAGAAATAATTAAAAAGATGTCTGTACATGCTAATCGATTTTTCGTTTGTTATATAGCTGCTTAGCCTGGGCAACATATTATTGATTTTGGATAATGAGACGCCTGATGCAGAACGGTAATGGTCCAGCTAAACTATCAAGAAATATAAAAATTACGCCTTAGCTAAAGTTATTCTGCCTGATGATCATTTTCATAAAGTCTACGCGAACGAAGTCGCGGGCTTCGGCTAGTAAGTAAGTAAAACAACTACTGATAAGTACAGCTATAATTTGGAGACTTGGACTAAAATCGGTGTAGTAGAAAACCCTTGTTTTAACTATACCTTTAGTCCCATATCTCTGAACTATACTGAAACATTTATTACTATGATTATAGTCATAGAAACATTGCTGTTACAAGTAATTAGGCGTGTTGAATGTTTACTACTTTTATAGGACTACCTTCGATCATCTAAATAAACTACCGTTCTTTGTTCCCCTTTTTATCTAATGTAGGTTAACTGTTAAAAAACCCGTTAGAAAATTATTTAATGCCACTCATCGAGCAAATGATTTTGCAATTAAATAATCGAAGTTTATACATTAATAGTAGATACTAATAAATAAAAGTGAAAAAAGATGGAATTTGATAGTGATATGCAAGTAAATATTGAAATTCAAGTAGAATCAGAAGATAATATTGACATAGCGAAAGACAAGATGAGTAAAGTGAACAATCGGATAGACAATGCAATAACTGCGTTGAACAAACAGCGACACGAGTGGATCCACGACGAGATGACGAAGAGAATATCTACGTTAGAGGAAAATGCTTCAAAAGACGCGGATGAAATAATAAAATTGAAGAAAGGAAATTTCTTTCTGGATAGCATTATTCACGAAAAAAAGGACGGTACGTCCCTGTACAGTTTTTTAATGTAAGCTAGTTAAGTTACACTGTGGGGCAATAGCTCTTTTTTCATATATGGCAGCTTGCTGCCTTTTTTTCTTGAAGTTGTCAAAGTACAATATTTTGATTAGTTTATAATTCCTTTACTAATTAAATTTCACATAAGTATGTCATTTTGACGTTAAGTACGTCAGTCAGACAATCCGCCCTGAATCGTACCTAATGCAAATGTGCCCATGACGCTTGCGGCATTACCCCACTGTATTGCCAGCCATATTCGTTGCATCAGATACGATTCTGAGCGGTGGTCATTGCCGTTATTCCTTAGCCGCCTTCCCAGCTCCCGCACAAACTCTTTGGCCTCCGCACTCCATATCCCGCTCACTTCTACTGCGAAGGGAATTTAAAATTTTAACTGACTTCTGAAAAGGAGGAGGTTATCAATTCGAATGTGCATATGTTTGTATGTTTCTCGATCACTCAAAGAGGATTGGACCAATTTGGAAAATTATTTTTTGTTTGAAAGGGGCAATATAGTTGGGTTGTTTTTTAAAATCAAAATTGGTCGTGTAGTTTGGTATCAAAGTCGGTTTTTACTTTAAAATTATTTCCAAAGCGATGATTTAGTACCTTTTTCTGTTGTTCAACGTCCAATTTCTTAGCCTCTTAGTTAAGTTTTATTTATATACTTACTCGTAAGCTTATCTTTAACAGAAATTACAAGCTTAAAACTGTCTATCAAACACTGGTTAAGGCGGTATGAGCAAGTGCAAATTGACAAAATGGAGCTTGATGAAAAGTGTTCCCATCTGCAAGAAGCCCTCGCCAAATCCGAGAAAGAGCTAGACGAAGCGCAAAAAGAGATAACTACATTACGAGAAGAAGTAAAAAGCTTGAAGACTAAGCGTGATTCGAAACATATTGAACACGAGCCTAACATAGCTCAAGAAAACTTTGTTAGCGTTATTTGTACTTTAAGTAACGTTATTGGAACTATGAGTAAGGAGTTATTAGAAGAGAAGATAGAAAAGGAACGGTTTATGAAAGGTTTGGAAAAGAAGAAAATAGAAGTGGAGAAATTGACTCAGAAGATGGAAGCCATAACGCGCGACTTAGAAGAATGGAAGGTGACGAGGGAACACCAACCGTCGCTGAAGAGTCCGGCTGAAGAGTGTAAGTACTTAGTTATTTCCGTAGGCCGCTAGGTTGTTAGATGAAACATGTAGACCAATAAAGATAAATCGATGTTACAAGTGTAGGTAAACAAATATCTTTTTTAGGGTTGAGTTGTAATCAAGGAACCCTCACATAGTTTCGCCATGTCTGTCTGTCTGTCTGTTCGTCCATCCGCTGTTTTACTTAGAAACTACTAAGTACAAAAAAGTTGTAATTTGGTATGAGTGTAAGTGGTAAAATAAAATCTTGAATTTTTTTTTTAAGTTGGTTGCTCCCATACAAGTTTGAGTAATTTGTTTTTCTCGATGAACCCGTCGTATCGGGTTTTGTTGCATAGATCTTGCACAGCTTGTGAACACCATTTTTGATTTAGGGATCCGATTCTGAAATATTTGGTTTTATAATGCAAATTTTACTATCGATTATTTCGTGAGAGAAATCACAGCAGTAGTAGTCACACAACGAAGTTTAAAGGAAAACTATTAGAGTTATTACTTTCTGTTTACTAATAAAAGAGTAATAGGCGACCAACTAAGGAAAATTTCATTCAAATTTAATAGAAAATTTGTTTTTATTTTTAGACGTTTTTAATGATATGAACTTACGAATCGAAAAAGCATTCTATTTTCCCCATTTCGAATCAGTTCATTCGAAGAAGTTCGAATTTTCACACCTTAGGTACTGCTTTTATACTTATAATAAGTTTTAGTCTAAATGTTTTGTTCCAGTCGTATCTCAAGAAAAACCATGTGCATTCTTGGTCGGCGAAAGAGAACTACGGCAAAACGACGTAGACAACACCTCGGACTACTCTCAATCATCCAAAAGTTCCAAGATGCTGACAGAGTCAGACTTTCAGCAGATCATCCGCTTTAAGAACATGACTATTGATACTTTGCATAGAAATCTTATTACCCAGGAATCTTTCATGGCAGAATTGGAGAATAAACTACTGGATGTCAGGAAAAAACTGGAAGGTTCTATGAGAAATCATCTGTCGTCCGTTGAGGTAAAGAGGTCGCCAGTGGGAGACTGGTGAGCAGTTGTATCAAACTTCAAAATAAAGCTAGTTTTACACGTTAAAGTTACGTTAAAGTTTGGCATCGCAATTGAGAAATAAAAATTAAATAGAGATAGATATTACCTACTACTGTCTTGTTAATGCTGCGACTTATCTGTTGACTTAGATGTTTTGTATGCAACTTTCGTTATGTAGTGAGTGGCGGTATAACTTGTGCGGTGTCAGACAGACTTTACAGCCAATATACGACGTCTTACTGCGTCGACTTGTAGGTACATTGCGGCATTTGCCGCCGATCGCAGACGCGCAGTATTCCTATAATGCCAAACAAAAACGTTCAGAAGGCAAGCTGGCCTTGCTAAAAGATAGAAAGGTCAACGGCACGGCGAGACAAAGGTCTATAATGACAGGCTGGAATTTAAATATACTCGACTAAGCTACAATGGTCCTGCGTTAGTTTTGTAATGCATGCTTTAATTATGTTTTATATTGATGAAATGAATTTAAACAATAAATTTTTTAATTTAGAAACTCATGTTTTATTTTTGTTCTTAGACAAATACTAAATATATTGTATGGTAGTCAAAGTTATAAATATTGTTACCGAACTAAGGGTCGGATTAAGAGTAGGTTCCAATGGTATTTCAGATTTTAGACCCGCTTTACGCCTGGCCAATTGGCCATAGACTAAGCGTCGATCTACACTGGAATGGCAGTGTCTGACACACGAAAGTAGAGACGTAAACTACAATTCCATGGTCTGACAGCACACTTAACGTCAGAAGAAATCACAACTCCGGATTTCCGTGATTTTTTTTTAATCAAAATAGTTTTACTATAAATCCTAACCCGTTTCGTGATAATAAAATCAGGTAAGGAAGTATTGAAAATAAAAATACAGAAATGGAATTAATTTTATATTTAATAGATTACACCACTGAAATCACTGTAGCACCAAACATTACATACAAAATGTACAAAATTGTGCTCGATTCTTTTTTCACACCCATGGATTCTAGAGAAAAACGTTATACATGCAAATTCATATTTATTGTACACTACAAGTTTAACAAAATTTGAGACATTTTCACTTACTGACGTAACATAATCTAAATGCTGACCTAAATAAATAATAATACAAAATAAATATTAATCTCAAAAACTCAACAATATACAAAACGGTTAAGTATATTTACAAAAATAACTGGTAGGTAGGTAAATAAGATCTTTCTTTAATGTATAGGTTAATCAGGTCATAATAAAAATCAATGCATTTTGAAAATAAAATGGTATGTAGTAAAAATAATTAAGTATGATATATCTCTAATATTACACCAACAACAAAGTTAGTTATGTCAAATGATTTATATTCGAATGCTTTATTTTTATAAAAATAATTAAATTTCACAAAATGTAATTTTTATTTTATCAAAAATTAATACAAGTCAATAATATGTCGTTTCAAAATAGCTAAATAAATAAACTTAGGCTTAACAATTTCCAAGTATGTAACTGGCTCTTACAACAAATTGATTCAGGCTAATTAATTAAAAGGATATTTTATACTCTCATATTTCATCAGCCTATCTAAACACTATCTAATCTATCTACAAATTGAAAAACAAGTATTGAGATTATGACAGTTAATGGCAGTAGATCTATGTAGCTAATAGACGTGAAAATGTGCAAATTTATTGTTCATTTATCAGAGTTGGGCAAAATGTAATCAAATTAATGATTAAGGATTACGATTACATATAATTTTCAATCAACTTTACAAATTAACAAAATCAATCAAGAAAGTAATCACTAGGTGATTAATAATAATTAGTTCGTAATCGTAACAATGATTGTTTTCTTGATCATGTTTCCTGATTAATAGATATTACAATGAGGAATTTGAAAAATTAAAATATTTATATTATAAATCATCTATATTTTTGATCAGTCTCATGAATTATATATTTTTTTATTATAATAAAAAAGCGATTGAGATGAGTTACAAATTTAGATGTAGAATTATTAAAACTAATAATTTTAACTAGTTTTGTTTGAAATGATGTACAAGTACAAATTGTGACTTTTTGTAGTAATGTCTTAAAAATATAATAAAACTACATATTTGAATCGCTCGATTGGACAGACTGTCTGCGCTGTGGTAAGAAACGAGACATCAATCTGATTACAATAGTTGATTACGTCCAACTCTGGTCATAATATACCTTTAGTTATTCAACATACTATATGGATGAGTATGGGAGAGGTCTATATCACATGGCAAAACATTTTATAGAACTAAAAAAAAAAAAGATGGAAAGTTAAGAAAGGCGCATGCTACGTCGCGCGGATTTGCTGAACTTTCTGATTCGGATTCAACCCATGTCATAAACTGAGTGCTACGGATATGCATTGAATCTTATCTTAAGCGTGCCGCCTGTCTCTATTGCACGTATTAGTATGAGATTGAAGTGGGCTTACTCTGTCACGTGACGAAGCGTATGTCAAACATAAATTATTTATTATTATTATTTAAAAACTTTATTGCACTTAAAATAAATGAAGGTTACTGATTTTTCTTCGAAAATGCCTCAAGCAACATGCCTCAAGCCAGAGTAAATAGGTAATATACATCGCCTATAATATGAATTTAACGTTTGTTTTTATTTATTTCATCGTCGTGTATCGTCATTGCTATACAGATTTTTAATTACAGCTCACACTGTGTCGTTTGTTCAATTGAATAACACGTAAAAACAAAACAACTTTAGATAACAATACCTACTTAGATGATAAACCTATATAAGTAACATAAAGATTCAAACGTTAACTTATTATTTATTACATTTGTTTGTGCATTATAACGATATTACGAAATAAATTCATAATGTGCTATTTATTTAATAAGTATTTTCATTATTTCAGTTAAATAATAAGACAATATTATGCGCACGTTATAATATCGCAGAAAGGCTTCTATATAAATAAGTTTGCCATGTCTAAAAAGTGTGTAACTTGCTCAGCTAGATTATAGTCTATCCTAAGTCCGATTTTTATTAATAATGTATTGCACAAATGGAACACAGTAAATTATGATGCATTATTGAAGAATTTAAATTAAATACCATGTAAGAAGAATATAGTTATTTTCTTTGAAATTCCACACACCACGAAATGCCGCGAAAGGCTTAACTACGCCAACACAGAAAAGAGAAAAATATCACTCAATATCCACTTACTACGCAGTTACTAATTAAAAATAACTACATGCACTGTACAAATTTCTATCTACTTACTTCGAGGTTCCTGTCTTTAGTAGTCATAAATGATTATTTATTATGTACATGTGCATTCTCTCCTACACATAAGTCTATGGGCAATTACTCGTACTATCAATCTCATTCGTTAACTACACTTTGTGACTTACTCTACGCTAGGCTTCACTTTGATTACATAGAGATCGCACGTAACAAAATCAAATTAACTTTTGCATCGCCTACTTAAATAAAGGACTCATTGTATGGAGACAATTAAAGTAGGTATTTACGCAATCATGTCAAGTGACAAGTTTGTTGTGCGAGTGTTCTTAACCGCGGGCTGCAGCGCCGGGGAAGTGAGAGTTAGACGCGTCGTCCGGACGCGGGGGCTCCGTGGGCGGCAGCTAGAGGCAGGCGTGCGGGTTGTGCGAGCACCAGCGCGGCCACAGCGGCGCCGCGCGCACGCCGCGCGCCAGCAGCCGCGCGCGCAGCGTGTCCAGCCGCAGGTACACGTCCGCCGTGGCGCCCTCCGCGCGGTCGGACCATAACCTCTCCGCCGCTGCTGCCGACCTGGGCCACAGTCGCGCATCCAGCCCCCCCGGACCCAGCTGCTCAGTCCATTGGCACACCGCTCCGCCCTCAATACGCCACGGCAAAATGTCTGGCCCCATAGCCGTCATCGGCGTTTCCTCGATCCACGGCCGGTGCTCGTACACTTGCTGCCACGAGTGGTACGGCCCGCAGTGACCGTCCGTGTTGTCCCGCCAAGAACCGAACCCGCAATCTAGGTACCAGGCGTCTACGTGCGATATCACCGACCGGAAACCGCCATCGAGAACGGCTCGCGATTCCTGCCATTTGGAGGAGCCCCACACTTGTATTCCTATGTGTTTGTTATCGAATCGTTCGAGGTATGGAGATTTTGTCAGCCGTGACGACCACAGCAACGTCAACTCTGGCGCCTTTCCTTTGTTGGCTCTTTCTAGAGCTGTCAATGCGCGCTTCGTGAAGTCGTACCAGAGCTCCATCGGGTCGGAGTCATTGAAGTGTTGCGACCAGCAATGCTCTGACACTTCGTCACCGCCCAGATGGAATATATCATCTACACCTGTGACTTGGATTATTTCAGCATAGATTCTTTCAAGAAGATCATACACGTGAGGATTACGAGGGTTCAGCTGGCCACAGGGTGGTTCCCCGCAAAATGCGCTCCACGGCTCTGCTTCTATGCAATAGGCGAGATGACCGAGCCCAGCGGAAGGGCCCCAACTCCAGGCGCGGCCTACGTGTGCTGGAGCATCCACTTCTATCAACACCCGGATTCCGCGCAATCTAGCACGGCGCACTACTGCCTTCACATCGTCCATGGTGTATATGGCGGCCGGGCCATAAGCGCCGTGTTGAGCTAATTGTGGGGCGCTGTCCAATCTCAGCGGGAACGACTGCGAGTCACTGATATGCCAGTGAAAAGTGTTTAATTTACAGGCGGCCATCGCGTCAATTGTTCTTATAATTTCCGCCACCGGGAAATAGTTCCGAGCTGTATCCAAGAGCAGTCCTCTGAAACTGAATTTAGGACCATCATACACTGTCGCCGCTTCGAGTGTAAGTAAGCATCCGGCGTAAGGATCAAACCAGATAAGTTGGGCCAGTGTTTCATATCCATGTCGCGCGCCGCAAAACGAGTTAGCGATGATGTCTACTTCCAAAGAGTTTCCTGTCGGCTTCATTACTAATTTGTAGCTTTCGTCAGTGTTGAGGCGTAAGCGTGGGTCTCCGCTGCCATTGACTGCAACTCGTATCACGATGTCTCGTGGGTTGCCGATCACCGATCGCCTAATTTCGGAGCTTCCAACGCTTCCTAGTTGCCTTAAATCTTCTTGGAAGAGGAGGAAAGCGTCTCTGAGATGGTCCGAGACTTCGCGAGAGGGGGACTGAACTATTTTGAGATTGATTTTGTTTACGTTGATGGGTACAGCGGTGGTGGCGAGGCTGGCGGAGCCTGTGGGCTGCGGCCACAGCTGCGTCGATGCACATAGCATGTTGCAAGTCTGCAGAGATTGAAGTACTGTAGATTCTGAAGCTGCTAGTCGCTCGCATCGGTCGGTCCGGCAGATCCAAGTCCATTGAGGTTCCACTCCTCTAAAAGTAAAAATAAAAGATTTTAACACTGGTTAGATGATGAATAGTGAAATGGGCACATTTCCAGAAGACTAAATTTGACAGCAGCCACAAAAACCTTCTGTTGAAAAAAACTTTTCATTTGGATTGTACGAATGTTTCCTTTCAACGCTTTCGGATGTTTTCAGCACAGAAAAATCTTTTAAATGCTGCTGTATGATAAAATAACCCCAAAAACAATCTCTTATACATCATTTTCTACCACTATGTTCAATAAAGATTTAATAAATAAATAATCCAAGGTTTTCGATAAATTGGAGTGACCTAAATCTAATAAAACACGGCCGGCCGGTGCGTCAACTTGGTCTGCTACCGCCAGTAAAACAGCGCCGCCGCGATGGGCGTGCAGCTATATGGCGCGGGTAACATCTAGTAAACCATACTCACGTGTAGACGCTGTGCAGCGGCCGGTGCGTCAACTCGTTGGCCTGCTGCCGCCAGTAAAGCAGTGTCGCGGTTAGCGGCTATATGCCGCGGGTAACAGCTAGTAAACCATATTCACTTGTAGATGCTGTGCAGCGGCCGGTGCGTCAGTCAACTCGTTGGTCTGCTGCCGCCAGTAAAGCAGCGCCGCGGCTAGCAGCTATATGGCGCGGATAAAAGCTAGTAAACCATACTCACGTATAGACGCTGTGCAGCGGCCGGTGCGTCAGATCGCTGGTCTGCTGCCGCCAGTAAAGCAGTGCCGCAGCGGCTAGCAGCTTATACCGCGAGTAAAAGCGAGTATACCATACTCGCGTGTAGACGCTGTGCAGCGGCCGATGCGTCAGCTCGTTGGTCTGCTGCCGCCAGTAAAACAGCACCGCCGACGCTGGCAGCTATATGCCGCGAGTAACAGCTAGTAAACCATACTCACGTGTAGACGCTGTGCAGCGGTCGGTGCGTCAACTCGTTGGTCTGCTGCCGCCAGTAAAGCAGCGCCGCCGCCGTACAAGCTGCCGCGGCTAGCAGCCACATGGCGCGGCGCAGGCGCCCCACGCGCGGGATGTGTGAAGAGGCACCGCGCCCCAGCGCCTCCGCCCATGACTTCATCTTAGCTGCTACAGTCACACACCTGGAGACAAAAACATGGTTTGTATGAATAAAAAATAATACAAAAAACGTATTTTATGTGACTACTGTGAGTACTGTGTGTGTATGTATTTGACTAATAATATAGTGAATAGTTGGACGTTTGAAGGGCAACATGGCACATTTCATTCCTAAAAAATAATTTAAAAACTAAAAAAAAACTCTGATCAAGTCAATATAATTTATAGCCATGTGGTTTCCGGCAGAGTAGAATAGGACCACTCCAAGTCCTCCCGTGGATGTTGTAGAAGGCGACTTAGGAAATACAAGCTAAACAAAGCTTATGAACATCAATGAGACCTCTTCAACTCGTCTGGCCAGCGCGGAAAGTGTTAGCCAAGTCCTCTGGCTGCTCTGGCCAAGTATGGCTCTGGTAGTACAGAGAGGGCGTGCTCCTGCAGTGGAGACTAAAAATACCTGATGATGATGAATTTATAGCCAATTTCGATTAGAAAGAAGAAGCTTTATATACCTATATATAAAAGACTAATATACAACGTGGAATGGGACATACCCGTAATAAATAGAGCCACGGGCTATACTATACCACTATAGATAGTATAATAAAAGGAAAATAAAAAAATCTAGATCTATAAAAATACCAGACAAAATAAAAAAAATACATTTCCATACAAAAGTGTGCCCGGGCAATTTGTATAGGAATAGCGTTTTCTTTTTTGTTTTTTTACTTATTTTATTATCATTATAATATAGTGACCTAGTATAACCTGTGGTTCTATTTATGACCGGTATGTCCCTTCCACGTTGTATAAGAACTAAGCACTTACATATCGTTTCACTTGTGTACAAAAACTTAGCAAAATTTAGTCGGTAACTATTTTAGTAGTGATGCTCTACCAACCTGAATACCTGGGAAAACAAACGTCGCTTTCGTTAAGGCGCTAACTTGAGTGAAGTGACCTAAAAGCTGCGCCTTTTAGGTCTCGCTGGAAATAGACACCGTCTAGGAAACTAAACGATCTCGCCAAAGGCTTCCTACGATATACAATTATACACGGCTCCGCTGGCCAGCAGAGCTATTGTTTATTTGTTTATATTATTTGTTTATTTGTTTATCACTTACACTATCATTACAGATTTCCCCAATACAATAGCATAGACACTTACATTTTAATCTATTATTTATTACACAAAACATTTGATACTACCTTTGTGAATTCCGTCAATGAGCAACCGAACATGTCAATATTTTCAGCTACCTGTTTGTGTATTAAAAGAGTGTTATAAATTCCACTTGTCTGTGGGTCGGTCTCTCTGTGGCCGATGCCACAGAGAGACAATCAATATCTACGCTACGATGTAGAATTCGTAGCGCCTAAACGAAAGGGCTGATTTTAATGCTTAAAGGCTTTTCTTTGAAAGCTGGCTTGATCGAGCGAGATGGTTTTCTTAGCTATGTTAAAATAAATTAGTTCAGCTGTTTAAAAGTTATAGGGATTAACGCTTGAAAATCGGGGTTTTTTAAATTTGTCTGACAAATAAATTTACATATTATTTTTGGAAATGTGTTACTGTAAAAAATAATAAACCGCCTTTACCTTCTGTACAAAAAATAAATATTACCAGAACTGTCGGTGTAAAAAAGAAGCCTTCATATATCTGGTTCGAAAGAACCATCCAAAGCATTTATTACGTTGAATGATAGCTAGTTTTAAACTGAAGAATAAACAATTTTATTTAACGAATAACGCTTAAAGTGTAGTACATTTCATTTGACGAGTATGCGCCATACACTGCGAAAACCTGACACAAAATTAGGTAACTAAAATACAAAGTTAATATTGGGTCTCTATTTATTCTTATAAAATAATTTGTCATAATATCGCTTCACAAAATGTATTTTAGCATTGTATACTTTTCTTGTTGGAAACTTTTCGTATTTGACGTTTTTCGTACTGTAAGTTTATAATTTAGGTCATAAGAAGTGTAAATAATTTTAACCTATTTTTATTTCTCATAATATTTAATTTTACGAAACGTAAATAGAAAAAAGAACGTTAATTATATTTTACATAATTTTGGTGGCACATTTCCTATAACCTATATAGTTTCTGTCTTATCGTATTGTGTTACGAAATTATGAAACTCAAAGCCAACAAACTTTAGGATTATGAACATTATGATTATGATACAGAAACATTTTAAAAAAGAACATAATGTCAAATTATGTTTATGACAAACAATATTATGAATAATAAATTTAGGAAAATCACAGGTACAACGTTAATATTATCATTCAGTTTATTGCCTATTATCCGCATTATAATCGATTTGTTACGCTTTTTGAGCGAGGTTTTAATAACAAAACTTGCGTACGTACTTGTGCGAATTGTCGGCCATACATAAAGCATAACACCAGTCCAGTATGTTTAAATTGTCGTTTTACTATGTTATGAAATGACCGAGTGGACTGAGAATTTCAAACATTCGCTTTTATGGCTTCCCTTTTATGATAATAGTAATGAAACATAACAAGACGCGCCCTGGGAAGTTTATAATAAGAATCAAAGTTTAATGTGTATATATAATATTTTTCGTCTTAATTATCTTAGTTATAAAAAAAAAGAATTAAAGTAGATACCCACCAGTGACCAGAATTAGGTAAGTCCCTACCGAATTGTTTTTGTCGTCAAGACGGACGTGAATGTCGTGATGACCACGTTTACCATAAGCTTCTTATAATCACTAAAAGGCACTTTGATAGTATAATGGATACATTCTTGGTCAATAACGTATAAAACTAGGTCAATGTAAAATTACTTATTACTCTAAATTAGGCTAGATTGGAATATTATCAGCGCACTTATTTATGTAAAAAAGGAAATGTTAAAAGGCACGGTGTATATGGTTTAGATGCATATATTGCAAATGAGTATGTAGTTAGTTCTTGAATTAAACTCCAAATAGTGAACTTCTTGATTTATTTAAAGAATTTACAGTATAAGTAAATTGTAAGAGTTGCACACGTACGTATCGTAGCGAGAGAAAAAAAAAAGGAGGTAGTTACTACAATAAATGTCACTTGCGGAAAGGCTCAAGGCTCCTACAAGTTTTGAAGAGCAAAACCAATAAAACTACGCCGAGTCTTCAATTATAGGAGAAGCCCCAACATCTTCCGGCCTTGTTGAAAGATGAAGGCTTTCAAAGCGTAGATCCGCTTCTGCAGGAAGAGGACAGAGACGCACTAGTGGACGCCGAACACATCCTATACTAATGGGTCAGCTCTAAGATCACTGTCTTGATCGACACCAGTGTTGGCAACCACCAGATTTTTAAACTACCTAAAGGCATCTGACATTTCTTGACGACTGCCATCTAATAATGACAATCGAGAACAACGGCTTAACGTGCCTACCAAAGACACTTTAAACCGTTGATCCCGGAGGAGTCCAAGAAATTTCGCTTACTTGTGGCCAATATCCATGAGTGGACCCGGCAAGCGCTAGTAACTCCCACCGGGCCACCGAGTTTCTCGGTAACTTGAGTTAAAGGGAAAATTATTAAATTACTAAAGTAATATACCCAACGCCATAGAAAGTATTGGAGGGCCCGTTAGTAGGCAAAACTGGAGTTGCGAGGTAGCCTCACAGAAATGGCAGCAAACACGACGAGCAAAAAAGTGACAAAGAAAGTGTTGAATTATACTTTAAAAATATTTATTGCATTTCATATAAGTCATATTTAATTAATTAGAGTTCTAATTTATCTAAATAATAGTAATAAAAGATTTTAATGTTTTAATTATTACCTATAGCGCCATCTAGTGACAAGGAAGAGAAATAATTACGTTTAAAAGGCATGCTTGAGTATACGGTTGAACAAAGTAATAAATAAACATTTCTATCAAGTGCACTTTGCCCTAGCATAGGTCTACGACTTGCAGTTCAGACGATGCCATCAAACATTCAGGGAGTTGAGCCAGCTTGCGCTGTGAACGACACTTGCATTTTAGGTTATGGAAAGTTAAAACGCTATCTCTTTACTATTTTGCATATAAACGTGTATTCTTTCTCGACGACGCTGCTAAACGAGGCTTTTAGCCCAGCAGTGGACTTATACTCTGGTAAAGAAACTTGCAAAAAGGTTAAGAAGCGTAACTGTTTAAAGTAAGAACATATTTGTTTTATTTAGAGAACGGGTTACTCACCGTGAGTAACCCGTTCTCTAAATAAAACAATGATTGTATCTCATGTTAGTTTTAATCAAAAAATTCTAAGAACATATTCTTTTTTTTGTGCTAAGGTACAATGGCGTTGCTACCCTAGTATCTAGGTTTTGTCATAAGAGCTATTACTAGGCAGTCGTCAAGCTATGTCAGATTTTTATGCGTTAAGCAGTTTGAAAATCTGGTGGTTGCCAACACTGGTGTCGATCAAGGCATTGATTTTAGAGCTGACCCATTGGCATGTCTAGAACTAGGTGTTACTACACCTAGTTCTAGACATGCTAATGAATCTCTAAACTACCTATTCTATGAATGTACAGTGGTCGGTTCAATCACAATCTATTCACATCAAAATCATGATCATCAGGTCTTTTTGTCTCCACTGCATGAGCACGATCTTCTCTGTACTACCAGTCATACTTGGCCAGAGCAGCCAGAGGACTTTGGCCTACGGCTTCTCGCTGGCCAGATGGGTTGGAGAAGTCTAATTGATGTTAATTAGCTTTGTTTAGCTTATAATTCTTGAGTCACTTTCTACGACATCCACGCAAGGATTGGAGTAGTCCTATTCTACTCTGCTAGAAACCACATAGGTACCAATTAAATGGGATAAATCGGACAAAGCCAGCATCGGCGCATTTTACAGAGCCTTTTAGTGATTATAAGAAGCTTAGTCTAAGTCATTTTAGTACACGAAAGACAAACAACAATGTCTATTTGATTTGGCGTCGCCCCAACCGCTGCGTTTTACACCTGGTGGTCAAAAATTGCTCCATACAACATGGGCTGTATAAGATTGCCAGTTCGTTTTTGTTTTGTGTTCAATTTTTGCATATTTCTCAGTAGGCCACAACTAAAAACTGCTCTAACGGCTATAAATAATTTTGAAGAGTCTGTACAATGAACCAAGAACTCTCCCGAGTCCCGTCTTTCGATAAAGTTTCGGCCCGAGTTCAAGTCTAGAAGGTCTGCAAAATTTGTCGCCTATGTCACTCCACAGTATGCCAAAAAGAAATAAGTAACTTGCCTGGCAGTTAATTGCAAGTTAAGCGAGATAGTGACTGGGAACAGAATCCGCTAGTTTCCAAGAAGTTTCATATACTTACTTTAATGTCAAATCAAACATTGTTTTAACCTAGTCCACTTTACTCCACCCTACCAATCCTTCCAATCCTTATCAATTAAAACTTTAAAGATAGGTTCACAATAGATGTTAATTGATAAATAAATTTTCTCTAGAAGATTAGCATCACAGGTAGCTTCATAGATTCCAAAATAACAATAGTTTAGTCAACCAAGTTAAGCTTCCTACATTTATGATGAGTAATAAATGCTTGGTGTAACAAAACAACGAGTCACAATTTAAACGAACGGGCTTGGAACTGGCACACTGCGGCGGGCCGCATCGTATTCAACACGCTATTTGGCGTTCTTTGCCTCTTCATCTATGCTACATCGGAGTTCGGTGTGTGCAAATATGATTCATTTAAAAGATAATGCATGCACCTTGATGGACAACCTAGGCTTTCTAAGACGGTGAGAATATGAGAAGGTTAAGATGGAACCATTACTTATATTATAATGATTTGGCAGTGAGCCTCCTTGAGCAAAGAGTTGGGCCTTATTCGAATATTTTTCAATCAAATAATTATTTGAAAAAGAACTCATTTGTGATATGATTATTCGTCCACTTTATCGAATAATAAATGAATTCGTAAAATTAATTTATTATTCGTGTGTTTTTTTTTAAATTCTCAATCGTTTGAGAATATTCAATCTTTTGCAATTAAAATTAGATACGGTCGCTGCTACGTCATGCAGCTATATATAGGGATTGCAGAGTGAGTGCTAAGTGTGTAATGGTTATTTTTTCGACAACCACACAAATATATGAAGACAGCTTGAGCGAATTTATGTGATCCGTTCCGGCTCGGCCAAATATGTGCACTCCTTTATTCTACATGCATAATGTTCTCGCGTAAGCAATCGCTGTAAGTGGTTTGGAGTCTGCGAACTTGCATATTTGATGGCCGAATACACTGACCCCGCCAGAATTAACCAATAGGACAGACACCGCAAAATATGTTTTAATACATTGTAATAAGATTAAAGATATGAAAGTTACGGAAAACACAGTTCGTCTGATTTCCTTTGGGCATTGGTTCGGCATTTTTGGAACATAACTTTTTATATAATGGACGTAAAGATGGTTAATTGATATCTTGATCTTTCGTTTCTAGTTTAGATGTTATCATCATCATCATCATCAGGTCTTCTTAGTCTCCACTGCATGAACACGACCCTCTCTGTACTACCAGAGCCATACTTTAACCGAGCAGCAAGAGGACTTCTACACTCTCCACGCTGGCCAGACGTGTTAGAGAGGTCATATTGATGTTTATAAGTTTAGATGTCACTTATTAAAAATCCGACTATTTTTTAAAATTATAAATCTCTCCGTATAAAAATGAGACTCAACAGTTTTTTTAAATGAATATTTGCAAAACGTATTGATCATACCGATATTATTTAGAGAATGAAGAGATCTTGGTATATTTTGATGGTGTCAAGACTAATTACCTATCTTAC
This sequence comes from Acrobasis consociella, assembly GCA_963555685.1. Taxonomy (NCBI): domain Eukaryota; kingdom Metazoa; phylum Arthropoda; class Insecta; order Lepidoptera; family Pyralidae; genus Acrobasis; species Acrobasis consociella. The sequence goes on from OY743122.1 coordinate 12,858,077, forward strand.
TATGACATAATGTCATAGTCGTCGTTATAAAATAAGCAAGGATAGTTTACAATTTGCATTATGTTCCCTCGCCAAGTAAATATTAGGCAAAGCCGCGAAAGCACGCTTGTTTATGCAAATTCCAGTTTGGGACTTTAGGATGCTAATTATGACAGCATTTTCATAAGCGTACGTGACGAGCACAAGGATATATATTTAATTAATAAGTAAATAATTTATTTTGTTAATTTAATACCATAATGTACTAAATGGACGTGTAGATTAAATATTTTTAGTATAATAAATCTGCAATCTTAATACATTAAACAAAGTCGTGTTAGTTACACTATTTATAACTCAAGAATGGCTGGACCGATTTAGAAGGAATTCTGTGTGGATATAGTTTGAGACCCGGGTAAGGATATAGAATAGTTTGAATCCCGAAATTCCCACGGGGAGCGGAGCACGCGGGCACAGCTAGTATTCAAATAAATTATCCACTATCCCGTCGCCACTCCTGGCCTGTAGACTATGATGGATCGAACCAGATCCAATGGGTTTCATTAGCACCTTAGTGGTCGCTATACAAATCATAAAATATGCGAGTCGACATGAAACGCGTAATATATATTTAGGTACAGAATTAATAATTGGTATTATTTTAAGTTTGGATACGTCAGTAGTATTTGGTATTATTTTAAGTTTGGATACGTCAGTAGTATTTGGTTTATTTATGGTACGGTACGTAGTATATAGGAGGATAAATAAAACACAATGGACAAAGTATGACGGGCGAAGACACGCTGTCCACTAAAGGGCATGAATGATGCAAGGAGGGAAATGTCGCGTAGGCCTACGTCATAACGCTACGAGTACAAGGCTACGAGCTACGCAGACTGAATAATCGTAGGTTGTAGCTACGGAGTGTGTAGCTATTTGTAGACACAAATCATTTTTCATAAATATAAACCAACCTTATTCCCTAAACTCGCAAGTATACTCTTTTAAACAAAAAAATATTTTTTCAAATCGGTCGCCTCTTTAATTAACTTCAAAAATAACGACGAATTGATAACCTACTCCTTTTTTTTTTAATCCGTTAAAATAATAATAGATTGTATGCGACCTATAAAGAACTGTTATATGTTGTTATATTTCTCGCTTTCAACCCAAAGCGACCAGTTTTTTTTTGTTTGGAATTCGAAATTCTATATTAGAATGAAATTTGGCATTTAGATAGCTAACTACATTATACATCATCATACATCAGGCCTTTGTAGTCTCCACTGCAGGAGCACGACCCTCTCTGTTCTACGAGAGCCATACTTGGCCAGAGCAACCAGAGGATTTGGCCTACACTCTCCTTGCTGGCCAGACGTGTTGGAGAGGTCCTATTGATGTTTATAAGCTTTGTGTAACTTGTATTTCCTAAGTCGCCTTCTACGACATCCACGGAAACACTTGGAGTGATCCTATTCTACTCTGCGGAAACCACACGGAATACTTTATTGTATTATTTTTATTCCCGAAATGTGAGGTTCCCATGGGATCTTTGAATAGTTTCAGCAAGAATATAAATATGTGGACTGAACGCACCATAATGCAACTTGAGGATGCAATTCAAAACTTGTTCGTTTAAAATTTGTAATGCAATAACTTTACTATTTTGAATTCTAAGTACTACATTTACTCTGAAATGAATACGATCATTAATATCGGAATATTTTACTACTTTCGAAACGACATTCGCTTAAACGTATCGAGGGTGCACTCGTCTCAATATACACTAATCTACTGTTTTACAACTTCCAGTTTGCGAAACTGGGATGTAACGTCACAAGTTTTAAGTCCAGTTATCGGTGTTGTGTTCTGAGGCTTGTTTACTTTTGAGCTTTGAAAATAAGCTTTGGGGAAACTCGTCTCTCATTCACCCCCCCCAGTAGTGTACGGCCGTAAAACATAGTTGTTATAGGTGAATCTTCAAACTGTTCCGGATATTTCTTTTCGAATTTGCCCGGTCTTCGAAGTCCTTGGTTGTTAATGAAATATTTAGAACCAAGGGAAGAAAAAGTGGGAAATTGAATCGACCTACCGGGATTAGAACGATTAAGAAAAAAATCTGTCGTGCAGTTTGGAGGAGACGTCGGTTTTTAGTTTTGAAAAATTATAATGAGACAATCTGCATTTCACGCGTTACACGTAAAGACTTGTGTAATTAGACCCGTTCCCTGCAACCTGCATACAAAAACTTCCTCCCAACAAGATATCTGAGATTTTTGAGCAGAGATAACCAAAAAGGTTTAAAATTCATTCATTTATTTTAGCCGCACAACGTCCACTGCTGGACATAGGCCTCTCCCAAAGATTTCCAAAATGACCGATCTAGAGCGGCTTGCATCCAGCGCCTTCCGGCGACCTTGGTTTTAAAAATTAAAAGTAACAAACTCAACATTTTGTATCCGAAGTCGATCACTAATCTAATCATATCTCAATAAAATATGAAGTGCAAAGTTGGCCACGACCGGAGGCAAGTTCCACCGTTTATAGCCCCTGAGCCTCGGCATCATGAATATAACCCCACGTCACCACTTGAGCCAAACTTCCAAGTATAAGGCTGCATACTTTATGCTTCCTTTGCAAAAATTCCACCACCTTCAATGTATGATACGTTCTTAAGCCAATTTACTGAGTCTTTTATGTCGACTTTCATGCACTTTACATAATGTATGTATGTACATTAAAGCTAGTCAACTTTATAATGGATTACAATGTCCTTTCATGTAAACTGCTTTTTTCATAGATGAATATTGTTATCACAAAAGGATTGATGTTGGAAATTTAATAAAGGATGCATATTAAATTGAAGAGGATTATTTTTGTACTGTACAATATTCCGTTCACTATCTAAAACGTACTATCACTAATATAAGGTGAAAAACATTAAAAATAAACATATGTATTATACAATATGCACACTAATATAATATAATATATACATATATACTCCCATGCTCGTCTGGGAGAAATAAAAAAAACTTAGAATGTACCAGCTGCTTCTCTTCCCACGCAGATCGTAAAAGCCGATCGAGGGAATGGGCAAAAATGCAAATCAAATGTTAACAGGCGATGCGGCTAGCAACCCATCACTGTATTGATTGCTTTTCCATCTTCTCGCCCACCATGACGCTAAAAGTGGCTTTTGGGTCTTGCGGCCCTGGGCTCTGCATAGAACCGCAAGACCCAAAATGCTCTGTCTGCCCCATTAGGGATAAAGACACGATAGTATGTATGTATGTATATACATATATTTACATGGTTAGGTATATATTAGTTTATGTATACACATTATGTATTGTATAATATGTATGTTTATGTTAAATGTTTATACATATATGTAAATATGTATTTGTACTTTTTTTCCTCTGCTGGGTCTGCTGTAAGAGATTTCTTGTGAAACAAGCAGTACTGCTTATTTCATCAGAAATCTCTTCCTTACTTGTTTGTATTTTGTGTACATGAATTTCGTAAATAAATAAACATACTTGAAAATGAAAACCGTGCGGCTAACAACTCTTCATATACCTATTCTTTTCAAATACTTATGTTTAACTAACTTTTAATTCCCTCCATCTTGGAAACAACACACTGTATTTATGGTACATCCTCACAATTAATATAAGTATTAAGTATAGTGTCTCCCGGGAACTTGCACCTGGCTTTTAATATTAATGTAGTCTGGGAAGTGGCCCGAGCGAGTCAACGGGAACAGAACTACAGAATGAATATGAGTATTACATACAGAACGGAATCTTCTAAGGTCCTGCACAATATGCGTCCCCGTCCCCCCTGCCTGCACCTCTCCCCCGTTCCCGCATTGTCGAGGCGGCCAGGCGCCCGAATCCGACGACTCAACACCTTCCACAAGGCGAGAACGGGGGAGAGGTGCGAAGACAGGAGTTGGGACGCGTATTGCGCGGGACCTTAGTATATACCGTTCTGTATGTAATACTCATATTAATCTTGTGATATTGATTAAAAATTAGGAAAATCGTTACGGACACTTTTGACTGACTTAATAGTTCAGTAGACCTTGTTTGTAAAGTTCAGTGGACGTTGTTTGTAATGTTGTGGTTCAAGACCAGAGCTGCTGTTTGCCTTAACTGGCGACCAGCGGCCTATGTTTAGCGGATATCACTGAAAGTGTTTTTTGTAGTTTTAGTTATTGTTTAAGTTCGTATTTATTGCAAAGGTTTACTTATAAAATGTGTGTAAGGGTATAACTGAATAAAGATGTTTCTATTCCTTAACATCTATTTAATTTTTGAGAAAAAAATTTTATTCCTCTTCGTAATATCAGGCCAAACTCAATAACTTTTGTAAAAAATAAAACGGAATCGCAATGTCCAAGAACACGGAAGATAGACGGTGATAGAATGAGGCTATTTTACGTTCAGCAGTAGTCTGAAAAGCTGACATAGGTGTGTGTAAGCTGACGGGGATCGGACCAATTTTATTCCTCCTAACATATATGAAACATTTATTAGACATCAATAGATAAATAACTATATGGGGACAAATTACACTGATTGAGCTAGTCCCAAAGTAAGTTTGAAACTTGTGTTATGGCATACTAACTCAACGATACAATTTTTTATAACAAATACATATAAAGATAAATATCCAAGACCCAGGACAATTTAAAAAGCCCATTTTGCAACTTGCCCTTACCGGGGATCGAACCCGAAACCTCTGGGTGTCGGATTAAAAAGGAAAAGCAAGCTTCCTTGCGGTTATTCTTAGCTATGTTCTGTGTTATCGGTTCAGCCGTTTAAAAGTTATTGGGGGTTAACGCTGGAAAGTCGGTTTTTTATTTACATGGCAAATAATAGATCGGTATCTATTATATCCATATTATATCTATTATTAGATATTATATCTATTTTATTATATTATATATCCGTACCGGCGTACGGATATCAATTTCACTTCACTTGGGGTGGGAAATGTAGTTCCGCCACTTATCACTAGATGGTGTCGTCGGGGTTTTTTTGGCAAATAAACTTATTACAAATCAATTATGGACCCACATTTAATTCGTATCGTATATAGATTGAAATAAATAATAAACTACTTTCAAACATACAATAGAACTGCTCTAAATCGTTTTGAACTAATTAAATCTTTCAATAAATTCGATATTCCGGACACTAAAGCAGGTCAATCTATACAATTGTTGAAATTTAAACTGAATTGCTCAGAACATAAGACTTTCCTGTAGAAATACGTCACAGCTGACACCGACGTGGCCCAACGGGTGAAGCCCGAGCCTCAAAGTTGTTTTATTATTCAAAGACATCGATCAGTTTTTTACTGCGTTAAGTAGTACTCCGATATATCACTTAGCCACTTGCGGCAGTCAGCAGGTCAAACGGATATAGTCGATTGAATGTTAATGTCTGAACAAAGGCCTAAAACCCGGTCCACCGAAATAAATTTAAAATACATAAATCCCATTTGTTGCCAATTCTTTGTAAACATGCATCTTGTTAGTTTTTTAAATGTATTTGATTTTTGTTGCTTTTTATTTGAATAAAATTTGATTGTCTATTCGAATGTGTGCTATTCGACTGATTTTACTTATATTTTTAACTAGCTGGTGCACGCGACTTCGTCTGCACAGTATCTTTATAAATTGTAGCCTATGTGTTATTCTGATGTATAAGCTATATTATTGTAAAGTTTCATTAAAGTCCATTCAGTAGTTTTTACGTGAAAGAGTAACAAACATCCATCCATACTTACAAACTTTCGCGTTTATAATATTAGTAGTATTATTAATAACTAATAATCAGTCTACAACACCATTAATATTCTTAATGCGAAGGTTTGTATAACCATATTACACATATAATATTTTTCATGCCGGGAAAATGTAATGATGAAGATACTAGTGAAAAAGTCTAAAATTAGACCAAGTGAGCAATGCCGCGGACATCAGCTGTTATTAATAAGAAACAAAGGTCATTTCAGTGGTATTATGCCCAAGAATGGATTTTGGCGGGAATGCCACAAAAACACAACTTCTGCAAAGGGCCTCTACGTGTTAGACCTGAATCCTCACGCGAGCCTCCCAAAGGACCGGAGTGAAAGGTCCCAAGTCAAAGTAAAAAAAATCATTTATTTATCTTTTGATATTTGTATCACTTGATAATTGACAATTTTTTTTTCTTTCAGACTCTAATTATATTTTTGTAATAAAAACAAGTTATAATTTATTGAACTAAATATAAAAACTAAATAAAATAAAAAACTACATTAAATTAAAAATTCTTAAGTTTTAAGTTAAATGTTGACGTCAGATTATTAACTTAAAGCTAAGTTTACTGCCGCTTCCTAAGCGCAAGTACAGAAGAAGCAGTAACAAACTGTACTGCAGCATTTTCTATAAAAACGTCAACTTACAATAATAATTATATTGATATTAAAATTAGATATGTAGACTGAGAATACATTGTTATGTCATAATTATTAATTAAGCATGATGTCCAATTCCCAAGTTAAGGCAACTGACAAAGTTCAAAATGACTATCATCTAAAGACAACAGTCATTTTTATCAGACAGTGAACTAGTGTACAGGTTTCCTTATGGAGTGTGCAAGGTTTTGCTTTTTAACCGACTCCAAAAAAGGAAGAGGGTACCAATTCGTCGCGATTTTTTTCTTTTTTTTTATGTGTGTTCACCGATTATTAGAAGACGCCTGAACCTATTTCGAATATTCTTTTTCTGTTTGAAAGGGTACAATCACGAGGTAGTCCTTTAGAAATTTTATTAAAATTGGTTGTGTAGTTTGGGGGTGAGGTCGGTTTTAAGTTTTAAAAAATTATACGAATTATACTTATATATTATAAAGGCAAAAGTTTGTGAGGATGTAAATGTTTGTTATTTCTTCACGCGCAAACGGCTGGTCAAATTTTAATAAAATTTGGTATGCAGGACGCTGACACCCTGTATTAACACAGGCTACTTTTTATTTATATACCGCGGGTAACACCGCGGAGCGCCGCTAGTGTTGAATAATTCTATTATTTTATGTCAACCTTTTTCGCAATAATATTAATGATGAATATTCAAAACAAAACTGTTTTATAGGTGGTGCAGTGAAGCAAAATATAGGTAGATTTTGAATGTAATATTATCCAGAAATACGATTTTATTTCTTTTCGCCGCCGGATTTCTGCCGGCTACAGAGACAACTGATTAAAAATATTAAATACAAATCTGAATTACAAAAGGCTTTCAGAGCCATTCACCCAGCAAACGCATTTCGGCGTCCAATGGGGAAACAAATTAATGTATTCATTTGTATAAATAGTGAAATAATCTGTAAGCAGGTCATCTTAATTATAATGCAAATCTAGGAATAATTTTTTTATTCAATGAAGTATTTATTTATAGGTTTTTTTTTTGGTAAACATGGTAGAATTTTGCAGGTACCTTTTTCCGTTCCATCCCTGTGTACAAACTTAAGAGTATAAAACACAACAACACAAAACAATATATATTTCAAATTCAGAGAAGGTTGGTTGGTTATCTTTTATTTGACGACCTCTGCGGAATGGTCATCGAGCCAGGCAGTGAATGTTTCTCTATATATGTATTTGCTAACAAATACAGACATTCGGTTAACATTATTTTAATCACGCAGACCTTCTACGGTCGAATTCTGCAATTCATCGCCTGAATTTAAAGACCACGTAGTTTCAGTACAAGTGCCAAACAGACACCGGATACACAAGTAAATTAAACTTGGAAGTGCATAAGGCTTGGAGGCGAACATATTCGACGGGCAATGTTTATATCGTGCTAGTTAATTGTCCAGTACAGCTTCTTTCGCTGTTCATGAACAAGTTGTTTAAATCTTCTTGTTCTGTTAACATACTACTTCACTAACTGTGCCCGAGGGCCTCGATAAAAACTATCCTATGTCCTTCCCTGGGTACATCTAAATAGGTTCAGTGGTAACAAACAAATCATCATCATCATCAGGTCTTTTTGTCTCCTCTGCAGGAGCACGACCCTCTCTGTACTACCAGAGCCATACTTGGCTAGAGCAGCCAGAGAACTTTGGCCTATACTCTCCTCGCTGGCCAGACGGGTTGGAGAGGTCTACTTGATGTTTATAAGCTTTGTTGAGCTTGTATTTCCTAAGTCGCCTTCTACGACATCCACGGGATGACTTGGAGTGGCCCTCGTTGGTTAAACACAGCCCATTCGAATCCGTTCAGCCGTTTTAATTTAAATACACAGAACAAACAACCATCAATTCATCCTTGCAAACGTTCGCATTCAAAATATAGAGATTAAAGCTCGTCAACATATCTTGGCACAGGGACACTTCTTAGGGCAATTTTTTTCTTATCAGTATAGTCTTTGTTCTCAAATTGTTCTTAGTGTATAATTGGTGATTACTTTCAAGATAGAAAATAAAAGGATATGTTAACCCATTCGCAGCTCAACTGCCTTTTAAACTCGTATAGTTTGAAGCTAAGCCGTACGCTCAGTAGACAGATGTCGCGGCTGAAGTAGGTCTAAGTAAAGAAACATTCTTGGGACATTCTTTAGTATGGAAATTCGAAAACACTCACTGACAATAAGCAAGACATGCAAGTATTTTCGTAATTCGTGACCGTGACTAGCCTAAAGATAAGTTTGTTTTCAAAACAATTTCATTTTAACAAGCTTTTATTGGTAAAACCTTCTATCATTTCTTTTACTTGAAAAAAGTCAACAAGACAAAGACAAGTGGTAAAATAAAATGTAGAAATAATAAAGAAATTAGGGTACCTCAATGGTATCTCCCCTATGTGGGAATTTTTTACGTGTATCCCATAGTATGGGATTATATATAGCCATGTTGTCCCATAGTATGGGATTACATGGCTATTTAAAAAAAATCATGACTGGATTTTCTGCTCTATCTCAAAAATCATAACATTTATCAAAAAATATTCTGTACATACTTGTAGAGAATTTTATATTCAACATCATTCTCATACATACATACTTCATAAATACAAACGATTTGAGGTAAAAAAGAGAGATATAATAAAAAACAGTTTTTTGACATCTTTGACTTTGTAACGATGTTGCAATAAACTCCCACCTCCTTTCTTTACTAAATTAATTTTTTTAATTCCAGACACATTCCTTGCTGATTATTTTGACTCATTCCTCTTTCACTTCTGATACGAATAACATTTCATCACTTATAATTTCTTGTATCTGAATAAGTATATTTATTCTCTGCTTCTATTAGTCTCAAGAGCTCTACGACCTCTAGAAATTCCATGTGGGAACACATCTTTACTGAGTTGAGACAGGTGGAGTTCCCACAACTTTGAGTATGAATATCTATACATATACGGATGCAATCACGTGACCCTATGTGACTTCCGAGACTAGATTTAGGATACCAGAAAAAAAAGGAAAATTCAAAAACGCAGCTTCTTCCGTGACCAGGTAAGACCCTAAGACGACTGAACTTATTTCAATCAAAATAACAACCCCATCGCGTGAGTTCAACCAATGTTTTTCACAACATCGAGCAGTGCAAATAGGCAATCTTGGATGCCTTCAGACATTTTTCCTCTCTATATCTACCAAAAGAAAAACAAAGACAGAAATGGCATTTTATCTAGCCTAGGCTCAATCCGGCATTGGGAAGATGAATGACTCTATGGAAAACGATACATAATATTAGTACTTATGTATTATGGATCAAATTGAAATATGAGAGACGTTACGTATTTTCTCAACGAAATCGTGTTGCTTTATCTGATCTACAAGTAGTATAAAGGTTTGAATAAAACATAAGACATCAGTAAAATGTACCTTTGTTAACTTAAATGTTTTAAATAGGTACATACCCTATTAACGTCTGTATAGTTTTTGGTGTGGATAGAACTACGGATCAAAGTATAGTTTATTATTTTTATAATTGATTTGACTTTTATTATTTTTCTTGCCAAGCCAAGCAATATGTAAATTTAAATTTAAACTGACCTACGTTGTTTACGACTTTTACGCTGCAAACTTAAACGCTATCCTAATTTTTGGCTGTCAATTGTTTGAGTTAGCATTTTTAAAATCTACCATAATTTTATTAACACTGGCAACACAAAGTGTAAAAAAATGGTAACACCGGCCGCGCTGTCAAGTTTGACATTATGAAGAATGCCGCGTGCGTTTTTAATAAAACGTTGTGATTATATTCTCTTTGTTTTTAACATGAAGCCAATGAATTATGAAGTACCTAACTGATGAATGAAAAATAAATGATTTAGAAAGTGTTTATGTGTAATTAATGATACCAATGCAGATTAAACAAGATTAAAAGAGCTCTTAAGTTTTATTTTGAAGTACCTTGATGAAGAGAAGTACGATCAGAAGATCGTAAAAATCAGGACGCGGTGTTTAGTTCACCATTAGGATTGACAAGCGGCAATCGATCTCTTACTTTGAGAATATAACACCTGCGGAAATATGTTTTAATATATATGAGTATTGAATTAATGAGCGGTGTTAGTTATGTTATGACAGATGATATCATAATTCATACGCTATTAGTAAATTTCATTAGTTAATTTACTATAAATTACCAATAAGTAACAAAGTTGCACAATGAAATCGAATAATCCTTTACGATTGAGTCAAATATATTAAATGGTGTTCCACCAATCAATTTCAGGCATAATGTTAAATACATTTCATTCACAGAGTCAATAATAAGACTCTAAAAAGCGTGATAACACGAAACCGACACCACAACAATGGCTTCATTTAAAAGTGGCAATTTGATTGATTGCCGGCAAGGCAATGCAAGATTTATGTCGTCAGCGGCCTTTGTGTCATCCTAATGTCATACTCACACTCTGTTAGGGCATTTTCAGACAGCGTTGTACTTGCATTTTCTCCTATATGGAAATATGCATGGAAAAAAATATGTTACAATGTACAATGTGTATTCAAAGTACTAATTAACAGTAAAAACAGAATAAAAATTGCTTGAAAAACAAATGAGAAAGATATAACGATTTTATGAAAATATGTCTATCTCACTCGCAAAAACGCTATTTTCTTTTGCAAATGTATAGATGATATTGACGTTGACGTCACCAGTGCATATTGGACTTTAATTGATATTTTAAAGTACCATAAGTTCGTCGCTGATGTGGATATTTTATGAATTCTTTCATATTTGTTTACTGTGGTTAAATATGATTTTATTGAGCAAATAAAAAAAAATACATGCATATTCTCTATTGCAAAGTATGTAGCCTAAATAGTCTCCATTGCCTACGCTGTCACTGGCAATCACGAAAAAAAAAAACGTCCGCACTTATTTACAGTGTTTGTAAAGGCAAGGCAGATTAAAAAATGTGAAACCAGAGTTGGCCACTTACGCACACAAAAACAATACAAACAGCCTTTGTCAAAGACAAGGTTTCACCGGGATTGACTAGCATTATATGCCAAAGTGCCCTCATAAGCCTTATTAGTGCAGACGAAGTAGGCACGATGACTTGTTAAACTTGAGAAAACATGTTGTTGGCCCATCAGTTAGATTGTACTGTACACGTATTTTTTCTTTACTCTGACATACAAAATTACATACATATTTTATCTATGAACTGTTTAACATGCGGATGCTTTGGTTCATGTAACTGTTAATGTGTGTGTAATTAAAATAAATAAACAAAAAACATATAGATTACGTTGACGTCAGGTCTTCATAACATACAATTTTTACCCCCCTGAATGAAACCCTACTGAATTAAAATACTCTGTATCTTTGTGAATTTGTATTGTTTAATTAAAACGATGAAACTGCTTTATTATTTTTGGATAATCTAATTGACAGCCAAAATTTTGAATGTTACTTTTCTCATCCAGTTATCCCTATTATGGAAAGAAATATGAATACTTGTTTAAATAACAACTCGATATGGGTAAAATTAAACTATTTGTTCGGTGAACTATAAAATTTTATTTTTTTCACTTTTACTTGGAAGTGTATACATCTGACACTTAGCACAGTCGGTAACGGAATGAACGAAACATAGACCTAGTTTTACTGCATGAACGAGATAACTGCTGGATATAAAAAGCAATTTGGTTGTTGCCATAGCAAAAAAAAAAGATTTTTGCAAATTAAATAATATAAATCAACAATACGCATTAAAATCATAGAAATGGTGAAAACCACAGCTTAGTTGACACTTTCATAAAGATGTGTATAGGTTCCTTAGCAACATCCTTGAGAGGCATTTAAGAGGTGAGATTGTCACTGGACAGTCGAAGGGCGATTTGACAGATGGAGACATCAGGCGGACAGATGAGTTTAGTTACGGTCCTCAAAGGAAACCTATTCTAAGGTTCTGCTGACAAAGAGCAATGTAGGGAATTATTGCAGTTGGGAGAACTTTGATTGGTCAATTCATTCTTCTGGAAGTTCATTTATGTACAGCCTACCCTATATAAAGGGGCTATGTATTTGGATATTAATATTATATAAATAATTAAACACACAAAGTAATAAAAACAATTGCTTTTGCGAAAAGGGGCAGGTTCTCAGTCTGAGGGCAGGTTTAAGATTCTAGTCAGTTTTATTGGGTTCTTAAGACTAGACAAGACTGATTATTATATTTAAGAATAAAAGCCACAAACAAAAAAACTGTTTTGATATTTTTATATGAAGATATTACTTGTAAAGTACGAGAGATAATGTGCTAAATTATAACGTTTACAAGTTATTTAAGATTTATACAAAAAAAGATTAAATCTATGTTCCGCGTCATTCCGCGCTTCCCGTTCCCCTGCGGGGTATGTCGCGGGTCGCCCCGCACCTCACTAGTTTGGAAAAACCTCGCCTTAATTTTCGGTAACTAGATAAAAACAATAACCAACACGGAAAATATATATTCTTTTAAATGACATCTGTCACAATGACATTAGAGCAGTGCCCCATAGGTGGCATCATGTTGGCATCTACTTGTATATTCTAAAATAAATAAAATAAATAAAATAAATAAAATAAATAAAATAAAATAAATAAAATAAAACAAGACTAACTTTGTTACTAGGTTTAAACCATTATCCGTCCCAATCAAGTTGACATTTAGTAAAGTGAAACAAACTCATCTGTCAATGTCAATTTGATTCAGGTGGATAATGGTTTAAACCTAGTAACAAAGTTAGTCCTGTTTTTATAATAAGACGGATAAAGTTCCATACAGTACAGCCTAGGGCCTCGGGGCCCCAGTATGTTAGTTTGAGAAGTTCGTTTGGATTGAATGGTAATTCGGTCTATGGTAACATAAACCGTTAATGGAAAGGTGTGTCCGCAGATCTATTAGCGACACGCACGCACACACCCACCACGCCTATACTATCTTTGATTAAACTATATTGAATGTGTGCAAAAAAGGCTTATTTCGTGCCGTTACGGTAGCCTTGGGTCTTGCGGCCCCAGGTTTTTTCTAACCCGTTAAGAATAAAAACATGATTGTGTATCTGTAAATAAGTATATAAGGTCTAACAAAATATACTGAAACTATTTTAAGGGTGAATTCAGTCCATGATACTAAACAACTTTCCCCAAGAAACACGGATCGAAATATGAAAAGTAATTTTCGGCCTCACACACAAGTTGACCGATCAGCTGATCCGTATTTGTATGGAAAGTCATAAAATAGTTTCAGTATATTTTGTTAGACCTTATATATAGACAATAATGTATAAGGTCTAACAAAATATACTGAAACTATTTTAATGATGAATTCAGTCCGTGATAGTGAACAACTGTCCCAAAGGAAATATGTCGAAATGTGAAAAATATTTTTTGGCTTCCCATACAAACTCGGGTCTGCTGATCGGTCAACTTATATGGGAGGCCAAATATTACTTTTCATAAAGCATGGACGAGCATCGTCCATGCTTCGATAAGCTTTTCCCTGTATTTCATTGATAAAAACACTTCTTCATTATTCATTCATTAATTTCATTATGCGTCGTTACATTACGAGCTCGCGACTGCTTTAATGAGTTTCACGTTTCAATTAAGATGAACTGACCGAGCCCTGCAATTGTTTATTTTTGTTAACATTAAACACACACATCCATAGGGTAGCCATAACTTACAACATGATAGTGTGCGTATACGAGATACAAAACATTGTAGTTATAAAAACTAAAAAGAATATCTTTTAGGTATTTAAAATTTGACGCTGTTTAAGCAAGCAAGCTGATAAAGCGGACCAAACAAGACTACCAAAGCGCCGAATAACGGAATTTTAGGGTTCTGTACCCAAAGGGTATAAACGGGACCTTATAACTAAAAGATATTACGGAGTCTTTGAGACAAATTAACTACTTCGCCGCAGCATGTCAAAAGCATGCCACATAAATCCAGGTACACTGGCATAGCTAGAGAACCTCGCGCCTTCTTCGGCGCGGCGGTTTGCGCTGGTCAGATTGTAATTCAAAAGTTTTAGTTCAAAATATAAGCAAGCATTAACAATTAAGACATTAGCTAGCATGCACAATAAATGATATTCGCTTTCGCGAACAACTACTATTTTATATGACTTTCCACGATCAATTGTGGATTTGGCCCAATACTATATGGCAGTGAATTCCGTAAGGTCAATAAAATCATAATAAAATGCCAAAGATAACTCGTAAGGCCAAGGAGAAAGTGTATTTTTCTATAGCCTTTCGCGTTGGTCACGTGGGAAAAGCCTTGAGTGGGGATTATAACTATGCCCTTGAATTAAGGTGGAGAATCGCGTAATTATCAATGTTTACGTACCTCGGGGCGGCGTCGCGGGCGAGCACGGGCGAGGGAGTGACAGAACGCAGCGCTGCTTGGCGCATGTTGGGGGTATGTTGGAACAAACGTTGCTAAGACGGGGTAACACGGGCAACACCAAGTAACTTGTATTTAATTAGTGGTAAAACTTCTGGAGAGTTCTATTTCTGTTGGTTTCGTTAATGGCGTCAACTTTAATCTTTTTGAAGTACGAAAGTCGTTATTTTGTTGTTATTTCTTTTCGTTAATGTGATAAGTATATTGAAAATTTGAAACATGCGATAAAGCATCTTTGTCTCATTCATTTTAAAGTACATTCAGTGCTTTATAACGTGGTCCGCGATCATATTTGATCCATAATTTACCTTTGCTATGACATATTTCTTAGTGTAAATTGAGTTGGAAAAGAAAAACAGCACCACGTAATTAAAATAAAAGACAACGTAAAGCAATTAGTATTACAAATGAAATTAACGAAAATGATATTTAATTCACGAAAACTTGAACGACGCAATCAAACACATGTGGCCAACATTGGCCAGCCCGCCCAACGTTGGCCGCGCTAGGGCGGGCGGCATTCACTCGCGGCACCCCGGAGCCGCGCGTCGCGTCGTTCTGAACTTGCTCTTAAGTTACGATCGCGGTAACTTACGCGGTAATTTCTAGTGCTCGTTTAAAATATCGATTTCGATTTATCTATTTGGTGGCGGAAGCGAGTTATAAGGTGAGTTAGTGCGGCTAGTTTTTGTTTTGTTAAGTTTTTTCTAATGAATTACTTTCGACTTATGGTTACTAATAAGTTTAAATTTTATCGTTAGTGTAATTATTTTTTACTGAAAGTAAGGTAGAGGTACGGGCAAGTAAATTTTAAATTTTGTAGTTAAATAATTGTTCAAAACAAAAAACCGACTTCAGTATCAGTGACTTTCACAGGAAAGCTAACTGTATGTATGAAACAGTTGTATACTTTGATATATTTCCCCAGTATTTTGGTTTAAAAACCAAACGAATGGACCGATTTTGATTAAATATCTAAGTGTGGTACTAATTTTGGGATTTAGGAGATGGGCTACCTACGTACCAAGTTTCCCTCTTTAATAATAAGCCGTGATTAATCCCACCTCAAAATATTAAAGATTTTTAAATTGGGTGTTAGTTATACATGTAACAATAACAAGAAAAAAAAAGCAAGAAGTAGCATTACTAGTAAAACTTCGTTTCTTTGACAATATTTCGATTTTTGAATAAACAAAAGTATGAACTTTAAATTATTAATTTTCGGTTACCTTACATAATAACAAACTTTTATAATTTGTAAACCGTTCAAATGACGGAAGTGCGATAGCAAAAATACAATATCCATTTTTATTAAGTTCAAATATTTTAAGTGGTGATACGGTCCATCATTTTTACAAACTTTTTATTTTTTCCAACAAAAGTAAATACGAAAAAAAATTAGGTTCGCATTTAAATCGAAGTAGTCAGTTGATATCGTTACTATGGAAAATGAAAATACCTACATGTAAATGTAATGGGAGATATTTCTTTTTATTATTAATTTTAATGTAAAGTATTGCATAATAATACCTATATTTATGAAAAATTGTATTGGATTTTAAGAATTGGAAATAAAAACAATAGAAAGTTTTTTTAATTAGTCAGAAAATTAACTACACTTACTAATTTGTGTTAAGATAGTAGACTTTTTATAAAAACAAAGACAGTAGTTTGATTCAAAATAAAATTCATTTAAGAAAAGATGTAATATTCCTCCACAAAACCAAAGTGAGTTTGAAAGATTGTTAAAAGTAAATCGATCCAAATAACACAATTGACATCCGTGTAAGGATTAAAAAGTACTGAAATAAGTAAGGATACTTAGTGGGTAAAATACTTTGATATTTCTTTCACGCCCTCATTAAAAATAATGAAAGCCACAAACATAATACGGAAGTTCCTATTTTAGAAGAGAAAACGAATGTAACAGGAGGAGAACCAACTTCCAATTTGCGAAACAAATATTTTTTAATGGCCGAAATATACTAGATAAGTGGATGCAGTAAAAACATCTAATAAAGTTAATACAATTTACAATCAAAAGACGAAGTTATTCCTCATCGACGACATTCAATTGCGAATTCGCTGAAAGTTTCCGAGAAACGAACAGAATTTGTTAGCGCCCATTTAATTACAAATATTGTTGTTCTTTCGTCCGCCAGTGGCAAGGCGAAACTCTTCGCAGTTAGATCACGCACCATTCCACCATTGGAGCACGCTCAATTCATTATCGGAACAAAATGCTTTTCGAATTCAATTAGACTAAGCTATTCGTTAGCTCACAAGTTTCTGAATGCATAATTTGACATTAACAGCGCTTTCATTGAAATAAATTGTTTCAGATGCGCCGCGATTGCAGCTGCATGAAAAAGAAGAAAAGCTGATAGAGTCTGTACGGAAAGAGAACCGTCGTAGGATTTGAGGGCGCAGTTGTGTTTAATATCCGTATTTGTTATGTTGGCAACACTGTTGTGTCATTATAGTGCGACTATAAAGTTCTTGATATTTTAAAACTATGACGGCTATTGGATAAATTATATTTTTATATATTATTTACATTACATGTAATGGCTATAAATGAAAATATATTTTTATATGTTTTCAGATGCTATCTTCATCGTTAGCCTTTAGGTTAGGTAGGCATAAAAAATTATTTAAAATAAATTTAAAACAATAATTTATTGATCAGAACCATAATCAAAGTCTTATTCTAAATATTCAATGCCGGACATGTTTGAACTATCATCGGATAGACTATAGAGATCCAAAGAATTTTCTTCTTCTGAACTTGATTTGCTCGAATCTGTTACAGTTATTTATAATAAATTCTTGCACCACACGCCGTTATTTAAGGAACCTTCTTTTTTATTTTAGATACTGTATCTTTACTCAAACCTGAAAAAAATAGGGCAAGTATATCTAAACGCATAATAAATTAAAAGTATCAACACTCTTTATACTTGCTATCAAAAACTTTGATTGAAACAAAATAAACAAATATTTTTATATATTTATGCGAATTCTTTTCAATTTATACATAATATAAAATGACGGTGTCTGGGGGTTACCTAGGAAATCTAAAACATTTAAAATAACTTTCTACATACCGCACATCGCCGCCACACGTTCCATGACTTTGTTTAAGTCGATAATTGTGTTTAGCTGCTTTTTCTTTTTGGCAAAACCTTTAATAATATTAAATATTATTTCCCTCGTAGGACTGGGTAAAGGATTTCCCCTTTTTGAAATGATTTAAAATAAAAATCTCGTTAAAACAACACGGTAAACAAAGATGACGTAAAGTTTGTCATTTGACAGATGGGGGTTGGGTTGTCATATAAAAAAGATTTTGTTAGTTTGATTTTACGCCACGACGGTTCTCTTTCCGCACAGACTCTAACGCGCGGGAGAATTTGGCTAAAACTTTTTGCCGAATAAAAAAGAGAGACGTACATAGTTTTTTAAACGAATAAAAAAAGGGTATGAGAAACTCTTTGGCCAAAAATTTGAAAAAGGAAGCATTACTTTTTTGTCGTGGTGGCAGTCGCAGAGGCGGTGCCGCGCAATTCGGTTGTGGCTCGCTGGCGTTGCTGGTTGCTGGTGGGGGCGGGTGCCGTGAGCGCCCAGCGCAGCCCGCTCGGCTGGGCCATGGGCAGCTCGCAGCGGCTGGCAGCCGTGGCTGCCGTCTCTCACGCGAGACCCTATAACCACACGCAACCAGACGTTGCACAAACTGATATTACGCCATACACCGTCAATGTATTTTTTGTCAGGTTGGTACCCATTAAAATTTATAGTTGACGGATTACATACAAGTTATAGCATAAGTCTAAAGAGTTTTATAGCTGTCCAGCGCCCGGGTTCCCACGCTCAAAGTTTGATCTCCGTAACGAGTTAAAACATAATTTGAAGTATAACACACGTCCCTCAACAGTCCGTAAACTGTAAATCACGTCGTAACTTTTATGATGATAACAAGACGAACCAACGAGAAAATGGTCAATGAAATGGTTCAATCCGCGGACGAGTGTTCTGGTCACGCCCATTCCCGCTTTACGTCCTATGAATTTTTCATAGCTCGTAATTCCTTTAAGATTTATGCGAGGATTTGAAGATGACATTTTAAACTGCCGGGTGAGTGGATACGCGCTAAATAATTTAGGCTAAGCAGGCAACGCAGGTGTTTCGAGCAATTTAATGTGTTTGGTAACGTTTAAAAATTAACAGCTCCGACCTTTTTGGTGGTTGCTACATGTGTAGGCTAATTTTAGTTTAGGTATCTATTTTCTTCGTAAAAAATTTATAGTCTTGAGTCTGGAATAGTAACGGCTGAAAAAATGCTCCATTTATAGAAAAATCTTTATTTACCTTTGCTTTAAAGGAAGCGAAAATCGGTGGAAAACTGGAATTCCTTCCAGGAAAGTATAAAAATAGATTGAAATTTATAAGAAAACGGGTTATTTTTAATTATGCAAAACAAAAAGCGATGGACGGAGTTGATTACCTATAGTTTAGCCCAAAGGGTAAACGGATTCATGACAAAATTATTTTCTTCGTAGTAATTATGCGCATTTGGCAAAAAGAAAATCTTCCATGTCTTCCTACATAAAATCAATTTTTTTTATTCAATGAACTCAATGTAGGATGAATTTATTTTTATTGAAAATCATTTTTTTAAAATATTATTTAAGTGCAACAGTTAAAAACTACTAGCGTTTCGGAACGACTACTGCTGGGAAGATTACGCCGAAAGAAACGCAGTTCAGTCTTGGTCCTTACCCAGCCTGTTGGGCTATGTTACATAAGAACACTCACTACAAATTTCGAACCTTATTAAGAGGATAACTGAATTTTTCGGGGTCCCGTGATTCCCCCAATTGAAATAAACTATTTTAAAGGAATCGGTAATATCATTTTATCAGACGACAGACGCGCAAAAAGTCGGGCGCGCGTCGTGTGCGTTACTGCGTGTGACAGACTAAAAAGTGCGTCACGGATAGTCTGTCGTTTGCGTAAGCTTGTGCGCGCGAGTTCGTCATTTTCAACTATCACTACTTGCTACCAGTAAAGGAAAACGTCGTGAGGAAACCTGCACACTAGTATGTAACAATGACTGAGACTATATGACAGTCATTAAACTACGTTAGATGCCTTTAGGCAGTTCGAAACATCTAAAACCAGTGCTAGTTATTAACACAATCGATACTAGTTTATTTGCTAGGCAAATAAAAAATCCACGACTTTCAAGCGTTAACCCTAATAACTTTTGAACCGCTGAACCGATTTTCATGAAACAAAGCTAAGAACTATCTCAATCAAGTCAGCTTTCAAACAAAAAAGTTTTTGAAAGAAAGAAAAATTGTTTATATATAGCCAAATAAACAATTTTTCATTTCTTTCTACACACAGACACAGGCACGTCAAACTTATTACAACACCTCTCTTCTTTGACGGGGTTATAAAGAGAACATCCCTTAAGGTTAGGGCTCTTAGTATATCAACAAACACATAGACCATAGACATGTCTACAAAGTTCGCGCGCCTCACAGACAGTGTAAAGTTCCTACTCGCATCTACCTTGTTAATCTCGTATTCAACGACAAAGTAGGTTTTCTTTTACAGCCGAGAGATGACGAGCTATGACTTTGTCGGAAAGTGTATCAAAAAATACTTTTAGTCGTACATTTTTGAGGAACTGTAAGAATAAAATATATGCTGGGTATAAAAACGTAAAAGGGTTGTTGGTATAGGTTAATGATATTTTTCACCGGAAATTGATACATATTTTACTAGCGCGCTTCCGTAGCTTTGCTTCTTTGGAGGCTATTTCTTTTCTAAAGATAATTTTTATGTCACTCAAGAATGTCAAAGGAAAACAAATGACATATACGATTAGAGAAACATATTTTCGTAAATTGCAATTACACGTATGTCTATTTGCGTACATTATAAATCTTTGATTTGTTAAGTCCACATAGTTTTCAGCAATCTTTCCCAAAGTGGGCGATAACGCCCCCTTGTGGGCGCTGCAGGTCTCAAGGGGGGCGGTAAGAGACCCAGAAAGAAAATGTTTTTTTTTGCTAGGAGCTTTATTTAGCTAGGAGGCCTCTTAAACAACGACTGCAAGGGCTCTCGACTCTCAACAACAACTTGTGAACATCAACTAATATGAATTAAAAGATTGCTCAAACTCGGTTCTATATTTCTCTTCGCGTAGTTCATATATCTGTCCTATTTTATTGAATATAGAAAAAATGAAAATCATGTCAATCGGTCGCTCAGTTTCGTAATGAAAGTAGACACAAACAAACAAATAAAAAGGCAACAGACACACTTTAGCATTTTAATAGTTATTAGTACTCGTAGATATCTATCATGTTTTAACAAGTTTTTGTTAAATAACCCGCATTGTGCATTCCTGTAAGAATTCTCCGTTAATATACATATATAGGTCACAATAATTAATTAATTTAATTTGAAGTTATAGTGGTTTTTAAATAGGTGAAAAAATGGGGGCGCTAAAAAAATATTTATTCTCAAAGTGGGCAGTAGACAAAATAAGTTTGGGAACCACTGGTTTTCAGTATAATTGTCCTGTTGTCAGTGCAAAACACCAGACAATAGTAAAACAATGCATGTCGACCGGATTCCGATCTGCTCACAGACGGAACGTTATACATTCCTATTAGACTAAGAGGGGACCGTATGCAACTCTACCTCATCGAGTAGCAAAATGTGACATATGTAGGGTGTTGCATATTAAAAAAATTGCCACCTTAAAATAAGTCTGGACTCATAAAAGTGTCAGGATTAGGCAAGGCATTTTGTCACTTCTTGACTAGGAATATCGAATGTACTACGTACCTAATTGCAACGCGATGAGGTAAATTACACCCAAAAAAATTATTACTTTTTTGCTGACTGTACAAAATGCTCCAGGTTATGCAAAGGCCATCCTGTACATTAAGACATATCTTTTTAATATGCAACACCCTACATATGTCACATTTTGCTACTCGATGAGGTAGGGTTGCATACGGACCCCTCTTAGTCCATATCGATTGTCATTAAATTATTTTTGACTGAAGCCATAGACTTGACAATGCAAATAAACTTGAAATTCCACTAACGGTTTCGACATTTCCCACTGAAGTTTGCCAGCTAATTTGCGGCGGCAGTCCCACAAAGACGCCGTTTAAGAAGTTTAATATTCAGGCTAATTTCAGACCTAGGTTCAGCTGAAATTCAGTTAGAAAACTGGCAAACTGCAGCTTTGCGGTTGCTCAAAAACAGCACATAAGTCTACCTATAGCAGACACTGTTGCAGTGTGAAGTGTTTTGTTTCATTAATTTATTTTATTACACTGCAAAAAAGGAGGTTTATAAATTCGAACGTATTTTTATATGTTTTTTATTATTTTCCGACTACTCGAAGACGTCTGAACCAATTTGTTTGAAAGGGCATACTTGTCAGATGGTTCCTTACTTTTATCAACAGCGGTTGTGTAGTTTGGAGATGAAGTTTAGTTGCTCTTGTCGGTGGAGAATGAAGTGTCTTCCATTCGTCTCTCTCGTTTTATAACCGTTTTATTTTACTTCGCTGTACGATACGAACTTCACTTTCTTCTTTATCTGTTTCATGTAGCTTTGTCTCGCTCTTATATCCCTTCTATGTTTCCTTCAATATTGGGCTTTTAACTGAAATTAATGTTTCAATTTTTGCACTCGTATTACAAAAACTTTGACCGAACGGTTCTTCCCGATAGCAAGCACGAGATTCCTATTAGGCAGCTCTAATACAGATACATTTTCACGTCTATATCCCTGACGGGGTAGACAGATCCCAGGGCCGTAAGACCCAAAGGCCACGCTTAGCGTGATGGCGGGCGTTAAGATGGAAAAAGAATCAAAATAGTGATGGGTAGCTAGCCGCATCGCCTATTACCATGATTCAAATCTCGCCCATTCCCTCGATCGGCTTTAACGATCTGCGTGGGAAGAGAAGCAGCTGGTACATTCTAAGTTTTTTCTTTTCTCCCAGACCAGCATGGAAGAGCAGCAGCTCTAATAACAGGCAAAAGGGCAAACATCAAGTAAAATAATATTGTTACCTACAAATACTTTATCCTCCTGTAAGAAAGCTATATGACAAACGAACAAAGTTAAGTATGCAGATATTATATAGTGAATGAGGATATAAGTTTTATAGTCAGGAGGCAAATATTTAATAAGTCGTCTCCTTCACGATTTTCGTAGCCCCCTCTTCTATATACCTAAAACTGGTATGTATGTGTTTCTTGTGCTCTATGAAACACGAAACTGACGGTCTTAAGAAGAGGAAGTGGGGACACACATAGCTGTGACGTCACAAAGATGGCGGCCGACCGTACCAAGTCTTTCTCAATTTCTCGGGTTCTATTGAATCAATTTCGTTGTTTGATATGTCATTTGAAAGGTTATATAATTGTCTATGATTGTTCTTTAGAAACCTACTAACTAAGTTTTGTTGTTTTTCAAATATGAACAAAGAAATGATTTTTTCCATACATTTTTTCCTATTTCCTGGTATAACTAAATAAAGTGAAACATATATGTACCTAAGTTTTTAACAAAAAATAAAGCCCGTTTTATTACCTTCTTAAAAATAATAACATCATTATAGTGCAATAAAAAACGAACAAGTTGTCACCAATTCTGAGAAAGTACTTACCATCTGATTTTTACCGCCGTCTTCACTATTGATTTTAAAATGATAAGTATTTTAGAGAAATAGCTGTGCTTTTTACAAATAAAAGTATAAATATAAAAGACGCTTCCTTTTAGGCCCAACGCAGACGACAGACTAGACCGCGCCGCACTTTTAGTCTGTGAAAATAGAACCTATGGAATTACATGCAGTAACACACACGACGCACAAAAAGTGCGGCGCACAAAAAATCCGTGTAATTTTGGCAGACCGCGCCGCGCCGCGCCGCGCCACCCCGCACAAAAAGTGTGCGAAAAAAATACAACGTATGCTTCAATTCGCGCTAACACAGACGTCGCGCACTTTAGTCTGTGACCTTCTCTCGGCTAGTGGTGGACGTGACGTGCGCGGTATTACAGCATGGCGCTAGAGATAGATGTACCGATGTTAATTCATGAAATACAAAACAGACCTGCAATTTATGATACTTCAAAATCCGAGTATCATGCCTAGTATAACCTTTCTTCTGGACCAATGCACTTTCTCATTATTGTTTCCGAATGTGTCAAAGTTGGTCTTAAAATGAATAGCAAGTATAGCAACTCATTAAAAGTATTAATAGAAACTTTATAAAATTTGAAAAAATTGTCCGGATATTGTTTTGGAATTGCATGTTTCATATGGAATTGTCCTTTTAGTAATCTCTCCGAAAGTATAGGATGTACCCAAAATTTTCTATTTCTTCTTCTTTTTCTGTACTTTAAGTATAAAATAATACATCACAATCTTTGCACTTCCATGGCGTGTAAAACTGTACGTGTCCCGTCCCTACAGTTCTGCCGACAGAATGATTCAAAATGTGCGTCGTGTGTGTTGAGTCCGTGAACAATCCGCGAAAGACTTTTTGCGCGCCACGCAGACTATTTGTGCGCCGCAGACTCGATCGGACAAAAAGTCTGTCGTCTGTGTTGGGCCTTATATTATAATATCACATTTTTTATATTATGATATCACACATCAAGCAAATTAGAAGTACCTACTTGTAATTATAATAAAGTGAAAACTATACACAAGGTGTAGTGAAAATCACTTATTTTTACGTAAATCACATTGTATAAATAGTAATGAAATAATGAATAAGATAATGTAGACACAATTGAATTATCGAGCATAGTAAACAGAGCGGACACATACTATTCATCAACATCCTCAAAGTTATGCTGATTAAAACATAATTCTTTTCCAATATGGCACACTCCTATCATACATTTTTGCTTTGAGCGTGCACAGCCGCATTTCGTTGTCCGGCAGTCTGCCTTACACTGGCACGATACGAGCTCGATATCTTGCAGAGATATTGGAGGTTTCAGGCTTGTGATAGGAACTAGGGAATTGTTATATAACTTCCAGCCACAGTTTTCTGGTGAGGGTAAGGTTTGGGTCGGGATATTCGCAGTTTTCCAAATGAAAGCCTGGTAATTAGCTCTGTGTAGATGGTGCTTTAGAACTTCTCTAGAAGGTGGTAATTTGTCAGGTCTTTAATATTTGAAAAAACTGCAGCTCTTAGATCATCAATGCTGTTTACGGCTTGAAGTGTCTGTTTTTTGTCACAGTAAATAGCAATAATAAACTTTTCTCCATCCATCATTACGTCTTCTCTCAGTTCTGCTTCAGAGCCAAATTCGTCAAGAAGTGTATACCTTTCGTTAAGGCCATACCCAAATTTTCCGAGGTCCGGTGGCGCCGCCATTTAAAATAAATCATTTAAAAGGAAACGGAGATATCATTTAAAATTGTGTCTTGGTCAAGTTCTAGATACCCATTCAAAGTATTTTTTAAACAACTTTTTGTAGTTTAAAGTGAGAACGTGAAGCTTTTCTACGCACATTTGCGAAAAACGGCCACTTTTAGCTAATGTGAGTAGAAAAGCTTCACGTTCGCACTTTAAATTATAAACAGTAGTTCATAAAATAGTTTTAAGGGTTATCTAGGCTTGACCAAGACACAATTTTGAATGATATCTCTGTTTCCTTTTAAATGATTTATTTCAAATGGCGGCGCCACTGGACCCCGGAAAATTTGGGTATGGCCTTAAACAGCTTCCAACTGGACTTTTTAGTAAATCCAAACAGTGAGCTCGTACTATCACAGCCTGTTAGAGCAAGATAGGAAAGTAAATTATTTTTTTCTGGTCCCATAGATTGGGCTATGTCATGAATAGGTACATAGATCGATTTTTGTGAAGTTCCAAATTGTACCCATACTTTCGGTGGTAGATTCTCATAGAAATAGGTCAACAATAACATGACATCAGTGTCCCTGCTGTTTATAATCAGTGTCTCGTAACCCATCCGGGCAGCATCTATTCCATGTATCACAAACCTTGTGTCTGCTTCTTCATGATTTAATCCAATCGTTTGGATCCAATTGTTTGGATTAAAGCTTGACCATCTAGTAATACTGCAGTTTTTGATTTGTGTTCAGAAACCAGCGATACCTGTGTTTCGGTTTTATCTATTAAAATAAGAGCCAAAACAGATTTGTACGGGTACAATTTGGAACTTCACAAAAATCGATCTATGTACCTATTCATGACATAGCCCAATCGATGGGACCAGAAAAAAATAATTTACTTTCCTATCTTGCTCTAACGGGCTGTGATAGTACGAGCTCACTGTTTGGATTTACTAAAAAGTCCAGTTGGAAGCTGTTTAACGAAAGGTATACACTTCTTGACGAATTTGGCTCTGAAGCAGAACTGAGAGAAGACGTAATGATGGATGGAGAAAAGTTTATTATTGCTATTTACTGTGACAAAAAACAGACACTTCAAGCCGTAAACAGCATTGATGATCTAAGAGCTGCAGTTTTTTCAAATATTAAAGACCTGGACAAATTACCACCTTCTAGAGAAGTTCTAAAGCACCATCTACACAGAGCTAATTACCAGGCTTTCATTTGGAAAACTGCGAATATCCCGACCCAAACCTTACCCTCACCAGAAAACTGTGGCTGGAAGTTATATAACAATTCCCTAGTTCCTATCACAAGCCTAAAACCTCCAATATCTCTGCAAGATATCGAGCTCGTATCGTGCCAGTGTAAGGCAGACTGCCGGACAACGAAATGCGGCTGTGCACGCTCAAAGCAAAAATGTATGATAGGAGTGTGCCATATTGGAAAAGAATTATGTTTTAATCAGCATAACTTTGAGGATGTTGATGAATAGTATGTGTCCGCTCTGTTTACTATGCTCGATAATTCAATTGTGTCTACATTATCTTATTCATTATTTCATTACTATTTATACAATGTGATTTACGTAAAAATAAGTGATTTTCACTACACCTTGTGTATAGTTTTCACTTTATTATAATTACAAGTAGGTACTTCTAATTTGCTTGATGTGTGATATCATAATATAAAAAATGTGATATTATAATATAAATGGAAGCGTCTTTTATATTTATACTTTTATTTGTAAAAAGCACAGCTATTTCTCTAAAATACTTATCATTTTAAAATCAATAGTGAAGACGGCGGTAAAAATCAGATGGTAAGTACTTTCTCAGAATTGTTCACAACTTGTTTGTTTTTTATTGCACTATAATGATGTTATTATTTTTAAGAAGGTAATAAAACGGGCTTTATTTTTTGTTAAAAATTTAGGTACATATATGTTTCACTTTATTTAGTTATACCAGGAAATAGGAAAAAATGTATGGAAAAAAATCATTTCTTTGTTCATATTTGAAGAAAAACAAAACTTAGTTAGTAGGTTTCTAAAGAACAATCATAGACAATTATATAACCTTTCAAATGACCTATCAAACAACGAAATTGATTCAATAGAACCCGAGAAATTAAGAAAGACTTGGTACGGTCGGCCGCCATCTTTGTGACGTCACAGCTATGTGTGTCCCCACTTCCTCTTCTTAACACCGTCAGTTTCGTGTTTCATAGAGCACAAGGAACACATACATACCAGTTTTAGGTATATAGAAGAGGGGGCTACGAAAAATCTCAAATTGCTTCGTCGCCTCCTAACTATTATACATGTTTTGGAAGTTTTACAAGTGTCTAGCAAAAATACAAAAGACCGCTAGAACGTGAAAACGGCCAAGTCAAATGTCAAATGTAGATCTAATAGAGATGTAACTAATGCAGGTTAGTCATCCGGTCTTCACATGTCCAATTAGGTTGACAAGGCGACGTTTCCTTGCAACTGAGCCGAGGCGGGAGTTGGGATAGACTCTGTGGTAACTTCTGACAATGAGATGTTGGGGATCTTGGGAGACGAAACTTATCTCTTTGTGATGAATGCTAAGTCTTGAAGTCTTGCGTTTTGGGAAGGTATTGTAACTAGAGAGTTGGATATGTATGAATAAACTTGTAAGTTTCGTTGCTGCTTAGAATGACTGGGGTTTTTATATTTTCGCTTTCTACGGCTATCCAGACGAGATATTTAAGAGTCCGGCGACCCTAGACTTCTCCATACAAACGTAGTACACGTTTAATTTTGAAACCACATGTCAGATTCCGGTAAAAATTGGTAATTGTAAAGAAATTGCAATTATCTAGGGTTATATTGGGTTTCCTATGTAAAATTATGAACTGGAAAGAAAATATAACGATTTAGAAGTTTCCCATACTAATGGTCAAAAATGATATAAAACACTATATTCTATTTCAAGTTCATATTTTTACTGTCGGAAACTAAATATAAACCTAGATAATTGCAATATCTTTGAAATTACAAAATTTTGCCCAAATCGGACATGTCGTTTTGAAATAAAACGTAGACTACGTTTGTATGGAAAGTTGTATTTTGGTCTAGGGTCGGGGGACCCTTAATATCTTACCTATTTAGATATCCTCACTAACTATATAAAAAGTCTCGAATACCTAGTTCGAGAAAAAACGTTTGCATTATAGCATATACACATAAATGCTTAGATAAAAGACGTCATTACACATGACAAACGCGTACGGTAATTAAATTTAGAAGAAATATGTCATATATTTTTTCTAAATTTATATCTTAAAAAGTAAGTTTGGATCAAATTCATCCAGCTATTCTAAAGCTCAAACTTACACGTATAGATATAAATAAAAAATCTTCATATAAACTTGACAGACGCGTATGGCAATTGTATTTAGAAGAAACACGTCATATATTTAAACCTATAAATTTACAGCCTTTGAATAAGAACCACAACCTGAATATTCGTACAAATGCATCCAACTATTCCAAAGTTTCGTTCGTCTTATCGTGAGTCTGCTGCGATCCGATCATTTCTATCCGTTTTGGTCTTCTTTTGTTGGCTAAAACTCTTATAAGCGACGACGGGTTGGATACCGAAATAAAACTGAAATATGTGGTCATTTTTACATCGCAATTGGTCATAAAGGAGATAGGATCTCTGTGTGCTTAGCGAGCACGCATTAACGCGCACTGGGGAAACAGGAAAAACTGTAGTTCAACATGCTATGAACGTGTAAGGTACTCTCTCCGCAGCAGTTTATTTGCTAAGCAAATTAAAAAAATCCCCGACTGTCAAAAATTCCATCTAAAGAGTAGCAAGAGTAGCGAAACTACGGATACGATTTGATATCCGTAGCGCCATTTCTTTTGTTGCTAGGAAAAGTCCTGACTTTCAAGCGTTAATCCCCAATAACGTTTAAACGGCTGAACCGATTTTCATCAAACATAGCTAAAACCGCAAGGGAACTTGCTTTCGCGTAAAAAAATACATCGAAATCGGTCTATCCGTTCAAGCGTTACAATGCCACAGACAGACCGAGATCGACAGACGTTAGCGTCTGTCTCTTTTCTGTAGGGACTGTCGGCAGTCAAAACAGCTCGGGACGGGAAGTAGCTTCGTAGTTTTCATGACACGTTTCCTAGGTAGAATTCTCACAGGTTTCTTTTATACTTCTTTACAGCCTATATGTATACTGCTGGATCAAAGGCTTCGCTCCGTAAAGGAAGGATTATTTTGTATATATATCATCACATCACTTTTGTGTTTTCGTTCATTATATGTAGCCATTTTTTGATTATCTTTAATCCACATCCGGCTTCGATTTCCTTACAAAATTTACCAGCTTTTCCGAAAATATGGCCGAATAATTTTAACCCTACATTTTGATACAGATAAATTAGCCTGAAATCATCAATAATCATCATAGATAACCTATACCAACGCGTTCTGGGCGTTTAACATTTGGACAATCACGTACCTAGGAAGGCCCTTAATTGTAGTCTCCAATGAATAATGGGCCAAGACAAATAAATGTTTTGGCCCATTATTGACAATTCTTGATTATATATGTATTTTTTTGTTTAACTTAGATTTTTTTGTATTTACTCTTATAGCTTTTGTTGGAACGTAAACCCTTCCGTGCTACAGCTAATCCGCGCAAATACGGATAGTGCTAATTAAATTTATTTTCATTTTCAAGCTTCTAGGTAATCAAATTTGAAATTTATTTATTGATATTTGATTGAATGTTGTATTTTGCAACGGAACGGATGGATATTTTTATCAGATAATACAGGCTAATCGATGAAAAATTCACCAGTGAAAACTAGTTGCAACCTAACAAACAGAAATAAATCAAGAACTCAGAATAACAAATCAATATTTACTAATTACATGTAGCATACGTATATACTATGTATATTATATGTATTGACATTATGAAACCTGCACATTACTATGTGCAGCTTTCCTTAATGCACTAAATTCTGATGGTTGCCAGTATATTTGGCTAAGGGCTCAGATCAGGCAGATAAGCGACAGTTTGCGACCCTGATCGGCGAGCAGTGTCGCTGCCGTGTCATACTGTCGTTCCTAGAGCCCTAATGAAGCCATTTGAAGTTTGCGCTAAACATTAGCATCTATCGATTCGCTTGAAATCGCGCGGGGGGGTTAACAAGATCCAAATTACTTTATTCGGGCGTGCTGTAAGCCGCTTAGCGTGTGCTAACTCTGGACCGGGGCCCTAATAATCTTATTTGTTTATTACCGCTGAATAAACAGAGATAGGGGCGGGCGTCGATACTGGGTGGACAGAAAGGATGACCATTGTTTTGACGACTTTTGCATTATATCACTTTTGTTGAAGTGGACGACGTAAATATTACCGTACTTCGAAAGTAAAAAAACAGCATACAAACACTATCACGTTTCTATCCCTATTAACGCAGACATATCAAAAAATAACTTTATCTTCTTAATCAGAGGAATGAAACAACGCTATAACTAAAAGTACTGACTGATAACTAATGCGATTAGCAAAAATACTCATATACTTACCAAAATATAGAATTAGGTGACACCAAAAACAAAAATCAATAACTTTTGGGCAATGTGAGAACTATCTTTATTCGGACTCGATTTCCTCATATTTACCAAATTATTTGTATTACTCAAAAAATAAGAACATACTAACGTAGACATAACATTTTATACGTTTTATAAAGGCAGATGTAATTAAGATTTCCAGGATTTTCCACAAGCCGACGTGCCTGGAAATGTGCCTACGCTCAACGCATCCTCTTAAAAACTCAGCGGTGCATTTCGCATTTTGCAGGATAAACACAAAAAAACAGGAAACGAAATAAATCTAACATGGGGCTAAATTACGTATGGTAATTTCAATCTCGCTCCATGTACTCGCTATCTCGCAGAGAGACTAAATACAAGTGGTGCTTGATAGGATAGTTAATTAAGCTATCGGCATCCATCGAGAATTATCAGACCTCTGTAATCTGCCTCGGATTAATGTTCGTGATTCACGCCCAAAAATGTATCCCTAACTACGTGTGAAGGAGATTGCTAGGTGAGTTATTTAGCGAAATGTCACTTAATCAGCGCTTCGGCACTAAATGTAAGGAAATTAGTCTTCAAGGATTCCACATCGCAAACGTGTTCGTAAAGCAATAAAACAAAAGTTGCACATGTATATGATTCATCCATGCGTTTGCCGGCCTCTTATATATCAATTATCTATCTTTAGTTTTAAAAAGTAATAATAATATCTAAATTATACAAATAATTGCTATTTATCATTAACTACATCTAAATCAATAATGGATTATATGGTTCGTATAAGTGCACCAAGCCCTCAAACCATATTATGATTATATATTTACTAAAATTGATTCTATTCAAAGTTTGCTTTTATGCATGCATTGATTGGGTCATAATAATTTTCAATAATCCATATTTATAATTGTGTTGAAAATAATGACATTTAAAATAACTCTATATCTACTCTAAAATTAATTGTGGTTTAGATGGAAATAATTGATTTTAGATAGAACCAAAAAAGCGTAAAAAACGGAAGTATGAAGTATTTACATAAGAAAAAATATTTATTTTACGACCGTTCCACAAAATGCTACTGGAAGGATCTAAAAATGTATGTGCAGGAAAGTTAATTGTGGTTTAAATGGTAGTAACAGATTTAAGATAGACCCGAAAGGGCGTGAAATATCGGAAGCTTTTTAATATGAAGTATTTAAATGAGAAAAAAAATTACGACCGTTCGACTAAATGCTACTGGAAGGATCTAAAAATGTATGTGCAGAAAAATTAATTGTGGTTTAAATAGTAGTAACAGATTTAAGATAGACCCGAAAAGGCGTGAAATATCGGAAGCTTTTTACTATGAAGTATATAAATGTGAAACAAAAAATTGACGACCGTTCGACTAAATGCTACTGGAAGGATCTAAAAATGTTTGTGCAGGAAAATTAATTGTGGTTTAAATGGTAGTAACTGATTTTAGATAGAACCAAAAAGAGCGTGAAATATCGAAATCTTTTTACTATGAAATATTAACAAGAGAAAAAATATTTTTTTACGACCGTTCGACAAAATGCTTCTGGAAGGACCTAAAATATTATGTGCACTGGTACTTAGCAGGGCCGCTGCTATCGGGCCGAGGTAACAACCGTTATCGGGTGAAGTAACGATTAAACCTTCGTAAAAGTCAAGGGGAGATCGAACAGCTGATTGCAGCCTCGAATCCAAGTTACTTAGATGGAGTTATTTTTAAGTGTTAAGGTTTATAGGCGAAAGCGAGGTAGGTATGAGCACGACTTTTGAAGCTAGACTGTAGTATGTGTTTCTTTATTGAAAAATCTGAAATTTAGTCATATTGGCACTTTGCCTAGCTGACTCTTATAAAACAAGTTATAAGTTAAAAAGCGAAAGCTTGACCACGAGAAAATCTTACTGAAAAGTAGCAGTCGGTATCAGCTAATAATATATCTGATTCTGTATCTGATTTATTTTATCGTTTATATTTATTGGATTCAGTTTAATGTCACACAGCATATGGTTATATGCTATGTGACATTACAGCGGCCAGTCGAGACGCATAAACTAAGGAAGTTTCCAATATTTCAAATCAGATAATTTTTATAAACGTCAAAACAAACATTTTTTATGGGATGTGTATGAAATAGAGACTAATGACGTCATAACTCCCTTGGAGTCAAATAGCATTCTCTCGTATAAATCTAAAATCACGTTGAAAATGGATTTGATGTGATCAATGACAAGTGACATTATTTTGTGAACACTGCGGTATACTCGTATAGTGTTCTAGTGTTCAAAGCTGCCCAGGAACATCAATGCGTACAAGTCTAAATGTACTTGTGCTTAGTAAGCTCGGTCGTCAAAATTCCAAAGCGTTTTCTTTGTCTGCAGCGCAACACTATGCGGTGTACTGGTGGCCGTCTGCGCGGCGTGCTGGCGTCGGTCACCGTCGTCTGACAAGCCGGAAGACGTAGCCGAGTGCCGCGGGGTGTACACCGTCAGCGCAGATATCAGGTTGACCCAGGCGAGTACAAGTTCTATGTATCATTTTGCCAGCTAACTCCCGATCTTGACCACTGACTAAACCAATTCTAATGACAAATAATTCTTGAATATTACTTATTCTTTTTGGTCAAACGGCGCGCTGACGACTGCTGAAGTTTTGAGAAGCGCGCGTATTCTTTGCTTGTGCGAGCAACACCAATGTTTTCTAGAATATACTTAACTAATTGTACAGTCTGCTAACATGATACCTGGCTCTGCCGATATTTTGAAAATGTATATTTAGAAAAACTTCATTAAAATTTGAACATACATTTTCATGTAATGTGTTTATAGTTTAATAGAAAATTCAAGATAGTTATAGGAAGAGGACCGGCCCCGATAATCGACTGTAATTAGACTTTCAAGCAATTTTTTTCTTTTATCATTAACCCATTTTCGTTGACTTTGAGTGCAATTTTATGTGCCAGTGAAACGTAGGTTACCGCGAGTTGACCACCACATGCTGGCCTACCTATACATGTTGTGATCTACTCTTACATATTCTTAAACAGTGCCTACACTGTTTCAGAAACCATACCTATGTAAGCAAAGACTCATCCATTTTCAATTATTCTGCATGTCATTTTCAAACGTTGTGCCTGAAAGTTTAACAAACAAGTCTTTTGTCTATGTCGTGTTAACAGGTACTTCGTATCTGCCTATTTCCGTAACCAACAAAGTGGCACCTTGGTTGCTTCCCGCTGTTGAACTTTGACATTTATGTATAAGGCAATAAAGGCGTAGCATCCGCTACATTGTCGCGTGCGGTGCGACCTTATTATAGATCGGATATGGAAGGGCCAATGTTGTCCTACAAATAAATAGGGTTGTCACAAAGGGTACACACTAGGGTTTCTACAAAATCTTACCAGAAATTTTGTTTTTATTTACCTTTACAATATATGTAAATGGGCAGGCTTTTTATACCAATCAACCAACAAAAAATTAAATCGAGGACTACAGTTTCTGGCAAATATTAATGCTTCGATACGCCATGTAAAGGCTTTTTCTACCAATCAACCAACAAAAGAATTATCGAGAACCAAAGCTACTCGTAAATATTGTTTCGTTGGTTCGATCCCAAGATCACAGGTAAGCGACCTAAAGCCGCGAAGTGGGTTAATCAAACAGGATTGATCGTTGTATATGTATACAGTTTCTATACAAATCAATCTCCCTTTCCACGCTCGCGAAGCTAATGCCTCTAGCTTGAATGTGTGTTTCATCTCACAAGTCTGTTTAATTTTGTTACGAAAGTCCTAGTGTTTATTCTGTGGTTTTGTTTAGCGAGTAAACTTGTCGTTTGCTATTTGGAGATGCCGTTGACACAAACCATACGTACGTAAAATGAAAACAAGTAAAAGAGTATCAACGGACTCTCGAAGTCCCCCAGTTGTTTGCACAATAGAAAAAGCCTCAGGCTTTAATTAAGTTCGATTTTACATTATAAAGTTAATTAAAGAAACAAAAAAAAAACAAAATGTACCGCCCAGAATAAGCTTTTAACAATAATCATAGCAATCCTTGCAAGAGAAATTCCAAAAGAAATTTGTACCTAAATTTATAAATAAATTTATAGTACATGTATGGCATCATCCTGCAAAGAGTTTCACATTTCCCTTGCGCCATCCCTATTCCCATAACAGACACCCCAGATATTGCTCGGCAGATTTCCATGGGTACCAATGTTGCACTCTCGAATTGGCGAAAGCTGACGAATGTAGGATCTCTAATGTAATTCCAAGCTAGCCTGGAAAAAGAAAATAAAAGCTTTTTCTAGAGTCGATCGAAGAAACATTTGAGTACTCATGTCATGCGGCTTGCTGCAATCACTATTTTCATTCACTTTTCCAACATCATCACGCTGCAGTGGCCTTCAAGTCCTATATCTCAACGCTATGTCTACCTCATTAGAGATAAATACGTTATAGCATATTTCTGCCGTGTATTTTCCGGCAGAGTAGAATTGGGCCACTTAAAGTCCTCCCGTGGATGTCATAGAAGGCTACTTAGGAATACAAGCTAAACAAATCTTATGAGACCTCTTCAACCTGTCTGGCCAGCGAAGAGAGTGTAGGTTGGATGCTCTGGCTGCTCTGGCTAAGTATGACTATGGTAGTACAAAGAGGGTCGTGCTCCTGCAGTGAAGACAAAAAGACTTGATGATAAGCATATTTGTGGCAATGTTGCATTCTGGAGTTGGCTAAATACTGACAAATATACGGTCAAGGCAATGAGAAGCGTCATAAAGCGTGGCGTACCTTCGGCGATACATTAATATACACATTGTTTCTCTTAAGACAAACATTCGGCTAAAACAGCGTACGGTTCTAAATTTGGGACATAAAATTGGAGCATGTTGAATTTAATAGTACCATTTCTCTGTTACAACCAATTTGCACTCGTAAAATTATTCAGAACTAGCTGCACTCCGCGGTGTTACCCGCGTCTAAAGTAGCCTATGTGTTAATTCAGGGCGTCAGCTTTCTGCGTACCAAATTTAATCAAAATTGGTCCAGCAGTTTGCGCGTGGAGATATGATTGAAAAGTACGACTTTCAGTCATCTATGAGTACCTATACATATATACGTACGTATACAATAAATTGATTGAATTAAGATTCAGGCTTGTATGTATATAGCATACAATATTGGATGTCATGCTTGAATGATTTCTATGTACATTGTACTGTAGATGTCATATGATATTATGCTACAAGTTCGACCCCTGGAAAACTTTTTTCTTGGTCTGTAACTAAAGATTTATCACACCAACATCACCAGGTCTTTTTGTCTCCACTGCAGGAGCACGACTCTCTCTGCACTACCAGAGGCATACTTGGCTAGAACACCCTGAGGAATTGGCCTGCACTCTCCCCGCTGGTCAGGCGGGTTGGAGAGGTCTCATTGATGTTTATAAGCTTTGTTTAGCTTGTATTTGCTAAGTCGCCTTCTAGGACATCCACAGCAAGACTTAGAGTGGCCCTATTCTAGTTTGCCGGAAACCACGCGGAATTATATATCACACCAAATACATCACAATAATTTTCTTGTGTTTTAGTCATATGTATGAAGAATTGAAGGCTCACGTTTCTTAGCAACCTTATTTGAAGCTATTCCTTTGTGCTGAGCGCCGCATCGCTCAATGCTTGCCGCATGCGAGACGATCAGGAATGCTCTGGCAATGTGCACAAATATGCTTTGAGATCACGTCTGACTGACTTTCATGTACATAGTAATACTAGCTGTGACCGTGATTATATTATTATGCTATAGTGATCTCGTATAGCCCGTAATTTGATTTATTGCGGGTATGTCATGTCTGTATATAAGACACATCCGAACCACTGCGAACATAGATTCTCGTCTTTTTATGAAGTCTGTTAAAATACTTAGAATTATAGACGTAGTAATGTATCAAATCCGCTTATTACATTATAATTAAGATTTCAATGCAATAAAAGTTTTTGTTACAGTTCCGTACCCAAAAATAAAAACGGGAGCCTATTACTAAGGCCCAACACAGACGACAGACTTTTTGTCCGATCGAGTCTGCGGCGCACAAATAGTCTGCGTGGCGCGCAAAAAGTCTTTCGCGGATTGTTCACGGACTCAACACACACGACGCACATTTTGAATCATTCTGTCGGCAGAACTGTAGGGACGGGACACGTACAGTTTTACACGCCATGGAAGTGCAAAGATTGTGATGTATTATTTTATACTTGAAGTACAGAAAAAGAAGAAGAAATAGAAAATTTTGGGTACATCCTATACTTTCGGAGAGATTACTAAAAGGACAATTCCATATGAAACATGCAATTCCAAAACAATATCCGGACAATTTTTTCAAATTTGATAAAATTTCTATTAATACTTTTAATGAGTTGCTATTCATTTTAAGACCAACTTTGACACATTCGGAAACAATAATGAGAAAGTGCATTGGTCCAGAAGAAAGGTTATACTAGGCATGATACTCGGATTTTGAAGTATCATAAATTGCAGGTCTGTTTTGTATTTCATGAATTAACATCGGTACATCTATCTCTAGCGCCATGCTGTAATACCGCGCACGTCACGTCCACCACTAGCCGAGTGAAGGTCACAGACTAAAGTGCGCGACGTCTGTGTTAGCGCGAATTGAAGCATACGTTGTATTTTTTCGCACACTTTTTGTGCGGTGTGGCGCGGCGCGGCGCGGCGCGGTCTGCCAAAATTACACGGATTTTTTGTGCGCCGCACTTTTTGTGCGTCGTGTGTGTTACTGCATGTAATTCCATAGGTTCTATTTTCACAGACTAAAAGTGCGGCGCGGTCTAGTCTGTCGTCTGCGTTGGGCCTAAGACTGCTGTCCATCTGTCCGCTTATCTGTCTGTCACCAAGCCGTATCTCGTGAACCGATTCTTCACAGATTATGTATTTCTGTTTCCAGTATAACAAATACTAAAATCAAAATAAAATAAATATTTAAGGAGGGCTGCCATACAACAAGGGATTTTTTATAGATAAACCCTTCGTGCGCGAGTCCGACTCGCACTTGGCCGGGTATTTTATAACGTTTTTGCTCAAGCGGGAAAAATTTAGTCATGTAAAAATACTTGATGCACTTTATTTTATTTTATGAGGAAGACCAGCAACTATTATAATTTACATAGATAAGTATAGAGAGTTAGAGTTACACTTAGAGTCCATTACAGGTCCTCATTGATAGAAAACATAGTATTTTGTAAAATATTACGATCTCTTAACATCAAGTTATCATTTACTATCTGCTTTCAAGAAACTGCAACTTAAAACATCACTTTACGCGTTTTATCGTTTTTATTCACGTATAACCCAGAAGGAGCCGTTGCTGTATTTCTGCCATTTGCAGCCAAGAAATAAACACATACATGTTTTTAAAACGTAGTCTAAAAGCTTTCTTAAAATGGCTCTATTTATTTTCTATTCACGTTAAGTACGTTGCTTCGTGTATAACTATATCTACTTAACAGAAAATATCTACTGAGTGTTTCTTCTCATATTCTAAAGTATAGATCTGTGTATTATCGCTTCTCTGTTTTAACTACTTTAAAACTATCGCGTTGCATTATCATTACATACATAACTAATAATAATGCATTATAGCTAATACATAAAATCAGGCTGAGACCATCCAGACCATGTTCGGTCCGGAGGAAACGTTAAACAAAATAATCAAATTTTTAACAAAAAAAAAAAACAACCAACTTTAATTTTTTTTCATGAGTTTTTTCCATATCTTCAAATTTTTTCATCGTGTCTTCACCAAATTAATATGGGACCAACTTGGGAGTAAGGGCTTTCAAATAAAAAAAGAGTTATCAAAATCGGTTTACGGTTGCCGAAGATATCGCGTCACATAAACATAGCGCGTCACATAAACATAGCGCGTCACATACAAAAAAAAACATACAATCGAATTGATAACCTCCTCCTTTTTTGAAGTCGGCTAATTAAGTAAATAAATTTGTAATTTGCAAAGGTATTGATTTATGTGTATTTAAAAAATAAGACTTGTAAAGATTGTAAGAGACATGGAAAGCACTCCACCGACAAGAGCCCAGCTCTTAAATATAAGAAGAAGAAGAAAGATTGTTTACATTATAGAGATATATGTAAACAATCTTTACAAGTATATATATTAGAGTATAGTACATTTTAAAAGTCACTAGTGTACAGTTCAGGTTTCCTTATGTTGTTTTTCTTCATCGGAAGCAAGTGACCGTAGTAGAAAATGACCGTACAGGCAAGAGTCGCGCCTGGTATTGGTCGTAATAGTACACAGATGCAGAGCTATGCCTTAACCGCTTGGCCATTGAATCTTCTTGTCTGCATTACGAAGCCTTAAAAAATAAGTTTAATCACTCCAGTCCTTCAGTCCTTGTCTTTAGTCCCTGGGCGCTGTAATGCGTTTAGCGTTAGCGAGGCGCGGCCTTCCGCCGCGGGATTGTTGTTCCGGTTCCGCTTCCGCCGCACTTACCACCGCTGCCAATAGACACTATTTTGAGAATAACGTTTATTAAGAAAAAATAGTGCTTGGTGGTCTATCGTACGCACTAATACAGCTTTTGGATGTTAAGCAACCCCGGGTGTGGTCCGCACTTAGATGGGTGACCATAGGCATATTTTTTGGAATTTTTCTCCGTGTTTCGGAAGGCATGTAAGAAGTAAAAATTTTATTTCTTCTAGAAATAGTGACTGGCCAAGCATTTTGTCACATTTAAACATGTAAACACAAACGACACCATCTAGTCATAATTCGCGGAACTACATATTCCAACCGATGTTAAGTGGACTTGATATCCGTAGCGCCATCTATTATCTGCCAGGTAGATTTAAAAACCCCGACTTTCAAGCGTAAACCTCAACATATTTTCATCAAACATACCTAAGAACTACCGCAAGGGATCTTGCTTACCTGCATCTAAATAGGTCAATCCGTTCTAGAGCTACGATGCCACTAACAGACAGACAGCCAGACAGAAAAACTCTTTTTTGTCGGGGATTAAAAAGTACGAGTGCGTATACCTGAACGTAACGGAATGATCACGGACACGGAACGTGGTCCCATTTATTTGTTGTGGCACGACGTGGTTGACGTGACAGCCCAACAGTGTACTGTACATGCACATAGACAAAGCTGTTTTTTTTTTAAAAACCTATTTATACCTATTTTATGCGGGATAGACAAATTCAAATTACGAATTAATGTTTACAAAATCCAAGATAGCCTTGGTTTTCTTGCTAGAAAACTATTATACGACCCGAGTTTTAAAGCCTATCTTCATTTATTAACCAAATAGTGTCGTAGCTCGATTGATTCGATTCGGGAGCTCCTGGCGACAAATCTATACGACTTGAAAATCGATAAAACTTAGAATGAAAATGGTGAATTTATTATTTACAAAAATGGAGCAAGCATCAAACCGTAAAAATCTGTTGTTTGCGTGCGAAAGCTTAAAAGAGACAATGTCTTTGTCATTGAAAGATAGGCACCCTCCGTTTGCGAGAATCGCCGAGTTCCAATACAATAGCCAGCAAGCGTTGCTACGTCCATTAAATGCTTAATACAAAGACTAATGGCGGACGGCAGCTGAAATGAGCTTTGTATTTTTCAATAACATTAACAAATAGACCACGTTAAAACGGATAAATGATAAATGGAACGATCTGTGTTAACCGAATTCCAAAATGGAGGTTATCAATTCGTCGTGATCTTTTTTAAAGTTCATCGATAGACGACTGGCCTGATTTGGAGAATTCTTTTTTGTTCGAAATGGGTATATGGGACCATAGATTTTATCAAAATCGGTTGTTTAGTTTGGGGGTGAAACCGGTCAAAGAAGAAAAATAATGCACCAGCCAGTACCTATTATGGTTTGAAACAATATTTTTATCGTAAATTATTTTAGGCCTGTATCTATTGCTAACTCGTTGACCGAAGAACAAAAGTTCGTTCCAAATATAGACATACAAAGGGAAGCAGACCAAACATTACATACTTAGAACGCCTGGCAATTTTCATTCGTAGCTTATTTTTGAATCGCCTGAATAATATATTTATAAACAGTTATAGCGGGTGTTTATATAGGTACTAAGTTCTCTTTTACATTCACAAGTATAGTACTTTACTATTTTTGTTCCAAATATTACCATTTATACAGATACAGATACATTTTCACGTCTATATCTCTGACGGAGTAGACAGAGCCCAAGGCCCAAGGCCCAAAGGCCACGCTTAGCGTGGTGGTGGGCGTTAAGATGGAAAAGAAATCAAAATAGTGATGGATTGCTAGCCGCATCGCCTATTACCATGATTC
Source organism: Acrobasis consociella (assembly GCA_963555685.1). Classification (NCBI taxonomy): domain Eukaryota; kingdom Metazoa; phylum Arthropoda; class Insecta; order Lepidoptera; family Pyralidae; genus Acrobasis; species Acrobasis consociella. The sequence continues at coordinate 12,899,390 of OY743122.1, forward strand.
AAATCTCGCCCATTCCCTCGATCGGCTCTTACGACCTGCGCGGGAAGAGAAGCAGCTGGTACATTCTACGTTTTTTCTTTTCTCCCAGACCACTATGGAAGATACCATTTATGTTAAAGAAAAACAAAACTTACATTCATGCCAAGCGGCATTCTTTGTATTATACAATAATGTTCAGTCCGCTTCGCTTTATATATCTGTGGTTCCTAAATTAAAATACATCGACCTTGGGCAGCCTTAATTAATTATATATAACTTAAGTCCTAAAATAGTAGGTCATGAGTTGACTATTGGCTTATCCAAGTACTTTCATAATTTGTGTGTTCGCGTCGCGTGTCGGGTACATTCTGACGTCAACGAAATTGAGGTTATTTACATATTATTATTGTGAAGTCACCTGTGCTGTGGCTAGGGAAAAGGCTGCTTTTATTTTAAACCGATAGTAATGCATTCGGGTCATAAATAAATGTAGCAGTGACGTTCCATTTTAAGTTATTATCTTTTGACACAATTACTCATATTTTTTATTCCCTCTGAAATAACCTTTAAGCTTAGATGTCGTTAATATAAAATAAAAACTACTATACATTGGATATTTTATATTAGACTGATATTTTTTTTATAAAGAAATGATAGGTAGTTTTTATATCACAAAAATGAGAATCATTGTACAGAATTGAAAAGAAACCAATCAATAAATGGTACCTATGTACGTCACATTTAAATTGAATGGATATGATATTCCAAAAGCCTTCCAAAACAGCTCTCCGCGTTTTAAACTGCAGAATTCATCAGAAAATAGATTAAATTCAGCGACGGTCAACACCAGCGAAGCCAATTACCGCTAATGTGATTTTTATCAGATATTGTCTGGCATCCGATTATCGCGGACATGGAAAATCGCGGTGATACATTGACATATAATTTTTGGAGAAGAAAAAACTGGAATACCTTCCCATGGCTCTTAAATAGCTGAGCTAAAGATGCAATCAAGAATGCGCTAAAGATGAGAAGTATCTACTCTGATTTTCGCGATTTTTGTAAATCGCTCCTACGGGTAACCTTCATTCGCGCATTCGTGGCATACGCTGACGTCACGGAAAGAAACCCCTCCGACTAGAGTATCTCTTAAATATATGATTGTATAAATGCTGCTTTCACCGGCTCAAACGGCGGCCGTAATGCGTCAAAACAAAAATCAGGCCATTGTGTTTAAATAAATTCAGCTTTGTTCACACGTTATTTAGCTCGTCAGTACCACAACGAGCAGACAAAACTGATTTCCATATATACACACAAACTTCACACTTCCTATTGTTTATTTCTGTACGTCTGGTTTGTTTCGAAGAGCTGGACTCAGGTATTATAAGTCTGGCCGAAACATTTGCATTTTACAAAATCTATTTAAAGCTACTAGCATTTAAAAGCTCGTTTATTTCATCGTTAAATGGCATTCGTCAAGTTGTGCAAGACGCTTTATAGAGAGTAGCTTAGCAAAAAAAAAAATTAATAAAATTTGTCGTAAAAAGAGAATAAACTTTTTGCGATCTTAGCTCTGTCTGTACCAAAAGAGGTCTTACCTTGTTACATGGTATAAGTAATAGTGTAATTTTATATTTTACACAAAAGCCATCAGAAAATTCCCTGAAGAGGTTATTGGTTTAATTAAAGAATTATACGCAGTGGGACATTTAGTAAGTGATAGGGAGTGGTGATCCTTAAATGACAAGTGGAGCGTAGGCCGTCGCGGTAGATAGATCGACACTGATTTTTTAAACCATTTTATCTATCTATGTATATTTAAGAGCTATACTCTTGTCGGTGAAGTATGAATTCCCTTTTATTTATTAAATCTTTATTGACCATAATGGCACAGAATTTATAAAAGTATTACATAAAGAACGGGAACTCGCACCGTCCCCCGCAATCTGGTGTCCCCGCAACCTAGCCCCCGCCTTTCGGCCTTTTTGGCCCCGTAAAACAGGGTTGTTGCTAGTCGCGTATACGTTACGCGAGTTACGGTATAATGGTGTAAAACTGAGCATATTATCATTGTTTATCCACGGAAAACAATAAAGAAACAAAATTTTATAGATTTCCGAGTGATAAAAACAGGTAAGCAATGCAACAAGTTCTGTGGTGGCGACCCTGATTGTTTAACTCACACATTGACGTGTGAACAGATATATTGTTTCGTTTGTAGTAGTACTAGGTATATTTGTTACTCCGTTTCTATGAAGTGCTATATCTGTGATAATGGTATAAAAGGTGGACTTTTAGTTGTCTCTCTCGACCGCCAGCTCTTTTACTCTTCTGTACGTCACGACGTTCACGTTCTCCTTTATAGTTTATCTGTTTCATGTAACTAGGCCTTGGTGTATAACTTTGCATAATAATATGTACATATTATTATAAAATGCCTACATGACCCAGCAAATAGATAATTAACTATTAAACTTCTGTTTAGGACAGATTATCAGAAACGGAATTGAATTTTGGATCACGTATCGTTTTCAAATTAAACTCCGTTAGAATTTCAAAGCTGCTGCGTCGGTATTTAGCGAACGCCATTAAATTGTCAACTATTTTGGCGGCAAATAGACGCAGTGGCGAGTGGCGAGTGGACACATCGAAAACGTTTTAACTTGGGCTGCACTTGAACCAAAATTAGGTTTTTTTTCAGCACTTACCTTTTTAACCCCGACGAAAAATCCATCCTTACTCTTTACTAATATTATTATAATTGCGAAAGTGAGTTTGGTTTGTTTGTTACCACTTCATGCTTCAACCATTGAACCTATTTAGATGAAATTTATTATGGATATAGTTTGATACCCAGGGAAGGACATAGGATAGTTTTTTATCCCGAAATGCCCACGGGGAGCGAAGCCCACGGGTATTAAGTTTGACGTGTTCGTGTATCTTTGTGTCTGTCTGTGGCATTGTAGCGCTCGAACGGAGGGACCGATTTTGATGCGGTTTTTTCACGTGAAAGCAAGGTCCCTTGCGGTGGTTCTTAGCTATGTTTTATGAAAATTGGTTCAGCCGTTTAAAAGTTATTGGAGGTAGACTTTTAAGTCAGGGCTTTCCCTAGCAATAAATAGATGGCGCTACTGCTGTCAAGTTGTATAGGTAGTTCCGCTACTCATCACTAGATAGCGTTCTTAACAGTCGGGGTTTTTTAATTTGGTCAGCAAATAAACTTGTCTCCACTATCCTAAGTCTAACAGAAGAAAAAGCCGGGAGACTCACCGGATTTTTCTTTAATATATTTATCGGCGGTCTACTTTGTCTTTGTGGTCAAGGAGGTCAAGATATATTAAATTAATATATCTTGACCTCCTTGACCACAAAGTATTAATATTATTAATATGTCATTAAAGAAATAATCAAATCATTGAGTCGTCGTTCTCATACTATTTTGTTCATTTTCCTAATCAGAAATCAGAGTGGCGGCAGCCCCAAGGGGGTGAGAGTGGGAAACGATCGTCGGAAGGTATAAAAATCGCATTCCCGTAATTGTTTTCGGTCAGACGATTCGAACGTGGATTACATAACATAAAATAGAAAAATTCTGAATGTATAAGATATGATTCAGTGATCTTTACAATTCGAATTCTTACATGCACATTCACATGTCATATCCCGTTTGTGGTACACATAATCAAAGGTAAATTACTAAAAACCGGCCAAGTGCGAGTCGGACTCGCGCACGAAGGGTTCCGTGCCACTTATCTATAAAAAATCACGTTTGTTGTATGGGAGCCCCACTTAAATATTAATCTTATCCTGTTTTTTGTACTTCTTATACACCGTCTGTGAAAATTTTAACTGTCTAGCTATCACGGCTCATGAGTTACCCTTTTGGGTACCTACGGAACCCTGAAGAGGAAAACAGATATTTCTTTAATCGCCATTATTTCAAAAATTAAGCTTCCTACCTTGGCAGCATAAGTAAAAAAAAACTTTAATAATATAAATCTGAAAAAGAAAATCGTGGGGAAATTCAGAAAATTGATTTGGCTTATATCCGCTATTTTAGTGATATGTAATCAATCTGTGGTGTGGGATGGGACTATTCTACGGGGTCATGGTAACTAAATCATTAGTGATTTATGGCGGGACCTTTTCATTAAGCTGCTCGTAAATTAGCTGCCAAATATTTACTTGCACCCTATGCTAAGTCATCCACCAAACCACATAGTCATCCTTAAATTGTTACGGACAAAGGAAATTACATTTTTATGTTTAATCTGAATTTATAAGTATTTTGTTGTTGTTTATGGCAGTCGAGCTATATCTTTAAGTAGTTTGAAAAATACAAAATCAGTGTTGGCCAGAGTTATTTATTTATTTGTTATCAAAGCACATGTATCATTCATCAGGGTTTACCGAATTAACCCTGTCCAACCAAAGACACAAAAAAAAGAATCAAGAATTTTAACATTTACATGCAATTAAAGAGGAAATCCAGCAAATCCACCGGCTGTACTTAATAGTTATTTCTGTAATTGAGATAGCATGCATTGTTCAGATGTTCACGCTCGACTTCAAAGGGCCCTTATACCTATATACCTCGTTAAATTGCAGGTACATTATAAAGAGAACACTTTTCATTACCTTTTCATACCACAAAGCATTTTGGGTCTTGCGGCTCTAAGCAGACCGAGTCCAGGCCCTCAATACTCAAAGATCTCTTTTAAAGGGCGAAAAGATGGAAGAAGGAATCAAAATAGTGATGGGTTGTTAGCCGCATCGCCATGACTCGTTTTATATAACAGGGTTTTACTCACGTATATTATCATCATCAGGTCTTTTCGTCTTCACTGCAGAAGCACGACCTTCTCTGTACTACTAGAGCCATACTTGGCGAGAGCAGCCAGAGGACTTGGCCTACACTCTCCTCGCTGTAGGGTAGTCATAGTTATTAAACATACAATGCCAGGCTAAGGGTTAAAGGAAATTCCAGCAAATCCACTAGCTGTATTAATCGGTATTCCAGTAATTGTGATCGGGTGCAACCACCCGCAAGCCCTGCACTGCATGCATTGTTCACGCTCGTCTCCTTCGGGCCCTTACCTCGATAAATTGCTGGTGCAATTCACTACATGCTGCTTGCACTAAATGCTAAAGATAAAAAATGACGCTGATATCTATGCTTTGATGAGAATTCTCAATTCATAGTGTGATGTGTTGATATTCTAAGGTTTGGCTAGGTGTTCGTATTTCGAAATATTAAAAGCCTGGAACAAAGTTAGAATATTTGTCGTCATCCGTGGTCATCATCATTTTGGTAACAATTAGTCCACTGCTGGACATAGGCCTCCTCCAAAATCTAAATTGACTCGTTAGTAGCATCCTGCATCCAACGTTTTTTGAAGTTCGTGCTCTCTATCCTGTCCTATCAGCCATCGTGTTTTTCTTCGTCAGGTAGTTTGTAAACAGACACATTCATTCAGACAAAGCCTAGGGCTTAAAGTAGTTGTAGCTTTTTTGTAAAAAGAAACTTTAAAAATAAATAATAACTAAAAACAGACTTCACTTCCAAAGTACACAACCCATTTTGATAATTTTTCTATGGGACCACCTGACAAGCATATATCCTTTTAAACAACTAAGAATTTTCAAAATCGGTCCGGGTGTCTTCGAATCATCGGTGAACATACATAAAAAAAGACCGCGACGAATTAATAACCTCCTCATTTTAGAAGTCGGTTAATAAACAAGGTCTATGACATGTATTTTTTTAGAAATAGGTGCAGGCATATCATGAAACAATCAACACACACGTCATACGTATGTATGACGTGTGTGTGTTTCTACATAATCTAGTTGAACTTAAGACTGTGTATTTCGTATCCCAAGTTAGTGTATTTCGTAGAGTTTGGTAGCAAAATATATTAGAGCACGTACACAGCAAGTTTCCTCCTGAGTAGCGATCCAATCATTCTTGCATAAAGCGGCTCCGATGCGAGTTTCGTTGTCAGACAACAGTCACTGCCTCTCCCGAGGGGGCCCTACGCGTCACGTAAAGTGCTTCCCAGAGTAAATACTGAGTACTCGTATGTTCATATATTTCTTTGTTGTGAGTAGATAAATTAAGAGATTCTTGCGCTTTTCGCGAATTTCGTGGCCTGATTATTTTTAGAAGTAATATGAGTTTATTCTTTTTCACGAACGTGAAAAAGAATACGTGTACTGAATTTCAAATATGTTATTATTATATATTTAGATATATGGATAGAGAGAGACTGCAAAATTAAATAAGTGCCTCTTATTCTCTTGTCTAGCAAGCAACTAATCTTTTCCACCTCTCCATTTAAAGTTTATTTATATTTCTTATGGTTAAACTTAAAAGAACTTACCAAGGTGAATTTCTATCAAAATTATACGAAACATAATGAAGTAAACACTTATACAATTTGAACGGACTGATGTACAAAAGGAAAGAAATATAAATACTGTTTTCGGAAAATGAATCCATTTGTTTACTACTTACCTGTGACGTCACCAACCTGATAAAAAGTGGCTGAACATTAACTGGGCACACAATAACTCGTCCATATCAGATTCCGATGGAATTAATGTTGACAAGGCATCCATCATGCCTGTGTGCCTGTCTCACTGTTTACGCATATACAGTTTTTATTCTTCGTTTTCTATGCTTTTAGCAAGCTTCGAAACATAACATCTGTTTTTTGTTACACGGTCATCGATATGCATTAGGTTCATATTCTACCTCTTTTTTGTGGCCGGACGGACCACACGGACCACAAAAAACTTAACCTAACTACACAATAAGTCTTATTACTCTATACATACGATTCATGGCACTGAATTTACTACACCGGAGTGGTCGCCCCGCGCATGGTTATAATGAGGTATATTTTCGATACCTAAAGTTATGCTACTTCGAAGCCTATATACCCGGTATACATGCCTATACAAGTCTTTTACCCTTTCAGAACATTGATGAGTGAGGCCGGCCTAAGAAACGCGAAAGCATCATTTTAATATTTAGTTAGTAATATCCCCTTTATTTGTCACCATTTTCTTAACCGTGACCCTTTCTTGTTTGGGTCGTGCGACCCATGGATCTGTCTACCCCGTAGGATATAGACTTGAGAAGTTGGACTCGTTTGGCTTGGACTGTTGATTTTAGATACATTGATTCTATTGCTATAGTTCAATTCAGATTGATCATTACAAAGCATGCAATGTATGTTTAATCAGAGTCTAGGTGAAGCCGGTGAAATTGAATATCTAAATCACAGACTAAACATAACATTCCAGCATATGCAACGAATTCTGAAGTCTAACTCTAAAACAGTTTAATTGTTTCATTTTGCAGCGAATTTCAAGCGGTTCCTTTTCACTTAATTTCACGCTGGCTGCAGCTAATGTGGAAACTTAATTTTTTTAGCTTCCCAGAGAGGCAAGTGTTGTGGTGTGAGTTTAAATGTTGGACGAAAAGCATTCTTTTATCCTATCACACAAAAATAGTCCGTTTAACGGTTGTTTCATCAATATTATGCCACATTTTTAATCGACTCCCAAAAATTTTGATATTTGCGATCTTTTTCTATGTATGTTCACTGATTATTCGAAGATGCTTGGACCGATTTAGAAAATTCTTTTTTTGTTTAAAAGAATATACTTGTCAGGTGGTTCCACAGGCATTTTATCAAAATGGGTTGTGTATATTGGAGGTGAAGTCGGTTTTTAGATCTAAAAATTAAATCATTAAACCTCACGCTATCGACAACGTCTCTTCACATCTGGGAAGCGGTATGGTAACATTTTATTTGGAATGGAAATATTTTTTCGTTCTCTGCATTGAGTTTGTGGCACCCTTGGTGTTGCAGGCTTCCATATGACACGGTAATCATCTAAAGTCATCATGTAAGTCCTATGTAGTTTTCGAGTGTGGCCTACTTAGTATAAACAAATTTTTATTAATTAAAAAATCTGCAGTCTTTAAAACTTATAATAAACGGAAATTGCACATGCCCGTGTGTTGCCAGAGCGAGTCGCAAGTACTGTAAAAAGCATTGTTTGTGAACTTACCATAACAATATAAATATTAGGTTCTACGCCAGTCTTCTTCATTTGAGCATCTGAAACAAAGAAATAAATTTATTGTTATTATCTACAACTACAAAACTTTGTGTATCATTTTACAAAACGTTAAAAGCATTATGAACGTCAAAACATTACTAAACGTTATAATTATAACTCAAATAGCTAACTTCATCATCATCATATCAGTCACAGTATGTCCACTGCTGGACATAGGCTTCCTCCCAACAATTTCAAAAATTACCGTTTGGAAGCGGCTTGCAGCGTTTTTCTGCAACCTTGCTCAGGTCGTTCGACCACTTAGTAGGTAAATAGATAACTGACAGATTACAATTACGTACTTTTATTTCTATGGCTCATAATATGAATATGCTACGCGCTTCGTAGTAGCTACGCGGACGCACTTCGTAGCGCTACGAAGCCCGTAGCATGCACTTTGTAAACGCACGGATTGTTTCTCGGCCACACACACCTGTAAATCTTCAGGGCTACGCTGCTACGAGAGCAATTTCAAAGTTCTATACGTGTAATGTTTAATTTATTACACACATACATATTACACATACAATTTACAGACGTTATTATTTTAGGCAAGGTCAGGCCTATGTTACTTCCCGTTTTGGTACATATTGGAAAATATACCTACATTATTATTATGCGCGTGGTGTAGTGGTTAGAGCGTTCGGCTCATACCCGGAGGTCGCGGGTTCGATTCCCGGCGGGGGCGACGACTTTATGTTGTTGTCTTAGTTTGGTTAGGACATTGCAGGCTGATCACCTGATTGTCTGATAAGTAAGATGATCCGTAATTCGGAGGGCACGTTAAGCCGTCGGTCCCGGTCACTGTCTTTGACATTGGTCGTTACCTAAAACCATGTCAGAGGCCTTTAAGGCGGTTTAAAAACTCTGACAGTGTCTAGTGTTATTCACTAACACACACGATAACAAGAAGACTATGCGCGTGGCGACCACTCCGGAGTGGCAAATTGTCTAGATTAATAACAATGACATTGGCTTGCAATAGATATCAAGGTATCTAAACGAAAATTACCCATATGGCTGCCTACATTAAGTAGATATTTCTCTGAATTTCTTTGTTGAGTTAGACTTCTGTACGTGAGGTACTTATTCTGTGGTAAGGCGACCATTCTATGTTTTCACAGTGGAATTGAAATTTGTAGAACGATGAGAATCGTTCAAATTGCAACAGTTTTTAAAACCTCTTGCTAGCCGATAATTAACCTATTCAGCGTTTTTGTTGTTTCGCTTAATTAAACCTTGAAATCCACGTTTCATCGACGCGAATAAAAACTTCATCCTTCGTAACATTCAGAGAATGTAGAAATGTTATTTTGTGTGCTAATCTTAGTCTGATTTTCAATATTTTACTTTGAAGTATTAAATTGCATTACAAAATGCGACAAGCTGTAAGCTTTTGTTATGTACGTAAGATCCAGGGTGGATAGCTAAAATCAAACACAAATAATTAATTTTAAGCTCTTGGCATAATAGAAGCGCAAAATCTAGCTCGATATATTGTGTTTTTTTAGTTGTCTTCGGAAACCGGTAGGGTACACTTTATCGGCAGAGTTGTACGGCTTGGTACTTTATTGGTTTTACACAATACTACCAATGAGATGTCACTTATATCTTTATTAATTGTCATCAGGTACAAGAAGAATTGCCCGGGCCACCGCCCGCCTACGACACCGTGGTTGCTGACGGGCCCTCGAACAAACAATGTCATTCATTACAGGTGAGACGATGTTAACAACCTTTATTATAAGTTTTTATAAATTGACAGAAATGACAATGAATAGAAGACAGTTGTTTTTTTCGGTTCTTCATAGCAGTGGTCGTTGCGAAACGCTAAAGAAAAGCTCCCGTTTTCTTAAAAATATACTTGCTGCGCCCCGCGGTGTTACCCGCGTAAAAGTAGCCTATGTGTTAATCTAGGGTGTCAGCTTCCTGCATACCAGATTTTATCAAAATTGGTTCAGCCGTTTGCGCGTGAAGAAGTATCAAATATACACACATATACTTTGGCCTTTATAATATTAGTGAGATGTGATTTAAATATAAATAAACATTTGCGCGCTAAACTTATTGGCGTGTAAAAGTGCCTGCCAAGGCTTAATTACTGAATAAATTAAAGGTGTGTTGACGATCAGCAGTTAAAGCTAAAAGCTTTTGTATCTTATGACCCTGATATGTCTCCCCTGTTACGGATCAAGTCTTCATCACCATCATCATTTCGGCACATCATAAAGGGACCATAATAAACTGTACGTTCTGCTAATTTCCAGGAAGTGGTCACGGAGCCCTGTCCCCGGTGTGAGCCCTCGGAGCGCTGCGACAGCGGACTGCCTTCGTACGAGGCAGCGGTCCTACTCAAAGACACCAAGTTATAATGGTTGAAACATTGATGCTAAAGCCTTATCTACTCTGATGCTTCACGGAGGCAAAGCGGAACAAATGTATCATTAAAATGAAGCAAGTTTTATCGTAAAGCTGACGATGTTTCACAAGGGTTTCTACTGATATTCAATTTTATTTAAATGGCCGAATGTTTCATGTAAATCTAAAAATAAGTATGTTTAATTGTTTATAGATCAAACCGTAGACATAGTAAATAAGCCAACGACAAGGTTTACATTGTGCGATGAAGGCAGATGATACTACCCTCTCGCTTGTTCCTTTACGTAAATCGAGAACGCAAATAGTCACCGTGCCATGTTCTAAAAGTAGTTTTCTCTTGCCCGAAAGGAAAAGCTTATAATTTTTAACAGATTTAAAAAAATAAGATTGTTCGTTTAACTTTAGTGTTAATGAAACGCTGCCTTAGGCCATTTTACAATATATTTTAGCACACATTTTTGTATTTATTTCCGAATAAAATGTACTTATAAAAATTTGGATACCAAAACCAAAAGGAACATGTTAATTAAGATGAATGTAATGAAAACTCTGAAATCAACTAGTGTACTTTAAAAAATATTTTTACGGCTCTGGATACTAGTCCCTTAGAGTCAATCTTTATTGACATCAATTTTGTCGAGCCTTCTACTATATCCGTACCGACCAGTACTTATATAATATACTGGTTGTTTCGGATGATGTGAACATTGATTGCTTTCAAGGATTAAGCAGGTAGATACTATGATTTTTAGAATAATTTGATGATACAATACATGTTAGGGATTGAGTATATACATACTGATTTAAAAATAATAAGCACCATATTTAGCACATAGTTTAAAATACACATGTTTTACACATATCAAGATGTAATGCCAAGAATGCCGTTTCTATTTCCAAAAGAATTTTTTCGAGCATATGTTACTCTTTTACAAAGAATAAATAAAAAATGATGGGATTTAGTGACGCCGGGGACAACACAGCTTATCTTCTTCAAGACTTAGTTTCCTCATCTGAGACAATAATCCCCTAAGAGCGGTCTGTAGGCGGATCACGCGCGTCCAAGGAAGGTGCAATGTATGCGGACGGCGTCTGCAGACCGTCGGACCGTCGGATACGACCGATGATGAATGGCCGTAAATCGCTGACAGCAGGATAAAACTTGAGCGGAGCAAAAACATGGACGCAGGAGCTCGGTTGCTTTGCGGAAGTGCGTATTACTAGCGCTATCGCAAGTAAAGCGACACGGGGCGTAGTCCACACTTGGATGGGAGATCACAAGTGGCATTAAAAAATTCTCGAGCTCCGTGCTTCGGAAGGCACATAAAAGTCGTTGGTGCCGGCTGTCATCGTTGTATGGCAGGCGTAGTGCTATGTCAGATGCCTGCCTGAAAAATCTGACACCTGACTTAGATATGGCTTTTGTACGTGAAGAGTCCATCCAGGGTTGGTAAAACGTTTGCTAGAGATACAAGAGTGAGGATAGCAAAAAACGCCTTTATATTTGACGGAGACGCCACAGATGATGAGCTATGAGTAGGTAAGCACGAGATTCGGGCCTCTAACCTTTTTATATACGCCAATTTACGGTAGCCCGAATTTTCTGACATCGTGTACCGTACTTTGCACTGTATTATTTGATATGGATCAAGGGTTTTCATGCACCTACTGATGGGATTTACGTACCGGAAATAGTAATTTTTTAATGTGAGATACATGCCCAAAACATTCGATATAGCTTCATAAATTACCATATAAGATATTTAATTTCTTCTTTTTGCCTTTTCCCTGTTTGGGGTCGGCTCTGTATGTCAACTCCCTCCGTTATTTTCTGTCCTTCACCATCTCTGTTCTGACTCCCCGTTTCCCTATATCAGTCTCACGCATTCTTCCCACGTCTTTCTCGGCCTCTCTGTTTCTTTATACCCGTCTACTTTCGTCGACGACTAAGCCGACCATTTTTCGCCAAGTGTTCCAGGTTCCATACCAGGTCAGGCGATGGCTTTTTAATTTATCGACTATTGGCGCCACTTTTAGACTCCCTCTAATATACTCATTCCGTATCTTATCCGTTTCAGTAGCCCAATAATCTTAACAATATGTCTGTCAATTGAGATTTTATTTAATTAATTAAAATAATTTACAGTTGATATTATTTAATTTTGTTTAAATAATTCACATAATTAGGAAGACCAAACTTGACACTGAATAACAGCATTTTAGTAACCACAATATAATATATTTTTTAATTAAAAAAATATCTGTAAGGCAATATACTTTAATTCAATAAAAAATATGTATTTAATCAATCTTTGTTTCAAAACTACTACAATTATAGACATCCTCTATCAATTTAGTATCAAATTGAAGCTATATTTTATAAATTAGGTCATATCATCCGGTCTTATCAACATAAGTAGCTACTTGAATAACAGCTGTTACTATTTTATGCGATGTTTATGATTTATATGCTTAGTTTTTGTAAGAATTTGTTGTATACGCTTTATATAAAATTAATATATAAGCATATTATGGTGTATTAGTAATTAAATACAGTCTTATGACTAGACTAAATTTAGATAAAAATAATATATTTACTAAGCGAAGCGTAAGACACCAACCCACAAGGTGGTCTGACGACCTGACCAGGTTCGCTGGAAGGCGCTGGATGCAACCCGGTCTAGATCGGTCATTTTGGAAATCATTGGGAGAGGCCTATATCCAGCAGTGAACGTAATGCGGCTGAAAAGATGATGATGACTATATTTAAAATGTATCAAATGCAAAATAGTGTTTATTTTTCCTTTATCTTAAAGAGCATATTTGATGGAAACAAAAACATGTTATTTTTACATGCAGATTTTTTAAAATTCGTATTTCGGAAATTCCATCCAATAATTTATTATCTTCCATTATTTGATCATTCGTTGTAACAATAAAATGTTGAAAGTTATTTTTGTTTCGATATTTATTATAAAGATTATCAATAAGAATATAGTTACTTGGCTAATTTTACAGATAATGATCAACAACCAGGATTCAGGACGATTGTGTTTCAAAATACATAGGTAGATATTTATATAGATATATTACTTGTATATGCATGACAAAAATAATCTTTAAAACAAAGGACCTGAATCCCGTTATTATAAAAAAGCTGTAAAACAATAATTTTAATGTAAAATCAAGTAAATGCTGTGATAGTCTTAATGATTGGTATGGTAACTAATAAAGAAAACACGCAAACGTCAATTAATTATGTGTTTTTATTTAGAAAAATAATTAACTGTAATTCCCGGAATAAACATATACGAAATATACAAGGTTCGGACGGGTACGTATTATACATACTACATGTATGTAAAAGGAAATGACATGTAAAGGATTTTTCATTCCAGGAAAAGTCCTCTACATAACGGTGAAAACCACATCAAAATTGGCCTAGTGTTTCAGAGTTTATCGATTCAGTCAGACAGATGTACTAGCCGTGGGAAAATTTCTAATAAGTATATGGATATGTAAAAAAAAAAGATTTTCTAAGAAATTAGTTTAAAAATTCCGAAAGAAGAAGCTGAACACTAATTTTTATAGTTCCATATAAAGAAAGGACAAAACTCAAGTTAAATAATCCCCAGATATCGCGTAACGTCGCTAAAACTCAAAGAGCAAAAGAATGATAATTTAAAATTGCAACCTGACAAGTAGGGCTAGACGTCTGACTTGGTTCATGAAGTTAGAGGACTTGGTTACTGTTATAAATCTCCATTTGTCAAAATACCAGTATATCTATGTCACCGGCCAGCGCAATCAGCGAAAGTTATAATGCACAAACTTTGGGTTGACAGCTTAGTTATTTGCATTGCCAGTATCTTAGTGACTTTTCTTACTTTGTTGTTTTCTGAAATCTTCTTGATGAAATTATCTTGTCACAGATATAAAAGAAAATAATCAAATTCAAGCCTTTACAGGTTAAGAAAGTGAAGAAAAAATCCAAACTATAGAAATGATTTGGCTGGTAACAACCCATTTAACCGACTTCCAAAAAAAAGGAAGAGGATATTATCAATTCGTCGCGATCTTGTTTTTTATGTATAATCACCGATTTTTCGAACACACCTGTAGCGATTTGGCAAATTCTTTCTTTCGGGGTGAAATCGATTTTTAGTTTAAAAAATATTGGTAATGCAGTTGTTGCACGCGATGTTTGTACTAGTTCGAAGGTCGCCTCTTACGACATTCTCAGGAAGTGGTGTAGTGATCCTCCTATTCTAGGTCTTCTTTTTATTATTAAAGAGCTAAGCTCTTTTTTTAAAATTCAAACTAACGTAAGACACAGACATTATTAAACTTAGTGAACGGGTTTCTCACGTATAGAGTCAGCTACCGCCGACATGTTTCGACCTCATCCGGAGGTCTTCATCAGGGCGAATGTGACTACAGGCCCGTACACCGCACCGGCTCGCGACACACTCAAGCTAATCTCTTGTCTGTGGAGGAACCAATGCCTTCCTCTCTCTGTCCAAAGTCAGTATCTGCCTATAGTAGGCATAGGCAGTTGCTACCTACCAAGTAATTTACTAATGCACTCATCAGTTCTGTAACTCATTTCCTGTGGTTTCAGCGGTTATCGCTGCACCGTCATGATGACTGAGCTACTCTTTCATCAAAAAACCTATACACGGATTTTCCATTTTCAATCTTTATATCCAAACCGAACAGCAAAAATGAGCTGTATTTAAAACATGTCAGGGTAGGTTTTTGCTGTGCGTTTTTTATATGAAACATGATTTCTAGCCATTTGATATAACACCGGATTGCTTTCATGCAAATTACGCAACATACTCAGTGATGGATATGTTTTTTATAGATTCCATTGAAAATTTAAATCGTTTCATCATGTATTTGATTTTTATTCGAAACAAGTTTTTCACTTGAGTGTAATTTGGCAATTTGTGGATATGTGGATTATTCGAGTAGATATTTGTTTTGGTCAATATGACTAAAGAAGTCTGTAAATAAATCTGTATAAAAAAAACTTTTTTTAATTGTAGCCGATGAAGAACATTTTTAAGAATTTAAGACTACTAAAACTTCGAAAGTTCAACCTTAGTAACATTACTATAAATCTAATTATTTAATAGCAATATATATCAACAAGGTAAGGAAATTATATACACAACTCAAGAGATTAACTTCGGCGCGGTGGATATTTCGAGTTTATTTACAAAATTCATGTATTCAAAATACAAACAAAGAAAAAATAAAGTAATAATATTGAGTACATGTGTAGGTAGGTACTGATTATTTTATAAGAAACCTCTTCCAGCATACACCCAAGAGCGGTAAAGAGAAGAAAACAGATAGTAGTTTTTAGTACGGTAACTGCCTCCGTGGTGTAGTGGTTAGAGCGTTTGGCTCATACCCGGAGGTCGCGGGTTCGATTCCCGGCGGGGGCAACGACTTCGTGTTGTTGTCCTAGTTTGGTTAGGACATTGTGGGCTGATCACCTGATTGTCTAATAAGTAAGATGATCCGTGCTTCGGAGGGCACGTTAAGCCGTCGGTCCCGGTCACTGTCTTTGACATTGGTCGTTACCTAAAACCATGTCAGAGGCCTTTAAGGCGGTTTAAAAACTCTGACACTAGTGTTAGTCACTAACACACACGATAAGAAGAAGTACGGTTCATGTCCCACTGCTGGACAAAGGCCACCCCTCTTTCCTTCTACTAGTAGTATTTTAATGTAATTTTTAAAAACGAAAGACCGACTGAACTGATTTTTCTAAATTTGACCATGCGTCTTAAATATACACATTAAAAAATATAGGTATACATTCGAATTGCAAATAAAAATATTAGCTCTCAGTTCCAGAATTCAATAGTAAGTATAATGTTGCTCTAAACCCACATGCGACACGGAAACCGAGAAAAGACACCCCTACAAAAACTTTTAAGTAGTTTCTAAACGGTGGTTATGTGCAGAGTTGTCGCAGTGTGGTGTGGCACCGCAGTACTCCAGTTCTGCAGTGTTAAACTCACGTTACCAACTTTACGCATAAAAATTCGGAAATGAGGCTTAACGCACGTGCATTACATGACAAAAACTATATTTTTTCTAGGATAAGACTTTCAGAGAGACCTTATTCTTAAGAGGGCATTAAGCATCTTGAGCATTCATCATCTGTGTTGCAGGAGCACGACCCTCTCTGTGCTACTAAAGCCATTCTTGGCCAGAGCAGCCAGAGGACTTGGCCTACACTCTCCACGCTGGCCAGACGGGTTGGAGAGGTCTCATTGATGTTTATAAGCTTTGTTTAGCTTGTATTTTCTAAGTCGCCTTTTAGGTAACGATAGCAGGAAGGGTCACACGACCACAACCTTATGAAAAAGTCATTCCTACTTGCTAAAAAGAAAAAGTTAATGCAGTGAAACTTACTTGGATTAAAATATGTATAGTTCCATTTTATGTATATGTGAATTACAAAAATATAAACCATCAAAATGAATTCTAAAGCCTTGCGATTCCGGCGGAGTAGAATAGAGCCACTCCAAATCCTCCCGTGGATGTCGTAAAGGCGGTGGGAGTTTCTTATAGGGTGGAAGATTTTCTAAAAAAGGGGGTATTTATTTTTCCACCACGCCAACCTAGTATTTGGGGCTTCACTACACGACACACTACGCTATTTTATTATATATTGCATTAACTACTATTTTAATAAGGTACCTATAGCTCTATGTTACCATCATGTTAAAAGTGGCTTTTGAGTCTTGCAGCCCTGGCCTCTGTCTGCTTAGAGCCACAATACCCAAAGTGCTATGTCTGCCCCAACTCCCAATAGGGATAAAGATGTGATAATATGTATGTATGTATAAGTTATCTGTCATCAACGTAATACTAGGTGCTGAAGAGACACGGAGCTTAGACATGAAGATTTCCAGTCCATCCATGACCGAATTCTGTTTTCCAACGAGGAAATAAACGGTCTAATTTGGGTGTACATTACGAAACATCGTTTATGTCGCGGTTTTTATTCCCGGTCCTTATAGGGCACTTTTAAGTCGCCTTTAGAATACAAATCAGACCCAGATCGTGTTCCGTTTATTAATGCGCGCTAAACGCCTCGACTGCAAATAGTTTAAATGAACTATGTTGGGTGAGATAAGCAGCAGTGGTTTAAGATTTGTTATTGTTGTTTTATCAGTTTAATTCTGATTTCTGTATAAACGTTAAGGGAATACTTTGAAGACGAAGAATCGTTAGTCCATTGCACGCTAACAATTTATGAAAAAAAGAAGGGAAGCAAAAGACTACCTGGATCAAAAGATGGTTTCGTTTTATCTTATGGTAATGTTTTTGGATTATATATACACTAAAAATCCTATAGATGGAAGCAAACAGACATCTCAACAACTTAAATAGCATGTGCAATAAGAATCTGATTCTTATACCGTGTTATATATGTAGGGAACAATATAAAAAATGCTTTTACTCCAAAATATAGCCAAAAAGCTTAACTACGGGTTGCCAGCGATTGAAACATTGTACGTATATTTTTTATTGCACATTTGAACGTAGAACGAAAATGTAAGAAAATTAGGAAATAAGGAACTCGATTTTCACATAAATATCGCATTTCGTAGTATTACGCAGGTAATTTTATGGGTCATAAAATGGTATGACTGTACCCATATTTTATGGCATGTTTACTTGCTATAAATCACATACTTGTGATATCCATAAGTGGCTATGATAATCTAATATTGAGCACATAAGTCAAATTAAAATACGATGCTTTATATACGATTAAATATAATTTTGAATTATTAAAGTAGCAATAATTATACAAACAGAAAGAAAGGAATAGTGAGTCGAGTGGTGAAAAGGCACTTTACCCAACCCACTTTACGTTGGTTAAAAGATCGCTGGACAACGCAGTTGATAAATCATTAGACGAGGTCTAGTCCCATTGTGGACGGGATGCAGCTGAAATGATGATGTACGATGTGGGATTCCCTTAATTCTTAAGCATACTTGACCGATATGAACCAAGATCCCACAGAAGATGCTCGAGATGCTTCCGAGAGACAAAAGCGGGTATCAGCGGCACTCGAAGCCTTCGAGCAGGCTTGAGCGACTCGAGAGGAGCGCCCTCGACACCCCTCGGTGTGTGTCCGATCTGTGGATGCCAGGGTATTTTGTATGAAAGTTACACTATGTAGTTACGGAAGTTATATTCCTACTATCCACTAATATTATAAATGCGAAGTGTGTTTGTATATTTGTTTGTTACAACTTCACGCTTCAACCACTGCACCTATTTAGATGTAATTTGATATGGATATAGTTGGATACCCAGGTAAGGACATAGGATAGTTTTTATCTTGAAATTCCCACGGGGAGCGAAGTCCACGGGCACAGCTATTTTAAATTAGAACTCACCAAACATGCATTGGGTAAATGCGAAAGGTGTCAATAACGAAAACAATCCGGCAAGATATATGTTGAACATTTTATTTAAAAAAAATCGACAATAGACGCCAGGGACGAGCAAAAAATAATGTGGAGACTTTTGCTCAGTTGTGGGATGTAACAACTCCGGAATAGTCATAAAGGAACCTCAATTTTGTAAGTTCATATCTACGAAGACATCTCGTGTCTTAACACACTTAAAAACAATTACAACAAGTTACAAGTTATGCCGAGAAACTTTTAAGAACGGCGATAAATCGTGAATTAAAGAACGTGCACTTTATGTACATTTGTCAAAAAAAAGTGGTTATAGAATAAAGGCAAACAAGTTATTTTTCAGACAAAGTCAAAGCGAAATAATGACAACAAAATGACATTATCTGTAAGTATATGGTTATTCTATTTATTACTCTTCGCATATTATTTTTGTGTATTGTATTACTCTTGTCGTATCAAATCGAAAATTAAAATGTGTGACACATGTGATGTTTTATTATGCATTGCTACTCAATTCGAAACGATTATATTTACTTGTAGTACTGTTTCGTATTTCTCGGCCTTTCACGAATATTTTAAAGTAAATCTGGAATAGAGAAAAAACAAGTGCTCTCCCGTCCTGCGCGCGCATCTTGGTGCATTATCTGTTTTCGTGCAGTATCGGCCGTTACACGTCCAAATATTTTTTTCCAAAAATATTGTTTTCATGAGTAAAAAGACGAAATATTAGTACTTATTGTGTTATATATTGTTAGTTATTGTGAAGTAATCTGAAGATATGGGAAGGAAGCGTAAAAACAGGCATAAAAGTAGTGACCAATTATGATAGAACTTCACGTACAGGTAAGTTCGTTTTATCATTAAGTAAATCACTTAGGTAACGTCCATACTTAGTGACACATTATTTTCCTTCCCCTTAAAATCTCATATAAAATGATTTGAATCGTAGTAAAAAAATAGTACATACTCAAAAAGAAGTACCCGGATGCACACATAAGAGCCTATAACGATATCAGCAGCTAAAAAAACAGTGGACCATTTCCATAAACCAACGAATATGGGGCAATATTTGCTGATGACGCGCCGCTCCGTTACATGTATTGACGATATTGACCGTAAGCCAATATGCATAGTGCATAAACCACGGTACACAGTGCACTTGAAACGGAACGCAACCGATACGGGCCTATACATGTGAAATTAGGTTTACTATGTTTTACAAGCAGCATCGTAGTATGTTCACACGCTTTATACTATATTACTATTATGTAGTATGTACCTATGTATGGTTACATATTATGACACTTTGTCCTTTAATACTAAACGATACTGTAGTACGTGCTTTTATCGAAGCACCGAGAAGTATTTTATACCTTCAAAGCAAATGTGAACAAAGCCCAAGATTGCTTCCCGCTGAGCCATCGAGCTTCTTATATGCTAAGCCTCTAAATTACGATGTTTCAAACCAGATCTAAATGTTCCCTCTTAATCAAAACAATAGATTTTAAGTGTGGATAGCGAATGAGTTAATAATGCAAAATAAGAAGGTAATGAAGGGCGAACAAAATGTCCTGTAATCATTTTTAAAATTTTCCAAACAAAATATATATCGAAATAATGATCATAGAAGTAGACCGATCGACCCGAATTTGTATATGAGGCAAAATCCTTTATATATTTCCATATACTTTACGTTTCTGAGAGTTATTCAGTATCATTGGATAAGTTAGTACTTATATTTTGATAGACGTTTTAGAAAAAGTCTTCTACTGCAAGGTATATTTTAAGTACGTATTCCACTGTCCAAACTGCGCCGGACATGAGTCAATTCTCCGACAAGAACATTTGTTCCGGTGGCAAATGAATTTCTTCCTGCCCTCTGTTTACACCACAGGTTTACGCAATCATTGAAAATAAATATATATATATATATATATAATAAATATATACGGATAAATCACACAAATTGAGGTAGTCCCAAAGTAAGCTTAAGCTCTTCTGATATGGTATACTAACCCAATGATACTATATTTAATGATAAATACATATATAGAATATAGATAAACACCCAAGACCCAGGACAATTTAAAAAAGGCTATTTTCTAAACTACCCTGGCCGGAGAATGCACGCGGCATTTTGCTATCTTCGTTGACATAACATACATATATCTTTATCTTAAACGAAGTAAACCTTGATCCGACAACATACCAACGTAAGGGATTTCGGGAGGAGTAAGGTATTAACTTAATGGTGGCCACACATAAAAAAAGCATCGGACGTCAAAATCGCGGGTCGCACCTGGATGGGAGCAGCACAGGACCGAGATTGGTGGCTTAAATGAGGTGAGGCCTATGCTCAACAGTGGGCGGAAGAAGGGCTGACATGATGATGATGATGATGCGTTTTCCGTCAACATGATTTGGTGAATTCACAGACAGACAGACATATTTTTTTAAATTGTAATAAAATAATTGTTGGACTTCTTGACCGTATGGTGATGGCAGAAAGTTCTCCTTTCTCTTACCGTAGGTGTCGTAAGATAAATACGGGGAAATAGTATCAGACGGGTAGCAGTGTCCTCTGTGCAAAGACTTTCACCATCTTCTGTGATACTGTCTGCCCTGCGTGGTGATTATGAGCAAATCCTGTCTCTGTTAGGGGAGGCCTTTAGTCCAGCTGTGCACCAATATAGGCAGGGTTCCCTTGCACCCCTTCCCCCTGCTTGTGGGGTTCCCCCTTAACTTGTTCTTGTTAACTGAAAACTTGTTCTCTTGTGCGACATTCCATAAGCCTGTTGATTTCGGCCATGAAGCACAAGCTTTTGTAGATAAAATTCGAACTCAGATTCAGATTCAGATGTTTATTGCAAGTCACAGTTTTCTAAGGTGTTACATAAATAAGATAGGAACTCTGAATCCCAGAGTGTTTCGGCCGGTCCGACGGGTGAACCCTGTAGGCTATTGGAGTAAATAAATATCAATCATGAATTACAAATGCATATTGATTTCAGCCAGGAAGAACACAGGCTTTTGTAGTCATAGACGTTTATTATCATAAATGTTTATTATGAAACCACGTCAAAATCGGCCCAGTGGTTTCAGGGTTCATCGGGTGCACTCAAATTATAAAAACACTAGTATTAAAACACTGTCTATTTGATCGAAGTACTCTCCGTAATAAGGACAGCCCGGATTCAAACACAATCGAAGTTTTTACAATGATGTTTTTCGAATGGAAAAATCTTAAGAATGATTAAAAGGATTGGATAAGAAAAATTGTTGGGGCATCATGTAAAAAGTACTCGTTCTATTTTTATCAAACTTCATACACATAGTCTATATATAATGTATTTTGGCAATCTTTAGGAAAGGCCTAGCCAGCAGTGGACATCATGGCATGAGGCTGAAATGAGTTATATGAAGAGAATAAAATAATGAAATGTATGTTAGTAAATAATTAATAACCTCCATTACACATCTTATAATGCTACATGTAGATAGAATTTGTTTCGTGTACCTACTTAATTATTTAAATATATGTACTCATAAGTATGAGTACATATATTCACTCATAACTGGTGATGAATGATTCCGTAAATTTTAAAAAGATGTACTTTAAAGATTGTGAAATAATTTGGCAACCTTTTGTTGTACATATCTTGTACATAATACTTCCGATCGGTCGTTTTGGAAATCCTTGGGGGAGGCCTATGTCCAGCAGTGGACTTCCTGTAGCTGATATGATGATGATGATAATGATGTACATATCTCAAAACCGCATGACAAAACAATGTCATGCGGTCAGATGATGGTGTCGGAAGATGACCATATTACTTTGTTTGACTGATTTGTCTTAATAAGTACTTTAACCAACAGCGGTATTTATAAAAGCTTAAATAGAAATGTTTATTTTTTACAAAAAAAAAGCATATGCAAGTATGAAAAAAGTAAGCTTAAACAGAAATGTTTCTTTTTAGGTACCTACATAAAACAAAAATCCCCCATCATAAGCAAGTACCTACATAAAAAGTTAGCTTACCTAGTGGAGCACTAGACTTCACTAGATATTTTCAAGTTAGGCCCGCAATTTCGTTAGTGGGCCACTTGCATCGGGCTCGGCGCACCGTACTGCCTAACTTAAAATGTCGATCCAGATAACGAAAACAGAATAAAAAAAGTAAGACTAACTACAGCAGAGAAAGGTTTAGCCTTTATTTAATATACGATACTGTACCTACTTTATGATTATATATTATAGATCATCGACTGGAGCTCGGAAGCCCGGCGGGAGTGCGCATTACTAGAGCTTTTGCAAGTAAAGTGACACCGGGCGTGGTCCGCATTTGGATGGGTGACCACAAATGGCATAAAATTTCCCAAGCTCTTCTGTGCTTCGGAAGGCACGTAAAAGCCGTTGGTACCGGCTGTCATCATTGTATGGCAGTCGTCAAGCTATGTCAGATGCCTTTTGGCAGCCTGAAAAATCTGACACCAGTGTTGGCCACTTACACAAAACAAACAGATCATCTACTATTGAATCGACTCGAGTGATATAGCCACGTCATTAGGAGGGATGCCGAACATCTGCCTAACAGGATGGTCCATTTGGAGATGGAGGGCTGCAGAGGGATAGGAAGACCGAGGAAGACGTGGATAGAATGTGTAAGGACAGATATGAAGGAACGAGGGGCTAGTGCAAACATGGTGAATGACAGAAAGAAGTGGACACAGTTGACATATAGACCCGACCCGAGAATGATGATGATGATGACGTATAATATAAAGATAAACACCTAAGACCCAGGACAATACTAAAAATGACATTCTTCCAATTAGCCCTCGCCAGGGATCGAACCCGGGATCTCCGAACGGCGGACTAACGTGGATACCATTACAATTACGCCACGTAAGGCGACTTGTGTCAATATTGTTCTACACGGTATTTCATTACAATGTAGAAAACAATTAACAACAACATCGTCGCATACAATTACTGTTACTAATGACACTGTGATCATCTATAGATTTTTTCAAAACCAGTAATAAACTTGACTTAAAATTAATGATGTAGGTACTTACTACGTCATTAAGTGTAGCGTCGCTTTTGAAGCGTTCATATTTGGGCAGTCTGTAACAAAGAAAATATACCGTTTAAAATATGTGTACCTACATTAGGTTTAAATGTAGTAATAATAATTTGTGTTCCAACTTACGTAAAAAAATACACATGCACTATCACGTCTTAATCCCTAACGGGGCAGACAAGTCCTAGGACCGTAAGATCCAAAGGTCACTTTTAGCATGATAGTTTGATAGTGAGCCTGAAGATGAAAAAAATTGATAAAGGGAAACAAAATAGTGATTGGTTGCTAGCCGCATCGCCTGTTACTATAAATATGACTATTTCCTCGATTGGCTTTTACGATTTGCGTAGGAAAGAAGCAACTAGGTTGTATATTTTTCATTTTACTCAAAGCGGCATCTCAAAAAGGCACATTTGTTGTATTGGAGTCCCACTTAAATATATATTTTATTCTGTTTTTAATATTTGTCGTTATAGCCGCAACAGAAATACGAGAATTTCAACTGTCTAGTTATCACGGTTCATGAGATACAGCTTGATGACAGAGAGACAGACGGATGTTCGGACGGATAGTGAAGTCTTTGTAAAAGGGTCCTGTTTTTATCCTTTGGGTACGGAACCGTAAAAATATCCCCACTAGGTACTAAAGGCGTAATGTGAAAATGCTCAATCAGTAAATATCTACATAGACAGATAGGTATTACATTATCTTGTTAGTACACGGACGCTAAATAGGTGTGATTGTGTGAAAAAGTGATAAGATAACATCTAAACATGACCACAAATTTAGGATGAGAGTGCTAAATGCCCAAGCTATCAGAAATCTCTTCTGTCGGTGATAAGTGCCCATAATAAAGACCCTTCATCGCAGGCTCGCTATAAAGCAAGAAGAAATATGTTTTCGCATTTCATACTCCCATTAAACGGAAAGCCGTCAAATTCTCTGTTATGGAAATAAAAAAGGTTATTGCTCTAAGGCAATCGTCACAATAATTCATTCTACAATTTCCTATTCTATGTCCAATGAATAAGGTTGAGTTAAAAAGAAAAGTCAGCGATACTTATTTTCAAAGTATGCCGGTATTAAAAGCCTGAAATATCACAGCTGTCACCGTAGCATGGCACCTTCGATAGCGTTTATCGAGCGCTATCGTATTCACTATCTCGCTTTATAAAATAATATGGAGCGGAATGGAACTAGTCCGTCGCGCGATATATCGGTATACATTTATTTTTCTAGGTTTATCAACGGTATAATGCTACGGGGCGTTTTATATATGTATTGTGTTCTGATGCTCAATTAAGTGAAATTATCGCAAAGCTTGATAAATTGCGAAAATATTCCTCAATAAATATTAATGGGCCGCCATATTTCCTTTGCGGCGTAAGTCGCCTTTTTAAAAGGTTGATTTACGTCACAATTACGTTTCTTTATCGTCAGGAATTTTGGTTTTCCTTTTTATTTGTCTCATTAATAAGTATAAAATCTCGCTCATTATTTTGTAAGTCCAGTGAATGAGCTATTTATAAGTACTTACTTATGTTACAACAGTGTTTATCCACAAATTTTATTTACGCATATCAGATCCTCTTTTTTTCTCCTAACTTTTCAAATCATAATATGGTTTCACATAACGACTTACCTTTTACCAGCCGAAACCCGAGACTTCGTTCGCGTGGTCTTTATGACTCCCGAAAATGCTTATCAGGCTGACCAACTTTTGCTAAGGTGAAGGCGTCATTTTTAGATTTCTTATAGTTTTGCTGGACCATTATGGTTCAGCATCAGGTGTTCCATTTTTCAAAATCAATTATACTCTTTACGTTTCTTAGGCTTCACCGATATATAACAATAAAGTTTCATTTGAATCCGTCCCGTATTTCCGGAGCTTTTACCGTCGCGGAACAGACATATGTCTGCGCCCCGTCCGCTACTAACGTCTTTTCAGTGCGTCCAGCGCTAGCGTGTATAAACTGACAGACAGATTTTTTTAAATTCTTACTCTATTACTATATCTCCATAGACCCAAACATTTTTTTTGGGAATATATTTAATGTACAGACACATTTTTTTACTGTTTTATTATATGTATAGATTAGTAAGACGAAAAAGCTAAACACTCATTCGAAAGAATAACGCATTTCTGCGTTTGCGTAGATACGACAAGGATGATTAAAATTAGAACAATTGAGATATTTCATTATGAAAACACTAAGAAGTATCGCAGACACAATACAAACAATAAACAAGGCCGTGATGCCAGGGTTGTTACTCACAATATTACAACGAGCGAGCGAAGCAAGCAAAGTCTTTCCGTCTTTTATTAAAATCAGGACTAATTTGTTACTAGGTTTAAACTATTATCCGCCCTAATCAAGTTGACATTTAGTAAAGTGAAACTTACTCATCTGTCAGTGTCAACTGGATTTGGGTGAAAAATGGTTTAACTTTAAACCTAGTAACAAAGTTAATCCAGTTTTTATAATAAGACGGTTTTAGCCTACTTCATTGAACAATCCGGCGTTATTATGTCTGTATATTTATTCGACGATAACTCGAATAGTTTTGATGAAAATTTGGTAGAAGTATCCAATAGAATTTTTTAGTTCGAACGGTCGGGTTCGCGAGTTCACAGTTTTTATTTTATCATACTTGATTGTTCCAAAGTACAACTATACTTTTGATAAATGGCGGACTCAATGCTAAGAGCATTTTCTCCCACTCAACCACAGGGATAAAAAGAGAAAATTATTCGACACAAAAACCAAAATATACCTTCACTACAAAATATTACTTTGTAATATAAAATTATATTATATACGTATTATATATAATTATCAGGATGAATATCTACTTATACACTACACATCAACTTATACTACCTAAAATATACATATACACATAAAGAGAAGAACTAAACGATGATGATATTGTGAAGAAAAAATCAATTGTCTAGCTATGCGGTTTATGAGATACAGCCTCGTGGCAGACAATGGAGGACGATAATTTAATTCATCTTGGGGCGTTCCTGTTTACATCCTGCGCCTGTTCCATATAATAAATACTAGTACTTCTGTTCTGTTTTGCAACCCAGGGTGCGCTTTGCAACTTTTAATGTCGAAAGATGATGTGCATGTGCATGGCAGTCACCCAAGGATGCTCTCGCTAGATTACAATATGCATAGAAAAATCAATTTCAACGCCTAACAACTGATTTTGATAAAATGTATATGGGACCACCTCATAAGAGACGCAAGTATGCTCTTTCAAACAAAAAAGAATTTTCCAATTTGGTCCAGACGTCTTCTTTAAGTAATCGGGGAATATCAGAAAAAAATTACATTCAAATTGATACATGGTATAATAAAATAAGGTATTCTCTTCCCGTGACAGCTGATGACGTAGGTGAAACTTGACTACGTCATCAGCTTGATATGTTGGCACTGTATGAAATTGAATTACCCGAGCGTAATGCATTTTTGAACTTTATATACCGATTTCGAATTAATAATCCATTATATCAATTTATAAAATATTGAATTGATGAATCACGCGAGAATCGCGAGATAGTAAACAGCTAAGTTACTTAATATTTTATTTAATATTCATGAACTAATTGAGAAAGTCCTTAAATTTACTGAAAAGAACAATCAGTGGCAACACTTTGTGACGTAGTCAAGTTCCATCTCGGGAAGAGAATACTTGTTTTATTATACCATGTTGATTTGACCTTCTTCTTTAATGAAGATGGTGAAAAAAACGTTTCGTGTTCTATTTATGACGTTATGGTGTAAATACTCAACGAAATATCTAATTTTCTCAGTTCGTCCTCCCGGAAACGGATCCGCAGGATGAGGTGCGGAACTCCGCAAATTGCTATTTGCTGACAGGCAAAATGGCGGAGCACAGAAGGTAACGTATGAAGCATATGGAATAAGGGTTGTCGGCGACCAAGAACTTACCTAATTACCTATATGGATGGATGTGGGCCATTGTCTCGACTACTTACACGTGGTCCCAGTTTTCCTTGAACTGCTGACGATTAGATTACTTTTGCAAATATGGCTATTTTTTCAATGACTATAATTTTGTGATTGGTTTGTTTTTAAGTCCTGTAACTTTATATCTGCTCTGTAGTTTCTGCAAATAGGTACTTATATTATTCAGCAAAACAAAAAGAAAACTTAAATTTGTATTCTATACAGTCATTATTATGTCAGTACCAAACAAGCGTTTAAGTTTAATTTTACACCAAGTTATGTCGTAATCAAATCTGCTCTGGACTAATTATTTTAAATCGGTAATCCTTTTAATACATAGTTCAGTTAATGCGAGTAAAAAAAAATACAGGCAAATTTAGTTTTAAACTTGTCATTTTTTATATTATTAATATGGAAGATATAATGTTTAACGTTTATACATACACTAAGTTTAAATAAGGCTTTAAGTCCGCCGTTTACAATTTTTGTAAAAGAGTTGAATAATTAAGTAACACCTATATAACGCAAGTAAAATAGGCTGAAAAATGAATTATCGATGTTTAATTAATACAATTTCTGTCGGTTGGTGCCCCTAGCTGCGAGAGCGTCGCTCTAGAAGTTCGTAAACAAGTTGATCAGTTGCTTGCATGAAATATTAGAACAGCTTTATAATTTCATTGCGATATTTTGAAGATAGTTGTTAAACAACATTATTTTGAAAATGTTAAACAACACACCTTACCAAAGCTATTTATATCATATTTAAACTACTAATAAGAACGAGAGCATGAAGTTCTTGAAGACATATGACGTCAATAACAAGTAAAAAATTGTACACTGGCATTAAATTCCCGTTTATTCCCGTGTAACAAAAATTATAATTATGCAACGTGAAGGTTTATAATTTTTCAAAACAAAAAACTATTTCATCCTCAAATTACACAATCGATTTTGATAAAATTTCTATGGGATCACCTGACAAGTCCCTTTCAAACAAAAATGAATATTCCTAAATAAATAACAAGAGTAAAATAGCGTAGAGTAGAAAAGACGGGAGTCCCACCCGTAAAGGAACGAAAGACGACGTATGAAATGAACGCATGCGGTATGGAAGTGCGAGAAGCATTAATGCGAGAACTGGTATGAAAGAGAAGATAACAACCACAGGCTCCGATACAATTGGAGGTAGATAGAATTTAAATAAATAAAAATAAAAAATTGGTTCAGGTCCAGGCGTCTTCGAAAGTAGTTTTATGTCAAGACCAGAGTTACCCAATCTATTCAGGAAATTCATGTTTTCTGAGTTAAAGGTTTGGGAATGTGTCCCTTATTGATGGTGTGAGTGAGATGATGGTGGAAGTTCTCAATACCTTCTTGTTATAAATAGGATTGTTACATTAAATCTAGCAAAGTAGAATATAAGTTGCCAACACCTCTTTCTTGTTCCACAGGTGTCGTAAGAAGCTACTAAGAGAGGTACAAATGGCAGTAGCAGCACCCTCCTCATCACAACGACTTTATACCATATTATTGATTACAATTTATTGATTAGGTAATAGGCCTCCCTTCATTAATTATGAGAGCCCTAGTAGGTAGTCACCGGGCGTGGCCCGCATTTTGATGAGTGACCACAAGTGGCATAAAACATTTCTCGTACTTCCTTCTCCTCGTGCTTTGAAGGGCACGTAATACCGTTGGTCTCGGTTGTCATCGTTGTATGGCAGTCGTCAAGCTATATCAGATGCTTTTAGGCCGCCTGAAAAAGCTGACACCAGTGTTGTACGTACACACACGAAAAACAAACAAGTGGATTGTACTGGATTGTGTCGGTTAGTGTAACAAATGTCAATGCACTGTAAGTGCAATGAATTTACAATGGAAATAGCGTTGTTTGCAGCCGCATTGTCCGCCGCGGAGCAGCGGTATAGAAAATTGGCAATAACCGGTAACCGGGCTGCAGTGTCGCCGCGGGCCTCCACGTAAGACTCTTTGAAGTTGGAAGCAATTCCGAATTCAAACGTCTTGCCAACTGCTATTTTCTTCGAAAATCAAGACAAAAAGATCCTGCACCTTGCAAAATTTATACGTACAAGCCAGTTATAGTACTACAGACAATGAGGCGTTTTCTTTAAAAAAAAAATAGTTCGTTCACGTGACATAGATGCCGCCAGCAATCACATAAATAGATCTGTCAATGTCTAATTCATATAAAATTTTCATACTGAGAGTTTGTCTTTGGAATCAAAGAGAATATAATCACTACGTTTTGGAATATTTAATATTTTTATTTTATTAAATTTAATTAAAAATGTATTATTGTTTGTAAATATGTATTTTTTTAATTAAATAATAGCAAAACACAAGATTGGTTAATAAATTACAAATTTACTACAAGTATTGAACCAAACGGCCTCTTTCATTTTTGACAGAACGATTTCAAACTCTTATGCGCCATCTTTTGACAATGTTTTTAACCTCATTTTTTTTTTCACTGGAAAACGCCTCATTGGCAATAACCGATAACCGGGCAGCACTGTCGCCGCGGGCCTCCACGTAAGACTCTTTGAAGTTGGAAGCAATTCCGAATTCAAATGTTTCTTGTCAGCTGCTATTTTCTTCTAAAATCAAAACAAAAAGATCCTGCATCTTGCTAAATTAATATGTACAAGCCAGTTATAGTACTATAGGAAATTGGCAATAACCGGTAACCGGGCTGCAGTTACTATCGCTTCAGGAAAGGCTTCAGGTCTTTATGCAAAGCTCTCTTTGGAGGAAGCAATGGGTAGATGACTGGTTCAAAAATACATTATTTCGTACAGTTAATAAAATAAAACTTCGCAAAATAATGGCGATTCATTGATCATATCCATTTGCAACATCATTTTAGACCTTTCAATGCAGAAAATGAAGGTCCCAAGGTTGGAAAAAGAATTCCCACTCAGCTTTTCATTATGAAATTTAATTAAAATAAATAAATCAGTTCTTTTTGTGATAGAATTGAATCTTCTAAATCTTAATTTTGGAGACAGCATTACTTATACAAAATTTAGTTTTCAAACTAAAACTTGTTCGTTGATCATAAAAAAATGACAGGCAAGTTGGCCAACTTTATCGCGATCAACTTGCACTCCCAAGTTGCGGAGATGGCAAAACGGCCGGGCTCCAAGTTTGATTAAAAAGTGAATAAAATATGACGAACTAAACCGTAAAGTATTTTGGGACCTTGTTACACGTGATTGATTGATTTACAAATGAGAAATGTTACAATCTCTAAGAATATTGAAAATAGGTAGATAGAACTATTTCCCGAAAAACACAACACATAAATATACAATAAACATCGAAGAAGACAACACATAATTTTAAATAGAGATGAATACTTAGATACCTACGTACAAAAAAAAAGGTTGAACCACGTTTATACTAACATTCCCGACCTTAGTTCTATGGAGCTGCAAAAAGCATGGAATGCTTTGAAAGAAGCTGCCAGTAACAAAACAAACACTGCAAAACTTTGCATGCAGTGAAATATGCCGTATTTGAGAAAATACGGCAATTTTACAAAGAATGTATAAATAACAAACAAACAATTTCGGCGCTGGGAAACCACAGATAAAAACATGTACATAAGCTCGTTGGAAAGTAAAGATTTTAACTGAGTGCAACTTGCCTGATTGGATACGGTTTTGGATAATTCCCCAATTTTGACCTCCTTCACGCAAATAAATGAAACCGTTAAATTAAATTGAATTCAATGACATTTTGAAATAAATCACCTGCGGTTTCCCTAACACGCTTTTGTCAGTCAATCGTAAATAAATACGAGTGGCCCTATAATGGGCGGGGGAGGCTACTGGCCCACAGTGGGCGCTCGCCGTGGCCTCTTCAGCAATTCACAAATCAGGCAGAAAGCTCGAGTGTCATTGCCGTGAGGTTTAAAAAAAAGAATCGTTCGCGAGCTCAATTTGAATAAATTTCGAGTGTCCCTCGATTTTGTGCGCCACGAGCAAATTTTTAGTTCGGATTTTGTAAGTTGCAAATGTTGCAATAGGCTGGTTGTGGTCACCTACAAGGCTGGAAATGAAAAAAAATCGAATGCCACACATACTACAAGATATTTCGAAATAAGAAAGATGAATTGAGTTTCTTGCATCGGTCCAGTCATCTCATGATTTTCCCTCGACTTTCTGTCTTTATCTTTTGCCTTTTTGTTAGATGTGTGGGGCCATGAAGATGTGAGTTCTGAACAACCATCCGAAAAAAGTGTTGTTTCGTGATTTGAGGAACATGTTTGGTGCTACAACTTAAATTAATAATTTATTAAAATTTGTAATTTTTACAAAGACAGTATATTTAGCTATTACGTTAGTAGGTGGTACATACTACCATTCTAACTATTCCGCCTGTTATGTAATTACTTATGTTACACAAATAAGATGCTGTATTCATTATGCTGAAAAAGTGTTAATTATAAATTGCAGTAATATTAATATCACGACGAGACGCGCGACGGGAGAAAACCATTCCTAAAATGTGTATATATTACCAACATATAAAAGAAACTGTGTACGTTTACTCTTCACAAATGTGTTTTAGTTTAAGTATTGTAAGTTAGGAAAGAGTAGGTCTGTCTGGCACAAGCATCCTCACAATAATGTTTGTAAACACAATTTTTCTGATAACGAAATAAACATTTTCTTTTTATCAAGCTGCAAATTGGTTAATGTATTTAAGCAAATTGGCGGTTAAGGGCAGTCATGAGTCGAAAATACCTAATCACAAGCCACGCCTTCCTTCCCCGCTTCGTCTCCAGTCGTGGTTTCCGATATAGCTTTCTCATTTTCGCTGGCTTTCTTTTATTGAATCGAAAGATAGTGGCGCCATCTCCGTAAATCTATCAGAACCGACACCGAACGTGATAAGTCGTTATCAGTCGTCGAAAATTTTGTGATAGATGGCGTAAATTAAAGTTATGATTCAAAATATTTTCCTAAATCTTTTCGTATTTGATACAAAGATCTAAAATATACAAGAATTTGATATATATATTATGTATATTAAAAATTGACAGAAAAGTATTATATTTTATATAGACATTTTATAATGAATTACGTATTCGAAATATTGGATGCCACTTCATTCAAACAAATCTTTAAAAAAATCATCAATTAATGACTCCCTTCCCCTAAAAAAAATTGTTAGCGCGATTTTTCACTTTATACCTACTTAACAAACTTAATATCCACATAATATAATAAAAAAAATAAGCGGCCAAGTGCGAGTTGGACTCACCCATGAAGGGTTCCGTAGTAGCAAAAAACATAATATAAAAGTCTTTTAGTATGTTTTTTTCTTTGATTTTTATTTGATTTGATTGAATGAAAGGTAAATTGCCACTTATGATTTATGACGTGTGTATTAAAAAAAAATACTTACTAGATCTTGTTCAAACCAATTTTCGCTGGTAGTTTGCATGGTAATGAACATCATATATTTTTTTAGTTTTATCATTCTCTTATTTTAGAAGTTACTTACACTTTGGAAGTGTCTCTCGCGCAAAGTATTCAGTTTAGAAAAAAATGATATTAGAGACCTCAATATAATTTTTGAAGACCTATCCATACACGTTTGATGAAAAATATTTTTTTGAGTTTCAGTTCTAAGTATGGGGAACCCCCAAAATTTATTGTTTTTTTATTTATTTTTGTATCAAAACCTTAATGCGGTTCACATACCAAGTTTCAACAGTATAGGTCTTATAGTTTCGGAAAAAAGTGGCTGTGACATACGGACGGACAGACAGACAGACAGACATGACGAATCCATAAAGGTTCCGTTTTTGCCATTTGGCTACGGAACCCTAAAAACGAAACATTTATCGGTAAGGATCGAACCTATCTCGCAGATATGCAATAACTGTCATTGTAAAAACAATACACCTACCTAACCAATAGTTCCACCCTTCGTTGCACTTGTTAGGTCGAAATTTAATTCTTCACTAGGCTAGGTATTATGATATTGCCCGGACTATTTGATAATTTTAAAAGTTTTTACCACAACTGCCTCCTCATATTGGGCATTTTTCACACGGCGCGGACATTTATTACGTTAAATTCATTTCCTACGAAATGTTTATCTACAACGCCTGAATAACTGTTAGGCAATGCATGAAATTATTTGTTTGTGTTATATACCTATTTCATACCCTGAATCAGTCACGGAAGTTAGGTGGTATGGATTAACAGTGCAATACCATCACAAAGTCAAAAGTCAAGGCTCATAGAAGGCGGTGGGTAAATAGTTAAATACCCAGTCTAACCCATTCGGGAATATACCCGGTACATTGGGTAAATACCCGATAAATACCCGTATCTACCCATTTGGTGGGTAGATTGAATGTTATGAGTAACCAGCTCTGCCCGCGACTTCGTCCGCGTGGAGTTATTTTAAAATTGTATTATCTTATAAGATGTTTATTGAAATTAGGTGATGTCAAAGACAATTTTGTTCACCGTTTATTACTCTTACTTAATAACACATTTATTTGGATAAAGATTAATATTATATGTTGATACAACTCTGACAAATAATTTGTAATTATGCATTAATTTCGACCGATATTATGCATGCGAGCAATCACACCATCCTATTTCTTTAGACCCCTGTAAGTTTTATGAACTTTAAATCAAGTGTTATTTACTTATATACAAGATAGTGTTTGTCTGTATAAGTGGGTATGAAGTACCCACTTCTAATGTGTACCTATCTTACGTTACTTCTCTCTTGCAAACAAAGCTAGCTATCCTAGCTTGGGTCTAAGGTACCTAACAGTAAAAGACAAAAACAAAATACTCTTTATTTCTCCATAACTAAACTTATATACATTTCACATCTTATCCTAGTCCTACCTATTCTACTTATTCAAATATATATTTATTCTTACAAATGAACAATAAAAAAGGGCAACTATATACATTAGGTACTAGTTATTTATTTCGTCGTGAACAATATAGATGACTTTGCAATTAAGTTTATAATATGTTTAAAATGCAGGTAGACGTCAAATCTGACTTAAAAGTATATGAAACCACCATACTAATCATACTTTGAAAGTAGGCTTCTTTGACTTATACTCATTTTTTGCTGGGAGGTGCGTAAGACATATTTATAAGTGGTGAAATGAGTAACAAAATATAAAATGCGATGTCAATATATGAACACCCTCAAACATACAGAGAGAGTAGATTTTTAACTGCTCATCTAAGAGCCAAAACTACTGATTTCGGGGTTGGTATCGGAACAAAAGATATTCGTATAGACAAATTCTTTGATCCCCCATCAACTTATTATAACATTTCCCACAATACAGTATGCCGCGTATTTACCCATATCTACCCGTTGTATGAGAATATACAAATTGACAGGTGTAAGTTTATATTTTTTGCTGGCAAATGTTTTTAGACCTAATTAGATGTTAAAATGAGCAATCAAACATCAAATGCGTTGTCAATATATGAGCACCCTCATACATATATAGAGAGTAGGTATCTTTGACTGCTCATCCAAGAGTCAAAACTACTGATTTCGGTTGGTCTCAGAACAAAATGGGTACCATCTATCTGGCAGAATCTTGATGCTCCGAATTTCATTTGGCATAACATACTTGGCAGAATCTTATTTAATAGAACATTTCAAATACATAAAAATATTGAATATAATTTTCATTTGGTCGAATTTTCATATATTCGAACAATAGCATACTTTTAACATGTCACAATTTCATTTAGTTTAATGACCATTTACATACATTAACTTTCGTATAATTTGTTTACAATAATATTTAATTAGTACTACTTTTATTATTTTTTTCACCTTCTAAGAAGATGACTTAAATTCATCTGCAACGCTAATAAAAAAGCATAATAATTGATTAATACCATAGTCATTAAATTCGATAATATTGTTGGTCAACATAAAAAAAAAACATTCCGAATTTACTCGGTTAGGGCAAAAATATAGGTTAGGTTATGTGCGACCACAAGGTAGACAGCCTTTTCATACTATGATATTTTTCGAATACAGGGAATAATGAAAACCATAATTATTACAATCTACACAAAATAGCATTCCGAGTTTACTCGGTTAGGGCAAAAATATAGGTTAGGTTATGTTAGAACTGTGACTACACCACGGCACGGGCTCAACATTAGAAACGTGCTACCCGAATTTAAGTATAGTGATATGCCCCCCCCCCCCAAGCATTTTTTTTGCTGGTACTCCCTCCTTTTTTTATATAAATTTTTGAAATTATATTTTTTCGTGTAACGGATCGCAAAATTTTCGATCAGTAGACAACTTAAATGTCTCAAAATCACTATTTCTCTTGTATGTTTTCCATTTTTTATGATATTTTAATTTTTCATTTATAATTTTGATAAGAGCTGGAGTTTACCAAGGTGGAAAGCGTGTATTATGTTTATGTAATTTAACTGGAATAAAATCAGATATTATGTTATTTATTATCTCGTAGAACTTTGAGACCATTAAGTCTATGTATGGGTATCTAGAACTTGACCAAGACACAATTTTAAATGATATCTCCGTTTCCTTTTAATTGATTTATTTTAAATGGCGGCGCCACTGGACCCCGGAAAATTTGGGTATGGTCTTAAGCTAAATGATGATTCTTACTGTACATACTCCAAGATATGACGATTCTGCCTTATTTAGAAATTGATTTTATGCTAAAATGCCATTCTAGCTGTGAACTGTCTGCGATATAATGATTCTTCGTTTTAATTATTATAGCTATCAAGTTTATGCCATAAGATAAATATTAATTTAAAAATTATGGATTCTAAATGTATGAGAAATGACAATCTAAATTCTACGAAATGAGGTTTCTAACATACGCTGTTATGCATTTTATTATTCTTAACTAAAAAGTTCTACCATAAAAGGTAGACCCAACAAAATATATTCTTATCGACGACTTCTTCGATCCCCCATCAACTCGTTATAACGTTGCCTAAAAAACAGTATGCCGGGTATTTACCCGTATGTTTATAGACCTAATCACATGTTAAAATAAGCAATCAGATAACAAACAAGATGGAATTTGTATATTTAATATGAATAGCACCCGTGATTTTCATCTTTGTTATTTTCTTCATTGTTTTATACATTAAATAACTTTTTTGTACATTTCTACACATAAATAGTGGACACGCACTAAATTTTAAATAAATATCCCCATCTACCCACCCAAACGGGTAGATACGGGTATATACCTGTTGCATATCGGGTAAATACCCAAGCGTGGGTAAATACCCGGGTAGATGCCTACTAAGTCAAGAGTTAAGAGTCTTGGTAAAATCTAAAGTCAAAGTCAGTCAAAGCCGAAGTCGAAGTCAGTCAAAGTCATAGTCCTAGTCTCGGTCAATTTTGACTTACAATGCCTAGGTAATGTAAGTACATGTTATGGAACAAGTGATAAATCGTGTCATTGTTCATAATACCCGGGCATTATGAATAATGTCAAGCTAGCTACATACATATAAGTATGTATATGTAGGTACGTACATCATAAAATTACGAGTTATTCACGTACCTGTAATATAAGTGTAGAGTATTAGGTAGTTAGGTAGGTAAGTACTATACGTTTTCTTCTTCCTCATCTCACGTGCTAGCTGTTTTTAGGGTTTCGTAGCCAAATGGCAAAAACGGAACCCTTATGGATTCGTCATGTCTGTCTGTCTGTCTGTCCGTCCGTATGTCACAGCCACTTTTTTCCGAAACTATAAGACCTATACTGTTGAAACTTGGTAAGTAGATGTATTATGTGAACCACATTAAGGTTTTGACACAAAAATAGAAAAAAAACAATAAATTTTGGGGATTCCCCATACTTAGAACTGAAACTCAAAAATTTATTTTTCATCAAACCCATACGTGTGGGGTATCTATGGACAGGTCTTCAAAAATGATACTGAGGTTTCTAATATCAT
Source organism: Acrobasis consociella (assembly GCA_963555685.1). NCBI lineage: Eukaryota > Metazoa > Arthropoda > Insecta > Lepidoptera > Pyralidae > Acrobasis > Acrobasis consociella. The sequence goes on from OY743122.1 coordinate 12,937,424, forward strand.
TTTTTTCTAAACCGAATACTTTGCGCGAGACACACTACCAAAGTGGAAAAAAGTTTGTGCCCCCCCCCCCCCCCGTAACTTCTAAAATAAAAGAATTATAAAACTAAAAAAAATATATGATGTTCATTATCATGAAAACTACCAGCGAAAATTGGTTTGAATGAGATCCAGTAAGTAGTTTTTAATACGTCATACATAAATCATAAACGGCAATTTACCTTTCATTCAATCAAATCAAATATAAAAATTAAAAAAACATACTACAAGACTTTTATAATATGTTATTTGCTACTACGGAACCCTTCATGGGCGAGTCCGACTCGCACTTGGCCGCTTATTTCTGCTTCAATTTAACTTTTGAAAAGTATCTGTTTTTGTTTCCCATTTTGATTACCTAATTAATTAGTTTTTAGGGTTCCGTACCCAAAAGGTAAAAACGGGACTTTGCTGTCTGTCCGTCTGTCTGTCACCAGGCATCTCAAGAATCGCGATAGCTAGACAGTTGAAATTTTTACAAATTATGTATTTCTGTTGCCGCTGTAACAACAACTACTAAAAATAAAATAAAATAAATATTTAAGGGGGGCTCCCATAAAACAAACACGATTTTTTTTGCCCTTTTTTGCTCGATGTCAATAATGGCAACAGGTAGGCACTTGAAATATTCACAAAATACTCAGTTATATTTTCATTGTAATAATAAAAAAAATAATTAAGGGGGCTCCCATACAAAAAACTTGATTTTTATAGATACGGAACCCTTAGTGCGCGAGTCCGACTCGCACTTGGCCGGTTATTTATATACCCAAGAATTTGACAAAATATTTTACAGAAATCTAACCTAACCCTAATTAAACTTACTTACCTTAGTAATTATATTATCTTTGCCTTTACTTATGGATTGGATATTATCATAAAAACCAATGTAATTATAATTTCCTATTTATAATATAAAATCTGCAATTTCAATAACTAGAACACAAAACGCGTAGGTTATTAGAAAGACAAACAAATACAACGCTGTGCGCTGCCGTTGTCTTCGTGCTTCGGTCGACGCGACGCGGCGACGGACGACTACGGAGCGGAGTGGGTAAAACATGATCAAAATTGTCTATGCGGTGCACCGTGCGTGCGGTTCGGTGATCCGGTCACACACAATTGACACAATAGACATAGGTATGTATATGTTACGGCTAAAACCCGAAATGCGACTACACCAAGGTTTAGCCGGCTAGAAGTAGGTGCAGCCGGTCTCAGATGGTTACACTTAGGTGTATCCTATTTATTTTCGGCTAGAACTAGGTTTAGCCTTTATCATTTCGGCTAGAACTAGGTGCGGCCAATCGCAGGCTGCACCTAGTTCTAGCCGTAACATATACAACAGCACCTTCTAAATTCTACTTTTACTATGTACTTGTATAAAAATTGGTTTGTAAAGGCATTTTATTTCTGCACCCAAATTATAATCAAATAAGTACCTACTGCGTAAGATGCAAAGTGAGTATAAAAACAATTAAATATTATAAAATGTGTCCATTTTTTATTTAATTACGATATTACAATTAATGATGATGTATGTTTACTATTTTCTTTAGCAAAAGTGATATATTTATCAAAAAATGATATAAGAAATTTCCCACAAAAAATCACAATATTAAAAAATATAAAATTGTATGATACGTGCTAGGATTCGATCCCGGAATCTGTAAGCTGCGCTCATAATGACGCACAGAATGGACCACAATTCCAGTATTATTACGCATTACACGACGAAATTAAAGATTGCATGTGCCTAAAAAAATCTTTCGAAAGAAGAATACGCGGCTAACAAGATAATTTTTAAATTTAATTATGATATTAAAATTAATGACATGTGTTTACTATGTTTTTAGCAGAAGTTATAGATTTATCAAAGAAAGAAATAATAAATTTCTTACTAAAAATCACAATAATATAAAAATATTGTAATATTTTGATAGATTATGTTATTAAAAAAACCTAATCTATGTTACTTAATAAACAAAGAGAATAAAAATATAAAATTGAATAACACGTGTTGGGATTCGAACCCGGGGCGCATTCATTTGTCGCGCAAAATAGACCGCGACACCACTACTGCTTCAAGACTATGGTCGAAATTAAAGATCACGTGTGTCTAAGGAAATCTTTCGTAAAAATCACAATTTCGCGGCTGACAAAATCGGACACACGTCCGACCTCATCAACATCGAATGGGCGAATGGGCGGCGCTTGCGAAAGGGATAAGTTTATGGGTTTCACATAGTGAAGAGCGAGGCAGGGGATATCAATGTGCTTGGGTTATTTCGTGCACTTTATCATATTAGTGGCCAGATATTAATAAATTATAAATATATTTTTTAAAATAATTTTATTCTAACTGTTCCCTAGATACATCAGTGGTCGTTGGTTTAAACAAATATTTGCTGGTAAAACATGCTTCTTTTATGTACTGCACTCACATAAAGAAAAAGGAGAGGGAACTTTGGATTTATTTTGTATCGAGAAAATTATATGCTAATATGTTTTGAGCCTGATCAATATTTCAGGTATATAGTCAATTAAAATATATATTTAATTCAGATTTTTTCACTGTCCTAATTGGACGATACACTCACATAAAAAACATCTATTTTTTTAGGTACCCCCTTAATCATTAGGAATCAGCCGCTTAAACTTTTAATGGTTAAAATTAGGCAGATAGCGAGGCGGTGACGGCCTCATTTCCTGTTTGCAACTCTCATCCGTAACCAGTTATTTTATCAGATTGCTGAAGGAAGTTATATTTGCATGTGGAATTTTTGGGATGTTCAGTAGGTAGTTAACGAAGTACCACGGTGATATTATTAGGACTTTGATTTCTTCGAAATAATGCAGGTTTAGGGCGTTCACAGCATTGATAAACAAGACTCATTTGTTTAAAATGATGACATTATGAGGATGGCTAATTTTGAATTGAATTGAAATTGACTGCTACCAATCATCATTATCCGAGCGTATTTTCCCAGTTTCATCCTCAGCAGTAATACTTTAGAGCCGTGGTCCGCTACCTAACCAAGGAGGGTTAACGAGGTTAATGATTTATACACAGAGCGACTGCCGTCTGACCTCCGCAATCCAAAGGGTAAACCAGAACCAATCCTTGGGTAGGTTGATGAACAAACGCTAGATGGCGTTCGGGATCCACACCTACGTGCCTTCCGAAACACGGAATCATCTTAATATCCTAATCAGAATGGACACTACTTTTCACAACGTAAGCTTCCTAGTGGGACCCATGTCCTCCGGATTACAAGGCGAACGCTTTGACCACTGAACCACGGAGGCAGTCAAAATTGACTATTACCTACCTAGCCTGTCAACAATGTAGGCGTGTAAGTAATACTAGTGTAATACTAGTAGGTACTTTTTCTGTGTTGTAGGTAAGTTTTAGTCATTTTCCTAACAATGGGACAAAATGCTAAATTCGGCCTCTAAGCCTTCAGTCGGATGGAGTTGTTTTTCAACTACACATTTTCCAAGCACATAATTTTTTAAATTTATTAGTACATTATGGTACTAGTGTGTAACATTAGTGATTACCGCCGCGGCGCCATTGAGACCCGAGCCGTAGGCGAGGGTCTTAAGAGAGCCAAAGACGGTAATCAGCAATACACACGTGTATCATACGACGTTTTTCAACACACTTGTGAATAAAATAACAATAAAAATTCATTTTATTTAGTAGATAAAAAGTTTATTTAGAGAAACAACTAGTAAATGTGCAGTTAGTAAAATTATAATTAACTGTTTTTGATGACATAGCGGTCTCAACAGATAGATTATTTATTGAAATACTTCATGTTCTATTGTAATTTGAAATGGCTCATTATTCGTGTAGGTAGGTGAAATCCATTCATTGGATGTACTTGGTGTTTCATCAGTAGGAATCTTTTATAAATTTTTCAATATCGTCAGACGATTAAACCTTTGATTTCTTGCTTCTAAATCCATCGGATAGTCTCTTTAGATAAGCTTACAAATTAGAGTATGTTTTTAAGTCCACTCCATTCTTTGTTCGGACTGTACTTTTTAACATTGAGTATAAACACCACAAAGAGCTACATAGGTTTGTACTTAGATGATAATTCTTTAAAGTACGCCATGAACACATTTTCTGAAAAAGAATGCGTATTCTTGCTGTTTTGCCATTTTATGAAATTTTGGTACGCTAATAGATATTTTTCCCTGGAGTTTTCAGGTAGTAAACTTTCTACAACGTTAAGGGCTTCACATCTTATATCGGGCGGTGTACAACATAAATCATTTTCTTCGTAACTAGTACTTGTAGACATTTTAATTAATAAATAACTATAATTTCAACAGTGAAAACGAGTTGTAAAAAATGTTTCGCTAAGGCGGGAAAAATAATCAGTTTTCCTATGCGCGCGCATTGCGATCGGCCACAGACTAAAGAGATGAGTTTTTTTTCGCGCATAAGATTTGCGCCTATTCTGCCACGTACAAAATGGGGAATTTAAAGTTTTTATTACAGAGAAAACAAAAGTTATATTTGAGTGAAAGTTTTATTTATTAAACACGTACGAGTTAAAATTATCTATTTAAATAAGAAGTTGCATGAAATGAGCAAGCAATAGGAACATTAATTTGTTTGTTCTATTGAACACGATCTTTTTTTTTAAATAAAAACTTTTTTAATAAGAACAAAGCAACTCAACGCAAGTACAACAAAATTAAAAAAAAAATCTATAACTCACTAGTGAGTTATAGCAATGAAAAAGTCACAGTTTGATTATGGGTGTCATTATGTGCCTAATTGCGGTGACCATAGAGCCACTTTATGAGCAAGTGTGTTGAAAAAAATATTACACAACACACTATAATAAGTGTCGTCTGACCTCAGCAATTCTTATACAGGGAAACCAAACCAACAGAATCATGAAGGGACCCCAAGGATTAACATGACTTTTCATACCATGGAAGTTTGTGTGTAACAATAACATCCAAATGTTAAGGCGAACAACAAAGACCACTGAGCTTACGTAGTAACTTATTAGTAATCTGTGACTGAACCACGGAGGCAGTTAACTAACCAAAAAGATAGGACAAGGTGGTCTGACGACCAGACCAAGGTCGCTGGAATACGCTGGATGCAAACCGCTCTAGATCGTTAATTTTGGAAATCCTTGGGAGAAGCCTACGTCCAGCAGAGGCCTATTTCAAGCAGAGGACGTTATGCGGCTGAAATGATGATGAACAAACAGATAAAACTAAAATTGATTGTGAGCTGTAATAAAAATTTAACGTGTTTCATTGTAACACTCTAGCGTTATTAGTTTTATTAATAGTCTGGGAGCCAGGCGTGATGTATGGAACGCGGACGTGGAAGAACATTCGTCTTCCAGATGATTGCGGCAGATACTGTAGTTAATGAGTTTTCGTTGGAAATTAACCGTAGGTGCTGTATTGCAACAAACGTACCCAGTTCTGACGTGAGACAATATTTAAATAAAAAAAGGTTTACTTATAAAAGCAGACCCAGCGCAACTGTTATGTTATGAAACGTATATGTATGATTACTATGAATAGTATCTATTAATAAATAAATAAATATATAGGGACAAATTACACTGATTGAGCTAGCCCGAAAGTAAGTTCGAGACTTGTGTTATGGGATACTAACTCAACGATACTATATTTTATAACAAATACATATATAGATAAACATCCAAGACCCAGGACAATTTGTAAAAGGCCATTTTCCAACTTGCCCTGACCGGGAATCGAACCCGGGACCTCTGGGTGGCGGACTAGCATGGTGACCACTACGCCACGGAGGTAGTCGATTAATGGTTTATTTATGTCTGAAAATAAGTCAAACAAGTCGTAGAGCGCTGAGAGTCAGAGTAAATATTTGAATTTTGGTATTTGGACGAGTATATAGAAATTCTCCTAAAAATTTGAGGTATTAGTAATGTACTACACTACAAATGCGCCCAACTTAAAAATAATGCTACTAATTTGCATTTTTTTTTTCAAAATTTATGATGCTTTTTTAATTTGACTTTTTTTCTTCAACAATTGTGGTTATTATCGTTGAAAGAATTTAGCAAACATAAAAATAAAACCTGCTATGTATGTAGTATATAGCTATATTGGGACACCTCCCGACCTGAAGCCGTACCGTCAGTCCTCGCACGGTAATTCCTCATTTTACTGCCGTCGTAATATCCGGAGCAATGTGCTGCACAAATATAATAAATATGGCGGCGGTACATATTGCCGCTCCTTGGCTTTTACTGGCTCAAATTAATATTTACTCTGATTGCTATTTCGAGAATTCAATCACCCGATCAGTTTAGCGTCCGGCGACTAGCAATTTCAGAAATTCTACGTCGACGCGACTTAAATTACTTCAGTTGAATTTGAATATTTTGTATGCAACATTTAGGAACGTAGGTACTTTTTGTACGTAATAAATCTCTAGAATTATATAAAATTGTAATGTGAATGAATTGATAACCTAGGTAAGTGTAAGTTTTCCTTACAGTTGGTAAAACAAAGAAGGTAATCTTCTTCATCTTTCTAAGACTGTATTGTTAATGCATTTATACTGTTATACATATATATAAGGTCTAACAAAATATACTGAAACTATTTCAAGGGTGAATTTAATGCGTTATACTGAACAACTTTCCCAGACATATGTCGAAATATGAAAAAAAAAATGGTTTCCATATAAACTCGAATCAACTGATCGCTCAACATGTTTAGGAGGCCACAAATTATTTTCATATTTCGATACATATTCCTTGGAGAAAGTTGTTCAAGGGTAAATTGAGTACATGGAGTCATGTATCATGGACTGAATTTACCCTTAGAATAGTTTCAGTATATTTTGTTAAAGAGATAATTACCTACTGCCAGAGATTGAAAAGCATGTAAGTACGATATTTATTTGAAGCAGAAACGCAAGAGTAGCGAACTTTTAATGTAATTATTTTTCCTAAAGATCCAGCCAGTGTTGAATGCAACGGTAGGATGCACCACTACTCCTCATTACAAAATACCCAGTTCTGCACTCACAGTAATTCAGCTAAACGAGCTTAATTAATTTACGGGCTCCGTATTTTCAACTAAGTTCTTTATTGTCAACTTAGAAACTCTTTATTTTTTGAAAACTGTTGGCGTTTTTATTTAAAGCAACTGGAAGCTACGATCAAATTAGGTACCTTAAACTCCTAACTTGAATGTGTAAGTTTACTTAGATTTTACGTAAATCACATTTAAGTGAATAATGACTTTCTGGCTTATTCTTGTGATCTGAGACATGGCTGCACATTCTAACCCTCATATTTATAAACATTTAACAGAAGTTTGCTAAACCTATTTTAGTTAAATAAGTTTTGTTCTTATATCTCTTTTCCATATTTGAAGAATTAGAAAAACATTATTATTTATAAATACGAGGGTAACTAAGTGTTTACTTCTCACATGTATTTATTATAATTTATGTTTAGGTTCGTGTAAGAGAAATAGGCTGAATGTGATACATAATCCTCAATTAAAAATTCTGAAACTCTAAAGTACTTGTACGGATAGAATATTCATACAGTCAACATTATTTTACAAGCCGTTTCACAGTTGGTAATTTAAATTCAGTAAGTATGTAAGTATGACGTATAACAAATAGTAACAAAAGAAATAAAAAAAATTCTGCGATCTACCTCTATATCCCTCTGTAGGACCAAAGTTTACTCCTACGTATCCCGCCTCTACCCATCACTGTTAGTCGCTTTCTCATACCAATCCCCCAGTGACGTGCACAACTACATTTTACAGGGTAGGCACTAATCTTACCTAAATTACGAGAACGGCTCCATATCGAACAAAATACATTTCTCGCTAGTATCCTACATTATGTTAGTAGGGTGGACGGACAGGGTAGACAAGCTATCTGTCTGTCCCTTCCTACTTTGACCAATTAATAAAATAAAACGCTCTTGAAGCAAGTCGGTCATATATCGAGTTAGTCTCAACGTCCCCAGCCATTCACACTTAGGTATATTTCTGTAATCGATGTTGCCCAACGTCTGATTGATTGCCAATTAATATCGCCCACTTGCGCTGACGTCGATTACATTTATATTGATTTTTATGTTATTATTCCATACAGATTGAAAACTACGGTGCCATAATAAAAGGAACATTAACCCCTTGCATGTCAGAATATCAGCGTAGGTTAGGTATACGCAACGGCATACTAGAGGTTAAAGGGTTGATTTAGCCCAGTTTCTCCCCAGCCAGGTCTGCAGTTCTAAGTTGGAGTATTGTAGAAGTACCTATAAAACAATTTTACAGCTTGCCTGAAATATCTACCCAAAAATATCTACCTCTCGGATGACGACAACATTTATGCAAAACAAAACGAAGTAACTTACTTTCTTTTAAAGACTTTAAATACCTTACGATAATAAAGCATTTGATGGCAGATTTATATAATCGATCTTGTAAGTTAAAGATGGCAAAAATCTTGGAGGTCAAAGTCAAAGAGCAAGGGAAATATTGTTCTAAATGTAATTTAAAAACTAAGAGAAAGTTCCATCATCTACGTGTGGCGCCACCTAAAGGAAGAAAGCCTAGTTAACTTCAGTTTGGTGTTCCAACCCCTACCAAGCAACGGGAGGTTTCATACGATCGCAAACCTCGGATTTTCTCTTTTTGCTTTAGGAATTCATAGATGGCGCTATGACAATTTTACTTTATTCCTGTTGTCATTAACGTTACAGTTTCGCTTTTTTGTGTAGTTTAAAGAGGTAGAATGATACATTTTAAACACGAATATTTTGAACTCTACGTTCGCATAAACTTAAACTCCAAAACCATAAACTTTAAAAAGGTACTAATAACAGTACGTTACCTGCAATCATGTGCTAAGAGGTAATTTCCAACCTTACGTACCATTACAAAAGTAATAACAAAACTAAAAACTTGTTGGTAGAAAAAGAAGTTTATGTGGAATTTCTTGGGAATTGTCAAGTGAGATTATTCACAGGCGAGTAAGCTATGCCTATAGTAGGTACACTATATATTTTTTTTCTTGGAATTTAAGTGCAAAATCGTCAAGGACTAAGTACAATAAGCATTCGTGGTGAATAATTTTAACGGCTGCGCCAAAAGGAGGGTTTTGTTTCTTGAGTGAATTTACTATTAGTATAATATAATTTGGAATGAGATATGCTAAACAACATGTACAACCTCGCTCATTCAAGAGTGTTCCTGGTTGCATCTTAGGCATACTGCTATGCTATTGTATAAGACCAGTTTATTTAAAAAGTTAGATTTTTTTTCAGGCAGTCGGGTTTTTTCTTTTTGTAATGATAGCTTGATATTAAATACAAAATGAGTTACTTAGGCTACACTAATGATAAAGCTTGATAATTAATTATCAGACAAAGTATGGATGTAAAATAAACTTGATAGTACATCGAAGGCGGAGGATATAATTTTTCAAAACTAAAAACCGACTTCTCCCCAAACTGCACCAATAAACCTAAAAACCGATTTTGATAACATTTGTATGGGTCCACTTGACAAGTATGCCCTTTAAATAAATAAAAAATTGGTGAACATACGTAAAAGAAAAGATTGCGACGAATTGATAACCTCCTTCTTTTTTTAAGTCGGTTAAAAAGATGAAAAGACTTAGATAACAAGATAGGTACTTTAGATTTTTCATTTAGACGAAAAAGAATTTATAATTAGTGATCCGAGGTTTCAGAGCTAGGAAGTGGCTTGAGGGCGCGTAGTGGTACGTAAAACGATTTTGACCTAGGATTACGCTAAAAGTCGTGACTGTTATTTTCGAAGTTTTGCCTATTTCCTCATAATTTTGTAATTTTCTCATGACGTACAATTTGCGTCTTCGTATTATTATAACAATGTTTTTAACTCACTGTTGTTTACACAAACTACAGTCGGAAACAGCGATAACACTTATCAAATAGGTTTAAAAAGATCAATCGATCAATTTTCCCATTTCATGCTATAAAAAAAAACTAAACATAATTTTATTTTTACATGACTGTCCTAAAGCAGGAGTGTATTGTTTTCAGGATTTGTACATGTATGTATTTAGTTGTTAAATATTAATAAAACTTGTCGTAAGATGCGATAAAAGGACTAAGTACAAACATCTCTTGCAACAGAAGGTAGTTTTTACATATTTCATACTCATGCTATTGCCTGCAAAAATTAGCAAATTATGTAACTGTAAAACCTATCAGAAACGATAAAATTAAGACTAGCAATTCGCTACTTTTCAAAAACTCATATCAGATAGGGATATGATCGTGATATTATTTCGCGACGTTTTATTTTCTTAACAGTACCAAATTATTTATTTTTGACCTAGGAAGTATCCAATTCCATGTACCTATCAGCAATTCTTCTGATATATAAGATGTAAGTCACTTTGTATAACAATCTCTATGTAGTACTAGAACTTAAGAGACACAACAATAAAATTTTATTTTATTTTTATTCTGTTTTTCACCAAAGAGGAAGTTATAAATAAAAGGATATAAATGGTAATTCTATTTTTATGAAAATAGAGGAACATAGTGACAAAATACATGTTTCTGAGTGGGATATCAACTTACGTTCAGTTCAGTCGATCAAGATAGAGTGTAGTGGTTCATTATATGCTGATGCTTTAGTAGCGTTTCGAGGGGCGGTACGTGCTGTTGGTAGCAAAAAGCAAAACTGCCTAGTTATTGCATGTTAGGAAATTCTAACGGGGTTTAGTTTCAGTTAATAGAGCCAATATCTAGATCATTATCAGGTCTTTTTGTCTCCACTGCAGTGCACGACCCTCTCTGTACTACGAGAGCCCTATTTGGCCAGAGCAGCCAGACCACATAAAATCTAGATGCTTTGTTTTAAATAAAACAAATCCTTATTAGAAAAACATATTAATATAGTATAATAAAAAGGTTAAGATAAATACGGAAACATTTTCACGTTTTTATTCCTGACGCGGTAGACAGACCCAAGGGCCGTAAGACCCAAAGGCCACGCTTAGCGTGATGGTGGACGCTAATGCTGGGGCAACAGTATCGAGAAACGTCACTGTGGTCACTGCCTGTCATCGCGTTAAATATTGTGTTAATTATTAACGCGATAAAGTGAGTGGCTACACTTGAACGGTCAACGTGAATGCCCATTCTTGCCGATAAAGTTGGCGTTTATGTTCCTTTAATTCGGACTTTAAAGATTTTTTGTATTTATTCAAATGGGTTCGATAATAACCCATGAGTAGGAAAAGGAGTCGAAATAGAGATGGGTTGCTAGCCACATCGCCTATTAACATGATTTAAATATCGCCCACTCCCTCGATCGGCTTTTACGATCTGCGCGGAAGGAGAAGCGGCTGGTAGGTACATTCTAAGTCTTTTCTTCTAGACCAGCATGGAAGAGTTTCAGTGTTTTCTTCTACATATAAGGAACGCAAAGTGCCTGAGTATGGTAAATGGTAATTATGGTCTTGGAGCAAACAAAAAATCTGATAGAGCGAATGGGCGACAATCCGAATCATGTAGGATCGGTACTTGCACGTCGAACCACAAGCAGCGCAAGATACGCGACGAAATTTGCGTTACATGGCTGGTCACTCTACGCGCAAGTTACGCTGGCAAAACTGAACTGCATCCATCTGCGTTGCGTACGGGTCTACCCGTACCCAGTAGACCCTAACCGTAGGCATTGGGACTTATGAAACGTGTTACGACCTATATATGTACCTATGTATGTATAGAGAGAGACTGTGCTACGCTACCTCTACACCGTGAACAATCAGAACATGATTACTTTGTTATGTTTATGTTACTACGTATTTTACTGTACACACTACGCGTTATCTATCATTGATTGATACGGTACCGATAGTAAAAAATTACCTTCCAAGTGCGAGTCGGACTCGCGCACGAAGTTTTCCGTACCATTTACCTACCTATAAAAAATTACGACTGTTTCATAGGAGCCCCACTAAAATATTTGTTTATTCTGTTTTCAGTATTTGTTGTTATAGCGACAACAGAAATACATCCTATCCTACTAATATTATAAATGCAAAAGTGAGTTTGTATATTTGTTTGTTTGTTTGTTACCTCTTCACGCTTAAACTACTGAACCGATTTGGATCTTTGGTATGGATATAGTTTGAGACTCGAGGAAGGACATAGGGTACTCTTTATCCTGAAATTCCCACGGGGAGCGACATATAAACTATCACGGTTCATGAGATACAGTAATAGGTTCCCGTTCTTAACCTTTAGGTACGGAACCCTAAACACCACCCGTGCGTGTTGTGTTTCAATCAAGTTTTATCACAGTGTAAGTTTTGATAAGCCATTTGCTAGGAAGACAGATAGCCTTGACACAACTTCGACTATTGTTTAGTTATTGCTGCATTAACTACAGACTGGTACCATTGCGTTCCAATTCCATAGTGGAACCGCCGTGGAACTGCTGAACTTAGTTGTGCCAGGGTCATCGTTCCAATTCATTTCTGCCGCTCGCTCTGAACATCTACCTATTTGTCGGTTTGTATGCTCTGTTAACTTAAAGTCTGATTTTTAATTGCGTAAAATTCTGACAGCTGTCATTTTTTGACATGTCAGTGATCATAAACCTTTTTGGCCGGGCACATTTTTTATTAAATTCCAGATTTCAATAAGAGTTTGAACATCTGAGTCTACAAATTTTATTTGTTAGTGAATGTAAACATTTTATTAAGTGCGGTGCTCCAAATTAAAAGGGGATTTACAGCGAGCGATATTTACGTCCCTTACCATCACGAACAGTTGAATAACTGTGAAAACTATTTGATTTAACAAACATACATATAGACAGACAAACAAAGGAAAAAAATAGTTTTGATTCTATTTTTTATAGAGACCCCTTTTAAATAAATCCAATTAGCTTCCCACCGCGACCAATTTGTGAGTGAATGGGAATAAGACTATCTCTGTAAAAAAAATAGCTTTGTAGGTACGTCCTTTCCAGGTTTTTAAACTATCTCCATATCATTTTTAATCTAAATCAGTTCAGAAAAAAGTTTTTTTTAACAAGAAAAAACTTAACAAGTACAAACAAATATAATAACAATCAATGTGACAGCCGTGACGTGACAACTGATGGCCGCATACTTTATTTTTTAATTTTTTTTCTAAATGGATTGCGAAAAAAATAATTTAATAAGCTTTTGACTAAAAAGGTTGATGATACATGAATTAGTAGGGAGTGATGCCAGGGAAAGAAAAATAACCTGCTGACTTAAAATTACTTAAAAATATAACTTTTATAATTCGGTATTAAAAAATGTTGTAACATTTTAAATATATCAGAAAGTTTAAAGTTTATCGTTATTTTGGTAAAACATACAAATTAATCAAGAATTAAATTTTTTATCGCCCTTGTACGGGTTCCCTTTTTAGTCGGAGAGCTTTTTTAGTAGCAACACTTATGAACTGTCAGAATTCTACGGAATAAAAAGTAACATATCTGTATTGGTATAAAAATACATATAATTGCTTACATGGATTGTAATGTGTGCATGTGTGCCTACATTACACACATAGTTTAATATTATTTTCCAGTTCAATACAGTAATTAACTGCCTCCGTGGTGTAGTGGTTAGAGCGTTCGGCTCATACCCGGAGGTCGCGGGTTCGATTCTCGGCGGGGGGAACGAGTTTGTGTTGTTGTCCTAGTTTGGTTAGGACATTGTAGACTGATCACCTGATTGTCTGATAGGTAAGATGATCCGTGCTTCGGAGGGCACGTTAAGCCGTCAGCCGTTAACCTAAAATCATGTCAGAGGCCTTTAAGGCGGTTTAAAAACTCTGATAGGTACTAGTGTTAGTCACTTACACACACGATAAGAAGTTCAATACAAATTGTTTTTTTTAGTTGTGAATAAACGAATTGTAGGAATTATCTGATCTGTTACATATGTATTCCTCAAGGCCTGCATATGTAGGGTTCCGTACCCAAAGGGTAAAAATGGAATCCCTGTTATTAAGACTTTCGCGGTCCTGTCACTAGGCTCTATCTATCTCATGAAAGTCATGAACCGTGAAATTTTCACAGATGATGTTTTCTGTTGTCGCTATGATAACAATACTAAAAATAGAATAAAATAAATATTTAAGAGGGGATCCAATACAACAAACGTGATTTTTATAGATAATGGCGCGGCACCCTTCGTTCGCAAGTCCGAATTTCACTTGGCTGGTTATTATTCATATTTGACTAGCTGAGCCCACGGGCTCCGCTTCCCATGGGAATTTCGGGTTTCTTTTTTGGTAGTGGTTAATCAATTTAGAGACAAAAAGGTTAGGAGTTTATTTACTATGTTTAACAAAATATTTTTTTTGCCGAGGATAATTTAGGTACTTTAATGGGATAACGAGATGTTATTTTTTTGCATGTCATTTTAAATTAAAATGTGGTTAATATTTCGGTGTTCATTAACTATTTTTGGGTTAACAATGATCTTTTTGGAGTCAGTTTGCTTAAATAGGATAGCAAGATGTAAAAACTTAGGTTATCATTTTCATTCTGGTAATCATTTACTATTTTTGTATGTTATATGTTACTATATCTGGTGGTAAGTTAAACATAAGCCTTCAAAAATTACTAGGTCTCAAACTATATCCATTATACTAAATAATACATACGTACTAATGAGTTGAGCAAAATGTCCACTTGGAAACGCGATTGGTTTACTTTCTATTGTGTTTCAGATCTCACCGTTACTGGTATACCGCTACGTTAGAGCATCGCCCTTTGACGGAGGGTTCAAATCTGCCAGTGGACATATTGCGAACTGTTCTAATAACATTGTGCTTTTCCCACGAATATTGCCAATGTTATGATGATTGGTATACTAACACTGGTCGGACTAACTTGTATGTTATTCATTGTAGTTGCATATCTAAATGTTGATGAACGAATGTTGACACAATAAAAAACTAGGTTTGTAAAGGTTTTCTTTTAGTCAATATTTGCAAAAGAATACTTTTTTAACATTTGTATACTAAACCTAGTCATTTATTGAGTAAATAACATACTAAAATCATTGGGATCAGATTATGAGTTGAAAAACGTTTTCTCTTTTTCTATGGACGATAAATTTTCCGAAAACTAAAAACCGACTTCACCTTCAAACTACTTAACCGATTTTGATAAAACTTCTATAGGACCACCTGACAAGTATACCCTTTCAAACAAAAAAAGAATTTTCCGAATCGGCCCAGGCGTCTTCGAATAATCGGTGAACATACATAAAAAAAAAGATTGCGACGAATTGATACCCTTCTTTTGGAAGTCAGTTAAAAAGCTGTCTCTATCTAGATATACCTATTATAGGTTCACTAATTGTCAACAGAAACGTGCACTTAATATTTATGATATGCGAAGACGTAATAAGAATTATCCGTAGTTAACATAATCCATAATGCTGCAATTACCACATGAAATGGATCGAAAGTGTTACCACGTGAGGCGTAACACACAAGAAAATCTTTTCTTCAGTTCTTACTTACGTACACTGTGTCCATCTCCACCCATGGGACAGTCAAGTGTCCGTGGCGTAGTGGTCGCCATGCTAGTCCGCCACCCAGAGGTCCCGGGTTCGATCCCCGGTCAGGGCAATTTGGAAAATGGTTTTTTTCAAATTGTCCTGGGTCTTGGATGTTTATTAATAGGTAAAAATGTATTTGTTATAAAATATAGAATCGTTGAGTTAGTATCCAACAACACAAGTCTTGAACTTACTTTGGGCCTTAATAATTATTCGAATAAAAAGTCATTGACTGATAGATAGGTTTATTTGTGAATAAATCATTCGCCCGCTTCTTCGGATAATTCTTTATTGCTTTCGAGTAATTATGAATAAATACCGGATAATATTTTATACAGTGATGGGCACGAAGTAATTAGGTAGTATCCTTTAATCAAAGGTAGTACCTATAGTCTAGTTGTTAAAAACCCGTTACCAATAAATCATTGTCGTCGAAGTCGTCGAGATCGTCGACATCGACTTCGACGGCTTCAAGGACATCGACGACCTCGGCGACCACGACGACCTCGATATAGACATTGAGATTGTGATGATCACTTTAGTGCACCACTTAACCACAGAATACATACTAACTTAACCTACCTTACGTACCTACACAGTACCTAGACACTTTTAATCATGGAGTATTTTATTTAAAAATGATTTATTTATGCGTAGAATAATTATTCGCAAATAATTTATTCGCCATATGTTCGAATAAGCATAGTTCGTTAAATTTATTAATTACTTATTCGAATGATTTTTTTTACTCTTGCCCATCTCTGGTTGATGGATATCAGTTCAGCGGTTTAGAAGTAATGGAGGGTGAGCGCTTGAAAGTCGGGGTTTTTTTAGTTTGCCTGACAAATAAACTTGTCTTTTCAGTGCGCACTATGATCAATGATCATACGGCGTCATGTCGCGGCTTGGCCTACTTGCCTAATTACAGTAGGACAATAAGTATACCTACTCAGAGACCAGGCTGAGGTCATCGCAGACGAGTGTAATCGGCATAATCATGATAATTGCTTTCGAGATGCTCATAACCTCGATTCGTATAATTTTCTGTTGTTTTTCTTTTCAGAGATATAGGTTTCAATATTATTCAGATATTAACGATTATGATAGAGTACCTAAGCCTAGGAATCCCAAGACTTTAATTTCACACGGGGTAGACACGTCAGAGCCTAAAAAGATCTTCTAGACCCAAAGCCACGACTTGCATAATTGTGGGCGTAAAATGAAAGTGATGGGTTGATCTTGTTAGTCGCAATTATTATTAACTTTATTATTGCCAAGTCGTTCGATTGGCTTTTATGATCTGCGCTAGAGAAGCATTTGGAACATTCTACGTTTTACTTTTTTTTCCCAAGAGGAGCATCGAAGGGTTAAAAATAATGGATAAACGATTAAGTGCCTAGATGACGGAACTAAATAGTTTGGTATCAATGCATCGTGACAGTTTAAATAATTAAAAGTACCTACCTACAGATCTACAATCTGAAACAAATTATTTATCACTCTATGTTATCATTCTTATCAGTTATTATAATATTATTTTTGACATAAAATATGACATGTCATCAATCTCTGTATCGAAACAGTCACGAAACATGATCAGTGTACAGATAAAAGGGCATTAGACGATAAAATGGTAATGAATATATTGATAGTGTATCAGGAATCAGGTAGTAGTAGCAGGCTCATCAATTCGCCATCTGGCTGCACAAATCCCTAGGGATGAACTTTAAATTGCAAGTCGTGCAATGTGTTTTTTAATTAATTTAAGTTCTTTAAAAATTGACAACTCATTTTCATTTGTCTTGAGGCACAAACAAGACTTTCGTAAGAAACCGAATGCAGCGTAAACATGCATGTAGTATAAAAATTACGAAGGTATTTTTTCTTTTCTTTTACAAATAATGACGAAGATAGATACAGCGCATTTAAGTTAGCTTTGCAGCAATAGTATGGATTATCGACAGTATTGTCAAATGTATTAAGTCCTTAGAAATTATATTGGACCACCTCCCAGCCCTTTCAAACAAAAAATAATTTACCAAATCGGTTCAGGAGGCTTTAAATAACAGGTGAACATACATTTAAAAAAAACGCGACGGATTGATAACTTCGACTCCTCCTTTTTGGAAGTCGGTTAAAGCCGGAAAACGCGAAGCTACCTAACGAAGATGCAACTGGAAATGCGCGAAGAAGAAGAAAAGAACGTTAGCAAAGAAGTATGGTACAGCTGGTGGGTGGGGCACAGTCTCTACTGACTCCACGATTGATATCAATAGGCATGAGCATGACGAAAAAAAATAATATTTCTGGTCCATCGGTTAGATCATTAAAAAATATAGTACACGTATTTTTTATTTTCTCCGAGAAACCAAAAATGACAAAGATACAGCGCATATAAATTTCGCGTGACGTCACGGCTGGGTACGATTTTTACGTGTGACGTCGCAAGCCCCCACTCCGGAACTTTGACGCTCCGTATCTTTGTGAATTTTTACTTTTTTGTAAACCTGAAAAATACGGGTCCATTCTTTAAAAAACGGACTTATTAGAATTATACTTTTCGGACCCTGTCGTCACCCCTTATTACTAACTAGTAGGTACAACAGAACATACATTATAGATATTTTATTAGGAAGCAGTGTGTGATAGTAGATAGTATGGGCTACTGCACAACGAGATACAACCGCCAATCCCGCCATCCGGCTTCACACGCTACTCGATTCGAAACCAGACGCCACGATTGATATGACAGACATACGATATTTTCCGCTGAGATTCGCGCGTACTTTATTCCAGAGTAGATATGAGCGCCGACGGCCAATACCACGGCGGCGGCGTGGTCTAAAAATTTACGAGGCGGCGGCGGCGCGCCGGCGCTGTTTATATTTTTATGGAGGGGGTGGACTATTTCTTAAAAATAAAGAAAAAAAGATTTTATTATTTATACTAAAGAAAGTGATATATTTTAATAAAGGAACAGTAGGTATATTCGTGAAAATTGCTTATTCATATCATAAAAATCACATTTTTAATGATAAAATTAACTAGTATCAGTCACATAAATAAGATCGATCGATATAAACACCTCAAAATTGCTTGCTTTTAATTTTCTAAATAGAATTAAAATAAATTATATTTCTAAGGATAAAAACTAGCAGCAGTCATCATTATTTTAATCGACTTCTAAAAAGGAGGCGGTGGTCAACTCCTTGCAATTTTTTTTTATGTACTCGTATGTTCACCGATCATTCAAAGACACCTGGGCTGATTTGGAAATTTATTTTTTTTTTGTTTGAAAGGGCATACTTGTTACGTGGCCCCATAGAAATTATATCAAAATCGGTTGTGTAGTTTAGGGGTGAAGGGGGTTTTTGGTTAAAAAAAAATATAACATAATAAGATCGACCGATATTAACTCCTCCACATTGCTTGTTTTTAGATGTTGTTTCTTTTTAATAGAAATAAAACAAATAAATCACATTTCTAAAGACATAAACTAGCATCAGTCAACTCGAATAAGGTTGCGCAGCGCAGACCTGTTTCGGTCAATCGAGTGGCGATTAATTGCAATAAGGGGTTACTTCATAAAATAATACGTTAGTCGTACGATAGTGACGTCCTATTTCTATGTCAAACCAAATTAGACTTTATCATCATAAGTTAGTGCTTAATGTTGCTTGACACAGAAACGGATAAGCAGTAACGACCGTCTTGCGTACCGCTTTTGGAGTAACCCCCCTGGTCAGTACACGCCGCGACGGCGCGCCGCTAGTTTCGCTCGGCGGCGGCGCGTCGACGCTAAGATACGGCGACGGCGGCGCGCCGGCGCGGCGCTCATATCTATTCCAGAGACCTATGTAGATTTTTCTTTATTATATATTTTACTAGCTGCGCCACCTGGTGTTACCCGCGGTAAAAGTAGCTTTATGTGTTAATCAAGGGTGTCGGCTTCCTGCTCGCCAAATTTTATCAAAATTGGTCCAGCCGTTTGCGTGTGAAGACTAACAAACATACACACACACACACTTACAAACTTTCGCCTTGGTGATATAAGTACTTAATTATCTATACACGCTGACTTTTTATTGGTTACTCTAGATCGGTCATTTTGGAAATCATTGGCAGAGGCCTATGTCCAGCAGTGGACGTTGTGCGGCTGAAATGATGTAAGATAAAAAAGTTGCGAAAATGATTTTCGATCGAGACCACGTAGTTACGCCAGTCCAAAACTGCCACGTCACCCCAATGAACTCCAGCCGGCCGGCCGGCAGCGCCTGGCGGCGTTACTACTAGTTGATCTCACGATTTAACTTTAGAGTTTTAATCAACATTGAGTTTTTGTTTGAGAATTTTTATTTTCACTAGCTGATTAGGTCTTACTTACGATCCTTATGAAGTGGCCTTCGGCGCTAAATCCGTTGAAAACCACGGGTACGCAGCGTGGAAAGCATCGAAATCGGTTATAGATGTATTTATTTTGTTTAGATCAACTGTATTGTTACCAGTTAACTTCGTTCCTAGATTCTTTAACGGGTTAACACAGATCTAGATTGTTACGGTGTAGTGCTACCTTAGAGACCTGTGTTATTACTCATCGATCTTTTTTGTATCAAGTTCAGGTCTTGCATACTATAGGCAATCAAAGTGTCATCATCAGAGCGTATTGCCGCTTGCATCTTTAGCGGTGACGCTTCAGAGCCCGGGGTCCGCTACCTATCCTAGGTGATGTGACAAGCTTACTGGTTTTTACACAGAGCGACTGCCGTCTACCTCCGCAAACCAAAGGTTAGGCCTGAACCAATCCTTGGATAGGTTTGAGCAAACATTAGATCGTTTATTCTGTTTAGGATAGATTCTGTTCAGGACAGATTAGGTTTAAGGTTCGTAATTCAAAACCAAAATTATTTTTGGCGTTTGGGACCAGTAGTTTAATCGTGCCTTCCGAAACACGGAATCATCTTTCTTTGTCGGAAAATCAAGTGATTCAAGCCTGCAATATGTTATCAGACTGGAAAACTACAAAAGCCGGCCAAGTGCGAATCGGATTCGCGCACTAATATCTATAAAAAATCGCGTTTGCTGTATGGGAGCCCCTTAAATATTTATTTTATTTTGTTTTTAGTATTTGTTATTATAGCGGCAACAGAAATACATAATTTGTGAAAAATTTCAACTCTAGCTATCGCGGTTCTTGAGATACAGCCTGGTGACAGACAGACGGACAGACAGCGAAGTCTTAGTATCAGGGTACCGTTTTTACCCTTTGGGTACGGAACCCTAAAAAGTATGCTCCCCAGGGATTTGATTCGATTTAGTTTGATTCCTAAGGACTGGAGGGTGGGATTCGAACCCACGATATCCTGATCACTAGGTGAACGCTTGTCCACTGGACCATGGAGACAATCAAACAAGGCAATGTGTGTCATGTGCAATAGTGCATGCAAAAAGCGATCGGGTGAACAACTAAGCAGTGAAAGTAAAGTCGCTTTCATATCATCGGGAAAAGGATTATTAGTTTCTAAGAGTCTGCTGTAAGTCGTCTGATTGTCTGTCTGTCCGTCCGTCTGTCACTGGCTGTATCTCATGAACCGTGAAAGCTAGACAGTCAAAAAAGACGTGATTTTTATAGATAATGGTACGAAGTCCTTTAAGCACGAGTCACTGATCACTAAAATCACGTTTGTTGTATGGTTTACCCCCCATAACTTTTCAACTGCTGAACCGATTTCTATCAAACATCAATCATCTGTGAAAATTTCAACAGTCTAGCTGTCAGGGTTCATGAGATAAAGCATGTTTTTACACTTTGGTTAGGAATCCCTAAAAACAATATGGTCAAAGTCACAGATAAGTTGATTAAATGACATAAAATTGGTAAACATTAACACTGGCCATTAAACAAAATATTAATAAAAATAATAGTACTAAAGACCAAAACTAGGGATATCTATGTATATGATAGGAACAAATCTAGTGTTCTGTCTCTCCAACTATACATATTGTAAGTTTGAGTTTGCCTTGGATATATCAAGAAAAAGTTAGATAGTGTGTGTACCTAAGTATTTCTATGTAGTGCAATACAAACCAATAAATGCAATATAGTAATGCTGAGTAGGTACTTCACTGCTCCCTGTCTGATAGAGCCCTAAGATTTCATTCACAAGTGTAGGTATCATTCAAAATTAAAAAAAAATAAACACTGAGTTAGCCACAGTAAAACTGTTGATTACTTCACAATAATGGATGTTTCTCATCAACAATGACTACTGTCACACGTAATAACTCAAAACAATAGTATGAAAATGACAAACAGACAGTTCTGATAACAATGGCCACTTCTTTCTTAGTTCCCACAGTAAAGGAAGTTTTTAGTTTGTATTCAAAATAGGAACAATTATATTGGCAATCTATTTCCAGCCAGCCAGCAACTCGATAAAAAGAATTGGTTATTTTGAACAAAGTTTACCAAGACCACGTTTACTTAATATTATTTACATGTTGAATTTATTTATTTTATTTATAGGTATTACATTTTTAGAAGACTTGCAGCTATTAATACAGATTATATAGAAAAAAGAATAATAAAATACTATTTTTAAAACCCTTAAGTATACAGTCCATTTACTCATCATTCATCCTGTGAGTCCCCGTCAAGACTCGCATATCACAATATCAACATACTTGCATTGTTTTACTATTGTGCCTGGTATTAGCCAGTATTGAATGGTAAGGAGTCAATAATGCTGTACTAATGTGAATCATGTCAGGCAATGCAGCTAGCAGCCCATTAACTATTAAATCTTATTTTTAGTCTCCACTGCAGGAGCACAACCCTTCTTCATGACTAGATCCATACTTGGTCAGAGCAGCCAGAGGATTTGGCCTACACCCTCCATGCTGGCCAGATCGGTTGGGAAGATCTCTTGTATTACTTAAGTCGCTTTCTGTGACATCCACTGGAAGACTTGGACTGGTCCTATTCTACTCTGCTGGGATGAAGATGTAATAGTGAATAGTATGTATAAAAATGTAGTGTAATAGGCACAAATCTTTAAGGCCCATTTATATGGTGCAAGTTTCTTACCTATTGCATATATTAAATTAAAACAATAGATGATTTGCATGGTCAAAACAACACATCAGCCCCACAAATCAATTGCTTCAAAAAAATGGTATGCAATAGGCAAGACACTAGCAATTTTTAAATTGGCCTTTCTTTAAGAATGGCTACACAATTTCCTATTTTTTAAAGTCATTATCATCAGGTCTTTTCAGTCTTCACGGCAGGAGCACAAGTCACAACCCTCTCTGTACTACTAGAGCCATACTTGGCCAGAGCAGCCAGAGGACTTGGCCTACACTTTCCACGTTGGCCAGAGGGGTTGGTGAGGTCCTATTGATGTTTATAAGCTTTGTTTAGCTTGTATTTTTTAAAGCCAAACCCTCATAAATTAAATTATTGCTGTATATCTTTGACCTATATCCTATATTTTTTCTCTTTATGTACATTATATTTACAGGGCAGTGTCTGTTGGATAGGTGTTTTTAATAATTGCTTTTCAGAAATTTGATTTTAGGTAGCTTTATTTAACTTTTTTTTTTTTTAATTTAAACATGCATGAGTTTTTATTGACTTTCTTTATTCAAATTAAAATAAGTCTCAAATGGGTAATTACAATTTAACTGAGATAGGTAGGTACCTATTAAGTCAAAATTCACACCGGTAAGTCACTATCAAGTTGGGTATATTTTATTAGTACTAAAGTTCACAAGTATTATTTTAGTTTTACACAAATTTATTTTATTTTTAGTTGTATTTTACTGTAAAAAACATTTCCACAAGGAAGGTAAAGGCAGTAAGGAATCTTCATTCTTGGAACAAAAGGAAATGTTGTGGATCGGAGTCTGCACAGAGGAATAGTTACCTATAAAAGAGATTAAAATAAGTGAGAATACTGTTGGTTACAATGGCTATACAGTTGACATCTACACTTTATGACCATTAGAGATGCTGCTATGAAATAATAACAGAACATGAATTAATTAACAAATCATGATACTTTCTGTAGTAAAATAGGTACCTACCACAGAAGTCTTAAATGGCCCAAGTAGAAGTTGCCAACTTAAGATTGTTAAGTGAAGAATCTTTATTCTCTCTCTCTTCTTCTAGAAGAGATAAAGAAAACTTATTCTTACTAGATAGTTATAACTAGGTACTGTATAAAAATTACTTCATCGAAAGGTATTGTACTCAAAGAATAATTCTCACCGAAACAAAAAAATCAAAACATACCTACAAGTCTATAGAGTGATGTAATCAGTGTTTATATGTATCTGAATGATGTACTCACCAAAAAAAAGTTGTACAGCAGTCCTTTGTAATCCAAAACACAGTTAAATCACAATTCGTAGATTATTTTTAGAAAGAAATCTACACTAATATGAAATTTAATAACACAGCATCACTGATTGATTTCACTGGGAATACAAATGATTTGAGTTGAAATATTCACTAACACATACTGTCTCCTTCAAGTATAGTGTTCAGAGCTCGTTCAGAGATTACGATTTCTGATAAGAAACGACATACAAAAGACAAATTAATCACGACTGTAAGTCAAAACAATGCAACTGATTTTCAATAAAAAAGTCTAACCTCACTAAAGATTTTTATGACATTTAATTGGTGCTACACAGTTAAGGATTATTTTAATAAAATAACGGGAATAATTAACGTTTTAAACATACAAATAAGGGCTTTTTCACATTTTTTACAATTGATAAAAAACCAAAACACGAATTTTACTACGAAAATGCGATGCGTACGCAGTGACAGACGGAACGTCGGAACGGAGCAAAACTTTTTTTTTAATCCCGGGAGTATAGCTGGCTACTGCACTGCGTGGGAGCGAGCGAGCGACTAGGTGATGCAGGCTCGAAGCGAGAGGGAGTGAGATAGCGTACGAATAGAGCTGTGCCTGCCGCCGTGGGCAACTGGGCAAATCGTGCCGATTGACCGATTTGACACTGTGAGTTGTGTGACTGTGACATTTGTGACTATGCTTAGACTGCTTAGTCAGGGTATGTACCTACCTAATATTGTTCTATGGTTGTAGACATGGGTAACTCCGGACTAGAAGATTCAAATGAGCCGAATACTCAACAGGAGCCGATAACCTAATCAGCTCCGAGCAAATCTTACCGACTCTCGCGAGTTATTTGATCCCCGTCGAGTCCCGCCTCCCGCCAGCTCATCGGCACTCTTCGGCTCGCGTCGCTCGCGATCCGCTAGTCATTCTTTTCGGCTCAACCGCGTCACGGGTGTCGAGATCGGAAATACTCGGGACTCGGAAGGAATCGGACGGAGGCTTCGGTTATTCATCGTGCGCCGCCAACCAACGGCAAATAATATTATGATAGAATAAGATGCGAATGTTTTTTCTATAAATAAGAACAAGACAGATATTTGTTACATTCTTTGCTGATTTGCTCCAATAAGGCTACAGACAGAGCCCGGTATCGGTTTCAATATACAATGTCCTTTTTTATTAAGTACAAATATTTTAAGGGGTGAATCAGACCATCATTTTGAACAACTTTTCCCAATAAATGTATATCGAAATAGGAAAAAAAAATTAGGTTTTCATAGAAATCGAAGTAGTAACGTGATATCATTACTATGGAAAATGAAAATTATTTTTTCGTATTTCGATAAAAATTTATTGGGAAAAGTTGTTCAAAATTATGGACTGAATCACCCCTTAAAATATTTGTATTTAATAAAAAAGGACATTGTATATTGAAACCGGTACCAAAACGGACGATAGCGAGACTTAGCAGATCATGGAGCAGGACTCGGTAAGGGAGTAGGAATCAATAAGATGAGTCGGTACCGAATGAGGATTCAGATTAGGTGAGCCGAAACGCATCTCGGAGTCGAGATTACCCATGTCTATATGGTTGTGCTGGAGCTAGATCTGGGGCACATGGTGGATGATTCTAAAATACTAACCTACTAAAGATGCTCTGGTGAAGGCCTGATACCTCCGACCTATCTAAGCCTTATTATAGGTAGAAGCAGCCTGTATTATGTAGCTCTATTTTCTTTTCTATATTATTCTCAGGGGTGTGCCTGTAATCCTCTTCTGTTTGAAAGGACTCGAAGAAGTCCATGAATCTATTAGAGAAGTCGAGCCGACAGCGTGTCTGCCGTCATAATGAAATGAACGGCAAAGACGAGCTAACTGCTTTTTTTAGGGTTCCGTAGTAAACAAGGAACCCTTATAGTTTCGCCATGTCTGTCTGTCTGTCTGTCCGTCAGCGGTCCTACTCAGAAACTATAAGTACTAGAAAGCTGTAATTTGGCATGGATATGTATATCAATCATGGCGAAAAGTCGTAAAATAATATGGAAATATTTTTTTTAGGGTAGTTGCCATACAAGTAAAGTGGAAGTCAATATTTTTTTTCTCTACAAACATATTGTAGGGGGTGGTATCGTTGAATAGGTCTTTCAAAAATATTGTGAGCTTGTGAACACCATTTTTCGATTTAGGGATCCGTGTCTGAAATATTTAGGTTTAAAGTGATTTTTTTTGTTAAAGTCGCGTGTCTCCCCCGTCTATCTACTAAACGGTTATGTAAGGACACGTGAAAAAAATCACAGCTATACTTTATATAATGTAGTTTAAAGGAAAACTATCAGAGCTAATTTCATGCAAATTCAATAGATAATAGACGTTTTAGACGTTTTTAGTGGCATGAACTCAAAGTTGTCATTTATAAATGCGGAACCCTACACTGCGCGTGGCCCGACACGCCCTTGGCCAATTATTTTTATGGCAGTTTGCTTAATGGAAAATATTAAGTTACGTACAATCTTCATTTTTTAATTTTTGGGAGCATTAGGAGTACTGAAAGGCCAATCCCACAGGTATTCGATACATTTTCACGTCTTTATTTCTAATACAGTAGACAGAGCATATTTTAAGACCCAAAGTTGCTTTGCTATTGATCCGCATCGGTTCTTACAATGAGGTACTACGAGGTGTGCAGCGAGAATTTTTAGCCGAATTTATATTAACTATACACCTACTTACCTACTATAGGCCTATGTCCAGCAGTGGACGTTGTGCGGCTGAAATGATGATGATGATACCTATACTTACGATGCAATGTTTTATCCAATTCAACGGTGCGGTACTTTATTTTCAGCGGGCCTCCAACGAATCAGACATTCACGAAGACGCACCTAGAGATTAGGGCTAATATAGTAAAGATGAACTAAGCTGCAGATAATTTTTGTAAAATAGCTCGTCTAGATTGACGGCAAATTCTCCGTAGATGCAAAGGTCTGTAATTATAAGAGATATAGGTTTATGGTCGCGTAGGTGAAACATCTATGTAGCTGGAAAGACCCCGTCGTCGAAAATAACAAAGATGAAAGGTTCTGTTGGCGTATATAATGTCCAAAGGTAAAAGAGTCTGTTGGGGAAACGAAAATAAGTAAATTGTCCTGTCGACAAACAGTCCAGTCGACAATAGTCGTAGGAGAACGGTTTCTCTACAAACATATTGTAGGGGGTGGTATCGTTGAATAGGTCTTTCAAAAATATTGTGAGCTTGTGAACACCATTTTTCGATTTAGGGATCCGTGTCTGAAATATTTAGGTTTAAAGTGATTTTTTTTGTTAAAGTCGCGTGTCTCCCCCGTCTATCTACTAAACGGTTATGTAAGGACACGTGAAAAAAATCACAGCTATACTTTATATAATGTAGTTTAAAGGAAAACTATCAGAGCTAATTTCATGCAAATTCAATAGATAATAGACGTTTTAGACGTTTTTAGTGGCATGAACTCAAAGTTGTCATTTATAAATGCGGAACCCTACACTGCGCGTGGCCCGACACGCCCTTGGCCAATTATTTTTATGGCAGTTTGCTTAATGGAAAATATTAAGTTACGTACAATCTTCATTTTTTAATTTTTGGGAGCATTAGGAGTACTGAAAGGCCAATCCCACAGGTATTCGATACATTTTCACGTCTTTATTTCTAATACAGTAGACAGAGCATATTTTAAGACCCAAAGTTGCTTTGCTATTGATCCGCATCGGTTCTTACATAATACATGAGATTCAATCAGATTCTCGTCTATTCCTTTGATCGGCTTTACTGATCGGCGCGGAAAGATAGGCAGCTGGTTTCAATGTTTAGTACCTGGGCGACCGAGCTTTGCTCGGTTACATCTCAAACATCAAAAATACGCGTTTTCCCAAACATGAGACTAATCTGGATCGATTGTTTACCCCCGAAAACCCCCATATACCAATTTTCAGCGAAATCGTTAGAGCCGTTTTCGAGATCACAGAAATATACTTAAAATATACAAGAATTGCTCGTTTAAAGGTATAAGATTTATCAAGTAAAATCTTTTGATAAAAACGTTTTTATGTGATTTTTATTTACTAAACATTGACATAACTACATGTATGAAATTATAACATTTTTATAATATTGTATAGTTTTTTTTACCGATTGTAAACGATTTTAGAACGATACACTAAATCGGTAGGTATATTACATGTAACCACGGGATATCTCGAAATTATGTAAGTACCTATTGAATATTCATAGGCCTACCTTATTTTATAGGAAAAATGGCACGATTTTAACCGACTCCAATCAAAGTTGAAGGCCATCGGATGAGCTCAGCTGACAGCGATATTTTATGAATGGCAATGAGGTACTACGAGGTGTGCAGCGAGAATTTTTAGCCGAATTTATATTAACTATACACCTACTTACCTACTATAGGCCTATGTCCAGCAGTGGACGTTGTGCGGCTGAAATGATGATGATGATACCTATACTTACGATGCAATGTTTTATCCAATTCAACGGTGCGGTACTTTATTTTCAGCGGGCCTCCAACGAATCAGACATTCACGAAGACGCACCTAGAGATTAGGGCTAATATAGTAAAGATGAACTAAGCTGCAGATAATTTTTGTAAAATAGCTCGTCTAGATTGACGGCAAATTCTCCGTAGATGCAAAGGTCTGTAATTATAAGAGATATAGGTTTATGGTCGCGTAGGTGAAACATCTATGTAGCTGGAAAGACCCCGTCGTCGAAAATAACAAAGATGAAAGGTTCTGTTGGCGTATATAATGTCCAAAGGTAAAAGAGTCTGTTGGGGAAACGAAAATAAGTAAATTGTCCTGTCGACAAACAGTCCAGTCGACAATAGTCGTAGGAGAACGGTTGCCGAATCTAGGTAGGTATTCAAGTATTTTATCCAATTCAAAGGTGCGTTACTTTAGTCAACCGAGTAGGTACGAATATTAAACCTGAGAGAACCTAGTGCTTTGTTATGTACAAACAGAGCAGCGCAGGATTATCATATGATGTCGGCAAATGTCGGCTTAGGGCTCATCGTCTCTTTTTGGCCTCCGCTGCTACCCTACACTGGGTTAGTCATCGTCATCACCAGGTCTTTTTGTCTCCACTGCAGGAGGGAGGCACTCTCTGTACTACCAAAGATATACTTAGACAGAGCAGCCAGAGGACTTTGGCTTACTCTCTCCTCGCTGGCCTGGCCGGACGGGTTGGATAGAGGTCTCATTGATGTTTATAAGCTTTGTTCAACTTGTTTTTCTAAGTCGTTTCTACAACATCCACGGGAGGACTTGGAGCGGCTCTATTCCCATCCAAATCCCACTTTTTTAATACTTTTAGTCTTTGAGTAAACACGGACGGATAGACAGACATGGCAAAACTATAAGAGTTCCTTGTTTACTGCGGATCCCTAAAAATATTTATTTTAATTAAAACATTAGTTTATGCACAATTTCATTTAATTCGCAAAAGTATAACATACTTAGATCACAATGGTACGATTTCCCTGGGGAAATGATAAACAGAATCATTGACATCACTTTCAAATCAACAACCAAACTGAAATTAGCCTTTAAAAGAGCTTCAGTTAATATCTAACTGTAAAAAATATATACAATCATAAATTGAGCTAGCCCCAAAGTAAGTTCGAGACTTGTGTTATGTGATACTAACTCAACAATACTATATTTTTAATAGATAAACAAAAAAGACCGAGAACAATCAGAAAAATCATATTTACAGTTTTTCCATAGACACACAAAAAGAGAAGCGCCATGTAAAATTGGTCGGTTGCCATGCTAGAAGTTAGTTACTTTCCGTAGGTAATAATAGTTTCAATAATTATGAATCTGATGAAGACCTCCAGATGAGGTCAAAACATATAACCCAGTAGCTGACTCTCTACGTGAGTAATTCATGCTATATTTTCAATAATATTTAAATCAATAAGTTTGTACTGTTATTTCAACCGATTCGACATCCACTTCATATTCATTTGATAGAAAAAATATGTTACTAACCAGGCAGTGCGATAAACATTTTTTATATCCCAATGAAAGGATATGAAATACTTTTGCACCAAGTCCAGTTCAAAATTATGTTTAACTATGAATTTTTTTAAACTTTTTCAGATCTAAATACAATCATCAACAAGTAGGACAAGCTTAAGCACTTTCCTAGTCATTATCGTTAACATTACAAAAATATGGAAGAACTTGTGATACCTATAACATTTAAACCCACTACTGGGGTGCAAATGAAATAAATTTGAAGATCTAGGAACAGGCTAAAATGAATTAAAATAATTCGGTATAAAGTCACAAAAAGACAATATGCAGCAGCCACGCGACACTCCATCCACTATAGTTAGATGTATAATAAAATGAATTTCATTTCAAAATACTGAATGCACTGAATACCTTTCAAGCCCTGGGTCTAGTGGACCGATCAGGTTGGAACTAGATGAGCAGATAACTTATTATGAGGTGAAAGGAAAGTCAAGATAGTATTGCGAACACGAGTCTGGTAGACAACAAACGATAAATGATGGCGAAATGAAAAATGAAAAAAATGTGATGCAGTGCCGACGCAACAATAGTGAAATCACCATAAGGAATATAAAGACGAAAATGAAGATAACTGAAGCTCTTCAAAAACCAATTTCCAACCTTCCTATTTACAAATTTCTTCGCTCGTTTCCAAAGGTTTGACGTTTAGTCTCTTCGCGAGCTTCTCGGTGGCAGCAATTAGCTGTGCCACATAAAGTATATTACCACTCTCTACTGTCCGCTTTAGAAACACCTTCTCTCTGTCACCGGGGGCTGTTACTGGTTTGCTGGGGTCTGTCTGAAAATAAAAAGACGCACCCAAGTGTGATATGTTTTGTATGCCGTGTGCTTTTCGACCACTATGGATATCGTAAGCCGCAATTAGACTAAGCACAAACACCTTGTGAAACGTAAGTACCTGAATACTTCCTATTTAATAAGATTAGCTAGTATTATTCATTAGTTAAAAGATAATGTATCTAAGTTCCAACCTTACTTGACAAATTGTAGATTATTATTTTTTGGAAAGTTTTTGGCCATGGGTCTATGGGGATCCAGTCCTTTTCGGCGTTCATAGACAGGGCCAAAGCCAATATTAAGAGGACTTTTAGTACCTTTATATCTAAAAGTAAGATGGCTGCATCTATACAGGTCTATCAATTATTATTCAAAAAAATGCATTCCCAAGGAGGGTCCAAATCAAGCAGAAGATTGGTTATAAAAATACAGCTGTTTTAATAGTTTAAGCCTTTTTTCCACACATCGCACGGTCTTCGGCATCTTCAGGAGGCCAAACATTGATACAACTATATATATATCGTCTTTGTAAAAAAAAAAAACAAAATCTGGAAAGCGCGATTCTACCTAGCGAAGAATGCAACTAAAAATGCGCGAAGATGCAGACAAGTTCATTCAAAGTCAAATATAAATGCTAGACTACTTACCGGCTCCAATTTCCTCCAGTTATGTATACACTCAGTTAGTCTCTCTCCAAAGCCCGGTGCAAAGTTGTCTGGGTTTATAGCCATGAAGCAGTGGGCCAGGTTAGCTGGGTCCGAAGTGTTGCTCGCGGCCCAATTCCTAATATGGTGGGCAAATTTTGAACCTGGAGCAAGTAACGATGTTAACTACAAATTATTGACTGCTCACTTATATTAACACTTACACATGTAGCTATTATTCGCGACTTCATCTACGTTTTAATACTTTGCAATAAAGTCTCTTACTTTTGTATGAAAAAATAGGTTCCACTCTCCTTTTTCTTCCCTTAATGGATGACTTTTGGGAAACTATCTTATGTCCTTCCCCAAATCATCAATTATCTCAATTTCAGTGGTTGAAGCGTGAAAAAGTAATAGACAGACAGAGTTACTTTCGCATTTATATATATAATAAGTAAGTATAAGGATATAAGGAAAGAAGGATATTAGCCTTAGAATCTGTCTAATCGGTGAGACGGTGGCTTTAACATGATCAAGGATGATACTCTTGCCAATGGTTTCACAACTAAAGATGCTGACCCAGTAAAGTAAAGAAGAAAAAGGCGGTAAGTTGATCCCAGAGGACCAGGCTTCGAGGCAATGCAGCTAAGAATTAACAGGAATGCGCAAGATGAGATAGATAGATACTCAGTAAGAGCAGATGCTTTCATTGCAGAATGGAGACATGAATGATGTGAAATGTAAAATCTAAGAGAAAACACGCTTACCTGATAAAATTCCACAGAATATCTCCACCATGGCGGCCAGAGCGAACCCTTTATATCCTGAGGTGTCCTCCCTACCGCCTAGAGGCAACAGGCAGCGCGTCTTTGCCGCCTGGAATTGCATTTGAGCACGAATTTAGTGGTTTTCGCCTCGTAGATGGCAGAGTAGATCCCTTCCTATACAAAGATGCTGCCTGTCTTCGTATGTAAAAGAGAACGGGCAGCAGAGTTTTGTGTGCACCCATTTTATACCATCTACTGCGATTACAATCATAACTCCTCAATTTGGTGATTAGGTATGTCTTTTATTATACTTTGAAAATGAATTTCTAGACTAGAAATTCCTTTTCTTGTCTAGAAATTTCATTTAGACTAGACATTTCATTTAGACAGACTAGACATTCCACTAGATTTGCATGTTTAGCATTTCGCTGACTCCCTATTTCAAATATTGACCCTATGTGGATACCTATATCTATTTCAAAAGAGGTTGGATGACTGCAACTACAACATGATCAACTATTTATGAAGAGGTTGGATGACCCAGCATCATCTTTAACTCTCTGTGTTGACATACCAGATTTGAGTCTGTGGTTTCATGTCCATCTGGCCCTTGCGCCCAGCCTCGTGGTAGGGGCTCACCTTTTCTCACCTGCATTTCGATCTGGGAAATATTTTATTAAAATAAGATATGTAGATAGTTACTTCTCATCCTAGCGCTTTCCAGGTTGCATCCCTAGCTGGGCTGCTTCACACTGGAGCTCGGGGTTCATTTTCTGGCTTTTTATCACCAAACTCACTTTACTATGACATCTTCCATATCCGTCTTCGGCATTGACATGCTTAATAATGTATGTCAGCGTCATATTTTGGTAAATTAAAAGGAAAAAATTTTCTGTTTGCATTAGTAATTTTGTTGGAGTGAGTAAGCGTGATGCCATTTTATTTGCAATATTCACCACTTTACCAGCTTTTAGAGCAGGTGAAGTAGTGAATACTGCTGATTTTAGGCTGGCGACTTGCTCAACGGTTTTTGTTTTTCCCAGAAGGTAAAAGTTCCCGATTACCTTTCCCATAGAGACCGCAGTGGTAGATATGTCCATGTAGAAAGCTTCGTCTTCAGTTCCATGAGCTACTAGAGCAATCGGATTGGTGCCCAATGCAGCCTGAGAAGATGAGTGCAATGGGATTAAATTAAATTCGTTTATTTGCAGTAAATAGGTGTTGGTGCATTTAACTGGAGCTAGGAATAGCAATCAAAGAATAACGATCTCAACTTAATCACAACAAATATAACTACTGAATTACCTAGATCACTAACCAAGGTGGTTCTATTTCCATTTCTACCAATCGTATCTAAGAACCGCAAGATTTCCTCAAAAGCCAATGCCAGCTTTGATTTTAATACTTGTTACATACAGACTAAAGTGAGACAGAAATATATCACACTGGTATTAAATGAAATTTCTACTCTACCTATATTAAATCTACTACTGTAGTAAAAACACAAACTTGTTTGCTTCTGGTGGGAGCCATGAGTGGAGAAGCGTTGGTTAAGGCCATGCCAATGAGGCCTTCGTTTGCAGCCTGCTCAGCCCAGTACCCCGTTATGGCATGGTGGTTAGAACCTGTGATTTTTTTTTCATATGAAGGATACCTCTTATACACGTATATAAAACACTAATGTCCTACATCAATCTGGTTGGCAATGGATCTTCTAGGTTTTTATTAGTAGCATATTTTTCAGACATGAAAAACGTACTTCTACCCCTTTCTTTCGTCACCTTTTTCAATTCTAAACGCTTTGTTAGGTACTTCTTCATATAAATATTTTTTTTATAGGTCAGGAAAAGGTATACGAAGAAAGGGGTAGAAGTAGTAGCAGTAGTAGAAATGTGTGTCTGTGTAGTTTTATGTCAGGTGCCTTGATTTGTACGAGTAGCCTTATGTCTAATAAGCGGCCAAGTGCGAGTCGGACTCGCCCATGAAGGGTTCCGTAGTAGCCAACAACATAATATAAAAGTCTTGTAGTATGTTTTTTTTAATTTTTATATTTGAGTTGATTGAATGAAAGGTAAATTGTCGTTTATGATTTATGACGTATTAAAAAAAAACTACTTACTAGATATCGTTCAAACCAATTTTCGCTGGTAGTTTTCATAGTAATGAACATTATATATTTTTTTTAGTTTTATAATTTCCTTATTTTAGAAGTTACGGGGGGGGGGACACACTTTTTTCCACTTTGGAAGTGTCTCCCGCGCAAAGTATTCGCTTTAGAAAAAAATGATATTAGAAACCTCAATATCATTTTTGAAGACCTATCCATAGATACCCCACACGCATGGGTTTGATGAAAAATAATTTTTTGAGATTCAGTTTTAAGTATGGGGAGCCCCCAAAATTTACTGTTTTTTTTCTATTTTTGTGTCAAAACCTTAATGCGGTTTACATAATACATCTACTTACCAAGTTTCAACAGAATAGGTCTTATAGTTTCGAAATAAAGTGCCTGTGACATACGGACGGACAGACAGACAGACAGACATGACGAATCTATAAGGGTTCCGTTTTTGCCATTTGGCTACGGAACCCTAAAGAGAAAAATATCCACTGAGTCGATAATATAAGAAAAATCGTGGCTCGAAACTGAATTCGTAAGGCGCAGCAGGTCAGAGGTGGTTGGCATGTACTGAGATCGGCCTACTTCCAACAGTGGGATAGGAGGCTGCCAAGGTAGCGGCACAAAATTTGTATTGTACCTATGCGCAGTATCCCTCTACATTTCACTCAGCGCTAAACTGTGGTGCTGCTACTTGTATGTACGTAAGTTCTTTATTGTGCAAAAAGGATACAACTAAAATACAAAATTAAACAGTTCAAAGGCGGATCCCTTTGGGATCTCTTACAGCCAAACCAAAACCAAAGGACTTCAGAGGAGAGAATGCTATTACGAGTAAGTAGGGTGGAACGGAACAATGTACAATACTTACAAGCTAAAATAAAACAACAAAAAAAGACAAACCAACGATGATGATCAATGAATTAACTATTTCACCTTTGACGGAGACCCATCCGACACCAGTGTTTTTTGCCTTATGTACAGCAAGGTCCATGCCGAAGTGGCTGGCGGTCGATCCCAGCACGTTGTTGGCGTCCACCCAGGCTGTCGAAACGCTCTCCTTCAGGATCTTTGGCTCGTTGTTCGGCTGGCACACTCCGCTGATTATGTCGTTCACATATTTTTCTATAAACAAGTTCAACTAAAAGACTTATACATGGTCGATTTTATATTCTAAGATATTTTTCTTTTCATATACATCAGACGCCCGCTCCGGGCGTCCGACATTTAAAGGGTTAACTATACTGTCCCACTGCCGGGCAAAGGTCTCCCCCATCTCCTTTCAAATACCTCCATTTCCAACCATTCCTTCTCAAACTGTCGCCAGTCGTCACACCAACGCTTCCGGGGCCTACCTCTCTTCCTTCGACCATCTTCGGGAGTCCACTCTATTACCAAAGAGCCCACCTAACGGGATGCATGCAGCAAACGTACCCCGCCCAATCCCACTTTGGTTTAGTGGTTTTGTGTCCAACTTTGCGGCTTTGTGTTTGTTGTTATCGAGCCTAGTGACACCCAAAACACTCCGCTTCATTGCTATTTGGCAAATCTTGAGCTTGGACTTCTGATCCTTAATCAATGATCAACTTTGAGCACCGTAAGTTAGGACGGGTAAATGTGAGCTTTCTATAGGATTGTAAGTATTTTTTTTTATCACGCGGGCAACTCCTGTGGACTCCACTTTTCTTTTGTATTTAAGAGTTTTCTCTTGTTGGTAGAGCTCATTGGTGATGCCTCCATTCCCCTTTTCTTTCTGCCATCCTTTTAATGTAGTACTAGTAGGACCTTACTCCTAACTCGATAGTGATAAAAAAAGTGACACTCCGGCAAGAAGTGAAAACTTGGTGTTGGTAATGGCGTCGCGAGTTCAATGGTTTTCCCATCTCAACAAATGCTTTCTGTGCATGCTCAGCGCGCCTAAAGAAGTTTCCACTTCAATAAATAAAAGATTCTTACCTAGTCTATTGAGGCCATGGGTAAGGTACCCTATGCTATCTGCGTGGACCAGCAGAGCTGCATGCTGATTTGCAGGCTTGGGTCCGGCCCCCGCAGCCACCAGACAGTCTGTCATGAACCTTAGCACCTCGGTTGTTCTAACTGCGATTAACTTTCCCATTTTTGAAATGAGTTCTCTAAAATCAAGATAGGAAAAGATGACAATGGCTAGGCTTCCAAAGAGTGATTTTAAATTTAACTTAATAATCCTACGTTTATTTATTTATTTATAAAAACTTTATTGATCTACAATATACAATTGTTAACAATTGGTGGACTTAACGCTAAATGCGTTCTCCCCCAGTCAACCATAAGGATAAACAGAGATTTGGTAGCGGAGCAAAATTACTAAAATAAAACAACACATACCTAATAAATATACCTACATACGTTACACTGAAATTAGTATATTTTTGAGTCGTGTATCGGTCTGAGCTGACCCTTAGCGTAAGTCTTTGGGACCAGCTAAAGTCGTGAAAATGTATCATAAAGTTATATAAAAAGTATGGAATATAACTTTAATGGAACTATAGCAGAAGGCTGTTACGTCTTTAACTCTTACAGAGATGCCTCATTTGTCTCATAACTCGAAAGATATTGTAATCTTAGCCGGGATATTTGAAGTCATCAACCCTGAGGGCCGGCTAGTCACTAGCCCTACTGTGAGGAAAATCTGACTAACACTTGGCTACTTTATTTACTGGTGGGTCGTGAAACTTTGATAAACTGAAAAGTGTGTAGGGGAAATCAAAAGGTTAAAAACGCCTGGGCTAGAATCCCTATTGTAAATAAGACGGCGATGTGGAGGTTGAGTGCGGTGTATTGCGAGGCGCCCTGCACGTTACTCAAGCTTGCGACTGACTGAGCAATCGGACAGCGTGGGTGGAAAGTAGTTTTTATCGGTTTATAATTGTTTAAAAAAAAGGGATGAAAGCAAAATGCATGGACGACCTAGGAAATAAAAGAGGCGTGGAAGACAAAGCTTCGAACTAGGTTATGTTTTTTTTAGAGAATGCTTCCGCTGCCGCCGCCGGCTCCTAAAAATATTATTATTGGGAACCGGCGTTTATACTGCTGGCAGCCGAGATTTAAAACACCGGCGCCAGCACTCAAAATTTGCCGTGAAGTGTAGGTTAGGTTCGTTAGGTTTCTTGTGACCAAAACACGGGTGAGCGAGCGACTCAAGCTAAGGGCAAAAGTAACACAGACACAGATCGTGTTATACCAGCGCCGGCAGCCAATTCGGCAACCAGCGCCGGCAGCGGAGGCACTCCCTTTACTTAATGTAATACTTCTACTCGACTCTGAAATTCGCATTTTTAGGGGCGCCTTAATCGAGCATTGATCCCCCGCCAATCTCACTGTACATTGTAATACACCTGTAAAGTTGGATGTGAAATGTGGGGCTCCCGATATGGTTAATCGCTTCTTGAAGGAACAATATATTCTACAATGTAGCAATATGTACTTTTATATGGCTAAGCTTACCTCACTGATACTTAATATATAAACCACTCTTTTACATATTATGTCTGTGGTTACTGGAACTTGACAGTTTTCTGCGTAGTCCCCCTACAGACTCTTATATTTCATGGTGCGATCCATTTTGTGTTGCTATAGGATATTTTTTTTTGTTTTTTTTCAGTAAATATAAACAATTTCACAGCTTTATTTCTATTTTCTGACAAAGTGTCAAAATTTTTTTCTACTCTGTCATTGATGAAGT
The DNA here is from genome assembly GCA_963555685.1 of Acrobasis consociella. Classification (NCBI taxonomy): domain Eukaryota; kingdom Metazoa; phylum Arthropoda; class Insecta; order Lepidoptera; family Pyralidae; genus Acrobasis; species Acrobasis consociella. The sequence continues at coordinate 12,975,584 of OY743122.1, forward strand.
ACCTATAGATAAAATTTTACTCTAGACGAGGTCTTTATCTATCAGCAAAGTAAATATTACACATTAAACTGAGGTTACATCTTTTACCCTTTAAGCACATTACTATATAGACAACATACAAAATACATGATTTTTCAGGTTCTTTTCGTGCGTCTGCGTGCGCCCGCGTTGCGGTGTTTTACAATATGGTCATTATAATTAATACAGGTCCTTCTTATTGACCTTTTCAGGTATAGCAAATGTTAAATAAGTAACAATAAGTATTATTTTACTTGGTAAAAATATTCTAAGAGTATAATTTTCTATTGAATTTGTATGAAATTTTCCTTTTCCGAGTAGGTACATTGTATAAGTTGGTCGCCTATGACTTTTTAATTTGTAAACCCTACTTAGCTCTGGTAGTTTTCCTTTAAACTTAGTTAAATATACGAATACTACTGCTGTGTTTTTTTTAGTGTCCATATATAGGTAGGTATAACCATTTAGCAGATAGAGAGGCTAATATAATATCTACTTCTAATCACAGGATGGGCCACCCGAGCCGGAGTCAAGGGTGACAACAATGCAGACAACCTTTGGCTGTTGCGGTCGGAAACGGGAAAAAAAAAGTTATATATTTAACACATTTATTTATAAAAATATAAACATGTACTAGAAAAATACATACACGTGCACATTTTTCCGTAGTAAGTATATTATTATTTTGTACATAAGTCATATGAATAATACAAAAATAGAGTGAGTAGACTGTATTTTAAATAGTTATAAAACAATAGATACAGCAAATTAGGCAGCTTACAAATATTACACTGTATTAGGTAGTCTAGGAAACGTACATAGTACGTTCTGAGTTTCGTAAATCTCACTTAGGAATTAAGATATACCTATTTACTTATATGCTGTTTGATTTAAATTTTGTGTGCTTCCGCCATCTTAATTCAAATAGTAATGATGAAAATTATCTTTTTCAGATTGACCTGGATCTTGGATGTTTATCTAAGTATAAAATAATAAATATATATTTGTTATAAAAGATAGTATCGTTGATATATGTGTCATCGTTAGTATACCATATCACAAGTCTTGAACTTACAATCTGTGTTATTTGTCCGTATGTATTTGTTTATGTAGTGTGTAGGTAACGTTGACTTCTGTACAATAACACTTATCCGCGAACGTCGGATTTTTCCATTAACATAAACATTTTCGTGACTTGTGCCCATTTCGCGAGCGTCGGATATTTCTGACAAAAAAACTCGCATTGCACATAACTTAAGTTACACGACAACATGATATAAAGAAGGATTAACTATAATGAGTTGACATAAATATTTACAGACATTACAAGTTAATCAGTACCAATTTAACGTACCAATGGTCAATTCTTGTGCGCGCGTTCGTTGGAACGAAGGTGCGTTACCTTCGCTCCGCCAAATCGAGAAGCGCACTTAAATATTATACAAATGTAACTATTTTTACAATATTAAGAAGGATATTTCGAGTAGATAGAGGCCTCATTTTGGACGGACTATAGACTGGGCCTAAGGCCATGTATTTGTTCCTTAGCCGCATACTATATTCTATTTCAAACATAATCATCACGATTGAATTTCATTGCTAAATAACTAAGTTATATGGCACTACTAAGAAGGGGACACATCGTCCTAGGATTCAAGGCACTCAAAACACTCTTTTTACCCGACTAGGTAAGTACATACATTGACATAGAAATAGGATGATTTTTATTACTCATTTATTTTATTTAAACCTTTATTTACCAATAATAAATGGCATAAAAAGCGGACTTATCCTATAATAGCATTCTTTACCAGTGAACCTTTGGGATAAATAGAAATCTAGGGTAGTTGGCACAAAAGTATGGTAGGTACTTACAGACTAACAGTAGCACTTAAGTGACTTCAGTACTAAGTATTTAACAACAAAACATACAACACATATATAACATAAACATACATCTATATTATCATACATACAATAAATATGGCTAATGACTATAGGATAAATTTCTGTTGCATTCAATCAGAGTGTGAACGCGTGTGGACCTTTTTTTAAAACAGATATCTTTACTGTTCGGTTTACGATCTACTACCATCGGATGAGTATCGGATACTTTCGGATGACTATCATGTTAATTTATGAAGTAACTGCAGGCCAATTTCAGAATGAGGGTATGTATTCAAAAATATGTGCTGGTATCTGGTGTACCATATTAACTGTAAACCCTCATTCAGAGAGAAATAAGATCGGAAGAAACATAGACATAGATTTTTTTTTTACTGCTTAAGAGAAGGAACACGTTAACCCTATTCTAGTAAGACATCGACCTTCATAGGTCTGACGTTGAGTCTCTTGGCGAGCGCCGCGCTGGACTCGATCTGCTGCTTGACGTACGATACCGTGCCGCGCTCTGCTGTGTCTTTGGCGTTCTTCTTCTCCTTGTCGCCCGGGGCCAGCACTGGCAGGCTGGGGTCCGTCTGAAAAAAAAAATTATCACACCTTATTACATAATCTTTTCCTGCGAAATGCGAAAGTGAGTTTGTATATTTGTTTGTTACACTTCACGCTTCAACCACTGAACCTATATAGATGAAATTTGACATGGATAAAGTTTGATACCCAGGGAAGGACATAGGATAATTTTTATCCCGAAATTCCTACGGGGAGCGAAGCCGACGGGCACAGCTAGTTAATCTTTATTTTGAATCAAATCAATAATAAGTTGGAATTAACAAAAATATAAATTAAAAATCTCAATGTGGTTCATGTGGCATGGTGCCAAGAACACTGGCTGCATTCCCGCGCTAAATAGACATTCTATAATATTTATTGTTCCGCAATTTTTCAAAACTAAAAACCGACTTCACCTCAAAAGTATAACAAATATTAAAGTAAGTATTTCAAACAAAAAAAAAAAAGAATTTTTCAAATTAGTTAAGCGTATTTAAATAATCGGTAAACATGCTTAAAAGATTGCGACGAATTGATAACCTCCTTAGTTGGTTAAAAATAAATTAACTTAAACGCTTCCCTTCCATGCTGGTTTAGATGAAAACAAAAAACTTGAATGTACCAACTGGTACATTCAAGTTTTGGTTGGAGAAGCAACTGCTTCTCTCCTTACAAATTACTAGCAATGTATCTTAGAGTTACATTTAAAACTCCAGAGGCAGAGGAATTAATATGAGCATCTATTACAAACAGAAAGGAATCTCCTTATGGAGGGTGTTGAGAGCAGTCGGCTGAGGGCGCCAGGCTACCAGAAGATCAGAACGGGGGAGAGGTGCGAGGACGAGGGACAGGGACGCATATTGTGCGGAACCCTAGAAGATTTCGTTCTGTATGTAATTAGAGCCCCTGGCACAGAATTCCCAGAGGTTTTAGGCGTGTGTTGACGCCTTGTGGCGTACGGTAAACTTCACGCAAATTCACAGCATACTTACCGGTTCTAACTGCCTCCAGTGCTGAATGCAGTCTGTGAGTCGGTCTCCGAAGCCGGGCGCGAAGGACTCCGGGTCGACGGCCACGAAGCAGTGTCCCAGGTTGGCGTGACCACCTGACCCACTGTGCGACCATGATCTTACGTGGTGGCCGTAGTTGGCACCTGGAATAAAGAGTCATATAGTACTTACAGAAGGAATACAAAATCAGTCAGGAAAAACTAAAAGGTAAGAAAAGAAATTGGGCACATCTTGGGCCTGTTTCGAAAATAATTCGAAGCAGTTAGGTCTCCAAGATAACCGGCTCGAACGCACGTAGCCAAACACCGATCATGACGGAGAAAGACTGTTGAAGCCGCCCTACCTGGGGGCCTTAGGACCTGAAGTTATGGTTTTTTGTTTATTTATTTTTTCTTTTTATGAGCGAAGGTCTGTGTAAGCACTAACTTGGCTCTAACGGAAGACCGGCGCTGGTGCTTCGTTTACGTAACACCAGCACATGCTGAGTTGGAGGTCAATTTGGAGGGTCGATGACACATAGATTTTTGTTTTAAATAAGTATTAAAAAAAAGTCAAGTCAAAAGTCTCAAAAATACTGAAATTAGTGGCTGATGGAATGTCCACTTAGACAATATTTTTGCGTCATAATGCAAAAGTTATACAGCGAAGTTATATCATGACTTGAGTTATTGTGAGTAGCAAAGTATTATTAATTACCTGATGAGATTCCACAGAACAGTTCCACCATGGCAGCTAGTCCGAAACCTTTGTATCCAGAGGTCTTCTCTCCACCGCCCAGCGGCATCAAACAACATGTGTCGAAGGCCTGTGATATTTTTTTTTGCTATGAGCTCGAAATACGAAAATGTGATAAAGTAAGCATGATTAGGCTTGTAAAGTGTACTCGTAGAAACTTATAAATTTTCTGCCGTGAAGTAGTCGAGGGTAGTGTCAAAATTAAATAGAGTTTGAGTAGACCAGTGTCGTGTGATTGCCGTATGGTTTCCGGCAGAGAAGAAGGGCCACTTCAAGTCCTCCCGTGGATGTCGTAGAAGGCGACTTAAGAAATACAAACTAAACAAAGCTTATAAACATCAATTAGACCTCTCCAACCCGTCTGGCCAGTGAGGAGAGTGTAGGCTAAGTCCTCTAGCTGCTTTGGCTAAGTATGGCTCTTTTAGTACAGAGAGGGTCGTCTCCTGTGATGGAGACAAAAAGACCTGATGATGATGACTCGTGTGACAATAGTATGGTGCTGGAGTAGAGTAACGTACCCAGGTAAGTTTTTCGGGGGGAAGGGGGTGGCGTCCATATCAAGACAAACCCCAAAATTCTCCCCCCCACGGTACACGGTACGCCTATTATTACTCCTATTAGTGAGACTGAACCTTACATATCTTACTGGTACAGTCAGCAGTACATCAAGCTACTCAAATTCTTACTTACCCTGCTGTTGAGTGTACATTCTAAGTTTTTCTTTATGTACTAATATAAAATACAGCATAGAATAGAAAATCTATATACTAACCAGCTGTGCATCAGTGGTCTCCCTGCCGTCGGGACCTTGCGCCCAGCCGTTAGGTATCGGCTCTCCCTTTCTCAGTTGCATCTCTATCTGTTGAAACACAAAAAAACATTGACTGGTGTGGTTGGGATTACTTAGGATAGCATGATGAGACGAGTCTACATTACTATGACCTTATAAAAACTTACTAAGGCGGTGGGACTCAAAAACGGAACGCTACACTTAGCAGGAAATAAGAAGTTCCTGAAATTTAAAAAATCTGAAAAAGATTACGAAGAAACAGCTTTTTTGGATATACCTTGATATCATTATTAGTTCATTAGGTATATATCTCATCATCATTCTCCCGGTGTTCTGGGTTTCATATTCAGCAGTAACGATACCTAACCAAGGTGATTTGACAAGGTTACTGGTACACAGAGCGACTGCCATCTGCCCTCCGCAATCCAAAGGGTAGACCAGAACCAATCCTTGGATAGGCATTGAAATATATTTAAATTACAAAATTTTCTCTGACTCCTACCTAGTATCAAATAACTGGTTTGATTTAAGAAAGATTTATTACATCACAAGTACTCGAAGGTGGTTATACTAGCTCTAGGAACAGTTTTATTACACCATAAACATCGTTTTATAATGGGCCGTGACTAACAGAGTATTTCAATAACGATTTGATAATGAAGCCATTAAAGTTCGATATCGCTTTATGCGATACATGTGTGCAAAAACAGGTGTGCAAACTTATGAATTATATGCCTTGATTTAAAATTTGTGTGTTTAATTTAATTGATTTATAAATATATATATATATATATATATATATATATATATATATATATATATATATATATATATATATATGACAATTTATATATAAAATATAAAATGTAAAAAATGTGTACGTACAAAAACACATATAATATCTACTAATTTAGGCCTTAATCAGGGTAAAAAAAATAATTAGATCTCCGTTTTCTTTCAAATAATTCATTTCATATGGACACTGGACTGCACTGGACCCCGAAAAATTCAGGTAGCCCCTTAATTGAAGTACCTATAAGTATTAGAGGGACTGCCTAGAATAGAAAAAGGTAAAAATCGAGAATGATACGTAGGTAGCAACGTTTCCTCAAAAATTTTTTTTTTCTTGTGACTATTTGCATTATTTCCATTTGTATTACACATTTGATTTTATACTATCAGATTTCTAAACTTCCATTCATAAATTCTATTAAAAAATCTGGGAAACCACCATTGTCAATCGCACTGCTTTCACCGTGTTTTCATAAACTACCATGAAAAGTACTTAAAGTGCTATTATAAATGACTCGATAAAAACATGGGTTTAAAATCTTTATTTTAAATTTAAAATAAGTAATTCGAAAGCTTGGACGATATTTACCTTTCCTACGGCGACTGAAGTAGTAGCCATGTCCAAGTAGAAAGATTCTCCTTGTGATGCTGGAGCCACCACGGAAATTGGGTTCGTCCCTAGAGCTGACTGAAACATACAAATAAAAACGTTTTGTATTGACCTGGTGAGGTCTTATTAAATTGTTTTTGTATATTGGCACATTGTTGTTTACAAGTCCAAGTCCTCCCGTGGATGTCGTAGAAGGCGACTTAGGAAATGCAAGCATAACAAAGCTTACAAATATCAATGAGACTTCTCCAACCAGTCTGGCCAGCGATGAGAGTGTAGGCTAAGTCCTCTGGTTGCTCTGGCTAACTATGGCTCTGGTAGTACAGAGAGGGTCGTGCTCCTGCAGTGGAGACAAAAAGACTTGATGATGATGATGAATGTTTACTAAAGTTTAATTATCAACAACACTATGACGCCTTCATTCTAAATGAGCTAGACAAAGCCTAGTCGCGAGATCCAAACCTCCTCCTCAGATCTATCAGCGTGAAGGTAAACTTAAGAACAGGTTCCAATAAGGGGCAGCTCAATCTGTGTGATTTTTTCGTATACCTATACATATATTTATCTATTATTAAGAAAAAAGTTTCCGTGTGTGTACTTCTGGGCTGATCTTTAGAATAGTCTGAAATTATGTTTTCGTGTTTCTTGGCAATGTCATGGTAAGGAATTATGAAACTGTAATTTGCTTTTATATTAAAACCCACTGGAATTTTTTTGCTTAGTAAAGATGGCTGTAGAATAGATATATCATAAGAAGAAGAAACTAAAAAGTACAAACCTGTTTGCTTCTGGTGGGAGCCAGTAGAGGTGACGTGTTCGTGAATGCCATGCCGATGAGGCCCTTGTCTGCCGCCTTCTGGGCCCAGTAGCCAGCCATCCCATTGTGGTTCGACCCTGAAATTTTAATTATTATCATCGATAATTACACTTTTATCTTAATTGAATTAGAGGAATTTTTTTGTTAAAATTTATTTAGAAAAATATATTCCCGCAAAAATTAATTACTGGATATATTAAAGAATTTTTAATTGATTTATGTCTTGCTGCTTCTAACCAGCATTTACCTTCGATGGGGGCCTTAGAATCCTGTTTTCCTGAATTTTATGATGATTTGAGCAAAGGCGAAGATTGGAAGAACATAAACCATTTACCATTTTTTTTGTGATTGTAGTACTTCGATCGACTGAAACTTGTTGGTATATCTATGCTAAGTTAAACAGTTACCTCAATTAACATAATGAGATTACGTGCATGCCCAAAACTGGGACAACTAGGGAGTCAATTAAAAATGATTGCGTTTATTACGTGCAATTCTGACTGCCAATTAAACCCAGTTCAGGCGTAATGATATCATCGCCATCATTAAGCCCATGAAATCCACTTTCTTCAATTTTTGTGACTCTTTTTTCCTATAAGTTACCTTTGTTCCTTTATTAAATTAAGGTGAACCCATATTTGTGGTAATAACCAGGATTAAAGGAAATTAATCAATTATCATTATTATTATAAATACCATTAAGTAATATATTAAGAAACCAAAAACATAATTGATTTATTGAATCTACCTTGTAATAAGTTAGTTATTAAATTAAAAACTTTTAAAATCTGATTGAAAGGAAAACTGTCAAGAAACAGGAAAAGATGCACCATGAACGCACGTAAGCGCTCTTGACGTCACTACGATTAGGTCTTGCACGTACGAAACAGATAATGAGATGTCTCCTACACGCTCCTACTCTTATTTTTGAAAAGTTAATTGCTGCTTAATAAACCAATTTTATGTTTACAAAAAAATATTTATGTTCGGTAGATTTTTTGTTTTATAGAAAATATTAACGAAAAACATGCACAGTAATAAAAAAGCCTATTCATATCATTTGCTGCTGTATTTATACGTGCAATTATTTTTTATATTATAAATTTGTTCCTTCGAGAAAGTTGTTCACTATCATGGACTGAATTCATCTTTTAAATATTTTATTTTAGTGTGTTTTGTTAGACGTTACACGAGTATATAATGTATATTTGTAGACACTTGTATTGTGATTTTTGTGATACAAGGGTGAAAAACTTTGAATTTTCTATCGAGTTTTTCAATACATATTTGATACACTGACAGATATATTGTCCATATAAAAATCTCACTGAGTGATAAGATATCCAACTATTCGGTCAACGACTGATACAATATCTATAGCGGTCATCAAACACTCGTCAAAACTTATGTAGTCACGAAATATATCTAAGTGGGCTAGACAAACCTCAAGTTAGAGCACGTAAATTGGCACTCCATCAAAACATCGAAAGTTATGTCTTTGCGGGCTAAGTACGTCTATAAGTAGTGTATCACTGGTCAGATTTATTATAACAAACATACAAAAAAACATACATAAAGACAATTCGACTCGACAGAATAAGAAGTAGTACCCATGTGTTTGAGCATCGATTCATACTAGTTATTATGAATTTAAAGTAATTTCTCGTCGTTAATGTGTTTTCCACTCATGCAGCAAGGTTTAATTAGTGATTGACCTGTAGTAATTATTTTAAAACTACTTTTAAACGATAGTGACTAGTGATAGGACGTAACTACATTCGTTTTTAGTGTATTTTTTTAGAGTATTTTACCTTTAAAAGTTAAATAACAATTAACGATACACGCTATAGAAGTAAAGGAAGGGCGAGAGAGACGTAAAAAGAATGTGTGAGGATAAATTTGAAGGAACAAGGTGCAGATATGGTTCTTGTTAAAAAGTAATGGAGATAGTTTGACATACAGGGCCGCTAAATATACGGAAAAGTGTTGAAAATGATGATGATCTTATCTTTAACAATCACCCATCCGTCGCTTGTGACCTTGCCCTTCTTGATGGTGATGTCAATGGCAAAATGGCTGGCAGTAGCCCCCAGCACGTTATCGGTGTCCACCCAAGCCATCAGAGTGTTTTTCCTCAGGACTTTATTCTTTTTGTTAAGTAGACGATTTTTAAAGCAAGAATATTGTGCCTTTGATGGTGACCAATCTAACGCCAGTGTCCTTAGCTTTCTTAATGGCGATGTCCATAGCGAAGTGGCTGGCAGTAGGTCCTAGCACGATATTTGTGTCCATGCAACTAGAGCGTGTTTCCTCAGGACTTTAGACTTTTTGTTGAGTAAATACTGTTTTTAAAGCAAGAATATTATACCTTTACCGGTGACCCATCCGACGCCAGTGTCCTTACCTTTCTCGATGGCGACATACACGGCGAAGTCGCTAGCACTTGCTCCTAGCACGTTATTGGTCCATGCACCCAGATCACCAGATCGTTTTCCCCGAGGACTTTAGTCTTTTTGTTAAGTTTACCTTTAACTGTGACCCATCCGACGCCAGTGTTTTTGGCTTTCTTGATAGCTAAGTCCATGGCAAAGTGGCTGGCAGTAGCTCCCAGCACATTGTGGGCATCCACCCAGGCGGTCGAAGCGTTTTCCTTCAGGATTTCCGGCTCCTTGTTGGGCGTGCACGCTCCACTGATTATGTCGTTCACGTACATTTCTGAAAATATTTTTAATTAACGTAACATAATAAAAAAAAATATAATAACTAACGTAACAGATACCCAACGTCATAGAAACTAAAGTAGGTAATTATGGCAGCACACACGACTAGAAAAAAAGTGACAAAGAAGTGTTGAATATGCTTTAAAATACGTATTGCATTTCATATAAGTCGTATTTAGTTAATTAGAGTACAAGTTTATTTTAATAATAGTATTACCTTATACTACCTTATATTATTACCTTATAGCGCCATCTAGTGACAAGGAAGAGAAATAATTATGTTTACTAGGCGATGAGTAATAAATAAATAAATATATATAGGGACAAATGACACTGATTGAGCTGGCCCTAAGGTAAGTTCGAGACTTGTGTTATAGGATACTAACTCAACGATACTATATTTTATAACAAATACATATATAGATTAGATAAACATCCAAGACCCAGGAAAAATTGAATAAGGCCATTTTCCAACTTATAACTTTAAGAGTTTGGAGTAGGCATGGCATAGTATATTTAAATGTATTTTATTTGACTTTAGTATCATGTTTGACACGTATTACTATCTGTTCAACTAATTCTTGTAGGTCCATAACATACCTACGTAGATAACTAACGTCTACTAATAATCATCTTAGAGCGTTCACACTCCTCGCTGCAGCAGCGATTTTCGCCGCTGCGGCGCCGCCGCGTGCATTGATTTTTTAATGCGTTTGTTCTGGCCCTGACAATAATGCCGCAGCGGTGTAAATGTGTAAACACTATCTGCATAGTGCATTGCAGAATAGTATGCAGTATTCAGTATTTTCTATACATTTTTCCATGCCTTACTAACAAATTGCTTGTTTGCGTTTGCGTTTAATATGCCGCTTTCATGAATGATGATACAGTACCTAATCAAATTGGATTAGTATCGACAAACATTCTACATGAGGACAATGACTAGTAATTTGGGATAATGCTTAAATTGAATTTAAAATGTGACATTACAGGCGCATGCTCGTCAGTCAGGGAGCCAGCGTATTGTATCGTAATGCTTAAAATCGAATCAACCTTTAGGTAAATATGCATCCGATTATCCGATCTCTGCTTAAAACATATTTTTTCAAAACTAAAAACCGACTTCACCCCAAACTACACAAATGTTTTTGATAAAATTTCTAGAACTCCTAGATAAAGATCGCAACAAGTTGATAACCTCCTCCCTTTTTTGGAAGCAGAATAAGGCCCAACGCAGACGACAGACTATCCTTGACGCAATTTTTAGTCTGTGATAGTCTGTGAAAATAGAACATAAGGAATCATACGCAGTAACTCACACGACGCGCGCCGGACTTTTTGCGCGTCGTGTGCGTTACTGCATGTGATTCCATGGGTTCTATTTTCCATAGACTAAAAAGTGCGGCACGGTTTAGTCTGTCGTCTGCGTTGGGCCACAAGGAAATACGCACTTCTCTAATTTACACTTATTATATTTCTAAGAGTTTTTTCTTACCTTATCTATTGAGGAGCTCGGTGGCCCGGCGGGAGAGCGCATTGCTAGCGCTTACGCAAGTAAAGCGACACCGGGCGTGGTCCGCACTTGGATGGGTTACCACAAGTGGCATAAAATTTTCTCGAGCTCCTCCGTGCTTCGGAAGGCACGTATAAGCCATTGGTCCCGGCTGTCATCATTGCATGGCAGTCGTCAAGCTATATTAGATGCCTTTAGGCAGCCTGAAAAATATGACACCAGTGTTGGCCTCTTATACACAGACGAAAAACAAAACAAACCTAATCTATTGAGGCCATGGCTAGGGTGTCCAAACTTGTCTGCCTGGATCAGCAGATCTGCTTGCTGCTCCGCCGCTTTCGCCGCAGCCCCCACAGCCTTCAGACAATCCGTCATGAACCTTATTGCCTCTGCAGTGGCGACTTTGCCCATTGTTGGAGTTTAGGTGACCTGGAATCATATAGGAAACATAATGGAAAACTGCAAAAAGGTGAATTCCAATATTTACAAACGGGGGAACAGAAATGTTTTATACTTTTTTTCTTTCTATTTCTTAAGAAACTACTACTTTTGCTAATAACGCGTATAAGAAACAAAGTTATAGACTGAAATTTCCAAGAAAAACAAACAAGATATAGTTTAAAAAAAATAAAACCCAACTACCATGGATATCATAGAAGATACGAGGGAACAGATAAACATACATACTACCTCTACATTACATACATAGCGGCGAAACGCATAACTCTTCTTTTAGTTAAAGTTTTTATTTCATTCATTTTAACTCTGTGTGTAATACAAGAAAATGGTTTACACATTGACAAGTGTCTGTTCACATGCTCACTTGTCAATATGTAAAACAGGCTTTAGCAAAATACATGTAGAGACGCCCTGATTGACCTAAATCTTGTCACGCGACATCTAAGACCTACATTCTAATAACCGATTGAAGTTGTAGAAAAACGCATTCATAGTCAGTCAAGGTTGCTGACTGAATATTAGACAATTTTTTAAAGTTTAAAGTCATTGGTATAGCTCAATATATGTGCAATTTGTCCCTATACATTTATTTATTGTATTTTATTGAAACTCGAAGGACATCTAAAGAAATGTTGGGACAATCCCGGCAAATATCGATCACCTGTCCATCCTACAGTCAACGACTTTTGGGAGATGAGATTTTATTACCCAGGTTTGCTTGTTTTTTAATAGTGGAACAGGGACCGGTAGGGTCAGGTGGACGCAGTATTAATCGTTCGTGTGTGTGACTAATTTACATATCACATTAATAAATATAAATATATATATAGGGACAAATTACACTGATTGAGCTTGCCCCAAATAAGTAAGTTCGAGACTTGTGTTATGGGATACTAACTCAAAGATACTATATTTTACAACAAATACATATAAATAAACATTAAAGACCCAGGACAATTAGAAACAGGCCATTTTCCAACTCGCCCTGACCGGAGATCGAAACCAAAACCTCTGGGTGGCGGACTAGCATGGTGACCACTACGCCACGGATCGTCAGTCGTCACATACTTTTTAAATTGGATTTTGATTTTGGGTCATTACTGTGACCCCACTTGTCCGGTTCAGTCTCGCCAGTTGTTATTTCAGAACAAGCTTATCATCTTGAGAAGTGAACTACTTGGCAAGGTAGAGATAAGTCGGTAGGTACGCAATTTTTTCACAATGCGGGCTACGTGATCCGCGGCAGGATTCATGAGATTCAAGTAATAGTGCTAAGATGTCATTTTAGTCGGAGTTACTCAAGGACGTAATTATATGTATTAAGTTATGAAAAGTGATTCGAACACATAGAGTAAAGTTAAACATAATTAAGGGTACCGGGAGCGATGAGAACTTGTTTAATTAGTAGGTAGGTACATAAAAAGAAATTAGATTTGTAATAATTTAATTTATCTTTCCTAAAAGGCAAAGGCCCGATAGTTCCTGCTGCGTATTTAAAAGAGCTATTACTTAGTTTTTTAGTTTTGTTTTATACGATATTAAAGAATGGTTTATTATAAAAAAAAATACCTGGCTGTCCCATTTTAGTTATAAGTCAAAATCTGTAATTTTCTTTATTAAAAACAACGTAATGTTTATTTTAAAAACTGCCTATTTCAATACTAGGTTGTTGCTCTCTAGGAAACATGAATCCGTTTCAATCTGTTTATATAAATTTAGTTAAATATTTATCGTGAGTAGATAGGTAAGTAGGTATGTAAATCATACCTACTACTATCTGTCTACTCCAACCAAACGATAATAAATATTTATATACTTTTGATGTAATTTTCCTCGTGGTTAAGAAGGTATACACAACATTTTCCTTAGCTTTATGTACTGCCTGTAACATTTGTCTGGTTGTTTGCTTACTGGAATATTTTTAAAGGTACTATTCTAATCGAAAGATTTTTATCGCATGGCATAATTTAAAATACTGCATCATATTATGATGTCAATATCTTCATTCACTATGACTAAAGATGAATTTTAGCTGCCAAAAAGAAAACTGTGCGGCCGTTCACACACATTTTTTTTTTCAGGGCCTATGGCAATGTCATTAATAGTAAACAAACAACGTATTCAAAACACGAGAACCGGCGGCGACAGCCTTGAAAACCGGAGCATCATATAAATTCTAATCGCTTCTGTATTTAAACAATAAACAACACTAAATATCGGTGAAATAAGGGCTAATTCTGTTCATCATAATGAATGATAAATGGCGCCATTAAAAATGTTAAACACTGGCTGAAAACGTGAAACAAAAAATAAAGGAAACATAAACTCACCAAAGAGGACAGTCAGAAATAAGAACGGATAGGTAAGGGGAATTTTATTCTTAAAATCGCGAAAATGACCACGTAGTTTGGTTATGTAACTGTACGCGTGTGCTCCGATACACACTACGATGCGAACTACGCTACGGACGTTCTACCTACCGAACGATTATGGCGAGACGGTTGATTATTTCTTTCGTTTGGTTCACGGCAACTGGCATTATATCACATTGGTTAGCTTATGTATATTTACCAAAAATAAAGTTAAAATGTAGTAACTAAGGAGAAGGGCTTTCGAAATAAATTTATTTCTAACGAGTAAAATCTTAATTATCTCAGCCTTCATCGAACGTGTTCCTGATTGTAAACTTAGCTGTGCTGCTTCGGAGCCCGGGGTTCGTTTTCCCGCCTTTCAAGTCAAACTCTCGCGACAGTGAATCATAGAGCCAACAGTCATAATTATTTATTTAAATAAAATATTTTACATGATCGATTGATCGATGATTTTACATTTAAAATGGTCGATTTGACAAAATAAACTGCGTAATATAGAAAATTAAACATATTTATATAATTCTTTTAATAATTACGAAATTAAAAATAATCTTCTAATATAACAGGAAGTAATTTTTCAAAAATTCTGTTTTTTTTAAATATTAACCATAAAACAAAGTATGTAAATATTTTTTTAATTATTTTTCCCATGTTTTTTGCACTATTTATATTGACCAATGATGTAATAATTAAATTCAGGCTTTTGACGCTAAAGTAAAATAATAAACACAATTTTTATAGGGGTTTTAGGCATTCAAGATGAAGTACTAACATATTCAAACTAAATAATGAAATAAGAAATGGTGTAAAATACATTGAACCAGCGACTGATACGCCCATGCTCTTACCATCTGAGCTATCACGTGTTATATCAGTATTTAGTTTAAACATGTAATTAATGTCACTTCAATAAAAATAAAATTAAAATAACTTACCTACTTAAGTTTACAACTTAATTCGGAACTAGCTTATGTATGAATGTTTTTACAAGCTTTTATTTAACTTGCAATGAATCTTGTATAACTAATATACATACATACATACATACATGTCATCAAATCTTGCAACTCAATTTTCAACTAGTTATCCACAACCGATTTAGCTGAAATTTTGCATACTTTTGTAAGTCAGGTGACAATACAATATTATAAAGTCAATGAGCTGTTCTGATGATGAAGCCGGGAGATATTCGACGGAATTCAGTTATAAAACAACATAACGTCATTGAGTAGGACTCGTTTGATTTTTCTTAACCAGTTTCATCTAGCTAAGGTCTGATCACGGAGGCGGATGGTGGTCGATGGAACTCAATAATAAAACGACACAATTTCATCGAGTTTGGGCTTATTTCCTTTGTATTAATACAAACTTTGGCCTTACAATAAAGGCTTGTACAAAAAATTTAATTTTTTCAATATACTTATTATAGCATACCCATAGTTTGCTCCATTAAAGAGCAATCAGACTGTGTTTGTTACCAAAATTTATCACCTTCAAACAATGTTTTATTAAACTAATTTCGAGATAACCAAACATGCGATAAATATGTGTTCAAGAGATAATTACAAATACTATTACATAATAACATAAAGATGAGCGGATTTTTTTTTCCGTCTTTGATCAGTGTCTGTCTACGAAGCAAAATGCCTAACATTAATCGCCTAGAGAAAAAACGTCTGTTCAAGCAAAATGCCTCATCATCATCATCATAATCAGGTCTTTTTGTCTCCACTGCATGAGCACGACCCTCTGTACCACCAGAGCCATACTTGGCCAGAGCAGCCAGATGATTTGGAATACACTCTCCTCGCTGGCCAGACAGATTGGAGAGGTCTCATTGATGTTTATAAGCTTTGTTTAGCTTGTAGTCGCCTTACGTCATCCACGGGAGGACTTGGAGTGGCCCTATTCTACTCTGCTGGAAACCACACGGCAATATAAAATGTTATATTATAATTTCTAAATAAATTTATTCTATTGATGATTTCGTGATAAATATGACGATTTTTTTTTAAGTTTCTGGTATATACTAGAATGACACTAATATTATAAAGGCGAAAGTTTGTAACTGTGTGTATATATGTTTGTTACTTCTTCACGCGCAACGCAAACGGCTGGACCAATTTTGATAAAATTTGGTATGCAGGAAGCTTACACCCTGGATTAACACATAGGCTACTTTAACCGTGGGTAACACCGCGGGGCGCAACTAGTAACAAATAAAAGTAAGAATAATTTACATTTTTTTTAAAGCAGTGCCTGCGAGATCTTATTAAGAAGTTGGTATAAATTGATGATAAGAACAAATGTATCTTTTATAGTTTAAATAAGATATAGTTTAAATAAGATAACGTTCGTTTATTACTTCACTAGCTAGTGTTTTTTAGATAGAGTCGCTAGAAAGTAGTGTGTATAGTATGTCAATAACTATACAAAAGTGTAATTATTGTTATTATATGTAGAACTATAAGTATATCTTATTAATTACTAGGCTTAGGTACATGGTAAGTAATTTACTGACAGAATTTTTTTCGATTTATATTTTTTATGTCTTTGGATAAAAAAGTCAAAATATTACAGCACGAAAAATGTGTAAATATTACATCTGTCTGCGAGTACTCTACAAATGTACAAATTAGGGATCAAAAATGATGGATCAAGATACCGCTCGTGATCCATCTATTTTTATTTTTGATCCCTTATTTGTTTTGTTTTTCGTGTGTGTAAGTGACCAACACTGGTTTTAGATTTTTCAGGCTGCCTAAAGGCATCTGACATAGCTTAGCGACTGCCATACAATGATGACAGCCGGGACCAGACTTTTACATGCCTTCCGTAGCACGGAGGAGCTCGGGAAATTTTTATGCCACTTGTGGTCACCACGTCCAGTGTCTTGTATAACTTGCGAAAGCGTTATTGATGCGCACTCCCAGCCAGGCCACCGGCTCTTTTGATCCCTAATTATTCGTTATTCATACATACATACATACATACTATCACGTCTTTATCCCTAATGGGGCAGACAGAGCATTTTGGGTCTTGCGGTTCTATGCAGAGCCCAGGGCCGCAAGACCCAAAAGCCACTTTTAGCGTCATGGTGGGCGAGAAGATGGGAAACAATCAATACAGTGATGGGTTGCTAGCCGCATCGCCTGTTAACATGATTTGCATTTTTGCCCATTCCCTCGATCGGCTTTTACGATCTGCGTGGGATAAGAAGCAGCTGGTACATTCTAAGTTTTTTTTTATTTCTCCCAGACCAGCATGGGAGTTTCGTTATTCATATTTTTAAATATTATTTTATGCTTCACGACTAATTCACGATTTAATAGTAGGTAGGTTAGGTAGGGCGAGATTTGAATCATGTCATAGGCGATGGGGTTAGTAACCCATCACTATTTTGATTCCTTTTCCATCTTAACGCCCATCATCACGCTAAGCGTGGCCTTTGGGTCTTAGAGCCTGGGCTCTGTCTGCCCCGTTTGGAATATAGACGTGAAAATTTATCTGTATTATAATTTATATAGTAGTAGGTACTCTATCACTTTATCGATGATAAATCTAGTTTTACGTTCCTATTTTCACATATTATTTCCGCGGTTATTGCAATTTGATCACGCTCTTACTAAGCCTATATATATACAGGCTGTTTATTTTTAATACTCAATATCAGTTTTTTCCGTAACTTGCAATTTTCTTTCTTTGTAGGCATTTCGAAAAGCAGTTGGCTTCCTTTTCTATCTGACAAGCATCTAATGTATAGAAACTGCCTTTATAATTTAGAGGTTTATATTTATGTTTGTATTTTATTTAGAGGTTTCTATTTATGTTTTATTCATGTTATGATATGACAAATTGTACCTGAATGCTGGTTAACTGTTCCAAAAAGTATTTTACACTAGCTGTTGCTCGCAACTTCATTCGCGTGAAACTTTTTTCCTGATTTTTACTGTTTATATGTAAGCACCTATTGATTTCATTCAAACAAAAACAAATTCACTTTTTAACCGACTTTATAAAAGAATGACGTTATCAATTCGAATCCATATATTTTGTTTTTATGTATGTTTCCAAATCTAGATGCACAAAGACTTTTTGTATCAGTTCAGGTTTTGTGTCCTTGTTAGGGTTTGATCTATAGATACTTCATAAGCAAATTTCGTCTGAATTTGTATACATTAGTTACATTTAAGTAGTTTACATTTAAATCCTTTTGTTATCCAATTTGGCTTATTGTCTGCGGATATTTTTTGTTTATTAATAAGAAAAGTTATAAAATAGTTTAAGTTATAAAAAAGTTCCAAAGAACCTGTCTTAGGCTTCATTTGTATTGTTGGTCTCGTAAAGTTCTGAAAAGTATGAGTTTTTAAGTCTATGTATGTAATATATATTAATTATATAGTAAATATATTAAATTCTTGATGTTTTGCTCGCTGGAATCCCTTAAAGTCATGCATGTAATATCGATGTGGGTGCCGTGTTCGAGGTTTTTGGGGGTGCTTCTCTCAAAAATGACATCGATTTTGAAATCCAA
This sequence comes from Acrobasis consociella, assembly GCA_963555685.1. Taxonomy (NCBI): domain Eukaryota; kingdom Metazoa; phylum Arthropoda; class Insecta; order Lepidoptera; family Pyralidae; genus Acrobasis; species Acrobasis consociella. The sequence continues at coordinate 12,994,405 of OY743122.1, forward strand.
GATTGTGGAAAAGTATTTTCACAACACACATTATATCGAAATGGGTTTCATGTTTGAAGTTTTGGGGGAACCATTCTTTTAAAATGGACGTTCATTTTACAGGAAAGGATACATTTATGTGTGGTCGGGATTCAGATACACATTGTCACTTTTACAGTCTCGTAAATTACGTATGATATTATATAAGATGTTCCACAATTTGGCCGTGTCACTTCCCTTATCTCTATGATAAGATTTAATTGTTTTCATATTGTTTCAAAGACATTTGATTTTTTAAGAATGTCAATATTAAAATGTTTTTGCAGAGAGTCACTAGAATATTAGTTAGATTGTCATATTTGTGTGTACGGTACTTATTCTATAGTGTATATCCTATAGTATATATGCATATAACTATGGTTTTGTGTTCTGTAAGTTCTATCGCACAACATCAAAACATATTGCAAATCTTATATCTGTCGATTTTATAACTCTACATTCGATGCCTTTTTGGATTAGAATTCAAGACCCACCAATTCTATTATCGCAGGAAAAATGTGCTGCTAATGTTAGGAATGTTTAAAAATAACGAGTTAAGTGCGTGTCGGGCCACGCGCATGTTTCGGGTTCCATACTCAGTTTACGAATGCCGACTTATAGTTCACGCAACAAAAACGTCTAAAAAACTAATTTCCTCTATTTTTTTTAATTTTCTCTTAAATTTGTAAAAAAAATTCTTTTCCGAGTACATTTTATAATTTGTTCGCCTATAACTTTTTAATTTGTAAACTCCTTAGCTCTGACAGTTTCACTTTAAACTTTTTTATATAAACTACTGCCGTGAATTTTTTCACGGGTCATATGCACCTGACTCACGCTCACGATATTTTTGAAAGACTTATTCAACAATAACCCACACATTAGGTTAATCAAGAAAAAAAATCGACTACCTACCACTTAACATGTATGGAAACAACCCAAAAAAGAAATAGGTGATTTAGAAAAAAAAATCATCACTTTTTCGTCTTGACTAATAATGCTAAATCACAGCTTGCTAGTACTAAAAAAAAAATTGTTTAACTCAGACAGACAGACATACCTACACACAGACACGGTGAAACTATAAGGGTTCCATGTTTATTACGGAACCCTAAAAAGTCTACATCGCTCGCTATCACATGTGCTCCGTGAAGCGAAGCATAAAATATTAACATGAAAAACTATTTGTACTTAGATGAAGATTATATTAATATACATATAATAAATACCGATAAACTATTGACTTAAATCATATGATATATGATGTAACCTTATTACTTATTGGAATAATTTCAGTCTGTGATAAACCTCAAACCTTGCTCGTTTGTAGTTAAAAATCATTTTTTGATAATAAAGTTTTTGTTCAGTTTTATTTTTATTTTTAAAACGGCCTGTCTGTGCTAAAAAGTAAGTAATTATAGGATTTATAAGCTTCTATTTTGGTAGAATTCAGTTCTAAAACCAATGATATATCTATTTAAATCTATTGCTGTTGAACCAACTAACTAAACGCTCGTAATAAATAGTGAATAATATTTCAGTACATTCTTCGTTTGATTTATTTTATTTACTAAATAATATTTACCCAGTTTACAGAGTTTTGTTTTTAATAGTTAGTATTTTTTTAAATTATATTGTCTTTATCTATGATATAAAGTCTACCAATTTTATAAATATTTAGAAAAAAGAACAACCTGTATGTCCCAGCCCTGTATCGATATCGATACCGTGCATATAAAGTGTCTGCTTTCCAGAGAGGCGTCACAACTTGGAAATCATGCCAGAGGTGCGAGTGGAAGAAGTGAGAAGGTTTATGGTGGACAGCTTGCGAGCCGTGGGGGCTCCACAGTCGGAAGCGGAGGCCCATGCTGACTTGCTGCTGCATGCTGACGTCACGGGACACTTCAGCCATGGCCTCAATAGACTGGGTAAGATTTCATCGTCGTTTCAGGGTTACTCCAAAAGCGGTACGCAAGACTTGCTTAGCTGCGTATCTGCGTTCGAGCACTAATGTATGATGATAAAGTTAATTTTTGGTTTGACATAGAAATAGGACGTCACTATCGTACGACTAACGTATTATTTTATGAAGTAACTCCCCAGTTACGAAAAGGAGTGTCGTCCAGGACTTTAAAACCTACCGATTAGAAGTAGAAGCGGTCTTCACGTCAAGTACCTCTGTGTAAAAACCAGTAACCTCGACAAATCACCTAGGTTAGGTGGCGAACCCCGAGCTCTGAAGCGTTACCGCTGAGGATGCAACCGTGGATACGGGAGGATGATGATGCTTGAAATGCATTCTAATTATATTTTCAGAACTGTACATATATGACATAAAGAACGGCGCAACGAATCCCAACGCCAAGCCCGTGATCCTCAAGGAATCCGCTGCCACCGCGTGGGTGGACGGTGGCGATGCCCTGGGAGCTACTGTCGGGAACTTCTGCATGGACGTGGCTATTAAGAAGGCCAAGGAGGCCGGCATCGGATGGGTTTCAGCTAAAAGTACGTGGTTTTCTTTATTCAACTTTAAATATATTTTTAACCCCTCACAAAAAAGAAGGGTGTAGAAAAATAAGTTATATATACTAAATAATACGGGATACATACTATCATATAAAGCCAGTGCATATAGCTTTTAAAACAGGTATGTAATGGGTACCCTTGAACTGGGTCAAGGTGGTAGGTATTTTTGACTGATATTGACGAAACTGTTATGTATTTTTTTTTTATTCAATAAATAATTTTAGGAGTAAAAATAAACTATTTTTACATACACTAAGAACTATCTCACAGTCATTAAAAATCTATTTCACATGAGATGAGATACAAAATGCAGAGAATTTTAATAGAATTGATAACATGACGAGATCTAAAAAATATCAATTACGTTGCTTTGCGGCTCGGTTCTTCTTATTTGCAGGCGCTGACTGTAAATACTCTTTACCATATAATATACTAGAGGCAGCGCGCGGCTTCGCCCGCGTCAACCACAAGTGTGAAGTCGCGGGCGTGATGCAATATAGCCTATAGCCTTCCTCGATAAACGACCTATCTAATACCGAAATAATTTTTTAAATCGGACCAGTGGTTCCTGAGATTAGCGCGTTCAAACAAACAAACAAACAAACAAACTCTTCAGCTTTATATATAAGTATGGATTTGACTAACTGTATTTGTCGTGAGTTTTTTTCCTCAAAATGTCCATTATTTCTTGATTATATTATTGAAGTGATAAAGAATACATGGACACGAGACATATACGTTATAAAATGATGCCTAAATAGAGATCGAAAATTATGGTTAAATGATATAAAACGATTATTGAATGGTTCACAATTCGCTACTTTCCAACAATTGAAATTAGATTTGTACGTAGTACATACAATTCCATGAATCAGATACTTTTTGTAAACGTCAAAACAAACATTTTCTATGGGATTAGTATGTCAATACAGGCATTGTATTTTATAGTCATAGAGTAGAGTCAAATAGTGCTCTTAAGAGTCCCCTTACCCTAGACCAAAATACAACTTTCCATACAAACGTAGTCTACTTTTTATTTCAAAACGACATGTCCGATTTCGGCAAACATTTTGTAATTTCAAAGATATTGCAATTATCTAGGGTAATAACTGGTTTTTGATACTAAAAATATGAACTTGAAATAGAATATAGTGTGTATATCATTTTTGATCATCAGTATGGGATACTTCTAAATCGTTATATTTTCTCTCCAGTTCATAATTTTAGTGTAGGAAACCAGTTATTATCCTAGATAATTGCAATTTCTTTACAATTACCAATTTTTACCGGAATCTGACATGTGGTTACAAAATTAAACGTAGACTACGTTTCTATGGAGAAGTCTAGGGTAAGTCCGAAAAACTGATATTAAGAGTCCCCTTAATATCAGTTTTTCGGCAATAATAAATCTAAAATCACGTTGAAAATGGATATATGATTTTATTGTTACGGCTTATGTGAATAAAAGTACAAAATAAATATTTTTTTAAGCTAGCAGTCGAATGCAACATTAAGCTACATTTTTAGGTATCTTCCATGTTGGTCCGGGAGAAAAGAAAAAACTTCTCTTCTCGCGCAAATCGTGGAAACCGATCTAGGGACTAGGCGAAAATGCCATCCGCCCATCTCTATTTACACGTGAAGGCCATACCTAAATTCCTAAATTGCCCGTGGCCGTTTTTCGCAAATGAGCGTAGAAAAGCTTCACGTTCTCACTTTAAACTATAAAAAGTAGTTTAAAAATTACTAGAGCTTGGTCAAGACATAATTTTAAATTTTGTCTCTGTTTCCTTTCAAATGATTTATTTCGAATGGGAGCGCCACTGGACCCCGGAAAATTTAGGTATGGCCTTAAAAGTGGCCTTTGAGTCTTGTGACCCTGGATAATATCTGCTTAGAGCCGCAAGACCCAAAATGTCCTGTCTAGTTAGGGATAAAGACGTGATAGTATTTATGCAGTATCGTTACATTTGAATCTCTATAGTGAAAAATGAAAATTAAGGAATATATTCAATGTTTTGTTTATAGGGTGCAATCATTTCGGTATGGCTGGTTGGTGGGCGCAGAAAGCTGAGCGAGAAGGCCTCATAGGCTTGGCCTTCACTAACTCATCTCCTGTCATGGTGCCCACCAGGTCTAAAGTGGTATGTGCAGGAAAAACTATTAAATATAAAATAAAATGTAATAAAATCCTGTCATGGTGCCGACTAGGTCTAAAGTGGTATGTGCGAGATTTAATATAAAATAAAAACAATTTATTTGGAAGCAAACATGGTAAGAAATGTAATTTTACAGGTCATTCATACCTAATTATGGTGATATTATACAGTCGAAGCACCAACAATCGAATTGCATTTTTTTTAACATTTGTGCTTCTAATTTATAAGAATACTAGTAGTTTTTATTCGAGCTTCGATTCGAATACGTCCAGTATTTCCGGAGATTGGCATGTACAAACAGACAAAAAGACAGTTTCTTTTAATTCTTCCCTATTACTATGTCTTAACCGCCCCAAACAGTTTTTTTTTGGAAATACATATATTCAATGTACAGACAAAAACAGTGAGATTCATAGATTTGATTTCTTTTCTCAATTAATCCATTTTATTAGGTAAAGCGCCTATCAAAATTTTCTTCTTTCTAAGATTCTTATAAATAATTTTCAGAATTCTCATTTATTCTCAGAAGTTATTGGCCATTTAGATCTCAATACTTTTGTCGAATTTTGAACTTGGCTATCATTTTCGCATTTATGTTTTTCGGGATTAAGTTTTCATAAAATCACGCTATAGCGTGTGTGCTAGTGAAATATTTTCCCATAAATGAGCCAATTTTAATTCCCAAAATCATTTGCTTATGTAATTTCAGCATGCTCTAGGCACGAATCCTGTAGCGCTGTTTGCGCCGGCTGCCGGAGGAGATTCGCTGGGAGTCGACATGGCGAGCTCCACGGCCGCGATGGGAAAGGTAAATAATATTTAGTACCTGGGCGACCGAGCTTAGCTCGGTTACATCTCAAACATAAACTACATTTTTATAAACTAATCTAAAACCAATACAAAATAAAAAATTTGTACATAAAAAAAAACAAAAGTAAGTCACCGAGTAGAATTCGAACCCGTAACACTCTTTTTAGCGGTCCGCATTCTATACTGCTGAGCCAAAACCGATAGCGGCCGGCGCGACGAAATTAGCGGCCATATTATTCGTGAAAAGAAAAACGCACGAGAACTCGAAAACACGCGTTTTCCCAAACATAAGACTAATCTAGATAGATTGTTTACCGCCGAAAACCCCCATATACAAATTTTCAGCGAAATCGTTAGAGCCGTTTTCGAGATCAAAGAAATTTATAAATACAAGACTTGCTCGTTTAAAGGTATAAGATAACTTAATAATATTATTTTATTTCATAAGTGTAAAAAAACTGAAAATGTCTTTAGGTGCAATCAAGTTTTTTGTATTGTAATTATTACAATCTTGGCTTCTGCATTACGAAAGAAAGAAGCGAATTTTTGATGAGACAGAGGTATTGGGTAGTTATTTGTTGGGCGTGCTTATAGGAAGCTGTAAGAACAAGCAACTCATTTTTATTTTTCTTTAAAAAGTTTCTGCGTCCGCCTCTTATAGGAACGAACTTGTTTTGGATACTCGGCGAAAGCGTGCGATCATTTTTAACCGACTTCCAAAAAGGAGGAGAATCATTTCGTCGCGACCTTTTATGTATGTTCACCGAAAATTCGAATACGCCTGACTTGATTACAAAAATTCTTTTTTGTTTGAAAAGGCTTGTCCAGTGCCGTAAATAGGGCGGTGCCACCGGTGCCCAGGCACAGGGCGTAGACTCTGGGGGGCGCAAGAACGTCCAGATCAGGCAGGACTATTATTTTTTCGGTTTGCTCCTGATAAGTTTAAGATCAGGGTGGGCAACGCATTTGCACTAGTGAACTTGCGATTGAGTTTTAGTGAGTGAGACACAGTGGGTGGTATAATAGGCGAAGGGTCCACTTAACATCAGATGGCTCATCTGCTTGTTTGCCCACATCAATTCTTTAAAAAAATAGATTTTTCTTCCAAAATATTAGATAATTGTTCCACCAACACCAAGTTTCTTGTCCTTTATTTTATCATCCTGAATGAAATAAAGTAGACCTATACATAGCATTGCTCTAGGGTACCTATAATATCTAAAAAAACAAGGACGCAGTTATAGAAGCTCGCACAGGGCGCAAAAAAGGCTATTTACGGCACTGGGCTTGTCAAATAGTTTCATGGAAATTTTATCAAGATAGGTTGTGTAAACTTGTGTAGTGTGGGGGAGAAGTCGGTCGGTTTTTAGTTTTGAAAAATTATCGTAGTCATTCACTGCATTGGCTAGATTATTGGAATAAAATAAAACTTGCGTTATTTTGCTTTTCAGATAGAAGTACAAATTCACAAGGGAGAGTCGATTCCGCACGGATGGGCTTTAGACCCAGATGGGAAAAGTACAACTGATGCAGAGTTGGTAAGACTTCAATTAGACACTACCAGTACATCTTGCCTTGTAGTTTTCGGCAGAGTAGAATAGGGCCACTCCAAGTCTTCCCGTAGATGTTGTAAAATGCGACTTAGCAAATACAAGCTAAACAAAGCTTATAAACATCAATGATACCTCTCCAAGCCGTCTGGCCAGCGAGGAGAGTATAGGGCAAGTCCTCTGGCTGCTCTGGCCAAGGCTCTGGTAGTTCAGAGAGAGTCGTGTTTCTGCAGTGGAGACAAAAAAAATGCTCTGTCGTTACCTCATGAAGGTCCTCTATATTATATGGTACATGAAGTAGAGTAGCTCAAATACTTATACTGTATAATGAAGATGATGTGATGTGTCGTATATTTCACATTTCAGGCTTTCAAAACTGGCTACCTGCTACCGTTGGGTGGGTTCGAGGAAACCAGTGGGCATAAGGGCTACTGCCTCAGTGCGATGATCGAAGTTTTCTGTAGCGGACTATCCGGTAAGTAGCACTTTAACGAATTAGAATAGGTACAATATATTTAATTTCCAATTATCGGGCCAATTAAATTGTCAGTCATCAAAGTCAAAGTCAACTTTTTTTACTCAATGTAGGATATATCATTTTTGAAAGTCATTTTTCAATATTATTTTAGTACATAAGCTAAAAACTAATAGGGTTTTCTTAACGATCACTGCTGGGAAGATTACGACAAAAGAAACCCAATTCAATATCATGTCTACTTCCTATGAGAAACTCCTTTATCCCTAATGGGGCATACAGAGCATTTCGGGCACGGAATTGATATAGGTATTACTAGAATGGATTCTCCTAGGGTCTTCTCCCTCTTCCTCGCCTTGTACGGGCGGTTGCAGGCGAGAACGGGGGAGAGGTGCGAAGACGGGGAACGGGGACGCATATTGCGCGGGACTTTAAAAGTCCGTTCTGTATGTAATACATATACCGTCTTATTATAAAACGCAGACTTTGTTACCAGGTTTAAACCACTATCCGACTAAATAAAGTTGACATCTAGAAATATCCCACCGTCTCATCTCAAAATGTCAACTTGATTTGTTCGGATAATGGTTTAAACCTAGTAACAAAGTTAGACTGCGTTTTATAAATAGACGGATACTGATTCTGTTTTAGGTCTGCGGCTTTAAGCAGATACAGACTCAAAAGTCATGTTAATAATAACATCTAGCAGACTTTGAGACAGATTGTCTTCTTATTCTATCCTGTGAATGATAATAGTAGGTAATTGTATGGAATTTACTGTTCAAGAGTATTTTTAACCCTTGACAAAAAGATGGGTGTTATAAATTTGACATTACTGTCTATCTGTGGATCGCGCTCGAACCGATGGACCAATTACGATGCGGTGTTTACGTAAAAGAAGTGGCCCTTGCGGTGGTTCTTAGCTATGTTCGATGAAAATCGGTCCTGCCTTTAAAAAGGTATAAGGGTTACGTTATAAAGTCAGGGTTTTCCTTAACAAATAGTAGAGTATGGATATTAATTGGTATATTTCGTTGAGCCACTCATCACTTAATGGGGTTCTTGACAATCGGGGTTTTTCTTAATTTACCGATCAAATAAACTTGAATTAATATAGTCGTTGTAATATATAGGTATATAAATACCGTAGTTTTACCTACTACACAATCACAACAGGTAAAACATAATACAGGTAAAAAGACGTACCTCGGAATTTGCCTCGTGGCCACTTAAATTGTAATATTTCTACTATAAACATGGTGGGGTTTCCAACACATCCAGGAAAACTCATTAGCCTCTTTGGTTTTTTATGGTGATCTCCACTATAAGAACTGATCTTTTAACTTTCCCTTATAAAAACCTTTGCTATTTTTATGTTATACACAACTATTTGTTTAATTGTAAGTCAATCGTTATTATACACGTATTGACGCCAGTGTCATTTTGAATTTTGATTTTTACATTAAAACTCTTTAAGTGAAAATAAAATAGACATTCCTCCAGTTAGGGCGAAAGAGATCGACGTTCCTCTTTCACTAAATGTGGCTCATGACGCAGATCTACAGTGTTTTAGGTTCGAGCCCTATGTATGTATGATTTGCTTTATCAACAAATATCTAATTTGTTATCAAATTATTTTCGTATTTTAAAAACTGCTCGTAATATAATAGGTAGCTTGGTTTTGAAAGTGTTCGATTTTTAAACTAAGGTTCAAGCATCGATCGCATACTATTTATTATTTTCACACTCAGGTGCCAACACGACACACAACATTCGAGCTTGGACCCTGGATAGCAAGGAAGGTCCCCCGAACCTTGGACAATGCTTCGCCGCCATCAACCCTGATTGCTTCGCCCCAGGGTTCGCTGAGAGAATGGCGGACTGCTTGAGGACTTACAGGAATTTGCCACCGGTAAACCAATGTATTTAAAAATGTTTCCCCTGAACAGTGACGAGGGTCCTCGAAATCTTGGACAATGACTTTGATCTTGGACATCAACTCTGGTTGCTTCGCATCAGGGTTCGCCGTGAGATAATGCGGACTGCTTACAGAGATTTAATATAGGTAAAATGAACAAACTTATACCTATTTCATACATTTCAAAATGTTTCCCCTGGATAGCGACGAAGGTCCCCCATATCTTGGACAGGGCTTCCAATGAGTCCAGCTAAACTATAAGAAAAGAAATACGCCTTAGCAAAAGTTGTTCAGTCTGATAAGCATTTTCCGGAGTCATAAAGTCCACGCGATTTAGCTAGTTAAGCAATAAAAGTAGCTATAGAAAAAAAATACACAACATTACTATTCTTCCAGATGGATCCCTCCCTCCCAGTCCTCGCCCCAGGAGACAAGGAGCGCATCAACGCTGAGAAGACCAGGGAGCGTGGCACCATATTCTATGCTGATAGGCAAATTGACGTCTGCAATAACTTGGCTTCAGTTGTGGGGGTTACACCTATACAGGTGGTAGCATAGTTTAAACTATTTTGCAAAAGTCTTTGCACACTAACTGCAAGTCTATCTGAAAATTAGTTATTATTAATTTATTATATAAACGTGGTTAAGCATGAACCTTTGTTTTGTTTCGTCTAACGTTTCGAATAGGAGTTATATCCAGGTCGCAGACAGACTGGCTGGAGTGCAGGGGTGTTTAGATTTTGATATTTTTGATAATGACACTACCCGCATTTCATAAATTAATAATGTTATATAATAAATTAATAATGTGTTCAAAAAGCTGTAGTTTAAAACCAACACTGAGAATTAGTCAGTCCTGCTCAAATTAGATACGTATGGCGAAAACCCAAACACGCGGTAAAATGTAATATAAATACTTTTCCTTTTCCTTCTTGGGGAAACTAACTAGTAAATTCGATGATGGAATGAAATGAATCTGATACCAGTGTTAGCTATATACTTACTCACGAAAAATAAACAAATGTGTAAGATCAAGAGCCGCCGAAATGACTATACCTTCCTTATTTTTTTACAAATAATTTGTAATTTAATTTCAGTTTAAACACATACTCGCGTACGCACCTACGCGTTGATACGAGAACCCAAACTCTCTTCTCTTATCTCAAAGGTGATACTCTGGTAACTATTTCATACTTTCTGTAGGCAGCCAGACTGACACAGTACACGAAATCAGAAACGAAGTGAACTTGTGTCTAACAACTATACTGAAATTATTTTAAGTGTGAATTTGGTCTGTGATACTGAACAACTTTCTCCAAGGAACCTATGTCGAAATATGAAAAATATTTTTTGACTTTCTACACAAACTTGGAACAACTGATCGGTCAACTTGTATGGGAGGTCAAAAATTACTTTTCATATTTCAATAAGTTTTCTTTGGGGAAAGTTTTTCAGTATAATGTGAATACAATATATATTTTATATCATTATCTATAGGTTTATTATTAATAAATCGTTTAAACTATATTAGATGATCATAATAAATCGAATGCTAGGCAATTGTATACATAAATTACAACATAGTAAATTTTTTTGTGAGAATCATTTCATCTTTGTTATATTTTTTGTGAATATATTTATGCAAATATATCATATCATGTTTAACAAATAAAAAATCAAAACCTACATGTTGTATTTTTTTAAATTAGTTATAGGCAGATCGACAGATGATATCATTCATGTAATATTTTTTATGAGTACGGTACGAGTATATGACATATAAATCCTTCTTCCTTGTTTAGTGAGAGATCCCGTGGTTTTTTTTTGTTTTGAAGGTCTGGTAAATAGGCTCGTATTAAATGCCACTTGATGATATTTGTTTGAATATAATAAGTTTATTTTCTAGGCAAATTAAAAATCTCTGACTTTCAAGGTCTATTCCCAAAAACTTTTAAAAGGCTGATTCAATTTTAATTAATCATAGCTAAGAAGTATCGCAAGGAAACTTGCTTTTACGTAAAAACTGTATCGAAATCGGTCCATCCATTTGAGAGCTACGATGTCACAGACAGACAGACATTGCCGTCAAACTTTTAACACCTCTCTTTACACCTCGGGGGTTAAAAATGTGTATAAAAGCCTTTAATAGAATAATAAAACATAAAATTGTAACTAGTTAAAATTTAATAATCTACATAATTAACTTTTTCTCTGTTATTCTGTAATTATTTTATTAGAAACTGTAGATACCTGGCCTTTATAAAATGTATTGTAAGTAATTGATTAATTATTAATGTCAACAAACAAATTGACACAAATTTAAACGCAAATACTGTACTTATTACCGACTTACTTGATACATACATACATACATATTTTCACGCCTGTTTCCCATGGGGGTAGGCAGAGATAAAAGGTTTGCAACGATCGTAGTAAGTGGAAATCCATAGTCTTTGCCTACTTACTTGATATTAAAATTAATCATGAAAAACCACCGTAGGTAGGTACAGGTACCTACAGACCAAGTAATGTAATTTTAATATTTAATTAGCTCTTTAATTATTTCAGTTAGAACGTGTGGTTTTCCTAAATCGGGTTTGTATATCCTTATCCAATATCCTGATGATATTTTGAAGTATTTGCTTAAAATAAACACTTACTCAGGTAAAATTTCAAAGAGGTTATTACCAAAGTCTGAAGGACAACTAAAATTCATTACTCATTTGATTTGAAGCCGCTCTAGATCGGTCATTTTGGAAATCCTTGGGAGAGGCCTATGTCCACAGAACAACATTACTCTCTATGTCCAGCAGTGAACGTTATGTGGCTAAAATGATGATGATGATAATGATTAATCATTTGAACAGCCTATTTTAGTGGCCAAAACGCACATACTTAGAAAACGTCGAAACACATTACTCTCCTTCGGCAGTAGGTAATCCTACTTCCTACTAATATTATATTTTAAATGCGAAAGTGAGTTTGTATAATTCTTTTGTTTGTTTATTATCTCTTCACGCTTAAACTACTGAACCGATTTGGATGAAATTTGGTTTGACCATAGTTTGAGACTCGGGGAAGGACATAGAGTACTCTTTATCCCGAAATACCCACGGGGAGCGAAGCCCGCGGGTACAGCTAGTAAGATATCTTATACCTTTAAACGAGCAATTCTTGTATATTTATTTATTTATATATTTATAAATTTCTGTGATCTCGAAAACGGCTCTAACGATTTCGCTGAAAATTGGTATATGGGGGTTTTCGGGGGTAAAAAATCGATCTAGATTAGTCTTATGTTTGGGAAAACGCGTGATTTCGAGTTTTCATGCATTTTACTTTCCACGCAGAATATGGTCACTAATTTCTTCGCGCCGGACGCTATCCGTTTAGGACAGCAGATTATCACCATATCACAATAAATAGTAATAACCGAGCAACTAGTAGTCGCCCAGGTACTAGTTTTAAAAACTACAACCCGACTACGGGAATATTCTTGCTGAAAAATACGTTTATCCAGTGAATGTGAGAATCAGCTAGTAATATGTATACAGGGTTACTTTTAAAATACTGGTAACACTTTGAAGCAAGTTCAGTCCGTATAACTGAACTATTTTCATTAAAACAATTGAAAAAAAGCTCGGCTTCCCATACAAATCAGCGTTCAGCCAAATGGAAATTGTAGACGAATTTTTTTTAACGTTTTTTATTATATTTTTTATAGAAAATAGTTTAGTATTATGGACTGAACTTACTCCACAAATGTTGCCGATGTTGAAAATGTAACCCTATATATTTTTGAAATGAGCTAATTGAATTTATTGTGACATCACATTATATAGCGTACAGCTAAGATGCTTCCAACAACACCTTATTTGTTAAGATACAATGGATATCATAGAAGATACGAGGGAACATATAAACATACATACATATTTTCATAAAAATAAGAAACACATAACCCTCCTTTTGGCTTCGCTGAAGTAGGGTTAAGTGAGGAATCGACTCGAGAAAGTCAAAAGTTTTAACCATGTTAAGCTTTTATTTTGTCATTTGTGTGTGTTAAACGTGATAATAAGTTAGCATACAATAGAGAAACTTTTACTTTAGCAAAAAAAATATACAGTTTGACAAGACAATGACATTGAATTCTAAATAAAGATGTACATGGTGTGGGTGGACTGGACACTGGACACTCCTATTTTTGTTAGAAAGTATGGCAATGGCATGCAAATTATACGTAGTACCTACTTTCGCATTTTTTTACATAACGTCTAACAAAATATACTGAAACTATTTTAAGGATAGATTCAGTCGATGACACTGAACAACTTTCCCCAAGAAACTTATATGGAAATACGAAAAGTAATTTTTGGCCTTCCACACAAGTTGACCGATCAGCTGATCCGAGTTTGTCTGAACAACCAAAAATTATTTTTCATATTTCGATATATGTTTCTTGGGGAAAGTTGTTTAGTATCATGGACTGAATTCACCCTTAAAATAGTTTCAGTATATTTTGTTAGACCCTGTATACAGAGTTGGAGTCTTAGTAACATAGGGTCCCGTATTTACCCTCTGGGTACGGAACCCTAAAGATAATTATCAAAATCGTGCGAAAAACAAGTGGCGAAGAAAAGATATCGCGTACCTAACTTAAAAAACAAACTGGTCGAATTGATATTTGAAGTAGTTATACCAATTTATATATATGCCCATATGGTCATACACATCAGGAACAGATACTTAGTGGTCATTTGTAATGTTTTTGCGTTCGAGCCGTGTAATTCATAATCGAACATCCTTGAGACGACAAGTGTTATATTATTATGCCGGGCAAAAAATATCAATTATTATCGACAATGTTTTGCTTTTTTATGTAATTATTCAATAATATTGTCGGGTCTACATAGTAAATGATAGGCCAAGTAAGAGTTTTTTTAAAAATGAAGAATTGAATTTTGAAAAGGACGAGCTAGGTGGGAGTGCGCATCACTAAGCGCTTTCGTAACTAAAGCGACACCAGTAGCGTTGAAAAAAGCGGGAAAATTCCCCGTTTTTTAAAGTCCTTCGTTTTTTTCAACTTTTGTTCGAAAGTTTCAAGAAAAATATTTAAGGATTTTTTTATGTTTTTTATCAATAAAACGGAAGAGTATTGATGTTTTTTTCACAGAATATTTTTATTATGTTTCGGAGGGTAGAATGATTTGTTTTTATTGTCATACTTGTCATGCGCTTATTCTTTTCCGGCCTACATTTAGTCATGGTATAATAAAATAAGGTATTCTCTTTCCGTGACAGCTGATGACGTAGGAAGAACTTGACTACGTCATCAGTGTAATATGTTGCCACTGTGTGAAATTGAATTACCCGAGCGTAATGCATTTTTGAACTTTATATACCAATTTCAAATTAATAATCCATTTTATCAATTTATAAAATTTTGAATTGATGAATGACGCGAGAATCGCGAGATTCTTAATAGCTAAGTTACTTAACATTTTATTTAATATTCATGAACTAATTGAGAAAGTCCTTAAATTTACTGAAAAGAACAATCAGTGGCAACACTTTCGTGACGTAGTCAAGTTCGTTCTCGGAAAGAGAATACCTATGCATTTAGTTCATATCACGCACACAATACTATACTGTCTGTTGGAATTATAGTAATAAAAATATGATTATTTCAATCGTTTTTTTTTCAAAAATTCCGATATCTTTCGAAAAATTCCGAAGGTTTTTTTCGGGAATATTTCAATGCAACAAACGAATAAAACGGTAAAAAACGAGATATAGTTTCTTTCACCGAAAAAAACAATTTGTTTCTTTCGGAATTTTCAACGCTAGACACCAGGCGTGGTCTGCTTGAATGAGTGACCACAAATGGAGTAAAATTTTCTCGAGCGCCTCCGTGCTTCGCAAGGCACAGCATAAGCAGTTAGTCCTGGCTGTCATTATTGTATCAGCAGTCGTTAAGCTTTGTCAGATGCTTTAAAGGCAGCCTGAAAAATCTGTCATTATATGATGGGTGTCATGGCATGAGTTTGATCCTAACTAGGTGCGACTTTTACCTCGAGGTAAGTGCTCATGTATGGTCATTTTCAACTATCACCACTTGCCTACGGTTAAATAAAACATCACTAGTAAATTTAATTGACCGAGCGAGCGAAGCGTCTCAGTTTCGAGATTAGCCAAAAATTCTTTTGTCCGTCTGTCTGTCTGTCTGTCTGTTCTCGCCTACAGCCTACAGCCTTAACCGATTATCATGAAATTTTGTAAGCAGGTTCAGCAACTAAATAGAATTTTTTTGTCGAGACAGTTTTTCGAAATTTTTCAAAATGGCGAAAATATGGGGGTTTAAAATCATAGACATAGATTTTTTTTTACTACGTTTAAAAATTTTAAAACTGTCATATGTACATCCGCCATTTCTAAATATTTTCAAAAATGTCATTAGACTTTTTTGTTGCCATTATAAAAACGCAATTTTTTTATTTGAACAACTTGTTTGTCTGGACAACTTTTTTATACGTTATACTTAAACGGATTTAGGGTGACTCGCGAAGTCTAGCTGACTGAGCCGTGACGGATATACAATACAAATCTTCTTACAAAATATACTGAAACTATTTATGGGTGAATTTAGTCCGGGTTACTGAACCACTTTCTTAAAAATGCATGTCTCCCGTGGGAATCAAACCTGCGACTTCCGAGTTACAAGGCCAATGTCTTGACCACTAATTTTAAGAAAAGAAGAAAATTAACAAATATTTGTTGCGTACATTCAATACCATATAGTTCACAAAAAATTATAAGTAGGTAGATGTCCAACAAAAATTTTAAATTCTTAGAACTCGCTATGATTTTTATTCATAAGTTTACAAGATTGACTTGATTTTGTCTAGAATCGTATGACTTTTTGTTGTCTTGCGTGTTTACAGTTTTGTTTAATTTGTTTAGTCAGTTAATTGTGTTCAATTGTCGTGTATTGGATTGCGTGCTTGCTTTGCTTGGTAGTAGAAGATATAATCGCGAGGTCTAAGTTCGTGGCGAACTACTAGTAATCACTAATGTGCAAGTTGCATACTAGTGATTATTAAGTTTACTAGTGTGTGCAACGGAAAAGTTAATGTCAAACAAATCCACTATCTTAGTCAAAAAAGAGTTATTGTGTTCCCTTTCCACATAATGGCATTGAAAAGAACTTAAGTAGACAGACTTACCCGGAATACCCGGTATCTAAGTAGGATCATGTGTATGACCAATGAGCTCATGTATCAATTCATCTATTACTAATGAGCTAACGAGTATATAATATAGTAAAAAATAACAATAACACACTTGTATCAACGTCTTAGCGCAACTTGAACAATTACTATTTTATAACGAGACTCGGGCAATTCTTATTGTGAAAATAAATACAAACCGTCTTATTCTTTGTTAGAAGGTTAAAACCATACATACATACATACATACATACTATCACGTCTTTATCCCTAATGGGGCAGACAGAGCATTTTGGGTCTTGCGGTTCTATGCAAAGCCCAGGGCCGCAAGACCCAAAAGCCACTTTTAGCGTCATGGTGGGCGAGAAGTTGGAAAAGCAATCAATACAGTGATGGGTTGCTAGCCGCATCGCCTGTTAACATGATTTGCATTTTTGCCCATTTCCTCGATCGGCTTTTACGATCTGCGTGGGAAGAGAAGCAGCTGGTACATTCTAAGTTTTTTTATTTCTCCCAGACCAGCATAGGAGTAACTAACTCCTATGCTGGTCTGGGAGAAATAAAAAAACCATTAGCCGACCAAATCCAGTTGACTTCTTATAATATGCCATTGTCTTATCTAAAAATGTCAACTTGATTTAGTCAGATAAAGGTTTAAAGCTAGTAACAACTTTAGTCTGCGTTTTATAATAAGACGGAAAATGTTTTGACTCGTCAATATCGTAAATTAAAACTTTTTGACCCAGTGTACATAGTCAAATTTAAAATCATCATGCACTCATTTTTAGACACCTAAAACACGTTTGGCGTAGTATTTTTGGATTTGCGAATTTTAAAAAGGTAATACTAGCGGCCCGCCCCGTCTTTGCACGGGTAACCTATCTATCTATTGATGAAAACCGCATCAAATCAATTGCATTATTCAATATCCAAATTATCTAAGTGTAAATTACAGGAATAGAAGTCGTGAAGAGACTTTGTTATATACTATCCTAATGTTCTGACAGTAAACTTAATTATTCCTAGCGTAGGTTTGATACAGGTTTTGAAGCAAAGGACGACTATAGACCTTTGGATTTTATTTGGCAATAGTAATGAACTACCTACCTAACGCTTTATGTTGACGATTGAGGTAGGTCAGAGTGTGGTTGTACTATTTTATAGGTTAAATTATTACTATATAAAAGCAAGCCAATGAACTACGTTAGGTATAATATGGAAATATTTGTGACACCTACAGAATCATCATAATCTCAGCCATTGGAAGTCTATTGCTAGACACAGGCTTTGCTCTCCCAAGGCTTTCCAACTAGAAATTCATAATTACAAAATTTCATCGTCTATGCATAGAACTACCATGGTGTCTAATATTTAAACACGATATTCTCAAAAAAAGAGATTTCTTGATCTAAAGAGGGTTCTGTTTACACTTACGAACAATAAGTGTACTATATGTGTAATACTAGCTGTGCCCCGTGGTGTTACCCGCGCCTAAAGTACGCTATGCTATAATACAGGGTATCAGCTGCATACCAAATTTAATCAAATTGGTCTAGTAGAAGAAGTAACAAACATACACACACACTCGCAAACTTTCACCTTTATGATATTAGTGTGATGATGATATGTCTTTGTGTAGAACAATATAATGTACTCTGTGGTGTAGAAGCAAAGATATATAAACTAACGTAAGTAGAACCAACCTTAAACAGCTTGCAAGTCAAGAAGCCTTTCAAGGATCACAAAATGTTAGTACTTAATTGAATGCTATGTAATATATGTACAGTTCAATGCTTCTTCAGAACCGGTATATCCCACACCATAAAAGGAAGTGGTTAGTACAGTCTATCGAGTAATAGATAAAGTGATTCTTGTTTGTTTGTATCTAATAACTTTTTTGTACCAAAAAACAAAATAAAATACAAAAAATTCGAAAGTGCAAATATACAAAGGCGGACTTATCCCATGTAGGGATTCTTCATGTCGACGATTATCTATATATGTATTTGTTATTGTTTTAAAATATAGTATCGATCGTTGAGTTAGTACTCCATAACACAAGTCTTGAACTTACTTAAAGACTAGCTTTGTGTAATTAGTCCCTATATATATTATTTATTTATGTTATGTGATTTACTCAAGAATCTTCTGAGATTTCCCAATCACATACATGTGACTGCAGCATCATCGGAATAGGCACATATAAAGAGTTAATCAATAGGCAATGCAGTTAGCAACCCGTCCCTATTTTGATTCTCCTTTCACCCTGTATGTCCACTATCATACTGAAAGTGGGTTTGGGTTTTAGGGCCTGAACCTGGACTTTCAGCTTTGTAACGAATAAAGATGTGATAAGTATATCACATGGAAGGGACATACTGTTATAAATCGAACCACGGGCTATACTAGTTCACTATCAGCATCATCATCATTTCAGCCGCATAACGTCCACTGCTGGACATAGGCCTCTCCCAAAGATTTCCAAAATGACCGATCAAGAGCGGCCTGCATCCAGCACTTTCCAGCGACCCTGGTCAGGTCATCTGACCACTTTGTAGCTAGGTGGGTGTAGTTCACTATAGTATAATGAAATTATAATTACAGTTAAAACCTAAAAAAGAAATGTTGTTTCCATACAAATTGTTTGAGCGGCTGCTTTTGTATGGAAGTGCCGATTTTTTGTTTCTGTTTTTTTACTGTTATAATTCTCATTTTATTATACTACTAGCTGTTACCCGCGACTTCGTCAGCGTGGACTTTAGTTTATGAGCATCGTCATTTTGGTATCTATACATATAGGTACAATAAAACGGTAAAAAAGTGTGTCTGGACGTAAAATAAATTTCCAAAAAAATATAGAGGCGATGGAGACTGACTAATGGAGTAAGAATTTTAAAAAATGTCTGCATGGTGGTCTGTGTATCTGTTTGTCTGTTTGTATACGCTAATCTCCGGAAATACTGGGCGGATTTAAATGAAACATTATTCTTTTTAAGTGTCCCTCTATCCATTTCAGTCAAAAATACTCAATATACAGACAAAATATTTTTACTGTTTTATTATATGTACATATAAACAGTGATCTAGAATAGCCCGTGGTTTGATTTATTACGGGTATTACCCTTCTCGTTGTATTTGTATGTATGTATCAAATAATACCACATTGCTCTGACTGTACTGAGTACCAGTGTAACAAGTTTAGCTGCTTGGTGTGACTGCCGTAAATCTACTAGACACATTAAAGTCTTGCAATGCACTAGCATTAAGGGTCCCCAGTCTCCACGAAGTGATGAGGCCGCACGCAGCGGGTTTAGTCTATCTCTGTCACAAACTCTACGTGCGACGGAGACAGGTGACACGCGGCGGATTCTGATTTTTGCTTTCGCCATTGTGGTTTTATAATGTTAAAAATTACAATAGATTAATCTTGACGTAAAAAATTATAAAAAAAACATACTGTTTTGTTTCCAACAAAATAGTAGGACCTTACCTCACCCACTTAGCTAAACTCAAAACCAATCTCTGTTTATTGTTGCCTTCGAGCCGATGACTATATCGTGCATTCCAATCATGAGCAATTAAATGCATTTAGCTCGCAATGTGCATTTTAATGCAACGAATAATGCACGTGACGTCACTTGCGAGATCTTTTATTTTACGCTTACAGTATTACATTTTTTTTTAAAGTAGCAATCACAGTTAATGTTCTATGTGTAAACAAAAATTATTAGCTTACACAGAATTTGCCAGTATCGCTACCGTAAATAAAATTACATTCTAGTAAAAATGTATCCCTATACAGATAATAATTTATATTAGGTAGTGAAACCTTTTTTTTAAGCGCTAGTCCCTATATATTTATTTATTATCTGTCCATTGCTGAACTAAAGAGTCGCGGCAGTCATCTTAGTGATCGTAGTAGATGGTACAAAGTCTTTGCATAGAGGCCTGCTGAATAGTGTTGCTGCTCGATGGGCTATCGATAATATCGATGGTATTGCACTATGAGAAGCAATAAGTACTATTGATACTATTGATAGGACTATTGAATGTTTGGCATTTTTTGATTGAAACTATCGATTTTTCGTAAACAACACCTGTCTCATCACCTCTTACGGTACCCGTTGGAGAGAGATGTAACAGTGGGTGACACATAGGTATTCTACCTACCTAGGAATTTGCTACTTCTTGTTACATTAATATGTAAAAAAGAAAAATAACAAGTTTTGTCAGAATTTTGAAACTGCGCAAAACAGAATTAATTACTTCAAAACTGGCATCTATATGTATACTATACGAATGCCGTGATCAATGAATTATTGCCTTATGAATTAAAAAGAAAGTAAATTGAAATACCTTTATTATAAATAAAGTGTTGATAAACTCGCATATTTTTGTTATGCAAGTATGCTTCGTGTAAATATGCTTAAAGCTCATTATAAGGCTTGGGATTCAGAAAAACTTATGGTAAAAACATATGTACTCGTATGGACAAAACTTTAATTACACATGAGTTTTTTTCTGCGAGGTCAATAATCTCATAAGTTATTTAAACATTTAAGCGAGCCATAATGAAGTTGAATATACGAGTAAGTACACAATTTTATAATAATTTTTGGTTTTTTTAATTTAGAAATCTCAGACGTTTATACTGATAATATTTTAAACATTAATTTGGAAAAAAGTAAAATTTAGGTTAATTATTTATGTACACGGAAAATGTTTATGTACACGGAAAATGTATATAAAATAAAAGTTGTACAAAGGCACTACTTATCTCAAAAGAGATCTCTTTCAGAAGGCCTGTGAGAGGAGATGTTTATGGAGAGGCATATAGGCATGTATATACATAGGATTGAGAAAGAAGAAAATTAAAATTACATAAAACTACACAAACTACATATGTACATGCTTATACATATATTACACATATTCTTAAATAAATACATATGTCTGTCTAGAAAGAAATATAACAATAATTCTAATAAATTATGATCTACTCGTCTTTTAAATACAGAAATCGTTTTAGATTATCTAATAGCAGGTGGTACCTAATGAGTTTCATAGTTTGATTGCATGTACCGAGAAGGAGTAGGTTATCGATAGTGGACTATCGAGCGGCAACACTAGACCAGGATAGAGCGAAGAGGAACGATTAGTATGGAGAGTGGACCCTGTTAATGGACGGGACAAACGCTATAGGGATGATGACGAGAAGTAGACGCTTAAAAAAATAGCTGGTGGTTAGTAATTACCTTACACAGATAATGGAATTACTAACCACTTCTACTGTGGTTAAAAGTACACTCATTTTTTAACTTCTAGACGCGAATACCGAAAAGTGTTTAGAGGTCGTATTATCTACATTTTAGTTTTGCTACATTAGAGGCAGGTAGTCTGTGAGGTCGTTCAGTTAGACCGAACATAATTTGGAGGTTTCCCAGTTTTTGTTGCTTTATCTTTTTTAAGAAGAACGATAATAAGACGGTCGCGCGGACGTTTTTGACAGATTTGCATGTGACACGTGGCGGTTAGCGATAGTTGGTAATGCCGATTATTCATGACATGTCCATGACACAGGTCGACGACGTTCACCGACATGCATATAATCGCTCGTTTGTAAAAGCCCTAAATACCTACGTAGAGCCTTCCAATTTGTTTTTTGATACTTCATAAAAACTGCTTGTCTTTTTCTACTCCTTGGTCCCAATCAAATCAAGTTATTTCAAGTCAAAAAAAATATTACAAATACACCAATTATATGTAAAGAAAAATAGATGGGTACGGGATTATTCTATATACCTTTATTGAGCATGTGTGTATCGCCTTAAAATCATAAAAGGTATCTGGGTTAGGAGTCGTAAAGTTTATTATTGAAAAGTTTTGCTTTCGTTGCTCTGGCATTGTGCCCGCAGAACCGGAACTGAGAGAAAGGTCCTGGAGTGCAGCGGACGACTTTCTCATGTTACGAACGCACCAAGCTAAAGGAGGTTACACATGACACTATTTGGCAGATTGTTTGCTTAATTGCGTCGTATATAGCTGCTACCTTAAGGTAACTGTACACTCGGTTAGTATGTCAAATCAGATATTCGTTGACCGACCTCTACGATCCAGGATCTGATGTGAAGCTACTAAATTCCTCCTCCACATTTGATATTATCAGCACCATCGGTTGTATCTTGAGCTGTGCGGTTTTGGAGCCCTAATATTTCACTATAAGTGATAAACATGTCAATATAATGGCATTCGAGGACGTCGAAGAAAATACCAAGGTATCGCTGGTCAGCAAGGTAACAAGAGTTGGTTCCAGTAGTTCGCGAATGCCAATCTCAATCGCAAGCCAATTTTAACTTCTACCTTCTGCTTTGTTCTTATATATACTTCTTACAATTAAAACCCAAGTAGATAAACATGGGTCTGTAGAAACACTCCTCGATAGAGTGACCTTTTTGGCAACTATATCGAATTGAACAGGATTTTAAAGGTACTTACTTATAATAACGCCGTTTGTATGTAAGCAATAATGCCAAATATAGAAGGTATTATTGTGTATGTTTAGGTATAGTAGCTATTACGTTGGGTGTACACTGTAAGAATATACACTATACACGGTGATTTTTAATTGGTTTTGAAGCCAAACGCCACTTCCTAGGCATCGTTAGTAAGACCTAATTAGCTAGTCAAAATAAAAATTCTGAAACAAAAAATGTTGTCTAAATCTCGAAAGTAAAATTGTGAAATCAATTAGTAGTACCGCCGCCATACATCGCCCGTCGGCTGGCCGGGGTCATCGACATAACGCAGCTGTTTGGCCGGCGTATAACTACGTGGTTTCGATCGGAAATCATTTACGCAACTTTTTTATCTTATGACATACAGAAATTTGAATTACGTATGGATAGAGGAATTAATTTACTATACGACATTTTTTTTCCAAAACCAATAAAAAGTCAGCGTGTATATATTTTGAAAATAAATTTAATTTATTTGATAACTAGCTTTGCCCGTGGGCTTCGCTCACCGTGGGAATTTCGGGACAATGCTGTGACCTTCCCTGGGTATCAAACTATATCCATATCAAATTTCATCAGGTTCAGTGGTTGAAGCGTGTAGTGGTAACAAACAAATATACAAACTCACTTTCGCGTTTGTAATATTAGTAAGGATAAGGATTGCATAATATTATTTATACACCCCTACTGTCGTTAGTAATTATATATCTTTTGCCCCTACTTAATCATCTATTGTTTACATTACGAAAAAGCGACCTTTTGCTATTTCAAGATGACGCACATTAAGTAGGTAGTTAACTTTCGAAACTCCCTCAGGTAATCTCTGTTTCGTCATATCGATCACAAAAATAGATAAACTATCACGAAACCCTTACACACCATTGTGGAAACCAGGCCAGTCCCAAGCTATGCAAGATATTTCTAGATCAAGGTATGCTATGTGACAGTGTATAAATGCACTATGAATATTTGATCAATGGTGCAATAGTTTGCCACTGCGCAATCAGAATTCAAAGAGAATTGTTGTACTTCGATCCAAAAGAATAAAAATCCTACCGTAATTTTATCTTTTTCTTTAGAGCTATTTTTCTTTTGGTTTGTACTTGAAAAAACACAAAAAATATCTATTTATTTTCTCCATCATAACAAAGTCTTCTATTCAAGGTGAAAAATAGCTTTCTGTAGATCGTATTAATTTGAATTTTGTAGTAGCATCACCGAACATTTTGCCTCTTCTATTTTCTATAATTTGTATTATTTGTCTTTTCTCTCTCACATCCTCTAATACCTTCTCATTTGTAATTTTTTCTGTCCAACTTATTTTTGCAAAATGTTCGGTCATCTACTACGCCACGATGCATTCTTTAAAACAATAATGGAAGGAAAAATAGAAGGAAAGAGAGGATTAGGAAAACCCAGAAGGAAATTTATAGACCAAATAAAAGAAAAATTAAAAGTGAAAACATATAAAGAGGTTAAGAACTTAGCGGAAGGAAGAGAGACATGGAAAGCACTCCACCGACAAGAGCCCAGAAGTAGCATCACAGAATAAATAAAAGTATTTCATAGTAGTGTCTCGTCTATTTGACAAGAGCCTCATTAGTCTTTAATCCATACATCCACCCTTTAACCTTTATAAACTTACTCATTTATAATTTAGTATTAACAGTAAAATAAGTAGAGCTTTCCTGACACTCGTATTGTATTCTACTATAATACATACTAGGTAACAATGCCACAGTTTCTGTGACTGTCGGGTCACTCAATCCATGGACCATCTTTTGTCATGTCCCAAGCCCAACTGCCCCATTATTGTACTAAAGCAGATGTGAATGTAGCCAATGACAGGGCCTTGGCTAGGTTCTGGTTGATATTTAATTTGAGCTATTTCAACTCGATAAGAAGAAGAATGCCGCTAGCAGCGGAAATGAAGACTATCTAGAAAATCCAGAAAGAAGGCCCGAAGTCAAGCGCATTACTCAAAACAGACACAAGTTAGAGAAGTATTGTAGCGGCCCTCTACTTCATACAAGGGACACAGGATAATAAACCAAGTACTTAATTGATACAATGCCTGAGACTCTACCGTTATAAAACGCAGACTGATTTTGTTACCAGGTTTAAACCATTATCCAACCAAATCAAGTTCACATTTCCAGATGAGACAATGGCATATTTTAGTGTCAATTTCATTTCACCGCTCATTACTTAGAAGTGTTATGTATCTGTTATAGTGTTAAAAATGACTAAGATATTCTAAAAATGTAATTTGGTTTTTCGAACTGGTTACTTTGATACTCTTACAATATTCTTATTTTCGGATTTACTCATATAAAATAATATTGTTGTAACAAATAAACGTTATATTACTTTTTTTTTATTTGGTCAGGTATTAGTTTAAACCTAGTACCTAACAAAGTTTGTCTGCGTTTTAGAATCAGACGGTATGAAACAAACAGTGCATAGAGTCTCAGGCATTCTGTTTTCAATTTAATCACTGCTTGATCGCTATCGACCGCCCTGCGCTGGGAAATTAAATACCATTAGATACGAAGCATGCAGGTGCGCTTGCATTTAAAGTTTGATACTGTTTTTTAGAACTAGAACTGGTTGGACAAAAATAAAAACTTGAATTATGAATATTTACACAGGTTTTTTCATATATATGCACACAAATATATGAACCTTGACACCAATTTGCCAGCAACATAATAAATAATTGATAAACCAATGCGTAAATATCATTCAAATATTGCATAAATAATAAAAAAAAAGTATGGCTCTGGTAGTCCAGAGAGGGTCGTGGTCCTGCAGAGGGGACTAAAAGACCTAAAGATGAAAATAAATAAAAAAAGCTAAAATCAATCAACACCGTCATTTCAAACCCGAGTTTCACGCCAAACTACACGACCGATTTTGATAAAATTTACATTCGTTTTATCTTCGCAAAGAAGTAAGCTCTTTTAAAAAAAATAAAAGAATTTTTCAAATGTCTATGCTGCTAGAGTAATTGAGGAACACCCATAATAAAAATAAATAAATATAAATACATTCAAATTGAAAACCTCCTTTTTTGAAGGTGGTTAAAAATGACAATCAATACGTATAATACCTAGTTATCGATCGCTTCGCATGCAATCGGTTATCTAACACCTAAACAATCAGTCAATGAGCTAATGCCGTTTGAAGCCAACCGCAAGCAAAGTTTTTCTTTAAACATATTACTGACTAATTTGATTTGGATGTGACGTGATGAATGTGGTTTAGTGATATTGATAGGTCACAATTTGTAATGCAGGTAAGATGTAAACTAATAATGTACTACTAATAAGATTATTGATTTTAAAGAAAATAGTTCAGTATCATAGACTTGCTCCAATAATACTTGCTGGTGTTAAAAAAATATTTGCTTAACATATTCGCTGTAACTATATCCATGATTCTGGTGTGAACCGATTATGATTTCAGTGTCGGTTCCATAGTAATAGTTACTCTGCTGAAATGTCCCCAAAATCACGTCACAAAATTTAAAGCAAGCCTAGTATCAGCTTTCTTATGCAAGTTATATCACAATATCACAAACCATTTTATCATTACAAGCTTTTATTTAACTTGCAATGAATCTTGTATGTATGCATGTATGTTTTTTTAGGTCAAATCTTTCTCAATTTTTTAAATCTTTCTCAATATTCATTTTAAAAAAAACCTCAAACTATTAAGCTGAAACTTTATATACTTGTGTAAGTCGGATGACAATACAATATTATGAAGTCAACGAGCTGTTCTGATGGATAACCGGGAGATATCGACAGAACTCAGTTATACAGTAACATAATTTGACTGTTTAACAGGCGGATGCTTTGGTTCATGTAAACTGTTAATCTGTGTATAATTTAAATAAATAAACAAACAAATAAACAAATAACCTCATTGAGTAGGACTCGTTTGTCATGACGAGAACTTTATGGTAGACGATGGTCTGATTACGGAGACGGACGGTGGCCGATGGAACTCAGTAATAAAACGACGCAACTCTATTGATTTTGTGCTTATTTTATTTGTCTTAGTACTTCGGCATCACAATAAAAAATTGTAAAAAAAAATGAAAAAAATGTACAAGTTAAGTCTACTTCTTGCAATAAACTCAAAAGGTTAACAAAAGAATATGTAAAAAAAAGTTTTATTACATTCGTTACATACTGTGGCAAACAGTATATACGTAGCGTTCCTAAAGGTCTAAAGGATATAAAGCGAATCAATGATATTATATATAAAGAGATAGCGTACCTTCAGACATCTTTTTTTTTTTACTTGCACATTAGAAAAATTTGTCTAAAGATGTCACCTGTATACAACGTGGAAGGGACAGACATACCCATATTATTATATCAAACTATGACCTATACTAGATCACTATAGTATAATGAAATGAAAATAAAAGATAAAAATTTAAAAAAACGGCATTGTGTGCAGACGCCCCGGCAATTTGTATGGGAATGTCGATTTTTTATACTGTTATGTCATTATCATCATACTATAGCACTGACCTCCATATATACAAGTACGTATATATGGAGGTCAGTGTACTATAGTGATCTAGTATAGCCCGTGGCAAAGATAATATAAATAATTACTAATGTAACAGATACCACAGAGTAATAATATACTACGTCAGATACCTAACGCCATAGAGCGCGCGGGCATTGTGCCCGCTGTTTAGTCAAATTATTTATAAACCTTATTTACCTCGGTGTCGTTATATGTTATAAATGAATATATAATGTAATTTTTTGAAAGACAAATAATTCATTAGATAATTGCTCAAGTCCAGTGTCTCTTCCAAGTTACACAGTTCGGATTTAATACTCTTAAATACAGATTTCCACACGATATTTATTTAATTTAAAGCGTTTAGCTAAACAAAATCAACATGAGTCAGTTAAACTACATTTAAAGCCTTGGTAGATTGAATTTTGAAGCTTTAAACGAACCGATCTAGACTAGGCTTATTTAAACATAACAGTCCATGATCTTAGGAACACTCTTTTTTGGAATTCATATGCATGTCATATTTTCTTGTCTAGAGATTCACCTTACAGATATTTTCGGCACTCGGTGCTTGTGAGACATCTATATCTTCTCGATATCACTGGAGTGAAGGTAATCCAACAGGCTTCGACAATGTCACGTATAGTTAAGTGTAAACACAGCCTTCTTGCCCAGATTTTTTATCCTGTTTTATCCATGCTCTATTTTTTTTTCTTATTGTATGTAGAGATACTTCGATATTTGCAGTGGTCACCTTGAATAGCGCCGCAATTTGCATACCAAATGAACAACATTTACTTTCAAAATGAATATACTTAGTATTTAAAGATAAAGACCCCTCGTTTTGCTAACTTCAATGCAGTTAGAATATAATTAGCATGAATACTTAAACGCTATCGTAAAAAAAATATATATACGGACTATCATACTTATACATAAAAAAATTATACTCGAATATGATAAAATAATTGAATAACATTGACAAAAATATTCCCTTCTCCCATTGCAGCGCCTGTCAGGGTCCTTAATTGCTTATTTTGTTAATAAGGACCTGTATGATACATGGAAGCAATGAATGATTTGATTTGTAAAACTGGCAACTAGTATACCACTGGATTAATATAAGAGAACGGAATCTCCAAAGGTTTTGTTCAATATGCGTCCCCGTTCTCCGTCCCAGCATCTCTCCCTCATTCTTACCTTGTGGAGGGTGTTGAGCGGGTGGCTGCAGGCGCCTGCAGCAGCCTCTATCCCGACTGTACATAACTGTTTTTTTTCCTGCGCCATTAAGGGACCCAAACCCAACCTGTGACTATCCTTCCAGTCTTCCACCACTAAACTTTTGACAATCAAAACATGACAACTCAAACTGTCATTTTTTCCGCCATAATAAATCTAAAATCACGTTGAAATGAAAAATAAATATAAAGGGACAAATTACACTGATTGAGCTAGCCCCAAAGTAAGTTCGAGACTTGTGTTATGGGATACTAACTCAACGATACTATATTTTATATCAATTACATATATATATGATTTTAGAGTTTCACGGTCACAATTACTGTTATTAGTATTACGGGACTTACCGCGATTAATATCGTTTTTTGCCAGATATTTATTAATTTATGATTACATATATAGATAAACATCCAAGACCCAGGATAATTTGAAAAAGGCCATTTTCCAACTTGCCCTGGCTGGGGATCGAACCCAGGACCTCCGGATTGGTGGTCTAGCGTGTTGACCATTACGCCACGAAGGTCGTCGTATGATCGAATCGCCACGGAGGAAATGGGTATGATCAAATAACCATTGACATTATTTTGTGACGTATAACAACACCAAATTTATTTTTGACCCAGGTTACTTTCTTGTTGTTGCACTTGTTTAGTATGATGTAGTAGGTATTTGTCTACGACTAAGGTCTACGAGTCTCATCATCATCATTTCGGCCGCATAACGTGCACTACTGGACATAGACTTCTCCCAAAGATTTCCGAAATGACCGATCTAGAGCGGCTTGCATCCAGCGCCTTTCAGCGTCCACGGTCAGTTCGTCAGAAAACCTTGCGGGTGGGTGTCTTACTTTTCGCTTGCTTACTTGTTCGCCATTTCAGAACCTTTTTGCCCCATCGGCCATCGGTTCATCGCGCTATGTGTCCCGCCTACTGCCATTTCAACGAGCTATTCCGCCGGGCTATTTCAGTGACTTAGAATTTCGAGTCGAGTAAAGTCTATAATTTCATTATGTCACAGTCATGTCGCAGGTAACCAAAGACAACCGCAGACAGAACCTTATTACAGTGGTCACGAGCTGACAGAAAGCTATTACATTGTGTAACTTTATTATGAAATATTAAAAAGTTTTTTGTTTCACATTTTGATAATAGACATTAGATTATTGAATTCACAGACATCTCTTTTTGAAATTTGTAAAAATAGGTACGAATGATTTTATATTATACCTATATGCATAAAAAGATATAAGTACATTCTTACTTCCGTTTTTTGATAATTCTTTATAATATAATTAAGTATTAATAAAAACTAAACTAGATACAAATACAATAAAAAACATCAAAGTATATAAAAATTTATCTTAAATCACTGCGCTCATAGGGTAGGGTACCCAAGAGGCTGGCGGCATTTCCGCGTTGAATGTCCAAGCTAAGCCTTTGGCCAAAATGCGCACCAGCCCTTGCATCCCCTGGGGCGTCGATTAGGCGTGCGGAAATCTTTTATTTATTTATTTATTTTATTTTGGAAGATTATCGACATCTAACAACATATGTAGATACAATCTATAAAACAATCTCTTAATAAAACTGACGATGTATAGCGAAATGAAACGAACTTTTATTCAGATTGAAGTTTTAATAACTGTTCTAACCTATTTGTAAAGATTTACCCATCAAATAACTAATACACTTATTTTTAGAATTTAATTACCCACTCTCTTAAGACTAATTACTTTATGACAGGTTATTTCGCTATTTGCCATGCATACTCGTATGTAATCAAGATACTAGCATTATATATTCTGTGATACTAGTCAGATTGGCCTTGACAGTGGCATGGGCTTGACTACAGATCTAGTTACGTTCGATATACCGGTGTAATTATAATTGACTGAGCTAGAGCAGATAAATACGGGCGGATATATGTGGATTTAGTAGTTAGTTAGCTAGCATACATACATACTATTACGTTTTTATCCCTAATGGGGCAGACAGAGAATTTTGGATTTTGCGGCTCTAAGCAGATAGAGCTCAGGCTACTCAACGGCCACTTTAGCGTAATGGTGGACGAGAACATGGAAAAAGGATTCAAAATAGCGATAGGTTGGCAGCTGTATCGCCTATTAAAATGGAAGGACATTGATTATTTAAAAAAATGAGCTTTCGAGAAACTATTTCAAACGAGGCTTCCTCTATATGTTACCTTTGGGAAATACCTCATATAAAATCTAAATTAGTTTTTAATTTAAGTAATGGTTGAAAAGCGTGAAGTGTACTTAATGACGAAATCTTTTTCCAAATTACAGACATGACTAAACCTTTGCGTATTTTTTAGATTAGATTACTATAAATGGTGTTGTTTGATTTAATTTGGTCTAGTTAAGCTTTTGCAACTTCTTATCTACTTTTATGAAACTTTACTTATTTTAATTATTATAGATTAGTAATATGAGGCTGCTTAATAGATCACATCAAACTTACTTTAAGGAAAAATTAAGACCGTGAAAATGAAGGATCTTTTTTTAAAAGTTTTACTATAGAACCAACATGAATGGAAATTTGATAAAAATATGAATCTTACTTATTGTTTATTTTATTTGTTTGTTTAAATTTATTATAAATGTTACAAACTAAGCCGCCATAGGCTTTATTGTTGTCTTTCAAATGAAGTCTAAACCTATATAGTAGGTATGTGTTTATTACATAACGTCAGCTGGTCACGATTGTATGCTCGTTTGGGTTATTTATACAAAGTTTCCGGTTATGTCATTACGGAGCAGGTAATAGATTTGATAGCACCAAGTGCATATATAGGTACAATATGCACTGGTCGTAAGATATGTATTTTATAGCTAGTAAATAAGCAAAGCAGCAGGAATTGTAATAGATTATAAGGAAACGTCAGAGGTGCGAAAATTAAAAACAAAAAAACTTTATTTACTACTTCTTAAGGAAATCTAATATTTATATGAGCGAAAATGAATTCATTTGTTACTGATGAGTATAATAAATAATAAAAACAAGTTATTTTTTGTTTGTTTTACGTATGTGGAAGTAGCCAACACAGGTGTAAAATTTTTCAAGCTGCCTAAATGCATCTGATATATTTTGAAGTAGAATAGGGCCACTCCAAGTCTTCCCGTGGATGTCGTAAAAGGCGACTTAGTAAATACAAGCTAAATAAAGCTTATAAACAATAATAAGACCTCTCCAATACCCGTCTGGCCAGCATGGAGAGTGTAGGCCAAGTGCTCTGGCTGTTCTGGCCAAGTATGGCTCTGGTAGTACAGAGAGGGTCGTGCTCCTATAGAGGAGATAAAAAGACCTGATGATGACAGCTTTACGACAACCAAGACAAACGGCTTTACATGGTTTTCGAACCGAAGGCATATACACTGGACATCGACATATAATAGAAAGAAAGTTTCTTGCATGATTTTGTAAGAAATCAGCCCTTACATAATAACTTTCCATCAAAAACACGGTTAAGTTACGGAGTTTTTGTGGCGCCATATATCCTCATAACATCATTAATATCATTTAGTATATTGAATGATTGATTGATGCATGCAAATATACCACTGTTTAAAAAATATCCAGTGTAAGTATAAATAAGCGGCCAAGTGCGAGTCGGACTCGCCCATGAAGGGTTCCGTAGTAGCAAATAACAATATAAAAGTCTTGTAGTATGTTTTTTTAATTTTTATATTTGAGTTGATTGAATGAAAGGTAAATTGCCGTTTACGATTTATGACGTATTAAAAAAAAACTACTTACTAGATCTCGTTCAAACCAATTTTCGCTGGTAGTTTTCATGGTAATGAACAACATATATTTTATTTAGTTTTATCATTCTCTTATTTTAGAAGTTACGGGGGGGGGGGGGGACACACTTTTTTCCACTTTGGAAGTGTCTCTCGCGCAAAGTATTCGGTTTAGAAAAAAATGCTATTAGAAACCTCAATATCATTTTTGAAGACCTATCCATAGATACCCCACACGTATGGGTTTGATGAAAAATAAATTTTTGAGTTTCAGTTCTAAGTATGGGGAACCCCCAAAATTTACTGTTTTTTTTCTTTTTTTGTGTCAAAACCTTAATGCGGTTCACATAATACATCTACTTACCAAGTTTCAACAGTATAGGTCTTATAGTTTCGGAAAAAAGTAGTGTGACATACGGACGGACAGACAGACAGACAGACATGACGAATCTATAAGGGTTCCGTTTTTGCCATTTGGCTACGGAACCCTAAAAATATTTGCTTTTAAAACAACTTATTAACCTTTACATAGGTACATATACTTAATAAATAGTTCTTACCGATTTATAATTTACTAATGTGTATGTGTATGTTAGTTTCAAGGAAACCAATTTTTTGTTAATTACTTATTTTTACTCAAACAAAAATTACTAAATGTAACGAATAACAAATAATTAAATTAAAACTAGACTAATTAATTACTAAAATAAATTTACATGAAAATAAAAAAGTCCTGGAAACGTATAGCTACCCCGTGGTAACGTGCCGTACGTCTTATGGCAAACAATTACGAGTTTATGGGCCTTGTTTGTAAACGATATATTTTGTAATATAATATACAACGAATGTGCATGTTAAACTGAACCGTGTAAAACATTGAGGCTGGTTTTAGTTACGCAAGTTAATCATTGGCAGATGTAGGGAGTTTCGTGTTGATCTTGATTTCAGACCCACAGGCATAATCTATTAAGTAGAGGTCAAAGGCCATGAGTCGTCATGGCACGCACCTTACGCTTTGGCCAATTTGCCATTTCATGTTATAATATTATGTAAACAAATTAATATACTTGCGAATATTTTTATTTTGTTTTTTTTTTTATTTGTTTTATTTATATTTTATTATAAAGTAGTTTCCATGAGTCATATGGTATCTAGGAAAATGGATTGGAAAGATAATATTTAATTATTTTCTCTGGTACCTACACTTTGTCGTCAAATATTTTCATTAAGATTTAGGTTATAATCAACATCTCTCGGATTCGTCCTACAAATCAAGTTATTAACACATCCATACTAGGTTATCATATAAAGCACTGCAAATATTTTGCAGATAGGTACCGCTTTCTAACCGGCCGTCGTTCGCGGAGTGATGCTAAATGGGGTTTAATGTCGCTAAGAGTAATGTTAAATCGTGCTTTCACTCAGTTAAAAAGGTCAGCTTAAGAATGTATATTTCCATGCATTTAATAAGTAAATAAATAAAGGGACAAATTACACTGATTGAGCTAGCCCCAAAGTAAGTCCGAGACTTGTGTTATGGAATAATAGCTCAACGATACTATGTATAGATAAACATTCAAGAACAATTTGAAAAAGGCCATTTTCCAACTTACCCGGACCGAGGATCTGACTCTTTTGCATATATCTATTGAAGGGAAAAAACTTGTTAACTAAACTACTTTGTTTATTCATTATCAAAATCTTAAGTAAAATTTTTGTTCAAAATTATTTTTCGCCAAAAATATACCTTTCAAGTAGAATTAGTAATTCTGCATGGTAATTTTTCCAATTTCTCAATAATTTTGAACGAAAATTTGTTTAACAAACAATATGCAAATCTGCCGTAAATACTTATAAAGGTATATACGTTCACATGGACAGCGTGATTTCGTAAAAACTTTTTGAGAATTTTAATTTTTGATTGCCCAATTTTAATCCAGGTTTGAGAATCGCTTTCTAGTTTATAACTTACAAAAAAAGAAATCAAAAAATGAATATACCTATGTATATAAGTTAAAATAAAATTATAATAATATATGAACGATTAAAATTTAGACAAAATCTTGATGACTTGAAGTTTTGTTTTATTTTAATTGAAAGAACTTTAATCCATAGACCTAGTTTTTTTTTTCAATTTAATT
The DNA here is from genome assembly GCA_963555685.1 of Acrobasis consociella. NCBI lineage: Eukaryota > Metazoa > Arthropoda > Insecta > Lepidoptera > Pyralidae > Acrobasis > Acrobasis consociella. The sequence goes on from OY743122.1 coordinate 13,029,293, forward strand.
AACTTAGCAAGCACAACAAATAAGAAGTATTAATCATGTATTGATCTCATGGAATTATATGTACTTCGATTGATCCTCTACATCAAGACAACAGATCCAAAGATATGAAACCTATTTCTATTCATTTCCCAAAAAGGCTAGAATCTCGACAGTCATATTTCAAAACAAAATAAGTGCCATAGCGAATTATCGCAAAGACAATGTGCATTGTTGCAATTTTGATCTGAATTTATGTTCAAGCAATAAAGGCTGTCTCAGACGGTTGCTCCAACACAATGGTCTTGATATTGAACTTACGTAAGAGTTCGCGATCTGATGATACTCTAATTAGATCACTTGCTCTGATAAATTGAATTTAAAAAGCTTATAATTCAACTGATATCAAGCCAGTGTTGCCTAAGTGATTTCATTTATCAATTTTTTGCTAGTTATATTTTAATAAGTAAAGTAAGTATGTGCTTAGTTATATTTCCCATTATGTTTGACCTTAGCCAATATAAAGTTATTTATGAGAATCGTCTCATCAAGTAAGTGCAAATAAATAAAAAATTTGGTAAATTCTTATGAGAAGTTTGTGGAATTAGTGTTCAGAAATAATTTACCACTACCTACCCCTTTAAATGTCGGACGCCCGGAGCGGGCGTCTGATGTATTGTTTTACTATTGTGTCTGCTATGACGACGTTTGAAGGGCTACTGAGATTGGTGTATTATGATATTGGTGCGTACTATATAGAAAAAATATTTAAATTAAATAATACTTAGTAACATACACTGAATTAAGTAATACCTACCAAGAATTCTACATAGCCCTGGAGGATTAAGGGCCCAAGAAAAAAAATGGTTCTATTGAATGCGTAAATCGAAGTTTTATAAACTTGTCCCTGAACTTAACCATCTCGTTTCAGGGCATTCGCTGCAGGAGAAAGCGCGCCGGCGCAGCGCACGACGCTTTACATTATAACGTAGAGACGACGCATGCGCCGCTCACAGACATTCGACCTCGCGTCGCCGCAACTCGCGTGCGGATGTGACCATCGACAAAAACGCGGGTGTTCATCCCTATTATCCGAATGTTCGTATTTTAAAATTTCAAAATGCGCTCTTTATTTTTCTTCTGTGTGTGTGTTTACGTAGTGGCGGGACAAAATGTTAACGACATGGGTAATTTGCCGAAATACGACGAACGATATGACTATTTGGATGTGGACGCTTTGTTTAATAGCAAAAGATTAGTTAGGAACTATGTGGATTGTCTTATAAGTGCATCGAGGTGTACGCCGGAAGGAAAAGCCCTGAAGAGTGAGTGTACTTTTGTCTATGACATTTAAGATAAAATACTGCACAATTTACTGATAAGCTTTTCAAAGAATTTTGAAGTTTATAATGCATGATGCACTTAAGTAGATATATAATATTTAGATAATTACTGTGTTCCAACTTATGTTAATTTTCTACTTCATTAGAATCTATTATGTTCAAATGCTCATTGTGTTTATAAATCCATTATCATACATGTTTACGAATTGAAAAATCTTATCAGCTTGCATTATCGACTGTATGTTTTAGGGCTCCTTACCCAAAGGGTAAAAACGAGACCCTATTACTTAGACTCCGCTGTCCGGCAATCCGTTGGTCTGTCTGCCTGTCTGTCACCAGGCTGTATCTCATGAACCGTGACAGCTAGACAGTTGAAATTTTCTCAGATGATGTATTTCTGTTGCCGCTTTAACAAAAAATACAATACATACAAGAAACGTGATTTTTCATAAGTAATAGTAAGGAACCCTTCGTGCGCGAGTCCGACTCGCGCTTGGCCGGTTTTATTTATAATACCTAATAGTTTTGATGGCTATAGAAATATTTTCCCCGTAAAACAAATAATGAATGAAAAGTTTTAACAACTTGTAATAAATAATTATAAAACTAGATACTTAAGCTTAATTAATAAGTAATTGCGAAGCCGCGTCATAGATACCGCAATCAAATACTGGTATTGTAATTTCATTACCTTATGGAATTCAATAATGATACTCAACTACGTACACGCGTTAGTGTATTGGATGAATGATTACGTATTAGATGCGACAGTTGTTGGGGGAAGGTGAAACTTAGGAGAAGAAAAGACCAAGAAGGTCGTTATTGGAAATCATGTATGAAGTAAAAGGTTAAAGTCGTGACGTATAGGGAGGTCAAGCACTTAGCTGAAAATAGGGAATCATGGAAAATACTCCACCGACATTAACCTAATTCTTTAATTTATCGATAACTAGCTGATCCCTGCGACTTCGTTTGCGTGGACAAAAATGCTCATCAGGCTGAGCTATTTTTGCTAAGGCGTAATTTTTATACTTTTTATAATTTAGCTGGACCATTATTACGTTTCTGCATCAGGTGTTCCATATTCCAAAATCAATTATTGCCCAGGCTTAACAGCTTCATTCGAATCCGTCCAGAATTTCTGGAGATTAGCGTGTACAAACAGGCAAAGAAACAAACGTTTTTTTTGGAAATATATTCAATGTACAGACATATTTTTTACTGTTTTATTATATACAATGTCCTTTTTTAATAAGTACAAATATTTTAAGGGGTGATTCAGTCCATAATTTTGAACAACTTTTCCCAGTAAATTTTTATCGAAATACGAAAAAATAATTTTCATTTTCCATAGTAATGATATCACGTGACTACTTTGATTTCTATGAAAACCTAAATTTTTTTTTTTCTATTTGGATATACATTTATTGGGAAAAGTTGTTCAAAATTATGGTCTGATTCACCACTTAAAATATTTGTACATAATAAAAAAGGACATTGTATATTGATGCTGGTGCTCGGGAGGAAATAAAAACAAATACCACTACTGATGATTTTAAATAAATAATGATAAGTTTAACATTCTCAACAAAGACATCAACGAGCCCCTTTCACTATGCATATAATTTGAGCTTATTTAAAATTTGCCGTGATGTTTCCGGCAGAGTATAATAGGGCCACTCCAAGTCCTCCCGTAAATGTAGTAGAAGGCTTAGGAAATACAGACTAAACAAAGCTTATAAACATTAATGGACCTCTCCAACCCGTCTGGTCAGCGTGGAGAGTGTAGGGAAAGTCCTCTGACTGCTTTGGCCACGATTGGCTCTGGTAGTACAGAGAGGGTCGGGCTCCTGCAGTGGTTGATTTGAAATATATACATACATACAAACTAACATGTTCTTACCCCTACGAGATAATTAGAGCATAGGCCTAGACCCAAGGGCAATATTTAGTGTATTGATGGTTTCATAAAAGAAATCAATAGGTAACTGGTTATAAAATATTAAAATTATAATTTCTGCAATATAATTGCTATTTATAGATTTTGCGACATCACCCATTAGATATATGTTATATAATTTGGTCCTTAGATTCCATAAAAACACGTTTCCATAGAAAGCCACATTTGTTTGGTACTTACGTATAAAGCGGAAGCCAGTGTAAAGAGAACGGCGAATTGTAGAGGTCGCAACGTAGTCATAATATGTAAATATAATATAATACATTTAGGGTTCTATTTATATATTTTAACGATTTTTTCTGGTGGGACAAAATATAATGTAATTTGAGCCAATCGACACGATAAGAAGAAGATTTAATTTTTCATCTGAAGTAGTAAGGAGTACCAGTACATCAATACATAGCATACAAGATATACGTTTAAAAAATGAATACCCAACTATGAAAAAACGTTTACGCCTAACAACATATTTATTTTTGAAACTAGCTACGAGAACGAAGTCGCGGGCTTCAGCCCGCGACTTCGTTCGCGTGGACTTTATGTCTCCGGAAAATGCTCATCAGGCTGAACAACTTTTACTAAGGCGACATTTTTATATCTCTAATAGTTTAGCTGGACCATTATGGTTCTGCATCAGGCGTTTCATTTTCCAAAATCATTTATACCCTATATGTTGCCCAGGCTTAATAGCTATATAACAAAAAAAGTATCATTCGAATCTGTCCAGTATTTCCGGAGATTAGCGTGTACAAACAGACAAACAGACAGACATTTTTTTTTAAATTCTTACTCTATTACTATGACTCCATCGCACCCAATATTTTTTTTGGAAATATATTTAATGTACAGACACACTTTTTTTACTGTTTTATTATATGTATATAGATGTGCTAATCAAGACTAAATAAATACTAAAATACTAAATAAGAGAGGGAGAGACAGCTAGATTTGATAGCATTCGATATAGAAACAAAAAAAATATACTCTAACTTTTGTTAAATGTTACGTACAAAACATTCCTTGTATACATTTTTGCATACAAATCTTTGCAAAAACAAAAACAAGCTAAACAAAGTTATAAACATCAATGTGACCTCTCCAACCCGTTTGGCCAGCGAGGACAGTGTAGGCCAAAGTCCTGTGGCTGCTCTGGCCAAGTATAACTCTGGTAGTGTAGAGAGGGTCTTGCCCCTGCAGTGGAGACAAAAAGACCTGATGATGATGATGATGTTACAAATTGTAGTCTATGGCAACCGGACAATGACGAATCGATTGACATCTCATTTGTGAAAATTGGTTAAGCGGTTCGGATGCTACAGTGGAACACACAAATACCCATGCACATACTTACATAGACTACTAAAACCATTACCCTTCCTTTTGGTTTTTCCGTAGTCAAGTAAAAATAAAAGTAGCTTCTGGCTGCAAGTCACTCTTTTAACGCAGTTTTTGTCAATAGATCTATCTATTTTCTTCATCATATCAAACTTTTCTCTTATCACTCTAGTGATAAGAGTCATCACTAGAGTGATAAGAGAAAAGTTTGATATGATGAAGAAAAGTTTGAAAAAGTTGGATTGGTCCAATATATCTATACAGTGTAGCACGATACTATACATATAGCAGATAAGTGCTATGCGAAGGCGAGCCGCTAGTTTATTATATAATCTTTTGATAAAAAATAAAAGGCTTTGCATAATAAATAAATAAGTTATTGTCAAAACGCACGCAATACGCAATGTTTTGTTGTAAACGTAGCTTGAAATTCTATAGAAATAACGGGGACATGTTTATACATTTTGTAGTGCATCAGACTTATAAAGATTTACAGGTAAATGAATTATTCAAGTATAAATTATAATCGAAAATGTTCTGCTAAGACAACAAGGTCGTTTACTCAACTTTAAAGTGGCAAATAACTAATTTGTAAAATAAGTGCTATAAAATTAATTTTTATGCAGAACGCTTATATGTATATCACCTATATTTATAACATTAAAATTAGTTCTAGACGCAGAATATTCTTACCCTGTTATTATACAACGCTAATTTTGTTACTAGATTTAAACCATTATCCGACCAAATCAAGTTGATATTTTGATTTAGTCGGATAATGGTTTAAACCTAGTAACAGAGTTAGTCTGCGTTTTATAATAAGACGGAAAATATTCTTAAAGTCTAACCTAATGAAAGCGTAATACGCTCGCCAGTCACAAAACCGTTCATTATTCCCACAATTATCCAGCAATGTTAACAATCTTCAATTGTCTCAAGTTGCCAACTGCCAGCGACTAATCGTTGCTAAATAGAAAATGGCGCGATGACACCATAACGAGGAAATAAGAAATAGGTACAAGTTAACATTAAAAGCTCGTTAGGGAATTAAAACATTAGTTAATTTGCACCATGTTTTTTTATACGAATACTTGAAAAGTTTATTAATAAAAATAAGTATTTATAGCTATTGACGTGTGTAGCTTAAGGTATTTGTAATAAAATATATTGCAAATAGTCTTTACTGCACCATAAACAAAAGGAAATGATACATTTTATATACCTATATTGGTATCTATAAATACTACGGATACTTACGTTATACCTATAAATAAATAGAGAAACATAATGATGAAGATATTAATATTATGATAATAGTCAAATAATTAGTATATTTTTGCGAAAAAAATTCGACATTCCCATACAAATAGCCCGGGCGCCTGCACACTTTAGTATGGAAATGCCAATGTTTTTTTGTTTTTTTTTGTCCCTTCCACTCCACGTTGTATAATACAACGTAAAAGTGACTGACCCGTAATAATAGATAAATATATTGGGACAATTTACACTGATTGAGCTAGCCCCAAAGTAAGTTCGAGACTTGTGTTATACTAAATACATATATAGATAAACATCCAAGACTCAGGACAATTTGAAAAAGGCCATTTTCTAACTTTCCCTGAACGGGGATCGAACCCGGGACCTCTGGGTGGCGGACTAGCATGGTGACCACTACGCCACGGAGGTCGTCATAAATCATAATAAATCGAACCATGGGCACGAACATCAAGATAGTATAATGGAATTAAAATAACAGTAAAAGAACAACATTTTTTTTACTACACACTAAAGTTTTTTAAAGTAATGTCGAGTATTTTTTTGGTTTTTGACTGATATTTTAATTTTATTATGCTATAGTCATCTAGTATAGCCCGTGGTTCGATTTATTACGGAGATCCCATCCACGATGTATTAGATCTAACAAAATATTCTGAAATTATTTTAATAGTGAATTTAGTCCGTAATAGTGAACAACTTTCCCCAAAGAACGTATGTCAAAATATGAAAAATATTTTTTGGCTTAAACTCGGATCAGCTAATCGGTCAATTTGTATGGGAAGCCAAAAATTGCTTTTCACTTTTCAATACATGTTCCTTTGGGAAAGTGGTTTAGTGTAATGGACTGAATTCATCCTTAAAATAGTTTCATTATATTTTGTTAGACCTTATATATATATTTAGTATGTATATATATTATAAATATTTATTATTAATCATAATTTAATATTCAAAAACAACATACAATTTATAATAAGTATGGATTAGAATATGAACTTATTTGTTTACTCCTAATACTTATATCAACATAATTGATGCAAGCAAACAGTTCTACAGGAAAATGATTGAAACTATTTTGTCATATATTTGACCTTGTACTCTGTGATATTTTTATCCCTGTCATATTAAATAAAATTAAATAAATATGTAGGGCCAAATTACACTAATTAATCTAGCCCCAAAGTAAGTTCGAATCTTGTGTTATGGGACATTAACTCAAAGATACTATATTTTATAGCAAATATATATATATAGATAAATATCCAAGACCCAGGACAATTTGGAAAAGGCCATTTTCCAACTTGTCTTCTGGGTGGCGGACTAGCATGGTGACCAGTACGCCACGGAGGTAGTCATGTTATAACTTTATGACACAATTTCTAATAACAACATTGACTTTGTTTACAAACTTGTTTACAACCGCAAAAGTCTAATTTGTTTGATTCATAAATTAATTAATAACAGTTCACAGCAGTAACAAAACAAACACCGTCAACTTGTCAACTTTACATGTTGACAGTGGCGGATTTACCAGCTGGCTGAGTAGGCTGGAGCCGAGGGCGGCACATTTTAGGGGGCGGCAATATCGAATATTTCCTACCCCTCCCATTCCGCGCACCACCGCTACGTTGAATAGGGCCGGAATAATCAAGAGCTCCCAGGTTTTATTTTAAGTAATCAGGGCAGCGGACTGACGTATCAGTCAGCTTTTTCCGTGGCAAAAAAGTGAAAATAGGTACGTACCTATTTTCACGTCTTTGCCACGGAAAAAGCGATGGATTCGAAAAAGGATTCGAAAAAGGATGGGTAGGGGCAGCAAATATAATTATAGCTAGCCTAAGGCGGCAAATATATAAATTTTATCCGCCACTGCTTTCCATGTTGACAACTTTCGCACTCCACTTGTTGTTTGCTTTGCGATCGCATTCCTCCGTCGACACAGTTCGGCTAAGGTCGCCATTATAATGGTAGTCACGCCTTGTGACTTGAGAGCCATTCATGACTTCTATCGCACCGCTAATCGGTATTGATCTTATCTATAAATCCTTAAACTAAACTGTGACTGCAAAATTTTTTCGCGAACTGAAGTTATTTCTGTAGTGTAGTACCTATAGGTACTGTATTCTAAAAGCTTGACCCATCGTTGTACTATTTTACCAAGTTTGACAGATTTTTCTGTTAATCGAAAAATGTATCGAAAAACAAGATCACGCCATTGCTCAATTGTTTGGGATTTTTTTTTTCGTCAGGCAATGTTTTATGTCAGGCACAAAACTCAAATAGTCTCAAATTGCAACGGATATACAACATATTTTAATATAGTAATCTAGTATAGCCTGTGGTTTGATTTTTTACGGATATGTTCCTTCCAGATTGTATACGAGTAGTTTCACAGCTGCAATCTACTTATGATAACTGGCACGTAACGTTTTCCTCTGCCTAAATAGGGGCGGTATCTGGACTCGGGAACTACCAATGCACATGGTAAACAAGCAACACTGGGCATATGACATTTTGTATGCTTGAAGAGACCACGTTCTTACGAAACGATAAAAAATATTGCAATAAAAAATAATGCCGTGTTATCATTAGTCAGACAGACATACCTCACGCCATATCGGTTGCCGTATGTTTTGCTACGTAAGGTCAGCATATACAATACAATGATGGATTGAACTTCTGATTGGAGCGAACTATTTCATACTCTACCTGGTTATCCATTGTTAACTGTGGCGTTTACTAATCGACTGATTGTGACTACTCCTAGGACACGGATTGCCCAAAGCCATCTCATAATGGCATTTAATTTAGGAAGGATTTTATTGATCAAGTAAAATCCTTCCTGAACAACAAGTACAAACTTTTGAGTATGGTATAGCTCACGTGTAAATGGTCTTTTTAACGTCTCTTTGGGCATGTATTTGAACATCAGCGTGGTTCTGTAGGGTAATAATACAATTTTAATATAATTTTATCTATACATATATAGACCAGTAGAAAAAATGTGTCTGTACATTGAAAATATTTCCAAAAAAAAATTGGTGCGATGGAGACATAGTATTAGAGTAAGAATTTAAAAAAAAGTCTGTCTACTCTTATATGTCTGTTTTCGGAAATACTCGACGGATTCAAATAAAACTTTTTTGTTATATTGTTGCTAAGCCTGGGCAACATATAGGGTATATTTGATATTGGAAAATGGAACACCTGATGCAAAACCATAATGGCCCAGCTAAACTATAATCAATATAAAAATGTAGCCTAAACAAATGTTGTTCAGTCTGATGAGAATTTTCCGGAGTCATAAAGTCCAAGCGAACAAAGTCGCGGGCTTCGACTAGTAAATAATGTAAGCCGTGTGGTTTCCGGCAGAGTAGAATAGGGCTACTCCAAGTCCTCCCGTGGATGTCGTAGAAGGCGACTTCATAAATACAAGCTAAACAAAGCTTATAAACAATGCGACCTCTTCAACCCGTCTGGCAAGCTAGGAGAGTGTAGGTCAAGTCCTCTGGCTGCTCTGGCCATTTATGGCTCTGGGCAGTACAGAGAGGGTCGTGCTCCGGCATTAGAAACAAATAGACCTGATGATATTTATAAATAAAAAAAGAAAATAGTATAAATTGGAGGTCCCCAGTGCGTATATCTGTCTGGGTGGGTTTAATTTGTGAGATGAGAGGATGTAGAGGATTTTCTTAGAAATGAATATACGTGTACAAAGCTGAGTCGGGATGTTAGTAAAAAAACCTAGTATATTACGTACTTCTATGACATCTCCAATGACAGATCTAAGGTCACAAATATCGTAACACATAGTTCTTAGCATAGTAAAAAAAATCTAGTTCTGTGGTTCTCTGTATTAAATTGTTGTTATAAATAAAAATTATATATACTGGCAATTATAATAAAAATAATTTTTATTTAACGCTAATGCAATACTAAAATTTATATATTGCAATTAATTTTTATTGCACTCTTAGCAATAAACACAAAAGATTCTATACATCGGAAACCATTATATAAATTATTAATGCAGTGGCAGATATTTATTCCTTATAAATTATTATAACTAATAACAACCGATACCTAACTACTTCCTACAAGTTTTCCGAGTCAAGAAAATTTACAGGAAATACGGATAAGTAGAGTGACCACTCTATAAGGTTCGACGAGGACAAACGAGGACGTTGGCCAGTCCTTTTGTGATCAATTTTAGGTGATGTGTCAATGTACGAGTAGTCTGTGACAAATGGCTACTTCCTATCTATGTCAAGATCCTATAGTAGTTCATAATGAACTCTCACAACCGCTTGGCATATTTGACACATATTCGTACCTAAAAATTCTACAAATTGGTTTCACCTACAATATATTTGCCTACCAAAAGATACAAAAAATTAAAATCCAGAATCCTTATAGGATCACTCGTGCGTCTGTCTGTTCGTCCGTCTGTCACAGCCAATTTGCTTCAATCTACTAGACCAAATCAGGCGAAATTTGGTAGGATTGTGTAACCCAAAGCAATGTAAAAAAATATTTTTTTATATATATGAGTCATTTTCAGGGGACAAATTAGGAAATTAAAAAAAAATAACTTACTGTCTTTTCATATAACAAATGAAAAGGCTCGTTATGATGATTTTAAATACATTTTTGTTATTGTTGTATGTAAAATAAATAGTATTGATTGTATTATTGAAACAAGACGAAAATTGAACTATTCCCCTGAACTACGAAACAACTGAGCATTTTTTTTTTTTAGGAAATATCGTTCATTGCGTTTTTTCCTTTATGGTAGCATTTTGATGGCTGAAAAACATACCGTATGTGTTTTACTTTCTTAAAACACCCAAGGCATGTTTTCAGCAATTGAAGTATAGCTTGTTATTTTACACAAACCTAGAGTCGGAGAATTTCGCTCATTTCCCTCACGTGATATTTTTGATTGAAGAAAAAATATACAGAAATATCAGTGAGTATAGTGACCACAGTTTATGGGTCAGCGGGGACATTGGCCAGTCCTTTCGTGACCAATTTTAGGTGAAGTGTCAATGAATCGTAACACCGTTAATATAATACCGTTTATTTACAAGTACTGATACTCAAAAAGCGATAAGTATGTCAAAAGTCATTAAACGCATTTTGAAAATTATCGAAAGTAGTCGAACATTGTATGTGCCGCTTTAGGCGTCTTCCTACGCATGTACCTACATTTCGATATATTGAATAAATTTAGAGACTTAAATTATCCATCAATATTTTTAACATCGTTAAGATATGATTGAAGATACTTTGCTTAATTGTTATATGAGTGAGTATGTAAAAAAAGTTTATTAAAATGTAAAAAAATCCTCCTTTGAAGCCTAAACATTATCTTTCCAAAATTTCTCAAAGCATATTATAGCTTTTGTTTTTCCCCTGAAAAGTTTTTGTATAGGAAACGATATATGATCTGATCATAGCAAATATATTTAAAACAAAACTGTATACTTCAAAAAATTGGTTTTCGACAAGATGGGCTCCTGTATTAAATAAAAATTAAAGTAAGACAAGTAATCAGGCATGTATTGAAGCTTCATGCTATTTTTGGCCTGGCCTTTGCAAAGAACTAACCCGACCTGTTTCGCTATAAAACTTTTTGTTTTATTTTATCCAGGTACGGTGCCAAATTATAATGCAGCTAGGCTCGTTCTATAATTCTTTATAAATAATTTGTAGCTAACATCAGATCAATTACGAGCCAAGTAGGTAGGTGTTGAAGTTCCAAATTTAGATGGAGGTAGTAGATACTTACCTATTTGTATAGTTTTAAAATTAGTTTAATTCATTTTACTTGTTTTGTACTTGATTTACTAAAAAATCATTCGTGTATTTCTTTGTGTGTGAATGTGTTCGTGCAGTTTTCACAAATAAACTTTTTATCTTTCTATCAATCTTTTGTTTTGTTTTTATAATAATTATTTTATGTTAACGCAATAAATATAATTTCAACATACGCTAACATTAAAAAAAGAGATTCATTCATTTACATAATAACAAAACGTTAATATTAAAATTGATTGCATTTTTTTAATGATTTCATTGATTGATTACACTTACAGATTGTGAAGTCGAAGAATTATTACTAACATTATTGAGTTGAATACATTAAAGTGTAGCGAAAGTTAATAAATAAACGTGTAAGCATGCATATTACAAAACATCTTCAGATGGTATTAACATACTGAAGAAAATGTTTTGTACAGTTTTTGTTAAAAAAAACCCATGAACTCATGTAAGAATAAAAACATGTGAAATAACAAATTTACAAGTTCTTTGAAAGTGTTATGTTGAACAATGTTGGTAGGTAACATTATTCTGTCAGTCCCATTTTTTTTACAACGAAAGAGTAAAAACAAGTGAGAAATTTGAAATAATAAATTTAAAAGACCTTTGTAAGTGCTATTTAAATCAATTTTAGTAGGTAACAATATTCAGTCAGTATACAATATCCTTTTTTATTAAGTACAAATATTTTAAGGGGTGATTCAGTCCATCATTTTGAACAACTTTTCCCAATAAATGTATATCGAAATACGAAAAATATTTTTTCGGTTTTCATACAAATCGAAGTAGTCACGTGATATCATTACTATGGAAAATGAAAATTTTCTTTTCGTATTTTGATATACATTTATTGGGAAAAGTTGTTCCATATGATGAACTGAATCACCCCTTAAAATATTTGTACTTAATAAAAAAGGACAATGTATATGGGCCATTTTCTTATTATCTAGTCTGTATTTTGACAAAATAAATCTTCGCATGCAGTTATGTGTGTTGCTTCGAAGTACAATGTGCGCTTTTGGCTTTCACTTCTTCAAAGATTATATATGGATGTCAAAAATCACCACCTTGTCGATTACAAGTATAACTTTTCTGGCTGACGCCGAATTCGCCGTTGAGACAGTGCTAACTGCTATCAGTTCGGACACCATATTTATCAGCTATAACTATAACCACGGACTGATCTATGAATCTACTCATTCTAATACAGTATGCTAGTTATTCGAGTTTGGTAATTTGTATTGTAATCTCGATGGTTGCATGCCGCGATGCATATTGAATCATTTTAGCACCATTTTATTTGCAAATAAATAATAAAAAAACACTAAATTTTAAGCGTTAACTCCTAATAACTTTTAAACGACTGAACCGATTTTCAGTAAACATCATAACTCAGAACCACTGCAAAATCCATTGAAATCGGTCCATCCGTTCGAGAGAAATAGGGATAAATAAATGTTCGAGGTAATTCTAATTTATTTTACATAATTCATAGCACGTATTTTTGACATGTTCATATCCATAGTATCGAGCCTGTTCTATCTAAGTAGAATTTCACAATGATTTATAAAATGTACCTATTTGAGTTCAGTCTGTCAGTTTACTGCTAATACAATTTTTCTTCTACTGATTAAGTACAGTAATCTGTATTGAGATCGCGGCTGTTACATGGCGCGGTGCATATTGAACCATTTCCGCAAAAAGGGATAAATTAATGTAATGTAATTCTAATTGATTTTTACTAATTACGAATATCTAGCGCCATACTTAAATTGGCCACACTACACTTTACACGCTGGCCAGACGGGTATATATATATGTCTCATTCATGTTTTCTAGCTTTATTTAGCTTGTCGCCTTTACGACATCCACGGGAAGACTAGAAGTGGTCCTATTCTACTCTGCCGAAAACAATACGACGAATTTCGTATTCTACTTTAAATGTTGATGTTGATTTAAATGCAAGTCGATTCTACTCGATTTCATATTGTCAGACTGACTAAGTAGTTATACCTAGGTACTACTAGGTTTCCTCACTACTTGAGTAGTAGAGTACTTAATCTGTACATTTTGAACAGAGATAATATACATGTCGTACCTGCTCTATGTAAAATTTTTGACGATGTTTTGTCAGATGTTTCTTCTAGAGTTCGATTTGTCAGTTTACTAGTTACTATACTAATACAGTTTCCTCGGTACTTGAGACTTGTGTAAATGCAGTAATTTGAACATTTTGCACATTAGATTATACACATATCGTATCTGGTTTATTGAAAACTTTTGACGATGATTTGTTAAACGTTCTACTCGAGTTCGATTCGTCAGTTCACTAGTTACTACTAATGCAGTTTCCTCGCTACTTGAGACTTGAGTAAGTACAGTAATTTGTATTGTGATCGCGCCGGTTGCATGGCGCGGTGCATATTGAATCATTTCTGCAAAAAGTGACAAATTTCTAATTGATTTTACTAACTACGAATATGCGCGTATAAATACGCGCTATATATTCGTGTCAATTTCGTGTCAATGTTGATGATTATTTGTAAGACGTTTCTACTCGAGTTCGATTCGTCAGTTCACTAGTTACTACTAATGCAGTTTCCTCGCTACTTGAGACTTGAGTAAGTACAGTAATTTGTATTGTGATCGCGCCGGTTGCATGGCGCGGTGCATATTGAATCATTTCCGCAACAAACAAGTAGACCACAGCTGCGGTAACGCACTGATAGATATGAATGACAGGTTATTGCTTTTCTTGATTTCCCTATTTACTAAGGAGCTGGTCACTTTTACCACAGCCATCATCATTCACAGCACTTTATCAGCGAACACGAAGTTAACAGAAGATTCGGCGCTAAGAAATACTCTATGCTAAAAAAATACGAGTTTGTTAAACTGAAAAATTTAAACTTAGATTTGAAAGAAATTAAAATTTTACTTATTAAAGTTTTTTTTTTAATTTCAGGAGCTCAGGTTTTACTTTACTTTGATATTATGATGTAGCTTGTAGCAAGTCTTATGAGTATTAAAGAATAAATATTCATGTCTTTTTATAAATCCTTTTCTAGTCGAGTCGAAATCTTGGACCAAGTATCTTCTTTAACCCCCAACGAAAAAGAGGGGTGTTATAAGTTTGACGCCAATGTCAGTTAGTCTGTCTATGTATATGTGTCTGTGGATCGTAGCTCTCGAATGGATGGATTTTGATGCGGTTTTTTTAGTTTGAAAGTAAGTTACCATGCGGTAGTTCTTGGCTAAGTAGTTATGTGTGAAGACACATAACTACTTAACCAAGAACTACCGCAAGGTATGCTTTTTCGGGGATTTTTTAATTTGCCAGGCAAATAAACTTGTTGTAAATAATGGCTCAGTATAGAAAAAAAGACTCTTTTGAAATTTATTTACAATCGTTCACACATAAAGGGGCTACCTGAATCTTTCGGGGTCCAGCGTGCTGCCATTTGAAAAGGAGGTATAATTTAAAATGCTATCTTAATCAAGCCCTAGATCCCTTCAAACCATATCATAAACGTGATTATAGCAAGTAAGAACGTGAACCTTTTTTACGCACATTTATGAAAAACGGCAACTTTTGGCTAATGTGCTCACTTTAAACCATAAACAGTACTTAGTTCGTTAAACAGTTTGAAAGGTTATCTAGGGCTCGATGAAGATAAAATTGTAATAATATCTCCGTTTTTTTTAAATAATTTATTTCAAATGGCAGCACTGGACCCCAAAAATTCAAGTATAAACAAATAAAATAATCATTTTTTCTTTCTTTCTTTCTTTCTTTCAAGTATTCACATTAGCTTACCTACATGCAACGTTAGTGATCTGTGGCCACCAGTCTTTCTTTTATTCCTAGTCACTGATATCGAAATTATACATAAGCTTGTTTAAAGATCTACCCGACTTCGTCGTACAGATAGCCATATGATAAAATCTATACAATATAAACGTTTTCCTGCTTAACGAGACGGTTTATAGCAGGAAGTTACGGTCTGTACGCTCGAAGAAGTAATCACTCCTTATATACAGTGCGAGTACTTAACAAACGTGTTATTAAAAAAACGTTAACGAAACGACTTAAAGGATTTCATCATTGAGTCGCATTTGTTTTAATCTTTTGTCATAAGTTTTTTTTTGTATTTTTTCAAAGTGGACTGGTTCTGCCAGGTATTGATACTTAAATTTGTTTTCAATAAAGAAGAAATAAACGCATTTACGGTCTAACAAAATATACGGAGAAACTAAGTTTTTAAGGTAGACCCCGTATAATATAATATTTAAAAACTTTCCTTAAGAAATAAAGAAATGACGAAATACAAAAGAGAATATGTTTTGTCTCTACGTATGTCTCTATGCTTTCGAGTGTCATATTGATAAACATCGGTACATACATATTACATATGGTAGGTCTATAGGATAATTTTCTAACTGGTACAATAACCATTGTCCAAATCAAATGACAATAGAATTATAGCCCTCCGAAACGAAATTGTCATATTGCCAAATGCACTTACAGAGCTTTTATGTAATTTACAGTCTTTCTTTTTCTGTTGTATTATGAAACTTAAGGGTTTTAAGTAAAATTTCCCATGCCTATAATCCAATATTTTGACAGTAACTTACCGTACATATTAGATAACACTGTCCCACATTCAAAATGTTATGTCTGAGGTTGTAATTTAATTTTGCCGCATTATCCAACGTTTTGTTATTGTTACGGAACGAATGTTATGTCTACCTTATTGGCAGTGTTCCGTACACAAAGATCATGAATTCATGACCAGTTATGGAAAACTGGTGATGACATATTGAACCGTAAAACTTCAGTGTTAAGGTTCAAAATACGAGTATGTTTTCGGAGTATGTAGATGATGATGTACGCATAATCAGTGCATCATGCATCAGTCAATTGGTGTGAATAATGTAGCGTTAAGAGATTATTACGATAGCTTTGTGTCTCTAAACAGAAGTGGTGCCATTTTTAAAACGCAGAGTTACCTAAACGTATGGTTTTTCAATGAAAAACCGTTCATTTAGTGACTCAACATTTGAAAATGGCACAGTAAACAGTAGAGGCTGTGGATTAAATCCACACTATTGTGATTATTTATTGATGTTGAATTATTGATTCAACATTAATAAATAATCACAAATTTCAAATCAAAATTATTGATGTTGTAATATATCAATGTAGGCTGTAGTAGAGTTCCAGGGACACCAAGAAAGAGTTATATGGACCAACTGAAGCGTAAAGTCCTAGGTAGACTGAAAAGTTTTGCGTATCCTCTCTCGATAAGAGCTACAAAGCTCGAAGAAGGCTGTAATAAAATTTATCTGATAGGTACATACAAGAAACTTTTGTATTCGCCATTTTTATTAAAAAGTTAATAATATCACCGCCATATTTAGCTGATTTGAATAATTCTTTAAATTTGTTTTTAATTATCTATTTTAATTTTAAATGTAAAGTTTTGAAAAGCAAAAATAAGTAAAAAATCTGCAGAGATGCCTTCTCCTCTCAAGAATTTTGTTTATACAAATATAACCTTATCTTCAAAAAGACTGGTATGGAGTATGCACTAAGTATGCGACATTATCTTCGAACAATACATCAATGATTTCTCTGTCACCTTCAAAATTAAAAACACTTATGTTATTTTGAGACCGGTTTGAATCGGGGCAGTACACCCTGCATGCTTAATACCTACTTATGAAAAAATGAGAATAATTTCCAACACGGAAATTATTAGAATGCACACATAGCGCGGATGATCACCGTACAGTATGCTCTGAATACAAAGCATCTAATCAGTTTTGCTCCAAAAATAATCTTTGGAATCTGGCTATTTAAGGATATTTATGGTGTTGACTGAATGGGCTATGTACGCATTTTTTGCGTATCTCGATGGCCTCCTACTTAAATTCTTGCATGAATTAACGGTTTGTTTCTAGCATTATCAAAACAGAAGCGTATCCATTTCACTTATTTACCTTCTCAGTATATTTACGTGACATGACCCCTATACGGAATTAGAAACTTAATAAGGTTTTTCAACCATTTATGTCGTCTTAAATACACAACTAGTTTAGTCCAATAAACTAACTAGAATAAGAGAACTTAGAAAGTCGATATTTTTATACGAAAAACATACTTTCCACTTATACGCGCACATTTAAAACCAAAGCGATTAGCTAGTCTAGTATGGATGGGAGTTAAGCTACATATACATTCTACATACATACACATACACATATACACGTGTGCATTCGGAAATAATTGTTCTTTATTTCATACACTTATGGGATGTCTAGTGAAATACGATAAATTTTATGGATTGACCTTTCGGATCAAGCCTGCAATATCCTAACCAGACTGGAAACAACTTTTCACAAAGTATGCTTCCCAGTGGGATTGGAACCCATGACCTCCGGATCACAAGGCGAACGCCTTGACCACTGGACCACGGATGCCACGGTATAAATAAATTGATTCATCCACACAGTGGATTTTCAATGAAATAGTTTATATAGAAAATAACGATCACCATATCTCCTATGTAAAGAATGTATCAATGTTCATTAAATTTATGTTTTTTTCTTCTTTTTTATTTCTTTTATAAAATTGAAAAATATATATACAGTCGATTTTACAAATTAATATATACTAAATTTAACTATATTAAACTATAAATAAACGTTAAACTAAACTATAATGATTATATATAAATTTTCTAAAAACTATTATAAATAAAATTAAAAAATTCCGCCTCTGGTAGTACCTGGTTATTATTATTAATGTTTATTAATGTTTTTATTTATAATTGGAGCTCATAATATAAAAATTCCTGGTGATGACGTGTTCAAGTTGACGTGACGGATGCCGCGCGTTTCGAAAAGAATGGTCTCCATGATTCCATGTGACATGCAATTTTCTGCATGTGTGTCTGATTCATTTAGCTATTTATTGTATTCCAAGCGTTCATACAAATGATCTTTAAATTGGCTTTAATAATGTTCTATTATTTCTTGTTATTGCGCGCATCTAGGTGTATATGAATTGCTTTGCATTTGTAACGCAATGTTGACGATAATTTTCATTTTCAATGTAAGTGTTGTTTTTAGGGTTCCGTGCTTACTAGGTAAGAAACGTAAAGAAAAGTTACCCAGATTAATTAAATATTGTCTAAAAGTAAAACTATTTATGTAAATGTTAGGGAACAATTTGTTTGAGAGTTCTATTTTTATTTGGCCGGTTTTTTTCTATTTTTTTTTCCATACAAACAACTATTTTTATTAACTAGGAAAAATTAAGTAAATATATTATGTATTTTTTTACATAAAATAAGCATATTAGATTTTATTCACAAAAATAAACGACCGAATAGTGTCGCCGAGATATTGTAAATTCAAAATTATAAAAAACACCAGTAAACATAAAAATAAATTAATGAAAATGATAAATGAAAACTTACTCTAACTATATGATTAGTTTTTTTATGTGTAGGTATTTATTTATTTTTGTGCATTAAAGGGTATTGTATGTGTTAAAGTGGCACACTCTACCTATTTAAGTTGGTCTTGCATTGTTGTTATTTTAACGTCATCGCCTCTTGACGTATTACGAGTAACTTATACTTATGAATTAAAAAAACCTTTTTGTGAGTACCTATTTTTTCGCAAGTCTATATTGAGCAGTGTCCAATATAAACACGTCGCAGTATGAATACTAAGCGATAAAAAATTGAAAACACTTCCTTATTTTTCTCGTCAAGTCTATTGTTAATATGGGAACATTAGGAACCTATTCTTGTCTTTCTTTTTTTACTTTGTTTGTGCATCTTTTTTTACTACACTGTTATGCTAATTAGGTTTTTGTATTAAAGGCGATACTTAGAAGCTGCAAGCCATTGACACTACATATTTATCTTCGTAATTATTTTTCTGACTTAGGGTTGTGATCACCATAAATTGATTTGACTGCAGGACATTTTCGGGACAATTTATGAGTGAATCAGTCCATTTCCAATCGGATTTCATCCAGTATGCTCCAGTATGCAATATGATTCAGGGTAGGATGGACACTCTAGTAGATGTGGATGTTTACAGGCTAACTTTAATTTTTTTTATTAAACACTAGCTGTGCCTGTGGTCTTCGCTCCCTGTGGGAATTTCGCAATAAAATCTATCCTTTATCCTTCCTTGGGTATCAAGCTACATTCATACCAAATTTCATTCAAGTTCAGTAGTTGAGGCATGAAGAGGTAACAAAACAAACAAAAATACAAACTCACTAGGATGAAATTCTCTACGATAAGATGAGAATCAAACTCGAATAAGATTACATAACAAAGGTCACTTTTAATTACAGCATGCATAGCGATGATATTCACGGCCGGCAAGCAATTAATCGGTCAGATGCATACTTATCATCACACGGCTAATAAGTACTAATTATAAGGTGGATAATTAAATACAAAATAATACAAGTTCTTAAAATTCGACTAATATAAAATTCTACTAAAATATACTGGGAATGGAATTTTTAGAATAGGTTATCAGAAATCAGAAATCTTTAAACTAAAGATGAACTTTATTTCCAAGAAGCGTTGTCGTCAGGTTGGCAGTCTTTCATAAAATCTTTATTGGCTAATTCCTGTGATCTTAATGTTCTTTCTTTGTATGTTTCTTTCATTGTCCTTGGTGAATAATCTATTTGAATTGAACTCTCAGTGTATTAATCTATCTCTTCGTTTGTCCACAGGGATACTCCCAGAAGCACTAAGAACGAAATGCATCCGCTGCACCGAGCGGCAGAAGAGAACAGCCGTGAAGGTGATCAAGCGGCTGAAGTACGAGTATCCAGAAGAGTGGGCAAAGTTGTCCTCCCGGTGGGACCCCACGGGCGACTTCACGAGGTACTTCGAGGAGTTCCTGGCCAAAGAACACTTTAACACCATCGCTGGCTCCGGTAAGTTTTTTAGAAGATTCTGCTGTCAATTTGTAAATATAATGTGTAACAAAGTATACTAAGACCGTTTTAAACGCAGATTTAGTGCATTACTGACAGACAGGCATCAGGGCAAATGAAGATCATTTTTTTAAAAATAATTACAACCTTTAAAAAATATAAAGTATTCACATGACAATATACCTATATGATTACTCTGGGATGCTAAATTATTTTTTGGGTAATCTGTTGTATCTGTCTCGATGAATCAATATCAATCATAATGAATATGTAGAACTTTTTAGTGAAAAAATAGATAGTAAGATAAGTCAACTTTACTCGTATATACACCTAGTATGACACTCGTAAGTAGCAGGCTATAGTTGCAGGAAAATTTATAGATTATTATTTAAATTATGTATGCGAAGATTATCAAAACAAGAAGAACATAACACAATAACAATGATTTAATCGTTTTACAGTCTTATCGCCATAATTTGTTTTGTATTTATTTTATCATTCTTATTCGTAGATATAAAACAGTAGTAAGTCACAAAACTAAACATGCAATGACGTAATATTTCAATACTTAACTAACATTTGTTATAAAAACGTGGGAAATGCTGTTATTAACTGTATTTTTAGTTATGTTTACTTATCTAACCTAGAGATATGGTCTACGCTGAGAGACGCCTAAAAATAGCATGAATTTATCTCTTGGAATGATCCGCACATCCTATTACAAGAGTTCTATTTCAAGTTTGTACGTACAAACTTCTACTTGGTTAAAATGAATATTTTTTTAAATTGTTATCAGGCAGTCAAACATCAGACATTGCCTATACATATTGTCAGAAACGGGTATTCGGAGTGATGAATAAAAAAAAACAAAAACGCAAATAAAATATAAAAATATTGAAGATTATGTGGGAACTCTTCCTTAGATGCTCTAAGGATTTATGATACAGAAAGTGAATATTTAACAGACTTCTTTTCCATAAAAAATTATGAACATGTACTCATAGGAAAACTCTCTATTTCAGAAAACAAAACAAAGTCAAAGTTAATACTTAATTCTCATAAAAATTGTGCGGTTAACCGCTGAAAGCGATACCCACGTGACTTGATAGCATAACCTCGCTGAGCTTTGATATCGTTGATACAAGTATATCGAATAACTATTTAAATAGATACAAATGCAAATCATGTTAGCAGGCGATGCGGCTAGCAACCTATCACTGTATTGATTGCTTTTCCATCTTCTCGCCCACCACGACGCTAAAAGTGGCTTTTGGGTCTTGCGGCCCTGGGCTCTGCATAGAACCGCAAGACCCAAAATGCTCTGTCTGCCCCATTAGGGATAAAGACGTGATAGTATGTATGTATGTATGTAGATACAAACAGAATTTATAATTAAAAATAACCTTTTTTAATCCGTTTCTATATTGCCTTATTATTACTTACACATAAATATGAAGAGTAGAGTAATATACCAAATAGCGCTCTCTAAAATCACTTTGAAAATGGATATGATCAGACAAGTGGTATTATTTTGTTATACTTTAATTAAAAATGTATGTACACGGAAAATGTATACAGAGAATTCATAAAATAAAAGTTGTAAAAAGGCACTACTTATCTCAAAAGAGATCTTCCAGTAGGCCTGTGAGAGAACATGTTTATGTAAGAGAGGCATTTTATTTTCTTAAAAGTACCAAATAATCTATCTTTGACCTAGGGAAATACCGAATTACCATCATAATATTTTAGTTGCCAAAAGTTATTTTTTGTTGACATAATATGGATTAAAGAATCTTTTGGTGCTAAAATAAAATATAACTCAACGTTGTAAAGCAATCAATTTTATTTATACAAATATTCAAGTGTCCATTGACACGGCGAAGAATGTTCAATATAATTATATAAATGCTATAAATAGTCACATGTAATAAAAAACACTAATGAAATGACACTTATCGGCTTATACAAACTTGTATAAAAACTATTTAACAAAAAATGATCGTTTTTAAAATGACTAATACTTTAAATAAACCAGCCAAGTGCGATTTGAACTCGCGTGGACAGGGTTCCGTACAATGCCAAAGTAGTTAACTTTAGCATTGTACGGAACCCTCGTGGTGTTTCAGTGCACTATTTTCCGTAAGTGAACGTATTATATCGAGTTTACCACTTTATTTTTTAATTGATAAAATTCTTATAGGTTTACGTGTAATCTACAAGCAATGAATCATATTTTTTATTTTTTTCAATATTTTAGGCTCAGTACTTTTGGTAATCAGGGTCGGAATAATCAATTTTCGTCTTCTTTCCTAAAAATGACGACTGATTATAGTAGATGTTTTTCTAAAATTAGTTTAAAACCTTACACAGTACACTTTCATGTACTTACTTAACACAAATTGGCTTTCATAAAATAATTACCTAGGAATTTGCGTACGAAAGCTTAAAAAAGTACTTTTAAATACAGTTATTTTTAAACATTACCTTCTTTTCATATAACTGTTAAAGTAATTACAGTTAAACCTCATTCAAAATATGTGTCAGTAATTAAGCATACTTTTGTTACTTTTTTAAATCCTTGGCCTTAACTGTCCTTGCAAATTATATATACGTCTCTTTGTATTTAGTCAATGCAGCTTTATGTTCATTTAATGCCACCTTTCTAATTGTTTTTACTCCTTTTATGAGTAATAGAGGTAATTTGTCACGTGCATCTTTTCTTTGTCTTATAATGGCAGGCTTATATATTTTTTAATGAACTTGGTTCGATATTCGAAACCACAACTAACTTAACGATAATAACTTAATAATGAAATGAAGAATGACATGTTGTCAGTTCTGCCTTTTTTCTTAGAAACTTTATTTAGAAAGTATCGTTCTAGGATACGCAGATTTTGAACCAGCAACCATCACTATTTTGATTCCTTTTTCTACTATTTTTGATTCTCGCCCACCATCACGAAATCTTTCAAAATTACATACTTTGCACCTCCTTCTAAAGACTTCTTATTCTCGGCATCACCAGTGAGTTGACTGGTAGATAAAGCCTATGGCTTTAAGTCCGCCTATTACATTTCTAATAAAGTTAAATAAATAAAAATAAAAATCACGCTAAAAGTGGCCTTTATATTAAGTCTTGCGGCCGAAGGCTTTATATGCTTATAGCCATAAGTCTGTCTGCCCCATTAGGGATAAAGCCGAAGTAGTATGTATGCATGTATACACTATAGGAGCAAATGTCTTAATTAAGTAATTTTGTAAGTAGAACAAACTTCTAAAATCGCTTTCCACCTTACCTATGCAAACTAATGCATTTTTTTGAAGTATGACACTAGAACTGGCCTAAAATTATTCTGATTAAAGTACCTACTTAAATTAATAATGTAAACAGTCTCTTTTTACTAATCTATTTCGTCCTACTAAGCGAAGGTCTCTCCCATTTCTTTCCATGAGTCTCTATCCCTTGCCTTAGCTTACCATAAGCTGAAAAATTAATTATTAATAAAATAATCGAAATATATTCAAGTTTATTGAATAATTTGACATAAATATTTTATTCCTCCGCAGTCTCACACTTACCTCTTGTATCTACAGCGGGCAACGAGATTCCAGGGTCGGCGCCGCCGCCGCCGCCGCCACCGCCGTCGCAATCGCCGTCGCTGCCGCCGTCGCTACCGCCTATGACCAACGCGCCGCCTTCGCCGCAGACCTTCCCTTCAACACCACCCAGACCCGTCATTCTAAACAGGTGAGATACGCAAGTAGCCTATGTTGATTGACCAAGTAGCGATGTAAAAAACATCGCTACTTGGTCAATCAACATTCAGTTTGCAGTTGCCATGCCGCCTCCGACGGGCCTCAAGCAGACGTGGTAGGTCCAAGAAAGGTTGATTTGACGTCGTCAATAATGATAAGTTTTAATGGCCTTACAGTCAAGAATACTAAAAACCGTGCCAAATGTAGAAAAAAATGCCAGAAAGCGGACTCTAAACGTAAAACGTAAACGTAAAAATAATTTAAACCTACGTATTATATTAGAAGCGGACCCCAGACATTACCGCAATATAGCTGATACAACTGAGACTAATATAAACTCAGATGAGACAGATTTTTCAGTCCATGATGTTTTGGATGTAGGTACTTAAATATACTTAGTCCCATAATACAAAATTAAACTTAAATTGGCGCTAGCTCAATATTTGTGCAGAAATTTCATTTTATGGGGAATATGGCATAATAGGAAAAAATCCGACCTCCCATACTAAATTAATACAGCTGATCGTAATGTTTGTATCAAAAGTCGAAAATTCAGGATCGGAACTTCTTGGATACAAAAGACTTCAACGCGTTTTGACAGTGCAGTTCATTTGCTAGTACCTAAATAAGATGTGTTAAGTAGTAAAATAAACATTTACATACATATTTATTAATTTTTTACATACTAATTTGCCTCTCGTTAGTGCTACATTTACAAGGAAGAGTTTATTGTAAGTATTTACTTATTGCCTCTTAAGTTTCACACCGTGGGACATAAAATGTAATTATCTCATAATTAAATATTTTAAAATATTTATTGTTCATACAATAAAACAATTTTATCACTTGACAATCTGAATAATTGTTACGGAAAGAGATGACTCGTATTGTGAGTAAATTACTTGATATTCAGTTAACATAACTTTACGTAACTTTATAGGGAAATACTAGGTAATTTGCATCACAAGTATATTCCTCAATCAAATGTTATTTTATAATGGTTATATGTATGTAATGTATCATTAAAAGTATTTTTATTCTTTAGGACATAAAAAAGTAAAAACAGAAAGCTTATGATTACTCGCGTATCTGTAAGACACATTTGATTCGAAACTACTGCATCTATTGAGTTAAAAGGTATACGTAAATAAGCGACTTCAACATGTGTAATCTAAATAACTTTACTACTAAACCATACATACCATCTTGTGACTTTCCTATTAAATTAAAAGGTTTGATGTGAGTATATCAATCAAAAACATATATTATTTATTTTAGAATGAATATTTAGTTTTAAGAGGGGAGGCCTTTGCCCAGCAGTGGGACAGTATAGGCTAGTAAAAAAAAATAGTTTTAAGAAATTTAACAAAAATTGAAAGTTTATAAAAAAATACAATTTAT
Source organism: Acrobasis consociella (assembly GCA_963555685.1). Taxonomy (NCBI): domain Eukaryota; kingdom Metazoa; phylum Arthropoda; class Insecta; order Lepidoptera; family Pyralidae; genus Acrobasis; species Acrobasis consociella. The sequence continues at coordinate 13,055,145 of OY743122.1, forward strand.
TATACAAGATAACTTATTAAGTTATTACCCTCTAGAAAAATGTTTGGAGAAAACCTTGTCCATGATACTGAACTACTTTCTATAAAACAATTAACGCAAAACTAAAAAATATTGGGCTTTTCCATACAAATCAGTGCTCGGCCAAACGAACTTTGTATGGTAGGCCGAAATTATTTTATCGATTTTTAATTACTTTTTTACAGAAAGTAGTTCAGTATCATGGGCTGTACCACACCAAAAATTTGGCTGGTTGGTAAAAAGCCTGTATACAATTTCACTATAAAGCCATTTATTCTTTACGCAACTTCTTATCGTGTCGTGGGCTCAAATTTTTATTTTTATTATTCCAGAACGTTGCCACTTTCTTATTTATTACGTAACTAACTACACCTAGACACGATAAATAATAGTATTTATGATTTGCGTTAGAAGTCGAACATTAGCCTTCTTATGGAAACGCAAATTCGATTTTCGGCTTACATCATACGAAATCGAATCGAGTCGCGTGCCGAGTAATGTAATGCGATGTTTCGGTGTAGCACATTTTAGACCGGTTCTAGCAGTCAGCCCTGATTGCAAACATCATAGGTTAGCAACACTGTGAATCTAACGTGCATGCACTTCCAAAAAATACCTGTATATAGGCGTAGGTATATTTCTATATAAATTTTACTGAAAGTAAATCCCGTACTTGAGATTTTTTTTTAGATTTTTAGTTCTGGAATTATTTCTAAATCCTTTTACATTATTTTTTAAATGGAATAGAGCTGTATAAATTTATACAGCTCTAGTATAACTACCTACTTACTTTTACATAAGTGGATATTCATCATATGTATCATTTTCTGGAAGATTTGCATATAAATTGTGTCCTAGCCTAATGAATCATAGTGTTGTTTAAAAAAACTAAGAAGCTCCTTTGAAGGGAAACCTTATTTTGGAAAGTGTTAGTACCTAATCTTACTACGAAAAGAGAACCTGGGCATTTCTTCAAATTTCGTTCTCCGCGTAACCTTCGTGGCGAAATTGAAATTACCAATAATCTTTTGAAAAAAAATACTACGCTATAGATGGTTTAAAAGCAAATAATATACTGTTTGAAACTTTCAAATTGACTAATTAATGATAAAGATATAAAATTCCGAAAAAAATCTGCCCACGAAAGTTACTATTGATACCACGAAAGTTACGCCAGTAAAAAATACAACTCAGTTGTAGCGAAAACTTTAGTTTTTGCTACAACTAAATATATTTTTGCATTAAATAACAATCAATCAAGACAAGCATATGCATTGCACCAGCGTTCAATGTTTAAATGTTGCATTAGCATCACTTTTCTATTTTTTTATGAATTTAAAACTGCATAAATTTATAGGTAGTGTAAAATGAAACAAAGCAGTTTTCAAAACAACATTTTTTAATCACAAATTCGAACATAATTTATTTTTTCTATTAATGGCTAAAGAATATGTGCGAAACAAAATAATTAAAAAATGGTTTGACATAAAAATTATTAACTTATAGGACGTTTTAGGCTTTCTATGACTAATTTTAAGATGTAATTTTTATTATGTTGGTCAATTGCAATTAATATAATTCACAGACAGGTATTATTCCTTTTTTTTTGCTTTTGTAGTAAATTTCTCTCGGCTTTGCTTTTACAATATTGTGGATATAAACCTGTATACAAACTTGTCATAAACAAAAATACAGAACCAAATTCAAACTCTCATATAAAGTAACATACAAACGAATACTTTATTAAAGCTTAACAAATCCAAAAACAAACTCCTATGGAAACTCACACATAAACTCACATTCTTACTATCATACTAATTCAGAACCTCACAATCAAATTCACAGACAAACTAACAAACCAAATATATAAAACCAAATACAAGAAACTAATTATACTTCTACTCGCGAAAATATTCTTCGGCCGGCTCATCGTTACTTACACATACTAACACTTACCAAGAAATACCAATACCTTCCAACACTGAAATACATATATTACAGTCAACGAATAATTGTGGATGGAAATGTCGGAAGCAGAAATTTTGACTCGGCATCTTTGTTAGGACTAGCTAGGACATAAACATACTAAAAGTCCTTACCCCTCCGAGGTGAGCCCGCGAGGGGAGGGCACATAGAAGGTACCGTTTTTTGGTTTTTTGCTTACATCTCGAAAACGGTGCGTTGTACGAAATTTTGTTGGACTACATTATGAAAGCTGATAAAATTTTCTACAACTATGGCTTTCATTTTTTTATCTATCTCCAATTTTTACAGAGATATGACGTACAAAAAGATTTCGAATTTTTTAAAATGTGTTCTACACTCTGGGCGTATTCGGACGAAAAGCGCACGCCAAGCCCACGTCCAATGCATGCCTTTCATTGCGTTTCTATCCCCATAATTCAGGAGAAAGGTGTCCAAGCTAGTCCTAACAAAGTTGCCGAGTCAAAATTTCTGCTTTCGACTTTTCCATCCACTTTTAAACACTCATTGACCGAACTAATACCAACCCAGAACAACACTTACATATACCATAACATACCGACACAAGCAAACATTGTTTGAGAACATTTTAATAGATTTTTCATTGTATTAGATTACTCGTATATTAGAAACCGCTATAAGGAATATCACAAAAAAGTTTGTCGTATAAAAAAAAACGAAATAAACATGTTTTTAGTATTTTCTTGTTACGAACATAGTAAGGTATGATATAATATATGTAAATAAATTACTATAATTGGTAATTTAGTGAGAATTAATAAAGATACGTAACTTTCGTGGCATGCTTTATAACTTTCGTGGCGAAATCGCCACGAAGTCCGCACCACGAAAGTTACGAAAATTTAAATTTTTTTAAAATTACGGAGATAATTACGTATGAATTTAAAAACAAAATACTCTAAAATAAACTCGAAGGCATATTACATTTAAGGAGTGAATCGTTTAATGCGGCATAATTACTATTATTTTTAGAAAAGTGACCACAAAAGTCACTTGGGTTAGAGAATTTGAAAAAACTTAAAGAAATACACATCTGTATTTATTTGCAGACAACCGGTGAGCAGCGCATATGTTCCCCACCAATGACAGGTCGCTACTGTTTATCCGCGCAACTAAAATTTGTACCTATGATTCAACTCGTTCTGAAGTTATGAGCTGTTTTGTATCGTTTTTCGAAAACTAGCAAAATCGTGTGACAGAGACTAAATGCTTCATAACTTTTTTTATTTAAGAGATACAATTACCATTTTTTGTACAACTATGCATTGTTTAATCATAAATAGTTAGAAATACAAAATTTACTTATTGGGTGATAAACAAAAAAGTTATACGAGAAGGCAAAAGCGCGCGCGTAAGTGTGACACGCGGAGAATAGCAAATTTGCTCCCGATTTTGGCATTCAAATATTATTTAAAAAATTACTGTACATTATGTATCTTATTTAATTATGATTTTGTATAGGGGTATAACCAAAGTAACTCCTGCAATCGGTTTTAAAACCGTACATTGGTTAAGTTAGGAATAAAGACCGTGTGACAGTAAAAAAAGGCACTCTGAAGAAACACCCACCTGAGTTTTTTTCCTAAAATACAAATAATTTTAAATTTATCTCATACATAAGTATTATACAAACAACTTATTCAACAGAGCTGATTCTAGTTTATTAAAGCCTACTAAATATTTACCGTTCATATTTAAAACCAAACGGCGAATAAATGAAAACATTTCGCTTACTGGTGTAAGTATAATCTATAATCCGTTTTCCTACGCCTAATTAGGATATAATTAAAAAGGTAAGTAGGTACCTATCTTCAGTTTTCCACGCCACATCCAATCACCATTAAACAATTAAACTGGACAATTATAGTAAATAACTTATGCGTAAGTCTATAATCAGACGGAGGTATTATGATTATGATACTATTGTTCTACTACGCTGAAAATTATCCGTCTCAAGGACAGCAAAAAAATATGTTACGTACAAAACGCTAAGTACGCTCGTTGCTGCATAACGACATTCTCCGTTGATTGATGCCAATACAATGTACGAAGGAAGGTTGACGTTCCCAGGGAATCTTATTAAAATAGAAATGGCTTTAATGGCTATCAGCCACAAGGTCAGTAATATCCGGTATAATTTTGTACAATTATATAATAATAACGCCTACGGACAAACGATGATTTTGGTATTGATATAATTGTAGGTACCAAAAACTAAAAACCAGTTTACACCGATAACTTCGCTAAGTAATCCCGGTGTAGCAACAAAATAACATAAGCTGCCACATGAACTGAAAATATACCTTCAGGGTCTAACATTTATATTTACTCAATCTATTTTAATGCCAGACAAAAAATTCAAAACTTAGGAAAGTACTTTGTGAGAAGGCTTATTATAGGACCGATGACTATCTTAAAGACAAAAAAAGTCTAGCTTGAGCTTTAATCTGGTACATTTTGTACAAACTGAATTTACTTATAACTTGACATTATTTTAAAATTTTGACATTCTAAAAATTCAATTTAAATTATGATATGACATAACAAACAATGTATTCTCTGTTCACATCATTCACATTAATAAGTTGACGTCCTTGGAGAAAATGCTGCAGTACAGTTTGTTACCGCTTTTTCTGCACTAGCGCTTTGGAAGCGGTAGTAAACTTAGTTGTACTTGTAAGTAACCATTTGACGTCAACAATTGTGCAACAACACAATGACGATTATTAAGAGATATTATAAATATCCTATGATAATAAAGATATATTTGAATTTGAATTTGGTGAATTCAGTCCATGATACTGAACCGTTAGTGGTGGCCCGGTGGCCCAACAACATCCCAAACAAATGTCGAAATATAAAAAATAATTTTTGGCTTTCCATACAACTTCGGAATAGCTGGTTGATCAACTTGTATTACTATCATCACCAGGTCTTTTTGTTTCCACTGCAGCAGCACGTACCCTCTCTGCACTAGCCATACTTGGCAGCAGCCAGAGCGACCATCAGAGCTGATCCGAGTTTGTATGGAAAGCCAAAAAACACTATTTATTTATTTATTAAAACTTTATTGATCCACAATTAAAAATTGTTTACAATTGGCTGACTTAACGCTAAGAGCGTTCTCTCCCAGTCAACCATAGGGATAAACAGATAAATTGTTGCGGCGCAAAAAAATAATTAATTATGAAAATATTATTATATATTACATAACATATCTTATAATATATACCTGCATATAATATATACCTTAGTTTATAATATGACATAAACATACACATATATAATACATACAATATACACTCATATATACTTACATTTATAATACACTATTACGATGATGACGATGGTGATATAACCTATTAGAAAATAACTAATTTATAAGATGAGAATGTACTCTTCTTTTAAAAGAAAATTTTGTGGAAATTTCTTTAATGTCAACGGGCAAAGCATTCCAGAGCCGTGAAGCTTGTAGGGTAAAAGAGTTGTTTATATTTCGACTGAACCCACGAAACAGTTCAGTATATTTTATTTAAAAAAAATGTTTTCTATTCCAGGTTCGGTGACGACGGCGAGCTGATGATGGGCAGTCCGTCTTCAGCTACGGGCACCACGCGACCCACCACCGCACCCCCCATGAGGCCCATCTCACCCACCACCATGAGGCCTATGATGCAGCCCAGGTTTGTACCTACTCTTCTTCTTACTCTGAACGTGTCCCCTTGTAGTTGTGTAAAATCTTTGGCCTTTGACTGTGATGTGTTCTGGACGAATTCAAGCCAAAGGCATCTTCGACGACCTCCGTGGCGTAGTGGTCACCATGCTAGTTTACCACCCAGAGGTCCCGGGATCGATCCCCGGTCAGGGCAAGTTGGAAAATGGCGTTTTTCAAACTGTCCTGGGTCTTTTTGTTATAAAATATAGTATTGTTGAGTTAGTATCCCATAACACAAGTCTCGAACTCACTTTGGGGCTAGCTCAATCAGTGTAATTTGTCCAATATTTATTTATTTTGTGAGTCTATTCATAGAGATATACGTAAGTACACTCATGATTATCTCTATCGTCAAAGGAACAAGCTAAGAAATAAGAGACTGCATGTTTTTGGTCTCGCCTTATCCCCATCTATAGCCAGTCTTTTATAATTTAAGGATGTACTGTCTACAAAATATTACATATCATCATCATCATCATCAGGTCTTTTTATCTCCACTACAGGAGCACGACCCTCTCTAAACTGCATGAGCCAAACATGGCCAGAGCAGCCAGAGGACTTGGCCTACAATCTTCATACGCTAGCCACACGTGTTGGAAAGGTCTCATTGATGTTTAAGCTTTGTTTAGCTTGTATTTCGGGAAGATTTGGAGTAGTCCTATTTTACTCTGCCGGAAACTACAAGGCCTAGAATATCACATAAGTAAATAGTAATATGTCTTTTCATGTTGAATTAAAGCTATCGCCTTTAAAACATTAAAGACATACCTACTTTACGGTTGCAGTTCGATGTGTTAATTACGACGAAAAACAAACAATAGCACAGTACGTATATCTAGCGTGAGAGAGTTGGAAACTGGCGACCGGTAAAAAATATTGGCTATACCTATGAATTTTGAACAATGTACAGAATTAACTAAGGATTCATATATCATATCAAGCTTACAGAGGTAGCTGAATAATTCAGACATACCGCAAACTATAGTCAGTTTTTTAAGGGGAAAAAGTACTCCAATTTTTTGTTCAGCAATGCCACTTGGTATGAATGTTATACACGTCCACCCTAGCCCAAACCAGATTGATCAGCGTCAGGAGGAGGGGAGGATTTGACTCCAAACTCCGTACTTTGAAACCCCCTCCCTGAACTCCCCTCTCCTGGCCCTGCTTGAGTGGAAGTTTATAACAGAAAAGTATACCTCACCTTATAAGAATTCCCCTTAAAAAACGGACTTTACGAGTACCTCGGATTAAAATAAAAATGTAGGAAGGTACGTGTATAAAAGCCCATTTAGACGGTGCAAGTTTATTGCCTGTTGCGTACCATTTTATTGAAGCAATAAATGATTTGTATAGCTGACGTTTCGTTTAGACCATGCAAGTTCTCTATGCACCATGGTAATGGGCCTTAACTTATACATTCCGGTCGCCGGAATCCAATCGGTTATCGTAAATATCTATTTATATGTAAATCCATTTCGGCTTGACAAATTGATCCTGGTCAGTCTGGAAGTCTCATAATAGACACCGTGCTGGTGTTGGGAGGTGTAGAGTAATCCGAGTTAGGTGGCGTCACGCTGATACTCTCTTGATCGGTCATTTTGGAAATCTTTGGGAGAGGCCTATGTCCAGCAGTGGACGTGATGACGCTGATAACGACCTTTGCGATTGCAGAGCCATCCAATCTATGACATACCTATACAATAGAGGACCTTAACGATAACGCCGCTAATGACACCGTGGGCACATACTGGTCAAAGATAATTTGAAATTGAAGCTACACTAAAACCATTTCGATTCGATAAAAAGAAGCCTTGACAAAAAGAAGAAAGCGCTTTGGAAGATTATTGTTGTAGGGCTTGCATTTCTTCCTGTCAACCGCGATACAAATGACTACCTATACAATGTCCTTTTTTATTAAGTACAAATATTTTAAGGGGTGAATCAGACCATCATTTTGAACAACTTTTCCCAATAAATGTATATCGAAATAGAAAAAAAAAAAATTTTTAGGTTTTCATAGAAATCGAAGTAGTCACGTGATATCATTACTATGGAAAATGAAAATTATTTTTTCGTATTTCGATAATAATTTACTGGGAAAAGTTGTTCAAAATTATGGACTGAATCACCCCTTAAAATATTTGTACTTAATAAAAAAGGACATTGTATAATCTACCTTCTCTTAACTATCTGTAATATAATCTTTCTTCTCCAGGCCAACAATGTTGTGGACAGCAGCAGCGTCCGACGCGATGCCGACCCGCTTCCCGCTGCGGCCGAACAAAGACCTGTTTCCTCAAACTACAGCGATCACGCTCATCGACCAGATCGGGTACAAGATCATCAGGACCACCGAGCTGGTGACGGATATCCTGAAGAACACTGTCAGGGCGGTGGTTGGGCGGTAGAAGTAGTCCTAGAGGCAGTCGAGATCTAGCGAGTCTGGAAATTGCTGAGTTTATGGGCACTTTGCATCTATAGTTTTTTTTTTATGAAGATCGAAGATGGGTTGTTAAAATCAAGCATTCCTGGACCCCACCAATGCTTACAATGCTTACATATTATGTAAGCAAAGGTGGGGGTAAAGGAATGCTTCATATTAATGACAAAGTGCTCTATATTTTAGTGATTTCCGGGATTTAGGGAAAAGCATTCCTTTTTCGCAATCCCTCCAGCGTCCTAGGTTTGGTGGATAAGGTTTGCGCCATATTTAGATTTTCTCCCTCCCGAAAAAGTGTAGATCCGCGGCTGCCTAGAGGAGTATAGTGAGTAAGAGCATTAGTGGATTCAGGGGGAAAAGTAAAGCAAATGTTTCATGGAACAAATCAACTTTGATAACTTTGGCAATTTTGACGTTCTTGGCAATGGAATTGGCTTAGAATGGGAAATCTGGAATTAAAAAGCATTTAATCATAAAAATAAGCGATGGGCTAGCAAATAAGTAAACTGTAAATACTTCTAATTCCCATTTTAGCCTGCACGCCCAAGTCTAAGCAAACACTGTCTCCTCTTCGCCCGTGGACTTGACCATGAGCAAACGTGTATCTAGTTAAATATTAATTCCTCTAATTACCACAAGCAACTAGATTACTTACGTACATTATAACAGGTGCGAAGCTTGTATATCTAAAACAATTAAATAAATAAACCTTACCGGGTAAAGTGATTCATCTAGTCGTGACACGGCAAGCGGCAGCGCGCACCTCTCCTCGCGCCACTCCGCGTTCACCTCCGCGAGAACAAACGGCTGCATTTTTTATCCTTCTCTTACAACAAGCGAGCCCACTACGGAGAATCCCCACCAAATCGTGCGCTTGTGTTCGTCGCTACGAGCTACGAGCCTCCACTACACTGATGCTACGGGCCTTCGGCGCGCACGGTTTACAATCAAGGTACCTACACTGATCACCCGAGCATCTATTGACAAATCCGATTGGCTATACTACAACTCCGGAATTATTCCCACATCATTGTACAACATATTGCCCAGCTATGATACATTCGCCTACTAATAAACATAATCTTTATGGTTCAGCGCCTGATATCAGTAGCGAGAGTCCTGATCCTGATCGTGACACGGTCACCTTACGCTATAACAAAAGGCGACGGCAGTGTGAGTGTGGGGCTAGTAACGAATCGAAAATAGACCTGTTTATCAAGACCCTGACTGAGTGGAAACAATCCACTGATGACAAATTATCGAATATTCAGTCATCAATAATTAATATTCAACGCCAAAACACCGAGATTATTGCTTCGAATGCTGAAATTGAAACTGCTATTGTCGGACTAACGGCGAAATACGAGGGCCTGTGCACCCGTCTGTCTTCATTTCAAATACAAACTGAAGAATGCCTTGAGCGCATGAATAAAGTTGAGCTTGCGACTGAGGAGATAGATCGGTCATCCCGTAGTGCAAGTCTTGAGCTGCGTAACATCCCGCATAACTCAGACTCAACTCAGCAGGAATTATTGAAAATTGCAACCTGTGTTGCTAAGGAGCTTTCCGTTGAACTCGCAGCCACTGATGTGTATGATATCCACCATCTGCCCACCAAGTCAGATAACAAAACTATTTTGTTATCTCTTAACTCAGTTCTCACTAAAAACAATATACTGAAGGCCTACAGACAGTACAATCAAGCAAATCCAGGAAAGCGGCTTAACTCCAGCATCCTGGGTTCTGGCCCCCTGCAGGCAATTTATGTGGCTGAACATCTGACACCCAGGGCCCGTCGTTTACATTATCTTGCCCGAGAATTTGCTTCTGAAGGACATTATAAATACTGCTGGACTTCCGGCGGCAAGATCATGCTGAGGAAGGACGATAAAGCGAGGTTCATAATTGTTAACTCGGAGGCACAACTAGCTGCACTAAAAAATAACTTATCAACAATTTAGTTTCTTCACATGTAAAAGCTTAATTTAAATTTATTTTTAATTTAATTTCTTTCCATGTAAAAGCTTAATTTAACTTTAGATATCCTTTTCCATTTGGTCACTGTTATGAAAGGAACACAGTATTGTTTTCAACTGTTTTTATACTAAAAATATATATCTTACTAAGAAAACTATATTATCTTTGCTTGTATCGTAAAATTAAAATAACTCATTATAAAAACATGTACCTATTATAGAATATTAACACTGTCGTGGAGTCGGTATCCCATAACACAAGTTAACTTTTATTGGGGCTAGCTCGAATCGGCTTGTATATTCATTATTCACACGTACATTCCTAACTTCTTTTATGAATTACTTAGTACTAGAATCAAATCCTAGTATTTGACGAATTGTGTAACCTGCGCTGTTTAACTTAAAGCGCTAAAATTAATACTTTATTTTTGTAGATCGCTCTTCTTCTAATTCCACATACTTATGCTTCAGAAACTATATTGCTGAATAATCAATATGAACAGAGACTTATTAAATAACATTGACAGCATTTCTGTCGCTACGTCTTCCCTGTGCGATCCCCAAGAAGTACGTAGTAAACTCCCTGCACACGAAAAATCTCTGAATGTCCTCACGCAAAATATACGTAGTCTTTCAGCCAATCTACCGAATCTTCAAATACTTTTGCAAAATATTGACATTGAGCTTGACATCATTGTATTGACTGAATGTTGGCTTCTTCTCAACCCTTTTATTCCCCCCCTTCAGGGATACACACATCATAATACAACCACCCCTGCTAATCAGAATGACGGCGTCGTAGTGTACTACAAAAGCTCACTTTGTGGGGTCTCTATCTCGGAACCAGAAATTATGGATGCTAGTTGTCTACTAATTAAAATTAACTCGGACATAGCTATCTTAGGTATTTATCGCCCATGTGCCTTTCATAACTACCAGAACTTCATACAGGCACTGAATTCTGTACTTTACAGTTTACGTAGTTTTAAAAATATTATTATTATTGGAGATATCAACATTAATATAATTCCCTCTATACTGGACGAAGATAATGACGATTACCTTAATATATTAGCGCATCAAGGTCTTTTTCCCGCTCATACATTTCCCACACGCGGACCAAATTGCCTTGATCACGTATTTTTAAAGAGTTCCCTTCCTGCCCACTCAATTGTAATTCAGTCTACTATAACTGACCATAGCTCAGTATTATTATCCCTTAACCATAAAAAAACTTTCCTACCCAACATACCAGTAACACGAATAGATCACCGTAAATTAGCTTTAACTCTCCAAACACTCGATTTCTCTGCGATAATGGCCTGTACAGACCCAGACCTAGCTACTAATCTCCTAATTTCTACTCTACAGTCCCTAATATCACAACATTCTACTTCAACTTTCGGTCCTCGACGTCGCAGAATTTTAAAACCCTGGATTACACCAGGCCTTCTTAGATGCATTCGGAATAGAAATAACCTACATAAAAAGTATATAAAAAACCCTAATAATGATACCCTGCGTATAACTTACCTTCGATATCGCTTGTTCTGTAACTCTATCCTAAAATTAGTTAAAATAAATTACGACAAAGATTTAATTAAAAAAGGCTGCAAGAATTCCAAATCCCTATGGAAGGCCATTAAGAGTGTGACCAACTCAGAGCAACCTTCCACCCCTCCAAATGAATTATTAACTTGTATGCCTACAGTCAATAGCTCACTTGATCATGTCAATTCATATTTCGTGAACGCTGGGAAATCTCTTGCTGAGAATATAAAGAAACAAAACCACTCTGTAACTCCACATCAATTATCTCTCTCCCCTAACCTAAATTATTCTATAAATCAATCTAACTCTGCAACATACCGATCCTTAGTTCTGCTTCATGCCACTAACGAAGAAATAGAAAATATTATTAACACTTTGCGAGAGGATTGCTCAGTTGGCTGGGATAATATCTCATCATCCCTGATCAAACGCAATAAAGAAACTCTCATTCCCTTAATTACACACATATGTAACCTATCCATCTCTACTGGCATTTTTCCTTCTGCTTTTAAAAAAGCGCTCGTCCATCCCATTCACAAATCCGGTGACCGTAATCAAACAAATAATTATCGCCCAATTTCAATTTTATCAACACTGTCAAAAATATTAGAGAAAGTAATAAACTCACGATTGATGTCATTCCTCGAAACATTCTCCATTCTCTCACCAAATCAACATGGGTTTCGTGCCGGAAAATCTACAAGTGGTGCTGTTTCTGAATTAACTGATTTTATAGCTCGTAGTTTAGACTCTGGTAACAAGTGCTTGTCTGTTTTCCTGGACCTAGCAAAAGCATTTGACACGGTCTCAACACAAATACTTCTCGGAAAGCTGGAATCTATTGGTGTCAGAGGTCTACAACTTAAACTCTTTGAAAGTTATCTCACAGATCGCACGCAATGTGTAATCATTAATAAACAAGCGAGCGCAGATCTCCCCATTCAATACGGAGTACCCCAAGGCAGCATCCTAGGACCTACCCTGTTTCTAGTCTATATAAATGACCTGTTATCCCTGAAAATTCCAAATTGCAAAATCATATCCTATGCCGATGACACCGCTTTACTATTTTCTGCCAAGACCTGGCAAGAAACCTATCAGCACGCACAACATGGGTTTGATATAGTTTCACAATGGCTACGTCTTAACTTGCTAACTTTGAATATTCAAAAGACCCAAGTAGTCAACTTTTCCATCTATAACCTGATATCAAATAAAATACTTTTATCTAACCTGTCTATTACTGCCCACTCGCACGACAACACCAATGGTTCCTTATGCGACTGCGCATCCCTATCTTCTGTGGAGACAGTTAAATATCTTGGAGTTATGATCGATAACAACCTGAGCTTCCGGCAACATGTCAATCACACTGCTGGCAGAATACGTAAATTGATCTACATCTTTAAACGCCTGAGACATGTAGCTGAACCCCAAATTGTTAAAATGGCTTACTTTGCACTGGGCCAATCCTTGCTATTGTATTGTCTTACCTCTTGGGGTGGTGCGTGCAAATCAGCCTTAATAAAGCTAGAAAGGGCCCAGAGAGCACTACTCAAAGTATGCACATTTAAGCCCTTTCGCTTTCCCACTTACGACCTCTTTCAATTTTGTGAAGTCCTTAGTGTTCGACAATTGTATATTCTAAATACCGTCCTACAACAGCACCGTGTTACCGACTATAACTATAATCGCTCAAAACGAATCCGCCTCGTTCCGTTGACGTCTCCTTTTAAAACTGAGTTCTCTCATCGCTTCTTTTGCTTTATGGGTCCGTTTCTATACAATAAAATGCATTCTAAACTTAAAATCTGGCAACTACCTTACTATTCATGCAAATTAACTTTGACAAAGTATCTTAATACCCTCAATTACAATGAGACGGAAGACCTAATTATCCCACTTAAATAAAGAAACCCAGTCTAAATTTATAACCTTGTCTACTCCTGTACTGTAATGTCGCCAAATCTCAAATTCGCTATTTTCCAACAAGTCAAATCAGATATATATTTTTTATTTTTATTTATTTTTTATCTAAACGTCAAAACGAACTGTTTCTATGGAATTTTGTATGAAATACAGGCAGATGACGTCATACTTTTCTGGAGTCAAATGGCGCTTTTATTATCAGTTTTTATGCAATAATGAAACGTTAAAATGGATATTTTCAAATACAAATGAAATTTTTTTGCGACGTTTTATTTTGTTATCAGTAAAAATAATTTATTTTTGGCTTAGGAAAATACCCAATTGTTATGTCAATGCATATGCATACAACTATGCAAAACCCACATCTACCTTCATTATTATTACAATTTGAGGAGGAATAGACCTAAATTTCTAGTGGATAAGTTGTGGATGTGATATTTAAAAAAAGTGTAAAACACATCAAGTGTACGGGTGAGGGAGCACTGGAGTACTGTGACACAGGCTCAGCCTTCTTCAGGCTCCAGTCTCCTTTAATCTATAGCATAACTTAAATTAATTTGTATTCTATAAGTAGTTTAAGATTAATGTTTCTTTAAGTTTCTGTTTAAGATTAATGGAGAAAATAAATATACTTTTTACTTTTACTTTTACTTTACTGTGCATAGCAGAGAATTTAAATTTGTCAAATTTATTGGGATTGAGTATTTTTCAAAGAATACAATTATGCTCTTAATCAATATGTACTTACCTACTGCTATGCTTGCTCAATGTAGTAAATTAGAGCGCTACGCGCATAAGAATGTGAGATTATTTAACTGGTAATACCACCGAATGTTCGGCGCAAAATTCTTTTGTCTATTTTCGAACATTGAAATTTCTGTTGCTTATAGCTTCTAATGTTTTTTTTGTACTAAAAAATACCCTCTTATTTTGATGGGAAAATCAAGGTAGATCCACACTTTTTGTTTGATAAACGACGACGACTCCCTATTTTAAAATTACCTGCACTCTACACTGTTTCCTTTCACAAAAACACCATACTATTTATTGTCTGCTCACTGACTTATGGACATGTTGGTAAACTTTTCTGTTGTATAAACTTTGACTGATTTCGTCCCCTCATGAGAGCCGATTGGGAACCGTTTTAGTGTTAGTTCTTTTGCCGTGATGGCTTGCGTTAGTATTTTCAGAGATACTTAGTTTGGCGGATAGTGCTACTACATCTATATGTAATTTCTCGTTTGAAAAATTACGAAATCTGCCAACATCTGATGCAAGCCGCCGAAGGATACTTAGTGTTAGGTAGGGCTGAATGAATATCACAACCTACTTACCTATCGAAGCACAGAGCAAAAATTTAAATCAAAATACGGTCCAATCGCCTTCCTGACAGGATGGATTATGAACATGACAGTAGAAGTATAGATAATACTGATCTGTGCAGTAGAAAATTATGTAAATGTCGACCTTCGTAAGTAAGAATCTCGACATAAACTCATCATTATTTAAGTTTTAATTGTAAGTGTTAATTTATTAATACCCATTTAAGTAGATACTTATTTTAAAGATTATATATGTAAGTAAACGCCTATTATGATTAGCATTATGTAAATGCGTGTTGTACTTCGACGTAGAATTCTTAAAATTTTTCGTAGCGTAGACTTTTATAAGTAAGTCATTAGAAATATATCTTTTTATATTATTACATTGTGGTACTTATTTATCTACCCTAAATGTGCTGCCGCTATTGAGGTATCAGCCGTATCAATGATACTGACAAGCTAATTTAAAAAAATACCTAAAAATAAAATGTCTTTCTCCTCAAAAAGAAATCTTTAGCCTCCAATATTTGCAATGAAATTTATATCAGGCGCATGCATTTTTTCTTTCAAAAAGAGTGTGGTGCTCAAACCAAAACGGCTTTTGACATTCTTGTGCCTACCACCGCAGCATCACTTTTTCTTTAAAACACACACATAGGTAGGTATGTTTGCAACATACATACTACCAGAGTACCAAATTGGTAAACTCTGCATTTTTTGTTGTGAAAATGGATATTTTCAGAGGCACTGAAGTACCACAACCAAGAATACCTACAACTGCGATCATGCTTAGATAATTGTTGATTTTGATTTTTGTGCTGATCGATATCAGTATCCAATTCAACACATGCAACCAGGAACGCGACTACAAAAGTAAGATTATAATTAAGTAGCAAGCAAATTGAAGAGCACCTTGCTTTGCTCTAAACTTATCGCAGGCGTTGAAAACTTGCAACTTGCTTGTTGAAAGCGTGGTATTGGTACTACCAATACCACGCAAGTTTCGGTGCCTCTGAAAATAACCATTTTCACAACTAAGAATGCCGAAGACATGCACAGTGGAAAAGATGGTCCAAAGAGCGGACTCTGAAACATCACAGAGATGCAACCGAGAACATGCTAAGATAAGAAAGATCCTTTACTCTGATTGTTTGTTGTTTCGTCGCATAATAAATTCAAACAACGTAGGAACCTACAAGACAATTGCCTGCTGTAAGTTCTTACTACTAACACAATAATCTTCTTATCTACCTGTATAAAATAGAATTGCTATTCATTAAAGTGTCGCTAAAAGTCGAGAACGGCTGGACCGATTTGGGTAATTTTAGTTTTGAAATATTTGTGAAAGTCCAGGAAAGGTTAAATTTAAACGATGAGAAATTATGGGAAAAAACGGCGGGAACGGGAGCAGGGACAGGGACGGGGACGTGAACGGTGGTACGCTGGAAGGGGAACGGGAGCGGGAACGGGAACGGGAGCAAGAACGGGAACGGGCGGGATATAAATAAGTTGTCACCTACTTGATTAAACACTTAGTATACCTAATGCACCAAACTTTACAATTTTAAATAAATACCTACTAAACGTTATATAAATAAATAATTGAATTACGCAATCTGTGTAAATGCACCACTTTCCGACCGGTGCGTCGCCAAAAACGAAAGTGGTTTTGTCACAGCAGTTAACAAAAAATAGGGCCAATCAGTTCGCCTTCAGACGTAATGGTGAAAGTTATGTGAGGTATCATTTGGCGTTACTTCAGGACTTCTAGATAATAGATATTACGGTTCCCTGGATAACCAAATGTCCGAAAGGACATGCAAAAGTTTAGCTTTACGGATGGCAATCCTTATCAACGAAGTGAAATGCGCCGGAAGATTTAAGAAAGCCACCACCGCGTAAGGGAAAGAGGCGGGGACGAAGAAAGAAATAAAGATATTACGGTTCCCTGCATGTTCCTGTCTTAAGAGGTTCCGATTTGGTAGCTTTTCATGATCATGATATTAGGTATCTTTATAATTACAGTATAGTTCATCATCATCGTCAGGTCTTTTTATCTCCACTGCAGGAGCACGACCCTCTCTGTACTACCCGAGCCAAACTTGGCCAGAGCTGCCAGAGGTCTTGGCCTACACTCTCCACGCTGGCCAGACGGGTTGGAGAGGTCTCATTGATGTTTATAAGCTTTGTTCAGCTTGTATACCCTAAGTCGCCTTCTACGACATCTACAGAATAGTTCATATTACTTAATTAATCTGTTTAGGTAGTAAATAAAGGTAAAATCGAAAAAAAAAATATATCGATTTTAACGTTATCTATACTAGACAGTATATTTTATATGTATGTACCTATATTTCATAGGTCCTAATGACTTGTTTGTTTTGAAAAAAAAAAATAATAGCTGCACCAAGTGGTTTAACTTTCAGTGTCAGCTTCCTGCATACCAAATTTTATCAAAATTGGTCTAGCCGTTTGCGCGTGAAGAAGTAACAAACATACGCACACACACTCTCAAACTTTCGATTTTATAATATTCTCCAAGTAATCTATAAAACTCAGCGGGAAAACATACAAGTAAAATTAACACAAAAAAAGATCCCGCATATAAGAGAGGAAAATGATACTCCACACTCGTAAGCAACAAGTGTGCGACAAACTGCCGCCTGGGAAATCACCACCGTGACGTCAGTGAGTCATTATGGATTCGACTCTCTTGGTAATTACTGTGCTGACGTCATTATCTATCTGGCACATTATGCCCCCTAAATGAAAAATATGTTGGAATGGGTCCATGTTTAAATGACCTATTAAAGATTTTTTAGGGCAAAGATAATCTAATCTCTTTCAAACTAGTTCCAATAAACCCTTTAAAAAAATTGACAAAAATGGCTGCTTGACTCTTCTATTTTCAACTTAATTTCCATTTTGTTCTTCATTCATTCTAATATATATCGAAATGGATTATTCTTGATAATTTTAACTTTTTAAACAAATGTAACTTATAGGATCCACTGTAAAGCTGGGTCCAGACTGCATACATTTATACCCATGCCCTTTTATTTCAATCATATGAACAATGTGCTTGTATTATTACTTCATAACTTATCACATAATGCTTGATACAAGATTGACCTGTCTTATCAAAGCATGAACTTTCATAATCTTACAAAAACAAGCTTATTGAAAAACTGTAACAATGCTTCAACATTTATTATACTCTTATAATAGGTATCACATAAATTATGTAAAAATAACATTCAAAGACATTCACACTATGAGATTGTTCCCTTATTGTCTGATATTATTACACTTACAAGACATTAAAAGCAAATTATTGGCTCATAATAAACAGTAGTTGTATAGTCTTGTGCAATAGTACACTTGATTAAATATATTATCGCTGATTAAAATACTTTTGCCTTAATGATCACAATAAATGCTTTAAAAGACATCAAAGATTACATTGGATAGGTTACACCAATATGACAATTACATTGTCTAAATATTGTATATGCAATGTGGAAGGGACATACCTGTAATGAATCAAAACACAGGCTTTAATAGAACACTATACATATAGTATAATGAAATTAAAATAACAATATAAAAAAAACTGCATTTCCATACAAAAGTGTCCAACGGTTCAAGCAATTTGTATGGGAATGTAATTTCTTTTTTTATTATATACTGTTATTTTAGTATACTATAATGATCTAGTATAGCCTGGGGTTTTATTTTATTATGGGTAAGTCTTTACACATTGTACATGTAGTTTGGCAAGATTTATTGAACAATAAGTTCAGTGACATTATCCTTAGTGACAAGAGCTACCAAGCTGCCACTGGCCGGGCGCTGCTCCCCCTTGGTCCATTTCTCAAACAGCTCCGCAACGAAAGTCAGGGGGGTCCAACTGCCGAAGTCTGCTTTAGGCATCCACTTCCTGTTCATCTCTGTGTCCAATGTGACCGGCAGTATAGCCACTGCTAGGGAGTTCTCTGGCAAGCCTGAGTCTTTAGCACCAAGAGATTTTGTTAACTGATGGACTGCACCTTTAGCAAGACCATAACCAATCATACCAGGAGTAGGTTCTAAAGCTGCCTTAGCGCCAGTAAGAGCTAGTAGTCCACCAGGGGTGAGGTATTTTGCTGCGAGTGTAGCGGCGATAGTTGAGCTCCATACAGACTGGCGCCACATCAGGTCGGCTTGTTTGCTAAGTTCCTTGGCCGCGTTGCCGCCAGCCCAGCCGCCGGCCACGCAAATCACCGCGTTCACTTTTTGACCTTGCAACGCTGCGCCGAGCTCATTTACAACGTGCTCCTCTTGTTGGACCCACGAACCGTCTTTTGGAACAGTAATATTGACGTCGGCACTCTCGTTGGGGTTCAAATCTACGTTGGCGACCCACCAGTTTGCTGACTTGAAATGGTTGACGCAAGCGGCGCCGAGCGCACCGCGGCCCCCGTAGACGACGATTCTGCCACTAGCCATTATTATCACGTCTTGCTACTGTCGCGATTCGAAACTAACTAAACGACAGGCGAGGGCAATGGAACGGCGACTGGTTATCTTGGCGGGGTAACCTCGACTATCACTCGGTCCTCGTGCACGAATGACCGGTATTTCAGTAATTAGCCGCGGAGAACAATACCAAACTGGCGCGTGAGAATACTTGATAGATAGGTATACAATTTATTGTTAGATTTTCAGTGAAAAGTTTTATTGATTTCACTATTTTGTTTTACCGTTGAATTATCATATGACAAAATGTCAACGTCAAATGACTTGACACTTGGAAGACATTGACAATTGCTTTCTTTATTATATTCTAAGGCTTTGGATAACATTCTAGAGAGCCTTTCTTCAGTCTACAATAAATAAGTTTCCATCAAAAAGTAATGGTTAGCCGATGCCCGCGACTTCGTCTGAGCAGAATCACACAATATATTTATAAATTGTAGCTTAGGTGTTATTATAACGTATAAGCTATATTATAGGAGTTTCATTAAAATCCATTCACAAGTTTTTACGTGAAAGAGTAACATTAACAAACATCCATCCATAATATGCTTACAAACTTTCGCGTTTAAATAATATTAGTAGGGTAGTAGGCTTCGGAGAGTACCTAATTGTGCTTTTAGGGTACTTACCTACATTAAAATACTTAAATGACATCCTTGTATCCACTATTACTTAGACTGAAGCAGAGAATAGACGGGACCGGGACTCAGGGCTTAGAATACTTTTTTTTTGCTAGGGTGTAATATTTGAATGTTAGGTAAAAATTAAACTCGTGATCATATAGAAGTATCTAATTATATATTATGATTACGTGATTAGGTAAGTATGTATTTTAGTTATGATTATGTATGATACAAAGGTACACAAATACTATACTTATTATAACAATTATAAAACATACGTAATACATTTACCTACATACAATGTAAATTTTATATTAAGAAATCATACTCAGCTGAGCATTATCATCAGATAATAAACCACAGGAAATCATATGTACTTACGAAATGATATTCGACCATGAGTATTCTTAGAAAATTAATTACACTACAATATCATCGACTTGAATAGAGTAAAATATGCTTATTAAAACATTGAGACCGATGGTAACACTTTTGAAGCCTAAATTGACATTGTTGAGAATTTCAGCCTTTCTTTGATCCGGTTGACGATTTATATTGAAAATGCAGCCCAGTACAATGGCCACTATCGCTGACACCACCTATGAAATAAAAAAATAAAACAATAAACAAAACAGAAATAACTGAACATAAAACAATAAACCACATAAGTATTTATGAAAAAATAATAGAAATAAAAGCAAATATAAATTATAAAAAATTAAATAATATAAGAACAAAACGAAAAAAAGTTTATTTTATTTTTATTTTTTTATTAAGTTTTTAGAAATAAAATAAATCAAATGTTAAAATCATAATGAACTAAAATAAGAGAGGTTCCTATTTTATCTACGTAAAAAAGAAACACCATCAAATGAAAATGGATATCCTGTGACGATGTGATCAAATGTGTTGTATATTTTAGTATTTAACTGTAATATCTAAATATAATTAGCTGTAATATCTAAATTACAAAATCTACAGTCTACATTTATAAGATAAGCTAAGTTTTTTAGTTTATAATGTATCTAAGTATCTAGTGTACTGTGTACCTATACCTATGTGATATGAAACTAGGTTTCTTCTGTTGTTTAATATTGCGTACATAACTTTAGTTGTATGGCACTCTCGATTTTATTACCTATATAATTATTGCCACGAGCTAAAATAGTTATTAACATTTGCAGTTATATTCCCAAAAGAATTTCGCTCGGAAAGCGCAGGGTCGAGGCAAAAGGTCATCATAATGACGTCCCAAAACACATCGCGCGTCATTAACCCGATGGACGTGTGGTAGAGATATCTGCTTTCAGGTGTGTTTCAGCTTAACTTAAAGGTATTTTTTTTATGAAAACGTTACACTTAGTTAATTTTATTGCCAAAAGCTAACATAGTTATTAGCAGTTCTATTCCTAAAAGAATCTTGCTCGTTAAGCGCAGGGTCGAGGCCACAGGTCATCCTAATGACGTCACAAAACACCACGCCCGTCATCT
Source organism: Acrobasis consociella (assembly GCA_963555685.1). Taxonomy (NCBI): domain Eukaryota; kingdom Metazoa; phylum Arthropoda; class Insecta; order Lepidoptera; family Pyralidae; genus Acrobasis; species Acrobasis consociella. Next base: position 13,076,732 of record OY743122.1, read on the forward strand.
GCCTGTTGGACGTGTAGTAAAGCCAGTCACACCTGTACAATCTTCTTTTGGATGTGTTATTCTTAATTTTGGCTTTATGGCATTCTAAACCAGCAATTTATGTTTTGTTTAAAAAAGGGTACACTTATTTATTGCCAAGAGCTAAAATAGTTATTAGCAGTTCTATTCCCAAAAGAATCTTGCTCGGAAAGCGCAGGGTCGAGGCCAAAGGTCATCTTAAGGACGTCACAAAACACCGCGCCCGTCATCAACCCGATGGACGTGTGGTAAAGCCAGTCAGACATCTTCTTCTGGGTATGGCTCTGTTCCACGTCCAGGGAGGTGTATATCAACGCCAGGATGCCCGCACTTGCCTGCGTAGCAAAAGCAAAGATTATTTTGGGAAGAAAACTTCATTGAAGAATAATTATTGTGGTGGGTGTCTTGTTAGGGTGGTGCAATCTTAGTTTTAAATTTGTTACTTACACAAAATCGTTTTTTTTAAATATAACTCAGTCCTGTTCCTGATATAGTTACTTAATATTTAGTACTCCCATCCCACCACTTACCATCGGGAGACTATGATACTTGTTAAAAGCCTTCGTGGCGAGACTCTAATGAGGGGTAGAACCGAACTCTACCAAATATATGCATTTATTTTACTAAGTAGTGTACAGTAGTGTGTGTTATGTAGTAATAAATTAATATTTATCTAAATTTTACCTAACTTCTTTCCCTTTTACCTATCCCATTATTATACACCCACCTAAATTTCTCTAACCAAGATTGGCCGTTAGTTAATGCTCTTAGCATTTAGTCCACCTATTGTGCTAAACAAATTGTATCATAAACAATCAAGGTTGAGTAAATAAATAAATAAATCCTACCTGCCTTTTTTGCGACTTAGCCTAGACTACATTTACAAATATTATCACTGCTTAGCCTATTCAAAATTACGACCCAGTAACATTAGCCTTCTTCAAATACTCGCTATTGATATACTTCAACCTCTCCAGAACCAACGGGCTATTAGAGTATTCCAGCCCAAAGGCTGATATAACTATATTAATGACTGATATAACGAATATGAATATGACGATGACGTCATTGAGCACGAGCGCCGAAGGTTGGTCGTCGTGGTCGTTGAGGTCCAGACCTCCTATCACCACGAATAGCAAGCCGACGAGAAGCTAGAAATAAAACAATTTAATGTTACCAATTAGGTCAAACCATAGACCTAAATTTTTTTACTGCGTAAACCGCATTCATTAACTTTAATTGCGACCTTTCCGACACCCTCGCCGCTCTTCGACTCATCACGCCATGAAAAATAGATGCAAATCAAATCAAAAATATTATCTGAACTTATTTCAATACAGGTTAAGAACTGCTACGAAAACCGTGCCATGTGGTTTGCGGCAGAGTAGAATAGGACCACTCCAAGTCTTTCCGTGGCTGTCGTAGAAAAGGCGATTAAGGAAATACGAGCTAAACAAAGTTTACAAACATTACCTAGTGAGACTGAGACCTCTCCAACCCGTGTGGCCAGCATAGAGAGTGTAGGCCAAATCCTCTGGCTGCTCTGACCAAATATGATTCTAGTAGTACAGCGAGGATCGTGCTCCTGCAGTGGAGACTAAAAAGACCTAATGACGATGAGAATGACGTTATAAACTCTTTGGTTTGTAATAACTTTGTGATCTAAATATATACTGCTGTGCTGAATTTTCGAACTTGTCCAATTGTCCATATATACTTATAAAAGCTAAAAAATAAGTTAGTGAAGCTCGCCACATTGCGGAAAAAAACTGAACTAAATATTACAAGGGACCTTAAGTAAAAATGCTTCGGTGAAATAGTTCAACGCTGCCATCAATTTGAGTCAACTGACTTAGTTAGCACTAACTTATTTATATTGACCTATAAATTCATTAGTTTAGCTATCCTACCTAACAACTGCTAACAAAACAATGCTGGAACGCTAGGTACGGCCATTGATAAATACGGGCGGGACGCGCCGGTCGCTGGCGACGACCCAGAGGATATTGACTCTTGGCTTCGGCTATCAGCTTAGATGATGTTACACGTAGGTACTAGATATCACAATCTTCTCGTCAAGTTAAACATAATCAAGCTCAAGGTATCTGGCCAGCGATGAGTCGAAGGCAGACACGAGAACGTTGAGGACTGTCACTACGAAGGCGCAGGCCGTGGTCGCATAGTTGATGTTCAGCGCCGAAGACTTGTGTCGGGGCATGTGGAACCGACAGTCGCGGAGAAGGTTGAGGGTTAGGAGAACGAAACCCATCGCCACCTAGAGTTGCACAAAAGTTAAGACGGTGATCCTTATGATCCTGGCAGAAAGTAATGATCTGTAGTAGTAGTAGGTACTTGTAGCTAGGTAACCCAGTAGATTGGGTCAATGCTGTGGGTCAATGGGATCATTGCTAGCTTTATAATAAAGGTAGGTCTTGTTGTGAAGACCCATACTTTTAAATAATGGTAGATACTTACAAGAACTAGTGTTGCTTTTCATGTTGTGATTTGTCTTTACAGCGATGATAAGGATAGCTAGTTTTAAGTTCTTAGTAAATCTAGCTGAAAATCTTAGATACCTTTTTAATTGACTAATCGAGAACACCTTTAAAAGCATGCAGCACTCGTATTTTTGGCTTGCTGCACAACAACGCAGTATCAAAACAAGGGGCTGTTGTCGGTCGCTTTGGAAATCCTTGGGAGAGGAAGAAGGATACCTGTAGGTTTATATATAGAGATGAACACATACCTAACCAGTAGCATGTTGATCACGTGTTTTGGCTTGATTTACAGCACAAACTTCAGCTGGGAGGCGTTGTACCTAGGTACGTGAGCAGGGCAATGTCCAGCATTCGTCTAATATTCAGGCAATCCATGCTCTAACTCACTGTTTAGGAAACATAAGGGTACCTGTAGGGTTATAGAGATGGAGATGAGCACGACCAGTAGCATGTAGAACTCGTGTTTCGGCCCAACTTGCAGCACATACTTCAGCTGGGAGGCGTTGGACGTCAGCAGGGCAATGTCCAGCATGCCCTGAGCGACGGTCTTCTTCGTCGCATAGCGGTTGGCGTCCAAGCCTTTGACCTGCAAGGATGGAAGAATTCTTTAAAAGATTTTGAATGGTGGGGTCAGTCGGTTGTCGTGGCAAGGAGAACTTGAGGATTGGGACATGAAATCCTATCGTTTGAGGGAAAAAATATTATCTTATTTTGTTTGTTTGTCATTTTGTTTGTTTGTCATTTTCATTGTTTCTGGTTCGCTTTTGGCTTGTGATTTTATCGGGTAATTCAACTGTACTATATTTTATAACAAAAAAATATTATAGATAAACTTCCAAAACCTAGGTCAATCTAAAAAATATCATTTTTCATCTTGACCTGACCGAGGATCGAAATAATCGTTGTTTTATTTTAAACTAACAAGGTAACAATCAATACATACTACATACTGTGTTAATTATGTAAGGGTTTTATAACTTTTATAACCAAACAATAAATAAATATGCTACTTGCATAATATTGCAGTACCTGGGCGACCGAGCTTTGCTCGGTTACATCTCAAACATCGAAAATACGCGTTTTTCCAAACATTAGACTAATCTAGATCGCTTGTTTACCCCCGAAAACCCCCATATACCAATTTTCAGCGAAATCGTTAGAGCCGTTTTCAAGATCACAGAAATATATAAATAAATATACAAGAATTGCTCGTTTAGAGGTATACGATATGCCAGAAAGATGCTAAAACGAATATACAATGTGGACGGGGCATACCCATAATAAATCAAACCTAAGGCTATATTAGATCACTATAGTAAATTATAATAAAATAAAAACATATGCCCGGGTTGCACACTTTCGTACGGAAAGGTCAATTTTGTTTTTAATTTTTGTCTGTTATTTTAATTTCTTTATACTATAGTGATCTAGATAAAGCCCGTGGTTCGATTTATTACAGGTATGTCCCTTCCACGTCTTTTATGAGGACAATTAATATGCCAGTGAGGTGCTAAAACTAAATACCTATATAGATTGTATAAATAAGTACGTTACATCGTCACTGATGACATCCGTAGGAGCCTGACCAATCACAATCTCGTCGATGTTGACCATCGGACCGTTATCATTGTCACTTCCACTGTCTTTCTTATCATCAGCCATTTTGCCGAAAAATCCTATAAGTATTAATATTTTGTGTTCCTCACTTCGCGTGTTTGTGTCTACTGAATCGTTTGATTCGAGTATTTTGTAAGAAATCGCATGTTCACGGTACTTCCTTTAAACAAGGCCAGTTTAAATTTTCTTTATACTTTGCTGTTTTATACTGCTGTGCAGTGTGCTACCTCCTTAGCTTAGCCTTAGATACCTATCGCACGTTAATCATCGGTTGGAACTGGGTTCGATTCCCAGTGGCGGCATTAGGTTAGATTCTGTCAATGATCCCCCATGCACATGCATCAAAAACAGTACCTCACTGTGCTTGTAAACACATAAAAAGAATCAGATATAAAACTAAGGTTAGCCATCGTAGTCCATCAGACGCACAGAAAATACTTATTTAATTTATTGTACTTATACCTATGTTTTTTTAAAAGGGTAAAAACGGGACCCTTTCACTGCACCACTGTTCGTTTGTCCGTCACCAGTCAGGCTGTATCTTATGAACCGTGATAGTGCTAGCAAATTCAAATTCAATTCAAATTCAAATATATATTTATTATCATAGGATATTTATAATATCTCTTAATAATCGACATTATATTGTTGCACAATTGTTGACGTCAAATGGTTACTTACAGCTAAGTTTATAGCAGATAATGTAGGTATTTCTACTGCCGCTACAACAACTAAACTAAAAATAGAATAAATTAAATATTTGAGTGGGGCTCCCATACAACAAACGTGATTCTTTTATATATAGGTAATGGTACGGAAACCTTCGTGCGCGAGTCCGACTCGCACTTGGCCGGTTGTTTGGATATCACCACGCTATACTTGTCCAGTCCATACCAATTCACCTGCTAAGCCTACTTAGCAACGAAACTTTAACACACACACTGCCTGACACAGTCATCCTCTCATCAACATCCATAAAGGTACTAAGTATCATCATAAGGTATTTTTGTCTCCACCGCAGGAGCATGACCCATACTTGGTCAGAGCAGCCAAAGGACTTGGCCTACACTCTCTACGCTGGCCAGACGTGTTGGAAAGGTCTCATTGATGTTTATAAGCTTGTTTAGCTTGTATTTCCTAAGTCTACGACATCCACTGAAGGAAGTGGCCCTATTCTACTCTGCCGGAAACCACACGGCATAGATAATAATCTAGATACTACTCGTATCATAATAATAGATAGTATAATTTTGGATCGGAAATCATAATTTACGGAAGGACAATTTCTCATGATTTCTTAATTGATTGATTGATTCTCAGGTTGTAATTCAATTGGTGATTATTGAACAACATACGGGTAATTGCTTACTTTATAACAAATAATTAATAGGTGTTGGCAAAGATAATATAATTACCAACGTAGTGTCGGCTAGGAAGCAATCGGAACCGAAATTTCGATTGTCGGTTAATTTTCCGCTTTTTAGGGTTCCGTAGTAAACAATTGGAACCCTTACTCGAATGCTGTAGTTTTTCATGGGTAAGTATGTATTTCAATCACGCCGACAAAGTGATAAAATAAAACCTTGAAAATAAACCCTTACAAGTAAAATGGGAGTTTTTTATTTTTATTTTATTAAAACTAACCCATCATTTGTAATTTCATTCGTCTTTCAAAAATACTATGAGCTTAGGAACACCTAATATATTTGAAATATTGGTTTTATAGTGCAAAATTTTTGTTAGAGTCAAGTGTCCCTTCTATTTGCTAAACGATTATACTCGTATATAGACACGTGAAAAAATTTACAGTAGTAGTACCTATATAGGTAACGAAATTTAAAGGAAAACTGTCAAAGCTATGTAAGTAGGGAATACAAATTAAAAGGTTAAAGGCGAGTAACTTATAAAATTTACTCGGAGAAGTAATATTTCATACAAATTCAATAAAAAATCAGTTTTTTTGACGTTTTTAGTCGCGTGAATTCAATATCGGCATTCGCAACTACGGAACCCTACACTGCGCGTGGCCCAAAAGCATTTGGCTGGTTTTATTTTTTAAATAAATAGTTCGAAATATATGTTTTCTATTGATAAAGCGTCCGTAACGTGTGAATATATTTTTTTATACTTATAACATTTTTCGTACCTCCATTCTTTGGGGATAGAGTGGCATCCGTTGTGCAAGGTTGCATTGAAATGCAATGCAGTTCATCTGCACTTCACAATCATGCGATTTTTTTGTTTATATGAAAATAGAAATCCTATACACTTGATAAACCCAAAGACTAAAGAATGTTAGGTTTTTATTAAATACAAAATATTTCAATATGATAATGTGTTCAGTCCATCATTTTGAACAAAAATCCTTGTAAATTGTATTGAAATACAAAAAAGTGATATCTTCATAAAGCAACTAGATCACGTGACGGGTACTATAATTATATTATGACTAGCTGCGCCTCGCGGCGTTACCCGCGTGTATACAAAACTCCAGCAATAACTGTTTATTAATTTATAATTTAGGCAATAAGCTACGAGTGAAAAATAACCACGCGTTCTAAGTATGTAATGTTTGGTCTGCTTCCCTTTGTATGTCTGTGGGTTCAGGAGCAGAATAATACTTATTGGCCTAAAAATAATAAAATTCCCAGTAGTCCTAATACTTATTAGGATTGGGATTGGAAGTTGGGAAATTCCTTTTAGCATTAAGACGCGCAATGTTTTCATTATTTCTATCTATTCCCAAACAAGGAAGTGAAACATACTCACCCCATTTCGCAGGCCCGCTGGCAAAATTGAAGCCATCTCTGGTCACAATGAGTAAGTTTCAAATTCAAAACTGTCTACTCATAAAATCTGCATTACGAGTACGTATATTCGCCTCGGATGGAAGCTCTTTTTGCCATATTTTGTGATACGAGGGAAATCCAAGATGCGACTTTGTCACTGGTCGGGCTTAGTTTGCGTTTGATTTGTATAAAATCGATGACGTTACTCAGACAACGGAACTAAACAACATATTAGTAGGTAGACATAATAGACAGCTAATAATAGAGTTATTGCTTTTTACAGCTTATTTATAATTTATTGGTATATAGACTGTTCAGAACTATGACCTTGTTCCTTTTTTACATAATCATCCGGCCCCACCTTCTTTTTAATTCCAACCACTTATTGTACAAGCGGTATAGGTATTAAATAAGTTCATATCAACCACAGAAAGTCCTCCATGGACATAATGCCTCCCCCAAGGATTTCCAAAACGACAGATTGAAAGGAACCTTGATCAGTACTAGTATGTATTCTGTGCCTTGATCCAGCTTTTTTCTGCCACCTTGCTTAGGTCGTCCGACCACCTAGTAGGTGGAAATCATACGCTGCAAGGTGCGATTCTGCAGTACTCTATGAATTCTGCATACAATGCAGAACTTGCCGGCTCACGTAGTGATTATATTCTCTTTGGCAAAACCGTCGGGCAAATAACATCAAATTTCGCCCTTTATGACGATCGAAATCGATTGAAACCGCAGGTCCACCCGGTCGGCCTTTTCGACTAAATTACGTGAGTCACGTGAGAGAGTATAATAACTATGAAACTTGCTTGATGTAAATTTACCTTGTACTTAGTTAGCTTTGGCTAAAGTTTACGTAAATTAAATTTTAATGACTCTGAAAACATGAATATTAACAGGGAAATATGTAAGTTCTAACGTATTTAAAATAAGCTAAACGTAGATAATGCCGTTTGTGTGTAGTTACATTTTACTGCAAATATATTTTTTTTGCGAGTTTAGTTAAAAGGTGACTCTACCCACAGTCACAATAATGAAAATGTTACTATACTAAGCTTAGTTACTGGTAGTCAAGTCAAAACGGCTATTTATATTTCTGTGAAATCTCAGACCAAATAGGTAAGTGGAATTATAATAAACTGAAGGAATGTTTTATTTCAAAATTTTCAAAAGTCTCTCAGTCTTTGTCATTAACTTTTGAGTAAAATTTTCAAACGATAACTTTTCAAAATTCCGCGCTAAAAAGTTGTCGACTTTTAAATTACTTTCTACGGTCGAAGGAAATTAATGTTGGATATTTTTTGTAACGTAAATATACAGTATAATTACGTAATTTTTTGTGTATGTAAATAAACTGTAAATAAATAAATTCATTAGAAGTTTTTGAAATGAAATGAGCGCACTTCTCCGCCCGCCTGTTTTGCGTCTATTCTTCCTTCCGTCTGTCAAATGTTTCCATTTCCATTTTTCGATTCGATGGCTTGTGTTTGTTTGCATAAATACAAACAAAAATGGTTTTTAACTGTATTTAAATTTGTGATTTAGTATCATTTATAGTGCTTGCTTATTATATTTTATAGTGTGTTTAGTTTTGTGTAAAATAACATGTAAAGATCAGCTGAATCAAGGGAGTGCCGTTTCTTGTTTTGTTCGAGTTTAAAGTGGATCACGTAGATCTTCCAGATGCTGCCTTCTATGCCAATCCTCTTCACGAGAGACAGTCAGGATGCTTTCGGGAATAAGATTGAGCCAAGTACCAGCTTTTTCAGCCAAAATTCATTGGCAAAACCTCTAATAAACCCAGAGGTGAGTAGGAAACTTACCATGTGTTTTCGAGTAATTTGAGCCTATTTCCATGGGAATCTGTTTTAGAAATTAGATTTATATTAGTCCTTAAACTGCGAAACATCGAATTTAAGAAACTAGCACTCATTTCCGCGTCATAATATTGCAATTTTTGGAGCGAAAATGTTGGATTACTTTCGTATTTCGTCGCCATTTTTGTTGATCAACAGTAATATTTATTCCACATTTTATTTTCAGCCACCACCCCTTATTATTGCAAAAGAGTCTCCTAAGTTAGTGCAAAAGGAGCCAAAAAGTAAAGCAGCTCCCAAGAAAAAAGAGGACCCGCCAAAAATTAATGAAAGTGCTTTACAGACAGGTTAGTGCAAAAATATTGTTTAGAATCGCCCTTGACACATTTATGTCTAATATAAATAATAGTTAGTACATATTCTACATCTTGTAATATATAAAAAAATAATTCCAAATAATTAACTGATGCTACTATTGATCAGTGCCTAAATTAAGCAATGTTTATTATATTTACAGCATTAGTTAGATCATATTACACAAAAGTACAATCAAGATTTGCCTCAAACACCTCGGTGCCTACCAACAAATTTGTCCAGTTCCAAAACATCTTGAAAACATTTGACCCCTCCAAGGAGACTCCTGTGGACTTGTACAGGAAGATTGAAGGGTTATTTGGAGAGCAACACAAGGATATAGTGGAGGAGTTTTTGCTTTTCTTGAAGCCGGGGCAGGCGGCTCAAGTCGGGAGGTTTATGGACCATTTTGCCCTTGTTCACATGACAGGATTCATTGAACTTTTACAGGTTAGTATCATAAACAGTTCATATGCTTTTGTCTTTGAAAATGTATTTACTTATACTCATTTACCTTGCTATTGCTCACCTCAAAATGTTTACATTATTTGACTTGAAATTGCCAAGTGTTCTTTTTTTAAATATTTCTGAAATCATCAACGTACATCTCATGATTGATCTTTCTCTTCATAAATTATTATATTTATCTAATTTCTTAAAAATTGCTGCAAATTTTTTATGAAATTGATTTTTGACTTGTATAACTTGATTTCTGATTGATGTTTCTGGTTCACAATTTTTTTGCGAGTTATTGTCAGAAGCAAAGCGAGTTTAATTTTAACTGTTGTAGGTTTTTTATTGTAGGTAGGGACTTTATTTTTCAGTTTATTACAATTGAAACCATTGTTTATTTAACAAGAATTCAAACCATTGAGAATGGCTCTTAAATATATTTCACATATGTAGGTATAGTAGGATGATAGGCAGACACCCAATATTGAATAAAAAACAATTTGGTAACATTCTGAATGTTTTTTTCAGTTTCATGTAATGTTTGGTTGAATGAAATAACAGTAAAATTTGCACACAGTCAGGTGAAAATTCTACAAAAAATATAAGGGTCATGATCATATTCTTTGTCGCAGCTAACAAAATTAAGAAATAGTAAATCAATTAGCAGACCTATATTTTTTTTCGATTAATCATGTTTTCTTTAATTTCTGGCCTTATTAAAATTTACTGCACTACAAAAAATATACATTTACTACAAATACATGTAAAAGTAGAAGTAAGTAACATGGGCACAGGATGTGTTCTAATGATAGGTTTGGTTATCTTGCCATATTCCTCTCTTTATGTGCCAATACCAAGTGATGAGTGAGCATCTGTCTTGAAATATTTTTTGACATTGATGAGTTTTAGAAGGGCAGGATAGAATGTTCAATTACCAGCAGAGTGTACTTCTTGCAGCTGAAATAATGATGATATTCCATACACATTAAATATAATTTATTCTGCAAGCCTTGTGTATTGATATCCCGATTAAAATACATGCAATGCAAAATCAGCCTTTTCACAATACTAAATTAATTATTAATCAATCTTTCACAGAAAACATTCTCCCGCAAGCCGACGGTGCTGCGGAAGATACTGCGCGCGATTACAACCGCCATCAACAGCGGTCAGAGCGCGGAGATGAAGACCAGGGTGTTGCCGCATCTGCGGGCACATCCCCTCTTAGCGCAAATGTTCAAGGCAATATTCATGGATGAACGACCCCCAGACAGGTGAGATACAACATAAATCTCTAGAAAACCTCATGCCGGGCACAGAGATAAAGGCCAGGGTGCTGCCGCATCTGCGGGCACACCCCTTCCTCGCGCAGATGTTCAAGGCAATGTTCATGAACGAAACCGCTTTAGACCAATTAGTTCTACCGCCGCCATGCGCCGCTGGTCAACCGGCCAGAGTTCATCGAGGTCACGCAGTAGTTTTGCTGTCGAAAGTCAGTTTCACAACTTTTTTATACTATGTCATACACAAATTTCGATTACGTAAATGGATAGAGGAATTTATTTAATATACAACTTTTTTTTATAAACTCTTAGAAGATCCTCGAGTCTTGGATTTTCCATGGTTAGTACTTAGCAGTACAAGTTTGACCTTATGTTTTGTTTTTCAGTGCATACGAGAGCGGGGTGGACACGCTGAGCGAGGGCTTCCTGACATCGGACAAGGGCTGCGACGTGTGGGAGCTCGAGGGCGGCAGCGATAACAAAAAGAAACTCGACGTTAAGGAAGGATTGGATACTATGGTGAGATACATTTTCTGTTAGTTGGTTTGTAGTTTTTCGTGTCTCGACGTAAGGGAGGGATTGGATACTATGGTGAGATACATTGTCTGTTTGTTAGTTTGTAGTTTTTCGTGTCTCGACGTTAGGGAGGGATTGGATACTATGGTGAGATACATTGTCTGTTTGTTGGTTTGTAGTTTTTCGTGTCTCGACGTTAGGGAGGGATTGGATACTATGGTGAGATGCATTTTCTGTTAGTTGGTTTGTAGTTTTTCGTGTCTCGACGTAAGAGAGGGATTGGATACTATGGTGAGATACATTGTCTGTTAGTTGGTTTGTAGTTTTTCGTGTCTCGACGTTAAGGAGGGATTGGATACTATGGTGAGATACTTGTCTGTTAGTTGGCTTGTTGTAATTTTTCGTGTCTCGACGTTAGGGAGGGATTGGATACTATGGTGAGATACATTGCCTGTTTGTTAGTTTGTAGTTTTTTGTGTCTCGACGTTAGGGAGGGATTGGATACTATGGTGAGATACTTGTCTGTTAGTTGGCTTGTTGTAATTTTTCGTGTCTCGACGTTAGGGAGGGATTGGATACTATGGTGAGATACATTGCCTGTTTGTTAGTTTGTAGTTTTTTGTGTCTCGACGTTAGGGAGGGATTGGATACTATGGTGAGATACATTGTCTGTTTGTTGGTTTGTAGTTTTTCGTGTCTCGACGTTAGGGAGGGATTGGATACTATGGTGAGATACATTGTCTGTTTGTTGGTTTGTAGTTTTTCGTGTCTCGACGTTAGGGAGGGATTGGATACTATGGTGAGATACATTGTCTGTTAGTTGGTTTGTAGTTTTTCGTGTCTCGACGTTAAGGAGGGATTGGATACTATGGTGAGATACATTGTCTGTTAGTTGGTTTGTAGTTTTTCGTGTCTCGACGTTAAGGAGGGATTGGATACTATGGTGAGATACTTGTCTGTTAGTTGGCTTGTAGGTTTTCGTGTCTCGACGTTGAGGAAGGATTGGATATTATGGTGAGATACATTGTCTGTCTGTTTGTTGGTTTGTAGTTTTCGTTTCCCGACGTTAAGGAGGGATTGGATACTGTGGTGAGATACATGGTCTGTTAGTTGGCTTGTTGTAGTTTTAGTGTCTCGACGTTAGGGAGGGATTTGGTATTTGTAAAAATTGGTTATTATGGTGAGATACATTGTCTGTTTGTTGGTTTGTAGATTTTTTGTGTTTGTGGCCACATGTGTCAGATTTTTCAAGCTGCCTTAAGGCATATGGATAGCTTGAAACTCGACGCCAAGGAGGGATTGGATACTATGGTAATAATACGTTTGTAGTTTTTCGTGTGTGTCAGCGGCTTACACTGCTGTCAGATCTTTCAAGCTGCCAGGCATCTGACAACTTGATGACTGACTACCTTACAATGATGTCGGCCTTGAACAATGGCTTTAGAAATTTTTATGCAATTTGTAGTCACCCATCCAAGTACGTACCACGCCCGGTGTCGCTTAACTTATAAAAGCGCTAGTAATGCCTACTACCTCCGGGGACCGTGCTCCTCATAATCGTGCGAATAAATTTTTAAGTTGTGAACATTCGTGGGAAGGCATTGACAAGACCCCTTTCATCATCATCGTGTATATACGTATACCGTATATACTGTGCGGAAGTTGCGCGGCTGAATTTCCGCGGCTAATTAATTCTTTGTGAAAAACGCGAAGCAAATCTAGCTTACTGTGTTGCCTGTAATTCAAATAAAATTGCAGGTACAATTTCGCCGAAGTTCGATCGCGCAATTTCGTAGTATGTTTTAACCATAAGCCTCGTTGTATTTGCGCCACCTGTATCTGTTTTTGGCAGGCACTCAAAAATTAGTGTGTGGTGCATGAGAGCAGGGACGTGCTGTCCATAGAGACGCAAAGACATTGGCTACCCGGAGCTTCCCTAATATATCCGCATTTTTTATATTATAATAAATTATAAATAGAATTATATTAAATATAAATATATTTTCAAATAAACGCGCGCTTCCCCGTCCGTTTCCCATCGCGCCATATGCAGGCCACCGCCACGTACTACCTTACTTAGGTTATACGTATATACGCTCATGTACTCTAGGGGCTACCTACCTAAAAGACAATTGTTCATCGTGTCTCGATTTGCACACATTCACAACGCATGGATAAGGATTTGCGTCTGTGGTATGATCGTCAACGTACTTCACCCACGCACACAAACATGAAGTATACGCGCACACAACTAATATTTTAGACTTTGGCTGATGAATGCCATTTTTGAAACGCATTAGTAATAAACAAAGCAAATTTTTGTATGGAAAAAAGCATTAGGTTAGTGAAACGCTGATTTCAAAAATGGTCCTTATCTTTAGGCTAGTTCTATCTCAATAATCAACGTTTTTTATCTCTTTTCACTTTTGACCAATAAGGAATGATATCGATTTTAGGCCTATTCATTTGTTCAGTGATGCGTACCGAGATGAAATCTAGAATGTTATTGGTTCTCGCTTGTGTTATGCTACCAATTTAAATACACGGAAGATGTTCGAGGATAAGACGGAACACGAAGATTTTTGTGTTAGTCGTATATATTCGATATTTTTTCTTGTCCAATGATAATTATTTGCATTGTCGCATTACAAATCTCTGAACTCTGAACTTTGTTTTGTTTGCGATAACAGATGAAATTAGGAGAAGTTTCTTATTTTTCTTTTCTATTATTACCTCTTTAAAACAGTTTGCAATGGAAAGGATTCCATGTGAAAGTGGTGCGCCAGGTGTTTTTTTGCTAAAACTGAGAAGTTACGCGTTTAACCATTTAACTTTTGAGGAAAAAAGTGCAATAATCATAAATGGCCGATGCCAGCCTATTTTGGATTAAGTTCAAACAAGCGGTAAGCTAAAAGGAACATTTATTAATATTAAACATTATGACGCGTATAAGTGGCTCTCATTCATGGATGTAAACACACTAATAGGGTCAGTTTAGTCAGAGAGCTTTATTTTTGTCCCACTGCTGGGCAAAGGCCCCACAATTAGTCTACCCTGCAATAATCGGTGATGCACGTCCCTGCATGAGAGAGAAAGGAGACATTAATATTGATAGTATATTTCCGCTGCCGTGCAGTTGATTCAGAGTTAGATCTCATCTATCAGCAATATCAGCATGGAAAGGAACATTTTCATGCTGCTTTCGTTTTCTGTTGCTCAAAACCGTCATTTTCTAGAGCGAGAGAGAGCAACAGAGGGCTTCAGCATGGCTGGAAGTGTTCCGTTGCTCTCTCTCTCTCTCTCTCTCTCTCTCTCTCTCTCTCTCTCTCTCTCTCCCTCTCCCTCTCTCTCTCTCTCTCTATCTATCTATCTATCTATCTCTCGCTCTAAGAAATTACGGTTTTGAGCGACAAAAAAGGATATTAGCATAGAAAAGTGCTGTTCCGTGCTGTCAAATGAGTCCCAACCCTTAACCATACATCTGAAGATTTCTAGGTCTATGGATTTAGCATACATACACAATACTTTGTTTAAAAATTCAGTGTTTGAAACTCTTCTTTTTTCGCAGTATCTTCACGGCCGAGTGTTTCTCCAGCACGGCCGGCTGCTGCGCTCGGCCCGCGTGACGTTCCCGTACAGCAAGGAGCCGTACCGGGCGCACGCGCGCCGTCTCGCGCCCGACCACTGCCGCCTCTCCCCGCCAGACTCTGAAGAAGAACGCACCTCCCCCAAACGCGGCCGACCGCCCAAAATCCCACCCAAGAAAACAAAGAAACAACTCAAATCACCCACCAAAACCGCTAAAGACGTCAATGACAACACTAAAGTCAAAGAATTAACTAACGTACTAAACAGCCCTAAAACCACTAAAGGGAAACTCCAAAACAATTCCAAGAAAAACTTGAAAGAGAAAAAGGAAGATAAAGCAGAGATAATCCCAAAAAGAGAAAGGAAAGACAGCAAAAATCTCACGTGTCTTAAAAACGAAGGCTCAAAAGCGAAACAAGTAAAAATAGACCCTGTTCCAATCGAAATAAAGACGGAAGTTAAAAGCAATAGTTGGACTAGAGACGAGGATAAGACAATGTTACAAGTTATAAAAGGGGAGGCCACTTCTGAACAACTGTTTGGGAAAATCAGTGAGCTGCTACCTCATAGATCTGTTCCCGAAATAAAAGAGAGGTTTTGTCATGTTATGACCTTGTTACAAAAAATGGCCGTTGGTGAAGTCACGTAGTATTAAACTGATGTTAATGTTAAGTAAAATATTTATAATTTTGTATAAATAAAATTTTACCCTCACTTTATTCATTCTATTTAAGTATGACCAAGACTAGTGATGCCGCTCGATAATCCACTATCGATCTTCTTTTTCTTATGCTTTCCATGTATCTCTTCCTTCCGCTAAGTTCTTAACCACTATCGATAGAATATTGATATTGGCACGAAGTTCTAGGAAACATAATAGTGCATAAACTAATAGTAACGATATTATCAAATAATTTGGCATTTTTCGATTGAAACTATCGATCAAAGACTGATGACCTTTAACCATAGACCTAGATTTTTTTACTGCGTACTGTAACAATGTAGTTAGCCCTCTAACTTCATGCCTGTAACTATCTTGCTCTACGTCAGTCGTCATCTTAATAAAATTCTTGGTCTGATTGAAACAACAAAGCACTAGCGTACGTACAGTACGTACGTTGCGTACGTAATGTACGTACTTAAGACTTTTTTAACCCCCGGTAAGAAAGAGGGGTTTTAAAAGTTTGACGGTAATGTCGGCATGTGTCTGTCTGCGGTGTCTCAACTCGGAACGTATGGACCGATTTTGATGCGGTTGTTTACGTGAAAGCAAGTTTCCTTGCCGATGGTTAGTATGTTCAATGAAAATCGGTTAAGCCGTTAAGTTATTGAGGGTTAACTCTTGACAGTCGGGGATTATTTAATTTGCCTAGCTAATAATAGATGGCACTACGGATATCAATTGGAATTTATAGTTCCGCTACTCATCACTAAATGGCGTTCTTAAAGTCGGGGGGGGGGGGGGGGGGGGGCTTTTTAATCTGCCTGGCAATTAAAATTGTTTGGCTATGATTTCGCTATCGTTTACTCACTCACTCAGCGGCCTTGGCACCAAGGGTAAAGGTCCATACATATCAGCGAACTATGATTGCATACAAATTCATGTGAGCAGCGCTTAGATAAACTGCTTCAAAGAGCAACGTATTAATTATTAATCAGTGGACTGCGCTGGATGCAAGCCGCTCTAGATCGGTCATTTTGGAAATCTTTGGGAGAGGTCTATGTCCAGCAGTGGACGTTGTGCGGCTGAAATGATTTATTGAATGGACTGCGCTTTCAGACTAAAGTAAGAAGTCATCATCAGGTCATTTTTAGTCTCCACTGCAGGAGCACGACCCTCTCTGTACCACCAAAGCCATACTTGGCCAGAGTATCCAGAGGATTTGGCGTACGCTTTCCACGCTGGCAAGACGGATTGGAGAGGTATCATTGATGTTTATAAGCATTGTTTACAGTGGCGGATTTACCAGCAGGCTGAGTAGGCTGGAGCCTAGGGCGGCACATTTTAGGGGGCGGCAATATCGAATATTTTCCACCCCTCCTATTCGGCGCACCACCACTACCCTGAATAGGGCCGGCATAATCAAGCGCTCTCAGGTTTTATTTTAAGTAATCAGGACGGCGGACTGATACGTAACTATTTCCACTTCTTTGCCACAGAAAAAGCTGCACATTAAGGATCCGAAAAAGGATGGGTAGGGGCGACAAAATATAATTAGTCTACTGGCGGCAAATGTGTAAATCCGCCACTGATTGTTTAGCTTTTAATTCCTAATTCGCTTGTACGACATTCACGGGAAGACTTGAAATGGTCCTTATTTCAACTACTTATTAAGAATATATATTGTAACCTTTTTATATACATAAAAAAAACTAACAGACATATTTAATCTATGAATATTTTGTTCCAATAAATTCGTCAAGTGTCATGATGTCTCTTAATATTTCTGAAAGTTTATTCTGAGTCTAAAAGCGACAGAAATTTTTTGAATACGTTTACGTATATGTAACTACTTTTAAATTTTATTTTTGTTATTATTTTAACAATTTCAACATGAATAAGTTAAGCGATGAATACTATGAAAGAAACTGTTTCTTCAAGACCGAAACTGTGCCGACGCAAAGTGTGATGAGGAAGAGAATGTCTCCTCCACTTGCCAATGTTTATTTCAAGTCTATGAGGCCGAAACTGAAGGTCCTAGCTGGCCTTTCACCACCTATGAAGGGCGGTGGCAGCGACTGGTACGTACCACCCGAAGAACTGCTCAAAGGCAGAGCCGTCTTGAAACCTGTGAAGAAAGAGTTTATCACAAAACTAGGATTTAATGGTATCGCACATTTTGGCGAAAAGCTTGTGTCAGACCACAAGAAAAGAATGAAGGAGTTTAGAGCTAAGAAAATTCGCGAGAACGATACCTACTGGAAGAACGCTATCGACGCGAAGTGCCGCGCTGAAAGGGAAGAGCTCTGCCATTACGCAGCTAAGGTGAACACCAAGAAGATCGAGACCGCCTTCCACCAGTTCTGCTTCATGTACAGCACGTCTCTCACCAAACTAGAAGACATACTGTTTAACGCCGCGATCAAACAAATCAAGCAAGTCAAACAAGAGGCCATAGACATGATGCAGAGACGCTATGAAATAATGCTTAAACAACAAGCTACAACGCTTTATGACCGCTACACTGAAAAGCTAAGAGTGGAAAAAGAAAGGCTAAAAGCCAAATTTATAACCAACCTGGAGGAAGCCCGAACTGCCTTGGGAAATAATATACATGACATCAACGTCGAAAAACATATGGCTATAGAAAAACTGAGAAACCTCCTTGAATGTCAAAACTTAGCTTGTCAAGTGTACGTAGCTTTGAAAGAGCGAGAAGAGTGTAAGAAAGAAATGGAAGACTTGCAACGCAAACACAAAAAAGAGGTCAAAGCGTTGACAGAACAAATAGCTATGAAAGATTTTGAAATAAAACTCGCAAAAGAGAAGGAAAGGAAGCGGCGAGAATTCCAAGCGATATGGTACAAAAAAGTGTGCGAAGTGGTGAAGAAATTCCAATTATTCGTATCGTACAGCATGAACATGCTGCCAGAGTACGCAGAGTTCTTTATTAACACAGAGAAACTTTTGTTGTTGCAGCTGAATGAAGTCCTGGAAGATCCGGACGTTGAAAGTATTTTCGAGTACAACTTAAAAGCGGACCCTTTCCACACTCCAGTACCTCGACCGCATCCTTATTTTCTCTTTTGCGATAAAGGCTACAAACCCAATATAAACCAGGACCTTTGTCCCAAGCATTGTACATCTAGCGCCTCCCAGCTGCCTGTAATCGTAGTCAACAAAAGATGCATCTACGCAGCTTGCGATAATTTTGAAATGTTTACCGACAAAGTGACTCAATACGTCCACGGTCAAAGGGGTGATGATGAAGATTTTGTTGATCACCACGACTACTCCCTCAGCGTCCCAATAAAGTTCACTTCATCCGATCACATCGAGCATCTTAAGTTGGAGAGTTCATTGCAACAACTTCTACAACACGAATGGGCAAATGTCAGAAAACTTCCAATAGAATGTTGCAGTTGTAGAGTACCTTACTGTTTCTGCAGTCGCATGGAGGCAGTGTCAATAAAAAGTGATCCAGTGCCTAGTGTGAAATCCATCGTAACACCGGAGTCGACACCTTCAGGTAACAAGATTACCTCACGGCAGGTGGAGTTGGAACACGAGCGAGAACCGAAATGGGAGAGTTACATGGAGTACGTGAAATCTAAGAAATGTAAATGCTCCAAAACGGCGAAAAAGCACCTGAAAGAACACTTGCCTCCGTACATGATGCAGATGTCAAAATATGAAGCACCAGACTTGCCTCACTATGAGATGTGTAACTTGGACACTTTGAAAAAAATGGTTGCGGACTGTCAGGGCAAGCGAACTCCGCCGCCAGAACCGCCGAAGCCTGAGCCAAAAACGAGGGACGTTGCCACACAAAACTCCGACTTGAATTTCGAATACTTGTGCACTTGTTTCTCTGACGAGGAAGTGAATGTACTCTTGCAAAATCTTGTAAAGGAGTCCAAGATATACGACGCCGAGGCAACCAAAGCGCAATGCGAAATTGTGACTGGGGCCATCTCGCCGACGCACTTGGGTCAGACGTCGGCTTCGTTTGCGACCAGAAGAGCTTACTCATTGAAAAACTTGTTGCAGGACTCCCCCGAACTTGAAGAGATATTTAGGAAAAAAGATTGCAACTACGATTAATACAGTAAAGCTTTGCATTGTGTATTACTAAAATAATATATTTCATTTCTAATGGCTAGATGTCTGAGCAGACGAGGCCCCTCTATTGCACGTGGTAATAAAGGTTTTTGCATTGGTAGTGTGGCTTCCAGCCTAGAATAGAACCATTTCATCTCTTCCTGGGGATGTCGTAAGAGGCGACTAAGGGACTAAGCACAAACATCTTGTGCTACAAGTGCATTACCTAGGAGGGTTGACCTCGGGCGGCGACTAGTGTAAAACTTTCGGCATATATGTGTCGTAGTTGGATTGTTTAATCCGCTGTTATTCAAAAACTCTAGCTGTTTGGCATTACAGCTCGGTTTTGTAATACAGCTGAAAATTATTCAGCTAGATCGTCCAATGTGTTACATTTAACAAACTAGCTAACGTAAGATTGTAGATCGATTAGTTTGGAATTCTGCCACTTGTGGCTTGTAAAGTGCCAGTGTCATTACAACAAATATGGCCTCCCGTATAAAGTAAATTCTTCGCGTTCCGGGACTAAGCAGTTTTTATCGAGAGATCGTTCGTATCGGGGGCATCGTTTGTGATTCGAGACTGCAAAATATTGAAAAGAATAAAGCAGACTTTTAGCTAGGTTCCTAGATTGTTATTTCGACGCCCGCCTTCCGGCGAGATGGAAAATTCACGTGGATCAAATGGCCGTAAGAAATCGCTCCGCCATTGAGTGTTTTCGGGTTAATATAAAATATCAATATGCAATTGCATCGAGCTGATTATCATTGGTGTTTTATGATGTTGGAGACTGAATTATTTAGCAAGGAGCTAAATTGAGGTTTTATTTCCATCCCATGAGTAATATAAAAATAATAAAGAACAAGTATTGTCCTCTCATATATTATTTTGTTTGGTAACACAGTTTTATTCAATAATGGTAACCCTATATGTCGTGTCAACGCTAGCTGTTTTGCTAAACGTATTTTACAACTCATTGACGACATTGACAATCAAGCTGAACTATTTTCAGCTGTTTTACAAAACCGAGCTGTGATGACAAAAAGCTAGAATTTTTGAATAACAACGGATTACACAAATCAACTGCGACATATGCATTCCCAGATTTTCATAGGTTCCCGTCAGACAGACAGTCGGCCGTACTAGAGCCAAATCGTTCAAACTATTCCGGCTTGGGTGACCGTTGACAATATTTGGAGAAGAAAAAGCGGTAAAGCGCACCCTTACTGGCATCGAGCTGAGGATGCAATTAGGAACGCGCTAAAATTAAGAACAATCGGTATTTGCCTGTTATTCTTATTTGTACGTAGTATATTTTTACTCTGTGTTCTTATCAATGATTGGGCATCATAAGGGCCGCGCTACACTGGATTGGCATGGCATGGCATCGGAAGCGACGCGTCATTTCAAAACAAGCTTTATGTCAAGTGATATAAGATGCATAACCGCTTGAACGCGGAAAGCCGGCCGATGGCCTGCCGCGCACTCCCGCGGAAAAGATGCCCTCGGGGGGGCCCGCTAAAGCTTGTTTTGAAATGACGCGTCGCTTCCGATGCCATTCCATGCCAATCTAATGTAGCGCGGCTCTAAAGGTCAGTTCAGAGAGAAAAGCACTGCGGAAGAGTTTTTGACACTTCAAATTGCTTGCAAATTGCGTATGCTCTCAAGGCCTCGAGCGAGACCGCATTTTGTCGAATGCTAAGCACTTTACATCAATAGTAGTTTATTTTCGAGTGTAATAAAAAAATCTCAGCTGCGCTTCTCTCATAAAGCGTTGGGATCAATCCGGAAATAAGGGTCAGTTCAGACAGCGGAAAAATTCTTTGCGGAATTTACGAGTTCCGTTAATAGTACATTATGGTACTAGTGTGTAACATTGGTGATTACCGCCGCGGCGCCATTGAGACCCGAGCCGTAGGCGAGGGTCTTAAGAGAGCCAAGGACGGTAATCATCAATACACACGTGTATCATACGACGTTTTTCAACACACTTGTGAATAAAATAACAATGAAAACTCATTTTATTTAGTAGATAAAAAGTTTATTTAGAGAAACAACTAGTAAATGTGCAGTTAGTAAAATTATAATTAACTGTTTTTGATGACATAGCGGTCTCAACAGATAGATTTGAACTGGCTCATTATTCGTGTAGGTAGGTGAAATCCAATCATTGGATGTACTTGGTGTTTCGTCAGTAGGAATCTTTTATAAATTTTTCAATATCGTCAGACGATTAAACCTTTGATTTCTTGCTTCTAAATCGGATAGTCTCTTTAGATAAGCTTACAAATTAGAGTATGTTTTTAAATCCACTCCATTCTTTGTTCCGACTGTACTTTTTAACATTGAGTATAAACACCACAAAGAGCTACATAGGTTTGTACTTAGATGATAATTCTTTAAAGTACGCCATGAACACATTTTCTGAAAAAGAATGCGTATTCTTGCTGTTTTGCCATTTTATGAAATTTTGGTACGCTAATAGATATTTTTCCTTGGAGTTTTCAGGTAGTAAACTTTCTACAACGTTAAGGGCTTCACATCTTATATCGGGCGGTGTACAACATAAATCATTTTCTTCGTAACTAGTACTTGTAGACATTTTAATTAATTTAATTAATAAATAACTATAATTTCAACAGTAAAAACGAGTTGTAAAAAATGTTTCGCTATGGGGGGAAAAATAATCAGTTTTCCTATGCGCGCGCATTGCGATCGGCCACAGACTAAAGAGATGAGATTTTTTTTTTTCGCGCATAAGATTTGCGCCTATTCTGCCACGTACAAAATGGGGAATTTAAAGTTTTCTTTTATTACAGAGAAAACAAAAGTTATATTTGAGTGAAAGTTTTATTTATTAAACACGTACGAGTCAAAATTATCTATTTAAATAAGAAGTTGCATGAAATGAGCAAGCAATAGGAACATTAATTTGTTTGTTCTATTGAACACGATCTTTTTTTTTAATAAGAACAAAGCAACTCAACGCATGTACATACAATTCCATGAACTCAACTAATAAAATAAAAAAAAATCTATAACTCACTAGTGAGTTATAGCAATGAAAAAGTCACAGTTTGATTATATGGGTGTCATTATGTGCCTAATTGCGGTGACCATAGAGCCACTTTATGAGCAAGTGTGTTGAAATAGTACATTATGGTACTAGTGTGTAACATTGGTGATTACCGCCGTGGCGCCATTGAGACCCGAGCCGCAGGCGAGGGTCTTAAGAGAGCCAAGGACGGTAATCATCAATACACACGTGTATCATACGACGTTTTTCAACACACTTGTGAATAAAATAACAATGAAAACTCATCTTATTTATTTTTTCTTACTTCCGTCGAGGACAAATTTTTCCGCAATTAGGCCCGAAATTGCCGGTCCCGTTTTGCGTGGGGAAACTCATCTTATTTAGTAAATAAAAAGTTTATTTAGAGAAACAATTAGTAAATGTGCAGTTAGTAAAATTATAATTAACTGTTTTTGATGGCAAAGCGGTCTCATCGATAGATTATTTATTGAAATACTTTCATGTTCTATTGTAATTTGAGGTGGCTCATTATTCGTGTAGGTAGGTGAAATTCATTGGTTGTACTTGGTGTTTCGTCAGTAGGAATCTTTTATATATTTTTCAATATTTTCAGACGATAAAACCTTTGATTTCTTGCTTCTAAATCCATCGGTTAATTCGGATAGTCTCTTTAGATAAGCTGACAAATGAAAGTATGTTTTTAAGTCCACTCCATTCTTTGTTCGGACTGTACTTTTTAAAATTGAGTATAAACACCACAAAGAGCTAGGTTTGTACTTAGAAGATAATTATTTAAAGTACGCCATGAACACTTTTTTATGAAAAAGAATGCGTATTCTTGCTGTTTTGCCATTTTATGAAATTTTGGTACGCTAATAGATATTTTTCCGGAGTTTTCAGGTAGTAAACTTTCTATAACGTTAAGGACTTCAGATCTTATATCGGGCGGTGTACAACATAAATCATTTTCTTCGTAACTAGTACTTGTAGACATTTTAATTAATAAATAACTATAATTTCAACAGTGAAAACGAGTTGTGAAATATGTTTCGCTATGGCGGTAAAAATTAATCAGTTTTCGTATGCGCGCGCATTACGATCGGCCACAGACTAAAGAGATGAGGTTTTTTTTTTTATTTTCCGCGCATAGGATTTGCGTCTATTCTGCCAAGTACAAAATCGGGAATTTAAAGTTTTCTTTTATTACAGAGAAAACAAAAGTTATATTTGAGTGAAAGTTTTACTTATTAAACACGTACGATTTAAAATTATCTATTTAAATAAGAAGTTGCATGAAATAAGCAAGCAAAAGGAACATTAATTTGTTTGTTCTATTAAACACGATCGATCGACGATCTTTTTTTGAATAAAAACTTTTTAAATAAGAACAAAGCAACTCAACCAATAAAATTAAAAAAAAACTATAACTCACTAGTGAGTTATAGCAATGAAAAAGTCACAGTTTGATTATGGGTGTCATTATGTGCCTAATTGCGGCGACTATAGAGCCACTTTATGAGCAAGTGTGTTGAAAATTTAGTTTTTTAATGTGTGGGCGTAACATATTTACCACATTTCAAACTTTTCATAATCCATTTAATAAATCATAAAATGAAGTTCCTCTGTATTTTAAATGAGCACATAGAGTATGAATTACAACAAACATTCAGTTCTTGCCCATACGTGTTATATGTCCAGATAAGACGTTCCTTTTCTTTATTTATATGTTCTTCTTCCTTCTCTGCAAAAAGTGAAATATCCCAGTCGATCATTTTTACGTAGGTACGTACGATTGCATCGAACGGTGACAATGATAACTGATAAACCAATGCTAAGGTGCACAGGTGAATTTTCTCGCATATGCACGCGCGTCCTCGCGCGGTCTCAATAGTTAGGGAGGCGAATAGGGGAATTTTCTGCAATACTCGAGCGTGGCAGTTTAAGATATGAGAGATACCTTAGACCTAATAGAACAACCTTGTAAAGTATTTAGCTCTATATGTAGTGACGCGCGCCTAGGATCGACGATCAGATTAGTAAAAAAAAATCGATAGTCTGAAATACTCGAGCGCATCAGATTAAGATATTGGGGGTTGATTTTAGTGTTTAAAGACTAAATTTAATTCATCTGACGATAAGTCCTTGACGCGACCGAGTTATAAGGTCGTGAACTTGTAAAAAAAAAACGTTAATCCGGCATTCTCGAGCGCGATTTTTTTATTATTTATTTTGAAGAATATAATCTAAAACTTACTAAAAATACAAAATCTGCCGGTTTCCGCATGACCGGAAGTGTGGAGGAGCTATTTCGTCTTCCTAAGAACGCGTTGCGGCATATAAGTCGCGAACGATACATTTTACAAAAAAAAAGTTTAAATAAACATTTACGTTGGTTGTATCTATCGCTTTATTGTCATTCTTAAATTCCCCGTTTTATCAAGGAGAAAGAAAGGAAAAAAAAGAAACCAAAAAACCTTTTTCGGTCAGATTAAGAGAACCCACCAACTTTTTTGTCAGATTAAAAAAATATGCTTTCAGGATACCGAGATAAACCTCCCCTATGAAAATATGACGCGCTCGAGTATTTCAAAAAAAATTTTTTTCTTTGCATTTTCAAAAATTCATCGTAACTTATCGTCACGCCGAAATCGTCAGTTTTTTTAAAGGGAGCTTCCTTGGGACCTACTTAACACCCCTTCCGAAAATCTGACGCGCTCGAGTAAATTTTTTTTTTTGCATTTTTGACTACTTTATGTGCCTACCCCCACCACGCAAACCGGCAGATTAGTATACCGTTGTTATCAGAGGCACTTGGGGCATACGTAGTATGAATATCTGACGCGCTCGAGAATGCCCAAGTAACTGTTTTTTTTTAACATTTTTGAAAAACCGTACACGCCAAACCCACCGCTAAAATGGTTTTTACCATACGAGCTTTTCTTTTCGAAATTATTTTATCTTTCGATTTTGATAGGTCTCGACGGCGCCGTTGAATTACGCCATTTAGCTACCTCGCCTCCCTAACTACAAACATTCTTTCGATGTCGAAGCGCTATTTTTTATGACAAAATGATGATGTAGACTTTGACTTCACAGTCCATATCAGACTTCTCTTTCTAATTGAAACTTTGAAGTATCACATATTTAAGTATAAATATCGATATTTCCCCGCTATAATGCAGTGGGTGCACGGGTAAACCGAAATTCCCCGTGGACCCACTGGTGGGTTAAGCTGGTGGGTGGACGGGTCGCGGCTCTTTGGAAACTTGACTTGATTATGAGCGACTGAAGGCTGCAGTGTTGAGAGTTGCAGGAAAGATATATCCAAATTATTACCTAAGAAAGGAAGATCTAATGAGTTACCTATAATTTTGAGAATGGTAGTGCGGATTTCCTGCGACTCACAATTTTTTAAACTCGTTAGCCTGGGCCTTTAGTTCATACAAAATAAGTTGGAAAATCTAAGCAGCTACATCTACAGCTGAAAAATCTTTCGCAGGCAAAGGTATCTATTACAAAGGTTTAGAGATGGAAGCTGTGAATGTGGGGTTTCAGTAAATTAAACAACGCATTAGTCTATAAAAATCTTTTATTAGAAAATCACTGCAATATTGTGTAATGTCGGCTGACCGACGCCTACGCACAGGATCGGGCAAATACAATTAACAATTATCCTATATCATATGATCTTACCGCCGAAAGGCGTTCCACAAACATTACTCGATTACAACTAAATAAAGCGAATCGGAACAGAAACAAATGCTATCGAATGATTCAATTATAAAATAAATACATTTACATATATTTGTAGACATAAATCGGTGAACTCTCGCGGCGCGCAGTTTGACTCGCGCGCGTTTATTTTATTAGGAAACCTCGACGCAAGCGTCTCCGATAGACCCGTTTACTAAACCGATATTCCTTAATTAGTAATGTCAGTCCTAGAACTGGACACCGCGGGCACCGCCATCTTTGTTTCCCTCGACCTCGCCACGTGGGTTATAAACTAAGTCAGATCGGGAAAGCTCCTTCAAATTCTGTATACGCGCCATCGCACACTTGACCATTCCCTATTGGCTGCCAAGTAAAACTAAATTCGCTTTTGTCACTGTTGCCGGCAACTTTATGACGTAACCTGCGTCAGAATGTTTATGCCAATTGAAATTAAATATTTTTGTCGAATCGAGACGAACACCTATAAATTATAGCTGTCATAAAAGCCACAGGCCACGATAACTTCGTCCAAGCTGGAGCGTTCAGCCTTTTCTATAAAATAATACTTTTTTTTATTTAGTCCAATCACCAAAGTCCAAAATTAGGTAGCGGACCCCGGGCTCTGAAGCTTTACCGCTGAGGAGCAACCGGGAATAGATGCTGACAATTTTTTTTTTATTGACTGCCACCTTCGCTGGACTTACGTCATCGCAGCCTCTGAGTTATGTATAGACGCGTTTGATAAGCTGTATAGCTTTTAAGTACACGCACAATAGTCACTATTCCAATAGTTCACTTTCGCTTTATACAACGTCGAAAGTACAGCAAAGGTACCCCGGCGCAGCGTCCGGAACAAAAGACTCTTTCAAAACCATTTTAGGGAACAAACGCGACTCTTTCAAAACCATTTTAGGGAACAAACGCGACTCTTTCAACACCATTTTAGGGAACAAAAGAGACTTTTTCAACACCATTTTAGTGAACAAAAGCGACTCTTTCAACACCCATTTTAGGGAACAAAAGCGACTCTTTCAACACCATTTTGGGAACAAAAATGACTCTGAACACCATTTTAGGGATCAAAAGCGACTCTTTCAACACCATTTCAGCGAATGAACTGTCGCACGCGCGTATTCACGTGGAAGTAAGGTTTGTCGTGGTCAAGTGTGGCGTGGCTGTTTGGAGCGGGACTGTAGTGGTGAGTTCGCGGCGTGTTTAGCTGTAGAGGTCGTCGTCGCCGGCCTCCTCCTGGAAGGTGGGCTGGTCGCCGCCCGACGTGCCCGTGCCGCCCGACGCGCCGCCGCCGGACGGGAACCTGACAAACACAATCTATATAAAGCAGCGCTCGCGATGTAAGAATTTTTTTACACGTTGGGTTACATTATTAGAGTAAGGATTCCTATTAAAAAAAATACATAATATAGCCTAACTCACTCGGGGATAGTGTAGTTTTCTTGGCTGGTACATTCTTGGATAGAATTATCTATTCGATGCAAACAAACAAATCAAATCTTTCCTCTTTATAATATAAGTTTAGATATATTAAGCCTTCGTCCGACTCGCAATATTCGTTGACGATTTTTTTCCATATCTCCTATGTTCTTGATCATATCCCTTTATGTATATGGGACTAACTAGATGGTAAAGGCTTTCAAGGAAGTTTAATAAGATGGCGCACTCACCTGAAGTTGGTCCCGAAGCCGCGGCTCTGCTGCAGCGTCTGCGCGAACATCTCGTACTTGCGGATGTCGTTGTCTGACACCGAGCGGCGCGCGAACTTCATCGCTTCCTCGAAGTGCGCCCGACTGATCTCGGGGACTGGGTCTTCCTCGTCCATCTGGATGGAAGGTTACATAATAGACGATATTTATCATACGATAACTATCACTAATTATTATCATCATTTCAGCCGCATATCTCCCAAGGATTTCCAAAATAACCGATCTAGAGCGGCTTCCATCCAGCGCTTTCCAGCAACCTTGGTCAGGTCGTCAGATCACGTAATTATCCCTAATAGGAAAGATAGAGCATTTTGGGTTTTGGCGGTTCTCAGCTGTTAGAGCTGATGGTGGGCGAGATAGTACAGAGGTTCATGCTCCTGCAGTGGAGACTAACTCTCAAATTCATAAAAATTAATAAACGTTTGTAAACCAATTTCAGTTTAAATATCTTTTACCTCGTTCTTTCAATGTCAAAAATTCAAAAGAAGGAAAGGGACAAAACACATTTTAACCGAATGGAAAAGATGGAGGGAGGCTTTTGCCCAGCAGTGAGACACGTGATGGGTCGTATTATTATTATTAGGTTTAGCAAAGGGTTGTTATTTTTTATGAATATGAGGATAAAAGATCTGATGACGATGATAATGGTGATACTAACGTCCATGACGGCCTGCGCGGGCTGCTGCTGGCGCGCGCGCTCGCGCGAGATCTCGGCCTCGATGGCCTGCCGGATGGCGAGCTTGCACGCGCGCTGGCAGATCTCGTTCAGGTCCGCGCCGCTGAAGCCCTGCGTCACCTGCAACAACGGTGTTAGCACTGACATGTTCCGACTTGATACAATGTAAATTGACAAAATTACTACTCCGGCAATACCCTGCTTCCCGTTCCCGCCCTCTGCTGTAATGTACTATTATCAGAGATCGTAAAGTATGGATATGACTAAAAAGTCCATAACATCATTCATTTAAAGGAAAAGATTTTGTTTACTACAAGCAGTAGAATAATCTTCATTCGAAATCTTAGTCATGTATTTACATCCATTACTAAGGTACCAATTCTCGAGAAAGCCCGGGAATTTGAGTCATATCCATATTATTGATAGCAATAGCACCCGTGATTCCGATCTTTGACTATTATTGCACTATGTAGTAGCGTGTCTACACGACATAAAAATGCAATATACGGCGTTTGGTGACCAAGAGATTTCCTTGAGCAGAGCGAACCATCTCAAAATCTCCCTAAGACCTTTATTATATATTTAAGAAGGATCTTGAATTTTTGGATAGGGGGAGTTATGACATATTTAAGTCACTTTATTTCTAAAAAAAATACGCCAAACAACTCGGTATATCCTCCTTTCTAACGTCATGAAGGCAATTTTGAAAATATTAACATTTACTATTATTTTTTATATTTCCTTGTAGCTTTTATGGTATGCACTAACGAATGTGGAACAAAGCTTTTATATATTATTATTAGTTATTTTTAATATATTACTCGCAGTGCTCCGGGCTCCCATATATTTTTTAAAAAAACATTTGGGCATTTTCTACCTTCAGGAGCCCAAACTTAGTATGTTTTGAAAATGTTTTAAGTATTTTCAGAAAACAGGTGACTGAAACGTAACCAATGATACCATTGATGGTACACATCAATAGTACTACCCAATGCTACAGGTGGTCAGGCGGAAAAGTATCTGATTTGAGCTGTTGGAAAGTAGCAAATTCACAGCAACAGTTTACCTTAGCGATGTAGTTGAGGTCGACCTCCTTGGCGATGGGCGACTTGCGCAGGTTGGCGCGCAGGATGGCCTCGCGCGACTTCTCGTCCGGCAGTGGGATGTAGATCAGCTGGTCCAGACGGCCCGGTCGTAGGATGGCAGGGTCGATGATGTCGGGGCGATTCGTCGCACCTACAATAACAATATACTGAATTTGTAATAAACTCTCTGTGTCTATATAGTTATGTATGTAAATTAGAACAGTTGGTCTTCCTAATAAAAATAAAAAATAAAAAAACTTTTACTCTCGAGACGTAAGCCAAGCTAAGCGTGGCCTTTGGGTCTTACGGCCCTGTTCTGTACCCCGTCAGGAATAAAGACGTGAAAATGTATCTGTTTCTCGATGCGTAGGCTCAGCTTTGCATTTGTGTGAGTGCACACAGTGAAGGTGAAACCTGGCCAGAAACTGGCTGAAACCAGGCACGGCATGGCCCGCGTGTGGCTTAAACCGGTTTGTACTAGTTTTTTAAACCCAGCCCGAGTCGCAGCACGATCGGGGGTGTGGAATGGGTTAAAAAATTTACTATTTTATTTAGCCCGTCAACTATATTATCCAAAAATAAAGGACCTATATTTTTTTGTTTAGAAAAGTAGTCAAAATTCACGAAGATACAGCGCTTCGAAATTTTGGAGTGGGGGTGATTTAAGTCACCGTTGGTTAAAAATTGCAGCCAATCGTAACGTCATTTACCGACCGTGGCAAAATTTAATTGCGCTGTATCTTCGTCATTATTTTCTAATGAGAGAAAAAAAAAATATACTTTTTAATAATCTATCTAATGAGCCAAACAAAATCTAGTCCACATCCCTATTAAAAGCAAAGTATTTCAGTTTAAGAGCAGAGTCAAAACAAATCAAATTTTGCATAGCAAAAAATGCCCTTCTTTTGTTGACTCTTAACTTTTATAAATACTTTTGGAAACAGTATTGTATAAGCACTTCATCTTGAACTCTTGGGTCATTCATGAAGAATTTCTCTGAGACCAATCTCTCAGACAAATCCAGATTTGACTTGCAAGATTTGATTACCGACAGACAGCCAGGCAACGGGACGGGAAACTAAATAAAAGCTTGCAATCACGACCAGCTGAGGCTACTGAACAAAGACATACCGATAGAGATGGGCGCCTACCCGGTAAAAACCCAACCTCTGGAAATATTTCCATTTACACCCATTTTTACCCACCCGATTTCAATTTCTACCGGGAAGAAATGGAAAGCTTTTTATTTATGGAAATATTTTTAAGTTTATTTAAAAAACAATGTTTTAATCGAATGAAGGTGTTATTTAATACATGTAATAAAGGCATTAATTTTTATTTCTATATATTCAAGTGTAAAATTGAAATATTTAATTTAAAATATTAAAGTTATCAATGCAAGAGTTTATGTACACGACAGGCGAATGATATTTACGTTACGAGTTCTACATACTCCCTACAATTCGATTACGGTAAGTGAAACGGGGGAGAAGCGGGGAGGGCGCAATTCGCGCTTTCGCAGTTAGCTCGCCATTTTGTGTAGTTGGTTCCAGTGCGCGTACGCGTCGAGTGATCGCGTTCGGCTTGTTTATTTCCATTGTGCCTTGTCAGAATCGGTAAGTACAAACAAAATTTTATTGTTTAGTTCATTTGAAAAACATGTATGAATATGTAGGGTTTTGTTGTTGTGTAAACAACAAAAAAAACCCACAAAATATTTTTTTAATCAGTGTTTAATAAATAAATAATGTTTAGTATCCGCGAAAGAAGACGTAGAAAGTAAACGCTTCAAGAGAATGATAGTATTTGACGACATGGCTACACTACATAAGTGTCGGTCAGTCCAAATAAACAACATATTTTTTCCTGTTCTAGTAATCATCTTATTTATTTATTTACATATACATACTTTAAAGCGGCTACAGCGCTTTTTGCTGTCTTTGGCCGACTGAAGCTACTCTTCTACCGATTTATTTGTAGCATACCGCCACTGCAATCGTGTAATAAAGAACTACCTTAGTACAAATACTACCCTACGTAACTAGGTACCTGATCTGTAATCTGTTGGCGATTATTGATTAATTAAAAACTGAATAATTTCGTAAAGATCTTTAATTATGTTGTTATACAAATAGACTGAAATGTAAATAAAAAGGAAAAATGTGTAAGATATA
Source organism: Acrobasis consociella (assembly GCA_963555685.1). NCBI lineage: Eukaryota > Metazoa > Arthropoda > Insecta > Lepidoptera > Pyralidae > Acrobasis > Acrobasis consociella. The sequence continues at coordinate 13,108,837 of OY743122.1, forward strand.
GATCCATATGACCACATATATTTTTTTAGATGTATACTAGTATTTCATAAAATGAACCACGTTTTCTCAAAAAATAATATTTTTGTTTTAGATAATGCCTAATGGAAGAAAAAGAAAAGAATATGTCTGGAAACACTACCGGTCAAGTCCAGACAAATCAGTAATGTGTAATTACTGTGATCATAAATATAAGTTACCAAATGTAAGTAAAATGGGAAATCACTTATTAAACTGTGATAAATGTCCAGCTATTATTAAACTTGATATAAAGACAAAAATCGAAAAAAATGTTACAATTACTACTACTAAGATTCCAGACGAAACTACTCCAAACCATCAGATTAATACGCTGGAACCAGGAAGCAGCAACCAAAATAAACGGAGCTTGATTGATGATATTAACGCCAACATATCCATGGCAAGGGATTCTATTGATGATTCATTGAATAAACAGGTTGACAAAGATATTATAAATCGGCCTTCAACGTCACATTGTCGATCATTAAATGAAGAAGAGATTGAAATACTAACGCTGAAATTTGCGAAAGCAGTAATTATTTCAGGTTCACCTTTAAATATCGGAGAACACCCATTGTGGAAGGACTTTTTGAAATTTGGTATGCCTTCGTTTCCAATACCTTCGCGGAAATATATGTCTACAAATCTTTTAGACAAAGTACATAACCAAGTCAAAAAAGATGTCACCGAAAATTTAAGAAGTACAAGCTATCTACATCTTCAATGTGATGCTTGGACAAATTTAAACAACGAAGGAATCATTAATTTTATTATTTCAAACCCCGAACCTTATTTTGCCGAAAGTTTGTGTACCACAGATAATAGACATACAAGCTTATATCTCAGTGAAGAAATAATCAAAATCATGCGTACTTACGGAGAATCCAAGTTTGTTACTCTAATTGGCGACAATGCAAGAAATCTTCAGAAAGCATTTGAACTTGTAAAAAATAAATATCCACAAATAATTACTCTCAATTGTATCGCTCATACACTGAATCTATTGACTCATGATATAATAAAATGTGATGTTATCAATGGAATTATTGATTTATCTGTAGATGTTATTAAGACTATCAAAAAGAGCCAAGTTTTGACTGCATCATTAAAGAAAATTATAAAAGAAAAAAAAACAGGAGAAACATTAAAATTACCAGCAAAGACACGTTGGGGCAGTCATGTAGCAGCCTTGAGAAGTATAAAAAATACAAAAACAGCTCTTTTGGCTTTAGCTATTGATGAAACTAGTACACAATTGCCACAAGAAATTAAGTCGACTATTCTAGATGATAATTTTTGGACTATGATTGAAAATTGCCTATTGATTTTAGAACCTTCAACTGGTCCCATATTTCAACTCGAGTCCAACAAATGCAATATTCACAATGTTTATACGATATTCAAGGATATAAAATCTAAACTGTTATTCATATTGCCTGATATAAATATATTGAGTCACGAACACAAACAACATATTCTTGATGCAGTTGAAATAAGCGGCCAAGTGCGAGTCGGACTCGCCCATGAAGGGTTCCGTAGTAGCAAATAACATAATATAAAAGTCTTGTAGTATGTTTTTTTTTGATTTTTTATATTTGAGTTGATTGAATGAAAGGTAAATTGCCGTTTATGATGATGACGTATTAAAAAAAAACTACTTACTAGATCTCGTTCAAACCAATTTTCGCTGGTAGTTTTTATGGTAATGAACATCATATATTTTTTTTAGTTTTATCATTCTCTTATTTTAGAAGTTACGGGGGGGGGGACACACTTTTTTCCACTTTGGAAGTGTCTCTCACGCAAAGTATTCGGTTTAGAAAAAAATGCTACTAGAAACCTCAATATCATTTTTGAAGACCTATCCATAGATACCCCACACGTATGGGTTTGATGAAAAATAAATTTTTGAGTTTTAGTTCTAAGTATGGGGAACCCCAAAAATTTACTGTTTTTTTCTATTTTTGTGTCAAAACCTTAATGCGGTTCACACAATACATCTACTTACCAAGTTTCAATAGTATATGTCTTATAGTTTCGGAAAAAAGTGGCTGTGACATACGGACGGACAGACAGACAGACAGACATGACGAATCTATAAGGGTTCCGTTTTTGCCATTTGGCTACGGAACCCTAAAAAGGACCATCGACTGCATAAAACCTATACATTTAGCAGCTTATCTTCTGGATCCAAGAACTCAAGGCGTTGAATTAAATGAAAACGAAGACCTCGAGGCCATGGGTTTTATTGAACAAATGGCTGAATCACTTCAATTTTCTGTAATATCAGACATAGCCGATTATAAAGCAAGAGATGGATTTTGGAGGAGCCGCTTTCTATGGGAAAAAGTAGATACTATAAATCCCGTAACATGGTGGAAAGGGCTTTGTTCTGCTAAAGCTCTTAGTAAAATTGCCGTTCGTATTCTAACGGCTCCTTGTACATCCGCCGCAACAGAGCGATCATTTAGCAAACATGGCCACATACACTCGAGAAAAAGAAATCGATTAATGCCCGAGAGAGCAGCTAAAATAGCCTTTGCGTCGTATAACTGGGATCTTCTTAACAAATACAACCACAGTGACGAAGAATCTGAGGAACATGAATCTCATGATGATTTATTTTATGATGGCGAAGACTATGAAAGCAATGTGTTCACTGAAGAAGAGCAGCAAGAATATAATATTTTACCAGGTCCGAGTAGACCTGAAGTTGAATTTTTAAACTGTGATAGTATAACTGACAGTAATGATGATTAAATTATAGATTGTTAATTTTTAAGTGCACGTAGGGATACATATGTTTATCATATATACATACATACCTTTGTATCTCATGTTATTATTAAGTCAATCAAACTGTGATTATTAAGCTCGAGTCAATTAATATACGAACATAGTATTTGATGCTGATTTTATATGACTATTATAAGACTGATTTTTGTGATTTTTATAAACCGTTATAGTTATACTAACGTACTTTAATGTAATGTGCCATACTTAAACTTGACGAATATTTGTTTAAGTTTAAAACTTATTTGCAAATATGTGCTTCTTAACTAACATATATCAATGATCAGAGTAGATTAAAGCCATGCATACTTAGCAATATGTTGATTAAATGTTTAAATTTTAGATTTCTTACGTAGTAAAAAGTAAGGAAAACGATTCTTATAATACGGCTGTGTTCAAAATAGAAATCATTATATTTGCTATTTTTTTTTTATTTATCAAAGAATAAACATGATTTAACTAAACAGCCTTTTATTTCTGAACGATATTTTATTAAACTAAGCTGCTAAATCAAAATATTGTATAAATGGGAATTAATTCATTTCTTCCCTTCCTTCCCTTTCCTTCCCATTTTTACCTTCCTGCATTTCTTCCCGCGGCCCATCTCTACATACCGATGATGAAGACGTTCTTCTTGGCGCCCATGCCGTCCATCTCGGTGAGGATCTGGTTGATGACGCGGTCGGCGGCGCCGCCCGCGTCCGACACGCTGCCGCCGCGCGACTTGGCGATCGAGTCCAGCTCGTCGAAGAACAGCACGCACGGGGACGCCGACCGGGCCTGCACAAACATACTCGTTTGACTATATTCTTTTTTAACTGAGTACAAATATTTTAAGGCGTGATTTAACTTCGGTTACACAAGTGACGAGTGCCAGTGACAAGTAATATCTATGCACTTGTCACTGTGTAAATCGGGCATTAGTCCATAATTTTGCACCAATTTTCCTTATTAACCGGTCAAGACCCGCATGGCACCATTTGGTGCAGCTTTCATTGTTTTAGTATTGTGTCTGGTATTGGCGGATCTCAAAGACTAGAACGTATACTGAAATACGAAAATAAAATTAAGGTTCTCATACAAATCTCTAAGTAGTCAAGTTATATTGTTACTATGGAAAATGTATTTTTTCATAAATGATGGACTGAATAACGTCTTAAAATGATTTGTAATTCATAAAAAAGGACAGCATCACGACTTATGGCTCTGAAACGTGGTAACTTACTATGAGCATCATGAAGGCTCAAAGGTCGCACAACATACTTTGGAGAGGGTTACGGTGTGTCTCTCAGTGATCTGATCAGACATGAGGAAATTCGTAAAACAAAAGTCACTAACATCGCCCCCAATGAATTAGCTCGTTTAAGGGGTAGTGGGCGGGACACAACCATAAACCGAGGGCCGTTGGGGCAAAAGGTTCACGAATGGCGACCACGCACTGGCAAGCGCAGCGTAGGACACCCGGCTACAAGGTGGTCAGACGACCTGACCAGACCAAGGTCACTGTAAAGCTCTGTATGCAGGCCGCTGTGTAAAGCTCTGTATGCAGGCCGCTGTAGACGCAGCTGAAATGATGTTGAATGACAAAATTCACTTAAAAAATACCAAATGTCAATAGTTATATCTACCTTGTCGAAGATGTCTCGCACGTTGGCCTCAGATTCACCGAACCACATGGTGAGCAATTCAGGTCCCTTGACGGAGATAAAGTTGGATTGGCACTCGTTGGCGATCGCCTTTGCCAACATTGTTTTACCTGTACCAAAACATAACTTCATTAAAAATCTAAATATTTTTGTAACTTAGTTGTTTAGAAATGTATGAAGTATCTCTATTTGAGAGCTAGTGGCTTAAGAGATAAAAAATAATATTATGAACACATAGACAAACATTTATTTATATCTAGGAAAACAAGTTCATAAAAAAATCGAGCATTAGATTGTTTCTTTTCGTTCTTAACATACCAAGAAAACTAAACGAATATAATAATTTACTAAATTGTTAAAACGATTTTTTAGCTTGTTTGACGACCTCTGTGGCCTAGTGGTTATCTAGCTAGCTGTCACACTGGAGGTCCCGGGTTCGATCTCCGGTCAGGTCAAGATGGAAAATGATCTTTTTCAGATTGACCTGGGTTTTGGATGTTCTTAAAACTAGTACAAAATTGTATGAGCGCCCAAGTCGAGCTTACACGAACAAGATTTTTAATTTTCAAACTCACCACAACCCGGAGGCCCATAGAAGAGCACTCCCCGAGATGGCTGCATGCCAAACTTGAGGAACTTGTCGGGGTGTTCCACTGGGTACTGCACCAGCTCCTGCAACTCGCGCTTGACGTTTTGCAGCCCTCCGATGTCGGTCCACGTGACGTTTGGCACTTCCACCACGGTCTCGCGGAGCGCCGACGGCGATGATTTCGTCATCGCGTACTGTTGAAATCATTTTAGTTATTAGACTATTTTGCACTTGTTATTTAGCAAACGTTTGTTATTTTTTAAGAACATACGGGTAAACCTGTCACGAGTCTTGGCGTGTTGTTTCCGACTGAGTGAATAGGGCCACTCCAAGTCCTCCCGTGGATGTCGTTAAATGCGACTCAGGAAATAGAATCTTATAAACATCAATGAGAGCTCTCCGACCCGTCTGGAAAGCGAGGAGAGTGTGGGCCAAAGTCCTCTGACTACTCTTTTCAAGTTTGGCTCGAGAGTTATGCTCTTGCAGTGCAGTAGCGACAAAAAGACCTGGAGTGCTATTTTTCATTCAGGGACTCACCCTTACACAAAACGTGTAGTTTTGAAACTCACCATTCACGCAAAATATAATAGAAAATGCGTTTATAGTTGTCTAAAAATTTCACCATAAATAAAAAAGCAGCGTCAACGGAACGGATTCTCCATAAAGTTTTCTTTGATATAACTACAAATGTCAAAATTACGAGTGGTCAAGACCACACGTTGCAAATCTTTCGCATACGACCGATTCAAAAATGCCTCATGTTGGAAACACTCGAGCAAACAATTCTTAATGTGACAAAGTGATTTCAAAAATACGTCCCCTGGTGATGATGGCATGTGTCAACAATTTTTTTTATTTGAAAGCACTTACTCTGAAGTTGTCCATAGACACGGCGAGCGAGTTGAGCACTTCCGCGTCGATCTGGTCGTCCTCGAGGTCGATGAGGTCCATCTTCTCGCGGATCTGCTGCAGCGCCGCCTCCGAGCACAGCGAGGCCAGATCGGCGCCCACGTGCCCGTGAGATTCTGCCGCGATCTGAAATATGTTGATCGTTTATATTTTGTTCTGAATGTTTTCTTCTTAGAATAATTTTCCAAAACTACAAACCGATCTCCATAGGTGAGTGGTTACGCAAAAAAGGACCTCGAGGTAAGAACAATAGATTAAAAGAATTCTGATTAGACCAAAACAAAGCTGAAAGACTACAGAACCAAAATTCATTGAAAAAATATATACCGTTTCCAATCCCTTCAAGTCCCTTTTTGTGTAACCACTCACATAATAATTTTTCAAAACTACAAACCGATCACCCCCAAATTACACATACAATTTTGATAAAATTCCTATCACTACTCAAGGATATTCTTTCATACAAAAAAGATAAGTCCGCCATTTGTTAAGTATATTTAGTTTGGAACAATAAAGTTTGATAAAATAATTTTTCAAAACTAAGAACCTAACTACACCCCCAAATCTGCCGCGATCTGAGTTTGAGTTTGTTGCAGAGATAGAACGTTGCGTCACGCTTTACGCAGCGTACGCCCTAAGTTGGTATAAGAAAATTAGACCATACACTGAATGCGTGTCACTATATCATTGTAAACACCGATAGACAAACTTTCGATAAATAAAAGAAAGTTTATATTGAACTGAACAGGTGTTCACAGTTATTCAATGACATATACAACTTTTAAGTCTTCCCTTACTAGACAGTGGATCTTTTCGTAAACATAGGCATAAATCTCAATTTTTAGGGCCAGAAGCACGTAAAATATATTTATCTGTATCTACCTGTTCTAGATCAACGTCGTCTCCCAGCTTCATGTTCTTTGTGTGAATGCGCAGGATTTCCAACCGGCCGGTCGCGTCTGGGATACCGATGTCGATTTCACGATCGAAGCGACCGAACCGACGCAACGCCGGGTCGATCGAGTTCGGTCGGTTGGTGGCTGCCATTACGATCACGTGGGATGATTTCTTCATACCTGTTAGTAATTTACAAAATTTGAGTCAGAGAATGAATGGACGGACGGTCTCGGCACAGAAGTGCCATTTTGGAAACGCGGAGTCACCTAAACGAATAATTTTTCCATACAAAAAACCGATCGTTTAGTGACTTCGCGTTTGAAAAATGGCACCCCAGGAAAGAAAAAAGGTAAATAAGAAACCTTCCTTAAAATAGGACTAGGTTCAAAAATATTACTATATTTATCCGGCAGTTAGATTATCAAAAAAATATTGGACCCATATTTTAAAGGCTTTCGAATTAGTGAAAATTCTACGTATTTACGAATGTTTTACGAAGATAGCAAAAGAGTTTTTCTCGGCTCCCTCAAAGGTTTTGCGGAGGTTGGACTCGAAGTTTAGACGAGTTATCAGGGAATTTGAACCTTAACTCACCATCCATAAGAGTCAACAGCTGCGACACGATACGGCGCTCCACTTCGCCGTGGGTCTTCTCCCTCTTGGGTGCGATGGCATCCAACTCGTCGATGAAGATAATGGCCGGGGAGTTCTTGTCAGCTTCCTCGAAGGCTTTGCGGAGGTTGGACTCTGATTCGCCCGCCAACTTTGACATGATCTCGGGACCGTTGATCAGGAAGAAGAAAGCACCTGTTGAGGATAACATAGGTAATTGTTCATAAGTTTTGAAATATGTCACAAACTATATTACTCGTAAGTAGCTAATGAAAGTACAAAAATGTCTGGACTCAAGTTTATTGCTTGCACGATCGTAAGTACATTCTAATTATGTGGTGGTTTCTTTCTCAAATCTTAGTAGATCTTTCGTCATCATCATCCGAGCGTATTTTGCCGGTTGCATCTTCAGCAGTTACGCTTTAAAGCCCGGGGTCCGCTACCTAACCAAGGAGATTTGACGAGGTTACTGGGTTTTACACAGAGCGATTGCTGTCTGACACCCGCAACCTAAAGGGTAGACTAGAACCAAAGACCACCTTAGTAGATATTTCGTAAATAGAATTTATTGTAACATCTCATCTCAACCTATGAAATCTGTCAAGCTTTTCAGCTACAGATAAAATTATAAAGGTATAGATTCGAAATACATTCAAGACATAAAGGCAGATAAAGACCGAAAAAATACATTGTTTTCGGTTTAATCTCTCAAGAAAAGTGAACAAACCGACTTGGACTGAGTCCAAAAAAAAAATGAACCCATATTTTTTCCTTTAGCAAAATAGTAAAGTTCACAAACATACAACGAATAGAAATTTCGGAATTTAGACAATTTATGTCACAATGTACGTAATTAAAATCGTACTTGATCGTGACATCACGCGAAATTTAAATGCGCTGTATCTTCGTCTTTATTAGCTACTCAGAGAAAAGAAATAATACGTACCTATACAATCTACCTAAGCCCATTTTTTATATTTCATAAGGTACATGAAAATGATACCGTACCACGAAAACCTCGCAGGGTTTACTTATTTATTATCATCGTTTATTAGGGAAAAGGTAAAAAGCAAAAATAATGATGGCATTGGCTAACCCTTTGCACAGATTTTCTTGTCCAAAATAAACGATTTATGTTGGTACGCTTTTCAGCCACTGGAACATGGGGACTCAGTCCTTTGAGGCGTTCATGGACGGACAGAGCCAAAGCCAACATGAAAAGGCCTTTTAGTACTTTTTTATCTAAAAAGTGAGATGGCTGCATCTACGGAGGTCTTTCCCTTAATGTACCATTGAGATGCACTAACGGACAGTCCTTTATAACTGCCGAACTTTTGCCAGGGAGGGATAGAATTGGTTTGGGCTAGTGGATGCGATGTTCGTGGACCGGATAACTGAGTTATGGAGTGAGATACGGAAATCTACCTAAAAATCTCTCACAACAATTTTAGCCTGGTAGATGGTGACTTGCTGCTCTTTCTGTGGGCTCTGCCTGTGGGCACCCTAACTAGCCACAAAAATGCGCCCAGAACGCAACACAATGTCAGCAGCTGAGGGTGTCGATAGGTGCGGCTGCGGTTTCACCTGACACCTTCGAGAGCGGGTTTTCCCGTTATTACGCCATTACGTGCAATACACTACTGATTTTGCGACTCCACTCTGTCCAGCCGATAAGGCAAGACAAAGGCGGGGGGTGTGTAACTGTGTGTATGAGTGTGTGTATGATCCCCTTGGAGCCTGTGACGTGGTGTCGCCACTTACCGTCAGCTCGCTACAGGCTGCCCTGTGTTGACTGACTGTACTGGGAATCAAGTGGACGATGGGATCGTCACGCCCAGATGCCTTTTATTATTGGCGAAAGGAATACTCACCAGTCTCATTAGCGACCGCGCGAGCGATGAGCGTCTTGCCGGTGCCGGGCGGGCCGTACATGAGGATGCCCCGCGGAGGCTTCACCCCGATGGCCTTGAACAGCGACGGGTGCCGCAGCGGCAGCTCCACCATTTCCTTAATCTGTGCTAGCTGCTTGCGGCAGCCGCCGATGTCGTCGTAGCCGACCGCGTTCAGAGCTTCCTCTTCCTCCTGTTTAGCAAAAACAAAAAGGTTCGTGCTAAGACCCGTTTAAATAATAAATTAATAATGTATTTAAAGCGTGATAATTTAAAAACCAATAAAATTATATTTCATATTTCAATCCATTGGGTCTTGCGGCCCTGGGCTCTGCATAGAACCGCAAGACCCAAAATGCTCTGTCTGCCCCATTAGGGATAAAGACGTGATAGTATGTATGTATGTATGTATGTATATTTCAATCCATAAATTCTACATCTTTTTTTTCTAAACGTCAAAACAAACACTTTCTTTGATGATTTGTACGAAATACAGGCAGATGACGTCATAGTTTCTTGAAGTCAAATAGCGCTCTTAACCTTTCCGCTGTTACTGGGTGGAATTCTACCCAGCTTCCATTGTCTTACTATTGTGTCTGGGTTTTGGCGCATCTTAAAGAATTAATATCCAATATCACATTAAGAATGGCATGTCCATTCTCAATGTGATTTTAGATTCATCATGACAAGTGACATTATTTTTGTGACTTTTTTTTGACTTGATAACGTCTTTAAAATCGTTTTAGTCAGGTGACATGTTCAGAAACTTGTGTCACACCAAAATCTCACGAGCGCGATCGCAGGTATAACGAGAGAGAGACGGACCGATCTCCCGTCTCATCTCGAGCGCTGCCAGTCATTCCGTGAAACGACGTTATCACGTAAACATCTCGATCGTAAACCAACTTTACAAACAACCAATTTTTTAAAAGTACCAAATTATTTTTGTCCCACAATGACCTTTCGACCCAGGGAAATACCCAATTAATAGAAAACTTTATTTTATCGTAGAAAAATGAAGGGTAGGTCTTTGCCAAGCAGTACGTGTGACAATAATAAAAAAAAATCTTACTAACCTCACGTTTGATGGGCTCTCCTTCACAATGTATGACAGTGTCCGGAGCGACGATGCAGTACGGAGAAGGATCAGTCTCCACCACTTTGAACTCGACAGCTCGCATGCCTCCGCGGACCATGAACGTGTCGTCGCGGTGGATGGGCCGGTAGGCCTCCATGAAGTACGGCTTCAGGTACACTTCAAACAAGTTCCTGTACCGAAAATAATATCATCAGGACGAGTACACACGTATTTTGATGGTTTTATACCGTTATAGTTGAGTTATCGTATAATACAAGTCTCGAACTTACTTTGAGTCTAGTCAATCTGTGTGATTAGTGCATGTATATTTATTATTTATACTATACAAAAGAGCACAAGACCCAAATGTCAAGTTTAACGAGATCGTAGTAACATGTTGCGATTACAAGCTCTCTCTCTCTCTCTCTTTTTCTCATATCAGCGTATTCCCGACAGGGAATAAGCAGCTAAGGATGCAACTGCATCCTTAGCTGTGATGCTGCGAAGTCCGGGGTCTGTTTTCCGGCGTTGCGATTGCAAGCTATTACAATACGAGTAGAAACCATACCCACATTAAAAAAAGATCCGAAAAATTGTAGTGCAATCGGCGAACAGATTTTACATGTGTCATGTAAATCTTCAAAGCAATACCTACTGTTTAGTATCCCATACTACAAGTTTAAATTTACTTTGGGGCTAGCTCAATCAGTGTGATATGTTTATTATTTTATTTATTTAATACAAATAATAAGGAAGATTTTGGTACATACCCAGTCAAACCTTCAACTGAGTCATCGATGGGCAGAATGTGCACGCGCTTGCCGTATTTGACGGACGGGCACGGCGCAATGGACACCACGTCGGACAGTCGCACGCGCAGGTTGTTCCTAACTACGCGGTTCATGCGGATCTTCTCGTCGGGGCAGTTGTCGTCTGACAGCACGATGCAGACGGTCTCCTTGCGGCGTTTGCCCTTGAGCAGAACTGTGTCTCCTCGGAACAACTGGAGTTGCTCCATTTTAGCCTGTGAATGTTGGGATTTATCAATTTGGAATGTCATTCTAAATTTTTGACTAAGGAATACTAATGGAATGTAAAAATTTCGTTCGGAAAATAACTTATTTTTCTGATAGTTCTGTATACTAATATTTTATTTTTCCTAAAAATAACTTGAAAAATATTTATACATATGAGTAGTATACTGATGCCGTCGACCTTTAAATAGCAGAACCTCAAATTCTCTTTGACCTTAGTGAAATTGTTGTAAATTAAAGATTCTTTGCAAAATCTGCAAATTATTTTGCAAATGAGTTGCAGATTTTAAAAACACGTGCAAAATGTTTTGACGTGATAACGTCTTTAAAATCGTTTTAGTCGGGTGACATGTTCAGAAACTTGTGTCACACCAAAACCTCACGAGCGCGATCGCAGGTATAACGAGAGAGAGACGGACCGATCTCCCGTCTCATCTCGAGCGCTGCCAGTCATTCCGTGAAACGACGTTATCACGTAAAAATCTCGATCGTAAACCTACTTTACAAACAACCAATTTTTTTTTAAGCCAAAAACGCTCAATCAGTTTTGGATAGTGTCTCTATAGAACAACCTGAAGATTGCAAATTATTTTTTTTTAATAAATTGTAGCTGTTTAATTACAGCATTTTTTTAAGCACAGCCAATATTGTGAGGTGTGTACCTACAGCGCCTTAATTAAATTTTATTAAAATAATAATTAGCTATATTATAGGGTGTTGTTAAAAATTAAGTGAGGGAAAATTTTTTTTGCTCACATCTAACAATACCAAATTTTTTCAATTTATCAAACAAGGCTTGGAAGAAGCTGGAGGAGGCCTTTGTGTCTCAAGACACGCCAACCACAAAAGTTGGCAATTAGAGGCTAATAAATAAATAAAATAAATAACAATACCAAATACCTATACAAATATTTACACTACCTCTGCCATTCTCCACATCACCAAGTTTGTGATTAAACTTATATTTTTGTAAAATTTAAATAAATCAATACTTCTTCTTTTCTTCTTTCAAAGAGAATGATGACATTCTACGAAATAATTAAAGAAATAGCATTTTACACTAGAATGTGACAAGTTCAACCATTAGTATCAACATTTTTGACAACTATGTTAAGAATAGGTATAAAAAGTCTGTATTTGTAATTTAAGCCTCAATCTTCTTTTGCGTGGAATGGAGCGCATTCTGAGAACTCCACAGAGTACAATGGCACAAAATTAATAAAAGTGTTACACAACAATGATTCAATATTATCAGTATGAAAAAATAAACTATGTAATTCCCGCGCATTCTCGTGAAATTTTCGTTATCTGCATGTTGACTTTTTTACATTACAAACTGTTGTTGAGTGCAATGTGTTTGATCCTCTTTGTACGATGTAAATTCAGCAAATATCAATGTTGTATTTACGAATGTACAGTGTACAAGTCAACAGCACAGCTAGAACTTCATAACAAAGAAAGGGAATTCCCTTAATATAAATAAAACTACTTAGATTATTGATAATGCTTCCTTCATGATCATTTCATGGCAATATACAGAGATTTAAGAGGCCGCATTCAGAATAGGTACCTACTTCCTACTTATACTCTGTTCATTGTAGTTTTTTCTGTAACAATGATGTTGATGATGTTTTTAGAGCTAACTTCCTTCTGCGCGAAGAGTAGGTTAACAATAGAAATTAATCTATTAAAAACTGGTAATAGTTAAACTTTTTTGGTTTTATATTAAAAACACTGGAACTCTAACCAGATGCAATAAAATTCATATTTCTTAGCAACCGAGCGACCAACCTTTGCTTGTTAGACGAAAACACCATTAAAACAAGGTGCTCTAAAAAACCTTGATCGTTTCGACTGATCGATCTTTTCAACCCTGAACCTATAGACAAAAATTCATTAAAATCAATAAAGCCATGTCCCAGATCCTCAATATAATAAAATTGCTTAGTTAAATTTGTAAGATGTCAATTGCAGTGGCCTAGTAGTTATCATGCCAAGCTGTCACACCAAAGGTCCTGAGTTCGATCACCAGTCAGATCAAGATGGAAAATAATCTTTTTCGGATTGACCTGGTTCTAGGATGTTTATCTATACATGTATTTGTAAAAAAATATAGTATCATCACAGAATTAATAATACAACATACAGAACGGAAACTCGCACCGTCCCCCGCAATCTGGCGTCGCCGCAACCCCTCCCCTGTTTTTGGGCCTTGTAAGCGCTTGTAGAACAGGGTTGTAGCTAGTCGCATGTTGACATTACGCGAGTCACTTAGGATTATTGAATCATAATGGTGAGGAACTATCAGGATTGTTTATCCACGGAAAACAATAAAGAACGAAAATGTTATAGATTTCCGAGTGATGAAAACGGTAAGCAAAGCATCAAATTATATGGTGGCAACCCTGATTGTTTAACTCACACATTTGACGTGTGCATAGATATATTGTTTCATTTGTAGTAGAACTAGGTATTTATTATATATGTTACTCTGTTTCTTTGAAGTGCCATACCTGTAGTATCGTCGAGATAGTATTCATAACACAAGTTACGAGCTTACTTTGGGTTTAGCTCAATCGGTGTGATTTGTCCCTATTTATTTTATTATATATATTTAAAGTAATAAGATATATGTAAAGACGCCAGCATGTGTAACCTGCTTGTCGTGTTAATGTAAGCAGTTCTTTCTTCCAGCCAACTCATGCAGATTGAGTCATCGTCAAATTGAAAATATTATGAAATATTCAACTATTTGGACTTTTACTATTTGAACTATTGAGTGTCTTATGCTTATGTTAAAACTATGTATTGATTTTCACGAAGTTTTATACCTATTTGTTGTATTAGGTATTCAATTTCAAGCTTTATGCCAGTCATTTTTTTTTACCAATACAAAAGAAAAATAAGCATACATATTTAGCATGCTAATCCTTTTTACTAGTCTGCCACGTCAAATTATTTATATTAGTATAAATTATAAGCATACCTACCAAAACTTGTAGAATATTATTGTGTCAAGTCATTCTAACCTAAAATCATGCTGAGAATTATAAACTTGCTTCATAAACAAGGCCAAGTGTTTAAATACATTGTATTTTTGTGTATGTAACTCTCTATGAGAAGTGGAATACAAAAGTATGGTCTATTGCCTGTGGTTTGATGTATTATGGGTATGTCCATTCCACTTGTATAATTATTTAGATATCTGTAAAGACACCAGCATGTGTAACCTGCTTGTTGTGTTAAGGTAAGCAGTTCTTTCTTTGAGCCAACCTATGCAGATTGAGTCATCGTCAAATTGAAAATATTATGAAATATTGAACTGTTTGGACTCTTTCGTTTGAAACTATTGACTATCCTACGTTTATGATAAAACTATGTATTGATTTTCACCAAGTTATCCATTTGTTGTATTAGATATTCAATTCTAAGCTTTATGCCAGCTTTCCAGGTTCTTAACTATCAGTTATCACACAATTTTTCAATGAAAGGTATACCTAATATATTACCTGTACTTGTTTTAATTTTATTCTAGCCCTCATATCATAAAATTAACAACCAATAAATAATAAATTCTTACAAAATCCTGAGAAACAAAACAATTAGTATAATTTCTTATTGGAAAATTAAGGAGTTTTTTTTTTTTTATTAACCTATACTGTCCTATTGCTGGGCAAAGCTCTCCCCCATCTCTTTCGAAACATCTCGATTGTGTGCCACTTCCAACCATTCCCTCTAAAACTGTTGCAAGTCGTCACACCAGGGAAGAGAGCTTTGCCCAGCAATAGGACACAGCTACAGCTGTTTGAAGACAAGTAACTAGTAAATAATGTTGTTGTTTATACCAACACTGGTGTTAGATATTGCAAGCTGCCTAAGGCAACTGACAGTTTCACTGTTTAATTCATGAATAAATTAAAACTGTTTAGGACAATTTTGCCCCAGTATAAAAAAGTCATTCATTCCACTTCTCATAGAGAGTTACATACACAAAAATACAATGTATTCAAACACTTGGCCTTGTTTATGAAGCAAGTTTATAATTCTCAGCATAATTTTAGGTTAGAATGACTTGACACAATGATATTCCACAAGTTTTGGTAGGTATGCTTAGATCAATATTTCTGTATGATTTTAGACCTTACCTAAGCTTACGCATAAAACAAAATGCTATTGAATTTCTTTCATACAAGTAACCATGTAGATGGATGCCTAAGTACTATCAGCAAAATAATGGATAGGTACAAAGAAAATGCAACATTTTTTCAGTTGCTTAGAAATAGAGGCTTATCAAGGTGACCTAGTTTTTGCTACAATAGAAGCCTAATGGCTTTGTACACTGTACAATATAACTAACATGAAATGTTTTTGCTGATGTTACTATGACGCTAGTCCTCACTCCACTGACCTGAGATAATGCGACCACGGAGTTATCATCGCTGACGGCTTCCTCGACGATGAGACGGTTGGGCCTGTCCTTTCGGCGCAGGATCGCGGTCGACAGATCATCGGGGCTGCATAAAACGGTATATCCTCCATCATTACGATAACCACACAAGCGTCGGAACACTAGGAACGATTCCTATTCAAAAAATGTAAATCCAAATACTCTTATAGGATTTACTTCATTATTGATAGAATATAAGTCGCTTACTGGTGAAAATCAGCAAAAAAATAAATCTCTATGAATGAATTTGTTACTCAGACATGATGACAAGCCAATTTTCGAAGATTCATCCAAGTCTAACAGAGCTAATTTACGTAAACTTAATAAAAATTAATGGATTTTGTAAATAATATTACGTAAATAATGCTTACCTTTTGTTGTCTGACATTTTTTATTAGAAATATAAGATAAAATTTGTAAAATCACTACTATTTCAAAAAGCCGAATGAACAATCACTTTACCACTTGAGACTTGCGTGACGTTGCCGTATTTCATTTGTTCATCGATGACGTTAGTGTTGCCATTGTAATAAAGTGGTCTATGGATTATTAGTTCGTTTTCATTGTCAATATAATTTTTGATATTTTCATGGTAGAATTTGGTAGAAATTGTTTGTTCACAAGGAAATCACTAGCTTTTTTTGTGTTTAGGCGGGAATTTTAATTTATATTTTAAGATTTGAAAGATATCTAAAGATTTCTGTAATCTAAGCTCCAAAAACAATATAAATATACCTAAGAACTTTATTAGCATGAATTACCGGGTAGCTCACGTAAGTCACTACAGGTTCTGGCATAGACATAGAATTTTTTTTTACTACGTAAGGGTTCTGGTAAATCACGTGGACATAATGTATTATGATCACACGTACATAACGTCGAAAAATATTAAACCAATTAAATAATTATTAATTACGTACCTACAAAGAAAAATGTAATCAAATTAGTGCGCACAGTCTCGGAATGTTTGGAAACCGCGCGCTCGCTACGCGTTCAGAGTACCTACCTACTACCTACTAAGTACCCACCTACTTCTCGGCACGTTGTTAAATCTCGCGTGCAGCGCGAGTGTCCACGCTTCTTGTTTTATTGGATAATTCTTTAAGCACCTACATTTTATATATTTGGAATGAGAATCAAATATTAAGTGCTCCCCTTGGATATGTAACGTGATTTACCAGTAACTCAGTAGAGACAGCTACTAGCCGACATGTTATAATGTTTTGTTACATTATATTATTAGGTGTTAGGGATTGCCAGTCTCGCAAAATAGCAAACGAATGGTCTCCGTGCTAGCCTGGGAGATAAGCAAAAACACAGAATGTACTAGCTGCTTCTCTTCCTTTGCAGGTCGTAAAAGCCGATTGATTTACTAAGGTGAGATCTGAATCATGTTCATAGGCGATGCAGCCTATATTAGAACAGCCATACTCCCCTAATAGATGAGTGAGTATTTTAATGCCCTCAGTCGCTAAACATTAATCTGTCCCGTTTCTGAATGGCGCATGGCGTAGGCAAAGATAATATAATTACTAACGTAATAGATACCCAACGCCATAGAAATGATTGGAGGGTCCGTAAGCACGCAATACGGGAGTTGCAGGGTGGCCTCTCAGAGATGGCAGCACACACGACTAGCCAAAAAGATGACAAAGAAAGTGTTGAATATACTTTAAAAAATATATTGCACTTCATATAAGTCTTATTTAACTAATTAGAGTACTTCTTTATTTAAATAATAGTTATAAAAGATTTTTGTGTTTTAATTTTTACCTTAAAGCGCCATCTAGTTACAAGGAAAAGAAATAATAATGTTTATATGACGATGGGTTGTTCCCTACGCCGGTTGTTCCCTACGCCATGCCTGGCGTAGGGAACAACCGGCGGCGCGCGTGGGGGTAATGGTGGCGAACGCTACACGCACACGCAAGACCCATATTGTGATCCGTCGATGTTAAACTGACGGATTACGATATTTGACGTGTCGTGTACATAGTGTATTGACGAATCACAATATTTATCGATTGTGGATCATGATATTTATATTTCGTGTAGTGTCACGTGTCAAAATTTATCGCGTCGGCAACTCAGCGTCATTTGCTCATACGACAAACATGGCGTCACCAATCTATTTATTTACCTATTTTTTGACACACACAACAGATAACAACCATTTCGAAAACAATATAAACAAATCAAAAATGTTGCAGCCTAGGTTGCATTCCACGAAAGTGTGATTACATAGGAACTAACTTGAGGAGTTACAAACAAGTGATAATTAAACTATATAAATAGGTACTATACCTACTGAGAAAAGAAAGCTTATAAGTATATTATACTATGTTACACAAACCGAGAGTACTTACTAGTGTTTAGACGGTCGGTTTTTGATAAAGGATATCTTTAAGAGTTAAATCAAAAGGATAACAAAACACATCGGCAACGGCATTCGTTTTTAGTCATATTTTTCATCGTGAAGTTGAATTTCGTCCAATATTTTTACTCTCTTGCAGGTAATTCTTCATTCATCGCTTTCTTTTTACTGTTTTTGTTTGGGGACGTCCATTAACTACGTGGTACATCAGGGGGGAGAGGGTCAAGCAAAGTCACAGCAAACACCTGGAAAGAGGGGATCTGGACAAACATGGTATCTAATCTAATACCTTTAAACGAGCAATTCTTGTATATATATATATATTTATTTATAAATTTCTGTGATCTTGAAAACGGCTCTAACGATTTCGTTGAAAATTTGTATATGGGGGTTTTCGGGGGTAAACAATCGATCTCGATTAGTTTTATTTTTGGGAAAACGCGTGTTTTCGAGTTTTCGTGCGTTTTTCTTTCCACGCAGAATATGGTCGCTAATTACGTCGCGCCGACCGCCTTGTTTTTAGCTCAGTGGTTAAGGATACCGACCGCTAGAAAGAGTGTTATGGGTTCGAATCCCACTCGGTGACTAACTTTTGTTTTTTTTTATGTTTAAGTTTATATATAATTTGTTATTTTGCATTGTTTTAAGACAAGTTTTAAAAAAAATTGTTAATGTTTGAGATGTAACCGAGCAAAGCTCGGTCGCCCAGGTACTATGTAATAAAACAAGGTATTCTCTTCCCGTGACAGCTGATGACGTAAGTGGAACTTGACTACGTCATCAGTTTGATGTGTTGCCACTGTGTGAAATTGAATTACCCGAGTGTAATGCATTTTTGAACTTTATATACCAATTTCGAATTAATAATCCATTATATCAATTTATAAAATTATGCGACACGCGAAAATCGCGAGATACTGAATAGCTAAGTTACTTATAGTCTAATTTTTTATTCCGTAGAATTCTGACATTTCATAAGTGTTGCTACTAAAAAAGTTCTCCAACTAAAATGGGAACGCGTATAATGGCGATAAAAAATTTAATTCTTGATTAATTTTAATGTTTTACCAAGATATTGATACACTTTAAACTTTCTGGTATAATAAAAATGTTATAACATTTTTTAATACCGAGTTATCAAAGTTATATTTTTAAGTAATTTTAAGTCAGCAGGTTATTTTTCTTTCCCTGGCATCACTCCCTACTAACTCATGTATCATCAACCTTTTTAGCCAAAAGCTTAATATATATATTTTTTGGTAATCCATCAAGCACAAAAATTAAAAAATATAGTATGCGGCCATCAGCTGTCACGTCACGACTGTCACATTTATTGTTATATTTGTTATCTTTCTGTTAAGTTTTTTCTTGTTGAAAAAAACTATTTTCTTAACTGATTTAGATTAAATTTGATATGGAGATAGTTTAAGAACCTGGAAAGGACGTATAACCCATTCACCCATAAATTGACCGCGGTGGAAAGCTAATTGGATTTATTTGTATGTATGTTTGTTAAATCAAATAGTTGTCACAGTTGTTCGTATTTTATGTCGGTTATTCAACTGTTCCTGATGAAAATATTACTCGCTGTAAATCCCCCTTTGATTTGGAGCACCGCACTAAATTAAATGGTAACATTCACTAACAAATAAAATGTGTAGACTCAGATGTTCACACTTTTATTGAAATCTGGAATTTAATAAAAAAATATGCCCGGCCAAAAAGGTTTTTTTTTTTTTTTTAATCTTGGCTCGACGCTATTGCGTATTTAGCCAGGCTCAAGTTAATAAAATATGGGAACATTCAATGTGAAGTAAATATATATATATATACATATGTACAATCAAAGGTTGGTATAGGTTCTTTGATTGCTTTAAGGGAGCTTCTGGCGACAAATCTATACGAGTCCACTGGTTTTCATAGCCGATTGAGTGGCGGACGGCGCCTACAGACGCCCACCGCAGTCCGCAAATTAATATCACTACAGCCGCACTATGACTGTTCACTTTAAACATTTTACATATTGTCCATGAGAATGATCATTTATAACACCAAACTACACCAATTTCATATTATAAAGTCCACTAGAATCAATTTGCAAAACAATTTAAAGCAAACTCCAACTGAACCCCTTGACTTCCCGCCAAAAAACGCCCAAAAAGGTTTATGATCTCTGATATGTCAAAAAATGACAGCTGTCAGAATTCTACGGAATTAAAAATCAGACTTTAATATTTTATTAAATATTCATGAACTAATTGAGAAAGTCCTTAAATTCACTGAAAAGAACAATCAGTGGCAACCCTTTCGTGACGTAGTCAAGTTCCATGAGAATACCTTGTTATATTATACCATGTGGACAAATATCTCTGGTCTGGTAGAAACGAAAAAACTTAGAATGTACCAGCTGCTTCTCTTCCCGCGCAGATCGTAAAAGCCGATCGAGGGAATGGGCAAAAATGCGAATCATTTTAACAGGCGATGCGGCTAGCAACCCGTCACTGTATTGATTGCTTTTCCATCTTCTCGCCCACCATGACGCTAAAAGTGGCTTTTGGGTCTTGCGGCCCTGGGCTCTGCATAGAGCCGCAGGACCGGAAGTGCTCTGTCTGCCCCATTGGGGATGGAGACGTGATAGTATGTATGTATGTATGTGGACAAATATCAAATATCTCTTAATTTTTCCTTAAAAAATTAAGTAAAAATGTAATTGAAAATCCTCGAAAACGTGTCGCGTGGACGCCTTTTGTAGGTATTATGGCACTTATCGGACGATTAAAAATGACAAGTGCGCGTAGAGTCTGCAGCAAACATACAATCGCAAGACAAAAATACAATCGGTTATATTATGATTATAATTTTTATTTTGTGGAGCTCTCCCACTCTGCTGCTGAAAATGTTAACAAACATTTTCTAATACTGTAAATACATTTACTAACTCATGTTGTAATTTTTTTGAAGTGATAATTTTTTTAGCGGCGTTGTGCACTTTTTTTTGGAATGGGTAAAAAATGATAAACTCGCGTCAGGACACGCTTGCGTCAGGACACGTGACCTGATTGAAAATTCGTAAGACGGATGGAGAGTAGACAGCTGGCGCGGCGTAGGAGAGGTAGTAATAGTATCCCCCTCTCTTTCTACGGCGCGGCGAAAATGTATGCCTGCGCCTGCTGTTTCGTGTATCAAAAATGCACAACGTTAATATTCAAGTTTTCACTTCTGCCGGCACTCCCAGAGTGCAACCCGTCGTTTTTTTAGATACATTTTGTTACGAATTGTTAGATGTAGTGCCTGTGTATTGACATGGTACAAGCATTCTAATACTTGAAAGCATGAAATTGGCCCACAGTTTGGCCCCGCACGCTCCTCTTATCCTGCTGTCGCATGAATAAATAAATGTTTACTATATTACAAAATGTTCGTAAAACATAAGCAGGTTGGCCACTTACACACAAATAAATTATCAACAGAGATCAAGTGATACAAATATCCAAAGATAAATAAATCATTTTGACTTTGAGTTTGACCTTGACACGAAAAACAAAAAACAAACCAGATACTATCTGAGGTGGAATTTTTATTCTTTTTAAACATAGTTCAATATATAATTTAAATTTCATAGTTTAGTGTAATTTACTATCTGTAGTTTAGTTAAATTTATTTAGTTTTAATTTTTATGCATCTAATGTGTATTTGATGATACGCTAGGGTTTTCCGGCAGAATAGAATAGGGCAACTTCAAGTCCTCTCGTGGATGTCGTAGAAGGTGACTAAGGAAATACAAGCTAAACAAAGTTTATAAACATTAATGAGACCTCTCCAACCCGACTCGCCAGGGAGGAGAGTGTAGGCCAAGTCCTCTGGCTGCTCTGGCCAAGTATAGCCGTGGTAGTACAGAGAGGGTCGTGCTTCTGTAGTGAAAACAAAAAAACCTGATGATGTATGTTTGTTATTTAATATTTTTAGCATGAAAGTCATTGTAGGAGCTCCAGCTTTTAGCTATCACTACCTATACATCTATATTATAAAGCTTCTTTGATGCAGTGAAAAGCCACTCCCAGTCCCAATCCGAGTCATCTGTTTTATATTCTTTAATAGCTTTTTCTAATTTATTACAGATATTCTTCTGTTCTTTAGTGGGTAATTTCAACACCTTCTCTTCAATAACCCACAGGATCTTACTAGTTTCTTGTTTGATGGCATATTTATATCCATTTGCATAGTCACGTAAATCATTTACGTAACCGTTAAATAATACCTCTTCTCTTAAAGTCATGATGGAATTCATAGCGTCAAAAAATGCTTTTCTATGTTTTAGAGGCTTTTCCGACTCTTCTAAGTATAATTCAAATTCTAGTTTTATCTCATCTCCATCTAATTTGGTAAGCTCTTCAGAACAGTTTGCTAGTTGCCGAGTGACATTATAGTCCATATTATTAAATGCTTTGTGAAAAATCTTACACATCCTTCGGATATTTGATTCAGAAAAATCCTTTGCTAAGACTGCCAGCACATTTCTTACAAAAGTTTCAAAAATTTGGTTTACCAGCCCACTCAAAGTTTGAACACATATTGTTTCTTGTAAAAAAACGTAGAATAAGCCAACAAAAAGTATGTACTTTAACATCTCTCTTGATCATAAATGTGAAAATCACATGGAATTTTAATTTTACGGTGAATTTTAGTTGAATTACCGCAGTAAATCAATTCTTTGTCTTTCTTTTACGAGTATAGTACTCTAACATGGCTGATTCAAATTTTCTTCTAATCTCTGTCAGGTCGTCTTCACTTTGCCGAAGCATCTTATAAAAAACCACGGTTTGGAATATATACCTAGTTTTATCGCCGATATGGTTTATCTGGTATGTGAGATATTTAGTCAAGTCGTTAATATACTCATCCATTTTTAAGACGTCAGACATAGTGTAAATACCGTTCATTGTTTCAATAAACTCCTTTCGTTGGGGCTTGTCGTCTATTATTATTCGTAAGAATTCTTTTACAACTCCTCTAAGTCGCACATGGTTAAAAACTGATAATTTTCTTAATGTTTCAGCCAGATCCCCTATCTTCATCATCATGTATTCCGTGGCTCCAAGACCGCGGAGACTTTTCCCTAGCGTATTAAAAAATGGTGGCAATCTGCCCGTTGGATTCTTTAGTAAAGTTCTGCAAATGTCTACTATGAAGTTAAAGAATGCTCCTTTGGGTAAAATGGGTTTGGTCGTAGTAGTCCGGGGTGTCCTTGTAGTTGTGGCTTCCGTTTCGTCCGACGACTCGCAACTATCACTGTCTGTTCGTTTACCTCCACGCCAGCAACTATTTATACTCGTGTAAGTAGTAGTTTCAAAACTATTATCTGCAACTGAAAATCGTTTTCTACGACGAGTGACAACGACTGGAACAATACGTTCTTGATTTGATTCTTGATAATTTACAGTAGTATCTTCTATTGCAAAACCTTGATCTTCCAAGTTAGTTTGATCACCCATTTCCAATTCTTGGTTAACAAAACCGTATACATTGCAAGAAACTAAATAGAAAATACTTAAGATCATGATCTTGACTTACTCTGTAGCGCTATTACAGGTTTACGATGATTGTGGTTTTTCAATTAGAATGAAACAATAAAACATTGATTTTAGTATTTTATTTTACCAATAGGTATTCGTGAATACATGGAAGTTACGATGAAGCGCATTATTGGAATACAGAAATCTCTATTCCAGTCTTTTCTCTAATGTTTCTGTTTCCGAAAATTCCTCTCAAATGTTTTGTTATCTGAAAAAAAAATAGTAAAGTAGATTAGTATAGGGTTTTGGCGAACGAAGTCGCGGGCACAACGAGTAATAAATTAATAGTGGTCTCTTACTTGCCATACTGTAAGAGTCACCAAAGCAGCTAAAAGTGGTCCATCTGAAGCTATAATAATGGTTCCAAAAAGCATGGCATCAAACGTTCCCAAGGTCCATTCTTCACCCCACCTGTTACCAAGAAAATAATCAGATAAAGGACAAGATTGAGATAAATATTGTTATTTATCTGCAATTTGCACTTACGTGCAAAGTTAGAATGGATGGTGACTCTCGTAAAAGAAGAAAGAAGAAGGTGGTAGAAGAACGAAGGTCACTGACATAGCCTAGCGGATTAGCTCCTTGAAGTGGCAGTGGACGGGACACATAACACAAATCTCGAATGGCGTCCACCTACCGGCAAACGCAAGTAGGACACCTACCATCTAGGCGGTCGGACGACCTTAGCAAGGTTGTAGGAAAACGCTAAATGCAGGCTCCTTGCAATCGGTCGTTTTGGAAAAGTTTGGCAAGTTCAAGTCTAGCCAAAGATAATATAATTACTAACGTAAGTCTAGCCAAATCCAACGACTATATGTGTAAGCCTTGCTTGATCTGCTTAGAGCGGCAAGACCCAAACTGCTCTGTCTGCCCCATTAGGGAAAAAGACGTGATTGTGTGCATTATTATGCTTGAGGGATGTGGGTCTGAATCCCACTCGTGGCGAATAATTTTTCATCACATTTTATCAATAGAGATATGGACTAGATCAAAAATATATAATTTTGTTTTGTCCATCTACTAGAATATCTAAAAGTAAAGGACCCATATTTTTTCCTTTAGCAAAGTATGAAAAATTCACGAAGATACAGAGCTTCGAAGCTTCAGAGTGGGGGTAACTTACGTCACCATTGGTTAGAAATCGTAGCCAATCGTGACGTCACGCAAATTTTAAATGCGTTGTATTGTATCTCAGTCATTATTTGCGAATGAGAGAAAAGAAAAATACATATACCATACTTTAATAATTTATCTAATGATAAAGAAATATTTTTTTGTCCACATCCCTATTTGGAAATTTGTAATACGTATAGTCGTACCTACAAACATATACAAGGTCTAACAAAATGTACTGAAATTAAAATAATGAAAAATTATTTGGCCATCTCCCATACAAGTGGACCGATCCAGCTTTCTATGGAAAGCACAAAGATTTCGAAATAATGTTTCTTAGGAAAAGTTAGGGTTGGGAGTCATTTAGCAACACTGAACGGCTCTTTTCAATGCTCTATCCTTTTCTGTTGCTCAGAACCGTATAGAAAAGTGCTGATACGTATAGTCAAATGAGATCAGATCCTTATCCAGTATCATGGACTGAATCTACCTTTAAAATAGTTTCAGTATATAATATGTGATCTGAATTACTTTGTGTGATTCCGCCACCAGTTAGTTCATGCAAACTATTGCCGGTCGGCGCCCACCCACTACTGTTAGTCCCAGCCCAGCATACCCGTCACCAACAGTCGATGCATGATCCGTCCCATGCTGCTGCATCCGCTGGGGCTGTAGCAACATAGGTGTAACATGTATACGCGACACGTGTTTCGCCTTTACACAAGGCATCCTCAAACTCAACAAGTTGTTGAACATTCGGTGGCCAAACGTCATCGTCGGCCAAATGTTACTTTGCGGAAATCAAAGATATCATATCTTTGATTTCCGCAAAGTAACATCTGAATCTATTAACTAGTTTCAGTATATTTTGTTAGCCGTTATATACGTGCTAGTCAGATAATCCTACCAAGTGACCGCCAAGCATGAAGGAGGCTCGTCTTCAGCATCATACAGCAAGCAGCTGGTAGACCCTGACTCCCTGGGGGTCAGTTCCACGTCTAACAGTCTTTCCAGCACCGAACGCTCGCTTGCCACCCAGTTCAAACCATCGAGAGCCTGAAAATGAATTTAAAAATAAATTTGAATCCCTGGGGGATCGGGCCAGGGGATCAGGGGGTCCTGATGGATGATATGATTATAAAGCTGATTTAATTAAATAAAATATTTTACTTTTCACTTTGAGTAATATCTGTCTATATTGGAAATAAAATTATGAAATTTTGTTGTACACGTAGAGAGATATTTGTTAATTTTTCATGTGTGTACTCATAAATGGCTAACATAGGGCTTCAATTTTCTACATTAATTACAAAATGTATGTAGGGTTTTAATTACCTACATAAATTACAAAATTTATGTAGGTAATTAAAGGCCTATAAATACAGCGCTGTTATTCGAACAGTGAGAAGATAAAACATAAAAACAGCTACGTGGTCGGTTGCTTTGTTACTTATTAAAAATTAAAAATGCTTCTTTTCAAAACAATTAAGAAAATTTTACTTACTCTTTCAAAAAACGCTGCCAAAAACTGTGATAAAAGAGCCTGCGCTGGTTCGTTTACGCCAAGAGCTATAGCTAGAAATATATTTAAGAAATGTTAAAAAGATTAATGAGGAATAATAATAAAGTGAATACGTGGATAAATTAGTTATTAACGATATATACCTGCTTCTGGGTTCGAGAACTGTTTGTATACATTCCTGTTAAACAAATGAGAAGGTTCTTTGAAATGATTTAATTTTAAAATAAATATTTTAGTACCTGGGCGACCGAGCTTTGCTCGGTTACATCTCAAACAATATTTTTTTTTAACTTGTCTAAAAACAACACAAAATAAAAAAAATATATAAATTTCAACATAAAAAAAAACAAAAGTAAGTCCCCGAGTGGGATTCGAACCCGTAACACACTTTCTAGCGGTCATAAACCGCGGAGCCAAAATGGATGGCGGCCGGCGCGACGAAATTAGCGATCATATTCTGCGTGAAAAGAAAAAGGCATGAAAACTCGAAAACACGCGTTTTCCCAAACATAAGATTAATCTAGATCGATTGTTTACCCCAGAAAATCCTCATATACCATTTTTTAGCGAAATCGTTAGAGCCGTTTTCGAGATCACAGAAATTTATAAACATATAAATATATAAATAAATAAATATACAAGAATTGCTCGTTTAAAGGTATAAGATAGTAAAGCTTTTTTTGTACTAATAAATAAATTGACCAACCTTAGCTGTTGAGCAACTACCACCCGGCATGTCGCAAGTGGTCCAGCCATGGGCCTCATTTCTTTTGATTCATCGTTCCTAAAAAGAAATTTGGGTGGCCTGCGTTATCGTTAAAACCCACATGACAACCAAACGAAACAAAGAGATGATTAAACTAAAGTGATGGCAGGGAAAACGCACCTTGCCTTGTAAACTTCTTCTTCTTATCGTGTCTGTTAGTGACTAACACTAGTGTCAGAGTTTTTAAACCGCCTTAAAGGCCTGTAACATGGTTTTAGGTAACGACCAATGTCAAAGACAGTGACCGGGACCGACGGCTTAACGTCCCAAGCACGGATCATCTTACTTATCACACAATCAGGTGATCAGCCTACAATGTCCTAACCAAACTGGGACAACAACACAAAGTCATTGCCTCCTCCGGGTATGAGCCGAACGCTCTAACCACTACACCACGGAGGCAGTTAAAAACTGTAAACTGTAAAGTACTTTAGGGTTGGGCTACACCTGTCAGCACGGTGCAGCACTTTCGCATGCTGCTATCCTTTTCTGTAGCTCAGAACCGACATTAGCTAGGGCGAGAGAGCGCGCCGGCACGCTATAGCACCGGCTATTCCTATCTATTGCTATTATTTCCTGTCGCTTAGAAATGACGGTTCTAAACGACAGAAAATGATAGCAGCATGCTGTTCAGTGTTGACTATCACTAGTTTCACTTTGTCTCACCTTCCGTGTACATAATGAGCATAATACTCCTCCTGGAACACCATCAGCGACACTCCCAATCCTGTGCACACTTCAGGCAGTTTTTTAGTTGGAGATCCGACTGTCTTATCCTTTACAAACCAGACTAGGAGAACGATGACGTAGGCAGCCCACCAGGCTATGGTCGCTACAGTCCATTTGTAGCCCTTGCTCTGGGGTAGGTAGGTCTGCCATGGCGACATAAGCTAGAGACAGAAATATAAAAAAGGTTAATCGAATGTGACCCAATATGACCGTTAAGAGCGCCTAACCCGCCTTACTTTTCATACAAACGCTCGTACGTGCGGTATGGCGTTGTAACAGAACTTTCTAGAAACTTTTGAACTAACATGAATCCTGTGCGCTATTTCTAAGTTTCCATCGAAATAAAAAATTAAAATTTGGAAAAACAAATTTAGTATAAGTCTCCAAAAATCTGCTTTTTTGTACAAATTTTACCTGAACTTCGGCCGATCATATAGTTCTCATAATTTGTAAAAGTAAAGAAAATATTTGCATGTAAACCTTGCAAATGTAATGAATATTCTAAATGAAAAACATTTATTTCACACACTCTTACTGAAGAACACGTATTACCTGGAACAAGTTTTATGAAATTTACGCACCCTATGAAAAGTTAATACTCGTTCAATGAATAGATAATAATAATACTAATTTCGTACAAAAGAATGCAAACTGAGCGCTCAGGTGCTATCTCTCTCTTTTTACTTTGCTTTTTTTCTATCATTGCGCTGGATGAAACAACAAGCATTTCCAACCATGCTCGCGTTGACGATAGACAGACCGGGAAGGGCCCTCTTAAATGTCTAAAGTATAAAAACGAGAAAGCAATGAAATAAAAGGAAGTTTGCCTATAGGTACGGATAAAAATCTTTACCGTCGTATTATAAAACGCAGACTAACTATGTTAGTAGGTTTTAACCACTATCCGACCAAATCAAATTGACATCTAGTAATATGCCAGTGTCTTAACTGAAAATGTTAAATTGATTTGGTCGGATAATGGTTTAAACCTAGTAACAAAGTTAGTCTGCGTTTTATAATAAGAGGTTAGGGTTTAACATAAAGTTACTGTGTATTAGATACGAATATCATACAAAAACCACAATTTAATACTTCGTTATTATGACTATTAAGATTTGAATGTACTTCGGTATTTGTACTTTATTTAAAAACTAGCCCAAGCCCGCGACTTCGTTCGCGTGGACTTTATGTCTCTGGAAAATGCTCATCAGGCTGAACAACTTTTACTAAGGCGGCATTTTTATATCTCTTATAGTTTAGCTGGACCATTATGGTACTGCATCAGGCGTTCCATTTTCCAAAATCATTTATACCCTATATGTTGCCCAGGCTTAATAGCTATATAACAAAAAAAGTTTCATTCGAATCTGTCCAGTATTTCCGTAGATTAGCGTGTACAAACAGACAAACAGACAAACAGACAACTACGTCTCCATCGCCCCCAATATTTTTTTTGGAAATATATTTAATGTACAGACACACTTTTTTTACTGTTTTATTATATGTATAGATGTAAAAACATAAAATTGATTCGGGATGAATAATTGAGCATGAATTTTGCAGAAGCTTCCTGTTTCGATATAGGTACTTCGATAATCTCTCCAATGCTTGTCAATAGCAAACGTTCGTCCTTCGGATTATATTACGTTTTCACTTGATCGTTTCCCTTCTCGTGGAATCGTGGGATTGGGCGGATCACTTTAAATCCAGTAAAAAAAACAACGAAAACGTCTGTGACTTTTACCATTATATTGAATGCGCCGTACTGTAATACGCCTCTTTAATTTTTTCACAAAATGCTGGCCACTAAGAAACTCACAAAAAAAGGTTTTGTTTAACTTTGTAAACAAATAGAATATTTCTTTATGTTACCTTTATTGCGTTTTTATCGCCATTCCGTGTAGAATGTATTGTTTTTACTGGTTTTATTCAATATGCAGGTTACCATTTAATTAGACTACTATTTCCGCAGTTGTATTTTTAGTCTCTACTCACTCACTCTACTACTCTACACCTTATATTGTCTTACATAACTACAACGTGGATTATCATGCATAAAGTAGCTACTTGTAAGCTAACTCACATAGAGTAAAACAAGAGCAATAGTAACGGTATAGCCAGGGTGCGCCCTCCTTTTTGTCTGCAGACCACTCCACTCTCTAGCCAGAGTCACCGCTTTCCATAAGTTGGATTTATCATTTGTAACACCATCTAAATTTAAAAGCAATATAAATAAAGGAAGTTCTCTGTTTTATGTGACAATTACTTGTATTTTTGCTTTATTTATGCAGAAATGCTGTTACCTTTTCCAAATGGAGAGTTGTATTCTGACCAATCTAATAAAAACAAATCCATTCGACACTGATTCCAATTTAGCCACGCTATCTTCAGAAGCTGTAAAAATAATATACTAGATAATAGATATGTTAGGAAATAGTATTTTTAAGCTATTGCATAGCTTCTATCGCGGGCCTTGAGCGCGGGGACCGAATCCAGAAATTCCGTAACGAAAAAACCTCACGCTCTCCCCACTCCGCCTACCATGTAGGTTGCCGCTTCGTCTCCGTCGTCCGTTTGCGACGTTGCCGTCCTTCCTTGTTTGCTTTACCGCGGCAGTCCCCGAGTGCCACACGTCTTTTTAATTTTTATGATTACATGGAGCTAATCTGAGAATGTAGTAGGAAGGTAGCCATAGAAACTCTATAATGAAACGTGCAACCCCATCGAGTTTTGACTTATATAAGCACTTAAGCTTCACAATAGAAACTTATACAATATATAGTACTCTGTGTTTATACGATTTGTTTATATTATAATCAAAAACCTTAATTTATTGTTTGTTTTTTTTTGTTTTACAACAACTTATTTGTTCATATATCATGTGACGAGGAACCTGTTAAACTGTGGCTGTGATCTTGATGACAGTTTAGGTACGTAAGATATATTTAGCAAGATTTATTTCTCAATAGCTTTAGGTGCCTACCTACTCAAATAATGTTAACGATATAAATATAATGAATTATAGTTTTCGAGGTACACGAACTAATTTGGACCAAAGACTCGAAATTACTTGCACAAAGTAATTTTATAAAGTATTTCAAAGTAGGTTTACCCTAACTTGCTTGTTTGGGAGGAAAGAAAAAACATAGAATATGCCATGCCAGCTGCATCGCTTCTTGCGGAGATGCTAAGTCGAGCTATATCCGAAAGACTGCAGATGCTAGAGCCAAGACTCTGTCTACCTCGTTAGAGAATATATCTTTATCAAAGTACCTTTAGTGAAACTGCGGAGAATACGAAGGACTTTATAATATGCTCCTCATATCGCGACAGCGGCAGAGTCATGCCCAAAGTGCCGGCTTCTGCTGCTAGCGCGTGGAGGGTTGAGAACCAGACGGCCTGAAAGAGGGAAATTTATAGGAAAAAAACGCAAAATAGTTAATCAGTAGGATATAGTCACTTCACCCCTTATCTTTTTAACCAAGTTCAAAAAAAGGAGGAGGTTATTAATAAGTCTCGATCTATTTTGTTTATGTTTCTTCACCGAATATTCGAAGACGCTTGGACTGATTTGGAAAATTCTTTTTTTGGCGATGTAGTAGGTTTTTAGTTTTGAAAAATTTGTACTAGCTCTCTTATTTAGCTCTTCACATATTGCAAACTCATCTAGGAAAACCACAAGTAAAACTGCAACCTGTGTCAAATTTGATATCTGCCTTAACAGAAATATAAACGTGCTAAGAGACTTCTAAGTTCTTCTAAGTACTTACAATTAGTATTTAGAATTATATTACAGTTACTTAGTAGTCTCTAAGTAAGGAATAATTAAAAGATAACACACAAAACTTTAAGTATTACCTATAATATAAACCCAGGACACTGATAAAGGTTTGTAGAACATAACGCAGGAATTAGCCCATTTATTTGTACTTACAAAATAGAGGGCATCTGCAACAGCACCCCCCATCAACGGGACAAAAGAGAAGAGGTAACCACCCCTCCGAACATTACCCCGCCATTGTAATAGTGCGTATAGTGCTGATAAGACACCAAGGATTCCGCCCCAAATCTGAAACAATTTTTATATAAAAGTAAACTATTCTTTTCGAAACCATTTTCCATAATGCCATTTATTTTTCACATCGTAAATGTTATAAAAAAAATTGTTTTTCATTCACATCAGGGAATAGCTATATATACCTACAATATAAACGTTCTCTCATCTTTCTCTTGCCTTGTCTGGCATTTTCGATTTATATTTATTTCCGTTTTTAAGGAGTTTAAGAAATCTTCGTGATAATCGCAATATACAGTTGTTGTAATACGCAAATAAGATAAGGACGAGCAAAAACCGAACACAATCACGAAATAAATTGATTACATATTCCGTCTCGGCGACAGCGGTTTTGTCATCTCCTGTAGCGCAAGCGTTTTAGATTGTGTGCTATAGCGGACATTATTTATTAGGCATTTCATTTCGTTTAGACGGTCTGTGACAACTTCTTGTGACGTCCTTTTCTGGACATGACTAATTCTGTTTTTGACCACTTCTTGTAACGCCCGGTTCTAGTAATGTCTGTTTCTGTTTATGGCCATTTTGTGTTATGACTACAAGTACAGATGTGAACAAAAGAAACAATAGATATCAGATATTTGTTATGTCGTCATTTCATGTCATGTCATTGTCATGTTATAGCGTAATTAACATGCACCTTTTAAACCACGGACTTAATAGTTGATATCCAAAAGGAACGCAAGATCAATTGAGTTTAACTTAAGAATAAAGAAGCTCATTTAAATTCAATTCAAATTCAAATGCTCTCTACAAAACGCTAACCTCTAGTCCTCTTATAACTCCAGCTGTAGGCAAGTCATGTTCCACCTTGAAATATGTAGCCACTGTATCTGATAAGGACTTAGTGGCGTACTGAACCTCGGCAGATATTTGACCACGTAGTGAACCTGACTGGTGTTTGTCTCTTTGTACTCTGGAATCAAAAATTAAAAAAAAAACTACTTTATCCGTTGATCTGATGGAACAAAAAGTTTCTCGAATGGCGACCGCGTACTAGGTCGCTGGAAAGCGCTGGATGCAGGCCGCTCTTGATCGGTCATTTTGGAAACCTTTCGTAAATCGTAAATTAAGGTTCCATGATTTTTGGATATTCTTACTGGCGGACTAAATAGAATAATAGTTTTCCGTCACAGTCATCCATCATGTTCCTTGAGAGTTTTGATGCAATAATACTTCATTCAAAAATGCTCAGATGCTACTTTTTACTTATTTATTTATTTATTTACAAATTTATGTACATAAAAATGTATAGAGAGAATCATAAAACATAAGTTAAATATAAATAATAAATAAATATATAGGGACAAATTACACTGATTGAGCTAGCCCCAAAATAAGTTCGAGACTTGTGTCATGAGATACTAACTCAACGATACTATATTTTATAACAAATACATATATAGATAAACATCCAAGACCCAGGACAATTTGAAAAAGGCCATTTTCCAACTTGCCCTGGCTGGGGATCGAACCCAGAACCTCCGGATTAGCGGTCTAGCGTGTTGACCATTACGCCACGGAGGTCGTCAAACAACAAGTAAGTAGTACAAAGGCACTACTTACCTCAAAAAAGATCTCTTACAGTAGGCCTGTGAGAGGATATGTTTATGTTAGAAAGTCATAAAGGTTTTCGTTTTTATTTTCTGCCTGACCAACATGTAGGTTACTCTAAGAAGTACTTACTTTATCCTTATAATCAGTGTTCGTAAATAAATAGTCGTGGTCACATTCGCTGTTGTGGACAGAATAGTGTCAACTAGAAAATATCGTCTGAATTTACTTGAGGGCCACGTGTCTCTCTGGAAGATCAATAATTTTGATTATTGAAAAATATTTTTTTTTTTAAATTAGAGTTTAAACATTCGATTATTAAAACACATTTTTTTATTAGAGTTTAAACATGCATTGTAAAATATTATATTTTTATAAAATAAACATTATTTAAATAATATACTATAATACAAAGACCCGGAAAAGATGTTTTTAACTTCTACGAGTGCTATAAAATGCTACATTGTGAAACGACTCTTCGTGTAGCTTGCTCCAACGCATGCTACGACATGCTACAATGTGAAACGATTATTCGCGTAGTTTGCTCCAAAGCATGCTACAAAATACTACAATGAGCTAAACGACACTTTGCATAGCTTGCTTCTACGCATGCAACACATGGTACGAAATGCTACAATGTGCAGACGATTCACGTAACTTGTTCCAACGAGTGCTATGAAATGCTACAATTTGCATCGACTTCGCTTAGCTTGCTCCTACGCATGCTACGAAATGCTACAATGTGAAACGACTCTTCGTGTAGCTTGCTCGAACGCATGCTACGAAATGCTACAAAGTGCAACAACTCTTCGCGTAGCTGGCTCCAACGCATGCTACGAAATGCAACATTGAGCTAAACGAGTCTTCGCGTAGCTTTCTCCTATGCATGGATCGACATCTTGTTTTAGCACAGTATTTCTAAATAGATTAGATTTGATTCATGTTTCTCTATTAAAAATATTGTAACGAAACTTATTACTGAATTCACTTTACCTTTATGTAAAAGCCATTTGGTTTCCTTACTGTAATTGGTATCGGCCTAAAATCGCCATCTGAACATAAATACAATCCGAAGGTACTTTCACTCTCGAAACGAGATAAATTAGAGATATTTGAATTGCACTCCTTACTGGAACAAAAACAAAGAATGAAAAACAAATAAAACAATAAGGCCGTCTGAAAAGATTATTTTCATGAATACTTACGAGAAATCATTTCCAATTCGCATTTCTGTCGGCGAAAAACATGAAAAGATTTTGTTGTTTGCATCTACTTCAAACTTGAAGCCCCCGTCGGGTGTATACGCAGCTATAGCTAACTTTATGTATTCCTGTTATTCAAGATACTTATATTTTAGATGTGGATATGACAGGGTCTGACAAAACATATTCCGTCTTATTATAAAAACAGGATTAACTTTGTTACTAGGTTTAAACCATTATCCACCCAAATCAAGTTGACACTGACAGATGAGTTATTTTCACTTTACTAAATGTCAACTTGATTTGGGCGGATAATGGTTTAAACCTAGTAACAAAGTTAGTCTGCGTTTTATAATAAGACGAATTGAAACTATTTTAAAGCCAAATTTGGTCCATGATACTGAAAAACTTTCCCCAAGGAACATACATCGAAATATGAAAAATGTTTGGCCTCCCATACAAGTTGACCGATCAGCTGACCCGACTTTTTTTCGGAGGCCAAAAAAAAATTTTTTTAATTTCGATATTTGAGAAGAAAGTTGTCTAGTATCGTGGACTGAATCTTTACTATAACTAAATTAGATATATTTTGTTATACGCGACTTAGAATATCAAATTCAAAATAAAGATTTTTTCTATGAGATAAATATACTGGCATGTAACAAATATTTAAAGTTACTTTTGACTCAAACTCATGTTTTAAGTACTTGTCGGAGTCTCTTGTACTTATATCAAGTCACTAGGGATTTAGTAGGCTTTTACGTTCAATCGCTTTGAAATACGAGTATGTGCGATCAATGTAGTGAAGTACTTACTTTTCCACGTGATAAGCTAATCTCTCCTGGGTATTTGTCTTGAGAAGTAGACTCTATCACTACAGGAGGCAGTCCTGAAAGAAAGGAATTCATTATTTATCGAACTCAAGGTTTTATCGTTATATTGCGAATGATATTAATGTTTATATATACAAGGTCTTTCTTAATTGGGTGCAAATACTTTAAGGGGCGCTTCAGTCCTCCCGGGGATGTCGTAGAAGTCGATTTAGGAAATGCAAGCTACCCCCCCGATGTGGTTCCCATCTTGTCGCGATGGGGGGGCTCAGTACCTGCGGTTGCCTCGGCCGCAGGGAAGCTAAGAGGAACCCATTGCCCGGGTTGAGGCTTAGGCCTCCCCGGGCCCGGCGGAGGCCATTCCTGGCGGGAATGGCCTGGCTGTGAGGGAAGGGGGGTGACGACGACCCCCTACCATCACAGCCGTGGTAGGGGTCGCGGGGGAAGAGGAGTGTCGGTGTGTCGTTGCCGCTCGCCCTATCCTCCGCGACAAAGCGCGGCCGTGGCGCTTGGCACGGCATCGGTGGGGCCGCAGGACAAGAGGAGTGTCGGTGTTACGTTGCCGTTCTCCCTATCCCCTGCGGCCGGCTGTGTGGGCCCCGGTCGCCGTCAGGTGGACTGGGGCAGGGCATGCTTCCGCAGGCCCCAAATTATGAGGGCTGGTTGGACGGTGGAAACGGGATTCCATCGTCCAACGGACAGCCCTCCGGAGTGGAAGGCAGGCGCGTGTGCGTGTCAGCGCGTCTGTCCTTGGGCCAAGAGGCCAAGGCGGCGGTTACTCCGGCCCCTCTGATTCAGCAGAGGGTGCCGTGAGGCCGTTGGCGATCCGGGGCCGCTTAAGTAGCGGCCGGCCGCGCCGGGGCTGTGGAGCATGAAGAAGCACACGGTCCCGGCCGATAGCGGCTGAGAGGTGACACCGCGGAGTTTTTAGTGGTAACACCACATAACCTTACCGGTGTCCCGTAACCGGTAAGGTATCCGAAGGGATTTTCTCCAAGTCAAAAAAAAAAAAGGAAATGCAAGCTAAACAAAGCTTATAAACATCAATAGGAACTTTCCAACCCGTCTGGCCAGCGTGGACAGTGTAGGCCAAGTCATCTGGCTGATCTGCCCAAGTATGGCTCTAGTAGTACAGAGAGGGTCGTGCTCCTGCAGTGGAAACTAAAAAGACCTGATGACGATGAATATGTTTCGAAGTATGAAAAAATGTTGTTATACAAATGAAGGTAGACCTCATCTTGGCTTATTAGCCAAAATGTAAGTTAATTTTATAACATTTTAACAAAATTGCGTGAGAGAATTGCGCCTTTTCTACTCGCAATATCATGTCCCTTATTAATTTAACCAGATTAATGTTACCCATACCTATTATCCCCTACATAAATTATATCGAACCTCATTAAAAGTATATATGTACTAACTGGTATTTAGGTATGGACTCATAATGTTATTAATAAACTATCAAAGCCTCTTAAACTTCAACTTCAGTAACAATTAGATGAGCTTGTATTAATTCAACTTAATTCAATATTAAAGAGAGATAAGAAGATCGGATCTTTGGCTAAGTCTACTAACCTTATCTATTTAGTTAGATGTTCGGTAAAATATTTTCATTTATATCAATACTAGCTTCGCCCCGCGGTGTTACCCGCGGTTAAAGTAGCCTATGTGTTAATCCAGGGTGTGAACTTC
Organism: Acrobasis consociella; assembly: GCA_963555685.1. Lineage (NCBI taxonomy): Eukaryota > Metazoa > Arthropoda > Insecta > Lepidoptera > Pyralidae > Acrobasis > Acrobasis consociella. Next base: position 13,146,176 of record OY743122.1, read on the forward strand.
CTCTATACCAAATTTTATCAAAATTGGTCTAGCCGTTTGCGCGTATAGAAGACACAAACAAACACTCACACTCTCTTTCTCAAGGACGACTGAAATCTCGTCAAAGAATTGATATACCTATAGTTAATATAGTCGTTATTAATATAGTCGTTATTAATATAGTTAATAGGGTTGTTGTTAGTTTACCTTTCGGAGTCTGAAGTTTGGGTTGTATCCACAGCCTACAAGGGCCTGCAAAGTCTGTCGTATATAAATTCCTAACGCATTGACTTGCAAGAGTACGGCAAGCAAGAATGTTGTTTTGCTGAAAAGTTTCAAATTGTTCATAAATAACGTCCTTGGAGAAAATTCTTCAGTGCAGTTTGTTACCGCTTCTTCTGCACTAGCGCTTAGGGAGCGGCACTACACTTTGATCATCATTTCAGCCGCATAACGTCCACTGCTGGACATAGGCCTCTCCCAAGGATCCAAAATGACCGATCTAGAGCGGCTTGCATCCAGCGCCGTACAGCTACCTTGGTCAGGTCGTCAGACAACCTAGTGAGTGTCCTACGCTTCGCTTGCCAGTACGTGGTCGCCATTCGGCTAAACTTAGATGTAAGTAACGATACAAATTAACTATTATTAGGATATATTTATAAATATCCTATGATGAATAAGATATATTTAAACGTGAATTAATTAAATTAAATATGTACATACAATATTAAGCAAAATCACAAGACAGGAAACTTGTTCAATTATTCACACACGACTTCTCCCGTGTAAAAGTTTTCCTATACGTACTTGGAACTTTCAATATTGTTGAAAGGAAATGGAAGATTGTAAAGTAGATTCTACAGTAGAGTAAATATACCCATATATTATCACGTAGACAGAGTTCAGGGCTTTGTTATTTTTCGTATGTGTAAGTGGCCATCACTGCTGTCAGATTTTTCGAGCTGCCCCATCGAGTTTGTACTCGTTTAATTAATCTTGATGAGTGACTTTTAAGTTCATTCTTTGAGATAAAAGCTTGTTTAAAAAGAAATATTTTTAATAATAGCTTGTTAATACAAACATTCAAAATAGATGTAGAGTACTTAGGTAGATAACTTGACACCTAAAACAACTTGACAGATGTATAAATAATTTTTCAATAAAAACCGATTTTATCCGCAAACTACACAACCGATTTTGATAAAAATTTCTATGGGAATACCTTACAAGTATGTCCTTTCAAACAAAACAAAAAAGAAATTAATCAAATCCAAATCGGTCCAAGCGTCTTCGAATAACCGGTGAACATACATAAAAAGTGTAGGCCAAGTCCTCTGTCTGCTCTTGTCAAGTATGGCTCTAGTAGTACAGAGAGGGTCGTGCTCCTGCAGTGGAGACAAAAAGACCTGATGATGATGATGATGTTGATACATAAAAAGGAAGCAAGGATGCTGGAAGGCGCTGGATGCAAGTCGCTCTAGATCGGTCATTTCGGAAATCTTTGGGAGAGGCCCATGTCCAGCAGTGGACGTTATGCGGCTGAAATGATGATGATGATGATACATAAAAAAATAAAGGATCGCGACAAAGTGATAACCTCCTCCTTTTTGGTAGTCGGTTAAGAAACAATAAACTCACCATACAAAGATACTCATACTTTACAAACTCGAGCACCGTAGAAGGGTGCAACCTCGTCTCTTCATACTTCGGCCTTTCCGCCAAGTATTTCTTTGTCACGCACATATCTTTTACCACTATCTGGTTTTTATTGCATGTACACGATTCGCAACGCACACACACATTGTTTTGAGCCTTGTACCCTCGGGAACATTTCACGCATAGAACCTCTTTCATTGGAGACCCGTCGAGGTTTTGTGTCACTAGAAAAGAAGCAACGATTTTCCTATACCGCTATAGGTACGGTTTTTAAATTGTAATTAATTTTAACTTTGAAGGAAATGAGATCAAAATACTCAATGGCGCTTTAAAAATGATTATTCTAATTAATTCAGCTGTTTTCAATTTCCAGTTTACGTCAACCTTCTTTGTCGTTTGATAGAAAAATTGATTTTTTTTTAGATGGATCTACTTTTTGCATAAAACATTTTTATTATGATAACTGTCATAATAACCCCCTTCCTTAATTAGTAAAATACCTATCTATTATCACCAATTTAGAGGGTAAACTAAAATCGTTAATTGAACATAAAGCAGATTTTTTTATAATTATGACAGATCCGTTTAATCTTGTTTATTTAAATTGGGAAATTCCAACAACTTAAATGGGTTCTTAATCTTTGGGAGCATCCTGACGTCACAAAATGCCGGCAACAAACAGGAACCTAAGCAAATAATCCCCTTATCTAAAGAAATCCTGCTAAATACTAAGTGAGAGATTGTCTAAACCCTTTGAGCAAGAACTGGGATAAGAGTGTATTAAATTTTATTTGTTTTTATATTTTTGTTGTGTGCAAATGAAATATGAATCGATTAGATGGTATTTAATTTATCAAACTTTATTGTTACAAAGTACAAAAATAATTTAACAAATGGTGGACTTAATGCTAAGAAAGGTAAGGTATTAAGGTATAAATGTGGATAAATTGTAATTGGGTACTTTCTAGGACAAAAATAAATTATTTGTTACTGATAAGACCGTTCGCGATAGAGAACGACTGTTGAAGACCTCTGCCCGACCTAGGAGCCTTAGGAACGTCAGTCAAGTCACTGTTATGACTAAAAAACGCAACAAAATAATGTCACTAGTCTTGATCATATCTATTTTCAACGTGATTTTGGATTAATTATTGCGGAAACACTGATATTAAAAGCGCTATTTGACTCCAATAAACTTAGTCAAGAACAAGAACATTTGTCTATAAAAAAAGTTGTATTGACGTTTAGAAAAGAGTATCTTTGAGCTGTTGGAAAGTAGCGAATCACACAGGTACACTATCACGTCTTTATCCCTGAAGGGGTATATAGGCCCTGAGGCGTGAAGGTAGAAAAAGTAAGTTAGTGAAAATAGCCACATCGCTTACTGACATGATTCAGATTATTGCCCATTACCTCGCTCCCTCCCATCACGCTCCCACTACGCTTTTACGATCTGAGTGTAAAAGTAGCAGGTACATTCTAGTAGTTTTTTCTATTCTCTTAGACCAGCATAGAAGGGCAAATTTAAATTGTTTAAACAATTTACAGGTAGCAGCAGGAAACTCAAGCGCTGACCGTTATTACACAGAAATCAAAAAATAATACTGTACCCATGCGCAGTATCCTCTCTACATTTTACTCAGCGCTAAACTTACGTGCCGCTACTTGTACATACTGTTCAAACATACAAACTAAGAAGCTTAATAAAAACTTGTATAAAAATACAGTTATTCTCACCGGTAATATAGTCCCCGGGACATTTCCTGCAAACAAATCTCCCGGAAGAACTCTGACATCGTCTAGGAACGCAAGCGGACCTGTCTGAGGACACCAGTTCTGTCGCGTTGCAAGGCTTGCACTTTGCTGGACCAATTGGTATACTGTGGTCATCACAGGTGCAAGAAAACCCTGGAATTGTGTTGATTTATTCGTTTAGCTGAGTGGTTATCGGCAGAATAGAATAGGACCACTCCAAATCTTCCCGTGGATGTCGTAAAAGGCAACTTAGGAAATACTAGCTAAACAAAAGATATAAACATCAATGAGACCTCTCCAACACGTCTGGCCATCGTGGAGAGTGAAGGCCAAATCCTCAGGCTGCTTTAGCCAACTATAGCTCCGGTAGTACAGAGAGCGTAGTGATGGGTGTGCCCCAGGGTTCTATCTTGGGTCCTTTGTTGTTCCTGATCTATATTAATGATTTACCATATTATGTAAAAGATTGTAAGGCTGTACTTTTTGCTGATGACACTTCCCTTGTTTTCAGCGTAGATAGGAAAACTGACACCTCTGATGAGATGAATAATATATTGTCGCAAGTGTTGGATTGGTTTACAGCAAATAATTTAGTATTAAATGCAAAAAAAACGAAATGTGTAAAGTTCTGCTTACCGAATGTTACAAAAGTTCCAACACGATTATTTATTGATAAGGAAGCAGTAGATATGGTTGATAACACAACATTTTTGGGAATAACGCTTGATTCAGGGTTGCAATGGGGTGCCCATATTCAAAAATTAGCTGGAAAACTTAGCTCTGCGGCCTATGCGGTTAGAAGAATTAGGCAAATGACTGACGTTGATACAGCGCGTTTGGTATATTTTGGGTACTTCCACAGTGTTATGTCCTATGGAATATTGCTATGGGGTAACGCTGCAGATATAAATACCATATTTGTTTTACAAAAACGCGCTATCAGATTTATATATAAATTAGGTGCTAGAGAGTCTTTGAGGGAACTATTTAAAGACATAAATATTTTGACCCTCCCTTCGCAATTCATCTATGCGAACATTATGTACGTGCGTCAGAATATACACTCATTTAAGAGAAATTGTGACATTCATAGTATTAACACGAGGAATAAAAATAAATTAGCCATCACAGCTTTGCGGTTAGAGAAAACAAAAAAATCTTTTGTGGGTCTCGGCTTGCGCCTCTATAATAAAATTCCAGATAAAGTAGCATTACCATTAACTAAGTTTAAGACAGCCGTTAAAAATCATTTATTACAAAATGCGTATTATCATGTAAATGACTACTTATCATCATCTGAGAAAAATTCTTGGAAATAGTTGTCTGCAAATTGTAATTGTATAATTTAAATGTATAACTTAAGTGTAAATCTGTATTGTAATTGTAACATAGCCCATCAGGCTGGGTAGGGACCAATACTGAACTGGGTTTCTTTCGGCGTAATCTTCCCAGCAGTGGTCGTTCCGAAACGCTAGTAGTTTTTAGCTTTTGCACTAAAATAATATTTTAAAAAAATGACCTTCAATAAGAGATAAATTTATCCTACATTGAATAAAAATTTTTGACTTTGACTTTGACTTTGACTTGAGGGTCGTGCTCCTGCAGTGGAGATGAAAAAACCTGATGATGATGATGTTGATGATTCGTTTAGCCACTTAAGATAATTTTACTGATGCAAACTTACAGTAAAACGTGGTCAAGATAGCCTGTTTGTTGCCTACTAAGTTGCATTAAAAAATATACAATGTTTTACGCACTTCACCTGTAAGTAGGTACATGTTATGAGCGAGCACTGGACGTGGGCTCTTACTGGGCTCGTTAGGAAATATTCCTGTTATTTTATTTTATTATATCAAACTTTATTGTACTCAGTTACAAACGTACTTTTAACAAATAGCCTGACTTAGTGCTAAGATCATTTACTCCCAGTCAACCATTAGGGATAAACAGAATTCTTTTGTTAAGGAACGTGGATGTATTTCTAGAAGTTTTTTATTGGAAACATTTAAGTACTTCTAAAAGCTTAGTAGATTTATAATTGTAACATAAGCATACCTCTGCATAAACAAAATAAGGACAAAGATACTTACTATCTGCAGAGCTAATCATCGATGCATTATTCGGACATGACTGGCAGCCCATGGAACCAGGATCATAGTACTGAGTGACGTTGCAGCTCTGTAGGTCAAAAGCATTTACCCCAAATATCACAATTAAAAATAAATATTCCCTAGCTATTAACATCTCACACCAAAAAGAACAATCTAATAACTCTGGCAACTTCAGACAAAAACAAAGAAAAAAATAACTGTTAATCGAAAACAGATCGGTTTTAAAATTTCACGCAAAACTGGCCACTAACAAAAACAATTTATGAGCTTTAAATCTGCAATAAGAAATAAACGAAAACACTGGCCGATGAAAATAAAAAAGAAGTGTTCCTTTTTTGCACAATACAACGGCAATGTTTACGATAATCCGTAATATCTGTTGCTAGGCAACCAGTAGCGTTGCCACGAGTTGTTCGTCGAAAAATATTGGAAGAAGCTTTAATATCATATTAGGTAAGTATTATATGTACGTGACGTAAAGTCTAAGCGTAAAGTAAACGAATTTATTATGTTTACTAGCTACTAAGAAATAAAATTGAAAACATTGCATTATGTTACTAACGGTCGTATGGAAATAAAACATGGATATAAAACGTCAATTCTATCACCAAATTTCGTTTGCGTATGATGTACTTATTCCATTACATGAAAGGGTCGAGACATAAGTACCTACTTTTAAATATAATGTAATAAATAATTGGCCAAGTACGTTTCGGACCACGCACAGTGTAGGATCCCGTAGTTGAGAATGCCGACTTTGAGTTCATGCCACTAAAAACTAATTGACCGAGCGAGCGAAGCGTCTCAGTTTCGAGATTAGCCATAAATTCTTTTCTGTCTGTCTGTCCGTCTGTCTGTCTGTCTGTTCTCGCCTACAGGTCGCATTTCTAAACCGATTCTCATGAAATTTTGTAAGCCGATTCAGCAACTAAATAGAATTTTTTTGTCGAGCCAGTTTTTTGAAATTTTTCAAAATGGCGGAATTATGGGGGTTTAAAATTTTAAAACTGTCATATATCCGCCATTACAAAATATTTCCAAAAATGTCGTTAGACTTTTTTGTTGCCATTATAAAAACGCAATTTTTTTATTTGAACAACTTTTTTGTCTGGACAACTTTTTTATACGTTATATACTTGAACGGGTTTAGGGTGACTCGCGAAGTCTAGCTGACTGAACCGTGACGGATATACAATACAAATCTTCTTACAAAATATACTGAAACTATTTATGAGTGAATTCAGTCCGGGTTACTAAACAACTTTCTTAAAAATGCAGTCTCCCGTGGGAATTAAACCCGCGCCTTCCGAGTTACAAGGCCAATGTCTTGACCACTATTTTTAAGAAAAGAAGAAAATTGACAAACATTTGTTGCGTACATTCAATACCATATAGTTCACAAAATAATTGGCCAAGTGCGTGTCGGGCCACGCTCAGTATAAGGTTCCGTAGTTGCGAATGCCAACTTTGAGTTCTTGCCACTAAAAACGTCTAAAAACTAATATCTATTGAATTTGTATGAAAATTTCTTTTTTCAAGTACATTTTATAAGTTGATCGCTTATAACTTTTAAATTTCTATACCCTACTTGGCTCTGATAGTTTTCCTTCAAATTACATTATATATACTATAATTGTGATTTTTTCACGTGACCATATATAACCGTTTAGCAGATAGAGGGGGGGGGGGACACTTGACTCGAACAAAAATTTGAATTTTAAACCCGTATCCGTAAATCGAAAAATGGTGTTCACAAGCTAACAATATTTTTGAAAGACCTATTCAACGATACCTCATTCAATGTGTTTGTCAAGCAACAAAATATTGACTACGTCTTTACTTGTATGGAAGCTATCCTGAAAAATTTTTTTTTCCATATTTTATTTTACGACTTTTTTGCCATAATTAATATATACATATCCATGCCAAATTACAGCTTTCTAGTACTTATAGTTTCTCTATAGGACCGTGGACAGACAGACAGACAGACAGACATGGCGAAACTATAAGGGTTCCTTGTTTACTACGGAACCCTAAAAAACAATAAGATGTCCAACAAAAATTTTAAAACTCTTAGAACTCGCTATGGTTTTTTTTTCTCATAAATTTACAAGATTGACTTGATTTTTTCTAGAATCGTATGACTTTTTGATGTCTTGCTTGTTTAAAGTTTTGTTTAATTTTTTTAGTCTGTTAATTGTGTTCAATTGTCTTGGTATTGGATTGCTTGCTTTACTTGGTAGTAGAAGATATAATCGCGAGGTCTAAGTTCGTGGCGAACTACTAGTTTTATTTGTATAAACTATTCAATTTGTATAAAATATTCCTTTTCCGAGTACATTTTATAAGTTGGTCGCCTATAACTTTTTAATTTGTAAACCCGACTTAACACTGATTATGTATAAATAACAGTACCTGGGCGACCGAGCTTTGCTCGGTTACATCTCAAACATTAACAATTTTTTCTTTAAACTTGTCTAAAAACAATGCGAAATAATAAAAAAATATAAACTTAAACATAAAAAAAAAAACAAAAGTAAGTCACCGAGTCGGATTCGAACCCGTAACACTCTTTCTAGCGGTCGCTATCCTTAAACGCTGAGCTAAATCAAGGCGGTCGCGGCGCGACGAAATTAGCGACCATATTCTGCGTGGAAAGAAAAACGCATGAAAACTCGAAAACACGCGTTTTCCCAAACATAAAACTAATCTAGATCGATTGTTTACCCCCGAAAACCCCCATATACAAATTTTCAGCGGAATCGTTAGAGCCGTTTTCGAGATCACAGAAATTTATAAATAAATATATATATATACATACATACATACAAGAATTGCTCGTTTAAAGGTATAAGATTATTGCCGTTATTTATCTTAAAGCTGCAGTGCAGTTTCCGCTTCTTCTGTCCTAACGATTAGGAAGAGAGAGATGAGCTTTAAGTCACCATTAAAAACAAAGTGACTATTATTAAGAGATATTATACATACTATAAAATAAAGTTGCAATTGATATGAAAAAAAAAATGTGAATTTTTTTAAAACGACATAATTTTTTACATCTTTCCCTGATGTCTCCACTCGTGTTGTAAAAGCACTGGCCGCTTATAATTTAGGGATCCAAATTTTTGATTTCGTATTTCAAATTTTTTATCTTGTTTAACCAGATTAATATCGACGACAGACTATCCAAGTCGACTGAGAGAACTCTCGTTTCGCTCGCTCGTTCAATTGATTAGCTTTGCATACATCGTCATATGATACCAGTTTGTAGGTAATGTACTCATCAATCATGCGACAAAAAATACGAACTACAATGCTTTTTAAAACAAAGCAATTTCTGACAAAGGCTGATTTATCGCGCTTTTACATTACGGACTTTGTCCGGGCTTTGAAAATGCCCATTCTCCATTAACTGGCAGACAGCATCTTTCTGAGTTATTCATATTCCCTTTGCGAGTGCACGTGCAGAAAGTATACGTGCAAAAATATTTTTAAAAAAGTAATATTTTCCGGAATGAGACCATTATTTGTAAATTATTTCATTACAATCATTTTAAGTTTTGTATTAGCAGATATTGCGATAAGTACAAACGATATATCGAAAGAGAAAGAAGATATAGTAAACTGTGGTATGAATATAGCGAACCAGAAATTCGACTATCGAACGCATACCGCTATATTTTATTATGATATAGAATTAAAATTAGTTAATAACTTTCTGATGGGATACAAAGGATCAGTTATTATAAAAAGCAAAAGGGACGCAGCTCCTCCGAAGCAAGTGGTAGTGATAGTTAAATCATTCCACTCTTTCATGAATATATTGTACAAATTAAAACCCGACCTCAGAGGGAAAACTCTACTTAGCAGTGGAGCGAAATTTATAATATTTTTAATGTCCAGCCCGAAGAAACTTGAAAGAATTTTCAGCATTTTATGGAGCTATCATGTAACAAATGTAGTGATCGTAACAAGCGATGAGGAAAACATCGCTATGTATACATATTTTCCTTATCAAAATCATCTTGACTGTCAGAACACGCAACCCCAGTTGATTGGGTATTGGAAAGGAAAAACGATTACTGAGAATGTATTTCCAGACAAAATGAAGGACATGCGAGGATGCCCACTTTACATATCAACGGATAAGTTGTACCATCCCGAACTTGAATATAAAGTGCCTCTACAGGTAATAAAGAAAGTGGTAGTGAAACTACTGAGAGACACTATGAATTTTACTCCTATTATAACCACCAGAGATTTTGTGAACTTAGATCTGCACAGATCCCTTAACTGGTCTGATTCGCTAAATGATGTGGTTTCTGGACGAGTCAATATCTCAAGCTGTAGCATCTCATTAGGAGTCGATAAATCAGGACTTCTAGATTATTCTACACCCTATTTTCGTATTCGCCATGGATGGCTGGCCCCCCCAATAACATCAGGGCCAGTTTTGTGGCGGTTATTAACACCGCTGAACGGCTATCTCTGGCTTAACCTTCTTATAGTTGTAACTTTTATAAACTCAATACCAGTAATTTGGAAAATAAAATGCGTAAATAGATTTGGAATAAAGTATTTCAAGAACTTCGACAAATTGCATGGAATAATTTTCAGAAGTTGGGGAGTGATGATGGGGCAGCCAGTTCGTATGACGCCTAAAAGATTTCGAGATTTTTACATCATCGGTTTGTGGCTACTTTTCACTTTTGTTGTGAGGAGTGCCTACCAAAGTGTGCTCATAGTGGCTTTAAAAACAGATACAACGGAAGGTGCTTTTACTAATTTAAAAGAAGCCATTGCAAACGGGTATCAATTCGGAGGACGTGGTACGTTTATGACTCACTTCGAACACGATCCAGTTATCAAGGATATGTTTGTGATTATTCCTGATTTAGAATTTGACAATATGTTTTGGGATGTCGTAGAAGGAAGAAAGAAGTTTGTTCTGGCAATTTTTTTAGAATACGCATGGGCTTACTGTTTTTCTAGGGGAAGAAAAGAAAATGAATGTGGATTGGTACTTCTTGATTCAATCATGACTGTTCCTTTAGTGATATGGATGAAGAATAATTCGCCGTTTTCCAGACTGATATCGTTCTGGCTTCAGAGGTTTATTGAGAGTGGTTTGCTGGATAAGGAGTCTATCGATACCCCTATAATAACAACAGTGATATCGTCGGAGGCAACTCCATTGACTTGGAAGCAGACTACGAGTTGCATGCTGTGTTACTTGTTGGGCGTTTTGATCTCAATATTGATATTTTTCTTAGAGGTCATAAGGTACAAAATCATCATGCGTAAAGAGAAGAAAAAAGTTAGATTCATTATTTGATCAGAGTAACATATGTAGGTAGGTATATTCATACATATTATCACGATTGTTACTATGGACCTCCTCTTGCCACGATCCTGACAGACCTCTTTCGCTTTATCTACACTCATCACCCTCTTCATGCATGCTTGTCGGTTACGGGTAATCTGGTCGCGGTACGTTCGTCGTGGACGACCCTGACCCACTTCCACTCACATTCGCCTTGTATGTATACCCTTTGAGGCCCAACGCAGACGATAGACTATCCGTGCCGCATTTTTTAGTCTGTGATAGTCTGTGATAATAGAACCTATGGAATCATACGCAGTAACGCACACGACGCGCGCCGGACTTTTTGCGCGTCGTGTGCGTTATTGCTAGTGATTCTATGGGTTCTATTTTCAAAGACTAAAAAGTGCGGCACGGTTTAGTCTGTCGTCTGCGTTGAGCCTTAGTAAATCTAATTTCATCCATTCATTCTATAGGTATGCCCAAACAATCTCAACATTCCTTTCTCAATTATTGTTACTACATCTTTCAGTCCACACCGCCCATAAGACATCATTTCTAATCCGATCTTTTTAAGTAACACCACTCATACTCATCAGCGCTATTATTTCAACTGCATTAATTCTAGATAGACCAGATGTAGGCACAAAAAACCCATAAAACGAATACTTTAGTAGTACCTAAGCATCCAGCGCACATGTACTTAGCACCTGTCTCTTCTAAAGTTAAGATTCCTTTGATCTTATCTTATGTTAACCGAAATTCCTAAGATATTAAGTATGTTCTATAATATGAGATAGGAGGATAAGTTCTTATACAAGAACATTGAAACAAAACAAGCGGTTTGAAATCTATAAATTTACTATTTATTTAACACTTTTTTTTATCAATTGACATCAAAATAAAATAGAAGCGTCTCACGTCTACCAAGCTATGTTCATATAAAAATAGACATTGATATAGAGACAACATTTCAGAGACATATAAAAGTAGGAACAATTGAGTTTTATACATAAAAACGATAGTATTTTTTAACTCTAAACATCAATATCTACTTACTTAAAGCTTATATAAATATATTATATAATACTCTTTTCTTCATTAATATCTATAATTTTAGGTAAACATGGAAACAAACCAATGAATTTCCTCTGCTTCAGACAGAAATGGCAGCGGCCGGCAACGAACTTTCATTGTTTAACCAAATTCACCTTTATTTATATCTACGAAATACATAGCATACCTAATAGCTTAACCTGTCATCTGTGAGCAGACCGGAATCCGGTCGACATGCATTGTTTTACTATTGTGTCTGGTGTTTTGCACAGACAACAGGTTAAAAAAAAAACAAAAGTGACAAAGTCTTTATCAAGCTAATCTATGAATTTTAAACATAAAAATAAGTGAATAAGGTTTAACAGTGAAGTCCTCTCTCCCGCTACCTCACCAGGTTTAGGAAAAAATATGGGTCAACCTAGGAATGATAGATAATAAGCTGGAAACTCGTATACATCTTTTATTTGGGGTCCTAAAAGTTGTGTCAAAAGTCTCGTAAAATCTCGGGTCTGCATCGTAAGTTACTCAAGGTCAAACGTCACAAAAATAGTATAATTTTTTTCGATTATCTTGGTATTTAATTATAGAGCGCAAAATTTGCAACAGTGTATGTTCTAATCAATTATTTATGCATTGCTACTCAATTCTCACGATTATATTTACTTGTAGTACTGTTTCGTATTTCTCGGCCTTTCACGAATATTTTAAAGTAAATCTGGAATAGAGAAAAAACAAGTGCTCTCCCGTCCTGCGCGCGCATCTTGGTTCATTATCTGTTTTCGTGCAGTATCGGCCGTTACACGTCCAGATATTTTTTTCCAAAAATATCGTTTTCGTGAGTAAAAAGAAGAAATATTAGTACTTATTGTGTTATATATTGTTAGTGGTTGTAAAGTAATCTGAAGATATGGGAAGGAAGCGTAAAAACAGGCATAAAAGCAGTGACCAACTGTTGAAAAGGTTAGAAAGAGAGCTATGGAAGCGAAAGCGTAAATATTCATCCAGCTCAGATCAATCAGACTGATACGTCGGTAAGTTTGTAGGTCATTCCTAAGGGGTAATACTAATATTTAGTATTTGTAGAAAAAAAATATTCAAGAAATTAAAAGATGAAATCAACAAGATGGTTGTCATAGCAACGACCACAGAGTTCTTTTAAGAAATGACAAGATAAAATTACAAGACGGTTGTCAAAGCAACGTCTACAGAGTATTTTGGCAACGATAACAATGAAATATTTTTTTGGGTGAAATCAGTGTCAGTGATTTGACATCGGTATCGAGTGATGCGAACAGTACGAACTGGGACTGTTACCTTCACCAAGGAGGTCATAGGTAGTGTACAACATTCGACACTATGTTGACCGTATCCTTATTACCTGTCTCACCTATATAAATGAACAATTATTATTGTGATGCGAACAGTACAAACTGGGACTGTTACCTTCACCAAGGAGGTCATAGGTAGTGTACAACATTCGACACTATGTTGACCGTATCCTTATTACCTGTCTCACCTATATAAATGTACAATTATTATTGTGATGCGAACAGTACGAACTGGGACTGTTACCTTCACAGACATGTCATCGGTAGTGTACAAATATTCGACACTATGTGACAAAAATACATGAAAAATATCATCATTGATAGTAAAAATATTTTTGACATTCTTTTCAATGTTTCTTACACATTGTTGTTGAAAACTCGGATAACTAGCTAAGTTATGGGTCAGCCGCTGCTCTAGCGGTGGACGATAGCGACTAAACTGAACCAGAATTGGTAAAATCATACCATGTCGCTCATGATGAACCAGTGACACTGGTAGTCCATGGTGAACCGTCAACATCATTCGTCCCTCCCATGTCGACAGAGAGTGATAAACAAAATTTTCGTAATCAGCATTGGTGGAATCGGATCATTTAGATGTTGAAATTCTCACTATTCTTGGAGATCCGCCTAAAGATGAGTGAAATTTATATTGTACCACTTCTAACTCAAACGCATAACAAGTAAGCATTCCTCTCAATTACTGGCTGGTTGACTGAAAGTGATCCCTATACGGGATAAGTCCGCCTGGTCTTTCTTATTTACAATAATGTTTTATAAACAAACAAACAAGATGAGTCTCTTGTAAGTGGGGAGATTCACGCAAATATTGCATCGAGATTGAAAGCCATTATAATCAACTAGCTGTACCCGCGGGCTGCGATCCCAGTGGAAATTCCGGGATTAAGAGTACCCTATGTCCTTTCCCGAGTCTCGGAACTATATCCATACGAAATTTATCCAAATCGGTTCAATGGTTTAAGCGTGAAGAGGTAACAAGCAAACAAACAAATATCGCATTTATTTTCGAATTTGCATTTTATTTAAATGCTGAAGTAAAAGCAGCAGTATCTGATATTCTGAAGAAAAAAGATGCTTCTTTGGCTGCTCGTTAAGCACAAATTGGTACAGTTTTTAACAGCTTTGACCAAAGTCATGGATATTTTGGTAAAGGATAAGTCGAAGACTCAAGTTCTTTTAAAACATATGAGCAATGCCTGTCGTCTTTTATGTGACACAAAACTGAAAAAGATTTTTTTTTTTAAATTTCAACCTTATACAATAAATTAAGGAGTCTAAACGTGACGAGAAATAATTTGGCGAAGCCCTATCCGAAAATTTGAAACTTATCAATAAATCAGGCCTTGATTTAAAGTCACAAGTGTATAAATTTAGGCCTAGTAAAAAAATGACAAAAGCGCCAGTGCTTCTAATAATAATAATTGAAACTGGAAACACCCGCAGTATTACCAACGAACAACAATGATGAAGCATCGGACTGCGGCGTTATCCACTGCGGCTCATCGGAACGAGACGGCACGCAAGAAAGAGCTTCCAGATCTCGTGCTCATCTGACTAGTGTCCACTTCAGGGACCAGAGGTCTTAATTATATAAATTTCTTACGTGTTTGGTATAAACTTCTGATGATTCAGCGATTTTATCTTGGGTAAAAGGGTATAAAATACCTTTTCATCACTACCTGTTCTTTAGACTTTCAGTCGGAAATAAATAAGCTTCCATCGATTTAAGAGATGTCTATTTTTTTAATAGCAATGCATCCGGACCATAAAAAGTACTTACTCAAGGTTTGAATTTCAATGAACATGTTACCAATTCAATTGTTTACCGTTTGGTGTGAACACAGCGCCACTGGTGTTTACAAAAATTATGAAACCCGTCATGGAGCATTTCAGAATGCGTGGGTGGTTGTCAACTATTTATTTAGACGATGTTTTATTGATTGATAGTTCTTATGATAAATGTAAACAAAATGATATCACAATATATCTTTTGCAAAAGTTATAATTAACAAAGAATAGAGTTTGGTACTGCCGAGGACTTGAAAGTTTTTATTTATTTAGTTTATTTTAAATACAGAGCAGTTTTGTGTAAAACTTCCTGAGGAGAAACTAAAAGGAGTTATGAAAATTAAGAAGATTGATCACATTTTGGTAATTTATGATTTTTATTGGTGGTATTCAAGAATTGATAAAGCAGTATACCAGATTCGCACTCCGGAGTATATCTTGAAATCTTTTCAGGTGTATCTTTGACAAGTTGAGGTGCTTCTTGTTCATATAGAAATGCAAATGTTTATGGACAGAAATGGAAAAAATATTTCACATGAATAGTTTTAAATGTTAGCAGCCCTATTTGCCTTAAAGTTTTTTGCTATTAATGTTTACAATACTCAAATATCAGTTCGGGTTGACAATGCAACTGCAATAGCGTGCATCAACCGTATGGGTAGTGTTCAATTTCCCTATTTAAATAAGGTAGCTCGTGAAATTTGTAAATTTTGCGAACAACGGAGTGTGTTTATACATGCTTCTTTTATAAAATCTTTGGATAATTATAAAGTAGACTTTGAGTCTCGAAAAATACAAACTAAGACTGAATGGGAATTAACAAGCTACGCGTTTTCAGAAATGGAAAGTTTGGAACTTTTGAAAAATACTTATTTGCTAGTAGATCTAATGCAAAATGTCAAAACTGTCTCCTGGAAAGCTGATCCAAATATATATTGTATTGACGCTTTTACAATAAATTGGAGCCATATATATATTTTTTATGCTTTCCACCATTCGCTGTCATCCTTGGTTTGAATAAAATTATAGTAGACAAGGCTATAGGCATTGTCGTTGTACCTGATTTGCCCACGCAGCCGTGGTATCCAGTATTTTAAAAGCTAATTGTTTCTGGGATTATTAGTTAAAATTTAACAGTAATTTGTTAATTTTTGGTGATTCCTGGTCACACCACAGTCTTTACAAAAGCCTTATCCTGGTTGCAGCGTAATTATCAGGAGAGCATTTTTAAACAGAAATGTACTACTTTCGTCTATAAATATATATGTAATTATTAATTCGCTGGCTTCTAATACTATAAAGCAATATGATAATTACTTTAAAGTTTGGTTCAATTTCTGTCAAACGAAAAATATAAATTATTTAGCTGCATCGGTACCAACATCCTATTTTATCTTAACAAGAAATTAATATTCTGGTTATCAATATAGAAATCCTAATTGTTGCAAATCTGCTTTATCTTTCGTTGTGAGTCGCTCTGTAATGAATGATGACAGAATAACAAAGTTAATGAAGGGTTTTCAGAAACGAACCACCTACACCAACGTATAAACTGACTTGGAATGTAGACACTGTGCTTAATCATTTGTGTGAAATGTTTCCAAACTAAAACTTTAAGCTTGAACACTTAACTGTAAACGAATATAAAGTTAGTTACATTTTTAAGCATTGTCATAGCCCATGGAGTTTAGACTTTGTCAGTGATTGAGAAAAATCCAAACTTATAAAAACTTCGGCACAGTATGTTCAGCAGCCTATTTTAAAATTGTCAATCAATGCTTTTGATTTGACAATTTGCCCGGCTCGAACCTTGTTGTGTTATATTAATAAACTAAGAAATTTAGGCATGATGAAAATAGTCTTTTCATTACTTATAGGAGGCATCATGCTTTTAAGTAACGAGACAGACTTTAAGTCACTAGATAAAAGACGTGCTCCAAAAGAGTAGTATTGATACGAATGTTTACAAATCACATAGCACAGGGCATGCTTCGACATCCAAAGCAAGACCTGTAGGAGTCAGTATAGACACCAATAAAAAAACAGCGGGGTGAGTTAAGACATCCTGTGTTTTCGCAAAATTTTATAATCGAGATATTACATCAATATTTACTAAAATGAAACAAATGCTGATTCTGTTCGGCAAAATATGATTGTTTTCTTATTGTTCGTTTTTTTTTTTTTTTGTGTTGTACTTTTCCAAAGCAAATATATCTACGAGAATACAATCAGTGTGATGTGTTTCATAATAGATGCTAGAACGAGTTTCCATTCTTTATACAATTTAATATTTGTGTAATCCTGTTAAGACAAATGGGTATAATACAGATTTTTAATAAAGGCTTTAAACATCTACAAGTAAATATAATCGTGAGAATTGAGTAGCAATGCATAATTAATGATAAAACGAACTTACCTGTACGTGAAGTTCTATCATAATTATGCGAGCTACTCAATTCGAAACGATTATATAATAACCCTCCCAGATAACCCATCCCCATTAGATAAAAATCTGAATTATAATCCATTTTGTCAAACATTCTATTGCGTGTAACAAAAGTACTTTCAACTATAATGAACCAAGATGCGCGCGCAGGACGGGAGAGCACTTGTTTTTTCTCTATTCCAGATTTACTTTAAAATATTCGTGAAAGGCCGAGAAATACGAAACAGTACTACAAGTAAATATAATCGTTTCGAATTGAGTAGCTCGCATAATTATGATAGAACTTCACGTACAGGTAAGTTCGTTTTATCATTAATTTTTGCGCTTAACCTTTTTAGAGATAGAGGCGGAGAACGCACAGCGTTCAGCAATACATGGTATACAAGGTCAATATGAGTCTCGGTGAATAATAATGTATGAAACCTAGAAAGTCATCACAATAAATAGTAAGCAACAACTTTTTTTTATTAAATGATTTATAAATTATTGATTTACGCACAACTTATATGTACAGAGAAATAAATATCTTAAAGAAAAATGAGTGTCTGATACAAAATGATACATTAACTTCTTCTTAGATGGTAGAGTTTCTACTTCATTCGTATAGAATAGATTTTTCGAAATCAAAATAGTTTTTGACTTACCTTATTATATTCCAGAAGACTAAGATACAGAACATAAAAAAAAAATTGGCAACTTTGTGCCAAGTTAATAAACCATAGTGTACCGAGTATATCGCATAAAACATATAATTGTAAAGACAACTCTGTGCCAAGTTATTAAACCATAGTCTACATGAGTTTATCGCCGTTGTAAACTGCATAGAATTATGCGTACTTTATGGTCCGGCTAGCTTAATGACGGACTCGGACTGGATTTACATTTTATTAAGACACTGAGCTGTGATGAAGGGATTTGTTTGCAAATGAGCTGAGGACTCGGTGCTATGACTGACACGTGGACAATTGGAATATTACAGACAAGAAAGATCAACTTACAGGTCAACAACTATGTTAGTGAACCTAAAATAAAGGCGCAACGGTTGTGGTTACCTATAACTACGTCAATGGTAATGGGCTGTACAACGTGGAAGGGACATACCAGTAATAAATCGAACTATAGCTATACAAGATCACTTCACCATAATCATATCAGCCACAGGAAGTCCACTGCTGGACATAGGCCTCCCCCGAGGATTTCCAAAACGACTGATCGGAAGCGGCCTGCCTCCTTCACCATGATGATAGAAAAAAAACAGTCATAAAACAAAAAAAGTCGTCATTCCCATACAAATTGCCTGGGCTGCTGCACACTTTAGTATGAAAATTTCAATATAATTTTTTTGTTATTTTTCTGGTATTTTAATACTATAGTGATCTAGTACAGCCCGTGGTTCGATTTATTACGGGTATGTCCCTTCCACGTTGTATATTAAGTTTACATTATAGTTTTGATTTTTTTGCGCAATATGGTCAAGTCCAACTTATTTGTCAACCTTTATATTCAAAGGTAAAAGAAGTCTACACAATTTTACAAGCTTTTATTATCGATATTAGTAGATATTTAAATCAATAATCGTTTGCAAAGGTAGCTACCTATAGTATCAGGAAAACATAATGACAATTTGATAATAAAATATCCTACTAAAACCTTTCATTAAGATCAAAAGGTACAATCTTGTCACCAAAATACAGAATTTGCAATACCAGCAAAACGTAAAGGCAACTTCATAATAAATTATAACACCTATAATTAAGATCAATCATATCTGAATTAATTGATCTGGTTAAATACAGGTTGAGAAAATACGGATAGCAAAGGATCTACAAGAATCGACTGGAGAAATTGCAACACAAGACTAACCTCTGATATTTGAAGGTCTATAGAGCATCATACAATACGGGTGTGTTTGATAAGGTCAAAAAAAAATATCTATAATTACATCAGTTAGATTACTTATCCGAAAAGAATGGACCCATATTTTCCCGTTTATATCAAATTAGCAAAAAATACAAAAATACAGATTGTCGAAGTTCTGAAGTCGGGCCTTGAGACCTGACCGCCCTGTATGAATTGTACGAAACCGTGACGTCATGCGGAAAAACGCGCTGTATCTTCGTCAATATTTGTTAGTCAGAGAAAAAAAAAACGTGTACAATATTTTTTGATAATCTATCTGATCTGCTAAAAATATTTTTCAGTCCATACATTCTGTTATTTAACTATCCGCATCGTCGGATCAAGCGGCCAAGGTCGGTGGTTCCACCACCAAATATGGGACTTGCAGCATTGGCTGAGGAAGCGCAGGGAATAAAATGGGGTATTGTGGCGGAGGCTGGGGACTTTGGGCCACAAGTCGGGCCTCGGGTTCCGAGCACTGCAGCAGCCAGTGGGTGAGCATGCGCCCTCTTCCTTTGAGCTCCACCTCGCCACGCCTCTCCACGACAAAGGTCCCCCATTGCTCAAGTAATATGCGGGTACTTTCGCTGAGGTGGATCCGTAAGGCTTGAAATGAAAAAGTTATTGTTGGAAACATTGATAACTCAGACCATGAAAATCAGTGTATTTTTAGCCTTTGGGCGAAATTAGGTGAGTAGGCGATTAACACACTGCAACGCGCCCCGCTACGTGGTGCGGGGCCGCACTGTATGCAAGTAACTCCATTCGTATAGAAACACCGCGTCTACGCGCGTCATTTTTGTATGGCGGCCCCGCCCTACGCAGCGGGGCGCGGTGCAGTGTGTTAATCGCCTTATGGTCTTAAATGCAATTAGGATAAGTAAGTACCTACTGAGCTGTGTCTTTTTAACCCCCGACAAAAAAGAGGGGTGTTATAAGTCGCTAATGTCTTTCGGTATGCCCGTCTGTCTGTCGTCTGTATGTGGCATCGTAGCGCTCAAACGAATTTACTGATTTCAATGCGATTTTTTCACATGAAAGCGAGCTTCTTAGCTATTTTAGATGAAAATAGGTTGAGACGTTTAAAAGTATTTGGGTATAAACGCTTGAAAGTCAGAGCTTTCTTTAGCAAATAATAGTTGACGCTATGGATGTCGATTGGAATAAGTAGGTCCGCTACTTATCACTTGATGGCATTGTTGTTTGCATTTTTAAAAACTGTTTTGTATTGCTGTAGCACACGCATTACGAATTGTGCAGATTACATTTTTCTACTTTAAATGTCTGCTTTTCCTACTTTTTGCATATTTTTATATGTTTAAATAAATAAATAAAAATAAAATAAACTTTATTGTTGTGTCTCTTAAGTTCTAGTACTACATAGGGATTGTTATACAAAGTGTATTACATCTTACATATCTATCAATACATGTTATTCAGTTACATCACATCGAAAGGTTCCCTCACTTGGCAGCCCACCATCGAACTAGGAATAAACCTGTATCTCGAGTGGAGGATAGCGTTGCGAGGGACATGGATGATTACATTAGAACTAAAGAACGAGAGACACATATTTATGGTCGTTTTCTTAAGTTGGTACAATAATACTCAAACTAGATTTTATCTGTAATTTGGGTATTCGTGCAATAGTTTACATGATCATAATTAAAAATAATAAGAGAAATGGGTACATATCAAAACTAAAAAAGCTCTTAGCCGCTAAGAAAATAAGAAACGGGTGTAATAAAAATATATGCACGTGGGTGTGCATAACATGTATGTGGATATGTGAGAGTGAGTGTGTGTGAGAGTTTATCTTATTATAACTTGTATCTTTTACTCATTTGGCCTTATTGGCTGGTCCATCCCGGCCAGCCGTTCTAGTCGTCTATGCTTGTTTTTGTTAAATCACGAACAGTCTCATTGACAACATCAAATGACACCAAAAGCTCCAAAGGTAACGTCCAACGTAAGAGTTTCCTAAAAAGAATTAGTTTCCTAAAAAGTTAAAAGACATGAAAAGCACTCCACCGCCAAGAGCCCAGCTCTTAAATATAAGAAGAAAAAGTTTAGTATTATATTAACACTGCCAAATATTTTCCTACTTTAAACAATAACGGCAAAGCAATAATTCAACCTTTTTTGATAGCTTATTTTTCCTTTTGCAATTTTAAAGTTAATCGGAAAATGTCAAAGTTTTTACTTAAACTAAACTAAGCTTTTTTACAGACGTTGTTTTAAAATGAAATATCTCTTAGCCAAAATGTAAAGGAAAAAAACTTTTAAACGTTTTCGGTTTTAAAAAAATTTTTAACAAAATTTTTACCTTTCTTTATTATCCAACAAACCTCCCCATCTCTCAGTTATCCCCAGAGACAGAACATTGAATTCTTCAAAAAGTGAGTAAAAATTTATCAAAACGTAGTCACAAAACAACAGTTATATAGTATAACAAACTAATATATGGAGTATTGTTTTCTCAGTCAAGTCAATAAAAAGTCTGCACTTCTTAATTTGGTAGCCATACTTACTATATGATTAATTTCGGAGGGCATATTTTTTATGTAAATCGAACGTACTGTCGGCGGGCTTTTTGCCTATTTTTCTAATTAGCTCAATACAAAAGTGATATAAATAATATTCTTACGTTGCCCCGTAGACTCCATCCGGCTGGCGGTGTTGACAGTGTCTCCAAAAAGGCAGTAATGCGGCATTTTCACGCCCACCACTCCTGCGCAGACGGGGCCTGAGTGCACGCCTACTCGGACCTGTTCGAAAATCAAAAATGCCCTTATGCTTTGTATGTACGTCAGGCCAAAGAACGCAAACGAATGCCTCTCGTTTCTTTTATATGAAAACAAAAAAGATACAGCACATTTTTTGGCGCTCGTTTTGCGCGTGTGTATACAATGTGAATTTTGACTATTTCTACATAGAAAGTTTTGCTTTTCTATCTCTCTCTTATCGAGTGTGTTAAATAACACCGTTAAATGCACAGACATAGATATAGATAGACGACTTAAATGCACCTACTTCGCGTGTAAGTTCTCAGACAAAGCGTCGAGGTTGGCCGCCGTTACTGACAGTCCGCGCGTGTCTGTGATTGCAGCCGGACGGCAGCGAAAAATAAAAAAATGCCTCGTAGCGTGATAACAAACTGCAACAGCCCAAAAATTGCAAGCGCCCAAAGTCAAGGACATATTTCCTATCACAGCTAAGTTATTTAAAAAGAAAAATATGCGTAAATTCATTTTAAAACAATTTTTTAAGCATTCCGAGCGGTGATTCCAAGATTATACCTAAATAAGTATAGATTAAGGTTTAAAAACTACATTCACATTACATTGCCGCGTTTGCTTTGAGCGTTTGATCCGACGTTGTGTGTTAAGAAGCAATGTATATCGAAACAAGCGATACTGTCGCGCATCGCTACGACGTCGTGGTACCGGCAATTTCTCATTCGTCAGTAAAATTTAGCGACTAGTGTAGTTCGTTCTACAACATATACCAATAATCGATTTTAATCGATATCGGACTGACGAATGATATAAACTATTATTAAAGAGCCAATTTAATAGATTATAAACAAGCTAATTTCCTAATTTACACTTTAGAAAACGAGGGTAATATTTTCAGAGTTCATGTATATAATATGGTCGCTCTTTGAACTACTGGTACTGGTCACACGTTGGTGAACAAAACCGCGCGTGCGTCACTGCTCATTGCTCGTTAGTGAGTCGTCCATACTGCATTTCCCCTATTGAAGCGGTATATTTTCGATACCTCTACGCGGAGTGAGACAAGCCTGACATGGCTAAGAACGACCGCAAGGGAAGTTGCTTCAACATTTAAAAAACGCATTGAAATCGGTAAAAACGTGTTTTTTTATAGATAATGTACGGAACCCTTCGTTCGCGAATTCGACTCGCACTTGGCCGGTTATTTAAGAATAATAATAGTTTTATTTTTAAAGTTCAATTAAAATATTTACATTATTTGTAATTTTTAGTTTTAATTTAAATTTTAATAAGTTGGTATAGTTTAAATTTTAGTTAAATTGAAATAATTTGAGTACAAATATTTATTCTTTATTATCAAACAATTTTCCGTTTAGAATCATTTGTTTATCCAATTTCATATCATTCGTCAATCAGAAAATCGATTGTGATTTTTATCACAAATCGATTAACTTAAATGTTAATCGATCGTATGGTTAGCGAGCGCGGAGTGAGCGAGCGAGACCACAGATATAAAATCGATGAGTATGAGCGAGACGATCATGGCGGCGGCGTGCGTCTTCAATAAATCGTTTAAATCGTAGTGAGCGGTTTCTTTGAATCGGTTTGAATTTCCCATCACTAAAATTGCGTCTGACGTCACAGTAGGCATTAAAAAAGTTGGCACGCTTGGTTTCCATACAAATCTTGATACGTGCGTTATCTATTACATCTATATCTGTGGTTAAATGGTTCAGTCTCACTAACATTGGTGTCATATTTTTCTATTCAGTATGGAAATTATTATTCAACTGTCTACCCGACAACCTAATATAATGTAAGGAAAAGTTACGTACTTTATATTTAATTACTTAGAAATTAATATAAGAGGGACACGCAGCAAGCGTAAGAGCTTTCGGGCCGGATACAATCCGCTAGTTTCCAACAAGTTAAATCAAATAATTACTTTTATTTCTAAACGTCAAAAAAAACAGTTCCTACAGATTCTTCTATTTCACAACCGTTTTTTTGGAGTCAAATAGCACTTTTAATATCAATTAAGCTTCTTTTTATCGAGTCGCAATGGTTTCAGTGTAGCTTCAATTTCAAATCAGCTTTGACCAGTATGTGGCCACGGTGATCCTTCTGTCATTAGCTTCGCTAAAATTCTCTATATTATATGGCGTAGGGCAGCTCGGACATGACAGAAGGTGGTCCAATTATGCTGCATTAATATCTAAAATGGATATGATCTGATAAGATTAATGCCCAGTGACATTATTTTGTGACGTTATATTCTCTGTAAAAGTAAAAAATAATTTATTTCTGACCTATGGGTCCTGGCACTTCTATTTTTTTTAATTTTTATAAAAAGTAATATATGCCTGACCTCGAGTCTATGCGTAGGCCGATGTCGCACCACGAAGCTGCGCACTGCTTCCACCACCGCCAGCGCCATCAGACATATTTCCCGCGCATGCAGATCTCCGTTCCGCTCTGGTAGTCCAGATACCACCATGTAAGCGTCGCCTATTGTTTCTACCTGTCGGACAATATTTTACAAAAGGTTTTGAATGGTCCTTTTTAGGGTTCCGTAGCCAAATGGCAAAAACGGAACCCTTATAGATTCGTCATGTCTGTCTGTCTGTTCGTCCGTATGTCACAGCCACTTTTTTCCGAAACTATAAGACCTATACTGTTGAAACTTGGTAAGTAGATGTATTATGTGAACCGCATTAAGGTTTTGACACAAAAATAGAAAAAAAACCAATAAATTTTGGGGGTTCCCCATACTTAGAACTGAAACTCAAAAAAATATTTTTCATCAAACCCATACGTGTGGGGTATCTATGGATAGGTCTTCAGAAATGATATTGAGGTTTCTAATATCATTTTATTCTAAACCGAATTCTTTGCGCGAGAGACACTTCTAAAGTGGAAAAAAGTGTGTGTGTCCCCCGTAACTTCTAAAATAAGAGAATGATAAAACTAAAAAAAATATATGATATTCATTACCATGAAAACTATCAGCGAAAATTAGTTTGAACAAGATCTAGTAAGAAGTTTTTTTTAAATATGTCATAAACTGCAATTTACCTTTCATTCAATCAACTCTAATATAAAAATTAAAAAAAAAAATACTACTACGGAACCCTTCTTGGGCGAGTCCGACTTGCACTTGGCCGCTTATTAATTAAGTAAATTTTACAATAAATGTTCCCAAAGTAGTTGTACCAATATACGAAAAAAAAATTGGTAACGAAATCACACGCGCTTATATCTTTGCACGCGGGAACAACCTGAATAGCTTGCTACATAATATATTAATCGAAGTTTGGGTGTAATCGGTTGTAGCTGTTTTGTGTGTTAGTTCTAAAGGATCGGACCGTCTTAAGGCGTAAAGAATTTTGTTTATATCCCCCGGACGCACATTTCTTTTATCGAATTTTGGTATACAGTCAATAAGAAAATTGATTAAAGAAAGAAAATAATAAAATTAATGACCCTTGAAAAAGACTTTGTATACCCTAAGTGCGACTCTTGTTTTTCACCAAACATTTTTTTTGTACGAGCTGTGGAAAAAATGGTGCCAAATGGAAGTCTGGAGGGAGGCCTTTGCCCAATGGTGGGACTATAGCTAAAAAATAAAGAAAGGAAGCACTGTAATACATTCATACTTTTACAACAAACAGTTATTTATTCTTTTTAACCGACTTTCAAAAAAGAGGTTATCAATACGTCGCGATCTTTTTGTTAATGTACGAGTATGTTATTCGAAGACACATGGACTGATTTAGAAAATTCTTTTTTTTTTGTCTTGTGTCATGTGAAATTTTATCAAAATCGGTTGTAGTGTGGGGGTGAAGTCGTTATTAGTTTTGAAAGATTATCATGCACGGTCTCTTGTTTTAAGTCTCTTCACCTTTTTAAGAACATTCGACATTTGGCACTGTAATAAAATATAAAACTTTTCCTTACCTTATAAACGTCGTAAAAGCCGATGATCCTGTCAAAAGTGCTGTACAGGTCGTTGAGCAGGTCGACGACCTGGATGGGGGTGGAGGCGGCACACAGCTCCGTGAAGCCCACGATGTCACTGAAGTACACCGTCACACACTCGAACCCCTCGGGCTGGACCATCTCCCCCGCCATCAGTTGCTGGGCTACTGGCCTATGAAACATTTTGAGCCTGTTAACCGCCGCAGTTGCGTAGCCATATAACAATAGCGAACAAAATATGCTGAAACTATTTTAAGGGTGAATAAATTTTTCTTTAAAAAAACGTGCTTTTTTTAGAAAAACATAATTCGTTTAGTAATTTAGCGTTTCAAAAATAGCAACTTCTGAGGCTTTCTTTATCAACGCCGGTAGAGTTTTTAAATTTTTCCTTGGCCGGAACGGAAGTAGCAGAATTCGTACTCTTAGCAGGCGCAAATACTTGTAGTTGTCACTTTTTGACCCGGAAAGGCGTAAAAAATCTTGCAAGAGTATTGATTAGCCCGAGAAGAGATCTTTGCTCTGTGGTGTTAAGTTAATGATGACGATGCTAGTGACTACTACTACGCTAAAACTAACACTTTTTTTTTCACTTGTTGGGTGGGGTGACCACAGGTGGCGTAAAATTTCTAGAGCTCCAAATGCGGACTACGCGGAATCTTAGTTAAAAACTTCATATGTGAAGGTTAAGATAACCCTTCATATTATTATTTTATGAACTATTCAATGCTCTGTCTGCCCCATTAGGGATAAAGACGTGATAATATGTATGTATGTATGAACTATTCAATAGAATTTTGATTATTAGATAAAGTTTTATTCTGGATAAAAGTTATCTTGATATTCCCCAATAACTAGTCTAACTTTTTAAACGCTTTAAAACAAAAGTAATTTTAACATTTTCGTAATAACAATAAAGATAAGTGTACCCCTATCTAGTAACACTTTAGCATTTTTCTTAAAATTATATATACTGAAATTTATTAATTCAAAAGACTTTTTAAACTTATCTCTCTATCATAAGCTAATCATCAAAAGATCAAAAGAAATAACATGTGACTAAAAAAATTGCAGATCATTTGGTAGCCTTACCACCACGAATAAATTACATATAATGATAAAACTAGAGAGTAAACAAATAAGAGGCTGCAGAGCGATGTTCTTTCAATATCAAATCTCATTCAAGATGGCGTAGATATCTCTACCATTCAACAAAACATTGCGATCATGACAGCGTGAAATGGAACGTCTGAAATATATTTCAAAAGCCAAAATGCAAGAGATTTATTTAAATTCTAAAAGCCTCTGGGCATCTTTCATACTTGAAAATAATGAAAATAAAAATATTAAGAACCTATCTCATAAATATCACTCAAATGTAAATGACTGAGATTACAAACTCTTTTGGGAAACGGACCGAAAGTTATTATTTTACAACCGACGACAAAAGGAAAAAGGAGGCTTTTATTGTGATATTTACTTATGTTTACCATTTTTTAATTGCCAGAACGAGATCGATTTTATAGACTACTTTGGCTATTGAAAAATAATATCCATGTAAAAGATAATGTACAATGTACATTAATTAAGAAAAAATTGCACAGATTTAGCAATTTCTCCTTAATTTATGTAGCAAGTGGCCTAAAGTATATTATATATTCCATCAAAAACATAAATGTGAAAATAGGAGCCAAGTTCAATATCCGACAAAAGAATTGAGATGTAAATGGCCGCCAAGTTATGTAGAGAATCCTAAAATTTATTTATAAGTTTCTCAGCATTTGACCTGGTTAATTTGGTTAATTTATATTTATAACAAAAATAAATTATAGTGAATCGGTAAAAATAGAGGCAAAAGCAGTCATAGAAAACTTATAAGAAACCTTCAATTCCAAAGAAATTTTCATTGAATTGTAGATAGTTCTAGATACTTCTTAAATAATTAAATCTGTAAGATCAGTTTTTCATTATTTCCTCGCTTTTATGTTGAAAAGTAGAGTATTTAACTCGTGTGTAAGTAATCGATGACATCATCACACCCTCGAACTATAATCGCCCTCGCTCGCTTCGATCGCTCGCGCGCCCACATACCTCAGCTGTAATT
This sequence comes from Acrobasis consociella, assembly GCA_963555685.1. Classification (NCBI taxonomy): domain Eukaryota; kingdom Metazoa; phylum Arthropoda; class Insecta; order Lepidoptera; family Pyralidae; genus Acrobasis; species Acrobasis consociella. The sequence continues at coordinate 13,174,355 of OY743122.1, forward strand.
GATCACTTACAAGCCTTGTTTAACAATCTACTAATAAATTGCAGTCGATATATTATAGGCTATGTCCAGCAGTGGACGTTATGTGGCTGAAATAATAATGATGATGATATTATAGGTCTGAAGTTGTACCTAAAGACGCACTAAGTACTTCAAGGTACCTATTCTATCGATACATCATCCAACATAAAACACAAATAGAGTTTCCAGACACAAATGGTGCTAATCAACAAATAAACAGACAATTGAATCCCGCGCGCAGTTACGACCGTAAAACTGTTTATTGCGATACATGGAGCAGACGTAACTGTCTTATTGAATCGACTTCAAATACAAATAAAACTCGTGGTTAGGTACTGACTATAAATGGGTTGGTACATTGTGCGAAAAGTATAAACATGAAGGACACCATACATACATACATACATCAGTAGCGCGCATACAGACACATAGAATTTGTCTACCCTGTTCCCCTAATATAATGTCGGATAGTACCGAGAAATATATTTTGGTCGATATATGTCATAATATGTTTGTGTTATTGAAGTTATCTTTATGTTTATAAACAAATGAGTATAGCCGTTCTCGTAATTTTGGTAAGATTTATGTCTACCCTGTAAAAAGATAGCTGTGCACGTCACTGACATACATACTATCACGTCTTTATCCCTAATGGGGCAGACAGAGCACTTAGGGCCTTGCGGCTCTAAATAGACAGAGCCCATCGTCGTAAGACTCAAAGGCCACTTAAGCGTGATGGTGGGTGAGAAGGTGGAAAAAGGGTATCAAAACAGTGATGGGTTGCTAGCCGCATCACCTATTACAATGATTAGCATTCTGCCTAGTCCCTTGATCGGCTTCTACGATCATTTGCGTGGAAAGAATAGCAGCTGTTATAGTTATACAGCTGCTTCCCACTAATAGTTATTAGATTTATTTTATTTTGTAAATAACGTTACGTTTTGGTACGAGCAAGACGGGGTGGTGGGCAAGACGGGGTACTAGGCCTCTCACGTGATTTGAATTGGCCAATCACAGGCACTTTAGCATCTAATTACTCGCCGCCATGACAGCTGTCAGTCATACGAATACGAGCACGACGACTGCTCATTTGTTTTAGTTACCATTAAAAAAGTGATTTCACTAGTTGACATTCAAATTTCTTAAAAATACACTAAACATTGCATGAACCTTACATTTTGTGAATTCTAAGTAACATCTGAGGGAATACCATCTACAATAGACTGCAGTAACAGGTAATAACTAGTTTTCTAACTTCTCAGGATTTTCTTATTTATATATGAATTACAAAACGGATAAACGGGCAAGATGGGGTATTAAGTACCCCATCTTGCCCGCTATAAGGCACCTTGATTATTTATTTTTTAATATTTTGTTTTAGGATGGTATATAATTATAAGAGAAAATCGGATAGAGGATCATGGTCAGAAGAGGCAATGAAAAAGGCGATAGAAGTTGTTTTAAAGGGAGAAATGGGATATATGATGGCTGCAAAATCTTTTTCAGTCCCACAAACTACTTTGGAACGAAAAGTCAAACGAGCTCGCGAGAACATGAATGAAATACAGGACGTAAAGTTACCTTTTTGACCCATATTACCAGTATTTTCGCGAAAAGAAGAGGATGAGTTGGTTGATTATTTATTAGATATGGAAACCAGGTTTTTTGGTCTCACAACAAAAGATTTGAAACAAATGGTGTACCAACTTGCTGTACGAAACAATAAGTCTAATCCATTTAATTCTGAAAAAGGTGAAGCTGAGAAGGATTGATTAAAAAATTTTTTTGGCAAGACACCCAGAGCTATCTATTAGGAAACCTAAAAATACTTCAACCGCAAGAGCTGCTGGTTTTAACAGAGTAGTAGTCACCAATTTTTTAAATTTTTTAGCCAACGTTTGCGACGAGCATAAGCTGACTCCAGATAGAATTTATAATTGCGATGAGACCGGTATATCTGTGGTACCTAAAACCAGATCTAAAATAATAGCTAAAAAAGGCATAAAACAGGTAGGTGCAATAGTGGCTGCTGAAAGAGGAACGACTATTACAGTAGAAATTTGCTTCAGTGCCACCGGTCATTATATGCCACCGATGATGGTCTTTCCACGTAAAAGAATGAACCCTGAGTTGATGCTAAATGCAGCTCCTGGTTCTTGGGGTGTGTGTACTGATTCCGGTTGGATGACAACAGAGCGTTTTCTGGAGTGGTTTAAGCGGTTCATTTCCTTTAGTGGAGCGTCAGTAGACCGACCAGTACTTTTACTGTTGGATGGACACAGCACTCATACTCAAAACATAGACCTAATTAATGAAGCTAGAGCAAATGGTGTTATAATTTTATGTTTTCCACCACATACCACTCATCGCCTCCAACCTGCTGATGTGGCTTTTATGAGACCATTAAGCATCTTCTATGACCAAACTGTAACAACATGGACGCGCACCACAGTATGGTAGTTACCATGCGGCAAGTTGCCGAACTATTTGGCAAAGCTTTTATTCAAGCAGCCACTATGTCAACTGCTATGAATGGATTTAAAACTACTGGTATTTGGCCATACGATCCTAATGTTTTTACATATGTTGACTTTGTTGCATCCCTAACGACAGAGATTCCATTTAATGAAGGTATTTCTTCTACTACTTGCCAAGAAACTGAAGAAGTAGGGGTATCGATAACTACAACCACTACCCGGCTCTCTCATCCGCAATAACAGTGGTAACCTCAGCAACTGAAGATAATGTGACAGCTCCTACTACAACAACGGCAGTGACAACTGTAGCTATTGTCACATCTTCTGATACTAGAGCAGCTGTGACTACTCAAATGACTGCGCATATTTCAAATTTAAATGAAAACCTATCCCCGGGGTGTTCTAGCTGGCCAGATCCAGTCCAAAATCAAAGTAACTTTACGCTGGTCAGCCCAAATCAATTAATGCTTTCAGTTCCTACTACAACAACAGCAGCAACAACTGTAGCTATTGTTACATCTCCTGGTACTAGAGCAGCTGTTACAACGCAAATTACTGCGCTTATTACAAATTTAAATGAAAACCCTTCCCCGGGGTGTTCTAGCTGGCCAGATCCAGTCCAAAATCAAAGTAACTTTACGCTGGTCAGCCCAAAACAATTAATGCCATTTCCAGTGACCCAGAAAAAAAAAGGGTAACCAAAAGACGGGGTAAAATAGCTGTAATAACCTCTTCGCCATATTAACAAGAGCTAGAAGACATGATTAAAAAAAAGTGACACAGAAGAGTTAAAAAAGAAAAAGAAGGAAATAAGGGAAAGGAAAAAGGAGGAGAAAAAACAGAAACTACTCAAGACTAAAGCTACTAAAAAATTTACCAGAAAGAAGCGTGTTCGACGTACTTCTTCTGGAGAGAGCGATGATGAAATCGAAAATACGCCATGTTTATATTGCACAGGACTATACTTGGACTCTAAAGAAGGTTGGATTGCTTGTTCTTCTGTCACAAGTGGGCACATTCTGGCTGCGCAGGCGTGGATGACGATGATGAAGAAGCAACACACATTTGCGATTTCTGCCTTCCATAATCGTCAACAAAATTACTATACCCAATCTTGCCCGTTAGGACGACCCCATCTTACCCGACCTATCGGGCTTGACGAGTGAAATCTGAATTTCTATTCTTTGATATTTTATTATTAATTCTATGGTTGAATGTTCCTGATTTCATTATATTATGTAAGACTGATTACCACAAGACTGATTACAAATAAATAAGATTAAAAAAACATAAAACCCTACAAGTTTTTGAGCTTTGACCCTTAACTACCCCATCTTGCCCGGTGTTCCCCTACACAAACGCATTAAGTTAAACCTTTGAATTATTAATCTTTAGATTATTGTGCAATAAATCACACTATTATAAAGAAGAAAATTTGTGAGTGTTATGTTTGTTTCTTCACGCGCAAACGGCTGGACCAATTTAGATAAAATTTGGTATGCAGGAAGCTGACACCCTGGATTAACACATAGGCTACTTTAACCGCGGATAACAGCGAGGGGCGCCGCTAGTTTTAAATAAGATAAACAAAAAAAATTATCACAACACGCTCTTATCAGAAGCGACTCAAAAGGAAAGACATATTGTTTGTTGACATATCTCTCGCTGGAAGACCCACTCAAAAAGCGATAACAATCATCAACAAATTTGCTTAAAGCAAAACACCGCTAATCTATACATATAATAAAACAGAAAAAAAAGTGTGTCTGTACATTAAAGATATTTCCAAAAAAAATATTGGGGGCGATGGAGACGTAGTAATAGAGTAAGAATTTAAAAAAAAAATGTCTGTCTGTTTGTCTGTTTGTCTGTTTGTCTGTTTGTCTGTTTGTCTGTTTGTCTGTTTGTCTGTTTGTCTGTTTGTCTGTTTGTCTGTTTGTCTGTTTGTCTGTTTGTCTGTTTGTCTGTTTGTCTGTTTGTCTGTTTGTCTGTTTGTCTGTTTGTCTGTTTGTCTGTTTGTCTGTTTGTCTGTTTGTCTGTTTGTCAGTTTGTCTGTTTGTCTGTTTGTCTGTTTGTCTGTTTGTCTGTTTGTCTGTTTGTCTGTTTGTCTGTTTGTCTGTTTATAAACGCTAATCTCCATAAATACTGGACGGATTCGAATGAAACTTTTTTTGTTATATAGCTATTAAGCCTGGGCAACATATAGGGTATAAATGATTTTGGAAAATGGAACGCCTGATGCAGAACCCTAATGGTCCAGCTAAACTATAAGAGATATAAAAATGCCGCCTTAGTAAAAATTGTTTAGCCTGATGAGCATTTTCAGAGACATAAAGTCCACGCGAACGAAGTCGCGGGCTTCGGCTAGTCGCAAATAAAAACGGAAGAAAAGAAAAAGAGATATCCGTAGGTTGAAATATGTCTTACCTCGGAAGAACTTGGTACAGCAGTTCCTCGGACCTCCTCTTCTCCAACGACAGTTGCTCCGTCTTCTCTTCCACCAGGGACTCGAGGTTGTTGGCGTACTGCTCCATGCGCCGGAGCAGGTCGTCCATCAGGTTGTCGCAGTAGCCCCTGCGTTTAAATAAAAAATATAGAGATATACTATACAATACAGTCAACAAAAATTTTAGTATATCTACACTGTCGCGGAGCGACTACGTCATCGCGGGAGGCGCGGGGCGCGGGGTGATTGACAGGACCGCCGGTCCCACAGGATTACCTTGTAGGGTTAGGCTCATTCAACACTAATATTATAAAGAGGAAAGATTTTTTGTTTGTTTGTTTGATTGTATTGAATAGGCTCCGAAACTACTGGATCGATTTTAAAAATTCTTTCACTGTTGGATAGGTATGTTATCCCTGAGTGACATAGGCTATGTATGTACCACGGGCGAAGCCGGGATGGACTGCTAGTGTTATATATAGTGCTTGTAATTAGTTACATCATCATCATTTTAGCCGCATAATGTCCACTGGACATAGGTCTCTCCCAAGGAGTTGTTTCTTTAAGTATGATGAAAATTGGTTGAGCTGTTTAAAGTTTTTTGGGGTACGCTTGAAAATCAGGCTTTCCCTAGTAAATAATAGTCGGCACTATGCAAATTAATTTGAATATGTAATTCCGATACTCATTACTAGGGAGATGGCGTTGACAATTTTTAAGTTGCCTCGCAAATAAACTTGTCTTAAAGGCTGATTGGTAGATAACTAGAGATTGATAAGTAAAATTATTATTTCTCGATTTATGATTCAAAAGTGTATTTTCTCACTTGATATAGTTGGCATTGATGGTGTCGAAAGTGGGCCTTTCGTCGGGCATCTCACTCCAACACCGCGCTGCTAACTCCAGCAGCTCCGCCGCTGCGCCCGCGCTGCCTCCGCCCGCTGCCACTTCACTGGTGCACACCACGGGCCGGAACGGGGGTGACTCGCGGGCACACACTCGTGATACTATTTCTTTGGGTATACGAGAAATTAAATAAGTTAAACTTGACAAAAATGCAATCATTCTTAAGGAGGTCTTTATCAGGGCGAATTCTCGTCAGATTCATCCTGATGAAGACCTTCGGATGAGGTCGAAACATGTCGGCAGTAGCTGACTCTATACGTGAGTAACCCGTTTACTGAATTTAAGAGTGACGAAAATGATTTTTAAACTGACTTTACTAGTAGTTCAATGCGAAATTTTAACCCATTTGAATTTGAAACCTCAAATCTCGAAAACCCCTCGAAAAACGCAACATGGTTGGCTAGTTTCTAAAAGTCAGAGATTCAGGGTGAATTGATTAATATTGGGCGCCGTTAATTCCGCATTCCATTAAAACTCCTGAGGTGACAATCGCGTTCCGTTTAATTTGAATCGAGCATCTGGCTAGGATGACCATTGAGTCCAAAAGATAGGACATGTTTTTTTTAGAATATGTGTTTTAGAAAGACCTGGGATATCCTATCTTTCAGGTTATAAAAGCAACATTTTCAAATCTGCACATAAAGTATTAAAACGAAATATTAAGAAATAGAAAATGTAGAGCTACAAGAATAATTTCGAATTGTAGTAGAAAGTATGGCATTTATCTGTTTAGTACTTAGAGCATTAAAACAACAAATTAAAATTTTGTTGGTATAATTCAGTATTGTTAATACCAATTTATATTTCCTTTCGATTCTGACCTAAGGCACAAATACTTTTTTAGGTTTACCTACGTCAAAAAGCAAAAATGTTTACTTCAAACATATTAACGTAAGTAATGTTCGTATTTTATTAACAAGAATATAGATCTCGGTGATTAATAATTATTCTCGCAGAGCATAAAGTTTGTGGCTGTTGCGGGAAACGATGGATTTCAAAAGAAATTGAATATTATCTCGTAAGGATTCATGAGAGCGTGCGAAATCTTTTCCTGGTAGGTACATACTTATTATTGTTTATTTTTTTATTTTGACAAAAACGATTTACACCAATTACATTTATTACACATTATAATTAGATATACGCAAATGAAAAATGATCTAGTATAATCATTATTACCTAAAAGAAAATCAATATAAAAAAAAAATATTTGTAAAAAAATAAAATATCATACACGTCCGTCCGTCCGTATTTAAATGTCATCACTATCACCGCTATCGGTGTCATGGTGTTATACCTACAAACTTAGATTTTTTTTATCACTGTTCACACAAACTTTTACAAGTCTTACTTACTACTATCCCAGTTTTCAAACGTGGCAGATGGTAATCCTAGCTGAATGAATCCACCCAGTTTGTTTTGTTTTGGCGAACAAAGCTGTCCTTTCAAATTAGTCGCGTTTGTAAATATCTCAACGGATTATATTTTAGATAGTTTCGCATTGCCGATAATTTACGAGGGGAAAATTATGAAATGTTAATTTTGGTAAAATAACTTCGAGGTTTTTCATGAAATTTATTCAAATTTATTCTAACATATCTTGATTTATGTAGGATAGGCTTGATTGAGTTTGAGAGTAAGTTGTAACAAAGCAAACACCAAAATAACATTGAACTTTATTTGCTTTACGAATACCAATGTATTCCTATAAATGTATTTAACTTTATTCTTCTAGTCGGCTGGAAGAGATCCCTTCTGAGATAAATCCACCATTTGTACCACTGTGTTCGAAATTATTTTTTGTTTATTTAATAAAGTTTTTAAATAATAAATAATAATAATAATAAACGTCCCAAAGATGTAATGTAGTACCTAAGGTTTGATAGAAACAGGTAAGGTTATTTTTTTCTGTGTATTTTATTTAAGTAAGATGTTTATGTACGTTTATTATAATTTTTGTATATAAATATGTTTTTTTTATATTCACCACCCCGCACTACCTAATTTCATATCTCGTTTTAAGTTGCCTGTAAGAAATTGCTTTATTTTGTGCAATAAAGGGTATTGTAATGTATTGTATTGTTACTTTTACATCTTCGAGCAAACGATATGTGTTTCGTTTGCTCTCCAAATTCATCATCTTTTTCCCATATCACACCTTAAGCGTTTGCGTCTTTACCATTTCCCAATGTCTGCGGTTGGCACAGTATGTCTTATCTCTCCATGTCCCTCTATCATTCGTCATACTTCCATCCACTACAGCTATTCCCTGTATCATACCTTACGCGTTTGGTTTCCAAATCATTTATTTACCAATTTATGCACACGGAAAATGTATACAGAGAATTCATAAAATAAAAGTTGTACAAAGGCACTACTTATCTCAAAAGAGATCTCTTCCAGTAGGCCTGTGAGGGGAGATGTTTATGTGTTATCATACCTTTATTGGACATGCTAGTAGTGAAGTGATGGAAGGGTCCAGCCCTCAGCACGATCTCCTCCAGGATGATGCCGAAGCTGTACACGTCACCCTTCAAGGAAGCCGCGGCCCCAGGGTACACGCTGGCTGGTACTAACTCTGGTGCTGTCCATAGTAACTCTAATGGCATGAAACACGAAAACTTTATTTGTATCTCATATAAGCTTCGCTCGATGAATATGTACATATATGTAAATAAATATATAAGGTCTAACAAAATGTACTGAAACTATTGTAAGGGTAAATTCAGTCCGTGAAACTGAACAACTTTTCCGAAGGAACATGTATCGAAATATGAAAAGTAACTTTTGGCCTCCTATACAAGTTGCCGATCAGCTGACCCGAGTTTGTATGGAAAGCCAAAAATTATTATTCATATTTCCACATATGTTCCTTCTGGAAAGTTGTTCACTATCACAGACTGAATTCACTCTTAAAATAGTTTCAGTATATTTTGTTAGATCTTAAATACGGACAAATTACACAGATTGAGCTAGCCCCAAAGTAAGTTCGAGACTTGTGTTAACTCAACGCTACTACATTTTATAACAAATAGATATATAAAAAATATCCAAGACCCAGGTCAATCTGGAAAAGATCATTTTCTATCTTGATCGGACCGGGGATCGATCCCGGGGCCTCCGGTGTGACAGCTTGGCATGGTGACCACTAGGATACTTTATACAAGATTACAGGATATAGCGAGCTATTCGGCGCAAAAAAAATCGAATAGGTTTCTGTTCTACTAAGCATAAAAAATATATACAAAAAACAAGGTAAAAGTGAAAGGTATTTTTGACTCGACTTTCATAGTGGCGGTTTAGTTGGTTTAGCCATAGACTGTAACCTGACGGTTCAAAGCTCAAATCTCGGTAGGTCGATTATGTTTTTGTGTTTTTCATTGACAAAGCTCAGTCGCGTAGATATTTTTAATTAACCACACACTGCTCCCACAACATGTTTAACGCTCGACAGAATGACCACTAATTGCTGGAATATTTTCGTACACTTGTCATAACAAGCTTTATTTTCGGCGGACCTTTGCCTGTTGACATTTCAAATTGCCGTGGTTGCGATCCGTATTTTATCATAATTAGCAATTCAGCCTTTTAACGGTCGAAGTATTTTGCCTGAATGTTTTAAACTTCGTAGGGTTAAAAAGTGACCCAAATTATGGTTCCCTATTTCACCCCAACCTTCCATGCTGGTCTAGATAAAAAAATTGTGCTAATTTTAAAAACCGAAGAAAGAGTGGAGAATGATAATTTCAATTGCCGATGCGGTTAACAACAGATCAATGTTTTGTTCCATCATGCTAATGATGGCCTTTCTCTTACGGCCACTGGTTCTGCCTACTCCAAAAGGGTAGTTTTTATTCCTGATGGGGTAGACATCTGGCTTACGTCTTGTATAAAACCAAAAATAGTGATTAGCTGAACTGGCCAGTAATGCCGCATTTACACATTCGCGCGAATCGCGAGCCGGTTGACAAGGCGAATATCGAACACGAATGTGTAAATGCGATATAACAATCACCACGATAAAATAAACATATTTTTGGGGCAATAAAAAGAACAGGTACCAACTGAATCTTAAATTAAGTAGTAAAAAAACCTATTTTTACTTGCCAAATTAAGTTATATTTAAATCTGATCTCGATTTTATGGTAACATCTTTTAATCAATCGAAGATTGATAAATCCCTGCTAAGTGAATGAAGTGGAATTACTGTCTTCAGATAGTCTTGAGATCTCTCAACACTGCAGATTGATTTAAAAACGAACTGAGTTCAACTAAGTAATCCAATTGAATGAATAACGGAATAAAAGTGAGACAAATCAGCTGAATAAGAAAGGTCCAAGGCCTCTTTGAAAAAAAAGACGTTATATTAATACGTTTCTAAAATTTGTTTGACTGAGTATTTTTCTTTGATTTCTTCATTAATTGGTTATTGTTTTTTAGGCATATAGGAATTTTGGGAATACAGGTAGGTGTAATACCGAAACTAAAATACTTTTATTCATAACTAGCTGTTGCCCGCGACTTCGTCAGCGTGGAGTATAGTTTTATGAGCATCGTTATTTTGGCATTTTTAATAAAACCGGTAAAGTGTATGTCGGGCCACGTGCTTTGAAGGGTTCCGTAATTAAACCTACACTATATGCGAATGCCGACTTACAGTTAAAACTAAAAAATTAAAAACATTTAATTAATTTTAATATTCCATTTTAGTTGTTTTATTTATCTTCCATGCTGGTCTGGGAGAAAGAAAAAAAATTAACATGCAGATTGTTCGACAGCCGATCGAGAGAATGGGCGAGATTTGAATCATGTTATCAGATGATGCGGCTAGCAACCGATCATTATTTGGATTCCCTTTTTCATTTTAACGTCCACCATCAGGCTTTCTTACAGCCCTGGTCTGCATAGAGACAAAAATACTTTTCCACTTTACATGTAAAAAAACTATTTTACTTTTTCAAGAATTTAGACGTACTCAACCCGTGCCAAATTACAGCTTTCTGGTACTAATTGTTTATAAGTAAAAGCACAGACAGAGAGACGTAACTATAAAAGTTCCTTTTTTACTATAGAAAGCACGCATGGTTCCAAATATTTTTATTGCAGTTCTTAATTAATCAAACCCAACTTAAACCTAACCTAACCATTTTTTTCAAGTTTGGAAAAGGTGCTTTTTGTCTACCGCCGGCCACGGGGAACCGGCCGGTTATGGCTCTCACCCACCCCACCCATTACCATACCATTACCTTTTACCTGATACTGTTCTTGTGTTGCTCTCGGCCCAAAGACCTGGCACAACGGCCGCTTCATTCACCTTCCGTCTTTCGGCGGGAGTTCCCAGAGCACTATTGTAGCTCTCTTCAGCGAAGTGCTACCGCCGCCTTTATTACTTAAATATCTCTCCTCTTCTCCCACCCTCCTGATGTGGCAGTGCAACATTAAGCCTTGTCATACATGTCATTTGCTAGGCGGGAGATGAAAGTCAAAAAATCATCGTTCCTACTAAGTCCCGACGGATGACGGCGTTTCTCAAGTAACGCGAAGCCCCATTGGCCCCTAAAACATAGGTTTTCTTAGGTTCGACTTAATCCCAAGCCGCATCTGTAGCGAGAAGCGAAAGATATATACTGGATAGAGCTTCCCCCGGTCGCCAACCTATCGCTGTGGGCTTTCAAGCTGAGGCATTTGCCGAACTTTACTCCCAGATATTGAACGTGCGAGTATCTCGGCACTTCTTCCCCGAAGAGATTCAAGAGTGGCAGGAGGTTGATTTTCTCTAAGACCAATGACTGCTTCTAGTTCACTAAGAACCTCTATTTGAAGAGCTCGTCAGGCAGGGCGTATAGAGCTGTTATTTATGGCGTACTTTAAGTTCAAACTAACTGCAAAAAGTGCCGTATCGTCAGCAAAGAACACCAACTGAGCCTTACCGGTAACAGGTATATATCGTCGGTGTACTACGCATATTGCCATGGAGAACATCAGCTTACACATAGGGCGTTTGGACAGTTTGGCATCTTCATTCGCCACCATGATCTTTCGGTTCTCGTGGAAGGAGAGCACGCATGGGTTTTCCAGACATTGTTATTGCAGTCCCTTACCTAACCCAACCTACACCTAACCTAAACTTTTTTTTACGCGAAGAAAAGGTGCTTTTTGCCTACCGCCGGCCACGGAGAATCGGCCGGTTATAGCTCTCATCCACAACAACTCACGGTTTCAACGCCATTACCGCTTTTGCCTGGTTCTGTTCTTGTGCTAATCTCGATTCAAAGACCTGGCACAGCGGCCGCTTATCAGCTGGGCTCACTCGCGATACCTTCTCAATTAGCGAGAGGGGTCATAGTGGCCTGCGAGGTGGCCCATCGGCCGTCAATTCTACCCGCAAAGGTAAAGGCGCGTGTTAACACAAACGCGCCTTTCAACCAGTAGGACAGTAATTGTCAAGCGACTGAATCCAGTCTTGCGCCCCTAGGCTCTGTCTGCAGAGGCTCTAAGCCCAGAGCCTCACTCAAATTTAAAATTTATCAACAGCGCCATCTATCGGTGTCCAAAAAAACAATTTTTTAAGAATACTCCAAAAGTAATCGGCGTCGGATTAAAATCATACTATATAATAAACCATAAAATAAATTTAACAAAAGTTTTACTGTTATTTGTTGAACAGTTATAGCAATCTTTCGAACAAAAATGTTTGATGTCATTCTTTAAATTAACATAACTTTTTCATTTTTAGCAGGATTTAGATAAAACAAACACTGTATTTTAAGTAAAAGTTAGTAAAATATATTAGTGAAAACTGTAACCGAATCGGTTTAGCTGTTTCTGAGATTACCGTGCATAAACTCAATTTTTCAAACAAAATTGTTTAACGCGATTTTTTAAATTGATATAACTTTTTTATTTATGAAGGGATTTAAATAAAATAAACAATGAATGTTAAGGAAAGCAACGGCAACTAAATAGGTTCAGTCTTTTTTGAGATTAGCGTGCATAAACACAATTTTTCGAACAAAAATGTAAACACAATTTTTCGAATAAAAATGTATGACGTGATTCTTAAAAATTGATATAACTTTTTTATTTATAAACGGATTTTAAGTGAAGCTTATCACAACACATTAGTAAAAACCGCAACTGAATCGGTTTAGCCGTTTCTAAGATTAGCGTGCACAAACGCACAGACAAACCGACAAACAGACAAAAAAGCCCCCAACAGTATTTTTTTTCATTTATCTTCCATGTACAGACAGCGATGGGTTACGATTTTATTATATGTATTAATGATTGATTGATTGATGATGTATTGATATTGATAAATTTGCACTCCTTAAATCAGTTATATAGTACAACAACAGAATTAATATAAGTAAGTATTACTTTTTTATACATTTAGTACTCGCCTTGTGGAGGGTGTTGAGCTGTTGCCTCTACAATGCGAGAACGAAGGAGAGGTGCTAGGACGGGAAACAGGGATGCATATTACGCGGGACCATGTAAAATTTATAAACTCTACTGATTTAAGAAGCATTTTCTTCTGTCAATTGCATTTAAGTGATTGGTAGCTCTTACTATATCAGATTTTTTATGAATAACAGGTTTAGAAAACAAAACAGAATTTAGCAAACCATAAAAAAAGTATGAAGTCCTACCTACCTAATACAGTGCTTTTTACGCTACGAGTCGTAGACACGTCGTAGCAACGCTACAATATTAACTATTTTGTTTATTTAAATTTCATTTCGAAACCAAAGATTATTAATTATTCTACATACAGTGCCTATTAGCATATAACACACTCTATTATACAACGGCAGACTATAAGCCGTAACCTGACAGTCATAACATAACTTTATATCATTGAACGTTATCCGGCGAGCAGACGTCAATAACTCACTGTAATAATACGTGTCATCCTTTATCAGGTCGGTGGGTGTACACAGTGTGTTGAGCCCGTAGTCGGAGATCTTCAGCACAAAGCGTCCATCGATGAGGCAGTTCGACGAGCGGAGCTTGCCGTGCGCTCCCAGCCCGCCATGGAGGTAGCACATGCCCTAAGAAACGACTTTTATGAATGTTCCGGATTTGGATTGAGTTGAATATAAATTATTTATGTATCGTATATTGTAAGGTTATATGTTAATTATATTATGTACAACGTGGAAGGAACAACATACAAACATGGAAGGCGAACATTCTGCGACCAATTTGCAGATGTTCTAAAAAAAGGAGAGGTAAAAAGTACCCGTAATCGAAGGGCATGTATGAAGAGATTGATGAGTTTAGATGAAGCAAAAAAGGTTTGTCAGGATCGTAGCAAGTGGAGGTTCATAGACTCTGCCTACCCCTGTGGGAAACAGGCGTGATATTATGTATGTATGTATGTATGGGAGGAACAACCCGTAATAAATCGAACCACGGAATGACTATAGGATAATGAAATTAAAATAACAGTGGAGAATATTTATTCAAGAATTCATATCCTAACACCTCCAACTTAGTTTGACAATCATCATCATCATTTCAGCCGCATAACTCTTGATCGGTCATTTTGGAAATCTTTGGGAGAGGCCTAGTTTGACAATGCATACATACAACTCAGTTCGTATGTGTTATTATGTACGATTAGATCTTTTAAACTACGCAACTGGTTTTAATGCGATTTTCATGAATAGATATAATTATTCAAGAGGAAAATTTACATGTATAATGCATACCTGTGCGCATTTATGGCAAGGCCATCCGGGGAAGGTGTTATGACAGTAAGCAATACCGAAATATTTTACAATTATTATTGCGGAACGAAAATGTTATTAAGTAAAAGCGCTATTTGTCTCCAAGAAACTATGACGTCATTAGTCTTTATTTCATACAAATCCCACAGAAAATGTTTGTTTTGCCGTTTACGAAAACGTATCTGATTTGAGTTGTTGGAAACTTCCTTATTACTTTACAAATTGTTCTTTCACTGCTTTCGAGGAATTTTAATATAATATAGGCAGCTAAATATGAAACAATAAAATAAGTACTCATTCTTGTGCTGTCACAAAAGAAATAATATTTTAGCTAGAAACAAAAGCTAAAAGTGATATACCGGAGTTTGAATAACTACTGCTGCAGTGTAGTTTGTTGCCGCTTTTTCTGCACTAGCAGTAAACTTAGCTGTAAGTAAACTTTTGACATCAACAACAACGAAACAAAGTAACGATTATTAAGAGATATTATAAACATCCTATGCTAATAAAGATTAGAATTTAATTGAATACTTAGCACCATAATTTCGAAACTAAATTCAAGTTATTTTAAAGTCCGTGAACTATTGGCAAACAAATTTCATGTAATTTCTATCTAGTCTATTCCAAAGTGTTTAACAGTATTACCGCGGTCGTAAAGTTTCTAAGTAATTTGTATAGTTTCATAAAGGACTTCGCCGACCATAAACCCTGGCGTCAGAATAAAGTTATGGAGGAGTAAATTGTTTTATGATAGTGTTTATAGCATGAAATAATAGATACTTATGCATTTACATAGCTGACAATAGGAAAGGGGATGCATAAGTGTTATTGTAACATATTTTAGAGATGATATAAAGCAAACCCTGTGGGAAACAGCCGTGATATGTACGGATAAAGCCGTATGTATGTACGGATAAAGCGGTATTTGCATAATTTGGTTGTTTATACACCAAAAGCATGCAAAAACATTGTGTTAGATAATGCAGCAGTGGCTTCTTTTGTCATATATTTTATTTATATATATATATATATATAAGCCAGCAAGTAAAAAAAAAGGGATCGCTAAGTTACTTTTCTTATTTGTACATTTATCAATCATGCATGTCCTCCAAAATTCCATTTGGCTAAATTAATTTCACTATATTGACCATATTTTCGATATTTGCCTAAAATTTCGCATATTGTAGATGCTTGTTAGTACTTACAGTCGACTTTTTTATTATTAATTACTCATAAAAGTCGTCTTTTTGTTATTTTTCATTTAAATAATTACAAAAAAAATTAAAGTATTTTTTTTCATCATCATCATTATTTCAGGCGCATTAGGTACATCCACTGCTGGACATAGGCCTCTTCTAATGATTTCCAGAATGACCGATCAAGAGTGGCCTGCATCCAGCGCTTTGCAACGACCCTGATCAGGTCATCATTAAATCCATTTTGGGTAATGTAAAACCAAAAAATACTTCTTTGCTGCATGGATCAAAGATGAATGAAATTAGGACCAACATTACCTGCACTATATCATGCACCAGCGATGTGCGGAAGTTCCAGTCGAGCTGCAGCTCTTCGTTGGCCAGCACGTCCTTCAGGGAGCCTTTGGGACAGTACTCCGTGAGAATGAACACCAGGGGGCAGTCCACACAGGCCCCTATGAAACGCGCCGTGTTCTCATGGGACACGTTGCGTGCCTAAGAGAGAAAATATAAATAATGATGTGGACCGAGTCCGAAAATTATATTCCGTATACGTATGTCCGCACTTGTTTGGGTGACTAAAAGTTTCATAAAAATTTCTGGAGCTGCTCAGTGCTTCGGTAGGCACTTATAAGCCAATAGTCATGGCCGTCGTTAAGCTATGTCAGATGCCATAAGGCAGCCTGAAAAAGCTGACACCAGAGTTGGCTACTTAAACAACCAAATAACCGGCCAAGTGCGAGTCGGACTTGCGCACGAAGAGGTCCGTACCATTATCTTTTTTTTATGAGAGCCCCCAATAAATATTTATTTTATTTAATTTTTTTTATTTACTATTCAAAAAAATACAACTGAGTATTTTGTGAATATTTTAAGTGCCTACATGTTGCCATTATTAATATTAAGCAAAAAAAGGCAAAGAAATCGCGTTCTTGAGATAAAGCCTGGTGACAGACTGATGGACAGACAGACTGACAGCGAAGTCTTAGTAATAGGGTAATCTTTACTGGAGCCTTGCAGTGCCTTCCCGAAAAATTTCCAAATCGACCAATCGGAACTGAGTGGCCTCCTCAGTTAAATTATCCAAAAGTAATGGATCCAAATTCCTGGGTTTATCAAAGTAGATAAAAATTTACAAAGATTCATCAATAAAAATTCAAAAGAGAAGAAAAGACAGCGTATCGAAGTTTCGGATTGGGGGTAATTTACGTCACCGTCTAGTAAAAATCGTTCTAAACTATGAACGTATCGGAAATTTAAATAACTACGCGAACTCTTTACCATTATTTGCTAAGCACAGAAATAATAGGTATACAATATTTAAAAATACAAACCTAGATAACCCAAATAAAATTTTACATATAAGTATTAGTGTGAGATGAAAACGTTATATTACCTCAGGTACAAGCCTACAGCTTTTTCTAATTTGTGGCCTACAGCATGCATGCATACAGATACAGATTCACTTTGTTCTAGCTGCTTCTTTATCATGACTTTATAATAACGTTATTTTCTTATTCTTTGGGAAATGTCACCAAAAAGATATTATTCTGTACAAAAAATCACAAAAAAATCTATATCTATTACGCTTATGTTTTCTAGAGATTTAAATGTTACCTGTTTGATTTCCCAAAGCAACTTCTTATTGAGGTCCAGCTTCTTCCTGTGTATTTTCTTGACTGCCACCCGGTTGCCCTTATACAGGCCGACCGTAAAGGACGTGAGGGTGATGGAAGGGTTGCTCCCGACCGAGGTTGCGGTGCTTCCCCGCGCGTTCCAGCCGAGGGATAGCTGCATGAAGCGAAATCAATTTTAAAACATGCATTTTGTAGTTTTTTTTCAATATTGCTTAGAACATTCATACTGTAAGGTCAATTTCCTCCAGTATTCTGAGATGCAAATTATTAAAAGTTACGCGAGATAAATTCTTATACACGGGTTGTACACACGTCGTGTAGTCGAAAAAGGTACATTAGTGATTAAAACCTTGTTGAAATATTTAAAGTCTCCGTTTAGTTCAGATACCAGTCTCTAACGAGTCTAACGACCTTCTGTTAGCTACATGTACCTAGTTGTTGTCATCATTATGTTATATAATGTAAGATTGTCGAGAAATACACCGCTCTGCACAAAAGCAATTTTTTTTTACCGGCGACGGGATAGTTCTAAATTTGAAAAACTCTGCAGGGGAAATTTAAATTCAAAAGTCACTTAAAAGTGTTTTTTTAAAACTCAAAGGTTTTGTAAAAAAAAAAATTTTTATTTTTTTCTGTATCTTTAAGAACGAGAGGAAATGTTGTTCTATAAATCAATTACTATTAATATATAAAACTAACCTAAAAATTGAACATCTGAATTAAACTTAATGTAAAGGAAAAGAAACAAATATTTTTTGTCAACGGTATTAAAACAACGTTACTTATTATTTTAAAGCAGGAAGTTATATAAAACTCGACCGTTAGAAATTGCCTTGCAGTTTATTTTATCACGTAATCTAAAACTTTGGCAAAAGCTTTTGCTGAAAGTTCAATGACTTCTCCGTTAGGCCCCGCTGGCGGTAGGTAAATTATTACTTTATATTTTAGAAAATGTACAACGAAACAATAACCTTTAAGAAAACCTCTACCATTTTTGACATAAACGGCTACGTTAAGATATATACATAAATACGAATTAGACTTCCACATTGACATGTATTATATAGGGCATAATAATATTATAAGACTTCTTCTTTTTCTTCTTCTTCCTTGCTTTTTCATTTTATTTTTAATTTTATAGGACTAACCACAATAAAATAATGAAATAAATACTTTAGTACCGCATCTTGAATGCCAAAAAACCCTATAAAAAAACGATTAATTTAGAATTGGACCAGATTTGTCAAGAATCAGAAAAAAATATGTGTTATCTAACCAGGTTATCCGTAAATATTCAAAAGAAAAGTACTAAAATAGATATAACGGTTTTACGAAAATATGTCTATCTCAATCGCAAAGAAGCTTTTTTCTGTGGCAAATGTATAGATGATATGATATGGACTTTGACGTTACCAGTCCATATCGGACTTCTCTTTTTAAATGAAACTTAAAAGTATCACAAGCTCGTCGCTGATTAAGATCTTTTATAAATGCTTACATACTTGTTTACTTTGGTTAATAAGGATTGTATTAAACAAATAAAAAAATACGTGCATATTTTTGAAGTGAAAACTTCTTAAGCGGCGTTGTGCACTTTTTTTGGAATGGGTAAAAAATGTTAAACTCGCGTCAGGACACGCTCGCGTCAGGACACGTGACCTGATCGAAAATTCGTAAGACGGATGGAGAGTAGACAGCTGGCGCGGCGTAGGAGAGGGAGTATCCCCCTCTCTTTCTACGGCGCGGCGAAAATGTATGCCTGCGCCTGCTGTTTCGTATATCGTTTTCACTTCTGCCGGCACTCCCAGAGTGCAACCCGTCATTTATTTTTATTTTTTAGAGACATGGCACGTGTAAGGTATCTGAAAACTAATCGCGTAGTTCAAAGTAAGTACGTAAATATTATTACACAGTACGTAACTATCACAACTGTTACAACAAAGGGTCCATTCAATTAAAAGCTACCTGGTAATCTTACTAATTAAACGACACATAAAGGCTCTTGTTTCTAACGTTTCTAACAATTAAACCAAGTGCCGAGAAATTAATTATTGAGTGCACCTTTTATTGTTTCTGCAGCAATCAATGTCACGCTGGATACCTACGTTTTATGTGCAATAGAAGGTAAGGGCTTAACGTGACTGCTTCAAACACTGTTGGTAATATTATGTGATTTGATTTAAAATGACTTTGTGTGATTCCGCCACCAGTTAGTTCATGCAAACTTTTGCCGGCCGGCGCCCACCCACACTGTTAGTCCCAGCATACCCGCCACCAAAAACCCGTATGTACCCGCCACCAACAGTCCATGCATGCTCCCTCCCATGCTGCTGCATCCGCTGTGGCTGCAGCAACATCGGACGTCGTATACGCGACACGTGTTTCGCCTCTTCCCAAGGAATCCTCAGGCACCAAACAAGTTGGTGATCGTTCGGCGGTCAAACATCGTTTGGTATTCGTAATATTTGTTGTATGGTACTTATATAGATATTGTAGGTATAAATATAAAACTGCATGCTAGAGACTAGTCTTTATTGGAAGGAAGTTTCTTATCGCGTGTTGCAAAAGGATGCTAGACGGAAAAAATTAAGACCAAAAGTTGTAACGACACTTTTTGCTATAGTTGTAAGCCGTGCGGCATGCGCGTGTTTTTCTGTCTGTCTCTCTCTCTCTCCTAATTAATCGAAAGGAACTTCGTTCCATCCGGGTGTCCCTTGACACCTCTCAAGTTTTATTTTTTTTGCTTTAATTTCGAAATGGTCAAACAAATTAGGATGTTATTAAACCTAGTTAACGGGTTACTCGCGTATGAGGTTGAAACATGTCGGCAGTAGCTGACTCTATACGTGATTAACCCGTGAAGTCTAATAATGTCTGTGTCTCACGTTAGTTTTAATCAAACAATTGGGATGTATCGTAAGAATCCATAAATTTAAGAGCAGTCAGTGTATTTTTTTCCACGTATATGGAATAACACAGTTGTTCATTTAATTTAATTGATACGGGACCCATTCAATTAAAGCTACCTGGTAATCCCGCTAATTGAACGACACACAAAGGCTGCTGTGACTGACAATTAAACTCGATTGCCGAGGAATTAATTAATGAGTGCACCTTTTGCTGTACGTTTTATGTGCAATCGCAAACAAACAGCTTTTATACTTCTCTTTATATTTATCTATATTTTACGACCTCTGTGGCGTAGTGGTCACCGTGCTAGTCTGCCACCCAGAGGTCCCGGGTTCGATCCCCAGTCATGTTGGAAAATGGCCTTTTTCAAATTATTTTAGGTCTTGGATGTTTATCTATATATGTATTTGTTACAAAATATAGTATTGTTGGTTATTCTCCCACAACACAAGTCTCAAACTTACTTTGGGCAATTATGTTATATGTAATACTATTATTAATTCTGTTCTTTGGGGCTAGCTCACAGTGTTATTTGTCCGTATATATATTTTTTATTTCCTTTTTACATGTATTTATTGTATATGTTTATAACACAAGTTTTAAAATTACTTGGAGGTAACACATTAAGCATAATTTGTCCTTATTTACACAACTATTTATTTTATTTATCTCTATAATTGTGTTTACTAATAAGGCGAAAGGTTTCATTCATAAATCATGAATTAATACCAAAAAAATTATAACCAGTAATCCCTTTTTTTCCCTTTTGCACTTTCGTAGGCATTTTTATTGGATTTTAATCAAAGCTTTTTATTTTTATTTTCTAAACCAAAAATATACCTACCTGAATTTATTCGTTTTTAGCAATGATATGGCAAACTTTTATTGATATAGTTTATGTGAATTAAGCCATTAAATAAATATTAGTCTTGAGGGAAAAAAAATACACATCAGTATATTTTTTGATGTGACGGACGAACTGACCGACACCCTTAGAGTTTCCGTTTGATTAATTTGGTACGAAACCCTAAAAATTCCATTGATTAAATGGCAAATGATCAAATCAGTCTTATCTAAAATCCTCTGGATCTGATAAACGTAGCACTAGGATTATTCCTTTATTGCAGCAATCGGAAACATCAATTCGTGCTTTTTTCAATGGGATCTTTTTTGCAATCAGACTTTCAAACAAGTGCAGCGCGACTCCAGACTCGTTAGGAGCGAATACAAAATGGACAGAAATCGTCAGTGCTTCGGATTTGTCATTTTTTGTTTCAAGCCTTAATTGCTAAACAGAATTCAGTATGAATTGAAAATGTATCTTTGATGTCTCTGAGGTACGTTTTTTATTTCGATTAGAGACTTAGAGAGACCAACTTTTTACTCTTCACTATCATTATCTCCGCCCAGGGGTTTCCAATCGGTCGTTTTGAAAATCCCTAGGATAGAATGTCTCATTCGTTATTGTGCTATTAAAAAAATATTGAATATTAAAGCATGAAAGAGCTTTGGCACCCAAAATAAATGGCATTTAACGGTGAACCTATCCGGATTAAATAAAACCATAGTCTACAGTTTTTTTTACGATTCAGTTGCAATATGTCAAAAAATACAAAATTTTCAGCTTTCCGTTGATTGTGGCGAAACTTTTTATTAGTAATGTTACCTAGTATATCCTAGGCTTATTAAAACTATTTAAGATTTCTCAACTATACCTCATATATTTTTAAAACAATTTCAATCTATGATTTTAAAAATAAACGCAGTGCTAAACAGATTTGTAAGAAAATAATGTTCATGGATTAAACTTGCCTTAAAAGTTAAGCCAAGCTGACGAATTCAATACTTCTTTAGGTCGAAGTCTCCACGCCATGAAGTTCCAATGAGCACGGCGTAGATTTGGGCTTGCTGGGAAGGAGATGAAATA
Organism: Acrobasis consociella; assembly: GCA_963555685.1. NCBI lineage: Eukaryota > Metazoa > Arthropoda > Insecta > Lepidoptera > Pyralidae > Acrobasis > Acrobasis consociella. Next base: position 13,196,607 of record OY743122.1, read on the forward strand.
CTTACCTTTACAGCCTCGTTGATATTGTGCAGAGCTGTGCTCGTTCCCAGCCCTGTGCCAACTTCCACCAGCACTTCTTCAGGTCGAACTCTCCACGCCATGTTGTTCAGCTCGGCGTCGATGCGAGCTTGCCTAAGAAGGATAAACGAAATGTCAAAACAAGACCACCATTTTGGATTGTGGAATTTGTAATTGTTACAGAAGTATTTATCTCTTATGTGGCAGACAGAGCCCAGAGCCATAGAACCCAAAAACGTTTAGAGCATAAGTAGGCGTGAATATTTAGTATTTATTTGCCTTTTGATATAAATTCAGAATGATGCTTTACTTTCACTTAAAATAATACACGTCTAGTAATTACAAAAACTTTTTTATACTATTGGATTATTTGGTTTTTTGAAGTGAAAACTTCTTTAGCGGCGTTGTACACTTTTTTTGGAATGGGTAAAAAATGTTAAACTCGCGTCAGGACACGTGGCCTGATCGAAAATTCGTAAGACGGCGCAGGGCGCTTGCGCGAATGTTCGTGTGTGTTTATGTTACAGCGTGCTACGCGCATCCATGGATGGTGACAGCTGATGGCTCGACCGTCTGTGTAGTGGCCATACTGCTGTGTATTTGAAAATGAATTTGGTCATGCTTGTGACATTTGTGACAGACTGTGGTTCAGAAAAGATTTGAAATATTTTATACTGATAATTAAAGCAATTCGTGCAAAATTATTCCCTAACCATTCCAAAATATCAAAAATGCACAACGTTAATATTCAAGTTTTCACTTCTGCCGGCACTCCCAGAGTGCAACCCGTCGTTTTTTTTTTTCAATATAAAATGCAAAACTATTGTTAAGGAAAATGCCGCCCGTCTAAACTACAGACATTTTGAGTATTAAAAGTCTAAATATAACCAAGAATAAAGCTTATGGCTGGTTACACAGTTATGCGGGAGATCCGTATTTGTCGTCTGCACTTGCTCCCGGAGTGGAGACACCCGTAAGGCGCTAGAACATCGTTTCATAGCGACGCGGGTCGGTCCGTGCGGAACACGCACGCGCCCATAATGCGGGCGACACGTACGGATCTCCCGCACAGCTGTGAAACCAGCCTATATTACACTATAATACAAAACGTCGGCAGCTTTACGTCCTTGCATACCTGGAAGGCTTTGTCGGTACTGTCAAAAGGAAAACGAGATAAATAACAGTGCATTATCAGCCAAAATTTTGGAGAATGCGGTGTGGTGACGCATCTCCATCAGTACAATTTTCTCGCACTCGTTTTGGTTTGATTACTTCTTACGGCAAAAACAATTTTTTTACATTTTATATTTTTGAAGGGATTCAATTTTCGTAGAAAAGCCCCCTAAATTGGTTTACCCGGCTTGATATTTGTGTAACAAGGCTCTAATGAACGGAAAAGTGATTAGCGAGACACAGGCATCACGTATAATGCGGGTGGCTCCCACTAATCTCATTTATCACCCGACTTCTGACTACTCCTGAGTAAATTAGTGTGATAATATATCACGTTACATAATTGTGTCAAATGTTAGCTAATTAATACTATAGTATGATTTCGATATACATTAGTTTATATTTACCCGTATGTATACACGATGATTCTTTACTGGTTTTGAAGCCGAAGGCCACTTCATAGGCATCGTTAGTAAGACCTAATTAGCTAGTCAAAATAAAAATTCAGAAACAAAAAATGTTGTCTAAAACTCGAAAGTAAAATTGTGAGATCAATAAGTAGTACCGCCGCCATACACCGCCCGCCGGCCGGCCGGGGTCATCGACATTACGCAGCCGGCGACCGGTTTATAACTACGTGGTCTCGATCGAAAATCATTCACGCAACTTTTTTATCTTATGACATACAGAAATTTGGATTACGTATATGGATAGAGGAATTTATTTACTATACGAATTTTTTTTTCAAAACCAATGAAAAGTCAGCGTGTAGATGTTAATTTATGCAATATATGACTTCTTTTGATCTGTCGTTATGCCCATTAATTATATCCTTTCGCTAAAAGGTACTTAGTTAACTGAAAGATATCCAATTATGGGATAAGTCCGACATACCCACACATTATATGGTTTGTACAATAAAGCTTTTAGTGTCTCGGCAGACTATGCCGAAGTTTAGCGGCTGAAGTTTAGCGGCTAAAGTTCAGCGGCTAAACTTCGGTGGAGACGACACACTATACAAGCTGAAGTTCAGCCGCTAAAGTTCGGTGAAAAAAGTGATGTGCCGATTTGGGAATTTTATCTGGGACTTTCTGAGAAAATTCTCGTATTTTATCACCGTTTTTACGAGAAGTTTAAAATAAGATGAATTTCATAAAATAAAAGTATACAATTATCAATGAACGCCAATAAGATAAAATAATTTAAATAGAAAATAAAAATATTTTTATTTCTTAAACAACTTATGTCCTTTTGTTAGGGCGAGGTTTTTCAACGAAGGAGGGGACTGAGGTGCGGAGCAATCAAATAATCTATCTATCTAAACATATAATAAAACAGTATAAAAGTGTGTCTGTACATTAAATATATTTCCAAAAAAACATGTTGGGGGCGATGAAGACATAGTAATAGATTAAGAATAATAGTACATAGGTTATATTTAGTACATAGCTGTTATAAGACGCAAATAAAATATATTTTTATTAATTCCGTGCGAAGTACGTGGTGAAGGTAATGAAATCTATTGCAGCGCCCATGGTGGCCAAAAGTAGCAACTATACAGGCGCTGTACGATTTCTGTTAAAGCTGTTAAACAAACTATATAGCAATTGTTAGAATAGGATTAAATAGAATAGGATTTCATAACAAGTACATAGGCTTACAGTTCTTAAGAGACATTTCTTATTATATTTCTTACTCGAATCTTATTAGATAATGTAATAAATAAGGGTATAAAAAAATCTTTGTATAAAGAGCGTGAACGATACACGGACAGAGAGTCTGTATTTATCTACTGAGATCCCGAACCCTTATTTTGGGCAAAAAACCTTCAGTCAATCAATGCGAAGCAGGGTTTACAAGTCATACAAATAACCATATGTATGTACTTTTAATAAAAAATATGTCTAGACAATAAGCAAGTTTCCTGGGTCAAAAATAAATTATTTGGCACTGTTCAAATAATATAATGTCACAAAATAATGTCACTTGTCATTGATCATATCCATTATCAACGGGATAAAAGATTTAATAATGCGGAAAAACTGATATTAAGAGCGCTATTTGACTCTAAGAAACTATGACGTCATTCGTTTTTATTTCATACCAATCCCATAGAAAATGCTTGTTTTGACGTTTAGAAAAAAGTGTCTGATTTGATTTGTTGGAAACTTCTTTATTAGTATAAGTAACAACTCCAGTTGATTAAATTATTTTAATTTTTTTATAAATATAAACGGTTTTGTGTGTAAATAAATATATTTCTTTAATGACAAGAAACCTTAAAAAATTAATTATTGGTTGAATAAATTCTTGAAAGATTTCAATAAACTTACTTGTTGCATTTTTCTTTTTTGTACTATAAGTACTCCAATCTTCGTCAAATTCTTGAGCTATCTGATCCCATGCTTTCTTTTTTTCGGGTCTATTACTGTAAGTACTGTCCCCATTATCCCACAGGCATGGCCGTGACTGTACTGCCAGAATTAATTTTTCCGTATCAAACATACTTATTGCAGACACGGCACATGCAAGGTCAGAAGCAGACAAAGAGAAGCAGCTACAATCACACCTCGAACATGCGTTTTGGATATTGACAGCAATAACAACTAACCGACAGCTAATGACAATAATTATTTAAAAAGAAAAAAATCTACACCCACCAATATTAGTAACCTTAAACCTCAGCCTTCAACATGTAATTTTTCTGGTACTTACTGGAGCAGCCTCTATACGGAGCAGCCTCTATCATTAGTCAATCGGTGAATCAGTCGGGGTATTGTAGGTTTATATTAAAAAAAAATACTTAATTTATTTTTGATACTTTAGTTCCATTGTTGGGAAAAAAGGAAAGTTGAGAAAATTAGAGGGCGGAACATCACTACGCACCACGCTACGCACGCACACTATGGCAGATGATGACAGGGTTGCTAGATGATATTTCTCGAATTTCCCCATACTCAATTTTTTTAAATAAAAAACGCGTGAACTTGGTTTGACATAATTTTTAAAAATAAATACACCATTAATTTATTCCTACCATTTCCTACTATCCTATTTTGCGGCACTAGAATCAAATTGTCAGACCTATAGGCTCTTCCATTGAGTTATTCGTCCGAAAATAGTCAATCCCAAGAGTTTTTGGCAGGAAGTCAATGGGTTCAGTTTTAATTTATTTAGTAAATTGATTCTGTTGGACTTTATTATAAGAATTTGGTTATTTGATATTATAAATGTTTATTATCATGAACAATATGTGAAATAGTCAAAGTGGACAGTCATAGCACGGCTGTAGTGATTTTTTTTTTGTTTGACTTTAGGCGCCGTCCGCCACTCAATCACCTACACTACCCTTTGATTAAAATTTGCACGCACGCACTGCACCCGCCACCATCAAGAAACAAAAAGAATTAAAATATCCCCAAAGATATTATTTCCATGTTAATGTTTTCGCCAAAAAGAGAAATAAAAACAAGTAATTTGCTTCTAAAAAAATTCCATAGTGCCGCGTTTTTTTAACCGCTCGCACATATTTACCAACTGGTAAATTTCAAACACCCAACCTGATAACCCCCGGGGTTGTCAGGTTGGGGATTTTATTTTACCATTATGGTGAAAAATTTAACATTAAAGGGTTGTCAGGTTGGGTTTCTTTTTTTCCCAGATGAGACCAGTTTTTGAACGCAAGAGTCATACGCAACGAATGTTTTACTTTTGAGCTTTTCCGAAGTGGCGCGTTTTTTTATCCGCTCGTAATTTTTAACAGCTGGTAAATTTCATTTTTTTTTTCTTTTCCCCCAGACCAGTAAAAACAGACACGAAGACAGACAGTCTTATTTTTTTTATCGTTTGTTGCCCGTGGTCCCATCGCCGAGTTCTACTGGTCGTTTATACACAAATACAATAATTCAGTAATTTTAGAAGAAAATTTGGCAAAATATATGGAGTCATTTTTACTTTCGGAAAATGTTTGTTATAGATCGCAGTTAAAATTTATCAAGTCTCCCTCCCCTCCCGAGGCGAGCGTCACCCCCCACGCCCCCAAACGTGCCACGAAAACCAGTTTTTTTCATTTAAAAAAAACCGTACGTGACACATTAAAAATGTCTGCAAAGAAAATGATCCTTATTATATTTACTATCAATCTTTCATACACACCAAATTCATATTAGTTATAGTTTACGAGAAATCAGCCACTGAATATGAAAACTTACGTAAGGTATGTAGAACTAAGTTAAGTAAACAATGTAATCCTTTTATCAAAAGTAATATCATTTATTGACCGAGCGAGAGAAGCGAGCGAAGCGTCTCAGTTTCGAGATTAGCCAAAAATTCTTTTGTCCGTCTGTCTGTCTGTCCGTCTGTCTGTCTGTCTGTCTGTCTGTCTGTTCTCGCCTACAGGTCGCATTTCGTAACCGATTCTCATGAAATTTTGTAAGCAGGTTCAGCAACTAAATAGAATTTTTTTGTCGAGCCAGTTTTTCAAAATTTTTCAAAATTTCGGAAATATGAGGGTTTAAAATTTTAAAACTGTCATATACCCGCCATTTCAAAATATTTTCAAAAATGTCATTAGACTTTTTTGTTTTTTCCATTATAAATACGCATTTTTTTATTTTAACAACTTTTTTGTTTGGGCAACTTTTTTATACGTTATACTTGAACGAGTTTAGGGTGAGTCGCAAACTCTAGCTGACTGAGCCGTGACGGATATACAATACAAATCTTCTTACAAAATATACTGAAACTATTTATGGGTAAATTCAGTCCTGGTTACTGAACAACTTTTTTAAAAATGGATGTCTCCCGTGGAAATTAAACCCGCGACTTCTAAGTTACAAAGCCAATGTCTTGACCACTATTTTTAAGAAAAGAAGAAATGTGACAATTATTTGTTGCGTACATTTAATACCATACAGTTAACAAATAAGCAATAAGTTAGAACTCTTAGAACTCGCTATGGTTTTTTTTCATAAGTTTACAAGATTGCCGTTTTACATGATTTTTTCTAGAATAGTATGACTTTGCGTTGTCTTGCTTGTTTAAAGTTTTGTTTAATTTGTTTAGTCAGTTTATTGTGTTCAATTGTGGTGTATTGGATGGCTTGCTTGCTTTGCTTGGTATTAGAAGATATAATCGCGAGGTCTAAGTTCGTGGCGAACTACTAGTTTATAAAACTCTTTATTTCACTTTGATATGGTATTATGAAACTTACATGTTGTCCCGACCCCACATAATGTGGGATAAGGAGAGGATGATGATGATTGTATTATGAAGATTTAATTTATCATATGAAGTCAATATTTACTGTGGGGATGGACCTGTGAAATATTACAATTAAAACCAAGTAAATTTTCCATACATTGCGATCTAAAATTCTTAATTAATGGCGAACTTTAAACCTAACAATATATACTGACACCAGAGAACTTCCTTCGGGTAAAATTCAAGTTGGGGCGAAAATAATTGTTTGTATTTATGTATGTACATTAGTTGGTATCTATGTATTAACCGTTGAACTAATTTTGATGATATTTTTAAATGTAACTCTAAAGCTACCTTCACACATCAATTACACATGTAAATCTATGAATGTTTGTATTAATGATGTATATCTATGTATGTTTATTGTTTATGTATGTATGTATATATAAAGCGTCTAATAGTCAATAAAGTTTTAAAAAACAAATAAATATTTGATCTAGGTTTTTTAAATATGTATCTAGGTGTCTCTGATACGAAAGTGACATTTCTCTGAATCACGCGGTCAGCTCCACCACAAGATACCTGTACCAATTGTGATTTGTGTACAGTATGAGAAGTATTACTGGTCCTCAAACAAATTGTACGGTTCCCATTCCACACGGTCGTGGAAGACTAGCCAAGTGTCATGCTCACCGACCACGCGACCGGATGTAGAGACGTTGCTCTGTCAATATTTGATTCAGGTTTCGATGTTATAAGCGTGGAAATAAATGGAAAAAATTAAAAAATGGACTGTTGCAGCTCAGAATAGAAGGTTGGAAAATCTGTTTACTACGACTAATTTGCCTGGCAAATAAAGTTGTGGAATATCGCGAGGCTTAGTTCGCGGTGAACCACTAGTATAATCTTAATACAACTGTTTTTAAGTTTGTATTCGGCTTATGCCCAGCTATGAGCCGTCGATAGCAGAAGATGATGATGATCCCAAACCAAACATTAGGTATTATTATTTTAAAAAATATTAAATAAAAATAAATACATACGTCGCGCTGGTACTGGAAAAACGCTTTTCAGTTTTATGACTCGCATGTTCAAAATGGGTTCCCCGTTCAGCTCGACAGCGTCAAGCTGAACTTCAGCCGCAGCATAGTGTGTCGGGGTATATGTAAAATACATTGAACGCGTTCTGGCTGAATCCGAAGTTCCGATTCAGCCAAAACGCATCGGAAGTTCGGCATAGTGTGTCGGGGTATATGGAAATAACATTGCAGGCATGCTTTGGCTGAACTTCAGCGGCTGAACTTCGGCAAAGTGTGCTGAGACACTTAGAATACGTAATGTTCTACTTTACACTAATACCTACACACAAAAATACTAAAAATGAACACTCGTACATTCAAGTGAAGATAATACTACCTACCTAATGTTATAAACATCTTATACCTTTAAACGAGCAATTCTTGTATTTATATATATTTATAAATTTCTGTGATCTCGAAAACGGCTCTAACGATTTCGCTGAAAATTTGTATATGGGGGTTTTCGGGGGTAAACAATCGATCTAGATTAGTTTTATGTTTGGGAAAACGCTTGTTTTCGAGTTTTCATGCGTTTTTCTTTCCACGCAGAATATGGTCGCTAATTGCGTCGCGCCACTTGTTTTTAGCTCAGCGGTTAAGGATACCGACCGCTAGAAAGAGTGTTACGGGTTCGAATCCCACTCGGTGACTTACTTTTGTTTTTTTTATTTTTATGTTTATATATAATTTTTTATTTTGCATTGTTTTTAGACAAGTTTAAAAAAAATCAGTTAATGTTTGAGATGTAACCGAGCAAAGCTCGCTGCGCGTTCCCGGATGCAAATTTAGCTGTGCTCTTCGAAACCCGAAATTCACTCTCGCTTTTCAAAGGACAAGTGGAGAATAAAGACCAATTTCGCGCAATACAGCCAAATCGTTTATATTGTTCCCGCTATTTCTCCTCGAATTTACAAGGTCTTCGGCGACCTTGGACGAGCTTTAACATGCGTATTATATTTGCTACCTAGAATGCTACCTCGCATCACAGAATTTATATAAGTAAGTATTACATACAGAATGGAATCTCCTAAGGTCAGCGCAATATGCGTCTCCATCCCCCATCCCCGCACTTCTCCCCCGTTCTCGCCATATGCTGTTGAGTGATTCCATTCTATGAACAATCGTGAGGCTTGTGATCTTGTGTTTAGACTAAGAATCATTGATGTATTTAATACTTATATTAATTCTGTACTCGCGTCTTACAACATCTGTAGGAGATAGAGTGATCCTATTCTAGGTCGAAAACAACACGGGATATGTGTAATACTATTTTTGAAACTATTTATTTATTTATTGCACAAAATAAATATTTACATAGGTATACAATAATTATATAACTAAAAACTAAATAACCTACCTAAATTATAAAACTTTAAACTAAAATAAAATTAATTTAATATTATTAATTAACTAATTTTTGAAACTTAAAGCTCATAAGCCTGCAAAATGGCACGGATTTTCACAAAACTAATTGTTTCAGTAAACCTTTTTAACCAACGGACTCGTATTCCTAGAATTGAACTAGATTGTTACTAGAATTGTTTCTAGTTTGCGCTTTTCGACGAATCGTTGACCTTTCCCACGAAATTTAAATCGTTGAACACCTACTCGTACTTAAAATTCGTAGATAGGTTTATCTATATATTAGGTATCCAATGATTTCAAATTGCGTCCTCTTTGTTCTAAAGTTCAACAGAACCCATCCATCAAATATATTCTCGTTTATCAATACTGGGGTGCGGGGTAATGCCCTTAAGATTTATATTTTTCACACGGTGTATAAATCCAGTAAATGTATATTTCTAGATACCTACATAATAGTGTAGTTTAGGTAAAATTCTGCATTGTGGTATGATGTATGTACATATTGGTAAAACCAGGAGTAGGTACTTGGATACCTTCAATGGGATTTATAGCTACATTATTAAAATTTTAGTTCTACTCCCCTCGATGGAGTGTTTTTGCGCTACCATATTATATAACTATACCTAGCAGAGCCCTTTACTCTAGGCAAATATGATCGATATACTTAATAAAAATGAAGAAACATGTATTGAAATCATGGTTTCTGTAGAAAATAAAAAAAATCTAAAACCAACAGGGCCCTCCTAAAGTATACATTAAATTTCTAACTATATCAGATCTTAGTACTCCAAGCCTCCTTTTGATTTCAACATTTACTTTCCATCTAACGAGCAGGTACTTTGCAGGCATAAAATCATTTGAAATTTGACATCACATAACACTAGCATCCTGGATTTGCATCAAAAAGTCGTTGTGATATTTTATAAATCTTAAAATAATAAAACTAAAATCTATGTCTGAAAAATATAGCTTTTCGTGACACATTATAAATCTTAAAATAATAAAACTAAAATCTATGTCTGAAAATTTTTCAAGATAAATCGAGACTATTATATCGTATACAATAAATCTTATACTCACTTGTAGGCGACGCAGGCGGCCGTCACCGCGAAGGTGAGGAATATCGCAAGACCGATAAAACAATAAATAATCACGGTCTGGGCCTCTACGCAGCGTGAAAAGGAACGAAACATTATATTAAACTTCAAGTATGTTAATAATTAAGAAACCTCGTGGCAACATCTTATCCTTTCGAATCGCCTTACATACACATCCAAAAATAAAATTATTTATATTTCATGTTTCCAAGTAAGTATATAAATATTAATGCTTGCAAAATTGTGACATTCAGCCTTTTGCTGCCTACATATTCACAATAAATCAGTCTTCTATAATTTATGGACAAATTTATACTATATGTAAATACTTAATTAACATTTGAGATAAGAATAATGCTAATTTCACAGTGTAAAGAGCCACGACCCGTGGTCCGATCGGCCAGACCCACGGTGGCTTTAGTCCGTAAACTGGACTTTTAGGACTAAAGATCATAGTAATTAATTCACACCAGAGAAAGTCATCCTGGCTACGAAACATCCGAATGGACCGGGATAGCAAGCGCTGCAGAGCTATTCCACCGAACTAAGAACAAAAAAGACTACACCAAGCTGATTTCGAACATTTACTAGTTGGAGAGGCACCTTAAAAAGAAGACTAGATACAAGTAATGACCATAGGTAGGTAAACACTTAATAAAGAAAATAAAAAAAGTTTTATTTAATTAAAATTATCACTTTCCACCACAAACTTAACCCTTGCAATTTAAACTTCGTAGACGGAAATTAATGAAAAGTAATAAAAAAAAAAACAAGAATTCAACAAAGTAAAAAACAGTCGTTGGATTGGAAAATAGTAACTTAGGGTCCAAATCGGAAAAGTTTTGATTAAAAAGTTTGCTGCGAACTTGAGACATGAGAAGATAGTTATGACAGTACTTTTAAAAGTAAGTAGAAAGATTAGGTATATGAATGTCAGTAGAAAATTTAATTATCTTATTATACTAAGAGCAATTCTTGTATATAATATATGATGTTATACAATCTCGGAAATAGCTATAACCATTTCAATGAATTATTTATTAGTTGTATGTTGTATTATTGTTGTATTATTATTGGAGGATTTCAGGGAAATAATCTATCTACCTAGGGATTTCATAAAGAACCCCTTTATCTTGGTGTTTTCATCGAGGGAAGCTCAGTTATCCAGGAATTAAATTAATATTTAAATTAAAAAAGAAGTGACAGGAACTTCACATATTGACTATATAGTAGAATACTAGAAAACGAGTGAATCAAGGCAAGTTAGTAGTAGCTAGCACTCGGTTACACCAGGCCAGCGAATGTATGGCGTACATAGGGCAGGAGGCGGGCCTATGGCCTACAACTGCTGCCCCCATAACGTGGGCCGGTCGGGCGATGGAACGGGATTCCGTAGCTCGACAAATACGATCATCCGGGTTAAAAGGCGCATCTGTATCAAAAAAAAGCGAAAGTAGCTAGCAATCCAGTGACTACTAGCTTCGTGTAAGAACTTACCTCCTTGGCACATGGGGTCTGTGCCTAAAAACCCGCACCGCGGCGTGTCGGGAGGCGGGCCCCGTCGCCCTCCCGGCCAGTGGATGGCCTTACCTGCCACCGGCTTGTAGCTGCTGTTCAGACCATGGTAGAACGCCACAACCTGAACAAACAATAAGGATGTTACGACAAATTACTATTAATACGAATTAATAACAGTAATTCGCTTGTTGAGTAATTTTTGAAAAATCTAATTCGCAAATCATTTTGAGGAATAGCCCTAGGAGAAGGTTCCTCTAATCAGATTTTAAAATAAGGTCTTACTTATATATTATATTTGCACAAATCCCAATGACCTTTATTTTCAAGCAAGGTCAAGCTTATTTGAGGAAGTGACGTCACGATAAAGATTCTTTGAGTAAAGTTGGCAATATCCACTTTCAGTACTGTACTATTTTGACACTGTCACTGTCATCTAGGGTAATATAATACTGTTTTGATAGATGTAATTGTTTTTAGTCCAGGCATCGGAAAAATTAAAACTTCGATTGCTGTGTGTCGCCACTTCCGGTGTAATGTGTAAATTACATTAAATTTAACGCCTACATTTTTTTATTAAATTAATTTCTTAAAATTGTCTATGTTTTCGATTAAAAGCACCTTCAAAACTTTTGAATTCCATAGTTGACAAGCCAATTATTTAAAAACAAGAGCTCCCTTTTCTCAGTCAGGGATAAAGACGGGATAATGTGTCTGTATCAAAAATATTTGAATAGTGAAAAACGATACACCTATAAAAGTTTTTTCAAGAAAAAGGGTAGGTATATTGTTAAACACAGAAGTGGTCAATATCAGACAACTGATGATTGACTAGTGCGGGAAGGGTGGTATGTTTGTGACGGTTACATTACTTTCAGAAGGGGAAGGAAGAGTGATTGCCCTCACACAGGTGTGTTACAAACATAAATATTGTGTTATTTGTAGCACCATAATAATACACGATCCTTATTTACTCTCTACTACTCTGTCTATTCTTTAGGGGATAAAGACGAAATTACTTATTAGTTAATATGAATGTTGTTAGGACTCCTAGGAAACAATAAATATAAGTATTAAATACAGAACGGAAACTCATAGGGTCCAGCGCAATATGCGTCCCAGTTCCCCGTCCCCGCACTTCGCCCCCGTTCTCGCCTTGTAATACTAACTGCAGTTGCCTGCAGCCGCCAGCTCAACACCCTCCACAAAGGGCACAAGGAGCAAGTTGAAACAGGATCACTATTTATATGCATACAAATTTAAGCTATAATATCATTTTAAAGCATAAAAGGATGTAAGTAGGATGTAAGTTGTTTTTGTGTATGAATTAGTTTCGCCCTAAGCTAGAGTCGCTCGCTCGCTCGTGTTTTGGTCACAGGAAACCTAACTAACCTAACCTATACTCTGTGGCAAAGATTTTTTGTGTCTGTGTTATTTTCGCCCTAAGCTTAAGTCGCTCGCTCCCGTTTTACTCATTTTATTCGTAGAAATACATTTCCTTATTATTAAACTTATAGTTACTATGCCTATGGAGATTATGCGAATTAACATTATGCCGTAACAAATTAGCCTAAAATATAATTACGCCCAACTACCAGTATGCCAAAAAACAACTTATGCCTAAAAACTATTATGACAAAATATTTTATGCCTAACCCAGTATGCCAAAGCTTATTAGGACAAAAAAATTATGCAAAAAAAAAAGGGTCCCGTTGAAACAGTATGTAGTTTGTCCTCAACTTCGATAAAACTAGAATTTGTCGTACGGTCTCGTCCTCCACACGACAGTGATGCGCTACGCATGGCTACGAATGGCTACGAAGAGTCTACGAAATGCTACGAGCTGCCTACAAGCACCGTTGTTATTACGCTACATATTGAATTAGCTACTTTCTAATTCTAACAACTCAAATCAGGTAAGTACTTTTTCTAAACGTCGGCAAGCTTATCACTAACGCGATTTCTTCCAAACTTTGATATGAGGGAGTTGGCGCAATAAGAGACAGTGTAGAAGAATACAATGAACAAATGAATGTATACAATGAAATAATAGGAGTACATACTATAACATATAAACGAACAATAAAGTAATATAAAATACATTTACTATAAAATTGGTAAAAACATTGAGGAAAGTAAATGAAAAGTACCCAGCGAAAATAAAAGAAGAAAAGAGATATTAGTTAGAGCTAGAGGAAAGGAAGTCACTAAATCTTTTAATATTTTTATTGATTGCACTTTGCTAATCTTCATTTCAGCCGCAAAACGTCCACTGCCGGACATAGACCTCTCTCAAGGATATCCAAAATGACCGATCTAAAACGGCTTGCATCCAGCGCCTTCGAGCGACCTTGATCAAGACGTCAGACCACCTTGTGGGTGGGTGTCCTACGTTTCGCTTGCCAGTACGTGGTTGACATTCGAGTACCTTTCTGCCCCATCGGCCATCGATTCGTCGCGCTATGTGTCCCGCCTACTGCCATTTCAACGATCTAATCCGCTAGGCTATGTCAGTGACTTTAGAATTCTCCTACGAATTTCCTCATTTCTGATTCGATCACGTAGGGAAACCCCGAGCATAGCCCTCTCCATAACGCGTTGAGCGACCTTGAGCCTTCTTATGAGACCCATAAGAAGTTACTAATATCTAGTGGCAAAGCATTTATTGAAGACATTAACCGTCATATTATAAAACGCAGACTAACTTTGTCACCACGTTTAAACCATTATCCGACCATGTCAAGTTGATATTTCACATTTATTTTTAGAACCAACTAGAATACAAGGCGACTCTAAAACATGTATAGATAATGTTTTCTGTGATTGCACTGCTGTTGATAAAGCTATAATTAAAAATATAACATCTGATCATTTTGGTCAGTTCGTGAAATTTGCCAACAACGCAGTAGAAGTAGAATTACCTGAAATAACCTACAGAGCTATTACTAAAGATAAAATTAAAAAATTTAGGGATACAGTTTTGAAAAAATTACCGTTAATTGAAGAAACTCGGGATGATCCGGATATTTTGTATAATAAAATGTTCGGTGTGATTGAATCAGAATTTAATGATAATTTTCCACTTAAAAAGGGAAAGAAACGTAATCGGAAAAAGTTTAGCGAATGGGCTACCACAGGGATTCATATTAGTAGGAATAGGCTATATGAATTATTAGCTATGAAAGCTTATAACCAAACACCTAATTTCATTAATTACGTTAGAACTTACTCAAAGCTTTTTAAAAAAGTATGTTTATGCGCGAAGTCGTTATACACCAGGAAAGCTATTCTAGATTCTAAAGATAAAATAAAGACAACCTGGAATATTATTAACACTGAAACCGGGAAAAACAAGCAACGAGTAAATAAGATTGAGTTAAACATTAACAATAAGGTTCTAGACACTAGTGAATATGTCGCACAATACTTTGAGAACTTTTTCACAAACATTCCCCTAAATACAACCGTCCCACTAATGTCCTCATCTAGGAAATCAAAAAAGCTATTAACCAATTGCGTACCTAAATGTAAAAAAAGGCTAATATTCAAATACGTCACACCAAAAAATATCATTGATACTTTTAAAAGTTTGAATAATAAAAAAACTGGTGATTTGTGGGACATTTCTGTATCCGTTATAAGTAATATTATACGAGTAGATATAATTGCGCCTTACTTAGCTTCCATATTTAATAAATGTGTAGACGCGGGATCTTTCCCTGACATGATGAAGTTAAGTAAAGTTATCCCTCTATTTAAGACTGTTGACAGAAATGATCCAACAAATTACCGTCCCATTTCTATTCTGCCAGCACTGAGCAAAATATTCGAAAAGATAATTTTTAACCAATTATTAGATTTTTTCAACAAAAAAAGTCTGTTCCATGGTGATCAGTATGGATTTACTAAGGGTCGATCAACAATGGATGCAGGTGTTGCACTATTACAAAACATCTATGATGCTTGGGAGTATTGTCAGAATGCAATTGGTGTCTTTTGTGACCTCTCCAAAGCCTTTGATTGTGTAGACCACAAAACCCTTCTATCCAAACTTGAGCACTACGGAATAAAAGGGAAGGCTCTTGAATTGATTGAATCTTATTTGAGTAGCCGAATTCAAAAAGTTAGTGTAAATCAAGTAAAATCTGAAGGATCAATTGTAGTGATGGGTGTGCCCCAGGGTTCTATCTTGGGTCCTTTGTTGTTCCTGATCTATATTAATGATTTACCATATTATGTAAAAGATTGTAAGGCTGTACTTTTTTCTGATGACACTTCCCTTGTTTTCAGCGTAGATAGGAAAACTGACACCTCTGATGAGATGAATAATATATTGTCGCAAGTGTTGGATTGGTTTACAGCAAATAATTTAGTATTAAATGCAAAAAAAAACGAAATGTGTAAAGTTCTGCTTACCGAATGTTACAAAAGTTCCAACACGATTATTTATTGATAAGGAAGCAGTAGATATGGTTGATAACACAACATTTTTGGGAATAACGCTTGATTCAAGGTTGCAATGGGGTGCCCATATTCAAAAATTAGCTGGAAAACTTAGCTCTGCGGCCTATGCGGTTAGAAGAATTAGGCAAATGACTGACGTTGATACAGCGCGTTTGGTATATTTTGGGTACTTCCACAGTGTTATGTCCTATGGAATATTGCTATGGGGTAACGCTGCAGATATAAATACCATATTTGTTTTACAAAAACGCGCTTTCAGATTTATATATAAATTAGGTGCTAGAGAGTCTTTGAGGGAACTATTTAAAGACATAAATATTTTGACCCTCCCTTCGCAATTCATCTATGCGAACATTATGTACGTGCGTCAGAATATACACTCATTTAAGAGAAATTGTGATATTCATAGTATTAACACGAGAAATAAAAATAAATTAGCCATCACAGCTTTGCGGTTAGAGAAAACAAAAAAATCTTTTGTGGGTCTCGGCTTGCGCCTCTATAATAAAATTCCAGATGATATAGTAGCATTACCATTATCTAAGTTTAAGACAGCCGTTAAAAATCATTTATTACAAAATGCGTATTATCATGTAAATGACTACTTATCATCATCTGAGAAAAATTCTTGGAAATAGTTGTCTGCAAATTGTAATTGTATAATTTAAATGTATAGCTTAAGTGTAAATCTGTATTGTAATTGTAACATAGCCCATCAGGCTGGGTAGGGACCAATACTGAACTGGGTTTCTTTCGGCGTAATCTTCCCAGCAGTGGTCGTTCCGAAACGCTAGTAGTTTTTAGCTTCTGCACTAAAAAAAATATTTAAAAAAAATGACCTTCAATAAGAGATAAATTTATCCTACATTGAATAAAAATTTTTGACTTTGACTTTTGACTTTGACTTTGACATGAGCCATTGGCATGTTACTAGATGTCAACTTGATTTGGTCGGATAATGGTTTAAACCTAGTAACAAAGTTAGTCTGCGTTTTATAATAACACGGTAAACGTAGAGGTACGAACTAAAATGAAATGCTAGCCAAAATGATCTAAGTAATTGTTTCACCATTTCCAGTTTCAATTACAAAAGAAAAGTACCGAGGATCTCCACAAAACCTCTTTTAATTTCAGAGAATACTTTAAAGAAAAATGGAAATGTATTTTCCATTGTTTAAAACGACCTCGCGCAGGCTTCATTTTGTTTCAAAGAAATCGACCTGCCCCGAGATTGCCAATTTTAATCTAAGAACCATTTGTGATATTTATATTCTTCGGGCCTTTTTAAATTAGATATAGATTAAAATTACTTTTATTTTTCTCTCTTAAGTTTTAAGGTTCCGTACCCAAAGGGTAAAAACGGGACCCTGTTACTAAGACTCCACTGTCCATCCGTCTGTCTGGCTGTATTTTATGAACTGTAAGGGGGAGGCCTTTGCCCAACAATGGAACTTTACATAGGCTAACAAGTATTTTCTAAGCAAGTTAAAAAGATCTCTGATTGTCAAAAATCGATACGACTTAATATCCTTATTTCTTTGCTAGATAAAACCCTGACATTCAAGCGTTAACTCCTAATAGCAACCAATACTGGTATGTTTTTTACGTTCCTCCCAGACTAGCATGAAAAGCAAAATACATGAATTGAAATGAAATTTGACGCGGTGATTCAAAGCTACGATAGCGTAGGTCGAACTAATGTTATGGATCGCGGGTTCAAATCGCATCGGAATGTTTACATGTAACAATAAATGGCTATAAGTATAAAACAAGAGTTGTAAAAGAAAATAGAAAACTCATCATCATCATTTCAGCCGCATAACGTCCACTGCTGGACATAGGCCTCTCCCAAAGATTTCCAAAATGACCGATCAAGAGCGGCCTGCATCCATCGACCCTGGTCAAGTCATCTGACCACCTTGTAGGTGGGTGCCCTACGCTTCGCTTGCCAGTACGCGGTCGCCATTCAAGAACCTTTTTGCCCCATCGGCCATCGGTTCGTCGCGCTATGTGTCCCGCCCACTGCCACTTCAACGAGCTAATCCGCTGGGCTATGTCAGTGACTTTTGTTCTTCTACTGATTTCCTCATTTCTGATTCGATCACGTAGAGAAACACCGAGCATATATCCATAGCGCGTTGAGCGACCTTGAGCTTTCTTATGAGAGCCAATACCAAATAGAAAACTAGTCGTACTTTAATTCTGCATAGCGTTTAAGTGCATGTCAGTTTCGACCTTAATTTGAGCACTTTAGTATGTGTGTGAGTTATGAGAACACTGAAAATGTTTTTGTTACCTCGAACTTTCCAGTGACAGGATCCAGATCTAAAATGGCGTAGTCAGCGTCTCTGTCACCCACTGCATCGATGCGGACGTGTCCGGTAATACCTATTACAGATTAAAACAATAATCTCAAAATTCTTGAAGTTACTCAACACCATTTTACCAAAATACGAGTAGAAATACCCTTTTATACATAGATACATTAAACCCCAAAATTCAAAAGTGTAAAATCACTGTTTTAATTTTAGAAACATCACCTCACGTATTTTAAAAAATTCTTAACGTTCCAAAGCAAAATACATTTGATAAAAAATAAAAATAGTGATCATTTTTAATAAATTGCTTTCTCAAAACCTGAAAAATATTCGCACGGGAATGTCAATGAGTAGAAGTCTAATTGTACTTGGTTTAATTTACTAAATTTATCGTCGGAAAGAAAAAAATATTTGAAAGAAGAATTCTCAAGAAATGATTTTCATCTTCGTTTTGGAGAAAATAATAACTTGTACAGTGTTTTTGATTTTCGGCATCCTACGGCTAACATGACATGCTTATAACTTTTTGACAAGAAAAAGCCGGGAAGCGCACTTCAAAGTCCGAAGCACCACATAAGGATGCCACCGAAAATGCCAATGAAAAAAGATAAGATATACATGTATTTAGTACTGAGGGGAGCCGGGCCACCGATAAAAATAAAACTATTTCTTTTTTTTTTTGAAAACAGCACGAACGCTGTTTCTTTTTCTGTTACTTGACAGTATCCCTTACCATCAGATTTTAAAAGCTTATAACTTAAGTATTTTTGAACAGATTATAAAAGAACATTTCGTTTTTGGATTCCGTATTGTTACTTATTGATTTGAAAAATAAAAAAAGTTCATGTATGGAGCTCCATACATAAAGCCAGGTATAAGTATGTACATGAAGCCAGGTCGGTGCTAGCGCCGGCTTCATGTACAAATCTAGCACCGGACCGGCACCTGGCCGGCGACGTGCCGGGAGGAAACAAGCTCGTCAACACAGGTCCTTCATCATCATTTCAGCCGCATATACAACGTCCACTGCTGAACATAGGGCTCTCCACAGGCCCTTACAAACACGAAAACAAAACAAACAGTCGTAAATGGAGCAAATACCGTGGAAGTCTCTGTCCCACATCCTGGCCGTAATGTTCCTGCCGTCGCGGATGTCCTCGCCCTCCGAGAGGGTCTCGTTCAGCGCCATGCCCAACAGGTACACGCCGTCGTAGAACGCGCCGATGAAGAAGTTCACCTGGTTGCAAAGGTTTCAATGCTAAAGTTGGATAATAGTGGTCAATGACGAAGAATATAGCAAACCACACGTAAAGTAGTAGCTAGATAGTAAAAAAAAATATATTTGAAGAACATAAATTTGTAAACATGTATTTAAAAAAAATAAAAGATTCAAGAATTTTAATTTTAATTTGCGTCAGGTCCGCGTGCTATATGTTTAACTTAAAGTCGTTTTAAAGTGAAATTCCATTATTTAATACCCAAAATACGCAAAATGACAAACCAATCCCATCAAAAACAATACTTGTCAAAAAAACCAAGTCTCGCAACTCAGTTGTTCTGCGGTAAAAAGTTGTGAGATCCATGTAATACCAAGTCGGTTATTAATTTATTCAGTCTCTACTTAAGCGACTTTCTGTCTTAATACGTTCAGTCTCTCAGACCACGATCGTGGTCCATAACAATTGAAAATCAATTGTGTCTGGAATCTCCGTACTCGAAGCATTAAGTTGTTACGTAATAATTAACAGCATCTTATAGTGACACAATTGATTTTCAATTGTTATGGACCACGATCGTGGTCTTAGAGACTGAACGTATTAAGACAGAAAGTCGCTTAAGTAGAGACTGAATAAATTAATAACCGACTTGGTATTACATGGATCTCACAACATTTTACCGCAGAACAACTGAGTTGCGAGACTTGGTTTTTTTGACAAGTATTGTTTTTGATGGGATCTCATTTCTTTTTGTATTTTGTAGACACTTCTACTTTTTTCCTTTTCGGTACCTTCTACTTATTGTATATATGTATATCTACCAGCAACGAATTTTCTTAAAGCCCTCTCTCTGACTTATGAACTTTTCTTATTTTTGTAGGTAGCCTTCCGTTTTCTCTTTTCCGGTACTACTTCTTGAGCTTCAGCTACAGTTTTTCTAAGAGCCCACTCCCTGTCTCTATGCGTTTTTCTGGGAGGCTTTGATGTTACAATTTTTGACAAATCTGGACGGTAAATGCTTCTTAGTCTGTTGTATTCACAAATTGAGGATTCCTGCGCTACACTTCCAAAGTCGACATTAATTAGATGTAAACCGCCCAGACTTGTAACTCTCGAAAGTGCCACGTAAGCTTGACCGGATGTTAATACTGTAGAACCGATATCCATCAGTGCATTATGTAGACTTAGTTCTTGATTTTTATGTATAGTTATAGCATAGGCTATACATATGGGAAACTGTTCGCGATGAACATAAAGCTCTATTAATAATTTCAAATTTAGTTTTAACCGGACAAAGTTCGTAAACATGTTCGTTATTAAATGTAATGTATATTTTCTTAATGATTTTTGTATTATCCGGATCAACCTTTACTCTTTGCACTATACCGATAGAACCATTAACTAAACCAAGACTCACGTCAATATTTCGCCTAAGCATGACTTTTGCTCCTATTTTTATAATTATGTTTTCTTCCAGGCCTGCTGTCATAGAAGCATCATCTTCATATTTTTTTATGCTTTCACGAGCTCTTTTTGTTAGGTATTTGGGGCAATCTAAGCTATCTACAGCTGTAAGTTTTATTTCGGGATGTGGGAGAGATCTAAGCATTGCAGTATTTAATTGTTGACACATGTTTTTTGTAGGTAATAAGCAAACGGTATCATTAGGAAGTTTCGAGAGGTGTTCAATTATTTCAACCAATCTGTTTTCATTTGAATCGGATCACCTTTCCGCGCGCCCCGCCACGTCCCCGCCCCGCGCCCTCGCGCTAGCACCGCGCAGCGCGTAGTAACGGCCTGCGCTCACTCGCTAGCATCGCAACGCGTGGTATAATAATTAATTTACAATCTTACGCACTCGTAATAAGTACGAATACGCACGTAGGTACGTTTTTTGCATTAAATTATTTAATTTACACGTGTTTTCATGACGGGAATACCCATTTTTTGCTCGACTTGGCAGGGGCACTACCATGCGCCTATATTTATATGGGACTAGCTTAAACCCGCGGCTTCGCACGCAATAATAATAACTGCCGTAAAACATCGTTACGAATAAAGCCAATATTGAAAAATTTAACTGAAGACTTGGCTGTATGGGCTTAATTTTCTTTGCGGTCTTTTCTAGATTTTTTAGTTTTTCCTTGATTCATACACCAAACACTACTTATATTCCAAATTTGAAGCTTCTAGGTCTGCTAGAAGTGCCTTAGAATTTTGATGATCGGTGAGTCAGTGAGTGACAAAATTAAGAAATTTGACCCGTTATAATTCTTAAAATACTGGTTTAAATTGAATAAAATTTGAAATATACCGTGTTTTTACAATGCCTGCATGGTTACTGAAAATTTCAGTCTTCTAGTTTTATCCACAACGAAGTTACAGGGGGTCGAAAATGGTCTGAATTAATTCGAGAAAAGGATGGTACGGCCGTGACGCTTTTTTGCTCGACTTGGTGGGGGCACTGCCGTGCCCCCAGATTTATTAAAAATATGTATTGATATCATTCATAAATGACATTAGAAAGCAAACACTTATAGGTAAGTAAGTACCTATATTTACCGAAAATACACAAAATTCACAGTACTTTTATCGAAAACCTAGATTTTTTACCGCAAGTACTTTTATTTTTGTAACAAATCACGAAATTAAAAGAAAAATGTCTCCATTTCCCGCCGCTTGCAGATCATTATGTATTCTGTCACCAAATGTAGCGAAAGTGCCATTTTCTCCGCAAACACATTACTTATTTTTCTTATTTTTAACCTAGTGTATTTCGTGTAGAGAATGTACTTACTTGGCCCCGCGGAAGCATTTGCCACATTCCTTTACAAAGTGAAAAAAATCTACATACCAAATTTCCAATACAAATTGTCGGGCCTTTTGTATGAGAATGTCACATTTCTGGAGCGAAGATTCTTATCGTATAAAATGCAATATAACGTTTTTTAAAGAAATGGTTTAAGCGATTTTGTTCCTGACATAGGAGCTGGTTTCTTCAGCCAGAGAATTCGCTACTTTTCAACAAATTAAATCAGATACTTTTTTCTAAACGTCAAAATAAATATTTTCTATAGTATTTGAAATATAGACTAATGACGTCATAGTTTCTTTGGAGTAAAATAGCGCTCTTAATATCTAAAATCACATTGAAAATGGATATGATCATTTCAAGTGACATTATTTTGTGATGTATTATTTTCTTAACAGTACCAGGCCTGTCTCACTCCGCGGTAGGTATTAAAAACGCAAGTACAAAAAAGTACTAACGGCGGCCACGTCGGCGTGGCTAATCAGTGCGGCAGAAAAGGTAAGCGTTACGCAATAGAAAGAGACGGAAAGAGGTGAAACGTCTAGGTGAATATAACTGTAGTTTATTAGCGTTGTGCGATCTGAATTGAACTTAATTGTGTCGCAGCGAGAGTCGCTATTCCTTTAATTGATTTTTCGGAGTGAATCTTCTGTACTAAGTACTATTAAATATTCTGTGAGAGTACCAAATAATGCATTTTTGACTCAGAAAAGTACCCAAAACATCATATATATAGTTTGCAGTTGATACATCTCATGTTTTTAGTATTTTTTCCATAAGATGTTTTCAGTATTTACTCAGTATAAAAAGGAATAGTCTGACGGCTAACGAGTTGACGTTTTTATTTTATATCAAGAAATATCCCGTCGTAAGTTGCATCTAATAAGGCAACGAGTTGTTTTATTCAAGCTCGTTATCCCACCGTTATAGGAGCTGTTTTCTTCAGCAAAAGACATTCACCACGTGCCTCAAAAATTAGATTTTTTTATTATTTGTATACTAGATTCTTGGAGATCTTGGAGTATTTAAAGTCAATCTAGCAAGTTTTTTTGTTAGAGAATCCGCTCTCTATGTTTTCATTGAGTGACGCTAGGTCCCAAAGGTCCACTTAAACTTAGGCCGTCTATGAAAATGGTTTCAATAGTCGAAGCTGGGATGTTTATGAAGACATTCTCAAATACAAAGGAACTGAGCTTTTTTTCGTGTGTGTAAGTGGCCAACACTGGTGCCAGATTTTTTAGACTACCTAAAGGTGTTTGAAAAGCTTGACGACTGCCATACAATAATGACAGCCGAGACCAACGCTTAATACGTGCCTTCGGAAGTGCGGAAGAGTTCGAGAAATTTTTTTGCCACTTGTGGTCACCCATCCTGGTGCAGACCACGCTCAGTGATGCTTTACTTGCAAATGCGCTATTAATGCGCACTCCCGCCAGGCCACCGAACTCGATCGGACAATGTCAATAAAGCTTTTCAGATCCCAGCACCAATTCCATAGAAAAAATTGTTTATATATATTGACAGGCCGAGTCAGTCACCCCTTCAAGCATGTGTCGACCAACCGGAGATACATTTACGCCCGATATTTACACACCTGGGGGACAACTAAGATTAATCGCCCGAAAAGAAATTTAGGGCTATAAAATGTGATTTGAAACGATTTTATCACCCTTTTTACGTCTTTTCCTGGAAGAACAAAGAAACACTTTTAACATAGCGAGCCCAAAATGTCACTTACGTCCCAGGCTGATATTATATACTTGTTTATTTATATCATCAATACGTCGATCCATATTAAAAATGTATGTTCCGATTTCGATAGGGTTGCCCTACCGATCTGTATGAATAAAGTTACGGAACACCAGCATTACCGTTCCTAAATGTTTGATGACGTCACGACGTTACGTCCTATTTCTGCGATTACGAATCCCGGTACAGTCGACAACCCCAGGGAATTAGTTTCAGACATCCACGCTGTCTGTAGACCGTATAAATTGCTGGATTCAACGTCTTCCGGGGATTAAGCCGATTGGAATTGCAGATACTGGTCTAACGAGTATGGATTATAGTGTTAGCGCCTCTGCAGGCTGGAATGGCAGCGGCTAGCAGCGCACTTTCATTGTCAAAACATTCAATTCACCTTTATTTCTTTGAAAAAAATAACTTAAGATGGATCATTAGTTAAGTTAAACGACGGGACATAAAAAAATCTCATCATCATCATTCATTCACAAATGAAGCATATACATAGGTACATATAGGTAAGTACCTTGTTTGATATAAATCTATAGGTATGTTATATTATCTAAGCTATGCTATGGCATACAGCCTAATAAGGCTGTAATAAAAAGTAGCTGTATTGTAAAAAAATCTCGCCGCTCGCCCACAGTACGATTTTTTCCGACAAGTAGTTTCGATAGGATCAAGCTAAAAATATACTATTTGATGAAAGTAAATATAATTATTTTGCCGTGTAGTATCCAGCAGAGTAGAATAAGACCATTTCAAGTCTTCCTGGATGTCGTAAAAGGCGACTTAGGAAATACGCTAAACAAAGCTGATAAACATTAATTAGGCCTCTCCAATCCGTCTGGCCAGCGTGGAGAGTGTAGGCCAAATCCTCTGGCTGCTCTGGCCAAATATGGCTCTGGTATTACAAAGAGGGTCGTGCTCCTGCAGTGGAGACTAAAAAGACCTGATGATGATGATGATGAATTCCTCACCTCTTCTCCATCAGAAAACGAGTAGTTATAATGCAGTTTTGCCCTCGCCCGCACAGCATCAGCGAAGTCATCAAAACGGTCCCCAGTTGGCAGCTTCAAGGAGACCCGCAGTAGGGCTTCGTAGGCAGCCCGGGCGGCCGCGTCTCGTTCGTCGCCGGCCGCCCAGCCTGTCTCGCCCCAGTAGCCTCCCTGGTTTAAACAATAACTGTTTCATCAGTTCCACTTCAACAGAAAAAAAATAATTGTCTGATTCGACGGGAAAGATGATGAACATACTCGTACTAAAAATTAAGAAGTTATTTTATGAATGCGCCTAGTAATAAATAGCGACTCACGACGAACTCGCCATTATCTATAAAAATCACGTTTGTTGTATGGGACTTTCATCACTTTAACCGGCCAAGACCCGCACGACATTAATAAATGTCCACGTCCATTGTCTTACTATTGTGTCTGGTATTGGCGGTAAAGGAACGGTTAATATTTATTTTATTCTGTTTTTAGTATTTGTTGTTACAGCGGCCACACAAATACATCATCTGTGAAAATTGTAACCGTCTAGCTATCACGCTTCATGAGATACAGCCTGGTGATAGACAGACAGACGGACGGACAGCGGAGTCTTAGTAATAGGGTCCTGTTTTTAACCTTTGGGTACGGAACCCTAGAATGTTTTTGTTATAATTCCAGTAAAGACTTCAAAAATTACATTTTTGTTGTAAAAACTTTCATTACATATGGAAATCTTTTTATAATATACTTCTTTACATCACTTTACAGATTGTATAGCTCTTTATAAAAATACGTCTTATTGATGATAAGCGAACTAATTTAAAATGTACTTTAATCTTTTCCCTATCCTTTATAAAACCATATTACAAAAATTGAGATCGTAATAAAGCTAAGGCTAATAACGGAATCCGCAGAGCCCACAAGCGACCTTTTGAATTAATAGCGAGCCTTAGAACAAAGTCACTTCGTCAACATTGCGCTGGGGTCCCCGCAAACTGGACTCAAATGATGACCAAAGGTCGGCACATAAAGTTATGCCATTCGATATTGTATCATTTTTTATCAAGTTTCATACTGGCTTTCAACCAAATCTCTCTCTGAGAATTTATTCAGGTTTTCCCAATACTTTCTTTAATTTGAATTTGAATTTGAAGGTGTATGTAAGATGGGAGAAGACTGGGTACTTATTATTCTTCTATGGACAAAGAAATTCCAAAAAAAAAATATTTTCTTTTATTTATGTAATTAATTCTCATTATCATCGATTACTTTAAATCAACCTAAATAACAGGCATGACGAAAGGAAAAATATTTATGGCCCGTCGTCGTCGGTAAGATTAAAAAAATATCATCATTTTTTTTCTGAGAAACAAAAAATTACACAGGTACAGCGCATTTAAATTTCGCATGACGTCACGGCTAAGTACGATTTTTACTTAGCGGTGACGTCGCAAGCCCCCGCTCCGGAACTTTGACGCTCTTATTTGGTAAACTGTAATATTGGTCCATTATTGTTGGATAATCTAAAAGACGGACTAATTACAATCATACTTTTCTGACCCTGTCGTCACCCCTATTATAAACCTAAACAAACCTTTATGCACCAAACAACAGAAATACGTCCAGTCAACAGGCAAGTACTAGCAACAACCGCGGACGAGCTCTTGAATTAATAAAGAAGCTTACGACAAAGTCACTTCGCCAATATTGCATTGATAGAGGTCGGCTTGCAAGTGAAGTGATGGTCGAAGGCCGGCGTGTCATGCGATTATGCAAATGGTCGATTGAATAGGGATCAGCCGAGTCACGTATAATTTTTAATCAGAACATTTTGTATTATCTTTTTTTCTTTAGAGCGTATAAGAAGCCGACAAGTTTTTCAGTTTACGTACTACAACTTTTAAAACAAATAAGTCAGACTTTGGGTCACTGACTTATCAACTCAATTTTCCTTTTGATCACGGAACAACAAAATCATTTCTCTGTATAATTCAGACTGATTGATTTGTAGTCCAATATGATTTATCGACTATTGCAGTTCGTACGGGAATGAAACCCACGAGCGATTTCTCAATAAATGGACTTCAAACGAGACGGTGATTTTAATATTTGTTTCATTCAAAATTTTAAAGTAAATAGAAGGGCATTGAAAATATAACTGCCTTTGTTCTTTTCACAGATATGTTTGTTCTTTCGTATATTTCATTTGTTGTGTTTTCATATCTCAACCCTTTTTGTAATTTAATTTTGTGAACGCAATATCTGGTTGAAAAATCTGGCGTAGCCCAGTTTAATTTAGATTAAAATCTAAACCGAATGTAAAATTAGTTCATTTTAATTAAACTCGTAAAAAAAATTAAATATTTTAATATTTAGCCAATGTATACGACGTGGAAGGGACATACAACCACAGGCTATTCTAGATTACTACAGTATAATGATAGTAAAATAGCAGCCAAAAAACTAAAAAAAAAGGCATTGCCGTACAAATTGCCTGGGCGGCTGCTCATTTTTAAATAGATAGCCAATTTTTTTCTAAAATTTTTGACTGTTATTTTAATTTCATTTTACTATTGTTTGATTTATTGCGGATATGTCCCTTCCACGCTGTAGGTATATTTAAACATGTAGATAGTTAGAGATAGGTATTCGAACTAATCAGAGGTAGATCGAAGTATTATAAGCCGAAAGGGATTTCAATTCTCTTATTTATTTATGCTCCCATGCTGGTCTGGGAGAAATAAAAAAACTTAGAATGTACCAGCTGCTTCTCTTCCCCTCGCAGATCGTAAAAGCTGATCGAGGGAATGGGCAAAAATGCAAATCATGTTAACAGGCGATGCGGCTAGCAACCCATCACTGTATTGAGTGCTTTTCCATCTTCTCGCCCACCATGACGCTAAAAGTGACTTTAGGGTCTTGCGGCCCTGGGCTTTGCATAGAGCCGCAAGACCCAAAATGCTCTGTCTGCCCCATTAGGGATAAAGACGTGATAGTATGTATGTATGTATTTAATTATGCTTTATCAAATTGAATCGAACGTAAATTCGCAACTCATTTTCTGCAACTTAGAACTTAAAAACTAGTTTTTTTTTTGTTTTTTCATTCCGCTCGTTTGTCTGGGCCCTTAGTCCTTAGGGTTTAAGAGACGGGTTTTTAAAACACGATATAAAACTGCAAGGTCTCATTTGGTGAGTCACCCGCAAAAGCCAGCTGCAAGGTCGGGTCGAGTACAAGATTGTTACAACTTTGCACTACTTTCCCCAAGTTTTGTTTCATGTAATTACGTCTGCAATATCACATCTTGTTTTTTATGTCAAATTGAATATAATGCAACTTCTTGTTTGTTAATATCGCTATTTTCAAACAATATCAATAAAATTTACGAAGAATGTGTTCAATCTGGGTAAGTTACTTAAATAAATCTGTTTTATGGCTTAGAAAGCCATTTATTATGTATATGCTATTCATTCTTGTTGCCCTTTGATCTATCGTCCTTGTAAATATTTTACTGTGTATGTTTTTGGTTAATACTTTATATAAAATAAAAAATAAAATATATTTTTTTTAAAACTGCAATATAATTGGTTGATTAATAAAGCAGCAATTAGCATTTTATCTATTTCGTACATACATAGTTATCTCTTAAGTACGTGTGAGACCTAATAGCAGTGACGTCAAGAGCGCTGTAGTGCATCCTATTTCTGTTACTTGACAGTTCCCGCTTCCATCAAATTAAAATAGCTAATAACAGTACATACAATTCTTATAACCACGAAAGTCACAAAAGTACATACAATTCCATGCTTATAACTTACTTATTTTGGGAGATTAAAACAATCTTTTTGGAACGAAGTTCCTTATCGCGCGTTGCGAAAGGAGGCTAGACGGAAAAAATTAAGATCAAAAGTTGTAACGACACTTTTTGCTATAGTTGTAAGCCGTGCGGTGTGCGCGTGTTTCTCTGTTTGTCTCTCTCTCAAACGTCGTTCCATCCAGGTGTCCCTTGACACCTCTCAAGTTTTGTTTTCAGTTTCGGATTATTTTACTTATTGGTA
Source organism: Acrobasis consociella (assembly GCA_963555685.1). Lineage (NCBI taxonomy): Eukaryota > Metazoa > Arthropoda > Insecta > Lepidoptera > Pyralidae > Acrobasis > Acrobasis consociella. The sequence goes on from OY743122.1 coordinate 13,225,660, forward strand.
TGATTATTAAAAATAATTGATTAAAATACCGTATTTGTTATAAGAAGCTGAACTTATTATTAGTGCTAATAGCATATGGCTCTAAATTTAAACAATAAGTACCTACGTTAGTATCTACAATGGTTTGGTTTTTAACCCGACGAAAAAGAGGGTTGTTATAAATTTAACATGTCTGTATCTTTCTGTGGCATCGTAGCGCCTAAACGAATGGGCCGATTTCGATGCATTTTTTATTTAATTTGATTAAGCTTAGCTATGTTTGACGGAAATAGGTTAAGCGGTTTAAAGTTAGTCAACCCTTAAAAGTCTGTTTCTTTTAAAATTTGCCTGTCAAATAAACTTGTGTACGTAATATCTACTTATTTTTTTCGTATATCTATTTTAAACCCCCCATAATAAAGAGAGTTGTATTAAGTTTGATGCTAAAGTTTGTCGGTCGATCTGCCTGTCTGTTTGTCTATGACATCGTAGCGCTGCAACGGAAGGACCGATTTTGATGCGGTTTTTTCTTATGATCCCTTGCAATGGTTCTTAGCTATGTTTGATGAAAATCGGTTCAGCCGTTCAATAGTTATTTAAAAAACAAATGGCGCTACGGATATTAAGTCAAATCGGTAGTTCCGCTCGCTACCATTACTAGATTGCGGTTTTGACACTCAGTTTTTTAATTTGCTTACAAAATAAACTTGTAGTAGAACTAAGAACCTGACTGACCTAGCAAAACACAGATGGCGCTAGAGATATTAAGTCGGATATTAAGTTCTATGATAGTAAAATAACAGCCAAAAAACTAAAAACAATCGCCATTCCCGTACAAATTGCCTGGGCGGCTGCTCATTTTCATATGGATAGCCAATTTTTTTCTAAAATTTTTGACTGTTATTTTAATTTTAAAAATAAACTTGTAGTAGAACTAAGAACCTGACTGAACTAGCAAAACACAGATGGCGCTAGAGATATTAAGTCGGATATTAAGTTCTTGAGAGTCGGTTTTTTTTAATTTGCTTAACAAGTAAACTTGTAGTTGTAAGTACCTGAAATATCTCGACGTCCAGGAAGGCCCAGTCTCCGCGCGTCATTCCCAAGGCATGGGCTGCTAGCAAAAACTCCCGCACTAGAGGACCTCGCACGCTCAGGATCACAACTGTAGACAAAGGATCAAAAATTAAGAATGAAATAGTGCGCGAGAGAAACCTGTCAGAAACGAAATTCCTCGCGACTTTTCTACAATTTCGAATGAAGCTTGATGTAAAGGTATATCCTACGCAACAACAATTTTTATTCAACGTAGGACAAATTTGTGTCTTATTGAAAGTTATTCTTAACCCCGACAAAAAAGGGTATAAGTTTGACGCTAACGACTGTATATGTGTGTGTGGCATCGTAGCGCTCGAATGGATAGACCGATTTCGATGCGGTTTGTTTAAATAAAAGCAACTTCGCTTGCGGTGGTTCTTATGTTATATATAAAATCGGTTCAGCTGTTTATAAGTTATTGGAGGTTAAAGCTTGAAAGCAAGACTTTTCCTAGCAAAAGATAGATGGCGCTACAGATAAGTCGTATCGCCACTTCCGCTACTCACCACTAGATGGCGTACTTGATAGTGGATATTTCTTAATAAACTTGTGTTTATTATTTTACTGCAAAAGCTCCAAAATACTAGCCGGAAAAAACCAAAGGTCTCGTAACGTTTTTTCGTTATTTTACATTTTGTACCTGTCAACCTCTATTCTACCACAAATCGCGGAACTTTTTTGTTAAAACACTTTTTCCAGGAAATTGTTCCTAAAAAAACAAACTAAAGCACAACTTACTGTGAAAACTTATAAATATATTGTGTGAATTAAAATCCTGCGCAGACGAAGTCGCGGGCACCAGCTTGTAGCTATATAATCTTTAGCTTTTAGAATACCTAGTAAAATCAAATAATTCTATATCTGATAAAACATTTGAAAAATGTCTAACTATGTTTGTTAAATTAATTCACAAAACAACAAACAAAAAAGAACAGTGCAATCATTCACTATCTATGGAGCTACTATAACAAAGATATACAAGTTAGTATCGATATCATCTCTGATTTGTGAAAAATTACTATAAATATCTACATCTGTAAAAAATACGCCAAATCATTTCCATCGAATTCGGGGTTCAATTTTGAATTTTGTGTTTACGTAATGTATGATCCTTTATAAAACAACTACCTCTATAATAGGTTTAGGTATGTCAATCCGGATTTCAAAAGAATCCTTCAACCATAAAACCCCTGAAGTTAACAAGGGTATACCTATACCTAACAATAAAATTCGAAGCGTAAGAAAATTCAGTAACTAGGGACCTGTTAGAATTTTGTTCAGATAGTCTATATTTATTTTAAATTTCATCATTTCAGTTGCTAGACAGCCTTAGGAAATTTATTGATCAGAAAAATCTTATAAAAGCAGAGAGTTTTAATATAATCAGGACGAACTGGGTAATAAGATACCCTTGCCCATGGATTTATGCATAATTAGCTTCGGAGCGACTGCGAACTATAGTTTCTAAGTTAGTGGAATGTAAATTATAAGTATATTATGGTCGACTGGAGTATAACAATATATATTAAGAGGAAAAAAGCATTACTTTCGTGGATATAATAAATCTGTACTTCCCTAAATCAATTTCTACAAGAAATTTATCAACTTTTTTATAAAATAGATATTATTTGTTTTGTCTTATTCTTCAATATCAAATATTGAAAAGAGGAAAAGGTATAAAATATGTTTTAACTAATATAGGTTTGACAAACCTTTGTTATTTTTTATGAATATGAGGGGAAGACTTTTTAGATAAATGCCGCCCATGCCCACAATTGTCACTCCCAAAAATGTGTATTCACTTATAAATGCGCGATCAGATGACTGCTTCTTCTCTACTTTGCAAATTATGTCGCATCCTTGGGTGACCATTGACATGCATATTATATTTGGAGAAGAAGTTAGCGGGAAAGCTAATGCCAGGCTCCGAAGCAGCACGGCTAAGGATGCAACTGTGAACGCGCTAAAATCATGACGAAGCAAAAGATTTTATAGTTAGTTTGTGAGATCGGAAGTTTTTGTATTTCTCCGTGTTCCAAAAGATTTGTGGAAAATATCAAAGGTTTGGTACTCTTACTTTATCTTTAGTTTTTCAGGGTACAGTGCTGCCAATGTTTCTATTTTTCTCAATAAAAAATATTGCGAAGTTTCCTCCAAACCACCTACGATTTATAGTAAAAACGGCTAGTATTCAATAAATTAATCCTGTTAACTTTTGATTATAATTGTATCAAACATAAGGCAGTGATCATGCTACTTACATTTTTAAGAACTTTTAAATGTTCTTTGTAAAAAGGTAATAACTAAAGTAACACCCACGCGTAAAACATCTGCGTTTGAGCCGCCGCGTCGCCGGCGGCCCCGCTCAGCTCGCTATCTCGTTTCGACCATGGTATAATAAAACAAGGTATTCTTTCCGTGACAGCTGATGACGTTGGTGGAACTTGGCTACGTCATCAGTCTGATGTGTTGCCACTGTGTGAAATTAAATTACCCGAGGGTAATGCATTTTTGAACTTCATATACCAATTTCGAAATAATAATCCATTATATCAATTTATAAAATATCGAATTGATAAATCACGCGAGAATCGCGAGATACTAAATAGCTAAGTTACTTAATATTTTATTTAATATTCATGAACTAATTAAGAAAGTCCTTAAATTTACTGAAAAGAACAATCAGCGGCAACACTCGTGACGTAGTCAAGTTCCATCTCGGGAACAGAATACCCTGTTTTATCATACCATGGTTTCGAATAGTGTTTTGTGTGCGGGTAGGCGATAGCAAAACTTAAATTCTACCCTAGAGTGGGCCCTTAACCCCGTAACTTTTACTCGGCCTGTCCTACCGTCATTAGCGAAACGTACTAATGACGAAATGACAGGCCGCGTAAAACAAACTGGAGACTTGCCAACCGAAAAATGATACTTTGATCCTTAGTGAGATTAAATTGAAGTCATGAATGATTGTTTTTTAAAGAATTTTATGCTATTTAAAATTTTGTTGTATATAACTATTTTGACGTGACAACGTCTTATAAATTGGTTTGCCGGGTGACACTTCAAGAAACTGCGTTACGCTCCGCTCACGTTATGCGCTCACAATGAGAGCGAGTGAGAGGCACGCGTCCCTTCCACTCGGGCATGGTTAGCCCGCCTAAGAGCGAGAGAGACAGACATAAAAAGTCGTTGTCACGTAAAACTTTCGCCCGTATACCGACTTTACAGGCAACCAATTTTTTTTTTAATCCTACAGCAGTTCTCGTGAGATTTATATTCAAAAATCGAAGATAATTTCGTTTTGTAGCTGCTCAGTTTAATTAAGTTTTTTTCCCTACCTGTTCTTTTATTTCCTTTTTTTTAAATAATATTGAAACAGATTCCGTCATTAGTAGTAAAGTAAGAAATAAAAATACTTACTCAACGTTAGATATCCATTAAAAGTATGTTTTAACTATATTATTTTTATAGCTATATTATTTTCCAGACATAAATTCATACAGTACACGAACGGTGAGATAAATCTTTCCATTACGCGAACCATTACCAAATTCTAAGCTGAAAGACTGAGAATAGCAAATTTAAATCACATTTGGACAACTTAATTTTCATTTTAAATTAGCTCTGAGTACCGGTGAACGAACCGAGATTAAAAATGTTAACATGCGTATATTGTGTGAGCTGTCGTCAGTCTATCACTGCCAGATTTTGATTCGATACTTGAAATAATAATGAAATAAGATTTTTCTGAGTAAATTGTGCGGCCAATCTTGAAAATACATCCTACTATCTTACTAATATTATAATGGCGAAAGTTTGTAAGTATGGATGGATGGATGTTTGTTACTCTTTTAAGTAAAAAATACTAAATGGATTTTAATGAAACTATACAATAATATAGCTTATACATGTATAATGCATACATGCCGCTTTACAGATTTAGGTAAATTCATATGTACTGGATCAATGAAGGCCGCACACCATTAATTCAGATATAGGTACATAGCCAACCAATAATAGTTTCGCAAATTGGCTAAACCACTAATTAATGCTCAGCGTGTTGTCAATACAGCTGACCAGAGCTAATTAGTGATGCAAACATGTAATATACGTAGTACAAAGTGTATGGTATGATACACGTTCATGTACATAATTTCGTTTAACAAAATACACTGAAACTATTTTACAGATCTAATTAGTGAACCAAATATGCAACACATCAAGTTTTCAATACCATGGACTGAATGTAGCCTTAAAACAGTTTCAGTATATAATATTAGAAAGTAATAGCAGTAACATCACATGCAAATACGTTAATTCTCTTTCCATAAATATGACTTATTTATTTTTGAGCGGATTAAAACTAGTAGTTCGCCACGAACTTAGACCTCGCGATTATAATCGCGATAATAATAATTATTATTTCAGTCAAAATAGTTGCCAATCACAGCCCTTTCTTCAAATGACATTCGATCTAGCTCTGAAATGTCAGGAGCACCTTCCAACCATACAATTCCATGGATATGAGGTCTACCGTGATGCTGCAATTCAGTTCTGTACCAGTAGTCTTTCACCGAAAAATTACCCATCATTTTTCAAATGTCAAAGTCAGCTCGTTGTTGGAAAAACCAGGTTTAAATGTTTATTTGTATTGCCATGGCTCTATGCCGCTGCTCATTTTGGTTTATTACTTTCTTCGTAAAGCTACTTCGCGGGCTTTGATTGCTTATATCTCTTGTTAGTTCGTAGCATAAAGCACAGACAAGCAGCGATAGCGATTGAACGAAAGTTCGCTCAACAAAATTGCTAAATTTAATAAACAAGCCAACAATCAATCAATATAAGCAAAAACTGAAAAAAAAGCTAATCGTAAAATAAGCAAAACCCTTTTATTTTAAGTCGGTTAAATATGATTAAATTTATAGAACTACTTATGAAACTCAAAATAATAACCATTATACTTATTCAGAGAAATTACTTCGTGGACCCCCGGTGAGATATGTATTGTCAAGAAAGTTGTTCAGTTACCCGGACTGAATTCACCCTTAAATAGTTTCAGTATATTTTGTAATAAGATTTGTATTGAATATCCGTCACGGCTTAGTCAGCTAGACTCCGCAAGTCACCCTAAACTCGTTTAAGTATAACGTATAAAAAAGTTGTTCAGACAAAAAAGTTGTTCAAATAAAAAAAAATTGTTTTCATAATGGCAACAAAAAAGTCTAATGACATTTTTGAAAATATTTTGAAATGGCGGATATATGACAGTTTTAAAATTTTAAACCCCCATATTTCCGCCATATTGAAAAAATTCGAAAAACTGGCTCGACAAAAAAAATCTATTTAGTTGCTGAATCTGCTTACAAAATTTCATGAGAATCGGTTAAGAAATGCGACCTGTAGGCGAGAACAGACAGACAGACAGACAGACAGACAGACAGACAGACAGACGGACAAAAGAGTTTTTGGCTAGTCTCGAAACTGAGACGCTTCGCTCGCTTCGCTCGCTCGGTCAATAATCTTATTGTTTTCCATTTCTAACTATGATAAATTTTGACAGGATTAATAAAAAAAATTGAGTCAAATACCTTAAATTGTTTTTTTTTTCAGAAAACCAACTTTTTTTCACACATTGCTGGCTGCCATGTAGTGTATCCAACAATACGTTAAAAGCTCTCCGTACATACTTTTAACTCACCCCTAGCGTACATGCTGACGTCTTTGAGCAGAGCTTCGCAGGATTCCCTCTCGTTCCCGTCCAATTCCCTGACAGCCTTCAATATGCCTTCTTTGCGAAGGCCCCACTCTAAACTTTTACCTGTCGAAGAAAGTACTTAGATATATCACTATCGAAAATATAAAGAAAGCCAAAAAAATATTGTTTATATTTCAATATAAGTATTTTCCTTGGGGAAAATTGATCAGTATCATGACTGAATTTACCCTTAAAATTGTGTCAGTATATATTTCTTAACTTTATATAAATATGAAGCGTTGTACTTTTATGTCTACAGATATAATGTACTCGTAAGCATACAGTACCTACACATACTTTAAGGGGCAACTCTACACATCAATACGGATATATTCCTGTTGACATAACCTTTTCTCTACAAAATGAATATTTAGGCTAAAAATATGAAAACAATATTGTTATCCCTGAATAATTTATTTACCCTCCCATATCAATGTCTTTAGCTAACCAGAAAATTTGCTATGTCGATATTACCAGTTATTGTCATAGACATTTCTTAAATCTATGTTATTGTACACTGCGACAGTCAAGACACTGACACTGAGTATAGATGAAGCAAAAGAGGTTTGTCGGGCTCGTAGCAAGTGGAGGTCCATAGTTTCTGCCTACCCCTGTGGGAAACAGGCGTGATGTTATGTATGTATGTGACAGTCAGCACTCACCGACAGTCAGCGAGAACAGGTCAGACTTGTCAAGCAACAGCGCGACGTGCGCCCAGCCGAACCGCTCGAAGACGCTGGTAAACACGTGAGGCAGCCGGCACTGGCAGTATGACATCCGCGTCAGAGTTGGATACTTCCCCTTGTCGTTAAACAATGTTTGAGGCTGCAAAAATAGACACACGTCACATCTCGTCTGCGTGAGCACAATGTTTAAACAGAATGAGATGAGTAGGGCTCTGACTGACGAGCGACAGTATGGTTGCGACAAAGTTCGGCGACTGTCGCGACAGGATAAAATCGTCAATTGGCATATTTTTTGTCTCCCATTTTCCTTGTTCAAAAGATGATAAGTAAGATGATATTATTATAATAGTTAAATCTTTCGGAACAAAGTTTTTTATAATTTGTGTAATCTCCATTTTCTGAGCGAATGTGGGGCATGAGTTCCATAAATAAATACTTTTAAAAATGCAAAATACAATGAAAGCAAGTTACCTTTATTCCTTTCCGTAGGTTCCTCAGGCGATGCATGCGACTAACAACACTCGCAGGCGCCGCCAGCTCTCCTTCCGAAGGAGGCTGCAACAATTTGCGCGTTTGGTATTGGAAACTATATTATTATGATCAGGACTCAAATAGGGTTATATTATCATCCATTTATCAAATTACATGCAATTTTCACTTTGTTACAGGAATATTCCCAGTGTATGTATCTTCTTAGTTCTTTCCTTTCCATATTCCTATTTAGGGTCGGCCCCTCATACTTTTGCGCCATTCTTGGCGCAAAAACATGAGGCGTCATTTCTAGACTAATACCCAACGGCCTCAAATCCTGCTATATGTATTATCATCATCATCATCATTTCCGCCGCATAACGTCCACTGTTGGACATAGGGCTCTCCCGAAGATTTCCTAAATGACCGATCTAAAGCTGTATTATGGTATATTTTTTTTTGTACAGAGACTGCTTCCTGTCTCTGCCTTATATAGTCGACTGTGGGTAATAAAAGATCGTATTCTACTCTGCCACGACTACACGGCCAGGAATGTATCTACTATCGAGCCACCTTCAACCATATAGGTACGAGTACCTACACAAAATTAACTACATTTTAATATCAATTAGTCGCAATTTGAGAGTCATTGCTCCACTTTTGTAATAAGCCTTACCAGCCTTCCTTACCGTCAATTAATACTTGTCAAGCTTGAGCAACGCGCGTAATTAAAATTACTCCTAATTACAATGGGTAAGTCATGGTGTTGTGAAATGTTTCCCACAGGCTGGCTTTTTAGTTTAAACGGCATTGCATTTGGAACGTGCCGGAAAAACTATGCTCAAACGGTTGGCAATAATATTTATTTATTTAGTTCGCTTTATACATAAAATAGTAGAGAGCTTTTTCTACTATGTATAGGTACAATGCTCTAAAAGAATTATATAGCAATACAATACAAAAGTAATAAACAGTCATACGGCTAGTTTCAGCTTAAGCGAGCCAACTTTAACTGGTAGACAACTCTCTGTACAATTTGCATTTAATGAACACACATAATATATGTATCACGCCCTGTCTCCCACTACTCCCACAGGGATAAGCAGAGACTATGGACCTCCACTTGCTACGATCCTGACAAACCTCTTTTGCTTCATCTAAACTCATCAATCTATTCATACATGCCCTTCGGTTACGGGTACTTTTAACATCTTGTTTTTTAGAGTCTGCAATTTGGTCGCAGAATGTTCGCCAAGGCCGACTCTTTCCTGCTCTTCCTTTCACATTTATCATATAAATATTTTTTAGATTTTTTAATTTTGATATCCATAATTACTGAAAGAGCTTTATCTCCATGATTTCTATGTTGTAATTAGCACCAGTCTGCTTTGGTGGAGGCTCGCTCATACTTCTGGAGCAAATACTTTTAGAAAAAAAAAACTCCATGTTTATATTTTGGCATATCGTACTATTAACTAACGAGATGCCTGGGCCAGCCCTTTACCTATATCTTGAATTTTCTCATAAACTCAAAATAATATTAATATGAAAAAGTATATTCAGAAAGATTTGAATAAAGTCGACTCGTTTTATCTCGTTAACCGACTGTACTATTTCTTTCCGAAGGTCGGTACCTATTGTATCGAATTTACTATAACACATCAAACATTTATAGAAAGGTATCCCAGTATTTGCTCAGCAGTATTAGAAACCTGGGTTCCAACAAAGACGAGATTGCTTATAAATATTAAATGTAGTTTTCTTCAGAGAACTGCAGCGGGGCACACTCATGTTTCAATATTGTTGAATAATTTATCTAATCTCTTTATATAGTAGCCACAGAAAATTTATATCAGTAAAAATATCGCTTCGTTTGATATTATTTCATTTGATGATCTAGGTTTGCGTGAACCTTTAACTGCTTATTGTCTAAAACCGAATGAAAACAGGTCGCTATCTTTTTATTATTAACTAACGTAAGATAAATTAATTATGAAGATTGTATCACTCACGTAATACAGACGGCAAAGCCGACCAGTTTTCGATCGATTCAGACGATCATAATGAGGAGCGGTGACTGGACGGTTTCACTACCTTATTTTAAAAGAAATAACCATAGCTAGCCAATCTTCTCTGTCACTTTTTTATACTTACTACGTGCACCTAAGCCTATAATTTCAGTTTTCTGTTTTAATCGTAAAAATAATTATTTTTATTAACATGTCTTTCGTGTTAATTGAATATATAGGAAACAATTTCTGTAACAATTTCATTTTAAATAGAATATTATCTTTCATAAAAGACATAATACTGAATGAACATAAATTATTCATATTATGCGTAATAAACAAAATTACTTCCAGCAGGAGTCCCCGTTTTGACGGAATTCAGTCAAGCCAAAAGCGACAAGTGATCACACAAGTGATTAATAACACAGAAATTCCGTCGGAACTAAGACAAGATTACGTCATATGGCTCCATAAGAGCTTCCGCACATTGCACCACCGTCGGCCACTAGTGGAGAAAAAGAAATTGAGATAATAAAAATTAGTAGATCTTGAAGGGTGGATACGACAATAGATTGACTACGAAGTATTTTATTTTTTGTGTATTTTATACAAATGTCATGGAAAATATTTGTAAACTTTTAGACTTATTAAACAATAGCGAATTGAATATACTACTCGCATATCACATACCATTGACCTACTTACTTCAGCCCTACACGCGCAAATGATTTGACTCAGTTAAAGCTATTTATAACCGTACCCTTGTCAAAATAATAATTATGTACCTATGATATACTCCTGTGTTCTTTATAACTTTATCAAGAACTGCGGTTTATATGGATTGAAAAGAAAATACTCGGGTACCTACCAGATAATTTCAGAAACCAACTCAAGTAAATAAGAAGTATATCCATTAATTGAAGTCTCTCGAAATAATATGCATTTGCATCCTTCTGTAGTAATACTACTTCTGTAGTAATACTGTAGTAATACTATAAAGTATACTACAGTATTACTACAGAATATATAATAAGTTAATCCTACTTAACGCATAATAATTGTTAATCTTAATAAGACAACTACTGCGGCGATCATGATGCAGTTTCCATTTAAATGTAGAACATATCTTTGGCAAGGTTTATAGAGATTAGTAGAATATTGTTAACGCTACACAAATACTTTTACACTTTGATTCAATAAGTAAGTAAATTCTTTATTGTACATAAAAAGAGATAATTAAATGAGCTGCAAGATTTAGTACAAAGGCTCAGTATCATTGTCAGGGATCTCAACCCTAAAACCTGAGGAAAAAAATGTACAACGTTCCACCCAACTAAAACACAATGAGATACTCATGTTAATTACACAACTAATTTATATAAACTTTTTTACTGGGGTATATTTTTTTTTAATATAATGTTTTATTTTTAATTAGATTATTTAGTTTATATAATATAGTTTATTTATAATTTAGGTAGGTTATTTAGTTTTTAGTTATATAATTATTGTATACCTATGTAAATAGGTATACAATAATTATATACCTACCTTTTTTACTAACATAATACATTTTTTATACTTAGATCATTTAACAAAGATTTTGACGAAACGTGCTGTCTAGTAAGGACTAGAGATTTCTATTAAGACGATACATTGGTGACACTAGCGCCACCATCAGTTAAAAATCATTATTCACTGAAAACACAAATTATCAAAAAATCCGTTCTATGAGATTAAAGTTCTGAATCTGAAGTTAATTTTAAACATAATAAATTATTAAATGATATTTCCCTATAGTTACAAATTGCAAAACTATTAGAAGTGGCCGTTTTAAGCAATATTGCAATTTGTAACTATAGGGACCTATAATTTAATAATTTAATATGTTTAAAATTAACTTCAGATCCAGAACCTTAATTTCATACAACGGATTTTTGATAACTTGTGTTTTCAGTAAATAATGATTTTTAACTGATGGTGGCGCTAGTGTCACCAATGTATCGTCTTAACTGTGCTTTCTATATGAAGTAGTATCGTACAAGCGTGTTTCTATATTACGTTCCACACTTATATATAAATAAGGTATGATTACGAATTCTTCGAATGTGTAATGTAATGTAATACATATCCATGACTGTCGATTCATAAAGTAACTCATGGTATGGGAGGACCCTTCCTTTGTTCTTTATTACCCACCGCCACTTCCTGAATACTAAAATATTCCCGCGTCTTTCCGCTCGGCAGAATGAGGATAATAAGGCGGTATGTCCGAAATATTACGTAATTACATTTTGATACGTACGAGATATATTTTAACATATATTTTTATATATCCGTATCTATTTTATGTATAGTCCGTAGTGTAATGAATATTTTCTTTAGCCGTCGGATTTTATGGTAAATTCATTATACGGAAAGACCTAAGTGAAAATCGATGTAGTAAAAATAAGTAAATGTAGACAATAGCGACAAATTAATAATGTTTCTTCTTATCAAAAGGAAAGGATTTACAATGGGCTGGTTAATGAATTGATAGAGGAAAATGTAAGAAAGTACATACTATCTCGACTCCACATGAGATGGTTACTGCGATAAAAAACATGGAAATATGTGTAAGTACTCAATTTTTTTACCTAAGTACTCATAGATAGCATAGCCTCGAAATAATTGAAGAAGCATATAAGTAAGAAGTTATTTATGTTATCCGCAGTTGGATGGGTGACCAAATGTGGCATTAAATCCTCCGTGCTTCGGACTTCTGAGTACTAGCTGTCATCATTCAGATGCCTTTAGGCAGCCTGATCTGACACCAGTATTGGCCACTTACACAAATGAAAAACAAAGTTATTTATGCTTATGCTGGAACGTCTTTGATTCGTATTTAAATATTCGAAGCAAGGTTTTTAAGCTACTTAATCTTGAACACATGGCATATTAATCCGGACGGTAGTAAAATCGTATAAATATCTGGCTTAGAATGATATCAATCGCGGTAAGTCCCGTAATATTAATAATATCATTGTGACTGCGAAGTTTGGTAAGTAAATATTTATCTTTAGGCTGGAACCTAGTTAAAACAAAATACCATTAGAAATACTAAATCCGATAAATATAAACGCATCTGCTCACTAATCTCTCATCCCTTACAAGTTTAGGTATAGGTATTTCTATAGAACTATATAGAACGCGTCTTTGAATACAAACAAATATTCCAGCCTAGTAACTGATGTAAGTACTAATCCTTTGATCTCAGGATATCTGCTTTCTAATCCAGAACTTGAGTACTAGCGCTTTGTACTCAGATAGGTAGATATAGAATGAATAAATGAGTAAATGGGTAAATCTAGGTAGAAACGTCTTTAAAGTTAATGTTCACCTACCAAATATAACTTAAATATTCTAGCTTAGTAACGGAAATACTGAATCCTTTGAATACAGGACATCAGCTCACTAATCCAGACATAATTCTCTCATACCTTTAGACCGCAGACATCAAGTGCGACATTCAGAGTTTAAGGTTGAAATTTGTCGTAAAATGACTAACTTGCAAAACGTCCTAAAAGTAGGTGAGCATTAAAAGTTTACATTTTCTTAGGATACTTAGTATAATAAATTAAATGTGTTTATAAAGTCTTTTTCTCGGCATCACCAGGCTGACTGGTAGATAAAGCCTATGGCTTTAATCCTCCTATTACAGTTGTAATAAAGTGAAATAAATAAATGTATTGTTTGTTCAGTTTGCTTCGTACCCAACTTTATGGCTATGTTATGCTATTTTGTTGGTATTTTGAAATTCTTTTATTTCTCATTTTAATTTGCAGTGCGGCAAGTCTAATAACAGAAAAAATACTCATGAGATAGAGATTAATATAATATGATGTTTTATAGCAAACACACGTTAAAATGAATCAACTTATTTCTATTTTTCAAAATTTCCTATGTACTTATGAATAATTAATTAATTGACGCCAATTTCACATATTTTGATCAATGCCTCATTTTCGTCATTTCATTATATGATCATAGTTTGAGCAATTAATGATATTACATCTTTGTCATAATTTCAACCACACAAACAAAGGGCTCGACACAGACTTCCGTAAAAAAAAACCAAAATAACTGGATGAAATCTTAGTAAAAGACAGTAAAAAAGTTTTAGGTAAGTAGTAAAAACGAGTCCTTTTGCGAAATTCTCCGCTTCGACCCGCGTGCCCAGCAATCAACAGTGGCACGCAAGACTATAAAGGGTGAAACAGACCGCGCTGGCTCATTACATTCCGATCCAATCCCATTACTCCCCAATGCCAAGTTCGAGCCATCTTGCGTCGCATGCTTTCACTCTGATTTGTTTGTACCCTTGACCAAAGTGTCTCACATTCGCACTGTGTTTATGCTGTATGTACGCTCGGGCGCTCAGGTGATGGGACTGACTTGCCAATTCCACTGAGATAACTTATTTTTAGTGCTCTTTTGGAATTGTGATATATTTCTAAACTCACATTCGCACCGTCTTTATGCTGTATGTACGCTCGGGCGCTCAGGTGATGGGGACTGACTGTTTGCCAATTCCACTGAGATAACTTATTTTAAATGCTCTTTTAGAATCGTGATTTATTTCTAACCTCACATTCGCACTATGTTTATGCTTTATGTACGCTCGGGCGCTCTATCTATGTGTAAAATACTTGTTCTACCTACTACGCTCGTCAAAAAATTATTTTTTTATTTTATTTTACATGTTTCGTGATGGGGACTGGCTGTTTGCCAATTCCACTGAGATAACTTATTTTTAGTACTCTTTTGGAATTGTGATATATTTCTAAACTCACATTCGCACCATTTTAATGCTGTATGTACGTTTGAGCGCACAGGAGATGGGGACTGACTGTGTGCCATTTACACTGAGATAACTTATTTTTAGTGCTCTTTTGGAATTGTAATATATTTCTAAACTCACATTCGCACCATTTTAATGCTTTATGTCCGTTTGAGCGCAAAGGAGGTGGGTACTGACTGTGTGCCATTTACACTGAGATAACTTATTTTTGGTGCTCTTTTGGAATTGTGATATATTTCTAAACTCACATTCGCACCATTTTAATGCTGTGTGTACGTTTGAGCGCACAGGAGATGGGGACTGACTGTGTGCCAATTCCACTGAGATAACTTATTTTTAGTGCTCTTTTTGAATTGTGATATATTTTTAAACTCACATTCACACTATTTTTATGCTGTATGTACGTTTGAGCGCACAGGAGATGGGAACTGAATGTTTGCCAATTTCACTGAGATAACTTATTTTTAGTGCTCTTTTGGAATTGTGATATATTTCTAAACTCACATTCGCACCATTTTATTGCTGTGTGTACGTTTGAGCGCACAGGAGATGGGGACTGACTTTGTGCCAATTCCACTGAGATAACTTATTTTTAGTGCTCTTTTTGAATTGTGATATATTTCTAAACTCACATTCACAATTTTTTATGCTGTATGTACGTTTGAGCGCACAGGAGATGGGGCCTGACTGTGTGCCAATTCCACTGAGATAACTTATTTTTAGTGCTCTTTTTTAATTGTGATATATTTCTAAACTCACATTCACACAATTTTCATGCTGTATGTACGTTTGAGCGCACAGGAGATGGGAACTGACTGTTTGCCAATTCCACTGATATAACTTATATTTAGTGCTCTTTTGGAATTGTGATATATTTCTAAACTCACATTCACACAATTTTCATGCTGTATGTACGTTTGAGCGCACAGGAAATGGGAACTGACTGTTTGCCAATTCCACTGATATAACTTATATTTAGTGCTCTTTTGGAATTGTGATATATTTCTAAACTCACATTCACACTATTTTTATGCTGTATGTACGTTTGAGCGCACAGAAGATGGGAACTGACTGTTTGCCAATTCCACTGAGATAACTTATTTTTAGTGCTCTTTTGGAATTGTGATATATTTCTAAACTCACATTCGCACTGTGTTTATGCTGTATGTACGCTCGGGCGCTCAGGTGATGGGGACTGACTGTTTGCCAATTCCACTGATTTTTTGTACTCTTTGGAATTGTGATATATTCTTAACTGACTTTTCTTGCCGACTTTGTAAATGATGGCGGCGGTGATTGATGAGTTCGATGGCTCAACGGTACCGATCTTTTTTTGTGTCTCCGCGTATATATCTGGGTGCGGTGAACCTAGATTGATATAGACGCTAGTGACACTATGGCTTGAGTTCCGTGTGCTTTGGACGCTACATAAAGTCTTTGGTTCTGATGATTTTAGAGAGCTTAACAACTTCCTTACATTGTATAGTGCGGCTAATGGTACTCCATTTCTTATCCTAAAATTTTATGTCCGAATGTCAAAATCCATTACAAGTTTGCTATAATCTTCAGAATCCATAATGTTAAAATATCCGTTATTTACCTAATTATCTGCATAGAGCCGCAAGACCCAAAATGCTCTGTCTGCCCCATTAGGGATAAAGACGTGATAGTATGTATGTATGTTACCTAATTATCTTGAATCCTAACACTTTTGTGCCATAATATGAATTGCTATAATAATTGAATTTTCGACTTAAACTTGGGCGAAAGTATCACAGACATAAAAACCACTTTGCCGTGGAGTGGAGGTTAGGTTCGTTAGGTTTCCTGTGACCAAGACATGAGCGAGCGAGCGACTCAAGCTTAGGGCGAAAGTAACAAAGACACAAAAACCACTTTGCCGTGGAGTGTAGGTTAGGTTTGTTAGGTTTCCTGTGACCAAGACACGAGCGAGCGAGCGACTCAAGCTTAGGGCGAAAGTAACACAGACACAAAAACCACTTTGCTGTGGAGTGTAGGTTAGGTTCGTTAGGTTTCCTGTTACCAAGACACGAGCGAGCGAGCGAAGCGAGTGAGCGATTCAAGTTTAGGGCGAAAATAACACAGACACAAAAACAAGTGTTTTTTTTGAGTGTAGGTTAGGTTCGTTAGGTTTCCTGTGACCAAGACACGAGCGAGCGAGCGAAGCGAGCGAGCGTTTCAGGCTTAGGGCGAAAGTAACACAGACACAAAAACTACTTTGCCGTGGAGTGTAGATTAGGTTCGTAAGGTTTTCTGTATTATACATATAGCAAAATAATTTATTGTTTTTTTTTAATAATTATCGTATTTTCGAAATTAGGACACGTGATAATTATGCGAAAAAAGAATAAACATTTTGAATATTATGAATCATAATATTTATAGCAAAAAAGTTACGTTGTATTTCGGGATTACAACTTTCGGGCAAGTGATATTATGCGATATTAGGTTAGGGTTAGGCATCGTTAGAACATATGATTATTATGGAAAAAAAAATATGAGATCTTAAATTATGGATAAAAAAATTATGAGAAAAAATAAAGAACCGCGGCTAATATCTAGATGTTACTGGGCAATCATCATCGATTTCCGTAATAATATATTTCCTTGACATCAAGATATCAGATGGACTGTAACTTTTATTGTGATCTAGCTTGAGAGTCTTGCAGACGTATTTGTTCTTTTTCTGATTAGCAAATAATGACGAAAATACAACGCATTTAAATTTCGCGAATTTTAACCAAAGGTGACGTAAATCACCCACTCTGAAACTCCGAAGCGCTGATCTTTATCCAAAGATCTTTGTGAATTTTGACTACTTCGCTAAACAAAAAAAATATGAGTCCCATATTTTTGGATAATCTAGTTAACAGACTAAATAAAATAATATATTTTTATCTAGTCGACATCCCTATTTCTTCTATTGTGAATTTGTCATGAATTGCTTTGTTCTAAAACAAATTATTTTTATTATTCTCAAAGCCCAACAGACCTTAAGTTGTTCAAAGAGCTTGACAAAAAAGACATTTAACCGATCCTTTACCGCCAATACCAAACAATACACATACAATAGTAAAACAATGAACGTAGCATTTATTAATGCCATGCGCGTCTTGACCGGTTAATTACCTCGTTTTAACTTTGCTAAGTATACCAAAAACATGTAAACCATTTAGTGTTTTGTTTGTTGCATCTCGAACGCCTTATGAACCCGGGGTATGTGGCTGGAGGGGCTTATTTTAACGTGAAAAGGGTCACTCGACGAAAATAGACCCGGCCCAACTGTGACATAGAATAATAAACAAAGTACAGTAGGTACTTAGTAAGTATTAAGCACTATCTAAAACTATAACGACATTTAAGAATCGAGTAAAAGATATCTATCCATCTTTATCATCCTGATCATCATATTTAGAAATATTATCTTCACTCGCTTCACTCGCTAGTTCAAAAAAATGTTTATTAATCTGGATTGCTTCGTCAATGGTTTTTATTTTTAGTTTTCATGATGGCTTATAATTACGTGGTTCCCATTGCATTGCATTCATTCAGTTCCCATTGCATTAAAACTAATTATCTAAGTTGATATAATGATGACCTCCGTGGCGTAATGGTCAACACGCTAGACCGCCAGTCCGGAGGTGCTGGGTTCGATCCCCAGCCAGGGCAAGTAGAGAAAATGGCTTTTTTCAAATTGTCCTGGGTCTTGGATGTTTATCTATATGTATTTGTAATAAAATATAGTATCGTTGAGTAAATATTCCATAACACAAGTCTTGAAATTACTTTAGGGCTAGCCCTATATTAATACTGATTGAGCTAGCTCAATGAGTGTTATTTAATTTTTCAAAATAGAAATCCTACTTCACCCACAAACTACGCAACGGATTTAGATAAAATTTCCAAGGGACCATCTGACAAGTAAACCATTTCAAACAAAAAAAAAAACGACGGGTTGCGCTCTGGGAGTGCCGGCAGAAGTGAAAACACAGCAGTATGGCCACTACACAGACGGTCGAGCCATCAGCTGTCACCATCCATGGATGCGCGTAGCACGCTGTAACATAAACACACACGAACATTCGCGCAAGCGCCCTGCGCCGCCTAAACGAAAAAGCAGGCGCAGGCATACATTTTCGCCGCGCCGTAGAAAGAGATATAGATGGGATACTCCCTCTCCTACGCCGCGCCAGCTGTCTACTCTCCATCCGTCTTACGAATTTTCGATCAGGTCACGTGTCCTGACGCGAGTTTAACATTTTTTACCCATTCCAAAAAAAGTGCACAACGCCGCTAAAGAAGTTTTCACTTCAGACGGTCGGACGGACGGTTCGGACAACTCAGTCCAGACGTATTCGAATAATCGGAGAACATACATAAAAAATAAAATATCGCGAATTCGCGACGAATTAATTACCTCCTCCTTTTTGGAAGTAGGTTAAAAAGAATTATCAATCGATTCGTCAGTATGGTACGGGTGACCATATTAACTACATTTTGCATGTTTTATTAGTGAAAGAGCTATGCAGTTTAGTTTCAGAGATAAGAGCGATCTTAGAATATGTCTACAGGGAACAGAACAGTGGATGGAACAAAAAAGCGCTTTGATATGAAGGAATAAGTATAAGATTTTATACGAAACCTATAAAGAAACATGATCCCTTTAATTATGCCCTACTTGAAGTCAAGGACGCGGGCGGACCTCGTTTTTAATCGACTTCAAAAAAGGAAAAGGTATGACTGTGTTTTTGGGTTCCGTAGTAAACAAGGAACCCTTATAGTTTCGCCATGTCTGTCTGTCCATCCGCGGGTCTACTCGAAAGTTATAAATACTAGAAAGGTAAAATTAACCTTGTATGAGAATGTTTAATAATTAAACCGAAAAAGCCGTAGAAGAAAAAAAAAATTACAAGTAAATAAGGAGTCGGTTTTTTTTTACTAACCCATTGTGTGGAGTATTGTTGAATAGGTCTCTCAAAAATATTGTAAGCTTGCAAACACTATTTTTCGATTTAGGGATCCGTTTCTGAAATATTTCGTTTTAAAGTGCAATTTTTTGTTAAAGTCAAATTTTTCCCCCGCCCCCTCCATCTACTAAACGGTTATATATGGACACGAGAAAAAATTCACAGCTGTAGTATATGTAACGAAGTTTAAAGGAAAACTATTAGAGCTAAGTAGGGTTTACAAAATAAAAAGTTTAACCGACTAACTTATAAAATGTACGAAATAACGGAAAAGGAAAATTTTATCTCACTTCAATAGAAAACTAGTTTTTAGTCGTTTTTAGTGGCATGAACTTTAAGTTGGCATTAGTAACTACGGAACCCTACACTGCGCGTGCCCCGACACGCACTTGACCAATTATTATTTTAGTATATGAATGTGATATCTTAGTTAATTGTGAACCGATTTAATCAATGTGAACCTAGTGCATGTTGCAGTTCATCAATAAGTCGTTTTTTATTGTTTTTGTGAAAAATTCGAGCTAGTTCCAGTAGTACTACCAAGTTTATCTTACCAATAGGACTTCATAGTGGGAAATTAGACGACGGGACCAACAAATGCGTCCTGCAAAATCAAATTTACTTTTGATGCAAATCGTTCAGCACTATTGTTTGGTGCATTGTGTAAAGTGTAATTTATTAATCTAATTTTTTATATGTAGCCAAATAAACTATTATTCTTTCTTTCTTTCTTCTTCTTTCTTTCTATTTAAAGCATAAATACTTTAAATTATGTTCTTGTATGTATTTAATTTATATTTTTCTATATAGTTCTCACAGTCAGTCGCACCACCCAAATTATGTTTCTACTTTATCCAATGGTTGACTGGCAGAGAACGCCATATGGCGTTAAGTCTGCCATTTGTACACTTATTTTTTGTGCAATGAAGTTTAAATAAATTGCCTGTGCGAAGAAGTACCTAATATATAGGAAAGTTTCTGAGAAGTAACTAAGCAATTTGAGGTTAAGTGGACTTTGACGTGTCAACGCTACTTAAACCTTGACCATCGCTTAGGATTTAGATTATCTTGCATGCTATCTCGTCATCTGCCTTTGTGTGGCGAACTGCACAAGGACCTGTGTTTCGCTAAAATAATGCTGTTAATACATTTGAAAGGTCTATTATAATCAAAAATAGATTTGATAGGGAAAATCCCTATTATCAAAGATATAAACTTTTTTATATTATATAGGGAAAAGGCATTGATTTAATTTAATTTGGCGACGCAATGATTAATTTATTTATTTTCAATTAGCAGCGCCCCGCGGTGTCAACCGCGGAAAAAGTAGGCTCTAAGTTAATCCAGGGTGTCAGCTTCCTGCATACAATTTTATTAAAATAACTCCCACCGTTTAGGGCGTGAAGAAGTAACAAACATACACACAAACTTTTGCCTTTATTACCACATAATATTATTGTGATTAGTGTGACATAAAGTGTGACTTTCTACCATCCACTGCGATCATCAATGTGTCTGCCCAGCGTAGTGGACCTTTAGTCCAGCAGTTGACTGTTAAAGCCTGATATAAAAGTAGTATTCTACATTTTATTTATAACATTATAACTGTAGATTTTAAGGTGTTTTAATTTTAGTAATTTTGAAACGTTTATTCAGTAATTTTTTTAGTTATAGTAGGTCTTCTTCTTCTTATCGTGTGTGTTAGTGACTAACACTAGTGTCAGAGTTTTTAAACCGCCTTAAAGGCCTCTGACATGGTTTTAGGTAACGACCAATGTCAAAGACAATGACCGGGACCGACGGCTTAAAGTGCCCTCCGAAGCACGGATCACCTTACTTCTCAGACAATCAGGTGATCAGCCTGCAATGTCCTAACCAAACTAGAACAACACAAAGTCGTTGTCCCCGCCGGGAATCGAACCCGCGACTTCCGGGTATGAGCCGAACGCTCTAACCACTACACCACGAAGGCAGTTATAGTAGGTATATATGTATTTTACGTTTAAGTTTTATATAAAATTGTTTATTTTATGAAAACTCTTTTGCTATCTGAAATAAAAGTAAAAAATATAATTATTTGTAATAATATCTTAAAAGTCGTCCCATCATATGTCTAAACATATATTGAATGGTAATACTTTTAGAATTTTATTTTGTTGTATTAGTACAACGGAGTGAATAGGTACTTTTTACAATAAAAGCTTAATAATGTGGTAAAAAATATATGTAAAGGAGGATATGAGTAGGAAGAGGGTGACGGACGGGTTGACTGGAGATAGATTAAAGTGGAAGGAACTCACATGCTGTGCCGACCCCACATAAAAAGTGGGACAAGGATAAGGCAGGAGAAGAAGAATGTGGTAAAAAATACAACTGTATTAATAACCTCCACCTTTTTTGAATCGGTTAAATATGAAAAGTATTTTTTTATAATGGTACGATCGATGACAACGTAGCACTCTGTAGCAATCGTAGCTCTCCGTAGCCATTCGTAGCAAATTCCAAATCGTTTTGTTATTTGCTGCAAATATCTCGAACTTTTTTGGATTTAGCCAAGCAAAAACTAACTTATCTAATATCTAACAGACTTTTGGTGTAGAGAAAACGATAGATAATATTTTTATCTATAGTGCACATATGAATCACTCAGTTACACATGGGCCTACTTAGATGTTCTCGCGGGTCGTTTACTTAATGGCAGATTTATTGGCTTCGTTATTAGGGATCCGAGCTGAATTGTAAAATTTCATAAACGCTTACTTACGTACGCCTTTAAGTGATGTATAATTCTTGAAGGAAGTCTTAAATAGAGATAGGTAATTTTTTTACTTTTTATTTTATTTTATTTACAGATATATAGCCTACTAGCTGGTGCCTGCGACTTCGTTTGCGCAGGATTATCACACAATATTTTTATGAAATGTAGCCTATGTGTTATTCTCATGAATGAGCTATATTATTATAAAGTTTCATTAAAATCCATTCATTAGTTTTTATCTGAGAGAGTAACAAACATAAATCCATACTTACAAACTTTCACATTTATAATATTAGTAGGATTATATTTATTTATAATCCTACTCATATTATTAACTATACCCATTAACACCTTTCAAATTGTTTGTGATTAACATCCACATACACATGTATTGTACGTACATACCCATGAAGTTAGAGTACATACGAGTATAAAAAAAGACGGAGAAGAGAATGTTTTTTATATAAATCCTTTTTTTTTTATTTATGAGCGCGCTCTTGTCTGTGCAGTTTCTTCCATTCTTTTGACGTCTGGTACCACTGCCACTTGTTATGACACTTAGTACGACCCGACGTACTCATAAATATAATAGAAGGCTAAATAGAAGAAAGAAAGGGGAAGAGAAAAACTCAGACACAGCTTTATGAAGCATATAAATCTACTACTCACTAAATATTAATCAGCGGGGATTATATTTCGTTCCATATTATCATTCAGTACCTGGGTGACCGAGCTTTGCTCGATTATATCTCAAACAATAACTACATTTTTTTAAACTGGTCTAAAAAGAATACAAAAAATATAAAATTATATAAATTTGAACATAAAAAAAAACAAAAGTAAGTCACCGAGTGGGGTTCGAACCCGTAACACTTTTTCTAGCGGTCCGCATCATAAACCGCTGAGCCAAAATGGATGGCGACCGGCGCGACGAAATTAGCGATCATATTTTGCGTGGAAAGAAAAACGCATTAAAACTCGGAAACTCGCGTTTTCCCAAACAGAAGACTAATCTAGATCGATTGTTTACCCCCGAAAACTCCCATATACCAATTTTCAGCGAAATCGTTAAAGCCGTTTTCGAGATCACAGAAATGTATATACATATAAATAAATAAATATACAAGAATTGCTCGTTTAAAGGTATAAGATAAGATAAGTATTTTGGGTAGATGTATAATGTAAATTATATGTTTTTTTTTTTGCAATAACATTGATCACAGGTTACTTGTTACTTCAGCTGTTTACAACGGAACCTTCGGTGAGTGAGTGCGGCTCACGCTTGGCAGGTTCAATTTGTCAGCTAAATGACTTCTTTGATTAAATCTAGAAATAAAACAAGCACTTACAGATTTATTATCACAAAGGATTAGGGGGTTATAGAGCTCAGATAAGCGCTAGGCTTTTGGAGGACAGATTTATTTCTTTGGATTACTAATTTGTAACTACTGAATAATATTAACTGGTATTATTAAATATGTTTTAACTGACTTCCAAAAAGGAGGAGGTTAAAAACATTGTTCAGACCCTTTTTTATGTATGTTCACTAATTATTTGAAGACGCCTAAACCAATTTGGAAAAATCTTGTTTGAAAGGGCACAGTTGTCAGGTGGTCCCATAGAAATTTTATCCAAATCGGTTGTATAGCTTGGGGACCAAGTCGGTCTTTAGTTTTGAAAAGTTGTAATAATATTGTGATTGAATACTACTTGAGAGTTTTTAAGCCTTTAAGCGCCATGATAGATAACGAATGTTCAACAAACAATTAACAATCTATTGTGTCTTAAATCAATGTGTTTATTATGTTGTTTTCAATACATTTACAGAAAGTCTGCACTATATTATAACGCTACTGATTTAAGGAGCACTGTTTTTCTGTCAATTTCTTAAAAAGTCTTAGTAACTGATTTAAGAGGGTAATATTTTATGATGAGGGTTATTAGTTTGCTTCGTTGCTATAAGAAATGTAGAAACATTGTAATATTTTAAAGGAGTGAAGTAGTATTTTAAAGAATTTAAAGAGAAATCCCGGAGAGCAGCCGTCACTGCCGAGAGTTATGTGATATCTGCAAAGCATTGCTCGCATCTCGATCAGATGCTACTGTTAGTGTTACCCACTCACCGTAAATTACCAATCATTTACGAGTAGCTAGAATAGTAGGTACTCATTACCAGCAGTAACTTTTTCTGGCTGTCTCTCTGTTCCTCTTCACACTTCAAGGTCTGAACCAATTTAGATTAAATTTGGTATGGATATGGTTTAAAACCCGAGAAAGGACAAAGGATAGTTTTTATCCCTAATTCTTTGGTATGGATATAGTTTAAGACCCGGGAAAAGACGTAGGGTAGTTGATATCCCGAAATTCTCACGGGGAGCGGAACCAAACCAGCGGGCACAGCCAGTAATATAAAATGATTTTCCTACTTATCCTACAAATATTATAAATGCGAAAGTGAGTTTGTATATTTGTTTGTTACCTCTTCACGCTTAAAATACTGAACCGATTTGGATGAAATTTGGTATGGATATAGTTTGAGACTCGGGCAAAAACATGGGGTACTCTTTATCCCGGAATTTCCACGAGGAGCGAAGCCCGCGGGCACAGCTAGTCTATCTATATATAAATTGTAAACTTACTTGATTATTTAAAAAAGTGTTAAAAGTGGTACTTTTATTAAATTAAATAGTAAATGGTAGGTACTTGTATCAAAATTTTTCCATATTATGGAGAGGTCCACTATTTTAGGTGTCAAACTTTATTTATCAGTATTTCTCGATTCCATCGAAGTCATGTCCACCGGCAAAGAACTTACCTTTTCATATCTAACAAAATATACTGAAACTATTTTAAGGGTGAATTCAGTCCGTGACACTGAACAACTTTCCCCAGGGAACATAGGAACATATGTTGAAATATGAAAAATAATTTTTGGTTTTTCATACAAATTTGGATCAGCTGATCGGTCATCTTGCATGGGAGGCCAAAAATTACTTTTTATATTTCGAAATGTGTTCCTTAGGGAAACTTGTTCAGTATCATAGACTGAATTCACCCTTAAAATAGTTTCAGTATATTTTGTTAGTTATATAACTAGCTCCCATGCTGGTCTGGGAGAAACGAAAAACTTAGAATGTACCAGCTGCTTCTCTGCCCGCGCAGATCGTAAAAGCTGATCGAGGGAATGGGCAAAAATGCGAATCATTTTAACAGGCGATGCGGCTAGCAACCCGTCACTGTATTGATCGCTTTTCCATCTTCTCACCCACCATGACGCCACAAGTGGCTTTTGAGTCTTGCGGCCCTAGGCTCTGCACAGAGCCGCAAGACCCAAAATGCTCTGTCTGCCCCATTAGGGATAAAGACGTGATAGTATGTATGTATAAACTAGCACACAGATGTTATGGATGTATTCATTAGTCTTTGCGAGCTAAGTAATTAGTAATTTACGATAAGTGCCTGCGACTCGTAAAGACCATGTCCCCAGACCACACTAAACATTCTCGGGCTCCACTGGAGAAATTAATTAGCAATTAGTATGTAGGGTGTTTCTGAAAGGATAAATAATCGTTGAGAGCATGCTCATGAAACGACTTTTCCAGGAAATAAATTGGGAGATAAAAAAAAATTACACCATTTATGTTCTAGAACTGCCCGACCGTAGTAGACCGACCAGGCCTGTGTCACTCCCCGTTTAGGTATCGAAAATATAGTTACATTATTACTATGCGTGCGGCGACCACTCCGGAGTGGCAAATTCAGTGACATGAATCGTATGTCTAGAGTAAAAAGAATGTAATTGGCTAGCAATGCACCTCTAAGTATTTAAAATAAAAGGTGCCGAGTTCTGACGCGAGCTAAATTAAACCATATCGCTAACGACATTGAGTAGATATTTATATGAATTCCTTGGCTGAGTAAGACTTCTGTTCGTAAATACTAGTACATATTCTGTTCTGATTGCCAAATTGTTGGCGTGCAGTACATCGACTGCAATAGAACTGCAAGGACTGTTTTGTAGTTCCATTGCAATCCTGAAAACTGCAATCAAAATGCATCTGAACTGCAATTTGACTGCATGAAGACTTGCATAACGTCACTTTCTACGCTCGGGAGTTAAAAAATATACTGACGAAAAATTACTTTAGACCACCTCATATTTTCAGGTTCCGTAACCAAAGGATAAAGCGAGACCCTTTTACTAAAACTCCGCTAACCGTTTGTTTGTCCGTTCGTCTGTCACCAGGCTGTATCTCATGAACCGTGATAGCTAGACAGTTGAAATTTTCACAGATTATGTATTTCCGTTGCCGCTGTAACAACAAATTATAAAAACAAAATAAAATAAATAAGTAAGTACCATATAAAAAACGTGACATTTTTCATAGATACGGAACCCATCTTGGTTAATTAATGTACCTATAGAATCTGACCAAAGATACTAATCTGACCGAGGACTCTTTAAAGTAATCCGTCTGACCAAGGACACAAAATAGTGGACGTGATTAAATCGATCTAACATTGCATCTGACCATTGAAAGGTACGGAACGATTTTAGACGAGATTTATCTTTCCTATTATAATGCTCACATGTAGTTATAATAGGAGGTGGTCTTATGAAAGTTTTAGTCGAGTTTCTACATAGTATATACTATTTCCGTCTTATTATAAAACGCAAACTTAACTTTGTTACTAAGTTTAAACCATTATCCGACCAAATCAAGTTGAAATTTTTGGTTGAGACAATAGCACATGCTAGATGGGAACTTGATTTAGTCGGATAATGGGTTTAAACCTAGTAACAAAGTTAGTCTGCGTTCAATAAGACAGTTTGCGTTTGCGACCATTCGATACTTACCCCCAGTCTCCTACGAACACCGGTAAACTCACCTTTATTCAGAGTTAGTCAGTACACGTACTAGATCGCATAAATGAACAAATTGTGAGAACGAACAGCAAACAGCGTTGGAACATGAGGTGAATAACGATTGATGTGTGAAGGTAACGTAGAAACCAGCATAAAACGCGTAGGTCTGACTATATACAATGTGGAAGGGAAACACCCGTAATAAATCGAACCACGGGCTAATCTTGATCACTATAGTATAATGAAATTAAAATAACAGTCAAAAGACAAACAAAAGTCGACATTCTCATACAAATTGCCCGGGCGGCTGCATATTCTTGTATGGAAGTGCCATTTTTGTTTTTTATACTGTTATTTCAATTTCATTCTAC
Source organism: Acrobasis consociella (assembly GCA_963555685.1). Taxonomy (NCBI): domain Eukaryota; kingdom Metazoa; phylum Arthropoda; class Insecta; order Lepidoptera; family Pyralidae; genus Acrobasis; species Acrobasis consociella. The sequence continues at coordinate 13,253,482 of OY743122.1, forward strand.
TTCTTATTGTGTGTGTTAGTGACTAACACTAGTGTCAGAGTTTTTAAACCGCCTTAAAGGCCTCTGACATGGTTTTAGGTAACGACCAATGTCAAAGACAGTGACCGGGACCGACGGCTATTTTACTATAGTGATGTAATAGGCCGTGGTTTGATTTATTACGGTTATGTCCCTTCCACGTTGGATAATGAACAATGTATCTTATTATATCGATTGTTAAAGCTTAAAAAGTTATACTGCTGAGAAACAAATATTCGAATATGCGAAATTCTTGGGTAAACGCAAGATCGATATTGTGATCCGTCAATATAAACTGATAGATTACAATATTTATTGACGTGTAGTGTATTGATGGATCACAGTATTTATCGCTAGATTTCTGGAAATCCTTGTGATCTGATCCCAGATCCCGGATCATGATATTTATCTTGTGTGTAGAGTCATGCGTCAGTATTTATCGCGTAACGCGTCATTACGTCATTTACTCAAACATGCCGTTACCAATTCCAATAGGTTATTAAAACAGACAACAGGCATCCGAAAGTTTTTTTCGTAGTCGTCCATTTCAACGTAAAGTTGAGTTTCTTCCAATGTGTATACTTTTCTCTCTTTTGTAGCCAATTAATTCACTGTCGCTTTCTTAACACACTTTTGTTTAAACAAACGTCAAAAAAATACAGACAAAAGACGTCATAGTTTCCAGGAGCCAAATAGCGCTCTTAATATCATTAAAATTACGTTGAAAATGGATATGATCTGATCATGTCATGATGAAAATAATTATTATTGACCTAGGAAAGTGTGCATTTTAAACATGAGCCCATTGGTTGAAGGATTGAGAAATTATAGGGATTGCGAGTTCAAAGTTCGGAGAGAACTACTAACTAGTATCAATGAGAAAGCTCTACGAATTTCGCGGCATATTTGCTCGGGTTTGCTTGTATCTAGGTTTTTCGTAGCCGCGGCGTAGCGAGTTCTACGAATGCTACGAGACTACGATTTTGTAGCTGATCACGCAATTTATTTTCGCCGTGTATATTAATATTATAATTTAATTTTCTGCAACATATTCATTTGTTTTTTAAATAAATATAACTAGTAGTATAATAGTATCTTCAACTCCATCACCGATTTTGGTTTTACACAGACAGATCTGTAAATCTCTATCATTCACACTTTCTCATTCCCTGCTTACCAAACATGAAGTACATGAAGTTACAATGAAAGATACTTGATTTATACACGAAGAGTTCCGTACCATCCTACTAATATTATAAACGCGAAAGTTTGTAAGTATGGATGAATGGATGAATGTTTGTTACTCTTTCACGTAAAAACTACTGAATAGATTTTAGTGAAACTTAACAATATAAAGCTTATACATCATAATAACACGTAGGCTACAATTTATGAAGATATTGTGTGATCAGCAAGTAATCTATAAAAATGACATTTATTGTATGGAAGCCCCACTTCAATATATTTTTATTCTGTTTTTAGTATTTGTTGTTATAGTGGCAACATAAATACATCATCAGCTGTAAAAATTTAAACAGTCTAGCTTTTACGGTTCATGAGAGCCAGATGACAGAAAGACAGAAAAACGGATGGACAACGGAATCTTAGTTATAGGGTCCCGTTTTTGCCCTTTGGGTACGGAACCCTAAAAACGCTGGATTATCCAAGTACTTCGTTCGCTTGTTCAATAAATTTCTAAAAAGATACCGTCGAAAAACTGGAAGCCAAACACAATATTAACTTCGAAGTCTTTATCCAGATTGATTTATTTACTCTCGATCGAGTTTTTGGGGAAAGTAACCATAAAGTAAATACTTAGAAGCGTTCTTTTTTTTCTTTGCACCGAATACTAAAAAGTAAAACTAACCTCAAAATTAAGTTATAAAGTAAAAACGAATAACATAGATTTATTGTTTCTTCGTACGAAGTAATAAAACAAGTCCTGAAGTTCCCGTTTACATTATTTTTGTTGTAGTAACAAAAATATTGCTCCGGTATAAGTTGAAATTAACTTGAAGCATGTTATAGAGAAGGCCATATTTAGACGTTTATATTTGCTACTTCTTTAAAAAGTCTACATTCGGCACTGTTTGTTTGTTTTCCTTGAATGTAAGTGGGCAACACTGGTGTCTTTTTCAGTTTCAAGTCCTGACACGCTTTGATAGAGCGACATAGTCTTATTGCGACTTCTAAAAGAATAAAAAGAAAAAAGTGCCATATTTTGTCCTTATCGCCGACCGAACATTTGTTCATAGTCGGGTTATATGCACACAAATTGTATATACTTGAAGTGTACCTGTGGCCCAACCATGAAAAAATACACGTAGTATCATTAGTAAGTCTTTTTCTTACCCCCGATCGGTCGGTGGCAAATCTACACTACTTGCATATTCTAAACTAACTGGTGCCCGCTACTTCGTCTGCGCAGTATCTTTATAAATTGTAGCCTATGTGTTATTCTGATGTATAAGCTATATTATTGTAAAGTTTCATTAACACCCATTCAGTAGTTTTTACGTGAAAGAGTAACAAACATCCATTCATCTATCCATACTAACAAAATTTCGCGTTTATAATATTAATAGGATCTTTGAAATTTTAGACTGCTTAAAGACATGTGACATAGCTTGACATGACAGCCAACCAACGGCCTATACGTGTCTTACGAAGCATGCAGGAACTCGAAATATTTTTATGCCACTAGTGGCATAAAAATATTTCGATATATATTTCGATATATATATATATATATGAGTGGGCGACCACTATAGTGGTCGCCCACTCATATTGCGGTCCACGCCCGGTGTCACTTTACTTGCGAAAGCGCTAGCAACGTAATGCACACACCTGTCAGGCCACCGAGCTCCAGCGCTGTGTACAGTGTACAGTGGGCCACCACCACCAATAGTACAATTTAAAGCCATGAATACAAAGGCTTGAAGAAAAAAGATTTCAACATAAAATCAGTCCGGAAAAGGGGGATAAAGAGCTGACGTGTTTCCTTAGAACGAAGTTGTCGATCATGAGTTTCTGAAAGATAACTGGATTTACATTTGGATATTCAGGGTAGTTAGGATTTGTAAGAATAAAAAAAAAGTACGCAGTAACCGCAGTTCCCTGCGTTGGCGGATAGGAAGTCAATTAAGTTCGGAACGAAAGGAAGACTTTTCGAAGACAGAAGATAAAACGAAAGCAGTTATTAAGGAGTCGTTCAAATTTAAGAAAATCTACATTGAAGTCAGACAGGACACATCAGCACAGTTGAAGAAAGGGAAAATTCAAGCCCGTTCAAATAAGATCTTAGTTTTAACAGGTGAAAACTTTCAAAGACCGTTCTTAGGTTTTAGGTTTAAGATATTTATTCTCATTAAGAATTACAAATTCACTTCACATGAGAACAATACAATAATTTCATTACAACAACATTATCACATTCAGTATCATTACAACAACATTATCACATTCTATTGTTAGAAACTAACGAGTAATATAATAATATTGAGGTAGTATACTTTTCTATGTGGCCCACTGTGCCTGATTCTCTTACCCACCTGTTAGCATTCTCTGAAATCTCCCATAATGTTATACACCGAAACACCGGACTCGCTGTCAAATGTCAAGTTTGACATTAGAGGATTGCCGCGTTTTTCGGACATAAAGTGGGACTCGTGATGTCTGAGAAGCGAGAGGACTTAAGAAAGAGTGTTGATGTGTAAATAATGCAGTATATACAAGATTTGCCGTGTGGTCCCGACCTAAAATAGGATCACTCCATCTCTTCCTGTGGATGTCTCAGAGAATCACGAACACCAAAAGAGGCTTACGACGGGCAGCAGCGTTGGAAACTCGATATAGTGAAACAACACTGCGCTCGCCAACCCGCCTGCGTGGCGAGCGTGGCGAGTATGACAAAACCCCCCAATGGATAAAATCTTTGTCTATGAGAGGCCTATGTCCAGCAGTGGACGTTATGCGGCTGAAATGATGATGATGATACAAGATTTAAAGAGCTTCCCAGTTTTATTTAGAAGTACCCTAATGAAGAAGAGATACCCAGACGAGCGTGACATTCCAACCCACCTGATCTCCCATGCCAGTAATGATGGGCGTATTCCAGTAGGCGGCCAGCCTGGCCACGGGTTCCAGCGCGAAGGCGCAGGCCGGGCCCACGAACGCGATGACGTCATCCTTGAAGTGCATGTCGGCTGCGAGGCCTGGCGCGATGGCTCCGGAGCATGATGGGTAGCTGGGGGCAAAGATGGTTATGAAATATCTTCCGTTCGTACAGATAGTTAAGGTAAGGCTCAACGCAAACGACAGACTAATCCGTGCCGCACTTTTTAGTCTGTGAAAATAGAACCCATGGAATCATATGCAGTAAGCAGGCGCGCGTCGTGTGCGTTTCTGCATAAGAATCCATGGGATGGAATCTATTTTCACAGACTATCACAGACTAAAAAGTGCGTCACGGATAGTCTATCGTCTGCGTTGAGCCTAAATTGTAAAGAAATTAAATTTAGGCACGTCTGCACGCTATTCATTTATTTGACGAGTCAGGCCGTTCCTAAAAACACATCTACCTACATGTATGTTGTATATATCAACTGTATCACAATAGTATAGTAATTTATTAGAGGTGTAGTGATGGCTGAGAAACAGACCAGTAGGTAAAACACCCGCTTGTTGGTCAGATGACATTGTGAGGCTCGCGAGAAAGCAATAGATGATACTGACACGGGGCCGAAGAAAATAACACGAAAAAAGGGAGTCTTAAGGCCCATTTAGACGGTGCAAGTTTCTTGCCCGTTGCATGCCATTTTATTGCAGCAGTAGACATCTTGCATAGTCTAAACGAAATGTCAGCCATACAAATCATTTATTGCTTCAATAAAATTGTATGTAACATGCAAGAAACTTGCACCGTCTAAATGGGCCTTTATGCATTGATGTTGATGTAGGCTGAGAATGACGATGATGATAACAGTCAGTATGGTAACATATCCTTCACACATAGTGTCCAATAAATTTGGAAAGCTTAGTGTGCTGTTGACAGTAGAAGGGTATGACAATCTATAACTGTGGCGAAAAATATAGCCTGTGGCAACGTAGCTCCCCAACGGATGGACCGATTTCAATAGGGATTTTTTTATGTGAAAGCAAGTTCCCTTGCGGTGGTTCTTGGCTGTTTGATGAAAATCGGTTTGTCCGTTTAAAAGTTATTGGGGGTTAACGCTTGAAAGTCAGGATTTTCCCTAGCAAATAATAGATCGCGCTACAGATATCATTTGAAATATGTAGTTCCGCTACTCATTACTAGATGGCGTTCTTGAAAGTCGGGGACTTTTTAATTTGCCTGGCAAATAGACTTGTACTGTAGAAACCGCTCACTGCCGATGTATTATATATTTCGCTGTAAAATTAATGTCACAGGCCTGACATATGTAACGTGGAAGGGACGTACCCGTAATAAATCGAACCACAGGCTAAACTAGATCTCTATATTATACTGCTAATAAAAAAACAGTCAAAAAACAAAAATAACCGGCCAAGTACGAGTCGGACTCGCGCATGAAGGATTCCGTACCATTATCTATATAAATATATATATATTTTTTTTTGGGAGCCCCCTTTAAATATTTTTTTAATTTTAAATTTTTTTATTCAATATTAAAATAAAAATACAACTGAGTATTTTGTGAATATTTCAAGTGCCTACCTATTGCCATTATTGATATCGAGCAAAAAAGGGCAAAAAAAATCTCGTTTGTTTTATGGGAGCCCCCCTGAAATATTTATTTTATTTTGTTTTTAGTTTTGTTGTTATTGCGGCAACAGAAATACATAGGTAATATGTAAAATTTTCAACTGTCTAGCTATCGCTGTTCTTGAGATACAGCCTGGTGACAGACAGACGGACAGACGGACAGACAGCGAAGTCTTAGTAATAGGGTCCCGTTTTTACCCTTTGGGTACGGAACCCTAAAAACGACATTCCACACGCTGCAAACTTTTGTACGGACATGGCGAATTCATTTTTTAGTTTTTTACTGTTATTCTAATTTCATTATATTATAGTGATCTAGCTAGGTGCTGATATAGCTGGTGGTTTTATTTATTACGGTATATCCCTTCTACGCTGTAAACACAAACAAAGTGATGCAAATTGTTATCGAGCTTTTGTGAGGTCTCCTTGGCCAATGAATTTGCGTTGTAAGTATTCCTTTGATCTAATTTCTCGCTGCCTATACATATATATCTATATATAATAAACACTCACAAATACTTGTTTGCCCGCTCTTAAAAATCAGTCAAGTGCAAGTTGCACTATCTTGCAAAGGGTTATTCTTACCACCGTTCAAGAGGCGCCAAAAAGATACATTTTATATTTCAATTTTTTTAACAAGCAAGTGAAGTTTTCTTTTTCTACTTAAACAATCTTACGTTTATATGTAGGTTTGTTCGATGATAACTTGAGTAGTTATAGATCGGAGCTTCATGAAATTTGGTAGTTGTTTAGATATGGCCAATAGAATCTTTAAATTCAAACGTGAGCCAAATTGGTATGCATGACATTCAACTATTAATAAGCAAAAGGACGAAAGAGTAACGGTTTTGTATCCAAAACGGAATGTAAAAAGCCCTCTATTAAAATAAGACAGTGAAAATATCGGGGATACCTAAGGCTAGGACAGAATTAATGTATTTAGTTAATTTATCTAGCAAGTAAGTACTTATTGTTTATTTCAAGTATATACTTAATAGTGTGCATTACCTATTTGTTTGTAGTTCCTTTTTTAGATTTAGGTACATGTCTTTTCACCCCGGTCCTTTGGGAGTCTTGCTTGGGGATACAGATCCAACACGTAGACGCTTTGGAGAAATTGATGTTATGTGGAGCTCCCGCCTAAACCTATTCCTGGATGTACCCTTGAAAGTTGTAACCTTGGATAGATTTCGGCAGGCGCAGTATATAGTTTATTGTTATTTATACATAAAGCCTTTTTTCACCATTTAAGTTATTTTCACTACCACTGTCATTCTCCTTGGTTGTCTGTTGTTTAAGGCCATACCCAAATTTTCCGGGGTCCAGTGGCGCCGCCATTTAAAATAAATCATTTAAAAGGAAACGGAGATATCATTCAAAATTGTGTCTTGATCAAGCCCTAGATAACCCTTAAAACTATTTTATGAACTACTGTTTATAATTTAAAGTGCGAACGTGAAGCTTTTCTACGCACATTAGCTAAAAGTGGCCGTTTTTCGCAAATGTGCGTAGAAAAGCTTCACGTTCTCACTTTAAACTACAAAAAGTAGTTTAAAAAATACTTTGAATGGGTATCTAGAACTTGACCAAAACACAATTTTGAATGATATCTCCGTTTCCTTTTAAATGATTTATTTTAAATGGCGGCGCCACTGGACCCCGGAAAATTTGGGTATGGCCTTAAGTAAGACCTTACACTATTGCACTTGCGTTTGCGTATAAAGTTTAATTAATAAATAAGCGGCCAAGTGCGAGTCGGACTCGCCCATGAAAGGTTCCGTAGCAGCAAGTAACATAATATAAGTCTTGTAGTATGTTTTTTTTATATTTGTCTATTTGAGTTGATTGAATGAAAGGTAATTTGCGGTTTATGATTTAAGACGTATTGAAAAAACTGCTTACTAGATCTTGTTCAAAACAATTTTCGCTGGTAGTTTGCATGGTAATGAACATCATATATTTTTTCTAGTTTTATTATTCTCAAGTAAGTGTTAACGTACTGTAAACTCATTTTATGTGAGGCCCTTTGTAAATCCAGTGTAGGCCCGAGGATGGCAGGTCTAAGAAAGCAAACAGCAATGTGGGCGAGGCGATATAACATTAATCTAAACGCGGTACCATCGTGGGACGAAGCCATCAACGGAAGATAAACAAGGCGAAAAAACGTGCTACAGTAGTCCATCTAAAATAACTGGCCAAGTGCGAGTCGGACTCGCACACGAATGGTTCCGTGTTATCTATATAAAATCAAGTTTGTTACATGAGAGCCCCTTACATATTTCATTATCATCAGGTCTTTCTGTCTCCAGTGCAGGAGCACGACCCTATCTGCACTACCAGAGCCATACTTGGCCAAAGCAGCCAGAAGACTTGGCCTACACCATCCACGCTGGCCAGACGGGTTGAAGTGGTCTCATTGATGGTTATAAGCTTTGTTTAGCTTGTATTTCCTAAGATATTTATTTTATTTTAATTTAATGATTTATTTTTAAAGTTTGGTTGTATATTCAGTACAACTGAATATTCCGTGAATATTTCAAGTGTCTATATGTTGCCATTATTAATATCAAGTAAAAAAACCGGTAAAAAATTGCGTTTTTGGTATAGGAACCACCTTAAATATTCAATTTTATTCTGTTTTTAGTATTTGTTGTTATAGCGGCAACAGAAATACATCATCTGTCTAACCTAACCTTTTTTTTTTTTTGACGCGGAGAAAATCCCTTCGGGTACCTTACCGGTTACGGGACACCGGTAAGGTTATGTGGTGTTACCACTAAAAACTCCGCGGTGTCACCTCTCAGCCGCTATCGGCCGGGACCGTGTGCTTCTTCATGCTCCACAGCCCCGGCGCGGCCGGCCGCTACAGCAGGCCCTGCCCCAGTCACCCTGACGGCGACCGGGGCCCACACAGCCGGCCGCAGGGGATAGGGAGAGCGGCAACGTAACACCGACACTCCTCCTCCCCTGCGGCCCCACCGATGCCATGCCAAGCGCCACGGCCGCGCTTGGTCGCGGAGGATAGGGCGAGCGGCAACGACACACCGACACTCCTCTTCCCCCGCGACCCCTACCACGGCTGTGATGGTAGGGGGGTCGTCGTCACACCCTTCCCTCACAGCCAGGCCATTCCAGCCAGGAATGGCCTCCGCCGGGCCCGGGGAGGCCTAAGCCTCAACCCGGGCAATGGGTTCCTCTTAGCTTCCCTGCGGCCGAGGCAACCGCAGGTACTAAGCCCCCCCATCGCGACAAGATGGGAACCACATCGGGAGGGTGTCTAATCTTTTTTTTTTTTGACGCGGAGAAAATCCCTTCGGATACCTTACCGGTTACGGGACACCGGTAAGGTTATGTGGTGTTACCACTAAAAACTCCGCGGTGTCACCTCTCAGCCGCTATCGGCCGGGACCGTGTGCTTCTTCATGCTCCACAGCCCCGGCGCGGCCGGCCGCTACTTAAGCGGCCCCGGATCGCCAACGGGCACTCACTCACCTCACGGCACCCTCTGCTGAATCAGAGGGGCCGGAGTAACCGCCGCCTTGGCCTCTTGGCCCAAGGACAGACGCGCTGACACGCACACGCGCCTGCATTCCACTCCGGAGGGCTGTCCGTTGGACGATGGAATCCCGTTTCCACCGTCCAACCAGCCCTCATAATTTGGGGCCTGCGGAAGCAGGCCCTGCCCCAGTCCACCTGACGGCGACCGGGGCCCACACAGCCGGCCGCAGGGGATAGGGAGAGCGGCAACGTAACACCGACACTCCTCCTCCCCTGCGGCCCCACCGATGCCGTGCCAAGCGCCACGGCCGCGCTTGGTCGCGGAGGATAGGGCGAGCGGCAACGACACACCGACACACCTCTTCCCCCGCGACCCCTACCACGGCTGTGATGGTAGGGGGGTCATCGTCACCCCCCTTCCCCCACAGCCAGGCCATTCCCTCCAGGAATGGCCTCCGCCGGGCCCGGGGTGGCCTAAGCCTCAACCCGGGCAATGGGTTCCTCTTAGCTTCCCTGCGGCCGAGGCAACCGCAGGTACTGAGCCCCCCCATCGCGACAAGATGGGAACCACATCGGGGGGGGGGAGGGTGTCTAACCTAACCTAACCTAAACAAACTAGGACAACAACATAAAGTCGCCGGGAATCGAACCCGCGACCTCCGGTTATGAGCCGAACGCTCTAACCACTACACCATGTGGAGGCAGATAAACAAACTCCATATTTATATATCTTATGCGTACCTAATCACTTATATCATGTTTCATGATTATACATACTTACGCCAACTTGCAAGTTGAGAAGCTTTTAAAAAAGAAATCCGTGAAAAACTACAACATCGTCAATATCGATGCTCTTTGAACCCTTACGTCGAAACGTAACCGCGAGAGAGTGAAGTAAAAACGATACTCGGGCCGCATAACAAGCAGAAAAAGTGGAAGACTTGATTGCCGTCGTTTTTTGTAGCGAAGAACTTGTTATGCATTCGTACGATATTTGTATGAGCAGTCCATATTAACAGAATATGATGTGATAAAAAGTGACAGAATGTTTGTCTGTTTGGCAATCTTTTTGTGAGGCACCGGAGAGTGATATTATAGACTGACATTATAGACGATTATTTACCAAATTTTGAAAAAATAATTATCTATAAAATTAAAAACTAAGATCAACCTTTGCGTACCAGTAGTTTGCCCCGATTGTGAACTCGCGAACCCCATATCTAGGCAACCTCTTAACCGATTTGGCTCATCTTCTCAGGCAAGTTAAAAATTCTGTTAGATCAATTCAAAACTACTCAAGTTATGGTCGAAGAAATAGAACTTATCCGTTCGTTGCGACCTTTTTTTTATGTATGTTCACCGTAAAAGGCGACTTAGGAAATACAAGCTAAACAAAGCTTCCAAATATCAATGAGACCTCTCCAACCCGTCTGACCAGCGTGGAGAGTGTAGGCCAAGTCCTCCGGCTGCACTGGCCATGTATGGCTCTGGTAGTACAGAGAGGGTCGTACTCCTGCAGTGGAGACCAAAAGACCTGATGATGATGATGTTCATCGATTATTCGAAGACGCCCGGATCGATTTAATTCTTTTTTCATTTTTGTTTGAAAGGATCTTGCGATGTGGTCCCATAGGAACTTTATCAAAATCGGCTGTGTAGTATGGGGTCGAAGTCGGTTTTTAGTTTTCTAAAAATATTATTAGTTCCGATGTGACGCACAGACTATGAAGTGCCGCGGTGTCTTGATCTTTAATTATTTATGCATAAACCCTAAGGTAAACCCAAAGTAAAAGATGTAACACCTTAGAAACGTTAGACTCAACAAAAAAGATAGATAATAAGTCCCGTTAATATAGGTACATACTATACATAGATCATGTTCAAATGAGGTACTTACCTATTAAAGTTTAAAAACCAATAAAATATTTGAACATAGAATTTATTTCGTCGTTAAAGATATTTAATTCGATTTGGTACAAGTACTTAATCTTTTTGGTTAATTTCGACTCGATAAAAACTCCTAAAACTTGACTGCAAAAATGGCACTTATTCGGTTTTTTGTGGTTGTACTTGTACTAAGGTATAAATTTGGTCAAGTATTTAACTATCTCTTGATGGCATATTGACAGCCTTTGTGTTGAACATGTACTTGTCTAGGAATACTTCACCTAGATATGTATTTATTGATAAACAGGAAGTTTTATGCCAATAACAATTTCCGTGTTGCATTACGTTAACGATTCGATGGCTACTTCTTGTTTGTCTGTTTTTACCATATCCTACTATCCTTCCTACTAATATTATAAATGCGAAAGTGCGTTTGTATATTTTTTACCACTTCACGCTTCAATAATTAAACCTATATAGATGAAATTTGAAATGGACATAGTTTGGTACCCAGGGAAGGACCTAGGATAGTTTTTATCCCGAAATTCCCACAGGAAGCGAAGCCTACGGGCACAGCTACACAGCTAGTAGTATATATAAAGGAGTTATATGTTTACTGCCTGTACCTACATTTCCTCAAAAACTAGCTACGTAAGAGACGTAAGATAGTGTAACTAAATGTTAGTAGGCCCTAGTGTAGGTAGTGTAACATATATACAAAACAGATGGAAACTCTCCCGTTCCCCGTCTCCGCACTTCTACCCCGTCTCGCCATGTGAAGGGTGTTGTGCAGGCTCCTGCAGCCGCCTCTTCAAGACAAGAATGAGGAAGAGGTGCGAGAACGGGGAACGGAGACCCGTATTTCGCGGAATCTTAGAAGATTCCGTTCTGTATGTAATACTCATATTAATTCTGTGATGTAGATACGCGGTGTGAATATAGAAAAGAGAGTGTGTATCATTTTTCGTCTTATCATAAAAAGTGAATAAACTCCAGGAGATAATCTAAGGGTTCAGAAATACGACGAAACGAGGATGTCCATTCAATCTGCCTTGAAAAAAGGTAGGTAGTGCCCTGTGTCTTCGGTGTTTTGTCTTGGCGGTGGAATTACTTAATTCTATGTCGAAGGTTTAAAATATTATCCAAAACAAGTAAACATCTATCTACCAATCATTATGTCACTCATTTAACACATCCATCAAAGTCAACTTATTTTGGGTTGTTATTCGTTTAAACCACATACTTATTAGTGTTTACACATTACGTCGCCGTGGGAGCGGTTTTCGCCGCTGGCGACGCACGCTTGGATTTTGTTAGTACTTGTTAAGTACGCCGAAGTGGCATCGTATGCAAAATGGAAGGGACAACATGGACGGACTCGTGCCGTGACTTAGGCCGAGTTTCAAATACATGTATAAACCATTGCGGACCGTACCGTGCTTCAACGATGTCTGACCTACACTATTTGTGTGCTCTTACACAAATGCAAAGCTGAGCTTATGTCTCGAGAGCTGTACTGACTGTTACCTATATAAATAGGATCCCTAAATCTCTTCCAGCCAACCCAACGCCAGAGAAGAGAATGTCATAAAGTGCTACTTATTAATAATTATCTTCTTGTTTTCGATCTTTTTTGACAGCACCTTAGAAAATATTTATACAGAGGCTTTACATACCTGCCCTGTACTTTCTGCAGTTCAACGTTGTGATGAGCCAAGAACTTCTCGTTGACGGTGTCCAGCGCTAGGTCCACTGCTGGGCCGCAGCGCTCCAGGTCGAAGGGGGAGTCAAGGCGGGACGCCATCAGCACTCCCACTTTATACACCTTTTTGGGGGATATCTCCGTAGATAGTACAGGAATCAACAGGAGTATATTTATTAACAGCATTTTCGCTAATTTCTACCCTTACTCTTATTTATATTTTTACATATCTGACTTTTAAATAGTTATCTTAAAGTTTAATACTTTAAAGTGAAAGTTACGCCGTCTATTCGATAAATTTCATTTGTTTATAAAATTTATATTTCATTGTTATCTTTTGGTAAGTAAGTAATAAATCTTATATTTTTATCATATAACTAGAAATTCCCCGTTAACAAAGTTTAGCTTCAAGATGCTAAACTAAAACTATAAAGGAATTTAACTATATTTCGGATATATGTTTCACCAGCCAGCCAAATTATAAATTTGATAAATACTAATGCAGTTTTCGGAAGTCAATGTTTTCATACGAAAATCAAAACACGCGAAAAATGGCGCGCAAACGTCGCTTTCCCGGCGGCAACTTTCCCGCCTGAGCGTTAGGTTGACACTGACCAAGAGTAAATCAGATTCGGGAGTCGGGAGATGGAAATGGGGGAGGTTAGGGAGAAAGGGGTGGGTGCAACAGGTCTGCCGTTACCCGCAAACCCCCATTAACCCTTGATGAGACAGCATCACAGAATTTACGTACCTTTGAATTTGAACCGAAACATATTGATTTTCAAATCTTTGTTATTACAGGGCAAGTCTTGAAGGGTTTCTCGTACATTACGAGTACATCAGCCTACTGTTAAAAGGCAAGGTTATTGTTATTAAAAGCAAAGCAACCGGAAATGTTATTACCTATTAAAAAAATAACTTAGCTAATTCAAAGATTTTAAAGGCCATTTTTAGCGTGATGCTAGACGAGAAGATGTAAAAATAGTGATGGGTTGCTAGCCACAATGCTACTTAACATGGTTCATTTTTTCACTTTTTCCTTCAACCAGCTTTTACGACCTGCCCGGGAGAAGAAGCAGCAGGCACCTTTTTCTCATCTCAAAAACATCATATCATCATCAGGTCTTTTTGTCTTAGCTGCAGGAGCACGACCCTCTCTGTACTACCAGAGCCATACTTAGCCAGAGCAACTAGAGGACTTGGCCTAAACTCTCCTTGCTGCGGTCTCATTGATGTTTATAAGCTTTGTTTAGCTTTAAAAACCGTCATAGAAGAAATATAATTAAGACTGATAAAATATGCAAAGAAAATAAACACGAACATAAACGCTTTATAAAACATCGCTACACGAGTAATTAAATAAACCATCGTGAAAGCCTGTGAAGTGAAAATTCGCTACAATGTAAAATAATTAAATGAAAATGATTTAAATAAGTCATAGTTAGAACCTACTTATAAAAGACCCTTTATGACTAAGTATGTACTACTTAATAAAAGTGATTTTACCTACATACTCGTAAAGTCGCAAGTTAAAGGCTTTACACTCAGCTTTATTATATATGGAGTCTGGAGTGCTAAGCGTATTGAATGAGACGGTACGGCTTAATAAAACCGGCCAAGCGCGAATCCGGCTCGAATCCGGTGGGTTTCTTAACACCGTGGAAAACTCTAAAATAATGTTGACTATGTCTGCGGATCATCTATATTCTTATTTATTTATTTATTACTTAAAAACTAAAAATTTAACAACTTATTGTTCACTTTTGTTTTAAATAATCCTCTTATCGCGTTTTTTCGCGTTTGTTTAATCATATTTTACGGATATGTATATATAGGTACTATAAATGTATATCTATGTAATTTTCCATGCTGTATGTATATCTTCCATGCTGGTCTGGGAGAAAAGAAAAAAGTAGAATGTACCAGCTGCTTCTCCTCTCGCGCAGATCGTAAGAGCCGATCGAGGGAATGGGCGAGATTTTAAATCATGGTAATAGGCGATGCGGCTAGCAAACCATCACTATTTTGATTTCTTTTCCATCTTAACGCCCACCACCACGCTAAGCGTGGCCTTTGGGCCTAACGGCCCTGGGCTCTGTCTACCCCGTCAGGGATATAGACGTGAAAATGTATAAATTTATAGTTCTAATAAGTTTTTGGAAAAATTAAATTTTTTGTACAAGCTTTTATTGCGAGACCATAGTACTTATTAAGACAAAAAAATAATAATTAAATAAATAAATAAATATACACGCTGACTTTTCATTGGTTTTGGAAAAAAAAATGTCATATAGTAAATAAATTCCTCTATCCATATACGTAATCCAAATTTCTGTATGTCATAAGATAAAAAAGTTGCGTAAATGATTTTCGATCGAGACCACGTAGTTATACGCCGGCCGCCTACTGCGTAATGTCGATGACCCCGGCCGGCCGGCGAGCGGTGTATGGCGACGGTACTACTAATTGACCTCACAATTTTACTTTCGAGTTTTAGTCAACATTTTTTGTTTCTGAATTTTTATTTTGACCAGCTAATTAGGTCTTACTAACGATGCCTATGAAGTGGCCTTCAGCTTCAGAACCAATATAAAATCACCGTGTATAGGGACAAATTACACTGATTGAGTTAGCCCTATAGTAAGTTCGAGACTTGTGTTATGGGATACTAACTCAACGATACTATATTTTATAACAAATACATATATAGATAAACATCCAAGACCCAGGACAATTTGAAAAAGGCCATTTTCCAACTTGCCCTGACCGGGAATCGAACCCGGGACCTCTGGGTGGCGGACTAGCATGGTGACCACTACGCCACGGAGGTCGTCACAAAAAAATAAGCCTAAAGCCGATGGGGTTGCGTCATTTTATTACTGACTTCCATCGACCACCTTCCGTCTCCGTGATCAGACCCTAGGCATCGTCTAACATAAAGTGCTCGTCAAAACAAATCAAACAAGTCCTACTCAATGAGGTTATGGCTCCATAATCAGAAAAGCTAATTGATTCATAATATTGAATTATCATCCGTCTTACACAATTATTAAAAAATTCAACTTAATCGGTTGGGGACACTGGTTGAAAATTGAATTGCAAGATTTGATCTAAACAAACATACATCATCATTATCATCAGGTCTTTTTAGTCTCTACTGCAGGAACACGACCCTCTCTATACTTCTAGAGCCTTATTTGGTCAGAGCACCTACATACAAAATATATTGTAAGTAAAAGCTTGTAAAAAGCCGTCGCAAGATATGAAGCACTATCTGTGCTTATCTTCTTTAGTTCTTAACCTCTTTATATGTTTTCACGTTTAATTTTTCTTTTATTTGGTCTATAAATTTTCTTCTGGGTTTTCCTACTCCTCTCTTTCCTTCTATTTTTCCTTCCATTATTGTTTTTAAGAACGCATCGTGGCGTAGTAGATGACCGAACATTTTCCCTTTTCTATTTTCTATAATTTGTATTATTTGTCTTTTCTCTATCCTCTAGTACCTTTTCATTTGTATTTTTTTCTGTCCAACTTATTTTTTTCATTCTCCTCCAGCACCACATTTCAAATGCTTCTAATCTATCTCTATCCTTTTTGGTCATCGTCCACGTTTCACATCCATACAAAGCAGTGCTCCATATAAATGTTTTAATAAATCTTTTACGTAAACTTTCTTTAATACCAGAACAAAATATATATATTATTTTTTTTGTTAGGGCTTAGCTGTAGGCTACTAACGGGGTCCACAGGTGGCGGATAGTGGAAAGGCCATCAGATATGATGGTTAGCTGCGAATATAAAAATAAGCAGTCCCCGACCAATCAGCGGCAGGGTTAACAGGATGTGGTGGGAAGTCCAGTAGGGCGGGCTTATCTAAAAAATGCCACTTAGGTCCAATGACGACTCTGTGTCATGGCGATTCAATGCCGCCAGTAAATAGGCATTCCTCTGTCACTAGGCAGCAGTAGTGACAGTATTGGCAGAAGGCCGAAGATGCGGAATTTGGAAGGGTTTCTGTCGAATCAAGTACTGCGGTACGGAAGGCAAATGGGGAAACCACCGTACTATATCCCTAAAATGGAGTAAAAAAATATTTTTTTTTTTTTGTTATATATGGTAAAAATGATTTTGGAAAATGGAACTCCTAATGCACAACCATAATGGTCCAACTAAACAATAAAAAATATTAAAGTTACGCCTTAGCAAAAGTTGTTCAGCCTGATAAGCATTTGCCAAAGACAAAGTTCACGCGAACGAAGTTGCGGGCTTCGGCTAGTCCCTATATCCATAGACAGCGGAGGCCCAGTAATAGGATGCCGTAGGCACATGGATGCGGAACCCTAAACATGTTTACGTGCGGACTTTAATCCGGAGATGAGCAGGTTTTGTAAAAATTGAAGCGTTCGCCTTTGTAACGGCATGAATAAGGAAACGGAAATTATTAAAGCATTCTTGGATTATACAACTTGAAAGGGACATCTACGTAATAAATCAAACCACAGGCTATACATACTAAATCACTATAGAATAATGCAATAAGAATAAAAGTAAAAAAAAAATTGTCACTTCCATACAAAAGTGTGCAGCCGCCCGGGTATTTTGTGTGGAAACGTCGTTTTGTTTTCGGTATTTTGACCATTATTTTAATTTATTTATTTTTTGAAATTTATTGTACAAGTGGCGATAATACCTTATGGCATTCTCTCCCGGTCATCCCTTGAACTAAGCGGAAAATATGTGGGGCTGGCTTGATAAAAATCGTGACAAAGTAAACTAAATGTATATATGTGCATAATAATAATAATAATAAATAGCCTTTATTTCAGATTTTTTTTTTACAATTGTTTAGTTGCACAGATTATACTAAATATTCACTGTATTGAATCTGTGTGCCCGATGTCAGCAAAGGCCTCTTCCAACAACTTCCATTCTTTTCTATCCTTGGCTTTTCTCGTCCAGGTTGAGCCCGCTATCTCTTTTATTTCATCTTCCCACCTTGTAAACGGTCTGCCTCGTTTTCGTTTTTTGTGTCTGAGGTACCAGTGTATTATCGCCTTACTCCACTTATCACGTCCGCGCAACGTGCATAATTATGTACAATCAAAGATATATATATATATATATATATATAATTTAATTATATTATTGTGACTTAGTATAGCCGGTGGTTCGATTAATTACGGGTATGTTCCTTCCACGTTGTATATCCGAAATCTACCACCTCAAACATCACAGAATCTGCGCCGATCCATAAATACGGCACTTGTAAATTGCTGCCAAATGCTTCCTCCCGCCACAGCCTTTATAGCCCTCTATTACGTCCGTCACACACAGAGTAGTAAAAACATAAAGAAAGGCATTACGTCCGCCACTTTTCCTTTTTTTCTGTGCAATAAAGTTTAAATAAATAAGAAAGGTTTAGGCTGAAACACTATTCGGTTTGTTCCCGTTGAGTCATACATTAGTAACACTGCTACTCATTGAGAAAAACAGTTGCTGCACTATCTATCTAGCATATGTTTTTTTTTTTTGTGGATTCTTCCGCGTTATGCTCATATTTAATTATTATTATAATATACATTATATGTATATTTGTATGTCTATCAATTCATATGTATGTATGTAGTGTAAGTATCTGTATGTATTTATATATATATATATATATACAGTACCTGGGCGACCGAGTTTTGCTTGGTTACATCTCAAACATTAACTAATTTTTATTTAACTTGTCTAAAAACAATGCAAAATAAAAAATTATATATAAACTTAAACATAAAAAAAACAAAACTAAGTCACCGAGTGGGATTCGAACCCGTAACACTCTTTCTAGCGGTCGGTATCCTTAACCGCTGAGCTAAAAACAAGGCGGTCGGCGCGACGAAATTAGCGACCATATTCTGCGTGGAAAGAAAAACGCATGAAAACTCGAAAACACGCGTTTTCCCAAACATAAAACTAATCTCGATCGATTGTTTACCCCTTAAAGCCCCCATATACAATTTTTTTGCGAAATCGTTAGAGCCGTTTTCGAGATCACAGAAATTTATAAATATATAAATAAATATATATATATATACAAGAATTGCTCGTTTAAAGGTATAAGATATACATATATTATATATATATTGTGGCAGGTTCTATTTTTTTATTCTATTTACAGTATATCTGACATACTGCACCGCCTCTCTTGAATATTCACTTCTCCCACTACCCAAAGGTTGACTGGAAGAGATTGCTATGCGATAAGTCCGCCTTTGTATCATAATTCTGTCTTTTTTTTCTGTTTTGTATTTCCTTTTGTTTATGGTGCAATAAAGAGTATTTGTATTGTATTGTATTGTTGCAATGAGTAACAGTGCTACTCATTGCAACTGTGATTTTTCCCAATGAGTCTACAAAAACCGTTTAAACAACGAGGAATATAGGTAGATACTAAATAGAAATAAGATTTTGTTCTCCTTGTTTCAAAATGTCCAATCCAATAAATTTGTTATAACACGTTTCATACTGTATGTCTTTTACAGATCCGTTACACAATCTGCGCCGAATGAAATCCATAAAGATTTATGCCCCGCCATTATAACAGAGCATGTAAGTACCTACATATTGTGTTGTGTTTCGACAACCAGTAAGACTCTGATGTCACTGGACTGAAATACAATATAATATCTATCCATGAATGAACCCTTTAGCTTTATGATTGTGCTCATTTAATGTAAAATTTATTTTTTGTTATTTTTTTGGTGTACAATAAAGAGTTATTTATCTATCTATTATATCTTTATCACTTTCGATGTCTCAAAAACGAAAAAGGGAACATTGGTTGTGAAAACTTAGCACATAGGTACCTATGCTCGCTCAACGCCAATACGCCTACATCTACACGTCCTACACCTACACGCTGGAGGATTTGTACATGCAAGCCCTAACGCAGTACCAGGGAAATATGGGCCCAGAGAAAGATTTAATTATGCCATCATATGAAAATCGACACGCTAAGAAGAAGAATCAATAAAATCTCAGTTTACACACTCCAGTAAATCTTTGATCTTTGTGTTCCAAATTCATTTTCAAAAATCGTTTATAAACAAAGAGAAATATACTTATTTTATTTTATTTTTTATTTTATTTTATTTGGAAAACCATACAGTTCTTATATCTAAATAATAACTCTTTAACTATCTAGGAACACAATTAACAGGTTTTCGCATAATAATAACAAAACTTGCTTACTATATGATACTGAATATTTAAACAATAATAAAAGTAAGAACACACAATACTATCTGGGTAAGTTTTAAGGAACCTGATCGAACCACTTTTTAATTAAAAAGTTCTTAAATTTGTTACTAGTGCAGTTAAATAGATCTAACTCGGGAACGTCGACTATCTTATTGAGAGCATCAGCAGCACGGTTAAGGAACGAGTTTTTCCTATAATTAGTAATACAATTCGGAATAAATAATGTAACGGGATGTCTGAAATTCCTGTTAGGCACTCTGAGATTGATCTTTGTGAGGAGATAGGGGGAATCAACTTTGGACTGGGCAATTTTTACAAGTTGTACAATATCAGCGATATTTCTTCTCTCAGATAAAGGCAGAAGATGAAATTTTTTACATCTTCTATCATATCCCGTGATGAAGTTTTTGCATTTATACTGTATGTACTTTAGCAACCTGCGCTGAATGGACTCCAGCCTATTAATATAAATATCATACTGAGGATTCCATACTTGCGAGCAGTACTCAAGAATACTGCGCACGTAAGAACAGTAAAGAATTTTAATTAATTTGATGCTCGAAAATTGTGAACAAGATCTAATAATGAATCCTAGAGACTTACTAGCTTTTTAGGGTTCCGTAGCCAAATGGCAAAAACGGAACCCTTATAGATTCGTCATGTCTGTCTGTCTGTCTGTCCGTCCGTATGTCACAGCCACTTTTTTCCGAAACTATAAGACCTATAACTGTTGAAACTTGATAAGTAGATGTATTATGTGAACCGCATTTAGGTTTTGATACAAAAATAGAAAAAAAACAATAAATTTTGGGGGTTCCCCATACTTAGAACTGAAACTCAAAAAAATATTTTTCTTCAAACCCATACGTGTGGGATATCTATGGATAGGTCTTCAGAAATGATATTGAGGTTTCTAATATCATTTTATTCTAAACTGAATACTTTGCGCGAGAGACACTTCCAAAGTGGAAAAAAGTGTGTCCCCCCCCCCCCCGTAACTTCTAAAATAAGAGAATGGTAAAACTAAAAAAAATATATGATGTTCATTACCATGAAAACTACCAGCGAAAATTGGTTTGAACAAGATCTAGTTTGAAGTTTTTTTTTAATATGTCATAAACTGCAATTTACCTTTCATTCAATCAACTCAAATATAAAAATTAAAAAAAAATACTACTACGGAACCCTTCATGGGCGAGTCCGACTCGCACTTGGCCGCTTATTTTACTATGTAATCGATATGTGACTCATAAGTCAGTTTGGAATCGAGCAAGACCCCTAAGTCCAAAATTTTATCAACACGATCCAGCTCAAGCCCTTTTAGTTCATAATTATAATTTGTAGGTTCCAATTTTCGAGTAAAAGTAATAACATGACACTTTGAAACATTAAGATCTAGTTTATTTTGTTCACAATATTTTTCAACACGTTTCAGATCTTGTTGCAACAGGAAGCAATCATATATATTACTTATATTTTTGAATATTTTCATGTCATCAGCATATAACAAGAATTTAGAATGATGAAAACAGGAACCTATGTCATTAATAAATATATTAAATAATAATGGCCCAAGCAACGATCCTTGTGGAACCCCAGAAGGTATAAAAATCCATTTAGATGTGTATCCATTCACCGCTACAGCTTGAGACCGATTTTCTATGTAGGACGTGAACCATCTGAATAAATTACCGTGTATACCTGCCGATTTTAGCTTATCCAAAAGAATATAATGTACAATACGGTCAAAAGCCTTACTGTAGTCAGTGGAAATAGAATCCACCTGCCCTCCAGACTCCATGTTAGCTGTTAAATATTCCGTAAATGATATTAAATTTGACGAAGTTGAGCGGCCTTTCAAAAATCCGTGCTGTTGTTCTATAAAACTACTAGACAGGGCATTATAAACTTGGGCATAGACAACACTTTCAAAAATTTTATCAAAAATACATAATTTAGAAACCGGTCGATAATTACTTACTTCACTTTTGCTGCCCTTTTTATGAACAGGGGTGATAAATGCGGATTTCCATATTTTGGGTACAGTACCTTCGCTAATTGATCTTTTGAAAAGTATGCATAACGGCTTCGTTAGGGCTTTTGCACATTTAACAATAAATAATGGAGCAATGTCATCCGGCCCAGCCCCCTTACTAAGGTCGACCGATTTCAGCAGCTTGTAAATATGTTCTGGGTCAATTTCAATATCACCTATGGAAAGAACATGATTAACCTGAAAAGCATTGTCAATAGGTACTGCATTATTCTGATATGCAGTGTTATGAGAGAACGTAGACTGAAAATATGTAGCAAACATATCGCATACTTCTTCACCAGAGTTAGCAGAGTGTCCATTATACTTCATAGTAGCAGGCAAAGAATTGCCACCTTTTTTATTTGACTTTATAAATGACCAAAACATCTTTGGATTTTCACCTATGGTATTTTCTGCTTTCTTTATATAATCTTCATAACACTGCTGTTCTAAAGTTTTAGCTCTTTGGCGAAGAAGAGAAAATGTATTATAATCTGCTGTATTACCATACTTTCTAAATTTTTGGTGAAATTTATGTTTTTCCTTTAGGACTTTTTTAAGAGACGCAGTATACCATGGAGGAAAGGTAGTAGAATAGATGTATTTATGTGGTATATGTTGATCTCTTAGATCATATAAACATTCGTAAAAATGCACAACAGCACTCTCTAAATCTTATACATCTAAATACATACAAATACATATATATCTAAATACCTATATATAATAGAAAAAAGATATTCTTCTTCTCATTTTGAAATTTCCAAATCCAATAAATTCCTTATAACCTGTTTGATATTGTTTGTCCTTTACAGACCCATTACCCACACATCACACAATCTGCGCCGAATGAAATCCATAAAGACACACTTTGATGTGCTAGTAAATCGCTGCCAAATGCTTCCTCCCGCCACAGCAGCGTTTATGACCCGCCATTATGTCCGTGACACACAGAGTATTTGCCCAAATAAGGCCTCGTATATTTGGCCGATTAAAAGGCCTTTGTGTTCCACATTGTGGCTTATTTTGCATGTCATGCGTAATGTATTATAACATGCTATAATAACGTATAATGCATTGCATTAATAAACTTCATTTTCAGTTGGTTGCATTGAACTCCTGTGTAGATTCAACAGAATGAATTTTATCTTACCATCGTAAAGAAGAGAAGCAAAAATTACGACATAAACCTATTTGTTTGTAATAAGTTTATTGTACTAAAACAAATACATATAAGTATAAAGAAAACAAATATACAAGGCGGACTTATCCCATGCATTGATCTCTTCCATTCAACCTGCGATAGATTGAGAGGATATTTACTCGATTAAAATGTAGTAGCAAGTACGTACAAATTTAACTAAAAGATTCAAACGCCCGTCCGTATCTGTATTACCTATTTATGTTGGATTAATGTTATAAGATACTTCTGCGCAATCAATACAAGTGTTATCCAAGATAAAGTAGAAACGTTTGATAAGAGGAGACGTTACTGCCGCTATAAAGGGCTACCTAATCGCTAGGATTTATGATTCTAACAATAGCCTCTTCGAACGATAGAACAGAAGTTACAAACAGTACTGTTTTCATGTCATTAAGATATATATGGGTTTTATTTTTTTACTTAAATAATAAAGCGCGTTCTGCTCTTGAAAATAAGATGATAAGTACCTAACTGTACATTATAGGACAGCCAAAATCAGAAGTTGCTTTGGACTTAATTATAAAAAAAATATCAAATGATACAGCAGTAAATATCTGTCTTTTTAAAATAAGCCTTACATGAGCTGTACTCAGTGACGTACATAAATATTTTAGACCTTACCCTGTAGGCACTAATCTCACATAAATTACGAGAACAGCTGGCATATCAAGCAAAATACATTGTTCGCTAATATCCGACGTTATATTAGGGAGGCACAGGATAGACTTATTCTATGTGTCTGTAAAAAATGCACGCTACTGGCTGTACTTCTGTACTTTCGGGTTGTTGTGCTATCTTACTCGTATGTCCGTAGCAGTGCGTGCCACCGACGCAAATTGCCCACACTCTACTGACGAAGACGGATATGAGAGAATAGACGAAACAATGAGAAGGGAGGAGACACAACTGGTAGCAAACTAAATATGGATTTAACCTATTTTTGAAAAAGAATAATATTTGGTTCATGTTAGTCTGCTTGCCGCGTGTCACCAAGAGTGCGTGCGTATCTACCACATCAATTTAGGTACCAGTGACAGAAAAAATCGATTTTTATCAAATGCATAATGCGCCTGAATATTTTAAAAATGCTGAACGCTGTCTCTATGATTAGAATTTAGCTCGAAAAAGCGTGTAATTTCCATAGAGTGTGGTATTTTGAAGAACCCCTTTTCCCTGAAAGTGGTATCCAGATACCCAGATAAAGTTGTATTGAGGTCTAGTGCCATCCTCTTGTTATTAATATATTGTGCCTATTCTATTGCTGAACAGGTATGACCTGCGCGGAAGATATTTTCTTTGTTCTCAGACCGAGGCATGAAACTTATAGACTACAAACCGACTTTAACACCAATAGTTTCGGTCAATGAGTGCTCAAAAGAGGCATGTGGATGGAAAAGTCGAAAGCAGAAATTTTGACTCTGCAACTTTGTTAGGACTAGTTAGGACATAAACATACTAAAAGCCCTTACCCCTCCGAGGTGAGCCCGCGGGGGGAGGGTACAAAGAAGGTCCCGTTTTTTGGTTTTTTGCTTACATCTCGAAAACGGTGCGTTGTACGAAATTTTGTTTTACTACATAATGTAAGCTGATAAAATTCTCTACAACTTTGGCTATCACAGTTTTTATCTTAAGTATCGAATAAGCGGCCAAGTGCGAGTCGGACTCGCCCATGAAGGGTTCCGTAGTAGCAAATAACATAATATAAAAGTCTTGTAGTATGTTTTTTTTTAAATATTTATATTTGAGTTGATTGAATGAAAGGTACATTGCCGTTTATGATTTATGACGTAATAAAAAAAAACTACTTACTAGATATCGTTCAAACCAATTTTCGCTGGTAGTTTTCATTGTAATGAACAACATATATTTTATTTAGTTTTATCATTCTCTTATTTTAGAAGTTACGGGGGGGGGACACACTTTTTTCCACTTTGGAAGTGTCTCCCGCGCAAAGTATTCGGTTTAGAAAAAAATGATATTAGAAACCTCAATATCATTTTTGAAGACCTATCCATAGATACCCCACACGTATGGGTTTGATGAAAAATATTTTTTTGAGTTTCAGTTCTAAGTATGGGGAACCCCCAAAATTTATTGTTTTTTTTCTATTTTTGTGTCAAAACCTTAATGCGGTTCATATAATACATCTACTTACCAAGTTTTAACAGTATAGGTCTAATAGTTTCTGAAAAAAGTGGCTGTGACATACGGACGGACAGACAGACATGACGAATCTATAAGGGTTCCGTTTTTGCCATTTGGCTACGGAACCCTAAAAATGGACCAGGCGTCTTCAAGTAATCGGGGAACGTACATAAAAAAGCCAAGTGGTTTCCGGCAGAGTAGAATAGGTCCACTCACAAACTTCTCTCAAACTTCTCAAAGTCCTCCCGAGGATGTCGTTCAAGGCGACTTAGGAAATACATGTTAAACAAAGCTTTTAAACATCTATGAGACCTTTCCAACCCGTCTCGACAGCGAAAAGAGTGTAGGCCAAATTCTCTGGTAGTACAAAGAGGGTCGTGCTCCTGCAGTAGAGACAAAAAGACCTGATGATAGCATAAAAAACCTAAATACCTTCTACTTTTTAAATCTGGTTTAAAAAGAACTAAAAAGTTGACATTGCAAAACCCATTCTATTTGCACCTAGCTAGTAGGCACAGTGTAGTAGCAGTACGTACAAAGATTTAGACAGAAATAAAACAAGCAATAAGTGACAAGAGTCCGTAGTCCATCAGTTGTTACCATGTTGTTTCTCAAGTTAATGGTGGTTGCGTGAGGCATACAAAATTATGTGTTATAGTTACATACATAAGTAGTTATTTCTTGTTGACACGGTGAGACGTCTGTGCATAAACAGGGCTGAAGGTGTATTATTTCTTATCTGTAATTTACTACATTTGTATTTACAATACAATGTAGTCTTTTATCTAAACTCTCCTCAAGACGCGTCAAACGAGCCCAAACTTGATGGAATTGCGTCGATTCATTACAGAGTTCCTATGGTCATTCTCCGACCATTATAACATAACATTGTCACGCAATAAGTATATGTAGGCGTACAAAATTTCAGCTCAATCGGAAACCGGGAAGTTGGTCAAAAACTTGCAAGATCTGATTACAGACAGAGCGACAGACAACGCAGGACAATGTAAATAGCACATAGGTATAAGAATTTTGCGGCCCTGCGCTTTTACTGTTGGGGTGTATTGATATTTTATGAGAAAATACCTAATAGAGTAGCTCTAAACTTTATACAGTATTGCTGCAGTCGTAAAGTGAATGCAATGAAGTCAAAAGTTAATAAAAGATATTGGTATCTGTCTATAGGTAAAGTATAGATAGACGTAGTTTGTTGAACTTCACAGCTCCTCTATTTTTTTAAGTATAGGTACTATAAACAATTTAAAAAATCATAAATAGGTGTAACTAAATTTAAGAGTTCCCTACGATATTCATAGAGTAAGAAATTTTTGATTGAGTATGGCATTTGCCATTTTATAATATTTTAAGTACCTAAGTAAGTACCAATAAATAATTATGAAATTTCTTGACGTAGGTACCTTCTGGGGTGTAGGTTTCTTTTTGATAACTTTGGTCCCAACTCCCAATTACTACAAAGAATTTCTAATATTCCCGATCAGAGTTTATGCCTGCTCTTCCCCCTGCTTTTAAAGGTCGTACGGGGGTCACTTTTATCTGTCTCCGACTGTACATTTCGCCCGTGAATAAAAATTACTCAAAATGAAACTAAATCTAATGAAATTAGTAAAAAACCGTAGTAAACACCTTTTTATTCAAATACTTAATTATACTCTTTACACTTATGTACTTAATTATTAATTTGTTCTAAATCACTTACCACTTACATAAAGTAGGTAAATATTATTTAATTACTCAAAGGTATTTCAGAAGGCAGCTAACAATTTTCTAAGTCTTTCGAATATAAGCGTTTTGAAATGCTTCGCAATAACGAAATCTAGATGATTAAATTGCGGATGTGGTATCTTGTAAATGTCTACGGCGTTTCCGAGCCTCTGATACAAAGCATCCACGTCGTCCGGGTGAGCCATCCAGTCGTTGTCACTGTAGAACAAAGACACTGGAGCTCGTATGTCTTCCAAAGCATAGCTTGGAGGAATTTTACTGCCATAGATTCTAAGGTTCTTCACCGGGCCATAGTCATATTGCTTGAAATCGCCCGAGTTAAAGTTTTGTCCATAGTGCAACAGTTGCTTCAGAGCCGATCCCGAGGGCGTGTGCCCGAGCATCACTGGCAGATTCGTCACGTTCAGCTCGGCAAAGCCAAAGCCAACACCAAGCAACACCTGGTTATAACACATTATCTCCGCAATAGGGCCCGTACCACACATAATTGTTTTAATAACACGCGTCAAAGTATTATCCGGAAGAATCTCGTGCAATCCAAGGCTATGGATGATCACGCCAAAGAGCTCACTTCCCGGCGCCGCGAGCCGAACGAACGGAGACTTGGCATGTGATAAATAAGCCGATGGGGACAGTGCCACCATTAGAGCTATCTTATCATTGTAATCTGGCCTTTCGGAAGCCATAACAAAGAAGCTGGTCGTGCCTTGCGAGTGGCCGATATACTTGAGGGTTTTCTGACTTGTAGTATTTAACGCGTAATCGATCATTGCTGGAAGGTCGTAGCAACCTATTTCATGCCAGGAAAAGTCCCAGAACGAAGCCTCGGATGGATCCATCTCGACGTGACGTCGAGAGTGCTTGTTTCCGCGAGCGTTGCCAAGCCACACATCGTATCCTTCGTCAGCTAACAAATAAGCAAGGCCGCTTTCTGGGCCCGCGATTACGAAGTCGTCTGCGCTGCCGAGCATTCCGTGCATGAGGAACACAGGAGTCCCACTCCCGGGTATTCTAAACATCCGCAGCACGTAGCCATCTTCGGTTACGGTTTCGTGTATCTCGACAGGGCGTCCATATTTAGTGAGCAATTTGTCAACGCTGAGCGTGGCGTCTTCGTTTCCTAAGCCAGCTTGGTATTCCGCGAGAAATTTGTCAGTTTGTCCAGCTATGTTATCGTTTATCAGGACAGGAAAGTTTCCTGTGACACCGATGGCGCGGGCGACGGCTATAGGGACTCTGGTAGCGTCGTGCACCGCTCTGGCGAAGAACTCGCCGGCTCCCTGCGCGACCAACTGAACCAACGGCTGTTCCAACACCAAACCTGTAATTTTCCTGGTCGTATCCGCCAACGCAGGCAGCAGTCCTTCCGACTGCCCTCTACAGCGGAGCGCCGCCAGGGCGAGGACGTAAAAAGGCGTGACGCGAACCATGATCACACGCGCGTTCTTGCATACGTTTTATAGTAAACTAATCGCTTCTCCTATTAATCGACCTTGATGTTTACCAGTTTTTTTTTTCTATTTATCGAATGTACTGATTCACAATTGTTTCGTGGCGATGGGCGCGTATCCGGTCTAGCGGCGGTGATGGTTCGGACCACTGTGTGGGGAAAAACTAAGTAACAATTGTTGAACCGTGAGTAATCGTCTTATTAGTAGGCACATTTTGGTGTAACGTTATGGCTTCGAGATTTTTTCCGCTAAAACACGGAGTGTCACCGCCATTACCGGAATAAATAACATGTTAGCATTGACGTAATGTAATGCGGTGTACCTACTTATTATATTACACATTTTTTATGAATATTAATATGATGTCTAGTTAAGTATACCAGACAGCCGCGTGAGTTAAATCCAGTTTTGACGTTTGGTACAAAGTGCTAGAGCCTTATATAAATCACTATGGATTCATATCTCTCGGCTGTATTACGCTAGAAATACCTAAAAATAATAAAGATCGTAACTTGGCAGGTCATTGACTCCATAATATTGTATTGTCATCCGACTACAAAAGAATGCAAAATTTCAGCTCATTCGGTTGAGACTGGTTAAAAATTGAGTTTCAAGATTTGACCTAAAAAAACATACAAGCTACATTGCAAGCAAGTTAAATAAAAGCTTGTTAAATTGATTTGTTTACCTCAAGTTTAGCGGCATAGTAACATACTTTAATAGTATGTATTTGTATAGACACACTTTAAAGGGTAAAGAATAGAATAATACAAAAGAAACACATATTTCGAAACATGACATTTATTCAACATAACGTCTACACACTGCTTACAATTTTGCATAAAATATAATTATTACAAACATGAAAAGGTACTATTTGGTGTTATAAATTATTACACGTAACAAAATAGGTACATATTCTATAAATATAACATGGACCAAATAAAATTACAACAATTCTCAACATATAAAATTTTGTACATAAAAACACGTAATATTGTTTTGCTATTATTGTTCAAATCACCTACATAGGGTAATAATAATATACTCTCTTAAAAACTCTCTAATCTATGGAATATATTAATTAAACATTAAAAATTTAATATATTTGTAAGCGTCAATTTCGTAATGACTACGGGTATTGAACAACTAGGTACATATACGGTACTATGCGTTTAAAAAAGAATAAAACTGTCAGTTGTCTTATATCATAGGCCTTATCATTCTTCTTTGTAGTGTAAGGACCAATAGGAAATTGTTATGCGACAGTCCCATTCCCAGTAGAAAGGCATAGCGCCTGCGTCGGAGAGCTTCCTTAAAAACTCACAATCCGACTTTAAAAAGAGGTAAATGCAATCCGTCATGTATTCAATAAGTCCATAAAATCATTTTGTCAAAAACTTTACTCAAAATGTCAGTCACAAAAATTTATATCTGTCAAAATGTCCAAAAAATTTAATAGAGAGCAATCGAGTTGATGTTTTATAAATGTGCATATGCACGTTTTAAAATAGAACTCGACACTATTTCACACGTTGCGGACCGCATTCCCTTTAAAACGCATTCACTAAAATCGACATAATAAAATACCGGGATATCATCATCTATACTACAATGGCTAGCATGCGAGTGCGATTTCAATAAATCGTCTCCAAAAGTTATTTATGGAATGGTTAGTTTTACAGACGTGTGTGGGCACTAACATATGTGCGACAGAGATGGATAACAGCGACGGATTCGCTATCCTATCAGTTTTATGCACAACATGAAGAGTCCGGCGACCCTAGACTTCTCCATACAAACGTAGTACACGTTTAATTTTGAAACCACATGTCAGATTCCGGTAAAAATTGGTAATTGTAAAGAAATTGCAATTATCTAGGGTTATAACTGGTTTCCTACGGTAAAATTATGAACTGGAAAGAAAATATAACGATTTAGAAGTTTCCCATACTAATGGTCAAAAATGATATAAAACACTATATTCTATTTTAAGTTCATATTTTTATTGTAGGAAACTAGTTATAAACCTAGATAATTGCAATATCTTTAAAATAACAAAATTTTGCCCAAATCGGACATGTCGTTTTGAAATAAAACGTAGACTACGTTTGTATGGAAAGTTGTATTTTGGTCTAGGGTCGGGGGACCCTTTACACATTGCTCATGACACTCAGCCAGACACAATAGAAATAACAATTGATGTACGTCTATCGACGTAGTGTGTCCAACAATGTGTTAACTAGCTTAGCTCCCTCTATAGTTCTTACCCAGCAGTCTAAAAAGGGTAATATTTTGAAACATGTGAGTCTTGGGAGCTATTTTGTCACACCCAAAAAATTTATCATAATTTTAAATCTCTAGACTCATATGGCTATGTCGTTTACATAAAGTTTCACAATGGTTTGTATACCATATGCCATTAAATTCAAAATTGTGACAGTTAACTGCAAATAACAAAATCGTCTTTTTCGCGCACTCAACATGCTTTACAACTCAATAACTATTAACTTAGGCCATTACTAACGCGGGCACTGAAATCACTAGTACAAGGATTGGTTCCGATAACGCTAATACTACACCATATTACCAATATACTGCCGCAGATGAGCCAGTAAACCGAATTTGACATTGACATAAAAGCTTTGAACTTGAACATTGACATAAAGCCATATACAAATTATACAAGACTAGCTTAGCCCGTGAGCTTCGCTCCCCGTGGGAGTTTTGGGATTGGAATTTTTAATTTTTACTATCCTATGTCCTTCCCTGGGTATCAAACTATATCCATATCAAATTTTATTTAAATAGCTTCAATGGTTGAAGAGTGGAGTGGTAACAAACAAATATACAAACTCACTTTCGCATTTATAATATTAGTAGGATTATCAGAATGATACTATACTTACATCGACAGGCATTCAATTATTAAGTTCGTTTGTTAATGAAGGTGACTTTATTGAAGTCTTTAAGTGGATATCGCCGAATAGATTCAGCCTTTTCAGATATTATAATTGATATCAGATATAGATATACAGAATATCAGTGTTTTACTCATATTTTGTATGAGAATAGTATACACTGAGCCACAGCTTAATTGATTTTAGCAGATCAATTAAGCTGTGGCTCAGTGTATAAAAAAACCTATGTTCAATATTTCTTCTTTATGTATTATTTTATTTGTTGTGTATATGTGTGTTTTAGATCAAATATATATATGTATATGTCTGTATCTATACCATAAAACAGTCACTACCTACGTCTCTTGCCACTCAATGACACCGACAAGAGTGGCTCTTAAATTTAGAAAGTCTTTCACTCAACAACAAAGTCGGTTCACCAGCTCATAGCCACATATGAAGTTAGGCCGAACATCTACATTTAACAACTATACCAAATTATAATGACTAGAATTAGAACCTATCGGTGTTATTTGATATACGGTTTTAGGTCGGGGCTAGTTTCACATTCTACCGCCAGAGGGCATTTTTATTAACTTATAATATCATAAAAAGTTAAAATAGAAATGTAATGTAAATGTAATCTTATAAATGTATATTTCAACCCCTAGTGGCGCCCTCTGGTATATATACAGATATCCGACCACTAAAGGTATTAAAACTGCAATATTATTAAAATTAGTAAATTTTTAAAACATATAAGTATTAAAATCTGATAGTAAAAAATACTTTAAACCACAGTTTTGGCCGCTTGCTGATAATTTTGAATAACTTCTTATTATGTTTTATTTGTTAAACAAACGTATCAAAACGTACACAATACGTGTCATTTTCAAATGGGATTGTATAATGGCCGTTTCTTCAAATATTTATCAGCAAATGGCAAAACAATTCCTCTTCATTTATTTACTCCAACGACAATTATTTTCCATCGATCACCAATGAAATTATATTCCCCGTTACGATATTGTACTTTACAACATTTAAAATAAGGTTTACATTACATCGCCGCCCATTCCCAGGGCCGTATTAGGGCGTTAAACGCCACACGGCAAAGCTCAGGTTGCTTATGAATACTTTAAATAATAAATACCCTAGTTTGACACCATCTTATTTCACTGAACATTATTGGGAAACATGATTCATACTTGAAAATTTTCATAAAATTAGATGAAAACGTCTGAATATAATTTAAAGACTATAAAGTCTATAAGCACTCCACCGACAAGAGCCCAGCTCTTAAATATAAGAAGAAGAAGAAAGTCTATATAAATTACTAGGGGATGAAGAAAGGTCTATATAAAGAAGTGAATAATCTTGCCCCTACTCGATCCTGATCGATTCTTGAATCGATCGAATATTTTCTTTTGCCAGTTATATCAATATTTTTAAATAATCAATATTTTCTGGTGGTCTTTCGGGTGTAGTAGCGTAGTATGAATCATGTCTAACACAACATTCAGTAAATATTTATTTATTGCACTAGGAACGACTATTTCACTTCCCATTTATATTTATTTCCTAATACTCGTACAACTATCATATTGCACTACAAAAACTATTTTACAACGCCACATTTGCGTCATCGACATTTCATACTCTACTTAATACTTTCAAAAATCTTTACTCAATACAACCCATGCATTTATTAAGAAAATCTTTCCGAATAAAATATTTTCTTTCAAGGGATGTTCTAGAAACACGTGTCTATTATATTATTGCTATTTTGTGCGAAACAACACGTAGGAATGCAAAATAGTCGTTCCTGAGACGCAAACACACAGACAGACACACTCACAGTATCCACTACACTAAAATTTGTGCGTATCCAACTATTATTACGATACAACATCCAACCGACACCTCGACAAATACGTTACATACATCGATATTACTATATAAATATACTTTATTTACTTATTGCTGTTTTTTGTCACTGTCATACAGACTTATGGTCTTCGCACACTACGTCGACTCAGCACTAAAGCCTCCTCAGCAAATAAAAATCACGCAAATGACGTCATTTTTTTAACATTACACAAGGCAAACCCAAAAAGATCGGTAATGATTTTATTAATATATACAATATGTAAAGAAAACCCTGTCCGATCCGTTAAGGTAATGTTGGATAGCTCGTTTAGGTTCCATTTATCGGTTTTTCCCATCCCTTAAATCTGTGTTCTTTACATATTGTATAATTATTGTTGTATTTATATCTGTACCACCGTAGCGTCTAAAATACTGACCCTCTTGCGATAAAAGGCATTAAATGATTCGTTATTGAAGTTCGGGTGACATACATTTTTAAAACCTTTTTTCCAATATGTAAAACTTCTAAGAATCAGTGAATCGATGTAATGTGCGAAAACCTTAAGCGCCGATTCACACTGGAACGGCAGCAGCCTGCAACGCACTTTAACTTTTAATCCATACATTTTTTTCGATTCACGAAATGAATAGATTAAGCTTAATAAAATCTTGGCCGCTTCCGCATACATTTTATCGAGAAAAATATAGGTCGCTGCCATTCTAGTCGGAATTGGCGCTAAAATAAGAGCTCAATACATCACTTACATTAATTAAATTGTACTTCGAGGTTAATAAAATGGTCGATTAAAACTCAATCACACTGGTAACTTAATCTAAAAATATACTTTGGTTATATAACATTTATGGCCGATTCTTGGCGCTTGCTTATTTGTTGGAACATGGGAGTAATATACATATTTTACGCCCTATAACTTCAACAAGTAAACAAGCACAATATTACTAAAATAGTGCTTTCAAGTGATAGCATTTCTGACAGTTATTACTACTTTTTCTTTGTAAAGGTTGTGTTTAATTTGTAAAACTTCAAATCATTTCATAACATATACATAATGACTGAGAATATATGACATCGCGTTTTATTGACCAAATAAAGGTAGATTATAAAAACGCACAGTGTCACAAAGTATCTTAATAAAAAATTGTTGTCTGTCTTGCTATTCCATAGTTAATTTGAAACTGCCATCACTCTATACCGCAATATATTTAATCGCCTACCGGGTCCTCTAAGCTACGACTAATCTGTATAAGCTAAACATTTAAACTCTAAACAAATCAATGGCTCAACATATAGTTACACTAAGTTATTGCTTTGTCGGGTTCCACGCGGAAGACTTGCTATACCACAGAGTTAATAAATACAGAAAATAAAGCATATACTTTTAGCGGTGTTTCAATAGAAGTTCCGCACATAGAGCTATGATAAAAAAGGGGGGAGGGGGGGCTATATCCAGCAGTGAACTTCCTGTGGCTGATATGATGTTGATGACATAGACCTAGCATAATATCTTTAATAAACCATCGCAACTCAGCTTGGTTTTAAAACTTTGGAGCAAGCTAAGTTGCGATGGATTATTAATGATTACTCTCTGTATTTTTTTACTCTGTGTCCATACTGAGGCCAGTTACTCTATCAATATTAGGCAGATTGCTTAGTTATCTGTGTATATTACTATGGGGGTTAAATTAAAGAACATGCTAGACGTAACGTTACCATTTCTAAGAATAATTGAAACTAACGTGACAGCTGCGAATAATGAACGACGCATATTCCGATTTTTGTTAAAAGTTGACAACATATACATACTTTAAAAAAAAATACTGCTACAAATAAAACCTCTGCAAAGCAAGGGATTCTAGAGGACCGATACTAATAAATTTCTAAGGTCAATATGGCAATTAATATTGGTTCGTTACTTAAGTGGCAAAATGACAAGCTCCAGTTAGCAAGTTAATAGCGTTCGTTGACCTTTCCTTCCTAAGCGACACTTGTACCTCTACCAGGCCTGTGGCACTCCCCGTTAGATAGATAAAATATACCTACATTATTACTATGCGCGCGGCGACCACTACGAAGTGGCAAATTCAGTGACGTGAATCGTATGTCTAGAGTTATAAAAATAAAATTGGCTTGCAATGCACTTCTAGGTATTTAAACGAAGATGTTTCGAGTTCTGACGCGAGCTAAATTAAACCATATCTCTAACGACATTGAGTAGATATTTCTTTAAATTATTTTGCTGAGTAAGACTTCTGTGAGTACTAGTACTTATTCTGTGCCTCTACCGTCCGTCATTTCCAACTACCTTTGCTTCCGGTGAATAAAAACATCCTCAGGAAACCTGCACATTAGTTTACTGTTATTTGACGACTTCCGTGGAGCAGTGGCCACCATGCTAGTCCGCCACCCAGAGATCCCAGGTTCGATTCCCGGTCCGGGCAAGTTGGAAAATTGCCTTTTTCAAATTGTCCTGGGTCTTGGATATTTATCTATATATGTATTTGTTATAAAATATAGTATCGTTACGTATAAGTCTCGAACTTACTTTGTGGCTAGCTCAATCTGTGTGATTTGTCCCTATATATTTATTTATTATATTATCACTAGACGAGACTTTGAGCTACGTCACGTTAGTTGCCTTCTAGGCAGCCTAAAAAATCTATCACCATTGTTAGCTTTTAACATTATGAGAAAAGAGCTCGTACTTGGCTTTCGGACTGTAAATATACTGGGGCAGAGTCACAGAATAAGTAATAGTACTCATATACATACCTAAGTCTTACTCAGCAAAGGAATTCAAAGAAATATCTACTCAATGTTGTTAGAGATATGGTTTAATTTAGCTCGCGTCAGAACTTGGAACCTTTTTGTTTAGATACCTAGAAGTGCATTGCAAGCCAATTTCATTCTTATTACTCTAGACATACAATTCATGTCAATGAATCTACCACTCTGCTGTGGTCGCTGCGCGCATAGTAATAATGTATATTTTCGATACATAAACGAGGAGTGACACAGGCCTGGCAGAGTTAGGTAATATATTAACACAGTCAGCACAATTACACATGGCAACTTTTGTCGCCATTACAAAATAGTAATTTATGTTCACCACGTCAAAGAGATGATTAGATCTGTATTGTTAGGCGACATAAAGAATAAGGAAAAAAGGTCAATGTACGCTATTGACTTACTTTTTGGTGCTTAACATAAAAATGGCAGATCTAATGAATTATAGAAAAAAGATAAAGTACTTTTGAGGTAGTGGAAAGTAGGACGTTACTTTTCTACTTATAGTTAGGGTTGGACCAAAGCCATCTGATTGAAATACAGATAAGGCGGAGAAGTGATACTTACGCATATTTTTGATATTTGGCTTGACAAGTATTGACTATCCGTGACTATATCTCAGTGCCTAAACACACTGTGCCGATGTTGAACGACTGAAGTTTCGCATGGTCGAAGCTAATTTTTTGTAAAAAACGCGAAGTAAGTTCGGCATAGAGCCAGACTTAATTCCGTTAAAGTTCGGCCACGCAACTACGGCAAAGTATGTTTTGACAATCACACGTAAGTTTTGTGACTGATACGAACTGACGGATTAGCCCATCTTTAGAAAAGCAGCATAAAAAGAATGATTTATTTTTCTAGTTTTTTTTTTTTATTTCGCTATAAAGGTCCAACCGAAATATTGCGTAGTCAAATCTCACGAGTACATTACAATATACATTTCCCTTGTGAGCCGATTTTTAAAAACTATTCTTTTATTTGAAATGATCTATACCACCAATATTTTGTTTCTAATGTCTATATTAAATCCTTTCGTTGAAAAATTGCCTATGAGTTTTTTGTTTCTTTCACCTTTGCTATATAGCTGACAAGGTTTTTTATAAAATTTTTGATTGTGTAAGAATCAAATCTAAATAGGGACCAAACCTAGCCCTGAGCACAAATGCGCAAAAGACCTACGCCAAAGTAAAGCATTCCTGTTTGCTCAACCCACAAATACGAGTATCACCACATATTAGTGGACAAGAAAGGCGTAATTATCATATTTTGCCCCTTACCCCACACAACGAATTGCTAGATCCAGGGCTAGCTCTTATGACCTTAATATCCTGCGTTAAAGAAGTTAAATGATGATAAGGCGCCCGTTGCCGTTGAACAAAATATACGCAACCAACAGTAAGCAGATATTAGCATGTTTTCCAATGTGAAAGTTTATAACAGAAGTCATGTATGAGTCACGAAACACGCACCAGACCAATGCATTTAGTTTATTTCAAAAGTCTTATTACGTTTCTTCAACTCAAAGATATTGTAGGTCTAGTGTGCACTAACGGTATAATATCGCTTGGAAATCAAAAAAATAAGCGTCACTGTCAGTAGATGTGAGAGCTTACTGCGTGGGAGCGAATCTTGGCGAGAGCGAGAGCACTTACGTCGCTTCGCTATGAAAACGTTTAAGCGACACCTAAAACATGAGCTGTAAGGCTGATTCGTCTAGAACGCGTGTTTAGGGTCCGTACAGAGGAGATGCAAAAGCTTACTGCGTGGGGGCGAATCTTGGCGAGAGCGAGAGCACGTCACTTCGCCATGGAGTTTAAAGGAACACCGAAACATGAGCTTCACTGTCTAGGACGCGTGTTTAGGGTCCGTACAGAGGAGGTGTGAGAGCTTACTGCGCGAGGGCGAGCGCTCGTGGCGGCGCTACGGGGAGGCGTGCGGCCGCCGCCGGCGCCGGAACACCAGCGCGAAGATGCTGCGCAGGCGCCGCCAGCGCCGCCGCCCGCCGCCGCCCGGCGAGATGCCCGTGCCTAGCAGAGATGACTGGAAAAAATATTAAATTAATGCCGGGAAGAAAAATAGTGGAAGTGCTACTTGACAAAATTAGTGTCAGATCCGTTGTCGCCAAACTCACATAGATAAACTACTAAACAGTACATACAAACAATTCGTTTTATTTATATCGTTGTATATATCAAAGTCGTTTTTATTTATATACTTATATACACATGATGGGCAAAAATGCAAATCATGTTAACAGGCGATGCGGCTAGCAACCCATCACTGTATTGATTGCTTTTCCATCTTCTCGCCCACCATGACGCTAAAAGTGGCTTTTGGGTCTTGCGACCCTGGGCTCTGCATAGAACCGCAAGACCCAAAATGCTCTGTCTGCCCTATTAGGGATAAAGACGTGATAGTATGTATGTACCTATATACACATAATAAAACAGTAAAAAAATGTGTCTGTACACAGAATACAAAGTAAAAAATTAGGGGCAATGAAGGCATAGTAATCGAGAAAGAATTTAAAAAAATGTCTGTCTGTTTGTACACGCTAATCTCAGGAAATACTGGATGGATTTGAATGAAACTTTTTTTGTTATATAGCTGTTAAGCCTAGGCAACATACATATAGGGTATATATGATTTTAGAAAATGAAACACCTGATGTAGAACTATAATGGTCCAGCTAAACTATAAGAAATATAAAAATGACGCCTTAGCAAAAATTGTTTGACCTGATGAGCATTTTCCAGAGACACAAAGTCCACGCGAACAAAGTCGCGGGCTTCGGCTAATCATTAATAAGATTTATTTTGCAACCTATTAGCTACTTATATCATTAAAGCATTTCTCTTTTATTCATTAGTAATGTTGCTATTCAGTGTTTGGAGAAAAGAGAATCTTTTAATTATTTAAGATTATTAGAATACTTTATTTGATGCAAATTTACCTGTCTCTGTCGTTCCAACCGTCGTATCTCCCGCACCAGCGCGTGGAAGGCGTCGTCGACGAAATGCCGTAAAGCTGCGGAGGTCTCAAAGAAAGGGCATCCGAGTTGTGTCGCCAGGGCTTTGCCTTCCTCTGTGCTCACCTATAAATATAGACACACACATACAGTACATGTTCTTGTAGGTATTTAATTTATACTTTATAGTTTTTATATTCTGTCTCACCACCCAAATTATTTCTCTACTTGATCCAATGGTTCACTGGCAGACTGTGGCGGATTTACGAATAGGCTGAGTAGGCTAGAGCCTATGGCGGCATATTTTAGGGGGCAGCAATATCGAATATTTCCCACCTCTCTCCTTCCGCGCACCCCCGCTACCCTGAATAGGGCCGGCATAATCAAGCGCTCCCAGGTTTTATTTTAAGTAATCAGGGCGGCGGACTGATACGTTCCTATTTCCACTTCTGTGCCACAGAAAAAGCGGCACATGAAGAATTTGAAAAAGGATGGGTAGGGATGGCAAAATATAATTAGCCTGTTGGCGGCAAATGTGTAAATCCGCCACTGCCAAGTAACACATTTGGTGACAAATAGCTTGCATATAGTATTTTTTTGGAAACTTTAGTAATAAAATCCACTATGCTTAAGTTCTATAAAGGTGGTTAGAACCTTTAAGCAACCTGTATATTACCAAAGGGAGAAAAATTGCAACTTATTTATAGATGCAAAAGCGAAGCATAAGAGTTCGAATTGTTATCCTGAGTGGTACTTGGAACTAACGGTGCAAATTGCGCGCCGTGAATGAATGATTGAACGATAAAGCGATACAGTTCATTCGTTGAGTGACAAATGAGATCCTATCAAGTTCTTATTTTCGGTGGAGATAAACAAAAGGACGATTGTGCTTTTGTGTTGTGACAGCTTTATTTAGATTATTGCATCTTTTTGGTGAGTATTAAAAAATGATGTGTATAACGCAGGATAACATCTTGGAGCCCTTGCAAATGATTTTTTACTGTGAAACCATGGTATATTTACTAAGTAAATTTTGATGCGCCTTCAATCTAATCAAGAATTATCAAATAATATGCACTGATCAAATATACTTTATAAAATTTGGTTGTTAAAAACCTAATATTATGGTTCCACAAAAAGTATAATGTCAAACTACATCAGAAACAGTTATCAAAACTCATGTTATTGTATGTAATTGTAATAAAATACCATTCAACAAGATACTTTTCAAGGACTCCATTTTTAAACATGGCGATTTAAAATAGACCTTGCAGTTCATATTTCCACTCGTTTGTTGCCTTATTGGAGCTCCTAGATCCAAACATCACTCATTATTACCTAGTAGTAATTATTTTCACTTTGCAGGTCTCGTTGTCATTGCATTGAATTGGGATCTTCAATACGGGTACAAAACCCATTTATGAAGGTAAAGAAAGTAAAATTTATTTGATTTATAAAAAAATGTATATTTCCTACTGATAGTTTCCAATTTGTAATTTTTCATTGGCAGTTCTTCTTTACAGTAAGATATACTTACTTAATTTTAATTTAAAATGATGTTTATTTTATTCCGCATTTTTTTTTCAGAATGCCGTTTTTTGTATTTGAAACGATAGCATGAGCGTTCTTGGGTCTACTGGAAGCAACTTTGGATTTAATTAAAGTGTTTATAAGTGTCGTTAAAGATTTCAAAGCTCAGTCATAATTTTCTTCGAGGTCAGTTTCCTCAATTATTCATTATTCTCATTATCATTTTCAGCTAAATTTCCATCACTTATTTTAGTCGAATTACCTCAGTTATTAAAAAAAAACAGTTGAACTTTCACTAGGATCATGACTGCAAAAGAGATCTTTATTCTATAAATCTGACAAATGGTATCTACCTACACGTACAACTTGAAATCAAAATACAAGAGACATCCAAAAGAATAACTTATGAATAAAAACTGATCTTGCCTTGCCTACCAATCTTTCATTTTACACCCTGTATAACGTAAGTAGATTTAAAAAATTCAAAGTGAACTAAGTGACTGATAACTATTTCATAAACTAGTCAATTACCTAAAATGTAGGAAATAAATTGTACTCTATTTAAATTTATTAATATGTAAGGAACCTGCGATAGTGATAGTCAAATTCTCTAGAAACAATTTCTCAAAACAAAATTAAAAATAAGTTCTACATTTCTATCTTTTAGAACTGTTAGATCTTAAGTGGTTCTAAGTGAGAGAAATTTTGTTGCTGAAGGTTTTCAAGAACCATCTTTTGGAATCGATGTACGCATTACAGTAACGTATTAGAGTATATTAGACCTTACAAAGGCAATTACACTAGGTTCCAAATGATCTGCAATAATAACTTTTGAGCCACTATAGGCGATAAATAACTTACATATACTACTTATTTAGTACTTAAGGTGCCAAATAAGGAAAAAATACCACCTATTAGGACACGGTTCCTTAGAGGAGAGTTTAAGATGTCATATGCTTCTTTGACTTCTAAAAGAGTGAAAATTGAAATCTTTATGCTTCTATAAGTAATAAAATCGGCTTTATGCCACCATAACTTATAAAGCAGGAACAAAAATAACTCAAAAGCAACTGTTAGTGATAAGAGTTACTCATATGCAAATTCGAGTGCTATTTGCATCTATTAGTAATACCGATCACTCTTGCATCACTTATATGCTACCTACAGTTGCAAAATAAGTTCCAAAATTCACTAACGTGCTACTTGGGTGCTGGCAGAGAACGCCATATGACGTTAAGTCCGCCATTTGTACACTTTTTCTTATGCAATAAAGTTTAAATAAATAAATAAGTACAATATACATTGTTTAGCCTAATAATTAACTCCCCTCCATTACCATACCTTATTTGTTAAGGTATCATGAATATCATAGAAGATACAAAGGAACATACATACATAACAACGGCGAAAAACACAAACCTCCTTTTGGCTTTGCCATCTATAATATAAAAATGAATCGCAAAATGTGTTGGTAAGCGCATAACTCAACAAGGCCTGGACCAATTCTTTTTTTAAAATGTTCGTTGAAATTCAAAGATGGTTTTTACGGATCGAATAATTGCCGGAGAAACCCTAAAAACAGCCCTTTTCTTTTTCCCATACAAACGTACATTTTGACAGGCTATATTTGGCAGTACGAAGTCTGCCGGGTCAGTTAGCAGTAGGATAAAAAAATTGCAATATAACATGAATATCAGCATGAGTCTGTAAATTTAAGGTTTTGTTCTCCAATCTGGTTCTACTGGCTGGTATAGTCCTTCTCGTCGTTTTCGACTAGGTGACCTCAGTCAAAAATCCATTGTATCATCAGTATGTAGTGTATTGTTGGTAACATTGTTTCTACTGTGAGACTGTGAGGGAATATGACTCTGAATGTCCTGTTACACGGCTGACAGTACTGGCTGGTAAAATAATGATGGAAGTAACTCTAAACTCACTTGTCTAAACCTGGGCGCCAGATCCAGTTTGTTCCCAACAAGCACCAGGGGCAGTCGCTCCGAAGGTCGGGCTTGCGCTAGCAGCCGCCGGTACTCGGCCGCAGCCCGAAATGACCGCCGGTCGGTCACCGAGTAGCAGAGGACGAAACCTTCGCCGCATCGCATGTATTGTTCCCTCATCGCTGTGAATTCCACCTATAATGATAAAGTTTTACACTATAAATCAGTGGTTCCCAAACTTATTTTGCCTACTGCCCACTTTGAGAATAAATATTTTTTTAGCGCCCCCATTTTTTCACCTATTTAAAAACCACTTGCAGTCGTTGTTTAAGAGGCCTCCTAGCTAAATAAAGCTCCTAGCAAAAAAAAAAAAACATTTTCTTTCTGGGTCTCTTACCGCCCCCCTTGAGACCTGCAGCGCCCACAAGGGGGCGTTATCGCCCACTTTGGGAAAGACTGCTATAAATGGTTACTAAAAACTTTAACAGTTTTGCAAGCAAATTGTGGTTTTGGCATATTGATTGTGCCTAGTCTCAAATCTGAGAGCACAATGTAGCTATTATTTATTCTGGCACGATTTCAGGAGACCCAGGGAATAGACGTAAAGAAATTTTTCCTAATTGTTGTTTTCTCATCTTGCTAAATGTGAATGTCCTCAGATTTCTGAGGCACTGTTCAAACCTTATAGGAAACAAGCACAATAGTCACAGTGTATAGTACTGTATAGCCCTAAGTTAATTAGTTAAAATCTTTATTGCACTAAAACATAAAGTTACAGAGTAATAGATACATAAAACAGATGTCAAAAGGCGGCCTTATCACTCTAAGTTCTTGTGTAAGTGTTTCTTTAGGGCTAAAGCATCATGTGGTGAAACTAGAATAGAAAACATCTTATCACCACCCCAACAATTTCCTATGGATGTCATTAAGAGGCAACTATATATGTATTGCAATCACAAACCACAAATCCTCCCAAAATGAGGAAGTTAACAACAATTCAAATCAGATACTTTTTTCTTAATATCAAAACATTTTCTATAGGATTTCTTTGTATGTATGCATAAATAACTACTAATGACGTCATAGTTTCTTGAAGTCATATAGCACTCTTAATATCAGTTTTTCCGCAATAATAATTAAATCATGTTGAAAATGGATATGATCATTGACAATGACATTTTATTCTCTTAGCAGTGCCAAATAATTTGACCCAGGAACTTTCTAATTGTACTAGAGACCTTTAGTCCAACAATGAACTGATATTGGCTGTTAAAGAAAGAAGAATTAAGAAGAATTAGAACTTACCTGGCCGGCTGTGTCCAAAATGTCCAAAAGTGCAGGCTCCCCATCTATCACTGCTTGTTGTTGGTAAGAATCCTCTGAAAATACACAAATACAGATGTAGATGGAATGCAAAAAACCTTCACCCACGACTATAATAACGAAAGTTAACAGAGTACAGATTAACTGTTTTCTTATCAAATAAGATTATCTATGTGTTGTATTGTTTTATTCAACTATTATTGTTGAATGTATCTACCCATACAAGATATGTTTTTGTCACTGACTGACCAACTATCTATCTTACTAAATGGTTGATAACTGAATTGTACAGACTATATTTTACTGTGCATGTAGTAGGTACCTATAGTAGGGTCATGGTAGTCCAAGAAGCTGTGGCTGACAAACTGCAGCGTGACCGCGGACTTGCCCACCCCGCCGTCGCCCAGCACCACGATCTTGTAGACTCGGAGGCCGCGCGACGTGCCCGCAGCCTCGCCCGCCATACCGCCGCATGCCTGCGCCGCAGCTCCCGACCCAGCACCCTCACTTCCACTTCCAACCCACCATCGCCCCACACACAGCCCGCTGCCCAACGCTAACACCACCGTGCCAGAAATTTTAACCGCACAACACGAAACACCACGCTTTTCATTTAACAACGCACATCTTATTAAAAATTAGCAATACAAATAAAATTAATCTTCAATAAAAAATCGACAGCTGATTGAAGGCGATTGACATTTTGCATTTTCGGAAATTGGTTTCGAAATGTTGGCCAAGGTGGGTGGATGAGAGAAAGGAAAATGATAGTGAATTTTGGTGATTTTGTTTTATATTTTTAGTATAGATATGTAACTCAAGTTATAAATCTTCCGATGATTAGGATTAACATAAAGCCAAATTATATTAGACCATTATTTTTTTGAGAAATGCAACTTG
This sequence comes from Acrobasis consociella, assembly GCA_963555685.1. Lineage (NCBI taxonomy): Eukaryota > Metazoa > Arthropoda > Insecta > Lepidoptera > Pyralidae > Acrobasis > Acrobasis consociella. The sequence goes on from OY743122.1 coordinate 13,298,407, forward strand.
GCTGCACAGAAATAGGTTCCTAAGATTCTTTACACAAATAAAAAAATAATATATTTTTTACCTATTTTGTTTGTTGTTGTGTCATCTCCATCTGTCAAGCAAGTGTCAATCTTTTATCAACGTCTTGTTTGTGTGGTGAATTACCTATTGTTTTTGAATAAACCTTTATCCTATTAGAAAATAATGGCTCACATACAATTTGTAGACGAACTTGTGCGTGAATATTTACTGTTTAGAGGTTTCACAGCTGCAGTTAAAGCTTTCGACAATGATTTGAAGGCTGATAAAGACAAAGGATTTAGGGTGGATAAAATAATTGAACAAATTTCGCATTATATTAATGTATCAGACCTCGCTGGCTTCAAAGAATATTGGTCTCATCTCGACGCATTAGTTTTCTCAAAGGTAGAAATACATGTCCAACCAGGTAAGCCTGAAATACCTTCTAAACTGAACATAAACTGAAACACCACTCCTAGATGTCTATTTGTTGTTTTCATTAAGATTATATCTTTAAATTCCAGCAAAAGTATTTCACATTAATATTCTAGATTTATTTTACAAATGTGAGCACTTGTGTTGTCAGTATGCCCAATAACTGTATTACTAAAAAAACAAATTTTCAGCGGTCCGGAAGTTAGAATACAGCTTGTACAAGCTGTACCTAGTGACAGCGGCTCAGAGCACGGGCGGGGTGCGCAATGAGAAGGTTGCAGACTTCTTCTCCAAGATGATGCCGGAGCTGCAGGGACAGAATGAATGGAGAGACTGGTTCAGTGAGTATAGGGATATGAACTTAGTAAAAAATATATTATTTTTATTTTGTCCGTCAACTAGATTATCCAAAAATAAAGGACCCATATGTTTTGGAACAAAGTTCCTTTTTCAGACTGTATAGACTTGTTAGATGGTGGCTAGGTGTAAATAAATTTTCTGAAAAAAATATTTTTTTTGTACAAGCTTTTATTGTGAGGCTTAAGTACTTATTAAGACTAATGAATTGAGCCCAAACTCGAGAGAGTTGAGTTGTTTTATTACTGAGTTCCATCGACCACTTTCCATCTCTGTGTGATCAGACCCTTGACATCGTCTACCATTAAATTTACTTCATAATATTGTATTGTCATTCAACTTACACAAGTACGCAAAATTTTTACTAAATTGGTTGGGGATATCTGGTTGAAAATTGAGTTGCAAGATTTGACCTAAACAAACATTCATACATACATATACAAGATACATTGCAAGTTAAATAAAAGCTTGTAATAAGAATTATAAAATTTTTCTGTCACAAACTTTTTAGGGATTTATTAAGGGCTTAAATTTTTGGAACTTTGTTCCAACGGAGTGTTCTATGATGACCCTCAGTTATTTTTTAACATAAGTAAAAATTCATAAAGATACAGGACTTCAAAGTTTCAGAGAAGGGTGATTTACGTCAGCTTTGGAAAATTGTAGCTGATTATTTGCTAAACAGAGAAAAAAATATTAATCAAGAGGGCCAACCCTGTATAGGAAAGAGGCCAGGAGATAGATAAATCTATTTTTTTTATTAGCTTTTTATTTTCACATGTTCCACGCTCCAGTTACAATTTTAGTTATTTATTTTTGGTTTCTTGGACATGCAGTCTCTTTAGGGTAAAAGCCTCCTCCATCTTTTTCCACCTTTCTCTATTCTTGGCCGTTTCCATCCACTTTTTTCCTGCCACTTCTACGATGTCATCTACACATAGATAGTCATGAAATAGCTAAAGATAAAACTATATTATTATTATTATATAACTATAATATTATTAAAGATTGTCAGTTTGCACGCCTGTTACAAAGTCATGCAATAGCCGCTAAACATATTAAACTGAAAGGCATGCAGGTAGTGTAGATACAGCACCTTTAAATTTAGAAATAGAAGTAGAAAAACCATTATTTGCTTATATACAACAACAAAAAGTACAGAACATCACACATAATTAACAAAATATGCCAAATATCGCAGGACGTCACGGCTAGGTACGATTTTTACTAAGCCCCCACTCCAGAACCTTGATGCTCTATCTCTTTGTGAATTTTTGTTTTGGTAAACTGAGAAATATAGATCCATTATTTTTTTATAATCTAAAGGCTAACTACAATCATACTTTTCTGACCCTGCCGTCACCCCTATTCCAGTGCTACCCTACACCCAGAAGCCAGAAGAGAACCCCTCCTTCAGCCTGTACTTCACTCGGGCGTGGCAGGACAGCGTGTGGGTGTCGTTGCACAATCTGCTGGCTACCGTCTTCCAGTGCATGCCGCAGCCGACCCTCACCAGCTACGAGAGTGACGCCGCCGCGCTCAAGAGGCTACACGACGAGATTGTGACGTTGAGGAGCAAGGTAAGAGTTTTGATATTGATAAGGCTGTCGATGAGACCTTGGACCGCCCATTGTACTTTTGAATGTTTATCCTCTGAATTATTGTTATTTTTTGCTGTCCAATAAACCGTTTGGTAGTTTCCGGAAGAGTAGAATATGGCCAATCCAAGTCGATGCCGGTAAAAGGCGACTTAGGGAATAAAAGTTCGATGGCATTTTATAGGCACTATCGTTACTGTTACCGAATGTCGATGACTGTCGCTGCGACAGGATGTCGCGGACTATCGCCACTTGTCGTAGCGCAAGTAGGGAACGCGACAGACCGCGATATTGACAGACGGCAACAGATGGCGACAGTCGATGTCGTCGACATCCATTATATCCCATGTATAGGAGACTACCCGAAAAGCAGTCGCGGTAGCGACGACAGCAGAAGTCATCAAGAGGCGCAAATATACGGCTCTGGGAGAGCCATATTCTACCTTCGAGTCCTGAAGTGTGGAAGCTCGTCCGATTTTTAAGAAAACTTCCGCACGCCTGTGCGATGTCTTCGGGCGCCAAGGGCCAGCGTGCATTTCGGACAGCGTTTAAGTATTGCTATCCAACGAGGAAATGCCGCCAGCCTCTTGGGTACTTCGCCTTGTGACGGCAGCTATTTGATTTTTTTTTTAATCTTCTTCTTATCGTGTGTGTTAGTGACTAACACTAGTGTTAGAGTTTTTAAACCGCCTTAAAGGCCTCTGACATGGTTTTTTAGGTAACGACCAATGTCAAAGACAGTGACCGGGACCGACGGCTTAACGTGCCCTCCGAAGCACGGATCATCTTACTTATCAGACAATCAGGTGATCAGCCTGCAATGTCCTAACCAAACTAGAACAACACAAAGTCGTTGCCCCCGCCGGGAATCGAACCCGCGACCTCCGGGTATGAGCCGAACGCTCTAACCACTACACCACGGAGGCAGTTTTTTTTAATAATTATGTTTTATTCATTTTTTTTGGTTTAATTCGTTTTAGTTAGGCTGTATTTTATTTAGTTTATATTTCATTACTTTACCTGTTATCCAAGTACGAATTGCATAAATTCTTATATAAAAATGTATTAATTCAAAAATTTTACATTATAAGAATGCCTTACAACGTTATAACATTGAATTATAACCCTATAAAGGTCTCCCAGTCTTACAATACACTCTTTTCCATCGTTAAAAGTTGTTAGGTCACATTATAAACCAAGTACCTACTATTAATTTTTATATTAATATTACAATAAGCAATATCTTTCCATAGAAGATCACAAGGTTTGTACGCGAGTAAAAGCTAGCTGTATCAATTAGGAGTGCACTAACAAATTTCGAAGTTGACTCCAACTGGCCCTGTGGCGCAACGGATAACGCGTCTGACTACGGATCAGAAGATTCCAGGTTCGAATCCTGGCAGGGTCGCACTAAACTTTTTTTTAGAAAAAATATTGGTTGAGTTTTTTTCTTTTTTTATATATTTTTTGGACAATTTTGAGAAGTTAAATTTATTTTTTCAGACATCCCAGCAATCAACAGAGAAGACCTCTCCAATCGGCCACCAGTCGCGCCTGTCCCAGTACTCCGAGCGACTTACCGGACCCTTACCTCTCGTTGACGACTTCTGCGCCGTCCCTTCAGAACAACTAGACAGCGGGATCAGAGAAGCCAAGGGTCTCCGTGGTCTGCTCCGTCAGATGGGCGGGAGCCCGGTCATGGGACGAAAGACGGGCAGATCGCAGAGCCAAAACTGACCTCATTTATATTTAAATGTAAATATGTAACATTCCTTATCATGTGTTCGAGTGGTTTGAGTTGGTTGAGAGTGTGTAGATATAAATGTTGATTTTAAATAAAATTTATGACATTATTCTCTTATTTATTTACATGAACATTTATGAATGTGGCGGACCAATCAGAGATATTGACTGGGTGTAGCTATTACATAAATAGATATTTACAGTTATTTTATAAGTCAGTCTAGTTTTTAAGCTATGTAGGTATAAATGTCGTGTAGTAATCGATGTCGAAAATCAAAGTCATATATAATCGAAAAAATAAAATAAAAAAACCAAAAATTAAAAAAAAATATGTCATGCACTGCACTGATAATTCAATCAAATCATGATTGACATATAACCACATTTTAGCAAGCCTGTTTTTTATTTACTTATTTCAAAGATTTAGAATAATTATTTTGATGAAAAATTAAAATTTCCCGTTTCATTTAAAATCCAAAATGGCGCACGCCTACTACGCGGACGCGGAGAACCGCTCCAAGCGGCGCATCAGGAGCTGGTACAAGGAGCATTTGATGCCGGCGCTGATGGCCAACAAGGAGCGCCAAGTGCGGGACATTGACACGTCGATAGCTCTTGCAAAGAAGCTGTTGACTGTACGTGAATCTGATTATCTTATGAACCGTAAAATGTGAATGAATGGCTAAAAGACTGATGGCAAAGGCCGTTATATTTTTAATTAACCGAATACCTGATCATCATCATCAGGATTTTTTAGTCTCCAGTGCAGGAGCACGACTCCTCTGTACTACCAGAGCCATACTTGGCTAGAGCAGCCAGAGGAATTGGCCTATACTCTCCTCGCTGGCCAGACGAGTCGGAGAGGCCTTATTGATATTTATAAGCTTTGTTTAGCTTGTATTTCCTAAGCCTCCTTCTACGACATCCACGGGAGGAATTGGAATGGCCCTATTCTACCCTGACGGGGAAGACAGAGACCAGGGCCGTAAGACCCAAAGGCTACGCTTGGCGTGATGGTGGGCGTAAGGAATTAAAATAAAATAAGTATGTCCTGTTTTTATTTTAGTACAATAAAGGGTACAAGCAAAGATAATATACTTACTAACGTAACAGATACCCAACGCCATAGAAAGTATTGGAGGGCCGGTAAGTAGGCAAAACTGGGATTGCGGGGTAGCCTCACAGAGATGGCAGCACACATGACTAGCAAAAAAGTGACAAAGAAAGTGTTTGTTAAATATATTTCAAGAATATTTATTGCATTTCATAAAGTCATATTTAATTGATTAGATTACTACTTTATTCAAATAATAGTAATAAAAGATTTACCGTCTTATTATAAAACGCAGACTATCTTTGTTACTAGGTTTAAACCATTATCCGACCAAATCAAGTTGACATCTAGTAATATGCCATTGCCTCATCTGAAAATGTCAGCTTGATTTGGTCGAATAATGGTTTAAACCTAGCAACAAATATAGTCAGCGTTTTATAATAAGACGGTTAATGTTTAAATTAATGACAAGGAACAGAAATAATTATGTATATAAGGCGATGGGTAGGCATGGTATGAGTATCAATTGCAGGCTTACGAGGAGCCCACAGACGTGCCAGCTGTGATCCCGGCGCACGAGTGCGAGTCTCGCGGCGACGACGACAGCCTCATGTTGCCCATCGAGCCGGAGGTTCTGAGCTTGCTGTACGACAGTACGGAGAAGGGCGCGGCGGAGAAATACCTCAAGGCGAGGTATAAGAAGGCTCCCGAAGACAAGTTAGTTTTCATTATACAGGATGACTTTTTAACCACCAGCCAAATTTTTAGAGCATGGTCTGACCATGATACTGAACTACTTTCTATAAAAACAATTAACGAAAACTGAAAATAAAAATTCGGCTTCCCATACATATCAGCACTTGGCCAAACGAATTTTGTATGGGCGGACTTTTTTTGTCGATTTTTAATAACTTATTACTTATTATATATTACTAGTATCATGGACTGAACTTGCTTCAAAAATTTGGCTGGTGGGTAAAAAGTCACCTGTATGTAGCGGCTCTATTATAGATCCCTGAGGAACACTTAAATGAAAACAAGTATTTTTATTTCATTAGGTTTCAAAATATATACATACATACATACATACATACTATCACGTCTTTATCCCTAATGGGGCAGACAGAGCATTTTGGGTCTTGCGGTTCTATGCAGAGCCCAGGGCCGCAAGATCCAAAAGCCACTTTTAGCGTCATGGTGGGCGAGAAGATGGGAAAGCGATCAATACAGTGATGGGTTGCTAGCCGCATCGCCTGTTAACATGATTTGCATTTTTGCCCATTCCCTCGATCGGCTTTTACGATCTGCGTTGGAAGAGAAGCAGCTGGTACATTCTAAGTTTTTTTTTTATTTCTCCCAGACCAGCATGGGAGAAAATATATAGTATCATGTTTTGTATGAATAAATACGCTATATCCATGTCTCAAGCTGTACCTATTCGTACGTACTATGTCTGAGACACTAATATTTATCTTTAATGCTGGTCTTACAGTAGTAGAATATACCTATCAGCTATTTTTATTTCCCACACAGATCGTAAAAGCCGAAGGAATATAGTCCATAGGCAATGGGGTTGCTACCCGTACCAATTTTTTTGTTCTTTACCGCCTACACGCACCCTCTTTCGCTAACCATGGCATTTGGACCTAACGGCCCAGAGCTTTGTCTGCCATATTACTCCCAGAAATGTAAGGACCTGAAGTGCCATTTTTGAAACGCGTAATCACCTAAACGAATATTTTTTCCGTACATAAAACCGTTCGTTAGTGAATCCGCGTTTGAAAAATTGTACCATTGAGAATGGTAACTTTGTCATCGAGTCTGTGTGTTCTAGATTTTATTTCCGTGTGGCTACAAGCTGGGACTACGGCTGGCAGCAGAAGCAGTCGCGCATGCGCGCGCGTGACGTCAACCGCGGCCGCTGCGCCATCCTCAAGGAGACCTTCTACAGGAAGAACAACTTGGCTCCCGACCCGCGCCACTACGGGCAGCCGTCCGGCGGAGAATTCTCCATTTGCAGCGAATACTCCTGCAACTTTACATAATTGGAACAGACGAAATCCATATCCGCTGCGTCATCCTGACAACGTTTGGAAGAACATGCTACTTAAAGGTAGATCTGTCCCGATGCTGGCAACCAGCAGGCAGACTAGTCGTTGCGGCCGAATGTTTATGCTATTGAAAATTAAAAGCAATCGCTGGTGTGGTGATCAGCAACAAAACTTTAACGCTGACATCAGAGACAAACATCCTGTCTAATCCAAGGCGCTAATCTCGATCTCTACTGACTACATTTCAAAGAATCAACCTTGGCACGAATTTTTTATCAATTTCTCGTTCATTCTTTGGCCCATTTCGAAAAACGGGGCTAATTTTTTTATCAATAAACATATCCTCTTTTAAAGATTGTTTATTTTTTTATAGATTATGATGACAGGACAGGACCAATCATAGGCCTAGAAATTTGGACCAATGGACATGACTTTATAGTTGTGTCAAAAGTCAGAAAAAATGTCAAAATTATTTGTTGATGTGTGCCATAATACCAAATCGGACTTTATCAGGTGTATTGTATTTTTAAGAATTTAATGGTATCAGTATTTGCCCACACCTAAAAAGTTTCTTAAAGCACCATGGATATAGCAATTGTGAGATTCCTAAATCCTTTGACGAAGAGAATGATTGAAAACACCATGAATATCGCCACCGTGAGAGTCATATATCCTTTGACGAAGACAATGATAGTCGCTGAGCAAATAATAATGCGGATCCCACCCCTGCTGACACAAGTAATACACATCATGAAGTACTACTTCCTTGAGATATTGGCCAATGAAATGCTGAGTGTTACTCAAAATGAGATGCGTTATTATTTCTACTTCTAGGTTTCCAATAATAAGACTGTGTTAGCAAAAAACATATATTTTATAATTTTATTATTTACAATAATTCAACTTTTATTTACATATTAACAACAGCAAATGTACCTTTTGCGTAAGGCCACATCTAACTGTTAGAAAGGAATTATTAAAAATAAAAAATATCATAATAAACCGCCGAATCTCTGCCACAGATGTGTCGAGTAGAATACATATGAAATCGAATGTTTCGATCGTCTCAATGAATGTATTTAAACTAAATACAGATGCAGCAATCATCTAATACGCTATTTTACAAAAATAATATGAACACGGCTATTTATTCGACAAGTATTGTGACCAATGTAGTTTAAGTTACACATCCATTGAAACATACAGCGGCGATTTCGAATTACTCAAATGCTACATTAAAATTAATTAACCAGCAATACGCCAACGTCGCTCACTCTGGGGCCTTACTCTGATAACTGAAACCGTACGTGTCCGCGGTGTGGTGTGAAGTTACATTTCAACATGAGGGTTTTTAAAAATATGCGACATTAGGTGGCAGCACAGTAAAGTTTATTACGTAACTGTTATTGGATACATTTAACAAAACACAAGAACCTGGCAGCTGATGGTTCAATGTTAACAGTCGATTGCACATGACGTCACTGTGCTGCCATTTAACTGGAGTCCCATATTTTCGAAAATCCGATTGATGGTTTCCAAAAATTTGCGTCGCATCGATAAACGGACGAAAAACTTTTTTTATACATTTTAGAGCATCTCAAAGCAAGGCCCCCTGATAATACACTTACTACGAAAAATAAAAATTAATAATAAATATGAGACGTTTTGTTCTTTCTCAAGTTCGTTATTTGACACCTTATGTACATTATCAGTCCGTCAGAATGTAATTCGTCGTGAATGGTTCCAAACATCCTAATTTTGTTAAAAAAATTGGGGATCGCGCTGAACAAGACATTATTATGCTCTCTCCTTTGGCGTGTCCACTTAGGCCTTCGCAATCCACATAAACTCGAAACAGGGCTTCCAAGATACTTTTGTGAAATACTAAAAAAGTGCATGCATTATCATCAAGAGAATACACAAATCCATTGATGCATTTGAACTAAGATAACACTAGAAATTTCCCCTGAATGCGAACTAAATATCTTGGCAACCCCTTGTTAGATAGCTCATGTTGAACTTAAAATCTCTATTAGCTATATCTACAGGTCTATTAAACTTCATTAAGCTACCAACAAAATTACCAGAGTTATAGTCGAATAAAGCTACATTCATACTCACATACGAACGCTGGATTGTTTAAGTGGACTCGAACTTCGCTCACTCGTTTAATGAGTTTAAGTGACATTTTTTATTGTAATAAAAAATATGCACAACAAAAACTCGCACATTTTTCTAAGATGTCACTAAGCAAGAAATACCGATCGCAACTATCAGTGCCGATTTCGAGTTGATGAAGAGTACGAAAGCACATCACGCGCGAGCTATGAGACTTTCACTAAAATATTACATACCGTGAAAGACGCATCAACTGTTCCCATAGATGGCATTAATACTAGACCAAAAATTAAGATAAACATAAATAATTCTCAATTAAAAGTACGCTACAAATAAGTTAGATAACTAATTTTACCGTAATTCAATCAAAATTGTACTATGTCTTAAACAATTTAACAGTAACTGAAATTATACAAAAATTTAATTTCATACACCATCTATTGAAACGAATAAAGAATATGAAGACAAGATATAACTAATCTATGTTTTATAGAAGATGAAATACGATTATTATTTTGTTAATTAGAATGTCATTTGAAATATGAATGAATGAGATCAGACAAATGTTATGAGACCCATTGAAAATAAAATAAACTGCATTTTTCAAATTCATTTCAACCTGGGTTTGTAATGTCGAATTCAATGAATAATGTTTGATTGCACATGCGGCTCTGTAATATACATTTTGTATAATATTATCTACAGGAAAGAGTCCACGAGTCCCAGCATTTGCCCTTTAGAGGGAAAAAACTACGTCAAGCGAACTCTAAGTGCGAAAGAGATAGCACAAACACTTGTGACAGAGATAGACTGAACACGTCGCGTGGTCTTGCTTGACTCAGTTTACGCCCTTATCCTTCTTTATTAGCTAACATAACTCCACTGTTGGAATAAAGGCACGCTGGGCAATCGGGCATATCTTCAGTACATTAAAAACAAGTATGATTTCAATAAGGATTTTCAAAAATATGGGACGACAGATGGCAGCACAGTGAAGTCAGGTCCAATAAGCGGCATTGGATACATTTGACGGAGCTATAGAACATGTCAACTGATGGTCCAATGACAACAGTCAATTGGACCTAACAATGAACAATAACATAGAGCATATCTACTGTACTGCCAGTCTCCTATATTTTTGTAAACCCTCATTTATAAATTCCTGCTATGTAAACACTAAAGCGTCAATGGGTGTATGATACAAGTGATTTAAAATATACAATTATATACTAAATTTTGACATAGGTACACAAGAGGCGAACAACCTATACAGAGACAGACGTAAGTCTGATATGAATTTATTGTCATAACATTTATTTATCAAACGTAAACGATGGAAGATATGATTTTGCATTGCTGCTGTCACGCAAAATTTTAAAGAATTATTATAAAATAAAAACCCCGACTGCAAATAAACTGTCAAAAATCCGCTCTTTTGCTTTTGCTTAATTTTTTATACGCAGTATCTCTAAGAATTCTATCGACACTTTCAAGCTCAAATCCATCATGCTGTTTAGGCTGCAGATCGTCATATAGAAATATACATACATACCTACGAAAAACAAAACCCCCCTGACGCATTCGGCTAAGAAATAGTAGAGGCAAGTAAGTTTAGCGTTGAGTGAAATGTAGAGGGGATACTGCGCATGGGTACAGTATTAATTTTTGACTTCTGCGCAATAACGGTCAGCGCTAGAGTTTCGTGCCGCTATCTGTCCTTAACCGTTCCTTTACCGCCAATACCAGACACAATAGTAAGACAATAAATGTGGACATTTATTAATGTCGTCCGGGTATTTACCGGTTAATATTGTTAAACACATACTCGAAAAAACGCTTATACGGCTTGCACACGGTAGGCGTGTGTTGCTGTTCAAAAGGCCGCCGTAGCTCGTGTGTGATCGCCTTAACTTGCCGTCCACTTTTAGCCTTGAAAATTATTAAAATTATGAAACGCATTATACCTCGTTTATGTCGATATTGAATACGGATCGATTGATATCCCAGTCACCCTCTCCGCGATATACATCTCTGCCAGTAAGGGCAAATGGGAATTACCTATTCGTTCATTGAGTTACATTGAATAAAACATAAATTATAATGTCAATTTTAGAATTATTTTGAGAATTACACTATCACGTCTTTTTCCTTAGTAGGGAGTAGTAGCGGTTTATACATTATATAAATAATTCCTAAGTGAAAACTTTTTTGTATGACAGCAACAACTGCACACTATTAAAATTACATAACTTGGTAAGTCTGGCCAAAGATAATATAATTACTAACGTAACAGATACCCAACGCCATAGAAACGATTAAAGAGGCCGTAAGCACGCAAAACGGGAGTTGCGGAGCGGCCTCTCAGAGATGGCAGCACACTCGACTAGCCAAAAAGGTGACGAAGAAAGTGTTGAATATACTTTTAAAAAATATATTGCATGTCATATAAGTCTTATTTAACTAATTAAAGTACTACTTTATTTAAATAATAGTTTTAAAAGATTTTTGTGTTTTAATTTTTACCTTAAAGCGCCATCTATTTACAAGGAAAAGAAATAATAATGTTTATATGACGATGGGTAGGCATGGTCTGGCTATGGCCTAATATCTACTGTACATGTTAGGAAATGGATAAGGCCTAAGAAAAAAGGACTGTCAACCAAATGATGCATTGTACATAGACTGTTAAACCTATTGCCTTAACATATTCTTGTGTTTATTTTATTATGGGGCAGTAAGGCTGAAACCGACAAGAACGGGGTGCGCTCCTTTCATTGCTAGCTTGATATGAAGATATGATTAGTTATTGGTTAATAAGCTAGCATTGGTAATGTCATTACGCAGTCTCACTCATATCGGTCGCTACGTAGTTTGCCGTAAGTTGGCTTTTCACCAAAACTAGATTGATTAATGTATGAAGAGGCGAGTGTAAAGCCATTTACACGGTGCAAGTTTCTTTCCTGTTTCATACATTTTAATTGAAGCAGAAGCAAGAGAGGTGGTAAGCTTGACCAAAACCAGCCAGGCATGGTATTGCGCCGGTATGTTAAGTTGCAGCCAGAACTCTGAGATCGAGATGTAGGATACTGCCGGCGCCATCTCGTATGCTTCTTGTGAACTATGTTGTTGTGGTTGTAGTTCCTGGCAGTGGCGTAGACGTCGCCATAAAGCAGTAAATTTGTCGTAGTTATCCATTGCCTCAATGAAATTGGCAAGAAACTTGCACCGTGTAAAGGAGCTTTAAGAAAAGTACCAAAGGAATATAATATTTCGAAATTTACCGAAAACTATGCAATTTATTGGCTGGATTTCTCATTCACCATATTTGTAGATTATGGTGTCATTTTTCAAACACAGAGTGACTAGATAACGGATTTTTGTATGAAAAGCCATTTGTTTAGGTCACTCCACGTTTCAAAAATGGCACTTCAAATAAGACAGTACGAAAGTCCTACTACTACATCAACCATTGGAAGGCAGTTACTCAAACAACCATAGAACATACACACATTTACAAGTCACTAATCAGATCATGGACGCGCGTCCACTAAGATAGTTAAGTCACTGTGGAATATCACTTTCGTCTTTTAGGCCAAAAAGTCCAATTGTACTTTCCCACTCTGGCTGGCTTATCGTTTGCTTAGACAGTTTCTTCACTGGATTCACATTTTCTATTAAAGATTCAATAAAGTTCGCCAACCACTATGAGACACAAAGTCACACACTTCACAAAATAGTCCACTTCAAATTCCCCGCCTGACGTCTTGCTCTACATATTTATGGTCTTTTTCTTATCGTGAAAATTTTGTTCTTCCAATACGGTCTTATGAGAATATTCTCATCAAATTTTAAATTAAGCAACGTGTTTGAGGAGCATGACATGGGTTTCCTTCAAACCACAGTTGGTCTGAGAATATCTTGTCAGTGATATTATCTCTGTTATGCTGAATTCTTTTTTTTAATGTATATATTTGCAATCACTTATTTCTGTATGTATATTCAGATCTCTCTGGTAGAATCTATTGTGCTTGTCAGTGCGAAGGTTGTAGTCGTCGTGTAAACCAAGCTCTCTTAGCTCTACGTAGACCATTTACAATTTCCAGCTCAGTGTAATCTCAATTTGTTTGAGCATTACATAGCCTGAAGTTTAACTGCTGTAGACTCGACACATGAATTTCACTCATGCAGCGCGGGCGGCGGGCCACTGGTCCACTGCACCAGCGCTTTCCTGCGACCCTGGTCACTTCTGATCACCTTCGCTTGCCAGTACGCGGTCACTCGAGAAGCTTGCGCCATCGACGGGGGCTTGAAGGTGAGGTGTGGGCCACTATGTGGCGTGGCTGACGCTTGGGCAGCGCGGGCGACGGGCCACTGGTCCACTGCACCAGCGCTATTGCGACCCTGGTCACTTCTGAACACCTTCGCTTGCCAGAACGCGGTCACTCTAGAAGCTTGCGCCATCGACGGGGGCTTGAAGGTGAGGTGTGGGCCACTATGTGGCGTGGCTGACGCTGGACGGGGGCGGGAGCGCGGGCGGCGGGCCGCTAGTCCACTGCACCAGCGCTTTCCTGTGACCCTGGTCACTTCTGATCACCCCCGCTTGCCAGTACGCTGTCACTCGAGAAGCATGCGCCATCGACGGGGGCTTGAAGGTGAGGTGTGGGCCACTATGTGGGGTGGCTGACGCTGGGCGGGGGGGGCAGCGCGGGCGGCGGGCCACTAGTCCACTGCACCAGCGCGTGCTGCGGCATCTGCGTGGCCGCGAAGTGGTCCTTCAGCAGCGCCTGCGAGAAGTTGCAGTGCATCTGGTACGCTTCGTTCTCGCGCTCCGAGTCGCCCGCTAGCCGGTACAAATCTGGGGAGAAAATGTTTAGTTACATTCTGTCTTATTATAAAACGCAGACTAACTTTGTTACCAGGTTTAAACCATTATCCGACCAAATCAAGTTGACATTTTCAGATGAGACAATGGCATATTACTAAATGTCAACTTGATTTGGTCGGATAATGGTTTGAACCTACTAACAAAGTTGGTCTCTCTTTTATAAGAAGAAAATGTTGCTGGATCTTTTTTAGTTTAAATATGTTTTGTCTAGTTCTTACTTTGTCAAATATTGAAGAGAGGAAAAGGGACAAAAGATGTTTTAACTAAAATAGGTTTAGCAAACAATCGATAATTTTTATTAATATGAGGAAAAGTCGATCCCAAGAAAAGGAAAACCAGCCATCTTTTCATTTAACAGTTTTTCTCTTATCGATAAAGGTAAGTATAGAATCCTCCATTCTTCTCTTCTCTGTTGAAGAATTGCTGTTTATTGCAGAGGAGTAAGGTTCAACTTTTATTTGTTGGATAAAATCCATCCGAGATCTTCCTTTGCCTTGTTACCTGTTTATTTTCCTTCAGCTATTATTTCAAAGATATTTTTATGTCTTATTAATATACTAGTCCAAGCTCTGCGTTACCACCGAAAATAGGGAAACTATCATACTTCCTAAAAAAGAAGTTAAAAAAATGGAAAACCAGTCATCATCATCACCAGATCTTTTGTCTCCACTGCAGGAGCACGACCCTCTCTGTACTACCAGAGCAGCCTAAGGACTTGGCCTACACTCTCCACGCTGGCCAGACGGGTTTGAGAGGTCTCACTAATGTTTATAAGCTTTTAGCTTGTATTTCCTAAGTCGCCTACTACGATATCCGCGGGAGGACTTAGAGTGGCCCTATTCTACTCTGCCGGAAACAACATGGCCAATACGGAACACCAGTCATCAATGCAAATGTTACCTTTGAGTATTGCAGATGCCCACAGCTGAACGTGGACGTCGGGGATCTTGCTGGCCAATTGCATGGCGGGCGTGACCATGTTCATGCTCTCCCTGGAGTTGTTGATGGAGAGGAAGATGTGCCCGAGAAGCACCAGCGAGCATGACGTCAGCCGGTTCAGATCCTCGGCGTTCGCCATCTTGAGGGTTTCTCGGAGGTACCGCCTGAGAAATAATAGTAAAATCATTGTTTGTTATACCGATGTCAATAGTCAAAAGATATTAGGTTTCAGTATATGTCAGTTCTATTTAGATTCTTAAATGAAGGTGGACGGGCCTTCATGAATATTCTCTTATCTCCCTCTATCTCTCATCTTATTGTCTCTGGAAAATGCTTATCAGGCTGAACAACTTTTGCTAAGGTGCCATTTTTATATTTCTTATAGTTTAGCTGGACCATTATAATTCTGCATTAGGTGTTTCATTTTCCGAAATCATTTATACCCTATATGTTGCCCAGGCTTAACAGCTATAAATTAACAAAAAAAGTGTCATTCGAATCCGTCCAGTATATCCGGAGATTAACCGTGTACAAACAGACAATGTTTTTTAATTCTTACTCTATTACTGTGTGTCCATTGCCCCTAATATTTTTTTGGAAATATATTTAATGTACAAACACCTTTTTTATTGGCTATAAGGCTTAAATAAATAAATAAAGTACCTGGGTGACCGAGCTTTGCTCGGTTACATCTCAAACATTAACTACATTTTTTCAACGTGTCTAAAAACAATACAAAATAAAAAATTATTTATAAACTTGAACATAAAAAAAACAAAAGTAAGTAACCAAGTGGGATTCGAACCCGTAACACTCGCTGAGCTAAACGGATGCCGGCCGGCGCGAAGAAATTAGCGACCATATCCTGCTTGGAAAGAAAAACGCATGAAAACTCGAAAACACGCGTTTTCCCAAACATAAGATTAATCTAGATCGATTGTTTACCCCCGAAAACCCCCGTATACCAATTTTCAGCGAAATCGTTAGAGCCGTTTTCGAGATCACAGAAATTTATAAATATATATTTATAAATAAATAAATATACAAGAATTGCTCGTTTAAAGGTATAAGATATAAATGGGATGAGCCACTCTGCTTGATTATTCGGAAACAATTATTAGACAACACGAATAGTGAGGTGGAGAGGTCTCGTCTCTTAGCAAGTTGCGAGCCGGAGTCGGGGTATTGGTTAAATGCCATACCGTCAGCGAGTGTAGGCACCCTCTTGGAGAGAACCACTTTTAGTTTAGCGGTCAGTCTTCGATTGGGAGCTAGAACGAATGAGCCACATCGCTGTCGCTGCGGTGGAGATGTCGATCCCCTGGGCCACCACGGTTTGGCTTGTCGTCGCAGCGCAGGGCGAGTTTCACGTCACGCCGCCTTGAATGACGTCATCCGTCGTGCTCTTGCCAGTGCCGGTGTGCCAGCAATACTCGAACCGAATGGTATCGCGCGAGACGATGGCAAGAGGCCCGACGGCATGACGCTCATCCCTTGGAAGAACGGGCGGTCGCTTGTGTGGGATGCCACATGCGTAGACACTGTAGCTGCATCCCATGTACGGGCGACAGCCCGAAAGGCGGGCGCGGCAGCGACGACAGCAGAAGCCATCAAGAGGCGCAAATATGCGGCACTGGGAGAGCCGTATATATTTGTGCCTTTTGCTGTGGAGGCCTTAGGGCCCTGGGGTGCGGAAGCTCGTCAAATTTTTAAGGAAATTTCCGCACGCCTGATCGATGTCTCCGGGGACCCAAGGGCGGGCGCGCATTTCGGACAGCGTTTAAGTATTGCTATCCAACGCGGAAATGCCGCCAGCCTCTTGGGTACTTTGCCCTGTGACGGCAGCGATTTGGCCTCAATTTTTTATATAATTTAATATAAATTATTTTTAATTAGTTTTAATTTTAGGTTGTATTTATTTAGTTAATATAGTATATATTGTAAGACGTTATATTTGATTTGAGTTAAATAAATTTTACTAAATAGATGATCATTATATGTTAAAAAGTTAATTCATTAATGAAATTTGTCTTCAGATATAAATTATGACAACAAGGGGAATGCGCAACAGTAACAATAAGATAGGTAAGGTTATGATAAGTATTTTTATTTTAAACCAAAGCCTTACAAAAAGGAATAAAAAAGGGGAGGCTTTTGCCCAACTATGGGCTAAAAAAAAAAGAAATATAAATGAGTAGCAAACAACTCACTTAGCCTCGTTATACCGCGCCTGGAAGAAGGCCTGCAACCCCAGCACGTAGTACGACGCGGCGCGCAGACCGTGCGCGTACGTAGGCAGCGCCTCGGGTCGCACCTGTGCATAAACCATGAACAAAAATTGTACAACTTGCCAAAATTACTTACTAATATTGTAAAGTAGCCGAAGCTAAGTAGGGGACTATTTGACTCTGAAAAATGCTCATCAGGCTGAACAACTTTTGCTAAGGCGTCATTTTTATATTTCTTATAGTTTAGCTGGACCATTATGGTTCTGTATCAGGTGTTCCATTTTCCAAGATCAATTATACCCCATACATATGTTGCCCAGCCATAACAGCCATATAACAAAAGATTTTAATTTGAATCCGTCCTGTATTTCTGGAGTGTACAAACGTGTACAAACAAACGACATTTTTTTTAATTCTTACTAATTACTGTGTCTCCATCGCCACAAATATTTTCGGGAATATATTCGACACATTTTTTTTACTGTTTTATTATATGTATAAATGTGAAAGTAACTCTGTCTTTTATCTTTAACTTCAACCACTGAACCGGGTCTAACTTTATGCATACCAAATTACTTCTAAAATTTGGTATGGATGTAGTTTGAGAACATAGATCTAATCCTAAAAATCATCTGTGTTCTTGGATCTGTCTGTCGTTCTGAGGAGCTCGATGGCCCGGTGGGTGTGCGCATTACTAGAGCTTTCACTAGTAAAGCGACACCAGGCGTGATACGCAGTTGGATGGATGACCACAAGTGCCATAAAAATTTCTCGAGCTCCTCCGTACTTCGAAGGCGCGTATAACCGTTGGTCCCGGCTGTCATCATTGTATGGCAGTCATCAAGCTATGTCAGATGCCTGAAAAATCTGACACCAGTGTTGGCCACATACACGAAAAACAAACAATCTGTGTTCGTGACAGTTTTTAATTTGCCTAGTAAACAAACTTGTTGAAGCCAGAAAGCGATGTTAACCCTTTCACCGCGTATGTCGGATTTTTCCGACAATGCATTTTCTTACTAAAATTACAAAAACACTTTGGATTCTCTAAGATAATCCCGAAATGGGCACGAAATTTGATGTCGGATAAATCCGACATTCGCGGTTAAAGGGTCTCTGTCGTACCTGCTCCATGAGCTGAGCTAGCTCGTTGTCCCTCCGCGCCCGCAGGTACACGATGGCCAGGTTCAACTTCGCGAACATCCACAGGTCGCGCTCTTGTGACATCTGAAACAGTAGACAATAGGATTCATAAAAGATACATACATATTGTCACGCCTGTTGCCAATGGTAGGCCGAGAATATGGATCCACTCCACTTGCACTCCAAATCCTAGTGGTTTGCAAAAATCATAGAAAGTGAAGATCCATTATCAGTCTTTATTTTCAGAGTGTTGGATGTTTATCTATGTAAGTATTTATTGTAAAATATAGTATCATTGAGTCAGTATCCCATAATAAAAGAGGGTAGACTTGACCCACTAGATACAGCTTTCAGCATCCTTGGGTGTACATTGACATCAATATTTCGAGATGAAGAAACCGGAAAGTACACCTTGTTTTTGAAAGCAGTAAAGGTAAAGTGACTATTAGGCAGTAAGCACACATTGAAGCAAATACCGGGAGGGTCTGGTCAGCTCGGCTTCGCTTTTTTGACTGCAGCTTAGTATTTTTATAGCGTAACTCGTTCGCAAGCATCACATGTTATCATTGTATTATACAGGCTGACTATTAAATCATCTTGCATATTGAAAGGATGCACTCAGTAATCGATTCGCATTCCAAATATATAACAAATTAATTGTGCTTAAAAGTTGGCGAAACAAGTGTGGACACTCGCGCTACGCGCGATCAAAGCGGTTGCCAACGAGCCGAGGTAGGTAGGTACCGAGCGCGAGGCGAGCGCGTAGCGAGCGCTCGGTTTGCAAACATTCCGAGACGCACTAATTTCGAAAATGATGACTAGTGCCTATAAGGTGTAATTACTGAATAAAAATTTGGAATGTTGTAATTCGCTATTTTGCCACAAGTCAATTAGATGCTTTTTTCTTAAGTCAAAACAAAAAATTTCTATGGGATATGTATGAAATACAGTCAGATGACGTCATAGTTTCTTGGTGTCAAATAGTGGTCACATCAGTTTGTTTAAAAAAATTATTTACAGTACCAATGAATATATTTTTAACCCAGGAAAGTACCCAATAAGGTATACTCACATTGATGGCGGTGTGGAACTGCGCCTCGGCGGCCTCCATGCAGTTCATGGACATGGCGTACAGCCCCAGCAGGCAGTGCAGCTGCGGCGTGTGTGCCGCCGCGCTGCACGCTGCAAGCGTAACAAACAGTTTTAATTGACTTCCCAAAAGGAGGAGGTGGTCAATTCGTGTTTTTTTTTATATATGTTCACCGATTAATCGTAGACGCCTGGACCGATTTGCAAATTTCTTTTTTGTTTGAAAGGGCACACGTCAGAAATTTTATCAAAAATCGGTGTAGTTTGGGGGTTTAGTTTTGAAAAATCACACTAATTACATAAAGGCGAAAGTTTGTGAGTTAGTGTGAATGTTTGTTATTTCTTCACGCGCAAACGAGTGGATCAATTTTGATAAAATTTAGTAAGCAGGAAGCTGAGTATACGAGTTAGTGTACTCACGCTCGGGCGCGGTGGAGAGCAGGTGCGCGGCGCGCGCGATGTCGTGCAGCGCCAGCGCCTTGCCGCCCGCCACGAGGCGGCACAGCGCCGAGTGCTCCACCAGCGCCATGCGCAGCCGCCACGCCAGCGCCGCGCCGCTGCGCGGCCCGCCCGACAGCGCGCCCGCGCCGCCGCCCTCCTCACCGCTCGCTGAGTAAACAAATAATCACAGTTCACTCAACTTCAGAGATACCTTGTTTTCGGCAGAGTAGAATAGGGCCACTCCAAGTCCTCCCGTGGATGTCGTAGACGACGACTTAGGAAATACAAGCTAAGCAAAGCTTATAAACATCAATGAGACCTCTCCAACCCGTCTGGCCAGCGTGGCGTCAGCCAAAACTTCTGGCTACTCTGGCCAAGTAAGGCTCTAGTAGTTCAGAGGGTCGTGCTCCTGCAGTGGAGACTAAAACACCTGATGATGACGAAGATGACGACAGAGATACCTGACCCCTCCTCTATCTATATCTTGAATTTTCTCATAATCTGAAAATAATATTGACATGAAAATGTTTATTCAAAAAGACTAAATTAAAATCTCTCTGAACACACATTTTCATGTTAATATTATTTTCAGTTTATGAGAAAATTCAAGATGTAGGAGGAAGAGTGGCCAGGTATCTCTGATGCTGACTGTATATTACCAATATACGCACGTATATCGTACGACGTTTTTTAACACACTTGCGAGGAAAATAATACCTAATATAATTTATTTTTTATTTTAAATAAACTCTACCATAAAACTGTGATGCACACTGTTGGTTTCCCGCCTTTGAACTTTTTAAAATCAGCGCGGCGCGCTGCCTTCTAGTTAGGGCGGCGCAGCGGACCTATTCGAAATCGAAAAGACTTTGAAAACTAAACTTCAGGTTTATTTTCATTCTAAATAAATAAGAAGCCATACGTGTGTGGCAGGCCTAGTAATAAGAAGAAATATGGATTTGTGTTGACTCACCAGTGAGCAAGTATTGATTTGTGTTGACTCACCAGTGAGCAAGTATCAATTTGTGTTGACTCACCAGTGAGCAAGTATCGATTTGCATTGACTCACCAGTGAGCAAGTATCTGAATTGACTGAAAAGTACACAAGGAGTTTAAATTGACGTCACTCACCAGTGAGTTTGTCGATCTGCGCGAGCGCCTTCTCCGTGTACTTGTGCGCCTTGTCCATGTAGCCGGCCTGCGCGGAGTGCATCACGGTGACCAGGTACACCAGCACGTACAGCTGCTGCCGCGACAGCCACACGAACGACTCGCCCGCCGTGCTGCCGCATACAGCTGCGACAACAGATAATCGTAGTCAGTAACCGCTAGTTTGTAACTGGTCAAATCAGATACTTTTTTCTTGACGTCAAAACAAACATTGTCTTTGGGATTTGTATGAAATAGCACGTCGTGACGTCATAGTTTTATTGAAAACGGACAACATCAATGACCAGTGACATTATTTTGTGAAGTTTCATTCACTTTTCAGTACACTACCCTGGAAAATACCCTATGATAATACCCTATCGTAGTAATATCATCAGTCAATATTATTGCAAGATAATGCTGTAACAGTGGCAACCTTCTGAAGGGTAAGATATTATTTTCTTTTGAGCTTTCAACACGAGAAGAACGTTGTAGTAAGTTAGCTTACATCTAACTTATTACAATGTTTCTTGTACTTTCTTTCGATTATAATGATTTATTTTATGTGAAATAAACAGTTGTACAATTTAAATCCTAACTTAATTATTCTAGTTTTACAAATTTGTTTCAATACAACCAACCACACTGTCCATCAAAATTAATAATTTAGCATGTAGACATAATGTGTAATGTAATGTGTATATCTTAGGTTCCCAGGCGCGGCCGGGGAAGGCGCTTAACGTTGCAACAATCAAAGGCATTTTTTTTTTCACCTTTTTCATTTATAATTAATCATGTTTTATAGATTTAAAACTTGAACTAGTCAAATTAACAAAGGTCTCACCGTCGTCGTCCGGCCACGTGGGCGCCATGATTGTCTGAATGCTCTGCTGTAGCTGCTTGAGGCACGGCTTCACACTCTTCACTTGCCCGGCCATCAGGTAGTGGCATACCTAGTGATCGAACAAATATACAATTAGTGCATCATGTTTATTAAACTTGCAATGTGTCTTGTATGAATGTTTGTTTAGGTCAAGTCTTGCAATCAATTTCCTACCAGTTATCCCCAGCCGATTGACTTGAAATCTGCATACTTGTGTAAGTTAGATGACAACACAATATTATGAAGTCAATGAGCTATTCTGACGATGGAGACGGGAGATATTTGACAGAACTCAGTAATAAAACAACATAACCTCATTAATTTGTCTTGATAAGCACTTTATAGTAAAGTAGACAATGCCTAGGGTCTGATCTAGGAGACAGAAGGTGGTCGATGTCGATGGAACTCAGCGATAAAACGACGCAACTTCATCGAGTTTGCGCATATTTCGTTTGTCTTAATAAGTACTTTGGCCTCATAATAAAAGATTGTACAAAAAAATAAATTTATTCAAAAAACATATTTAGCAAAGGTCGTCCCACGTGTAACTAGTATGATCCAATAAATCTTAGATAGATTCACCAATTCGGGATTTAATAAACGGTACCCGTACGACACCGTTACTAAGTCAAATTATAAACTATGGGCACTTTTTAACAGAAATTAATTATAATATTATAATACAGTCTAAACATTTTTCAAGCGGGCGGGCACCCTGAAAATAGCGCCCGCTTGTCCTATAGACAACACGCATAGAAATGCGTGTTGTCTATACGGATTGAGATACTTTTGCATATCTCATCTGCATATGCGGTGCAGTGTGTTAATCACCTAGAGGGGTCCCTGTATTGTTAGCGCCCGAGAAATTTTATTAAATTTTTATATAAGCGCGAACCTGACTTAATAAGTCAGGTTCGCGCTTAATGGATTAAAAGCAAAACGGACGTTTTGCGTGAGTTTATATGCAATCACATAACATTTAATATTGGACCTGTACATATAGTTTCTGTGTGTGTGTTATAGATTGCATATAATATGCTTACGTAAAACGTCCGTTTTGCTTTAATCCGTTAAAAGCGCGAACCTGTACTTATTAAGTCAAGCCGGACCAAATGGCGTGTATTTATTGAATGTTTAGTTGAGAGTTCCAACTCGTATTTTGTTATTTACACAGTCCCTTGATATGCTTTTACGCGGGAAGAAAAGATAATACATTCTAAGTTTTTTCTTTTCTTCCAGACCAGCATTAAAGATAAACATCCAATAAGAAACTATAGAATAGTAAAATAGAGAAGAGATAGGATAGTAAAAACATGTTTTTATGCTTAGAGTAGCATAGCAATACGAAATTACTTAATGAGCCCATTGTTCCTTTGAGATCAAGGTCTGTTCTGAGAAATTTATCAATGACTTATTGAGCATTGTGGGAACCAACTAAGTAACGAACTTTAAAGGCACCACTCGTCAGTGGCTATTTGTATTATGCCACAGTTTTAGGCTAATTAGTTAAATTAAGGAAAACAAACATAATAAATAAACAAACAATGTACTGTTACTGGGTATAAATAATATTATCAACAAATTTTTACATTTACAGATAATAATTGGCCAAGTGCGTGTCGGGCCACGCGCAGTGTAGGGTTCCGTAGTTGCGAATGCCAACTTTGAGTTCATGCCACTAAAAACGTCTAAAAACAAATTTTCTTTTTCCGAGTACATTTTATAAGTTAATCGCCTATAACTTTTTAATTTGTTAACCCTACTTAGCTCTGATAGTTTTCCTTTAAACTACATTATATACACTATAGCTGTGATTTTTTTCACGTGGCCATATATAACCGTTTAGTAGATAGAGGGAAGAGGGACACTTGACTCCAACAAAAATTTACACTTTAAACCCAAATATTTCAGAAACGGATTCCTAAATCGAAAAATGGTGTTTACAAGCTCATAATATTTTTGAAAGACCTTTTCAACGATACCCCACACAATGTGTTTGTCAAGAAAAAAATTATGACTACCTCCATACATGTATGGCAACTACCCTAAAAAAAAATTTTTTACCACATTTTATTTTACGACTTTTTTGCCATGATGAATATACATATCCATGCCAATTTACAGCTTTCTATTACTTATAGTATCTTAGTAGGACAGTGGACGGACAGACAGACAGACATGGCGAAACTATAAGCGTTCCTTGTTTACTATCTAATCGAATCCTAAAAAGGCGTCCAATAATTACGTGAGATGTTGTAAGATTTAGCTCGATCCCTTTCATTCATCTTAATTTTTCATGATTTTTTAAAAATGGAACAACTTTTTTTATTTCTAGAATAACATTTTATTTAGGATTTATTCAATATGTAAAAGTATATTCATTAAAATTTTTGTCCATAGGAACTCATGAGTGGACTTATGTACAAGGACAAAGTCTTACTGTATCTTGTCCATGTGGTTTTATTGAAATTATTTGCTCCTTTAACCTGTTTCTGATTAGTCAATCTCAACTGTTGGGCTTAACACTAGTTTGACATGTAATGTAACTTTCATAAAGGACTTATAGCACCAATATTGCACGTGACTTATGCAAAATAAAAAAATATTTCATTTCAAAAATGGAAGTCTATGTGATGGTGCAGCTTATGTATGCATTGTGGATCACAGACGGAAAATTATGCTATTATCGTGACCTCTCTCCTCCATAAGTGGCTGAACCCCATTCCTCTCTAAATGCTTCACGTAATGAATGATCGCCCCCTAACTGCTTACGTTATTTAATTACTGATTACTGTTTTAAATTCAAGGAAAACCCACTGCATATTTTTTTATCCTTATTGACTGCTATTGTTAATACATTTTTTATTGCTATTTTGAAAGAACTATGTCCTTACCTGCAATACAAGGAAGAACACCTTAAGGTACTCCTTCTGATGCGGACTGCCAGTCCACGAGTCCACCAGGTGCCCCGCCTGGTTCAACAGAGGCAGGACTTCCTGGATCTTTTTGTCTATTAACAACAACTGAAAAGGAAAATTGCAGAACTTTAACAAAGATTTAAGAGCTAAGATAACTTAGCCTATGGCTTTTGGGGTTTTACTGAAGAGCAATAGTGTGTCAGCATCAGCTGGCATCCCTGTCAAGTTTTTCCATACAAAAAACCATTTGTTTACCCCCATAGATATATTTATAAAATGGAGGTTCCAGATAAAAAAAATAACTTCATTTTCCCACCACTACAGCATCTTTACAACTCTCTAATGTACCTCTGCCTACACTCTCTACTTTACCATCTCAACACAATTATGAATATGTATCCACTTAAACTTCAATTGAGCAATTATTTTTATTATACATATATGTATATGATTAGGTTTGCTAAAACAGCATCAACAGAAAATTTTATTTCAGTGATGCAAAATCAATCTAACTATGTTTTATTCAAAAGATAGAAAAGAACTTCTCCTTTGTGTTTTCAGCAAGCAAAGCTGCAAATTATTTAAGCAAAACTGAACACAAAATACTCACCATAACCCTACTGAGTAGAAATAGCACTCGGGTGTAGGCAGCGTTTGATATCTGAGCGTAGTCCACACCCACTCCCAATAAACTACTGGCCACTTCATATTCCCGCTCTGTGGCATGAATTTGCTGAAAAAATGATTAGTTGACACTTTATCTATTTATATGTATAAAAATTGCATTTTTCACTAGCTTTGTCCCACTTTCCTCAATGATGACCTGGGAGAAAAAAAAGACATACAATGGACTAGCTACTTATGTTCCTGCACTCATTTTAAGAGCCGATTGAGGGTGATGCTTATACATAGAAACCCAGTTTTTCAATTCCATTATCCCACATTCATGCCATTACTACTTTGCCACCATGCTAAAAGTGGACTTTGGATCTTCCAGCCCCAGTTCTATTTCACTGGGGATAAAGTTGTGACAATGTATATTGTATCTAAGTCCTCCCGTCGATGTCAAAGAGGGTGACTTAGGAAATACAAGCTGAACAAAGCTTATAAAATCAATGAGACCTCTCCAACCCTGGCCAAGGGTGGAAAGTATTGGCCAAAGTCCACTGGCTGCGCTGGGTGGGTCTGGTAGTACTGAGAGGGTCGTGCTCCTGCAGTGGAGACAAAAAGACCTGATGATGATGATGAATGTATATTGACCCTAGACTTCACAAACATGCAACCCAAAGGCCTTATTCTGAGAACTCATAGACAAACATGTGAAAACTATAAGAGTTCCTTGTTTACTATAGAAGCCTAAAACATGTAAAGAAGTAATGTTAGAGACTAAAGACTCGCTATGGGAAGCTGAAGAAGCTGTATTAGTAAATAATTATTTACAAATAAGCACTTTTACTTTGATAAAATTATTATGGATTTGTATGTACTATGACAAAATGTGCCATCTGATTTATCAGCAAGATTCAGAAATACACATAATATTATATGTAAACAAATATGTTCAGTGCTTCTCTAATGAATAAAAGTTCACAATAATATTTGCCTATATCATACTATACAA
Source organism: Acrobasis consociella (assembly GCA_963555685.1). NCBI lineage: Eukaryota > Metazoa > Arthropoda > Insecta > Lepidoptera > Pyralidae > Acrobasis > Acrobasis consociella. The sequence goes on from OY743122.1 coordinate 13,325,059, forward strand.
GTGATAATTATCGTACTTACTGCCAGTTGGAATATTAGCCTGCAGTGCCAGTAAACACTGTGTTGAGATAACTCAATAGCTTTCCGTAGAATCGGTTTGGAGTGTGTCGGCTGACCCTGCTGCTCGAATAACTCGGCCAGCACGCTCGCCGCCTCGAACTTAACGTCGTCGAACCCATTGATAGTCTGAGAAAGGCACCACTGCAACCAAAACATTACAACTGACCCACTTCACTATTATTGTTTACATTCTATCAACAACTTCCACCAACCGTATCACTTTAAACCCTGCATAATACTACCACACCGACTTACATTATTCGCGCCTATATTTCTTTCCTCAAAACACGTAAATAACAACAAAAAAACTTACACTCTGCTCTAAATGCGTCCTCGCCAAGTCGATGTTTTTGGTGTGTGTCAAAAGAATATTTCCAAGTTGTAAATGAGTCCTGGCTTCGACCCTTTGTGGTGGTTTGAAATTAAACACGGCTTGTAGGCACTGGATACAACTTTTTATGTCAGGAGGATTTGATGTACGGAAATGTTCTGCTAAACCAAGTAAAGAAATATACCAAGCGTCCTGCGTTGACGCCATTTTGACATTTCTGCTTGGAGGGAACAGTGTTTACCACTAATAAGATGAGAAATCTACCAACTGTCAGTTAAATATTTTCTACTATTGCCGTCATTTATATGAACGTTTTTGTGTTTATGGTTCTGTTTACAATAAATAAACTATTGTCTTGACTTTCGTGAAACTAGTAGTTCGCCCCAAAAAAGAACTCGCCAACCCCATATTTCGGCAGACCCCTTGACAGACTTGATACATGTTCAAACTTGAAAATTCTATTAGCCATGCATGCTTGCATGCCATACCCATATTAACATTATCGCCTACGAGCTTTCATGTAGTTCCGATGAAAACTATTCGAGTTAGAGACGAACAAACGTATGATATGAAAAACTTTTTGAATAAAATCTTCTTCTCGTGTGTGTTAGTGACTAACACTAGTGTCAGAGTTTTTTAAACCACCTTAAAGGCCTCTCACATGGTTTTAGGTAACGACCAATGTCAAAGACAGTGACCGGGACCGACAGCTTAACGTGCCCTCTGAAGCACGGATCATTTTACATAACGGACAATCAGGTGATCAGCCTACAATGTCCTAACCAAACTAGGACAACAACACAAAGTCGTTGCCCCCGCCGGGATTCGAACCGGCGACCTCCGGGTATGAGCCGAACGCTCTAACCACTACACCACGGAGGCAGTTATTATTAGTTATATAATTATTTGAAAAAAATAATAACAGACTTCAAATCGAAATGCACTAAAAAGCAAAAAATAATTCATTTTTTATATCAGATGTCCCTAAAGTTCTGGGTAAAAAATCTCTATAATACTCATTATTTATTTGGAGTCGGTGCCAATCTTCTTGCCTCAGAGTCCAGTTGCAAAGACGTTTAACATGTACGAGTAATAATACCACGTTGTAGCGCCCAAAATACGGATACCTACCACGTCGTATCTCCCAAATCAATGAACCGATGTTACAAAAGTAATTCAATCGAGAGTGTTCTTGGCTATGATCTGTTCAGCCGAGCTACAGCTCTTTTTCGAGTTGTTAATAATTACTAATATAACATCATTTGCAGATAAAATGTGTTTTTCACATTATTTCAATTCCCGTGGGATATTCTAAAGTACTTCATTGATGTTTTCAATGTAAAAAATAGATACTTAGATTGGCACCAACTCCAAATAAATAATGAGTATTATAGAGATTTTTTACCCAGAACTTCAGGGACATTTGATATAAAAAATAATTATTTTTTGCTTTTTAGTACATTTCGATTTGAAGTCGGTTATTATTTCTTTCAAAAAGTTTTAATTTCACAGCTTTTAGCAGGAAGAGAACTAAGCTTATTGCATTTATTTCCTGTATACTGAATATTGTTTTCTGAAAATAGTAAATAAATAGTTATCATAAAATTGACAATTAAAGTAGTCATCATTTCAGCCGCATAACGTCCACTGCTGGACATAGGCCTCTCCCCAAGATTTCCAAAATGACCGATCAAGAGCGGCCTGCATCCAGCGCTTTCCAGCGACCCTGGTCAGGTCATACATACATACATACATACTATCACGTCTTTAGGTGGTCAGGTCATCTGACCACCTTGTAGGTGGGTGCTCTACGCTTCGCTTACCAGTACGCAGTCGCCATTTAAGAACCTTTTTGAACCTTTTTTGGAATTTCGGTCTCCAGCTCCAAGATCTATTCTATGACATGGGACCAACTTTGCAATGCATTCTTTAAAACTAAACATAAATATTTTTAAATCGGTTCATATTTGACGGAGTTATAAGGTAACATACACAAAACAAATAAAAATTACACGTCGAATTGATAACCTCCTCCTTTTTTTGAAGTCGGTTGAAAACGACGAGCCGGATTGTTCAAGTAAACTTTGACAACTTCACTCGCTTGTTCAATAACCGATAATTTTTAAACACCACCTTCACCCCCAAACTACATAACACAACCGATTTCGATAAAATATCTATGAAACTACCTGACAAGTATGTCTTTTGAAACAACAGAAAAGAATTTCCCAAGGCGTCTTTTTGCGGCGAACTACTAGTTACTAGTAGACCTAACCGACTACTTAAACCAAGACCTCGCGATTATTATTTTCAAGACATTTTTAGGCCCAATACAGACGACAGACTTTTTGTCCGATCGAGTCTGCGGTGCACAAAAAGTCTCCGTGGCGCGCAAAAAATCCTTCGCGGATTGTTCACGGACTCAACGCACACGACGCACATTTTGTATCATTCTGTCGGCAGAACTGTAGGGATGGACGTACACGCCATGAAAGTGTTTGCGATGATTGATGCGAGATTGCTATGTATAATAAATAATATACTTCACTTGGTATTCTCTTGCCGTGACAGCTGGTGTCGTAAGTGGAAAAAGAATAGATACGTCACCAGGTCGAAGCGGTTCTCAAACTTTATTACTGGGGAAAAATTATTAATATAAGCTTTTATTTAGTTTGCCCTGTTTGTCGTTTCGGAATGACCACTGATGAGAAGATCACGATAAAAGAAACCCAGTTTAGTATTGCTCCCTTACCCAGCCTGATGAGCTATGTTACAAATTTTCATACAGATTTACAACTTACATTATATCAATTTATAAAATATTGAATTGACGAATCACACGAGATACTAAATAGTTAAGTTTGGTACTTAATATGTAATTTAATATTCATGAACTAATGAGAAAGTCCTTTAATTTACTGAAAAGAACAATCAATGGTAACAGTGATCGTGACCTAGTCTTGTTCCATCTCGGGAAGAAAAACCTTGTTTTATTATACCATGCGTCCACCACTAGCCGAGTGCAGGTTGCAGACTAAAGTGCGCGGCGTCTGCGTTGGCGCGGGTTGAAGCATATGTTGTATTTTTTTCGCCCACTTTTAGTGCGGCGTGGCGCGGCGCGGCGCGGCGCGGTCCGCCAAAATGACACGGATTTTTTGTGCACCGCACTTTTTGCGCGTCGTGTGCGTTACTGCATGTGATTACATAGGTTCTTTTTTCACAGACTAAAAAGTGCGTCTCGGATAGTCTGTCGTTTGCGTTGGGCCTTATTAATACTTCTCTGAACCGATTTTGATGCCCAACCAAATTTCATCAAAATCAGACCATCGGCTTGGCAGTTTTCGCGGTACAAACATACTATTACCGTTCGATTAGTTATGCTGGTTTACTTTATAAATAATTGCGCTTGACCTTTAAAATAATATATTTTTACTAAAACACAAAGACAAACAACAGAAAACAAAATACAACTCCAATTTCTTACGTTCAAATTAAAAATATAACATTCTAAAAAGTATTACTGTCTAATCAGTTCGTTGATTTGATTTGTAACACATACATACATACATACAATGTGTTTTCATCCCCAACTCGATTCAGAGACCTCGCTCGCTTCGCTCACTCGAGCAATCAATAGGCAATAATTGCCTTAATACTTAAATGCTAATAAAAATAAACATTCGATGTATTTATTATAGGTGGTATTAATGCTAAGAAAAGAAAGCAAACCCTTGAGTTGTTTGTAAGAATAAAATAACAGGCCAAGTGCGTGTCGGGCCACGCGCACTGTAGGGTTCCGTAGTTGTAAATGTCAATTTTGAGTTCATGCCAGTAAAAAAAATTCCTTTTCGAGTACATTTTATAAGTTGATCACCTATAACTTTTTAATTTGTTAACCCTACTTAGCTCTGATAGTTTTCCTTTAAACTACATTATATATACTATAGCTGTGATTTTTTCACGTGTCCATGTCCATATATTACCGTTTAGCAGATAGATGGGCAGACACGTGACCGTAGCAAAAAAAAATCACTTTTAACCTAAATATTTTCAGACATGGATCCCTAAATCGAAAAATGGTGTTCCCAAGCTCACAATATTTTTGAAAGACCTATTCAACGATACCCCACACGATGTGTTTGTAGAGAAAAAATATTGACTTCCTCTTTACTTGTATGGCTGCCTCTTTAATTTTTTTTAGGGTAGTAAAAAAAAATTATTACATATTTTATTTTATGACTTTTTTGCCATGATTAATATACATATCCATGCCAAATTACAACTTTCTAGCACTTATAGTTTCTGAGTAGGACCGCGGACGGACAGACAGACAGACAGACATGGCGAAACTATAAGGGTTCCTTGTTTACTACGGAACCCTAAAAAGTGTGTAACATAACGTTTATTATCAACACAGCATGCTCCTGCTACATGCTATGCTCTATACTCAATATTTTATTGCAAACCATAAAGTACATAAGATGTTAACAATACAGTTTAAAATCATTTAAGGACCCTGTCGGGCACAGCAATTTGGTTAGAGAAGAAGAGGTCGCACTCTATGCTGAAATATAATCAATTGACAAAAGAAAAAAGAACCTTTTATTTTTGATTTAAGGTGAACCTCATTTTTAAAGCATAATTGACAGCAAATCTACTAACAGTAGAAAATATTTTAAAAATGGTAACACAGGTTTAAATTTTATTTTTATGTTGGCAGCCTTGAAAAAGAAAAATTTTTGCTTTGCTTGGCACCGAGGCTTTTTGCCAATGGTACCTATTATTGTTGCATTGCAAGTACTACAATAATTAAATAGGTACACTTAGAGATGGGCATCTACCCGGGTATTTACCCACGCTTGGGTATTTACCCGATATGCACCGGGTATATACCCGTATCTACCCGTTTGGGTGGGTAGATTGGAATATTTATTTAAAAAATTGTGTGAGTCCACTATTTATGTGTAGAAATGTACAAAAAGGTTATATAATGTATAAAACAATGAATATCTCTAAAAGAAAAAATATCAAAGATTAAAATCACAGATGCTTTCCATATAAAATATACAGATGCCATCTTATTTGTTATCTGATTACTTATTTTAACATATAATTAGGTCTACTTACGTTTGCCAGCAAAAAATGTAAACATAGGCCTGTCAATTTGTATCCATACAACGGATAGATACGGGTAAATACCCGGCATACTATTTTGTGGAAAATGTTATAACAAGTTGATGGGAGATCGAAGAACTCATCTATACGAATATCTTTTGTTCCGAGACCAACCGCGAAATCAGTAGTTTTGGCTCTTGGATAAGCAGTCAAAGATACCTACTCTCTATACATGTATGAGGGTGCTCGTATATTGACATCGAATTTGATCTCTGATTGCTCAATTTAACTTCTTATTAGGCCTACTTACGTTTGCCAGCAAAAAGTGTAATCTTAGACCTGTTAATTTGTATGTTTCCATACAACGGGTAGATACGGGTAAATACCCGGCATACTATTTCGTGGGAAATGTTATGACAAGTTGATGGGGGATCGAAGAACTCGTCTAAACGAATATCTTTTGTTCCGAGACCAACCCCGAAATCAGTAGTTTTGGCTCTTAAATTAGCAGTCAAAGATACCTAATCTCTATACATGTATGAGGGTGCTCGTATATTGACACCGCATTTGATGTCTGATTGCACATTTTAACATCTAGTTAGGTCTACCAATATTTGCCAGAAAAAAATATAAAGTTAGACCTGTCAATTTGTATGTTCCCATACAACGGGTAGATACGGGTAAATACCCGGCATACTATTTTGTGAGAAATGTTATGACAAGTTGATGGGGGATCGAAGAACTCGTCTAAACGAATATATTTTGTTCCGAGACCAACACCGAAATCAGTAGTTTTGGCTCTTAAATTAGCAGTCAAAGATACCTAATCTCTATACATGTATGAGGGTGCTCGTATATTGACATCGCATTTGATGTCTGATTGCACATTTTAACATCTAGTTAGGTCTACAAATATTTGCCAGCAAAAAATATAAAGTTAGACCTGTCAATTTGTATGTTCCCATACAAAGGGTAGATACGGGTAAATACCCGGCATACTAGTTTGTGGGAAATGTTATGACAAGTTGATGGGGGATCGAAGAACTCGTCTAAACGAATATCTTTTGTTCCAAGACCAACCCCGAAATCAGTAGTTTTGGCTCTTAATTTAGCAGTCAAAGATACCTAATCTCTATACATGTATGAGGATGCTCGTATATTGACATCGCATTTGATGTCTGATTGCACATTTTAACATCTAGTTAGGTCTACCAATATTTGCCAGAAAAAAATATAAAGTTAGACCTGTCAATTTGTATGTTCCCATACAACGGGTAGATACGGGTAAATACCCGGCATACTATTTCGTGGGAAATGTTATGACAAGTTGATGGAGATCGAAGAATTCGTCTAAACGAATATCTTTTGTTCCGAGACCAACCCCGAAATCAGTAGTTTTGGCTCTTAAATTAGCAGTCAAAGATACCTAATCTCTATACATGTATGAGGGTGCTCGTATATTGACATCGCATTTGATCTCTGATTGCTCATTTTAACATCTTATTAGGTCTACTTACGTTTGCCAGCAAAAAGTGTAATGTTAGACCTGTTAATTTGTATGTTTCCATACAACGGGTAGATACGGGTAAATACCCGGCATACTATATTGCGGGAAATGTTGTAATACGTTGATGGGGAATAAAAGAACTCGTTGATACGAATATCTTTTGTTCCGCGACCAACCCCGAAATCCTTAGTTTTGGCTCTTGTATAAGCAATCAAAGATGACCTACATCGGTGAGTCACTGCACCTTGCTATGTTTACGTACGACGAATAATTGTTAAGGCGACAATCTCCCTGCCTTCAAAATGAGTACGACACCATCTAAATCCATTCAGATTAAAACTGAAACGGAACGCTACCTTTACGACTGTTTTAAAAGTGAACAGAATGAAAGGCTAAAACAGCAGAGTCTTATCGAGGAATTACAGAACCAAATTGCGGTTCTCCAAAAACAGTTGCAATGCGCTGTTGAATCAAAGGCTACAGCCCAAGCAACAAATAGCTCGGAAACATCAGCGCCTCACGCTGAGTATAATACTGACGATGAAGAATTGGCTAAAGAAACAGAGTGGATTAGAACAAAGTCTAGGAAAAAGAGGAAGTTGAACACGTCTCCCACACTCTCCCCTCAGGCAAAAGAATGCCAACTAACTGAAAAAATAAAAAAAGTTCTCCCACCTCCTCCTATCGTGGTAGATGGTGTGAATAACTACCAGAAATTCTATGACTTTTTGTCACGCGATCAATCCGTTAGCAACTTCACAGTAAAGATGTTGCATGGTGACTGCGTGAAGATAAATGCTTGCGACATAGAAACATATAGAGCTATATCGAAGCTACTTACAGACAACAACTGTCTTTGGCACTCATATGAGAACAAACAGGACAGGCCGATTAGGGTAATGGTCAAAAAATTGCCTTCTACCTGTAAACCGGACAGGATTATTGAAGACCTCAAAGCAAAGGGTCTCCAAATCGAAGATGCTGTGAACAAATTAAGCTGGAAAACTAAAGAGCCCTTAAATATGTTCATGCTCACATTCAAAAACCAGGAAGAAATTGGCAAAATTTATCAGATCAAATCTATCTTGGGGTGCGTGGTAGATATACAACCTCTTAAATCTTCCAAACTGATCCCCCAATGCAAGAGATGTCAGGCTTATGGCCATACACAAATGTATTGTTCCAAAGAGCCAAGATGCGTAAAGTGTACTGGAAAACATTTGACTAAGGACTGCAAAAAACCAGCTACAGAAAAACCGAAGTGTGTGCATTGCGGAGAAGGTCATCCTGCAAACTATAGAGGTTGCATGATAGCCAAAGAGATGCAAAAAATAAGGACTAATTCTGCAAAAAAAAATGTAGTCAGCCATGAAATAACTGCACAGAGCAAACCGAAACCTACTAATAAGCCTGCCTCAACAGTAACCAAAAATATCTCTTACGCTCAGACAGCTGCAAAAAATTCTATAAGCCATCTTCGCAAAGATGAAAGCAACCAAAACCCACAAGACAAAAAGTTAGATGAAATTCTTAAGCTTATGTCATCATTCGACGAGCGCTTGAAAAAATTAGAAAATAGCACCAAACCGGCTATTACTGCAAAGAATAAAAAAATATGAATCATTTGAAGATCATGGCATGGAACTGTAATGGGCTACTTAACCACAAAAATGAGTTACAAGTAATCCTAGATATAGAAAATATTGATGTGTGCCTGATATCTGAAACACACTTTACAAAACAATCTTATATTAAATTAAAAGGCTACAAAGTTTATAATGCATTGCACCCAGCAAACAAAGGTAGAGGCGGCAGTGCTGTGATTATTAAAGAAACGATTCAACATCAAGAATATGTTAAACATGAGGTTCCTCAGGTGCAATGTGCTGCAGTCAGATTGAATACAAAAAGTTGTCCTCTTACTGTGGCTGCTATATACTGCCCACCCAGACATAGAATACAGAAAGACTTGTGGAAGAACGTTATTTACGCACTTGGTGACAGATTTATATTGGGAGGAGACTTCAATGCTAAGAACACGTATTGGGGATCCCGACTAACGAACACAAAAGGAAGACAACTTATGTGTGCCATCACAGAACTGAAATGTGATGTTGCATCGACAGGTTCACCTACATACTGGCCAACTGACCCAACAAAAATCCCTGATCTCATAGACTTTTTTATATATAAAAACATGTCGTCTAACTACATGCAAACTGATCAAAGTTATGATATGAACTCTGATCACTCAGCCATATATTTAGAAATAAATGAAAAAATTTTATTTAAGGAAGATAATTTAACCCTAGTCAATAAATATACAGACTGGGATAGTTTTAAAATAGAATTAGATAGCCATGTAGAACTAAGAGTACCACTCAAGACTCCAGAGCAACTAGATATAGATTTAGAAAAATTCGTCAGCTTAATACAACATACTGCTTGGAACAATACACCTAAAAGTAAGAAAAGAACCTTAAAAAATACATACCCATTACAGATAAAAGATCTGGTAAAAGAAAAAAGAAGGCAAAGAAAACTATGGCACCAAACTAGGTCGCCAGATGATAAAAAAAAAGTTGAATAACCTTACAAAATGCCTAAAAAGGGCAATCCAAAAACATGTTGATGAGTGCACAAACACGTATCTCCAAAAACTGACCAGTGACCGTAGTACAGATTATTCTCTCTGGAAAGCTACGAAGAACATGAAACGGCCAATAAACCAAATTCCTCCCTTAAAACTTGGACTTGGAAGGTGGGCGATCAGTAACGAACAAAAAGCTGCATTGTTTGCCGAACACCTCGAAGAGATCTTCAAGCCAAATGACATATCAGTAGGCATCGATGAAGCTATCACTGAGAGACTCAGCGACAATAACGATGAAGAAATAAATATAAAGCTTGTAACTCCAAAAGAAGTGATGAGGGAAATAAAACAACACATCAACCCCAGAAAATCTCCGGGCTTTGATCTTATACCCGGAGAATTGCTACACAATCTCCCGCGAAAGGCTTTAGTCAAGCTAACCAATCTCATAAACGCTGCATTGAGACTTAAATACGTGCCTGATTTATGGAAAGTAGCTGAAGTAATAATGATACCAAAACCGGGAAAACCCCCAAATGAGACGACGTCGTACAGGCCTATTTCATTGTTACCTGTTATGTCAAAGTTATTTGAAAAAATACTGCTAAAAAGACTAAAACCTATCATCGAAGCCAAAAATCTTATCCCACCACATCAATTTGGCTTCAGAGAAAAGCATTCAACTATAGATCAAGTTCACAGAATTACAAATATAATTGAAAACACCCTCGAAAATCAAAAAGTCTGCTCTACTGTCTTTCTAGATGTAGCACAAGCTTTTGATAAAGTGTGGCATGAAGGACTCATCATGAAACTTAGTAAAATATTACCCACTAACTTTGTAGATATATTAACATCGTATATAACCAATAGAGCATTTAGAGTGCGACAAGAGAATGCGTATTCTGAAATAAAAGCAATAAAAGCTGGAGTGCCTCAAGGAAGTGTACTAGGTCCGGTCCTGTACCTATTATACACCTCGGACATTCCTGATATTGAAGAAAATACTATGGCGACCTTTGCTGACGACACTGCTATAATGGCTGTCGGAAGAACACATGAAGAAGCAGCGGAAAAGGTTCAAATAGCAGTTAATAAAGTCATTGAATGGACAAAGAAATGGCGAATCAAGCTAAATGAATCAAAGTCAGTTCATGTTAACTTTACGAATAAGCAAGAACAATTTTGTCCAGTATATATAAATGGACAGCAAGTTCCTTATGAAAATACAGCCAAATACTTAGGTATGACTCTGGACGCGAAGCTGCGCTGGAAAGCGCACGTCAAGAAGAAAAGAGAAGAGCTTGAAATACGGTTTCAAAAGATGCATTGGCTGCTTGGGAGAAAGTCTGCCTTGTCAGTACACAACAAAATACTTTTGTATAAACAAGTCCTTATGCCAGTATGGACTTATGGTATACAGCTGTGGGGCTGTACCAAACAGAGTAATATTGATATGATCCAAACGTTTCAGAACAAAGTACTTAGGAGTATTGTCAATGCACCCTGGTACATAAGAAATGCTGATCTGCACCGGGACCTTAACATGCAGTTCGTCGATAAAGTTATAAAAAAATATGCAGAAGCACACGAGTACCGATTGCTTCATCATGTGAACGTTGAGGCAATCCAGCTCCTCGACAACACGGACATAGTGAGAAGACTTAAACGAACTAAACCGTTCGAACTAGTATAGGTAGTGTAGTGAAAATTAATTAAATAATCGTGCAGTTATAGTGCAATAACTAAAGACACACGAACAGAGTGCCTTCCCCTTAATAGAGACAGTAAGAAAAGTGCCGATGGACACATTCTTATACTATTGCTTATAAAACTAGGTCAATGTAAAATTACTAATTAGTCTAAGTTAATAGGCTAGATTGTAATAATAGTAGCGTACTTATTAAATTATTTTTAGTATGTAGGTACGTTAAGAAAGTGAAAAAAAAAAATACAACGGGTAGATACGGGTAAATACTCGGCATACTGTTTTTCGGGAAATGTTATAATAAGTTGATGGATGATCAAAGAACTCGTTGATACGAATATCTTTTGTTACGCGACCAAGCCCGAAATCAGTAGTTTTGGCTCTTGTATGAGCAATCAAAGATACATACTCTCTATATATGTATGAGGGTGCTCGTATATTGGCATCGCATTTGATGTCTGATTGATAATTTTACTATGTAATTAGGTCTACAAATATTTGCCAGCAAAAAATATGAACTTAGACCTGTCAATTTGTATGTTCCCATACAACGGGTAGATACGGGTAAATACCCGGCATACTATTTTGAGTGAAATGTTATAAAAAGTTGATGGGGGATCGAAGAACTCATCGATACGAATATCTTTTGTTCCGCGACCAACCCCGACATCCTTAGTTTTGGCTCTTGTATGAGCAAGCAAAGATACGTACTCTCTATATATGTATGAGGGTGTTCATATATTGACATCGCATTTGATGTCAGATTGCTCATTGGAACACTTATAAGTATGTCTTTGCGCACCTCCCAGCAAAAAAATGATAATAAATCAAAGAGGCTACTTACAAAGTTTGATTAGTATGGTGGTTTCACATACTTTAATGTCAGATTTGACGTCTACCTGCATTTTAAGCATATTACAGCGCTTGTACACACTTTCGGATACGAATTGCGAATTAATTACTCATAAAATTCAATCTACCCACCAAATGGGTAGATACGGGTATTTACCCAATCTACCGGGTATATTCCCAAATGGGTAGATTGGGTATATACCCACCGCCCATCTCTAGGTACACTACACGTACACAGATTAAGCTCGCCCTGAAGTTCGAGACTTGTGTTATGGTTTACCATCTCAATATTTATATAAACGTTCAAAACCCAAGTCAATCTGAAAGATCATTTTCAATCTTGACCTGACCGGGGTCGAACCCGGGACCTCGGGTGTGATGTTGTGTTGTGACCCATGTGCCAGACTGGCGTGATGACCACTAGGCCAGAAGCTATCTAATAAAACATCGATACTATCGTGGCCTTTGACAGTATCGTTATTATTGAGTTTCAATACTATCGACAATCGAGTAGTCCTGTCGATATTTAGCAGAGTGCGTGTCAGCCACATGCAGTGCAGGGTTCCGTAGTTACCAGAGATAAGAGATAAGTAGTTACCTATATTGTTTCTAGCTTCAGTACTTCTATTCTAATAATTACTTTATCTATGCCAGTTCATAAAAGCCAGGCACAGATTACTTAAAGAGTAGGGTTGCCATCCGTCCGGGTTTCCCCGGATTTGTCGTAGTTTAGAGGGCAACCAGGGAGCCTCCAGGCGGGGTATCATTTGTTGTCTGGATTTAAACATATTAAGCCCCCTCCGCGACACTGCTCGCACGCCGCGATCAACCTCGCTCTCGCTAAATCCGGGTAGTGGGCTCTAAAATAGAGGGATTTCACGCGTCTTGTCCTGGTTGCAAAATTTTACAGATGGCAACTCTACTTAAGAGCCAGGTAAGGTACATTGAAAACACCCAATTAGATAACCAATATTTATTCATCAATGGTTACAGCGCCATTGTTGATGTCGACAATGACGTCATGAGGTGGTCTGCCGTCGATCGTGCATCCAACAGACTGTGCTGTGCCAAGGATCTCCCGGACTGTGCCAGACAGCTCTCGGGCCATGGAGCGAGGCCTCATAACCTTGGCAATGCCGATGACATCCTCGAGGGTGATGTTGCCGTTGTGTTTGACTGAAATGTAAAGAAACATTGTCTTAGTAAAAACCGGCCAAGTGCGAAACGGATTCGCGCATGAAGGATTCTATACCATAAAAAAAAAATTATTAATTATAAAAAGAGAGCCATTAATAGTACATTATGGTACTAGTGTGTAACATTGGTGATTACCGCCGCGGCGCCATTGAGGCCCGAGCCGTAGGCGAGGGTCTTAAGAGAGCCAAGGACGGTAATCATCAATACACACGTGTATCATACGTTTTTCAACACACTTGTGAATAAAATAACAATAAAAACTCATTTTATTTATTAGATAAAAAGTATATTTAGAGAAACAATTAGTAAATGTGCAGTTAGTAAAATTAAAATTAACTGTTTTTTATGACATAGCGGTCTCAACAGATAGATTATTTATTGAAATACTTCATGTTCTATTGTAATTTGAGATGGCTCATTATTCGTGTAGGTAGGTGAAATCCACTCATTGGATGTACTTGGTGTTTCGTCAGTAGGAATCTTTTATACATTTTTCAATATCGTCAGACGATTAAACCGTTGATTTCTTGCTTCTAAATCCATCGGATAATCTCTTTAGATAAGCTTACAAATTAGAGTATGTTTTTAAGTCCACTCCATTCTTTGTTCGGACTGTACTTTTTAACATTGAGTATAAACACCACAAAGAGCTAGGTTTGTACTTAGAAGATAATTCTTTAAAGTACGCCATGAACACATTTTCTGAAAAAGAATGCGTATTCTTGGTGTTTTGCCATTTTATGAAATTTGGTTACGCTAATAGATAATTTTCCTTGGAGTTTTCAGGTAGTAAACTTTCTACAACGTTAAGGGCTTCACATCTTATATCGGGCGGTGTATAACATAAATCATTTTCTTCGTAACTAGTACTTGTAGACATTTTAATTAATAAATAACTATAATTTCAACAGTGAAAACGAGTTGTAAAAAATGTTTCGCTATGGCGGGAAAAAATAATCAGTTTTACTATGCGCGCGCATTGCGATCGGCCACAGACTAAAGAGATAAGGTTTTTTTTTCGCGCATAAGATTTGCGCCTATTCTGCCACGTACAAAATGGGGAATTCAAAGTTTTCTTTTATTACAGAGAAAACAAAAGTTATATTTGACTGAAAGTTTTATTTATTAAACACGTACGAGTTAAAATTATCTATTTAAATAAGAAGTTGCATGAAATGACCAAGCAATAGGAACATTAATTTGTTTGTTCTATTGAACACGATCTTTTTTTGAATAAAAACTTTTTAATAAGAACAAAGCAAATCAACGCAAGTACATAACAATTCCATGAACTCAACCAATAAAATTAAAAAAAATCTATAACTCACTAGTGAGTTATAGCAATGAAAAAGTCACAGTTTGATTATGGGTGTCATTATGTGCCTAATTGCGGTGACCATAGAGCCACTTTATGAGCAAGTGTGTTGAAAATGTATTTTTATTCTGTTTTTGTTGTGTTATACCAGCAACAGAAATACATTATCTGTAAAAATTTTAACTATTTAGCTATCACAGTTCATGAGATACAGTCTGGTGAGTGACATTCAGATGGACGGACAGCGGATTCTTAATAATAATGGTCCCATTTTTACCCTTTGGGTAAGGAACCCTAAAAACTTCTATGTAACACCCATGTCATGACGGTGTATCTTCTTTACATATGTATAATAAATAAATATAAACGGACAAATTACACTGATTGAGCTAACCCCAAAGTAAGTTCCGAGACTTCTGTTATGGGATACTAACTCAACGATACTGTATTTTATAACAAATACCTACATAAATAGATAAACATCCAAGACCCAGGACAATTTGAAAAAGGCAATTTTTCAACTTGCCCTGACTGGGAATCGAACCCGAGACCTCTGCGTGGCGGACTTGCATGGTGACCACTATGCCACGGAGGTCGTCAAACTATAGGCTATTTTCTATTTTAGTGTGTAAGTTTTTATGAGAGAAACCCGGGATTGTCAAAATACACAAAGATCTCTCTCATCTTCTACTTTACTATTCGGCCTGCAGACTGCTCCAGGGCCACCATTGATATCATCATCTTCATCAGGTCTTTTTTTAGTCTCCTCTGCAGGAGCACTGATATTATCACCAGAGATCAGAATCACAGGTGCTATTACTATCAAAAGTATGGATAGGACTTAATAACTGATGTGAATACATTACTAAGATTTCAAAAGAAGATTATTCTACTGTTTGTAGTACTATATACAATCTTTCTCTTTAAATGAATATTGTTATGGACTTTTAGTCATATTCATACTTTTGATAGCAATAGCACCTGTGATTGCAATCTCTGATCATGAGAAAAAAACTTACTGTTCTTCTGCTTCTTTCTGTCACGTGGGGGCTCCTTCAGGGCTCTGATGATGAGGGCGGCGGCCGACGGCACCACCGAGATCTGTGCCTGTCTGTTCTGTACAATCAGCTGCACCGTGATCTTGAGTCCCTTCCAGTCGCTGGTCGCCTTTGCAATGTCATCACCCACCTTTTTGGGAGACTGTGGCACACAAATAGGTTACTACATTTGTATCTTTCAGTATTTAGTTAAAAAATGTTTGTAACTGTATAAATTATCGCTGAATAAAGATTTTTTTATTTCTATAATAAAATTTCAAACTTAAATATGAATTTGTCTATATTTTCATTGCATGATCTTATGGATTGCAAGGTGTTCCTAGACACATTTATTACATTGACAAGATAAAGCTAAAAAAACGTCTTTTATAAACACTTATTGATAAAATTAATGAAAATGTTAGTTACCAGTTCTTCATAATGGGATACTCACTAATCCTGTACTAAATGTTATGGTAACCTAGAAAAGAATGGCGTGGCAGTCACATAGCCTGGTCCGCGACCCCTTCAATGTCGGAGTAGCCGCGACAGGGAACCTGGTGAGGGATCCTGAGTCACGGGTTCCTTCCATCCGCCACCCGGAAGGACGCGCCTGGTAGGGAGGCACCCCCCAGGATAAAATCATATTTACACCACGAGACCTCATATAAAGCCTCGTGTTTGGACTGAAGTGACTAGCAAGTCAAACAGTACTATACAATACAATCATTGGTTTAGGACTGCCACGCGTGAATTATAGGTTAGAAATGTCAAAATGAATTATTTCAAAGTTTCCTACTTACGAGACCCAAGGGACCAATTTTAGGGGCCAAAGATGATGTGGCACTGACTTCTCCACCGACGCATCTCAAGTTAACTGTAATATGAACATCACTGATTGATCACAAACTTTCAGATCTCACTACACTGAGATCAGTACAATCACGCGTAAAATTGATGCTTACCGATTTTAATTTCGTTAGGATCGAACTTGGGCGGCATTGTGTTAGTTAATTATATCACAAACTTCACTATTTAATATTAAATCCAAGCTGATTAACTTGGATTAAAAAGCGAACAGCCGTAAAGACGTTCTCGCGACGCTCACAGCTCGCCGAAAAAGAATGACATAAAAAGTGACATTGACAGTTTCAAAATTTTTAAAGAAGTACCACGATAACAAAAATTATGGTCCTAGATTCTAGCCATTTAGGGCAAAATCTGTATATTGGTATTTCATTTTTAAAACGGTAATGATCTAATGATGCCTATTGCGTCATTGCCATTCCCGTTTTAAAAATGAAATGGGTCGTTGTAGGACAAGTCCTTTTGATAACATCTTAAAATGTTATCAAAATATTTAAGCCGCGATTACACTACACGATTCGTCGGGGACGATTTCACGCAGGCTTCCTAAATCGGGAAGTGTAATCGCTGACAGGGAGACAGTGTCCCGATATCGGGTGATCGGGGCTTCCCGACCGCCCTGTTTCCCTATTTAGGGCGTAAATCGGGTGATGTAATCGCTGTCCCGAGACAGGGCGATCAGAAACGTCATTTTTTAAACGCGGAGTCTCCAAAACGAATGATCTTTCCATATAAAAAACTGTTCGTGTAGTGACTCCGCGTTTCAAATGGCACTTCTGATATGAACTTAAAATAAATACATATATATTTCTTGAAACGATACTCTTTACTCCGGCATTTTCTTTTTTTTTCACATTTACACCGGCAGTTGCGTCAAAAGCGACACGCACTTGACCAATATTTAAATTTTGGCAAGCGCAGGTGCCACTCTTTCAACATCAAGTTCGGCTGACAACTGAGTTAGGGAGGCGATCTAGTGCAGTGTAATCACAACGCCCTGTCTGTCGCCCCTAGAGATGGGCGGTGGGTAAATACCCAATCTACCCATTTGGGAATATACCCGGTAGATTGGGTAAATACCCGGTATATACCCGTATCTACCCATTTGGTGGGTAGATTGAATTTTATGAGTAATTACTTCGCAATTCGAGTCCGAAAGTGTGTGCCAGCGCTGTAATATTCTTAAAATGCAGGAAGACGTCAAATCTGACATTAAAGTATATGAAACCACCATACTAATCATACTTTGTAGGCTTTTTTTATTTATTATCATTAATTTGTTGGGAGGTGCGCATAGACATACATAAAAGTGGTTAAATGAGTAAGAAGATATAAAATGCGATGTCAATATATGGGCACCCTCATACATATATAGAGTCTGTACGGAAAGAGAACCGTCGTAGGATTTGAGGGCGCAGTTGTGTTTAATATCCGTATTTGTTATGTTGACAACACTGTTGTGTCATTATAGTGCGACTATAAGTTCTTGATATTTTGAAACTATGACGGCTATTGAATGCTAATGGATAAATTATATTTTTATATAATATTTACATTACATGTAATGGCTGTAAATGAAAATATATTTTTATATGTTTTCAGATGCTATCTTCATCGTAAGCCTTTAGGTTAGATAGGCATAAAAAATAAATTTAAAATAATAATATATTTATTAATTTATTGATCAGAACCATAATCAAAGTCTTATTCTAAATATTCAATGCCGGACATGTTTGAACTATAATCGGATAGACTATAGAGATCCAAAGAATTTTCTTCTTCTGAACTTGATTTGCTCGAATCTGTTACAGTTGTTTATAATAAATTCTTGCACCACACGCCGTTATTTAAGGAACCTTCCTTTTTATTTTATATACTGTATCTTTACTCAAACCTGAAAAAAATAGGGCAAGTTTATCTAAACGCATAATAAATTAAAAGTATCAACACTATACCTGCTATCAAAAACTTTGATTGAATCAAAATAAACAAATATTTTTATATATTTATGCGAATTCTCTTTAATTTCGGTCGGTGTCTGGGGGTTACCTAGGAAATCTAAAACATTTAAAATAACTTTCTACATCCCACACATCGCCGCCACACGTTCCATGACTTTGTTTAAGTCGATAATTGTGTTTGGCCGCTTTTTCTTTTTGGCAAAACCTATAATAATATTAAATATTATTTCCCTTGTAGGACTGGGTAAAGGATTTTCCCTTTTTGAAATGATTTAAAATAAAAATCACGTTAAAACAACACGGTAAACAAAGATGACGTAAAGTTTGTCATTTGACAGATGCGTGTTGGGTTGTCATATAAAAAAGATTTTGTTAGTTTGATTTTACGCCACGACGGTTCTCTTTCCGCACAGACTCTAGAGAGTAGGTATCTTTGACTGCTCATTAAAAAGCCAAAACTACTGATTTCGGGGTTGGTCTCGGAACAAAAGATAATCGTTTAGATGAGTTCTTTGATCCCCCATCAACTTGTCATAACATTTCTCACAAAATAGTATGCCGGGTATTTACCCGTATCTACCCGTTGTATGAAAACATACAAATTAACAGGTCTAAGTTTATATTTTTTGCTGGCAAACGTAAGTAGACCTAATAAGATGTTAAAATGAGCAATCAGACATCAAATGCGATGTCAATATACGAGCACCCTGATACATGTGTAGAGAGTAGGTTTCTTTAACTGCTCATCCAAGAGCCAAAACTACTGATTTCGGGGTTAGTCTCGGAACAAAAGATATTCGTATAGACGAGTTATTTGATGCCCCATCAAATTGTTATAATATTTCCCACAAAATAGTATGCCGGGTATTTACCCGTATCTACCCGTTGTATGGGAACGTACAAATTTACAGGTTTGAGTTTTCATTTTTTGCTGGCAAACGTAAGAAGACTTAATAAGATGTTAAAATGAGCAATCAGACATCAAATGCGATGTCAATATACGAGCACCCTCATACATGTATAGAGTGTAGGTATCTTTGACTGCTCATTCAAGAGCCAAAACTACTGATTTCGGGGTTGGTCTCGGAACAAAAGATTTTCGTATAGACGACTTCTTCGATCCCCCATCAACTTGTCATAACATTTCCCACAAAATAGTATGCCGGGTATTTACCCGTATCTACCCGTTGTATGGGAACATACAAATTAACAGGTCTAAGTTTAAATTTTTTGCTGGCAAACGTAAGAAGACCTAATAAGATGTTAAAATGAGCAATCAGACATCAAATGCGATGTCAATATACGAGCACCCTCATACATGTATAGAGAGTAGGTATCTTTGACTGCTCATCCAAGAGCCAAATCTACTGATTTCGGGGTTGGTCTCGGAACAAAAGATATTCGTATAGACGAGTTCTTCGATCCCCCATTAACTTGTCATAACATTTCCCACAAATTAGTATGCCGGGTATTTACCCGTATCTACCCGTTGTATGGAAACATACAAATTAAGAGGTCTAAGTTTACTTTTTTTGCTGGCAAACGTAAGAAGACCTAATAAGATGTTAAAATGAGCAATCAGACATCAAATGCGATGTCAATATACGAGCACCCTCATACATAAATAGAGATTAGGTATCTTTGACTGCTAATTTTAGAGCCAAAACTACTGATTTCGGGGTTAGTCTCGGAACAAAAGATATTCGTTTAGACGAGTTCTTCGATCCCCCATCAACTTGTCATAACATTTCCCACAAAATAGTATGCCGGGTATTTACCCGTATCTACCCGTTGTATGAAAACATACAAATTAACATTTCTAAGTTTACATTTTTTGCTAGCAAACGTAAGTAGACCTAATAAGATGTTAAAATGAGCAATCAGACATCAAATGCGATGTCAATATACGAGCACCCTCATACATGAATAGAGATGTATCTTTGACTGCTAATTTAAGAGCCAAAACTACTGATTTCGGGGTTGGTCTCGGAACAAAAGATATTCGTTTAGACGAGTTCTTCGATCCCCCATCAACTTGTCATAACATTTCCCACAAAATAGTATGCCGGGTATTTACCCGTATCTACCCGTTGTATGAAAACATACAAATTAACATTTCTAAGTTTACATTTTTTGCTAGCAAACGTAAGTAGACCTAATAAGATGTTAAAATGAGCAATCAGACATCAAATGCGATGTCAATATACGAGCACCCTCATACATGTATAGAGAGTAGGTATCTTTGACTGCTAATTTAAGAGCCAAATCTACTGATTTCGGGGTTGGTCTCGGAACAAAAGATATTCATTTAGACGAGTTCTTCGATCCCCCATCAACTTGTCATAACATTTCCCACAAAATAGTATGCCGGGTATTTACCCGTATCTACCCGTTGTATGGGAACATACAAATTAACAGGTCTAAGTTTATATTTTTTGCTAGCAAATGTTTGTAGACCTAATTATATAGTAAAATAAGCAATCTGACATCAAATGCGATGTCAATATACGAGCACTCTCATACATATATAGAGAGTAGGTGTTTTTGACTGCTCATAAAAGGGCCAAAACTTCTGATTTTGGGGTTGGTCTCAGAACAAAAGATATTTTTATCAACGAGTTCTTTGACACCCCAGCAACTTATTATAACATTTTTCGCAAAATAGTATGCCGGGTATTTACCCGTATCTACCCGTTGTATGGGAACATACAAATTGACAGGTCTAAGTTAACATTTTTTGCTAGCAAATGTTGGAAGACCTAATTAGATGTTAAAATGAGCAATCAGACATCAAATGCGATGTCAATATACGGGCACCCTCATACATGTATAGAGAGTAGGTATTTTTGACTGCTCATACAAGAGCCAAAACTACTGATTTCGGGGTTGGTCTCAAACAAAAGATATTCGTATCTACGAGTTCTTCGATCCCCCATTAAATTATTATAACATTTCCCGCAAAATAGTATGCCGGGTATTTACCCGTATGTACCCGTTGTATAGAAACATAAATGTTGACAAGTCTAAGATTACATTTTTTGCTGGCAAACGTAAGTTGACCTAATTAGAAGTGAGCTTTCTCATACATATATAGAGAGTAGGTATCTTTGACTGCTCATAAAAGAGCCAAAACTACTGATTTCGGGGTGGGCCTCGGAACAAAAGATATTCATATCAATGAGTTATTTGATCCCCCATCAACTTATTATAACATTTCCCGCAAAATAGTATGCCGGGTATTTACCTGTATCTACCCGTTGTATGGGAACATACAAATTAACAGGTCTAAGTTTATATTTTTTGCTGGCAAATGTTTGTAGACCTAATTATATAGTAAAATAAGCAATCTGACATCAAATGCGATGTCAATATACGAGCACTCTCATACATGTATAGAGAGTAGGTATCTTTGACTGCTCATAAAAGAGCCAAAACTACTGGTTTCGGGGTGGGCCTCGGAACAAAAGATATTCATATCAATGAGTTCTTTGATCCCCCATCAACTTATTTTAACATTTCCCGCAAAATAGTATGCCGGGTATTTACCTGTATCTACCCGTTGTATGGGAACATACAAATTAACAGGTCTAAGTTTATATTTTTTGCTGGCAAATATTTGTAGACCTAATTAGATGTAATAATAAGCAATCAGTCATCAAATGCGATGTCAATATACAAGCACTCTCCTACATATATAGAGAGTAGGTATCTTTGACTGCTCACAAAAGAGCCAAAACTACTGGTTTCGGGGTGGGCCTCGGAACAAAAGATATTCATATCAATGAGTTCTTTGATCCCCCATCAACTTATTTTGACATTTCCCGCAAAATAGTATGCCGGGTATTTACCTGTATCTACCCGTTGTATGGGAACATACAAATTAACAGGTCTAAGTTTATATTTTTTGCTGGAAAATGTTTGTAGACCTAATTGTATAGTAAAATAAGCAATCTGACATCAAATGCGATGTCAATAAACGAGCACTCTCATACATATATAGAGAGTAGGTATCTTTGACTGCTCACAAAAGAGCCAAAACTACTGGTTTCGGGGTGGGCCTCGGAACAAAAGATATTCATATCAATGAGTTCTTTGATCCCCCATCAACTTATTTTAACATTTCCCGCAAAATAGTATGCCGGGTATTTACCTGTATCTACCCGTTGTATGGGAACATACAAATTAACAGGTCTAAGTTTATATTTTTTGCTGGCAAATATTTGTAGACCTAATAAGATTTAATAATAAGCAATCAGTCATCAAATGCGATGTCAATATACAAGCACTCTCCTACATATATAGAGAGTAGGTATCTTTGACTGCTCACAAAAGAGCCAAAACTACTGGTTTCGGGGTGGGCCTCGGAACAAAAGATATTCATATCAATGAGTTCTTTGATCCCCCATCAACTTTTTTGACATTTCCCGCAAAATAGTATGCCGGGTATTTACCTGTATCTACCCGTTGTATGGGAACATACAAATTAACAGGTCTAAGTTTATATTTTTTGCTGGAAAATGTTTGTAGACCTAATTGTATAGTAAAATAAGCAATCTGACATCAAATGCGATGTCAATAAACGAGCACTCTCATACATATATAGAGAGTAGGTATCTTTGACTGCTCACAAAAGAGCCAAAACTACTGGTTTCGGGGTGGGCCTCGGAACAAAAGATATTCATATCAATGAGTTCTTTGATCCCCCATCAACTTATTTTAACATTTCCCGCAAAATAGTATGCCGGGTATTTACCTGTATCTACCCGTTGTATGGGAACATACAAATTAACAGGTCTAAGTTTATATTTTTTGCTGGCAAATATTTGTAGACCTAATTAGATGTAATAATAAGCAATCAGTCATCAAATGCGATGTCAATATACAAGCACTCTCCTACATATATAGAGAGTAGGTATCTTTGACTGCTTACAAAAGAGCCAAAACTACTGGTTTCGGGGTGGGCCTCGGAACAAAAGATATTCATATCAATGAGTTCTCTGATCCCCCATCAACTTATTTTAACATTTCCCGCAAAATAGTATGCCGGGTATTTACCTGTATCTACCCGTTGTATGGGAACATACAAATTAACAGGTCTAAGTTTATATTTTTTGCTGGCAAATGTTTTTAGACCTAATTATATAGTAAAATAAGCAATCAGACATCAAATGCGATGTCAATATACGAGCACTCTCATACATATATATAGAGTAGGTATCTTTGACTGCTCATATAAAATCCAAAACTACTGATTTTGGGGTTGGTCCCGGAACAAAAGATATTCGTAGCAATAAGTTCTTTGATTTCCCATCAACTTATTATAACATTTCCCTCAAAATAGTATACCGGGTATTTACCTGTATCTACCCGTTGTATGGGAATATACAAATTTTCAGGTCTAAGTTTATATTTTTTGCTGGCAAATATTTGTAGACCTAATTAGATGTAATAATAAGCAATCAGTCATCAAATGCGATGTCAATATATGAGCACCCTCATACATGTATAGAGAGTAAGTATATTTGACTGCTCATAAAAGAGCCAAAACTACTGATTTCGGGGTTGGTCTCGGAACAAAAGATATTCGTAGAGACAAGTTCTTTGATCCCCCATCAACCTATTGTAACATTTCCCACAAAATAGTATGCCGGGTATTTACCCGTATCTACCCGTTGTATGGGAACATATAATGTGACAGGTCAAAGTTTATATATTTTGCTAGCAAATGTTTGTAGACCTAATTATATGTTATAATAAGCAATCAGATAACAAACAAGATGGTATGTGTATATTTAATATGGATATCATCAGTGATTTTTAATGTTTGTTAATTTTTTTTTAGAGATAATCATTGTTTTATACATTAAATAACCTTTTTGTACATTTCTACACATAAATAGTGGACCCGCACTAAATTTTAAATAAATTTTCCAATCTACCCACCCAAACGGGTAGATACGGGTATATACCCGGTGCATATCGGGTAAATACCCAAGCGTGGGTAAATACCCGGGTAGATGCCCATCTCTAGTCGCCCCTGCTCATCGGCCCGACGGATCGTGAAGTGTAATCGCCGCATTAATACATATTAATCCCTTAGTTCATTTGTTGAATTCGTTCGTGTACTGCACGCCGATAAATGAAAATGGCAACTGGGTAAATTACAATAATTAAATTATAGTAGTACAATGAGTGACGATGTGCTAAAATTTGTGGTTAATTTTTTTTATATTTTAGAATAGAATAGAATAGAAAAATCTTTATTCAGCGATTCTTACAAACAAAATTTAGGTAGGTTAGGTAGAAAAAAACCGGCCAAGTGCGAGTCGGATTCGCGCACGAAAGGTTCCGCACCATTATCTATAAAAATCAATTATCTATAAAAATAAGTATTTTGTGAATATTTTAAGTGCATATCTGTTGCCATTATATAATGATATCGAGCAGAAAAGGACAAAAAAATCGCGTTTGTACTTTGTTGTATTGTATGGGAGCCCCCTTAAATAGTTATTTAATTTGGTTTTTAGTATTTGTTGTTATAGCGGCAATAGAAATACATAATTTGGGAAAATTTTTACTGTTTAGCTGTCGCGGTTCTTGAGATACAGCCTGGTGAGGTGACAGACAGACGGACAGACAGCGAAGTCTTAGTAATAGGGTCCCGTATTTACCCTTTGAGTACGGAACCCTAAAAAATCTTCTTCATCGAGCTCTCGTTGGATATAAGGCCAACGTTGTGTGCGTATCAGTCACCAGTCTCCACACCACCCACACTAACACAGATTTTCCTGACACCGATTTCCCTTCTTCTTCTTTGCGTGTCGATAGTTTATTTGCTTTAGTTTATATTCTATCAGCCAAATAATGAGCTGTTTTACATAATTACACCAATTTCCCTGATATGTGTGAACTGTGAACCCGTGGTGTGAACACAGGACCCGGGCTCTGACTCTGACGGGAAAATGGACATGGACACGAAGAACACGGACGAATGTGTGGATAGCACTTTTCAGACTTGTCCTTGTCTGAATTCGGATTTATCGTGAAATCGTGAATATCGTGCGTGATCGTGAATAGCGCATGGCATGGCAGTTTTACTTTTTTCCACTAGGCAACATTGTCAATGAAATGACAGATTTGACAGACGAAGTGAAGATGAAAAAATGACAAATCGTGATTTGATTTTATTGATGAAGGTGAAGTGTACCTACTTTTTCAGTAAATCTTGGTTTTAATTTCGTTGTAGGTAATTAGTTGTGTTACTTATATCGTAAAAAGTTTACTTGTCCATCAATAAATAGTGTTTCCACAATGACTAACGACGAATCGATCCTGAAACAATACCTTTCAAAATATAAACATCGAGATTACACCATTCGAGAGGTACTGAATGTGATTCAGCTGTACAAAAGTTTGGTTTATCGTTTAGAAGCCTTTGTATTTAATAATGGAACAAGAAAAGATCTGCTGCACCTTGACGGGACCATACCCGTTAACTACAAAGGCGCATATTACAACATTCCTATTTGTATTTGGCTAATGGACACTCATCCTCAGAACGCGCCTTTGTGTTTCGTAAAGCCAACGCCAGACATGTCTATCAAGGTATCGATATACGTGGACAACAATGGCAAGATTTACCTGCCGTACTTGCACGAGTGGTCGCATAATGGTTCCACCTTATTGCAGTTGATACAAGCTATGATAGCAGCCTTTGGGGAAATACCACCAGTGTATTCGAAACCTCGAAACGAACGGCCTTATCCAGTTTCGTCATTCATGCCTCAACCTGGTGCTGGGTACCCTTATCCACAAGTTGCACCACAGCCTGGATATCCTACAGCAACACCATACCCTACAACATCGAATTTACCATACCCTGGCTATGGAACTCCATACCCAGGGGCAGTCAACACTAATGGCACACCATATCCACCCCCTGCATCAGCCACACCTTATCCTCCTGGTACAAACTACACTCCTGGCACTGATGCAGCTGGAGGTACTATAACTGAGGAGCACATCAAGGCTTCACTGTTGTCTGCTGTTGAGGACAAACTGAGAAGAAGACTGAAGGAACAGTCACAGCAGTCACAGGCTGAATTGGAAACTTTACGTAGAACTGAGCAGGAACTGCAGCAGGGTAAGACACGTCTTGAGGACATATTAGCTCGTTTGCAGAGGGAGAGGGCAGAACTTGACAAGAACGTGACAACTTTGCAGGAGAAGGAAAAGGAGTTACAGGCAGCTGTGGAGAGACTGGGAGAACAAGAAGGCATTGATGTTGACGAGGCAGTGGTGACAACTGCTCCTCTATACTCCCAGCTACTGAACGCATTTGCTGAGGAGGCTACCCTGGAAGATGCTATTTACTACATGGGAGAAGCATTACGGAAAGAAGTGATTGACCTAGACACATTTTTGAAGCAAGTTCGTACCCTGGCACGTAAGCAGTTCACTTTGAGAGCTCTGATGCATAAATGCAGACAGAAGGCGCAACTTGCTTGCTAGTAAACATCAAGAGTACCTAAAACCAACGAATCAATGTATTTGATTGGTGTTAGTGTGGATAATCAGAATTCAACATGTAAATTAATATATTCAGTGTACAAGTTGTTCAAAGTTACGAGCATTATTTTTTCAAATTGAATCTTTTTTTATTTTAGTTAGTTTCATACTAGATACTTAGAATCTGAAATCTAAAGCATGGAAAATAGCTTTTGAGATTGATAATTTGGTTAAATTTTGGCATTTCTACGTAAATATTGTTAGTTGCCACTTAGTAATGTAAAGTTACTCTACATATTGATCTAGAAAATATCACTACTACGTATCCTCACATCTGTTTTTTAGAATGTACTGATAAGTTGTTAGCCACATGTTATATGTAGTCTTTTGTGTGGTTGTGAATGTAGTATCTATTTGTCTTAACTGGAAAACTATCAGTTGATATGTCAGTAATGATCAAATAATTTATCAAAAGATTGAGTCAAGTAAAACTCAATTTTTCTTTATGAAAACAGCTATGTTTTTAAAATGTGAGTCATTAATTGGAAAATAAAAAGCAAGAACATGAACCCCAGGCTTCTCAGCAATATAGCTAATGATGCAACTGGAAATATACTGAGATGAGACTGCATTTTTAAAATAGTGTAACTGGACTTACTTTCTTTTAATTGCTTAGTCTTATATGAAGGGAATATGGATCATACAATAAATTCGTGCACTCCCACATTGGCAAAGTTTAGATTTA
Source organism: Acrobasis consociella (assembly GCA_963555685.1). Taxonomy (NCBI): domain Eukaryota; kingdom Metazoa; phylum Arthropoda; class Insecta; order Lepidoptera; family Pyralidae; genus Acrobasis; species Acrobasis consociella. Next base: position 13,352,854 of record OY743122.1, read on the forward strand.
TTATTAAAGTTTGTTATATTACTCGAACGCACTATGGCTTACATCATTAGCGTTAACGATAAACTAGACAATAAGACAAATATATATATAGAGATTTGCAGAATCTACATTGATATACAAGCCTGTTAGCAAGTGCCATGTAACAGGAAACATAATGCAATGTGATTATAATATTATGGATTTTTTATGTTTTATATTAATTATTTAAAGATAAGGCATTATATTTGACTGTATTACAATATTATAGCTTCATTATAAATGTTAAAAAGTATTTAAAAATGTAAAAAAATATTCTTGTATTTAATGGGTCGTAAACATAAGATTATTTTAAATTTTTGCTTGTATTGTGCTAGTTTTACCTCATGAAGTCCGGAACTGCCCTATATTTGTATGATAATACTGTCTTTGTAGAGACAGTATTGATCAAGTTCCTTTCTGTATAATATACATACAGTTTAAACTGAATAATAGTACTCTTTTATTTACACTATTTTATCTTACATTCAGAGAGATAGTTGTTAATCATTTTATATCTTGACGAATGTGAATAGGGTAAGTTTTGCATTGCATGTCATTGTGGACTGATAAACTTTGTCACAATAAATATTAAATTGTATCTGATACGGTCTTATTTTTATTTGGCCCCTTTTCTGAGTTCACTAGGCTAATAGATAATACCTATAATAATACACTAGTGCCTACTAGTGGCACTAGTTATGTTAGGATACTTCCTAACATACATATCATGTATCATCATCTGAAAAGATTTAGCATATACAAGTAGTGTCATTTGGGTTTGGGCCTTTAAGAATTCTAAAATAGGTGAAAACAAGTATCTCCAAAGTTGTAATAAGATCTTAATTGAAAATATTTTCTCTCACTGGACACAAGACACTAAGAATATTGTCTTTTCGCTGATAACTTTTGCTTGAACTATTAAATTGAGAATAGTATAACCTTAGTCTATTTAGGATTGATGTTACAAATGCAAGTACATAACTAAATAAAATACATTACATAATCCAGTCATTCATTTAATGAAATATATAAAATTTATATAAGCTTAGCGTGTAAAATAAATATCAATGCTTGCAGGAATGACGTCATTGATGCAGTATAATTATTTCTTCTCTTGCTTCTTGCCCTTCTTGGCTGCGGCGGCCGCTTCCAGGTCGATGGGCGCTGGCTTCACGAACGGTATCAGGTCTTGGTACTCTTCAGGCATCCAGGGCTTCAATACTTCTGGCACCTGAATTTTATGTTCATGTTTTTAGTTTAGATCATCATGAAGTATATGAACAGAAACAAAACAAAATATTTAATTCCTTTTTTTATCCACATCCCTTTTTGGTTGTAGGTATTAATTTTAGATTTACTATACCTCGCGCTGGTGTCACTAGAACTAATAAAGTTTCGCGATAAAAAGGGGGTCACCCCCAGTGCCACGCGTTTGAAAGTTAGTGACATCTGTGACAATCATGATCATCATACATCCGAGGACAAACTTAAAGACCTATACATTTGCATCCCAAAAACCCCCCACATCACCAGAAATAACTGGACATACCTCCTAAAAAAGTCTACAACCTGTTAAGAGCGACCATGCTACGCCACTGCTTGTGTACATCATCATCAAAGATTCAAACATTTATTAGCTAACTACGAGTCATAATACATACAAATAGATGTTCTATCATAGCCATTCAGAGAGTATTGCAAATATATCAAGGTTGCATCTTCAGCTGTAATGCTTCAATAAAGCTGCATAAACAAAAGCGAACCTTGATCCCATCTTCAGTCTGGTGGACCTCGAGGATGGCGCAGATGACCCTTGTAGTGGCGCACATGGTGGCGTTCAGCATGTGGACGTACTCCGTCGCTGCGTTCATCTTCTTCGTCTGCCCATACCTGGACAAGAAAGTGACAATATATAGGTGTTATGAAACCACGCGCTCGGTACCTAACCTAACTTGCTCGTTGTTAGGGTTGGGCTACACCTGACAGCACGGAACAGCACTTTCGTATGCTGCTGTCCTTTTCTGTCGCTCAGAACCGTCATTTGCCAAAGTGAAAGAGAGCGACGGAAAGCTATAGCACCGCCCGTGCTATAGCGTTCCGTTCCGTCGCTCTCTCTCGCTTTGGCAAATGACGGTGCCGTCACTCTTTCTCGCCCCAGTTAATGCGAAATTGCTGTTTATTTATTTTATTTATTTAACTTTATTACAAAAATTGTAACAGGCGGACTTAAGGCCCAGGGCCTTTTCTACCAGTCAACCTACAGGTGATGCCGAAAAAAGCTAATTTTGGACGACAAGACACATTCTAATTAAATCTATTTAACTAAGTATAATTTTATTTATATATCTATAATTATTTATAAACATACATATAAATAATACACAAATTTGGCATAAAACATAAAACCTACATAAACTACATAAATATTTATAATACTCTATGACAGTTGGTGAAGATAATGAGCGCGCACAGCACTCTTAAACGCTTGGCGACTAGGGGCTTTCAGGATATCAACGGGAAGGGCGTTCCATAGCATCACGGCTTGCTGTTCCGTGCTGACAGGAGTACATAGCCCAAACTTTAATACATTAATACATGATTTTTTCCGGGTCTAGTGCTGCCTCCATTTGAAATTAATTATTTGAAAGGAAACGGAGATATGATTTAAAATTTTGGTCTCATACGGCCCTAGATAACCCTTCAAACTATTTAGCGTTTTATGAAATACTGTTAACAGTTTAAAGTGAGAACGTGAAGCTTTTATTTTACACATTTAATTGCTAGCTAGCTCAATCGGTGTTATTTGTCCCTATATGTTTATTTATTTACGAAAAGCTTATCATTTCTGTCCATGCTTATCATAACCTACTTACAAATACAAAACCAACCACTAAGTAGAATAGTATCGGCGACCTTCGCTTGCAACTTCCATCGCGTGAGCACGAACCTGCCTATTAAAGATACCTAATGACTGTTTACAACAATCGATCTAATCTTGAGTAGCTTGATATTGCTTGAGCGATATTTACATTTCGAAAAATCAATACTACTGGTTCTAACATAGCTAAAGTCATGACCGTTGACCATTCGACTGATTTAGCTCAGTTGAAACTTACTGTTTAGTTAGGCTAATGACCAGCTTCCTGTGGCTGACATGATGATGAGGGACTTACTATTTAATTGTACAAAATTTCATAAAATTCTTATTAAATATACTGGAACTATAAATACCGGACCAACAGAGGACTTGGCTCGCTTATTCAATCAAGTTACGGCCTCTTCTTCTTCGCCTTTTCCCTATTTGAGGTCAGCTCTGTATGTCAACTACCTCTATAATTTTCTGTACTTGGCCATCTCTGTACTGACCCCATTCCCCATATATGTTCTCACGCATTCTTTCCACATATTTTTCGGCCTTCCTCTTCCTCTATACCTGTCTACTTTTAAGTCAAACATTTTTTTTGTCAATTAAGTAAATATAAATATAAAAAAAAAATAGAAAAGAAGTTATTCCAGTAAGCGTGACGTGATAACGCCCACTGAATAACTCTCTAGTTCCTTACAGAATGTTAAATCTGACTTATCGCCCCCTATAATAGCAATAGCTAGTAATATTGATGACACGATTATATTATTGACAAGAATGACGTCATATATGAAGTCATCTCAAGAGTATATTCGATAAACAAAACTAGCGGAGCTCGGAGGTCTGGCGGGAGTGCGCATTAGTAGCGGATTCACAATGGTAACGTAACAGAGTAACAGTCACAGTAACGTAACAGCAACAGTCACTCAAAGAGTCTAGTAACGATTACAAGGTAGAATACGCACGTATTTTTTGTTTTTGCTCAATAAAAACCTTATTAACCACAGTAAACAAATATAAAAGAATTTATAAAATATCTTAATCAGCGACGATCATGTGATACTTTAAAGTTTCAACAAGGGAGAAAAGTCCGATATGGACTGGTGTCGTCAATATCCATGTCATCTTTACATTTGCTATAGAAAGTAGCGTTTTTGCGAGTGAGAAAACATATTTTAGTAAAAACAAAGCACTAGTCATTCAAATCGTCTTGTAATTCCTACCTGACAAATAATCTTTTAGCCTGGTACTCCAGACAGTTGCTGCAAGAGACCAGCTCCCTGAAGGCCCCCGACCCCGGGAACCACGCCTCCAAGTCCAGCTTTTTCGAAGCAGCATGGTTCAAAGCCACAGAGATGATGTCAACAACAAAGTTACTTACCAGAGCACCAGTCACTGAAAAAGTCTAGTAAATCCTACCTGACCAATAGTCTTCTAGCCTGGTACTCCAGACAGTTGCTGCAGGAGACCAGCTCCCTGAAGGCCCCAGACCCCGGGAACCACGCCTCCAAGTCCAGCTTCTTTGAAGCAGCATGGTTCAAGGCCCCGGAGACAATGTTAACGACGCGGTACGGGATGCCCAGCACTTGGCAGAAGTTCTCGGCGTTGCCGATCATCTCGTCCATCATCTTCCATGAGGCGTCGTCGTGGGGAGACGTTAGGACGAATTGTTCCACCTGTTTAATTAATGCATACAGATAAATTTATCTCTCAATTCAATTCAATTCAAATATATCTTTATTATCATAGGATATTTATAATATCTCTTTATAATCGTCATTGTTTTGTTGCACAATTGTTGACGTCAAATGGTTACTTACAGCTCAGTTTACTAGCTTAAGCTTGTTTTTTGTAAGTTGTATCTGTTTCAGAAGCCGTCACCCTGGATTAACATATAGGCTACTTTAGGCGCGGGTAACGCCGCGGGGCGCAGTTAGTAGGGAATAAAAAAGCAATACTATTAAATATTTGCAAGCTATCCATTGACTGCCTAAGTGGTCCAGTAGTCAAAGTTCGCCTTGTGATACGGAGGTCGTGAGTTCGAGTCACACTAAGAAGCATATTTTGAAGTTGTTTCCAGTCTGGTTAGGATATATTATATAGGCTTGAATCATCTGATTATCCTAAAAGAAAGATGATTCCGTGTTTAAGAAGGCACGTATAAACTGTGGGTCCCGAACGCCATCTAGTATTTTCACATCAAACATATCCAAGGATTGATTGGTCTGCCCTTTGGATTGCAGAGGTCAGGCGGCAGTCTCTGTTTTAGTACTAACCTCGTCAAATTACCTAGGTGAGGTAGTGGACCCCAGGCTCTGAAGCGTGTTGTGTCCAGTGCTGGATCACAATAAAACTGTGGATCCAGTGCATTCCAGTGTCAGTTTCCTGGTCGCTGGACGGGAATAGGTAATCTAATCTATGCATGTCATTATTTTTACCTTTTCAAACTGATGTACCCTGAAGATACCGCGAGTGTCGCGGCCGTGCGAGCCAACTTCTTGTCGGAAGCAGGTGGACAGACCTGCATACCTGTTTTCATACAACAAATACTTTATTAGAAAATCTTTATTTGGAATATAGAAAATAACAAAAATACAGATACATTCTCACGTCTTTATGCCCTATGCGTTAACAGGACCCTTGGCCGTAAGACTCACGTTAGGTGTGATAGTAGGCGTGTACAGGTCGCATTACTGAACCAATTCTCGTGAAATTTTGTGAGTATGTACAAAATGGCGAAAATATAGGGGTTGAAAACTTAAAACATATTTCAGCCATTTTGAAAAATGTTAAAATTTTTTAGACTCAGATTAAAATTTTTATTTACGAGTCACAAGTTCGAAGTTTTTAACTTGTTACATAAAGATGAGCACAAGTGACGTTCATAATTCATTTCATAAAATAAACGCAAATTTTTTATCTGTTGTTACGTAAAGTTAAGTATTAAGGGCGTCACTTGCCCATGCCTAAATAGCCGCAACTTTTTTGTCTGAACAACTTTTTTAAGCGATAAACTTCAACGGGTTGGTTTGTTCACGAGGTCTACAGCTCACAGAGCCATTAGTGATAAAAAGAATTATATTTAGCTAGCTGCCCCCCGCGGAAAAGTAGCCTCAGCCCCCTGCATACCAAATTTTATCAAAACTGGTCCAGCCGTTTGCGCGTGAAGAAGTAACAATATATAATACACACACACACTCACAAACTCGCCTTTATAATAATAGTGTGATTTATCCAGAAACATAAATAAATAAATATATAGGGACAAATTACACTGATTGAGCTAGCCCCAAAGTAAGTTCGAGACTTGTGTTATGGGATACTAACTAACTCAACTATACTGTATTTTTTATGAAATACATATATGGATAAACATCAAAGACCCAGGAACATAAAGTTAGTGAACTGTCGGTATAGCGTTCACCGGGATTTCGTCTGTCGGCATTGAGTGGTAGACTCAAACAGGCAGATGGGTTAGTAACTCTGACCTGATGGGTAGAGAAGCTTCTGGCAACCACTCGTCCCTGTGGTACGCGGCGATGGGCTGCTCGGAGGTGGCGATCAGGTACTTCTCCTCGACCGCCGTGTCGCCCTTGTTCTCAGACCCTTTGCCCACCACTTTGTACAGCTCCTCGTCGAATTGCGCCAGCTGCGCTACTTCTTGCATCACCTTTAAATAGAAACATTGAACCGGTCAACTCCCGCGTGGCGTTATATGGTGCCGCTTCCATTGTTTTACTATTGTGTCTGGTATTGGCGGATTCGTACCATTATCTATAAAAAATCAAGTTTGTTGTACAGGAGCTGCACTTATTTGTTTTCTGTTTTAGTATTAATTTTGTTTGTTGTGAACATTTTAACTGTCGAGATATCATGGTTCATGAGGTACAGCCTGGTGGCATACAGACGGACAGAGGAGCCTGAGTAATATGGTCCCGTTTTTACCCTTTGGGTACGGAACCCTGAAAAGAGATAGAAACAAAACATATGTATTTGAATCAGGGTAAGTTTTTCTAAAAATTTCCGCTTCAAAATTTCAATCAGCGTATGTGAGCGAGCAGCTATACACGGTGATTTTTCATTGGTTTTGGAGCCGAAGGCCACTCCATAGGCATCGTTAGTAAGACCTAATTAGCTAATAAAAATAAAAATTCAGAAACAAAAAATGTTGACAAAAACTCGAAAGCAACATTGTGAGATCAATTAGTAGTACCGCCGCCATACATCGCCCGCCGGCCGGCGGAGGTCATCGACATCCACGCAGCTGTTTTGGCCGGCATAACTACATGGTCTAACATCAGTGGATCGAAAATCATTGAATGAAATTTGGACTACGTATATGGATAGAGGAATTTATTTACTTTATGACATTTTGTTTTCCAAAACCAATGAAAAGTCAGTGTGTACATATACTCTTTATCTTCTCCTTACATCTTTCCTCATGAAGAATGGCGTATACAACGGCGTATATCCTTTCTTCAGCAATATCCTCAAAGAAAGCTGCACTAGAGCCTGCTCCAAGAAAACAGCAGCTCCTTTGAGGTAGTACCCGCGACCGCCAGCTACCGCTGCGCCTCTGTCGCCGTCCATACCTAAAAGTTTATACATTAAAGTTAGGGCTTGACTAGGCACAGTGAGATCGTTAGGAATTACAAAGAACTAAGAACAGTAATGTGCACTAACTACCTCTAAATAGCTATTTTGAAGTCAAATAGCGCTCTTAATATCAGTTTTTCTGCAGTAATAAATCTAAAATGGTGTTGAAAATGATCAATAAAAATTGGCACTATTGTGTGACTTTTTTATTTTATGAACCTGTACCAAATAATTGATTTTTGACCCAGTCATCTACCCAATTCTGGAGTAGTTAGATATCCCACACACTGCATGAGACAAACTACAACCTGCTGAGTAAGCAGTATGGTTTCGCTTTACTAGAATCATGCAGTTTTTTCTTTACCAATAAATAATTAAGTTTTAGTGAAAGTTACTGCTTCTGATCGGTCCAGCAGTGACCTTCCTGTGGCTGATATGATGATGATTTCAGTGAAGTAAGCAGACATAACATTCAACAGCAATTACAGACGTCTTCACAATCATAATTTGCGTAAGACATGTTTTTCGGCCATCTCTTGTTTACATAATTACAGTTAACTAGTCTCTATTGACACAAGTGTAAGTTTTATGTTTTCAATATTCAATTTTATGATCTTAGTGCACCTTTTAGATCTTAAAACAATTACGTATTATAAAAAACACAGATAAATATAAAAAAAATGTAGGGTTAGTAAATTTATTTCTTTTTTTTACATTTTAAGAAGTCTAAAATACTGGCTATTATTAAACCAAGGTTTTCACTTGGTGTGACTACGCCAGCCACATGAGGAACAATTTCAATTATGTACTTTCCAACTTCATTGCACCATTACAGCTCAAAAGAAAAATTTGACCACTTTACCGGCAATAATAAATATAAAATCATGTTGAAAATAGATGTGATTACTGACAAGTGACATTATTTTGTCACATTTTATATCAGTACAAAATAATGTATTTTTGCCCCGGATACTACTGAACTGATTAACATCTGTCTCTCAATAAAAATAATTCATCAAGACTCTTACCATCAATCATACAAATCAGGTCGACATGAGAGTACTTGTTCCTAAAAGTGACATCCCCATGTGTCCTCTCCACCAGATTATGGTCCTCGTCATCATCCACCGGCACTGAGTGGTGTAAGTGGTTGCCCACTTCCCGGAGAGCTGTTGAACGGGCCTTCTCTGCAGCAAGAAGCCCTTGCTCATTTTTAGTTATAGCTTCGTCTATGAGGATTCTGACCTATAAAGAAATTTTAAAAGTTAAAAACCAACAACTTATTTCTTTATATAAAAATACAGGCCATTAGAAGTATATTTAGATAGGTTTAAATTTTTGTTTTTAAAGGACTTCCAAAAAAGCAGTGTGTTGTCTATTTGGAGCAATCTGTTTTTTATGTATGTTCACCGATTATTCAAAGACGCCTGGACTGATTTAAAAAAATATTTTTTTGTTTGAAAGGGTATACTTTTGAGGTGGTCCCATAGAAGTTTTATCAAAATCGGTAGTGTAGTTTGGGGGTGAAGTAAGTTTATTTATTTATTTTATTGTCACAAAATCCACAGCTCTTAAATAATTTTACAATATTAATCTGCAGTACTGACTCACTTTAAAATTAACCTTTACTGTCCCACAGCTGGGCAAAGGTCTCTCCCATTTGTCACAGTTTTAGTTTTGAAAAACTATATAAACTAAACATTGTAGCATTATGCTTGATTTGATGACTAATACAATGTATGTATGTCACCATATGGAATCTATATTGCACAGTAAACTTTTTCAATAAAAATGCTACTATATTATCTCAAAATCAATTTTATTTGGTCCAAAATATTGTAAGATGGTAATGAATTTTTGATTATGTACCTTCTTGATTTGATTTACTGTGAGAGGTTTGAGCTGATCGCCCGTCAAAGTGGCGAGGTTGCCGGCTATCTCTTGAGGCACTTCCTGATCTTCCGGCCCCACGGGTTCCTTGCTCTTCATCTTCAGACCAATCTCCTTGCTGCACACATTCTTCAGCTTGTTCAAATTGTCCGCATCGTGGCGCAATCTCCTCCAGAGGGTGTCCTGTTCCACAACCGTGTCAACCAAACCCACGTCTTTGTACCTCTTGCGCTGGTTCTCCCGGATTTTGTCTGGGTCACCATCTTTGTCGGCGCGGAATAAATCTAAATCGAGGACCATTGTACTAAGTACCACACAGAACTTTCAAGTAATTTGAGAAAACACTGTTCACGTATCACGTCACGTCAGCTCAGCTGCACTGCATGCGCGATTGACACTTGACGTTGAGTTGCTTGCTGTCAAAAGAGAAACAGTGCGTGCGGTGCGGTGCGGTGATTGATATCTGAGGTGCTATTTTTCAAACGCGGACTCTCTAAACGAACGATTTTTTGTATGGAAAAACCATTCGTTTAGGTGACTCCGCGTTTCAAAAATAGCACTTCTGGGTGAGGTCTTTTCAGAATAGAAATTTCAAAAAATAAGTCTAGATGGCGTTGATAAAAGGGTATGTGTCAATGTCATAGATGGCAATATTGAATGTCCTGTCACTCTCTATAGGGGTGGGTCGTCAACGGTTTTGTCGTCGACGGAACGAGACCGTTTTCCGTCAACTTTAAACGAGTTCATTAAACAGTCTAATTTTCGACTAGATAAGAACCACATTGAGGAACTATGACAACGTAAACTAAACTTTTATTGCACGATTCAACGACAACGTCAATGACGTGACGTGAACTAGAGTAGAGTCAAATGAGACCTAAAAAATAACGTAAATCAAGTCTAATAACCTGTTTATAAAAATACAATCTATGCGTATGACAATAGAATTGAACTGAGCCCACTCAGTGCATGGATTTCGCGCATGCGCGCTACAGAGATAGTCATATCGGCAAATATTAAAGTATGAATGAAGCGAACAGATTGCTAGCTTCGGTTGGCGTAGCGAAGCAACGAAGAGTCACGATCATTATCATTCGATCATTTTGGTTTATCATTCGACAGTAAACTAGTCTAATAGTTCATGCACTTCATGCCAGTTAACGGTTGAAATAAACCGTTCGTTCATTCAACGTCCATGTCTACTCTCTAGGTATCTGTGTAGGTAATATAAACATAACTATTTACTGTTTCATTTATAATGTTTGCTTATTAATATTCTAATAAAAAAATATACATACTACGTTATAATTATGGTTAGCCCATGTATTGTGAAAAACTGTCAAAATATTGGCACTCGTCGTTTTCCTTATGACGAAATCACAATAGATACAAGCTTTACGACATAATATCAAGTCTGGACTAACTTTTCATAAGAATTCTCTCATATATTTACTTACATTCTACTAAGAATAAAGGGAAAATTCTTAGTAAGCAATTTAGCTTACATTTTACAAGCACAGCTTTTTTGATGTACTGGGCGTTTTTAAATGAAACGCTTTTTGAAACTGGTTTCTACGAGAGAAATGAACGAACGGTTTTCGATTCATATACATTTAGTTATACTGAGAACGGACGACCACACCGGGTGAAACGAAGAAACGATAAACGAAACGATCCCCGATATCCAAAACATGAACGAACATTCCTTCCGTTCCGCCCGTTTATTCGTTTTTTCTCCTACAAACGCGTTTGTTTCGTAATGTTTAAGCAATTTTAAATCTTATTTAAAGAATGGAGAAAGCAGTTTTTCGTTAAACTGGTTCTCAATCCAGTTCATTTGTCGAGCTTTGCCAGATGAAACCAGTCCGTTCCGTTTTCTGCAAAACCCCTTACGAGTCTTACGACCCACCCACCACTATTTGACACTTGACCAAGGCATCAACTCCATCTAGAGAGAAAAAGAGTTACTATATACCTATTTTTTTTAAATGTCACTTTGAAAACCCCTTAAATAAATAGTAGTTATTTTATCTTCATATAGTTAAGTTTTAGTTTAATTATCTATTTCTATGTTCATGTGGATTTTGGTGTATAACAAAATAAATACCTATAATACTCCTGGTCCTGGAGCCGTATCGGGAGTGCTTTAGCATTTTTAACTGGCAATACAAAGGTAAATAAAAAATAAACTGTCAGATGAACGATTGATGGTCGGCCCTTTCTTCGACCCTCTTGTTCAGATTTTATAATTATTAATTATTTGGATGTAATATGTGGCTTTTAACGAAGTACAGCTGAAATTATTATAGCCGTATCTGCTGCGCGCATATTGTGAGTATTTTTTCCAAACTTCCCACGTAATTGATTTAGTAAAAATTTGGTAAAAATGACTTCATTTGGCCCTTGTTTACACGTCTTCATCATTATGCCCGTAATGTATTTACAAAGGGGAGGATTCGCAGATACTATGGCTTTTAGCTTATAAGGTTGTGTATTTCTTTTCGGTAAATACATAATATGAAATGGTGGTTGCCGCGAAAATTGTGTTTTTTGAAGCATATACCCAAAATATTCATAATTGGCTTTGTTTTGTAACCCAGTTGCTCACTGTACTTAGAAATGTTGCTGTTTTCCTACTAACTGACTATGTAATTAATCAGAATGTAAGATTGAAATGATATTTGATTTGCAGGCAATGTGAAAATGATTCCCTTGAAAGACAATCAGGATGTGGCATCCTTCCTTGTCACAAAACATTCGTGGAAGGGGAAGTACAAGCGAGTGTTCTCAGTGGGCACTCACGGTATCACCACATACAACCCAGACCGCCTGGAGGTCACGAACAAGTGGTTGTACTCTGATGTTATCACTGTAGCCTCAGCCAAACATTCCAATTCAGCTTTGAACCATGACTTTACACTAGTTATGAAGAAGGAGAAGAAGGTGGATTCTATGAAGTTCTCTTCTGAACACAAGTGTCTAATATTGACTGAGGCATTCAAATACAGACATCTGTTTGCTGAAAAGCCGAAGGATATCTTTGTAAGTAATGCTTTTTATACACCAGCAAATTATAAATCTGAAAAAACTGTTTTTAAAAAGAAAGTATTTTTTTATACAACCACCCTAAGAAAGGTTAGCTAGGGTGTAAGCAGTACAATTTCTGATTATTCTACTTTAGTCTCATTAATGTTTGCAAAGTATTTATGTGTAGCAGGTACTTGTACTCATGTGAAATCATCAGATGAGTAATTGGCTTAATCAAATAATTCTACAATCTTAAATGTACACATTGTTTACATGTATGTTTAATTATATCATTGACTGAATCTGAAAATGACTGATAAAAAAAGCAATGTTTGTTAACACCGATATCTTAAAAACTGCTGAACCTATTTTGATACCAAAATTATTTTTATCCCAATCTCTCCTAAGATACAATTCATAAGCGAACATCACACTCAAAGTATTGTTTTGTCATCATACATATGTATACATATGTACTTACGTATGTAGCTTTTTTAGAGATACCAAGCATACAAGCACCACTGGAGTGGCACAAGACTGCCAGTAGTTCTCGAAGTGGGTCCGTGTGCATTAGACCAGTTAGACCCTTCCACCCACACACTGCTAGCTAGTTACCCGTACTGTGATATCCAAGGCATATTACAAGTCAGAGATGTACCCGGAGGGTTTGTTCTCGCCGTTGGAGGCTACAGCCGCCTACACCTGTTCTCCAATGCGATGGAGCATCAAGTGGTGATAAATAAAATGTTGGAAATGGCAAACTTGACGCTCAGTATTAGTATCAAAGTGCTATCGGCAACAATAACTTTGGAGGATTATCATGATCAGAGATTTGGAAAGTACAGGTAAGAATTTATGAATTTTTTAATGACTTAAAGGGTTCCATACCCAAAGGGTAATAACAGGACCCTATTACTAAAAATCGCTGTTCATTTGTCTGTCACCAGGCTGTATTTCATGAACTGTGATAGCTAGATAGTTGAAATTTTCACAGATGTGATTCTGTTGCTGCTATTACAACAAATACTAAAATAAAAGTTTTAAGTGGGGCTCCCATACAACAAACAGTTTTTTTTATACATTATAGTGCGGAACCCTTCGTGCGCGTGTCCGTCACACTTGGCCAGTTATTTAAATCATACAGAATGTACATATTGTCTGTTTATTTATTGTATTCAACAAGCTTTGATTTTATTGTAGGGCCTATATCGATCAGGATGCTAGAAGATTAGTAATACTTCCTGTAATATATATATTCCTATAAATTAAAATACTAAATATTTTATTCAATGAATGCATGACATACTAATGAGAATTTACTTAATTAATGTGATGTCAGGGCATACAGTTAATTTGGCCAATGTTTGTTTATAGGTTTAAATGCCTCTAGGAATTATTCATTTAACCTTGTGTCAGGCTTATCTGCTGTGCCTGTTTTCACATATGTTAGGATAGTATGAGATAAAATATCTAGTTTCGGATTGTGAATATATTAAAATTTTATTGGAATCTATTTATACTAGTAGTTCGCCACGAACTTAGACCTCGCGATTATTATTTCAGAATAATGTACCTGATTTGGATAAATAAACGGTGCAGGTTTACCGATATGCGGATTCATGATTGTGACCAAATTTCCAAAATAGTTGACAATCACAGCCCTTTCTTCAAATGACTTTCGATCTAGCTCTTAAATGTCAGGAGCACCTTCCTACCATACATCACATGGATATGAGGTCTACTGTGATGCTGAAATTCAGTTCTGTACCAGTAGTCTTTCACCGAAAAATGACCCATCATTTTTCAAATGACAAAGTCAGCTCGTTGTTGAAAAAACCAGAAAACTATTAATGGGTTTTCGTTTAAATGTTTATTTGTATTGCCATGGCTCTATGCCGCTGCTCATTGGTTTCTTACTCTCTTCGTAAAGCTACATCGCGGGCTTTGGTTGCTGTTGATCTCTTGTGAGTTCGTGGCATAATTACTAATGCTACTACAGAAGGACAGACAAGCAGCGATAGCGATTGAACGAAAATTCGCTCAACAAAATTGCTAAATTAAATAAAAAAGCCAAAAATCTATCAAAATAAGCAAATACTAAAAAAAAAACGTAAAATAAACAAAACCTTTTTATTTTAAAGTCGGTTAAATATGATAAAATTTATAGAACTACTTATGAAACTTAAAATAATAACCATAATAGTTATTCAGAGAAATTACTTCGTGGACCCCAGGGGAGATATGTATTTTTAAGAAAGTTGTTCAGTAACCTGGACTGAATTCACCCTTAAATAGGTTCAGTATATTTTGTAAGAAGATTTGTATTGTATATCTGTTACGGCTTAGTCAGCTAGACTCCGCGAGTCACCCTAAACCCGTTTAAGTATAACGTATAAAAAAGTTGTTCAGACAAAAAAGTTGTTCAAATAAAAAGAAATTGTTTTCATAATGGCAACAAAAAAGTCTAATGACATTTTTGAAAATATTTTGAAATGGCGGATATATGACAGTTTTAAAATTTTAAACCCCCATATTTCCGCCATTTTGAAAAATTTCGAAAAACTGGCTCGACAAATAAATTCTATTAAGTTGCTGAACCTGCTTACAAAATTTCATGAGAATCGGTTAAGAAATGCGACCTGTAGGCGAGAACAGACAGACAGACAGACAGACAGACGGACAAAAGAATTTTTGGCTAATCTCGAAACTGAGACGCTTCGCTCGCTTCGCTCGCTCGGTCAATAAATAGCTTTAAGATATTTTGTAAGGAAATATTTTATGAATGCTCTAAAATATTTCCCATATTAAATTAAACATTTTGCACATATTATTATAAATCAATAAAAAACGTCCTACAATGCTCTTTTGAGGGTCAAAATATCTTTTATTTATTTTAAGGGTAGATTCAGATTTCCCCTGAACCTCCAATTGGCAATTATTTTGTCGGAAAGTTTAATGTGAGTCATGTAGACTTTCTCGATATAAATAAGCTAGATGGTGAAGCTGTAGTTGGAAAATAATTTGGGTGGTTATTTAAATGTATATCCACCAAAGAACTTTTCATGTTCGTTTTCAAGAAATAAATTTCACGAAAAAAGTCCGCTTTTGTATATTTGCTCTTTCGTAAGTGGTCTTTGTATATGTATTTGTTTTGGTACAATAAAGTTATTACAAACAAACAAAAAAGTCAATTAAATATTTTTCCAGGTCTTGTTAGATTTTATTATTTACTTCGAAATAATTATATTCATTGCAGTGGTGATCAACACCAGACATCTCTGAGTGAGTTCATAGTGCACAAGGTGAATCCGGCGCGGCATATGGAGCCCATGCGACGGACACTGTGCCTCTCAGACACCTGTATACTGGAGAGGGACCCGCAGACATATTCTGTAAGTATTGTATCTGTAAAAAAATAGCAACATCAACACCTGACGTTTCTCAGTGAGGTCATAGTACACAAGGTGAATCTGGCGCGGCACATGGACCCCATGCGACGGACATTGTGCCTCTCAGACACCTATATACTGGAGAGGGACCCGCAGACATATTCTGTGAGTATTGTATCTGTAATTAAATAGCAACATTCAACACCTGATGTCTTTCAGGGAAGTCATTGTACACAAAGTGAATCCAGCGCGGCACATGGATCCCATGCGACCGACACTGTGCCTCTCAGACGCCTGTATACTGGAGAGGGACCTGCAGACATATTTTGTGACTATTTTTATATGCAAAATTTAATGAAGTGACTGCAGATTAAAGTTAACGTATTACATTTTTTTTTAAACATTTCAGGTGGTGTGCCTCCGACCACTGAGTGACGTGTTCGCATTGGTTAGAGACCCAGATCATCCACAGAGGTTTTCGATTGAATATCTCAATGGACAGACAAGGACTTACTTAGCTGGCGAAAGGTAAATTAATATGTTCTTAGAAAGAAAGTGTCTGATTTGACTTGTTGTCATCTAACGGTGACAAGTCAAATCAGACACTTTTTCTAAACGTTAAAACCATAAATTCTATGGGAATTGTATGAAATAATTATGACTGTCCACTTTAAACAATTTACATATCTATGAGCACGAACATTTATAACACCAAACTACACCAATTTCATATTATAAAGTCCACAAGAATCAATTTGCATAACAATTTAAAGCAAACTCCAACCGAACCTTGAGTTCCCGCCAAAAACTTCAACTTCTGTGTTGCGCAGGGACGCGTTGCTAGCGTCGCTGCTGGACGGCGTGCGCTCGGCGGGGCAGCGCGACGTGCACGTGCGCTCGTGTAACACGCCCCGCGGGTTCCGGCTCGGCCCGCTACAGCAGGCTGTTGACGAGGAGACTGAGTCTAACCATCTCAGGTATATGTTACGAAACTCGTTCGCGACAATATATTTGACACCTGACCTATTACGTATCTTAAAAGCATGGACTTGGTATTTTCACAGAAGGTTGTACAGTGCTATGAGAATAAATCTTACTAATAGTATAAATGCGAAAGTGGGTTCGTATATTTGTTTGTTTGTTACCTCTTCACGCTTAAACTACTGAACCAATTTGGATAAAATTTGGTATGGATATAGTTTGAGACTCGGGAAAGGACATAGGGTACTCTTTATCCCGAAATTCCCACGGGGAGCGAAACCCGCGGGTACAGCTAGTAACATATAAAATCAGAGGGAAATCCCCGTTTTAATACCACATTTTTAAAACATACCTCGCACGAACCTGATGATGAAATCAAAGAAACAAAACAGTTCCAACTAAAAAATATTAATTAAAGTTTTTTTGTGCATCACATACAAATTTTACAGAAACAATAGTCTACCTATCAATTAAACCTTTCTTTGCCTACAAATAAAAAAATAATAGTTAAATAATGGTCATGAATCTTATATGATTCATAGGGATAGGAAACCTATTAAAAACTTTTTATTTCCACAGACTGTTTCAAAACCCAGTGGGCATGAGCCGTGCTGAGGTAATCGAGCGTTTCAACGCGAACGTCGGATACAGCGGCCTCATCTACTCCGTCAGCCAAGACGTAAGAACACGGCTCTTCTTCTATTGTACTATCTGGACATGTGGACCAATGGTTTTGGCAAAGAATAAGATTTGTTTTTCGTGTGTAAATGGCCAATTCCGGTGTCAGATTTTTCAAGCTGCCTAGAAGCATAACTTGATGACTGCCTAAAGGTGATGCCGGGATCAACGGCTTTACGTGCATTTCGAAGCACGAAGGAATTCGAAAATAAGATGGAGTCCTCATCATTGCGTGTAGCTTCGGAGACCCGGCCCGGACATGTCTTCTGAGCTGCTATCTGGTGTTCGATATTTTTTAAATGCATGTTTATTGGGAATTTTCTCTAACTTGTTCATTATGAATTATGATAATGTATGGTATGAATTAAAAATTGTATTTATTACTTTTATGACTGGCCAACAATAAAAAGTTTACCATGGTCCACATGTTCAGGAAATATTTGTTAAATGTGCATTCTGCTTTCTGGTTAACATTTACACTTCAAATTAACACTGCATACATGTAATTGGTTATGTTATACTAAGAATTAAATATATAGATACCAACTCTAAAAATAGACATGGAACTTCGCATCTTTCTTTTAGGGTTCTGTACTCAAAGGGTAAAAACGGGACCCTATTACTAAGACTCCGCTGTTCGTCTATCTGTCATCAGGCTGTATCTCATAAACGGTGATAGCTAGATATTTTTTGTTATTGTGAACCGTTATAACAAAAAATACTAAAAACAGAATAAAATAAATATTTAAGTGGGGCTTCTATACAAAAAACGTGTTTTTTTATAGATAATGGTACGGAACCTTGGTGCGCGAGTCCGAGTTGCACTTGGCCGGTTATTTACAAGAAAGTGTGCACGCTACCCAGTAATTAGCCGCCTTAACATTGCAATTGATCCGTACTTACATTTTATGTATTTGACCTTATGTCGTGTAATCTCTTATTTGTTTGGAAACGAATTCTGCATAATGTTTACAAATAAAAAACAGAGTTGTAGAATGTTACTAGCTAATTATTTTTATCATTTCATTAGCACATAAACTTATTGTAGTACGCCTGACTAATCCAATACTTTGTGGCGTGAAGTAATGCATGGTCTCATTTTTTGTTTTGAGTTGTTCGCATGTAATTGTCATATTAATTCATAATATTACACATAGAACAACAACCATATAAAATTACAGTCTTGATAATCATTATAGTAACGTACACTTGGATTAAAGTGCTTTGTAATATACATACAAAGATAAAATCATATTTCGTTATATTCTGATGTTTATAAAAGTCATAAATAATATCTTAAACATCCAATACCCCCACTCGAAAAATAAGGTTAAACATGTAATGAAAGACATTTCTCTGATGTAATTATGTCCTACCGGCTGCGCCTCCTTAATAACTTCAAAAGTATTACAATAATAACAAATTATGCGCCTACTAATTTAGTTACTATTTCTACACATCAATTAACATTTTCTTCAATTCAATCCAAATATAATTTAATTCCTATACTATCTGTACTTGCTTGTTTTTCCTTCCCGTATATTCTGTTGCCGGGCGTATTCACGTGACCGTTTCTGCCTGTAGGCCCGCCCCCTGTTGTGGCTGTTTCTAACGTGGGATCTCGTAAGTCCCTATTTACTTTTTTAAGGCCTTGAGAACACTCGCAGCTTATATATCCTACCTGTTCCACGATATATGTAAGAACATCCTACCGACTGCGCCATTTAATATGAAGTGAACTGATGAACTGATTTATATCTTTCGTCGTTATCTTTTTGCGTATTTAATAGATCTTCATAAACATTAAAGGACAGATCGTATGATATCAACTTCATCTACTCACATTAGGTCTAATTAAGTAATTTTACAATCGCTTATGCGGCTAGAAAATTAAAATCTATTGTGAAGATTTCTCGCTATTGCAATCGAACAAAAGGTTCAAATGATGAATAAATGGCCAGTTACAGCTATTAAAAGTTGCAAGTGACCTCAGGGCCTTCTCGAATTATTTTTATCCTCCTTGTTCATGGTGTGGGGCCATCGCATCATTGTAAATTTCATTCTTATCACAAATTGCTTTTTATTTTTATTTGCTTTGTTTTTTTGCTCGTTAGCATGGATGCAATTATGTATCGGATGCAATTATGTATCGTAAAATAAATTAGCAGTCAATTATTACCGAAGGGGAAAAAAAGTGTAAGTAAATAGCTAGCGCATTATTTAGTGACTATGAATATAATTAAGTTACCACCCAGGTAACATTATCTCGAGAATAAATGTTAGGCCGGTCGCTATGTTCGAAATGTTCCACTAAGCTGAGACCGGTAGAGATATGGCAACGCTATTGATATTTTGCTTGGGTATGATCAATCTATGCCTATGTAAATACCATAACTCTTTTTGACAGCGGTTGTTCGCGGAGAACAAGGAGAAATTGATCACTGGAGCGCTGACAGCGCTCGTGAGCAGCGCGTCCTCGGGCGCTGCTCTGTCGCCGAAAGAGCTTGAAGCGCAGTTCCATGCTTTGCGACGCCTTTGCGCTAGTAAAGTGGGATTTGCTGCATTTACCGCATTACCAGGGTAAGTACCAGGCTGTCAAAAAAGAGCGCTCATAGTTATCTTGAATTCTTTTGTTTGCAATACGAGCATTACCCTCATAATCCTCATATATAAAAATTTACTGACGTTTGCTAAACCTATTTTAGTTAAAATATGTTTTGTCTTGTTCTTTCAATTGGCTTGTCAAGTAATTTTCAAAAAGATCTGATTCGCAGTCCGTTTCGAGGAATAGCCTCTAGGAGAAGCTTTCTTAAATCAGATTTTAAAATAAGGTCTTACTTATTTAGATATTTGCAAAAAACCCATTGACCTTTATTTTCAAGCAAGGTCAACCTTATTTGAGGAAGTGATGTCACGATGAATATTTTTTGAGTAAAGTTGGCAATTTCCACTTTCAGTACTGTATTGAAGTGCCATTTTTGAAATGCGATGTCACCTAAATGACTGGTTTTTCCCATACAAAAACCGTTCGTCTAGTGTCTCCACGTTTCAAAAATGGTACCACTGTATTATATGTCACTGTCTTCTACCAACACAACAACTTGACAACAATCAACATAACGACGGTAATTTAAACAGTAGACATTGACAGTTGACAGATGTCATTGTTTTTTAGCGCTAAATTTAAACTTCGATTGCAGTATGTCGTCACTTCCGGTGTTTTGTTTAAAATTATATTAAAAATCCTGATAATACGTAGAATTTCTTTTTTCAAATTACTTTCTTAAAATTGTCTATATTTTCTTCTCACTTTTAACACTTTTATATTTCTTAGTTGACAAGCTAATTCTACTTCCTACTAATATTATAAATGCGAAAGTGTGTTTTGTTTATTGAATATTTGTTTGTTTGTTCGTTACCTCTTCACGCTTAAATTACTAAACCGATTTGGATGAAATTTGGTATGGATATCGTTTGAGACTCGGGGAAGGACATAGGGTACTCTTTATCCAGAAATTCCCACGGGAAGCGAAGCCTGCGGGTACAGCTAGGTGTCAAATATTTAAAAAGGACAAAACATGTTTTGACGGATGCAGGCCGCTTCCGATCGGTCGTTTTGGAAATCCTTGGGGGAGGCCTATATCTAACAGTGGACTTCATGTTGCCTATATGACGATGATGACAAACAATTGTAAATTTTTATGAATATGATATGGGTTAGTATATGTGGTGCTCTGAAAAAGATATCAAAGTATCAGACGGTTGAATAAATTAATGTTTACCACTCTTCTAGTATATTATTGGTTTACCAAAATCTGCTGCGTCATTTAAAAAAAATATTTTGCACACAATATTACAAGATAATTGATAACAAATAGATGCATTCTGCATCAATATGCCCTAAGTATAAGTCAATCCGCTAGTCGATAACTAGTCAAACAAGTGAAAAGTGTTCTAAACGTCAAAACATTTTTACGGGATTTGTATAAAATTCAAAAGTGTGACGTCATGACTTTTTGGAGTCAATTAGCGCACTTTATATCAGTTTTTAACCAGGGACGAGACCCCGTTAATGTGTAGACAGCGCTTAAAGCGAAAGTACATTTGTTAGGTTTCGCGAGTGGATCGGTTCAGCTGTGGTGTCAGCGTTAAGGCGCGGCTCGGCCGCTTGCTCGCACGCCGCGCTCGACGCGGTGTGCGCGCTCATGCAGCCCATGCACCAGGACCCGGACCTGCGGCAGGAGCAGCTGAACAAGGCCAGCATGCTTTCGTCCGTCCCTTTCTTGGAAGGATTGCTGACCATGTGGGCCGATCACGTGGTTAGTATTAATGACTTGGTTATCTTTATTTATACGAGTTTTACATACAGAACAGTATCTCCTTGTTGTTGGTGTTGAGTGGTCGGCTGCGGGCGCCTGGCCGCCTCGACTATGCGAGAACGCGGGAGAGGTGCGGGGACAGGGGACGGGGATGCATATTACGTAAGTACGGGACCTTAGGAGATTCCGTTCTGTATGTAATACTTATATTAATTCTGTGGCAATGCATCAGTATCCTATACGATTTGGTAAATAAACCGTCTAGTCCAGTAGACAAGAAAATTTTTCAAAATTAAAAACCGACCTCAACTCCGAAGTACACAACCGATTTTGGTAATTTAAGTTTCCACGGAAGCACCTTGCAGGTATGCTTTGTCAAATAAAAAATATTTTCTAAATTAATCCGTGCAGGCGTCTTCGTGTAATCGAGGAACATGCATAAAAAACATACATTCGAATTGATAACATCCTTCTTTTTGAAGTTGGTTAAAAAATAAAATTAACCTTTTTTCTCTGTTGTTTTCTATGCAATTTTTTACAGTTTTTACGAATTAAAGTGCACTTTATTTTGTGCCTTTTTTACCCAGACTGAAATACCCTTTTTTATAAACAAAAACATTTACTTCGCAGACTGCAGGCAGCGGCGCTCTGGTTGTGGCCGCCATGTTGGATTTCCTGACGTTCGCACTGTGCGTGCCGTACAGCGAGACGACGGACGGGAAGCAGTTCGATCAGTTGTTGGAGATGGTCTCCAATAAGGGACGAGTGCTATTCAAGCTATTCGAGGTAAGTCTACGTTGCACATAAAAAGTTAGAAGCGGTTATGCGAAGAATTGTACGTACACGAAAGTGATTACTCTGCACAATGTGTCCCTACAAATCCTATCCTACTTCCTACTAATAATATTATAAATGCGAAAGTGAGTTTGTATGTTTGTTTGTTTGTTACCTCTTCACGGTTCAACTACTGAACCGATTTGCATGAAATTTGGTATGGATATAGTTTGAGACTCGAGGAAGGACATAGGGTACTCTTTATCCCGGAATTCCACGGGGAGCGAAGCCCGCGGGTACAGCTTGTATCATATAATAATATAAGGTTCAAACGAATCTGATGTCGCTTCCTAAAGATTTTCCTTTGATAAGTGAACATTCACTGTCAAAATATATTCACTGTCAAAGTTGGTAAATGCTTGACAATTAAAACCCCTTAAATTAAAATAATAATCCTAAATTATAAATTTTGAGTTGTAGATGTCAACATTTTTATTTTTCGCCTTTTATTTCAAAACGTTTTGAATATTTACGATGGGAATAGAAATATTATCATGTACAGCATGTACCTGTTTCGACCTCACACTTCCTTGTTTACGTAACCGAACTCAATTGTTCCGCAGCACCCGTCAATGGCTATCATCAAAGGCGCAGGCCTGGTGATGCGCGCTCTCATCGAAGAAGGCAGCAGCGCCGTCGGGCCACGAATGCAGGCTCTAGCGTTGGCCGAAGCTGCTTTACCACGACATCTACTGTCTGCCTTATTCGCACCAGCGAGATTGCATCAACGACATTTGGCGCGCCATCTTGTGGCACTATGGCTGGTCGAACATGCGCCCGCGCACGCTCTCCTACGTCGTATCATGGTACAATATTATCTTCTTACTAGCCAGTTTTACTATTAGCCTTAGCAGAGGTGATCTTGCCACGACACCTACTATCTGCCCTATTCGCACCAGCAAGGTTGCATCAACGACATCATTTAGCGCGCCATCTTGTGGCGCTATGACTGGTTGATTAAACCAAGCGAAGTGTAGATTTAGTTTTAAATTTTGTACATTAGCTGTCAAATTGTAATAGTCCTTTATTAGAAACTCAACTCTTGCTATGTTAAGTATTTTGAATGAGCATAAGAATAAGTAATGATTGCACCATTTATAACTGTATACATCCTAAAAGAATATATTAATCTTCAGCCATCAGGTCTTCTGGCGTTCTTAGAATCAGCGGAGGCCCCCCCAGCGGAGGCTCTGGCGGAACAGCGCGAAGAACAACGAGACAACTTGCAACTAGCGCAGGCCACCGTGAAACAGCGCGCGCCGCACTGGGAGGCGCTCGAGAGACAAGTCAAGTATTACGAGAAACATATAGAGGTGGGTGAGCTGTGAGATAGTTCACAGGGAAAGGATGATCATCGAGGTTATCCATTCGTCGCGATATTTTTTTATGTAGTTCACCGATTATTCGAAGACGCCTAGACCGATTTGGATTCTTTTTTGTTTGAAATAATATAACTGCGAGGTAGATGGAGGTGGTCCCACAGATTGTTTTTAAAAATCGGTTGTGTAGGTGGTAGAAAGTTTTTAGTTTTGAAACATTATTTATTCATCTTAACGTCCTCGTCACGCTAAGCATGGCCTTTGCGCCCTGAGCTCTCTACCTCGTTAAGGATAAAGAGTTAGAGACGTGATATTGTAGCTGTATCTTTATTACAGCACTACGCAGCTCTAGCCCTCCAGCACTGGGCCCAGCGCATGGGGCGAAGCACCAACTCCGGCACGGGGGCCGGGGCGGGAGCCGCCGCGATACGAGAGCGGCCTGTCGTGTTGAGAAGACGTAGGGAAAGGATCAAGTCCACTGCAAATTGGCCGCTGTTCTATTACCAGTTCCATAGGGACCATGCGCTGCCTAACCTCATATGGAATCATACGGTGAGTAATACTTACTAGTGATGTGGAATTAACAGGGAAAAAGTGCGAGGAACTCTCTCCTTAAAGTACAATGTAACAAAAGGTTCGACGTGCCGCCAAATGTGAAACCGTCTCAACGTATCATATGAAAATGTTGTTTGTTGTTTTTCATGTGTGTAACCCGACTTAACTTTGTGAAAGTTCTCGAATGGCGACCATGTACAGGCATTCGCTTGCCTGCGTAGGATACCTACCTACAAGGTGGTCTGACCACCTGACCAAGGTCGCTGAAAGGCGCTGTCGCGTTGGACGCACTAGGCGTTATTTGGCTGAAATGATGATGACGATGATGATGAAGACTCGATTGGACTCGACTGGTGTCAGATTTTTCAAGCTGCCCTATAGACACCTGAAATGTCGACTGTCGTGCAATGATGACAGCCGTGATCAATGGCTTAACGTTCCTTGGAAGCATGGAGGAGCTATTTTTATGCCATTTGTGGTCACCCATCGAGAATTACGTGTTCTTTATAATATGCGTGTATCTGAAGAATATAAAAAAAAAATATGAGAGATCTTTGGGACACAGGTGGGACGCTCACTTGAACATGTTGTTCAAGCAATATATAAAATTGTAATTGACACTGGAAAACATATTTTTTGCCCCTTAGTTAAGGGGACGCACCGTGAAAATGGGCATTTTCTATTTCTTATTTCTCAGCGAATATCAGAAATTTAGAACTGATACTTGCTAATAGCATACTAGAACGCTTTTCTAGCATAATTGTGGTTGTGAATACATGATTAGTTAATTTTTGTAACACAAAATTGCTCGTCAAAAACACCACTACCAAAACATATATGGTCTAATTTCTCACAAACGAGAGGGACTTCAGCTTTGAAACTTTTTATGCAGATCAGTAATTATGTAATCTTCAAAATTGTGGTTCAAATTTTTTTTTGTTGCTTTAGTTTTAATTTTAGAGCTATTTTTCTATAATTGATCAGTTTTGCGTGGCTTTAGATTTCAGTCATATAAGCCCTTTTACCTTTCTGAAAATTATTGTAATTACCGTCTCGCTTTTTCGCGAGTGTATTTAAATAAACTGTTCTTGTTGCACAGATTTTTGACAGTTATACATCAAATTGTCAGATGGCCGATGGGCCTCGCGGAGCAATACAATATCGATTTATAATATTTTAGTTTTATTTAATTACCAGTTTTGTGGCAATAAATTAATTTTATAATAGCCAAAGAAACTTATGTATAGATACTCTTCGGAATTATTTACTTTTAGATTTCGAGAAATATACACGTACATACTGTACCACTGACTGACTGGCTGACTGATTGATATGGTTTTTTGACCTGCGCCGTGCTGATAGCCGTAACGAGTGAAGCTCACTTGCTTGGCGGGGGAGCAGAGAGGGGGGGGGGGGCTTTCTGCTTATCCCTCTAAACAAGCAACCAAGTGAAGCTTGAGGCCTAAGGCAGAGGTCACCTACGAGGCCGTAGGCCGAGCCACTCCCACCACGTGCTTTGTCGTTCTTTTTTTTGCAAACCAAGATGGCCGCCGAAAGCATTTTTTCGGAATCCAGGATGGCGTCTGGGCTTAAGAAAATTAAACTTTTTTCGTTAGTAACGTCTCACTGGGACTTTGTAGGAGTCTGATTTTTGCATTAGGGGGTAAAGCACCCTGCGGAACTCGAAACTGGATTCAGATTTTGGATCCAAAATTGCCGCCCACACATTTTTCTTGTTTTCTTAAGTAACTGGAGCTTTTATCCATTTTATGAACTGGAAAAATATCTGCACGAAAAACCGCGGGCTGCTTGCAGCTTGCGTAACGCCTAAAGAGCTAGTACATTTGTTAAAATTGATGTAAAATATCGATGAATAAGTATAAAATATCATTAGTCTATATACTATATTTGTGGCCTTAAAAAACCATAACAATATCGATAGGACTATTGATAATATTGATTACTGATAGTTTACAATAATATCGATGACAAGTAAAACTATCGTCAGTTTTTAGGGTTTTAGGGTTTTAAACAAGGAACCCTTATAGTTTCATCATGTCTGTCTGTTTGTCTGTCATCCGACGTTTTATTTATAAGTATTAAAAAAGCTATAATTTGGCATGGGTATATTAATCTTGCAAAAAAACAGTGAAGTAAAATAGGGAAAATCTTATACCTTTATACGAGCATTTCTTGTATATGTATTTATCTTTGACTAGTTCTCGAAAACGGCTCTAACGATTTCGCTGAAAATTGGTATATGGGTTTTTTTGGGGGTAAACAATCGATCTAGATTAGTCTTATGTTTGGGAAAACGCGTGTTTTCGAGTTTCTTTCTACGGAGAATATGGTTGCTAATTCCGTCGCGCCGGCAGCCATCCGCTTAGCTCAGCGGTTAAGGATACTGACTGCTAGAAAGAGTGTTACGGGTTCGAATCCCACTCGGTGACTTACTTTTGTTTTTTTTTATGTTCAAGTTTATATATAATTTTTTATTTCGTACTGTTTTTAGACAAGTTTTAAAAAATATAGTTAATGTTTGAGATGAAACCGACCGAGCAAAACTCGGTCACCCAGGTACTATAATATATATACTATAAAATGGGAGCTAAAATAATATTGTAGCTCCCATGAAAGTTTTTTTTTCGACTAACCCATCGTGTAGGGTATCGTTAAATAGGTCTTTCAAAATATTTTGAGCTTGTTAACACCATTTTTTATTTAAGAATCCGTTTCTAGAATATTTGTATTTAATAAAAGTTAAAATAAAACTATCAAACCTAATAAGGGTTAACGAATTTTAAAAAATCATAAAATGAAAATAAAATAAGTTTTTAGACGTTTTTGGTGGCGTAGACTTGGCTTGGCCGGACGATTTTACCATTTGGGTACGGAACCCTGAAAAGATAAAAGATCTAGTTTAACTTTAAAAAAGGTAAAAATAAAGGACTGAATCACCCTTTCTTGGCACTTGTTTAAAATTTTGCCCATCGTTTACAGTAGCACAACTGTACTATAGACAAATCTGAATACATAAGATTGTTCTCCTAGCATTTACACTACATAGACACTCCGCAAATTCGACGTCAGTTTAAAATAAATGTAGTGCCCACAGTAGTGCCAATATACAACGTGGAAGGGATATACCCGTAATAAATCTAACCACGGGCTACACTAGACCACTAACTATAATCAAATAAAAATCACAACCAAAAACTAAAAAAAAATGGCATTTCCATACAAAAGTGTGCAGCCGCCTGGAAAATTTGTATGAGAATGTCAAATTTGGTTCTTTTTTACTGTTATTTTATAATTATAATAAAGTGATCTAGTATAGCCTGTGGTTCAATTTATTACGGGTACGTCCCTTTCATGCTGTATATTATCTAATTATTTTTTCAACACACTTGCTCGTAAAGTGGCTCTAATTTCATCGGTTTTACATATATAAAGTAGGTCATAAACCATGCATAAACATATTAAAAATTACTAAAAACGGCCACTTTTGACATTTTTTGTAAAAGTTTCTAAAGCTGATAGTATTTCAATGACTTTCGAGGTTCTAATGAAACTTAAGAATACTAGCTTAAAAGTTGTGCGAGGATTTCTGATAATCTCATTTACAGAAAGATAAATTATTTTTTCTGTATTTTCAAGGTCGCTAGCGCTGGTAGCAGCCTTAAAATAAAAATCAGTTTAGATATAAGTGTATTGAAAAACGTCGTGCGATATACGTGTGTTGTGTATATTAGTTAAAACACTTTCAGCTCTATTACGCCCTCGGTTTCGGCTCGGGCTGGAAAATCATCACACACAAAACTTATATCATAACGTACAACCAGTGCAATTTTAAAAATATTACTTACTTATATATAAATAATTGAATAATGCAGCTCTTTTTATATAGTTACTTATTTACCCCTTAGTAATTTAGTACATACATGCTGACATTTCATTGGTTTTGGAAAAAAATCTATTGTAAATAAATTCCTCTATCCATATACTTAATTCAAATTTGTGTATGACATAAGATAAAAAAAACGAGACTACGTAGTTACGCCCGATCAAAAACTACCGCATGACCTCGATGATCTCCGGCCGGCCGGACGGAGGCGGTGCCTGGTGGTAGTACTAATTGATCTCACGATTTTACTTTGTTTTTGAATTTTTATTTCGACTAGCTAATTAGTTTTACTAACGACCTTTATAAAGTGGCCCATAGCTTCAAAAACAATGAAAAATCACTGTGTATATTTTAAAATTTAAATAAACTATTTTTGTTTTTTTCTAAAGGCTGACCGGTAGACAAAGCATCAGCATTAAGTCCTTGTACGGACATGACCTTATTCAATTCTTTACAAAAACATAATATGTTACAAAAATGTAAACATATTAGATTTATTTCATTACGTCATGTCTTCCATACTGTAACCTCTATATATTTTTAACTCTATCTGCATTGCGTTTAGACATTACTACAAACCTAGCGGAAAAGAACGGTCAACTTTTGAATCAATTTTGACAGATTTTGAAAAATAAAAGCGTAGAGCCAAGCCTTAATTGTTAGTTTTTTCTCCATGTAACAAATAATTTCGTATGACGTTATGGTCTCGTACAATTTTAACAGGGAGGTGAATGTCGATGCGCTTTATCTTTTTGAATTTTCACAATTTTGTGAGCCACACTACCCCATTTTTTAAATCTTTTAAAAATTCCTTCTCTTATCCAGACGCGAGAGGAACTACGCAATGCCCTGGAGAACGAAATCCGCGCGTTCACATGCGACAGAGAAGCCGCCGGCGGTATTCTGACGTCTTGGAACCACGCGGAGTTGGAAGTTCACTACCAGTGCTTGCAGAACGAAGTCAAGATTGGGGACTATTACCTCAGGATATTGCTGGAGCAGAGAGATAACGATGATAGCCCTATTAGAAAATCGTGAGTTCTACTTCGCAAAGCTGGTTTCTTGCTTGATCTGAAACTGATTTTCATCCTGCAACCTATTTATGCCGTTAGGCATGAATTATTTCAGTGGATATTACAAAACTCTTAACTCTATTCTGCCGCAAAATTACCAAGTTATATGATGTTTCTTATATGTTTTGTTGGTTGGTGCGTCAACTAGAACTATCATTATCATTTAAGCCGCCTAACTTCCACTGCAGGACATAGGCCTCTCCCAAAGATTTCCAAAATTACCGAACGAGAAGAAATTATAATATAAATTATGTTTTTTAATAGACTAATGCAAAACTAATCAATATGTAAATGTTTATTTCAGCTACGAATTTTTCAATGACCTATACCACCGTTTCTTATCAACTCCTAAGGTTGAGATGAAGTGCATGTGTCTACAGGCGATGACTATAGTCTACGGTCGATACTATGAAGATATAGGACCATTTGCAGACACTAAGTACATTGTCCAGATGTTAGATAGGGTGAGGTATACTTTTAATTATTAAAAGATATGTTTTATTATCTTTATGGTCTTCCATTTTCACACTTCCCATTTTCCATGACACCAAATGACATAAACAAGTGGTCTGTTTATGTCAGTAACATTTTGGTAAGTTTCAAACTATTAAAACATAACTGCGGAGAAAAGGCTATCAATACCTACAATGTTCCCATGTTCACATTTATCTAATTATGAGTTTCAGCAAAGGATAAGATGGATTTTAATATATTTTTAATGTTTTCAGACATGTGACAGAATGGAGAGAGATAGATTTGTACAGTTCCTTGCTAAATTAATATTACATAGGCGAAACGTTAGTGAAATATTAGAATGGAATGGTATTAGGTGAGTGAATTGTTTCATAAAACATAAATACTAACGTTTTTGAATTCTTATTTTTCCTAAGAAGCTTTAGAATAAGTTTTATATATTTAATATTTTCAGAATCCTAGTAGAATTAATGACATTAGCACATTTACACACGTCGCGGGCGACAGTGCCTACCCAAAGTAATGTCATTGAAGGTCCCGCGCAAACAGCTGACGCTAAAGGAGTAGATAGAGAATGGTACTACAATGTGGAACAAGGAGACAAGGTGCAAAGAGTGGGGCCTGTTAGCTTTCAACAGGTTAGTAGAGAAAAATGTGTGTGACCTAGAATAGAACCTTGTGGTAGACCATTATGAATTTAGATATAAATAAAGTTTACGCTGTTTTATATATACAGTAACAGAGTGTTTTGTTCAAATATAAGATACAAAGCTGCAATCTTGGTCTTCAAATAAAATAATAGAGTTTAAGTTGGTTATAATAAAAAATTGTTTGATACTTTCCTAGTCAATGGCTTTCGAATTCATTTTCGGTGATCGTTTTCATTTTCGGTGAATAAGCCATACTTTGCAGTTACTCTACAACCTTTTTCTAGTTAAAAGACCTCTACAAATCAGGCGAGATCAACAACAAGACGAAATGTTGGGCGAACAGTATGGAGGGATGGCGGGCTGTGGGCAGCGTGCCGCAACTCAAGTGGACCTTGGCGGCGCGGGGGTGCGCCGTGCTGGATGAGAGTTCTTTAGCTGCCACGGTGCTGGATCTGCTCATCACCTGCGCTAGATATTACCCCAGCAGGTAGTACTTCATACATGTAACGACGTTCCAAAGGTAGGGCCTTAACTCATTTTAACATAAAAATAGAAAATAATTCCATAAAGTTCTTAATAAATTCACAATGGAGAATGCATAAAAAATACTTCAAAAATTCGTCGTCTATGTAATAATGATAAGTCCATGAAGTCTTTGTCTGTATTTTGTGTAACCAACTTTCGAGCAATTTGAATATATATTCTTGGTTGTTTGCAGAGACGAAGAAGAGGCAGTTATAAGGCCACTACCCAAACTCAAGAGAATGTTATCAGAACCGGCTTGCCTAGCGCACGTAGTTCAATTACTGCTCACCTTCGATCCAATCCTTGTGGAAAAGGTATGTCACACGAGTATCCAGCGATTTTGACAAAGAGAGTGATGGATCTGAATATTTATACCCTCAGAAGTATTTATGGTGCTGATTGCTCATCTACAGTTTTCAGTAATCAATTTTAGAGGAAACAGAATGTATGATTATTTTTTAAATATTTTTTCTCGTGATCCAATGACTCGTAACTATCTAGCGTGTAACTTGCCATACAATGTGGCAATGCTCATCTACAGTTTTCAGTAATCAATTTTAGAGGAAACAGACTGTATGATTATTTTTTAAATATTTTTTCTCGTGATCCAATGACTCGTAACTATCTAGCGTGTAACTTGCCATACAATGTGGCAATGCTGCTAGCCTTTTAGCCACGCTGCCGAGGGGTAATATTTTAGTGGGACTACACAATTTATATTTTTTTCAATGTTAGTTTTAGCTATAACTTAGTTTTTGGGAAATTTTTTGATACTGATCTATAATTTTTTTTTGCAGGTGGCAACACTTTTGTACGAAGTTATGCAAGACAATCCGGAAATATCGAAGCTGTACCTGACAGGCGTGTTCTACTTCATGCTTCTGTACACGGGATCCAATTTACTGCCAATCGCGAGGTTCCTTCGATTGACTCACATGAAGCAGGCCTTCAGAGCCGATCAGGTATAAAGAATCAAGAGTCAGAAACCTTGTTAAAATAGTGAACCTATTTTTTTGGTCTGGAGGTCATATATTTGCTGCCAATTTTACTTTTGCTGCATACCTATTAATTACGTACTTATTTTACAAAGGTGGCCGTTTTTCACAAATGTTCTAAGGAAAGTTTCACGTTCTCGCTTTAAATTGTAAACAGTTGTTCATAATATAGTTTGAAGGATTATCAAGGGCTTGGTCAAGACAAAAATGTAAATCAAATCTCCGTTTCCTTTCAAATAATAATTTATTTCAAATGGGGGCAACACTGGACCCCGGAAAATCCACGTATCCTAATAACACTTGATAAGAGAAAGACTAAGGTTCATAAAAAATCTTAAAAACCACGTTTAGATCCTGTGACGTGTCAATCAAGAGCAGTATTTATAATATTTCACTTTGTGTAAAGAGTGATAAAAATAATGTCGACATTTCAGTCAACGTCAGACATAATGCAGCGATCCATCCTCGGCCAACTCTTGCCCGAAGCGATGGTGTGCTACCTAGAGAACCACGGCGCAGACAAGTTCGCGCAGATCTTCTTGGGAGAGTGGGACACGCCCGAGGCGATATGGAGCTCGGAAATGAGGAAACTGCTCATGATGAAGGTGAGGAAAACTGATGACTATGGTAGGGGAACCCACGATGCTAAGTTGATTCGGGATTTACTCGAACGTCATAGAGACCAATAGGTCTCTATGACGCTAGGGTTGCGAAGCTAGTGATTGAATTGGTTTTCCATTAATATAAAAGGTGCTTTTTAAAGGTCAACTACTAAGTTAGTTGGCTTGAAATGATGGCACCACACAACATACATGGCATAACACAGAT
Organism: Acrobasis consociella; assembly: GCA_963555685.1. Classification (NCBI taxonomy): domain Eukaryota; kingdom Metazoa; phylum Arthropoda; class Insecta; order Lepidoptera; family Pyralidae; genus Acrobasis; species Acrobasis consociella. The sequence continues at coordinate 13,385,775 of OY743122.1, forward strand.
TAAAAAACAACCGGCGTTATGTTTAGTTCCATTTTTTTCTGCGAAATGGCGTGGACCCCAAATTTATCTGTTATGTACAAGTAAGTGATTTATTCCATCATTTTGAATAACTTTTACAATTAAATCGGAATACAAAAAACATTTTTACTTCCCTTAGTAAAAAGATCACGACTACTTCGATAAGTTTTGGTGCAGTGTGGTTGAGTCTAAGAATAATCATACATCGAAGAATTAATCAAACACACCGTGTATGTTTGCATAAACTAAAGCCAATACAGTGAGCTTTTACCGGTCAATTTGATCTGAGGCTTTATTTTTTACTAGCTGCGCCCCGCGGTGTTGCCCGCGGTTTATAAGATATATATAGATAAATTAGCCTTTTTTCAGGGTGTCAGATGCCTGCATATTTTTTTTATTATAATTGGTGCATCCGTTTGCGCGTGAAGAAGTAACAAACATACAGTGTGATATTATTATACTTTCCGTTATCACGAAGTGATGTCATGTAGCCCGAAAATACGGAGTTTTTGTACCAGGAGGACGTGAACATTAAAAAGTACTCCGCAGGTCGCCGCGCACATCGGCGAGTTCACGCCGCGGCTGCGCGCGCACATCGCGGCGCGCTACCCGTACCTGGCCGTGCCCGCCGTGCGCTACCCGCAGCTGCAGCACGAGCTGTTCTGCAACATGTTCTACCTGCGGCACCTCTGCGATACGCAGCGGTTCCCGGACTGGCCGATACCGGAGCCGGTAATTGTGTTTTACTTTTTCGGCAAAGATAAAATATTATAGGGGTGTATCAAGAATCGACATTCGTTTTTGGCAACTGGTTAAGTAACAAGAATATCCAATCCGTTTTAGCAACTGGTTGCCAAACTCAGTTGCCATCACGGCCGGAGGGAACTATTCTTTCTATCTTTGGCCCAACGCAGACGACAGACTATCCGTGACGCAATTTTTAGTGAAAATAGAACCCATGCAATCATGCAGTAACACAATTGTCGCGCGCCGGATTTTTTTGCGCGTCGTGTGTGTTACTGCATATGATATGACCTGACGTGCGTTCGTAACCAAACCGGATCAGGAGAGTTTTCAGCGGGAAGTCAAGGGGTTCAGTTGAAGTTTGCCTTTAATAAGAACTCTTCTAGTTTCGCCAAGTCTGTCTGTCTGTCTGTCCGCGGTTTTACTTTAAGACTATAAGTACTAGAAAGCTGAAATTTGGTATGAGTAAGTATGAATATTCATAATGCCGGCAAAAATTTAAAAAAAAAAAATAGAAAAAAAAATAGGTAGCTTCATTCAAGTAAAGTTGGACTCAATTTTATTTCTTAACTAACCCTAGCAAAAACCCTATACTGGGCGTGGACCGACACGCACTTGGGCAATTTTAGAAGAAACTTCGTTCCCAACAAGTGTGTGGTACACTTAAACACCAATTTTCCATGTTTTTATTTACCCAGGTGAAACTCCTCAAAGACGTGCTAGAGGCGTGGCGTAAAGAAGTAGAGAAGAAGCCGCCGTCGATGACGGTGAACGAGGCGTACGCGGCGCTGGGTCTGGCGGGCAGCGGGCCACACGACGAGGCGGCCGTCCGGAAGGCGTACTACCGCCTCGCTCAGCAGTACCATCCGGACAAAAACCCTGAGGGGCGGGTTAGTATTTATTGCAAGTCACTAATAGAAATTATAGGCTCTATTACCTGTCAAATAGAGTATGAAATCCTGTAATAGTTCTCTCTTAAACTCGGCCCATGTGGTAGTCTGTTCACCTGTTTCTTTTACATTTCAGCTTTATATGTATGTCTAAACATGTAGTTACGACAGGTTACGTACGATTATAAAAACATGATATGAAGGATTATAATAGTCTCGGATAGATGATGATATCTGTGTGAATGGTCTACGAATCTTATGGGTCCATTTACACATTGCAAGTTTCTTGCCTAATTCATATATAAATTCATACCTAATGAAAGTAATATTGAAGTAATGATTTGTATAGTTTAAGTTTTGATTCTTTATTAAATAAAAGTACATTAAGTTTCCTACAGAAAAAATCTTCCAACTTTTCACATCGAGGCAACGTGCCCAGATTACTGGCAGTATTCCTTCGCTAAATTGCGAGACTTATTCGCTGAGCTAAGTTGTCTTAAAAATACGCGTACATTTAATTATTATTCTATTGACAGGCAAGAATGTATGCTAATGTGTAAAGGGTCTTAAAGATAAGCCGTTTTAGGCGTGAAACTCATACGCTGTACTAATTTCAGGACCGCTTCGAGGCCGTCAATCAAGCTTACGAGTTCCTATGCAGCCGGAACGTGTGGACCGGCGACGGTCCGAACGCGAACAACATCGTGCTCATATTGCGCACGCAGACGATATTGTTCCAGAGGTACTCGGACGGTGAGTGTTTTCTAGACAATGATAAAGTTCGTATATATATATCTGCGTCTCCTATAAGTGCGTCTGCTAAGTTCAGTCTATCTCTATCACAAACTCTAAGTGCGACACAGGTGATCCGCGACGGATTCTGCTATCTCTTTCGAACTTTGTGATAGAGATAGACGAAACCCGCTGCGTGCGCCGCGTTACTTACCGGACTCACTAACAGTCCACTGCTAGAGTTACGGACTCTCCTAATGAAGGGAGGTTACTCGAGTAGACGAGTTGGTGATCGTAGTAGATTGTTTGATGTCGTCACAGGTTGGTGGCTCTGTACAAGTGTCAATGATATCTTGTTTCAGTACTTGCGCCGTACAAGTATGCCGGCTACCCACAACTGCTGCGCACGGCACGGCTGGAGGCGGAGGCGGAGTCGCTATTCGCCGCTCGAGACGCGCCGGCGCTGCTCCCCCCCGCGGTGGAGCTGGCACTCGCCACCGTGCGGTGCTCTGCGCTCAATGCTGAGGAGTTGAGGAGAGAGGGCGGTCTGCAGGTATGCTACAACGCTTCCTCAAAGATTTAGAATATACAAGTAGTGCGCAGCTTCTGCGCACGGCTCGTCTGGAGGCTGAGGCGGAGTCCCTATTCGCGGCTCGAGATGCACCGGCGCTGCTCCCGTCCGCGGTGGAACTGGCACTGGCTACCGTGCGCTGTTCTGCATTCAATGCTGAGGAGTTGAGGAGAGAGGGCGGCCTGCAAGTATGCTATACCGCTTCCCTCAAGCAAGGAATACACATGCTAGTTACTTAGTACAAAGCATGCAGGAGGGAGGGGAAGTTGCATGCCAGGCATGCGTACATCGCAATGTGTTTGCCAGTAGACCGCAGACTAGTTATTTTGCCCTCAGTAGTTTTTGTTGGATTTTAGGAATATATTCGGATTTTATGAATTCAACCTTAAAATAGTTTCAGTATATTTTGTTAAACCTTATCAATTTGACATATAGTGAAGTGAAACTAACACATCTGTCAATGTTAACTTGATTTGGGTGGATAATGGTTTAAACCTAGTAACAAAGTTAGTCCTGTTTTTATAATAAGACGGTATATATTTTTAAAATACAATACAATACAAATTAACTTTATTGCACCATATAATAATATAATATTTATTTTTATAATATATAAACCTTCATTACCACTCACTCACTGACAGAGTTGTTTGCCTTGTTGCCGGGTGGGAGGGGTTTAGGTTGAAACCTGATGTGGAAGGGGTACGGCCTGCAAAAACGGTTAGGGTTAGGGGCGTGATTTTTTTTTCAAAATGTAGGGGATTGTGAGCAATTTGACGAGCGTCATTTGTTTTTTTATTTTTTTCAAAATTCAAGATGGCCGCCATACAAAGACAATTTTCCTCCATACAACCTTACCCATTTTCTCAACTGGACGTGCTATTTAGCCCACCCTAAAAGCATCACGAAAAACCGCGGGCTGCTTGCAGCCCGCGCAGCGCCCGAAAAGCTAGTTTATTCAAACTCAACTGAATTTTGTTCAAAATCGTTTACTGTAAGGGCAGTCTTACTATGGAATGCACTACCACTGTCCATCCGACGTGCTGAAACGCTAGCCAGCTTTAAATCTCAAGTGAAGTCACACTATCTATCCCTAATTTGACGTCTTTTATATTTTCATCCTTATCTTATCTTGTTCAGATTATCTTTCTGTGTACTTATGTATTTATTTTATGCATATATATATTTATTTATTTATATATGTATATATATATATGTATATATAAACAGACGTTTGGGCACTACGTAGATCCAGCAGTGAGCCTGAACTTAGTAGACTCCACCTTTAGCGGCCGATAACTTGGCTCCCTTCGCATATTCTTTGAGCGGTGTGGCAACGTCGCATTCTAGTAATGGATTCTGTCCAACATATTCGTAGAAATAAAGTTCTACTCGTCATTTTTTGTATTCAACCTCCGAGAAAACTTGGATCCGTAACGGTTACTTTTTTGCGAAGTAATTCGCACTTGCTGCGTCCACATTTTATTCAAAACCCATGCTTGTGTTGTTCCGTTTTATATATATATCATATGTTTTTGTATGAACTCTTTGGTACTTTCTGCCTCCGATTTTACTCATAACCAATACGTATGTTGTTCCATTTTATATATATAGTGATTGACGGTGAGCTAAGCCATAGCTGAAATTTGAATGCTTGGTTTGATCCAGCAGATTTTATATTCACTAAACTTGTGCGTTTTAAGCTCCTATATACTTTTATGAACTCATCGATACTTTCTAGCTCCGAATTTTATTTAAAACCAATGCTTGTGTGGTTCCATTTCGTATATATTTAATATAACGGTTAGCTTAGGCATGGTAATATATATTTTTAAATCTTATGCCTTGTAAGCTCCAAAAGTGTTGCCAACTTTGAAACTTATTGGGTGATTGTTAAAAAACTACAGTAATTTTTTTCAAAAAAAATTTTATGAAATATTTTAGAATTACCTTGCTTTTTAATGCAAGTAATAAGTCTTAAAAGTCATAACAATAATAAAAACTCATATTTTTATACTGAATATGATAACCTTATTGTTTTGCATTATTTATACATCTAAACATGTTTATGACTTAATGCACACAAAGAAACTTGCTATCTTGCCTTACGCTCTTGCGTAATGGTATTAATGGTATATAGTACGATTGAAAAAGTACTTTTCAACAAAAGCAATTATGCAAATAATTTTGAACACAACATACAAGCCAACCAATTTCTTTAGAGTCAGTAAATTCAAAATTAAGAAGTCCAGACGCTTTGTTTACGAAATATAATTGCATTTCGAGTTTAGCGGAGTGCTTTATCTCCACATACAAAATTTCAGATCTCTACGAAGTGCCAGCGAGACGTAATGATTGACTATGATTTTTTTTTCATCTAGATGCCAGATCCAGATTTTGGACATAAAAAAAACTAATTCGGATTACGCCCAAAAAACCCCTGGATATAGATTTACAGCCAAATCGCAAGCAGTTAGTAACTTTCGGCAGCAATCTTAGATTTCTAAAAATTGAAAAGAAACACTTGGTGTGGATGACTTGGGGTTTGCCCTCGCCACGCAGTTTGCCCTGTGGGCTTACATCACTTGCCCTGTGATGTGGCCTCGTGAAAATTGCTTAGGGGGAGTGGTAACAAACAGTAGAAGAAGGGGAATGGCTTGGCCTTCAGTACGACATGGCTACGTCGAGTTGCTTGGTGGTGGCATTTGTATGGAGGATGAATATTTTTTCGAAACTTGAAAAGAAAATACCGGCTCTGATGAGACTGACATCGTTTAGATATGGAGCCCTAATTCTATCATGAATATGAAAAACAAACGCACGCAACGATATTTAAATATAATAGTAAAAAAATTGTCTGTATATTGACTAAATTTCCAAAAAAGAAACTACAAGCAGATAGATATACAGTGAAAGAGTAAAATTTTAAAGAGAATGTCTCTCTGTTTGTTTGTCTTTTTGTACACACTAATCTCCGGAAATTCTGGATAGATTTGAATGAAACTTTATTGGTATAAATCTGGGCAACATACAGGGTATAATTGATTTCGGTAAATGGAACACCTGATGCAGAGCTATAAATTTTCAGCTAAACTATGAGAAATAATAAAATGACGCCACAGCAAAAGTTGTTTAGTCTGATAAGCATTTTTGTGCACGCGAACGAAGTCATAGGCATTAGTTAGTATAAATACAAATAAATACATCATTAGCCCTTCAAACGTTGTCAGTGCAGACACAATAGTAAAACAATACATCAGACGCCCGCTCCGGGCGTCCGACGTTTGAAGGGTTAAAAGAATTAAAAATTCTTAGGACAGTTGAGTGACTAATCTATGTTCAAATCTAATGCACAGGGAATTGGGACGAAGGTTGTAAATCATAAAATGGTAGTCTTGTGGGAAGTGTGCATAGTTTGGGTGTGCATTCTTTTACAGACAAAAGTTTTATAGATTTTCGTTATACGGAATATTTATTCCATACTCACAATATTTATTATGAAGAATTTTATAGTAACAAAACAAATTTTCTTACAAATAACATTAATTTTTTCGATGTTAATAATATCATAATATCAAATCATATTTTTTTAATTCTCAATATATTTAGTCTTCTTTTATACTTATATTGTTATATAACTTCGCTCTAGATCGGTCATTTTGAAAATCTTTGGGAGAGGCCTATGTCCAGCAGTAGGCGTTGTGCGGCTGAAATGGATGGATGGATGGGTGGATGTTATATAACTTAACCTACACTCCACGACAAAGTTGATTTTGTGTCTGTGTTAATTTCGTCCTAAGCTTGAGCCGTTCGCTCGGTCGTGTGTTAGTCACAGGAAACCTAACAAACTTAACCCACAACCCACGACAAAGTTGTTTGTGTTTGTGTTACTTTCGCCCTAAGCTTCAGTCGCTCGCTCGTGTGTTGGTCACAGGAAACCTAATGAACCCAACCTACAATCCACAACAAAGTTGTTTTTGTGTCTGTGTTACTTTCGGCATAAGCTTAAATTGTTCGCTTTTAATACATTTTAAAATATAAAAAGCTTATTCGAAATGGTTTCCATTGGCTGCAATACAGCCCTTTACATGTTTAGGTCAGTTATCAATAGAAGCATGCACTCTTTCCATGGGAAAATTCTTCACTGCCAATCGTATGGATTGTTTTAGGGACTTCAAATTATCATGGCGTTTAGAGCAAGCCGTACTCTCTAAAACTGACCATAAAACATAGTCCAGCGGATTAAGATTGGGATTAGACGACGGCCAGTTTTCAGCTCTAATGAAGTCGGAAACGTTCGATTCCAACTAAGACTGCGTTGACCGAGCTTTGTGACCCGGTGCCGAGTCTTGCTGGAAGAACCATTCTTGGTTATTGAATATAGTGTTGTTAAGGAGCTTAAATACCTTCTCAAGAATGGTATCTTGATACACTTATGCCGATGTTTCGATACCTTTTTCACAAAAGTATGGCTCAGTCACTCCTTCATAGCTAACACCCCACCAAACCATCACTAAAGTCGGCTAATGCCACGCTGCACTCTGTTGACTTATTGGGAAGCTTTCTTAGAGCTTGGGGCATAAATACCTATAGTCATTTTATTTGTTAAAATGTTGCTCAATGGTAAAAAAATGGTCATCCGTAAACAATTTTTTTCTGCGACTCTATTCTTTTTTAAATTATCAGTTGTAAAATTACCAGTACGTCTTTTACAGGCAGCATGTCCTAAGTCATCTTTTAAAATAAGCGACATGGTTCTAGGTGCTATCTTCATCTCCTGTGTTAAAATCTTTTGCTTTCGGACAGGATTTCTTCGAATTCTTTCCCTTACTGCTTTGACCACCTTTTTCGTACGAACACTACGTGGACGGCCAGATCTTTTTCTGTCCCAAAGAGGAGGTCTCATTGTAACTATTATAGTCCGGTACCACAGAATTAATAATAGTGTTACATACAGAACGGAAACTCGCACCGTCCCCCGCAATCTGGTGTCCCCGCAACCTTTCCCCTGTTATTGGGACGTGTAAGCGCCAGAAAAACAGGGTTATTGGTAGTCGCACGTTGACATTACGCGAGTCACTTAGGATTATTGAATTATAGTAGTAGTAGTCATTGTTTATCCACGGATAACAATAAAAAACGTAAATTTTAAAATCATAATCATAATCATATTTATTCATAAAAAGTATTTACACGTCATACAAAAATAAAATAAATTAAACATACAAATAAATATATTACGCATACACATACATAACTAATAATAATCATATAATTACAAAATAATCGAATGAAAATTAACACATTAAATTGGAATTATAAGCGACATTCATAAAATTCTTCTATACTGTAGAATGTACGCTCAAGAAGCCACTTTTTTAGCTTGACTTTAAAGCTTGTCAATGTAGTCGCCTGTTTTGTATCAGGTGGCAACTTATTAAAGACAGACGGCCCCATTACATGAGTCAGTCTGTCAGTCTTAGCTAGTCTGTGTGGTATCAGGTGCAGTCGGTCAACATCGCGGAGCGCAATGTCGTGCAAATCTCTCGGTTTTTGGTACACGTCTTGGTTACTAAAGACATATGTGGCTACCTGTAAGATGAAAAGGGATGGCAGCGTGAGGATTCCAAGGGTTTCAAAGTATGGTCTGACGGTTGTTCGCCCTGATACGTGGTCTATCGCGCGGACTGCTCGCTTTTGCATACGAAACGCTCGTTGCCATTCTGCGGCTCACCCCCAGACCTCTAGGCCATACTGCAGGACAGACTGCACTATCGCGAAGTAGGTAGACCTCACCACCTCTCTAGGTACCACATCCGATAGTCGTCTGAGCGTGAAGCTAGTGCTTGCCAATTTACCGCACACTTAATCAACCTGTGTTTCCCACTATCCAGTAGTATTCCCAAGAAGGTAATGTCATCCACCTGTTCAATAGTTGTTCCTTGTAGCTATACAACCAACAGATAATCGTATAGATTTCCGAGTGGTGAAAACAGGTAAGCAAAGCAACAAATTCTGTGGTAGCGACCCTGATTGTTCAACTCACACATTTGACGTGTGCACGGACGGATTGTTTCGTTTGTAGTAGTACTAGGTATTTATGCTGCTCCGTTTCTATGAAGTGTCATACCTGTGTCGATACACAAACATTTGACTAATACCAAGCGTATGGAAAATTTTAAAAACTGCATTTGGCTCAAACCTACTTTGTGTAATGCAATCACAGCGATTCGGTTCTCTATATCACCCCACTCCATTTTAATATCGCAAAATATTGTTCAATATATTAGCGCCAAAATAAGAAAAGACAATGAAAAATCATATAAAAGTAACGGATTCCAAATTCAAATGTAATATTTTTTTATTTTTAATGGTAACGAGCTTTTTTGTCCACGAAAACGAGGTCAAAGGCATCAGATAGTCACAAATTAACACGTCTTTCAAAAAATGTAAGCACTTCTTAAGACAGTTGAGTGGCTAATCTATATTCAAATCTAAAGCACAGGAATTAAATAGGAAGGTAGAAAATCATAAAATGGTAGTCTCGCGGCAAGTGCGCAGTTTCGTAGCGTGTGCGCCTTCGTCATCGACTAATTGTTTTTCAAATTTGAACTTAATTATCGAACCTTGCTAATGTAATTGATATATTTAGTCTCGGCTCGAAGGATAGTGAAAAAATAATATCGAAAAATGAAATGGGTTTGGCAAGTTTGTGTTATGCCATTATTAATATTTTTATTGTAGTTTGGCAGTAAACAAGCGAGAAAATCGTTTGGCATGGAAATTAGTCGCAAACTAGACTGGATTCTTTTTACCGTAATCGATACTAGAAGATAAACTCATTGATACCATTTTTCAGAATTACTTCTAAATACAAAACAACGTTAATAAAATAAAAAACATTGCCCGTGAAAGGTTATGCAATCTTTAAGAAGGTTTTATGTATTTTTTGTTTTTAGTTACTAACTTGCAATGTATCAGATATCTACGTACGAATATTGGTTTGGGTCAAATCTTGTAGCTCAATTTCCAACCAGCTATTCTCAATCGATTTCGCTGAAATTTTGCATACTTGTCAATACAATATTATGAAGTTAATGAGCTGGTCTGATGATGCAACCGGGAGGTATTCACTAGGACTGAGTTATAAAACAACATAACCTCATGGAGCAGGACTCGTTTGAATTGTCTTAATGAGCACATTAGTGCAGACGATGCCAAGGGTCTGATCTCGGAGGACGGAAGGTGGTCGATGCAATTCAGTAATTAAACGATGCAACTCCATCGAGTTTGGGCTTATTTCATTCGTTTCAATAAGTAGTTTGGCCTCAGAATAAAAAACTTATCACACAAGGAAACTGTTTAACATAGCAATTCTAACGGAGCACTTACACCGTCCTTTCGATACTTTACAGATTTACGTAATGATCATAATCGACTACGCAACTTACATTATAAATGTATTAGATTAGTTGATTTTGTACCTTGGCAGAGGGAAACACGCAGGTAAGGCTTATCCTGTAATAAATGATCTAAGGGCTATGTTATTTTATTTACTGAGGGTTGTTGAATTCGTTCCGGTTCCATCATCAGAACGGCTCATTTACTCCATAAGCATTGAATAAGTGTTGCCGCTCGATAGTCCACTATTGACAGTCAATTGACTCACTATCGGTATTTTTAACAAAACCGATAGTGAGTCTTGAGATACTTTTGATTATTTATCGATACTGCTGATAGTATCGATAGTATCGATTCTGATGACGAACAAACTATCGATAGTATTGCTTTTAATAATACATAAACTATCGACACTATCGATATTACAAAATATATCGATAGTGTCGATATTTTATGAAACGCATACTATCGATACTCATGATAGTTTGATTTTCGTCGGATCGATACTATAAATACCAATTATGGTATTTGGTTATCAATAGTATTGCTCTAAAACAGATATCCATACTGATAAACCACTGTCGATAGTTTGGCATTTTTCAATTGAAAATGATATCTATTATTTGGCAACACTACATTGATTGCATAAACATTGCAAATTCAACAGAAGCTTGTAATAATATTATTACTAGCAGATTGTAGCCAATGAGGTCAACGGTGCTCTCTGATTGGTTGATTTGAATCGGATGTAACAGTGTTGAATGCCAAAAAGGTGGATTTGTATAAAAATCTCGTAATTATTATTATTACTCTAGTTGACACTTTTGGCTCCAGTTGGAACAACATGCGCATGGCTGACTAGCATTGGATCTAGAAAAGGCACCCGGAGCCAACTATGTAAACGGAACCAACAAATACTAGTCATACGGCACGATGGATCTGCAAAGTGCCCACGGGTATATCTATATATATATATGTATGTATGTATGTATGTATGTATATTCTAGGTCTTTGTATCTATATATTATGTATGTGTTAGTATATTTATTGATCGTATCTATAGTTCTTATTTTCTTGTCCCTTGCCTATAACTTTGCACCTCACCTGTTTTCGTCAAACATCTCCAAGTACCTCGGTTGCCTGGAAGAGATTGCAGTTGCGATAAGGCCGCCTTTTAACATCTGTTTTATGTATCTATTACTCTGTTACTCTATGTTTTGGTGCAATAATGATTTTAACTAAACTAAACTTTATTATTATACAGGTTGACGAAGGTCAGGCCGCTTTAGATCAGACATTTTGGAAATCCATGGGAGAGGCATATTTCTGATATGTATGATTTGCAGGTGCTGCACGAGGCGCTGGCGCGCTGCGTGCCGATGCTGTCGAGCGCGCGCGCGCCGGACGAGCTGGCGGCGGCGGTGTGCGCGCACGCGGCGCGCTGCTTCGCCGTGGCGGCCGGCTTCCGCGCCTGCCGCGACGTCTGCGCCGGCATGCCGCAGCTCGCCACCGACCTCGTGCCGCTGCTCAAGAAACCGGTAAGTTTAATTTCTCTCTCTCTTATTGTACCTCTTTCATTCTCTCTTTTTCATTTTCTCTCTCTTTCTTTTTCTCTCTTTCTTTCTCTCTATCTTTTCTCTCTCTCACTTTCTGTCTCTTTCTCTTTCTATCCCTCTATCTCATTGTGTACACGTTGCATTAAAATGTGTGCTCACATACGTTGCGTTGTTTGGCGGTTAGCGCAGATGCCGCAACTAGTTACCCGCTGCTGAAAAAACGGTGAGAAAAACTGAGCAGTACGTTTGCTCCATAAAATAGCGACAGTCGTTCTATAATCTCGTTGGTTTTAATATTAAACCAAAAAAGATTTTACCACCATTTCGTAGCGCTCAAATTAGCTTGACACTGCACCGCGGCTGCGTTCGTATATCGCGCCGCTTTTAGATTAACGGTCCAGTATCCAGCTGACAGTGAATCTGTCGCAAATAATTTAGATTAAAATGTGTTTTGTTTCAGCATCTGGGCGACACGGCATGCGCAGGCGCAGAAGCAGTGGCAGCCCTGGCGGCGGACCCCACTTGCAGAAGCGCGTTAGCGCGCGCGGGAGCATTGCACGCCTTACTGCCTTCCGTGCTTCAGTACGACTACACGCTCACGGAGTCTGGCGTTGATACGGAACACAAAACTAACAAACAAGTAAGAAACCAATTTGATAATGCACTCTGTGTTATAAACTCAGTAACGTGATATATGAGATGAAATTGAACATGAAAATCTCGTAACCTCGGCGTTAAAAAAATGGTTTTTGAAATTAGTGAATCAGCGTTTCAAAAATGGCGCTTCTGAGTTTGGTCCTGTCTACGGCTATCTCGCATGTTTTCATTTCTTGATAGTTTTAATCAGAGTATCTTATGTTATTCCGGGTGCGAGCGTCTGTTCATTTGTAAGACGTTTGCGCTGACGTACCGCACGACATTAATAAATGTTCACGTTCATTGTCTTACTATTGTGTCTGGTATTGGCGGTAAAGGAACGGTTAAAATGTTTTGACCTTTGTTTTTGCAGGAAGTTGCAAATCAATTAGCCAAGCAATGTGTGTCAGCCCTAGCTGCAATGTACGGTCCACATGAAACGCCCTCTGACTGCGACGAGCACATCACACATGCGTTGCACACGCTACTGACGCCATATTTGTGCTCGAGATTGGCAGACGAAGATCACCACGAGGTAAAAAATCATTGTTTAACTGACTTTTTCTTAACCGTGTTCCCATTCTCACTTTGTGAGATATCAAACAAAATTTACATTCATTATTAACATTAATTGGAAACTACTACCTGTTTCTCGCTGAACTATTCCAGGTTCTCGCTGATTTATTGCAGATTCTTGCTGTTCTCGTGGTTTTATAGAGTTTACTCGTATTTTTATTTAAATATATAGTGTTTGAAGCCTTTGTTTCTCACTAGTTTAGTTATTATTTCTCATGTTTGTAGTCTCATTAAAAATTTTAAGTTACTCTGCGACTTATTTTCATATTCACTTATATATTTTGATTATTTACTAAATAACTATTTATTTTCCAGCTCCTTAAAACAATCACGTCAAATTGGCGTACGCCATACCTAGTCTGGGACAACAGTACGCGCGGCGAATTGCGCGAAGTTCTACGGGATACAAGACTGGACGCGATAGAATCAGGCCCTCTGGTGCCAGAGTTCTCATATTCTGCGCACGAGAAACTGGTGCCGGTCGGAGGCGTGTATATAGATATTTATAACGACCAGCCTGACTTCCCCATACAGGTAATTTTACGTCTTACAAAATCTTAGTAGGGTTTCTCATAAGAGAAATTATGAGAAATCTACACTGAGTTTGTTTTATTTTCGTAATCATTTTTTAAAAAGTTTTGGCATTTGCTTTGTTCATAAGTACGTGTAAAATTTATCAATTTTTTAATTATTTTTTTACAGAACTCACAACAGTTCATACTGGACCTGTTGAAGTTCCTTCAAACAGAGACTCAAGCCGACATGACAGGCGACAGGGTGCAGCACATCACGCTCGCGCTCACCGCCGTGGCTAACGTCATCATCAAGAATCCAGGTAAAGGTTACTTTACACGTATCGACCTCTTCTACTCGTATAACAAAGAGTTAAACTTTTAGTCAGCGATTTTTTACTCTGTGGGTTTAAATATAGTTATAGAAAATGGGCGACTAAATGCTTGCCTCTTACGTTATACTACCTACCTTTATTTACGTGCTCCTATGTTCACCTTATAATCGGTACATTGTGATATGGTTCGGTGATACGGTAATTATGTAAAATTGAAACCTGAATATTAATTCTAAAGGTCTATGTGGAGAAAAGTAATGTGACACAAACCAGGAAAAGTAAAACGTAATAACTAACACTACACATAGAACAGAAAAAGCGCCATATAAAGAGGAACAAATGTGAACGCGAACGGAAACCGACGCTCTGAAAAGTCTTTCAGAGCGTCGGTTTCATCTTTCAATATGTCATCTTTTATCATATTCGCGTTATTTTCTAGGTGTCGAGATCCAATGCATCGGGCAGTTCGGTCTCATATTCGGGCTGCTATCTGCCCGAGCACACCCGCCGCTACAAGACGCGGCGCTGCGAACAGTGCTGGCCGTGGCGGGCAGTCGGGAGTGTGTGGAAGACATCGCGGCGTCGAGCGTGTTGGGGCACTTGCTCGCGTTGCTCGGCGTGAGGCCGCCCAAGGCAGAGGCGTTGGCTGCATTGGCCGCTTTGTTGGCTAATACGGCGCTGGTCAAAGAGGCTTTAGCTAAAGGTTTGTATATGTATTCTTCTCTTTTTTGTCGTAACCTCATGACTGAGGTTTGTTGTTTTACGAATGATGATTTTACAAGCAGCGAAGTTTTGTGTCTATGACTTCTAGAACTTTTTTAAATTTATTTATGGACTTAAGGCCAGGGGCTTTTTATACCAGTCAACCAACTGACTTTGGTGCGCGCAGTGTTTATCATGACAAGTATTGCATTTCATAGAATATACATATACTTAATCTTTTTTTTTCTTTTTTCACAGGTGCTGTGATATATCTATTAGATCTGTTCTGCAATAGTAAACTACCAGAGATAAGAGAAGCTGCCGTCGAGCTGTTGGCTCGCATGATGTCGGATAAACTGCACGGACCAAAGGTAACAAGAAATAAATTTTCTTTTAAGTTACCCACGACATAACTTTAGCTAAGAACCGTTTGGATCACGTCAGCTTTCAAACAGAAAAACCACGTCCCATTCGATTCATTCCTTTAGGAGCTACGATACCACAGACAGACGCACAGATATACGTCAAACGTCAAACTTATACACCCCTTTTTAACATCGGGGTTTAAAAATATTGAATAATACGAATAGCTATGACACATTGTCACATTAGTTCCTTCACTTATAAATAGCTGGCGCCGACTAACAACCTACTTTTTTTGCTAAGGTGATAGCTAACCTTGGCCGTCCATATATTTTGTTTAACAAAATGTAGATAGTGTTTATCATAATACAATCGATTTTCCAATTTTTATGAAGACTTTGTGTTTGCCTTTTCAATTTATTACACTATTAGTAAAATCCCTCTAAACTATATGTCCAATACTAAAGTAACACTATCACTAGACTCGCTATCTAGTGATAGTGCCATAGTATTCGGCACCATTTATTGGTACTTGTGCCATAAAAGCTCTCATTCAAAAAAGAGATACTATGCCTTCTTTTGTTTTGATCGTTTAATATTTGCATAGAGATACAATGCCTTCTTTTGATTATTAATATTTTTGTTTTAGGTCCGCCTGACGATATCCCGCTACGTGCCGGGCGTGTTCGCGGAAGCGATGCGCGAGGCGGGCGCGGCGAGCGCGCTGCACATGTTCGACGCGCAGCACGAGCACCCCGAGCTTGTGTGGAGCGAGGACGCCAGGCTGAGGGTCGCACAGCATGTCGCGCGACTGAGAGACACGTGAGTATTTGTGTTACTACGGTATCTCGCTAGTTGCGCCATTCTTAAATTTTCCTATTCACAGTTAGTATTACTAGCGATTAATGGCGATAAAGATAATAATCAGCTAGATGTATCCGACACTTTTTTCTTAACGTCAAAACATTTTCTATGGGATTGTATGAAATACGAAAGCTGCCGTCATGGTTTTCAAAGTCAAATAGCGCTCTTCATCAATTAAAAGTGATACTGTGAAAAGTGGCGGACGGCGCCCAAATATAATACATCCATCAGAGTCCGCAATCAATATAACTACAGCCGCACTATGACTGGCCACTTTAAACATTTCACATAGTATCCATGAGCATGAGCATTTACAACACCAAACTACACCAATTTCATATCATAAAGTCTACTAGAATCAATTTGCAAAACAATTTAAAGCAACTCCAACTGAACACCTGACTTCCCGCCAAAATCTCTGAACTGTACATTGGATCGGTACTTACGCCAGTATTTTTTTTTAAACAGTCACCAATCAAACCAACTCCGCGATCCCAACTCCACGTTCGAAGACAGAGAGGCTCTGGAACGCGCGGCGAGCGGAGGCAATAACGAGGAGACCTGGGCGCCGCCCGGAGAGGTGGTAGTGGCAGGAGTGTACCTGAAGTTGTACCTACAAAACCCACATTGGAACCTTCGGAGTCCGAAGAGGTTCCTACAGGAACTGCTCACGGAAACTTTCGCTTCGTTGAATAAGGACTCTTCAGAGGTAAGTTTGATTGTGCTTGGTGATATTACAGGTTGATTTCTGACTGAGCTTAATATGAATGGGAATACATAAGTAAGGGCAACCATGGAGAAACCTGGGTGCTGCCTGGTAAATAGGGGTTCCCTACGTCATTCAGAAATACTATTTATGGAATTAAATTACCCACGATCGACCGATAGTTTAATTTAGAGAATATTTAATTTGTCGATTAACTGATGCCTTAGTTTTACTCTCTAATTGACATTATCACCACAAGTCTCGGCTCCACAGCCAAACGCGCGGGCATCTCCCGCTTGTGTGTCAACCCGCCTCAAATGTAATGAACAATTTACCACACTTGTATCATAAATTACTATATCAAAATCGTTTGTGTAGCGGTTTCAAGTTTTTAAAAATGATATTTTGGTAAGAAGTCGATTCCGCTACAGGGCAGTCGAGGTGACGTGTGCGCCAAAGCGCTGGCGGTGCTGCTCCGGTCTAAGCCGGCGCTGGCGGAGACGGTCGCACAGCTGGGCGAGCTGCCGCGGCTGGCGCGGCTGCTGGCCGCCTGCCCGAGACACGCCGTGCCCGTGCTCGCCGCGCTCGCGGACACGCAGGTCTTGTTTATGGTTCACCATAGATTACTTTTATAGGCGCTGTACTCAAAATAGGGGTGACGACAGGATCCGAAAAGTATGATTGTAATTTGTCCGTCTTCTAGATTATCCAAAAATAATGAACCCATATTTTCCAGTTTACCAAAAAAGTGAAAATTTACAAAGATACGGCGCGTCAAAGTTCCGGAGTGTGACGTCACACTTAAATAAAAGACGTCACACTTAAGTAAAAGACGTCACGAAATTTCAATGCTATAATATTTGGTTTCTTAGAGAAAAGAAAAAATACGTGTACCAATACGATGGACCAAAAATATTTTTCCATTCGTCATGCCTATGCACTGAGTCACTATGGTTTTTAATCCCCTACGCAAAAGGAGAGGCTTGACGCTAACATCTATCTATCTATCTGTGGCATCGTAGCGCCGAAACGATTGGACCGATTTCGACGCGGTTTATTTACGTGAAAGTAGGTTTCCTTGCAGTGGTTCTAAGCTATGTTTGGTAAAAATCGATCCACCAGTTTAAACAATGTCAGCTCTTTATCACCATCACTTTTCTTCATTTATCTAAAGAAAGGGGTTGGGAGCAGGAGGGGCTGTCTTATATTATAATAATCGTTACGGTATAAATCGGAAGATCTTTGCGTTTCTCGCCGTGATCTTCATCACAAGCGATGACCCCGCAGTCAATTTTTTGACAACTACGGAAACCTCACATGTTATTGGGATAAAAAGTTGTTAAGCCTGGCTTTATTGTCACTTGTCAATATGTAAACCAGGCTTAAATCTAGGTAAATAAGCTATCTGTAGACCAAATTTCATTTCAAGTTCTTTTCAGTAACTTTAGTTCCCATTTTTTCCGCAATATGGCCCGGCGTACTAACTTATTTAGTAACCTTTAATGCTTATTAATTTATTTTCAGGCGTGTGTAATAGCGTTGGGACAGACAGAAGTGATGCCGGGTATCAAGACCGCGATCAAATCGTGTCGGGAGGTCATCGGTAGTGCGTGCGAAGCCCTAGCCGCCATCTTCAATAGCAGTGTCAATACGGACCGGTTGGTTCACCAGGTAATTTCAGTGTTATTTTTTTTTAATATCCTGATTATTAAAATGCTATTTGTAACTCTTATAGTAAGATCTTTTTCTTCTATCTGTACTTCGTTCCACATATAGGAGGTTACCCTTCTCCGTCTATTTCACTTAGCATGTAATAAGACAAGATTTTTGCCTTATATGTGGCCAACAAGTTTTTTAAGTTATTTAATCTTTTACTTTACATCTGACATAGTTTAACGACTGCTATATCTTAATGATAGCCGGAACCAACAACTGAATGTGTAATTTTAGGGCTGCCTTTTGTACCATTTAATATTGGTAAATAAATACATAATTTGTAGGCCCAGAATTAGTTGAAACTTCATGGCAAGCCCTCAATAGTTAGAAGATCCAATGAGTCCAGTGTATTTGTTAATAGTTTTGCTATTATAAATATGGCTACAATAGAGACTATGTTAAGATTCAGATTCAAATTTTTATTGCAAGTCACAAGTTCGAAGTTGTTACATAAAAATAAGCACAAGTGACGCCCTGTAACAGCAAACATGAGGGCAGCTAGTTGCCACTTAAGAATAAAATTTTACAATTTACTGTTTTTCATATAGTATTCATATGGTAGAGAAATCAAAGCGAATATGCAGCAAAGTTATCATCGAAATATTCATTTAAAAGAAATTAAGTCTGTCTTCTTTTATTCACAGGCATTAGAATGCGATCTAATAGGCGAGCTGCTCTCGCTCCTGGAAACCCGTCTCGACGGGCAGACGGCCGCCCAGCTAGTGCGCGCGCTGAAGGCCATGGCGCGGTCCACGCCGCACGGCGAGCGCGTGCGCAGCGCCCTCGCCAAGAGCGCGGTGTGGGAGCAGTACGCGGCGCAGCGACACGACCTGTTCATATCCGCGGCGCCGCAGCACGCGCTCACTGGTGAGGACACACTTCGTTATTTTCACGTTAGACGTCGAAGCGGCGCTGGTCAAGCGGTTTAGGCAGTGGAAATTCTGCCTGTGACGCACGATTTCGAGCCACGCTAGACACGACGTTCTTAGGGTTTCGTACTAAAAATGAAAAACGGAACTATTATAGGATTGCTCGTGCGTCTGTCTATACGTCCGTCCGTCACAGCAAATTTGCTACTGGATTTCCAACTAAACAAGAAGGAAAAAGTACCTTACCTTAGTAAATTGATACCTTCGGGAAAATATCTCCAAATAAAAACTTTGAATTTGACTAAATAAGCGAGCCGTATTTGTTGCGCAGGCGTTCCGCAGTCGGCGGGCTACCTGACGGCGCCGCCGAGCGACATCCCGGCGCAGCCGCCGCCGATCGACTGACCGCACCCCCCGCGCCACCCTCTCGCAGACTGACGTGCCACCTCGCTACCCTGCTAACCTCATGTAAATATCCCTTGTTGTTTCTCATATTTACTGAAATGTTCAAACACGTTTGCGTTATAAGGTTATCCTTTCTCGGATACGAATTGTTTTTGTACCGATATTTTCAGAAAATGATGATTGGTAATGATTACATAGTGATATCCGATTTAAGTACATTTTTCCTTAATATCAACAATACTTACTGTAATATCGATATTAATGAGACTAAAATGGTATATTTCTTGATTGCAATTGTACTTGTATTGTTGGATAATCTAACAGACAGACTAAAAAAATATATTGTTTGGATGCAGCCACGTCTCAATAAAGGTTGGGACTCATAAGGCAGCACGGAACAGCACTTTCCTATGCTGCAATCCTTATATGTCGCTCAGAACCGTCATTTGCTAGAGTTAGAGAGAGCGACGGGACGCGTCAGCATGGCTGGTTCCGTGATGATCCGTCGCCCTTTCTCGCTCTAGCAAATCACAGTTCTGAACAATAGAAAAGGATAGCAGCATGCGAAAATTCTGTTCCGTGCCGACAAATGATTCCCACTCAACCCTTATAGCTACTTACAAAGATGTAATTTTTGACGTTGCCATTATCAAGACAATAAAGCCGTAGCTAAGTATAGTTATTAAATATTCTCAATCCCAACAATATTCTACTGTATCTGGTACATTCTGGCCAAAGGCAAAACATAAACAGTGAATTGATTGAAGAAGTACATCACCTATTTGCACCAAGTTATCATTTGGTTTGTACATTTTATGTAACTATTATGTAGTATTATCAGTTACCGTCTGTTGCCTTAGTTTTAACTCAACGTGTCTCGAAACGGCGATAAACGCAGGTGTAAAAATGGCATGGTCACAGGGCTAAATGTATATGTAAAATGTTTCTCGATCACCTTATTTGCGAGGATAATGTACTTATGTATAAAATATTTGTTTAGATTGGCTACAAAATCTTGAATCAGATTTCTTAGTTTTTTTAACAGCAACGGCTTGAGCCTTCGTAACACAGATGTCAATATGGTTGCTTTTATCAGTTTTGTCATAGATTTGCGCCATGATTCTAGACTTTGTAGCTAACGTAATAAGGTCGTTTCACTCGGCCTCTTATATTGTAAATTATTTGAATAGGGAAAGTTGGGCGACGCAACTGATCACATGACACTTGATGACACGCAAAGTATTATCAGCCAAAGTTCGTTGTGTCTACATATGTATGTAGTTGTGTGTATGATCTCTAATAGAAGGGCTTATACAGGCGGCAGAACTAATAGCTTCACCTTAAAACATCTATAGGAGAAAACAAATAAACAATTGTCATACAGAACTTCTCGACGTAGTTTTAGGCTAGATGCACTCCGTAGTTTAGGTAAGAAGCTAAGCGGCCCCTCTAACGTGGCTTATTCATAGACATAAGGTTGAAATTTAAACGATAGAGACAAGCTAAATAAAGTAATATGGACCGTCGTTTCTCAGACGTAATTTACATTTTGGCGCAAGCTAAGCTAATAAGTCGAAACTCATATGCGCGGCGTGCAAACTAAATGGAACTTTAAAACGCTGTAACTGGGATTAATTTAGCAAATTTCCTTTTTAAGAGTGATTTTTCTGTACTTTAGTACCATTACGTATACTGTGGTAGTTTAAAAACAATCTATTATATTCGGCGTATCAATAGAAACGTAACATTACAAGCAAAATCACCTTAGCGCCGCTTCACACTGGAATGGCAGTGGCCGGCAACGCACTTTCATTGTCAATCCTTATTCACCTTTATTTCTTTGTACGAAATGTATAGTACAATTAAGAAATGCAAATCGCGCGTCGTTGTGCGGACAAGTATTCTTCAAGATATTCAATGCATTTGATAGATAGAACGAATTTTTTTGGGCCCTACTAGCGACCGTTGCAGTGTGAATCGGCGCTTATTTCCGTATATGATTTTAGAGTTTCACGGTCACAATGACTGTTGTTAGCATTATCTCCTTGTGTTTCGTTTCCCAAACTAGTTTCAGGGATAGCTATTGGTTCTGCTGACTGTACAACAATATTAAATATTCCTACATTGTTAGAAAGTAAGTTTTATATCAATGTGAGCATAGAATTCGCACTTTTGTATGAATATTGTACTGTATAGGATAGCTCGGAAATATGGATAAATACTCATACATGTAATATTATTGATCTTTGCTCGATCATCATTTATACATTCATTAATTTGAATATTCCATTTCAAAATTTATGTTTTGTTTATGTTACGCGTAAATATGTGTACCTACCCTACATATGTTAACGAACTATAATAAATCCGTACTATTATCTATAAAAAAATCACGTTTGTTGTATGGGAGCCCCACTGAAATATTTATTTTATTCTGTTTTTAGTTAGTATTTGTTGTTATAGCGGCAACAGAAATACATCATCTGTGAAAATTAGTATAGACAGACAGACCTTTTGGTACGGAACCCTAAAAAAGTGCAAAAATAAATACATCTCCTTTTCCGTCAATGCTGTTATATTACTGACGTCACCCACGCACGCTAGACCAATCACTGCGGTGCGGTTGTTGGACAGTGGACAGTGATTTTAAATAAATTTCGTGGGGCCCCGTTTTGCGATGATAATGTTTCAAGTTGCTCTTCCCTTTCCGTTCGATGATCTCCGTGGCGTAGTGGTCACCATGTTACTCCGTCACCAAGAAGTTCCGGGTTCGCTCCCTGGTCAGGACAAGTTGGAAAATGGCTTTGTTCAAACTGTTATAAAATATAGTTTCGTTGAGTTAGTATCCTGTAACACAAGTCCAGAACTTACTTTGGGGTAGCTCAATCAGTGTGATTTGTCCGTATATATATTCCCTAATATTATAGTCCGCTGGCGTATGTACATTCTTGCCATTCCTCTATTGTGCGTCTGATGATAATTTATGTTATGAGACTGACCATTTATTCGGAATTCGTAAAGTCAAATATTTTAAGATCATGCATGCTTTGAAATTTTTATGTAGTGCCCGATTCTGTTGAGGCCTCATTTGCTCGGGCCTACGACTACGGCAAGGCAAATCCATTTTCATTCTATGGTTTGTCCGTAGGTTTTATTCGTTTTATCGTTATTGTGTTATTTTTCATCATACAATATAAAAATATGGTATTAAGCAAACGTGCTTATTGATTTGGAGAAATAGAGTGTAATATAAAAGTATATTCAATTAATATATGAATCGAAAATCGAATCTAAAATGAAATATTCAAAATGTAGTCTTAATTATATCGTTCGTTTATTTTAGTACGATTTTGTCAAATTAAAAATATATTTTTGGAATTCCCTGCAATCATAGCGAATATTCAGTGAACTGTTGATTTTAGTCATATCATAGTTAAGCCGTCTACACATAACATATGAAATGCTATTATGTTTGCTCATATGAGTACGTCCTAGTATCGGAAAAGACATGGTCTTCAAATCGTGTGTTCTGGCCTTTATGAAATGTTAGTTGGTTATGTCGAACCTGATCGGGGCAATGTACAGTCAAAGTTCATCAAGGTGTCCAAATTTATTGCAACTTCGCCACTATTACCTGCAGATAATTGCTTGAAGTATAAGGGTGGGCTACACCTGTTAGCCCGAACAGCACTTTCGCATGCTGCTATCCTTTTCTGTCGCTAAGAACAGTCATTTGCCAAAGCGAGAAAGAGCAAGCGAATGAATAGTACAGCTGGTGCTATAGCGATCCGTGCCTCTCTCTCGTCGAGCTAATGACGGTTCTGAGCGACAGAAAAGGATAGCAGCATGAGAAAGTGCAGTTCTGTGTTGACAGCTGCAGCCCAACCCTAACTTACCACGAGTATGAAGAACTCTATTGTAACTCTAATGGGACTAACTTTAAAATCACTTTTTGAACTAGGGTCCTAGCCCGTAATTTTTTAAACCAACTATTGAGCATTTTAGGATTACACTGCGGTAAAAGTTATTCATATTGATGTTTTTTAGTCTGTGAGCTTGATACACCCATTGTCCCATCCCCACTAATATTTATTTTAAGTTTAATTTTCTTTCCACGTGATATAGGCATTATGTAAATACTAAATAAAGGCGGGAACACACGCTCTGAAGAATTGACGCGCAATGTGATGTAATCGATCGAGTGATGAATATGGATATTTTTATATTTAGCACTAAGTGTCATTGTAAAATATATGAAATTGATATGATTATTGTTGTAGTTTTATTTAATAAATCCGCACTTATGATTCAAACCGCGCGGGTCTTTAGTTTGCGAATTAGGGTCAGTTAAGTCAGAGAGGAGCGCAGCGGAGAGGCTTTTTATGACGATCGATAATAATCTTTTAACTATTAGCATAAACTGCAAAACGCAAGTATGCTCGCGCGATGTACTTTTATTTAGCGCGCGGTCTCGAGACTGCATTTTGCCATGTTTAAACGTTTACATACTTTAGGCTATGGTAATACGGTGTTATTTTTAATTGTCTCCCTGTCTGAACTGACCATTATAGAAATAGAAATATAAAAATCTTTATTCAGCGATAAATTATACACTTACTTTTACTTTTTATAATTTATTTTTAATTGTCTCCCTGTCTGAACTGACCATTATAGAAATAGAAATAGAAATAGAAAAATCTTTATTCAGCGATAAATTATACACTTACTTTTACTTTTTATAATTAAACACTGAAAGATATACGAGCTTAAACATTAACTAAAACTATTAAAACAATTTTATCACTGAAAGTGATGTCCACTCAGCATAAGCTTTAGAATTCTTACTGCATACATAACGGATATTTTTATCCTATGCGACAACCATAGATCAAAAGATTTTGAAAACAGGAATGCTCATTAAGAAAAACTACTATAATTCAACTTCAAAGCAGATTTATTACCTCTTTAAACGTAATTAATTATATATAAAAATATACAAGTTTTACTTTACAAATAACTATAAAACTTACTATCACATGATACAAATCGATGTATACGTACAAAATATACACAACATAGTTATCAGATCTATCTACTTACATTCCTAATTTGTATACGTTACACAGCCATTCAGGATATATGCAATTAAAAGGCATAAAGTTTCCTAAAACAATTCTATACAAAATATTTTTCTAACTTCTTACACACTTCTACTATTCTAACATATTTTATACGTTTTCTTTTTGCTAGACCAATCCATGACGTCTAGTTTTAGTGTCTGTCAAACACTCGAATACGTTAAGACTTAAAATACTAGTTATTTTTGTTTTGAATAAAACGACAAGTCTAACACACTTTGAGGCTAGCTCAATCAGTGTAATTTGTCCCTATATATTTATTTATTGACTGTTAAGTCAATTAGGATCAGGTACTTGATATGGTAGTGTTTAATATCACTAGTTACATGTCCTCTGTCATAACTAAACCAACTAATCATATCTATACGATTTTCTTTTCGTACCATTACTGTGAACTATTACTGTGTACAAACGAAAATAAAACCCTCCAGCTAGCAGTTTGGAGCAGTCATCAAGTTATGGTACCTTGATACCGGTCAGAGTAATCGTCTCCAAGCGATTGGGAAACATTACGAAATTCTATGATTTGATTTGTTAGTTCTCTTCAATGAAGACCTCAGTGGGTCCGACTATCGGGTTTGTTAATATTTGTGTTTGTCAAGCGTCAAGCGGGCTGCAGGGCGGGCAGGGCCGCGGGCGGCGACGAGTAGTGGTTGTGTGTGGCGCGGCAGGGGTACGTGTAGCTCTCACTGCGGCTCCAACCCAGCTTCTCTCTGAAAACAAGTTTATTCGATAGGCAAATTAAAAAACCTCCGACGACACCATCTAGTGATAAGTGGCGGAACAACATAATATTATAACCTATGATAAGTGGAATGGATGTTTGTAGCACTATCTATTATTTGCCAGGTAAATTACAAAAACCCAACTTTGAAGCGTTAACACCTAATAACTTTTAAGCGACTGAATCGACTTTCATCAAGCATGGTAAAAAATAACCACTGCAAGGAAAGTTGGTGTCACGTAAGAAAAAACCGCATCGAACGGATGGCGTTCGAGCTCTACGATGCCACAGACAAACAGACAGACAGACTGACCGACAAACAGACAGACACTAGCGTCAAATTTGTACCGCCCCAATTACAATTTGTAACAATTTTTTGTCGGGGCTTAGTAAAATAGCGCCTTTACTGACAACCGCGGATCCACCGTTATGGGCACGATGTGGCATGCCCCAACAGACTTTAGTGACGTCACACTTTCACTGGTTGTAAATAGTCTTGGCCACTACTTTCTTTGAAGGTTGAATCCGCGCTTGTTTACTGAGGATTCCTTATGTGATATCACTGGATCGGTTATGTAAGCAAAGATTCTTTCGCTGGATTTATCAGCCAATGATTCGAGATAACTGGATAGAAGCCAAGACAAAGAAAGGGAGACAAATAGAGAGTGGCTATGCGAGCGGGTTGGAGCTACAAAATGTTCGATATGTCTTTGTAAATCGAACTTTGCAACTTTGCAACTGATAGACTGTTGTTATAAGTGAGTGTGCACTCTGACAGGTGAAAAAGCCAAGTACTTACTTGATCATGCGCATATATTTGTTCTTCGATAGCACCGGTCTCACTTCTTCGTTCATCTCAAGAGAAAGGTAGTCGTGCGCGCACACACTGTTGAGTAGTTCATCCAACCTCTTGTACAACTCGCTGAACGACGGCCGAGCGCTGGGTTGAGCGTGCCAGCATGACAGCATGAGGTCGTAGCTGTGGAAGGGTTAGTTCGGCTGATATTATTCGTCTACTTATCGAGTCGCAACGGTTCCAGAAGGTCCTCTATGGTATATGGAGTAGGGTTATAATACGACAGAAATGGTTCTGATATTATATATAGCGGCATTCTGCCTACAGACCACAAATTAAACCTCTTATATAAAACATCATGACAGCAATTGCCTCGGTAAAAAATATAGCAAAATTCCTAGAGAAGAAGACCGCTAACTGTTAAGAGTCTTGTCATGTGGCTCTGGGACATTACTCTGAAATCTACACGACATCTATATGCAGTCGGCAATGCCTGTCGATGCCGCCAAGCTAAATTGGGCTTTACCATCATTTCGTAACGCTCAATTTAAGTGTCAAGCCGTTCGGCTTCGGAATGCTTTTCCCGATTTCATTAAAAGAGCAAACTCACTTTCAAGCAAGCTGGATTATGAAGGGTTTCTCCAAGAAGTTCCTTCTTATGGTGTCTTCAGGCGATATTAATGTCGCATAGATTTCGGAGTAATGCCTTCACTGTTTATGATGATAAAAACTAATTACTCACAGTTCCATACTGCAGTTGTTGGGCCTCTGCATCCTGTAGCCCTCTCGCAGAAATCTCAGCAGCCTGGCCGGCGGCACATCGGGGTATGGCGAGCCTCCGACCGTCACGATCTCCCAAACCACTACGCCAAACGACCATCTATAAAAGGTATTATTTTATACTAACATTTGCAAAAATGGGATTTTTCCAGATTATTCTACTAGTTTATTTGCCAGAAAAATTAGTAGAACCCCGATTTTCAGTAGTTTCATAGCCGAGGAACTAATTAGTAGAACTAATACTCGTAGCGCTATCTATTATTTGCCAGATAAACTACAAAATCACCGACTTTCAAGCGTTAATCCTCAATAACTTTTGAACGGCCAAACCGGTTGTCCATGTTGAGAACCACTGCAAGGGAACTTGCTTGTACGTAAAAAAATCGCATCAAAATTCGTCCACCAGTTCGAGCACTACAATGCCACAGACAGACAGACATTAGCGTGAAACTTAAAACCCCTCTTTTGTCGGGGTTTTAATACTTACATATCGCTCTTAGTAGTGTATATCTTCCTCTCCAGCGATTCCAACGCCATCCACTTGACTGGCATCTTCCCGTTGCCTTTCTGCTTGTACTGGTTCTCCTCGTACACATCCCGCGAAAGACCGAAGTCTGCTATCTTCAACGTCCTGTCCCTTGCAACCAGTATATTCCTAGCCGCCAAATCTCTATGCACCACTTTGTTAGAAGCTAGGAAGTCCATTCCGATGGCTATCTGACGACAAAATGATAGCAAATCTCTGGAAGTCAGTTCCGTGTCGCAAATCCCTTGGAGCTCGTACAACTTGTTGACGACCAGTTTAGAGTCGAAATTGCATTTGAAAAGGTCGTTTCTGTATTCGCAACCTTCGATGTTGTTGTTGTAGTATCTGACTTTCCGTTTGGATACCATCACGTCCCAGATGCACCTGGGAAGTATTAGTAAAAAGTAAGTAATTTTTATGGTTTAAATGTTTAGGTATTTCCTATTTTCTATAAGGGCACCTAGTTCTAAAAGAGGTCATATTACGCAAGTGCTTACAGTAACTGCATAAGAGAAAATGATAATGAAATAGACCTTTTTATGGTTTGACGACACGGCAACTACTGAATCAAAACTGGGGACCCTAGTCAAAATCACAGGCAATATAATAAAATAAAAAAATTGATCAAGTTACAAAGATGTATAGCCATGCCTTCTTAAGGATTATATGGTCTACTACACTACTAAGGATATTGGAGAAATACCGATACTATTCGGTTCTTTCTCTTATAGATCCTTCATCATCGTTCTATATCGATCATCGATCGATACTATCGAGAGGCCTATCGATAGCTTGGTATTTTTCGATGGAAACTATCGATTTCTCGACAACACTACAAAGAATCTGAGAGAGACTGTAATTAGCAGAGATCGGAATCACGGGTGCTATTTCTTTCAAATTTATGGATATGACTAAAAGTCCATAACAAAAGATTGTGTACCTATACTACAAACAGTAGAATAATCTTCATTCGAAAACTTAGTAATGTATTCACATCAGTTACTAAGGTACTGATTCTCGAGAAGTCCTGGGAAATTTAGTCAAATCTAAAATAAATAGTACCCGTGATTCCGATCTCTGGTAATTAGGTAGGTACCTAAGGTAGCTGAGCAAGTCTCCGCCGCTGCAGTACTCGCTGAGTATGAGCGGCCTGCGCCCCGCGCGGCACTCGATCATGTTGAGCACGTGCGCGTGCCGCCCTACCGTCTTTATCAGCTTCATCAGCTCGATCTCCGCGTGGAACGATCGGATCTCGTCCTGTGTTGGGAAATCTGTTGATGCCGATACAAAAGGGTTGTTGTAGTGCTTATTTGTTATTAAATTCTGGGCAATTGTTGTCTAGATGCGGCATTTGCACGTAAGCGTGCCGCCCTACTGTCTTTATCAGCTTCATCAGCTCGATCTCCGCGTAAAATGATCGGATCTCGTCCTGCGTTGGGAAATCTGTTGATACCGATACAAAAGGGCTTTTGTAGTACTTCAAAAATCATCATCAGCTTTAAAAAACCCACTGCTGTGCATAAGCCCCCCTTTGTATGCGCCATTCCGTTCTGTCCGCGGCCGCAGTTCTTACCAGCGACTTGCCTGATATCGTCGATTTAGTACTTATTCGTTATTAAATTCTGGGCAAATGTTGTCTAGATTCGGCATTTATACAGTTCATGATGGTGTGTAAACGCAAATCCATTCCCAGCTTGTTAGCTTAAGAGTACTTCTTTAACATAATTTTGGAGTTTATCGCTTACTAGTGTTTTGGTTTCACGTTACTCCTAAGGCATCTCGTGGAGAAACACTTAAGGAATAAAGTTGAGTACATTCCGTGTTCCATCATGATTTTGAGGGTGCCTTCTGTTTCTCCAGAGATTTTCAGGAAAAATGTTAAAATTTAGGTTATCACCTTTGAGCATCTTTACAGCCACTTCTTCACCACCCAGCGTCCCTCTCCTTACTACCCCAAAAGCGCCTTCCCCGACCACCTCATGTAGAAGCAGCCTTCGTGACCCGACTTCCCAGTACTCCTCTGTTTTCGTAGATTCTACTTCGAAAGTCTCCACTACTTCTTCTGAAGGCTTATCATCTAAGTCCTGTAAACGGATACGTTTATCTAGAATCGATCGGCGGTTCTAATAGTTTTTAACACTAAACGTCAAAAATGGTATACCTTTACCAAGCCAAAATTAGGTTGGTATATTTAGGTTCACAGGTTCGTTTTGATGCTGGAAATAGACGTTTCCCGGATAAGATTCGCAGACGACAAAAACCGATGATTGATTAATGTGGTTAAAACAAACGGATTATTAATGTCTACAGGCTCTTTACTCTGTGTTACAGGTACCTACAAATATATGGGGCAAAGTCCTGCCGACCGTCTGATCAGGCTATCGGATCTGACTCTCTCAGAGAAAAACTGGACGTTTATTATTCCCAGCCTAAGAATTCATGATTATAGGCCTATTTTTATAGTAAGACTGAGGGTTTGGTTCGGGCAGTAGACTTTTATCTGCGGTTGTAGCCCGCCGCAAACGCTCTCAATTGCTCACTCAAATTGCTGGAACATAAATATTTTGCGATCTGTGATTGGATCTCTGGTTGTGGCATAGTTATAGAAAAGAAAAGGCTACTTAGGTATGGCACTCTCTCTACGCTATGAGTTTAGTAGAGTACGTTACATACCAAGAAGTAAGATCTTTTAAGTCTGTCCGCTCTGCGCTTCTTCAGGCACATGGCGACACCTACAAAGAGTATGATGGCCGCTAGAACGGCTACAGCCACCACCAGGCCAGTCAGATTTGAGTGTACTGAAAGTTAAATAAGTTTATTTTCAATAAAAAATTACACCGTGGGAACCTTTTGGGACAAGATCGTCTAGAGCAAATATAATTTATAATCTCTGCTTGTTTAAGTTGCCTTGTCAGTACATCTACACAAATTAAGATAGCCAATGGACGGGTTGGCGTCGTCGACTAATTTCCTATGGTATTGTCGTCCAATGTTGAGCCCAAACGAATCCAGTATGTAATTTTTTTTGCGTAAATCGAATAATTACTAGGTATACTTTGCAAGCAACACGTTAATTATCATCATATTTACGAAATATTTTTTTTTTCAAATGAGAGCGCCACTTCAGCTCTTTATTAGCCTTAAACAAAAACTGTAGAAATCAGCTCCTAAATGTCTCAAGACTTATAAGACTCGCTTAGCGACATGTTGGTCTGCGAAAGAGTCACAAATAGAAATAAGTTTCTTGCCAATAAAATGATACAACTACAAACATCATAAATAAGAAACGAGTCAATTAAATATACTTTTATATTTATTTTCGTCAAATGAAGTAATACTTACCAGGGAAAATAGCACTTCTACTGGTACGAGTAGTGTGTGTGCCCATCAATGAATCTATTAAAATGGAGTAGTAACCCTCAGCTTGTACGTTCTTTACGACCACTTCGGTTTCATTCTGCGATAAAAAAAAAGATAATATAAGTATACAGTTTTTAGATTTCAATATGTACCTGGGAATACGCACTCCACAAGAGTTACATTGTTCTGTGAAGGAATGTGTACATTGATATTTTTTTTTACAGCTTACAGCTTTTTCGTTTACTATAAGACATAGGTAAGCTACATCCTAATGTTTTGGATCTTTTGCTTTCTATTCCACCTCGAGCCCGAAACTTAGGCCATATCGCCACTCAATGGCAATTGATCTCTCTCGGTGATTGAGTCGTTTATTGGGTCTAATCAAGTTACCTTCGGCCATATTTTACACATACCAAAATAATTCAAAATATTATTTTAAATTCATTTCTGTGGGATAAAATAACAATAGGAAATTCCACGAATTCCAGCTGCTCCTATCAAAATATTATGGAATTTAATATGTGCTTAGTAATCGTGCACACAATACAAACATCCTGCACCTTCATAAAACTGGATTGCTAGTTAAATTGATTCTTAAGTAATTTATAAAATAAATAACTTTTCCAAAAACACTCTGGTCCCAATCAGACTCCCGTAAATTATTTATTATTATTAGGAGCCTTGTTTCGCCTTTGAGTGTATTATCTACTCATGTATCTATTGTCATTTTTTTTCAAATACCCCTACTTGCTTCTGGTGAAGGAAAACATCGTGAGGAAACCTGCACCATTGGTATGGCATTTCATAGAAGCTTGTTGACACTTTACAAGGTTAGAACGGGGGAGAGGTGCCGACGGGGAACGAGGACGCATATTGGGCGGGACCCTACAAGTTTTCGTTCTGTATGTAATACTTATATATCAATTCTGTGCCTTCACACTAGTTCATTAATGGGTAAAGAATGGATCGCCATTCCAGCCCATCTACTGGAAGGACTAACTTGGTAGGTCTACTCAGACTAGCTCCAGGCAACTGAATCTTATCGAATCTTTTTCAGATAAAAGCTTATTGATGATTGGACATCATCTGCCGCCACGCAACTGTCTCACATTGCCTCCTACAGCCTTTGTAACGTAATTTATTATTAATTCTGTCAAATTTCTCTTCTTAACACAACTCACCTGTGGTACTGGCACACTACGTAAAACATGACTAGTATGATCATCCCACTTGACAAGTGTCACGTTGTAACCGATGGGAGTCTGGATTGGTGGCGTCCAAGTGACTATTACATCCCAACCGCCGTCTGAAGCTTCCTCATGCCATATCTTCACGTCGCGTGCCAGGCCTTCCAGAAAATTCGAGATGTGGTATTCTTTGACGGTAGTTCCTCGTACGCCCGACAGTCTAAATTCGCATTCCTCGTTTTTGGGCAGATTTCTCACTACCCAGTGAGTCTTGTTGCTTGCTTTATTTCGCTGCAAAAAATATTAATACTTAAAGTAAATTTTTATGTGGGGTTAGCACAGATATGCCTTTGTATATTTCTTCAAACTGGCTTAGTAAGGTGAGTCCGTAATAGTTTATTGTAGTTACTACTTTCCTCTCCTATTATATATGCATAGTATTGTAGTTATACTCTGATACAGTCCATCCATCTCGATAATGAGGGGAATTTATTAAAAAAATACATACTTACCCATACAATATCTGTTGCAATTATTCTTTCCATGCAGTTATATCTGACTTCATAGCACGCAGATTGAGCTGGAACAATCAGGAAAAAGCATATTGGTATATTTTACTTCAATTTTAAACAATGCACCTAAATACTATATCTTATACCTTTAAACGAGCAATTCTTGTATGTATATATATATATATATATTTATAAATTTCTGTGATCTCGAAAACGGCTCTAACGATTTCGCAGAAAATTTGTATATGGGGGTTTTCGGGGGTAAACAATCGATCTAGGTTAGTTTTATGTTTGGGAAAACGCGTGTTTTCGAGTTTTCATGCGTTTTTCTTTCCACGCAGAATATGGTCCGTAATTTCGTCGCACCGACCGCCTTGATTTTAGCTCAGTGGTTAAGGATACCGACCGCTAGAAAAAGTGTTACGGGTTCGAATCCCACTCGGTGACTTACTTTTTTTTATTTTTTATGTTTAAGTTTATCTATAATTTTTTATTTTGCATTGTTTTTAGACAAGTTTAAAAAAAATTTGTTAATGTTTGAGATGTAACCGAGCAAAGCTCGGTCGCCCAGGTACTCTTATACCTTTAAACGAGCAATTCTTGTATATTTATTTATATATTTCTGTGATCTCGAAAACGGCTCTAACGATTTGGCTGAAAATTGGTACATGGGGGTTTTCGGGGGTAAACAATCGATCTAGATTAGTCTTATGTTTGGGAAAACGCGTATTTTCGATGTTTGAGATGTACCCGAGCAAAGCTCGGTCGCCCAGGTACTATACTATATAATAGCACTCCGTAATTTATTTCCCTAACGCCTGCATTAAGGACTTTGAATAAGTGTAACACCTTAACTACAACTTAACATGATGTGTCTTATTTGCCTTATGGTAGTAAAGTTACGAGTAGATTAATGTCACATTAACCAGTGTTTATATTTGATTTTTCTTCTCTTTTTTATTT
The DNA here is from genome assembly GCA_963555685.1 of Acrobasis consociella. Classification (NCBI taxonomy): domain Eukaryota; kingdom Metazoa; phylum Arthropoda; class Insecta; order Lepidoptera; family Pyralidae; genus Acrobasis; species Acrobasis consociella. Next base: position 13,419,357 of record OY743122.1, read on the forward strand.
CATTAACCTGTTTTGTCCCATTGTTGGGCAAAGGTCTCTCCCATCTTCTTAACACTTATCTCTATCTATCTATTCAGAGTTAGGATCGACATTTTTGAAATTTTTTGGATGCACAGCGAGACATGGGCCAAGAATCTCAAAAAAAGTGGTTGCCTAAAGATGGTTACCGTCGCCCGGGTAGGCCAAAAAAGCGCTGGCGAAACATCTCGACCTAATAATAATCAGTTTAATTAGTTTTGGGTTCTTATTTTTGCTTACCATCATTGTCCTCCCACTGGAACACACCTTTCACAGAATTGCCATTCTCAAATTCCACGACCATATTAATATCATATTGTTTGTCCAAGCCTTTCCAGGGTGTGACCAGGGGCCCACGGAGCCAGGCAGAGTGCCTCCCTTCGCCGTTGAGGCTTACAGTCCAGATAGTAAAGTTGCCTGCTGGTGACCGTATAGTATCTGTTTTTTTATCGCGTTCCACAAGGTACCACTGTATCTACAAAGAGTTACATACAATGTTATTATTATCCCTAGTCAAAAAACATTTTCTTAGGTAAGTATGCCCCGGAAGAAGCTTTCTGATGCAGTTCAAAACACGATGAAAGCAAACGGAGTCATGTAAATATTTTGACTTCATTATCTCCATTAGATGCCATTTTCGTAGATACCGAAGTTCAAAATTTAGCAGGCAAAATTTCTTACTGGCATTTTTGACATGATCATTTTGAAAATTATACCGGACCGAATATAGAGCCTTGTAAGATTGCCAGAAAAAAAATTAACTTAGAGAATCGAAAGAACCAACATAATACTGACGTATGTAAAGCACTACCGGTCTGTGGAATAAGTGCATAATTTATTATACAGTCCTGCGGGTGTTTAACGTCAGTAATTATGATGTAAAATGCGAAAGTTAAAAGTAAAGTATGGTTACATTAGTGTTAATCGATGTGTAAGTTATTACCTTAAAGTAACCTAAAAGTAAGCTTACTTTCTGTTTATTGCAGTGCAGGACATATTGTGACATGCAATGCAGATAAACAAGGCGGCCACCTTTTCAACTTATTATGTAAATTGCCGTAAGTGAGTACGTAAGCGAGACTTTATTTCTGGCCGTTATATTGCATGAGAACAATTGCGTAATTTCGCGCTGCATAAATGGTAAGAATGATTCGCATTTAGTCTTCCTGCCTTAAACTAGCTTTCTTTCCCCTTTCCGTCCCGGTTTCGCACCTTCTATTCGTCTCATTTTCGGATGATGAAGGTTAAAAAATTCTATGTTGATCCATGTTTTGATGAACCTTGTTGTAGGTTGTGTTAGGTAGACCTGGGCGTTCCTTGTCAATCTCAGGTAATGCGTCGTAAGATAAACATAAAAATAACTTTAATAAGGGCTTTTCTATTTATAAGTAGTTTCAGTTATTAGTTAATTTCCTTGTTTATTTTATTGTTTTAAAATAATTTAAAATAACTTACATAAACTTCATCGTCATCCGGCACCAGAACTACCAGTCGCCAAAAGGTGTCTTTAGTCGCCAGGTTGAAAGCCACTTTGCCTTTAAGGTGGCACGTTTGTATTTCTGGAGGGCTCACCGATGGTAACCCTACTTCGCTGCCTGAAAATGTACGTTTTAAAGCATTAATTTCAATGTTTTTATACCTGTAGAAGCGAGAGTCGCAAGTACCTACCATTCTGTCAAAAGCCACGCTTATTTAGCAAGAAGATGAAGTAAGTATAAATAAAAAGGGAAAAAACGGAATTAAGAAATATGGCAAGTGGCAAGCTCATCGCATTCTTAGTATGATCCTGTGTAAACCAAGTCAAATTCTACGACCAGTGTGGGAGAAGAATCTGCTAGGAACCGCTAACACCACTCGTTGTACTTGCTGAACTTACACTAAGTATATTTTCTTTTGAACGTCCCTATAATGAAAATTGACTATTTTTCCAAAAGGTACTTACTCAAGAAATTTTCTATGCAGTTTGTGACGTTGAACTGGAAAGAAGGAAAGTTTATTACAGTAATAGAAATAGTTTCAGCAAAAGGAACTAATATTAACAAATAAATATAATTATATATATGGGGACAAATCATTACCTAGCATGGTGACCACTACGCCACAGAGGTCGACATAGTGACTGAAAACCATTAGATATATAGATAGGAAATCTCAAAACATCTAACTGAAATAGTAACATAAAACTCTGTCCCTGTACCTCTATCAAGAAAACATAATACATTTCGTCGTTTAAGTAAGTACCATACGCATACAGACAATAAAACAATAAATAAAATAAGTAAAAGTATTTAAAAATTGCAGACGTTCTAAAAAAAGGAGGGGTAAAAAGTACTCGAAGTGAATGTATGAAAAAATTGATGAGTATGGATAAAGCAAAAGAGGCTTGTCAGAATCGTAGCAAGTGGAGGTTCATAATCTCTGCCTACTCCTGTGGGAAACAGGCGTGATATTATGTATGTATTTTAAAATAGTAAGCATCATCAAAGCGCTCCTATACAACATCCCAAAGCAATCAAATAAAGTAAGATGGTCAAACGTAAGCCTAACGAGGTTGAGACCTTACTTTTGAGTCAGAAACAAACTGTTAGGAAATCGACGTTGTTTATTTCAATAACTGCTGAATATTTAGCAATCTACTGAATTTATTGTAGCGCCTACGTCACACGGCTTCCGGAGACCTATAGCATTTTACAAACAATACCTTCCCGCTTCGAGTTAAGGTTACAAACACTTTGAGTTATCGAGTTGATCCTAGCACGATGTACATTGTACAGTCACAGTAAAGTAGGTGGTCTCTACTTCTACGAGATTGAATCATTCCCGCGGGCGCATGTTTGTCAACAAGTACCTGAAATACTCCTCATTTCTCTGTTAATTGCTTTTCGTTTATATTCAGTTCGTCGTAAATGTCTGCAGGAATTTATACGTCGTTCTTGTAACTACGTATCTTATAAAGTAAAATTTAAAATTTATGATTTAGTTAAAGTGTTTGAGAATCACCAGGTCTAGCGATTTCATACCTTGTTTTATTCAAAAGAATCTTGATTTGAAATCTGCAAATGTTTATCTGGTTATCATCATCATCAGGTCTTTTTTGACTCCACTGCAGGAGCTTGATCCTCTCTGTACTACCAGAGCCATACTTGGCCAGAGCAGCCAGAGGACTTGGCCTACACTCACCTCGCTGGCCAGATGGGTTAGAGAGGTCTCACTGATGTTTATAAGCTTTGTTTAGCTTATATTTCCTAAGTCGCCTTCTACGACATCCACTGGAGGACTTGGAGTAGCCCTATTCTGTTTTGCCGGAAACCATACTGCTTACTTCCGCTTAACTCCGGTTCAATTGATGGGCATCACAAAGGTTATTTTGAATTTTAATTGATTTTAGTATAATCCATCTTTATTAGTGACTGTTGGACTTTGATTGTTTACTGAATCTGTTTCTTTTTTTGATCGGTTGTGCATGTGATGTGCATCATTAGATATTTTTTATGAGATGATCAAATATAAAAAATTCATCGACACGCAAAGAAGAAGAAGAATGTACCTAATATACAGTTACCATCATACCTATATGGCAATTGGCAGCCCTTTAGACACATGATATCTCGATTTCACTTAGGTACTTTTAGACAGCACAATCTAATGACGTCATGTCCTGAGAATTTAGACTATATAACAGTATCCCGACCGAATCTATATAAGGGTACAAAAATACGATGAAGCGCTTCGAGAAAAGGTAGGTGTGCCCTGCGCTTCCGTTGTCTCGTCTTGGCGGGAGCACTACCGTGCTCTAAGATTCAATATTCTTTTATCACCTACTTACCGAAAAACTTGATTGACTAGGTGTCATTTATTTACATAAAAGAGTGTATGTTGTCAAAACGATGTTTTTGTTTTTTCTTTATATCTACCTAATTAATGTTCAATGTGTGACGAAAATATGACGTATTTCGCGTAATCAATGAAGCCAGGCTATTTGGACAGTTGTAATTTGTATGCGATGTGTAGAGCTCTTGACGAAGATTGTACCTACTTACGCTTAAATAACTTCAAATATTCGTCATAAACTAACCTCGTGCACTGATTCCTTTTCGCACAGATGCCTTTGTCATGAATGAAGTTATTTGGGTCTAAAGTAAATATTTGTACTGAACGTAATTTGTTCCTTGATTACTTTTGACGGCAGGGCCGACCTGGCCCAGAATCGCCGCAGCAAGTAGTAAATGGAAATCCATGGAAGAGGCATATGTCAGCAGTGGACGCAAACATGCTGAGAAGAAGAAGAAGATTACTTTTTAACTCTGATAGGTACTTACAATATTTAGCGTTACGGAGGAGCGGGCGGAGTCTACTGGCACAGGTGAATCAGGCTCCAATTAATTATTATCTAGTGTAACTGTGCTACTTACCGAAATAGTTTTTATTTTATAAGTACGCGAGTAATTTTCCTATGTCAATGATTATAGTATGATAAACATATCGTTCTCATTTATGCAACATGTTATCTTTCACATACACTGCAGTAACACGAATAGTTAGAGACTGCAACGGTATTAAAGCAGGAACAAAAAATGGCACGAATAAAAATATTGCAAGTTAAATACATCGAGGCATCTCATTTCAATTAGCTGTCGATCACAGCCGCGTCTGATAACAAAACACTCGTTTATTTCTTTTGTCAAGAAATTCCAGCAAAAAGTGCAGTAAAAAAGGTGTCTACTGACTTTATTTCTGTTTTTAAAATAACGTTACCTACCTAACAACCCAACAAGCCGTATGGTTTCCGGTATAGAGTAGAATAGGGCAACTCCTAGTCCTCCCGTGGATGTCGTAGAAGGCAACTTAGGAAATTCAAGCTAAACAAAGCTTATAAACATCAATGAGACCTCTCCAACCCGTCTGGTCAGTGAGGAGAGTATAGGCCAAAGTCCTAAAGAGCTACTAAAGTATTGACGGAATAAAAACCAAGAGCAAAGGTTACATTTGGGATCAGTATACGATAAGTATTTTTAACTCTTAGGCCGGATTCGATCAAACTTTTATTCCAAAAATAACTCCTACTCTCCGATAGTAATGTCAAAACTCCATACAAGTTTGACATTACTATCAGAGAGTAAGCGTTATTATAAGAATAAAAGTTTAGTTAAATCCAGCCTTAGAAAATAATTTTTAAAAAGCTAGCCCGGCGAAGAAGAAGAAGTCTATCAAAGTCATAAAAAATTAAATAATAAAACCGTGAGGTGCATGGAGGTCTTTTTAGGGTCCCGTAGTAAACAAGGAACTCTTATAGTTTCGCCTTGTCTGTCTGTCAGACTGTCTGTCTGTCTGTCCGTCCGCGGTCCTGACTGCCCTATATACTGACATACTATAAGTACTAGAAAGCTGTAATTTGGCAGGGATATGTAAATTAATCATGGCAAAAAAGTCGTAGAATAAAATCATGTCATCAAAATCAAAATGGAAAAAGTTTTTTTTAAGGTAGCCGCCATACAAATAAAGATGGAGTAAATTTCTTCTCGACAAGCACATTGTGTGGGGTTTCGTTGAATAGGTCTTTCAAAATTATTGTAAGATTGTAAACATCATTTTTCGATTTAGGGATCCGTTTCTAAAATATTTAGGTTGAAAGTCCTCCCTCTATATATGCTAAACTGTTACATATGGACACGTGGAAAAATTCACAGCTATAGTATATATAATGTACTTTAAAGAGAAACTATCAGAGCTAAGTAGGGTTTACAAATTAAAAAGTTATACGCGATCAACTTATAAAATGTGCTCAGTAAAGAAAATTTCATACAAATTCAATAGATAAGTAATTAGTTTTTAGACGTTTCTAGTGGCATGAACTAAAAGTTGGCATTCGCAACTACGGAACCTTACACTGCGCGTGGTCTGACACGCACTTGGCCAATTATTTATTTATTACAGTACACTGGACCTAAAGCGCGTCGTAATATTGATTTGAAAAATTCAAAACTATTTAATTTAACATTTTGGTCTGCAGTGTGTGTGTGTGTAAGCGGCCTACGCCAATGTTGATTGAAATCCTAAGGTTTCACCTTGTTTTATTTTTTGTGTGTCAGTGGCCAACTGCCCAAAGGCATCTGACATAGCTTGACGGACGACTGTTATACAATGGTGACAGTCGAGACTAACGGCTTATATACGTGCCTTCCGTAGCACGGAAGAGCTCGATAAATTTTTGCCTCTACCACTTGTGGACCCATCACCAACCCAAGTGCGGACCACGCCCGGTGTCGCTTTACTTGTGAAAGCGCTAGTAATGCGCACTTCTGCCAGGCCACCGAGCTCCTCAAGTTTCACCTTGATTTTAAACGTTTACCGTTTTGTTTATCAGATCCACCATTATCTTTTTTTAAAACCGCCGATTGCGGATTTTTGTCTTATTTTATTTAGGTCAGTCGCTCGATGTTACAGTATTTTTTATTTTAACAAAACAATAGTATTCTGAGTTTGTGAGTGGTCATTACAAGAGCCGTTATCAGGGCTCTGTCTAGCTCTTTAAAAAAAACCTTTAGAACGAGACTAAATATAGTAGTAGTACTATCCCATTATTATCTGTTGATGTTTACATGTTAGGCACAATAATTGTATATTTATCTCGATGTTATCGACCGCTACCGATTCGAGTAATACGAAGTAGCTTAATCTGGTGTAAGCTGTTATGGCTCTCGGTAAACGCGATCGCTCGATGTAAATCATTATTCATGCATTTTTTTTTTACTAACGTACATCGTCCATCACCTGGGATAATATCTCTCCCATTTCCTTCTTCCGCTCCTTCACATTCACACAAAGGTTAAAAAGCGTCGTGGTTCATGTATATTCGAGTTTAATTTTTTTATTTTATTGAGAAAAAAGAAACTAGCTATATACATTATACAGAACAACTTCTGGCATGACAAACTCCTTGAGGACATTCACACGGTACAGGTTTTTACAGTTTTTATCATCATCATCAATAAATGTAAGAAACTTTTTTAGATTTTTCTCGGTGGAGTATTTCCCATATCTCACTATCTTCGGCTAAATGCTTGACCTCCCTATTCACTTCTTGCCTGATGCATACAATTTAATTAAAATATGTACAAAAAACAACTGAGTGTCGTGGAACACTCGGTCGGAACGAAGTTACAAAAATTTAAGCTCCTAAAAAACCCCCAAAAAATTCCAGTATCAAGTCAGTATGACCGACTGCTCTCTGGAATTTATTTAAAAAGTCACTACCTAATGATACGATATCCTATAGCGGCTAACTTACTATTTGGATATGTCTACGGGATTTCTAAAAATATTCTATCAGTAAAAATATGAAAAGGTAATAATTACTTTAGTACTTTTTCCAAGGCTTATTTACACTGATTGAGCTAGCCCCAAAGTAAGTTCGAGATCGAGACTTGTGTTATGGGATACTAACTCAACAATACTATATTTTATAACAAATACTTATATAAATAAGCATCCATGAGCCAGGACAATTTGGAAAAGGCCATTTTCCAACTTGGAAAACTGGGATCGAACCCGGAACCTCTCGGACGGACTAGCATGGTGAATACTACGCCACAGTAGAAAATTAATAAATTAATATTCGACAAAGCAAAAGAAATATAAAAAACATTTTTTTAATAAATAATGTACCTACCTTTGCGCTGTTAGCTTCAAACAGCAAGTCCCCGCAGACGCTGTCGGCGACTTCCAGCATATCGTCGGATACGTCATACGTAGCCGCAACCGTCATAGGAGTCCGTAACTCAGCGCACACATACACTACGTTCAATAACTCACTTAAAATATTTACTAAAATAAAATATTCGTAGTTCCTGGGTATCATTTTGTTTAATTTATTTAAAAAGTTGGGTTTGAATAAAACGTTAAAATGGTAAAGCTCACTCTATTTTTCTGTTCATGTTTTGGCTAATTCACCTAGGTAAATTTTGTTAAAAAATATTTTCCACAAGTACACACCAAAATCATTCAAATAGAAAAAGTCAGTAAAAATAATAAATCAAATTTGATTTTATTTAATTAAATACAGAAAAAGTAGTGAAATATAAAGTTTGGTGGTAGAATTTTCCGCCGTGCGGAAAACGCGTGCGTTTATTGAACTTTGGAGCGCGCGCGCGGCCGGCGCTGTGTTTTGGAACTGGGGCGCGGGCAGTCTCCACCTGAGCTTTACGTGCTCGGGCGGGCGGCGCCGGCGCCGGCCGGCACCCCAGCGCGTGAGCAGGACTCCTATTTTTGAACGCGGGAGTCAGCGTAACACAAAAGTTACAGTTTATCAAGTCATCGATCGCGATCTAAGTCACGGAGCACTGCGCCGCGAAATAACGTACTTTTGAAACCGTCGCTTCAACAAAAAATTATGTTTATTTACGCTGAGCAGCTGAAAATATGTCAATGGTTTTCAAAACAATCAACATTAATAATAAACAGCGTGACTGTCCATAACAAAAAAGAAGGTTTCTTTGACATTCGTGTTATAGAGTAACCATTTCCCGTACTTTTGTGCATCGGTAACAGTAGCCAAATTGTAGTTATAATTTGGGTAGCTTGATATGTCTCTGTTCTAATGGCCTATTTTTAAACGCGGGAGTCAGCGGAACACAAAATTTATAGTTATCAACTCATCAATCGCGATCTAAGTCACGCACTGCGCTGTACTTTTGAAACCGTTGCTTCGACGAAAAATAATGTTCATTTAGGCAGAACTCTTGGAACATTTGTCAATCGTTTTCAAAAAATTTAACATAAAAAAAACAGCGTGATTCTCCAAAACAAAAAACAAGAAGGTTTCTTTGACATTCGCGTTAGAGTGATAAAAATGGGGCGATTTGGAAACGCTCACGCAATTTAAATTATTTGTTGTATGACTCACGCGTTCAAAAATAGGCCGTCAAAACAGAGAGCAAATCAAGCTACCCAAATTATAACTAAAAATTGGCTTCTATTACCGATGCACAAAAGTGCGTGAAGGGTAACTGATGTGTTGTCGACTGTACCCACAGGAAATTATGATGAAATCTTCCCGAAAATTGCATATTTTTTGTTGTCTATTACTTGGAAAAACATGATATTGTGAACCAAGATCTTAGATATATTTACAGTCTAATGTAATAATGTAAAGACAAACTTGGTATAGGGCATAACTTCAATAACAACTCTACAGAATTGTATTAGGATAGTTTCCATGAATTCACAATATATATTCCCCATACGTGTTCTCTGATTTCTAACAAAACAATACAAATTTAATAATTTATATGTTGAGATATAAGTAACTACCTAGATAGATCAAAACGTTTAAGAGTACGGCAGATAATTTTAAAATAAGGAAGGATAACTGGTTTCCTAGGTGTATTCAACAGCATTTTAATATTTAGTAAACATCAAAAATCTAATTTAATTTTGATTATATACATCTAAGTTTTTTTATCTAAAAAAATATTGTGTAAGTTTTTGTGAGTGCCACACGGCGACAGAAAATGAGCTTTGTGAATTTCTATAAATAAATATATATATGGACAAATCACACAGATTGGCCCACGTAAATTTTGACATGGGATACTAACTCAACGATACTATTTTTTATAACAAATACATATATAGATAAACATCACAGTCGCACAGACACAGTCCCATGTCAATCTGAAAAAGATAATTTTTTATCTTGACCTAACTGGGTGTCGAACCCTTGACCTCCGGTGTGACTTCCTGGCATGATGACCACTAGGCCATAGAGGTACAATTCTACAGAACAGAAATTGCACAATTTCTTAAAAACTCAAAAATTAGGTACACCGTTTGGCTGTGCCCTTATGCATGAGCAATGACTGTTATTGTTATTAGTTTGTTGTTTGCAACTTGCAAACAACAAACTAATAAAAACAACTTCCTAATAAATGTGTGATAAATTTGTTTTTAGAACTTACATGTACTATCTATATTATTAGGCCAGGCCCCAGAAACAAGATGGACAAACAATAGATAATATTGAGAAAATAAAGTACTTATAGTTATGCAAGTACATATTATCTGTTGAGATAAGTTATTTTTATACTTAGGTAGTATAGTATAAGGTACTTTTGAACTTGTTGATCATGATTTTATTCTGCGTAGGTACCACCTAACACACCTAAGTACTAAACAAATCAGCAGTTACTTTTTCCCGTATCTATCATGTGTGATGATATTTGCAGGTTACAGACACACTATCAAGTTTTCATTCCTAATGAAGAAGACAGACAGGCCTACAGCCGTTAGACCTAAAGGCCACCTTTGGCCTTCAATCGGCAAAAGGGCCTCGCTGACTGTATAGTAAACATTTTTTTATTTTGACAGTCAATCATCGAGGTAGAAATTCAAATATATACAAATCAATAGGAATAAATGGATACTAATTCGACTGAATAGGTCTTAATTTATTCAGGTCAAGGTTCCCATTAGGTCTACACCGAAATTGCTTAGCGAGATGGTGGGTGTAAAGGCTTTTTTGAGTGTCCTTCGACCTTCTTATTTATATTGTCACCTGGTTGCAAAGGACAGTCAGAAAAGTGATGGTTTGCTAGCCGCATAAATTATTGACATGATTCAGATTCTTGACTATTGCCTTGATGTGTTTTTATGCGATCTGTGCAGGAAGATAAGCAGCTTGTACATTCTATGTTTCTTGTTATCTCCCAGACCAACAAGGAATTTACGATATGTTTACTACGACTAACTTTGTGGCCGGCTGGCCGCATTGATATCAAACCAACTGACATGCCGCTAAAATGTCTAGAACTTCTTGTCTCGAACTGTAAGACATTTTTTTTATTCCTTTACTACTTTTAGCGAGATGGTGGACGTGAAGCAGAAAGTAGTAATTAGTTGCTAGCTGCGCCGCCTATTCTCATGTTTCTCATTCCTTTGATCGGCTATTACAACCTGCTCGGGAAGAGAAGCTGCTGGTACATTTTACGTTTCCCTTTTAGTCATCAGTGTAATTTGTCCCTATATAGATTTATACATATATATATATTTTATTTTTTTTAATCAGCGTGGTATAAAAATCTTACGTAAAAAATGTCTTTCGTAACAGGTTTACCGCGCCGCCCCTTGTGACCAGTAAGAATGCTACTATTATGACACGCGGCATGATAAGTGCAAATACGACCTGACCTCGACGGTCCAATATACTAGTAAAGTTCACTGCCACGAGCCGCGAGCCCTTCCACTGAGATGTACGAATATTTTACACGTATTGAATAATTTTCGAGAACTAAAAACCGATTTAACCAACAGTCACAGAAAAACTAAATATGCAACAATTGTTTACCTATACAACGTGAAAGAGACCCGTAATTAATCGAACCACGGGATATACTAGATCACTATAGTATAATGATAATAATATAACATTCAAAAAATAAAAAAAATGTCATTTCCATACAAATTATGAAATTACTCAGGCGGCTGCAAACTTTAGATGGAAATGCCGATTTTTGTTTTAATTTATGTCTGTTATTTTAATTTCATTATACTATAGTGATCTAGTATAGCCCGAGGTTAGGTTTATAAAGGGTACGTCCCTTCCACGTTGTATAACATATTTTTTCAGTTATTATGGTTTAAAAACCAAACCACTGAACCGATTTGATAAAATTTATATGGGAGCAATCTTAACTTTTAAATCAATCCATATCAGGTATTCAAATCGGTTCATAAATCACAGAGTTCTGAGGAAACAAACAGAAAAAAAACTGAATTGATAACCCCCTTTTTACCATTGCAATAAGTATTTTTTCGTACATCGTTGTCCAGGAAGCTGTGTAGTTCATCAATATTCAAGCGCCGCATGAACGATTAGTCGCCGACGGCAGATGTCTTTCGGTTTCGTCTCGACCAGCGCGCGCGCAGGTGACGTATACTTGTACGAGTACTAAACGAATTGTATGAATCGCTAGGCGCTGAATCACGCGCAACGGCGCAACCTGTGAAATTGTTGGTCAATATCATGTCAATATGCAAATCAGATGCCGTGTTCAAAAGTTTTTTATGGATGTCGCAATATTTTAAGAAGTTATGATGAGTAATGAGAAGTTGTAGACAAGTATCCTACATCTATATCTACCTGGGCCAATTGATCCAGGCAGGAAGTTCCAGCTTCGAGGAAGAGGTCTTTTGACGAATTCGACTCTGCTGGGCAGCGTTCGGCAAGTCTCATCGTCCTTTGGAAATCTTTAGGTGAGGTCTATGTCCAGCAGTGGACGTTATGCGGCTGAAATGATGAATGAGTAATTATTTGTGCGATGTCTGGAGTTCTTATGCAAATGTATAGAAGTAAAGAACTCGCACTTCTTTGCACTTTGCCGGTTTATTTTTCAATTAACACTATTTTCAACCACCGTCAAAAAAGGGTGTTAAAGTTTTGACGTCAAAGTCTGTCTATTTGTAGCATCGTTTCGTTGCACTCGAACGGATGGACCTATTTTGATGCGTTTTTACGTGAAAGGAAGCTTACTTATTTTATTTTGCCTGGCAAATAATAATACCTACTTGTAAAATAATACCTAGTTGTAAAAAACGTTCTAAAGTTCATAGTCTGCTTTTTGTAATAAGACGGAGAGAGTGATGTTGCAGACAGCGTGACGACAAGGTGACCGCCGGCCGAGTGTTAGCCGGCCAGGTGTGAAGGGGACCGCGACTGTCAACCTCTGCTCCTAAATACCAAAGCGGGTCATTTACAACTCATTATAGCGATCGAGATGCCATTTCGCCGTTTATTTGACCCCACGGGCTTTTATTGTTGTGAGCTCTTGGAAGGCAATGTTCAACCCTACACCCGTATCGCACAAACGTTACATAGGATAACCAGTAAAGTATCGACGGAGTAAAACATCGTACCAATAATTATTTAGCGATACATCGTGTTACGTTTACGTACAGTGAAAATCGCATCACCATTTTTCGATGCGAAATAGGGTACTCATGTTCGGGTTTTGGAAGCAGTCTGAATTTTAAAAGAAAACTGAGAGGGTGATGTTGCAGACAGCGTGTCGACAAGGTGACCGGTCGACTGTCGACCTCTGCTCCTAAATACCAAAGCGGGTCATTTACAAGTAGCCATTTATTTGACCACGCGATGATGATACTAGCTGTCTCGGCCTGGACATACATCTGGGTTATTTTGTTTCTAAAATAAAAGTAAATGTATATTACTTCATATAACAGGTAGCTATATCCAATAAAAGTTGCATTGTATTGTAAATTCTTTATTGTACATAAATCGACACAATTTAAACATAGATGAAACACAACAGTACAAAGGCGGACTTATCCCTGCCAGGGATCTCTTCCAGTCAACCCTACAACCAGAGGAGATACTGGTCAAAGGTGGGGTGGAACGGTGTACAATACTTACAAACTAAGACACTAAATTATTAAACATACGCATTATCTATATATAAATACTTACACTAACAGATCTAAATACGATAAGATATATAAATAAACATATGCAGTTTATATTTAACTCAATCCAAATCAGGAACCTTCATAAAATAATTGTATCCCATTCTTGAAGGAATTCAAGGTAAGAGACTCTTTAATTTTCACAGGAAGTCTGCTCCAGAGTTGTGCAGCCATAACAGCAAAAGATTTAGAAAAAGTATGGGAGGAGTAATTGGGAATGTCTAAAAGAAGGCTATTGCTAGAACGAAGGCGGGGATCAATATCTCGAAATGTAAATTTCTCTAGGAGGTAATTGGGAAAGGTAGGGTTAGTAAGGACATTAAAGAGAAAAGAAAGCACATAGATATTGCGGCGGGTTTTTATAGGCAGCCATTTAAGTTGAGAACGGTACTCAGTAATGTGCTCACACTTTCGTAGCCCAAACACATACCGAATACACTCATTCTGAAGGCGTACCAGTTTCTCAGCCAATTCCTCGGTGAGATCTAGAAAGGCCACGTACGCATAGTCCAAAATAGGGATCAATAAAGAGCGAGCCAGTCTGTGGAGCCAGCAGAGCTTTAGTGTCCAGAGGTAGAAAATTTTGCAAGCGTCTTAAAGAATGAAGAGAGGCAACGATTTTTCGACTAAGCTCATTAACTTGCGGTGACCATGATAGGGTTTCGTCCATGAAAATCCCCAAGTTCTTAACAACAGAAAAAAAAGGAATGACGTAGTTGCGTAAAAATAGCCCAGCCGTTTCGGAGAGTAGTTCAGACAAACATATCTAAAAGACAGAAAACAATTTTATTAAGTATATTTTTGTGATCTAGTACCGTATAGACCAACATAATATAATAAATATACAGTGTGCCGTGTGGTTTCCGGCAGAGTAGAATAGGGCCACTCCAAGTCGTCCTGTGGATGTCGTAGAAGGCGACTTAGAGAATACAAGCTAAATAAAGCTTATAAACATCAATGAGACCTCTCCAATCCATCTGGCCAGCGCGGAGAGTGTAGGCCAAGACCTCTGGCAGCTCTGGCCAAGCTTGGCTCGGGTAGTGCAGAGAGGTTCGTGCTCCTGCAGTGGAGACAAAAAGACCTGATGATGATGATGATAGAATACAGTAAGTATACTTACATAACTTTATAAAATAATTCGACTAAGATGCGGGTCGACTGGATCATTACTGTAATAGCGACCCGACGTACGTGCGTAGCTACGTGCCCGCGTCACAGAATAAGTACTAGCCCCGCGTTGCAGTTTCAAGCAACAAAGATTTGTACTAAATGATGATACGGTATATTTAGTTTAACATTGAGATAGGATGACACTATCGAATGACGACTATCGGAAGTCTGTCGTGTCGTTTTGTGGAGTAAGGTTCGCATTGCGTTGACGCTTGCTAGTGGCACTTCGAACTTTGGAAGGCAGTGTACATAAGTACTTCTAAATTCAGCTTGTAGTGTCGGCCATCAAACAAAAAAATAATCCAATTTCTGAAAGATCAGGCAACTGCTCTAATTAGGGAAAATTGTTGAGTAGGTAGTGATATTCCCAAATACTGGTCTGCCCAATGAATATTTGAATGACCTTTACAGGAAAGGAACAAAGTGCAAACTTTTTCCCCGTTTCATAATACTGATAAAATATAGCTAGGTAATTCCTTACATTTAATTATTAATTAGTGAGCAACTAAATCATTTATTTCTGGCAGTTTTGCGGTGTTTCCCAAAATTTAAAAAATAATAAATTTCCTCGTTACGTGTTGCAAATGGCATTTGGAATTTGGCACGATTTATTTAATTAGCTTTTGCCACGGCTTGTCACAGCTTGAGTACCTATAGTTTTACGGCAATGAAGCCCATAAATATTTGACATACCTACACCTTTATGCACTTTTGTCTTAATATACGGAATAATGTTGTAAATCATCAAAAAATAAATGAAAAAGGTAATAATAAAATAAGTTGTAATGTTGATAGCCCATTGTCATTAGAATAGATTCTCAGGTTTTCGTCTTCCACGATAGGTACATATGTAAGTACGTATAGTCAGGAGAAAAATCGTGACACGACTTAAATTGTATTTTTTTTGCAACAGATGTTACTTATAGAGGTCTGCAACATATACCAAATAAAAAAAAGGAATAAAAAAGAATAGCCGATAAAGAGAGACAGTCCGATAGCAGTGATAAAGAGCTTTCGATTACCCTTTTAGTACTATAAACTTTTGTTACCTCCATGGCAAAAATATCAAAAGTTTTATCGACGTGACGTCACTTGACACTTTTTTGGACGTCACTCTTATTTTGGATAACAATATACTTACACATCCAATAATAGAAAACCTTGATGGCAATACGCGGGCTTTAAAAGTGATATGACAACGATACCATACCGATAGGAGCCCACTTGATAACTTTGCTATAATTTATAGAAGGTACAGAAGGGCTTTTGTAGTGTTTGTGTTATAATAATTAAATTTTTAACAAAAAAAACCCGACTTCAAGTTTTTCTATATCTCCAAAGTTCCTCATCATGACTTCACCAAATTAATATGGGACCAACTTGGTAGTAAAGGCTTTCAAATAAAAAAAGAATCATCAAAATCGGCCCACGGTTGACGAAGTATACACACAATTTCTTTTACGTCTCAAAAAAGACATTTAGTGCGTGTGTCGGTTACTGTTTTTAGCGCATCACTCGATATAAAAAACCGAGGGCGCATTTTAAGTTATATATACCTCTATATTATACCTAAAGGGTACTAGTGCTAAATAAGCCTCAATACAAACGCTTTATTATGTACACGAGAAATGGGATTGATACCAACCTATAAGTATATACCTACGAGACGAGACGGCCTCCGTGGCGCAGTGGTCACCATGCTAGTCCGCCACCCAGAGGTTCCGGGTTCGATCCCCGGTCAGGGCAAGTTGGAAAATGGTCTTTTTCAAATTGTCCTGGGTCTTGGATCTCTATCTATATATGTATTTGTTATAAAATATAGTATCGTTGAGCTAGTATCCCTTAACATAAGTCTCGAACTTACTTTGGGGCTAGCTCAATCTCAAATCTTATTTATTATTATTTATATGATTACCTACGCCGCATTACTTATTTTTATTAAGTCAAGATATAGGTAGTGTTCTGTGTACATGTTTAACTTAAATATGTACACGGAACACTACACTACTACTACACTTAAATTATATAAGTGACACTGATGATATATGCATCTGCATTTTTTCTAATTTATGTCTACGGACACCTGTTCAGTTCAGTCTATTTAGATGCAATGTACGCGTGTGAAAGTAGTTATTTATCGTATGATCAATTTGAAATTCAGATTAGCCCAATTAAGTTTAGCAACAATCCATCGCGTATGTTTACTTAGGTATCGGTGACTTGACGTAATAGAGCGTCGGTAAATTGAAAAGAAATAATTAATTGATTTTTCTGTTAGTAAAAGAGAGGGCTATTGTCTATAGCCCTTTTTGGTTTTGTTTATAACTCGCCTTTAAATAAGGACGTTTTTATAGAGTCAGTAATTGCTAGGTAGGTTGAATTGCAGGTCACATTCAGGGATGTCTACAGATAAAGTAAAAAAAAAGTTTGTACTTTATGCAGTTAAAACTTTGTATTATATGTAGCCACGGTATGTTTAAGGGTCTAAAAATGCGAACGGCACAGGTAACTTTGCGAGCCTTGGCGAGCAACGTGAGACGCTATCGAGCATTTTATTATATAAAATACAAACATAAACAAAGAAAATATGAAAACTTTTGACATGTTTGGCAGAAAAAAACGTTAATTTTTCCACGCGCTTTAAAAAAGGTTCTGAAAACTTGTAATTCTATTGTAGCCAAAATAAACATTCACAGTTGTTGGACACTCTCATGGTCTGCCGTCGCGCTCGCTCGTCGTGTTTTATGTATGTGCATATTTTACGGCGCCCGCGCCGGCGCGCTTACAAAAAACACTAGATTTTGAAATTATAATCATAAGGTAGAAGACCCGCCTATCGGCCGTTTGATTTTAGTTAGTTTAACCAAAGATAGTATAGTTACCAACGTTTAACTTTAGTTCAAAAGTAGGCCTAAACGCGGTCTAAGGTTTAACCCTTAGGCCTAAACCTTAGACATAAAATATACTTACCTTTTTATTATATTGTATATTTATTTATTATACTGTATAAGCACTTGGTCAAATACCAATTTTTGATTTGAAAAATAACTTGTTGATGGATGTGTCTTACCTTTACATCATATAAACCTAGGTGCTAAACACCTGATGCAATTAATGCTTTAATTGCTATCATCTGTTGGTATAATTTTCGCAGGTACAACAGAGTTCTGTAGTCTTATATTAAATGGTTGACAATTGGTACAGGGGTGATAACTGGTGCATCTACCCTACGTCTGCTGTGTCCGCGCGCGGTCGACGGGTGAAAAAATGACTTCGATATGTCTTTGCGAATATTTAATAGATTTGCCTCTCAACACGTATTGTTGTTCCAGATCTATGAATTTTAAGCAGATAAATATTTTCATGGCCTATTTAGCAACAAGCCGAATGGTGGGTGAACTATAGAGCTGTGCTGTTTATAACGGAAACGAATTTCTTTCGGTACTTATATGTTTGTTAATCGGAAAAAGATGATAAAAACGCTAAAAGACGCTGGTCTAGATTATAGAGACAGGAAGATCATATACGAACTATGTAATTAACAACAGATTATAGAAATAGGAGTGGAGAAAGAAAACGCTGAGATTACGTTGAAGACAAGGGTGTCGGTAATTGCTGTTATTTTTTTTATCATGTTTATAAAGTGTCCAATAGGAAAAATAATAGAATCCGATGAACGGGTCGTAAAATTAAAAGAAGAAATTCAAATTAAGGCCATACCCAAATTTTCAGGGGTCCAGTGGCGCCGCCATTTAAAATAAATCATTTAAAGGGAAACGGAGATATCATTTAAAATTGTGTCTTGGTCAAGTTCTAGATACCCATTCAAAGTATTTTTTAAACTACTTTTTATAGTTTAAAGTGACAACGTGAAGCTTTTCTACGCACATTTGCGAAAAACGGCCACTTTTAGCTAATGTGCGTAGAAAAGCTTCACGTTCGCACTTTAAATTATAAACAGTAGTTCATAAAATAGTTTTAAGGGTTATCTAGGGCTTGATCAAGACACAATTTTGAATGATATCTCCGTTTCCTTTTAAATGATTTATTTTAAATGGCGGCGCCACTGGACCCCGGAAAATTTGGGTATGGCCTTAACAACCGTAATTTAGAACAAGTAACTCATTTAAATATTTAAGAAGTTTTACACCTGATGACCTGATGGTCGATCTACACAAGATGTAGAATAGCGATGGAAAAACATAAAAATATCTAACAGTTAAAATAATAATATTGTCACGAATGCGGCTCAAGTAAAACGACTGAATGACGAGGGAGAAAAAATGGAAGATTCATACTTCAACCGACAAGACATAGCTCTTAAATAATATAGATACATAGATAGATATACATCTTTATTGTACGACAAATTAGTAAATGAACGGAATATATTAGAATTTAAATCAATTTTAAGCAATTCTGTCAGTCAGACCTAAAAAATGGTCCTTACAAAAGACATAAACGCGTTTAAAACGTAATTAAAATTTCGAAAATAATAATTATATTGCTGTATAACTTTATGGTTTTTCTGGAATGCGGACGACGCCGTGAGACTTTTGGTTGTCGCAAAGCGCCAATTTATCATGTCATGACATGACGTGAATGATCATACTAGAATTACAAATCCTAGGTCTAAGTCACTTTTTTTTAAAATGGACATATAGTAAGATGTACGGAGGATCGAGTTGATAGTAGGGCCGGTTTAAATATTAGGCAGAGCAGGCAACTGCATAGGAGCCTTGCATTTTTTTTGCAAGCCAGTTCCCTAAGGCCTAGAAGATAGAGGGAGGTAGACTGATGGAAAAAAGGCCTTTGCCCTGCAGTGGGAAAGTAAGATATAGACTGAAAAATATCCTCCCTACGATTATCAAGGAATTTGTTGCTTTGCTTAAGAGGGTCGGCGTCGGGCCCTCAAAAACAGTTAATCCAGCCCTGGTTAGTAGTAGTCTTTTTCGATAGTATTCTATTGTTGGGAGCAAGTTGTGCAAATTGACTTTTTATAAATAAAAATATATTCAAAACATCAGGGTAATGAATAACGCAGAAAAAAGGACATGTGATTTGTTGTTCAGGCGTGGGGCATGCATGATTGATTTGGTTGCCCTTGATCTGCGCTGAAGGTGCGTTAAGTCTCAGTTTCAATTCAGATTTAGAGGAAACGAACATACAAATATAAGGAGCTCGTCGGCTCAGTGGGAGTACGCAATTCCGTAGATGCGCACTCGCACTTGACAGGCTGTAGCTGAAAATCAGTGAGCTACTCTTTGAGCAGCACGAATCACTGAGCTATGACCTTTTTGGACTGCTGTAGCACATAGATACAAAGTTGTTGATATATGTCCTCAATACGTTGTTTTTACATGTTTTGTTTTGTAATTTTTGTATTTTTTTCTGTATGTGTGTGACTATAGCCACAAATAAACGTTTTATCTATCTATCTATCTATCTACGCATTGATAGTGATTTCGCACTTTTTTATTTTTATTTTATTATCACACAAAACACATTACAACTATTACAAAAATGCACAGAAAAAACATTAAAAACTGGTCGCAATCCAAAACATGTGTGTATCTACAAAGAAACAATTATTAAAAGAGAATCTTACAAACTAAGAGAAAACAAGTTTATCAAATGAAATATTACAATTAATTTACTTTACATGCTCATTCTCCTGTAGCACAGTACAGGATTTCCTTTTGTGTCCTAATGTATGAGCCTAGCTTAGGATCAAAAACATCAAACTGGAGCACTTGGAGATGGGTGACCTCAAGGCAGCTTGCAAAATCTGATACCAAAGTTGGCCACTTACACGCAGGAAAACACACACTGTACATTTGCTCTTTTGAATTTTATGTACTTACTTTATTTTGTTTTTCGTTGGAATAAAGTTATTACAAGCAAACAAAACAACTAGTAAGGAGAATAACAAATTTTGCGTACACTTACACATGAAGAAAATCTTGTCTTTGTGTTTGTATGTAACCCTATATCATATTGAATAATGTCGGCCTCACTTTAGTTTTAACCAAAAAAGGAAATAATTTGAAATATTTGTTACCTGATTAATTTAAATCGATCCAAATTCCCCGGAGTTCGTGGCCCGAGGTTGTCGCCCTCTAAATCCTCTAATCTTTTAAGGATTGACCTGCCGACAACCTACCCCGGATAAAAAAAAACAACCCATATGACCAAACAGATGAGTCATGCTGATAGGGCTGTCATCCGTCCAAGTTTCCCCGGATTTGTACTAGTTTGTAGGGCATATGGGTCAAACCCGGACAGTTTTTAAGTAAGTATTTTTACTCTTAACCTCTCGTATGCCGTTGCGTAGATCTACGCGAGCATGCATTGTTTAACTATTGTGCCTGATATTCCGGCATACAAGGAGTAAAGACATTCACATATAAAGAGATGTGGTTTTCACGAAATCCCCTCGATCCACTTCTACAAGTTGCTCGGGAAGATATGTCGCTGACGTATTCAATTTTTTCATCCCACATTAGCGTGGACGAAAGTCAATACCAAACAATACATCCCTGTATGGTACGCTTTTAAATAGGTGAACCTTTGGAAGCCATCAAGAATTCAAACCCATGCCCATAGGACAATACCCTGATTAAAATAAAACTAAAAAATCAAACGGCCTTTATGTAAATACTCCAAATCACAGGTCGTGGACCTCGATCAGTTCCGTAAGGTACAAAAATTGATAATTTTTTTTTCTAACGCTGCTCCTACGGCGTTACCTTGTGATCAAACGATCCACAACCTTCGATATATTTCGTTGCTCACGGTCAATGAACTTAATTCCTGGTAGCCTAATGATGATAATTTGGTTAAATTTAAATTTTTTTAATCATATAATTAAATTCAATAAATGATCACCCTGAACAACTTCTTAGTTATAGTGGTAAGTATGTAATTACTTTTTGATAAGACCTGGAAATACATCGCCGAGATAGAGATGAGTGGCGTACTAGAGGTGCCTTTGCCCAGCAGCAGGACAGTAAAAGCTCGTAAAATAAAAATAAAACACTTTTTCTTACCCCTACTAATTACATTATCTAATATCTAGAAAGACACATTGCTAATTAAACTTGTATTACCTATTCTTAGTAGATCTTAGGCTTTTTTTTTTATTGTGAAGAAAATAAGATTTTTATTTAGTGGCTGTGGTTTTGTACTAACATCTATTGGTACAAAACTCTTACCGTCTTATTATAAAAACAGGACTAACTTTGTTACTAGGTTTAAACCATTAACCACCCAAATCATGTTGACATTGACAGATGAGTTAGTTTCACTTTTCTAAATGTCAACTTGATTTGGGCGGATAATGGTTTAAACCTAGTAACAAAGTTAGTCTGGGTTTTATGATAAGACGGTTAATTTTATTTTAGCGCGTCCATGGTTGCATCCTCAGCTATGCAGTTTCAAAACTCAGGGTGCGCATTTCCTCTTAGTCTTCTCCAAATAAGTATCGTTATCGTCAGCTCTTAATGATGCAGCTATAGCACCAGATATTTGTGCTTAGTCCCTTACTTGGCTCTTACGACATCCATAAGAGGACATGGAGTGGTTCTATTCTAGGCTGAAAGCCACACTGCCAAACCTCTAAATTATACACGTGTAATATTCGATACGTTATACCTTTATTCCTTCAAATACAATTAGCATAGTCCATCGGGATTTTACATAGTAGAGTAGACAGATGAATTGTTGAAAATAATGAAATAAATAGTTTTTAAAAGCCCAAAATAAACTACTTGTTAATTCCATCGGATAGATGTGCTTTACTTCTCGGTCAGCCACAAAGGGGCCATGCATCCCTAATAGATTCTCTGCACCTATCCAGGCCTCTCATACATAAACGAATTTCAAGAATACGGAAACGACGCAATGGGTCTCTTTTGAGGTTAAAGCAGACCAACTACTTTTAGAATCGATATGTGAAAGTAAGTATACCTAAATTCTTATTCACATTTTGAAAGCTTTGTTTTGTTTCTTTTTGAAAGATTGATAGTACTATGTACTTGCGCAAAGGCATATTTACGAAGACTAGTTTTGAAATTACACGTTACAACATGGGGACTTCTATTTTCTATAATTGTATACCTCTATGCCTCTATGTTTACTATTCCTTACCCATTTTCAACAAACAACGCCCGAAAAGCTAGTTACATTTCTATACCCATTGCTGAGATAAAACAAACCCAGTCGACATAATTACCGACGCAAGCAGTTGCAATCTTAAAATTCTCAAATCAAAATCACCAATTATCTGTAGTCCGCTGTCTGCTTCAGCCTTTAAATATTAAAAAACAAGTCACGCAGTCCTTAACTGCGTAGGTAAGTATAATTATATATCGATAATGACACGATCGCAATAAAATGATTGATTATCTGGTACTTTGGCGCCAAAATTCCGTGTAAAAACGCGCCGACCGGCCGTGACTCCGCCTGAGAAAAAATACATGCGACGGTTTGACTCAGTAAATAATCCTTGGGTATCGATTTAAATGTCTGTATGTCATGCTGTATGTTTCTAGTAATAAACTAGTAGGTTTATACTTACTAATTGTGTACATAGATACATACGCCTGTGATTTGCGGGTACTTCGTCTATTGTTAGGACCTTAACCGTCTTATTATAAACGAGGACTAACTTTGTTGCCAGGTTTAAACCATCATCCGCCCAAATCAAGCTGGCATCTAGTAAAGTGAACTATTTCATCTGTCAGTGTCAACTTGATTTGGGTAGATAATGGTTTAAACCTAGAAACAAAGTTAGTCCTGTTTTTATAATAAGACGTTAATTACTGCCTCCGTGGTGTAGTGGTTAGAGCGTTCGGCTCATACCCGGAGGTCGCGGGTTCGATTCGGTTAGGTCATTGTAGGCAGATCACCTAATTGTCTGATAAGTAAGATGATCCGTGCTTCGGAGGGCACGTTAAGCCGTCGGTCCCGGTCACTGTCTTTGACATTGGTCGTTACCTAAAACCATGTCAGAGGCCTTTAAGGCGGTTTAAAAACTCTGACACTAGTGTTAGTCACTAACACACACGATAAGAAGAAGAATTATCCTAAACAGAATCAGGCTTTCCATACAAACGTAGTCTAGCTTTTGTTTTAAAACGATTTATCAGATTTCGGTAAAATTTTGTAAATTTAAAGAAATTGCACATATGTAGGCATATAACTTGTTTCTACAGTCAAAATATGGACTTGAAGTAGAATTTAGTTGATATATCATTTTTGTCCATCAATATGGGAAACTTCTACACATCCTAGATGTACGCAATTTCTTCGATATTATAAAATTTTATCAAAATCTAAATGTAATTTCAAAATTAAAGCTAGACTACGTTTGTATGAAAATGTCTAGGGAAAGGGGAATCTTACCTAATTATCTACTTCTAAAAGCAGTATGTATGTAGCAGTTAGTCAATAAACACACATTTACCATTACGTCTATATTTTAAGGATTAGACAGAGCTATTACAGATAAGACTAAGGTGAACCATAAAGCTTGGTACTAGGTTCTAAAACTACGCCCATTTTCGAAGGTTTCTCAACTATACGCCCACTTTCGATTCAATTTCTTTCTCTTGTCCGCTGGTGATCCCGGTATACGGTTCCTAGCAGCTGTACATCAGTATCCTTCGATTACATAACTTACCTCTACATTTCGACAATAACAACTAACCGCATTTAAAAAAAAAAATTACAAACGTTTGCTAAAAAAATTTTAGTTAAAATATGTTTTGTCTCTTTCTTTCAATGTCAAATATTGAAAACTGGGAAAGGGACAAAACATGTTTTAACTAAAATAAGTTAAGCAAACGGTTGTTAATTTTTATGAACACGAGGGTAAGTATTTATTCAATCTACCTATTTCGATAGCACCAATAGGTACCTTTAACTATACTCGTATGTAGGTTTTATTTAGGTATATGGTCCATGCTGTATTAATCGGGTAGACTCGCAGGTAAAAGCTTGTGTAAATTTTTAGAGTACCGTAGTAAACAAGAAACCCTAGTTTCGCCATGTCTGTCTGTCTTTCTGTCCGTCCGCGGTTTTACTCAGAGACTATAAGTACTAGGAAGCTGTAATTTGGTATGGGAACGAATATTAATATGCCGAAAAAGTGCTAAAATAAAATTGTTTTTCGTGTGTGTAAGTGGCCAAATCTGTTGTCAGATTTTTCAGGCTGCCTTAAGACATCTGACATAGCTTGACGACTGCTATACAATGATGACAGCCGTAAACGTACAGTAAAAAATAATGAAAGATTTTTTGACAGGTCACATCGGGTGTGCACATTAGATTAAATAAATATTAATAAGTAGCTTTTACCCGCGACTTCGTCTGCGTAAATTTAGTACTTTGTATCAAATCTTTTGTATGGCAAAATAAGATTCCACGTACAAACTTTCACTTCCCTTTTCATTTCCTTATTAAATGATTTTTGGGATAAAAATCCTATACCGGGTCTCACACTGTATCCATACCAAATTTCATCTAAATCGTTTCAGTGGTTAAAGGGTGAAGATGTTATAGACAGACACAGAGTTAAGACACAGAGTTACTTTCACATTTATAATAAATAAAAAAGTTGCAAATAAAGTTAGTTTAGAACTTTTCTTAATTCAAAATCTACCTATCAATTTTAGTATTACATTATTAGCTATAGTATGGAAGTATAGATCCATTCACAGATATTAATATTTACCCGGCGAGAGTTGATTGACATTCAGCAGACGGCCAATGTTAAATCGTAACCTTTCGTCTTCTATTAGTCCACCAAACTTCTTACTTAATTGACCCCCGGCGGATACGTTCAGATAACGTTAAATTAATTATTAAAGGATAAACAAGGTGACTTTTTATATGATTAAACTAGTCATGCGCCTCGGCTTTACACGGGTATTATTACACGTGTGAATCTTCCCGGGGAAATGCTATGCTGTTAGTGAAAACCGCATCGAAGTCGAGCCTGTAATTTTAAAATATATCGAGTAACTACAGACATCATCATCATCATCATTAAGGTCTTTTTGTCTCCACTGCAGGTGCACGACCCTCTCTGTACTACCAGAGCCATACTTGGCCAGAAAAGCCAGAGGATTTGGCCTACACTCTCCTCGCTGGCCAGACGGGTTGGAGAGGTCTCATTGATGTCTATAAGCTTTGTTTAGCTTGTATTTCCAAAGTCGCTTTCTACGTCATCCAGGGGAGGACTTGGAGTGGACCTATTCTGCTCTGCCGGAAACCACACGGCATTTAACTGACAAACAGATAAAATAGATTTTATTATACGCCCCAGGGTCTTACCTGGCTGACAGATACTTATTTTTCTTATAATTTAAGTAAGACTGCTAAGCTGCTTGCTTTTGTCGGTGGAGTTAAATGGAATTGCCTCCATTCCACTCTTCTCTGTGCCATCCTTCTAATGCTCTGGTAGGACCAAGACACATACTACCTATCCTATAGTTTTATTTTTTAACCACTTTTCTTATAATTTAATAACTTGTTTTCTAAGTTAATATGCCTAGATGTGTAACGTTTCTTATGGTACTATTCTTGGGATCTCGTAAGATTGACATTTCAGAGAAATTTTGCGATCGACCTGTACATACCTAATCTAAAACTTTTTATGTCGATGAATTTTTGTGGAGATACATTAATTTTGTTTTAATATGTAATGGTATGTAAATGCTCGTATTTTAGACGTGTGTAAATGGCGGATCGGACCCGGAAACTCGTGCGCAGCGTGCTGACCGCTGCAGCCCGGAGGTCGGTCAAGTTGTTGAACTTTGATATTAAGTCTACTAGGTACTTATAGTTTTTATCGACATTTAGGTACTATTAAGTAGCTGTAAAAAATAAATGTTGTAGAGGGACCTATACTTGTGTAAATCTATCAGAAAAATATAAAACTGGTTTTGATTGCCTTTAATAAATTTTTTTTATGCTGGCCTAGGAGAAGCTGCTTCTCTTAACTCTCTTAAAAGCCGATTGAGGGAATAAGCGAGATTTGAATCATGTTAAAAGGCGATGCGGATAGCAACCCATAACTATTTTGATTCCTTTTTCCATCTTATCGCCCTTATTGGCTTGTGGGTCTTAAAGCCCTGGATTCTGCCTACCCCGGCAGGGTTTAAGACGTGATAATGTATTCATACACATCTCGGTCTACCTAATTAATTCATTAGTCATAACATGAGACAAGAGTTGTCGATGTCAATTTAGAATTATAAAACGCAGATTAATCAAGTTGTCATTTTCACATTAGACAATGGCATATTACTAGATGCCCATTGCCGCATGCATGCAGAGATGTGTCCGGACTCCGGAGGACTACTTTGTGCGGTGCCATAAGAAGGGCGCAGGCGTAGAGAGCGACCAAGAAGGAGATAGCGAGACGACGTCGACAGTTTCATGAGGGAATAACAGCAGGCTGCAATGGACAGGGATAAGTGGAAAATGAAAGGAGAAGCCTTTTCCCAGCCGTGTGACTAAAATACATCATCATACCAGCTACAGGAAGTCCACGGCTGGACATAGGCCTCCCCAAGGATTTCCAAAACGACCGATCGGAAGCGACCAAATCGACCAAAATACAGGCTAGTAACAAAAAATAGGTAAGAAGTAAAAATAGGGGTGTAGAAAAAACAACATACTTATAGTTATATAGGTTCATGCCGAGTATTTCATGGCGTCGTCCACCAAACCTATGGGTCGCAGAAATGCTTGCTATATGTGAAAACTAATTAAATAAATGACGATAAATAAAACTTAATACTTTATAAGTACTTTGGTACTGCATCTTCAATGCCTTGAAAATTATAAAAATTAATGATAATAAGTAGCAATTATCATACCTGAGTAAAGCTAAAGGGAGAGTTCATCATTATCATCATTTCAGCCGCATAACGTCCACTGCTGGACATAGGCCTCACCCAAAGATTTCCAAAATAAGCGATCAAGAGTGGCCAGCATTTAGCGCTTTTCAGCGACCCTGATCGGGTCATCTGACATCCTTGTAGGTCCTAAGCTTCGCTTGCCAGTACGCGGTGGCCATTTGAGAACCTTTAGACGACCTCCGCGGCGTAATGGTCAAAATGCTTGTCGGCCACCCAGAGGTCCCGGGTTCGATCCCCGGTCAGGGCAAGTTAAAAAATGGCCTTATTCAAATTGTCCTGAGTCTTCGACGTTTACTATATATGTATTCGTTATAAAATATAGTATCGTTGAGATAGTATCCCAAATAACACAAGTCTCGAACTTACTTTAGGGCTATCTGAATCAGTGTAATTTGTCCCTATATATTTATTTATTTACTTTTGCCCGACCGACCCATTAACCCCCTTAAAGGGGGAGTTAACAGTTAACAAATATATCTAACGCCAAAAAAGTATTTTTATTAATTTTAAGCAAATAATAAGAACACTAATAGCTATCGACCCTCGGTGAGACATACTTCTTGTCTTTACACAGTTTGCCGCTCGCGATCTGGCGGTCTCGTTCCCGACGCATGGCCTGATGGACAAACATACATACATAATTGATGAATTTTATGTCATGTCACATAGGTATGGCGCTTCATAGAAGCGGAGTATCATATTTAATGCCTACTACTATCCACTACAAACGAAACTATACATGTCAATGTGTGAGTTTCGCCAGTCTGTTCGCCGAGAGTTGATAAATATATAATTAGTCTCCGAATAGCGACTGCCGCTTAATTATCGCAAACCGTAGCGGCCGACGCTTATCTCTCGCTTTCACCGGTTTGGTGGTACGAGTCATGCAGTTGTTGTCAATCGCGGCCCGAACGGTCGAGGAGACGCGACAGCCATTCCGTTCTTGAATGCGCTTCCAGTGAGTTTGCATACTGCTTTCTGTCTTATACATACATACTATCACGTCTTTATCCCTAATGGGGCAGACAGAGCATTCTGTCTTATAGAGTTAATAATTGTTTAAAATTGTTCCATTGTGCCTATTGGTTATATGTCACTATAGGGCCATCAAATATATGCATTCATTCTTATTCTTTCCCTCAGCCAGTAGCCATAGCAACTAATTTTGATAAAATTAACTTACCAAGAACCGTTTAAACTGTTTGCATCTCGTCTGGCATTCAGTGAAGTCTTCAATCAAGAGTTTGCACTTCTTCATGCCGCGGTCCAGCCCGTAGGCCTCCAGACAGTCCATGGCAGCCATCTCCTGGCGGGCACAGCGGTCTAACAGCTGGTGCGACACCATGCCTCCCGTGATGTCGGTTAAAGGCGAGCGGAAGAACGGAGAAATTGATTGGGCCATCTTTCCGAAATCTGTTTTTGTAATAGTTTACTGACAGGCACTTTGAAAAGATAGGTCAAGTTACAGTTGACAAAAAAGTCAAAATGACAATGTTTATTTTAAATTATGATTGGGGAAAGTAAGATTGAAACATACTAGATTCCTAGTATTTTTTTCACAAGTATGTGACTTATGATTTTTATTAAAGTATTTGTCTTTTTATATAACTTCTTTGTATTGACAGTTTAGTAGCTTAAAAAATACAAAACTGTTTGGATATACCGTCTTATTATAAAACGCAGACTAACTTTGTTACTAGGTTTAAACCATTATCCGACCAAATCAAGTTGTCATTTTTAGATGAGACAGTGGCATATTACTAGATGTTAACTTGATTTGGTCGGATAATGGTTTAAACCTAGTAACAAAGATAGTCTGCGTTTTATAATAAGACAGATAGGGTTTTAACTGGATCTTTTTACAAAGTTTAAATAAGTTATAATATTGTTTTGCAGTAAAAAAATATTAATTTTTATTTAAAATATAATATAAATAAATAAATAAATATATAGGGACAAATTACACTGATTGAGCTAGCCCCACAGTAAGTTCAAAACTTGTGTTTTGGGATATTAACTAAACGATACTACCTACCTATATTTTATAACAAATACATATATGTATAGATAAACATCCAAGACCCAGGACAATTTGAAAAATGCCATTTTCCAACTTGCCCTGACCGGGGATCGAACCCGGGACCTCTGGGTGGCGGACTAGCATGGTGACCACTACGCCACGGAGGTCATCAGTATACAACATTGCTAAATAATAATGTCCTTTTTGCTTTCTTCCATATCCATACTTATATATAAAACTGAAGAGTTTGTTTGTTCGATTTAAAAAATTCTTTCGGTATTAGATAGGTTGTTTATCGAGGAAGGCTATAGGCTATATTGCATCACGCCCGCGACTTCACACGTGTGGTTAACGCGGGCGAAGCCGCGCGCTGCCTCTAGTTACTTATAATCAGTTAGATGTATAAAGGCCTATCCAGCAGTCCAGTGGTGGACTTTCTGTAGCTGATATTTATTATTATACATACTTTTTTTTTAGAAATAAAAAAACGACATATTAAATAAACGAATTTACTTAAAACAACTATTTATTGATTCAATAACACATATTCTATCCCCATTTAGTAACTGTCTACTCTGGGCGAGACATATTTCTGGTCTCCCTTCAACTTGCCCTCAGCTATCTGTCTGTCTCTTTCGTTTCTCATTGCCTGAAACAAGAATGACTTATCAGAGATTTATATTTGTCAATACTTATAACAAGTTGTCTTATTTAGTCTAGTTGTGAGTAATTACATTTATTTGGCTAGACCAAATATAATACAATTACCAACAAATTTGTTCTCTTACCTTATATGATTAAAAGTTTTAAGTTGCAATAACATTCATTACCTGATTCAATAAAGTGTTAAGCAAAAACCAGGGACCATCTCCCTAAGATTTTGGTTTCGCACTACGTCCGATCTGAATTAAATCTGTATACGTCAATTATTCGGCATGGTCTCGGTACTATCTCTATGGTAGGTTACGCACTTCATCTGATTTTGTTATCTGATTTATGTTTGTAAGCATCATCCGTGAGTCTAGTGTGTAAGCCACCATAGAAATAGTACTACGGCCATGCCAGACTGAATTTTGACAGATATGGATCGGATTCGGATCGGACCAACAAACACTTCTTTATAAAAGTCAGAAGGAACTCTTTTAAATACAAATATACTTGGTGCATTTTTCATATTTACTGAAACAATTAATTCTAAAAATGTCATAATTCCATGTGATGTTACCAAAATTACATAAAACCCATTGATTAATTTCAATTTATGAGCATAAAATTTTCAATCAATCTGTGAAATATTCAACTGTGTCTAAAAGAGTAAAGCTTAATTTTAGGACTAATACAGATTGTCCATTGATTTGGTTTACATTGTTTATGACATCCACTTCATAATAATTAACAGACATGTTCACTACAGAAGCTGTGGACATGACAATCAATATAAATCTGCATTACTAGGAGAGTGGTGTTCTTTATTTTATTTACACTAAGGTTTTCACAACAATTTCAATTAAATTATAGTGCTTTAATAGCTTGTTGGTCATC
Source organism: Acrobasis consociella (assembly GCA_963555685.1). Classification (NCBI taxonomy): domain Eukaryota; kingdom Metazoa; phylum Arthropoda; class Insecta; order Lepidoptera; family Pyralidae; genus Acrobasis; species Acrobasis consociella. The sequence goes on from OY743122.1 coordinate 13,450,512, forward strand.
ATCATCATCCGAGCATATTTTTCTGGTTGCTTCCTTGGCAGTAATGCTTCAGAGCACAGAGCGACTGCTGTCTGACCTCCGCAACCCAAAGGGTAATGCAGAACAAATCTTTGGGCAGTTTGATAATCAAACGCTAGATGGCGTTTGAGACTGGAAACAACTTTTCACAAAGTATGCTTCCCAATGTGATTCCAACCTATGTCCTCTGGATCACAAGGCGCAGGCCTTGACCACTAGACTATGGAGCAATCGGACTTTACTATAGTCACTACAAAGTTATAATAGAAAAGTAGTATTTAGTTAGGTATTACCACAAATCTCTTGAATTGCTTAGTCAATGTCTGACATTCATGGAAGTCGTAAAACAAATTCTGGCACTTCCTTTTGCCGCGATCCAGGCCGTAAGCCTCAAGGCACTCCAGGTAGCGGCTCTCCTCCTTCATGCAGCGGTCCAGCAGCTGGTGGGAGACCATACCTCCCGTGAGGTCGGTGAAGGGATTACGCAAGAACGGAGAAATAGACATTGCGACCTGAAACAGTTATGTTAATGTTATTAGTTAGGATAGGAAAAATAGGTTATGAAATTACGTAAACATATAAACAAAACAAAGTCGTACAATGTAACATTGTTATTATCATTGGGCATGTTTGTGTATTTGGCTGTTTATAAAAAAAAACACTAGATTCTCACCTTGTTTATTTGAATATGGAATACTTTAGAAATAAATAAAACGAAAAATTTTGATCGAATCGATTTTTGATTATTTGACTTTGACAATGAATGACATGACTTTGACGTCTTTGGCTTGTATCAACTAGCTAAACTCAGAAACAGAAATCATTCTGTTTATTTTGTGCTCAGAAATCAACAGCTGTTTATGTTTATGAGAGTTTTAATGAATTTTATATATGTAGTTACTATATTTACGTACAAAAGAAATAGTGACCTATTTCTTATAAAAAGAAAATGATATAAACCAAACGCATAACTAAATATAAAACCATGTAAGGATTCGGAAAATCGGGAATAGGTAGGTTTTACTAGTGATTTTAGCACGTCGCATCATTGTTCTTTCGCGTCATCGAAACAGCTGATTGTCAAAGTCAAACTTACGCGACTTGTCAAATGTTTGCAAATTTTGCAATACAAGTGCTACTGCAAACTTTCTTTCTTTGCGAATTTATAAATTCAAGTAAAGCGGCTTTAATTTCTTAAATAATAAAATGGACCAGTGGCTGAGTGAAGGATTGTCTAAAATATTAGATTTCCAAGTTCCCGACGATTTAATTGGGTGAGTATATTTTATTCGTTGTTTAACATTTGTTTACAAACTCTAAGTGTAGCAATATGTTGCAATTATTTATAAATATTGTAAAATGTAATACCAACGTAAAATAAATTTTTCAAACACTTTCAGATACATTTTATCCATAGAAAACGAGAATGACTTGAATGAATACATGAAAACTTTATTGGACTTTGATAACCCTCATCATAGGAGTTTCTTTCTGGAGCTAGCCAAGAAAAAGTTTCCCGGAAGAGGTGGAGGTATGATCTAAACTCATTATCTACATTTACATATCTATAAAAAAAACACTTGTCCTCTGGATCTATTCGTTTTATTTGGCAGTTTCCACTTCATACTGCATTCCATTAGCTAATATTAAAGTTTTCTAGTTGGAATCTTGTTATGAATATATGTCATTACTTGGCTACTTCTCTAACACTGACTTTGCATAATTATTTATCTTATGCATAATTAATAAATAAAAACAAAGGGGAGACCCCAAGAAAAAAATATTTGTAAGAGGGACAATCCTTTGCTATAGAGCTTTATTCTGCTGACTGTACGGAGAGTAAAAAAGATTTCTACAATGCAAGTGTGTTCTCACAAATTAAGCAAAAGTAAATCACCACATTATTTTAGGTAATTGTGATGTTGATTAGATTTAGGTTTAAAGAACTTTATTCTCATATGAAATTTACATAATGATATAGCTATGGTTTGAAAAGTTAAATTAACACGTAGAACGCCAGACTCAAAACCATGTTTAGCCCAGTGGGCCGCGGCAGACACCATGTGACCGCATCATATCGGGTCCAGGGCGCCGCGGCGAACACCGTGTGTCCGCGTACCCTCGGTGACTTTAAATGCCTCTACACGGCCGGCAGACAGCGTTTCGATTATTTTTACAAGGGGAAGTGATCCGCGCGGCCCCACAGTACAATCTGGTCACTTGGCACAAAAAAAATTGAAAGGACTTAGAATTTATGGGCTTTTCAACAAGATGTGTCCAAAAACTGTTTTGAGCACATTACAATAAGTGTTTTGATTTTTAATTTAGTGAGGTTACAGTTAGGTAAACATATTTTTTGCCTTTATATTGCACTAGAAAGTCATAAGAATCATAATAGTTATCAGTCAAGCACGTATCCAATAAGTAATCCGGGTTCCGTAGGTAATAATTAACGTAAGAAGTTACCTTTTGGTGAATAATTCTACGGTTTACCAATATTTCGACTTATTTTGTAAAAGTAAATATGAAACACTACTTTTTTATCCTACTGCGACAGACGGAGGGTTATGTTTTTCGAATGAATGTGTATGTATGTATGTAAGTACTTACAAAAGGAGCAAGAGCAAAAGTCCTCGCGACACGACATCCGCTCCTTTTAATACTAAATGTATTAAGGAGACGATAAAGCACAACAAAGGCTCCAAAATGTTTATAAGAGCTATGTCGGTTGGGCAAAGTCGATTGATGAAGCTGAAGACGGAGAACGGCGGCGCGACGTCCTCCGTCTGGCGTAGATTGAGAGGTTTTATGGACAGCTGTATACCTCAGTTTCACAACCCAGTAAACAAATGGCTAAAGACCCAAGAGCCAAGCTAACCCGACACTATACCGAAAATATCCCGGACATATATATGCATAGGTTGGCCCTCAAACAGCTTAAAAACAACAAGGCGCCGGGCGAGGATGGAATTACAGCAGAGCTTCTGAAAGCGGGCGGAACGCCGGTACTGAAAGTCCTTCCGAGGCTCTTTAATTTCGTTCTGCTCGAGGGCGTAACGCCGGAAGCTTGGAGCAGGGGCGTGGTGGTCCTGTTCTTTAAAAAAGGGAGATAACACTCTATTGAAGAACTATAGGCCTATCACGCTCCTGAGTCATGTATATAATTTGTTTTCGAAGGTCATCACGAATCGTCTCGCAAACAGGTTCGATGCCTTCCAGCCTACCGAACAAGCCGGTTTCCGTAAAGGTTTTAGTACCTTGGACTACATTCATACGCTGCGGCAGGTTATAGAGAAGACGAGGGAGTATAACCGGCCGTTATGCTTGGGGTTCATGGACTATGAAAAAGCCTTCGATTAGATCGAAATATGGGCCGTGCTTCAGTCCCTTCAGCGAAGTCGTATTGACTATCGGTATATCGAAGTGTTGAAATGCTTATACAGTAATGCCACTATGTCAGTCCGAGTACAGGAGCAGTGCACGAGGGCAATTCCATTGCATAGAGGTGCAAGACAGGGAGACGTTATATCTCCGAAGCTGTTCACCGCTGCACTGGAAGATGCCTTCAAGCTTCTGGAACGGGAAGGATTTGGCATCAACATCAATGGCGAGTATATCACTCACCTTCGATTTGCCGACGATATTGTTGTCATGGCGGAGTAACTCCAAAGGAACCCTAATTTTCAATAACACCACGACCTTCTCCTATGCAAACGCAAAGGCAAATGAACGAGTGAAGGGCGTCTCGCTCGCTGGGGCTCGCTGGTGAGGGCGACGCGGCATAGTGCAGGGGGAGCCGACAGTAGGACCCGCGCGGCGCCCGCGCAAGGAAATACGCTTGGACGTTCTAGCAGGCCGTGACGGACACTGGTGTCTGCCATTTAACATCTCAGAAAATAATGCATAACGTCTCTGTTCTATAAGTTGCCCATTATTTTTAGGTTATTTCTGAACAATATTTTCAAAAAAAATCCCTATCAATTTTTGGACGTTCTTTATTTTTTGGTACGGCCCCAGGGGAAAGTATGCTGTCGACCACATGGTGTCCGACATGGCGTTCAACGTGTTAAATAAGAAGTTTACCTTTACTCTCCAGGGAATTCAAAGCAGCAAAAGAAGAAGAAAGGCAAACAACAAGAGGTGACACAAGTGGAAGTGCCTCCACCTATTGAGGCAGACACCAAGTCTAAGAAGAAGACCAAGTATGTCAACCTGTACTCGCAGGAAGGCAAGAATGCTCAGGTTGTCTTGTTGAAAGGTATGTGGTCTGTAATTTTTAGGCTTTTTTATACTGAAATGGGTGCTAAGTTCTTAGGTAGGGTCTACAGCACTTCTTATTTGCAGGTGCTGAAATCTTTAAAGAAGACAAAAAGTATGCTTGTTAAAATTTGCAAAATATATATTTAAGTTTAATATTTTGCCGTAATTTGACCCACAATCTTTGATTACTCTGTTCCATGTATTTTATATTGATTTAGGTAAAAAAGGAAACTTTCCTGAGTCAAAAATAAAATTCTTCGTTACCCTCAAACTTCATGTTTGGTACCATCCGCAGTAAAAAAATCTAGGTCTATGCTTAGTACTGTTATGAAAACTTGTCATTGAATATATCAATTTTCAATGTGATTTTAGATTTATTTAGTTCGATGGTACACACCACACACAGGTTTGGGTGACAACAAGCTGAAAAGGAAGATTTGGTAGTTTAATTAAAGATGATACAAAAATTTGTCAGTGAACTTTTTATGCTGATACTTGCATGCTAGAGGACCTGAACAATGCAAGCCCTGACGCGGTGCAGGTCGCCGATTACTGGACTAAAAGTAATATTTAGATGCTATCATTGAACATCAACTTACTAGAAGAAGAAAAGAAAAAATCTGGAAACAAAACCCTCACTTCATCCCGAGGGTGGTAAAGTTGGATTCGCATCATAACATGAATTTTAATTTATATGTTGTGTGAGCTCCAACTGTACTAAAATTAACAATATTTTAGGTTGAGGTATATTGTACCTATATCATTATAATTATGCTATTCTATGAACCTTTAATATTGAATTTGTTGCCTGAAATATAGTAATTTAATATGAAAACATAATTGGTTTTGAGGCCGTCACCGCTGCGACTGCCAGGCCTCCAAGCACGAGCTCATCAACAACTGCTTGCACTGCGGCCGCGTCGTCTGCAAGCAGGAGGGCTCCGGCCCGTGCCTCTTCTGTGGCAATCTGGTATGGGTAGTGATAAAACATCTTTTTTTTTTTAAATTTATTAGTCTATCCATTTGGCTTAACTTAATGACTATATAATAGAAACAAACAAAAAAAACTTAATAACTGCCATCTAGTAGGCTGAAATGACTTAAGGTACGGTACGGTAAGGTACGAAGCACGGTCTAGCTCCTTGAGATTCGCTAGGTGCACCCATTCTGATTTTGACCACTACTGAAACTTTCTTGCACTTAAAGATACAATATAAATAAAAACTCCTGTGTTCTATTTTTACTTTTGTAAGGTTTTTTTGTAAATTTTTAAGTCTACAGGAACCAATAAATTTTATTTAAAAGTATGCTAAAAATTAGATATTAAAAGTGTTACGCCATATTTGTAAAGTTATAAAATGCAAAAGATGGATAGTGACGTCAAGACTGTTTAACTTTCCAGGTTTGCACCCCTGATGAGCAAAGGGAGCTGAATGCCAAGACTAAAGCCAGCGCTAAGTTAATGGAGTCCCTCCTGGAGAGGAGCAGGCCCGAGGGCTGGGAGGCCGCGCTGTCGCACAGGAACAAACTTTTGGAGTACGACAGAACCAGGTGGGAACTATTCGTTTTGTATGTAATGTGATTTAAGGCAAATTTTAACGAAAGGCAGGTGCAACAATCTTATATTTCAATATGATGGGCAAACATCATTAGCTTCTGTTTCTTATTCCTGATTTATACCTATTTTGTTTTTTTTTTTTCGTTTGGGTGTCATAATTTTTAAGCTACCTAACGGCATCTGATATAGCTTAACAACTGCCATTATGCCATACAATGATGACCGCCGAGACCAACGGCCTTTCGAAACACGGAAAAACTCAAGAAATTTATATGCCACTTGTGGTCGCCCACAGAGGCGGCGTAGGGCGTGGGCGGTGTGGGCTACTGCCCACGGCCTCGTACATTTTTTGGACAAGCTTTTTTTGTAACGGCAAACAAGTGAAAGGTTATTTTATTTAAACTAATTCCCAACACTGAATAGAGGACCTAGCGAAATGTACCTTACCCACATTAAGTTAAGGTCTTACGCTGCTACTGATCACCCATCTAAGCGGGGACAATGTCCGGTGCTGCTTTACTTGCGAAAGCGTTAGAAATATGCACCCGCTGGGCCACCGATATTTTCTTGTGTGTCAATTTACACTGTATGAGCGAGCGATTAAGTCATTTTGTAGTGTATCAATTGACATTGTATGAGCGAGCAATATGTTATTTTCTTGTTTGTCAATTGACACTGTATGAGCGAGCGATAAAAATGTATGTGGTGTTGCAGCGAGCGGCGCACGCACGTGACGGACGACGACAGCGACTACTTCAACACCAACAGCGTGTGGCTCGACGGCGGCGAGCGGCGGCGGCTGCAGCGCTACCAGCAGAGCCTGCACGACAAGAAGCACGCCTCGCGGCTCAGCAAGAAAATGACTTTCGATTTCGCTGGTAACACACAAAACTACGACTATAGTCCATTTTGAAAGAAAATGTCCCTTGGCTACTTAGAAAGCTTAGTTCGGAGTTGGGACAGTCATATCTGACATAGGTGAAATGAGGAAGGCTACGTAAACCCTAATTATGAATGCATTAGCATTCATAACTAGGGTACCGTACCCAAAGGGTAACAATGGGACCTTATTACTTAGACTCCGCTATCTGTCTGTCTGTCACCAGGCTGAACCTTATGAATTGTGATATCTAGACGGCTGAAATTTTCACAGATGATGTGTATTTCTGTTGCCGCTAAAAAAACAAACACTAAAAACAATAAAATAAATATTTAAGTGCTCCCATACAACAAATGTGGTTTTATGTAGATAGTGGTATGGAACCTTTCGTACATGAGTCCGACTCGCATTTGGTCGGTAATTTTTTTTCCAAGTGTAAAAAAAATCTTCTCAAAGGTTGGCTGCAAAAGGTTGCATTTAGCGATAAGTCAGCCTTTGTGGCCATATTGTCTCTTGTTGTAATTTTGATGCGTTTTATTTTGGTGCAATGAAGTTAATTTGTACTTATTTATTGCAATTTCCTGAACTCAGGTCGTCAAATCGTCGAGGATACTACTATCGAACACGAAGTAGACCAAGAAGAGATCCGTCGCATGACAACTTCTAGCAACTACAGCGGTGAGATGACCCAGCACCAGATGTATATAGGGGTGCCCACTGACAGGGATGTGGCGCCAGGGGTGAACGCGCCCTTGTTGCAGGTTTGTATATTGTTGCTCGAGCAATGCTCGCACATTTCAGCTGCACGCGGACACATACTATGGAGGTCGCGTGTCAGCTGTTTTAACTTTACATTTACAAGAGATACTATCGAACAGCGATCGAGCAAGGACCCGTCACACCCAACTACAACATGTAACATAACGACAATAAACAGTTTCTACGTGACGTGGTCTTGTGTCTCCACACCAACATCTTACAACCCCAACATCAACATCTCTTCATGTATGGCGCGGGCCTAGGTGACAGACAACCGAAGCCTGCACCGTACAATTGTACTAGCTGTGCCCGTGGGCTTTGATCCCCGTGGGAATTTTGGGATAAAAACTATACTATGTCTTTCCCTGGGTATACTATATCCATATCAAATTTCATCTGGATAGGTTCAGTGGTTGAAATGTGTAAAGTGAAGTGGTAACAAATATACAAACGCACTTTCGCAAAAATGTGGAAGGGACATACCCGTAATAAATCGAACCACAGGCTATACTAGATCACTATTATGAAATTAAAATAATAGCCAAAACACAAAAAAAAATCGGCATTTCCATACAAAAATGTCCAGCCGGTCAGGCAATTTGTATGGGAATGTCGAATACTTTTTTGGGTGAAAAATTTTACACCAGTGTTTGTCACTTACACACACGAAAACAAACAAACAATATAAAAGTAAATGTACAAATTAAGTAGGTAATGTACCGGCCAAGTGCACGTCGGACTCACGCACGAAGGGTTCCGTACCATTATCTATAAAAATCAAGTTTTTTGTATGGGAGCCCCCCTCAAATATTTATTTTATTTTGTTTTTAGTATTTGTTGTTATAGCCGCAACAGATATACATAATTTGTGAAAATTGGAACTGTCTAGCTATCGCGGTTCTTGAGATACAGCCTGGTGACAGACAGACGGATAAACAGCGAAGTCTAAGTAATAGGGTCCCGTTTTTGCCGGTTGGGTAAGGAAACCTAAAAACGTTTGAAACGTAATTTGTAGATAATTTTAATCTCTACAACTAATAAATCGGTTAAGACGATCATCCTCAGGGCGAGTATTACGAGGACCGGCGACCCGACGGTTTCGCTGTCCTCAACGCAATACTCGTCCTAAGGATGATCGTCTAATCCGATCGAAACAAGTCGGCATTTTCCGACACTACGTGACTAAAACCGTGTTTAATATTTAACTTGTTTCCAGTTCGATCCGTCAGTGGAAACCCCAGCGTATGCGTCAGCCGTCAAGGCGCCCGTGGGCTCCGCGACGTCTCGAGTGCAGGACTGCGAGCTGCTGGAGATGAGCGACAGCGGCCGATGTCTGTCCATGCACCAGCCCTGGGCCTCCCTGCTCGTCGAGGGCATCAAACTGTGAGTACTACTGATTACATTTATCAGTGATGATGCTGTGGCGACCTCTACGCCACTACGAGGAACTAAAAACCACAAACAACAATAAACCATGGTTCACAAGAATCATACGAGATGGCGCCAGCAGAATCTACATCTCGATCCGACAATAAACCGTCGGAGCCGCGGTTCCCCAGGCACAGAATTAATAATAGTATTACATACAGAACGGAAACTCGCACCGTCCCCCGCAATCTGATGTCCCCGCAACCCTTCCCCCGTTATTGTAAGGTGTAAGCGCCAGTAAAACAGGGTTATTGGTAGTCGCACGTTGAAATTACGCGAGTCACTTACGATTATTGAATTATAATGGAGAGAAACTGCGCAAATTATCATTGTTTATCCACAGAAAACAATAAATAACGAAAATTTTATAGATTTCCGAGTGACAAAAACAGGTAAGCAAAGCAACAAATTCTGTGGTGGCGACCCTGATTGTTTAACTCACACATGTGACGTGTGCACGGACGGATTGTTTCGTTTGTAGTAGTACTAGGTATATACGCTGCTCCGTTTGTATGAAGTGCCATACCTGTGCCCCAGGTGCAACATTATGCCTGGCGGGAAGATCTTCCCTTTGAGGCGGTCGCGCATATCACCTCGCTCCTTCTTCTTCTTTCAGTGCCATCTTATGAAGGTCGGCAATCATTATATTGCGATCTGCACTTTTGAGACGGCCGCTCGGAAAAGGGATCGCGTACTTTTCTTGTACCATTGGCGTAGATTTTTCAGCCACGATGTTCTCCTCCAATGATCCTTAGATTCATCAAACCTTATTCGATACTACTTTAGATTTTTGAGTTTTGACGGTAAAGAAAAAATACGATTTTAATGTCTCATAATTTGCATATTATTAAATAAGTAGACCGTGGACGGACAGACAGACATAAATGGCGAAACTGTCAGGGTTCTTTGTTTTTCAAGAATTCAAATGTTTATTTAGTAATTAGACCTTTACAAGCACATAGACTCGTCAATAAGGATAATTTACTTGACGTGTACGAGTAATGTACATTTTAACGTACTTACGTAGCGAAGTTTATATTAGGTAAGTAAACTTATAAATTGTTTATGTAACAGAACGGAACCACAGATTACTAATAAGTTACTACGTAACAGATACATCACTTCCCTACAAACGCCAAATACCTACGCTTTATTTAACTAAACTTTCTAGCTGTCAAGCGACGCGAGGAAATATGAGCTTAACTGCTTTGACTCAACGGAGCGTTTTAAGTGCACAGCGGGCGATGACGTCGGCCGTTGTGAGATTACCTTAGGGTTGACTCAATGTTGTTAAATACAAAAATAAACGTGACACATATTTATGAAATATAATTTTATTAAAAAGGATCTATAGATGATTTGACTTTAAAAGTTGTGACGTAATAAGAGCGTGTGATTTTCATAGAAACTTCAATTGAGAAACATACGATATTGAGTAATTCGTTATAGCATACTTTCTAGTTCACGTAAATGGTTGTTATATACTTTACTAGAGGAGCTCGGTGGCCCGCACTAGCACTTTCGCATGTAAACCGGCATCGGGCGTGGTCCGCACTTGGATGGGTGACCACAAGTGGCATAAAAATTGAGCTCCTCTGTGCTTTGGAAGGCACGTATAAGCCATTGGTCCAGGCTGTCATATTGTATGGCAGTCGTTAAGCTATGTCAGATGCCTTTAGGCAGCCTGAAAAATCTGAAACCAGTGTTGGCCACTTACACACACGAAAAACAACAACATATACTATCTGGATACAGTACATTGATGTAAAACTTTCGACGTTCAGTAGGACAGTCAAACTTCATACCTACAAAATAATCTGATTGGACTAGACAGTACCAAATCCTATTCTATACGACTACCTACTTTTTAACGAAAAAAAACCACTTACTTTCCTCGTCTTTTGGCAATGTGAAAAACGACAATTCTTTATTGGTTCTTTGATTTTGACATTGGAATACCGCACAATAATGTCTTGACATTGTTAAATAAAACGCTAGTTTATATTGTAAACAAACAATACGCAGTAAGCAAGTCTCATGCACGCGACTACACAGGCCGGAGTGCGGCGCCCCTTTGCCACTTGGGCGTTAGAAAACACGGCTAGCCGGTAGGTACATTTTGAGCGATCTTGATCGAGTGACGGAGGCCTGACGGAACTAAGGGACCTAAAACCAAGCTAAGAAAAGAAACACTTTCAATTCGTGATTCCGACTCGCTCTTGGTTATATAAAAAACATGGAGCAAAGTTTTTTATTTGAAACTTTTGGAATATTTTTACTCCAGGCATTGTATTAGTTTCTTTTATAATAAATTATCACATACACACATTTTATGCATTAAATTAATTCGAAATAATAAAAGAAATACTTGGGAAACAAAAATAAAGTTCAAAGTATCAAAGTTGTCCAGTATTTTATGAAAATATTTAGTTGTGGTTGTATAAGTATTTATGCCCTTAAAATATTTGTCTATGAAGAAGTAATGTGATTAGATGTCATTCAGAGAGAAGTCAAATATAAAATGGAAAATAAGTTAGTAAAATTAGTTTAATTTAGTATTTAGAAAAAGTAAATAAACAATACAGTCCATTAAGAAGTAAATAGCCAGTTCAGGCTTATTCAGTGGTCACGTTGGAATTCTATTTTACGGCATTATTATACATGATAATATTACTACTTTTTTCATAATACTTATTTCATTTCAATTTTCAAAGTATCATCCGCTACTGCATCAGCTCATGGGGTAATGCTGCCAAAACTCACATCATTGATGTTGAGCGTGCACAAAGAGCAGTACTGAAGGTGCTACTATATCTACCATACAGGCATCCAACAACAAGTGTCTACGAGAAAGCTAAAGTACTCTCTGTAAGAAAACTCTATGTATATCAAATACTTACCAGATATCATTCAAGAATAGTACCAAGCTTACCGAATACTACAAAAAGACTTAATCCGTGCCCTGTGCCCTTCACCTACTGTCAAATTGCTCACAAGCACTTTGATTCTGTTGCCCCACGGCTTTATAATAAAATAAAAAATGATTTAAAAATAAATATTAATATTTAAAAAAAATTCAAATTCAAAACCATTATTATTTCATGGCTTGAAAAGCTTGACTACGATTCTTTAGAAAAAGTATTGGACAATCTTAAAAAAAAGCTATAATTAAATGGATATCCAACCACTACACACACACGCGCACACCCTAACACTCATATACATACATACACACAAGCACACACATACACATACACACACACACACACATACACACATACACACACACACACACATACGTTTGTTGCATGTTAAAAGTTTTTTGTTTTTGTTGTTAACTTAATCAGATTAAACATAGGTAGTTAATAAGTCTCGATATTCACACCAATGGGAGAAGACGCTGGTATCCGAAACACAGCGCGAGCTAACTCGGAAACCAGCGCCGTTTCCTCGTGGTCATACTAGTTTGTCATACCAGTATGACTACGAGGATATACATGTCCTCATAGTCATACCATCATTTTTGCACCTCCTTCATGGAAATTTGTACATTATAAAATATCAATAAAAATAAATAAAATAAATATCATTCTGTTGACAGAATTATTTTCACAAAACACTTAAATTCATACAACATTATATCGTCATTAAAAATACTATAAATAAAGGATATGCACTGGCTGGCATGTTGTCTGACTGACTAACCAACTACCTAAGCACAGCACAGATAACATATAAAATGATAATGATAATTATATAAACACATAGTAGGTAATAGGTACGTCGCACGATTTCGTAACAATGTAATACCACGTGGTGGTAGGCAGAGTGCTTAACCTAATCGTGGTTTCTCTGGAGCTCCATAGATGTCGCTATTCTGTTTACTACAAAATTACATCGCGCTAAAGAGATTTTTTCGCGCAGAATGACTTCCCCGGCGTAATCAGGAATCGACAAGACCTTACTTCATAGGATCATTTCTATAGTAAGCTCTTCGCATAGACGCTCGCATTTTGCGAGGCCCCACTAACCATGATGAGGAGACGTGGCGCGGTGTCCTGAGCGTGAGGCGGGCGGTGGTGGTCCACCATCAGCCCTCGATGATCGTTCGCTCCCCTTCGGGGGAGAGTGGGATACTGTCGCTTTCTGAGTGGTTAGTTTTTGAAAACCTTATAAATTATATATATAAAAAATTAGATTAGATTAAAAATATAACAGAAATTAAATAAATCTTGACGTACGGATGGATTATTTATTTGGTATATTTATTTATTAAATCCTCATTTTTTTATTTTATTTTATATGACAATGATGACATAATATATATATACATTTAGGTCAAGCAAGATTTATTTCATTCAATTATGAATTGGACCTTTCACATTATTCTTTTTTAACCGACTTCCAATAAAGGAGGAGGTTATCAATTCGTCGCTATCTTTTATATTTGTTTTGATGTATGTTCACCAATTATTTAAAGACGCCTGGACCGATTTGGAAAATTCTTTTTGTTTAATAAGATATTCTTGTCAGTTGGTCATAGAAATTTTATCAAAATCGGTTATGTAGTTAAGGGTGAACACGGTTTTTATTAGTTTTTATGAATTATTTTACTTTCAGCCACGAAGGCCGCACGTGGTACACCAGCCACCGCGGCCGACTGTGGATCGCGTCGACCGCCAAACCCCCCGATACTGACGTCATCAGGGCGCTCGAGAACCAGTACAGGGTGTTGTACCCAGGTAATACGTGCAATTCATATATCATTTATTCGCATACCTGTTGTCATGCTGAATCAGGACCTTTTAGCTATTGCTCCCTATCAGAAAGTCAATCTAGTATTCTAGTATCTAGTCATCATCATCATCATCATCATCAGGTCTTTCCGTCTCCACTGCAGGAGCACGACCCTCTCTGTACTACCAGAGCCATACTTGGCCAAAACAGCCAGAGGACTTAGCTTACTCTCTCCGCGCTGGCCAGGCGGGTTGGAGAGGTCTCATTGATGTTTATGAGCTTTGTTTCGCTTGTATTTCCTAAGTCGCCTTCTACGACATCCACAGGAGGACTTGCAGTGGTCCAATTCTGCTCTGCCGGAAACCACACAGTATTAGAAAAAAAGGAGCTTCCCTATCTGCTAACTATTTATATGGGCTAACAACACTGTAAAGTAAATATGACTGTCATACACATAGATTTAGAAGGTATAAGATGGATATAGAGGATTATAAAATGTGACTAGAAACGAAATATTTCTGTGTAACTTTTTATGGGTTGTATTTGTACCTACTACACAAACTATGGGTAAAGCAGTACAATACCATCTTTCCAGTATAAGATAACTTATAAATTAACACAGTTTACAATTTGGAAAATCAAATTTTCGTGTAACGATGTTCGAGCCAGGGTGACAATGGGTGACATGTTTTGTATGAAAACTTGTCTCATTGTCAAATTGATGCAATCTCTTTTGCTCTTATGAAGATGACACTTATTTTCTGTCGCACTCGGCTAGTGTGGTCATTTTACGCAGTAAAAAATTTTTACTTCTATGGTCGTACATAACACTGATCAATGTTATGAATGTAAGAAAGAAGTTTACAAAGAGTTTCTGAGCCGTTAATGATGATGATAATGTAAGTACCAGAGAATTTGAAGAAAACAAAGAAAACCATTTGAATATATTTGAAGTAATTTCTCCGGTGTTGCCCGCTTAGGGATTGCTTTTTGTTTTTTTTTAGTTATGCGTTTTGTTATCTTGAACAGGTATTAATAAAAAATATTTCGTTTCCAGAGAAGCAACTGAAATTCCCGTCGTTCTACCCCACTGGCTGCTTGCTGGGCTGTGTCAATGTCGATGACTGCTTACCTCAAGAGGAGTATGAAAAGAAGTGAGCGTTTCTATTGTAACTTCTATCTATCTTCCTTTATATATTTGCCCCCCGTGTGAAATTCGGGATAAAACCTATCCTATGACCTTCTCTGGGTATTAAACTATATCCATATCAAATTTCATCTAAATAGGTTCAGTGGTTGAAGCGTGAAGTGGTAACAAACAAACAAATATACAAACTCACTTTCGCATTTATAATATTAGTAAGATATATCGTTTAGCTGAAAATAGGGAGACACGGAAAATAGTAGTAGACCGACAAGAACTTATCTTTCAATTTATTGATGACTTACACTGTGGTACAACCATTGTTATTTTATTACATTAAATGCGTCTGATAGAACGTCCCACAGTGTTAAGGAGGCGGTTTAAAAACTCTGACTAGTGTCAGAGTTTTTAAACCGCCTCCTTCGCGAATGTTAGTCACTAACACAGACGATAAGAAGAAGAAGTGTTAAGGAATAATGTATTTTTCAGGTATCCGGAAGGCGAAAGCGACAGTCCTTACGTGTTCATCTGTTCGAATCCCGTCAGCCTGAGGCTGCGGTTCCCGATCAAAGGACAGCACAAGATTTGTAAGTAATTAAGTTAAATATATTAACAACAAGCTTTTTTCCTAGGCAAATTAGAAAAAACACACGTCTTTTAATGTTCACGTTCAAGTAAAATGATCCGTGCTTCGGAGGGCACGTTAAGCCGTCGGTCCTGGTCACTGTCATTGACATTGGTCGTTACCTAAAACCATGTCAGAGGACTTTAAGGCGGTTTAAAAACTCTGACACTAGTGTTAACACACACGAGAAGAAGAAGATAACTTTTGAACAGCTGAATCGATTTCCATCAAACGTAGCTGAGAAATACCGCAAAAAAACTTGCTTTTAAAAAACCGCATCGGAATAGGTCCATCCGTTCGAGAGCTGCGATGCCACAGACAGACAGACAATGGCGTCCAGTAGCGTGCATTTCACACAGACACATACATTTTGTCTACCCTGTGCTACCCTAATACAATATCGGATACTAGCGAGAAATGTACTTTGCTCGACATGCAGCCGTTTTCGTAATTTAGGTAAGATTAGTGCCTATCCTGTCAAAAATATTTGCGCATAGTGATGCGAGGGGTGGAGAGATGAAGAGGGGTTTAGAAAGTTTGACGCCATAATTGGATGGCGTCTGTGGCGTGCTCCGCTGAAATCCCAAAAACCTGAAACAAAAATATAAATTAGTAAATAAACAAATGTATAAAATAATACAAATAAGGAATAGTACTTACCTTAACCCTTTAACCGCGAGCGTCGCATATATGCGACAAACATTGGCGGGCCCATTCCGCGAAGGTCGGATATTTGCAACAAAAAAAAAAGCTCGTATGGCACATAACTTACGTATCCATATCCGTTTTTGGTTGTATATAGGTATGTTATATTTACCATGTCTCGCGCTGGGGGCACGACAACTGATATAAAGTCTCGCGGTGAAAGGGTTAACTGTACATTTGCTAATTATATCTACATTTCTAGTATATAAATTACTGAATTATAATAATTAGTATTGTATAAATATAGACATACATACTTACTATATAATATAATATATACTTTTCGTACGAAGCGCATAGATAAATATCATACATAATATTATATAATATATACATAGAATAATTAAAACGTAATAAACTAATTTACTTGCCTTGATTTATATAAACTTAATATAAGTCTTAAATTCATAATAAGTACTTACTTGTTGTAAATAAATCGTATCGTTGTCGTGCGTTAGAAATGTCTTGCGCCGCGTCCGCGGCAGGTACAGGACCGGTCGAATAAGCCCCGCTTACTACACCCCTCTTTTTTGTCGGAGGTTAAAAATAGGAGCGTTAACACATTCCGCCGCTGCGGCAGTGGAATTTGTAAACTTGTGCAATTTCTGTCGATTCATAGTGTTTTATCTGTTTCAGATGCCTTGGATAAAACAATTCACCAGGCCGCCGTCAAATGTATCCAGAAAATGTCCAAGATTCAACCCGAACAAGTGACCGCTGGTTAGAAATGTATAAAAATCTTCCATCAAGTGTATAGGCCTTGCCATATAAAAATAAATAAATCATCTATTGCCCTTCGAGGGCTAGAGGTAGCCTCCGTAACCATAAGAACAGATTAATCAAGTAAAAAAATTAAAAAAGTTATAAAAATACTTAAGACGACACCATATAGTGATGACATCTAGTAATGGAACTACATATTCCCGAATTAACCGATGTTAAGTGGAATTGATATCCGTAGCGCTATTTATAATTTGCCAGGTAATTTAAACCGACTTTCAAGCATTAACCCCAAATTACTTTTAAAAGGCTGAACCGATTTTCATCAAATATAACCACCGCAACAGAACTTGCTTTTACATAAAAATAAAAACCGCATTGAAATCGATCCATCCATTCTAGAGGTGCGATGCCATAGACAGACATACAGACATTAGCGTCAAACTTATAACACCCCTCTTTTTTTCGGGCGTTAAAAAAGGGGTGGTGAAGTTATTTAAAGACTATAAACTTGTTTTTAGGTCCCATAGTTGGGCAAATGGGAGCCCTTTGCCCAACTATGGAATCTTGTTGTTTCCAGTTATTTGGATCTTGAGCTACTTCTTTCCAATACTTTAAAGTTATTTGTTAATTTTTATTTATATATTTTATCAATAAAGTGGTGTAAATAATACGATGTGTTTTGTTAAGAAATTATTTATTTACAAAACTATCGACTAACTAAATAAATAAGTACTTCATCCCGCTGTCACACAAAGCTAAGCAACACACGCACATACACTCACACTAATATATGTTTAAATAATGTGTACACTAAGAACACACACATTTTCCCATCAGTTTAACACCATCCGAAATATATGTTCATTTACAAATCTAACCCTCTTAGAAATAAACAGCGAATCGAGATACATTCCAAGTGAAACTGTATAAATAATATGTCTAATTCACCACTTTAATTATTTGGTATATAAATAAATGCAAAACTAATTTGAAATTTAAGAAGACCCTAACAAAGTGATGAATGCAGACCACAAATAGTGCAGTCAAGTGCTTATAGTCAAATACTTAAACGCATTTTAAGCATTATCAATATGCTATGTCATCATCCGAGCGTATTCCCGGGTGCATCCTCAGCGGTAACGCTTCAGAGCCCGGGGTCCGCTACCTAACCTAGGTGATTTAACGAGGTTACTGGTTTTTTACACAGAGCGACTGCCGTCTTACCTCCGTAACCCAAGGGTAGACTCTGGTGTTGGTTCTGACCAATCCATGCTATATACGGATTACTCCAGTATAAAGTTAGCTACTGGCCGGCATGTTTCGACCTCATCCGGGGGCCTTCCTCAGAAATGCACGCACAGCGCGCGAAAGCATTTGAAATAGTCAAGACCCGCATGGCATCATAATAATATAATATGATGCGACTTCCATTGTTTTACTATTGTGTCTGGTATTGGCGGATCCTAACAGGTTAAGCAGCCGTAACTAAGCTTTTTTTAGAAAGGGAAGGCGAAACCTGAAAGCTTCTTTTTTCACCAATATGAGTTATTCGGGTGGCATTTTTTTTACGCATCCTAACTCAAAACCAGAGCTTGGCGCCCCTCCAAGCTTTGCGCCCAAAACAAGTACCCTGGTAATGATTTTGAGAATTGAGACTCTGATTACATGACGCGTTTGAGTATATGACCGTTACAATAGAAACCTAAAGGAGTACTTTGGCAGTTAAAAAGAATTTGGTTCAAAACTTAATTAACTTAGGAACTTACGATTCCTTCTTTTGGTTTAACTGTGGGAAGAAAGCCTCGATCGGAAGGATCGGGTCGTCTGTGGCTATCGTGAAGTAGTTTGGTATCCGCCTGCTGTTTGAAGACACCGTTTTAAACATGCCAGGCGTGTTGTAGTCCTTACTGGCTGCTAACGTTAGATCAGACACCCGTTTAGAATGTTCAAACAAGTGTTCTAATTGATGGTCGTGATGCTTTTTGTCGGCTATCTTCATTATAGCGCTTTCTGACCGCGTCCTTTCCGATGTGATATCGTTCTTATGGTCATAGTGTACTGTAGTTTCCGTCACAGCTATGTCATGCGTTTCTTCTCCAGTCGAGTCTTTTATCTTCTTCCTGAGAGGTCTTTTACTATGAACTGTTGTAGCACTTGTGGTTTCAGTCGTGTCCTCAGTTGGTTTAGGCCGCCTCTGACCGTTTCTTATGCGCGAAGATATCTTTTGTGTGACTACTTCAGTCGTTTCCGCTGTTTGTCTGTTTCTCAACGGTCTGGGCGAGTATGTCTCTTTCTCAATCGGTTCATTGTCTGAATAGTTGCTGGACTTGTGCCGCGGGTCTTTAGGCATGAATTTTCTTCTTTCTGTAGTGACTTCAACATCAGTGTTGAAGTAGTTGTCAGTGCTCGGCACCCGTCTATGTGGGAACCTTATTTTTGTTGTGGGTTCCGTTGTTTTCTCGGTTGTACTTGTGGTCGCATTCAGCCGATTCCTGTAGTCTTTCACACTAAACTTTGGCCGGTTAAATTTATTCTTGAGTCGTGGTCTTTGTACTCTGCCTGGCGTTTCTCCACGTCCGGTGGTTGTCGCTTCACTCGGCGCTTCCGTGCCTTTCAATGCATCCGTCGTAGTTTCTAATTTAGCCTCAATGGGCTTCACATCTTTGTGGAACGCGAACGCTGGGGCTTGGTCTAGCTCGCTGTGGGCTGTCGTCTCGCTTAAGTTCACAGCGATGTCACTGGTTGGGGTATCTTTTTCGTCCTGCTTATGAGAATAGTCCGGAATTTCACCAGATTTGTATTCATAAGCTTGGGATAGTTTGGAATACGAGGGACGATTAGCTATTTTCATTATTGGGGAGTCATTGCTTGATTCCGAGTCTCTGTACACCTGAGTTGTAGTTTCGAGTCTCTCCGTAGTTGTAGTGAGCGGGCGGCGAACTAATTTCTTTTTGACTAACGTGGGTATCGTCGGAGAGATGGTCGGGAGCGCACTGGTCGTCAGATCAGTTGTGATACTAGGTGTGGTCAAATTAGGTTGACCTTTGGGTTTGAAAGGCCTGACCCGGGGTCTGATTGTGTGATTTTCTTCGGGTTCAGTCGTTTGCAGTAATGGAGCTTCAGTTGTTGTTTGGTAATATTTCCGTGTTGTAGTACTGGTACTGTTGCTGACGTTCGCTAGTGGCGGACGACGGCGCCTGTTCTTGTTCCTCTTACGAATCCTGTCCTTGTCCACTGGTTCTTGAGAGTTAGGTCTTTTGAAGTGCTGATTTGGAGGCAGCGTAGGAAGTGCTTCCGTTGGATTTTCATTGTTCTTGTCATTAGTGATGTCAAAGTGTGTAGTGGTCACTTCAATGTTGGGAGCGTCCGTCGGTTTTTTCGTTCGTCTTGCTGTAGTGTGGTCGTCGTACGATGTTGTCGATACCTTATAGTAGTAATCTTTCAGCTTGTGCTTACCGATAGGTTCGAAGTCATCACCCAGAGGCCGCCTGCTTTGAGATTCGACTTGGCCGTCGTAATTCAAAGAGTTCTCATAGCCTTTCTCGGCTTCGGTCACGATGGCGTATTCCTCGGGAAGCTCGGGTATGGCCGTCGTCGTCGGGTTGCCATAAATGCTGTCAAGGTATTGCTTGGTCACCGATTGCTCGGTGGACTTTATGCTGTCGTACGAGGGATAGGTCCACGCGGGAGGGGAGGAGTGAGTGATGATCTCACCGGCGCTGGAGTCGGTAGTTTCGATAACTTCGTAAGTCGGTCTGCTACTAACAAAGTTTAATTCCTGCTTCGGTGGGCTATATTGCTGAGGGACTTGGTTCACTCCAGCGGCGAAACTGTCATGTATCTTCTGCTTCTTCTTTTCGTAGGCGTTGTAGTTTTGGACTGGAGCGCTCTGTTGCGACGGAAAACTAAGGTCGAAGTAATTACTCGCTAGGGTGGTGGCCTGGACCGGGTTGTACGTGGTGACGACCACTTTGTTGTGGCTGGTGTGATATTTGTTACCGAAAGGATCTTGCGGGCTCGCTTTGAATGTGCCCTTAGTCGGGGCGTTAGGGTCTATTTTAACTGGAGCTGATACTTTTGTTTGTTGAGTCGGGACTTTGTAGTCGTTGAATGTTGGGTTGTAGTTGATGTGGTTCAGTGTGGTCTGTAGTTTGGGCGTGGTGCTGAGCACGCCGGTCGGCTTGTACGAGGGCGAGAAGCTGAAGGAGTTGAAGATGGTCTGCTTGGTGGGCTGGGGCGGCAGGTACGTCGTCTTGGTGGTTGGGAATACTGGATTTCTTCCTTTTACTGATTGCACGCCAAACGAGCCAAATGTTCCTGGAATAGAGATTATCATGTGTTAATATCATACAATTATGTTCCATCAACCCATCCATCAACATTTTGTTTTTTAGTAGTAGTAGTAGTCAATTATTTCCAAAAATCATAATATGAGATTCAATGGCTCTGTCAAAATGTGGGTAGTGGGAAGACACAAATCCTAAAAGCAGGCGGATAAGAACGATAAAATTAAAACTCGCTAGCTACCGCCCCTGGGCAAACATAGCTTCTTTATCGACATTTTTTACTAGAATTTTTCTTACCTAAAATGCTCGGTGGAAAGCCGGAATCTTGGAATGAAAAGTGCGAATAAGCGTTGAGCGGAGTCTTCGGCGTGACCACGAAAGACTGCTGCTGCGCCGTCTTCACTTGCTGGCTGATGGACTGCGAGGCCGTGTCACTGTCCGGCAGCTTAAACACTTCTGGCTTGAACACCTCCAGCCCATTGGACTGCTTGCTGGACTCCGTCGGCCGAACATAACCTTCCACGGGCTTCGCGAAGATGTCTAACGGCTTGATCGTCTGGTACTGCCCGAAATGTATCGGCTGGATGTTAGTCAGTTGCTGCAGCATACTATTATGGTACGGCTGCTTGATTTTATTAGGATATTTGGAGAACACTGGCCGGGCAGCGTAAGGGTTCTGAGGGTTTCTAATCAAGACGCTGTCTAATGGAAAGTTCTGGACGTATTTGTACGTGAAACCATTATTTGGTAACGCAAATGGGTTGTGGTATGAGCTTATTGGTTGGTTTGCGGGAAGAGCGGGCGCGGCTGACGATACTGTCCTTAGAGTCGTAGGTCTGTAACTCTGCGCTATCGAGGTTAGCTTTGCCGCGTCTCTAGCAACTAGTGGGCGGGACGACGAAGGGTATAGGTCTAATACTGGTACGGGGATTTTGTACGAAGGGCTTTGGTGTCCGCCGGCGAAGGACCCGTACAGCACGCCCCCAGAACCGAGGACGGGCCGCCATCCACTCTTTGATACTGGTATTGTCTGGAATTGAAAAATAACGTGAAAGTTTTAAGAGTTTTATATAATCATTTAGTTTTTTGTTGTATTGCTGAATCATTATCGATACAACTATTGCTATAAACGAAAGTCGTCAAATGCTTTTGTAATCAAATACTATTTTTGCATCATAACGATTTACCAAAGCTTATGCTCGTCTATTCGTCTGCTCACATGTACAAATCGAAAAGTCAAACAACGAAAAACGAAAAACAACGCAAGTTGACGATGTAACATTATTAATAATAAAAATACATATATATTTAATATGAATATGAGTAATAGATAAGTCAATTTTATTTTTTGTGAATGTACCTAAGATAGGAGAAGACTGGTGATGTACTTAGGTATAATAATTCTTCTACAGACAAAGAAAGTCCGAAACAAAGCTATTTTTTTTTATTTATGTACTTCCGGCACACGGCCAGAAAATAATTACATTGAATACTAACATCCACGGGAAGTGTACTGCTAGATCTTCCCTTCGGATATTCAGAACGACTTTCATTACGAGCAAATGTGAAGAAAACTATCATTACCGCCTGTGTAGGCATGGACCGCCGGTGGTGGTGATGGTGCTTCCCGCTGCCCGCCGCCAGCAGCAGCGCCTGCAGCGACAGCAGCAGCCACCAGCGCGAACCTGGAAATGAGGATTTAAATGTTAGGATTTTCTTCAATTAAATCACCTAGATATAAGAATTACCAAAAATAATCACCTAAGAATAGGCTATTTTACTGTACGTCTTTTTGGTTAATATTTTATATAAAACAAATCATACCACTGAATAGTATTTTTTTTAAACAGCAAGAAAATTGGTTAACTAATGGAGTAGTAATTAGCACTTATATAAGAATGGAAGCGTCGCGGGGACATCAGACTATCTCTTTCGTATGCGCGAGTCCTAATACAGTGACTTTTTTCTGTAACTGGACAGTTTCCCCTTCCATCAGATTTTAAATGCTTATATTTCTTACTTATTTCTGGGCAGATTAAAAAAGCATTTTATTTTCGTTTTCGGATTATGTTACTTATTGATTTTAATTAAAAATGGTTAAGATACCGTCTGGAAAATAAGACGCTGTTCCATATATTTCTAGAAGCCGAGCCCGTTTAACGTGTAGAACTAAGTAAAAACTATAACTAGCGATGTTGGAATTAATTCGTTCGTAATATGTCTTATCTTCATCAGAGAAAATTTATTTAAGCCTAACATTTTATCGCACTGGAACAAAGGAATTTATTTAAGGCTAACATTTTATAGCTTTGGAGCCCTCAGCCACTTTACTTGTCATTGTGTAAAGTGCTCGAATCTCAATAAACGTGACACTTTCCCAAAACCTTTATCAACTATCCTATAATTTTCTTGAACAATGGCAAATCACAGGCTATTTTAAATTAATAATACTTATTTTGGCTACCGCCGTACACTCCGCGTAATGTCACTTTCTATGTCTCACGTTGTTTCACATTATTGCTGGTCATATGCCAACTGACCGACATACGGTACTATGGCAAATTATAGCCTATGCTCATATTCGTGTGAATTTTGTAGCAATACTTTTGTTTCTTTCGAAACATTAGGTTTGTCGCTGAAATGTGTAAGTTTTAAGATAATTATGATTTAGAAAATGTGCCACGGGCAGACCACTACACTCCATGCGGTATTTGTGGTCCATCTATTATCGTAGCCTTTGAGCGGCAACCCTTAGCTCTCAATTTGTATGATATACAGATTTGAAAGCGTGAAATAATCATTAAAGCGGTTTGAAGAGCAACTCGTTTAAAGATTAATTAAAGGGGTTGTCTCCTTAGGGCAGATGTAGGAAATACATTTCGGAAAACAGATTTTTTATATTTTTCATAAAAACTTAGTTTAGCTCATCATATAAGCCACAGGACGTCCACTGCTGGACATAAGCACCAAGGATTTCCAAAACGCTAGATGATAGAACGCTTCCGATCGGTCGTCTTGGAAATCCTTGGTCAAACTGTTTGGGAGATCAAATTTCGTACTTCGATGTTTTTCCAGCGGATGTTCACTAGTATTTAATGAGTAATGTAGAATGATATTTTTTACACTTTCAATAATATGATAAAAATGCAAAGTTTTCACTTGTAAAAGTAAGGAGACCCCGCCATATAGAGCAGAACAGCCGACCGAGATACTCTTTTCCACGCAAGATATCATAAGCCACGGCGAATTTGACAAGTATTTGAATATCAACAGCGTCTGACCTTACGGGAGAGATAGAGCCTCGGTCAAAGAATCCAAGAGCCGTGTATAAAGTATTATATAATGTATTACGGGTTAAATATGTGAGTGTTGGTTGGAATCACAATTATTGGAGTATTACTGATAAAAAGAGAGATAAAACCCCGAGTCCTAACTAGCTAAGTACGTATATTGGTCACAAAGTAAACGAAGTATCTGTCCCGCCCGCGTACAGTATACACTTCACACAATGAATATTATTGCGTGCAAAAATTTGTCACAAAATAAAGTATCTGTCACACATTTTATTTGTCATAATTAGTATTATTACGTACGAATATTCGTCATAAAATAACAATGAATATTATATTAACACTAAGCGACTTCTCTGATTAATTTTGGTGGATAGATTTTTTTTTGTTGCTGCAGAAACCAAACCCCGTCATATCAGGTTGCTAGCACACATTCGACGTATTTCCTAAAAGCTCCAACTTTCTAAAGCTTCTAACCATACAATGGTGCCCAAGGAACTGCCCGGCCGAGCAGGAACCGTTTAACCAACCGCTGTGTCATTTCACATAATGAGTGCAGTAATTACTGGAAACGAACTTTCCCGACGCGTGGCGCCTCCGGTACTGTGACTGTGATGGTCTGATGATATTGTGTTGATTCCGCTTTTGATAGATCATCTTATATTATGTCTCATGTTGCATCCTTTAGCTTTGCCGAAAACGTTCCCTTCCTCACCTTATCCTACTTTATATGGGGTCGGGACAGCCAGGCTCAGGGCATGTTGGAAAATGGTCTGTAGTAATCTGTAGTATATCTTGAGCAGATTGCTCAAGATATAGATGAAGGAGTCATAAGTTACCTTATTTACCGTAAATTATACAAACCTATTAAAACATATACCATTACGACACTTTTCGGCGACTGTCACGCGGCATAGAGCAACACAGGCCGGCGACAATCGCCGACTGTCGTTAACCTGTGTTGCGGGCATTCTGTCACTGGTCTGGGGCCTTACGCATTTCACACGTTCATACCACTACATGACAAAACGAAACTTCTCATTACGCACTGTAATGTTTTTTACGTAATTGTATATACAATTTTCCGATGAGAACTGCAGTAAACTTTACTATACTAACATGACTACCATATGGTTACAGAAACCATATGTGTTCGTTACCAAATAAAGGAAATATAGATGGATAGTTGCGTATAAGGATTTGCATGAGCACTTGCACTATGATGACAGTTATTAGAGGAGACACAGATTCATATAAACTACCTATATAAATACGTTAAGGATTTTTTCCTTTTTTAGAGTTAGAGTTTTAACCCTAACGGGGTAGACAAAGCATAGGGCCCCAAACCTAAAGGCTACTCTTAGCGTGGTGGTGAGCAGCTCGATGGCCTGGCGGCAGTGCGTATTTCTAGCGTTTCCGCGACTAAATCGACACTGGGCGTGGTCCATACATCGATGGGTGACCATAAGTGGCATAAAAATTTCTTAAGCTCCATACTTCGGAAGGCTCATATAAGCCGTTGGTTCTGCCTGTCATAATTGTATGGCAGTTTTCGAGCTATGTCAAATACCTCTAGGCAGCTCGAGTACACTTGACACTATCACTCTAGTGTTGGCCACTTGCACACACGAAAAGCAAGCAGCGTGGTGGTGAGAATGACAATGGAAAAAGGGAATTAAAATACTGATGACTTTGGTTGACTGTTATATTTATAAGGCCTTAGGCTTTAAGTCCGCCATTACACTTGTATTTGTTGAAGATTAATATTGAAATTATCGGATATTTCTTCCATCGGCTTTTACAATCTGTGTTGTAAGAGAAGCAGCTAGCATATCCTTAGTTATTTTATATTTTCCAGACCATCATAAAAGATAAGAAACGAGTTGCTAACCACGTCAGATACTTTTAGGCAGCCTGAAAAATCTGACACCAGCGTTGGCCACTTACACACACTAAAAAAAAAGCGACGGTACACATATGAGCTGTTCTTCTGTACCTTCCATAAATGGTGCCTTCAGCCACCGTATGAAAAGCACGTACCAGCGTACATAGAAAGTGATAGCATATTTATTTGTGCCTTTCTACGAGTTTTCCAACGCGATTTGAATTTCAAAGTGGACGTGCTGACTGTTATGATTTATTTGACAATAGTTTTATTGGCCGTTTGTTGGTAATGCTTGCGTTTATGGCTTTTATTTGAATACCTGTTTCCCTCGGTGTTTCCCGAGTTTTGAAAGATAAAATATAGCTTAAGTTAGTCGCTGATATGTATTTTTTATAGTTGATAGAAATAAATTTAATCAGTAGTTTTTATAAATTACAAACAAATTTTCAATCAAATCTTTTCTCTTCTTAATATTATTATGGATTTTTCACTTCGTGTTTTTTACGAAGAAATAAATTAACCGTGGTTTTTCAGCCGCGCAACTTCGACATAGTGTTTACTCAGACACTAAGGGCACAGAATTATTATAAGTATTACATACAGAACGGAAGCTCCCGCGCAATATGGGGAGCGAAGCCCACGGGCACAGCTAGTAATTTATATTTCACCCAGGATACAAGTTTTACTATTGTATAATTCAATTAAATTATTCAACATCGACTGTAAATATAATTTATAATTCAGTTCTGTTTGAAAAAAAATTTTTTTTTAAATAATTGTTTGGCTGTTGGTCGATTGATTTCTGTGTCTCTCGTATCACTACAGATTCGCGCATGCGCGAAATGCGCCTAGAAAAAGAAAAACTAAGCGCGCCATATTTCAAATTTTCTTTAGCGAGATTTTAAAATTGTTTTATTATTGAAGTTCTTTTTTCCTCACTAATGTGTTGAAAAACGTAGTATGGTGTATGGCACACGTGTGGTATTGTCCATTACAAATCTCGGCTCCATAGACAAACGCGCGGGCTTCGCCTGCTAGTTTGTCAACCCTCCTCGACTGTAATGAACAGTTTACCACACTTGTATCATAAACGTTATACTATTGTATAATTCAATTAAATTATTTAACATCGACTGTTACTTAAAACTGAAACTTGTTTTACATTCAACTTCGAAATTATACATTTTAGTTTGATGTGAAAAGGAACCTCTCCTTAACGCAGTAATGTTATGCGTGCAGCAAACGAATTCTTCATTTAATTAATTACAGAGCGACGGTAACATTGCTCGGTAATGCGACACGCATACAGACGCTCTTAATGTTTTCCATCTAAGCATAATAGATGTATTTATAAAATACACGAGACGTTTATTAAAAACTGTTTTCACATAATTAGCAAAAATAAACTGAAGTTTTACAAGGATAATAAAAACTTCATTTATATCTGCATGTGTAATTTGAAATTTTTATACAAATAAATAAGTGAAAAATTTTGAGTGTTCCGTACCCAAAGACTAAAAACCCCCTATTACTAAGGCTCCGCCGTCCGTCCGTCTGTCTTTCTGTCCAAATTTTCACAGATAATGTATTTCTGTTGCCGCTATAACAACAAATTAATAAAAACAGGATAAAATAAATATTTAAGTGCTATCCATTGCTCCCATGCAACAAACGTGATTTTTTATAGAAAAAAAACTCGCACTTGGCCAGTTACCTTAAATATACATAGAATATTTTAAAAGAAACAAATAATGTATAGTTGTAAAGATTTTCGGTGTACGGGCGAAAGATATAATAATTATGTCAATCGTACGTGCTGACGGCTCGTTGATGTCTTTTGTACGATAACTCAAGAAGCAACATTTTGCATGATATTACAGTCATGGTTGATGTAATCAATATATCTTTCAAGTAATACATGGCTGACAAATGTTTTTGATTGTTTATGCGTTAACCGCGGTTTCGTTCACATGCTGTTCATATATCTCAGAAATTAGTACATATAGGAATCTCCCAGGAAACGTACCTGTGTCAAGTGAAAGAGATGTAATACCTTTTTTCAATTGAAAAAAAAACATAGTTTTTAAAAATTATATCCTACAAAATTCAGATATAATTTTCAATGGGTCGGGGGTGACTAGTGAGGTCTACAGCTTACAGAGCCACTAGTATTACGATAGATTATAGCCTTACTGACTATTGATGGTAAATATGATTGGACGAAACTGAATGTAATATTTTATGACACATGTTAAGCAAATAAATAATCTTTATCTTATCTTTATTTTTACCTATGTTTAGATAGTTATGTCATTCTGTCAAATCTACAATGAGACGCATAATAAGGAAGTTAGATAATTCTTACACTGAAACTTAACAGATATGATTTTTTTACGATTATAAACGTACCTAATTTTTGTTTGCGCTCATTACGTCACGTCTTTGTACCTAGTGGGGGCAGACAGAGCATTTTGGGTCTTGCGGCTCTTAGCAGTTGAGAAATTATTACAATATATCCATTATTATTAATGATTATGACTTTGTCGTTAAATTGGGAATCAAACTCAAAGCCACTTTTAGCTTGATATGGGCAAGAAGGTGGATGGAGTAATCAAAATAGTGATGGGTTGCTAGCCGCATCGCTACTAACATGATTCGAATTTTGCCCATTCCCTCGCTCGCGCTCTCTATAATTTATAACAGGCGTAATATTACGTCATTCTAATGTTACTTTATGTGACACAAAAAAAATATTATAGATGTGTTATGGACAGTGAAAGTCTTCTTTATTATGCGTGGAACTTTAATATCATAGACAAAGATCTCGCAGCAGGCGAGCCTTCTTCAAGAGTAAATACAGAGGGGTTCTATTTAATAATACAATAGTCTTAGGATAGTGACGTTCTATTTCTATTTCAAACCAAATTAGACTTTATCATGATACGTGGTAGTGTTCAAGGTTGCTTGACACTATAACGAAAAGGTTGCTTGACACAGTAACGTCCGTCTTGCGTATCGCTTTTGGAGTTTAAGGTACAAGTTGGTAGCCGACTGCATGCAGCAGCAGCAGACGACGTGTCGCAGCGACACTACTGGTTTCTATGTATTTCTATGAAATTCCCTCCGTAGTTAGCGACATGAAGCTAGCGACGCGTCGTCGAGCGGCAGACGGCAGTGTCGTCCGACCGCAGATCAGGAGTGCCGCTGACGCCGGAGCAACAACACGTCGATCGTGTTTTTCTGTATATTAAAAGTCGTCTTCTTCCTCTTCTAATAAAAGATATAAAAAATTTCGATCCATTCTCGAACACGTCAGACATCTTGTTTCACGGAACACTTGGAGCCAACCGGATGCCATCTGACTCCCCAGGACCTAACGAAATATATTGAAACTATTTGAAGGGTGGATTCCGTCCATACTGAACTGCTTTTCCAAGAAACATATTCGAAATATGAAAAATATTTTTAAGCTTTCCATACACTTTGACCGGTCAGCTTGTCGTGGTTATGGAAAGCCAAAAATTCACTCGCTCAAATTTCAGGCTCGCTCATTAAAAAATGCATCATGTTCATAAAAAAAAAATTTTTTTGCTAAACGTATTTTATTTAAATCATGTTTTGTCCATTTTCCTCTTTTTTGATATTGAAAGAAAGAGACAAAACTTATTTTAACTGAAATAATTTATAAGTTTATATTTTTTTTTATGAATGCGGGTTAGTACAGTACATTCTATAGCTACCATGAGGAGATCCCATGCGCAAGCGCCGGAACGCATGGTCCACGAAACAATGGGTGCATTTCCGACCACCATTGCGTTGCATTCTTACCTCACTGTTCACATCTTAATCGTTTCTGGTTTGTAATAAGAGGCCTAGTTGTTTTGAATACAGTGAGATTCAGTATCAAATACACACAAAATATGGCGTAATAATCTTAAAAAAATTGTTTTCAGTTTTCAATTTTGGTTTGAAAAAACCATTAATTTTTTATAGAATTTTCTTTCCTTGTAATATTTTAACTTAATTGACCAAATAGTCGAATAATGAATTATAGGTATACGAGCATCAAAGAAAAGCTACTGATAACAGCGTATCGAAAAGAGTTTTAGAAGAAGCTTGTACGAAGAAGAATGTATAGGATTTTTTTATTGCTATTACACAATAATAAATTATATGATACATAACAGCACGGAAATGAATGTGATATTCGCCAATAAATAAGTGTATTATTGATAAATAAATTAATGAGTTATGTATCTATACCAGTGGTTCCCAAACTTATTTTGTCTACTGCCCACTTTGAGAATAAATATTTTTTTAGCGCCCCCATTTTTTCACCTATTTAAAAACCACTATAACTTTAAATTAAATTAATTAATTATTGTGACCTATATACGAGTATGTATATTAACGGAGAATTCTAAACGAAACTTTTACTATAACCCGCAACTTGCTTGCAACAATGCTTCATTAGTTGGTAAAGTGGACTCATCGAGCTGAATTGAAAATTGACTTGTCCTCAGGTGATCGCACAATGATTCTTCAATGTTTTCAGCCATTTCATCAATTCGTCTTTGCACAGAATTATTACTCAAAGGAATTTTTCGGATAATATCACTGTTTGGGAATGCACAATTCGGGTTATTTAACAAAAACTTGTTAAAACATGATAGATATCTACGAGTACTAATCTTATACCTTTAAACGAGCAATTCTTGTATATATATTTATAAATTTCTGTGATCTCGAAAACGGCTCTAACGATTTAGCTGAAAATTTGTATATGGGGGTTTTCGGGGGTAAACAATCGATCTAGATTGGTTTTATGTTGGGGAAAACGCGTGTTTTCGAGTTTTCATGCGTTTTTCTTTCCACGCAGAATATGGTCGCTAATTTCGTCGCGCCGCGACCGCCTTGATTTAGCTCAGTGGTTAAGGATAGCGACCGCTAGAAAGAGTGTTACGGGTTCGAATCCCACTCGGTGACTTACTTTTGTTTTTTTTTATGTTTAAGTTTAATATATTTTTTTTTATTTTGCATTGTTTTTAGACAAGTTTAAAAAAAATTAGTTAATGTTTAAGATGTAACCGAGCAAAGCTCGGTCGCCCAGGTTCTAACTATTAAAATGCCAAAGTGTGTCTGTTGCCTTTTTATTTCTTTGTTTGTGTCTACTTTCATTACGAAACGGAGCGACCGATTGACATGATTTTCATTTTTTCTATATTCAATAAAATAGGACAGATATATGAACTACGCGGAGAGAAATATAGAACCGAGTTTTAACAATCTTTTAATTCATATTAGTTGATGTTCACAAGTTGTTGTTGAGAGTCGAGAGCTCTTGCAGTCGTTGTTTAAGAGGCCTCCTAGCTAAATAAAGATCCTAGCAAAAAAAAAAAACATTTTCTTTCTGGGTCTCTTACCGCCCCCTTGAGACCTGCAGCGCCCACAAGGGGGCGTTATCGCCCACTTTGGGAAAGACTGATCTATACTATTATGTAATTAATCATTATGAATTGATATATTGATTTGAAATGTAACACACCGAAACTGGTTTTTATAATACCGGTTTCACACGTGTGATTTGCCATCACCTTTTTAATCTTTTTTTATTTATCGAGCATTTTAGTCCACTGCTCTCCCAATAAAGGAAGCTATCATCAAGCTGCGCCGCGCCGCTATTCATCATTATATGATGTTTTTGACTACCAGGGGTTTTTTAATTTGCTAGCAAATGAACTTATTGTACCTATTATAGTCGCCTCTGACGACACTCATGTGAAGAAACTTGTACTAATTGTATTTTACTCCACCATTCCACACGCATATTTCAACGTCAGACCATCTCTGATTGGATACAAGGTCTTTATTTTGTTTCTTGTCAGGGCTGCTTGCCCAGGGTGCGTCGGTCACAGCGAATGAATCAGTCGATAAACCACCGTGGCGTGGTGACTCTCTCCACAACCTGATTCGAGAAATAGTTGGCGTTATAATATGACGCCAATTATTTATTATAATAATACAGCGTCATCATCAGATTATCATCATAATATGATGATGATAATATAATAATATGATCATGATGACGCTGTATTCGAGTTGGTCGAGCATAAACATAGCCAAAACACATGTAGCCATAATTATCAAAACCAAAAGCTAACTTCACCCCCAAACTACACAACCGATTTTGATAATATATCCATTTGGAATATCTGACTTTCAAACAAAAAAAGAATTTTTTGTCCAGGAGTCTTCAAATAATTCGTGAACATACAAAAAAAATATTGCGACGAATTAATCACCTCCTTTTTGGAAGTCAGTTTAGAACAAGTGGGATAACAAGAAGACAGTACACAGACATTTAAAGAATGTGACTGCATCCGTACACTGCCAGCGCCACACTACGTAACGTTAGTCCGCGTGCGTGTGCTCACCAACCGTGGCCCGTTTCACTCCAGCTATTCGCCTCGAGAAAACACCACCACATTTTTATGCTTTTATCTCGCTTCGTAGAACACATAATTCGCTAAGACTATATACGTCGTCAGCCGGTGACAACCTGGAATAGACTCTCGGCACTTGAAAAGAAAAGTGAATTTCCTTTGGACTTTTCCGGCTTGAGTTACGGCCTAATCAGACTACGTTGACACGTAATTGAAACGTAACCTATTTGCAAATTGAAAAATATTTTAATTTCTAAAAGATAAATGTAGGTATGTGTTTTTAATTAATTGCATTTTATTTGCTATTCTAAGAATTTCTAAACAGAGGATTTGGTCTATTTATACAGTAAAAAAGTCTAGATTTGTGCCTAAGGTGCAGTATAATAAAATCTGTAAGAGTAAGATAAAAGTGGTGCCTTTTTGAGTTCGAAATTTTAATTTTAATTCAATCTTCCTGACTTGATTTCTTGACTAATGATTATTTTACTTTTGTGGCAATCTTCCTTAAGATCAAGCGTAAATAATTTTTATTCTATAAATTAGAAATATAGTTTTTAATTTCATTTTAAGAATATAGCTAGTATTTACAAGTTAACCTGTCTTGATACGCCTCGCTAAGAAATAAATTTAATGAGAGATGAAAAACATACGCGAAATTGCATCGCTAAGCGGTAATTGTTGAAAAGTTGTTAAATTATCGGTGTGGCCGAACTTGTGGAAATATTTCGATTGGTTATTGCTCTCGGTCGATTGTTTTTAGGGTTCCGTTTGCTACGGAACCTTAACACTACAGCTCTTAAATCGTAATGTCACTGATTGTGACAGCATAATCAGTGACATAATGATTATGATATACATTATATTATTGATGACAGCGTAAGACATTTTAAAGTATTTTTTAAAATGTACATTATTGTTGTTTTTACAGTATTATACAAAAAAAGTTAAATAACTCTTGGAGTACATGCTCGGTACGGGATGTGTACAGATTACCCAGGAAAAATATGTCATAAAACTTAATCAAATAACTTTTACTAAGTTATTTGATTAAGTTTTATGAAATATTTTTCCTGTGTAATCTGTACACATCCCTATAAAGTTACCAAAATCAAAAAGCGCATACAAAATTTAAATACATAAAATAGCCGTACTAAGCATGATTTGAAAGGATTAAACGTAGTTTGCCTATCTATAGCAACAACAACCAATAGTAATGTGTTAACAATTTAACAACTCGGCGTTTTATTTATGTATTACGTGCGGAACCCTTTGTGTTTGAGCCTGACTCGCTGTGGCTGTTTTTCAATTTACGTGTGGCATATCTCATTTGGCGTCGGCAGCAGTGCGTGCTAGGCAAATCGGAGTGTTATTAAAATGCACGCCCATTATCAGTCCAAACACGATCGGTTCTTCAACTTTCCAGCGAAACTTATGTTCGAATGTGTAATGTGTATGATTTAACGATATTGGTAAAGTTTCGTTCGTTATTTTTAATTTGAGAGAGTTATTTGTCGAATGTTTAATCAACTATGACCTATTTTTATAACAGGTATATCTTTAAAATATTATGAAATTATACGTTTTTGCACGAAAGTACTGCATAACTAAATACCGATAGTACTCTCGTCGAAAAAGATAAAGTAATCAATAAGAAAAATTATAATACGTAACATTTAAGATTGAGTAGGAAATAATAACTTTTCCATACGCTATGATAACTTGATAATCGTTCGTCACAGTTTTTCTTACCGTTAAGTAGCAACGTAGGTATCTAAACTAAAAAGTATTAATAAATATGCTATACACTATACCTAACATAATAATATAATTTAATACATATACTAAATAAATTATTTAATTTAATTCTTACAATATCGTACGTCTTCTTAAATCATCTATAATTTTAATAGCGCAAGAAAAAGTATATAGTAATGTCTTACATTTATCATTTCGTGTTATTAAAAAGAGAAACTTTAAAATAAAAACGTAAGTGTATTTAAATAATTGTTTTCACTATAAACCAAATGACCGTATGTAATTTGCACTCGCGATCTTATTGTGTGGTTTTAATTTTTTTTAATGTACCTAGTTAACTCGTAAAGTCTTGCAGAGCGCAAAATTAACAGCACTGAGTAGAGAATATTCTCTAAGAAACATCGTAACTTATAATTTTCAACTCCGCATACTATCGCGCTGCTGATCAAGGCTTTTTTTTTTTCAATTTCCCTATTGCAGGACATCAAATACCTACTCGTGATAACTTAGTGGTCCCTTACTATGGGTCTCATAAGAAAGCTCAAGGTAGCTCAACGCGCTATGGAGAGGGCTATGCTCGGTGTTTCCCTACGTGATCGAATCAGAAATGAGGAAATCCGTAGGAGAACAAAAGTCACTGACATAGCCAAGCGGATTAGCTCGTTGAAGTGGCAGTGGGCGGGACACATAGCGCGACGAACCGATGGCCGATGGGGCAAAAAGGTTCTTGAATGACGACCGCGTACTGGCAAGCGAAGCGTAGGGCACCCACCTACAAGGTGGTCAGATGACCTGACCAGGGTCGCTGGAAAGCGCTGGATGCAGGCCGCTCTTGATCGGTCATTTTGGAAATCTTTGGGAGAGGCCTATGTCCAGCAGTGGACGTTATGCGGCTGAAATGATGATGAATGATGATAACTTAGTACTAGAAAGTGTTTCGCCTTATTTTGGGGTACATTTAATCTGTATCATATACACTAACTTGCTGAAATATGCGTGCTGTTAAAATGTTAAAAATAACCTTTGTTGTAGAGAAAAAGTTCTGGTGCTTAGTATTTTTGTACCCAGTGCATGTTTGCCTGGTGGAAAGCAAAAATGCAGTCTGTAAATAGTGCCTAGACCTAGATGACTGCAAGTTGATATACTGGTTTATAAATAGGTAGAGATGAAGTAGCCTTACTATACGAAGACCCAATTTAATACGTTCGTAGAGAGTTAAGAGTCCCCTTACCCTAGACTTCTTCATACAAACGTAGTCTACGCATAATTTTGAAACCACATGTCAGATTCCGCTAAAAATTGGTAATTGTAAAGAAATTGCAATTATCTAGGTTTATAACTGGTTTTCCACATTAAAATTATGAACTGGAAAGAAAATATAACGATTTAGAAGTTTCCCATACTGATGGTCAAAAATGATATAAAACACTATATTCCATTTCAAGTTCATATTTTTACTGTAGGAAACCAATTATAACCCTAGATAATGGCAATATCATTGAAATTACAAAATTTTACCGAAATCGGACATGTCGTTTTGAAATAAAACGTAGACTACGTTTGTATGGAAAGTTGTATTTTGGTCTAGGGTAAGGAACTCTTAAAAAGTTATTTATACTGACTTATAACTGTCTATCAGTGACGACCTGTGTGGCCTAGTGGTCATCATACCAGGAGTGCCAGGGTGTCACACCGGAGCTCCCAGGTTTGATTCCCGGTCAAGATGGAAAATGATCTTTTTCATTGATTGATCTGGGTCTTGGATGTTATCTCATGTATTTGTTATAAAATCTAGTGTCGTTGTTTGTGTTCCGACAGAGTAGATTAGGACCACTCCAAGTCTTCCCGTGGATGTCGTAAAAGGGGACTTAGAAAATACAAGCTAAAAAAAAAGATCGCAGATATCAAAGAGACCTCTCCAAGTCGTCTGGCCAGCGTGGAGAGTGTAGGCCTTATCCTGGGGCTGCTCTGACAAAGTATGACTCTAGCAGTACAGAAAGGGTGGTGCTCCTGCAGTGGAGACTAAAAACTCCTGGAGAGATAGTATCGTTGAGTTAATATCCCAGAATAAGATAACACAAGTCTCGAACTTACATTGAGGCTAGCTCAATATGTGTAATTTGTTCGTATATATTTTTTTTATGTCTATAGCAACAAAAACTATAAACTAAAAAAAATCTAATTAAAAATAAAACATTACAATAATAAAAAATAGACCCTAGATCGCTAATGTCGCAGGGCAAAAATGATCTATGAATTATTATTGTTATTGCAGAATGTGGTATACTTCAATTAAACATTTGATATAAATTCTAATAAGTACTGAAAGTATAAGAACTAACATACTTCGTTGCGATATTTTTTGAACTTCTTTGAACCTGAATATTTCAAATTCATACATAGATATCATACATAGTTCCGATCAGCCGTTTTGGAAATCCTTGGGGGAAACCTATGTCCTGCAGTAGATTTACTGTGGCTGATACGATGATGATGATGATGATACTTAGATAGATATATTGAGTCAAAAATGTAATATTGCCTTGATATGGTTCTAACAAATACCTAAGCGTGTCATTTCGAAGACAGTACGAAGTGGAGAAAAAATTGCCACAAAGACGGATCCGGGGCTACAAAGCAACATGCCAAGGATGTAGCTGAGAACGTTTAGATGAGTCATGAGAGAGAGAGAGAAATGAATACCCAGTAGGTAGTGGAAGGTGAATAGATGTTTATTAAGGTTGTGAAAAGAAATCGAGTGTACCTTGTAGGTATACTGTCAACAATTTCACTTTCAATTATGCATTGTAACAGTGAGTCGAGTTGTTTGCCAATATTTAGAAATCGGAAGCAGCCATTATTTATGGGAACTTGGACCATCGACAACGCTACGCCAATCAGTTCCGGTAGGAGACGGTTTCTTCGCTTTATTACACGGCCACTTACTGTTTGTTCGCTTGTTTGTTCGTGAAAAGTTTCGATTACGTACGATGAAATTGATATACTTACTTTATAACTAGGTAAATATTTCGTAACAATGTAGTCTGTATCTTACCCTACATTACACCAGCATAACTATTGCCAGATATAAAGAGGTTAAGAACTTAGCGGAAGGAAGAGAGACATGGAAAGCACTCCACCGACAAGAGCCCAGCTCTTAAATATAAAAAGAACTATTGCCAGGGATCGAAGAATGTCAAACGTTATCTTAAGTAATAAAATTGACTGCAAAATCTCTCTCTTATCAGCGTATGCCCAGTTGCATCCTCAGCTGTAAATGCTGTAATGCTGCGAAACGTGGGTCCGCTTTCCGGCCTTTTTTTCTCCATGGACCTTAAAATATTCAAGGAATCTATTATCTTAATACTACCTATTCAAGGTTTCAAACTCTTTTAAGAGTACTTAGTTGTAAATATATTAATTACAAGGTAAAAAATGGCCTTATAGTTAGATAAGAAAGAAAACTATTAGGGGGAAGAGAAGAATTCATTGAGTTTCTTCCCAAACCATCTGCCAGTCTGTCTAACCCAGAAATTACGTAAGCAGCTCCTGCCATCAGCTTGCACAATGCTTCAGTTTCCCAGAGCAAAACATTCACAATGGCTTTTCTTCCCACCGGCGCATCCATGAGCTATAAACTTCTTGTGGGGTAATGAAAGTGCGCGTTTTATGTTAAATTGAACAATCTACCTCATTGACTGTTGACTGGCGTGAGAATTATGTGGGTCGTTGATCTGCCTTCATGTTTATTTTCATGGCACGATTTGATTACCTTCATTTAACTTTTTAATAGACATAGACATTATTATAATTCTTCCAGGTAAGAAAAAACGATCTTAGGTACTTTATAAATTGTGTCCTATAAGCCGAATGAATTACTAGATTTGGGTTTATTATTCCAAAAACGTCATGTCAAGGGAGAGACAGGGTAAAACAAGCTTAAAAGCAAACCATCCGATAAATGAGTTCCTTTGAAAGTGCATTTCAAAACACTATCCGTATCTTATTTTTAACTGCGAGTGACGTAGAAAATATCGAATAAGGCTAATTTTAATTAACTAACTAAATAAACTGATAGCAATTTTAAAATACTGTCATATTTTAGTGACATTCCTTTTTAAGCGAATAAAGTTGTAACAGTCGTAATATTGTACTTATCTTTCTCGGTAAAAAAGAAGTTCTATTCTCCGACGCATACAATGAATTATACGAAAACAAAAAATCCCCGCACCTGCGCCTGCGCCGATGCGCTCGCAAGTAGGGCGTGAAGCTCCAGCCATGGTATAGTAAAGCCGAGCACGGAAAGTAACGCGATCAACGCTGATTTATTCCAAAACAATGACCCTGATCTTTCTTTTTCTAGAGTTAATGTACACTACAGAGAGCGGTAGAGCATTAGGTAGTTAGTATATTTACCTAAAGACGACCTTTGCGGCCTTAGTAGTTGTCGTGCCACGCTGTCACACCGGAGGTCCCGGGTCTCGGGTTGACCTGGGTCTTGGATGTTTATTTATCTATTTATATATGTATTGGTTATAAAATATAGTATCGTTGAGTTAGTATCCATCCCATAATACAAGTCTCGAACTTATTTTGGAGCTAACTCAATCCTTGTGATTTATCTGTATATATTTACTTATTTCTTTTTAGAACTAATTCATAGTAATAACAAAAAAGAAATATATCAACTCAGGAGATCAATCACACATGGGTAAAATGGGTAAAATATTTTTTTAAGAAAATACAAGCTAGTCTGATGGCCTGGCTATGGCCATGGTCGCTGGCCGCTCTTGATCGGTCATTTTAGAAATCTTGGGGAGAGGCCTATGTCCAGCCGTGGACGTTATGCGAATGATGATGATGATAGCTATAACGTAAATATAAAGCTTTCGGGACAAATCGCAACGTGCAATATTTAAAGTCTGGATAAAGATAATATAATTACTTACGTAAAGCCTGGATCACGGGTGAGTTTTTTTCCTATGATGCTAGCGACAGAGGGATTATCGAGGTGGCCACATTCTGATTAGATATCATTTTGATATAAATTATATTGTAACGATTATGACTTGACAAGTAGAAGTATTTTATTCAGACAAAAAATAAACATAATTACCATCTTCTTTGGTGAACATATTACGTTTCGTGCATTGCAGCGCTCTTAATAAAACTGAGGGAGAGAGGAATGAATTGAAGGTGTTAAGTGGATCAGGCTGACTAGCATTAATTTATGACACTTACTAGAGGTCGGTCGGCCGGTTAGAGAATGTGGGGTCACTTTTATTTCATAGGTCGCCTAATAAACATTACCACTCCGAAGAAATCACACACACATCAACCAAAACAAACGCTAGATACAGCCGGCGTGAACTCTCATTGTCATTCTCCGACCGTGACCTTTGGGTGACGTCACCACTTTCCTTGCCAACGTGGTCAGAATGCTGACCATCGCGGAACATGACACTTTCGTTGGAGATATCGGCATTTGATATGCTATGATTGAATACGGATCCATTTTTTAACAAATAAATAATATGTGTACGGACAAATCACACAGATTGGACTAGCCCCAAAGTAGGTCCGAGACTTGTGTTATGGGATACTAACTCATACATACATGCATACATAATATCACGCCTGTTTCCCACAGGGGTAGGCAGAGACTATGGACCTCCATTCGCTACGATCCTGACAAACCTCTTTTGCTTCATCTAAACTCATCAATCTCTTCATACATGCCCTTCGGTTACGGGTACTCAACGATACTATATTTATAACAAATAACAAATATATATATAGATAAACAAAACCCAGGTCAATCTAAAAAAGATCATTTCCATCTTAACCTGATCGTAAAGAATTGACCTGTGGATTACATTGCAATATTTGTGATGTCTAACTGCCAGTGCCATGACAAAAGCCGATGACTAAGTATTAATTACGTTCAATGTATTAACCGTAACGTAACACTCGTAAATGAAATTTAACCAATACAATTACATTCAGAGAAATCTGTGTCTGATTGACGCAGACATAGTGGAGACAGACAAAAAAAATTACTTTTATTCAGCTGGCACCAAACTACAAAACTGATGAAGCCGCTGATTCTAGAAACTTCCAGGATTGCATTGAATGACTCTGTTTGAAGTTACGTAATTTTTCTGAATTCATTTTGTATTCAGAATCAAATACGAAAGGAAATACAATAAAGAAAATAAAATACAAACATAAATTTCAAGGTAGATAATTATAACTTTATGTTTATAGGTATAGGAAAAGCTTGTGATTTCTATAATATTGTGTTTTTATTACTCGGAAGAAAAATATTTATTTATCCGTTCCTTTTGATCGTTTCCAATAGGTCTACCAACTAGCTAAAGCTCTGTCTACCCAGGAAATGATAAAGACGTGATAGTGAACAGTACCATTATCTAAGTTTAAGACAGCCGTTAAAAATCATTTATTACAAAATGCGTATTATCATGTAAATGACTACTTATCATCATCTGAGAAAAAATCTTGGAAATAGTTGTTTGCAAATTGTAATTGTATAATTTAAGTGTATAGCTTAAGTGTAAATCTGTATTGTAATTGTAACATAGCCCATCAGGCTGGGTAGGGACCAATACTGAACTGGGTTTCTTTCGGCGTAATCTTCCCAGCAGTGGTCGTTCCGAAACGCTAGTAGTTTTTATCTTTTGCACTAAAAAAATATTTTAAAAAAATGACCTTCAATAAGAGATAAATTTATCCTACATTGAATAAAAATTTTTGACTTTGACTTTGACTTTGACTTTATATCTTTTATCGTTTCATCCTATATTTTAAATGTAGTCGTAAGTTATTTTACGTCTATTTTCTAAAATTATCTGATTTGACATGCTGGAAACTGGCTCGTACAACCAGGAACTGTTGAGGAAAGTACGTTCTGAGCAGGTACTAGTTTCGTGGAAATTGCTTCAGTAGGTTAAACTACACTTGATTGCAAATGTCTGAATATAATAAGAGTATTCCTGTTATTTCTTGAGAGCTAATAATAAGTAATCTGTGGTGACAACTCCTCCTTAATGAAAACGGTTCCCACTCCAAGCCACTTTTCTTCCTATGAAAATTCTTCAAACATGTGTCAAGCTTTTACTTTGCTAAGCACTTGCTGATTAAATGAACTATAGTTAAAGAGTGATGCCGGTCGAGTTCTTTCTAGCCTATTTAGACTTAAGTAGGCATTACATATCTTCCTGGGTTGATATCGTTAGAAGCGACTATTTGACTAACACACATAGCTACGAAAATTTTCTTCCTTACTGGCCTCGGCAAAAAGAAAAAAACTTCAAATGTAACCAGCTACTTCTCTTCCCGCGCAGATTGTTAAAGCCTAGCCAATCGAGGGAATGGGCAAAAATGCAAATCACGATGAATCCGCTAGATGACAATAACTCAAATAAGACACTTTTTCTAAACGTCAAAACTAACATTTTCTATGGGATTTGTATGAAATACGAAAGCGTGACGTCATGCTTTTTTGGAGTCTAATAGCGCTCTTAATATCAGTTTTTCTGCATTAATAAATTTATAATTATGTTGAAAATGGACATTAATAAATCTATAATTATGTTGAAAAGGGATATAATCAATGAAAAGTGACACTATGTTGTGAAGTTTGATTTTACGACCTGTACCGAATGATTTAATTGCTCGAGCCGCCAATCTCGTGACGTGACTATATATCGGTCTTGATTAAAACTTCCATTACCTACTTATACACTACTTATTTTATTCAATTCCTATTACATCACAGTATTATTGTCTCAATAACTCATAAATAAAATTATTACA
The DNA here is from genome assembly GCA_963555685.1 of Acrobasis consociella. Classification (NCBI taxonomy): domain Eukaryota; kingdom Metazoa; phylum Arthropoda; class Insecta; order Lepidoptera; family Pyralidae; genus Acrobasis; species Acrobasis consociella. The sequence goes on from OY743122.1 coordinate 13,492,844, forward strand.
AAAGCGACGTAACTTCCTTATGACGGAACCTGCCCAATTTTAGCCCTACGAGAGAAAGTTTATTAGTGTTGGTGGCCAACAAAGGCGGGCAATTTAGCGGGTGATTAACATCTCACCACAAGCGTAGATAGTGTGATACGTGTGCTGCTACCGTGTAATAAGCTAGTATAAATAGGACTGGTCGTGATTAACTTTGTGATTTATTTTTGTTTTGGTAAAGTTACTAAGGGAAAATAGCGTCAAACGTGACAGTTCGATTAAATCTTCGAAAATATTACGTACCTACATAGGTAATTTAAATTTAATCTGACTATATAGTGTAAGGGACATACCCGTCATAAATCAAACTGTGGAGATCTCACTAGATCACTATAGTATAATCACATAGTAATAATATACTACGTACAAGTATAATGAAATAAAAATAACAGTCAAAGATTTAAAAAAAAATCCATACAAAAGTGTACAGTCGCCCGGGCAATTTGTATAGGAATGCATATATAAAAATCGACATTCTCATACAAAGTGCCCGGGCACACTTTTGTATGAAAAGCCCAAAAAAATAATTATTACTCATATGACCCTTATACGTTATATAATACAACCAAGTTGACAGCAGCAGCAAACAGTTTTGCGGTCTGAAAATCTCTCAGTAGAATCAAATATGTATTGCTCTAGGATATTCTTTGTGTGTGTTCTTTGTATTATAAAGGAAAAAAAAAACAACTTTTGGGGAAAGTGGTTGGTTTGTTTTATTTTGTTTGCGTGAACACGAGCGGAGAGCAGCATAGGATCGAGATGGATGGCGTGAACGAAGAGAGGCCTTTACTCAGCAGTGGGCGGAAGAAGGGCTGAGTTGATAATGATGAAACACAAGCTATCATAGAAGAATGCAACAAATATCATCTAAATGGTATGAAATTATTAAAAAATGCACCGCGTTCTGCATTAGCAGTCATTGACTTAGTAATTTGTAAAATCCACGTTCGTGGCTACATCGCATGAGAACAACGGGCTCGCTATACCAATGCTAATATCCCAAGAAATTGCACTACACTGCAATTGCTGTTAAAGTAATATTGCCATTTACCAACTTTCCATTTATGGACGTGTTCGTAATCCACATGTAACCCATTTCTGCCACGTAAGTGATTATGGTACTTACTGGATATTATGAAGTAAATAGACTAGGCAGACAAAAACTAGAACGACTTGTTTTCTGAAAAAATGATGTTACTTAGAAAACTGATACGACATAACTTCATTTTACGTTTTGGCGAGAAGTCAAGGTACCGTTGGAGTTTACTTCAAATTGTTTGGAAAATTGATTCTAGTCGAGTCAATAATAAGAAATTGATGTAGTTTGGTGGCAAAAATGCTCAGGCTAATGGACAATATGTGACATATTTGTAGTGAACAGTAGTGCGTTGCAGTGATATTTGTTTGCGAACTGTCGCCGTCCGCCTCTCAATCGGCTATGAAGGGACTTGTATACCTAGGTTTATCGCCAGAAGTTCCCTTGGAGCAATCAAAGGACCTACACCAATCTTTGATTGATTACGATTAAGCGGATAGGAATAAAGAAACGAAGAAATATAGATAGTCATTGAAGGAGTCTTATCCAGTCATTAAAAAATTATACGTATATATATTCCAAGTCGAATATAAAAAAAAAAAAAACATTTTTTTAATTTATTTTAGTATTAAGTTTATTTTTTAGTTTAGTTTAGATTTATTTGTTCTTATTTCTTTTTTGGAGACGTAGTAATAGAGTAAGAATTAACAAAAAATGTCTGCCTGTTTGTCTGTATGTCATCTGTCTGTATGACACGCTAATCTCCGGAAATACTGGACGGATTCGAATGAAACTTTTTTTGTTATATAGCTATTAAGCCTGGGCAACATATAGGGTATAAATGATTTTGGAAAATGGAACGCCTGATGCAGGACCATAATTGTCCAGCTAAACTATAAAAGATATAAAAATGCCGCCTTAGTAAAAGTTGTTCAGCCTGATGAGCATTTTCCAGAGACATAAAGTCCACGCGAACGAAGTCGCGGGCTTCGGCTAGTACCAAAATAATAAAGTCGAATATTTCTTACTAAATTGTAATATCTCCGATTAAAAGTTGATTACACGTTAATTATAAAAAATTTATGAAGTTGATATCATCGCCGTATCAAACTGACCATCGAAATCGGTCTACTTCCTTTCTACTTCGAACAAAAATAACTCCAACTGTTACTCTACCTAGGTACAAATATTAAACTATTTTTATTATGTAAAGAAAACTAAGTAAGTATACCTAACTAGTTTCCATGGTTATTAAGCTCACTTCTAACAAATATCACGGGCTCTTAAATTTTTTTAATATAGTTTCTTTGTCGATGATGCAGACCTTTACTTAAGTGGAAAGTCCAGGCTTACGCTTGAGGACTTACTCTACAATGCTGTCTACCTCTGTCTTTATGATTGGTGGTAAATGGTTACTATCAACTTAGTATTGCGGTTAAATTAAGATCAGTATTCAGTTTACAGCAGCAACAGCTACTGGCAGATAGCCACAGTGCTCCACAGAGCGAGAAGATCGCATCTAATTTGTGGGGTTAGGAACAATAAAAGTGAAACTAGGTAATCGATCACGCTTTACTTTCCATTTTCTTTGCAAATTTAAACAAAACCCGGGTCAAATTATATTGTTTGGTCAATTTATTGTTTTGGTCCTTTTGACATAAGCTTTATTTTTTTTATATACAAGGTCTAACAAAATATACCGAAACTGTTTTAAGCGTGAATTCAGTCCGTGATAGTGAACAACTTTCCTCCAAGGAACGTGTGTCGAAATATGAAAAATAATTTTTGGCTTTCCGTGCAAACTCGGATCAGCTGATCGGTCAACTTTTAAAGAAGGCCAAAAATTACTTTTCATATTTTGATAGTCTTCCTTGGAAAAATTGGTTCAGTATCATGGAGTGAATTAACCCTTAAAATAGTTTCAGTATATTTTGTTAGACCTTATTTACTCGTAGGTAAGTATACTAGTCAAGTCCAAATGCCGGCGTAAATTTTAAGATGACCAAATACAATGGAATTTTGCGGCAGACTCGGCACCGGCAATCTAGTTACCGGGTGATTGATAATATATGACATAATTAAGTGAACTGGTCCCTAAGCTTTAGGTGTCAGATCTGTAGCTGCATCAATAACTATGAAGAAAATGATAAGTATTTCAATTAATCATTCACGTGTTGGCAGCAAAAATACTTGGCAAAAATCTAGATGGTAAGTAGCAACCGCTCTATTGCTTTATGTTGCAATGCTCTGGCAGGGTTAATATTGTACCTACTAAATGAAAAAGTGACTGCGTAGTGTCATCTAATAAATTCAACCCGTCTGGCCAGCGTTGAGAGTGTAGGCCAAGTCCTCTGGCTGTTCTGGTCAAATATGGCTGTGGTAGTACAGAGAAAGTCTTGCTCCTGCAGTGGAGACAAAAATACCTGATGATGATAATTGCAGATGCGCGTGTTTTCAACCCCTTGAAGCATTAGATGTCCATAAGGACATAAGGACATCGATTTAGGTATAAACCTAAATCGAATCATACCAAAATAATCAAAACACGTGAATCTGTTATGTAGCAAATCAGATATTCTTTCACACAGAGTGTAGATAGCACAAGCAGCTGGTCTAACAACAAGCAACGGGAAATGTAGATAATGAATAATTGATAGCGACAGATCTAGACCGGTCCTGTGCCTGAGAGATCAATGGGTGCAGCGAGCCGGTACATGCACCCTAACGGTGCCGGTCACAGACATAGATAGACGACTTAAATGCACCTACTTCGCGTGTAAGTTCTCAGACAAAGCGTCGAGGTTGGCCGCCGCTACTGACAGTCCGCGCGCGTCTGTGATTGCAGCCGGACGGCAGCGAAAAATAAAAAAATGCCTCGTAGCGTGATAATAAACTGCAACAGCCCAAAAATTGCAAGCGCCCAAAGTCAAGGACATATTTCCTGTCACAGCTAAGTTATTTAAAAAGAAAAATATGCGTAAATTCATTTTAAAACAATTTTTTAAGCATTCCGAGCGGTGATTCCAAGATTATACCTAAATAAGTATAGATTAAGGTTTAAAAACTACATTCACATTACATTGCCGCGTTTGCTTTGAGCGTTTGATCCGACGTTGTGTGTTAAGAAGCAATGTATATCGAAACAAGCGATACTGTCGCGCATCGCTACGACGTCGTGGTACCGGCAATTTCTCATTCGTCAGTAAAATTTTGCGACTAGTGTTGTTCGTTCTACAACATATACCAATAATCGATTTTAATCGATATCGGACTGACGAATGATATAAACTATTATTAAAGAGCCAATTTAATAGATTATAAACAAGCTAATTTCCTAATTTACACTTTAGAAAACGAGGGTAATATTTTCAGAGTTCATGTATATAATATGGTCGCTCTTTGAACTACTGGTCACACGTTGGTGAACAAAACCGCGCGTGCGTCACTGCTCATTGCTCGTTAGTGAGTCGTCCATACTGCATTTCCCCCATTGAAGCGGTATATTTTCGATACCTCTACGCGGAGTGAGACAAGCCTGACATGGCTAAGAACGACCGCAAGGGAAGTTGCTTCAACATTTAAAAAACGCATTGAAATCGGTAAAAACGTGTTTTTTTATAGATAATGTACGGAACCCTTCGTTCGCGAATTCGACTCGCACTTGGCCGGTTATTTAAGAATAATAATAGTTTTATTTTTAAAGTTCAATTAAAATATTTACATTATTTGTAATTTTTAGTTTTAATTTAAATTTTAATAAGTTGGTATAGTTTAAATTTTAGTTAAATTGAAATAATTTGAGTACAAATATTTATTCTTTATTATCAAACAATTTTCCGTTTAGAATCATTTGTTTATCCAATTTCATATCATTCGTCAATCAGAAAATCGATTGTGATTTTTATCACAAATCGATTAACTTAAATGTTAATCGATCGTATGGTTAGCGAGCGCGGAGTGAGCGAGCGAGACCACAGATATAAAATCGATGAGTATGAGCGAGACGATCATGGCGGCGGCGTGCGTCTTCAATAAATCGTTTAAATCGTAGTGAGCGGTTTCTTTGAATCGGTTTGAATTTCCCATCACTAAAATTGCGTCTGACGTCACAGTAGGCATTAAAAAAGTTGGCACGCTTGGTTTCCATACAAATCTTGATACATGCGTTATCTATTACATCTATATCTGCGGTGCCGGTGGTCTGTGTACAGTCAGCAGGACTTGGGCACTTTTATGAGAAGTTGATAATGGCAAAGTTGCAATGAATTTGAATAAGTTGGTGGACTTTTGTTGTATTGAACTGGTAAATTGATTAGGCATTTGAGCAAAGTTTCATATGTGTTTTTACGGTTTTTTTGTTTCTGACTAAGGGTCTCCCTTTGGGGACGGGTCATTGTTTTATACGATGTGTCTATAATTTATTAGATAACCTTGGGATAGCCAATAAGTATCTCTGGCGATCCTAATGCCCAATGCCGGCACCGAGAAAAGCTATACAACACAAATACATAGAGGAAATCCTACGTGACTTTTCTTTGAACGTGAAAAATCTTTGTATGAATTAAAAAGTTTATAAAGTAATCCATTTGCTGCATGGTTGCACCCAGCATGCAACGCACTTATTCTTTTTCTGTTTTTTATCTAAACGAATTATAACTTCTTGCTAAATACCTATATTATAAATAAATCATTTATCGTTGATTCAATAATCGTTGTAACCCAAAAAATTCTTAATCGTACGACAAATTAAAGCCTAGCGCACTTAGCAATTTCTTTCATTCATTGAATTCCGTATACTAATAAAAGCTATCCATCCACACGTTTACACATTTTTAAGTTAATTACACTATACATTAAATAACAAAGTATTTATCCACACCTAATTGTAATAAAATATGACTTGCATTTTGAATTTACAAAGTAACAACCTAAAACTTTTTATGAAGATATTAGAAGCCTGTTAAGTTTACCATTGCATGGGCAAAGGGATTTTTTTAAATATATTTTTTAAATAATAAAATATAATGGATTCATCACATCACTTACCGTTCATTGTAACACCCATAACAGTCCGCAAAAGTTGATCACAATTAAAGCCAAGCACACATCACGGTCACAACACTTCACTTCGAGACAGCGCGCAGTCGCAATGGAAAGTGGCGACTGCGCAGCGTTCCGCGCGACTGCGAGGTGGCAGGGAGCGCCCGCAAGCCTGGGGTGGAGGCACCCAAATATAGCACCCCAGTTGTATGATGCTTTCACACGTAATATTTCAATGTGTGATGTCATATTTTTCTTCTACTGTGGTCTGGGAGAGCATGCTTCTCTTTCCGCGTAGATTGTAAAAGTCGAGGGATGGGAATTTTTTCATCATGTCGGTGCCCATATGGTTAGCAGTCCGTCACTACTTGTATTATAATTCCTTTAAAGGAATCCTTTGGGATTTTTGGTAATTTGGTACATACTGAATATACAAACTTGTCATTATTTTGAAATTTCGACATTCTAAGTCTACTTTTTTTAAATAATCTCTGAAAAGACTAGGAACAAGACCGCAGTTATTACAGAGTTTAATGCCGGCAAGCAGGTAACTTGCTCGCGGCTCTACTACTATCTCTAGCGTCAAAAAATGCTGTGGTTATTCCTCTTTTTAATAAAAACAATCTACATATACTTATGCTTTAACAAGTTTATTTGAATTATTTCAGGTTTTTAACTAAATACATCCAAAGCTTGCGAAAAGTTGAAAGGACAGACCGAACTTACCTACATTTTATGTATAAAACATACACTTAAATATACCAACGTATAAATGCTTCTCTATAAGTATCAACATAACAAAATTAATAACATTATTTATTCGATTATATACATATATTTCACTGTCATGCATATATAAACATTCTTTTAATAAGCAGCGTTGCGTTAAGTTAAAACTCCTGTTATAATTTCCAAGTAAGATGAAGCGTATCATGATCACATAACTGAGATTCTCATTTATTTTTTATCAACCACATTAATAGAAAATTGTGGTTGCTTTGGATTCAGTTAATCATGCGTTTTCCTTAACATTAAGAAATATTTTCATAAATTTGTAAGTCTTAATATTTTTAAGAATGTAAATTTGTAAGAATTATATACTAGATAGAATAAATAGCTACTATCTAAAGCAGTGGTTCCCAAAGTGGGCGATAACGCCCCCTTGTGGGTGCTGCAGGTCTCAAGGGGGGCGGTAAGAGACCCAGAAAGAAAATGTTTTTTTTTGCTAGGAGCTTTATTTAGCTAGGAGGCCTCTTAAACAACGACTGCAAAAGCTCTCGACTCTCAACAACAACTTGTGAACATCAACTAATATGAATTAAAAGATTGCTCAAACTCGGTTCTATATTTCTCTCCGCGTAGTTCATATATCTGTCCTATTTTATTGAATATAGAAAAAATGAAAATCATGTCAATCGGTCGCTCCGTTTCGTAATGAAAGTAGACACAAACAAACAAATAAAAAGGCAACAGACACACTTTCGCATTTTAATAGTTATTAGTACTCGTAGATATCTATCATGTTTTAACAAGTTTTTGTTAAATAACCCGAATTGTGCATTCCTGTATCAGTTGGCTGGTTTTTAAATAGGTGAAAAAATGGGGGCGCTAAAAAAATATTTATTCTCAAAGTGGGCAGTAGACAAAATAAGTTTGGGAACCACTGATCTAAAGCATCTGACCTATACATCATCTCTTGATCGGTCGTTTTGAAAATCTTTGCGTGAGGCCTATGTCCAGCAGTGGACGTTATGCGGCTGAAATGATGATGATGATAGCATCTGACTTAGCTTATCATCTTCTATACATCATCTCTTGATCGGTCATTTTGGAAATCTTTGGGTGTGGCCTATGTCCAGCAGTAGACATTATGCGGCTGAAATGATGATGTTGATAGCATTATATGACTTTTAAATTAAACGTAGAAATAGATTTTTTAAGATATGAAAATGATTATATAAAGAATATAGCAAAATTGTATCAACCAAGTGATAGTGATTTTTTTCGTTCATGATTCCGAAAATGACAATATAACAATGGCTGCAGATAACCTTGGAAAGTTGTCAATTTTGCACCAAAATATAGCAGGGCTCATTAATAAACTTGATCGAATTGATTTAGCATTAGATGAAATACTGCAAAGTGGTGAAGATGTAGATATTTTATGTTTTAGTGAAACTTTTGTAAAAGATGGAACAGAAGTAAATATAAAATTAAAGGACTTTAGAACAGTATCATCATATTGCCGGGATAAAAAAAGAGGGGGCACTGTGATATTAGTTAGAAAAGTATGGGATGCAAAGCCTGTACCTATACCAAGTCAACTTATGGCAAAACATTTCTTTGAAGTTTGTGGTGTTGAAATAGTAGGTCTAAATTTGGTAGTGTGCAACATCTATAGAACATCAGATGATAAAAAAATTTGTAAGCAATTATTTTTGTATAAACTTGATAAATTTCTTTACTACCTTTCAGATAAATTTAAAAGAAAAAAAATTGTTATTTGTGGTGACTGGAATTTGGATATCTTAAAGGAAGACATATATATAGAGGAACTAAACAGTATCTTAACTAGCTATAATTTACAAATACATATAAGATTTCCAACAAGAGGCAAAGCATGTTTAGATCAGATAGCAAGTAACATTAAGCAAATAGTGGCCAAAAAGCATATTTTTTGTCTCTCTGATCATGAAACAGCTCAATCTATTACATTTAATTGTAACAGAAAGCGAGGTTATATTTCTTGGTTTGAATATAGAAGAGACTTAAGCAATGATAACATGAAAAAATTTAAAGAAAGTCTTTCTGCTCTATCTTTTAAGGAAGTTTTAGATGCCCAAAGTGCAACAGAAGCCTTTGAATATTTTTATGACACAGTGTGCTTGCTGTATGATTTGTGCTTTCCCGTAATCAAAGTAAAAATGAATAATCGTCCAACTAAATCAAAATGGCTTACAAAAGGTTTAAAAATATCAAGTAAATATAAAAGAACTTTGTATTTAAACTACAGACAATCAAAGGTAAATAAAACAATGCACAAGGTTAAATTTAAGGAATATAATAAAATATTTAAAACTTGCGTTTTAAAATCTCAAAAAATAAATAATAATAAGTACATAAATAATAGCAAGAATAAAGGTAAAGCTATATGGAACACTATTTCATCAACTATAGGCCAAGACCCTCATAACAATGACATTACCCAAATTAAATTAAATAATGTGACGTTTACCGATCCCAATGACATTTGCAATATATTTAATAATCATTTTATAGATCATACTGACATACTTAATTTAGGTAAGGACATGAAAAGGCTAAAAAATGGATCTAAAAATAAAAACACAATATTTCTCACTCCAATTACAGAGGAAGAAACATGTGAGATTATAATGTCACTCAAAAACAGTAAAAGTAGCGGTATTGATGGTATAGTTACAAAAGTTATTAAATATTGTGCTGCGGAGATATGTAAACCACTAACACATATCATCAATATGTCTTTTACAGAAGAAGTTTTTCCAGAAAAGCTAAAGCAATCTTTAGTTAAACCTTTGTATAAAAAAGGGGACAAAATGGATCCAGTGAGCTTTCGGCCAGTTTCTTTAGGGTCTATTTTCTCGAAAATATTTGAGAGGGCTATGTTAAAAAGGTTGAATAGCTTTTTAACACAATTCAAAATACTAGAGCCTGGCCAATTTGGTTTTCGCAAAGGAAGCTCAACTAAACTAGCTTGTTTTGACCTTATCAAAATTGTTACTGAAAGTTTAAATAAGGGAATTACAGTAAGTTCATTATTTTTGGATATGAGCAGTGCTTTTGACTTTGTTGACCATGATATACTTTTAGATACATTAGAATTATATGGCATTAGAGGAAAGGCTCATGATTGGCTAGAAAGCTACTTAAGAAATAGGACACAGTGTACAGAAATTACCAAACTTAAGTCAAACAAACAAAGTATGACAAAAGAAAAATTTAGATCAGACTTTCGATCAAAAAATACAGGAGTGCCCCAAGGAAGCATTTTGGGTCCACTATTGTTTCTATTATATGTTAACAATCTTCCAAATGCCACTCCGCATATTTTATTTGCAGATGACACTACTCTTGTTATACAAGAGAAAAATAAAAATGAAATTGGGAAAACTGTAAACAAAGCCCTTTTGGAGGTAATAGAGTGGTTACGGAAAAATAAATTGAAAATTAATTTAAGTAAAACGAAAGCCATGCAATTCTCATGTTATAACTCGAAACAAGAACCACTAAATGTTTGCTATGAGAACTGTACAATTGAAGAAGTTGATAATTTTAAATTTTTAGGAATTCATGTAGATAAATATCTTGACTGGAAGGAACATATTAATGTAGTTTGTAAAAAATTGGAACGATATACATATGCACTACGCAGGTTACGTCAGACTGTATCAACGGAAGCTGCCCTATCAGCCTACCACGGTTACGTATCTTCTATTCTAAGCTATGGACTACTGCTGTGGGGTAATTCGGTTGATATAGACAAAGTCTTTAAAATTCAGAAAAGATGCATTCGTGCCATTAATAATGCAGGTTTTATTGATACATGTAAACCATTGTTTAAAAAATGTAATATTTTACCGTTGCCATGCATGTACATCAGAGAGATATGTATGTTTGTAAAGTCTCATCCAATTTATTATAAAACGAGAGGAGAATATAATTTAAGACAGACTAGGCAAAAATACATGAAGTTGCTGTATAAACCTACTAGTCATAAAAAGGTGTACAAAAGAAATTCTTATAACATAAGTATTGTAATATATAATAAACTGCCTGACGAAATTAAAGAATTAAATGGGACTTCATTTAAAAATAAATTGACGAAATGGCTTTTAGATAAATGTTTTTATAGCGTAAATGAATATTTAGTTTATAAGTAGACTCATGTTTAATTGTATGATTTAGTTGATTTCTAGTTTATTAATAATTGACTTACTATGTATATTTTGCACGTCTGCTTGCAGGCTGAATACAGTGACTATAATTGTACTGAACACCTATTTAATAATGTATTCTGGCAAATAAAGATTCTGATTTCTGATTTCTGATTTCTGATTTCTGGCATAGTTTAAATATTATAATCTAGCAATAAAACCAATTTAAAACTTTACATGTCTTTACTAGTCTCAAACTTAAGGCCATAAATGATTTTTCCGGGGTCCATTGCTGCCCCTATTTGAAAGGAAACAGAGATATCATTTGATATTGTGTCTTGACCAAGTCCTAGACAACCCTTCTAAGTATTTTTCGAACTACTGTTTATAGTTAAAAGTGAAAACGTAAAGTTTTTCTAAACACATTTAAGAAAAACTGCCCCTTTTGGGTAATATGCGTAGAAAAAACAGTAGTTCATAAAATAGTATAAAAAGTTTTCTAGGGTTTGGTCAAGACACAATTTAAAATGTTATCTCCGTTTCCTTTCAAATGATTTATTTTAATGGAGGCAGCACTGGACGACGGAAAATTTACGTATGGCCTTAAAAGAGACTGCTTCTAGCAAGGATTTAGGTTCAGCCTGCACTCATTAGGTAATCGCGCGTGCCACTGAGCTACTTGCCAAGCCAAGACAAGCTCTTCCGCTTAGTTTTTCCAAACATTTGAAATTCTTTACCAATTCAGTAATTCAAATCGAAATGCCCTTTGGAAGGTCCACGCATATCAATGACGCAAGTTTCAACTCGTGCATCGATAAATAAATTAATATCTATTGTTGCTTTCATCCTGCTTGGCATGCGGCGCACGCGCAAATGGGCCTCTGCGATATAATTTCTCTGGTCCTTGGGAAAGCGTGAAAGTGGTTCCGGAATATTTTGGGCAATCGATAAAATAGAAAGTCAATTAATACGTTGGAGTGTATTGCGAAATAGGGGTGGTTAATGGAAGCAGTGTTGTAATAGTAACTAAAACATTACAGAGGAAAAGTAAGGTTAGTGGTACCTACATCTTGAATTTCAGGTTTATACGTCATGTATATTCATACTATTACTAATCGATGTATAGAAACATAATCGGTAACTTACACTCTTGACTGTATATGCTAAATAAATATAAAATCCAACCACTTTGAAACTGATTTGTTTATTGATTTCGTAGATTTTTGGAACAATGGAAACTTAATAATGCTGTTTATATGGCCTAGTTACCTGTAGCACAGGTTCTTTTTGGAACCTCTTTCAGGGACTAGCCGCTTCACAAATGTAACAACATCTAATCTATATATATATAGCCAAAGTCCATTAAACTTGTAATTTGCTCATTACTCTTATTTATATATTTTTTTCTTTTTGTGAAGAGTAAATAAACGATTTTATTATTATTGTATTTAATTTTACTGTTAATTTATCAAAAAGCAGTAAATTCTGTTGTTCAATTTAATCTAACGCCGTTTTCTTCTAAAATCTCCTTTACTATGACCAACACTTTCTGTTTTGCCTCCTTCATTTCCCCCTCCACTGGCACGTTCTTCCTTATCAGTTGCAGAGTTTTTACCACCAGACTCTGCTTGCATAAAGACCTCCTTGACTCCTCTCGACTCTTTTTCAAAGTTATATTCATTAACGTCATCCAGTTTTGGATGAATGTTAGAAATTCCTCAAAAATTTTCTGGGTTAGTTGAAATTGGATCAGAATGTGGGTCCAGGGTTGGGATGTGAGTGTTGCGACCAATTTTGGATCGTTTTTGAAGACTATCGCGTGTTTGAACAGTGAACTTAGAGTTTTCCATCCGGCTGACGATTGGGTTTCAGATTCCTGAAGATATCATAAGCTGTTAATTAACAATTATAAACAATTACTTTCTCTAACAAATACTCATCTAAGGTTTATTGATCTTCAAAGTAATCAGTTGTTAAAGTTTGTACGGAAGTCATTTCAGAAATAGAAAGTAGGTATTTTCGGTTTTTATTTCGCTATAACTTTCCTGATAGTGTAATTAGTCGGAGTTAATAACGAAGAATTTAAAATTAAATTTAAAAAGTAAAACATCTTAATATTGGCATACTTACTGACTTAAATAAATAGGCAATTTTTTAACCTCTACTGTCCCACTGCTGGGCAAAGGTCTACCCCACATCCTTCCACTTATCCCACTTAGAGCAACGTGCGACAATTCTTCTTAAAACCTGGGTTTAAAACATATCTAATGTATGATTGATGTCATCACTCCAACGTTTCTTAGGCCTGCCCAGTTTTCTATAACCATTTGCAAGAATCCTTACATTAAGCAAATAAAAAATTGTAACAAACCTGACTGCACAGAATCATCTGTATCCTAAACATCAGCGCTCTCAACGCGTTACTTTGCTGTGGCACCGAGTTATGAACCTGGAAGTTGTACGTCAAAACCATCGGTGTATTGACTCCAGAGCTTAACACCATGTACACTAGCTGGAGCAGCGACGCCCCTCGTTTGTTGGAACTGTCTGTTCTGAGAGCCTTTATTATCAAGTGGGTTTTAATTTGGAGGACGGACTTTGGCTGAAAATATGAGATTTAAAGATCTGATAAATGACACGCTCTTGTCCGTGCAGTATGAATTTACATGAAACAGATAAAGGAGAAGGTGAACGATGTGATGCACAGAAAAGTAAAACAACTGGCCGATGAGAGGACAAATGGAAGATATTTATATAGATGATGAATGATAGAATTTAAGAAGAGGATAGATGAGAAGGTATTTGGTTTTAATGAATGCAGACATAGCGTTGGAAAGTAAGACACGAAGGCCAATGATGATATAAGGTGCACTTAAAAGAAAAAAGGATGAATAAGGAGGAATAAGAGTAATACATAATAGGTTAGACTCTAACGACATGCCTGCAAGAGATAAAATAATAAGTAGAATGAGATTATAAATATGCCCAGTTTACCTGATAGTTGTTCTTGGCGTAGTAATGGACAACATAAGATAACAACTGCAGGGCTGCGCAGGAGACCTTGTCGTCTGTGCTGTTGGTCGCTGAGAGAACACTTGGCAGGTAGCCTGGGCGGTTGATGTAAGTCAGAAGAACTAGAATGAGGATAATGCTGTCATTCTTAAAGCCACATCGTCAACCGCTCAACTTTCTGTAGCTCAAAATAATAAACAAATTTTTAACTTCAACCTTTTAAAGACTGTTAGAAGACCTAACAAATTCATCAGAAGAAGTCAAAAAACATAGGCTTGACGTCGACAAAGATGTTTTGCGTGCTAAGGATGCTTGGAAGAACGTACGAAGTGAAAAAACAGATTCTTAAAGTCTCAAGCAACACAAGTAGGGATGCAACTGGGAAACGCCAAGATAATGTTGAATTAGGAATGTTTGCTAACCTCTATTATCATTTTTGTTGAATGACAGCCCCAGTAAGTACAGGCTAAGCTTCAGACACACGTACTCGTACTGGCTCTTCGAATCGTCTACTGACTCTGGCGTGACCTTCGAGAATATGATCGTGACAAACATAGCTATTTTCAGGCACACTGTCTGGTCCAGCTCTGACGGTACCAAGTTGGTGGCTAGGTCTAGCAGGTGGTAGATGTTAATGTCTGGAAATTAAAGTTTAATGTGGAGTTTAATGTTTTTTTTAAATGATGTAACTTTATTCGTGTAAATTAATAAAATTAACAAGAAGATTAACTAAAACGAATCAAAAAACTTAAATTTACTTATAAATAAAAAAGCCCTGGCAAATCGCTGCCCCGTTGTAACGTGCCCAAAAGGCTGGAAGGATTGACTGAGAGATTGATGATTGATTGATATAACATTACGCGAAAATGCGAATTAGGTTAACAGGCGATGCGGCTAGCAACCCATCACAGTATTGATTGCTTTTCCATCTTCTCGCCTACCATGACGCTAAAAGTAGCTTTTGGGTCTTGCGGCCCTGGGCTCTTCATATGGGATAAAGACGTGATAGTATGTATGTATGATATAACATATTATTACTCTTTGACTAGCTGGGCCAAGGGTCAGATTCAGAAGGCAGTACTCCTGGACAGGGCACGCAGATACTTACTGTGATACTTAGTTATACTTACCTCACTCGATAAACATGTTCACTTCAACAACAGTCAAAATTAAGGTCACCCAAATTGATGCTGACGAAAAATGCCGTATTAAGCTGTCAACTCGTCACCACCATGTTATTTCTCGCCGTTCCAACCCAAATATTCCAGACAAAGGGCTCTGAGAGCTGTGTAATGAATATCCAGAAGCACGACAAACGCTTCCGGTAACATTGACCAAAACTTAATTTATGAAAGACGACCTTACTGAATTTATAAGCGTTATGTTTTCTCCGGAGATTCTAGGTTAAATAAACCAGAGTTACTTTTTGTGTTGAGAAAGTTATTCAGTATCATTGCTTGCTTAAATAAATAAATAAATATATAGGGACAAATTACACTGATTGAGCTAGCCCCAAAGTAGGTTCGAGACTTGTGTTATGCGATACTAACTCAACGATACTATATTTTATAACAAATACACATATAAATAAACATCCAAGACTCGGGACAATTTGAAAAAGGCCATTTTCCAACTTGCCCTGGCTGGGGATCGAACCCAGGACCTCCGGATTGGCGGTCTAGCATGTTGACCATTACGCCACGGAGGTCGTCAATATAATAATTTTAAATGAAGTTTATTTGCTTAGTTAAATTTTTAAAAAAATACCCTAACTCCATCTAGTGATAAGTGACGGAACATAATATATTGATATCGTAACGCCTTCTATTATTTGTCAGGTAAATTACAGAACCCTGAATCTGAAGCGTTATCACCCAATATCTCGTTTAACGACTGAAGCTATTTTCATCAAACATGGCTAACTTCCGCCTAAAATTCACGTAGATAACCGCATTGAAACTGGTCCATCCGATCGAGCAATACCTACGATGCCACAGACAGACACTAGCCTCAAACTTATAACCTCTTTTTTGTCGGGGGTTAAAAAGTATGTTACGCTATCATGTCTGTACCCCTAACCGGGTACATGGAGATAAGGGCCGCAAGACTGGAAGGCCACTCTTATAGTTATGGTGATCCTACATCCGCATCTCCTGTTGACATCGCTCATCTTTTACGCTCGGTGCTGGAAGAGAAGCAGCTATCTATCTATCGACATTCTACTTTTTTACTCCTTGAAGAATAGACTTTTTAAGGAGATCTCCCCGCGACTAATAGCTGCCGCAGGTGATAAGAGGGCTGGCTGCTTTTTCGCTCAACGGATCAGTATTGCTATCCAGCGAGGAAACGCAGCCAGTGTTCTTGCAACCATGCCACATGGACAAGATGTCATTTTTTTAATTTAGTATCAGTTTATTTTATAGCTTAGTCTAGTTTAGTTTTATTTATCTTTGTTCTTCTTCTTCTTCTTATATGTATTTAAGAGCTGGGCTCTTGTCGGTGGAGTGCTTTCCATGTCTCTCTTCCTTCCGCTAAGTTCTTCTATCTAAGTATCTTTGTTCATATTACTTTTTTCTCAATAAACTTATATATGTTGGGATATGTTGGATACCTATTAACTCACCAAACGAAATGTCTTGCTCGACGAGCGCCCTTGACAGCACTTCAGGAAGCATGGTCCAGATGGACCCGGCGAACTGCTGCCTGAAGTCGTCATCTCCCTCCTCCAAACAAAAGTAAAGAGCCTCCACGCAGTTCACCACTATTGTTTTGTCTTTGCATTGGATTAGAACGTTCAAAAGTAGCTCCCAGACTATTGGTTCTGTTGATAGCTCTGTTGGAAGGCAATCTTCGATTTTCAGCCATTGGGAGAGCTGAAACATAAGTGGTAAGTTATTTTAGTTTTTATAACTAAGTATGTGGATTTTTTATACCTCATGTAGGTGGATATTATTTTGGGTTTGTCGCTAATTTGCAATGAAGACGAAATTCGCTATTTTACAATAACTCAAATTAGATACTTTTTTCTAAAGGTCAAAACAAACATTTTCTGTGGGATTTGAATGAAATATAGGCTAATCACGTCAAAGTTTCTTGGAGTCAAATAGTGTAATTTTTTCTAGAATAATAAATCTTAAATCGTCTCATTTTTTCTTTCTTATTTTAATAAAATTCAAGATACTCCTTTGGTAAAAATCATCTTGAAAATGGATATGATTAATGACAAATGACTTTATTTCGTGAAGTTTTAGTTTCTTGATAGTACCAAATATGTTATTTTTGACCCAGGAATTACCCAATTGTGCTTTAAATTGAACTAGGTAAGTCTTAAGTTCATGTAAATGTACTTACATATCCAAAACAGAGCTAGGAAAGTTAATCAAGTTAGGTTTAAAAGTAGTAGGCTCAAGATTGATACAATTAAGTAAGTGCGTGCAAAACTGTAGCAGAAAATTCTACTCAGTGCATTCCCGGCCGTAACCGGTCATTGGCACGTGGTTCCTTGTACAATGGGCCCAACATCAAGGCACGCAACTATTTCAATGCGATAGCGCTTGGGTAAAGGTAGGAGTACTTTAATTAGTTGCTTTTGATCGGAAGCCCGGTGTAGGGCAGGATATCTGAACTGGACTAGACAGGAACTTATGGAATTTATCCTGCCACAAAAAAGGCAGTTCTTCTACTATAATGGAAATACAGGATAAGATTACGATACATTTTTCCACGTTACGTTTAATTTGCGGAATAAGATCCCTGCCTATTTTATTTTACAAAGACAGCAATAAATAAGTGACGATACGCTTAAAAAATGGAGTCATTATTTCTATTATTTATTTTAGTATTTTAAGAAGGATGTAAAAAATGTGGCAGTCCTGGCGTCGCCGACGGCCAGGTATGCCGTTGTGTACGAAAATAGTAAGTCTGGATTTAGTTTTTATTATAAAATCTTGAGCTTGATGGATGTGATATTTGCGTGATTTGTTTATATTCAGGGAAACCGGATATAGTTATTATTTACGAATTATTATATTTAATTAAATAAAAATATTTTTATTAAAATACATGAACTAGTCTGAAAGTACTCTTTTACCTCTTGCAGTCGAATGTTATTTGTTTTCCGCTGCGATGAGTATACCACCCACAACAGTCACTAGGTTGTGTAACGAGTTTAATATACCGAGGATAAAGCATGATTACTAGATCGGACCACGGGCAACAAACGAATTCATCGCTGTCTCGATGCTAAGTACAACGGGAGAGAGATAAAGAGAGAACCTACCACTTGCACTCGAACGGGCAGCAAACGGATTTATCGCTGTCTCGATGCTAAGTACAACGGGAGAGAGATAAAGAGAGAACCTAACACTTGCACTCGAACGGGCAGCAAACAAATGTATCGCTGTCTCGATGCTAAGTACTTACAACGGGAGAGAGATAAAGAGAGAACCTACCACTTGCACTCGAACGGGCAACAAACGGATTTATCGCTGTCTCGATGCTAAATACAACGGGAGAGAGAGATAGAGAGAACTTCCTACTTGCAGTCAAACGGGCAAGAAACGGATTTATCGCTGTCTCGATGCTAAGTACAACGGGAGAGAGATAAAGAGAGAACCTACCACTTGCAGTCGAACAAGCAACAAACGGATTTATCGCTATCTCGATGCTAAGTACAACGGGAGAGAGAGAAAGAGAGAACATACCACTTGCAGTCGAACAAGCAACAAACGGATTTATCGCTGTCTTGATGCTAAATACAACGGGAGAGAGAGAAAGAGAGAACTTCCTACTTGCAGTCAAACGGGCAACAAACGGATTTATCGCTCTCTCGATGCTTAGTACAACGGGAGAGAGATAAAGAGAGAACCTACCACTTGCAGTCGAACGGGCAGCAAACGGATTAATCGCTGTCTCGATGCTAAGTACAACGGGAGAGAGAGAAAGAGAGAACATACTACTTGCAGTCGAACGGGCAACAGACGGATTTATCACTGTCTCGATGCTAAGTACAACGGGAGAGAGAGAAAGAGAGAACTTCCTACTTGCAGTCAAACGGGCAACAAACGGATTTGTCGCTGTCTCGATGCTAAGTACAACGGGAGAGAGAGAAAGAGAGAACTTGCAGTCGAACGGGCAACAAACGGATTTATCGCTGTCTCGATGCTAAGTACAACAGGAGAGAGAGAAAGAGAAGACTTACCACTTGCAGTCTCACGTAGTTAGGTATCCGCTGTGACGAGAAGACCCACAGCAGTATGGCCGGGTTATGGGTGTAATATACCGAGGGATCAGGGTACAACATGTTTACCAAACGATGCGTAGCTTTCTCTAGGTACACTCTCTGGTCTAGGGATTCTAGGGAGCCGTTCGATATTGCTGACATCTGAAAAAGGATTAACATTCTTAACCTACTGCTGACGACTTATACTTGAAACTATTTGTATTTTTTTAAGAATAGAAATGGTGAGGTCATATATTTTTCTACGTCTTAATATAAGTTAATACAGCAAACAAATTCTTAGCTACAGCCGAAGTTCTCTAGACCTTCTCCTAACATTTCTTGGTACGTAGGGTATCAACTGTCTCCCCAATTGACGACTAAAATTGCAAAATTAATGGAAATTGCTGAAAAGATACACAAAAATAATCAGTTTCGTACAAGAAATGGCTTGATTGAATTTTGAATGAATGTAATAAATTTAGGTATATCAGAATTTATATATAGCGGAAACACATACTCAATCATTTATAATAACCACGTGCATGCAACTTTTTTATTAGTAAAGGTAGCATAGTCATCAATTAACACTTGATAAAAAGCGAATCCGTATTTCGAGCTGTACTGACTATTGATAGGGAGCCAGTGCTCTTTCCCGCATTTTTCTCTAAATTTTATATGCTGTTAATGGTCACCCAAAGACATCGACGACTTTGCAAAGTGGAGAAGAAATAGCCGAATCAGTATGATTTGACTATAGTTTCGCTGACATCCACGATCTATGAAAATTACAGCAAAACAAGCCAGAGCGCTATAACGATGTACGCGGGGGGCGCGCATTATATGCTCCACCAGATACGGCAGCAGAGGCCCCGTCGCTTCTTCTTTGATCCGTAACTAAATGGATATAAAATTTCATTGGTTTTGGAGCTAAGGCAACTTCATAAGGATCGTTAGTGAGACCTAATAAGCTAGTTTTTTTGATAATACTCGAAAGTAAAATCGTGAGATCAATCAGTACAGTAGTACCGCCGCCAGGCGCCGCCGGTCGGCCGGCCGGAGTTCATCGGGGTCACGCGTCAGTTTTAGACGAGCGTAATTACGTGGTCATACACTTTGTATAACGTATACATATAGATAGAGGAATTTATTTACTATACGACATTTTTTTTCCAAAACCAATAAAAAGTCAGCGTGTATGTAGCTATAATAAAAAGTCTATGGAAATATTTGTGAAAATTACAGCAAACACAAGCCAAAGCGCTTTCACGATGTACGCGGGGGGTGTGACGGTCGTCGGGGTGCGCAGGATGTGCTCCACCAGGTACGGCAGCAGGGGGGCCGTCGCTTCCTCGGGGCTGGAAGGTATCACTCAGAGGAATTAGTTTTCAGATGTAAATAGTTTTACTTATTTGGGTTTTCTAATTAATATTTACGTTGCAAATAAATCAGACTAGCTGCGCCCAACGGTTAAAATAGCCTTATTAATTGACGACCTCCGTGGCGTAATGGTCAACACGCTAGACCGCCAGTCCGGAGGTCCTGGGTTCGATCCCCAGACAGGGCAAGTTGGGAAATGGCCTTTTTCAAATTGTCCTGGGTCTTGGATGTTTATCTGTATATGTATTTGTTATAAAATATAGTATCGTTGAGTTAGTAACCCATAACACAAGTCTCGAACTTACTTTGGGGCTAGCTCAATCAGTGTAATTTGTCCCTACTTATTTATTTATTTATTAATACAGGGTGTCAGCTTTCTGCATGCCAAATTTTATTGAAATTGGTCCAGCCGTTTGTGCGTGAAGAAGTAACAAATATACACACACGCACTCACAAACTTTCGCCTTTATAATAATAGTGTGATTTTTTCTTTTTTAGTTAGTTATTTTTCAATGCAGCGAAAATGAATTTTTATTAATTAGTATTTATTAAACGGAAAAGGTTCTTCTATCTTACAACAAGATTTACGATAATGGTGTTAGATACACAGTTTGTGTTGATACAGAATTTTGAAGGTTTCTCAAATATCAAATCCTATTAGTTCCAGTTAAAATAAGCTCCAAACCTTATAGATCCAATCCTAGTTTCAAGACTTTCAAAGT
Organism: Acrobasis consociella; assembly: GCA_963555685.1. Classification (NCBI taxonomy): domain Eukaryota; kingdom Metazoa; phylum Arthropoda; class Insecta; order Lepidoptera; family Pyralidae; genus Acrobasis; species Acrobasis consociella. The sequence continues at coordinate 13,514,207 of OY743122.1, forward strand.
ACAGGTCACGAATATGAGAATAGTTTTTACTATATCTACTCAATGACCTTATAGTCGTATGCACCATACGAATATTTAAGAGGGCACCGAGCGACCGCAGCGCCCCCAATCGCATTTTATTTCATTTCTCAATATATAGACAATATTTCAAAAAATCCCGACGGACAATCTGTCGGTATTACAGCGAAATAACAGCAAAATACGTACTTTAATAATAACGACGGGATTTTTTGAAATATTGACTATATATTGAGAAATGAAATAAAATGCGATTGGGGGCGCTGCGGTCGCTCGGCGCCCTCTAAGATATAAAAAAATAGAAATATGTAATTGTTTAAATGTAATATAATTGTTGATACTTCTCTGAAGACTGGCAGTAGAAGTAGATGTAAATGAGCAGACTGTAAGGCTGCGACTTCTGCAGTTGAGAGCCAATGGCCTGCGGCTTCTCTATGCCGTTTTGGAGTTCCAACAATCCCGTCTGTAAACAACGGGTCTTTATAGTTACCTTTATAAAAGTTTATCCAAGCTCCCATAGCATGGCACCGTAGATAATTATCGATAAAGTTTATATCCCGCGACAAACTAGACCGTCTCGCTCGTTGTCATTACGTAGAGCGAGATAGTTACAGTTAATAAAGCATGCTAAGTAGGAACCTGATGAAAATGTATAATATGTAGAAAGAATTTATTAAAATCTTGTCGATTTTCGTGTTAATATTATTTTGCGTTTAAGAAAAAATTTAAGATATAGGTATAGGGCCGGCCCAAGGGGCTTTCTTTATGAAATAATTTGAAAGTCGTCTGATAGAGACGTCCTAAATCTATGTTAAACTAAATTAGATTTTATCATCATACGTTAATGCTCAATGTTGCTTGACACTGAAACGCGAATACGTAGTAACGTCTGTCTTGCGTGCCGTTTTTAGAGTAACCCTCCAGGTATCTCGTTGGCCGACTGTACGTATGTTGTCGCTGGTGGCATGCTACCCGGGCATGTGGTAAGCTGTCAAGTGGCAAAAGCTTATAAATTAATAGTTTAGTAGTTACTTACATGGATGACTCTGTCGTAACGTCCATGTTCATCAGCATTGTCGATGTTAAGATATTTATCGGCCAGGACCTTCAACATTTCACCTAGGATGAGGGTGCTCATTTTACGCACATTCATATCCCGCCTGGAATGAGGGTCACAGTAACACATTATCGGGTCTGTGATCATACCGATAGATACTAAGCAGAGAAAATGATCTCTATATTTCATTTATACCAACCTTGGCTGTGGTATTGGCTTGGGATATACTTACTGAAGTATGTTCTCCATTTAGCCTTCGTCCTAGTGTCACGAAATGTGTTAAGCTACACAATGAATATTTAAAACAAGAGGAAAATTATTTATGTTAACAAGTTTATTTGCCGGGCAAATAAAAAAATCTCCGATGACACCATCTAGTGATGAGTGGCGGAACTACATATTCCAACCGCTGTTAAGTGGAATTGATATCTATAGCGCAATCTATAATTTTTTTTTTCGTTAGCTATAATATGTCCCATCGTTGGGCAAAAGCCTCCCCTATCGCGGTCTCTAGACGTGGCGGGCAAGGAGTGAGACCAACATCTCCCTCACTCAAGTCATCCTCACCTGCACGCGGTGCTCGCTGCTAGACAACAAACGAGGCTCTGACAACTGACAACCCACCAACCCGCACCGGACCAGCGTGGTGGGTAAATGGACCAAAACCCCTCATGGTAATTCGAAATAATTTACCAGGTAAAAATCTTTTGAAAGGCGTAATCCATTTTTAAAGGGAACTTGCTAATACCTAAAAAATCTGCATCGAAATCGGTCCATCCGTTCGAGAGCTACGACCCCACAGACAGACAGGCCGATAGAAAGACAGACAGACAGTAATTAGCGTCAAACTAACCTCCTGTTTTTTATCAGAGGTTAAAAAGACGTGTTTATGCGTGACTCTGTCTGTGACAATATTAAGATTATAGGCCATTCTATTCTTAGGCAGTTAATTAATTTTAAACGACTTCTAAAAAAAGAGGAGGTTATCCATTCGGTGCGATCTTTTTCTTATTTTTTTTAATGCATGTTCACCGATTATCTAGCGAAGACCGATTTAGAAAAATCTTTTTGATTGAAAAGGTATACTTGCATGGTGGTCCGTGCGAAATCGGTTGAGTAGTTTTAAAAAATTATTTAAGTAAATGTCTATGTAAATACCTGATAATCTGAATTTGAGGCAGCATGGTCAAGTATCCTTTAGCGTACATCATGTCGCAAAAGTCGGTGAGCTGTTCCCCTTTGGTGTTCTCATAGAAATAGGTCAAGAGGAATTTTAGAAAGATGCCGTATTCTGTTGTAGATATTTGGTCTTGGTTTTCCTGCAGATTCAAAATAATAGCGCCTTGTTAATCGAACAGAAGTCCTCCCGTGGATGTCGTAGAAGGCGACTTAAAAATACAAGCAAAACAAAGCTTATAAACATTAATGAGACCTCTCCAACCCGTATGGCCAGCGAGGAGAGTGCAGGCCAAAGTCCTCTGACTGCTCTGGCTAAGTACAGTGAGGGTGCTCCTGTAGTGGAGGCAAAAATACCTAATGATGTGATGATGAAACGGACAAAACTCTGAAAATATACGACCTTTATAACAGACACGTGAATAAATCTCAAAAATCAAAAATATTTTGACGTGACTTTTTACATTATTAAGTACCTGGGCGACCGAGCTTTGCTCGGTTACATCTCAAACATTAACAAAATTTTTTTAAACTTGTCTAAAAACAATGCAAAATAAAAAATTATATATAAACTTAAACATAAAAAAAACCAAAGTAAGTCACCGAGTGGGATTCGAACCCGTAAAACTCTTTCTAGCGGTCGGTATCCTTAACCGCTGAGCTAAAAACAAGGCGGTCGGCGCGACAAAATTAGCGACCATATTCTGCGTGGAAAGAAAAACGCATGAAAACTCGAAAACACGCGTTTTCCCAAACATAAAACTAATCTAGATCGATTGTTTGCCCCCGAAAACCCCCATATACAAATTTTCAGCGAAATCGTTAGAGCCGTTTTCGAGATCACAGAAATTTGTAAATATATATATATACAAGAATTGCTCGTTTAAAGGTATAAGATTACCAGGTAGTCCCTACCATGTATCCTTTTAAACTGAATACTCCTAATAATTTGTAACTATATTAGGAACAGGAAAGTTCAAAACAGACTAAAGGTAGGGTGGTACTATAGATCATCATCATTTCAGCCGCATAACGTCCACTGCTGAACATAGGCCTCTCCCAAGGATTTCCAAAATGATCCATCTAGAGCGGCTTGCATCCAGCGCCTTCCAGCGACCTTGGTCCGACCACCACCTTGTGGGTGGGTGCCCTACGCATTGCTATTGCTAGCCAGTAATTAAGTATTTGTAAAGACTTCTACAGTCTTTATGAATACTTAAGAGTCCACTTACCCTAGACCAAAATACAATTTTCCATACAAACGTAGTAGTTTTATTTCGAAACGACATGCCCGATTTGGGCAAAAAATTTTAATTTCAAATATATTGCAATTATCTAGGGTAATAATTGGTTTCCGACGGTAAAAATATGAACTTGAAATAGAATATACCTTTTGTGTGTTTTATCATTTTTGACCATCAGTATGGGAAACTTCTAAATCGTTATATTTTCTTTCCAATTCATGATTTTACTGTAGGAAAACAGTTACCGAAATCTGACATGTGGTTTCAAAATTAAACGTAGACTAAGTTTGTATAGAAAAGTCTAGAGTAAGGGGATTCTTAATGCTCGAACTTCTTTCGCCGTTACCTTTGTAAAAACAACAAGCTCCGAAATGAGATGCCGTGTAGAGTTCCTCATCCGGAGAGCGCACTGCTCCAGAACCCTCGCTTCCTGTTCATCGGCTAATATTGTCTGTATGAAGTCACCTTTGTTTTCGATGCGGAGGAATTTTGTGATTCTACAAAGGTTAACAAGTTTTTATTTATAAAATAAAAAAAAGTTTTATACACTTTTTTATTCGTAATTTTTAGATATTGGAAATTAAGTATACATATAGAATTTAATAGACCTAAAAAACCCCGACTTTTAATAGTTTCAAATGTAAACGCCATCTAGTCATAAGCGGAGTAACTAAATAGCAGAACTAATATCCGTAGCGCCATCAATTATTTGCCTGACAAACTACAAAAACCTATTTACAAGCATTAATCCCCAATAGTATAACTACCAATTTTTATTAAACATAGCTAAGAAACACCGCAAGAGAACTTGCCTTTACGTAAAACCGCATCGAAATCGGTCTATCTGTTCGAGCGCTACGATGCCACAGACAAACAGACATTGGCGTCAATTATAACACCCCTCTTTTTTGTCAGTTACCCCTGACAAAAACAAAGATAGACTGCAGAGAACTTGTATCCAAGACTAAACAACATCTACTTACCTGAAAACATCCATCCCCAACTGGCACGTGACCACAAAGAACATGCCGAAACTGTCGCTGCCCACCAGCATCGCATGGTTCAGCGCTCCCATCAGCAGCGCCAGCCATTTATCCACGACCTCTACCAGACAGCCGGCCGTACCAGCGCGGACGGCCAGACTGTCTGGCTGGTAGGAGACCAGCGCTTGCAGCACTAGAGCGCTCGAGAGGATACCGTTTGGGTTGCTGCTGATGCGGCCCGCGAGGCCGTCGAGGCAAGCGAGCAGCTGCTCAGCGCTGTAGGCGCTTTGGTGGGAAAGGGCTGGGGTCGTTTTGTGGGCGCTTATGCTGTTAGTGCGGAAACGTTTTGTTATTTAGATAGATAGATAAACACTTTATTAGTACCAACAAAGACACAACACAATAATTAAAACAACGAAATTAACACCAAAACAGTCGGGCTGTGATTACGTGTCGCATTGATACATACATGGCAGAAGCTTAGCGCGTGTGAGCAACCTTCATATACAACGTGGAAGGGACATACCCGTAATAAATCAAACCACGGGAAATACTAGATCACTATAGTATAATTAAATTAATTTAAGAGTTAAAAATTTTAAAAATCTGCAATTCCATACTAAAGTGTGTTTCTTGACTGTTATTTTATTATAATTATACTATAGTGATCAGTATAGCTAGTGGATTGATTGTCTGGTGTGCCATTTTTTATTTTTAATGGCTGTGTTAACTAAGTTTTTTTTCTATACATTCCTCCTATTTGCAACATGTGATGGCACATTTTGATATTGCACGTCCAAAACAAAAACTACTTCCAGTCCCATCATCCTATGCTACTAGCAGCTACGCCACTGACTCATCTTTTCAAAAATAGCGGTCCTGTCTATCCTACTTACCCATTCAATAAATCGTAGAGGAAATGCAGACAGGCGTCCAAGGCGGTGTAGGAGCGGCTGCCCGCGAAGTTTCCATTATCCCATGCTGCTCGTAGCTATGCTACTGACTAATATTTCCAAAAATGGCGGTCCTGCCTATCTTACCCATTCAGCAAGTCGCACAGGAAATGCAGGCAGGCGTCCATAGCGGTGTAGGAGCGGCTGCCCGCGAAGTTTCCATTATCCCATGCTGCTCGTAGCTATGCTACTGACTAATATTTCCAAAAATGGCGGTCCTGCCTATCTTACCCATTCAGCAAGTCGCACAGGAAATGCAGGCAGGCGTCCACAGCGGTGTAGGAGCGGCAGCCCGCAAAGTTTCCATTATCCCATGCTGCTCGTAGCTATGCTACTGACTAATATTTCCAAAAATGGCGGTCCTGCCTATCTTACCCGTTCAGCAAGTCGCAGAGGAAGTGCAGACAGGCGTCCACAGCGGTGTAGGAGCGGCTGCCCGCGAAGTGCGCCAGCGCGCGCAGCACGGCCGCGCCCGCGTGCGATGCGTGCTCCTCCGTAAAGAAGCGACGGTCGCGCCACAGTAAGCGGAAACAGGAGAGGATCGAGCTGAGAACATTATATTCTTTTCGTCTATGGATCTGGTATTTGATACTTATAACTAGAGAGACCTCGCGAGCCGCCCCATCTGTTAAGTTTATTTGATAAACGGTTGTTAAGAAATAAATTGGGTCTTAATAATGGTAACAAAAAAGTTTTATAACATTTTTGAAATGGCTTATGGTTTTTTTAGACTTAAGTTCCATATAAGTAATTTAAAAAAAATGAAAAAAAAATATAATTCTCGAATCTACTTAGAAAATTTCGCAAGAATCGGTTGAGAAATGCGATCTGTAGGCGAAAACAGCTGGACAGACTGTAAACCGGACAGTCGGGCAAAGGCATATTCGTCCAATTTCGAAACTAAGACGCTTTGCTCGCTCGGTCGATTAGAGAATGCATTAGCTCACACCGAAATAGCAGCGGCTTACAGCTCGAAAAATCTGACACCAATGTTGGCCACTAGCTTCTACACATGAAAACACAAAAAATCCCATAGAGTTAGGCAGAGAATGTAGATGTACAAAGACGTGCAAATCACTTTTGTTTTTAGCTATGGCTACCTAGTGCAGATAACTTTCACGTTTTGCCATTACGGAATTCGAGGTTCTTGTGTTATGCCTATTTACCGGTTGGTAAATAGACGCTAATGTTAGCTACGGAAAATTTCTTAATTCAAAGGTACTTAACCATATGAAAATTATATAAGTGTGTTAGATAATCGAGAATTAAAAACTCGTTATCACAACTCGTAACAAAACAATAAGACAGTAATTCGCAATTGTAAATGTTTATTTAAGTATTTAATTATGTTATTGGTTCATGTACACTTGAAAAAGTTACAAATAAGACTTTATAAAGTTTTACGTTATTGAAGGACTAAATGTTACTCTACGGAGGTAATTAGCCATTGCTATTCGCAACTTCGTGATTGTAGGCGAAGGAACACACCGCTAACAAACGGGTATGGTCTTTTTAGGACCCTGTAACATTCATATGTAAGTACTAACTACTCATACTAACCGAAAAAGTGAAAAGTCCAAATTGGCTGTAGCTTCGCATAGGAATACTGTTATGTCGTTATCTAGTAAGTATTCCACCATACAGCTTCTTTCGGCAGAATTTCGACTGATTACTTCTATTAGATAGCCACAAGCTTTATTTTGGGTTACCGTGTCTCTAGAGGTCAGCAATCGCTTTATATCTGAAAGCGCATTTTGTCGTCCACTGGGATTGTAAGTTTTACTAAATGTAGAATTTACTAAGCTGTACATAATGGTGATTGAACGAATAATTTATTTAAATAACAGGAATTAAGATACTTAAGCCACTTGAATTAAAAAATAACTTGTGAATTAAGAAAGCTGTAATGTAATTGTTCTGTTTCGAAATAGAATAATTTTAAATTTCGCGGCTATGAAAACCGGAAATGTTGTTTTTTCAATATTTAAAAAATAAGCACGGTCCTACTCCTATCCCCATATCCTTTAAAAAAACTGAGGTGCTATTTTTCAAACGCGGAGTTACCTATTTTATTTTAATTAAAGTACCTAAACAAATGGTTTTTTCATACAAAAAACCATTCGTTTAGGTGACTCCGCGTTTCAAAATAGCACTTCTGAACTAATATTTATAACAGTGATATCGTATGGTAAATGTTAAGCGCCGTATTCATTATCCAGCGCCGCTGTTCAGCGGCTCAAGGTCGCTTTGCTGGATGTGCCTATTCACACATCCAGCAAAGCATCCAGCAAGGCAGTGTTGCCATTAGTCACACATTTTGCGAGCCAGTGTTGCCCTCTTTTGTTGTTAGTGTCTGTTGACAGTTCTAACCTGATGCTATGAAACTCAGTTAAACCCAGTGGACTCGCTTTGATAGATTTTCCGCCAGAAGCTCCTAGCAATCAAAGGAAAGGAAGGAATAAAAATAGGCTTATAAAGACTAGTATCCAGAGCTGCAAAATATTAAAAAAGAATCTGCTGTATAGCAAATTTATTTACGTATCCAGAGCCGTAAAAACATGATTTAAAAAAAAGTCTGCTGTACAGCAAGCGTTATTCACGGTCTATCTGCCCGACGGTCGCGGTGGTGGGGGTGCTTGCTGGATCCAGCACGTCCAGCAAGCAACTTCACGTCGGTTATTATTATTAATTGCTTGCTGGATCTGCTGGATCGATTTTGCGTCCAGCAAGCACCCCCACCACCGCGACCGTCGGGCAGATAGACCGTGAATACGCTTGCTGTACAGCAGACTTTTTTTTAAATCATGTTTTTACGGCTCTGGATACGTAACTAAATTTGCTATACAGCAGATTCTTTTTTAATATTTTGCAGCTCTGGATACTAGTCTTTATAAGCCTATTTTTATTCCTTCCTTTCTCTATTCCTAGGCCTCTAGTTTTAACCAAAGTTGGTGTAGACATCCTTTGATTGCTAGGAGCTTCTGGCGAAAAATCTATCAAAGCGAGTCCACTGGGTTTAACTGAGTTTCATAGCATCAGGTTAGAACTGTCAACAGACACTAACAACAAAAGAGGGCAACACTGGCTCGCAAAATGTGTGACTAATGGCAACACTGCCTTGCTGGATGCTTTGCTGGATGTGTGAATAGGCACATCCAGCAAAGCGACCTTGAGCCGCTGTACAGCGGCGCTGGATAATGAATACGACGCTTTAAAAGCAGCGGCATTTTAGAGCTCTCATTGTCTATGGCATAAAAAAACCACTCGATGTCTTTGGTCATGTCATGTCTCCTGTCTGCCTGCTGTCACTAATGTCATTCTCATCTGCCTGCTGGTTACTACTCTAGAAAGTGACTTCAGAGTCTAATTTATATTATTTTGGCTTCGTTGTTTACTAATTAGGCATCTATAACCATCTCTACAACCTTTATCGGTTGCATTTGAATAGATATACAATGGTAAGTATTGCAATAGAAACAAATTATTGCTTGAAAGCTGTACATTGCGCACCATGTTTGGTCCTTGATTATACTACCTTCCCGTGCACTTTCTATAATTCTCCTTTTTCTTTTGCAGTCCGTGATAGAATTTCTGAAAGATCTGCCGTCCTACGACGAGCACAACTTCACGCTGTTTAATACGGACCATGGCATTAGAAACTGTTCGAAAAGACCGTCAATATATCTCCCTACTAAGGAAATACCTTCCGAACAAAGTTGAGTATACGATTTCTTTTGCTTATTTCCTTATTTTGCGATTTTATTCTCAAGTAACGTAAAGAAACTTGTTTACATTATTGGTTAGAAAACTTATCTTTTGTTCCTCATGATAACTAAAAAATAATAATTTGATACTGGAGGTTTATCTTGTTGTTTGTCTTCTTACTTTGGTACCCAACTTGTACCTTTTATTTAAATAAATTAAAGGTCACCCTTAATAATATTTTTATTTTATTTTTTCCAGTCATTGTAACTGAAAAAACTAATATTTTGTTAAGATATCTACATCAACAATGGGAGAAAAAGGTAAATATTTCATTTATGCACTCAATTTTATCACAGTGTGTATACAGTTATACATTCTCATAAAACAAAACATATTTACTCCATCCACTAAAATTAAACCATAAATACCTATTTATCTAATATAAACAAGTAAAATAACCTTAATAATTTTGGTAACTCCATATAAGCTAATAAAAAAATACCATCAATACCTATAACCTAATAGCAACGAATATAAATAATATAATATTAATATACTATAGTATTAATAATAGCAATTGGGCAATCGTATTTCGCAAAGGTCAAACGATACTCCCTCGGCATTGTATTTGGCCCAAAGGCTTTCTACAGCCATTTAACCCTTTAACCGCGAGCATCGGATATATGCGACAAACATTGACGGGCCCGTTCCGGGAAGGTCGGATATTAGCGACAAAAAAAATGCTTGTATGGCACATAACTTACGTATCCATATCCATTTTTTGTTGTAGATAGTTATTTTAGATTTACCATGTCTCGCGCTGGGGGCACGACAACTGATATAAAGTCTTGCTGTGAAAGGGTTAAAGAGGAAATGCCGCGAACATTATGGGGACTTTTAGGCCGGGTAGCCTATATCCAAAATCTGTGATGGTTCAACACCGCCCGGTGTTGACAGTTCACAGATATTGTGCATAACTGCGCGCTGAAATCTCATACAAAATCTGTTTCGGATCAACACTGCCACTTATTTTAGCCAAATTGCAAGAAAGTTGGTTTTGTTATTCATTTCATTACATATTCTTCCACCTACACGCATTCAGTATAGAAATAACCAAAGGTTTGTAGACTAATATATAAGTAATGTTCTTAATAAGTATTTAAGTAGATACATCGAGTTTATATGTATACGTATTAATAGGTACCAAAATATTACTATACAAACAACTCCGTAAGATATTAGTTATGTAAGCTATTTAATTGTCTCCATTTTAATTTTCGGAAAAGAGTCATTACGTGACATAGTTTTGTTGAATCTTCCAAGCAATCGCAAATGCAAAATATGTGCGCATTCAACGCGATTTAGGTATTACGAGCAGAGCCGCAACATACTTTGTAGGTGAAAATCAAAAAACTAGGAATAAATGACCTGTGCTGAATTGCGTTTGCGTTAGAATGAGATAGAAATATGAATAATAATACTAATGCCACAGAATACATACTAGTACGTACGTACAGAAGTCTTACTCTAAAAAGAAATTCAAAGAAATATCTATTCAATATTGTTAGCGATATGGTCTAATTTAACTCTCGTCAGAATTCGACGCCTACTCGTTTAGATACCTAGAATTTCAGTTGCAAGCCAATTTCATTCTTATTACGCTAGACAAACGGTTCATCATAGGTAGATACCTACACAAAACCGATTAAGTGAGCAGTTCGCCTAGGGTTGTCAAGATACTAACATCGTCATCTAGCGCAGGCAATTTCAAATAGGCGTTTTTGGCTGCGCATATATTCACCTACCTTGTTAACTGTACTTACATACACAGGTAATATATTATATCGTATATAAATCTTTTTCCGTAATAATAACCATATATATGTATGTTACCAATATATCTTAATATACCTATCATATGATAATTAATGATATACTAAATAGGTACGGTACCTATTTAGTATAAATCATTTAATATAAATATGCTTCATAAAGACGCTAAAAGTAAGGTACCTAAAGTTCAGCGTCTTTAGGAAGCGTAAAAAAAGTTAAATCTGGATCATTGTCTGTGTTTAATCAATTAAACACTGCACAGTATTTTTTTTGCCTTTTTAGGGTTCTATACCCAAAGGATAAAAACCGGACCCTATTGCTAAGACTTCGCTGTCTGTCTGTCACCAGGCTGTATCTCAAGTACCGCGATAGCTAGACAGTTAAAATTTTCACAAATTATGTATTTCTGTTGCCGCTATAACAACTATTATATACTATACAAATACTAAAAACTAAATAAAATAAATATTTAAGGGGGGCCATACAAAAAACTTGATTTTAATAGATAATGGTACAGAATCCTTAGTGCGCGAGTCCGACACGCACTTAGCCGGTTATTTCTTTTTCTTTCCATGACGATTAAGTCGGTGAATCTGGTGAACAAACCGCGCGTGCGTCACTGCTCACTTCTCGCTAGCGACTCTAGCGAGTCGTCCTTGATGGATTAGCCTCCATATAGAGGCCGCAATGCGTAGGTATATTTTCGATACCTAAACGGGGAATGACACAGGCCTGCTAATGCTTTTTCATCTTTGTGTTGCGAGTGGGATTAGTCGCTGTTCGTGCGTCCATAGTTTTATGTAAACAACAGCGTTGGTTGCGGTTCGGGCGTTCTACAAAATGACAAAAAAAATGTGATCCTAAGATGGTAGCGGTTCGTGCGCTCAACAAAATTACATTATTGCAGTGGTTGCGTTTCGGGATCTCTTCAATAGACTATCCTCGCTAAGTTTATTGAAGAGATCCCGAAAGCGACTAATCCTGCGAGTGCGGGGTGACAAATTGCTTGCATAGTGAACTGTGACCTTGACGCGTGCTATTGTTTACAAATTGAAACTCTTAATAGTTAATTAATTATCTTCTATTTTATATCTTATATCTTCTACAGCGGCGAACCACAATACCCCCTTGAGATGACGTTTCAACATTTTACATTAGTAGGATATATTTTTCACAATATACTTTTTATTAAGTACAAATAATTTAAGGGTTTAACTACAAATATTTAATCCTTGCAGTCCATCGTTTCGAAAAACTTTTCCCAATGAATGCATTTCAAAATACAAAATAATTGCATTTTCATAGTAACGATATCACGTGACTATACTTCGATATGTATGAGAACCCAGAGAATTTTTGGTATTGCGATATATTGGGAAAAGTTGTTCAAAACGATAGACTGAATCACTCCTTAAAATATTTGTTCTGGTAATAAAAAAGGACATTGTAATAAACGATAAGGAATAGATACTGGAGTTTGGCTGAAGTTAAACCGTAACAGATATTGTACGCTCAAAATAAATAAATGCTCATACAATGAGTCTAGAACATGTTGCGGCTCAACTCGTACAGCGTTGGCTCGTAACAGATTCTGGATATACGCGGCCGGGTACGGACCGTGGGGGGTCTCCTTGACTAATGTGAAATACCTATACCTACTTATTTGACGAAGCTTGTTGCGGATTTATTTCTGTAAACCTTTGACAAAGCATGTTGCGGATATACTTTTGTACTCTTTTTTTTTAACGAAGCAGGTTGCTGAATATTACTTTTGTTTTTTAGATAATCAAAAATATCGAATATTATTTTTGAATAAATGCCCATAAAGAAGATATAAGTGATACCTAATAGATATATACAACCCACAAATCCGTCACTTGAAATTTCAATGCGCTGTATCTTTGTCATTTATGGTTTCTCAGAGAAAAGAAAAAATATGTGTACTTATTTTTTAATAATCTCACCGATGGACCAAATATATTTTTCCATTCGTCATGCCTATTGCTTCTAGGCACCAGAAGGATAGGCGTATTGCCACTTTGCTATGCTTAAACCTTGGGTAAATAGCAACCGCTGGTTACCAGCTGCCCAACCAGCCTTGTAAACTTAAAGAAATGCGTGCCCAAAGTCCACAGGTCCAGCTTGCCATACCTGAACTATGATCTTTTTCACTTCAATTTCTAACAGCCCGTTTCTTAAACTTTGTCAGTTTTATTATAAAATGAGGACGAACTCTATGACTTGGTTTAAACTATTATTCACCCTTACAAAGTTGACAGCAATGTAAGAGAAAGTGACATATTGCGGGAGGTCACCTTGTTTCGGGCGGATAATGGTTTAAACCGGGTACTAAAGTTAGGTGTATAAGTTAAATAAATCACACCCTAAAAATAACAAAGATTCAAAATGACATCAAATTTAAATTATGTTACACAAACAATTTCTGTGTCAACTAAACAAAAACTTATTATATGCTTATTTAAAAAACCTGAAGACATGTTTGTGTGTAGCATTTGCATTTAATTTACATATTTCTTGTGACATTTCAGAATAACAATTCACCGAAAAAACGAGACCAAAGCCACATCGAACAAAACGGAGATGAAAGCAGACCCCGCAAAAGGCCATGTCTCAACTCTCCGCTCAACTGAAATCACTCAAGAACATTAAGAATTTTGTGCTTCGGTTATAGACTCTGCAGAGTGTACGGCATTTTTATAATAACATTTGTATTCCATGTCAAAAGGTCAAATTATACATTGATCCTCGAAACACACTGGTTTCACGTATTTTGGGAAGTCACTTCATGATTGGCGCTGTTTTCTAATTAGATGTACAGAACTTACACAAATACTTAATTGTGAACTACACCTACTTTGTGAAACTCAACAAATATTATTGTTTTTTCATCACATTTATTTACAATGCAGACACCATCAGCTATGAATTTGTGTCACAGTCAGTTCATAGGTTGGATGGCTTTGGCAACAAAACTGGTGGTGACTGAATTCAACAATAAATGTTTTTAGTCAAAGAAAGCAATAAGCAATTAATATTAGGTTTTTATTCCTAGCTAGAATACATGGTGTCCAGTTCTGTATGTCTAATTCATATAACCCAATATTTGAAGTGCCGTTTCATCATAATCGGAATAATCTGTAAAATATTGGTCAAATATTGTAACTAACGGTAGCGTTACATTTCAGTATGTTGAAATAAAAGTATGAATTATATTCATTCCATGTTATTATTAAGTTTTGTATATTCTCCTTGGAGACGACTTCAGATCTTCAATCACAAGCACCTGATAGTATAAAGTAAGTTATCAAGCTATATAATGCCTACTTTTAAACTAAATTAAGAATGTGTTCAGTAATTTAAGTGCTTTAACAAGGCACAGAAACCTGTTGGTTTTATTTTTTATTATATGCTGATATTTTGCCCTATCTATGACATATATCTTACGAGTTGATTACCAACATTAAACTATTCTTAATTAATGCAGCATTAAAGCTGCTGCTCACAGCTAAAAACTTTAGTATTATAAAATACATACTATTTTATTATATTTATTATAGTACTATAGTATTATAATTTTTAAATACATGTTTTATTATTTTGGCTAGCAATTGATCAGAACACCTTGATTTTCTTGTCTTGTAATATCACCTGCTTTGTTAATTGGTATTTGCATGCGAGTTTTTATTTTTCTTAATTAAGAAGTGAATGAAAGAAGTGATTAACAACAAGCAATAGTTACATTAAGAGCATGACAAAAGAAACATTAGAGTTATTCGGAATAAAAATATGTGTTTCACCAATTTTGAAGGTGATTCTCTTTTATGTTGTCAACATTGATTTGTTTATGAATAAATTGTAAATTGTATAGAATTGTTATTGTCTTTTGCTTTGTCTACTTCAATTTCCTTTGTGTCTGGTATCCCTCCGCGCATCCCTTCGATGAGATGATGATGATTCGGGCGAGACTGACAAGTGAAGTGGGATGCATAAGTAATAAGAATTATGTGTGGGTTCGTCATCACGTATCACGTCTTTATCCCTAATGGGGCAGACAGAGCATTTTGGGTCTTACGGTTCTATGCAGAGCCCAGGGCCGCAAGACCCAAAAGCCACTTTTAGCGTCATGGTGGGCGAGAAGATGGAAAAGCAATCAATACAGTGATGGGTTGCTAGCCGCATCGCCTGTTAACATGATTTGCATTTTAGCCCATTCCCTCGATCGGCTTTTACGATCTGCGTGGGAAGAGAAGCAGCTGGTACATTCTAATTTTTTTTTATTTCTCCCAGACCAGCATGGGAGTTCCAATAGGATTCTAATATTATAAATAACTCAAATTGTAAAAGCCGATCGTATTTATTTGTATCGAAAATTGTATCATTTGCTCAGTACATTTGAGAAAACCTCATCTGAAAAGCTTATCTATATCGGTAGGTAGTTTTTTTCGGTTCACCAGGGAGAACTACATTAGTGCAATACTTGCAGAGCGCCATCTGGTATTCAATAGCATAACTATTTGGAATAGAACCAGAATAAATGCCATTTTTGAAACACGGAGTCACCTAAATGCATGATTAGGTATTCCTTAAAAATACCGTTCATTTAGTGACTCCTCGTTTGAAAAATCGCACTACAGACGTTGGTTTCACTTTTGCCTGAATTTCTATTTGACTGCAACGGAAACGGGTAGAGGGGAACCACCATAGACGTAGTTCGACTCGTCAGTTCGATCATCGAACTAGTGAGAATTTTTTTTCTCATTTGTTCGACCGTCGAACTACTGAGAACTTTTTTTCTCATTTGTTCGATCGTCGAAATTATTTAATCGAGAAATAAAATAAACAATAAATACAATAAAAAAACGCTTTATTAATGTCTGTTTATTGATGCTAAATTAAATACGATTTACAAAAAAGTCTTGCTTCTCTAACTGAATATAAAAAAAATTAAACAAATTACAATTTTAAAACGCTTCGTTTTGTGGATGTCTGATTATTGAGGCTTCATTAAATACGATTTATAAAGCCTTGGTTCTCTTAATTATTAAAATGTAAAAAAATACGTTTTTTGAAAACTAAATTGAAAACGATAAGATTACATATAAAAACATGAGTAGTAAATAACCGGCCAAGTACATGACAGTTCCGTAGTTACGAATGTCGACTTTGAGTTCAGGCCACTAAAAACGTCTAATGACGAATTTTATATTGAATTTCAATGAAATTTCCAGTACATTTCATAGGTCGGTCGTCTATAACTTCTGAATTTGTAAACCTCAACTGAAATTGTTAAACTATAAGGGTTCCTTGTTTCCTACGGAACCCTAAAGAGATCAAAGCGTTTTTTTATTGTATTTATTGTTTATTTTATTTCTCGATTAAATAATTTTGACGATCGAACAAATGAGAAAAAAAGTTCTCAGTAGTTCGACGGTCGAACAAAGGAGAAAAAAAATTCTCACTAGTTCGATGATCGAACTGACGAGTCGAACTAGTGAGAATGAACGGCTCTAACAGCTGTCGAAAGTTTAGCATTTTCGACTGAAACTATCGATTTTTCGGCAACAGAACCAACAGTAAAGACAGTACCTACTTTTGCATATTTTATAATGGTATCAGTATGGAAGTAGGTATTTATGGAAGTAAGGGACGATCTACAAATTAAATAAAAGACGCATTTGACTGAAAAATAAATTTATTCTAATAGTTATATGTACCTTATCTCACAATTTGCAGAAACGGTCCACAAGCTGCAAACAAATGTTAGGGTGTACCTAATGGAATTGTTCTCTTACTTGTATTTATTATATCTTATCTAATTAATTATAAACACCAATAGACACTAGATCAAGTTTTCTAAAAGCTCCTTACAACTATTCCACAATAAAATCATTTGGCTGTTCTTATCTTACAAAAACAGCGCATACAAGAAATAGAAACAATCAATAATATATAATGAGAACAGAATCTTCAAATTATACAAATTGTATAAGATTTCCAAATAAAAGTCAAGATTTGTCAGCTCTTAGAAGTTAAAAAAATTGTTATATTTCATCAAACTCTGAAATGTCTCAAACTGATTCAGTTTAATCCTTGGCTGGCACTTCGATCACTCGGGGCTTGTCGATGATGCGGGCAGTACGGTTGCCTTTCTCTACGATACCAATGATCCAGGCCTGGTAGCCTTCCTGCTTTTCAATATCCTTGCAGTACGCAGCGGCTTGTTCTCTCGGCAAGCAGATTAGGAGTCCTCCCGAGGTCTCGGGGGCATGTCCTTGCAGCAACTGGAACATGTTGCCACAAGCCTTGGCCACAGCAGCCATCTTAGCAATGACTGGTAAGTTATGAATTACAAATGAAACTTCGTTCTTTTGATGCGATGCTAGGTTTTGTGCATGTCCAAGCAGTCCGAAGCCCGTGACATCTGTGGAGCCATGAGCATTGTATTTATGCATCAAACGAGCCGCAATGCGGTTCAATCGGCTCATTGAATCCATTGCACGGTGATACGCCTTGCGGACATCCTCTTCAGAGACTACCAGTTTAATGCGGTTCCAGCGCTCAGGTTGGTCCAGCCACTGATGGGCGTTTACAGCTACTTGGGTACCTAAAGGTTTGGTGAGGACCAACACATCTCCCATAACAGCATTATCCGGGACAATGTACTCGTTGGGTTGGCAGATTGTTGTAGCCACCCCTCCAATGGTGCACCATGGGTTGATTACAGTTTGCCCACCAGTCACAGATGTTCCAGCCTCTAGAGCAGAGTCTTTGAACCCTCGCATAATGAGGGGAATAACTACGTCTCGCTCCTTTTCAGTCATCTTTGTAGATACTCCAAGCAACATGAGCATGTTGTCACATTCCGTCACTCCCATTGCATACAAGTCGCTCAAAACGTTCGCACACGCAATTTTACCCATCATGTAAGGGTCGTCGACTAGGGGATAGAAAAAGTCCGTAGTTTGCACCAAACAAAGCCCACCGTGTCGCAGCGGCGTCACCGAACAATCCAAACCGATGCCGATGCGCGGTATCGCCACATGCATGAACTGATCCTGCTCCTGTTGAGAATAGTCTTGTTGCAGGGACTCCACCAATTTTCCCAAAACATCTTGAGGTACTTTGCAACTTCTGCCTTTGAGATCAGCAAACCTTGTCAGCCGAAAACTCGCTTCCAA
Source organism: Acrobasis consociella (assembly GCA_963555685.1). Classification (NCBI taxonomy): domain Eukaryota; kingdom Metazoa; phylum Arthropoda; class Insecta; order Lepidoptera; family Pyralidae; genus Acrobasis; species Acrobasis consociella. The sequence continues at coordinate 13,532,375 of OY743122.1, forward strand.
ATCATGCGCCACAGGGTCGAATGGCCGACGCAAAGCCAGGGCATTGGGGTTACCGGCCATCTCTAATTGAGCCGCAGCTAAAGTATCTTGAGCTACACTAGACTGATACGACATATTACACGAAAACAAAACAATAATAAGGTCCGCCTAAAGGTATTTCTGGTCAAAATGCCGAAACCCGACACGCCGCCAAGTGACGCTTGCAAAATGGCGTCTCCTTTACAACGAGATCTTTCTACAAAAAATTAAGAAAATTTACGAGTCTGTGATTGGTTATTACACATTGTAAACAACGCAATCTTGATTATGATTGGCTGTTTTGCAATAAGCTGTCTAAACTGACAAAGAGAACGAATTTGTTACCCACAAAACCGTTTCTATTTACGCAGAATTTATCAGGACCTGTAAAAGATTTTTTGTAAATCCTACTGCACTAAATTATTATTCTTCTGTAACGAGCACAAAACCGCAGCAAGTTCAATCTTCAGTGAGTATATTATTCTCTTTGATAATCGTCTTTAGATATTTTTTTAAAAAAATTACTTATATTATAATATAACAAATTCGATGTTTTTAGACACTTTCCAAAATTCTCTTTCCTGAACGGAAATGGAATATAGCAATCAAGTTGACATTGACATATTGAATTTCAAATTCAGGTCAAATCACAAATTCCTTTCTTTCTTCCATTCCAAACTTTTTTGAATAATTCGTGGCGGTTGGATTATTTACAGGAATAAAGCCAAAAAGTTGTAATATTTAGGGAATATTACGATGATCTTATAAATAAAAAAGCAAATATGGCTCTTAATAATTGGAAGAAACTTGAAAACGAAGCTGGTTATCCATGTTATGTGGAGTGAGTAACTTTCACCATCCAACAAATTTTTCCATTGTTTGTTTTGTGTATTATTAAATGTACTAATAAAACAATGTTTTAGTGAAACCACCGGCAAGCAGCAATATGACCATCCACGATTCCAGAAAATTATGGAATCTCTGGAGGATTTCGATGGAATTAAGTACAGCACCTATAAGATAGCATTCAAGATTTTTGCTTTGCAGACACAACTGGAAGGTAAGAATAACATGCAGATATAAAACTAAAGAGGGTTCTTCAATCCCTCAGAAATGGACGATGGTGTGAAAGTTTGAAAATAATATTAGTTTTGAGTTGCAGCTGTTTGGGTCAGAGCATATCACTATTATTCAGTCGTTTTTAGAATAGAATAGAATAGAAAAATCTTTATTCAGCGATAAATTATCTATGAGGGACTATATACTTCTATCTTCCTTAAGTTGTCTACATTTAAATAGTGAACCACTCCATTGCTCAAAAACCACACACCATGGCAATAGTTGCAGTATTCATTTTCACTAGCTTGCGATGTATTAGGTAGTATTTGTATTACTTTTGATACATAACCAAATGTTTTAAATGCTTAAATAAAATCTAAGACTAAAATTAGGTTGGTCTGCCGATCTTAATATCTTTGAAGTATCCATTCATATAATGCATCACCCAAAAAATTTACTTTTTTAACCCATTACTACCTATACCATGATTTTTCCTATCTTTTTTAACATAAATCATCATGTATGGCATGTCTTCTGCCTATTGTTGTGACGTAAATGTGGGTGGCTGTTAGGTAGTATTATCTTTATAATAAATATTATTTTTGAGGCTACATAACATATTAAATAAAGTCATAGTATAATTTTTTATTTAATGTAGGATAAATTTATCTATTAATGAACGTAATTTTTTGAACAGAGGGCTGGCCTTTATCTGACTCAAAAGATAAGCATTGCCATACAATGTGGCAATGCTGCCAGCCTTCTGGGCACGTTACCATGGGGCAGCGATTTGCCAGGGCTTTTTTATTTAGTTTTAGTTCATTTCCTTGTTTATTTTATTGTTAGAAAACAAAATAAAGTAAATATAAAGTATATATATAAATGTCATAAAATGTTCTACCATTCTAGTACCCCCGCTTCGTATCAGTTCAGGAGTATTTGCCCGGCACCAGCTCAGCCTATCCGAAAGCAGCCTGTCCTTAGACACCACGGAGCTGGAGGCTGTTCTGGCAGACATCTACTTTGCTGCAGAGAAGGAGGGAGTGTTCAGCGGAGACGTGGATTTAACTGTGGACTTGTTGATCAACTTGTTGCTCAATGTATATGATAAGTATGTTCTAAGCCTGAGGTTCTTTTTTTCATATTTTAGGAAGTTACCTGGATTTACTGATTACATTACTGTTACATATAGATGTTTTCCTGTGACCATATATAGTGTCATAACTAGATATATGGCATGTTAAGTTGGTCTCATTATGATTAGATGACAGTTGTCTCAGTGAGTCTGGTTACCTTTACACGCAATGTATGTGTATTTTTTTATAAAATATAATATTGTTGAGTTAGTATCCCAAGTATAAACTTACTTTGGGGCTAACTCAATCAGTATGATTTGTCCCTATATAGTTTATTTATTTATTCACATCTTGTTCTGATTCTGTAATCATTCATCAATTATCTCTCACAAATCCCAGTACTAATTGTAGGTTTGTGTTCACAGGGAAAGAAAAGAACCAGTCAGAGTTCTCTCAGCAAAAGCACTACTGATTATACTCAGTAAGGAATCCGCTGCCGACAAATGGTCTGCTTTGGCCAACTGCTGTGCAGACCACAATGGCTGTGTGTCGCCTCGGAGGCTGTCTGCTCTTTTATCTCACGTGACAGCCCTGCCTCAGTACTTGGGGGTACCATGCGATCACACGCAGCAAGATGTGGATTCTTGTTTTGACAAGGTACCCTTTCCATTAATTTAATGGATGATTTTTGGGATAAAAATCTATATTTCTTTATTTTCTTCTCTTTCTCTTCCCTCTATCACTTAAATCTATTGAATGGCCTACTCAGAGTGTTTACTTGTTGCTCTACTCTACTGCACTGCTCTACTCTACTGTACACGGTAGACTCTAACTTCCTGTCTTTCCCATCACCCAGACCTGTGATCTCCTATACGCTCCATAATACCATATATACATGCTCTTCTGGTTTCTCGAGCCTGGTACTGGTTCAAAGAGGTCTGACGTGGCTGCGCTTGTAAAACGGAAGTGATAAGTGTCCCATATCGTCCCTAGCTGTAAGTGCTGTTCATTCAAAAGTGAATCTAGCTCTAACTCTCTTGCTGCGAAATGCTGGCTGAGTGAGCCCAGAACTAAACTGAACCGATGTTATATGTCCTGTTTAGAGTGCGGGTATGTTGGGGGTGTCATCCCGCGCGGTGGCAGACTGGGGGCTGGCATCAAGCGCCAGCGCTCGTTGGCTGCCGGTGGTGCAGCGCGTCGTCGGCAGCAGGAACTGCGCCAACTTCAGCGCGCAGTGCTCGGCGTGCTCGCAACCGCTCGTACAGGTATTTGGGACTGTCATAACAGGTATTTGGGACTGTCACAACAGGTGTTTGGGACTGTCATAACAGGTGTTTGTTGTATGTATGTCTGTTTAGGTCAAATCTTGCAACTTAATTTTTCATCATTCGGATTTTCCAGGGTAATACATATATAGAAATGGTTATAATTAATTCCTTCTAATTTCCAGGTCCTCAAATTCAAATGCTCCAAGTGCAATGATGTGTATTTCTGTGAGAAATGCTATTTATACGACAAGGACTTGACTGCTGTTAGCGGACATAAGAAATCACATTTGGTGCATGAAATCGTTGATGGAGAGGTGAGAATAATACCTTTACCTAGATATATTATGCTTAGTTTTTCCTATGGTGTAAATTAAAAATCTATGAATGTGGCAACTGTATTTATTTAAATTTATATACCAATATTAAATGGTATACTAAAAACAGAATAAAAATAATATTTAAGATAAAAGACGGAACCCTTCTGCGCCAGTCTAACTAGCATTTGACCGGTTATTTTTATTTCTCATGATTACTGTAACTGTTTTTTTTTCAATATTATTATAAAAGGCCTGGTTGGGCTTCTGAGCTTTTCATTCTTTGGGCCAAAATCACCACGAAATGGGTTCTTGCAAGCTGGCGATGAAAGAGAGGTCGCCCAAGAATGCGATGGTATGACGATCTCTTAAAATTTGATAAAGAATGGCACACTGCCGCTACGGATAGAGACAGATGGAAGTGTAGAGGAGAGGGGTTTACCCAGCAGCAGTCTGCTGGGTAAAGCACTCCCCTCCACACTAAGGTGTGGGGTAATTTCATTTATGAGCCAAATTAAAAAAAAAATTGTTGAACTAATTTTGTATGCAATTAACGAAATAGTTCATGTTTTGATTATTTCAGATAAAACCGTCAGAATGTCTGAGCTTCATGAGAGGCATGAAGCGATTTTTCTTCTGCACACGGACGAAAAAGAAGAAAATGTCGAAAAAGAGCTCTAAGAAGAGTGTTGACAAGGTCGAGAATCCCACGAAGCGGAGGCGGGATGGGCGACCAGCGATGGTGACGTCTACCGTGGGGAAAGCATCGGGGAACAACGCTAGTAACCCGACGTCGATGTTGCAGGACATTATAACGCAGCTGGAGGTTCAGAATAAGTGAGTACAATTAGTGTTTTAGTCAATAAAGCCTAGAATCCCACAAAGTAACGACAGTTAGACACCAAAGTGCCTCCTCAAAGGTTATTCACAAAATAATTTAAAGTTTTTCTACAGATTGTTGACAGTCAAATTTATAATTATCGCGGTATTTACTTTTAAAAATTTTATTAGCCTTAAAAAAACATTAAAAAGTATAATTATAATTTTTATAAGTATTAGTACGTATTTATAAGTATTATGTTACATACATAATACTTATAAATACTATCTATACTTACATATTATTTTATTATAAATATAATACTTATAATATACTTATATATACATAGTGAAAAAAAAACTATGTGATGATGATGACGGATTGATTGATGACTGAAGTGGGATTTTGACATCAATGCTCAAGAAAATTAGTTATAATTTAGCTCGAGATTCTTAATAAGTGCCATTGTAGTGTACAGTTACCAAAACGCAATGGTTTTCAGCATTAGTTCAATAAAAAAAATGTATAATTTGTTTTTTAGGGCTCTCGAGGATCTATCATCTCAACTGCAAACAGCGAAGAAAGATGCCGTTGACGAAGAACTCAAGATCAAAGTGGAAGCACATTGGCACCAGATTTCAATGCAGATCAACAGGCTCAAAATACTAAAAGTAAATATATTTATTGTCCTTCTAAAAAATTACTTGACTTTTCTATAGTCATAAAATTATAGTTTCATGGCAGAATGGTCACTTTCATTTCCCATCCGAAAAATATCTGGGATTTACATGTTGATGTGTTTTCCAACATATAAATATGTTGTCCTAATTTTATATTTGGAAATTGTAAATATTATTTGATGTAGTAAAGATTTTTCGGTATTGAATTGTAAAAAAAATAATTGCTATAGTAATGAAGGCTATAATGTCGCATTAGGATAAAAACCCAGTTTCTCTACTCACAACAATGTTTAAATTTGTTTTCGTCATTGCTTTTAGTAAAATTATTAATAATTTCAGGAAAACTTATCATCCAGTCCGCAAATCCAAGCAGAATCTCAAAAACCGGACAAGAGCGATCGCCCGCAAGCTTTCGACCTCTTCAGCCCTATACCAGTAGAAGAAAAACCGTCAAAAGTGACAGAAACCCTGAAAAACCAGCCTAGAGTTTTGTCTTTGGACTCGGGGAACTTTTCGGTTGTGTCGAAACAGACGGACAGCCAGAATCTGATGACGATGTCCGGAGATGCACTGAAGCCTGTGGTGGTGCATGCCACGTCTGATAGTATATCTACGGTGTCTATGAATGACATCAGCAATTGGTATAATGGTAAGGCTTTTTTACAATATCCTTTTCACCTTTTTTCGTTTTGCAAGGGGTCAGGACAGAATATTCATGTGTGTTTTCTATTTATCTTTTATACTCTGCTTATTCAGATTCCCCCTTCACACACTCCATCTTTTCTTTCGCTTTTCTCTGCTTCTGAAACTAGTAACTTTCATGTATTTTATTAATAAGTTATGTAAAAGAAAAAACTACAACAGCATCCTAAACTTAACTACCACCATTGTAAAATGTTTGTTTCATGTTACAAAAATATTGAAGTCCCCAGACTGCCTCCATGGTCTAGTGGTCAAGGCATTTGCCGTGTGATCCGGAGGTTGTGGGTTCGTATCCCACTCAAAGTCAAAGTCAAAGTCAAATTCATTTATTTATCTTTGGATATTTGTATCACTTGATAATTGTCACTTTTTTTCCTTTCGATTTCTTATAAGGTAAATGTTGACGTCAGATCATTTACTTATAGCTAAGTTTACTGCCGCTTCCAAAGCGCAAGTACAGAAGAAACGGTAACAAACTGTACTGCAGCATTTTCTCCAATAACGTCAACTTACAATTATACTGGTATTAAAATTAGATATGTGGACTGAGAATACATTGTTATGTCATAATTATAAATTAAGCATGATGTCAAGTTTAAAATTAATGTCAATTTGTAAATTTTGTACTAAAACATGTACAGAATGTTCTTAAATTATGACATTTGTGAATGTACAAATACAAACCTTTAAGAGGGACCCGCGCCAAGCTCAAGCCAGACATTTTTGTCTCTAAGGTAATCATCGGTTCCGTAATAAGCTTTATCACAGAGTACTTTCTTAACATAAACTTTAAATTTTCTATCTGGCATACTAAGAACCGATTCTGGCAATTTATTATAAAACTTTATACAGTTTCCCATAAACGACTTACTAACTGTTTTCAGCCTAAAGGCTATAGGACGGAGTAAATAAATCATTTATATTACGTAAGTTTCTATCCGTAAAATCACCCACTTTATTAAACAAGGCAATATTTTTCCTTACATACATTATATTTTCAAATATGTACTGGGATGGTACAGTAAGTATATCAATTTTCTTAAAAAAATCTCTTAGGGAGTCTCTTGATCCTAAACCGTAAATAAAACGAATTGCCCTTTTTTGCAAAATAAAAATAGTCTGTATATCAGCTGCACTCCCCCATAGAAGAATCCCATAAGACATCAGACTATGAAAGTAACTAAAGTAAACTAGTCTAGCAGTTGCCACATCTGTCAATTGTCTGATTCTCCTAATAGCGTAAGCCGCTGAGCTAAGCCTATTAGCGAGTTTAGAGATATGGGCACCCCATTGAAGTTTTGAATCTATTGTGATTCCCAAGAAAGTAGTATTTTCAACGAGATCTAATTTTTGACCGTTCAGTAGCACATCAACATTGGTTTGCCTCATGTTAGGAAGACTAAATCTAATGCATTGGGTCTTGTTTGCATTCAACATAAGGTTATTGGCTGAAAACCAGTTAGAAATGGCCGTCAAGGTGTTATTCACCGAAGTAGCATCTTCGCTATGACGGTCTATTTCAAAAATAAGAGACGTGTCATCGGCGAACAACACAATGCCAGCTTGTTTCTCAACCGCGTAAGGCAAATCATTGACGTACACTAAGAAGAGGAACGGTCCCAGGATAGAACCTTGAGGTACTCCCATTTTAACGAGAGATCCGTTTGACTTTATGCCATTTATGTCAACAGTCTGAAGCCTATCCGTTAAATATGATTGAATGAGGTTTATTGATTTATCGTCAAAACCGTACTGACGGAATTTGAGCAAAAGTGTTGGATGATCTACGCAGTCAAACGCTTTTGAGAGATCACAAAAAGAACCGATTGCATCGTTCTTGTTTTCCTATGCGTTGTAAATTTGAGTAACGAGCGCTACCCCCGCATCAATGGTCGATTTCCCTCCAGTAAAACCGAACTGCTGGCTATGAAAAAGGTTATGGGTGATAAAGTGATGTTGCATTTGATTAAGCATTATCTTTTTAAACACTTTGCTCAAAACTGGCAGAATCGATATTGGTCTATAATTGCCAGGATCTGTTCTTACCCCCTTTTTAAATAAAGGAATCAATTTACTGCATTTCATTAAATTTGGAAAAATACCTTCATCAATGCATTCATTAAAAATAAAAGCTAGGTCTGCAGCAATGATATTTATAATGTGGCTTACTACACTAACGGACATACCCCAGTGGTCTTCCGATTTTTTTAAATTTAACTGTTTAAATGCATCAACTATATCTTTGGGGGTAATATGTTTAAATTGAAACTTATGATTACATTGAGCTACATTATCTTTAAGTAAGGCTTCAGCATGTTGAGGACTTGAATTGGTATTTTCAGTAAGTTCCAAGGGAATATTAGTGAAAAAATTATCGAATACATTTACTATATCATTAGGGTTGGTAATATTTTTACCGGCACATTTGATTTCACGAATATTTTAACACTGGGAAGCATACTTTGTGAAAAGTTGTTTCCAGTCTTTTAAAGATATTGCAAGTTTGAATCACCTGATTATCCAAAAAAAAAAGATGATTCCTTGTTTTGGAAAGCACATATAAACTGTGGGTTCCGAATTCCATCTAGCGTTTGCTCAAAACCTATCGACGGATTGGTTCTGGTCTACCCTTTGGGTTGCGGAGGTCAGACGGTAGTCGCTCTGTGTAAAAACCACAATCAATTTTCAATCAGCGTTTACCGCTGAGGATGCAACCGGGAATACGCTCGGATGATGATGACAAAAATATTGAATAAGGTTACAAAAATAAATTATTTTGTACAGATTACAGCATAAAACGTTAAAAAATAATATCACTTGTCAATGATCTTTTTTTTTAAACTTGATTTAAGATTTCTACATTTTAAAACTTAAGAGCACTATTTGTCCAAGAAACTGTGACGTGTTTGGTATTGCATAATTTTTTTTTATCTTTAAGTTAAGGAAAAAGTACCTAATTTGACTTGTTGAAAACTAGCAGATTCTCCATCGTTATTTAAAAAAAGTGTTTTTTTACATTTCAGAAACCGAATCAACAGCCATCGACAAGCACCGACCGAAACTCGACACGAACCAGTCCATCTCGGCAACCGAGCGGAAATACGCGGCCGACATACGCAGCGTAGAGACCAGTAACGACAAAATGAAGGAGTTGAACGCCGATTTAGACACAGTACTGGATAGACTACAGCAGATCTTAAGCAATAATTTTGCTATGGACGGTAAGAGTTGTTTAATTTCTCCTTCACTACAGTCTCAACTGCGTTTCTTCTTAGCAGTAAGCGTTGCAAAGCAGAGGTATCGGTAGTTTTTCTTTCAAAAATAAATTAAATACTAATATACACTACAAGTAATGTAAATTATACTTAGTATAAATGCTAAATAAACGTTTGAATTTTGAATTATTGAACATTAAGCAGTAAAAATATGTCACTGTATAAAGGCGTTTACACACATTAGAAAAGTCTTTTATTTGGTGCCATAATTTTGCTGCTGACTGTACATGTTCATCATTATATTTTGTAGATGAGCAGTTATCGAGGCAGACGTCAAATGTGTAAAAACTTTTTTTTGCCGCTCATGTCCCACTGACTGCCCAGAAACGCCTCTCTTCTTTCCTTGCGATAAAAATGTTAGGTCTAAGCAAAGGGTCCACAGTGGTTCTTGTAAAATTTTTCATTAAGTGAATATCGGTTGGTCCTGTGAGCTGTTTTTTTTTGAGCCAGCGAATAAAATCACGTATTTTTGAGTAAGGATAGAAGTTAGCCGCTGGATGCAAGCCGCTCTAGATCGGTCATTTTGGAAATCTTTGGGGGAGGCCTATGTCCAGCAGTGGACGTTATGCGGCTGAAATGATGATGATGATAGAAGTTAAAAAAAAGTTCTAGAAATTTGTTGGTCCATCGAGCCGAGTTGTTGGTCCTTCGAGCCGTGTTGGTCTTTCGAGCCGCTTTTTTGGCCCGCCAATAAGCAATGTTTTTGGGAGAAATCAAAAGGTCTTTCTTCTTATTGCAGACTCGTGTTTTGACAATACGCAACTTCGCGAGACAGCCAACGAGATGGAAGGTCTCCTGGGCACACTGATCCGAGGGGTCGAACAACGCGCTACGCTCAACGCTACTACTAAAGGGCTAGTATAGTAGATTAGATATTCTTAATATCGATATAGTGGCAGATTCAGCGTAACATATTATTGCCTTTTAACCCATTCTGGGACACTTAAGGCTGTGAAAAAAATTCAATTATAATTTTTATTATGTCTGGCTGAGAGTCACAAATTGTGTGTTGAATATATCCCAGTGGCCATAATCACGTTATCCAGCAGTATTTGTTTTTCTATTTTGTCCGCGTGTTTAATTTTACATGTTTGTATAGCTTAGGCCAAATACTCAATGCAAAGTACTTTAGAGGCACGTATAAGCCGTTAGTTCCGGCTGTCAACATCATCAGATGCCTTTATGCAGCCTGAAAATTTTGATAAACACGTAAAAGAAACAATACCTAAGTATTAAAATCCTTAAATTTTATACCTACTATCTCTACATAGAATATATATATTTTATATAGAAATAAGCAAAATATTTAATTAATTTATGGATTGCATTGTTTAAAATGCATTTGAGTATTTGGCCTTAAGTTGAAAAACAGTATAAATCAGAAAAGCTTGCAAAAAATAATTATAATGTTACGCTTAATGTGCCGCCGTAGAGTATTTAAGTAGACTGCTCTGAGAATGAATTTTGCATTGATTGCAATTTTCTTCTAGTTATGGGATTCATGTTAGATACTTTTCAAAACACTTTTAAAAGACTACTAGTTTGTTTCAATGTAAAAAAAAACACCGACAAATTAAAATGTATCAAAAGCTCTCTTCTATTTGAAACAGTATTTGTAATGGTTGTGAATTAATAAAAAAAATATAGAACTGGTCAGTTGGTGAGTCAATAAAGTTTATTGACCCCTAAGTAATTACTAATTACATTGTCAGGCCTATACTAGAAATAAGCGATCTCCTAGTTCCGACTGTATTGGTATATAAACTGGCAACCGTACTATACTCGCATATATCAATGAGCTGTAAATATTGCTCAGTTTTTTTTCTCAAATTAGCTTGCTAAGACAACATACTCTTTTTTTATAATTGTGAAGTTGTGTAGATTTTAAGGTAAGATTTTAAGCGATGAGATCTGATTAAAAAAGTGAGAAACTTTTATAAGAAACACTGCCGTCCTTTTTATTTTGGGTGCTCAATTAAAACATATAAAATTGGTACTTATTAATAATAAGTTTATCATAATAACGATAAATATAGGATCAAAATAATATTTTATAAAAAATAATCTGTAGTGGATCTGTTTAAAATAATGAAAAACAATGTTTAGAAAAATAACATGCCATATATTTTATAAAATGTACAATATATGTATTGCCGTGTTTAAATATAAAAAAATACGTTATAAATTAGGTATAAAGTATCCCTATATTATGCTACACTATGTTTTATAAATTGCTACATTTTATTAATTTGTGTAACAAGTAAAATTTCAGTAATAAAATAGAGCAATCTAGCATTGTGTTATTTTGTGCTGTTATATAAACTAAGTGTGAACAGTACAACATTTAAGTATATTACGTGCCAGTTAATTTGTCAAAAGCGGTCATTGAACCACCATCTTTTGCTATCCTATTTTTATTTTATTTACTTAAACCATAGCATCCACATTATTCCGCATGATATACAGTTATTATATAGGTACGTTATGAGCTATCGTTTGTTTATTGTACGTGATATTCCCTTTACACAGATAAGCCGATTTAAGGTGGTCAATGACCGCATTTACATGTCATCTGGCACGTAGTATAATTCTTCATTCTGCAACTTATATAATACTTATGTTATGGTCTATACAATATAATCTGCAATTTGATTGCATATGCACAACCTATTTAGAGTGAATAACTTTTTCAATATCAAAATTATAATTTACAGATGACATAGAATTGTATAAAATATAATGTTTTATATTAATGGATGGAATTTCTTTTACTTAGTTATACAATAACATTATATCTACATTTGGGTATATTCTTCGCCATTTAAAACTAAAACGTCTCCTAAATAATCTTTTTAATTACTAGCTGCTTTTAATTAAAGTTATTATGCTCATGCATTTACAATTAAAATTAGAAATAGACAATATTTCCATACTTCTTCGTTTAGTCTAATATTATTTATGTCATCAGAGGGCACGGCACTGAAATACGGAATTTGGCATCTTACTACAATACTGTTAACGTTCAAATTTGCGTAACTTAGGCCAGTGCCTTTGCATTTATTTGCATAGTTTATGTAGCTATATATTTCACTGGAAGAAACTGAAGTTATTTAGGTTTTAAGAGTATTTTTCACACGATATTAATGAACACATATACTTGAAAGCATTGTTTGATCTCAGACCAGAGCTTGTTATTTGCGGATATAATAGACGAAATTATAGTCTTGATATTCAAAGGGCCTGACTACTAAGTCTAGGCGTCTATAATCAGGGCATCACTAAAAAGTTCTTAACGAGTCCAGAGTACCTAAACCTGCCCTGTCCACAGAAGCGGATGTAGGTAGCGGAGTAATGCGAGAAAGTAATGCGGAGCGGAATTGCTGACTTTTCCATATTGGAGCTTTTTCGGGAGGCCGGGCCGGGGTTCGACCTCACTGCTCTGTTCTTCATCTCCGCGGCCCTACCCTGCGTCTATTAATATGAATTTGAAAACTAGTTTTCAAATCCCTGTCCACACACAGCGGATATTTCATGCAATCCTATTGGTTAATTTTGGCACAACTCCACTTTTATTTTTTCCTCTTCGCACAAGGCAGCCTTACTGGGGCGAGGGCTCACGCTCACACTCAAAAATATCAAAAACAAATGAACTAGATCAAGTCCACCCACTAGCGGCTGAAGCGCTGATGGTGTTAATGATGATGAATAGTCCTTTTAGTTTCTCTTGCTACTGTTGATGAGGTACTTGCAGCAGTGCGTGAGGAGGTGCTTCTCCTTCTCGGTGGAGCCGTTCTGGTGGATGGCGGTGGGGCCGCCGCGCTCGCGGGTGTAGATGTCTAGGCCGTATTGACCTGCAAATGGAAACAACCCTATTATAGAAGTTTGTAAACCTTTTTGTTGACTGTAGTAAGAAGAGAATCTTATATGTTGTCTGTTAATGAAAAGGTATCAAGGACAATATATAACGAAGTAAAAAACTAATACAGTCTATTGTGATACTAAACAGCTGATATAGTTGGTTTCTAGCATGAAGTCACGGCTAGGCACGATTTTTATGCTTCGCGTATCTTAATGAATTTTAACTGTTTTGGTAAACTTAAAAATATGGTTCCATTATTTTTGGATAATTTAAAAAACGGTCTTATAGGCATGACGAATGGAAAAATATTTTTGGTTCATCGGTTAGATTATTAAAAAATATTGTACATGTATTTTTTCTTTTCTCTGAGAAACCAAAAATGACAAAGATACATTCATTTTTCATTTCAGCCGCACAACGTCCGTGTCTATGGACTGTTTTGGTAAAATGAAAAATAAGGGTCCATTATTTTTGGATAATCTAAAAAACTAATTACAATCATACTTTTCTGACCCTGTCGTCAACCCTATTTAGAGTGAGTAGTTAAAAAAAAAAAAAAAAACTCGTCCGTACCTTCTTCCGGGAAGGTGATATAGAAGGACACGATGTCGGTGGTGACGCTCTGCTGCACGTATTTGGAGAGGCGCTTCTCTTCCACTCCGTTCTTGTGCAACGTCGCCATGAAGTCCGCTAGAGGGCGCGACATGCGGAACTGAATTTCTAGCTCGCGGCCCGCGAACACTAGCGCCTCCTGTAACAGTAACAACATTGATCAACCTTCTAACCAGAGACCTAGAATTTGTTTGTAATAACTTTATTCCAACAAAAAAAAAACTAAATAAAGTATATAAAAATTGAGAGAGCAAATATACAATGGCGGACTTATCCAATAGCGTACTTAGTATGTTTTGGGTTTTGAAGTACAAATTGTAAATTAAGATGAAAGTACGCTTTACCTGATGAGTGATTGGAACAAGTCCAAAAAGTCTGGTAGCTTTGGTCGGTCCCCATTCCCCGCTCGCGCAGTCTGGCAGAGGCACCATTACTGTCTGTAGTTCTGCACAGCAAATCTGAAAATAGTATAAATAAATATATACGGACAAAACACACAGATTGAGCTAGTCCAAAGTAAGTTCGAGTCTTGATGGGATAAAGTAACATGGTTATAATTTTCTGACTTATTGATTGAAATAGCATAACAGTGCTCGGAAAAATATCTAAATCCTAAAAATATTGTAAATGCGAAAGTGAGTTTGTTTATTACCCTTCACGCTTCAACCACGGAACCTTTTGAGATGAAATTTGATATGAAACCCTGGGAAGGACATAGGATAGTTTTTATCCCGAAATTCACAGGGGGAGCGAAGCCCACGGGCACAGGTAGTTAATAATATGTAAAGAAACATTTTTCGAATTTCTTTGATTCTAAATCCCCTGCCCCTCAAGTCTATACCATGAGATGCACTTCCAATTTTATTGTGCTATCATGGCTTCGAATCACCCCGTCGAATTTCCTCATCTTATATTACCTACTCACGCATCTGAAGCATTTGAAAATTTTCCTCACCTTAAATTTGCACACGCTCTTGAACTTCATGGGTTCGCCGGTGAGGTACTCCCGGGGCGTGACGGCGTTGGCGAAGATGTCCAGCAGGAAGGCGCCGCTGCAGGGCGCGTGCACGCGGAACGACACCACGTTACCTACCACAGACTGGAACAAACATTATGTTACTACAGCATCCTTATAATGTTTGTATGTGATGTGAACTAGGGTTATATTTAGCTTGTATTTCCTATGTCGCCTTCTACGACATCTCCAGAAGGACTTGGAATAATAGGGTCATTCCAAGTCCTTCTGGAGATGTCGTTCTACTCTGCCGGAAACCACACGGCACTTTTGCCTATTAATAGACGCCCATATTCATTAAAAAATTACAACCGTTTGCTAAGCCTATTTTGGTAAATACATATCTTGTCCCTTTCCTTTAGAAGAAAAGTCGGAAAGCGGACCCCGGGCTTCTCAGCATTGCAACTGAGAATGCAACTGGGAAAACGCTCAGATGAGAGAGAGAGAGAGAGAGACATATCTTGTCCCTTTCCCTCTTTTCAATATTTAACATTGAAAGCATGAGACAAAACATAATTTGGTAAAAAATGGTTTAGCAAACGGTAGTAATTTTTTTATGAATATCTGTTAATAAGCAAAAGTGCCGTGTGGTTTCCCGTGGATGTCGTATAAGGCGAGTTAGGAATACAAGCTAAACAAAGCTTTAAACATCAATGAGACTTCTCCAACCCGTCTGGGAAGCAAGGAGAGTGTAGGCCAAAGTCTTCTGGCTACTCTGAAGAACTTAGCGGAAGGAAGTGAGATATGGAAAGCACTCCACTGACAAAAGCTCAGCTCTTAAATATAAAAAAGATTTTCTGATGCGAAACGAAAATAAACGTATTATTTGTTAAAACCAGGAAAGAGGTAGAGGTTTTCTCATTTGTGTATAAAGTCATGGGCTTCGCGCTTTTTTCTGTAGACGTGATGTATATAGCTTAAGTTTTCATTAAAAAAAAACCCGTACCTGCATGACGAATCTCTTGAGGCTGACTCCGTCGAAGCCGTCGCCCTCCGTGTCGTAGAACTTTAGGTTGTAGTGGAAGATGAGTGAGCTCTGCATGTGTGCCGGCATGGCTATGCGCATAGTCGCCGCACCTAGAGAATTGTTTGTAAAAATATGTAAGTAAGAAAAGTATATGTAGTGTAGTGTCAGTAATCTAGGAAAGTGTAGGCAAGTTGCTATGATCACAATATCATGTCAGAGTTTGGTGCTGTACGAGCCAAGCTCATTTCGGGTGCATGCAGCTACATTAAACTACATACATGTGCTGTTTTTACATTTCAAATATAATAATAGCAATCAAATGAGTTACTATCGAACGACAATCGAGAAAGGACCCATCACATCCAACTCTACAAAATGTAATTTATATTAGCAATTCAGTTTCTCCGTGACATGTTCTTGTGTGTTTATACCATCATAAAGCAAGCAACAATAGCATCATTCCTTCATGTATGACATGGGATGGGCCTAAGTGATAATCAAAACATAATGGTCCTTCGAGCCGGATGAATTTTCGCTGAATTGATAATTCTTTCAATTTCATGTTAACATCAGATTGTGAACAGTTCTATCCTAGCAACTATAGACTGATGGCTGCTAGCAAGAGGCGCCTGATCAGTTATATATCTTCTTATATACGTGATCTCACCTGTGGAGTCTGTATACATAACAGCCTTCGTGTTAGGATCGCTGAAGTACAATCCATATCTAAAGAACAGCGAGCGGACGAAGGGCAGCTCCTCGAAATCGTGGAGGGTGATAGGCGTCTTCAACAGTTGCCAGTCAGGCTGCAGTGGGAAGAACTCGTAGATGAACTCCCGAGGGTCTGTCAGGAAGTAGTGGTCGTCGTATTCGTATCTGTAATGGGAGAATATGATTTATTTTGTGACTGCTCCATATTGTGTGAAGGAATTAATAAAGACTAAGAGTAGTTCGTGGTTATTAGATTCCTTGTTTTGGGCGCGTTTTGTCTGTGATCAACTGAAAAAGAATAAGAACTTAAATTCTGCAAATAAGATGTAATTTTGTAGAGTCAACACATATTTAAAGCTACATCAGATTGTTTAATTGATTATACATGATATTACTACCTAGCCCTAGGATTCTAGGCGGTTGTCTCGAATTTAACTAACAATTGATTTATGATCACATCAACTACTAGAGACTGTTCTCAACTTAGGCTATCGCTCTTTCTCCAGTTTCTAGGCTTGGGTTCGTCTTTAGGTGCCTTGCAATACGTATCTCTCCAGCAGTCCCAGAACCGGTTGTTTTCGAATCCCCATGCTCAGATAATTGGTGACTTGTTTTACCCTAACTCACCTCAGGCTATCGCTCTTTCCTCTATTGCCGGGCTTGGGTGCGTCTTTAGCATTCACCAAATGTCTCGCCCCCCAGTTACACTGCACG
The DNA here is from genome assembly GCA_963555685.1 of Acrobasis consociella. Lineage (NCBI taxonomy): Eukaryota > Metazoa > Arthropoda > Insecta > Lepidoptera > Pyralidae > Acrobasis > Acrobasis consociella. The sequence continues at coordinate 13,549,465 of OY743122.1, forward strand.
AAGCGCCATGCCCCAGCCACGTAGACAGCGTTCCAGGAGTTCCTGAACCGGTTGTCTTCGAATCTCACTCCTGGCTGGTACCCGGCGGATTTGCTGTAGCCCTTGATGACTACGCAGTGCAGACCAGCATAGCTGCAATGATATTGGAAAGATTGAATTGAAGAAATTGTAGTAGGTAGATATTTTGGGATTTCCTGCATCTCAATTTTTGTGAATAAAGGTCTCGCGATTGTCTTATCAAGTAGCATTGGGTTTAATCACCGAAAGTAAAAAATTTAATCTAAAAGCAGGGTCTGAAGAGCTCTGAACTTGAGTAAAGGTTCGACCGCAAGTGACAATTCTCTTGAGCTCTCGTGGAGTTGAGTTGCCACTCTCAAATAAATTTTACTCAGAATGATAGATGGGTTTAGGCAGCTTGCAAAATATACAGATGTCAATCTATCTTTCTCCATAAATCATACTTGGAATGATAAATTTAGGCTGCTGGCCAATTATGATATCTATTTTCCTCCGCACATACGTACGACTATAGAATGAATGAAATAGTATCCTCACCTGCACAATCTCTTAAACAGTACATGGTAACTCTCGGTGCCGTGTTTGATGCCCCTGAGCAAGCCGAGCGGGGAGTCTCCCCGCAGGTTGTCGTCGAATTGGATGTTGTTAAGGTTCTTGACGGTGATCCAGCGGAAGATGGTGCGCGCCTTCTCCACGTCGGTCGCGCATCTGCCCACGAGTTGACGGACTAGATCTGTAAAGGTTTTTTGGTCTTCTTGCGCCACCTGAAACAATTGTTTTTGTAGCATGGTATGTAGATTGTACTCCGAGGGCGATGAAAGAAGCAAAGTCTCAGATCACAGGAATCAGCTAAATAGGGGAACAGTTTTTCAGTGTCATTTCTTGAGGAGTGTATGCAACTTTACGTCTTTCACTGGTCCTACGGGGGAACCTACGTACAAAGATAAAAAGGGTTTACAGAAAAGTAAACGAAAAAACTTAATCTTTTACGATAGGAACAGAATCTAATGGTAAAAAAACGACCTGCTTACATATGTATGCACATGGATTTAAAGTTATAAAAGCTTCATAATAACAAATTCGATGTGAACATAATATTGTTGAGTATTTGGTAAACCAATGAGGTTCTTACGTAATCCACCGCGTATTAAGTTTAACATAAATTGTTTGGATTTGTATGCGCACTGAAATAGTCGTAAATATAATTGCAGCCCACTCCGTGACTTTAAAGTAATCGTTAGTCAACGCGACGAAGCTTTAAAGTAAACCGCATCATTATTAAAACTTAGAACTGAAGTCGACCTGCTTGCAACCTGTTTTCAACCTGCAAGGTCGACTTTAGTTCTAAGTTCTGAACTGTACGTGGGAACTCGTTTATTAGGTAGAGTGTTTTCATATTCTACACTAGAGGCATCGCGCGGCTTTGCCCGCGTTAACCACTCGAGTGAAGTCGCGGGCGTGATGCAATATAGCCTATAGCCTTCTTCGTTATACGACCTAGCTTATAACGAAAGAATTTTTGCAATCGGACCAGTGGTTCCTGATATTAGCGCGTTCAAACAAACAAACAAACAAACAAACAAACAAACAAACAAACAAACAAACAAACAAACAAATTCTTCAGCTTTTATTCTACATTAACTATATATAATTTTTAGGAATATGTGATAATTTATAACGTCACGTTCTTCTCATATGTCGTCCGTCTGTCATGGGATAAGTAAGTACTTTCTTCAATTTTCCGAATAGTATCAGCAGAGTATAATTTTCCTTCATAAATACTAAACTTTTAAATTCCTTAATTTCTTTTCCCTAAGAGTTTCACTTGCATAAGTAAAAGTTAACAAATAAATTAGACCTCGTCATATTGCGAAAAAAAAACTAAATTTACAGGCCACTCAGTTGTTGATCTTTATCCATCAAAGCATTTAGGAAGCTAGCAGTTTCTTCTCCAAGATACCTCAGTGCCTCAAAACTATAGGTACACGTGTGGCAGTGGTGACTCTGAACCGTGGTAAACCCATGTAACTTACCGAAATAGCAATTTTGTCGACATCTGCGAATTCCGCAGGGTCGGTGTATATGTGGAACTTGGAGACCAAGGGTGGCTGTGGTGGCGGCGCGCGCGCAGGGTACGGTGGCGCCTCCTCTCCGTCCAGGTAAAGCGAAGAGGCCGCCATGTATTCCGAGCGTCGCTCCTGGATCAGCTCCATCATTTCGTGACTTTGCTTCTCCACTAGCGCCGCTGTTGCTGCCCTGGAGTGTTATTAATATTTTTTAGAAAAAGTCACGGTTCAAAGATTATTTTTTTATTGCTTCAAGAAAGTTTAAATACTTACCATTACCATACTTTGATCATTGTTACAAGCATATTGTTAAGACATATTTTGTAAGAACAGATGCACCCAATGTCATTTTAAGTGCACCTATCAAATATTTTTCTCGCAATGACCCACGGAGTGTCTATACGATGCTTCTACACCACACACGTCTTCATTTTTTAAGGTACCTTCAGAAATCTTTAGAAAGATCTTAGTAATTAAATGTTTCTATTGGTTTACTTCTGGGTTGACGTACTCTCCGACTAATGCTGTTTACTACGAGTTTCTTTGATAGTGCATTTAATGTTTAACAGTTACTCACAAACAGGGAAACTTACCTTTCATGCTCCAACATCTTCCTCGTAAGACTCTCCTTCTTCTTGTCCCTCCTTAGCGTCATATTCTTTTCCAAATCCGCGCGTTCCTGCTGATGCCGCAGGGTCAACGCCCCTATCTCTGCATCAGGTCTCCTCTTCTTTACCTGCATCTCTTGCTGGAATCTACTGGTAAGTCTTTCCAACTCTCTTTCCCACTCATCCTGTAAATATATTTCACTTATTAGTTTAGTTTCTTGGTACCTTTGCATTATTTACAACACGTATGAATTCTGCAAATTATCAAAAGTAAATGTGAGCATTAACTTAGTCACAGGATGCAATAAAATTATCATAGGCAATAATATTGTTAATAGTTTCTTTGTTTATAAATAAATCGTAGTTAACATCACTTTGCAGGGCACAAAGTATTTACGGTCGTCAATTATTATTTGCATTAAGTCCTGGGTATTGTTTCTCAATATCTACTTATGAGTGAAACTCAATATATACTAAATATAATGAAATATGAGTTCATGTTCGTTGCATAGCATACATACAACAAGACTGCAAAGCCTCGGCAACACTGGTTCAGTACGTCCTGCGGAAATCGGCTAGTTACGTAGAGGGTAGGAGTATGCTAAAGAAACGTGACTTGGGACGCCAAGTAAGCACCAAGTCAGCCAGCTTGACGACTGTCAAGGGTGCGTGACAATAGTGTCTTAACTAAGAATGCCGAAGTTAGTGAGAAGTAGACAAACCGGAAAGCGGATTCAGGCCCCAAGCAGTAATTATGCAACGATACGGAGTTAAGACGAGGGACAGTACCTATACCAGGCCCTGGCTTCAAAATGAAAGGGGGGCTTCTTCAGAGAAAGAGGGCCAAATAAAGCTAAGGCTAAGGGGGCCAAGCAAGAAGATAAATACCTGTAGCTCTTCTCGTATTCTTCTGTTCTCCTCTTCGCGGTGTTTCGAGAATTTTCTGTACAAGTCATCTTCTTCTTGCCGGTGTTTCATTTCTAGCTTGGTTTGTTCATCTCGATCCTGAAACAAGTAAACGTAATTGGTTTCCTTTCATTGAAATAAGATTATTAAATTAATTTAGTAGGTGCGTCAGAAAACTAGTCAACCAGATTTTCTCAAGCTCGATGTCTCGTTAGATCTAGAAGATAATATGACGAAAACATTAAATGATTTCCACGACAACCTAACACGTATTTAATTTCCCCCATAAGAAAAACTATCTAAAGATAAGCTGGGTAAATAAATGATAGAAACAGACAGTAACCAAGAATATATAGAGAGAGTTGCTATCACTATGATATTTGAGTTTTTCATAATAATAAATCTGGTTCCATCGGCTTAGTCATCGGCGACTGTACCAGTTTTGAAGTGATAAGTCATAAAATTAAAAACCGGAAAGCTACTCGTAATGTGCTGTATGGCCTTTCTGGATTTGTGTTATGTGAAAAATACGGCTAGCGGCAAAAGATAGCATCAAATGTGAGAAAGGTTTTATTTTATTTGCAAAACACCATCAGTTAATACAGGCTTTACTAGTGACATCATTTATTCAAAGTCTCAGTTTAGCTTATTAAGATTTTTTTTAACATCGATTGCAATATTTGTATTTAAAAATACAACAACATTGTTTTTAGAGTGTAAAAACTTGCATCGAAATAAATTAATTGAGATTAAATAACGTAGAATTTTATAACGTAATTTTGACGTTTATTGCAGCAATTTGTATTCTGTTCGCATTCTCGTGTGGTCAGTCATATTTGCACTGCATTCTTTTTCACTAGGTTACCAACTTCTATTTTGTATCTAGTTAGTTGCTTAATTTGTTATGAATAAGCATATTTATACATTCCTATCCATATTTCTAATGTAATTTTAAATCCCTTCCTCCATCGTGACCTTTTGGTTGGAGATGTATTTGGCCCACATTAAATTTTATCGGGCGATTTTCTTTTACGATCAAATAAAGCAAGTGATATAATACTTGTCAGGCGTTGTAATATAGGAAAGTGTCGCCACCTGGCGGCTAGTCTTCTTCGAAAGTGAAACGATGGTGTCGTTCACCCGCAGTTGCCGGCCGGCAGAGGCCTCTTAGATTTAGATTTGATATGACCTACTCGGTGTATTCAGTCTTAACTCTTAATGGGTTGTGGTTCTTCCGAGCAATAAATTCTTTGTCAATTGATTATATCTACATAATATAGTCATTCGAACGGCAGAAATGTAATATCGTAGTACCTGTTACTTCAATAGAACGGAATGTTTATTGAAGTATAATAAAAGAAGCTGTGTCCAATTATCATGTTAATATTTGCAGTTGTTTGTCCGTAAATGATCATACCTAAAACGAAGTCATTTAAATATAAATTTAAGATATTTAAGTAGCTATGGATAATTGGCCTTTCCTAAATAAAACATAATATAACAACGCAACGTTCTCGAATTGTACTCATACAACATACAAATCCATTCAAGGTTCATTCATTTCACACTTACACTATGCGTAACATATAACTGCGTCTGCGACTCAACTGGGTCAAGTCATGTCACAATCATTGAATATCCATTCACGCGGATGGCAAAGTAAGAAGTCGTGTCGTGAATATCGCCAGATTGTCATTTATTTCCCAGCGTGGTGGGTTGAATGGGAGCATGCCGACGAGAACCTTTAGGTACGTAACTGAACCAGTATTGCATAAAGTAATTGCTGGCAATCGTCACAATGGGTCGAAATTATCATATAATAAATAATGCGTGGTTTTATCAGGACCGCGCGAAGAATTTGTTTTTGTACGGCATAATTGTATAGATAACGGTATACATTATCGCCAGTGCCGCGGCAACGACTCGCCGACCGGTCGTGTTCCGAACGTAATTTACGATATGAAAATGCTCAAACTGGTCAGGGGAATACGGCGGCTCAGCGCCCAATGCCGGCATAACAGCCATGCTGCCGTCATCGGCACAGAGCCGAACCGAAGCGATCCTTATTACCAAGAGAATAAGGTCCGAATGGAAGAGCTTGTCAACGAACTGCGCCAGAAAACCAGCGAAGTCATCAAAGGCGGCTCAGAAGACGCTGTTAAGAGACACACTGCTCGAGGGAAACTGCTCGTGAGGGACAGGATAAACCGGTTGGTGGATGAGGGCAGCGACGTTTTGGAATTGAGTACGTTAGCCGCAACGGACATGTACAAAGGCCAAGTGCCGAGCGCGGGCATCGTCACCGCCATCGGGAAAGTTCACGGTCGCGATTGCATGATAGTGGCTAATGACGCAACTGTTAAAGCAGGAACTTATTTTCCTATAACCGTGAAGAAACACTTGCGAGCACAAGCAATTGCCCAAGAATGCCGGCTTCCTTGCATTTATCTCGTGGACTCCGGCGGTGCCCACTTACCCGATCAAGCGGACGTGGTCCCGGATAGAGAACACTTCGGAAGGATATTCTACAATCAAGCTAATATGTCTGCGGAAGGAATACCTCAGATATCTGTCGTAATGGGATCGTGTACGGCAGGTGGTGCTTATATTCCTAGTATGTCAGACGAGAGTATTATTATCAAAAATCAGGGTACGATTTTCTTAGCGGGCCCCCCTTTGGTTAAAGCAGCTACTGGCGAATCAGTCTCAGCGGAAGATTTAGGAGGTGCAGATTTACATTGCCGTCAATCTGGTGTCACCGACCATTACGCTCAGGACGACGAACATGCGCTCCACTTAGCAAGGAATGTTGTTGCCAATTTGAACTGGAATAATGAACAGAGATCTAGAATATATTCTGCAAAAGTTGACGAACCTGTTCATGATATAAACGATTTACATGGCATTGTTGGGGCAAACATACAAAGACCTTTTGATATCCGAGAAGTCATCGCCAGAGTTGTTGACGGGAGCAGATTCCATGAATTCAAAGAATTGTACGGTGATACTTTAGTATGTGGATTTGCAACGCTTTATGGTCATGCTGTGGGAATCATCGGAAATAATGGTGTGTTACAATCAGAATCAGCGTTGAAAGGATCGCATTTTATTCAGCTTTGTGCAGCGAGGAAAATACCTTTGGTATTTTTACAGAATATAACAGGATTCATGGTAGGAAGGGAGGCTGAAGCTGGCGGCATCGCGAAGAATGGCGCTAAAATGGTGACAGCAGTAAGTTGTTTCAAAGGTCCTAAAGTTACAGTGATCGTGGGCGGTAGTTTTGGAGCTGGAAACTACGGTATGTGCGGCCGAGCGTATTCTCCGAGCTTCTTGTATATGTGGCCGAATGCGCGGATATCAGTCATGGGTGGGCCTCAAGCTGCTACTGTATTATCTCTAGTCGCCAAGGAGAAAGCTCTGAGGGAAGGCAAACCATGGACTGATGAACATGAAAATAAAGTAAGAGCACCCATAGAAGCACAGTTTGAGAGAGAAGGTATACCTTACTACAGTACTGCTAGATTATGGGACGATGGCATAATTGCACCTAAAAACACTAGAAGAGTCATAAGTTTAAGTATATCAGCCGCATTAAATGCTCCGTTTAGAGAAAGCAAGTTTGGAGTCTTCAGAATGTGATGTGTTACTTTATGACATAGACCTAGAAATTTATTTACTGCGTAAACTTTATGATGTTGTAGGTGTGTTTTGTGACTTGTTGCGGTGACATTATTAATACTTATTATCTTATCGTGTGCCATTGCGTTATTGCTAATCGTTGTTTGATTTGCCTCTTGATTTGTGATAATTTGATAAGTAATAGTTTTTGATTACGTGACGAATTTATGTTGACTTGATATTACAAAATTATTTGTTACATTTATTGCATATTCATATTTAATTAATAAACTATTTTTACACGTTTCTACGTATGACTGTCGTTTCATGTTTAAAATCTCTTTCTTCTGACTTTATCTTTTATCTAAACTATCAATAAATCAAAACGCTGTGTGAAATTCGATATTTTATCGTATCAAGTCGATTTTCAATTTTAAGTTTGAAGTTTCAAATAAAGTTTGAGTGTACTTTTATGTTAAAATTTACAATATTGGACAACTATCATTTCTTACTTGTTATCTCAGGACATATTTAGTTAACTACGTTATTTTCAATGAGATAAGCAAGTCGTTGTCAAGCACTTTTATCACTGTGTGTCAAGCATTTAGATACAATTTTTAGTTATCAAAATAATGTTGTACTTCTTTAAGAAAAGTTTTGATTTATTTATAAGTTTATACAACCTGACATTTTACAGTATTGAAGTGGAGCATAATCATTAAATAAATATCGTAAGTTTTCAACAATTACAAAAAATGGAGGTTGTACATTTAAAATAAGCCTGTATGTCGTGTATAATTGGATAGAGCCAAGTAACCCTTAATCGGTTAAAGATATTGGAATTTTGTATATAAATTAATTCAATAAGTATCCATATAAATACAATAAATTAATGACTTCTGTAAAATGAAAGCTGAAAAGCACAGAAATAAATCAAAGCATGGAAAATAATAGTCCTGAAGTACATGTACCTATGTAAAAAATTTCAAATATTTTGATATAACTTTTTAATTTGTTTTACTTTTAATTTTCAACACGAAACACATTACACTAGAATGAACTCCGTTGATAATGAGATGGAAACTTCACAGACAGGTAGATTTTAATTGCACAATAAAACAATAGCATGAACCGTTGTGTGAGATGTCATGCAAATTAGATTCGTTGACCCCGCGCATTGCACAGTTCAAGTTTACTAGAAAAGATAGGGTATGCTATCCTTTCATTCACATATTATATGCAAGCTGTATATGTACGCACAGAATATGCAGTGGCAAGCATTTATAACATAGATAAGTATCTAATCCATATTTTTATGGCTATTCCATTTTTAAATTTTGACGAATGGGCCGATTTCGATGCGGTTTTTTTGTTTGAAAGCTTACTTGATCGAGTTGGTGGTTTGATGGGAATCGGTTCAGCGGTTCAAAATTTATGGCGGTGAACGCTTGAAAGTCGGGGTTTTTAATTTGCCTGGGAAAAAAACTTGTGTCAATAGTACTCGATCAACTGTGTCAAAGTGTCTGAGCAATACATAAGTAGGTATTTCCCTTAAAAAAGACGTTCGTCGAAGTATTACAATAATACGGGTTTATCTATTTGGTAAGAAACCAAAACAGAGTGTTAATAAATGGCCCTACGTAATCGCCATGCAAATGCAATCAAAGACCAAGATTTGTTTCTATCATGGTTAAATGATCTGAGTGTGGAACGACAGACAGAAATACGCTTGGACCATATGACTACATACTATAAAGTATATATAAAGCAGAGCTGACCGAAATCTCTACTCGTGGACAGCACGTGTCGCCGAAAACTTTGTTGATAGAAAATACTCTTTAGTTTTTTACTTTTTAAATAGGTAGGTAAGTACTGCAAATCGACAAGCCCTACAGCTTTTTCAAAAGTCCTAGCGGTAGTACAACTGAAAATCTAATTCCCGTGGACTTACCAACTTCATGTTCAAGCCACTAAAAATATAAGTAGGTACCTAGATACCAATTTAAATTGTAAACATAAGCCGCTCTCTTGCCAAACATTTAAATTACAGGTTTATTACTGTATTGCATACAGATTTCGCGTTTCGCGTGTTACCCAGTTATTAATATTTCCACATGTTTACATGTAAGTATTCACATAGCTATAAGTGCTATGTAATGAAGTAATCTTTGAATCAACACCTAACTACTAAGTAATATCTCATAATTTATACCTATTTTGTTTTAAATGCCCGTAGGCAAACATTTTTTTTAAACTAGTCCTAAATTGAAACACTAACGAAGAATCTTGGGATAAAACAGATGTGGAACATATATACAGGGTGGTCTTCTACCCACCAGTAAGTTCAGACCATAATAATGAACTACTTTCTATAAAAAAGTTATTGAAAATCGATAAAAACATCCTCCCATACAAAATCCGTTTGGCCGAGCACTGATTTATATGTATAAGCCGAATATTCTTTTCGTTTTTCGTTACTTGTTTTTATGGAAAGTAGTTTAGTATCATGCATGGACATTGGACAAGACTTGCTACAAAAATTTGGCTGGTGGGTCAAAAGTCATCCTTTATTTGTTCGTATATTAAATAAATAAATATATGGACAAATCACACAGATTGAGCTAGCCCTAAGGTAAGTACGAGACTTGTGTTATGCGATACTAACTTAACAATACTTAATTTTATAACAAATATATATAGTATAGATAAATCCAAGAGCCAGGTCAATCTAGGCCAAAAAGGTCATCAAGATGATGATCTTGAGAGATCATGTACCTTGCTTTCTTATCTTTCTTTTTTATCTTCTAAAGTTGGCAATTAAAGGTCTGAAATGGCATTTAAATAACCTATTCAGACCTTGGTACTTTTCAATCACATATCCGATCAAATAGTATGACTCAATCTCACATGTTCACAGCAAGATACCGTTCCTTTACGCTTTCCAGCCGCTACGGTAGCCGCGTGCGGTGTTTTTCTAACTGGAATTCTTCACAAGAAAATATGAGCACCGCCTATTAAGATAGTTAATTGCCGATTTCTGTGTCCATTGCTTGCGATGACCTGCTTTTGATAATAGGAGTTATTTTATATGGGCTTGCTACTTTGTGTACGAGATTGGATAGATGGGCGCTGGGCATAGAGTAGGCATTAGCACTACTAGCTGAAGTCCGTCCCGCCCTTGCCCGCGTTGTCAAATTTTTTGTCAATCCCACGAGTATTGCACATTTTCCCGCTATTCAGACATTTTGAGCTGATTTTCATACAAATTTTCATCCCCTACTTTACAGGGGGTAAAGTAGGGCAAAGAATTATTTTTCATAACAAAATGACACAGTAAACTTTTGTCTTAAACCGTTAGCACGTAAGCAAGGTAATTTTTTTACATTTTTACCGTCTAAAGTGACAAACCTTTAACCCTCATTTTAATCCCATAAAAATCCCTTCTTAATGCACACTTAAGGAAAATTTAAAGAACGGTACGTTTGTGCAAAATTTCATGCTTCCAGACCCAACTGTTTCAAATGTGCGTTACATATACTATATAATATAAAATTGACTAATCGATCAACGATATAATATGTCAGCAATAATCAGTTTCTTAACTTCTATTTTTGTTGGTAGCCATTCCAAGTTTAATTATGCTAGATATTTTAATTGTAAAGTTTTGCGTAACTTCCTTCACGCAGGGACAGTTTTTGCATTCTACGGAACGTTGCATATTTGATCCAGTTTGAAAGTAACAGTTTGCAATCAAGGCTGTCCGTATCTAAAGCAACCCGTTTATATGTCACTAGAGAAATTGCATTCGCTGAAATATTTCTACTTTCTCTATCAATATTATGATGATGGTGAGGTGATACTGACTATAGAATGAAGAGCTCGGTGGCTCAGCGGTTTATTGCTCTGCGTGTAGAATATAGTTGGATTGCTAATTGCCCGGGGCCCTTATCCCTCTTTCATGGCCCATGGGCCCCATGGCTCTGTCTAGCGGTAGCCGTAAAGGCGTTATAGAGTACTAGCTGATGCCTGCGACTTCATTCGCGTGGACACAAATGCTCATCAGGCTGAACAACTTTTTTTAAGGCGTATATTTACATCTTATAGTTTTACTGGACCATTATGGTTATGCATCAGGTGTTCCATTTTCCAAAATCAATGATAAATTAACAGCTACTTATATATCAGAAAAGGTTTCATGCAAATTCGTCATGTATTTCCGAGAGATTTGCGTGTACAAACATACAAACAAAAAGACAGACATTTTTTTAAATTCATACTCTATTACTATCTCCATCGCCCCAATTTTATTTGGAAATGTATTCAATGTACAGGCACATTTTTTTACTGTTTTATTTTACGTATAGATCTGAACATTCCGTGTTTCTTAAAGCCCGTAAAGCCGTTGGTTCCACTTGCACTTTTGAAGGTTGCGTTTGGTTTATTATTTCATTTCATTTTGAAATCCTTGGATGAGGTCTATGTACAGCAGTGGCTTTCCTGTGGCTGATATTATGATGATTTGACATGACTTGGTATACGACTTCCACTCCTAAGAGTCGTCAGGACTCTATTTTTAAACATTAGCAAATCTTAAAATTTACTTTTGATGAATTAAAACCATAATCGGCGAACCCAACCACAGACAGTACCTACGTCCTGTAAACTAGCCACATTATGAAGGACGAATGTAGTATCAAAGAAATTGATATTTATTGCACTCGCCAATTGCACAATTAAGGCGTTTGCCGTGAACATTCATTGAGTTGCAGGAATTAACACTCTGGATTACAATTGCTAGAAATATCTTGAATTTCCTGGCCTCTTAAAGGATTACTATAATTCCTTATTGACATCAATTATGTATCTGTTTAAAATAAATTGATTTCAGAAAAGTTACTCGGAATGGCGAAATTTCTAAAAGGTTACAGAGCCCTGCCTGCGTGCATAGTTGGAAAGTAAAACAGAACTGTTTGCAAGGTTATTTAATACAATCCAAAAATAACTAGGTTATAAGTAGTTTTTTTTGAAGTTTTGAAATTGTGTCCTGGATAGGCGTACAGCATTTTCTTTGTATTTTTTGGGTCAGCCATAAATAAAACCCACAGAGATTGTCACCTTATGATTTACGTAAATACCGTATTGCAGATGCGATTACGTTGGCGACCATTTAATCTCAAAGTGAATCGAAAACCATTGTTTACAGAGCATCAAATCGCACCTTTTTCTCTCATAACGTTTGCAATACTACTTATTACGTCAGAAAGGCAAAGGTATTTCCCTGTTCAGCCAAATGGTCTATCTGTTGCGTTCCATTACACAATCGAACGCCAATCAGCCATCTTAATTATCGACTTTCTCTCAAGTCAACGAACGGCGCGGTAGGCCGTGCCAGCATCAATGTTCTCGCGATTAAAAAAAAATAATTAAAAAGTTGATTGCGGTGGTACGTGCCCGCGGCTCGATTCGACTATTGTTATTTTTCATATTGTTTGGATGTGTGCTCCTTTGTTGAGGAGCGAGATCGAGATCAATATAGAATATAGAACTATGGATGCATAAATGTATTGTAACAAAAGCTGTAGAAGTAGAAACATACTTTCTTTACCTGTAATTACCAGCCATATAAACAGCAAGATAAAAAAGTTTTTTAGGGTTCCGTACCCAAAGGGTAAAAACGGGACCCTATTACTAAGACTACGCTGTCTATCCGTCTGTCCGTCTGTCTGTCACCAGGCTGTATCTCAAGAACAGAATAGCCAGACAGTTGAAATTTTCACAAATTATGTATTTTTATTGCCGGTATAACAACAAATACTAAAAACAAAATAAAATAAATATTTAACGGGGGCTCCCATACAACAAACGCGATTTTTTTGCCCTTTTTAGGGTTCCGTAGCCAAATGGCAAAAACGGAACCCTTATAGATTCGTCATGTCTGTCTGTCTGTCTGTCTGTCTGTCCGTCCGTCCGTATGTCACAGCCACTTTTTTCAGAAAGTATAAGACCTATACTGTTGAAACTTGGTAAGTAGATGTATTATGTGAACCGCATTAAGGTTTTGACACAAAAATAGAAAAAAAACAATAAATTTTGGGGGTTCCCCATACTTAGAACTGAAACTCAAAAATTTATTTTTCATCAAACCCATACGTGTGGGGTATCTATGGATAGGTCTTTAAAAATGATATTGAGGTTTCTAATATAATTTTTTTCTAAACCGAATACTTTGCGCGGGAGATACTTCCAAAGTGGAAAAAAGTGTCCCCCCCCCCCCCCCCCCCGTAACTTCTAAAATAAGGGAATTATAAAACTAAAAAAAAATACATAATGTTCATTACCATAAAAACTACCAGCGAAAATTGGTTTGAACGATATCTAGTAAGTAGTTTTTTTTTATACGTCATAAATCATAAACGGCAATTTACCTTTCATTCAATCAACTCAAATATAAAAATTAAAAAAAAACATACTACAAGATTTTTATATTATGTTATTTGCTACTACGGAACCCTTCATGGGCGAGTCCGACTCGCACTTGGCCGCTTTTTTTTGCTCTATTTTAATAGTGGCAACAGGTAGGCATTTCAAATATTCACAAAATACTCAGTTGTATTTTTTTTGAATAATAAGTTTAGTGTTATTTTATTTGCTTTTAGCCGGTAAAGACCCGAACGACATTAATAAATGTCCACGTTCATTGTCTTACTATTGTGTCTGGTATTGGCGGTAAAGGAACGGTTAAGTATCTATGTATAATTAGGTATATCTGCATTTTATATAGTACCTACGTACGTGCCTAATATTATCTAGATGGAAGTAGAAGTTACTTAAAGTTGCAGTTTTATCAAAACAGTATTTTTTAATAATCAAAAATAAAAACATGTTTTTAAGTAAATTTTATTAACATGACCATAATTACATGCATAAAATTTTGAACTTAGTATTTTTCTACTTGTACGTCATTTTTCCTTTGTAGTAAGTAGTAGGTTCCCACTTAAGTCCTTAAGTTAATTACGTTCTATAATTTCAGAAAGATTAATAGTTTATAGATTAATAGTTTAACCATTGTGTGTAACAACTATGCAAACTACGAAAAAGTTTACACTAATCATTGCCACGTTTCCGCTTTTTGTATCACGACGGATACATTAGAATGTCGAAATGTCGAGTAGAATGTCGAAATTAAAAACAAAATTACAATTTTAACGATACAGAATTAATATCTAACTCCATCGACATAAAAACTTGGAGAGATTAGTAAATTTTATTAAAAACAGAGCATGCTAGACACATATATTACAGAGACAACATAAAATCAAAAAGTTTATAAATACATCGAGTTCAATTTATACTAATTTATTACTTTGCAATACTATTATAAAAAAAATGACTAGACCAGTATACAACGGCAGTGGCATGTAAATGGTCATGTTATAGTTTTCTAATTAGCTTTTTCTTTGTTATTTCACTGAGACGTAACATTTTGTTATGTCTAGAATTCATGCTTTAGACATAACAAAATGTTAAAATAATACTACACAACTAAACTCAACCCCTCTCGAGAATCAATTTTAGTTAAAAAGTAGGTAGGGACCGTTATGGGTCACGTCTATACCCCATTTGCAAATTACAAATTACTTAAATATTTTATAAATTACATAGTTTCAATAAAAATCATCATCATCATCATCAGGTCTTTTTGTCTCCACTGCAGGAGCATGACCATCTCTGTACTACTAGAGCCATACTTGGCCAGAGCAGCCAAATGATTTAGCCTACACTCTCCACTATGGCTAAACGGGTTTGAGAGGTCTCATTGATGTTTATTATCTTTGTTTAGCTTGTATTTCCTAAGTCGCCTTCTAAGAAATCCACGGGAGCACATCGAGTGGCCCTTTTCTACTCTGCCGGAAACCAGACAGCTATTCGATAAAAACACATGTCAAGATTGTTTAGAATTTACAAGTAAATAGTTACCTATGACCTAACCAAATGAGATAAGTTCAAAAATCAAACATAAAATGAAAAATTTAAATATTCTGACGACACAAAATCTCGACACGATACATGTTTTTTTTTCCACACCATCGTACTTAACAATATTGTGATCACATATGGCTTTATGGCAGTTCCAAGGCCGCCTGTTCCCAATAGACAGCAACAGTACGCCCACTTCAAACATCGTGATAGGACAGTAAAGACTGACATCAACACCATGGGCTTCTGACGGAATACCAATAAGGTCATTATAGTGGATTGATTGTGTGGTAATAACCAAGGGGGTTTTAAGGTAGAGTGAGTGAGTGAGTGAATGAGTGGCTCATCTATATATATTTTACGGCTAAAACCCGAAATGCGGCTACTCCTAGGTTTAGCCGGCTTGAACTAGGTGCAGCCGGTCTCAGACGGCTACACTTAGGTGTATCCTACTTATCTTCGGCTAGAACTAGGTTTAGCCTTTATCATTCCCGCTAGAACGAGGTGCAGCCGATCGCAGGTGGTTAAACTTAGGTGTAAGAGTAAAATGACTATATTTCAGGCTATATAACGGTGATAAAATGTTGAAATGAGACGTTTATGTTGTTTTGTTTATGCAACATATCTTATACCTTTAAATGAGCAATTCTTGTATGTATGTATATATATATATTTAAAAATTTCTGTGATCTCGAAAACGGCTCTAACGATTTCGCTGAAAATTAGTATATGGGGGTTTTCGGGGGTAAATAATCGATCTAGATTAGTTTTATGTTTAGGAAAACGCGTGTTTGCGAGTTTTTATGCGTTTTTCTTTCCACGCAGAATATGGTCGCTAATTTCGTCGCGCCGACCGCCTTGATTTTAGCTCAGTGGTTAAGGATACTGACCGCTAGAAAAAGTGTTACGGGTTCGAATCCCACTCGGTGACTTACTTTTTTTTTATTTTATGTTTGAGTTTATATATAATTTTTTATTTTGCATTGTTATAGACAAGTTTAAAAAAATTAGTTAATACATACATACATAATATCACGCCTGTTTCCCGCAGGGGTAGGCAGAGACTATGGAAAATTAGTTAATGTTTGAGATGTAACCGAGCAAAGCTCGGTCGCCCAGGTACCTTAAGTAATAAGTGATGAGTGGTGAAACTATGTATATTAGGTCTAACAAAATATATTGAAACTATTTTAAGTAGAAAACTTTCCAAAATCTTATACCTTTAAATGAGCAATTCTTGTATGTATGTATATATATATATTTATAAATTTCTGTGATCTCGGAAACGGCTCTAACGATTTCGCTGAAAATTAGTATATGGGGGTTTTCGGGGGTAAATAATCGATCTAGATTACTGTTATTAGTATTACGGGACTTACCGCGATTAATATCATTTTTTGCCAGATATTTCGACGGCCCTTCTGCCATCATGGTCGCTGGCCGACTGAGGAACTACGATGGATGTCCGGCTGTCAAGGGTAACCATATCGGTCTACCCTCTTTCTTCTTCGTTTGTTGCATAAGTCCTTACACACAACACTGACGGTGTCCGTTCGGGAATTGTTTTTAGTTAGTCGGCCAGCGACCATGATGGCAGAAGGGCCGTCGAAATATCTGGCAAAAAATGATATTAATCGCGGTAAGTCCCGTAATACTAATAACAGTAATTGTGACCGTGAAACTCTAAAATCATATATTGATAACCGATCTAGATTAGTTTTATGTTTAGGAAAACGCGTGTTTGCGAGTTTTTATGCGTTTTTCTTTCCACGCAGAATATGGTCGCTAATTTCGCCGCGCCGACCGCCTTGATTTTAGCTCAGTGGAAAAGGATACTGACCGCTAGAAAAAGTGTTACGGGTTCGAATCCCACTCGGTGACTTACTTTTTTTTTATTTTTTGTTTGAGTTTATATATAATTTTTTATTTTGCATTGTTTTAAGACAAGTTTAAAAAAATTAGTTAATACATACATACATAATATCACGCCTGTTTCCCGCAGGGGTAGGCAGAGACTATGGAAAATTAGTTAATGTTTGAGATGTAACCGAGCAAAGCTCGGTCGCCCAGGTACCTTAAGTAATAAGTGATGAGTAGTGAAACTATGTATATTAGGTCTAACAAAATATATTGAAACTATTTTAAGTAGAAAACTTTCCAAAAAAATATGTGTCGAAATATGAAAAATATTTTTGGCTTTCCATACAAACTCGGATCAGCTGCAAAATCGATCTATCCGTTCGAGAGCTATACGATGTCACAGACAGACAGACAAACATTATAGCGTCAATCTTATAACACCCCACTTAAAGGGGTTAAAAATCTTTACGCATATCGCCATGATTTGCTTTCAAAAGATTTTTGTCTATACGTTAATCGAATTAATCGGGAAATGCAACACAAGACGACCTACCTAAAACCAAATGCACCCAAAACAAAATGCTTAACTGAACTAAAAACCTAGTACAAACCTAATACACATAGAAAACACCTAATTTTAGCCACCTGCGATTGGCTGCACCTATTTCTAGCCGGAATGATAAAGGCTAAACATAATTCTAGCCGAAGATTAAGCTCTATATTACCCTGCAAACTAGCTTTTCTACGCACATTTGCGAAAAACGGCCGCTTTTGGCTGATTTGCGAACTAGCGACTATATTAACCTATAAACTAGCGAGTATATCAATTGAAATTGAACACCTGAAAAAATCACAGCAGTAGTATATTTAGAAAAACTACACGAGCTGTAAGGTTTACAAATTAAAAAGTAATATAATGACTAAATTATACAATGTATTCGGAAAAGGAAAATTTCATACAAATTTTATAAAAAAATAGTTTTTGGCATTCGCAACTTAGCCGGTTATTCTTCAAAAGCTTTTTATTTACTCTTGTAATAAATAACTATATTTTATTCCATTTTCCAGCACCTTTTCTAGCGTTGTCGTAAATCAGTGGCAATCCAAGCCATCCTACATATAGCCCACACGTGCGTTTTACATAAATATAACGTTTATGAAACCAAAAACCTTATATGTACTTACTTGACAATTCTCATGGATATGATACATGGGTTTTTCATCGGTTTAGAATTCTAATTTAAAAGTTTTGTTCTTATGATCTATCGAATTGTCAGCTATTTTGTTACTATTTAGATGACATGTTGGAAGTTTCAGCCGGTAAAGACCCGCACGACATTAATAAATGTCCACGTTCATTGTCTTACTATTGTGTCTAGTATTGGCGGTAAAGGAACGGTTAAGATTGCCATTAGAAATCAAATATTTCGAGACTTTATTATAAGCCAGACTTTTAATGTGAGAGAGGTTTGATAAACTTCACTCAATCTCCTGTATCACCTGTAAGTTAACAGATTTTTCGTAACTAAGATTGCCTGTGAAAGAATACTCGTGTGATAATGCCGCCATTTCGTATATTATATTTGTTATTGTTCGTATAGTTTGTGTTTTGCGACATGTGAAGTATCCATTGGGACTGTTAACAAACGGACTACCCTTTGACGACAATGCTGCGAACACAGCTAATAAAATAAAAGCTTTTAAGCGTCTACTTGTGATGGCCTATATGTGAAATCGCACGCACCACGCTCTAATAGACCTACAATTTTTTACTGCGTAAATAGGGTAAAGACATTACTAGCCGAATACGACAGATACGATAACTGTCACCCTCACAAAAGCAAAAGAGATAGCGATCAATTTGATAATATATATAAATGTTTTCGAATTTGGATAATATATAAATGTTTGAAGTTCCGCATACATTTTCAACATAATAACATTATTTCTACTTTTTTTTTTTTTTTTTTTTGTCGGGAGCCTGGCTTCACGCCCTTCCATCGCCTCATACGGGTACCGCTCTCGATAATGAATCCCTGAGAGTGGCCGTGGCACTCAGATTGGGCTGTGTCATGTGTGAACCCCACACCTGTATATGTGGAGCGCAGGTGGACCCCAGGGGTTACCATGGCTTGAGTTGCAGCAAATCGGCTGGTCGTTTTCCCCGGCACTATATGCTGAATGAGGTGATCCGGCGGGCCTTGGTGTCCGTGGAAGTTCCGTGTACCCTCGAGCCACCGGGTTTGAGCCGTTCCGATGGCAAGAGGCCGGACGGGCTCACTCTCATTCCTTGGGAGAAGGGTCGCTGTCTGGTGTGGGATGCGACTTGCGTCAGCACTTTCGCATCCACACATTTACCAAGGACGATTCGTGCGGCCGGGGCGGCTGCGGATTGGGCGGCCACCCAGAAACACACCAAATACGCGCCCCTTACGTCAGCATATATTTTTGTCCCCTTCGCTGTGGAGGTTAGCGGAGCTTGGTGTGCGGAAGCGAAGATGTTTGTGCGGCAGCTGGGAGGGCGCTTAAGGAGCAGTGGTGCTGATCCTCGCGCCGAGTCATACCTGAGGCAACGCATATCTCTCACGATACAGCGGGGGAATGCTGCAAGTGTTATGGGCACTTTTGCGTCAGGTATGATTCGGGGCGGACTTTTTGACTAAATTACGTTAATTTTGACATGTAATTTATTTTAATTTTATTATTTTACTTTGACATCTTTTAATTTAATTATGTATTTCTTGTTATATGATTACTAACTTAATAAATAAATTTATTATTAAGCAAAAAAAATAATAAATAAATATGATTTATAATTTTGTTTAAACCTAAAAAGCGAACCCGACTGTCTTAAAGGTGGCGGTAAATTATTCCAGCATTTTGTCGCCTGGTAACGGAAGCTTCCCTTGAACGCTACGGTCTTATGTGTGTGGTAGGATAATACAGACCGAACACCTCGGGTACCATATCTACTGTGACGGCGATAGAATTTTAACTTTTCAAATAGATATTCAGGAGCCTTATGTTGCAGGACGTTAAACATTAAACATGCCAGGTGCAATTTCCTACGTGAGTCCATATTTAACATCGAGGCGTTATTTATAAATGGTGACACTCGAGTTCGAGGAGGTATATTAAAGCAATACCTGCAGCAAGCGTTTTGCACTCTCTGAATTAATCTGCGTGTTCTTGCAAGTAGACGAGGTCCATATACTGTATCACCATAATTAAATCTTGATAGAACTAATGCCTCACACAACTTTATACGCACGTTTGTATCAATGAGATGACGAATTTTATATAGAACTTTCAGTCGATGAAAACAGTCACGCACTACACTAAGGATATGGCTTTCAAATTGCAGTTGGTCATCAAAGATTATGCCGAGATTCTTAGCTTCTTCAACCCGTTCAATCACCTCCGATCCCACCTGAACTGTAATATTATGGCATAAGATTTTGCTTATTTGCACTTTTGAGCCTATTATCATGTACTTAGACTTATTCGGATTAATCAATAATGAGTTTCTCTCTGACCAGAGCGCTACCCTGATTAAATCCTCATTAATTTTATCAACAGCGTCCAAAATGTTCTCCGGTGTTTCCGAGATATATAACTGCACATCATCGGCGTAACAGTGAAACTTACAATGCGAAATTTCACTACAAAAATCAGCGCTATATATTATGAATAGTAATGGTCCCAGGATTGAACCCTGAGGAACTCCACGTGTGACCGGACTTACATCCGAAGTAATATACGTGCCGTTATTTTGTAGCAGTTTCACTTTTTGGGTTCGTTCGCTGAGGTAAGACCGGAACCAATCCAATGCGCATGAATCCAGCCCATAGTACTTCAGTTTGGCGAGAAGAAGCGGAGTAATAAGTTAGAGAAATAAGTATGCGATAATCATGAAAATCACCCTTGGATTTAAAAAAAATATTGTTTTCATTAATTTTGTATTTACTCATGCGGCGGCTCTGCTCAAGCCATGCCATAAATTATATATTTGTGCAACGGTTAGTCCATTTTATGTGGTTACCAAGTGGTTACATTATGATATTTATGATGCATTTGTAGAATTTATAATAAATGATGAAGGTGATCTAAGATAAGTTTTTAAGACTAAAAACCGACTTCACCCCGAACTATACACAACCGATTTTGATTAAATTTCTATGGAACCACTTGACAAGTCCTCTTCTTCTTCTTTCTTGCCTTTTCCCTATTTGGGGTCGGCTCTGTATGTCAACTCCTTCTATAACCTTCTATCCTTTGCCATCTCTGTACTGACCCCACGTTCCCCCAAATCCGATCTTACTCATACTTTCCACGTTTTTCTCGGCCTTTCTCTTCCTCTAAACCCGTTTACTTTCAAGTATGCGGTGCCCTTTCCGAATTTTCCAGGCGTCTTTAAATAATCGGTAAAGATACATAAAAAATCGCGGTGAATTGATAACTTCCTTCTTTTCGGAATTCAAAATAGTAAAATTTTCATCATCATCATCATCATCATAATTTCAGCCGCATAACGACCGTTGCTTGACATATCTCACCCAAGGATTCAAAATGACCGATCTAGAGCTGCCTGCATCCAAATTTTATTACGATTTTTCAGAAAACTAAGCAACCGAGTGTTATTCGGCTACCTGAATTTTCCGGGGTCCAGTGCATTTGAAATAAATCATTTGCAAAGAAACGGAGATATCATTAAAAATTGTTTCTTGAGAAAGCCCTAGATAGCCCTTTAAACTATTTTATGAACTACTGTTTATAGTTTAAAGTTTTATAACATGAAGCATTTCTAAGCACATTAGCCAAAAGTGACATTCGTAAATGTGCGTAGAGAAGCTTCACGTTCTAACTTTAAACTTTGGTCAAGACAACATTTTAAATGATATCACCGTTTCCTTTTAAACAATTTGTTTCAAATGGACCTAAGAAAATTCAGGTAGCCCCTTAACATTTACATATGAATAAGACCTAGGAATATGAAGTTATATGCACGTAATCCCATACTTAGAGGATTTATATGACTTAGAAGATACTCAAGTCGCCAGTGAGTAAATTAACATTTAATGCGCGCACAGTTATCCCGAAAGCGTCAAACCAAAGTGGCACTTAGAGAATTAACAGTTTTCCTTTGCTTATCTTTTTCGAAAAGTTCGCATTGTTGAATAACGTTACGGTAACGTGTGAGTGGGGTCAGCGGGTCGTCGGGTCTGGTTTGTGGTCCGTTAAAACGGAAACTGCATTAAAAAAAACATACTTTTGTTGTTATCATTCAGTCATTCGTAGGCAGAGAACTAGCTACGAATAATGTTTATAATACAAGTTAATTGCAATATATGTATAGGTACTTAGCAACATCAATATTTTTTGGAAAAATGTGCTTTATTGAGAAAAAAGAAATAAAAACAGGAACAGATAAAAAAAAATTAAACTATAAAATAAACCTTTAATAAACTAAGCTAAATAAAAAAAATCATCGTGCTCCTGCGGCGAGTAGCAAGAATGCGGGCTGCGTTACCTTGCTGGATAGCAATTAATGCTGATCCGTTGAGCAATATTTTATTTCAAATTTATCATCCAATCAGTTACATGACGTCTACTGATGTACATTGGCCTCAACTCTCAACGTCTACCCGCCCTTCGAACTTAAACTTTCTAAATTATACAATTTCATTCAAGGAAAAAATAAAAAAAAGATCGAGAAACAAAAAAAGGAAGAATCTATGTAATTAATTGAATGATCTATGTAGGTAGATGAAAGAGAAATCACAAAGGGCGCGACCCGGTGTAGGAATTTGATGATAAATCAATTTACATTTAATTGAGAATCATCATTATATACAATTAGCTACAATTTTATTGGTTGTTGTAAATTTATGCATGTTGTTTCTAAAACAATATTACGAGAAACTTGAAAATATAAGTTAAGTCGTGGGATTTCTTTCAACTTTATATTAATTACTTAGAAATTTCGTACATAAAGAAAAAAAAAACATAAAGTCATCCAATGCGTACATCTTCCTGTCTGTACGCATAGGCACTGATAAACTCGAAAATAGCTGGGTCGATTTTGATGCAATTTTCATTGAATGGGAAGGTTTACCCGTGCGAAGCTGGGACACCACTGTACATCTGTGAATTTATTACTCATGTCTAATATGTTTTCATCTTTGATTATATTAATCAAAGGTTTCCATGTACTAGACACCGCCCTAAGGTATCTTTTTATTCAAAAAACATTTAGAACAAAATTAAGGCGGTTAAAATCAAGCAATGGTAAACGTGAACAAAATTTTACCTTAACTGGTAAACCTTAGTCCTTAATGGTAAATAACTAACTCTAAGCTTTACCGGATGCTTTTACGACCATCTCCTTAGATTAGAACTTTCAGACCATTCTGTTGTCAGTCATCAAACTGAGATGATCTTCATACAGTTGGGCACAGTCGAGGTGCAACATTCTCTTAACATTATGAGCTCTATGGGGACGTCATAAGAACAGTATTTAATCCAAAGTGTGCCGGTGATGATTGGCAGGCGGTACTTTACTATGTTATACAATAACTATTGTTTCGCGTCTTCCGTACAAAACATGTTATTAACAGGTACTTTATATCTCCTATCTCAATAGACTCTTAAGAGTGAAAGAGAAAGATTAGCGGCTTCGTTTTATTAGTTAATCTTCCGGTTTAGTTTTAGTCGTTTTC
The DNA here is from genome assembly GCA_963555685.1 of Acrobasis consociella. NCBI lineage: Eukaryota > Metazoa > Arthropoda > Insecta > Lepidoptera > Pyralidae > Acrobasis > Acrobasis consociella. The sequence continues at coordinate 13,573,237 of OY743122.1, forward strand.
CGACGACACAGGGTCCATTTGAGGTAGGTCCTATATAAGGTGACTTTTTACCCATCAGCCAACTTTTTGGACCCAGTTCTGTCTTTGATACTGAATTCCTTTTCACTCCTTTTCCACCTTCACGCCCACCATCTCGCCAAAAGTGGCTTTTTAGTCTTGTGGCTCTGGTTTTGTCTGGTCTGGCTAAGACGACCTCCGTGGCGTAGTGGTCACCACGCTGGTCCGCCACCCAGAGGTCCCGAGTTCGATCCCGGTCAGAGCAAGTTGGAAAATGGCCGCCTTTTGCAAATTGTCCTGGGTCTTGGATGTTTATCTATATATGTATTTGTTATAAAATATAGTATCGTTGAGTTAGTATCCCATAACACAAGTCTTGAACTTACTTTGGGACTAGCTCAATCAATGTTATTTGTCCTATATATTTATTTATTATTATTTAAGAGCCGCAAGAATCTCAGAACTCTGTCTGCTTCATTAGGGATGAAGAGGTGATGGTATGTTTTTATGTATGTAAGTATATTTTTTTATGTATGTTCATCGATTATTCGAAGATGCTTGGTCAGATATGGAAAATAATTGAAAGAACAAACTTATCACGTGGTTACATAGAAATTTTATCAAAGTCGGTTGTGGAGTAGGGGGTGAAGTCGGTTTATAGTTTTGAATAATTATACCGGTGACTTAAATAATGAAAATTGTCTAGGAAAGTAAAAGTCGTATTATAGAGTCCGCACGCACTATTAGTTTGTGGTAAGTCGGCTAAGGTGCGGTTTCCTACTGACTCGGTTTTATAATCGTATGTGCTTTACTTGTGAGTCATAAGTGTCATAACACTTAATGATCTGGTCGTTAAAGGAATGGTTTCCGGATAGTAAAGTGGGATAGCTTTTCTAGTGCAAATACAGAAAGAAAGAATAACAAGAAACTATTTTTAAAAACCCGACTGCCTTTTTATTATATATGTATCAAGTGTCAGTCACTCTCTCAAGCTTAAATTCATCAAGTGGTTTAGGCTGCAGAGCGTCCCATAGAGATATACATACATATACACAGACTTGAAAAACATAACCCTCCTTCTGAGGCAGTCGCATAATAAACGCTGGAGAATCGCTCTAAGCATTAAGTCCGCAATTTATAAAAAAAATAATACTGGAACAATAAAGTGTATTAAATAAATCTTTTCCTTGAACTGTGTGTCTTCTATAGCTATCTAAGCTTGTTTGTGTACCTATATTATGTTATATAAGGTATAACAAAATATACTGAAACAATTTTAAGAGTGAATTTAGTCCATGATACTGAACAACTTTCCCCAAGGAACATATGTTGAATTATGAAAAATAATGTTTGGCTTTCTATACAAATTCGGATCAGCTGAACGGTCAACTTGTACGGAAGACTAAGAGTTACTTTTCATATTTTAGGGGAAAGTTGTTCAGTACCATGGACTGAATTCACCATTAAAATAGTTTCAGTATATTTTGTTATACCTTATATAAAGTGGAAGGGAAATACCCGTAATGAATCGCACCAATAGTAAAAGAACAAAACATGAATTTTGACGTTTCCACATGAAGGTGTGCAGCCGCCTGGGCAATTTGTATGTCATTTTTTATTTTATTTTATTATCATTGTACTTTAGTGATCTAATAGCTTGTAGTTTGATTTATTACGGGTATGTCTCTTCCACGTTAAATCTTCCTTGGGAAAATTTGTTCACTATCATGAACTAAATTCATCCTTAAAGTCGTCATCATCATCATTATCAGGTTTTTATCTCCACTGTTTGAGCACGACCCTCTCTGTATAACCAGAGCCATACTTGACCATAGCAGCCAGAGAACTTGGCCTACACTCTCCACGCGGCCAGATGGGCTGGAGAGGTCTCATTGATGTTTAGCTTGTATTTCCTAAGTCGCTTTCTACGAAATCCACGGATCACTCCTAGTCCTCTTGGAGTGATCCTATTCTACTCTGCCGGAAACCACACGGCATCCTTAAAATCATACTTACAATAGTTTCAGTATATTTTGTTAGACTTTATATAGCATTGGCATGCTGCCGCTGACAATACACGCACTGAATTATACATGTCCCAAGTATGTATACCACGGCCGGCTTATTGGTGAAAACCGGATTGCACTTTCAATGTCGGTATGCTAGGAAGCGATTAAATTCTGCCAACGTCTGCTCTGGAGACAATGACGTCATTGTCGTAGACGTAGCGTTTCTATTCCTAGGATGTAAGTTTGGGCTAGGTTAAAACTTAAAAGGCGACTTAGGAAATACAAGCTAAACAAAGTGAGACCTCTCCAATTTGTCTGACCATCGTGGAGAATGTTTGCCAAATCCTCCGGCTACTCTGGCCAAGTATGGCTCTGGAATCGATGATGATAATGCAGGTAAGACTGTTTTGGTACGTGACCATTGAGTTAAAGAGATTAGGTGTATCTACTCCTAATTGGTTCCAGTTTTTTGACAGTAGCATTTGGTCGGTTTGGTTCAACTTGTGAAAATATAATGCTTGAATAGACTCAAAAAGGGTTTTCTTTGGTAAAAAATAAAAAATCTGTCTGTTTTATTCAAAGGTCTTATTCGTTCATTGTCATTTTTAATTTTTATTGTAAAATCTTTTTTGTTGGGCATGCACGTAAAGCATTTCTTAGATGGAAAAAAAACCATTGAACTCGCGACACTGTTACCAACACCAAGTTTTCTTCCATCGGCATTCCTGGAGTGCCACTGTGTGTTGCTCTTTGTCGTGTCTATTCGTCCATAGTCAGTCAGTCTGTAAGGTGGTTGGACGCCCGGACAATGCTGTTTCAAAAAGTTGTTTCTAGTCGCGGACCCCAAACACTGTTATGTAGCTAACTACTATAGAACCATTTTCAGCTGAGTCACTTATCGCGATCTGTTAAAACAGGTCGCTTTTACCGCATACTTTAATGATGCGGCGAAACCGTCACAATAGTTCACGTTATTTGAATACTAGCCGAAGCCCGCGACTTCATTATGACTCCGAACTTTATGACTCCGGAAAATGCTCATCATCCTGAACAACTGTTGCTATGCGTCATTTTTATATTTCTTATAGTTCAGCTGGAACATTATGGTTCTGCATCAGGTGTTCCATTTTCCAAAATCAATTATACCCTATATGTTGCCCACTGCCCAGGCTTAACAGCTATATAACAAAAAAGTTTATTTGAATCGGTCCAGTATTTCCGTAGATTATCGTGTACATTTTTTTTTAACATACAGACATTTTTTTTTAATTCTTACTCTATTACTAAGTCTCCATTGCCCCAAATACTTTTTTTGGAAATACATTCATTGTGCAGACATATTTTTTTACTTTTTCATTATATGTATAGAGAATACAGTCTCATTCAATTGTTAATTATAATTAGGTACATTGTCGGCTTAAAGGCAGGTGCATAATCATCACGTCATCGTGGTAGGCAAAGCTGATGAAGTCGCAAAGGCCACGCTAAGCAAAGGTCGTTTTAATGATGTGGCAAATCTGTTATAATACACAGTATAACTCTTTAAAAGATATATGTTTGATTGCTTTTTATACTATTTTTAAAAAAATATCACATTTTTATTTAAAACAAAATGGCAACTATTGATAAAAAAGCTTGTAATAATTATTGAATTTAGGCGTTAGTTTTAAATAATTAGGCGCTGGATGCATGTTGCTCTAGATCGGTCATTTTGGAAATCTTTGGGAAAGGCCTATGTCCAGCAGTGTACGTTATGCGGCTGAAATGATGAATTATTGAATTTAAATGGAGTATTCTTTCTGAGTATGATATCCACATAATCCGCACTCGTTCAATTGTTATATTATAATTGCAATAATACAAAACTATCAGAAAATCACTTCTATAATGTTAAGGTCAAGCGGATATATTAATTTTTTGGAGTCCAGTCTGGCCTCATTTAAATTATTTAAAAGAAAACGGAGATAACATTTAAAATGTCGCCTTCACGAGCTCTAGACAACCCTTCAAACTATTTTATGAACGACCTACTGTTTACAGTTTAAATTGAGAGCGTGAAGCTTTTCTTGGCACATTTGCCAAAAGTGGCCGTTTTTCGCAGCTTCGGTAACCCCGGAATTTTTTTTTGTAAGCAAATCTGCTTACAAAAAAAAATACAGCACATGTATGAGGGAAAAAGGTGTGTCAAAATCATAGCAAGTGGAGGTCTATTCTATTATACTATTTGCCTGCCCCTGTGAGAAACAGTCATGATCATTTATATTATAATTATACTTGTACGTACGAGTAGATACATATATTGTATACACATATAAGCTAATAATCTCGCGAAAAGCCATACAATTATTTAAAAGTTGCTTCATAAAAACCCTTAGCAGTTGTACAACAGTTGCGTCAAATAGGAAGGCTTCATACAAACTATTATGGTAAATAGGTGTTACCTAACGGCCCTAGCCGCGGAGATAGTTCGTGTGCTGAATATGGGCCGAGCTGAATGTGTAACACAGTGGTTATCTCTTCCGGATACATACATACCATTAATTTATCTTTAATGGGGCAGACAGAACATTTTTGAGCAGACGGGAGTTACTCCATACAAAAAAACGTTAGTCGTACGATAGTGACGTCATATTTCTGTGTGAAACCAAATTAAACTATATCATCATACGTTAGGGCTTAATGTTGCTTGACACTGAAACACGGATACGCAGTAGATATTGTCCGTCTTGCGTACCGCTTTAGGAGTAACCCCTCAGAGCTCAGAGCCACTGTAGCGTGACGGTAGGCAAAATCACATTTTCCTGCTGAAAAAGGATTGTCGGGTTTATTTTATGCTTACATAACCACTTCATGTAAGTGCACATTTTTACTAAAGTCGTTCGACGAGATTTGATAAAAATTGTAGACTAGCGACTGTCGTTTAACTATCGCAAACTGTGTGAGTGCCCGTTGCTTGTCTCCCGCTTTTGCCATTTGACGAGGCACGCAGTTGATGTCAACCCCGGTCCGAACGGGCAAGCGGACGCGTCGGTCATATATTCCGTTCTGGAATGCGCTTTGAATAAGTCGATTGGGTGTTTGCGTGTTGTTTTTTGTTTCACGTAGTTAATAATTCTTTAAAACTGTTATAATTTTATTGTGTATGATTTTAAATAATTAGTGGACCGCATTTTGTAATGAGTTAAGAAGCTTTATTAGAATGAAATAAGGGGTACGTGAGTAACGTAGAGAGTCAGCTACTGGCCGACATGATTCGACCTCACCCAGAGGTCTTTATCTGGGCGAATCTGACTAGTAACCCGTTAACTCATTCTTAAAAATTCTAATGTCTGTGTCTTATTTTAGTTTTAATCAAAAAATTCTAAACCTATATGGAGTTAAAAAGCCCTGAATTTCAACTCAAACTCAACTCGCTCCGAATAGACTTTATGTAAGTAAGGTATAGTTAACACTAACCATATCAAAACCGTCATGTTTTACTCGTAGGTCCTCGACACCCTAACGTTTCCGCAAAATGATCGACATCTCAATCTGTCCATCCATATAAGGGCTCCCGAAGTCGATGAAAGCTGCTCTAGAATACGCTCGGACTCAGCCTTATAAGCCTTTTAACATGTCGTCTATAATCCACTCACGGCACACCTACGGGAAGTCGAATAAGGAAGTATGAGGGAATTTTGTTCTCTTATTTTTAGAATTTCGTTGTTTGGTTTGCTTTGAGATCATGAATAGTTTTTATAGCTTTTGACTGAAGGAGTGAGCGAATTTCTTTAAGTCCCGAAAAATCCAGCGTTTGTATTATGTATGTTTGTTCGATGACAACTCGATTGCATTATTTTGATCGGAGCTTCATAAAGTTTGACAGCCTGTATCAGTCTCATAACACGACGTTGGGAAGTAGTGTTGTCGAAAATTCGATAGTTTGTTCGCCGTCAGGAAGGTCGTCGTTTACCAACCGAGTGACGTAGACAAGATGATGTAGACAATCGAGCGGCACCACAACTGGGCAGGCGGGTTGGTGATCTCAGTACTCGCAGTAGATGGTATAGAGTAGCTGCACGCTGCACTGAGCTGAGGACGCTGCTACTCGTTGCCTGTTACATAGGTAATATTCAAGTAGAGACCAAGGGAGTTCAATAGGCCTCCCTTCTTCCAGAGACACCTCTTACTACGAAAAGAGGGAGGGAGAGGAAAGATGTGGTAGTGCCAAATTTAAATACCTACTATCTCTGCCACCACGCGGCAACAGTTTCTGTAAGATCAAGTTTGAAATTAATAAATATAATAATCAGTTATGTTCTAAAGATAAAGTTTAATTAGTATGGCGTATAGAATAATGCAGCGTGTATCAGCGGGACACGGTAGATTTCGCCAGATTTATCGCGATTCCAGATTCAGAAGATAATTTTAGCGTTTGGTCCAAGTTTTAAACACGGTGTGAGAAATCACAAAATGTTAACCACTTTTCTTTTGAATCGATGTTGCTGTATGAATTAAATTTTCAGTAACAGTATAAATATTTATTATAAGTACTTAAAAGTATATTAATTTGTATTTGGTGTGTTATGTATGATACTTATGATTTAAATTATTTTGCGCCGTAATCTGTTTATCCCTATGGTCAACTGAAAGAGAACTCTTTTTAGCGTTAAATTCGCCAATAATAGATAATTTTTATTGTACAATAATAAAGTTTTATAAATAAATTAATAAAAAATATTCCAAATATTTATTGGTAAGTCAATTGGTACAAAAGCCACGTTAGAACTACTACAAGTTTTAATCGAAGAAGCTTTTTGTTGTGCAGCTCTGACCGTTACACGCGTTCCCGTATCATATGGAGCACTATTTTTGAAATTGAAATAATTAAATAGTTCCATTAATAGCATATTACTTTAAAAACACCCATTAAAGTATTTAAAACATACAAGTTCGTAGTATTCACTTCAGATGGTCCATTTATTACATGCATGGCTAAGCAACAAGAAATTATGATTGACATGTGATTATGTTTTTACAATAAATTAATATTGATGATTTCGTCTCCTTAATCGTTTCGCTTGCTTGATTTTAATAAATCACTTGGGAAATTCTTGTAAAAGTGGTCTATAATAACACATTTTCTATTATAATAAGCGCATTCCTGTATTGTTCTTATTTGTTTTTTAATTAATGTAAATATGTGGCTCGACACTAACCAAATATATTTAAACTAAATTTTAGTATATAAAATTGAAATTAATCTTACACCTCATTTACTAAAAACGACAGAATAATCGAATAAGTGAATATTAAATGTTTTCAATTATAACTATAATATCTTGAAAAAATGTGCGAATAACAATGCGAACACAGTCGTTGGTAGTAGAATTAAGACTAGAATCACAAAAAGCATAGGAAAGCGAGTTGATGCTCTGATCTGACTATTTAGCAAGTTATGTAAAGGGGAATTCTGTTGACAATGCTAATAAGCTTCAGCCTGAAACTCGCGCCACTAAAACCCGCTCCCGCCCTAGCCTCACACCGCGAATGCTCATCGCACGCGATCAGTTCTACCCGACAGCACAGGAATGCGAGTTGATGCTCCGATATTTGCACTATTATGTGCACTCCATCGCGTTGATAAATAAGCGAGATCTCCTGCGGCATGTCTCTGCGGTAATTGGCGATTCGATGCGTATGAAGTAGGCTGGAAAATGATTCCGATGTAACAATAAATTGTTGTAGCCACAGACTTGTGTGGTTTCCGGCATAAAAATATCACTCAATTTAAAGGTGTATTTACTATCGGCAACAGTCATCATCACATGGTTTCGACTTGATTATTGTCAAAAGATATCTGGTAGTGCTTTCTCTCTTATCTCTTGGTACGGAAGACCAGTGGCATGATGTAAAGACACATCATTGCCATATGCTGAGTGGTGCCATTCTGGTGTTAAACTAGTTTCAATTATTAAGGTAATGTAACTCCAGGAAATTGACACCAAATAAAGCACTTTTCTTTATTCTGTTACAGCACTCGTTCTCGTGTCATTTCAGGTTGGGTTACAGCTGAATCTGCGGTTGTTTTTCTTGAGCAACATTATGCTGAGTAGTCTGTAGCATATTTTCATGGTAGTGTGGCACGTTTACTTAAGAACTATAAATTAGACCATGTTTAAATAGCTTTTAGGTAAGTTTTCTTTAGCTATTTATGTATGTAGTGTGTAACAATTTAACTGAAAAAGATTGAGTCAACAAAAATACTAAAATTTTATATATCGTCATTATTCTCGTGTATTGTTTTAAAATGATGGAAAATTACATTAGATTCTAAAACGATTGATCTACTTATTTTAGGTACTTCTTCTTGTAGAAGGTATAGGGCTAAAATGTAAGTTTATCAACTATTTGACCTTAAAAACATACGAACCGCAACGTAGTTTCAAAATTTATTGGCTGCAATAGAACATTGACGAGGAAAATTGCATGGTTCTTAAGAAAGATTATAATTTATTAGTTTCTGTCTCGTGAAGCGTGGTTGGTTGTAAAACAAATACTACGAATCCGGTTTTATTACTGCAATTATATCAATATCAATTGTAAAACAGATTAGTGCTAGATCGTTAAACTTTCTTGAACAAACCAATTGTACCGTCCATCCTGGTTGTTCGGCGTGTTGCGCGACAGTCGTCGTTTGTCGCTTGGTCTCTAGATCCTTACATTTTTCTCCACTTACCAAATAACAGTCGATAGGCTTCTCCCTCGGCCGATGGTAGGCTTTCTGCAGCTCTGTTTGTTTGAGGGCATGTGCGATGTGGAGTGCGCTTGCGTCGAACCGTCCATACTGGTAGTCCGGCGTGTCGCGCGACAACTCCCGCGCCGGCGACGCGTGGACGCTATTGCCGTTTGTTGCGCGTGTGGGGGACACTGTAACAAACAAGTCTGTAAGATAGGTACTCATATAAGAATATGCCGTGTGGTATATGGCAGAGAAGAATAGGGCCACTCCAAGTCCTCCCGTGGATGTCGTAGAAGGGGACTTAGGAAATACAAGCTAAACAAAGCATATTAATGAGACCTCTCCAACCCGTTTGGCATCGAAGAGAGTGTAGACCAAGTCCTCTGGCTGCTATGGCCAAGTATGGCTCTGGTAGTACAGAGAGTGAGTAGTGGAGACAAAAATACCTGATGATGATGATAAGAATAAGAAACAGAAGTCCATAAAATAGTTTGAAAGGTTATCTAGGGCTTAATCAAGACAAAATTTTAGATGATATCTCTGTTTCCTTTCAAGTAATTTATTTTAACTGGCGCAGCACTGGACACCGAAAATTCAATGTTCTTACAGACTTCTTAAGGGGTTAAGAAGTCTTTAAAAAACATTGATGTATGCGGCTGGTCCCCGGATAAGGAGAATTTGAGAAGTGCGTGGTGTCCTAAGGTCAGAAACGATGTTTGTTGTAACATAATTTTTCTTATAATAAAAGAAAATAAATTAATGAAATACTCTGTAAAAATTAAAGTTAATCGTACTCGTAAATCATAGTTAGAACAAATATGAGTGATGAATGTGCAAAGATTTAATATTAATGGCCATTAAAAAAAAATCTTGCAATGATGGTAAGTACATGCGTGACAGATAAACAGTTGTAAAAGTAACAGGGAGATCAGTATGATAATTAAAATGCTATTAATTTGATTTATTGGGCAAAAACTAAGAGTGAATCTGAAGTAGATTATAAATTTTTCCTACATATTTTGGGACGATTTTGTGTCAGAATTTTAATGATACACATTGTGGCACACAGCATTCGAATGTTTCAAAAACGCAACAAATTGAGACTGTTCTAAAGATTTCAACTCATGATTTTCCTTTTCTCTAAACAGCATTGAAGAAATGCATAAGAACATTCTCTACCCTACAAATTAACGATACATATCACGTTTCTTGAAGTTAACTTGCATATTAATTACAATGTATGGCTGACTGGCACATTCTGGTGCATCTTGCACGGACAATGGCTCAGCAATCGGTGATTACCGGCCGTTTGTATGGGAGGCCATTTGTATGGGCGCCGAGGCGTGCCAGCGGCGCCTGCTCGGTGTAATTACAATTTTAATGCACATGTAGGTGGCCGGGTACATTACAAACAACATGAATATAACATGTTTTTCGGTTTGGTATTTTCATCTTTAAGACTGCCCTAACTCTAGTCTTTCCTACACAAACTTAACGTAATAAAATTTCAAATCGTCAAAATGGGAGAAATCCCTGGCTTTTTGTATGAAAAAAAAATGCTTTAATATATTCTCCTAAGTCGTTTCAACTCAAGTCAAGTCTTTAAGCTATATCAGATACTCTTTGCATTTGATACTAGTAATGTGTGTTTGGATATGTAAGTATTAAAATTAATGTAAACAATCTTGATATGTCTTTTTGTTAAAAAATACACTTTATAAATTAATACCTTTGCAAATTAGAAAGTAACTAATTTGCAAACGATTACAATTTATAACATAATAACTTTATAATTTGCAAAAGTATTGATTTATGAAGTGTACTTACATATATTGCAATGAAAAAAGCTGTCAAGATTGATAACATCTATTTAAATATCTAACCAAATGGACTATAATAATAAATAGATGTTATTAAATATAGTCCACATTCACTTTCAGCTAAAACTTGAATTGACCAACCGTGATTTCTCAAAATCCTTTTTATCACAGCGTGCGCGATCAGTTCTCAGCTCGTTTGCGATTAATTATTACTTAATTAACATATTATTTCAAGGCAAACGGCAAATCCTGCATTCGGAATTACCTAACCGGCATATTGCCGGTTGATATTATGTATAATATATGACGAAAGGTCGTTTGGTTGCTTGAATATTCATCTCTTGGGTTCAGAATTGTGGCACGGCTTGCGGAGCCTGGGGTCAGCTTTGCGGATTCATATTTGCCACTTTTTTCATACATACGATATCACTTCTTAACCTCAGACGGGATAGACATAGCCTAGTAGTACCGTATTACCGAAAATACACTTTTAGGGTGGTAAAAAATGGAAATCGAAATAGTGGATTATTTGCAGCATTGCCGTTTAATATGATTCGGAGTTTCCTCTATTCAGAAGGAACGATCATACGCTTGATGACATCAAACGAGCATTTTCGGGTCTTCTCCTTTTGCCGTGCCCGGCCGAGACTGCACAGATATTTACATTTGTCTCCTATGTTGCTTGTCGGTTTCCGCTATAGGCGGGTACATAGGACATACTCGTACTAACTAACGAAGACTCTTTTGTAGTTTGTTTGTTACTCGTATGTCACTGACATGAATACTGCCGCGAATGAGGGAGATTTTTAATGTGATCCATCCACGAAAACCCTCACATCCAGCGAGGCATTAAAACCTTGATTACTCATAGTTTTAAAAAATAAGGGTACTTATATAACACTTTCACTAACTACTTATATAATACGATATTTTTGTTATTTACTGAGAACAATAATATTTGTGAAAAATATAGGAAATGACAAAAAGAACCTATTTTATACGTATATATTAGGTTTAATCGTGGGTAGTTATTTTAATCGCAGAATTTAAGAAGATTATCGCTTCAAATCCGCTAAGCCATTTAGGATTTGAATATGAATGAAGCCTAATAGCCTCTGCTTAAAAATAACCGAGAACCATTCAATGGTAAACTATCAATAAATTCGGAAGTAGGTGTTTCATACATTTCAACAAACAATATTAAACTTAATCCCAACAAAGTTACAGATGGATTTCCTTTGCAACTCTTTCGTTATTGGAATGGTGTCGTTGACCACGTATCGTATCCATAAGTTACTGCGTGTAAAACGAGTAAAGTAGGCGATAGTTTTTGTGGCAAAACAGCTGTGTTGCAACAGCCTAGTAGAAACAGAAAAAATGTTTACAATATGACGAAATAGTAGTGTTGAAAGCTTGAGAGACACCATGGCATGATGCGCAGAATCGGTTAATCGAGGGTGAATAATTTTAATCGATATTTGAAACTTCATTGATTTATTTAGGTAATCATAAAATATTAATCGGTCAATAAATTAATGCGGAAGACTACTTGATTTTATATTCTTGTAGATTATTCACGAGCTATTTATTTTGCCTAAATAACGAATTATCTACATCAACAGTTCTTCCGTCAATCACATTTTAATGAATTTATTAAAAAATCTACATTATTTTTAAAATCTTAATACTAGATCTTTCGCTCTACTGACACTTCATTCTTGGGTCATGTATGTATTAAAGGGCACTTTTGAAGATAATGATGTATTATGATAGATACCCATAAGCCCGTAACGTAGGTATACTAAAAAAATTGGAACGAAAGGTATAACTTCTTGTTGTAGAAGTAACCAATATTTTCAATTCAGAGAGAAGTGGAGAATCATTATATCATAGTAGCAAAAACTAGTATCTTCAACATGGCTCTTTGACCCTATTTTTGCCCGTTACAAACTAGTCAAACTGCCTAAACAGGCTGCAAAGAGTAATGTTTCCTTTGGAAAAGGAAATATTGCAACGCTGCAGGTGGGTGCACGCTTTCCTTATCGGGGTGCAAATAAAAATGTTGCCAGACATTGCCCAAGCGATATACTTAGCCAAATAGGGTGTGTGTTGTAACTACTACTACTGCATTTTGATGGAAACGGCTGTGTAGGCATGCAGTTGCTTAATTTAGCGATTTCTATTAGCAACCCACCGAATTGATAGCTATCGTAATAAACTAAGTAATAAGCAACTTGAAAGAAAATGGAAAACTTTACCTATTCAACGAATGTTGAATAACTTTATTTAAAGGAAAATATGCTGAGGTGAAAATAAAGACAACAAGTTAATGTCAATAATAAAAAGCCGATGGGAATGTTATTCATGTCGGTAATGTGACGGAATCGATCAGTAATACGAAAAAAACCTTTCGGTATAATCGGTATAAGAGTCGGTATAATATTGCTTCTGCTCTACACGCATTCTTTGAAGAATGAAAATAAATATCAAAGAAAATAAAAATGTATTGGATGAAAAAGGATAGGTACCACTTAACGATGTTGACGCTATAAAGATAACCGTTAATTTATGCCACGTAGAAATTGGTACGTTAGAGCGAACCAAAGGCAAACTAGACGAGGCCTCAGTAGAGCACTGGTATAATATAAGCTAGTAACAAAATTAAATAACTGAGATAAATTTAAAAACCACTAAAGGTAAAAACCACTTAGCAACAGTGCAAACCGAAATGACAAAAAATCTTCAAAATCAGGCTGAAGGATAACAAAAAACAAGACTGTACTTGACAAATTGCCACAAGAAACCACTTTTTTATAAACATTTTAAAGTAATAAGCAAAAACTCACCACGGTTCCCAGGTTTACGTAACAATACACGAACACGTACGGTTTTCTTTTTCAACCAACCGAAAATGTGAAGCAGAGGAGGTGCGTATAGTCGACGTGTATAGTACAAAAGTTTTTAGGGTTTTTCAGTTGGTATATAAGCAGGCTAGAGTCCAAGAAGGCAATCATTAATTCGGTAGGCGGATCACAATAGAGAGACTTAAGAAAATTTTTGAGACATGCCGAAAACTGGCAAAGAATTGAGGAAACTGGATCTCCCAAACGAGAACACGATCCTCAGTAATGAGGAAACAACGAAGAAGAATTTGTAGATTAGTATTAAGTAAGATTTTATGTTTGAATACTGACTACGCTATTTACAGAGCTTATCAAGATGATTATCTGTCGTATAAAAGTTTACGGGTAAAAGTAAAAATCTTGATAAAATCGAAACTTGAAATGTAGACTTGAATTTGATTTTATTATGGTTGAGCTGTCAGTGTAACACAATGACACATATATGTACGAATCTTTCAACACTCTTTCACAATCTTAGTAGGTTTAGTTTAAAAAAAATAAAAGTACTTTACATAAACATTAAAAGTCAATAAACAGAAACACATCACGCAGGTTCCCAAGCTTACGTAAGGAGACACAGCCAACACATACGATTCCACTTTTGATAAACCGTGCGACTTCTGTCTCGACTTGTGTAACTGATAATGATTCGCCTTTCTTTGAGTCATTGCTAGAAATTGCTGAAGCTGTTAGTGTATTGTGTATAGTGACTTTACAATATTATTGTTTGTTCAAAATTATGTAACTGTTCAAAATTACATAAAGGTTTTATTCTCTTTTAGCAGCTATGTAATTGCGCTTGTTGGGCGTAACCACTCTTTGGTTCCACTTACCCTTTTCAGTCACAGTCTCACTACAGATGCATGTAGTTATCGTTACTTTCATATTTTAAAGTTATATATTTTCTAAATCAGTATACCACCATAAGCACAGAGCACACATTCCATCGCTGGCAACAACAGACGTGGCCGGCCCATGTACCCAAGCTTTAGGTCACTGGGCTGGTCCGTGGAATGTTGCCGGCTATTTTGCAACAAGTTCTTCCATCTCCCTCTAAATCCGCCGCTCTCGTTTCCTCGCACGTTTCCCGAATTGTGCCGAAGGTCCAAGAGCCTTCTTCGGAAGTTAACCGGATTCTTGCTACAAAAGCGTCGTCTAATAATGTTATGTTGTTCGAGTTAATCAACCTTATTGCTTTGATTTCAAAGGTTAAAAATGTGTGTATTTTTAGATGTTCATGATCATGAATAGGTACGCATATAGGTAGTAACGGATTTAGATATTGCTTGAATGGTGCAAATGAGTTTGATGGCTTGTCTAAAGACTCAACATGGCATTGTACAGGTTAGAAGTGTTAAAACATTATCAATATTGTCTTTAAAGTAATGATAAATGGTCAGATGTGTTGTATTCGAAGCGCTGACTTGAATTTAATTGACAGGGACTCAATTGAGATTTCTTATCTCGTTATCTAAGTATTAAAAATTATTTCTCATCAGTATCATTACTATCAATCATAGCAAAAAATGGACATGCGTGTTTTCTGTTGTAATTTTTTTTACATATCTGTTTTTCTATGAAAAAATAAAGAACTATTAACACTCTAGTTCTGTGATAACAATATAATTTAAGCCACATTGGTTAAGTTTATGAAATATAGATTTATGAAGGGGTCGCGGCAAGTACACGTGATTCTAAATCCACAACACAGAAGTCGTAAAGACCACTCAATCCTACTTAACCAGTGACATTGAACTCGATCATATGGCTATTTTTGTCATTCCAAGCCCAAGAAACAATAGCAGCGACCTTGGAGTCTACAATGAAGCAGAGCCTTAGCTCCGATAACCTATATAGGAAATAGACTTGTCGCAAGGCGAACTTGTAGATTACAACGCTTGAGTCACAAACCGCACTGCTGTAGTCATATTGTATTATATCAGTGTCTAGATGATATGAATGGAAATAGCATTTTATTATGGGCACTGATATTTTCTTTGGATATGGACCAGTTGTTGTAAACGTTGGAGGAAAGGTTCGTAACAATAGTATCGTTAAGTTGGTATCCCATAATAGAAGTTAAAAAACTTACTTTGGGGCTAGCTCAAACTACGTGATATGTACCATATGTGTACCTATTTCAATAATTATAACGCTTTTCGTCTTGCAATAGGCTGGAGGCTTGTTTCGGTAGATAGATGATATGAAGCCAGAGAATATCCAAGCTGGCGGTCGCCAAAAAGAGGATACTTAAGAAAGCTTAAAACTCCTTGAAAAGACAATATTACAAAGTAGCTAGCAAGTTGTGGAATAAGATTAAAAGAGCAGATAAAGACGGAGAGAAATCGTAGAGGCTTTTGAAGTCTCTACAATTTTTCTCCGTCCAAGAAGTGCCTTTTCATCATTGGATGAATGATTAAGACGCTAAGAGAACCTGATGACATAAAACTGCGCCAAATCGGGGGGAGTGGTGCGAAGTGGCCTCTATAAAAATTAAACCTTATGTTTCAAGTCCCTAGTTTTATAAGAATTATTAACAAAATGAGTCATATAGATACTCGATAAATAAATAATTCATTTATTCATCCAAAATTTATCCCTAACTGGCATATCAGATTTTCAGGTAATATGCAATTCCATACAACTACTTCCCTTCATCAGGTGAGTCATATACCCGTTATAGATTACTCAGTTAGACAAAAAGAACTTACGCTCAGTATCATGACTGTTCCTGGCGTGTCCCCTGATCTGCTCGTTCACGTAGTTATTGCTTTTGGGCACATTAAGTGCGCTTCTGATGCCTACGGACGAGTTGTCCAGATGCCCAGGTCCGATCTTGGGCACGTGGCTCGAGCAGTACACCTCCTTGTCTTCTGTCCAGTGCTGATTGTTGTAGTACGTCTGGAAGAGGAAAATAGCTTATTAATTTTAGTCGGTCAGATTTAGATCAGACTTACATGTCTTGCGACTTGCGAGAAAACAAAAAAGCTTAAAATGTACTAGCTACTTCTATTCTCGCGCAGATCGTAGAGTCGATCGAGGGCAGGGGCGAAAATCCTAATCATGATAGGCGATGCGGCTAGCAACTCATCACAATGTTGATTACTTTCTCTAGTTCGTCCACATTCACGCTAAACGTGGCCTTTTTGTGTTGTGGCCTGGGCTCTATTTGCTAAGAGCCGCAAGACCCAAAATTCTGTATCATTGGGGATAAAGACGTAATAGTGAATAGTATATAGATCAATATAATCGAAATAGGTCGATCCAATGATCAACTTCAAAAATGGACTCAAAGAAACTCCAGAGTGATGCTGTGGAACCACAGAATAAATCTTTCGAAAGATTTCCGAAGAATTTTCGGAGCCTTAGTGAGCAAATAAAATTAAGTCACTAGTAATACTAGTAGTACATGAGCAGTAGCGGGAAATAAATTTAATTAAAATATTTACACCTAGAAAATTACTTAATTTCCGAAGATAAAATTATATGTTCCATATAAACAATTTTCTTTCTATGTCAACCACAACTATTAGAGCAACCTAAATGCAGGAGTAATGACATAAACCTAATTGTAGATAGAGAAGAAAAAAATTCTTTATCAAAGATTCGGACCAAAATTCGTAAATACGGCAAGAGACAATTGATTTTTTTCAGTGTGGTTACTTTTGCTACATTGCGAATGAACTTGAAATGACTTTTGAGTCATCTCCGACACTGGGTCACTAACAAGTCTATAATTCTATAACAAGCAACGATTACGCAATCCTTGTAATTTTGGAATTAATGTCTACTTTTGTAAATTATTTAATGAATCTTTCAAATGACAAGACGTATTCAATTTCTGCCTCTATTTTATCATGTAATATTGGCGAAAACTCAATACCACTAAATTAAACATATATTATACAACTGTCTTATTATTTTAATTAAAATAATTAAGTCATTTGTGGTAATTTTGCAGTTGCATGAATGACCACCTACAGTGCGTGAATCTAGGACACGAAATGTAAATAAATTTGTGCAATTATAAATAACCGCTACCTGCCGTTATTTATAATTGTTATTATAATAATAACTTCATTAAGTATTTAATCTGTGATATTTTTGTAGCAATCTTTTATACTTTTGCCGAATACGTTTTCAGCTGTGGCCTAAAATGTAGATCTAGTATTTTGTAGCTATTAGAGAGATATTTTTTTAAAGAATTCTTTATTTTTAACCTACGATGCCAAATAAGGGGTGTTATAAGTTTGACTGGGTCAGTGTGTCTTTGTTTGTGTCTGTCTGTGGCATTGTAGCTCTAAACGAATGGACCTATAATGATGCGGTTTTTTTGTTTGAAAGCTGACGTGATCGATATGGTTCTTAGCTACAGATGAGTCTGTAGGACTTAATTATTAAAAAAATTAGTTTTTGTTATTTTGAGTTAATAAATTATCGCTTTAAACTGATATCATTACGCAACATATCTTTTCTAAAATAAAAACCGACTTCATCCCCAAACTACACGACCGATTATATAAAAAAAATGTATGGGACAACCTGACAAATATAACCTTTAAAAAATTCTAAATCCTTCCAGGCGTCTTTCAATATTTAATCGGTGAACACACGTAAAAAAAGTCTCTTACTTTTTGTAATTCCGTTAATATTACAAAATCGAATGTAAAAATTACAAGCAGAGTTTTTTTTATAACTTTCAAAGTTACTTGCTGAAGTATTATGTTTACTTACAAAATAATGGAGTTGCAATGACTACAGATGATTGATTACGATTTGTTCAACAAAATTAAACCATGATTTGAGCCAAATTTGAGCTGTTTATCAAATTAAACCATTCAATTATTGTGCATTGATGCAATTACGCTCTGTGACGTCAACCATTCAGCCCCTTTAGATCCATCCAATCATATTTGAACCGCGTAAAGTAATTTTTTCATACAATTTCTTTGATATTCCTACTCATCAGAGGTCTGTACAATTTGGTCGTGATTTCAATAATAATGATATGGTCAGTTACATCGCGACAATGTGTCGGTCGTAATGAATTTTGTGTTATGGCTGATATTATCTGATGGGTGTGGTGTTTTCTCTACAGGTTTTGGATGTGTAATACGTATGTAATGTTTATAGAATGCCATCAAATGGTTTTAATGATTCTACGTAAGTGGATTTTTTGGTACTGTAATGATGTAGGGACTACTCGAAAAGTTGAATATGTTAAAATTAATAAAAATAATTTAGAATTTTCTTTTAAACATAATATTCAGGCTTTTTGCCAAAAAAATCCTTCATCGTCGATTTTTGAAAAACATTATAAATAAGCAAATCAAGTTCTGATAAAAATGTGTTTAATTTTAATTTAAAAAGAGAAAAAAAAGTCTGTCTGTATGTGTTCACGCTAATTTTGATAACTGCTGGACGGATTTTACGCGGTTTTCAATAATAGATTTAGCTCAGCTTGGAGTAATTATATTATCTTTGGCTTGGAGCAACATACAGACTTTGCATCATTGAAATCTGATATGAGAAAAAAGTTGTCGTCATTTTTAAATTTCACGCGAATGAAGTTGCGGGCACCAGCTAGTATCTAATAATATGTCAACGTCTATATCAGCTATAATAAAGATTTTCTTTGTACAAAAACAAGCCACCTGTTTGGCTGTCTAGTATTGGTTCAAAACAAAAACTGATCGATACGATCTGGATCGACGCAATTGTATGCAAATTAGGATACCGCCGTATTAATTTCACTTTTACGCTCCTATCTACATCAGTATAGTACCGCTTATATATCTATTCATTTCGAGATGGCGCTACGATCTTCATCAAACGCAATGAAAGCATGTATTGCATCTAGTTCCAGTTTTGGCCGCCGGATCAGATAACTTTGTAGTACTATAATTTATTCGGCATTCATATTGTTTTGTTTTGACATGTAAGTATGTGAGTGATGCTCGTAGGTATGTTGAAACATCTGCCACATTTGATGCATTGTGACGCCATTGAGAGTGGCGAAAGTGTTTTGTTTTTGTTTTCTTAAACTAGGACATTAATATAAGTCAATGTTGATATATAGAATCCATATTTTTTTTAGTAAAAGGGAATAAATAAATATAACTCTTTGAAATGCGCCAATACCTGACACAATAGTTAAACAATGGAAGTCTGGAGGAATTCTTCTCAGTGCCGGCTTATTGGTTAAAGGAACAAATTACACAGATTGAGCTAGCCTCAAAGTAAGCTTAAACTTTTGTTATGGGATACTACCTCAACGATACTATATTTTATAATTAATACATAATACATAGGTAAGTATATATATATATATATATATATATATAAACATATCGTATTTTTACGTAAGGATAAGCAAATAAACTCATGGGTTCCAACCGACGGAGTGAGATCCAGAGGAAGGCCTAGGATGAGATGGAGGGACGAGTTATCCGCTTTTGACAAAGAATGGCATGAAACAGCTGCAGATAGAAGTGATTGGAAGCAAAAAGGGGAGGCTTTTGCCCAAATATGGGACCTAAACGGCTATTAAAAAAAAAGCAAATACCTGTAAATATGCTTGTAAGAAAATAAATTTAAATTTTAGAGATGTTTACCAAAAATATCTAGATCTATGTATACTAATAATATGCAGAGACATCTAAAACTTCAAATTGTAAAATATAATTTTTATAACTGTATATATGACTTCACCCCCTAACTATGGGACCCCTGATAAGTATGCCCTTTCAAATAAAAAATAATCTTCCAAATTGGTCCAGGCCTCTTCGACTAATCGATGAACATACATAAGAAAAAGATTCTGACTAATTGATAACCTCTCCTTTTTGGCAGTCGGTTAAAAAGAAAAGTACCTACACAGCCGAATATTTCCTACCACTTATAAATAGTGTTATAATATGTCGCTTATAATTATCAGAAGAAACATTTTATAAAAGGCCTTCTTCTTATCGTGTGTGTTAGTGACTAACACTAGTGTCAGAATTTTTAAACCACCTCTGACATGGTTTTACTCGTAGATAACAACCAATGTCAAAGACAATGACCGGGACCGACGGCTTAACGTGCCCTCCGAAGCACGGATCATCTTACTTATCAGACAATCAGGTGATCAGCCTACAATGTCCTAACCAAACTAGGACACAACACAAAGTCGTTGCCCCCGCCGGGAATCGAACCCGCGACCTCCGGGTATGAGCCGAACGCTCTAACCACTACACCACGGAGGCAGTTATAATAGGCCTAAGTATAGACTTTCAATGTATTGTATCTCTACGTTATTGAAATTAAAGTACATCATATTTAACTTTCTGAATTAATTATATTTGAAGAGGGAGGCCCAAGTTAATTGACTTTATGAGTCATTCGCAGACTTCATAACTTATGTGTAAATAATGTAAACAAAGCAAAATATAATGAAACAGAAACATATGTTCGGAGTTTACACGAATCCGAAGTAAATAATGACTCATTTATGATCATTCGTACAATGACTCATTTATATTAATATCTTTGAAGATTATTTCAGGTATTATTTAACAACACTCAACCTTTCTTTGAAGTATGAGAAAAAATAAGATTTGCGAACTAGGCGATTTTCTCAAAAATTACTTGACTACATAGCGAATTGTGCAACAAATCAAAGTGACGATTATTAAGAGAAAAAGAAATTATTTAAAGAGATACTATAAATTCTATAATATAAAATAAATACTAATCCTATGATAATAAAGATATATTTTAATTGAATTGCTTAACACGGGAAAGCGATAGCAATGCGTACTCAACCGGGTGATAGGGCTCCTTTAGTACACGTGAAGTTAAACCTTGTAATTTGTAGTTATGACAAAATAACTGACTTGTTTTTGTGTTTGTAAGTGACTAATTGGTGTCAGATTTTCCAAGCAGTCTAAAGGAATCTGACATAGCTTAGCTTTGACGACTGCCATACAATGATCAGCCGGGACCAATGACTTGCGTGGCTTCTGAAGCGCGGATATAACTAACGCACATCGTTAGTCATATGAACTCATATGGTACCGTACATCAATCGAATCAGAGTGAATCGATGCAATCGTGTGATTAACTCGTGCACTATTGTGCAGTGACACTAACTGTGCTTAATTACCGCTCTGATTAATACTTGTGAGTTGGTGTTTTGTCGACGCAGGTACATGTCTCACCTACCTACTCTATTACAACAGCTGTTATTAAAGAGTCATTATTTGTGATTATTGATCTAGGTTTTTTTACCTATGCTCGTGTACGGCGACTGGATTGCAGACGTTCTTAAAAAAGGAGAGGTCAGAAGTACCCGTAACTGGTGGGCATGCATGAAAGAGTGATGAGTGCAGATTAAGTGAAAGAGGTCTGTCAGAATCGTAACACCCAGGTAGCATTTATACGTCATTATGACGTCCGTTTACGGTACTGCTCGACGTAAGAGACGTCATGTCTTGACGTCGAGGGGTCCCAACAGATGACGTCAATTTGTCACAGCCTCAAGACGTCAGTTTATAGACGTTAGAGAGACGTCAGTTTACAGACGTTAGAGAGACGTCATATAGGGACGTTACTGGGCCGTACATATTAGGGCAGCCACTGACGTTATACACAAACGTTACTAAGACATACAAGTCAGGAGTAGGACCTACGGGAGCTCATGATATGTACAGTGTGTCTTGGGTGTCGCTACCGTCGCACACCGATATGGAAATTAAACCACACACTACTGCTGAACTCGATTAATTGAAAATATGCACCAAGTAATAAGAATGTACATAAAAGAAACCATAGCCAGTTTTAATTTTGAACAGCGCCATCTAGGGATTTTCTAAGAAACTAGCACTTGCATACAATATTACTCAAAATAAAAGGTTTTATGGTTATGATTAGAACTATTACCTAATGCTTTTTACGTCTTAATTTTTTACGGAATGGACGAAGTCTAAAACTGCCTAATTTGGAGGAAATAAAATTAATTAACAAAGACTACACGAATTTGGACAGCGGGTATTATATAGATTGTAAGAACACACTTACAGCTGATATCGCTAGCATGGCAATATGCTCCCCTTAGGTAGTTTGGGTGGGTAGTTCGTTAAAAAAGAGAACCGCCCTGGCTATTGAGTGAAATAACGTGCTGGCAAAACTGGCACTAAAGCCTGAGCTGCGCATTTAAGCTCTACGACGGTTCTAAGTTATTGGTCAGGGGCCCTAGATCAAAAGACTACGGTACGTGTTATATTCTATCCCTTTTCACTCCATCTCGCAAATCTTTACGCGTGATAGTAGGATAGAATTTAGTGCTTAGCATGTAGCTTCACGTTTGCAGGCATCTTACCTACGTATCTTGAAGAGACTCAAGAACTTTTATGGATGAAACTAAAAAAACACAATGTAAGTAGTATAATCTATATTTAAGATGCAATTAAGGACAGTGGGAGACAATCGCCAGAACAATGATACAGGGACCATGTTTTTTAAGACCATAGACTTAAGGACATGGAAAAATGATTTAAACCGTACTTTTACTTAAACTTAACAGGTAGCCAACTTCACAATGCCTTGGCGTCTACCACCGATTCGGTTCCGCTGTTTTTTTCACTTAATTGTATCATTGAGTACATGTTACTTTTACCTTAAAAGTCTTGAACAATAAAACGTCCACGTTGGGACGAATATGGTAGGTACTTACGTCCATATACTGACCCTAAATTTACTTCAGTCAAACGTCTTCGTGGCGTCGTATATGGTACGTCCTGATATTGACCCTAAATATACGTCAGTAAGACGTACACTTTGTGGCGAATATGGTACGTCCAAAAACTGACCCTAAATAGACGTCAGCAAAACGTCCTCTTGGCGGCGTATATGGTACGTCCAGATACTTGCCTTTAATTTGACGTAAATACGACGTCCTGCTCAACGCTGACCTTAAACTGACGTCACTTTAACGTCTGCTCTCGACGAATAAATGACCGACCCTATTATGACCTATAAGTGACGTCGCTTATACGTCGCTGACGTCAGTTTGCTACCTGGGCAAGTGGAGGTACATAGCATCTTCCTCCCTTGAGGGAAACATGCATGATAATATGTATGTATGTATGCTTGTAATTTAGGTAGAGCAGCGCAGTATACCAGCTGTATTTCCTCCGACCTCCGTGGCGTAATGCAATTATTTAGCGCTAGTCCGCCCTTACGGAATACGGAGGTTCTGGGTTCGATCTCCAGTCAGGGAAAGTTAGAAAATGGTCTTTTTCAAAATGTCCTGGGACTTGGATATTCATCTACGAGCATGTATATGTATTGATTATAAAATTGAGTATAATTGAGTTAGAACCCATTCAACATCTTCATCATAAAGTCTTTTTTAGTCTCTACTGCAGGAGCACGACATTCTCTGTACTACCAGAGCCATTCTTGGCCAGAGCAGTCAGAGGATTTAGCCTTCACTTTTCACGACGGCCAGATGGATTGAAGAGGTCTCATTGATGTTTATAAGCTTTGTTTAGCTTGTGATTCCTTCAACCACATCCACGGGAGGGCTTGAAGTGGTTCCTATTCTACTCTGCCGGATACAAGGCACTTAGTAGACATAAGTATACAAGTTTAAACGTACTCAAGAGTTAGCTCAATCTGAGTGATCTGCCACAGAGACATATCACTCACTTTTTCTTATCATATTTATATCATCAAAATATACTTAAGAGAAAATACTTTAAGAGATTACGTTTATTTTGTACTACCCTCGAACAGATTTTGGGAAACTTTAAAAACCAAGCATGGACTAAGCCTAAAGTAAAAAGATAGAACCTTTAGATATTGTTTGTTTATCTACTTAGCCTGTGACCTTGTAAGTTTATCAGCAAATCCGCTAAAAGCGTTTGGACTATGCGATATCTGATAATCAGTTGTCTGCATATTGAAAAGGAACTTTGTGACATTAATAAATACGATGTGGCTTTAATTTGTTTGAGATCAAACAGCCATCGTGTGATGTAATCTGCAAGTTTCCAACAAGTTAAATCAAATACTTTTTGTTAAAGGTTAAACAAGCATTTTCTATAAAAATTCTATGAAATTGCTTGAAACAAAATTCTCAGCTCGAAACTACAGTTATTTTTTAAAATCGCGTCTTTATCCCTAATGGGGCAGACAGAGCATTTTGGATCTTGCAGCTCTAAGCAGATAGAGCCCAAGGCCACAAGACTCAGAGGCCACTTGTAGCGTGATTGTTATGAAATCAGATAATTAAAATTAATCTTTGTATAAAACGTATGTCTAATGCGTGGATGATCTGCCTTACCACAGTATGTGATTAAGTCGTTTTCATATCTCATGAAGTAGATGAGGAGCTTGTGGAACGGCGGGAATGCGCATTATTAGCAACTAGCTACGCTATCGTAAGTAAAGCGACACAGGGCGTGGTCCGCACTTGGATGGGTGATCAACTCCTCCGTGCTTCAGACACTTCTGAAGCACGGAGGAGTTGATCACACATCATTGTATTGCAGTCGTTAAGCTATGTAAGATGCCTTTAGGCAGCTTGGAAAATCTGACACCAGTATCGGTCACTTGAAAAACAAAAAAAAAACATGAAAGTAGATTATTTCAGATTTCTTTTGCTTTTGTGCGAAATTTCAAGTAGGTACTTAATATGAATTTTTCAATTGAATATTTTAGACAATTCGTACAGCATGCGACCGGTAAGCAAATATATTTTTACAGATTTTTATTTGATTCCACGTTTGAACCGTTTTCCAAAAAGGGGGGAGGTTATCAATTCGTAGCGATCTTTTTTACTCCTACTCCTGGACCGATTTAGAAAATCCTTTTTGTTATACTTCCGATAGTCCCATAGAAATTTAATCAAAATCGGTTATGTACAGTTTGGTGGTGAAGTAGGTTTTTAGTTTCAAAAAATATTGATATTTATGTTTAATGTATCTTTTACATGAAAATAACTAACAAAAAATAAAAAAGTTGATCAAAGAGTTATTGATAAAAATAACCCCACCTTCAAAGTGAGTTTGGTCCCACATACTGCGCACTTGAAGCAGCCGCTATGAAAAAACGTAAAATCCTTCAGGGGGCCCACCCGGTCCACCTGGTACACTATCTCGTTGCAGCGAAAGCACGTGCTTTCGTAGAAGTTCGGGCGGTACATGGCTCCTGGCTGTCACGTCATAGTTCACTAGCACTTCACTTTAAAGTCACTTCACTCGCAGTCATGAGTGCACTTGCTAGTCACTTCACTTGCAAGTCATGAGTTCACTTCACTGTCACTTAGTTTACTGATGTAGTCTGCAATTGTTTTACCTGAAACAAAACATAATATATTTTAATGTGCATAAAATAATGAAAAAACCTCATGAAAAAAGTTACGATCAAGGGATGTTGCAAAATTCACTGTAGTACTTATTATCGTACAAATACCATAAAATAGGCTTTAAATTAAGTATTTTTTTGACAATGACAAAAATGTAAGGCATTTATTATAATAACAACTAAAATTATTATAACTTATACCAAATCTTCATCTTGTTCATAAGTCAAGTCATTTTATTGTAAGCATATCAAAACTCTAGAGAAGCGGTCAATTAAGTACCCGGTAATATATACACAGTAATGTAAATAAAGTAGGAAGCTATAACAAACAAATTATCAACACAGTAAGAAAAAGAAGTAATGATACGTAACCTGTGACATCTAATAGAAAACTAATGACTAAAATGACTCAAAGTAAATTAATTCATTTAAATAGTTTACCCAACCCTATTGAATATTCACCCCTCAAATCAAAATGGTCTTGGTATCGGCTACAATCTACATGCTACGGTTACTACGGAGTGCCCGCTATGGGGTTGCAGGGATCAATAAACTCACACGCTTGACCGATTCTTACGTCTTCCGCATTTTTACAACGGATTTAAATATTTTAAATATCCACGTGAGATATAACCTCATAAAAAATTATGATGTTAGTCATAATCAGCCAACGTGATTTTTGGTTCAACTGTCAATGATTAGGTATACCTAATCATTGACAGTTGAATCAAAATCAGGTATACCTTACATGTTTCCCAACGTGAAAGGGTCATTTCTGTTTTACTATTGTGTCTGCTATGCCGACATTTGAAGGGATAATAAATTGAACCAAGGGCTAAATAAAATAACAAAATTCGGCATTTTCATACGAAAGTGTGCAGCCACCGGGCAATGCGTATGGGAATGCCGATTTATTTTAAATTTTTGACTGTTGTTCTAATTTCACTATACTCTAGTGATATAGTAATATGATGTGGTTCAGTTTATTACGGGAATGATCCTTCCACGTATGAATTATTATTGTGTTTCACATTGTAGGTAGTTTCTCTTCTCATAACATTAGTGTCCAATCATTTTATCATAATCATTGATATCAAAATTCTAGAGAAGGGGTCAGTTACGACACAGTAAATCAATAAAATCCGCTTAAAATACATACATCTTTTATTACTTCTGTCACGTTCAGGAGCACAAGTCAGACTTGTTAAGTCGTGACTCTTGGCATAGCTTATGGAAACGAGTATTTTCCTACCAGGTGATATTTTGCTGTAGGTATTGTAATTATCCTTGCGCAATTACGAGAAAATTACCCGTTCATCTAGTTGGTATTTATGTATTATAATGTTAGTGAGTCTAGGATATTGATATTTTGTGGATAGTCTAATAAAACGTGATAGAAACAATTGACATCATCAATAGCTGTCTTTTACACAAAAACCAAACAGTCTTTATGGAACGCTCACGAAATTCAGCGCCTAAATGCGCCATTTTCTTTTCATCTTCAGTTCTTTTTCGTTTCCTCGACAGGAGCACGACCCTCTCTGTACTACCAGATCCATTCTTGGCCAGAGCAGCCAGAGGACTTTGGTCTACACTCTCCTCGCTGATCAGCCGGGTTGCAGAGGTCTCATTGATGTTTATAAGCTTTGTTTAGCTTGTATTTCCTAATTCGCCTTTTACGACATCCAAGGGAAGACATGTAATGATCCTATTCTACTCTGTCAGAAATCACATGGCAAACTTTGTGAGCTACTTGTTAATGTTGTAATGTAAATAATCTAAATGTTGCCGGTGAATAAAAGTAAGTAAACTTGTGAACTTGCAGTATGTAACCATTTGACGTTAAAAATTGTGCAACAAAACAAAGTTTGAAAAAATATTGTATCATAATAGACATAAATTTGAATTGAATTGAATAACCCTGTATTACTGAATGCTTTATTTTTTATACAAATATATAGAATATATTATTTATACAAATAATTTATTGCTTTGATGTTCAGTGGTAGTATCTCAGAACTAGGTACAGGGCTCCATTCTCAACCTTTATATATTTTTTATTTTTACCTGTGTCTTGGATATACTATGATCTATTCTAACGTCGACCTCCGTGGTCACCATGCTAATCCGCCACCCAGAGGTCCCGGGTTCGATTCCCGGTCAGGGCAAGTTGGAAAATGGCCTTTTTCAAATTGTCCTGGGTCTTGGATGTTTATCTATATATGTATTTGTTATAAAATACAGTATCGTTGAGTTAGTATCCCATAACACAAGTCTGGAACTTACTTTGAGGCTAGCTCAATCAGTGTAAATCGTCCCTATATATTTAAAAAAAAAAAAACGTTCTAAGTTCAATAGACTCATCTATTGAATTTGTGTTTGCCAACTATATAAGCCGGCCCAATACGTGTGAAATGTCCTCATGTATTTTATACTTATAGAAGGCTTTAAGATAGTATAGATCTTATTCAACAACGTTTGGTATGCTTTAGAAAGACCCATTTTGAATAGATGTTATACACGTCCATTAGAATCTGAACAGTTTTGCTCTAAAACCGTTAATTCCAAAACACAATGCACTCACACTACATACTTTATTAGTAGAGCTATGCTTGGAGCGAAAAGCGAAACAAGTCATAAGGTCGAGCGTTTTATTTATTATTTCAATGTATTTTTAATTCTTACTTAACCCATCAGGTACAAGTTAACCGAAATATTTTCGTCAATATGCTTAGCCGTAGGTAAATGATCTGACGTCAACAACTACCTATTATGAAATCGAAAAAAAAGTTGACAAATTATCAAGTGATACAAATGTTCAAAAAATAAATGATTTTTGACTTTTACTTTTGACTTCAGGCATAAAACCATTGGTTTTTTCCGTACCAAATCGTACTCTGCGATGGGAGCGACCACTTAACGTGTTCAATCACTGCCACAAACTGTAAATGGAACAGAGACACGTTATCACGAGACTTCTTCTGCTATCTCTTTCGCACATGAGAGTAATTTATGCTTTAAAAAATTTAAAGGCATATTTCTAAAAACATATATGTAGATATCCTTACTCTTGCATATGAAAAATTGCATTTTTATATATATATATATATATATATATACATTTTTATAAATAGGTATCTACCAATTTCTCAATATATCCCGTTGTCCAAATAAATTAGCGTAAAAGTTATATTAAAAACTAAAGATAGTGTTAAACCTGTGATTACGAAAACTCTACTGTCATCTGCTCAATCATAATATAGAACGATCCTACTTCCCACTAATATTATAAATGCGAAAGTGAATTTGTATACTTGTTCGTTTGTTACTTCAACACTGCACCTATTTAGATGAAATTTGATATGGATATAGTTTGATATCCAAGGAAGGACATAGGATAGTTTTTATCCCGAAATTCCCACGGGGAACGAAGCCCACGGCCACAGCTAGTCTCTCATAAATTGCACCACACATGAAAGGTAGCGGCATCTATTGGGACGTGCCGATGTAATGATAGCTCGATCTTTGCGTACACAGCCGATATGAAGTGGAACTCATGCGCAGTGAAAAACGAACGAGGTGCCTTAACTGTAGACCTGATGACGGGCGATGATCAGCATCTTTTAAATATATGTAAAAGTAGATAGAGCCCTTAATGTTTTTGCGACTTTTTGGAACGAAGTTCCTTTTCGGACGGTATAATCTTGACGGATGTGGGCTAGGCGAAAAAAAGTGTAAGATTTCTCCGTCTCGAATTTTTTTAGGGGCTGGAATGTTTTGGGGAGTTTTTTAGGGACTTCAATTTTGTAACTTCGTTCCAACCGAGTTATCCACGACACTCAGTTTATTTTTATTTTTCCTGTAAGCATTAGTGTAGGTGAAGTAGTTACCTTATTATTTTTTAATGATGTCTCTCCTATATCTAATAAAAATGTATATACCTCTATATCAGAATCAAGTTATAAAACCTATATAATTTTACAAATATACATCAGAACTATCGGTGCGTCCTAGGAAGTACGAGTATCTCAGGAGAATTTGTATAAATCATTTTTATAAACTACACCATCACATCATCTTTCATCATCTTTAGGTCTCTTTAGTTTCCACTGCAGGAGCACGACCCTCTCGGTGCTACTAGAGCCATATTCAGGCGTCTTATCCGTGATCATACTTAAATAACCGGTCAAGTGCGAGTCGGACTCGCGCACGACGGGTTCCGTACCATTATCTATAAAAATCAAGTTTTTTGTATGGAAGCCCTTTAATATTTATTTTATTTTAATTCTCGTGTATTCATTATTAAAATAAAAGTACAACTGAGTATTTTGTAAATATTTCAAGTGCCTACGAGCAAAAAAAGGCAAAAAATCGCGTTTGTTGTATTTTGTTTTTAGTATTTGTTGTTATAGCGGCAACAGAAATACATCATTTGTAAAATTTTTAACTGCCTAGCTATCGCGGTTCCTGAGATACAGCCTGGTGACAGACAGACGGACAGACGGACAGACAGCGAAGTCTTATTAATAGGGTCGCGTTTTTACCCATTGGGTACGGAACCCTAAAAAAGAGCGCGAGGAATTGATATATTGACACTTCATCCTTTTTCTGGAAGTTGGTTGACGTTGGGCTTTCATTGGAATTTATTATATTTTCAAATTATCCGCTGATCATGGTTCTTTGGATCCTTATTTAGATCCAATAAGATATACAACGTGGAAGGGACATATGCCTAATAAATTAAACCACGGGCTATGCTAATCACTATAGCACAATGGAATTAAAATATCAGTAAAAGAACAAAAGAAAATTTTGCTATTCCCATACTAAAGTGTGCAGCCGCCTGAGCAATTAGTATAGGAATGGCGAATTGTTTTCGTTTCTTAACTGTTATTTCAAAACTGAAAAGTTTAGGTTTAAATCACCTAAGAAAACTAGTAAATTTTGCATTTTAAGTGCTAGAAAGAGTATCTAAATGTGTGACGGGATTCATCATGCCTCGGTCAATTTTTTACACTTCTTTTTGTTCGTACAGTTCTTTTTGTACTGTCGTGTAAAAATGCAGACATTCTACTTTGACCTTCAACTTATGCTAATATTTATTTTTATTTCAGTCGGCAGGCGTTGACATGCTAAATACGTTATACTTAGACAGACAGTGTATAATAAAAATGAGGAAGAAAGATATTTAAATGTCATTTAAAAGGTCGCAACATATTAGTTAATAATTTAGGTACTAATAAAGGACGGCGTATGCGTTTGTCGTGTGGTTTTCGGCCGAGTAGAGTAGGACCACACAAAGTCGACGTAGAAGGCGACTTAGGAAATACAAGCTAAACTAATTTATAAACATCATGAGACCTCTCCAACCCGTCTGGCCAGCGAGGAGAGTGTAGGCCAAGTCCTCTGGCTGCTCTGGCCAAGTATGGCTCTGGTACAGAGAGGGTCGTGCTTCTGCAGTGGAGACAAAAAAGACATGACGATGATGGATTGATGATGATGAAAGGACAGCGCTGCTCTTCGATTTTTTAATAATATAATTTAGTAAATGTGGTTTCTTGAAGCATTGCTTTATAGATCTTATTTATTTATTATTTTTTCACTGCAGGCAATACGACAGACACTTCTCTTATTTAGTATAGTCGGGTTTTTACCGAAACGAGATAGAAGAATTGACATAAAAACTATGGCAGAAGAGCAGAAGGCTTATAACATAAGTTAAAATCCCTAACATATAGTTATATTTTGGTCGTACATTAGTGTTGACTTATTCTTTAAATAATTAATTAATAAAGAAAACTGTGTGTCGAGGAATACTGTGTTGGAACGAAGAAGTTACAAAATTAAAGCCCCTAAAAAACCCTTAAAAAATTCCAGCCGTTAAAAAAGTTCATGACGGAAAAAGTGACTGAAAAATCTTACGCTTTGTTCGCCTTACTTAACGTCCGAAAGGGAACTTGATCTAAAATATTTTATGTGAAACTTTATGGTTTTAATGAGTAAATTATAATTTTGCTTTCTAAGATTTATATTATATATTTTACAGCAGACTCATACGTAACTTACCCACCATTTATTAAGCTTTAGTACCTGGGTGACCGAGCTTTGCTCGGTCGGTTACATCTCAAACATTAACTACATTTTTTTAAACTTGTCTAAAAACAATAAAAAATTATATATAAACTTGAACATAAAAAAAAAAGAAAAGTAAGTCACCGAGTGGGATTCGAACCCGTAACACTCTTTCTAGCGGTCAGCATCCTTAACCGCTGAGCTAAGCGGATGGCGGCCGGGCGCGACGAAATTAGCAACCATATTCTGCGTGGAAAGAAAAACGAATGAAAACTCGAAAACACGCGTTTTCGCAAACATAAGACTAATCTAGATTGATTGTTTACCCCCAAAAACCCCCTTATACCAATTTTCAGCGAAATCGTTAAAGCCGTTTTCGAGATTACAGAAATTTA
Organism: Acrobasis consociella; assembly: GCA_963555685.1. Lineage (NCBI taxonomy): Eukaryota > Metazoa > Arthropoda > Insecta > Lepidoptera > Pyralidae > Acrobasis > Acrobasis consociella. The sequence continues at coordinate 13,605,505 of OY743122.1, forward strand.
TAAATATATAAATAAATAAATATACAAGAATTGCTCGTTTAAAGGTATAAAATAAACTTTCTAAGATTTATATTATATATTTTACAGCAGACTCATACGTAACTTACCCACCATTTATTAAGCTTTATAAATAAGAAATTTTGATGTGTAACAACATTAAAATATATGAGGCAAACAGTAATATAGTTTACCCTTAGGCACAGTTGCATAAATTTTCTAAATGTCTTTATATTACGACAGTCACATTCACAGCTCTGTCATCATTATCTCACTGCTTTGAGCCACAATTATTATCAGAGAGATGTCTTCATTAGCATTTCTAGTTTCTTGTGTAACATTGGCAAAGAACATTGGTCTACATTTTAAAGGATTAGCAAGTTAATTTGTTGAAATATTGCCAAAGTGACCGTGATAGTTTACGGGCAGTCGAATATTAATTTAAAGTTATTTTGAAACTTACGACTTACTACGAAAATAATTTTGAGTTTTTTTAGAATAGTAAGTGCAGTCTATTTGTTTGTATAATTTATTTACCTACAAATATTTTATTATATATTTATTAATGACAATGATGAATCATAAGAAAAACGTGAAATTTTACAAATTTATGATGTATGTAGGTAATAATGGTTGACTTTTTACCCACTAGCCTGATTTATGGAGCAAGTTTAGTTAATGATACTGATAACAACTTTAAAAAAGTTTTAAACAATATATAAAAAAAAAGTTTGTCCTATCTTACAAAATCCGTTTGATGGCCGAGCACAGATTTTAATGGGAAGTTAAATATATTTTTTCGTTTTCAGTAATTGTTTTTATGGAAAGTAGTAGTATTATGGGCAGAACTTGCTTTTAAATTTGGCTGGCTATCTCAAGTGATAAAATATTTATACCATATATATGGTATAAATTGTAAAAACCCACACATTTGTATACGAAGCTATAAAAATATATTTCTCGTATACAAAACTAGCGCTTACTGAAATGTCTGGAGTCTGGATAGTATATAATTATAATTATCTGATAAACATGTGATTTACTGATCTTAATAGAACAACAATTTACTTTTCGCGACCACTTCCTCTAGGAAGTTTAATTTCCTCGTATTGTTTTAAAATAAAGGCTTCATATTTTTATGAAGATTCGTGAGAAAAGTTATACCCCAGTGTAGAAACAATAGTGTTATAGCCGCTATACTGCCATTGTTTCAAGTCGTTACGTACTCTACTTTCACAAATTTGCGACTGAAAATTTTGATGCAGCTGTATAAAAAATATATTTCTTCAAATTTTGAAAGAAAGTTTTTTTTAAAGATCCTTTGTATTTGGGTATCAAATAATCAAATTTTATTTAGTAATGAGAGTGCTGGCACTTTTGAACTTCTTTAATAAGTATACAGTGTAATGTTAATTTATATAGCTGAGAAGAAACCCCGACAGAAAACTTGTTAAATACTACTTTTTCCGTTTGTTACAATATTTTCTTTCGCTTTCATATGCGTTATACATGTAAGTCAAACTATTGTGCAATTTATGTTTTTTTGTTCGTACTCTCCTCAGATTAAAGGACGTTCTTTAATCTGATTCGGACGTTCTGTTACTCTCTATGTCTATACTCTATGCTGGTAGAGGTCTCACCCACAAAATTACTGTGCTAATGTGCTATGTGTCATTGAGTAACGTTTATCTCAAAATCAATCGCGACCATATTTTAAATAAATTACTGATATCTGAATTCCAATCTGAGTTCACAGAGATTGGGTATTATTAAACTATAAAATTATAGAATATTTAAAACCAATATTGTGAATGACATCATAGACAGATGTTAATACCCAAAAGGAACTTAGAATGCGGACGTTAACATTAAACTGTAAAGGCTCTTTCACACTGCATTTAACTTTTCACATTTGTCACGGAACTCGTATGTAGAAAACACAATAAAAAATAATTTATTGTACAAAATACAAGAACGATAATCTAAATAATTAGCACTAAAGGCAAACTTATCGCTTCAATTGATCATTTCAAGACAACCCTTGAAGAGATAGTATACTGTCAGTATTAAATTTTGATTTTGAACACCATTTGTTTATTTTACTGACAAAGTTTCAGACATGTAGAATGACAGGAAAAAATATACAAAATGTTCTAAAATATGGATTGATCAGATCGCCTAATACGAAAGAGGTCTACTTTTTCGCAATATTGCAGTTTTCACTTTAAGATATAACACCTTCTGATGTCAATGCGATATCTACCGCTAATGACACCTCAGTGTGTGAGGGTCTTTATTAGCGTGTGTGTGATCCATAAAACTTCGCGCTATGAGCAAATCAATTTAACATAATAACGTAAGACAAGGATGGTCAATGGCAATTTCACAAGTATACAAATGGTATTTTATAATGGAAATTATATTCAATTTGAAATGTCTGACTAGAAGTAATACCGTGTTGAGAAAAAACTTAGGTTGTGGATTATACCTGTTTGATCCTTTGAGGTGCGAAATATTAGCCTGTTTCAATATTGACAAAGATGTGGCATCGCTTTCCTGGAATATTGAATTTTAGTCGAAGTACTTATAACTTCGATATCATTGAAGATTTATTACAAAATTGAACCAATAGTGAATTGGGATGCAAAGATACCTACTTTAAATTGTTTTTAGCTGGTGGATAAATAATTACTCTGCAATATATTTAGTAAAGAAGGTTTAACATATAAAGAGAGTAAACCTGACCATTTTAATTAGACATGACTCGAAGATGTAGATTGGTTACTACCTGTCATAAAGTAAGTTTCTATTTCTATCTGCTTGTTGTGTTTTAATAAGCATATATGTATGGAAAAATCAACCTACCGTGTACCTATCTCTAAATTCAATAAATCACTACACAAAAAACGCCTTTTTCAAATTTTAAAATTAACATATGACATTACCTATTTTTAATTCAAACTCGTTTTGCCAAATGTAACAGTTAATATTGTAGGAGATCATTTTGGCCACTGGTCAATGGGCGTGTAATTTATGCCCAGGCGTGGGCAAACGCGTGGGCTCGAGGGCTGCGATCGGAGACTACTTTTACTAGTAGCTGTTGCTCAATGTATAATCTGGTCAGGAATTTTATTAAGAAGCAGGTGGATAAATGTACTGGTTTAGACCGCTGCGACTACTGATGGTAAGGGATCCGGTTCGAATGACCATCTTATATTATTGACGGAATGAATGGCCACTAGTTGTAGGTAATCGTTTTATTGTAATAAAACTCTTATGTAAAATAACATTTGATAAAATAGTTTCATACGAAAAGCAATCTACAAAATTAAATAAATCAAATAAATTCCTTCTTACTAAATATTCAAATTTATGAGAAAAGTAAAAATGTACACTACTTATTAAATTTACCCTTCTACACATTCATTTATCCTTTATAAATTATAAATTATGATACTGTTTTAAAGGATGTTTGTATTTGATAAGAAAGACAATTGTTACAAGGTTTGATTTAATTTAGACACAAGCAAAAATTTTACATTGCTTGACTTATACTTAGTAACTGTATTTTTACACATTTCTTTCGATCGCTGTGTTTTGTAAAATCTCATAAAAGTGAAGATTTATTATGGTTTTGAAAGAGATAAAATTTACGTGAGATTATTTACATTTTGTACAGTCTCACGAATATCGTTGTGTGATGATATTTGTCCAAATATCATACCTTATAAGATAACAGTAAAATGTCGCTTTCTTTTCTCTCTAAAGACTTTCAACATATTTGTACCAAATTTTAAAAAGACCACCCTGTAAGCTACCATCCAGATCCCCCGCTTCAAAACCAGTTACCGGCAAATTGATCTTGCATATGACATGTACGTGCTTACCAGTATCATCAACAGTTGTACACATTTATCAAGCGAGCACCTTTCTAATGACGACTCTGGTACCTTTGATACAATGTGTTATTTACGTTTGCTAGATGTAGCACCTTTAATATATGTAGATGTGCATACTTGAATTTTCGGGGTCCAGTGTTGGCTTTTAAAAGAAATTATTTGTAGGGAAACGGAGACATCATTTAAAATGTTGTCTTGATCAAGTCCTAGATAACCCTTCTAATGATTTTTTATAGTTTAAAGTGAGAAAGTAAAGGTTTTCTTCGCACATTAACTTTAAAGTGGCTGTTTTTCGCAAATGTGCGTAGATAAGCTTCACGTCAAAAGCACTTTTAGACAAATAATTGCATCACTATAAATCAACATTGATAATCTGGACTTCTTTATCCTATACTCTTCTTATTGCATATGTGTTTTTTTTTCTTAAATGTATTAGTAACCGATATTGTCTAAAGCTGACTCACTGGCTCTATGGGATTTCCGTAGGTAGTACAGAAGTAAGTTCATGAGTTTATCATAACATAACGCAGTAATTATAGTGTTTATTGCCAATACTCGCGGAACGCTGGGCTATCGAGCTCCATCCATAAAATACTATTTAATTCAGCTCTGCATCTATTTTTTTTACAAACAACAGCATTTAGAGTCAGTCACTTCCAGTTCAGAATTCGTAATGTGAGATCTATACAAAACATACCATCGTTGGTGGTTACCCAACCGATTTGCATACAGTTCGTCATTATGGTGCTCTCGTTTCGAAGGTGCATTTTTTAAGAGTCGTCTTGCATCGGCATGTCGTTTGCCCACATAGCCATTTTAAGGCTAAGGTCAGCAGGGTGCTTGATCGCAAATTACAGTATAGACGATCTTTTCGAGTGTGAAAGAGGCTTTAACTGTTATTTGTTAACTGACGGAATGTTTGGGGCTTGCTACACTTACAAATTGTTTTCATAGCGTTTGTAGATTTTACCTGCAAACCCTTTTTTTTTCAAAAGTGTAAATCTAATTTAAAACAATCAACGCATTGCTTTAAGTAGGCCAAAACTTACTTTTATCTTAGCGTTCCCGTTGGATCCTTAGCTGTGCTAGTTCAAAACCCGGGACTTTCTTGCTTTATTTTGCGTGAAGACGTTTTTAACCATTTGGTTTTATCATTATCCGCCTGCTTATTTCAGTGCTTAGTTTTATAGTCACCTTTTACGACATCCACCGGAATACATAAAATGGTCCTTAATCCAGAAACCACACGGCGTAAATCAAACTTTACAAATGAACATCATGATCATGCTCCCGTATTCCCGGTTGCATCTTCAGCGGTAACGCTTCAGAGCCGGGGTCTGCTAACTAAACTAATTGATTTGACGAGATTACTAGTATTAACAAACTTTATAAATGAACAACACAAAATAAAAATAATAAAACACTAGCTTCAGATTAGACTTGTCTATTGCCTATTTATTGTCTGTCAATTAATTGATAAATAGCTGCGAAATTCGAACTAAATGCCAACATTATTGGTATTTCGATATAAAGTGTTATTCAGCCCTGACATTTATCCAAAAAGGACGTGTTTATCTTAACAGTATGCGTTTTCAGTCTTTTATTATTTACATATTTTAATTGTTACCGATATTATTGCATACAGACTTATCTATATATTTAACGGCATCAGAGAAGTTTTCATCATCTTCGTGCGAATCGGGGCAGAGAAATATAGTTTGTGGTAATATTTCATAAATAGACTGTTTTAAAATTTGTACTAAAACAACGACATAAGGAATTAATAATATCAAACAGATTAAGATAACCCCATAGTAATTTTTAACTTTTATAATGAAATACTCAACGGTACTAAAGTCGGTCGTCCTAAACAGACCTGGCGACGTACCGTACTCAATGAAATTAAAAAAATCGGCAAGACTTCGAGTGAAGTTAAGCGCGTAGCTCAAGACAGATCAAGATGGAGAGTCTTTGTGGACGCCCTTTGCCCCAGATAGGGATATAGGACCATAAGTCAAAGTAAATCAACTGTACTATATTTTTGATCAAGACTGAACCCAGAATCCACAGAGTGGCAGACTAGTATGTTAACCGTTTCACAACTAAGGTCATCCAGAGTATTCTCAAGAAACGTTTTTCTATCACGCGTTTGCTATTTCACGCCATAATTACACCATAAAACCTACACTCAAATACGCCAACGCCGCCACCAAAGAATACTGCTGGGAGCATGGGGCTCTCAATCAGTTAGATGTGGTCGTTACCTCGCTTTTCCAACCTTTTTACTGCCGATTGGGTTATTGTCATGTAAACCTTTTTAAAACGAATATAAGATACTTAGACGACGCGTAACGATGTCGGCACGTAAACGATTAAAGTTGAATGACATACAAATAATTGAATTGGCTTTGATATTTTTTTTGTGGGCAAATTGAAAACTTGAAAATATTTGCTCCATAAATGAGTTTTCGATGTCACAATTTATTTTTTTTAATTTTTTCATGTACACTTAAAAATTTACAATAAATAAAAACTGACATTTCTAAAAGCAAACATAGAACATAGTTACTAGTTTTTTCTAGAGAAATTTCTTTTAACAGACCCGCGTGAGGCGAGAGAAATTGCAGATATTTTTACTAAAAACGTACTCGTGTTAGGCAATAGGGGTTATGATAGGGTCAGAAAAGAATTTTTAATCTCTAACATAAGCCAAATCTGTCAAGGATTGCCGAGATATGGTGTTCGCGATTTCACACTTCGGGGCGAACTATTCGTTTGAGAGGGTATCTATTTTCAGCGTGACTTCAGCATATCTTTAATCACAAATTATGGCTACCATTACAGCTTCGAAAGTCAATGTAACAAACCACATCAATTCCAAGCTCCCACAATGCAAATGTGATACAATGTAAGTCGTGACGATTCTCGGTGCTTGATTACCCAATTCCCAGTTTTTGTGCACGTGATAGGTGCCAGGCTTTCGCTTAGCACAATCATTGGACTAGTTTTGATGGAAGCTACAATTTTCAGCATTGCAAATAGTGAGATGGAGATAAAAACGCGATAGAAATTGGAATTTGGCATTTAAAAACGGAGAAAAGAACGTTAGCTGGATCATATCTGGGACATTTTAATTGTTAAAAAAAGGCCATTATAAGTTTGACCCTTTTGATCTGTCTGTGTGTGTGTATGGCATCACGAATGTATAAACCGATTTCGACGCGGTTTTTAACGTGAAAGCAATTTGCCTTGAGCTATGTTTGATCGGCGGTTCAGCCGTTTAAAAGTTATTGGGGATTACCGATTAAAAGTTGGGGTTTTTTAATTTACTAGATATTGCAATATGTAGTTCGCTACTCATCACTAGTTGGTGTCGGCGATTTTATAATTTGCCTGGCAAATAAACTTGTTGATCAAATATCTGCACTGATGTAAGGAACCTTTTTTCTGCCAATTGCATAAACCAAAAGTCTCTACACTTTAACACTTTAAATTGGTGGCAAACTGGTAAATTTTCGGACCAGTGGTGAAGATGATTGAACCATGAGCTGGAGGCAGGGGCACTGATCCCTAAAATGGACTTAACAGCTCTGGTGTAACAGAAGAGATCCAGAGGAACACCCAGAAAGCGATGGAGGAACTGCGTCGAAGCAGACCTGAAGAGACAAGAAACCATCTTGGATAAAGGAGGCTAGTAACATAGTGAATTGGAAGAAGATCGTGGAGGAGGCTAAGATATGTAATACAATTATTAATTCTGTGGCTAAAATCCACAAAGGGTAGGTAGTAGCGGCGCGGGAAGAAGAAGGAGCGCCCAACCCGTCTCACTTTTCATACAAACGCTCGTACGTGATTATGGCGTTGTAACAGATCTTTCTGGGAAAGTTTTGAACTAACAGGAATCTTGTGCGCTATATCTAGGTTTCTATCGAAATTAAAAATTAAAATTTGGAGAGAGCAGATTTGATATAAATATGAGGGTAGCCTTTTAGAACCTGATAATCTGACAATCTCTATGACTGATAACATTAAAAATCTCGGTGGGAGTGCTTTCGCAAGTTAAGCTACCCCTGGAATGATCCGCATTCCGATAGGTGACCACGAGTGGCACAACATATTTCTCGAGCTCCTGCGTGCTTCAGAAGCCACACACGATAAACACAACTTATTGTCCTTACCAATAAGTTAAGTTATATCACAGAAGTCTTCTTCTTATCGTGTGTGTTAGTGACTAACACTAGTGTCAGAGTTTTTAAACCGCCTTAAAGGCCTCTGACATGGTTTTAGGTAACGACCAATGTCAAAGACAGTGACCGGGACCGACGGCTTAACGTGCCCTCCGAAGCACGGATCATCTTACTTATCAGACAATCAGGTGATCAGCCTGCAATGTCCTAACCAAACTAGGACAACAACACAATGTCGTTGCCCCCGCTGGGAATCGAACCCGCGACCTCCGGGTATGAGCCAAACGCTCCAACCATTACACCACGGAGGCAGTTATATAAGGAATATGTAATATAAGTATTACATATTCCTTGTGGAGGGTGTGGAGCGGGCGGCATCAGGCGCCTGCAGCCGCCTCTACAAGAAGAGAACGAGAGAGGTGCGCGGACGCATATTGCGCGGGACCTTGGGAGATACCGTTCTGTATGTAATAATTATATTATTTCTTTGGATTTATTTTAATCATATTAGCCTACCTGTGTGTATCTAAAAACCCTCATATTATAAAGGGTCAATAAACTGATTTATTACTAGGCAATGTTTACTTACAAAGTTTACCGTTAAATGTGTGTTTAACAGTACGAGTATATATGACTAATGAACACTCGTGAGTAACATCAGCTATGACGGCAAATGTTTGACAGTTTGACACATTTGGGGATACCCAGATGTGTCAAACTGTCAACCACTTTTCGAAATTGACTAATTCCAAATTGTCATATCCAAATCTGTCAAATTGCCAACTTTGCAATTTGACAACGTAATGCAATAATTTTTGAATCTCTTATGTTTTTGACATAACTTTAGTGGCTTACATTGATCAATGATCATATTGCCTAAATTCATCTCATATAGCTTAATAATTGATACCCAGCTTAACATTTGTCATTTAGTACCAATGCAATAGTCAAGCCAGTTCGGCTTGATTATGTGCCTAGCAATGCACGGAAAACCAAAGATAAGTGCAAAAAATAATTTAATTGGTCACAGGTCGAACAAAATTGGGATAATTGGAAGAATAAGGGGGAGACCTTTGCCCAGCAGTGGGACAATAAAGGTAACTTTTAAAAAGTTCAAAAATTCGGTAATGAAATAGTTTTTAAAGTTCTCAGACCCATTGTAGAACTTCCAGTTCAATACTAGTGTTTTGTATGATAACACGATGCGGGTGACAAAGTCACTTTGAATATTATCATACAGTAACATTACAAAAAAAAAAACAAAACTCGACTTACATAGCTTTTATTCATCCAAGTAGAGTTATTTTACTTTTGATTTCGCTCTATAGTCTCTATGTAGGTACCTATCTTCATCGGAAGGTACTCTTCTCTACGCAAAGTTAGAAGTAGAGCTGACCACATCTTTAAATAGTTTTATTTATATGATAAGTGTAAAAGGATAATTACACTTGTATGTAATTAGAAAAAATAATCATTGAAACTAAACAAAACATACTTGTAAGTACTAAGAGTACAAAGAGTACCTGCCTGTTCCAAAAATAGGTCAATTATTCTTAAAACTGACACAGAGCTGCAATTTACAGTTGGCCACATAAAGTCACATCACAGCTCCAAACGTAAATGAAAGCAACTTACACTTGCGAGCCACCTTGCAAAAACATCAGCCATCCACGGTTTCACACCACAGACACTATAAAAAGTATTGATATCAATCACACAACGGTACACTTTAAACTTCGAAAATGGAACGTATTTTTTTTTAAGTTTAGGGTTGGCACCTGCCGAGTTTCATGGCGGACCGTGTGCCATTCGCGGGGGCCGCCAAGAGACTGCGCGGTTGTTTACGCTCGGCCTCGCGCCGTCATAGAGCCTTCTTGTGGTGAGGTTCTGCGGTTTGATGGGTTGTTGGTGGAAGCCTCTGTGAGACAATATCGTAAATCGGTGTAAAGATATCGTATGTCTGCAAGTTCTGCCATCCCGCCAAGATAAATATTGTAGTTCTAAATAAGTAAGTGACGAAATAACAATTCATGCCCACCAATTACTTTTTTCCAACGTAGACGTAACGTAAGTAATATTGTCTTGTGGCTACAAAGGTTTGCGAGTCTACGTTGACACTGCCTTACGTTTAATCAAAACTTTGTACTTAATATTTCATAGGCGAGTTAGTATTTAAATAATATAATTTAAGGGGTTGTCAAAATATAAGGTTGTTCTTAAACAGAACATTTGAGGTTCATCGCATAACAGAGAGAGTATTTTCAAGATTTTAAGTCTGAGGAATCGTGGCTCCTAAATAATTCCCTTTTTATTTGAAACTATACACTGAATAATCCATTGAAGAATTAATCAAAATGTTTTGACAGGCTCACGTTCTCTCACTCGACGGTAATGACTGAAAATCAGTGTTTACGAGTACTGGCTCTTTGAGAAATTTTAACGCTGAGTTATTGTCTTTTTGTATCACTGCGGTTCACCTTTTTTCTATGACTAATTGTCAACATTTTGTGTTGATTTGTGTTAAAAACTTTATGGGTGTGCCTCAGTGAGATAAATAAAGTGTTTGTCTATCTAAAATGTTGACGTTTGTCATCATCATACTTAGGTTGTAACGTACACTTCCGCAAGAAGCTTTTGAGTTCAGCTTAATAAATAGCGATTTTTTCCCTTCGTCCATTCTGTGGCTGCATCATCTTTGCCCACCGCTGGTAGACGAAGCAGCGTGGCCAGTCGGCACATCGGGCATTCCAACCCGAGTCGTCCAGCAGAGAAAGTAAACTGTACCTTACACCACCTCTATACTACTGACAGATTACAGGTACAAAGGAGATATGGTAACACTGGTCACGGTAGAAGTTTAAAGTAGAGATGGGCTGGATAGATAATTTGTTTTGAAATTAATTTTAACAGCTATGAAGTTGTATAACTAGATGTTGGAGTCTCCATGCTTATGTCAGGAAGCTACGCTTTTCTTTATTTATGACTAACTTTTAAAATCGCTTGATGATTATAAATTACTAAGTAAATAGATAATAGGTGTATAACATGGCAGAATAGAGACCTAACTATAACTGCCGGAGAAGCAAAAACAAACAAATTAGGTGCAGATAGCAAAATACCAGGTCAAAAAGGATAGGACCAACAGCCATGAACAAACAAGTCTATACACAACAATGGATGAAAAAAGACTGAAGAAGAATAATAGCAACACAGTCTTATGAATAATTCATTTGGAATTAATGTACTTACAAAAAGTTAGCGAGAACAAGTAAAATTAATCGAAACCTTACCTTAGAAAGCACAAATCTAAACCTACAAGATGTATATTCTATTCGATTCTATACCTTGTCTCTGGATAATGAAAAAGTACATGCCTGTTCTAAGGTGTCCTAATATGATAACATCAAATTATATGTGCACAAAATATACTTGCTAAAATGAACGCTTGATAAGTAAAATAAATAACATTGACAAATTACACTGCTTGAGCTAGCCCCAAATTAAGTTCGAGACTGGTGTTATGGGCAGGGATCGGATATTCCAGTGCATATTTACCTAAACTTCGAGGAGCTACATAACATCAGTGGATAATACCACTTTGGAAATTTTAAATCATATTTATAATACAGGGATATCTTAATCATGAGTTGTTATTTTATTGCATAAAAATAATAAAACTTTAGGTAAAAGTTTTTGATTGAAGGATATTAGTCCATTTTCTAGAGTTTCTTGTAAAAATTATGTCAAATTACTCAACTCTAAAAATATAATAAATTATGCTTCAATCAATAAGTTGTATCCGATTTCTTTTATTATTTCAATGCAATAAAGTAACAACTCATGATTTTTAAATCCCTATATTATAATTAATATTTAATATTTTCGAGGTGGTATTATACACTGATGTTATGTAGTTCCTCGAAGTTTAGGTAAATATGCACTGGAATATCCGATCCCTGGTTATGGGATACTAACTCAACTATACTATATTTGATAACAAATACATATAAAGATAAACATCCAAGACCATGGACAATTTGAAAAAGGCCATTTTCCGACTTGCCCTGACCGGGGATCGACCCCGGAATCTCTTGGGGGTGGACTAGAATGGTAACCACTACGCCACGAGGTCGACTAAAAAGTCTTACCATTGCCACATCTCCTCTCTCCCGTATCTTTGAACTACTTGATCGTGCCAAGTAGACGAATTGCCTCCCCCTCTTCAATACACGTTAATCAGACGGAACAGATGGTATGTAGAGGTTATAGAGGGACTGATGTCGAGTGTTATTTATTTGCCAAACATGTGTTTACAAGATATTAAATTTAGTTTCGTTCAATCATGTTTACCATCGAGGGAATGGGCAAAAATGCGAATCATATTAACAGGCGATGCGGCTAGCAACCCATCACTGTATTGATTGCTTTTCCATCTTCTCGCCCACCATGACGCTAAAAGTGGCTTTTTGGTCTTGCGGCCCTGGGCTGTGATAGCATAGAGCCGCAAGACCCAAAACGCTCTGTCTGCCCCATTAGGGATAAAGACGTGATAGTATGTATGTATATATGCATGTTTACCATCATCATTATCATTTCAGCCGCATAACGTCCACTGCTGGACAGCCTATGTCTAGCAGTGAACTCTCCCAAAGATTTCCAAATTGACCGATCTAGAGCGACTTGCATCCAACGCCCCGTATCCAGCGCCTTGTATCTTGTTTACCATCGGTGTGCAAAAGTAGTCAGAAAGGCTATCATCTGTTATAATACCTTTACTATAAAAATATACTAAATCTATGAACCTTTTACAGTTTACTTTAAAACAAAATCAATTTACAATTTATCCTTGCTTGGGTTTCTTGTCACTTTAGTTAGGTTAAGGAGTGTATCAGGCTCTAATAAAGATAATCGGAGCTGTGCTGTACTCCCATGTTAGTCTGGGAGAAATAAAAAAAAACTTAGAATGTACCAGCTGCTTCTCTTCCCACGCAGATCGTAAAAGCCGATCGAGGGAATAGGCAAAAATGCAAATCATGTTAACAGGCGATGCGGCTAGCAACCCATCACTGTATTGATTGCTTTTCCATCTTCTCACCCATCATGACGCTAAAAGTGGCTTTTGGGTCTTGCGGCCCTGGGCTCTGCATAGAACCGCAAGACCCAAAATGCTCTGTCTGCCCCATTAGGGATAAAGACATGATAGTATGTATGTACTAATGTTCCTATCATTTGATACTAATCCAGCAGTGGAGACAAAAGACCTGACGATGATGGTGACATTTTATTAGGATCAAAAATAGGCTTTTTTCGCCTACTGATTATTAACGTGATGTGGCATACGCGGCTCTGAGGATGTAAAACTATTTTTATAACTCCGTAATATTGCCAAGGTCAGTAAATTGGTTTATCCTTTAATTTATGGTTTTATAATCAACAATGTCCTGTTTATCCGCCACGAGCAAAGATTGACATCATCCGCGTCAAAGATAACAAAATGAGTTTACTTTGAAATCCGATAGCCTTGTTATTTATGAAAAACCATTATGAAGTCATAGTTTTACCATGATTTACTAAGCTTAGTGTTTTTTAGAACTTTTGATGTTAAATAAATAAGTAAACAAAGCTGTATAATTCATTGTAATACAAGTTTCAAATGAAATTATTTAGCGAATTTCTGTATCGAACAAAAGACATCAACGAGTAACGCAAAATATTTCAGTTTTAACTTATGTATTTTTTGTGGTAAAACTTGTAAATATTTTTTTTTATAGCAATGTCCCACTGCTGGGCAAGAGCTGTAATATATATTTATTTTATTTTATTGTTCCAAAGTACAAATATACTTTTAACAAATGCTAAAAGCAGTTTCTCCCAGTCAACCATTGGGATAAACAGAAAAAATTATGCGGCACAAAAAGCAATACAATATACTTACACATTATTAAATAAAACTAAATATTTATATAAATATCAGAATAAATATCTACTTACAATACACACATATACATTTACTTATACTAGCATATAAATAGTTTAGAAGAGAAGAACAAAATAATAATGACTTTATGAAGAAAGGGAGTTTAAGAGAACTTTTCTTTTAAACGAGATTTTGGTAGGTAGTTGAGAGGTTGGTAGGCTTTGGTATTTTGGAGATTGAATATGTAAACTAATCCTTATTTCCCTTGCTTTCGCCATAACTTGAAAAACGACTTAACCGATTTTATTCATCATTTTATAAAGTTTTCTAATACTTGCAGAAGGTTCTTACGGAAAAATAAATACAAAAAGTTGCGCAGAATATCGTTAATACTGGACAACGTCTGTCTGGTCTGCTGGTATTGAATTATCATCATATTAACCACAAGAAATCCCCTGCTGGGCATTGAATAAAGTAATAAAAAAATTGTTCCAAAATTAATAATATCTTCTTACGATTTAAGATTATTTTGTGGATGTCGTAAGAGTTGAGTAAAGCACTAAGCACAAACATCTAATGCTAACTGCATTCCCAAAGAGGGTTGTCGGCAGGCGGTTGGTCGTAAAACTAAAGCCAAATCATTTATGTCTATTAATGTAGAACAGACGGATTTTATGCTATGATCCGGAAAAAATGACATTAGAAAGTAAGGGCGAGTCACAAACAGCATCCTAAAAACAGTGGCGGATAGACTAGATTCGACAATCATGAGACACCTTGTGCAGGACCATGCCGGTGGCCCTGTATGGTCAACTTTGAAGGCAATGCCGTCCGGCCCTCTGTACATAAAACATAGAGGTCTTATTCGTACAATCTGCACAATATCTGGATAGCTATTAAAACTAAATTAGTTAGTTAGCTAGTTAACTAAAATAAAAGAATTGAATAGATTTTGCATCGTATTCGGCATCCTGGAATGACCAATGTGACCATTGACGTGCATTCGATGACCTCTATGGCCTTGTGGTCATCATCCTTTGCTGTTACACCAGAGGTCCCGCGTTCGATCCCGATCAAGATGGAAGCGGTCTTTTTCAGATTGACCTGGATCTATATATGTATTTGTTATAAAATATAGTACCGTTGAGTTACTTACAAGTCTCGAACATACCTACTTGATTTGTCCGTGTACAACGTGGAAGGGAAGTTTTTGACTGTTATTTTAATTTCATTATACTATAGTGGTGTAGTATATATAGCCTGTTGTTCGATTTGTCACGGGTATATTTGGAGAAGAAAAAGCGGGTAACCCCACAGCGATCTTCGAAACAGCACAAATGCAACCTCGGACGTGCTAAGAATGATGAAGATAATTTAAAAATTTTTTTTTTTAATTTTCTTAATATTTGGAGAAGGCTTTGGTCCAGTAATGGACTGATATAAGCTGTAAAGAAATAAACATTTTTTAAATGAGGAATCAGCGATGGGTTTGAAAGTGGCATAGGTTAAAGACAGTGAATAAGGTGACATGGTCTGTGACGATTGCCAGGTGACCTTCTACTTAAAAAATTGACAATAAAGTATTATGTCAGATGCCTTAAGACAGCTTAAAAAATCAGATACCAGTGTTGGCCACTTACACACACGAAAAACAGCAACAAAAACAATTATAGTATTCACTAACGAACTTAATGCTATATTCATTTCTTTCGACGTTTATTGATCGCAAAGTTGAACGAAAGTTTTTTTGCTGACGAAAACCTGTAAAGAAGACTTTAATAACTAAGAGGATCATTAAAAAAAGAAACTCCGTAAAATATTTGTAACATTTTATTATTTGTTTTTTTATTTAAAAAAAAAACGAAAAAAAGTATTAATAAAGCAGACACAGAATTTCAAAAAAATATATCAATAAGAAAATAGTTTCTATTTCTAAAATGAATATACCTTACTTACAATTCTAAATACACAAATTTCAAATTTTGCTCTCTATATTTGAAAAGGAGATTTTTTCTAAATACGTATGTACTTAGTCTTACATATATTAATAGTTTAAATTACCACTTGTTTATGTACAAAATACAGCTTTGGTAACTAGTTTCTGTCCTAACTACTTAAAACATTAAATTATTTTTAATTGATTCAAAGCATGTTGATACAACATGTCTCCCGCGACTAGCACTATATCAATTCAACATTTTATATTTGGCCCTTGACTATTTTTTAATAATACAATGAACTTATTAACTTTCGAGGTCACAAGGTCGAAATGTCACACAAGGTTAAAATAATCTTCAAAGTCATCCGCTAATCTCACAAAACCAGTTGTACAGATGCGAGTTTCGTAGGTATATTTGTTTTTCTATACTTTGCAAATGTTATATTCGAAAAATTACTTTGTAACAAAAATACCTAGTTTAAGTTTTTATTACACATACATAATTACAGTTTATTTATGCCTATAGCTGTAACTGTCTCGGAGTTTTAACATTCGACTCGTATTCATAAAAAAATAACAAGTGTTTGCTAAATATATTGTTGTAAAAATGCGTTTATAGTCCCAATGTCTCCTTTAATACTTGACATGTATGGAAAGAACGAGTTTTTTTTATAAACTAAAAATAGGTCAGTACTTACATTTTTGAATTTATGCCACATTGCAGGGTCACTTTTGAATTCCTTTTTTAGTGTTTTCGGTCATGTCATCATGTTTCATTATAATTATAAAATAGTCATAGGTTTGCTCTTGCATTGATAATTTCTCTAACTTATAATTACATCTACTTACTAGACTAGAGCTATTGTAAACATTATGATTATGACAATGTTTCTGGGTGAATTGTCAGGGCAACGTCGTTTTGCGGCAGTGGTGAATGGTTTTTCTTCTTTTGTATGAGGTCTGTTCCCCAAGTCCACTGAAATAATAAAAAATATATAAACAAAGTTACAAAATGAGTATGAGTGAGTACCTAGACGCATAACAAGAGGGCTGACCTTTGGCTCAAAAGATAAGCATTGCCATACAATGCGGCAATGCTGCCAACCTTCTGGGCACGTCACCACGGGGCAGCGATTTGAAAGGGATTTTTTATTTATAAATAATTTAAGTTATTATAGATATTTATTAATTTTAGTACCTAGTATATGCTGCATATTTATTGTCTGATACTTTTTTTGTAAAAATTCACAAGATTCATTCGTGAATACCCGAAAATCGGCGTTGCAGGGGTGGGCCTAGAAAGCATTGGCGCGGAGACTTGGACGCTTTTTAGCGTGCTTGGTCAGACTCAGCTCTGGATAGAGAAAAATGGGAGAGACCTTTGGCCAGCAGTGGGACAGTATAGGTTAGTTTTCATTATAAAAAGAAGTTTTAGTACGGAGCCCAAGAGGGGAATTTACTCAACATGCAGGAATATCATATTAGGTAATCCTAATATCAAGGACTAAGTTAGTTTGATGATGGAGTCGGGAGATAGCCGTAGAAACTCAATAGATGATGATAACAATGAGCGATCACCACGGCCAAGCATACACCGTATATTCAAGGGGGGCGGCAAAACAGACTTTTTTGACCGATGCATTGAAGATAGGCTATTAATACAAAAGTTAACAAAAGGTCATCCGCTTTACGCACCATTAGTTGTACATTTATTAATGAGTATTGCACGCGGGCGTTTACACGCCGCGTTCAAACGCCAGCGGGCCCGAATCACGCATCGATTGTCAAATTGCACGAGTTTGCATAAGATAACAGCTTATCACCATGAACTCTGAACATAACATTTACATATACATAGCCCACATAATAAAACCTAGGTCAATGACCCGCGTGACTCACACAGACAGGTGAACAATTATTATCATTTATATGTATGTATTGTCGTTAATGAATTGCAAGATCGGGGTCGACTCGATGGTATTCACTTGTTGACACATTTTAATTGTTACAAATAAAAATACTTTTATGATAGTGATCAATGTCACAGACCTGATACATCACAGACTTGATATACTGTTTTTAAAATATTTATATTTTGTTGTATTGAGTTGAAATACAATATGATTGCAAATGCGAGAAAATATTTTTTATTACAGTTCACGATTTAAGTAGGTACTACTTAAAATGCTATCAACAGTGGCTTTAACGAACACAAGTATATTATCTTATAAATAAATGAATAAAAGAGCTTCATGTTTGGTAGCCATGTAGGTAGATATTGCAAACAGAATAGGGATGTGGTAAATTATCCGGTACAGTTACAAAAATAAATCGTCACAAAATATTGTCACATCACATTGATAATATCTATTTTCAATAAGATTTTAATTTAATTAATACAAAAAAATATTTGACTTCAAAAAAGTATGACGTCACAATTGGTTATTTAATACAATTCCCAAAGAAAATGTTTGTTTTGACGTTTGGAAAAAAGTGTCTGATCTGAGTTGTTGTCATCTAGCGGATTCTTGAATTCAAACATGATTCGAATCGGTCGAACGGTTTCCGAGATGGAGATTATGGGGTTCGCGAGACAAGCTAAACAAAGCTTATAAACATCAATGAGACCTCGTCAACCGTTTTGGCCAGCGAGGAGAATGAAGGCCAAATCCGCTGGCTGCTCTGGCCAACTATAGTTCTGGTAGTACAAAAAGGGTCGTGCTCCTGCAGTGGAGACTAAAAAATACCTGATGATGATGACTATATACTAGTCATAATAAAATACCTGTATTTTTCTCCACAATATTACATGAGAGCATGAGTAAGTATTAAGATAGAACTGTCTTTACGGAGGATTGGTGCCTGAAGAAGTATTAATGTAGGTACTTACAACGACGACAGCCACGGCGAAGCCCATGAAGTATCCAGCTAGAACATCGCTCCAGTGGTGCTTGTAGTCGGAGACGCGGGACAGCGCCGTGTACCAGCTCAGCATCAGCGCGCAGAACTGCAGCGTGTGGCGCAGCACGCGGGTGCCGCGCCAGACCATGCGCTTCTCGAGGTACAACTAGAAGCAATATTACAACTCAGTATTCATCATTATCATCATCAGGTCTTTGTATCTCCACTGCAGGAGCACGGCCCTCTCTGTACTACCAGAGCCATACTTGGCCAGAGCTGCCAGAGGACTTTTGCCTACACTCTTCTCGCGGGCCAGACTGGTTGAAGGGGTCTCATTGATGTTTATAAGCTTTGTTTAGCCTGCAATTCCTAAGTCGCCTTCTACGACATCCACGGGCTTGGAGTGGCCCTATTCTACTCGGACGGAAACCACACTCAGTATTCATATTCATTTAATTAAGTTTATGAAAAATATAATAAACGTTGTTTAAAATTGTATTGATTGATAAATAAATAGGTACTGAAGCAAAAAAGGTCTGTCAAGATCGTAGCAAGTGAGGACCATAGTCTCTACCTCTGTGGAAAACATGAGGAGGCGTGATAATATGTTTATATGTATTAAGACAAATGACACAGATTGAGCCCCAAAGTAAGTTTTAGACTTGTGTTATGGAATACTAATACAAGGATATAATAAATAAATACAGATACCTATATAGATAAACATCCAAGATTCTGCATTATTTAGAAAAATGCCATCTTTTTTGATTGCCCTGTCTGGGAATCGAACTCCAAACTAGTAGTTATTTTGTACCAAAACCTCCCAAGTAGCGGACTAGCTTGTACTTGTAACCAATATGCCACGGAGATCGTCAGACAATTCTCCATCTATGAATTTCGCGCAGCGACTTCATAAACGAGTCGTAGAGAAACTAGTTTGATAATTGACATCTAGCAATTACAAGTGACAACTAAAGCTTATGAAGATCTACAGAGCTCAAGATATTCTCGGGAGCTCGGTGGCCCGGCGGGACTGCGCATTGCTAGCGCTTTCGCAAGTAAAGTGACACCGGGCGTGGTCCGCACTTGGATGGGTGAAAACAATTGGTATAAAAATTTCTCGAGCTCCATGCTTCGGAAGGTACGTATAAGCCGCTGGTCCTGGCTGTCATCATTGCATAGCAGTCGTCAAGCTATGTCAGAAGCCTTTAGGCAGCCTGAAAGATCTGACACCAGTGTTGACTTACACACACGAAAGACAAACAAACAAGAGGTACTTACAGTCAAATACACCATGGTATACGCAGACCAGGATGAGTGTCCACTCAGGAACGACATCCGCATGTCCTTGCTGAGATCCGGGTGGCTGCTGGTGCAGTGGTACTCGTGGCCCTGGATGTACCGGTTCTGCCACTCGGGGGCGCTGCAGTTCACTGAGGGTTGGCAGATCTGGAGAAACATGGCAAGTTAGTACACGTATTAAAACATTTAATGCAGATTAATAACGGGGCTTTATGCGAGTTGCACTCATTTGAAATTATACTCAAAGTAGTAAGATGGATTCTTCAAGGACGTGTAAAACAATTAAAACTACACGAACTTTTAACAATTGAAATAAATAGATACCTACTACTGCGCTAGACACACGGACTGCATTCCGCCTGAGAAATTGTAGTTCAAGTGAACTGCTTTTGCATTCAAAATGCAGTCCGTCTGTCTAGCGCAGTAGTAGGTATCTATTTATTTCAATTGTTAAAAGTTTGTGTAGTTATTTGTAGAGTTTGAGAAAATATTTTTGTGGTAAAATTTAAAAAACAAGGGATAGCGGCATCGATCTCTTTATTCAAGCTTTGAAATAATAGTAAGTGATCATTCGGCTTAGGTAAGTTCATTCTATTTACATAATTATGAGTAATATTTAACAGCAATCAAATCACTTATTGCTTATTTTCCAACAGGTTTATTTTTACAGGTTACGTATAGTATGTATACAGAAGAAATTCTTTGAGTTTAGTTTACCATATCCAATTAAACCAATTAGAAGAAGCTAGGAAAAATATTTTCCTTACATCAATGAAATATAGGTTGTTAATTAACGAAGTAATGTGTAGAATACCCACTACACGTGGATAATAATTAATAAGGAACTCCTTGGGATAATATTAACTACACTTCCTGAAGTCACGCATCAGTGTGATAATTAAAACGTAAATGAAGAAGTTGCGAGCTAAGGTCAGCTAAGTCGTGATTAGTTTAACTGTTAACACGCTCTCTTAAGGTAATAGGCCTTATTCGAAGTACATCGATCTACTTTTTAGTAAACCATCGTTTGTTTTTTTATACCATGCTTGTACTTGTCATGCATAATCCATCTGCTTCGGAACGTGGCCAGGACATGCACTTGACTATTTATTTTATACAAGATGTCTTCGCTTCGCTTACCGATTCCTGTATTTTATTTGATAAAAGATATTTAAGCTTTGCTTTACGATTTCTGGTTGCATCGGTCAGCTTTGGTCTTTTATTTCAGAAAAAATATCTCAGCTTTGCTTTACGATTCCTGGTTGCATCGGTCAGCTTTGGTCTTTTATTTCAGAAAAAATATCTCAGCTTTGCTTTACGATTCCTGGTTGCATCGGTCAGCTTTGGTCTTTTATTTCAGAAAAGATATCTCAGCTTTGCTTTACGATTCCTGGTTGCATCGGTCAGCTTTGGTCTTTTATTTCAGAAAAAATATCTCAGCTTTGCTTTACGATTCCTGGTTGCATCGGTCAGCTTTGGTCTTTTATTTCAGAAAAAATATCTCAGCTTTGCTTTACGATTCCTGGTTGCATCGGTCAGCTTTGGTCTTTTATTTCAGAAAAGATATCTCAGCTTTGCTTTACGATTCCTGGTTGCATCGGTCAGCTTTGGTCTTTTATTTCAGAAAAGATATCTCAGCTTTGCTTTACGATTCCTGGTTGCATCGGTCAGCTTTGGTCTTTTATTTCAGAAAAAATATCTCAGCTTTGCTTTACGATTCCTGGTTGCATCGGTCAGCTTTGGTCTTTTATTTCAGAAAAGATATCTCAGCTTTGCTTTACGATTCCTGGTTGCATCGGTCAGCTTTGGTCTTTTATTTCAGAAAAGATATCTCAGCTTTGCTTAACGATTTCTTGTGAAGACTACTAGTTTTTGTGCGCTTATCCCTTCTGATAGATGTAATTTTTCATGGTGATTAGCAGAAAGGGGTTTCTCCAAAATTGTACAAGAACACGAATTGGAATTGGCAAATTAATATAGAATTACAAAGGAGTGATCCCGGCACAATCAAAACAGGTACTTACATCAAAGAAGTGTGGCCTTGGTCTTCCGATGGTATTTTTAGCAACGTTAGCAACCAGTTCAACGAAGCAGACTCCTAAACTGAAGGAAACCAGGGCACAATAGGCCCCTCTGACCCAGGCCGGTATGCGGACTCCAAAGCAGTACTGGTCATTTTTTTCTTTGCGAAGGAGCGCCCATTCGCAGATTATGATCTGAAAGTAAAACCAAAAAGTCGTTCAAATATCGTTTGAAGAAAACAAGAATTACTGTAGCTGTGAGTTTTCGAAAGAGTAGAATAGGACCAATCACAGTCTTCTCGTGGATTTCGTAGAAAGCGACTTAGGAAATACAAGCTAAACAAAGCTTATAAATAACAATGAGACCTTTTCAACCGGGCTGGTTAGCGTAGAGAGTGTAGGCCAAACCCTGTGGCTGGTCTGACCAAGTACAGACAATATAGTGCGTGCTCCTGCAGTGGAGACTAAAGAGGACTAATGTTTGTTTGTTTTTCGCGTTTGTAAGTGGCCAACACTGGTATCAGGTCGTCAAATGGCATCTGACATAGCTTGACTACTGCCATACAATGATAATAATCGGAACCAAGGGCTTATAAGTGCCTTCCAAAGCACGGAGAAGTTCGAGAAATTTTGATAAAATTTATATGGGACCATGCCATTTCAAACAAAAAAGTATTTTCTAAATCGGTTCAGGCGTCTTCGAATAATCGGTAAACATACATAAAAATATAAACGCGAAGAATTGATAACCTCCTCCTTTTTGGAAGTCGGTTAAAAATACCTCGCGAAGGTACTTGAGAGAAGGGTAAATGTCAATCATATAATTGATTCAATTAATTGATGTCATGTCCACTTGTCGGTTCAGTTTCATTGAGTGTAATGTAATTACATTTATTAGATGATTGGTCTATATCAGTTCATTCAATTTGAATTCCTGTTAGATTACATTGTCACGTCTTTATTTCCAAGGGGGTAGACGGAGCCCAGGGCCGTAAACCCACGCTGATAGTAGGAGTTGCAAGCCGCATTGTTCATTCCTCCTGTCGGTATATACGATTTTCGCGGGAAGAGAAGCAGCTCTTACATTGAACATTTGACCCAAGTAACCAGTTTGATTTGTCAGGCCCTTAGTATTATAAATACATATTACGTATTTATCTTAAACAAATAGACAGTGTCAAAGGTCGTAAGACTAAAATCGACAAATCACAAGCCCACGCTATTCTTCATATTAGTTATGAAAAGTTATTCTCAATGATGCACCTAACTTCTTTAAAGTATTTGTAAACATAATCATTTATCTTCATTGTTATTAGATGGCGCTATAAGTCATAATTAGAACATTAAATTCTTTTTTACTATTTTTAAATAAAGTAGTAAATACTCTAAATAATTAAATATGACTTTAATTACATAAATGCAATAAATATTTAAAAAAGCATCTTTAACACTTTCTTTGTCACTTTTTTTGCTAGTGCTGCCATCAAATTAAATCAAATGAAAGTTCTTTTCAACTTGCCCTGACCGGGGATCGAACCCGGGACCTCTGGGTGGCGGACTAGCATGGTGATCACTACGCCACGGAAGTCGTCGTTGGTAATACTCACCGAAGCTAAGGGCAGCCCCAGTCCAAACAGCCTCAGCATAAGCACGGTGACCGTGTCGCTCTTGTAGGGGAACATGAGCGTCTCGTCTCCGCAGAAGAAGCCGCGCTGGAACGGCATCCAGAGGAAATCCGTCATGAAGATGCATGCCACCACTGGAAATGTATGAGAATTGAACTAACGTAGCACGGGTAGCGGAAAAGGCCACTAAAAGCCTATTGGAACATGGAAGTAATAAATGATTAGTGTGGATTAAACATACGAATCGTTTTGTTTAGACCATGGTCATCCATTGCTTTAATCGTTTGTTGCCCGTGATCTGATTGATAGAAGCACAGGCAAAAAAATTGCCCATGGAACGACCAGTGAACTCGGCGATCGGACCACGGGCAACCAACGGCTTCAATGCGGTATTTTTTTTTTATTATTCATATCAATAATATAACGTGATCCGGAACCGAAAAAAAGAATGATTTTTTAATCTCCCCAAAAATAAATAAGAATTTTAAAATCTGATGGAAGGGGAAACTGTCAAGTAACGGAAAAAGGATGCACGTACAGCGCTCTTGACGTTACTGCTATTGAGTCTCGCGCGTACGAAATAGACAGTTAGATTTTTCTAGCTGTTAAAAAAAAACATATTTCTTTCTGATGGTATTTTTTGTTTTATATAAAATATTATTTGTTATTTTCTAAACAGATAAACAACTAAGACCCAGACCGGAGATCGAACTCGGGACCTCCGGTGTGACAGCGTGGCATGATCACCACTGGGCCACTGAGGTCGACAACAGTGGACTGACGTAGGCTGAAGAAGGACAGTAAAGATCGTGTCTTAGCAGGAGAAAAGGCCGCGTTAGAAAGGTATTTAGGAAAAGTCCGTAATGAATACACATGCTACCTGAAAATGTATGAGACTTCGATTGATCGATGAATGGCCGTTGGAAATCAATGAGTTGAGTATGTAGTGATTCATCGGTTTCTTAATGTAGGTTGGGTACAGTATGTAAAACCTAGCAGGAGAGCTGGTGAATAAAGTAAAGAACGCCTTTAGCGTTAATTAAACTGCCTCCGTGGTGGTTAGAGCGCTCGGCTCATGCCCGGAGGTCGCGGGTTCGGTTCCCGGCGGGGGCAACGACTTTGTGTTGTTGTCCTAGTTTGGTTAGGACATTGTAGGCTGATCACCTGATTGCCCGATAAGTAAGATGATCCGTGCTTCGGAGGGCACGTCAAGCCGTCGGTCCCGGTCACTGTCTTTGACATTGGTCGTTACCTATAACCATGTCAGAGGCCTTTAAGGCGGTTTAAAAACTCTGACACTAGTGTTAGTCACTAACACAAACGATAAAAAAAGCGTTAAATCCAAAAGGGAAGTAGCCTGAGTTAAATCATAAATTTCGTAATCATAAGAGAATAAAATGTCACAAAATAATGACACTTGTCATTGATCATATCAATTTTATACAAAGATTAACCCTGATATAAATAAAGATTAAAAACCGTTTGCTAGACCTATTTGAGTTAAAATATGTGTTGCCCTTTTTACTCTTTTCAATATTTGACTTTAAAAGAACGAGACAAAACAATGAGTAGGTATTAGGGTTAGAATATACAAGTAGTGATTTTCAACGTGATTTTAGAAGCGCTATTTGACTCCAAGAAACTATGACGTCACGATCAAGATGTGTTATTTCATACAAATCCCATAGACAGTGATTGTTTTGTTGTTGAAAAAAAGTATCTTATTTGACTTGTTGGATTGGACACTAGCGGATTGCATCAGAGGATTGAGGCATGACGAATGTAAAATAGTTTTGGTCCATCGGTTAGATTGTTAAAAAATATTGCACACGTATTTTTTCTTTTCTCTGAGAAACCAAAAATGACAAAGATACAGCGCATTGAAATTTCGCGTGACGTCGCACCTAAGCACGGTGTGACGTCGCAAGCCCCCACTTCGGAACTTTGACGCTCCGCGCTCCGTATCTATGTGAATTTTTACTTCTTTCTTTCTTCTATTTTTGGATAATGTAAAAGACGGACTAATTACAATTATAAATAAATACCTAATCAGTTTATTTTTAACTCGCTACGCCTAAAACATCAACATCAAAAATATTTTTAATAACACAAGCGTTATCATTAAAATTTATCAAACACTCTCATAGCATCTACTAAACCCGAGGTGTTACCTAACTTAGTAATTATACAATAGTGTTACGGGAAAATGATTGAATATATTTATGATCTTGCGCTGGTAATAATTTGTGTTACGAAATATCGTAATAAAAATCACATAAAATACATAGGAATGTAATTTTTTTATTATCACGCACGACCGATCGGATTCATAAAACGTAAAAAAAGGACAACACCGATGAATTATAATAATTCTATGGCTAGACGTATATTTTTGGCGAAATAACGACACATGTGCTGTTATGGGGAATAGACTATAATGGACTTTCCTGAAATTATACTTCGTGACTATTTAAATTACAGATAACAGTACAGGAGTAGAAAAAGTATATTACCCCCAAAGATATTTTTTAGAAAGTCCCGAACATATATTTTTATTTATTTTTCTGTGACTCGCCGTCGCATGGTTCACACCGGCCGTGGGACGTAACGTTCCGGAGGGTTCTCAGCGTGACTCAATTATATTTATAATCAAGAACGTCATCGTGAACATGTTAATGGGGTTAACTCTGTGCTTTCATGTATTTCTACGACTGCCCATGTATTCCAGTGGTCAAGGCGTTCGCCTAGTGATTCGAAGGTCGTGGGTTCGAATCACACTGAAAAGAATACTTTGTAAAAAGTTCTTTCCAGACCGGTTAGAATATTGCAGGCTTGAGTCACCTGATTACCCGAAAAGAAAGTTGATTCCGTGTTTCGGTTTCCTAAAGGCATCTGACATAGCTTGACGACGGTCATACGTATAAATTGTGGGTTCCGAATGCCGTCTAACGTTTGCTCAAACCTATCCAAGGATTGGTTCTGGTGTACCCATTGGGTTGTGGAGGTCAGACGGCAGTCGCCTATGTAAAAACTAGTGGCATAGTAGATGCAACCGGGAACACGCTCGGTTGATGATGACGACGATAAATATGTATTCCCGTTGAGTGATGTGTAAACATATATTCGTTTCGTTTCGATCACTAATTTATCACGCGTGTTTTCCGTTGGAAATAATAGATGACCTTTCTGTCTCATGTTTCTGTCGAACAATACAAATTAGAGGTAGTGGTCGAGCTGTGACAGAGCTGTAACTAATGTTCACGGTTCAAACCTCTCTCGACATGACTTCCCTCTTGACGCCATTGCAACAGTTTTCCGCAACCAGTTGTTATTTTTTTTTAAACTAAACTTCCCTTGAACTATACAACCGATTGTGATAAAATTTCTACGGAACCACCTGACAAGTGTGCCCTTTCTTCGGATGGCGTCTTCGAATATTCGGTGAACATATATAAAAAAAGATCGCGACAAATTAATAATCTCCTCCTTTTTGGAAGTCGGTTAAAAAGGCATTGTGAAGCAACTCTCTAATAGGCACTCAAAGAAGTTTCTACATCTGTACAATATTTCAAACATTTAAAATGTTTATTTTAAAAAGAGATTTTAGATATGTGTGTTATTAATTTTCTTTTAATTTCTTTACATAAACTTAGGAGCAGGTACAATGTACAAGGTGCATCTAATATCACCCTACCTTTATGTAGGTAAATATTTCCATTTGAAATTTTGATTTCATTTGTTTATTTAGATAGCACAGATCAATAATTGTTTAGTAATCAATATACAAAAACTTACCAGTGTTAATTAGTCAAGTAGAACTAGCTCCTACAGATTTGCTACAAACCGTACTTAACTGTACATTTTTGCTAAAATCCGCAACATGCTGCGTCATTTAATTTGCTGTTTTTATTCACTGTAATAAATCTATTTTGTATACCAAGTACATATACTTAAACGAAAATATATTTTTCACAAATATTACCAATTTTTTAAAAATAAAAATACAGTATCAATAACTTACGTATAGCCAAAAGAAATACATCCAAAACCACTTTCCTCAGCACGTGTATGGAGGCGTCGTCCTTAGCCATCGTGAATATCGTGATTTAAGACGCGTGTATGACCGCGGCAAGACTGCGCGTGCGCGTATCTGTCAAGAAACACAATCACTCTGGTTGGAGTGCGGTGGACACAGTCCTTATGTACTATCTGTAGGTACCATTGCCCATTGATGTGATAAGGACTGGATGCGCAGACGTCGAGGAAAACAAGAAAATAACACTGAAAATAAATAAATATATACGGACAAATCACATAGATTGCGCTAACCCCAAAGTTCGAGACTTGTGTTATGGGATACTAACTCAACGATACTATATTTTATACAAATACATATAAAGATAAACATCCAAGATCTAGGTGAATCTGAAAAAGAACATTTTCCATTTTGACTTGACGGCGGATAGAACCCAGGATCTCCGGTGTGACAGCGTGGCAAGATCACTATAGTCCGTCATTATCATCATCATCAGGTCTTTTTATCTCCATTGCAGGAGTACGACTCCCTCTGTACTACCTGAGTTAATAAAATAATGTTTTGCAATTAGCAATGTTACAAATTTTTCTATATTGTCATAAGAAATATTTTTTATGTATTTATGAATCTACTGTAAAAAATCGTATTTTTTTTTGGAATTAACAAATGTCGTATTTTTTAGAGCGATTTTTTTCCTTTATTTGTTTACTTTAAATACTCGTATTTAGTATTACACCATTTTAATTAGGTTTAATATAATGTGCAAAGGTATAGTAAAGTGGAAAAATGTTGATTTTTAGCCCACGAAAAAAAGGCGGGTGTTGTATGTTTGACGCTATTGTCTGTCAGTCTGTGGCATCGAAGCGCTCAAACGGTAGACCGATTTCCATGCGGTTTTTTTACGTGAAAGCAAGTTCCCTTGTGGTGTTTCTTATAGCTATGTTTGATGAAAATCAGTTCAGCCGTTAATAAGTTATTAACAGTTAACGCTTGAAAGTCAGGGCTTTCAGTAACAAAAATAGAACGTGCTACGGATATCAAATCGTATCGGTAGTTCTGCTACTCAACATTAGATGGCGTTTCTAACAGTCGGGGTTTTGAACTTGCTCATCAAAAACTTGTTATAATAAGTAATATTAATTATTTCTTTACAAATTCGATTTTATAAAATACATGTAAAACGTATAATTTTTTTAATAAGGCATAATAATTTAAGTTGAGTTTTAGTTTATTGTGTTTTACTTTTTTCTAAATTAATGATAACATCATAGCACTTTTTGATATACTATCTAGTTTTTTAAAACAAGACTTCTGAAACAAGTTTGAATGTCGGTTTATCACGGAGATGACTAGTTTTTATAAGTATAATTTTATTAATTTATTTTGTAAATCTACTATACATGTATCTATATAATCCATTTATAGTGTATGGCAGCTAGGGCAGTCTATTTATTAACTATGTCCTTCACGGACCGCTGGTCAGTATAGTTAGTTTTCAAGTTGAATTTACAGCATGGTGACTTACTCTAATTTGTTAGTACGTTTGTACGGTCATTCATCACGACCATTGTTAAGGTTATTTTTAACTTTGATACATACATACTTATCACGCCTGGTTCCCACTATGGTAGACAGAGACTATGGACCTCCACTTGCTGCAATCTTGACAGATTTGACTTTGATGATGCCATTTATTGTACAAAAATAGTCATATTCATCCACCATATAATAAATAAATATATAAGCACAAATTACACTGATTGAGTTAGGGCAAAAGTAAGTTCGAAATTTGTGTTATGGGATGCTAACTCAACGATACTTAGATATTTTATAACAAATGCATATATAGATGAACAACCAAGACTAAGGCAATAAAAATATATAAGGAATATAAGGAAAAAGGCCATTTTCCAAGTTGCCCTCACCGGGGATCGAACCCGGTACCTCTGGGTGGCGGACTAGCATGGTGAGTTGGTGACCACTACGCCACAGAGGTCGATATGGATGGATATGTCGCAGTTGGATTGTATAATCCGCTGGTTTTCAAAAACTCTAGCTGTTTGGCATTACAGCTCGGTTTTGTAATATAGCTGAAAATCATTCAGCTAGATCGTCCAATGTGTTACGTTTAACAAACTAGCTAACGTAAGATTGTGGAACGATTAGTTCGGAATTCTGCCACTTGTCTTGTGGCTTGTGAAGTGTCAGTGTCATAACAACAAATATGGCCTCCCATAAAGTAAATTCTTCGCCGCGTTCCGGGACTAAGCTGTTTTTATCGAGAGACATTGGGGGCATCGTTTGTGATTTCGGACTGCAAAAGATTGAAAATAATAAAGCAGACCTTTAGCTTGGATCCCATATTGTTATTTCCGCCTTCCAGTAATATGGAAAATTCACGTGGATCAATTGCCGTAAGAAATCGCTGCGCCATTGAGTTGTCGGGTTTACAAAATTTCTAATCCAATTGCATCGAGCTGATTATCATTCTTCATTGGTGTTTTATGATGTTGGAGACTGAATTATTTAGTAAAGAGTTGAATTGAGGTTTTATTTCCATCCCACGAGTAATATAAAAATAATAAAGAACAACTATTGTCTCCTCATATATTATTTCGTTTGGTAACACAGTTTTATTCGATAATGGTAACCCTGTATGCCATCTCAATGCTAGCTGTTTTGTTAAAAGCAATTACGTAACTCATTGACAATCGAGCTGAACTATTTTCAGCAAAACCGAGCTGTATTGCCAAACAGCTAGAGTTTTTGAATAACAACGAATTATACAATTCAACTGCGACAAATATATCTCGTTATGGTTCATATTCGAACTAAAAATTATATTGGCTGCTATTATCTATCTGCTTGCCTGTCTACTTCACAAAAATTCCATCAAAATGACACGAGTAATCGTCGAAAAAGCCTCGAATACTCGATAAACATCTCTTTTAAAATCAAGTACGTACCTATACTTACATATTTTCAATATGCTTTTATATCGACTGTAAAATTAGGTTTACGAGTATTTGTCAACGATATCTAATCGCTTAGGAGGACGTACCTGCCACATTGGTGTCGCGTGCCACCCCAGGTGTCAGTCCGTGGCCCGTGGTGGTATGGTGGCAGTGCCATGCAGCACAAGTGTATTCCGTATCTAAATGCATTGTAGATATCTAAATGATACACATGCATAATCACGTCTTTATCCCTGACGAGGAAGACAGAACCCAGGGCCTTAGAACGAGAGGCTACGTATCTATCATATATCGGCACCAATCTACCCGGCGGTCTTTCTGTTCATCAGTCAGTTTGTGCGGCTCCCATCTTGAACAACGCTTACTTCACTTAATGTTTTGCATTGCTGCTAATTGAATACCAGTTTTCGCTCAAGCTCTACATAGGTAATTCGTCGGTTTTTGCGAACAAATTTTTCAACGGCTTGGACATTTGTTCGTTTTACTGCGTTTGGCGGCCGGCCTGTCCTCGCTTCATCTTCAAACCTTCCCCGTCCTCTTTTGAATTCAGCAAACTAATTAAAAACTGTTGCTCGTGAACACGTAGACCACCAAAAGTTTCAAAAAACATTCTTGGGGTTTTAAACCTTTTTTTGTTATCGTAATAAATCCATTACTGCAAGCAATTTCCCGCCAGATTGTAACAAAAAAAAAAAGCATTTTTTGAGCATTTTTATAAAAAAATATTTGAATTTAAATATGTTCCATATTTAAATTTATCACCTCCTAGTGTTTTTGATGGCGTATAACTTGCCAGTGTCATATTATTGAGTAAAAAGTATCTAATTACTTTTAGCATACTCCTTGTAACTGATGACACGTAAAAAAGGTATCTAATCAATATAGATAATAAAATGTGCCATGTGCTGCTTCCAGTAGGTATACAATATGACCATTTCATCTCTTCCTGTGGATGTCGTAAGAGGGGACTAAAGGACTACCTGGGCACAAACATCTCGTCCTACAACTCCTTGCGAATGCAGTTTCATATTTTAACTCTTTGGGAATACCAGATAAAATTACTATAGCTTATACAACTATACTTATTGCCACGCCCACCGCACGCCCCAATCACTTCCTTGTCGTCTGATATACTGACACAAGTCGGCTGTTATCATAATCCTATATGTTGCTATGTCTCGGGGTATCTACTAGTATTGTCAAGCTGGTTATCTGATTACTACAATGAGTAGGTATATAAAAAAAAATATACTACCACATATGAAGCAGACAGAGCCCTGTTAGTGCTAAAAGTGGCCTTTCTGACCAGGGTCGCTGGACACAAATGTCACTTTTAGCGAAATAAAAGAAAGTTGATTGAGTACAAGTAAATCTTTTACACCCGGTATGTTCTGCCGTGTGGTATCCGGCGGAGAAGCTTAGAACTATCTATCCTAGGTCCTTATCTACATAGAAGAAGATTTATGAATTACAAGCTAAACCAAGCTTTATAAACTCTCAAATCCGACTGGCGAGCGAGGGGAGTGTAGGCTAAGTCCTCTGGCTACTGGCCAAGTATGGCTCTGTTAGTACAGAGAGGATCGCGCTCTTGCAGTGGAGACTAAAGATCTGATTATTTTGATGATACCACCCGGTTTAGATGAATGGCATGTGGCTATTTCCCAGCAGTGAGATGGAGAGGCTGTCAGTGATGTATGATACCGACCGAGTGAAGTATGTTTCTTCCTCTTGATTTTTTAACTTCTGACCATGCAGGCCTCTTACATTTTATTGGATTAAAATAAGTTATCACTATAGTATAAAGGCGAAAGTTTGTATGTTTGTTACTTCTTTGCGCGCAAACGGCAGGAAGCTGACACCCTGGATTAACACATAGGCTAAGGCGCGGGTATAATAGCGCGGGGCGCAGCTAGGTATAACATAATCTTCATATATCATCAAGTAAACCTAAAATATGTAAAATAATATTTTTACTTACCTATTTCCGTACTGATAAGAATATATTTATCTTTTAATTCTTAAAACAATATAGAACGTATTATCTAACTACCTTACATAGCAACGTATATCTACGTATAAAATGTCTAATTACAATTGAAAAATAGAATAAATAAAAACAATATCGCATTTACCAATATACATACATACATACATACTATCACGTCTTTATTCCTATTGGGGCAGACAGAGCATTTTAGGTTTTGCGGCTCTATGCGGAGCCCAGGACCGCAAGACCCAAAAGCAATCGCAAGTGATGGGTTGCTAGCCCCATCGCTACCGTTTAGCGCCCCATTTAACGTTACCATAATTCGCATTTTCGCCCATTCCCTTTATCGGCTTTTACGATTTGCGCGGGAAGAGAAGCAGCTGGTACATTCTAAGATTTTTATTTTCTACCAGACCAGCATGGAAGAGTACCTATATCCTTTATTTAACTATTATTATAACCTTAAGTCATTGACGTCTTGTAGGGGTCAGTTTATAGGCTTATGTCAGAAAAACATAGGAAACATATATTCAATATATTTTAATAACAAGTTTGTTATTATATTCCAAAAATAGGACAATTGTCTTATCGTAATAATAACACAATGATTTTTATCAATTTATCTTTTCATATAATAATAAGTGGACCGCCCGGCTTCACTTGTGTATAAATTATAATACAACATTTAAATCTCTTAGAGGATAAATGTATTCCCTATATGTTCCAAAGTGAATTGGCCCAGTAGTTTTTGAGGTTATCCGAGTACAGACATATATGGGCGCCGGAGGATTTCAGTTTATATTTTGCATGGATGCGTGGTAGTAGATAGAAACGGAATAAAATTTTTATTATTTCATTAGATAGATGTGGAAAGAACAGGGGGAGGCCTTTGCCCAGCTGTGGGACACCAGCAAGAAAAGAAAATAGAACATATTACGAGTACATATATGTTATTCACAGAAAATCGATCGATATTGCTATCGTTATTTTTAGTTATTTTTAATGAACAAACTTTATTGGAAACTAGAATTATTATTTATCAAACATTGGGCATACAAAAATCGTCGTACATTATGGTCATTTGGCGTAATGTATGTATTCTTTTAGATTATACTTCCTACTAATACTAGAAATGCAAAAGTGAGTTTGTATATTTGTTTGTTACCACTTCACACTTCAACCACAGAACCTATTTAGATGAAATTTGAAATGAATATAGTTTTTGATACCCCGGGAAGGACATAGGATAGTTTTTACCCTGAAATCCCCACTGAGAGCGAAGCCCACGGGCACAGCTAGTAAACAATTAAGAGGGTCACCTTGTAGTTACCAAATAAGGGAAGACGTAGGGGTAGATCGAGGAAGAGATGGCGGGGTGACATCGAGGGTTTCTTGAAAGGATAACAGCAAAATGCTCAGAATATAGATAGATGGATAAGAGAAGGGAAGGCCATTGCCCACCAGTGAGACACAACATCTGGCTATTAAAAAATGGCAAAAATGAAAAATAACACCAATACAGCGAAAAACATCAAATTGGGTTAATGTAACAATGTTTTTACAGGTTATCACATTCTTCGCCGATTCTGATTAAAAATAAAAATAACTCGGGATCGTAAACAATGAGTAAGTGTGTGTCAAAAAATAAGCAACTTGGGTTCAATCACTCGAGTAGATAAGAGGTCAGCTGGCTTGTCGCAGAGATGTTTTAACTGATGCATCTTTTTCTATAATTTCCATTGTTATTGAATGACATGTTGGTGACTTGGTGCTTGTTTATGCTTCTACTCGTTTGTATACGTTTTGCGCCATCATTGCAGTGAGTATTGTATTCTGTTCTGGGCTCATAACCTGCTCACTACTTTTCCTAAACTGCATTTTCGTATCGTTCATCGTCGCAACAGCTCTTCTCTAGAGCAAAATTCAAATGTTTACAAGAGGTCTGGACGTATTTCGTTCCCCTTTCGTCTGAATATTGTACTGAAGCGTTGCCACTGTTACCCCTCTGTCATTGGCCAAATTAAAGTCGTTTCTAGATCGTGCAAGGGTTCGTCATCATCGTCATCAGGTCTTATTAGTTTCCACTGCTGGAGCACGACCCTTTCTGTTTTACTACGGCCAGAATAGCTAGAGCACTTGGCCTACACTCTCCTGGCTCACTGGCCAGACGCGTAGGAGAGGTCCTATTGATGTTTATAAGCTTTCTTTAGCTTGTATTTCCTAAGTCGCCTTCTACGACATCCACGGGAAGATTTGGAGTGGTCCTATTCTACTCCGTCAGAAACCACACAAAGAGTGCAAGGGTTGAGCAGTTGGAACATAATAGAGGTGTCTTCCTTCTGGGGTCTTATTTTCATATTTCATCACGTTTTCATAGAGATATGGTCATGTGTAAAGTTCATGTTAGCTAATGCGCATGCACAATCAATGTGCAATATTGATATAGAACTTAGAACTCAATAATATTAAATGTGAAAGTGTGTCTGGTTGTCCATTTGAAAAATGAAATGACTATCAAACTGAATTTCGGCAAAACGTATTACGACAACATAATAACGATGTATAAGTTTGTAAACCTTTTTTGTTTACAGTTAAGTAGTCTGAGAGGAGAATTTTATGTAAGAAAGAATATTTTATTAAATAAGAAAATATTAGTACTAAGAAGTAAATAAATTATACAGTCTATAGAAAGACACAAGCCTCACTCCTTATCAAACAGATTGAGGTGATTTTTCACCGACTTCAAAAAGGAGGAGGTTATCAATTCGATTGTATGTTTTTTTTTGTATGTATGTGACGCAATATCTTCGGCAACCGTGGACCGATTTTGATGATTCTTTTTTTATTTGAAAGCCCTTACTCCCAAGTTGGTCCCATATTAATTTGGTGAATACAAGATGAATAACTTTGGAGATATGGAAGAAACTCCTGAAAATAATTAAAGTCGCTTGTTTTTTTTTGTTAAAAATTTAATTATTCTATACAGGCACAGTCAAACACTTGAAAAACAAGAATGGTACATAATGTAGGCTCCATTTGAACCATAATAAAGTTCTCGAGGGATGCATGAGAAGCAAGTCGAAAAAAATCCGACACTCAATGTCTATTTAATGTATCAATTTTACTTAGTAAGATATTTTTGTAATAACTGTTTGAGTCACAATAAAAAGAAAAAATTAATTAAGGAAAGTAAAAAAAAATATGTTATTGAAAAATAAATAAATTAAACATCTACCAAAGAGATTGATGGAAAAGGCACACAAACCATGCCATGTCTTACAACATGCCATACCTGCTACTTAGGTGATATATACTGATGGGTAATTTTCCGAAACTTTTTAAATACATAATGGATTTTTTTTAATTTTCCGAAAAATAACTTGACATAAGTTATTTCTCGGAAAATTAAAAATTGGAATACTGTGAAAACGAAAGTTAAGAACTTTATCATCATCATCATCATCATCATTTCAGCCGCATAGCGTCCACTGCTGGACATAGGCTTAAGAACTTTATAAATAAATTCTTTACTGAACGAAATTTTTCTATTACCTAGGTATTTTTGATAGATTTACTTCCAATATTTAAAGGTCAATGTTGCAAATTCAACGTGTAGGGATAAAGACGTGATAGTAGGTATGTATGTTTGTCGCAATATATGTATGTTTTTGTAAATATGTATGTTTATCTCTCCTTTAATTTCAGTACCAAATTTTTTAACTGTAGGCAGTGGGCGAAGTCGCAATACGAAACTAGTTTGAAAATTTTGCTATAAGGACGTAAATAGAACAGAGATAAGAGTAAATTACTGGGAGAGTGGAATTTCTCGGGACGGGGTGGGCTGGGTCACCGCGGTGTAAGTTAATGAGGATTTAGAAAAAACTCTCCTGTAATTTATTTTGGCAAGATTAGTTTCTATTCATGACGTGACATGAGGCAGCTACAAAGAAGTATAAGCCTGTCTAAGGTATGTATAATTTAACACTGTTACTTGGAGTTGGTTGTAATTTGTTTGTATTTCTAATGAGTAAATAAACGCAAAAAAGCAATCCGGGCCTTATGGTCACTTGAAATCAGCATCTTACATAAAACAATCTAATTACTGGGAATCCGCTATGCTCAATTCTTATTTCAGATGAGGCAGTGGCATTACTAGATGTCATCTTGATTTGGTTGGGTTAAACCTAGTAACAAAGTTAGTCCGCGTTTTATAATAAGTTCTGTTTTGATTGTATCATAACAAAACCAGCAATGTAATAAAATCAGTATCTGAATTTCAGCAAATGGATCCCACCCTATTATACATAAGGAACATAATGCAAATATAGGTAATAACAAATTTTAAGGACATTGTACAAGGTACATACAAAGTGTTTTCTACTTCTGTACTGTCTGTATTTGCAATACGTACAGGAAACACTCAATGGAAACATTGCTGGCCGCTATTTATAGGCGATAAAGACGTAAGCATTTTGCAGAAATAAATACTGACTTTGCTCGAGGCTACATTTTATTAAACATCTAATAGAGACTACGAATGTTTAGGGAAACAATAGCTAAAATTTATTCTCTTCTGAAAAGCTGAAAATTGAAAATTTTCTATTCGTTACGGAAGGATAACCGAACTACCTACTTTTTTGAAATCAAACTTAGAAAATATCTGTACCTTCCATTTTTCTTTCTTGTTGTAAGGAAAGTTCATAGAATGCTGACACACTTATATTTATTGTAGGTACATATATCAGAGCTCGGTGGCCCGACGGGAGTGCGCATGACTAGCACTTTCGCAAATCAAGCGAAACCGGGCGTGGTCCGCACTTGGATGGGTGGCCCACAAGTGGCCTAAAAATCTGACATCAGTGTTGGCCACTTACACACTGGAAAAAACAACATCAGAGATAGGGAGTACCTTTAACCAAAATTCTGATGGAAAGACATATAGTTAATTATTCCTCTGAATTAATACATTTATGATGAAACAAAGTTTAAACATGCGTCAGTTCACGTGGGGTAACAGGGTAGATATATTACGCACGAACGATAGTATCGTGCGGATATCAGCGTCGATAAAGTTTGCCAGTGGGTCAATAATGATAAATTGATAGAGTAAGTTTTACTGATAAGGTTTATGACGGAAATAAGTTTAATTAGGTTATCGGACTAACACAAAGTATAAAGCGGATTAACGTTAGTCATATCATTATCATCATCTTAGTACGTTCCCGGTTGCATCCTCAACTGATCCGCTTCGGAGCCCGGGTGCACTTTCCCGGTTTTTCACTTTAAAAAATCGGTCGCCTATAACTACTCTTCATCATCATTTCAGCCACATAATGTCCACTGCTGGACATAGGCCTCACCCAAAGATTTCCAAAATCACCGATCAAGAGTGGCCTGCATCCAGCGCTTTCCAGCGACTCTGGGCAGGTCATCTGACCACCACCACCACCATATCCTCTCAATAATATAACTTCTTATCATCAGGTCTTCGTCTCCATTGCAAGAGTACGAGTCTCTGTACTACCAGAGCCATACTTGGCCAAAGCAGCCAGAGGACTTGGCGAAAGCTCATTCATCATTGATGTTTATAAGCTTTGTTTGGCTTGTAATTCCTAAGTCGCATTCTACGACATCCACGGAAAGACTTGGGAGTGGTCCTATTTTACTCTGCCGGAAATCACACGATTTTAAATTCCGAGAGAATCAGCAGTAGCTTTTTAGCTCCAAATGTTTTGGGATGAAAACATCGTTTTTCCAGTAGATGAAATGAAAAATTCGTTTTTAGTCGTTAAACCGTGAGGCGTAAACTTAGTCGGCATTTTAGTTTGTTTTTAGTGTGTGTAAGTGAGTAAGTGGCCAACACTGGTGACAGATTTTTTAGGCTGCCTAAACGCATATGACACAGCTTGACAACTGCCATAGAATGATGAAAACTGGGACCAACGCCTTATACGTGCCTTCCGAAGCACGCTACATTTGCAACTACGGAACCCTACTCTGCGCGGGGCCCGACATGCACTTGGCTGATTATTGTAAAAAAAATTTCAAGATTATGACTAAACTTCTGATATTTTACATTTAATTCTTGTGCTAAATTAAAGCCACAAAATGTATATGTTACAGCCAAAGTAATAAATCTGAATGTTATATATATTGTCTAGCCATTATTTATAATGTCTACTCAATTTAGATAAAGTGATAATTGACACAAAATTAATCACATTAACTAGCAATTTTATATAATATCTTCGAAGACTTGGATAATGTAATAAAACAAGTAGGTATTCGTTTAAGATAAGTTAACAGGTCAACCAACGCGTCTTTAGGAAGACTATTTAATCCGACTTTAGCACATTGCTTCGTAAGGGCTACGATTTATCCCTGCGTGATATGCTCTGTTCTTCATAAATTGAATAAAGCGTAATCCTTCAGACCATTTCGTCGTCTTGTTGAATTCCAGCCAGGTACAAAGCATCTTCTCTACTTCTTGGTTAGCCCTTTCAACAGACCCTTGTGATTGAGAGTTTCGGGGTTTACCATGAACGATTTTTAATTCCGGCCACATCGCACAGTCTTCTTTAACCACATTGTTAGCAAATTCCCTACCATTATAGCTTTGCAAAATACTAGGCGCTTCGAATATAGTAAAAATGTCGCTTATTTTTTAAGGACCGCAGCTGCACGACATACACCATGATGACTTTATAATCACCATCACACTGCAATTGCATATCTATGAGATCCACTTGGCACCTTGAATTAAGCTCGTTGCTGATAATCGGTTTTACGACAAGACCTTTTCTTGGCAATTTTTTCTTTTTCTGACAAGATTCACACAGATTCAAATACACTGTGACTAGTTCAGCAGTTACATTTTTATATCTTAATTTTAACTCTTTCATCATTCTGACTCTGCCGCCGTGTCCAATACTAACATGGCAGTCGTGGATTATTTGAAAAGTTTCGTCCAAATAGGCATAGTAAATAATGGGATCACCTACGTTTTTCACTGGAATCATTAGTTTTTCTGAAGCTCCAATTTTGGCGACATCGTATTTTACTAAGCGCTGGTAATCTTCAGGTGTTTTCTTAGTAATCTAGTTCTTAGATTCTTTTGCTTTTAAAATTATAGACAAATATTGATCACTTGTAAACAACTGATTATTTTTTCCTTTACTTGCAATAAGAACAGTAACAGTTTCATATAAACGTTTTTTCATTTCATCTGCCATCATCAGACACGGAGACGAATGTAAATACTCGCGGAAATTCCGGCACACAAAGCGCGACCTCTCATTACAAGACGACAACGAACACTATTGCGTTAGCCACGAAATGGCAGCGATCACGCCACGCGGCAGCGGGATGAAGAGCGGGAGGGGTAGCAAGTCGGCTAGACCGTATTATTACTTTGGCTAACTTTGACACGCTATTACGAATAATGTCCAGATAAAGTGATTAATTTATTAAATTATCTAGTGAATTTGGCTTTTATATATAATGACCAGTCATTATGTATAATAGCTATTTAATCACTATGGCTGTAACATATATACACAAATTTACTGAGATTTTTTATACCTTTTATCAAAATCAGTCATCACGCATATCATATATTTTTTAACAATTATTTCCCCGGCACCGCTTCCCAGTCAGTTGAAATATGTAAAAGCGTGTGGGTACCTTGCGGATCGCACCTCATCTCCCCGAGTGTTGGACGACATGTGATCGGTTAAAACGATTATCTTGCCATAAATAGTGATAGAACAAACAATATGGTACTTAATTGGGAGTTAGGAGAGGGCTGGAAGAAGCTAGCATATGATAGGTTGATGAAAAAAATAAAGTTATTTTCAATAAATATTTATTTTACAAAATAATAAGTACTATTTCCAACCACAGCACTCAACTTAATTACCTTATCTACTTAGAACATATAAAACACGGTCAATATGTCATCTCTCAAACGCTTTTTTCCACTGAGCACATTTTGCTCCGTGTAGTAGTCCCTAAATACAGCTAACTGTTTCAGACATGCAATCGCAATCTTTGAAAGACGTGCTTAGACTGAGATGTGGATCGGGATATTATGTACAAATAGTAGCTTTATTTACGTCCGAAATAGATTACAAAATCTGTTTTCTTCAAAAATTTCAACACACTTGCTCGTAAAACCCGATTTTAGGGTCCGTAACTTAGTTTCGAGAGACTTATTTACTGGTTTTAGATACATAAAGCAGCTTATAAAACACGTGTGTTATAAACGCAAATAGATTGCATTAGGCGCCTCGCTAATTTAAAAAGTAAAATTGTGGGTTTTTAATATAAAATAAAAATAGTTTATTTGGTATTTTTCCTCGCACGTGTGTTGAAAAACTTCGTACGATATACATGCGTATGTTGGTTAAATAAACTCGGCTCTTTTACGCCCTCGCCTTAGTCTCGGGCTGAAGTTCCGCCTCGTGTGTTATGACCACCATAGAGCACTTATATCGTATGTACTTTAAAATCATTACATAAATAACATAGCCATTGGTGAACAGATTGAAGAAAACGTCCTAAGGCTCAGTTATAAGGCAACAGACTCTGTAGCGTAACTCTGTAGTAAAGAAGTAGGTAGCGTAGAAATTAGTTAGGGTGGAAGGTTGTGTGTGAAAAAATCACGGATATTGATTAAAAGAGTGCGAAATATCATCAGCCTTAAATGTTCAACTCATAACATTCTTTTACAGTTGTATGACAGTGTCTTATTTCATTGCTTTTAATCAAGTAATAACACAAAACAATGTTATACTTTTCTGGTAGGTACTTGACAAATAAATTATCTATATATTGTGTCTTCTTGTCTATAAAATAAATATTAACATATTTACACACACTAATTAAGTAAGTACACAAGCCATAAATACACTATAAGATCAAAAACATGTAACATACCTACTTAAACCTATTTGGTCAACATTATGAATTGTTTTCGATATATATACTTACTAATTCTACCAATAAATCTACTTATATATGTACTTATTTTTGATAAATATTAAAAATATAAATTTTCAAAACTAAAAACTGATTTCACGTCAACAAAAACAGCAACCGATTTTGATAAAATGTTGATGGGACCACAAGTATTTTTAAATTTTCCAATTTGGTCCAAGCGTCTTTGAATAATAGGTGAACATACATAAAGATTCCATGTTGACAAATTGATAAGCGAGACGGTGTCGTGTCCTCTTAATCACATTTGTCCAGATGAAGACCTTCGGATGAGGGCGAAACATGTCGGCCAGTAGCTGAATCTATACGTGAGTAACTCTTGCTAATAATGACTGTGTCCAACGTAAGTTCTAATTTAAAAAAAAGAGTGCCTTATCTGCCGGCGCCTGCTCCTAAAAATATCACTATTGGGAACCGGTGGTAATTCTGCCGGCGGCCGAGATTTAAAACACCGGCTGCCGGTACCAGCACTCTAAATTTGCCGTAAAGTGTAGGTTAGATTCGTTAAGTTTCCTGTGACCAAAACACGAGAGAGCGAGCGACTTAAGCTAAGGGCGAAACTAACACAGACACAGATCGTCTTATACCAACGCCGCCCGGCAGCCAATTCGGCAATAAAGCGCAGGGGGCGGAGGCACTCCAAAAAAAAAACACATCTAATCTCATCCTTTTTGAAAGCCGGTCAAAAATGGCCTGCTGAAGGCGCCAAACCTGCCAAACGGCGCAAAGATTCATCGCCTAATGGAGATTACATATTTGTGCTGTTTTATAGCGGAACAATTTGGACCATGAGTGCTTCATAAGTTTGTAGACCAGTTTGTGGCCACATTGGACTACAACCTTTAAAAAATTAAGCCTTTCAGACTCAATAAGAAGAAGACCATGGGAGAGAGCTTAATTTGGGGGTTTAACAATATAAACACCCAAATACAAATTTTCTATGCTTAACAAAATTTAAAAGTTTTCTGAAACATTTACATAAAAAAAAATAACAAAATCATATACACACACACAAACAAAATACACACAAACATATATAAAATCAGACACACAATCATACACATACTTATTCGTATAACATATTAATTACACTCCCTCATATTTGCTGGAAATAAATTTAAGACGCATCGTTTCGTATTTTCCACTTGTACCAGTCAGATATACTTAGACAATACTTCTTACAAGGACCCTAAAAACATTGCACTCCATTTTTGGTGCATTTGTATAAAATGGAGGAACCAGGGCTTTTGGCGTGCACATTAACCTATGTTATTTGAATTAAAAATTGTAGATAATAAACCTCCGACTTCAAAATCTTGAATTCGAAATTATTAATTCCTGACCACCGTAATCTTAAAAAAAAACTCAATTATTTTTTCAAAACTAAAAACCGACTACACCCCTGAACTACACAACCGATTTCGATAAAATTTCTAGAGGACCGCCTGAGAAGTATTTCCTATCAAACAAAAAAAGAATTTTACAGATCGGTCCACACAGGCGTCTTCGAATAATATAATTGGTGAACATACATAATAAACATACAATACTCTTTATTACACAAAATAAATAAATACAGGACATAATCATCTTGAAAACTAGGGAATGCGCATATCGCTAAGCAATTACTTGCATAAAAAAAGATCGCGTCGAATGACAACCTCCTGCTTTTTTAGAAGTCAGTTATAAAATCTAATTTTAACAGTTCTAAGCGTAATGTGATTTTACTGTAAAGTGCGATTTTCCAAATAGGTCCAAGCGTCTTCGAATGATCGGTAAACATACATATAAAAGATCGCGACTAATTAATAACCTTCTCCTTTTTGGCTACACATAAGACTCACAGATACACACTTTTTCACCTTCCCTTATCGTCAAAGGTTAAAAATCATTTAATCAATCGTCCCGTATGTACCACTAGTGCTGGTCATGAGTCGTCAGACGCCCCAGCTCCATGTCTTCGACCGCCAGTCACCGCCCCAGCGGCGCCAGAACTGGCCTGGGCAGCGCGGTCTGGTGCTGGGAGTCTTGCCAGGAATGCGGCAGCTCGTATGACTTTGGCTTTAGGATGTAGACGAACTGTAAAC
This sequence comes from Acrobasis consociella, assembly GCA_963555685.1. Lineage (NCBI taxonomy): Eukaryota > Metazoa > Arthropoda > Insecta > Lepidoptera > Pyralidae > Acrobasis > Acrobasis consociella. The sequence goes on from OY743122.1 coordinate 13,649,375, forward strand.
GAAAATTATGTAGTTATACATAGGGCGCACTGTAAGTTTCCGGAACTGGCCACTTACATAAACAATATTTAAAAATTTATTGCAACATTTGAAAATAGAACTCTTTGGCTGTAGAATGCAGTTTGTTTCATCTGACTGTCTTTTGTTTTTACCTTGTGGCGCCATTTAAAAAATTGTGTGTCTGCATCAACATGGATTTAACTCGGAAAAATTTTCGTCGTATGATTTTCTACGATTTTAAGTGTAATTTGACAGCTCAACAGAGCATCGCTCGGCTTGAAACAGCTTTTGGCAATGAAGCACCATGCAAGACAACTGTTTATAGCTGGTTTGCAGAATTCAAGCGTGGTCGTATCAATCTCAGTGACGAATCTCGCGATGGTCGGCCGTCCACCGCTGTGACCAACAAAAACATCGATGCTGTGCGCCGTATGATTGAAACAGACAGGCATGTGACCTACCATGAAATTCGTGCATCCTTAGAAATAGGCATGAGTCAAATACAATTAATCCTACACAAACATTTGGGTGTGAGAAAGCTGTGCTCGCGGTGGATCCCACACAACTTGACCGAGGCTCAAAAAACGGACCGCGTCACTTGGTGCAGTGCCATGCTTACCAGATTCAACGAAGGTGCGTCAAATTTGGTGTGGGACATAGTAACAGGTGACGAAACATGGATTTATTGCTACGATCCCAAAACAAAGCAGCAATCGAGCGTATGGGTCTTTTAAGATGAGATGATTGCTTTAGAGAATCGTCGTACAGTGAATAGTGACTGGTACACGACCATTTGTTTGCCAGAAGTTATTGACGAACTCCGTAAAAATAACCGTAAACGCCGTATCATCCTGCACCACGACAATGCTAGTTCTCACACGGCCAGACAGACAAACGACTTTTTGAAGGCGAAAAATGTAGAACTCATGAGTCATCCTGCATACAGTCCCGACTTGGCACCTTGTGACTTTTTTCTGTTCCCAAAAATTAAGAACCAATTACGCGGTCAACGATTTTCATCACCTGAAGAGGCTGTCGAGGAGTATGAAAAACACGTTTCAGAGGTCACCACAGAGGAGTGGCACAAAAGTTTTCAAAACTGGTTTCATCGAATGAAAAAGTGCATTGACGCCAAGGAAGATTATTTTGAAAAACAATAAATTAATTTTTTACCTTTAATAGTATTTTTTCATATTCATTCCGGAAACTTATAGTGCGCCCGTATAATAATTACACGGTGATATTTTATTAGTTTTGGACCCGAATGCCACTTCATAAGGATCGTTAGTAAAAACTAGTAATAAAAAAAAACTTGAGTAAAACTCGAAAGTAAAATTATGAGATCAATTAGTAGTACCGCAGAAATCATTTTCGCAACTTTAAAAAAATAAATTAAAAAAAGTTGGATTATAAACAGAGGAATTTATTTACTATACGACATATTTTTTTCAAAATTGATGAAAATCACCATTTATAAATAAAATATATACGCCAAATGACACAATTTGAGCCAGCCCAAAAGTAAGATCGAGACTTGTTATACGATACTAACTCAACGATTATTAACGTTAATAAGTATATTTTATAACAAATATATACTTATTACTACCTACGAGTATATAGGTACAGATAAATTTCAAGTCCCAGGTCAATCTGAAAAAGATCATTTTCCATCTTGACCTGACCGGGGATCGAACCCGGGACCTCCGATGTGACAGCCTGTCATGATGACCCGCCACAAAGGTATAATAGATTCCAAAAGCAATAAGTCTTCTTCATCTTAGCGCTTTCCCGACTGCATCCTCAGCTGTGCTCTGTTTCTTAGCCCAGGGTGCGTTTTTCTGGTTTTACTTCTCCAAATACAATGCGCATGTGAATGGTCACCCAAGGATGCCAAAGAACTTGCGAAATCAAGAAGCAATTGCCAGAATAGTTTAAACGATTTGTCTATAGTTTTGTTACACTTCTAGGACGAGGTATTAGAGTCCACAGAATATGAAGATGGAGTGGTCCTATTCACATGGCTAAAAAAATCCAAATCCAAAACGTTTTTTTTATTTCTATAAATATATAGGGTGTAGGTTCAACAAAAATTCTTCGGTAGTAGTGGATGGTGGTCAGTATTTGTTTAGTATTTCTTTCATGTAAGTAGGTACTCTAATTTTTAATTACTTTTGATATACTTATCTAATTTAATTTTCACCCTGATTGCCATCTTTTCTGCTACATCGTAAAGGTGAACCTGTAGACTATTTATCATTAAGATGTACCTTTTGACAGCGCTGGATGCAGGCCGCTCTTGATCGGTCATTTTGGAAATCTTTGGGTGAGGCCTTTAATTTTTTTTCCAATACAAATATATCTTTATTATCATAGGACATTTATAATAATCGTTATTGTTTTGTTGCACAATTGTTGACGTCTTATGGTTACTTGCAGCTAAGTTTACTACTTTGTCCAGCGGTGGACGTTATGCGGCTGAAAAGATTATAATGATGATGATGAAGTTGTACATTATCTTAAGATTTTAAGTGCAATAAATTTAATAAATAAAAATAAATAGGTAAGTACTTACAGTGAAGACAGCAATAATGGAGCCTATCAGGAACCCAGCGCCCACGTCGCTCCAGTGGTGGTGGTTCTCCTGCACCCGCGACAGACCGACGTACCACGCAGAAATCAGCACGGCATACTGAGCCAAGTGGCGGCACAGTTTGGATCCGCGCCATTTGCACTTGGTTTGTATGTATAACTGGAAGAAATAATGAAAAAGATGAGACATTGCGAAAACCGATAGTCACAGTTTGGTTTTGGTTTTCGAGTACGTCGGGGGCAGATAAAAGTGACCCCTTCCCTCGTACGGCCTTTAAAGTCACGAGGGTCCGGTTTCTCTGCTCTCGACTGTAGGTACATAATATATATATTAGGTCTACCTACTATAGCTAGACTTCGCTGGCCGTAAAGAAAGCGGAAGAGGATTGTGTCCTTAAAATTGTTTATTCTTATACAATTTTAAGGACACAATTCTCTTCCCCTTTTTTAATTGTATAGGGTAGACGGAAGACAAGCGATGGTTCAGCTTATGTACTTCTGAGAAGAGGATAAAATAAATATAATATCACAGATTGAGCAAGCTCCAAAGTATGTTCGAGACCTGTGTTATGGAATACTTACTCAACGATACTATATTTTATAACAAATACATACCTATATAGATAAACATCCAAGAGACAGGTCTATCTGAAAAAGATAATTTTCCATCTTGACCTGACCGGAGATCGAACCCGGCAAGTAAATACAGAAAAGCCCTTTAAAATCTGTAGTAGACGCAAAATTGTAGGAAATCTCTTCTGACGTTAGAAAACAAACCAAACTTCGATTGTTTGACATATTGTGTATTATCATTATCAGGTCTTTTTGTCTCATCTGAAGGAGCACGAGCCTCTCTGTACTACCGGAGTCATACTTAGCCAGAACAGCCAGAGGGCTTGGCCTACACTCTCCACGCTGGCCAGACGGGTTGGAGAGGTCTCATTGATGTTTATAAGATTTGTTTAGCTTGTATTTCCTAAGTCGCCTTCTACGATATCCACAAGAGGACTTGGAGTAGCCCTATTCTACTCCGCCGGAAACCACACATATTACGCGTGCGTACATATTAGTATTTCTAACTACATATGAAGTGAAGGATGATGCTGTCTACTTACAATGAAGAAGACGGCAGTGTACATGGCGTAGCCGGAATGACCAGAAGGAAAGGAAAGACGGGCATTCATAATCTTGTCAGCGTCTGTTCCCATGCAGGTATAGTCGACGATGTAGTACAAGTTGTTCAACTGGGATTCGGTGGGGACGGGTTGGCAAACCTTAAAAGTAGAAATATTCCAAGTAAAATTATTTTTGTATGCTTGAAACGAAATTATTAATTACGTTAGGTATGGCGTGTAATTTCAATTTCAATTTATTTAAAACTTAAATTCTTTCGGGCAGGTTAAAAAATTATTTTGTTTTCGGTTTCAAGTTTTTGGCTGTACAAAGCCACACAATGACAATGATGACAGCCGGAACCAACGGCTTTACGTGCTTCTAAAGCCCGGACAGCTCGAGAATCAAGCCACTTGTAGTCACTAGGGTTACTTAACTTGCGAAAGCGCTAGCATGCGTACTCCTTCCGGGCCAACGAGCTCCTCGCTCTGGTATCTTGGGTCCAATAGGATAACTTCCTTCTTACAAGTATGATAAATATAAGGTCAAAATATACTGAAACTATAATAATTTGTGGCAGGGAACCACTTTCCCCGAACATATGTTGAAAAATGAAAATTAATTTTTGGCTTTCTACACAAACTCGAATCAGCTGATCGGTCAACTTGTATGGAAGGCCACAAATAACTTTTAATTTTTTGATACGTGTTCCCTTGGGGAAAGTTTTTCAATATCATGGACTGAATTCACCTTTAAAATAGTTTCGGTATATTTTGTTATACCTTATTATATATTCTTCCAGTCTTGTCCGCACTTGGATGGGTGACAACAAGTGGCATATCAGTTTCTCAAGCTCCTCCGTGCGTCTCGACTGTCATCATTGTATGGCATCCGTTAAGCTATGTCAGACACCTTGAGGCAGCTTGAAAAATCTGACAATAGTCTACCAGTCTATTCAGAACATAATGCGCAGACTTACTTCATAGAAAAACGGGCGCAGTCTCCCGAGGGTGTACTTCCCAATGGTCACCGTCAGCTGCTGGCATGCTGCTCCGAAGCTGTATACCCCTATACACCTATAGCTCTCCCACAGCCAGCCTGGCATCAGCTTCTCACAGAGGAACTTCTCTCCCAAACCGGACTTGTTTTGGAGTACTTCTGATATAATAACCTGAAAAATTAGGATTTTATCATTTTTATGTGCAATAATCCGCCGTGCAATATCATAAAAAAACTGCCTTCCTAAATCAGTTATTTGAATAGCAGGCATGAATTTGACAGAAAAACTAGCGCTACGCGCTACACAACCAATTTTGATAACATTTCTATGAGACCACCCAACGAAGTACGTCAGGTCGACTGATTTCAAATCGGTCCAGGCGTCTTAGAATAATTGGTTAACACACATTATAAAAAGACTCCTCCTTTTTGGTAAGTTAAGGCCCAACACAGACGACAGACTTTTTGTCCGATCGAGTCTGCGGCGCACAAATAGTCTGCGTGGCGCGCAAAAAGTCTTTCGCGGATTGTTCACGGACTCAACACACACGACGCACAATTTGAATCATTCTGTCGGCAGAACTGTAGGGACGGGACACGTACAGTTTTACACGCCATGGAAGTGCAAAGATTGTGATGTATTATTTTATACTTGAAGTACAGAAAAAGAAGAAGAAATAGAAAATTTTGGGTACATCCTATACTTTCGGAGAGATTACTAAAAGGACAATTCCATATGAAACATGCAATTCCAAAACAATATCCGGACAATTTTTTCAAATTTTATAAAATTTCTATTAATACTTTTAATGAGTTGCTATTCATTTTAAGACCAACTTTGACACATTCGGAAACAATAATGAGAAAGTGCATTGGTCCAGAAGAAAGGTTATACTAGGCATGATACTCGGATTTTGAAGTATCATAAATTGCAGGTCTGTTTTGTATTTCATGAATTAACATCGGTACATCTATCTCTAGCGCCATGCTGTAATACCCACCACTAGCCGAGTGAAGGTCACAGACTAAAGTGCGCGACGTCTGTGTTAGCGCGAATTGAAGCATACGTTGTATTTTTTTCGCACACTTTTTGTGCGGTGTGGCGGGGCGCGGCGCGGCGCGGTCTGCCAAAATTACACGGACTTTTTGTGCGCCGCACTTTTTGTGCGTCGTGTGTGTTACTGCATGTAATTCCATAGGTTCTATTTTCACAGACTAAAAGTGCGGCGCGGTCTAGTCTGTCGTCTGCGTTGGGCCAAAAACATAACTACTTTTACTTACAGTTATAATGATGAGAGCGAACCCTATTAAAGCCAGCGTTGTCTCTGTTATGGACTGTTCCACGTACGGGTACCGGATCGTCTCGTCATCTTCGAAGTACCCTCGCTGGTACGGCTCCGCGTACAGCTGTACCATCAGCAGGGGGATACCGACTGAAAGAGCACCATCATCATCGTCATCATCATCAGGTCTTTTGGTCTCCACTGCATGAGCACGACACTGTACTACCAGAGCCATACTTGACCAGAGCAACCAGAGGACTTTGCCTATACTCTCCACGCTGGCCAGACGGGTTGGAGAGGTCTCATTGATGTTTATAAGCTTTGTTTAGCTTGTATTTCCTAAGTCACCTTTTGCGACATCCACGAGAGGATTTAAAGTGGCCCTATTCTACTCTGCCGAAAAACACACGGCACGGCATGGCATTGAAAACGCACCAAATTACACTAAATCAAATAAGCCGTGAGCTGTCCAAAACCAACACTGCATAACACTTTTTGAGCAACCGAGTAGTTCAGAATTGGAACAACGTGCCCGAGGAAGTAGTGTTTTTGAGTACCATTATAGTGGACAATTAAACATTTTGTAAATTTGTGAAGTGACTTATAAAAAAATCAACAGTGCTTGAAATAGACACATCAGCTTTAGGTAAGCTGCTCGTCTATAACCCAATAAATCAATATAACATATTATATAAGGTGTAACAAAACAATACTGAAACTATTTTAAGGGTAAATTCAGTCCGCGATACTGAACAACTATCCAAGTATTCTCATAAATATTAATATGGGGTTCAACAATTCTAGACTAAAAGCACTTAATTTAACCATGGGAAAGGAGACATTTGAGGCAGTAGTCTTTTTGGTAAAGTAGACATTATGTACAAATTAGTCATTATGGGAAAGGAGACATTTAAGTCAGTAGTCTTTTTGGTAAAGTAGACATTATGTACCTGATCGTTAATTACTTAAGTACTATACCTAACACAGACATAGAATACCTAATGATCCAGGTACTTCTACCTGAAAATGAGGTCATAACTTAAGCTGCAGTAATTGATAAGTTTCATGAAAATCCTAGATAAGAATAAAGTGTGCATTATGAATCACGTATGTACTCAGAACGTGTACTCTAATCATAAGTGCTGACAGATTTTGTGATATATTTACTTAGTAAAATAAATATTTTGAGTTTTAAATGAGCAGGGGAATTATCTCACTAAAGTGGCAGTGGGCATAAACCGCGACGAACCGATCGGCTGCCAGGAAAGAAAGGTTCTCATGGTGACCACGTACCCCAAGACAACCACTAGGCGGTCAGATGATGCAGGAAAACTTTGAACTCAAGCCAGGTCTCATCGGAAATTGGAATCCTTGGAGGAGACCCATACTTATGTCTAGTAGTGGACTTTTTGGCACTATAAATGGTTTGAATCATCGGCAATTTAAACCGGCAAAACGTTATTTCTTTAGTTATATGTCTGTACGTCTTGCAGGTTTTGTTTTTTTTTGTTAGCTTGCTGTTGTTAGTATGACCAATAAGTATTTTTTGCCGGCAGTTGGATTTTCTACGGCGTCACAATCACAAGGCTTTTGATGAACCGTAACTTCGATTCAGTAACTAGTACAGTCGGCTAACGAGATACCTGCCTTCCTCCCTCTACCTATAATTTTAATTTTCATTTATACTCAAAATAATATGAACACACGTACATACATATAATCACGTCTCTATTCCTAATGGGGCCAACAGAGCATTTGAGTCTTGCGGCTCTAAGCAGATAGAGCCCAGGACTGTAAGGCTCAAAGGCCACTTTTAGCTTGATGTAGGCAAGAAGGTGGATGAAGGAATCAAAATAGTGATGATAGCCGCGTCGCCTATTAACATGATTGAATTTTCTTTCTAAATATCCATTTTCATGTTTATATTATTTTGAGTCCAAGAGAAAATTTAAGGTATAGAGGGCCGGCCGAGGTATCTCGTTAGCCGACTGTACCAAGACCGGAACAGATGGTTAGTAATTTAACGTAAAATCTGAGTATTTGTAAGATTATGTGATATTACGACTCTTTTTAATCTATACTAATATTATAAAGCTGAAGAGTTTGTTTGTTTGTTTGTTTGTTTGAATGCGCTAATCTTGGGAACTACTGGTTCGAATTGAAAAATTCTTTTTGTTTTGGATAGATCATTTATCGAGGAAGGCTTTAGGCTATATAACATCACGTTGCGACTAATAGGAGCGAAGAAACAGTCGAAAATGTGGAAAAAAGGGGAAAATTATTCATGTTTGAGGGCTTCCGTTGCGTGCGCTGCGAAAACCGTTCGAGATACCCAAAAAATATGTATTAAAGAATTATTCCTGTTTAAATTATCTAAAAATATGTCCGCGACAGTATATGTCTATCTTTAAAGATTAACTCACAATAACCGTTTTTATGATAATCAAATTTGGTCGAAATTAATGCATTTTTACAGATTATTTGTCAGAGTTGTATCAACATAATTATATTAATCTTTATCCAAATAAATGTGTTATTGATTAAGAGTATTTAACTGTGAAAAAAATCGTATTTAACCTGTCAACGTCCGGAATCGCAGACACAATAGATTTCTATTGTTAACGGGTTCACATGTGAACCGTCGGACGTTGACAGGTTAACATCACTAATTTCAATAAACATCTCATCATAAGATAATACAATCTAAATATATAAAAGGAGAAGCTAACTGTCTGACTGACACATCAACGTACAGCCCAAACCGCTGGGCCTAGAGACTCCAAATTTGGCATATAGGTTCCTTATGAAGTCAAGGGGTGCATTGAGAAAGGATTTTTAAAAACTTACCCCCTTAAGGGGGTGAAACAGGAGTCCAAAATTTGTATGGAGAAACAAGATTACCGTAGCAAATGATGGAAACTTAAATGGGAATGGGAACGGGAACGCGAACGCGAACGCGAACGCGAACGGGAACGCGAACGGGAACGGGAACGCGAACCGAACGGGAACGGGAACGGGATCAGGAACGGGATCGGGATCGGGATCCGGAACGGGAACGGGAGCGGGAACGGTAACGGGAGCGGGAACGGTAACGGGAACGGGGACGGGAAAGGGAAAAAAGGAAACTGACTGACATATCAACGCATAGCCCAAACCACGGGGTCAACAATTAAAAATCCTATTAGAACCATTTTCGATTTCTACGCGGGCGAAGTCGCGGGTTACAGCTAGTTTGTGATGTAAGTTACCTACTCCTAGGTTACACTCAACATTATCATAACAACACTTCCAAAACAAAGTCCGTGTGTGTGCAGTAACAGAAAATTTGTTTTATTTGTGCCCGAATTTAACATTTACTTCATCGTCATCGGCTGTTATATAGCTGAAATCAGCCGCATATCGACCTCCGATTTCCAAAATGACCGATCAAGAGCGGCCTGCATCCAGCGCTTTCCAGCGACCTTGGTCAGGTCGTCTGATCACCTTGTGGTTGGTGTACCTTCGCTTGTCTGTACACGGTCGCTATTGCCCCACTGGCCATCGTTTCATCGCGCTATGTTGTGTAACTAACATTTACTTATTTCAGTAAAAAAAATTAACAACAATTACATACTATGTATAGGTACCCTTACTATACCTCTATATATAATAAAGGGCTTCACACACGGCAGCTATAATGTAAAGATGTACATTATAGCACGATACATCTCATTAAATCTTTCCATAGAAATCGTCACACCACACACGACGGCTATAATGTATATTTTTAAATCCGACGATTTCTATGGAAAGGTGTAACGAGATATATCGTGCTATGTACATCTTTATAGCTGCCGTGTGTGAAACCCCTTAATAGGCGTTACTTTAATGTTAGTATAAACTTATTTTGAAAATTTGAAAACAGACACTGAACAACTAAACATACCGTTCAATCAATTGAACAAACGTGAAACAATCACATTAAAAGCAACTTTACCAGTTCCGTGAAAAATCAAGGCCCTATTTCTAACGTGAAAAATGGTACCTACTCACCACATGCCAAAACAAGAAAATCCAGGAAGATGTTCCAAAACAGCCTATCGCACGCCATGTTGACCAAACACCACAATGCTAATTTTTGCAGCATAAAACACGTCTGCCCTTATCGGGTGATAAATTATACTGATATTAAATCTGCGGGTAGATAACCGGGCTTTTGTGGCGTTATCAAAGTCAATATAAATAGTGATGGGAGTTCTGCCGCGGGTTCTGCGATATGATGGTAGTAAATTCGAATGAGTTTTTTTTTGTATTTTAGACAAATGAAATAAGCCCAAACTTAATGAATTTTCGGCGTTTTATTGCTGAATTCAACCGACCACCTTCCTCTGTTTCCGTGATCAGACCCCTGGCATCATCTACCATAAAGTGCTCGCCAAGACAAATCAAACGAGACCTACTCAATGAAGTTATGTTGTTTGCTAACTAAGTTCCATCGAGTATCTCCCGGCTCCATCAGAACAGCTCATTGACTTCCTAATATTGTATTGTCATCCGACTTACACAAGTATGGATAACTGGTTGAAAATTGAGTTGCAAGATTTGATCCAAATAAACATTCATACATACATACAAGGTACATGTATGTATGTATGAATGTTTATTTGGATATTGCAAGTTAAATAAAAGTTTTTCATAAAAAAAGGAAAGGGCAACATTAGGGAATGACTTTCACAAATGTTATTAAAAGAACTTAGTATCAGAACATTTTTTATTATGCTTTTAAATGTTTAAACATCATATAAATACAGTAAGTATAAATAAAGCTTTAATCCTATTTAAATAAATAAAAAGGCAGTGCATTGAAAGCCTCCACTTCTAAAATAGATCGTCTGTTTAACTTAGTTATCAAATCTGTCTGGATTTTATAATTTAAAATATCTCATTTGTTTAAAACAAGAATAAAGATAAATTATCTAAAAAAAAAAAGATTATAGAATATTTTCGTTTTATTAGCCTGTAGGTGCAGTTTTCCACTGTTGGCAGAATGGAGGATGCAGAAGATAGGAAAGTTAAAATTTGAGTTAATGGAATTGACTCCACTGACAAACAGATGGTCAGGGAAGACAAAATTCAAATGTTTATTCAGTAAGTAGGCCTCTTTTACACGTCCATACGTTTTGAATACTTATTCGTGGTCCAGTGGTCAAGGTTCGCCTTGTTATCCTGTGGTAGTGGGTTCGAAACCCACTGAGAAGCATACTTTACTTTGTGAAAAGTTTATTTCAGTCTGGTTAGGATATAGCAGACATGAATCACCTAATAATCTGAAAATAAAGATGATTCAGTGTTTCGGAAGGCACTAATAAACTCTGGGACCCGAACGCCATCTCGCGTTTGCTTAAACCTACCCAAGGATTGGTTCTGGCATACCCTTTGGGTTGTGGAGGTCAGACGGCAGTCGCTCTGTGTAAAAACCATCTTCTAGGTTAGATAGCGGACCCTGGACTGAAGCGTTATCGCTGAGGATGCAACCGGGAATACGCTCGGATGATAATGATACTTAATACGTGTTAAATGAATTATTTATTTGAAAGAAAGCTACCGATACAAGCGTTTCTCAACGACCACTGCTGAGAAGAAAACGCCGAAAGAAACTCTCTTACACAGGCTTAATACCACCATTTTGGATCGACATACATTAAACCATTATAAGTTTGAACCCTAAAAAGTAGAAATTGAAAGTTTGGTCACCCAGAATTGATAACTAATTTAAACATACACGAAGATAAAATCTAAGTTTACAAATAAAACTATAATATATACAAAATATTTTACAACATTCGCTCAGACCCACAATAACAATTTCAATAAAGTTTTGAACCGTTTCACTAACAATTTTTATGAAAGGAGGTGCTAATTCGAATAGGTTTTAAGTAGTAGAAAAAGTTTTTATATTTTCTTTTCTCTAAAATACTAACTTTTTACAATACCTGCAGTATGTAAGTAGTCACTTATTCATAAAGTGTGCCTTAAAAATTTAACATCATCTCTTTGAAAGCTTTTTAGTTTTACTAAAAACAGAACGTATGTTTTTTTCTAAAACACAATAAAAATTCGTGCTTATGTTATTTTACTTTAACTTTTATGTACTTAAAATGAACATATTAAAAATAAATGAAGCAGGAACCTTGTAATGTGTTTTTTTTTCATTTATTCTGCTGAAATTTTTTAAATAAAAATGAAACATATCTCTTCCAGTTTTTGTTTCAACTTTAGTTTATATTTCTAAAAAGATTCTCATATTAAAAAAATATTAACCCAAAAACGTTCAATAAATAGACTAGGTAAAACTTGCAAATCAAATTATAATAAATAGTTACATTTATACTAATCTTAACACTATAATATAATAATAAAAGAAAGCTCATATTATACCTAATGATATTCTAAATTTCTATATCACAGTATTAAAATACATGCCTGGTGGTCTTCTAGACCCCAATGCTGATTTTCTATGACTAAACTTCATAATATGCAGTATTATACCTACATAATATTTTTTTCTTTAAAACTTTTCAATTCCTAAAGAAAATAACCCCAAATTGGGGTCTTAAAAATGCATTTCCTGAAATATTTTTGTCTATACTAAGTAAACTATTTTTAAATTTTGTATTTGCTACCAACATGTCGCCGCAATTGAATAATATATATTATGTCGTTGAATTTGCGGTAGTAACATATATGTATAAATTACGCAAACTTATCTATTTTATAACACAATGGTCAAATTAGCAGAACCTCTACAATCAGTTGTATCAAAACGAAGGCGCTGCGACAAAACTCTGCTCAATGCATTTGATTCTCATATAACCTTAAATAAAATATTATTAAAGAAATAAAATAATTGCATTACTTAAGGTACTTACAGTAATTGTACTTTAAAATGCAAAAATAGCTAAAATACAAAAATCGTTGCGAGATTGTAAGTAGTGAAGCTTTTGGTTAACAGAATATTCTCCAACGCAAATGAAATAAAATTATTTACAATACTTTTTCACTGTATAGTATTACAAATAAATAAAATATTTAAAGTAAAATTGCAGATCCCTTCTCAAAAAGGTGCTGAAAGCTACGAAGTGTCATTTTATACAACGTTAAGTAGTATCAAGAAATAAAATTTAAAAAAATCTTATTTGTTGTAAGCATTTGCAAAACAATAACATGTACAGGAAACTGAAAAAAAGAAACCAGAGGTATAAAAGAAGTATGAAAGAAGGCAAAAGCAAGTTTCGAATATTACACGAAGAGGTCTGATGGTCTGAGAGACCCCTTTAGATCCGTCAGACCACCACCTCTTTGTGAAGTTAATGCCATAAATTATGAAAGTTATTTTTGATTTTCGTGAAAACATGTTATTTGTTATGCTTTAAACATATCTACGACTATCAATGTGTACTGCTGTCGCAGGGTTTACTACTTATGTCACTTCTAAGGTCATTAACTTTGTGCATGTGAAATCTGCGTGGATTCGGTGGCACAGAAAATGGACCCTTATCGGCCAAGAACTCTGAGATGGGATGTCTTTCAGACCTGCACCCTATTGTTGCATGATCAATGCCATTAATGTAAACTATATTTACGTATGATCCTTAGAAAATAAGTTCACGTAGCTGCCCGGCACTGAAATGTCCATCAGTGAGATGGAGTCCAATCGGATATAGTTCAGATACTCGCATCTAACAACATATTGCACTTAAAAGTTCATGAAACTCGTGCGAGATCCACGAGACGTTTGGTGGTTTGGATCATGGCTCCTCAACGGTCACGAATTCTGAGGAGTCTTCCAGACTTACACTTTGTTGCATGGTCAATGCCATTAATGTAAACTATATCTACGCTTGGTCCATATAAAATGTCTACCTCACAGTCCATTAACTCGCATCTAACAACATATTGCACTTCAAAGTTGATGAATCTCGTGCGAGATCCACGAGACGTTCGGTGATCCGGATCGTTGCTCCTAATTGGTTACGAATTCTGAGGAGTCTTCCAGACTTGCACTTTGTTGTCTTTTTTATGTTATATGGCGGCAAACGAACAAGTCCATGCCATTAGACTTGCACCCTATAGTTGCATAGCCTCTTTTTATGTTATAGGCCGGCAAACGAACAACTCGATGCCATTAATGTGACCTAACTATATCTACACTTGATCCGTAGAAAATAAGTTAACATAGCTGCCCGGCACTGAAATGTCTACTTCACAGTCCGATCAGATATAGTCCAGATACTCGCATCTAACAACACAGTCCAATCGGATATAGTCTTAACAACATGTTGCACTTCAAAGTTGATAAAACTCGTGTGAGATCCACGAGACGTTCGGTGGTCCGGGTTATTGCTCTTTATTGGTCACGAATTCTGAAGGGGTCTTTCAGACACTCTGTTGCATGTTTAATGCCATTAATGTAAACTATACCTACGCTTGATCCATATAAAATGTCTACCTCACAGTCCAATTGGATATAGTCCAAACACTCGCATCTAAGAAAATATTGCACTTCAAAGTTGATGAAACTCATGCGAGATCCACGAGACGTTCGGTAATTTGGATCATGGCTCCTCATTGGTCACGAATTCTGTGGAGTCTTCCAGACTTGCACACTTTTGTTGCATAGCCAATGCCATTAATGTAAATCTTCGCGCTTCGCTTGATCCATAGAAAATAATTTAACATAGCTGCCCGGCACTGGAATGTCTATCTCAAAGTCCAATCTAACAACATATTGCACTTCAAAGTTGATGAAACTCGTGCGAGATCCACGAGACGTGCGGTTCGGGTCAGGGCTCCCCGTCGGCCGCGGCCGGGGAGCCGGGCGGGGTCCGTCAGACCTGCACCATGGTGGCGTGGTTGGTGCCGTTGGTGACGTGCAGCTCGGCGCTGCGGTGCGGCGGCGCCCGCGCGCGCGGCGCCTTGGCGAGGTCGGACACGAAGGCGAACTGGAGTTACAAAGAGACATTTTTATCTTTCCTGTGTTTAACCCTCACCGCGAATATCGGTTTTATCCGACAGTGACTTTTCTCACTGAAATTACAAAAAGACCTTGGATTCTCTAAGATAATCCCTAAATGAGCACGAAATTTTTTGACGCATAAATCCGACATTCGCGGTTAATGGTTTAATTATTGATATATTTTGGTAGACAATAAAGCATTACTTACTAATACGATATTATACATACATCAGTAGCGTGCATTTTATACAGACACATAGACTTTGTCTACCCTGTTGGCACCCTAATATAATATCAGATAGAAAAAAATGTACTTTGCTCGACATGCAGCCGTTTTCGTAATTTAGGTAAGATTAGTGCCTATCCTGTCAAAAATATTTGGGCACGTCACTGACATTATAAACTATCATTATCAGCTCTTTTAGTCTTCACTGCAGGAGCACGAACCTCTCTGTAATACCAGAGCTTTACTTAGCCAGATCAGCCAGAGGGCTTGGCTTACACTCTCCACGCTGGCCAGACGGGTTGGAGAGCTCTCATTGATGTTCATAACCTTTGTTCAGCTTGTATTTCCTAAGTTGCCTTCTACAATATCCACGGGAGGACTTGGAGTGACTCTGCCGGAAACCACACGGCTCACACATACACACTATCACGTCTTATTCCCTTCTGGGTTAAATAGAGCAATTTGGGTCTTGCGGCTCTAAGCAGAGAGCTCAGGGCCACAAGACGTCCTATAGGTTTATTTTAGCGTGATGATAGGCAAGAAGGTAAAAAAAGGTATTCAAAATAGTTGTTGGCTACAACGCCTATTTACATGATTCGAATTTCGACACGTTCCCCACTAGTCCATAAATCATTACGGGAGGTGTAGGTACATTTTTAAACAACAAATAAATAAAAGTAAATATATATACAGACAAATCACACAGATTGAGATATCCCCAAAGTAAGTTCGAGACTTGTGTCATAGGAAATTTACTCAAGGTTACTATATATTCTATAAACAAATACATTTATAGATAAACGTCTAAGTCCCAGGTTAATCTGAAAAAGATCATTTTCAATCTTGACCTGAGCGGGGATCGAACCTGGGATCTTCGGTGTGACAGCGTAGCATGATGACCACTAGGCCACAGTCGTCTTCAACAAAGAATAGTCAAGCAAACAGATACTTACTATAACAACAGCATACATGAGACCAATGCCGAAGCCAGCGAGCACGTCGCTCCAGTGGTGCTTGTAGTCAGAAACCCTGGTCATGATGGTATACCAGGCGAACGTGAATAGAAGGAACTGGATGCCGTGGCGAAGGAGTTTGGAGCCTCGCCACGTAAAGCGCTTATGCAGGTACATCTGAAATTGGAGTGAGGGAAATTAATTGAGGACTAACTTTGGAGACGATAGTCGATACTACAGAAAAATCGGCCAAGTGCGAGTCGGGCCACGCGCAGTGCAGAGTTTCGTAGTTGCGAATGCCAATTTAGAGTTCATGCTACTAAAATCCTCTAAAAACGAAATTTCTACTGAGTTTGTATAAAACTCCTTTACCGAGTAAATACTCATTAGCTCTGATAGCTTTTAAACTTCGTTATGTATACTACTGCTGTGAATTATTTCACGTGTTCAAATATAACAGCAGTTTAGCATATAGTGGGATGGCAAATATTCAAGAAATGCACTCTCATATTGTTCACAAGCTCACAATATCTTTGTTGTTGTGTTAGAATTTATATGAGTAAAACCGCGGACGGATAGACAGACATGGCAAAACTTTATAGTTTTAACCTTTATATGGGTTTCTTGTTTACTACGGAACCCTAAAAAAATATCACGACGAATTGATAACCTCCTCCTTTATTGGAAGTCAAAATATGAATAAGCTGCAACGTCCTGGTTTTGTCTAAAAACCTGATAAATAAAAAATGGAAACAATATCGAAATCAGAGAAGTTTCAAATAAACTGCATCTCAAATGTGTATAAACATTTACAATCATATACCTGACAAATGAAAGTGTTAGCTTTTAAGAGATTTTAAAGGAGTTTAAAGACTTGGCTGCTTAGAAAAGTATTTAATTTTGTCGACGAATTCCTAAATTTTGCAAATGGTAAAGTATTATTCCATGCATGGATGGACGAAAAAAAAGTGACATAAAATAAATAATTGAGTAAAAATATTGTTACTACTTTAATGTAGAAGATTTCTGTTCTAAAAATAAATAAATTCTGCGTGCTATATCATTAGCTGGATAGGTTTAAGGACACACTGTATTTGACGGAGTCACTAAACGAACGATTTTTTGTATGGAAAAACCCTTCGTTAAGGTGACTCCGCGTTTCAAAA
The DNA here is from genome assembly GCA_963555685.1 of Acrobasis consociella. Classification (NCBI taxonomy): domain Eukaryota; kingdom Metazoa; phylum Arthropoda; class Insecta; order Lepidoptera; family Pyralidae; genus Acrobasis; species Acrobasis consociella. Next base: position 13,666,702 of record OY743122.1, read on the forward strand.
ATACCACCTTTAGGCCCAACGCAGACGACAGACTAGACCGCGCCGCACTTTTAGTCTGTGAAAATAGAACCTATGGAATTACATGCAGTAACACTCACGACGCACAAAAAGTGCGGCGCACAAAAAATCCGTGTGATTTTGGCAGACCGCGCCGCGCCGCGCCGCGCCACACCGCTCTAAAAGTGTGCGAAAAAAATACAACGTATGCTTCAACCCGCGCTAACACAGACGTCGCGCACTTTAGTCTGTGACCTGCACTCGGCTAGTGGTGGACGTGACGTGCGCGGTATTATAATACCGCGCACGTCACGTCCATGCATGGCGCTAGAGATAGATAGTACTGATGTTGTTCATGAAATACAAAACAGACCTGCAATTTATGATACTTCAAAATCCGAGTATCATGCCTAGTATAACCTTTCTTCTGGACCAATGCACTTTCTCATTATTGTTTCCGAATGTGTCAAAGTTGGTTTTAAAATGAATAGCAACTCATTAAAAGTAATAATAGAAATTTTATAAAATTTGAAAAAAAATTCCGGGTATTGTTTTAGAATTGCATGTTTCATATGGAATTGTCCTTTTAGTAATCTCTCCGAAAGTATAGGATGTACCCAAAATTTTCTATTTCTTCTTCTTTTTCTGTACTTTAAGTATAAAATAATACATCGCAATCTTTGCACTTCCATGGCGTGTAAAACTGTACGTGTCCCGTCCCTACAGTTCTGCCGACAGAATGATTCAAAATGTGCGTCGTGTGTGTTGAGTCCGTGAACAATCCGCGAAAGACTTTTTGCGCGCCACGCAGACTATTTGTGCGCCGCAGACTCGATAGGACAAAAAGTCTGTCGTCTGTGTTAGGCCTTAAAGGCACATGGAAAAATTACAACACAGCGAAAGGAAAGTACATATACTCACAGAGAAATACAGCATAGTGTAGGCAGAGAACGAAGAATGTCCACTTGGGAAGGATAATCTCATCTGCTTCAACAGCCTGTCGTCGGCTCCGTTGCATTTGAAGTTTTCGATGTAGCGCCATTTGTTCTCGGGCAAGTTGCAGTCGATGTCTGGCTTACACACCTGAAATAGAAAACAGAGAATGTTTGGTTTTTTATTCGAGCTGAGACCAGAAGGCCGAATAAATCTTTAGCAGTTTGGCTTATTTTTTTGTCGTGTTCAAATCACCTCCTGTGGAAATGAAGATTTCAATGACGTCTCTTGTAAAGATAAAGATTACATGATGCCTAGCGATGGCAATAATCGATCGCGAGGTAGCACATTAGTGATGAACGAGGTAAAGAGAAAATCTTATATCTAAGAGCGTATCCGGTTGCTTCAGTACCTGTGCTGCTCCAGAGTTTGGGGTTCCCGGCATGCCGGCTCTTCCAAAAATTTTGAAGAAAAAAATACAAAAGGATTTGGCTGTGAGTTAGTGACAAGCCCGCTATCTGAAGACGTGAACCCTTTTAGTCAACGATAAAAAAGTGGCCATAACCCATAATAAGACTGTTGTTTTACGAATGCATGTAAAAAATAAGACACTTTAACTGCTTTTATTTAGTTGCAAAATGAAATCTCGCAAAGCCATACAACGTCCAATTATCTGGCCCAGATTACTGTCGTAAATTATCAGGTAATTCATATTCTCTTTAAAAATAATGTCGGCGCTGCGGGCCACCGTTTTGACATTTACAACGGCCTGAGTGACATGTTTTATATGCATTGCCTTTTATGCATTCAATTACGGTAAAAAGACGCGTAGGTTGAGAAATGTTCTTGGTAATGCGGTCTTAAAATTCTCGTATAAGGAGCGAGTGTAAATGGAGGAAATCCTTGCTGAATCTTCAAATTGGACAAGTGTGTTTACTCGTAGCAATTTCCTATTTCTGGTTACCATTTGCAAGTTTTCGATGTTGCTAGAAAGTGACCAGAATAATATATATTACACCAGTCTATTATTTAAAGACGTTGGAATTAGAACCTCATCATTTTAATGCATTCTTGTTTGTACTTCTTATTATTTTTCCGAAATCGGGCTTGTCGTTTTAAAATAAAACGTATACTACGTTTGTATGGAATAGTGTAGTTTGGTCTAGGGTAAGAGGACTCTTAAGTTTTAACAAAGAGGAATTCATCAACAATTTTATTTAAAAATGTGGAAAAGGGTAACTACCATGTAATTAATCCACCTTCTTTTGAACCGGTTATCAACAATTTATTAGAGGCTTGTAATTTTGTTTGCAGTCTCGATAACATGTAATTACTGGTTGCAATCAGATTTTTTTCGCTTTATACGGCCACGTCAATCATCCAATCATGCAGTGGCGCCCTTTCACTGGACAACAGGTTTAGCTAGGGTTGCCTGTATAGGTGCCTGTATTTGTTGAATTGGTGTACAGGCCGTTGGCTCACCACAAAGGCGCGCCTTTGAAAAAGTCAATGTCGGCACGCCAACGTCGACGGCGGCGCACAACTATCTGGCCGAATGGACTATATAATAGTCTAGTCTTTATTCTAAGCACTGCCCTTTTAGAAACTAAACTGTCAAATGGATTGATTATATTATATCCTCGTGAAACTTGGTGAAGGATAAACCTCTAACTATGAACATAACACTCTTAAAATAATTGTCTTTGTAACTGAAAAACATTAAAATATGATTAAATTTAAAATACTTAAATATAAAGTTTTAAACTTAAACAACACACAAATTTAATTGTATGAAAATCAGAAAGATGGATCGAACGCACATTTTCAAGGTTTAAAAAATTTTAACTTGAAATATTTACTGAAGCTGGAAACAAGACGAGACATGCAACCCTAGGTTTAGCTATAAAGGTTCCTGTACAAAATTGGCTATAACGATCGTTTTCATGACCGGTAAAGTATTTATTTTTCAAGTTTCGCAAAGGTTCGGTAATTTAGTGATTATGGAAACGAGCAGGCGGGACGACCGCCGAAGGGCGGAGATTGAGGCCGAAGTATGCTAACTACTTTGGTAGTTGGTGGATAAAATATAGTACATTCCTCATGGCTTTATTGTTGTTTATGTGTAGCATCATCATCAATTAAATAATATAGTAATGATTCAAGACTCCCGAGCTGAAACAAAAGAAAAAATCTCTAAACTGTTATTGTTTCATTGTTGGTTTCTACTCTATAAACTGGATAACTAATCATTTTTTTATTTAGCAGTTTCTCGTTCTTACTTATAAATATTTATTTCAAATATTAATAAAAATGCTTACACCTGTCATGTTTGTCATGTTGAGACTAATGCACACCTCAAACGCTACGCTTATGAGGAGTGCAAAAGGAAATAACATATTGATGGCAGTTTCAAATCCACAACAACCACCACCATTAGATCTACTCGGAACTAGCCCTCTATACTCTACACGGTCTTAGCTTGTATCTGGCTTGCCCTTGCCTTTGTGGCTCTTGCTATGCCCTTAGCTCTTATTATCCGGCTTTTGCCTATATTTTCCAAAATTATTACTTCGGAAGAATTAAAAAAAGTCGGTCTCTGACTGCCAACAATCCCTTTATCGATCATAAACTTCGCAGCTAACATGCTAATATGCAACATTATGCAGTTTGCGGCATCCGTCGGCTTTCGCTTTCGGCAAGAAATTACGCTGACGACATGATCATTACTCGCTCCAGCTTAACACTGCATTAAATTGATAGTTGGCGAGATTTACGATGGTGTAACAACCAAATTGAACATCTAGGCTTCTCCTTGTTATTTAGAATCATCAGTGTAACATAGAATGTAATAAGGTATATTTTTTTATTTTATTTTACAGAATCTTAGTTTAAAACCACGTTTGTATTAATATTTCATTTACATCAACCATATCGATTAACAATGTTCTATTTAAAAAAATACCGAAGCTCTAACTAATCATAAATAGAGCATATTTTTGTGACAACATCATATTTATCAACATTATGATAATAATGTTACGTGCAATTTTAACATTCGCGTCGAACTTCCTTGATATAAAGGTCATCAATGTTTTCTTCGTGCGTGTTTCTTGTTCATTTGCTACAGGAGAATTGTATTCAAGAGTAACTTCATCTTAATTTCTTTAAATACACCAACCAAGTTGATAATCTTATTCCAAATTGGCTCTTAATTCACATTTTTATATCTTCTTTTATTTATTGATATTCTTTGCAAAATAATAAAGAAACATTATTCAACAAAATTCTATTCTCATCAGAAAAACAGCTTTTAAAACTATTTTCATCACAAGCAATCAATTTTAAACAGGTTTCATTCGCATCGAAATTACTTTTAAGGAACAACTCTTTCAATATTCCTTGCGTTAATCCTCATCGTGACCAGTCAGTGTGGTCACCCACTTCAGTCGATTATTGGGAACCAGGCCTGTGGTTTGTGGCTGAGCATCGGCTTAACATGCACCACACGATTCTTTGGGCCATCGCCCGCGATCTTACCGCATTTGTTATTATGGAATAGAAAATTATTTTAAAGTGGACAATACATAAATATATACGGACCAATTACACAGATTGAACTAGCCCCAAAGTAAGTTCGAAACTTGTGTTACATGATACTAACTCAACAATACTACATTTTTATAACAAATACTTATATAAATAAACATCCAAGACCCGGAACAATTGAGAAAAAGCCATTTCCCAACTTGCCCTAATCGGGGATCGAACCCGGTACCTCTGCACTACTACTAATCCGACTAGCATGGTGACCACTACGCCACGGAGTTCCTCAAGTGGACACGTAGATTTTTGAAATTTTCTTTGGTGATTGGCTAAGACAGAGTATTCTTACCCAATGGTACTAAAGTCATGTTTATACATAGTAACAAATTCTACCAATTTTGAACGGCATTGTAAAATTTTCACCCTAGTAGAATCTCGCCTCATCTTTCGAACTAGGTACACATCTACAATGTCCTTTTTAATTAAGTACAAATATTTTAAGAGGTGATTCAGTCCATCATATCGAACAACTTTTCCCAATGAATGTATATCGAAATACGAAATATATTTTTTCGGTTTTCATACAAATCGAAGTAGTCACGTGATATCATTACTATGGAAAATGAAAATTATTTTTTCGTATTTCGATAAAAACTTATTGGGAAAAGTTGTTCAAAATGATGGACTGAATCACCCCTTAAAATATTTGTACTTAATAAAAAAGGACAATGTATATACTTTTGTTCATCGATAATTCTATCTAATACTATATCTATTGGTAGTTTAATTACGGGTATGTCCCTTCTAAGTTTTATATGATTTTTCTACTTAATAGATTTTTATTTATGCATCCCCGAAAGATTTCCATTTCAGGCTGTGTTAATCGATTTTAACATAAATCGTTTTAACAAGTATTTTCAATGGAGTATTATCAAATATAAATCACATCAAGCACTTAAGTATCGCAGACTAGTCGCAAATTGATTTACATACCATGAAAGCTAACATGGTTTGGCGCACATTTGCGAGATAGCATAGGCCGTAGGCGGTTGATCTGCACTTATCTTGATTCGATGCAACATTGTGTGAAATATTATACGATTCGATTTTATTCAATACAGGCCTAGCTCTAATGCCGATTGCGATAGTTGATGCAAAAGCGCAAGCAATCTGATTCGATCGATTTAAAATAGCTGGTGCCGATTCGCATGATGGAATACGTGATTTTATTTGAATTTAATTGTTAAGATAAATTGTTAACAATTATCTATACATATAATAAGACTGTAAAAAAAAATGTGTCTGTACATTGAATATATTTCAAAAGAGAAATCTGGGGCTGTGTAGAAGTAGTAATAGAGAAAGTTTTTTTTAAAATGTCGGTCTGTTTTTCTGTTTGTACACGCTAATCTCCGGAAATACTGGACGGAATCGATTTTTTTGTTATATAGGTGTTGGGCAACATATATAGTAGACATGGGTAATCTCGACTTCGAGGTGGGTTTCGGCTCACCTAATCTTAATCCTCATTCGGTACCGACTCATTGATTCCTACTCCCTTACCGACTCCGGCTCCATGAGCTGCTAAGTTTCGCTATCGGATCGAAAGAATACACACGTCCGTTTTGGTACCGGTTTCAATATATATTGAAACCGATACCGGGACATCTGTCTGTAGCTGTATTGGAACAAACAATGTAACAAATATCTGGCTTGTTCTTATCTATAGAAAAAATATTCGCATCTTATTCTATCATATCATTTGCCGTTGGTTGGTGGTGCACGATGAATAACCGAAGCTTCCGTCGAAGAGCGCCGATAAGCTGGCGGGAGGCGAGTATCTGCGACGGGGATCAAATAACTCGCGAGAGTCGGTAACATTTGCTCGGAGCTGATTAGGTTATCGGCTCCTGTTGAGCATTCGGCTCATTTGAATATTCTAGTCCGGAGTTACCCATGTCTAACAATATAGGGTATAATTGATTTTGGAAATGGAACACCTGAAGCAGAACCATAATCCTCCAGTCCAGCTAAACTATAACAAATATAAAAATGACGCCTTAGGAAAATTTGTTCAGCCTGATGAGCATTTTCTGGAGACAAAGTCCACGCGAATTCGACGGGCTTCGGCTAGTTTGAAATAGTGTAATAAAAGAAAACACTTCTTTAAATAATATTATGATGTACGCGATAAATCTTCTCGGATTAATTATATACCTTGACTGATCTAAGCATTAGATATAAAGATCGTATCTTTAGATGCCTTCTCAACCAGTACAGCACACTCGATATCTATTAATATAAACTTTAATCTAACTTACGACGACTTAAGAAGTAATTTTAAAAAAATTAACATTATGCAAACTTGCAAATAGTTCGAAACCGTATCGAACAAAAAAGAGTTATTCATCCCTCTATCAAACTTTAACCTAGTTTTACTCGTTAAATAGGAATGCATTTTTTCCAATATAATATCCAATACCTTGCTGTACTTTTGATAAGCAACACTTTTCTAAGTCTCTCACATACGAATGATAAAACATGTGTATATTTCAACTATTTGGAAATAGCTTCGTAAATAATTTGGATAGATCTAAGAAAATGTTTTGAAGCCGGGAAGGCTAGGCTCCAGATAGCGAACTCAATTTACTCAGTCTAGCCGCCAGCTAAATCTAGCTTCACGATGAATTCTCAAGTTCTCAATGTAAGATGCTTGTCAGATTAAAACAAAAAGATCGCAAGATACGAAACAAGTTGACGGCGCGGTGGTAATATTGTGTCGGCGGTAATTTATAATACGCCGCGTAAGACGATCCGCCACTAAGATGTCAAGTGCGAATATAATTCATGAAAGGAAAACGGTGTAAATAATTGAAGAATCATTTATATATCACAGAAAATGTTGATATTATTATAACAGATTGTCATATTTTTTCGACAAAACCGCATTCCGGATTCCTTAGCAACGGATACAAAGCAAAATCTCGTTGATACTATAAAACACTTTTTACAAGCCAGTAATACAGTTGTTTGTTTGACTGTAGGCTACTACTTATAAACACGAAAACAAACAACTAATAAAACCTTTATTTCGGGTACCGTTTTTCATTAGGTAAACTTAATTTCGAACTAAAAGCTCTGTCTATAAAGGGAACCATGTATATTCAACGACCAATCACCGATTCCCAGTAAGTGTTTACTAACACACGTGACTTGGGATTTGAAGTGGGAATCATACCGTTAACATTGGTAAGTGCATACTACACTTAACCTCCCACGACGCAATCGGTTAAAAGAAAGAGTGATTACAAAAATTTATACAACTACGAGTAATAATGTTTAAATGTAATTTGGTATGACTAATTAAAAAAAAACAACATATATAATTACGCTTGCTAATTCCATAGTCTCTACCTACTTCCATGGGAAACAGGCGTAAAAATATGTACCTATGTATGTATGTATGATAATTCGATGATGATTCAAATTGCAATCACTTCTTACTCTGCAGCACTAGCAAAGAACGCTAAAGGAGCTCTCTCAGATATATTCACAACTGCAGCAGATCTTCAGCAGGTGGCTGAATCTGTTTTAGGGCAACATCAAATGTTTAAGTAATTTTTAAGGCACATATCTGTCTCTTTGAATGCTAATCTAAATTATAAAGTTCACCATGCTCTAAAATTTCCATCTCTTGATTCTCAAAATGCTCTGAAAGGATCCAGTTGTAGGATCTTATATGATTTTGTCATCCGATCCTATATATGAATCTCATCATGGATCATTTAAATTATCTGACTGATGAGTCATTTGGAGCCACTAGAGAACAAATTGCAAAGCTAGGGACACAAATTGCAAAGTTGGTATATAAGATTAAGTCACCGAAAGTGTTGGAGAGATTGTTAAGGTTTAGGACATGTTGGCTAAAAACATAAAAACCAACGAACTGATTCTTACTGATTATTATGACAGAATCAAACAAGAAAGTTTTGAATTTTTGAAGAAAATTTTAGATGTGGTGCTTCCCACGGAAAACCAGTGGGTCCAGATATACATTCAGTATAAAACCCAACACAGTCTACACCACACCTGCATGTTTCGTAATCAATCTAATCACAGGATTACTTTAGTAAAATGGAATTAAAATAACAGGAAGTTAAATGGAATTACAATAACAGTAAAAGAACAATAAAAATTGGCATTTCCATACTAAAGTGTGGAGCCGCCCGGATAATTTGTATGGAAATGTTTATTTTTGTTTATTGGTATTATTATGCTATAGTGATTATACTAGTATAACCCGTGGTATGATTTATTACGGGTATGTCCCTTCCACGCCGCCGTGTGTCTAGATGACTCGCCATGTATTTAGGCGCGTAATGCGACGCAAGTTACGTCGCGCAGCCTGCGTTGCGTGAACGCTGCGTGTGGTTTGCCACTTATGCTAAATAAGAGTCTACAATAGCAAATAAACAACCTTTAGGGACCTTCTGACGCAAGCAGAGACAATAGTAGTTTGAATGAGTACTAATGTCTAGGGTTACGATGAATTAGTACTGATATAGAAAGTTATTTGTAATAATTTAGTAGTAATAGCGGATGTTTGTTTATGTGAATCAAAAAGGAGTTTTAATTAAAACTTACTGTTGCGAACTACTTCATATCTTTTTGGATTGAACTTACATTTTGAAATTTTATTTGTTTTTTCATTGAGTGATGGCTATTTGGTCGTTGTGTTTGTTTGCTATAAAAATATATGTTTTGCTATAGAAATATTTAGCATTTATCGATTGGTAATACTTATGTTAGTACATCAAAATGATTTGATCATTGCTTTGCTAGAAATAGGTAAGTAGGTACCTATTTGTTTCGTTTATTTTGTTATTCCTTAAATTATCATCATCATATCAGCCACAGGAAGTCCACTGCAAGACTAGACCCAATATACTTAAGTAAGATAATTTCTCAGGACAGGTTAATTTTACAAATTCCATGACAATTCCAAGTTCCTACCTAATTAGTAAACAGATGACCCCGCATCCAATCTGTCATTTTTGGAAATAAATAGGAGATAGGGCTAAATATCCAGCAGTGGACGTTATGCTGCTGCAAATGAGATTGATGAAAATGAGTAGTATATTTACCCTTAGCAGACGTATGATCTAAATTTAATCATATTTCAGAGGCACGTGTCCCACTGTTATTGGAAACCAACTGGAAACAATTCGCTTCGTGTTTCTAATCAAAACACTCAACGGAAACACCGACAAGCCCGGGTCGAATAATGTTTTGTGGCTCATTTTTTGGCAATCGTGATGCAATTCCACCTACGTCTGAGTATGATATCATTGTTGCTAAAATGCGAACTGCATAACAATGGGTGGCAGTGTCATCTTAAATTTAATAAAATGTATTCTTTTGAGGATCAGATAAAGTTTATATGGACAAAACAGAATGATATTTTAAATGTGACGCAAAATTTATTAAACCGAGATATGCGTCTTTCGGCTGCAGCACCAAGAACAGGCTTATTGTAAAATGTTGATAAATAAATGATTAAATATATACTTCATTTATATAACATTATATTATAAATGATAACATATATCTTATCATTAATATAATATTTAATAAAAGTCTAAAACAAAAAATGGCGATACTTCCATAAAAAAGTGTGCAGCCGCTCGAGCAATTTGTATAGGAATGACGAATTATTTAAAAGTTTTTTGACTTTTATTTATATTTCACTATACTATAGTGATATAGCCCGTTGTTTGATTTATTACAGGTATGTCCCTTCCACGTTGTACAAAAAAAATGAGAAATTTTTTAATGTATAAAATAAGTAAAGCCAAATAAAGTATATTCGAAGAAGCTGCAGACCCATTCTAGGTGCATTGATCTTATAGGCATCTTTTAGTACCAAAGGATATAATAATTCATTGTATCAACCCACAAAATGCTATCGGGAACTGAGATACTGTCTTTTAGGTTATATAATTAGGACATTGATAGTGTATACGTGCTATAAATGTCTCCGACTGGACGTAAAGTTGATAAAATACGTCTTACACACCTTTTCTCTCCTATTAAAGTGTGAATTGGTACTAGTGTCTCCTAACTTTCTAAGTTCGTTTAGCTAGAGATACCATAAGGTTTAAAGAATTACATTTTAGTGAAACCTGTAAATACATGAAATTGTAAAACTTGAACAAAGATAAATGTAGTTAGTCAGATAAATACAGTAACGTAATAAAATAAAAAATAATAAATGAGATTCGTGCCATGGGAGTTTTATCCTACTAATTATAAATGCGAAAGTGAGTTTGTATATTTGTTTGTTTGTTACCACTTCACGCTTTAACCACTGAACCTATTTAGATGAAGATAACAGTGAAGGATAGTTTGATAGTTTTTATTCCGAAATTTCCACGGGGAGCGAAGCTCACAGGCACAGCTACTAATTCATAAGTAAAAAGCACTACGTCAGTAAACGGAAGTTTATCGACTGCAGTACTATAATAAATGTCTAGTAACATTTTCTAAATTGCCAAAACTTTACCTACTATTTAATTTATTTATTTTCTTTAGTCCTCGATCATACGAGGGTGCTAGCAAAACAGTTATGATAGATCAGAAATGTAATGATTACCATTGTCATTTCTTTGAAAATGATTCGTCCACTTATTGAATCAAAGACTTCAAGAATTGTTCAAACGAATCAGCCAATCATTGCTCCGCAAACATGTCTCCTCACCCCTCTCTGCTCGTCACAGACAATTAACAGACTTGTGTCAAGCGACACTTACTGAGGAAACGATTAGTTTGTTAGACTCGTTAGCCGTGGTAATTGTCCGTGAAGACAGCAATTCTAGGATTAACTGAATACTTAAAAGATCTAGTCATTTTAGACTTACCGAGGTTTTGCTTGCGGAGAAAAACAATCTCTTTTATTTACCTTACATTATATTTATTTGTTTTGATCGTCGATGAAAAAAAAGTGTCAAAAAGATCAATCTCTCTTTTGTATTCTACATCTCAAATAATTGTTATGTTGATAAATATAAAAATAAATTTTTCTAAACAGGCATTGGATTGACTAGGGTCTTATTTATATGTTTATATGTATTACTTAAGATTCGTGTTTCAATAAATTATATTACTAAGACAAACTGAAAAAATGACTACAATGAGTACAACCATTCATCGGAATTCATCATCTAAAAGATATATAAACTTGAGTTAAAAAAATTGTATACCCTCTTCCTCTTCAAAACTCTCAATTCAATCGAATTCAATTGAAACATCAAGCTGAACAATCACGTCCAATTGTAGTCATTAAAACCTTCATCAGTTAACCAGAGCCTATTGTTTAACCTCCGATCGGGTATTAAATTACGGGCTTTCGAAATATCCAGTTACAGGTCTTTCAACCGGGGTCTAGACACAAATTCCTGTTGAAACTAAATACACTAATTCTCAACTTGTCTTTGTAAATCGGACAAGATTTATTATTATGATTTATGCATTTATTAGTTAAGATTTATTTGATGAATGAAAACTGAATTGCATGTCATAATCTCTGAGATATGTTAATTTGGAATTTAATACCCAAGACCTTCCAATTATAGAATAGAAATTCCAATATTAAATTCGAATAAATCGAAAATGTAATCTTAATTTTGAGGTCGAAATGATGTTAAGAAGGATGGATCAGAAAATTTAATCTCTTGATTATAAGAAACATCGTAAATACTAAAAATAAATAAAAGGGATTGCGTCATTCATGATTTCGAAAAAAAAGAAGATACAGGTAAGCTTAAAGATGCGACAAACAAAATGACAATACTGCATCGATTCACAGCAAAAAATGTACAATTTCACCTTGAGCCTGCTAATCCTCCGCGTCCGTGACACTTCACAACAATAGGCGGGAAAGAGACGGATATAGGCTCAGAATTCATTCATATGGATAGCATTGTTGTCATCAACTTACTAATATAACATGATCCCTCGATGATGCCAAGCATTCATGGAATCAAAGGTGTTACAGTTCTGACTAAATTGGTCGCGCTGGCTAAGGGCGCGCTGGAATCGAAGAATTATTGCATGACGTTTTGTATAGCCCTGGGGTCGGTAGTGATGGGTCATAAGTTTTAATTAAACGGGAAGTCTAAATTGGTAGGAGTGAAAGAGACGCCTTTGAAACTATATTGGTGTGTAATTGATTGTGATAAAATGAGATGGGAATAGTGGGTCGCAATAAATTATTTCCGATGATAATGAAAATGTTGTCACGCATTAAGCTTTGGTGTGCTATGGTCAGGAAGCGGCTGTCATCGATCTATTATGCCAGTCAGAGGGGGTTCATAATGCGAAATAAGACAACTTTTATACAGATTGCAAGAGCAAAATAAAAAGATGACGGTGCTTGTTACTCATAACAAGTCTTCATAGAGTCTTGTCAATAACTAAAGACGCTGGCACTTGAAATATCAGTTATAAAAATCTTGACAAATTTTTCAAACTGTTCCCAATCATAATTTTCTGTATTTAAGAGGTGAAAAACCGCAAAAGGTAGAATAACATTGAAAGCTTTAGAGGACGCCTTTGTCGAAGGACAAGCTGCCGAGTAGCATCTACGATTCTAGTCAATACTGTTAAAAATTTGTACATTTTCTAAAATGCTTATTATTTAAGTAACTTTTATATTAAAGAGTTTATTGAGTTTTTATATTAAGGAGTATCTATGTTTTTGTCGGTGCAGTATAAAGCTTCTTCCATTTGTCTTTTTCTGTCTTGTTATCTCGTATATGATAGAAATGATACATGACATTATTGCCCTTCAATTTGATGTTTAATCCTATAGGATTCATAAACTTTAATTTGAGGATACTTATGTGTTTACTAGTGACATCATCATTCTTGAGTCACTCTCTCTAATATACACCAGAATGGAAAGACTAAATAATATAATTCAATTCCGTAAGCCCAGTTTATCTGGCACGACATTTTACAGCCTTGGAGAAAGTCGGTCTCAATTTACGGTAACATTACGTCTGCACTGTATCGTTTACAACTAATGACTGTGGTGCTTACCGTCTTTATGGTTATCGTTTTCAAAGCAATTGGAAATTGGTTTAAGTACGGATAAACAATTGTGGAATCAGTAATGAGTGTTGCTGAATGCTTCTGGAATATTAGCCTGATTGGAATCATGTTTACACACAATAATGTTTCTGTTTGTGAAACTGCAGTGTGCCAATATTTCGTAGCAAGTCGTTTTAAATTTATTATTTAACAATACTAATTTCATTTTTATTCTGACACCCCTTTTCCTATTATAAGTACTATTGGTTGGATATCCTCGTTAAAAATAGATTCTGACATTCACTTCAGGGTCCTCCCCGCGCTAACGACCTTGAAAACACAAAAAAATTAATTTCTCTTTCTGTAAATGAGATTATCAGAAACCCTCGTACAACTTTTTAGCTAGTATCCTTAAGTTTCATTAGAACCTCGAAAATCATTAAAATAAAATACCCTGAATTTTCCTTTGCAAAAAATACTAAAAACGGCCATTTTTGACTCTTTTTGTAAAGGTTTCTAAACCGGATAGTATTTCAATGACTTTCGAGGTTCTAATGAAACTTCAGGAAACTAGCTAAAAAGTTGTACGAGGGTTTCTAATAATCTCACTTACAGAAAGAGAAATTAATTTTTTTGTGTTTTCAAGGTCGCTAGCGCAGGGAGGAGCCTTAAGGCTTCGTCGCGCAAATCTATGACATAAAATATTTTCCAAGCAATGTTTTAGTCTAGCGAATATCTACACGCAAAACGTGTGTCGAACAGGAATAGCTAAACGACGTGTTATCTGGTACTCTAGTAGTATAATTGTACTAGCGAATTGTTTTTACGACATAACTACCTGACTTGCGGTTGCTGTAACCATTCTTTGTAAGAAAACAGTAATTTATTTCAATAAAAATACTTTAGCTTAGGTTAAATGTTTCGCTTTTTACTAACCTAAGGACTGGGCCTCAAGAGCCCTCGTCCGCGAGACTTGGAAGATAGAATGGAGGCCTTTGGCATGCAGTGGAATAGCATGGGCTAAAAATTTAAAAAATATATCTCTAGGACTTTTTGTCACAACTGCAGGAGCATGACCCTCTCTTTGCTAAAAATATATAGAATTTGAATGTTTCGGACTGACATATATGTGGGGATGGGGCTGAGGAAGATCCACAGAAAAAAATACTTTTTGAGGTAAAATAAAAACTGATAGTATATTCGACTTTGAACTTTAAAACTAAACTTTACAAAATCTTCTTTACTTCTTACGTCTTTAAATCTTAAAACTTATCTTTAAAACACGTCTTACATCTTATTTCGTCTTTACGTAATCTTTCATTCTCTCGTAACTCTAATCACTCTTTTTTACATATCCTTCTCATTTCAAACTTTTCGCGCGTCTCTTCTTTTCTCTCTCACACCATCTTACTTGTATCATTCTGTCCCTTTCTTACAAATCATACGTTCCTTTCTATGCATAAACTCTTACATCCTACATATATATTTCGGATTTCACACTGACCTGAATTTCAAAAGCTGATTTTATATTCTTAGGTACATTGGCTGATTGACCACTTAATAAATTCAAAACAGGCAATGTATTAAATTTAAAAAAATTGCGTAAGATACAAAAATACAACTAATGTTATTTTTCCCACATTTGAATATTTTATTTTAGTTATATTACAATTTTCAATAAGCAATGACAATTTAAAAGCTATAACGCTGGCAGCCATAAAGGCAGGAAGCCGCTTTAGCCATTAAAAAGAATTGCTTAAACGACAATAAACATTTTTATCACTGACTGTACAGCATCGGTCATTGACACTAATGGCTCTAGTCGTTAATGAAAGATACCTACAATGCATTAAACCGGGCAATGTCAGAGCGCTTGTTTAAAAAGAAAAAAAATGATGATAAAATATAAAAACACTAATATTATAAAGGCGAAAGTTTGTGAGCATGTGTGTGTATGTGAATGTTTGTTACACACCTTCACACGCGCAAACGTCTGGACCAATTTTGATAAAAATTAGTATGCAGCACACTGACACCTGGATTTAGGCGTGGGTAACACCGCGAGGGGTAACAGCTAGTTGTTTATAAAAAGTAGAAGTAATTCAAAAAGACCAAAAAAGAGCTCTATAGAAATTAGCCTGGCACTGGCAAAATCGTACTCAGCAAGGTTACATTTGTCTAAAAAACCCGGTGCCAAATTGTTACATTCCATGTCGGAAAAATCGTTAAAGTTAAAGATCCTTCTGGTCTATTTTACACGTATATAATTTTTTCTTAACAAGCTCAATAAGAATACCGGAGCACTATTAAAATCTCGATGGTCAATAAAACCACAGAAATATACATTTGATGGTATCAGGTCACGTTCAGAGTGAATCTTGACTTGAGTCGTATTCCATAAAGGTTCCATACGATTCCAATTTGATTCAATTACAAAGTCATGTTACAAAACAAATCCAATTAATCGACCGGTGGTACAAGTTACGAGCAAGCGAGAAACTATTTCTATAAAAATGTTGAAGATGAATAACACATAAAAGGGTTTATTAATTAGTAAGGATTAGTAAACTAGTTTTTGTCTCAAGTAAGGGCAATTTTTTTTTGTCGATTAATTCGCGTACTTAGCCGCAAGTTCGCCTTTGGTTTCGACTATAGTATAATGATAATAAAACAAAAGTCAAAAAACAATATTCGAATTTCCTATAGACATTGCCCGGGCGGCTGCACACATTCGTATCGAAATGTCAATTTTTTGTTAGTTTTCGACTGTTATTTTAATTTCATTATGCTATAGTATGGCCAAGTATGACTCTGGTAGTACAGAGAGAGTCGTGCTCCTGCAGTGGAGATTAAAAGGTCCTGATGATGAATTGATGACATACTATAGTAATCTAGTATAGCCTGTGGTTCGATTTATACGGGTATGTCCCTTCCACGTTGTATATGATTCCTTAGTTAATCTGGTCGTAACTGCCATTAGTCGTGGTCGTTGCCGTAAAGTGGGCGAGGTGCCAAAAATTGACGACATGGCCACATAATAATATTTTGGCTGATATGTTAAAAAGTAACAATTTAGCTAAGTCAAAGAAAAAAGCTGTATCCAGGGTCAAAAATAAATTATTTTGTACTGATTAGGGAATAAAACATCACAAAATAATGTCAATCGTCATTAATCATATCCATTTCCAACGTGATATTTATTATTGCAGAAAAACTGTTAATAGCAGCGCTATTTTCAAGAAACTATGACGTCACGACGTGCTATTTCATACAAATCCCATAGACAACGTTTGTTTTGACGTTTGGAAAAAAGTATCTGATTTGACTTGTTGGAAATTAGCGGATTGGCTGAAAAATGTTGTATTCGAAACGCCAGTCTTTTATACTTTGTACCACACAGGACAGTGGATGTCGTTTCAATCGTCACCAAAGATAGCGCTAATTGGTCGTTTGAACGCGCCGCTGCTGATGTGACCGCGCTGTAAAGTAAATCCGAGCCGATCAATGACCCTGTGAATGACCCCATGTAACACTAAATCATTGCTTTATGTGTTTGTGTACACTGTTCGTTTCTAATTTATCGATTCGTTTAAAAATTACCCGAAATATATAAGGTCTAACAAAATATAGGTACTAACTATTTTAAGGGTGAATTCAATCCGTGATACTGAACAACTTTCCCCAAGGAACATATGTCGAAATATGAAAAATAATGTTTGGCTTTCCATACAAACTCGTATCAGCTGATCGGTCAACTTGTATGGGAGGTAAATTTTTTTTTTCATAATTCGATATATGTTCCTTGGTGAAAGTTGTTTAGTATCACGGATTGAATTAAATTCACCCTTAAAATAGTTAGTACCTATATGGACTGAATTCAAACCTAACTTCATTCCATGTAAGTCATCTTTCAAAGTATAATAAGGATTATAATATGAAAGATGACTTACATGGAATGAAGTTAGGTTTGAATAACAAACAAAAGTCAGAAATAAATAAAATCTTCGACATCCCTTGTTAAAAATTTCGTGTAAGCGTAGATCTAGATAAATTAACAATCTTTTTAACAAATTATATAAGAGTACTAGAGAGTAATAAAAAACGCATCTTGCAAGAATGTTCGATGTAAGATTAGTGCATTAAAAATACAAAACTACCAGGTTTCATGTCTAAAACCAGTTACCCTGACGACAGTTTAAGTACATTATACGGAAATAAAATAAACAAGATACCTTGGATTTGTAAATCTTTCTCCCTAATCTGGGCTATAAACATGTCCATCCATTACTTTCTCCTCGCCCACAGAGCGGCTATCGCCATCCCAAGGGATAAATACGAGTAAAATTTAATTGCGATGTTTATTTGAGTTGCACTCCCTTAGGTATTGGAGTGAGTTACTTGTTACTTCAGTATTTATTTAAAACAATATCATAGCATATATCATAGGTATGTACTTATTTCACATTCAACTATAGTTCAAGGCTATGTAATGAAATAAATAACAACTATAAAATATGAGTATAAAAATCATAGTGATAATGATTTACATAACGCAAATTAATGGAATAATACTATTGATAAAGTATAAAGACATAAAGTTAATTTGGTTTTATCACTAACTAATGGCTATGAGCTGTAAATCCCGCGATGACGATAACTTCGCCATTTTGGAAATTTTAAAAAACAGAGTCGGTTATCATACTGTTTAAATTAATAGATAATAAAAGAACCTGCTCAAAAATTTCACGAGAATCTGTTGAGGAATGCGACCTGCAGAGAACAACCGCGGAGCTGGACATACAAAAGCATTTTTGCCCAAGCTAAAACTTGTGGCTTTTTAACCCCCGACAAAAAGAGAGGTGTCATAAGTTTGATGCCAATGTTTGTCTGCCTGTAGCGTCTTAGCGCTCGAACAGATGGATCAATTTCGACCAATTTTTTACGTGAAAGCAGCAGCCCTTGCGGTTTTTAGCTAGGTTTGATGAAAATCAGTCCTACCTTTGAATAGTTATTCGGGATTAACGCTTGAAAGTCCGCGTTTTCCCTAGCAAATAAGTGATGGCGCTGCGAATAGGATATCAATTATAATTGGTATATGTATGTAGTTCCGCTACTCATCACTAGATGACGTTCTTGATAACCAGGGGTTGACGTTTTTGATAACCAGGGGTTGACGTTTTTGATAACCAGGGGTTTTTAGGGTTCCGTAGCCAAATGGCAAAAACGGAACCCTTATAGATTCGTCATGTCTGTCTGTCTGTCTGTCTGTCCGTCCGTATGTCACAGCCACTTTTTTCCGAAACTATAAGACCTATACTGTTGAAACTTGGTAAAAAGATGTATTATGTGAACCGCAAAGGTTTTGACACAAAAATGGAAAAAAAAAACAAACAAATTTGGGGGTTCCCCATACTTAAAAATGAAACTCAAAAATTTATTTTTCATCAAACCCATACGTGTGGGGTATCTATGGATAGGTCTTTAAAAATGATATTGAGGTTTCTAATATCATTTTTTTCTAAACCGAATACTTTGCGCGGGAGACACTTCCAAAGTTTAAAAAAGTGTGACCCCCCGTAACTTCTAAAATAAGGGAATCATAACACTAAAAAAAATATATGATGTACATTACCATAAAAACTACCAGCGAAAATTGGTTTGAACGATGTGTAGTAAATAGTTTTTTTTAATACGTCATAAATCATAAACGGTAATTTACCTTTCATTCAATCAACTCAAATACAAAAATTAAAATAAAAAACATACTACAAGACTTTTATATTATGTTATTTGATACTACGGAACCCATAATGGGCGAGTCCGACTCGCACTTGGCCGCTTATTTAATTTGCCGAGCAAAAGAACTTGGTCTTTAAAAAATAAAGGCTTCGTCTGCAAATGACTCACTTTATTTACTAAAAAACTACAAGTTTTGCTAAATAGTTTTAGTACTTTTTTTCAAAATTGAGTTACAGCTGAATGTACATGTATATATGTAGGTAAGTACCAAATCAAAATAAGAAAATGAATAAAACTCCAAAAAAATGTTTATTTATGTTTATGCACGCTGTTAACTCCATACTAATAAAGTGTATTTACAAACACAAATAAATCTTTCCCTGCCAACGTGAAGTATATTTTTATAGCAAGTAGTTAACATTACAAACATTAGATTATTTTCATTTTGTGTAAACAATCCAAAATTAAGCCACTGATCGTAAAGTAAAGAGGTCATAAATCTTCAATGTCCAACAATTTATAAAGTGCGTGTACAAAAATACTCTAAAAAGATAAAAATTCACTCCTTAATGCACCCGTTTAGACAAATGTTAAGTAGCTCATACAGATTGATATGTCACGCGACAAACATGGCAAACATATTGCCAAAAAAAAATTATAAAGAATGACAATATATTATGAAAAACACTCTGGTTAATTGATGAAAGATGACACTCATAAATAACAGTCATAAAAGTAAAACGTTGCGTTTAAATAATGCAAGTGTAAGAAGATGAAAGCGTAATTTATTTATAGATGAAGTTTGAGAAGATGGTATCAGTGAAGTGACAGATTGAAATTATGATAAAGGTTTTTGACTAAAATTGTTTGTCGAGATCGATATTTTATCTTTGAATAACTAAATAAAATAGTTAAACGAAATTTGTATCTTAATATTTATTTATTTTCTCTTAATAAATGTTATGGTTAAATAAAATATTTCCGTTCTTTGTTTTAAATATCACAGCAAATGACATTGAACAGCTGACATAAGTATCAATAGACGAAAAGGACTAAAAACAATTTTGCAAATCACTGTCTATTATAGCAACAGAAGGATGACACGACATATTTAATTCAAACATTCAAAGTCACGTAAGTAAATAAAAAACGATTTCTATCATCAAAACATGCACCACTGATCTCTTTCAAGTAATAGAGCTAGTAAAAAAAATATTCCCTATAAAAATAACACTGCTAAATGCAATCCAACCATAGTCCAAATATACGCTTTAAAATTTTGTGCTTTATAAAAGACAGTATAATACTGATCTTTGTGTGGTGACACTACAATATGATCCCCTAGCTACCAGTTTACGCATGACATGATTTAGGGGAACAAAAGATAGTACGTGCTATAATATAAATTTAATATCCGATGAAGTTTTTAACCCAGCAGATTTGTTTTCCGACCACGTTGTCGAATTGAATGCAAACAGTTGAGATATTAAATGTATAGCTTCATTGTTCGGTCATGATAATGTTTAAATAGAATTCAGTGATGATTTATTATGATAATGTGGTGTGATACTTTATTGATAATGAAAATACCAATAATAAAAACATAGTTCACAAATCTAGTGCGGATTTTAAACAAATTATAAATATAGAACATTTGTAGCCAGAGGAAAGGATTAAATTTCTTCTATTTATAAACAATAATCTAATAGGGGGACACTACTAGCAATCACATAAAAAGCCACGCTCAATGCGTAAAGTCACACAATAACAATCAGACCAGACGTGACAAAAACAGCACAGTTCTCATTTATGTGACAAAATAATGCACAAAGCAAAATTACCTCTCTTAGCAAACTAAAAACATTCCAAACGACGATTGACAGAAATCGGTGTCAGTTCTGAAAGTCCAAATGGAGTGCAGAGTTGCAGACACATCAAATAAAACATGTCTTAGCAAAAATATCAAAGCGTCCTTTGTGTGTGACGGCTCTCCGTCTCGCCTCGGCGATCAACCGTGCTGTTCTGTATACACCTTTTGTATCACCCCTTTTATGCTTTCCTGGTACTGTGGAATTGATGTTGAATCGGAACGCAATAAAAGTTCATTATGTTGTCGGTTGACGAGATTTGATTGAGGCAGAATGAGTCTGGACTCGATGAACTGTAAATGGTAATTTTCGATCGCATATTTTTTTACGGTGTTTTTGTTTATTTTAGCTTGGATTAAATGCATATGTATTTAAAAATACACTAGCTGTGCCTGTGGGCTTCGCTCCCCGTGGAATGTTTGGTATAAAAAACTATCCTATGTCCTTCCCTGGGTATCGATCTATACCCATTACAAATTTCATCTAAATAGGTTTAGTGGTTGAAGCGTGAAGTGGTAACGAATAAACAAATATACAAACACACTTTCGCATTTATAATATTAGTAGGAAGTAGGATAACAGTCAGAAATCAATATTAAAAATGTTCAATTTATTGTTTGTGCAAATAACATGAAAAAAGACTTCAGCAAGAAATCCCAACTCTGGGCCCAATTTACGCCATAGGCACAAGTAAACGATCTCTGATACACTTTACAAACTATGTAAATTAATAAGTCACACTAACGGTCAGTTTAATTAAACAGTTATAAAAAGGCCGGAACTTGATGCATATGGTGACGGCGCCGGCGCACAATATGTCAAAAATTACAAGACTGCGAGCGGCGCGGCCGGGGCGACGGGCGTTATTGATGCCAGCTGTGTCTACTTTACAGTTTTGTTCATTTCAAAAGAGTTGGAAAACAATTTTGAGGCGAACAGAGTAAACATCTGAATAGCAAAAATATGTATTCAATGATCTAGATCGATTTTATAAATACAACGGTGAATAAAACAATTTTACTGTTGGAGAAAAAATCTTCGTTTTTCATGAATTGCCGCGAATTCTTTTAAATGCCAAGATTAAAAGCAGAACTAATAAAGTTTTTAAATTATAAATCACGCAACGCAAGATCTTTAGCAAAATTCTGAAATTGAGGCAAACACACGCAAAATGATAAGAATTCAGATACATATAGTAGCAGGTCAGATACATCTATTAATATAAAAGTAGTAGTTAGTTTTCCTCAAAAAATGTACGATCAATAATACAATACATAGATACTACAAAGACATGATAAATCGAAATCTAGAATTACTTCTCAATTTGGTGCCTAATTGACAGTATTTACTAAATTCAGTGATCAACTCAAACAACGCAACGCAAACATTCCTCCCTAATTAAAGAAGCACTACGGTACGGAATCTACTTAGTGGAAGAGTTAATTGATTTTGGTGTATTTAAAGCCACGGACGAGACGCGCCACCCAGACTGCAAAACGTAGACTTTTTGTGCTGGATTTAGAAAGGATATACAGAACAGATTCGTAAATGGATTTAATTAGCTTAATTCCAAATACAGTAAGTCTTGGCACCGGAACAGGGTTTGAAAATAAAACTTAAACTTTAAAATTAATTTATGTTTTTCAATAAATAAATAAAACAACAAGAGGTAGTAAAACTGGTAAACTTAGCGGGAGAGAGAGACATGGAAAGCACTCCACCGACAAAGAGCGCAGCAAAAACTGTTGGAGGTTCAATCAGGACCAGAAACTAATGTTTGTAATCCTGGCCTATTATACATATACTTTTTCTATGACTTTTGATTGAAATGTCTTTTTCAAGTTGTTGTTCTTTTGTGCAAAATAAACTCTGTTATATTTAATAAACAAATGTCTTTGAATGAATACATTAATAAACATAAAAAGCTGTAAGAAAAAGAAGAGAAAAATACATCAACACAAAATTAGGCCAAGAAAGAACGCAAATGAACGGCCTCGGCAAATTTCATAAAATAAATTATGGATGAAGATAGCGCCAAGTTGAGACCTAGTAGAAAAAGGGGGAGACATTTACCCAGCAGTGGGACGGCATAGGTTAGTAAAAGAAACCAAGAAAGTAGGCGTATGTACAATACGCATAAGTTAGTGCTCAATAGCTAAGCCTGGAGGCATAAAGTTTAGGACTTCCTAGGTTTTGTTATCCTCTTGAAGCGGAGATTTGTTAAAACGCTCATTATGACTAGGACCACAATTCACGTAGCTTATGTGAAACTTTTTACTTAGTGTTGTAAAATCTTCAACATGAAATTGAACAGAAACTAACTTAATAGCCATATTTTGTCGTATGGTATGTTACTTTTCAGCATTTTTATGCAGCGGTAATAGTGCTTGGCAAAATTGCAATGAATTTTAAAAACTTTGTGCTTTAACTGTACTGACTGTATTTTCTTACTTTGTAAGTTGAGTTGTTAGTAAAACAAGCCATTCATTGTTGGGTTTTATTTAATATCCCATTTTACTATCCGTTAAATAGTTAATAGTTAATTCTGGAGATTTTGGTCCAAATTCGTCCGTGGCGCCATATAAATGAGCCATACAATAAAACAATGTTCGTTCTGGGGCCTCAGTCTACTACAAAACAGATTGCAGTATGTTATGTTGCAATTGTAAGTGTACGTTTGTAAGAGTAACAAGCGTCAGTAAAATAAAAACTTATAAAGTATCATAACGAAAATAATCTAAGGTGGAAAAAGTCGTTCCAATAATCAATCTATCTGTGCTGTAACACGATGCTAGAATGATTGAAGTAAGTTGATTACGGTAGTTAACTTCGTCTGTTACTAAAATAAATGTTTCCTTTAAAGTACTACTAGTTTCAGCACTCATTTTCCTCTTAGCATGTCTTTGATAAACTGTTATCAAATTGTATGTTGTCACATCCATCCATATATCCATAACACTAGTAAGTACTAATAGAAAAGAAGAGATAGATATTACAATAGCTTAGTAGACCCGAGCCTCAGTTATGTCGTCGCCGCAGCCATAAACGTTATTGTTTCCTAACGCACATTTTATGGTAACATAAATACACTACGGAGCAGATAATTTTCATTAACTAAACAGTTATAACTTGGACCGCAGACTACACTGACGGTCCTACATAATAACACCGAGGAATTTTGTAGTTATAGTTTTACAGAGTAACTACGATATCCGTGCAGACAACAATGAATACAGTTTTGTTAATGAAAATGACGATAAAAAAAGATAAAGGATCGTGTTTGAGGATCCTATGGTAAATCTAGACTTAGAAAGTGACAGAATGAAACTAATTAATGATTAGACATGTAGAGGAGGAATAGAAAGACCTGTTTTTATCACTTTCAAGATAGACAGAATCAAAGGTTTTAAGACCTATGTTAAGCTAAACTAAATGTTATACAAAGCTAAGCTAAATATTATACAAGGGCATCTGTTTTATACACAGTTTGCTAGACGATTATATCAGAATGCTATAGTATTACTTTTAAGTAATGACAAAAGTGCTCACTGTTAATGATAAGGGAATATAAATAATTAAGGAGTTTTTAATAAAAATATTGTTCTGGGCCATAAATTACATGTAACTTTAAGTCCGGCGCTGAAACTACAAGCTTTTCAGAGATGCGAAGATAAAGGTAACTGACAGGACAATGCATCCACCTAGCCATTACAACACAAAAGGCATTTTAAATACGTCGTTCCCATTAGGAGTACAGCTAGTCGCTTGTTTCTTGTTAAATTCGCAATAAACTTCTAGGAAGTAAGCTTGTGTTTGCAAACATACTAATTTTAGTGCCGATCGATATTGTTACTGTGCGATAAAATTGTTAGTACATCGCTTTTATGGGGTCACAATTTAATGCTTCATATTGTAAGTTGGACAGTTATGTTAGTAAAGTAAGATAGTTAACTAGCTATTGGCTTTTCAATGTAATAATGAGTATTACATTTTTTACAAATATTTTACTGACTAGCTTTTAAACAGTTATGTGAAACAATTTGTTTACATATAGGTGATATTCGTTTTATATTCACTGCATATTATTCTCTTTTAGTTGTTAAAACTTTAATAAGGTAAATTTTGGCATTAAATTTAATCGACTTTTGTAATTGTTCAGAGTTTTTGTAAAATGTTAAATTGATTTGTTTACTGCGGTAGGTTAGTTTCGGGTAGGTATTAGTTCAAGGCATCCTAATAAATCACATCGGCATACTATGACATTTCTCCATAGGGCTATATTAACTTTTTATCTTATCTCTTTTACCTTCCAGTAACAATACAAGAACGACACGAACTACGTTTTCGCGATAGAAAATCGTGACGATACAACGATACCACCGTCGCACGCTCATAAAACGTGTCAAGATATAAAACTAGAACAAAGTGACATCTCACAGCAACAACTACTAGGCAAACGTAGAACTGTATGCAAACATTAAGTGGAGTATTATGTGAGGCTACGTGAAAGTCAACACGTAGCCGACAATACACGTGTCGAACAAAACAGTAAATTCCCACGGCGTACGCAAATCAGTGACTTTACACCAATAATTGCAATTGATAAGGTGGCGTTGCGAACTATTGTTGGATTGGAAAGTCTGACGATTTCGTTCCCGGATGTAACAACAAGTATAGTAAGATAGTTAACTACATTACAAGAAAGAAAGACACGTTGCATAGATTATAGTTACTAACAGTACTTCAGCGATAATCTACAGGACATAGCCCTTTTACCGCGAACATCGGATTTATCCGACAAACATGGTAGTGCCAATTTTGATATAAAGTCTCACGGTGAAAGGGTTAAAAGAGCGGAGATTGAAAACAAACCAAAAGAATACATAAAAGATGTGCGGTCGCAACTTTCCAATTGGATATATTGCTATATCTTTTTGGAAAGACGGATGGGTATTTGGTAACCTAAACAGCAACATGCCTAGACTCATACGCCTATCGGTGATATTTGTTTTGTTTGAAGAATTTTGCATGTTTTGTTAAAGATGGCGGCTTATAATTGCAGTCGGTTTGCGTATATTTCATGATATTTGTAAAAAATAAAACGAAACTTCTCAATCAATCTAAACAGTAATTAAATAATGTAACTCCTGTAAATTCGCACCAAAGTATTTTTCTTTCTTTCTTTCTTTCATAAAAAGATCTATCTATAGGAAGAAACTGCGATCATTTAACTATGAAAACTGGAATCCATATCAAAGTTAGGCACTTACATCAAAGAAGTGTGGACGTAGCCTCCCAATGGTGTACTTCGCGACATCCGTGGTGAGCTGCTGACAGGCACACCCAAAGAGGAAGACCCCGACCACCTTGTAGGCCTCCCAGGCCCAAGCGGGAATGTTTCTACCGAAGATGACGCGCGGCCGGCCGCCCATGTAGTCCCGGAGTCTGATCCATTCGGTTAGACACATCTGCGGACAATTGAGAATGTAGTAGATTAGATTATGAGAACATTTAGTTATTCATTCATTATAAATACATCCAGAGATTTAAACAGAGATTTAAGAAGCTAAAATTGCGCGAATTTACGATGTTGCATGATCACGTTCGATAAGGACGATGCCTTAATAATTTCTGAAAATTCAGTCTAGTCAGAAACTTCTTTAGTCCAGAAGTCAACACAATAAATAATCTGTCATATAGTTTCTAAGATAGAAAAAGTCTGGCTACTTCCAATGAAGCTAGCTAACCAACTAGGTTTAGGAATACTATTACGAAGATTTCCAAATGTAAATTTAAGTTTGCTACAAAAAAGACAGCTAAAAACATTAAAATTTATGATTTATGAAAGATATATTTTTTTTAATAAGAATATTAACTCTTACACTCGTATGCCCTTTTGAATCCAGACATGCACGCCAAGGTGTATCTTTGCATTCTAGATCAAGAACTAGTTAACACTTTATTTGGACATCAATGCATTATTCAAATTCACAAACATCCAAAAAAGGAACCAAAAGGTCAAGAAAAGGACATACTTGTATTATGTAAATAAAATATTCAAAGGTCAGGAAAAAACGTCCGCGTAATTTGCATTATCTCATCTGGTGAGGTTTTTATTATAATAAACTTAAATACACCAATATTATAACTATAGGTAAATCATTCACCGATAGTTATAATTATGGGTAAATCAATACAGCCCGGGTTAAAACTACATGAATAGAAAAAGAAACAAGGATATAACTTATAGTGATAAATGTCTTGGAAATATCAGGTGGTTTACAGTTGTAAGGAAATGGTTCTAAAACTAGGAATACAAACAAGCGATTGCTAGCAACCCATAATGATTTGTCGATTGTAAGTTTGTACCTGCTGGCCCACAACTATCAACTAAAACCTGTTAATATTGGTGACTTTCGTTCTCTACCATATTGCTAAGGATCATTTTAGATATCGATGACCCTCGGTTATTTCCAAAATCTCTATCTCTACTAAATTAAGTGTTATATTATTTTTTAATTTTAATCAAAAGGAAGACGCTATCGCTTCCTTATTTATCCGGACAAGCATCCTCGGCTACCTGTTCGTATCAGACACTTGTTTGATAACGCTAGTTATCACCACTTAACACCCATTTACATCAGCTAACTGGGTGGTCACGTAATACTTAGTAGTGTTTGTAGACGCACATCTGTTGTTGATATTGTGGCGAGTGCGTTAAGTAATTATAACTTTCCCATTTGATACAAATAGTCTACAATTTCGGTTGTTTGTTCTTGTAATCTGGATACTTCTCAATGTTTGTGATTGGTTTTCAGAAAGTAAATTAATGTAATCAGTGTTTTGTTCACTCAGTAAAATAAACAGAGACAGAAATATTTCGTTCAATGGTATTGGCATTTTATATTAAGTCTTTACTGCTTCGGAGGCACCGTAAAGCCCAGTTAAGGGTGTTATCGTTGTGCTGATATGAAGATAAAACTTTGTTAATGTGTTAATGCTGTGCTGATATTAAGATAAAAGTTTAAATACTTGCCTCAGCTTTAATATTTTGCACTCGCATAGGTATATTTACGCTAAATAAGTATTTTTTTTTACACTTAATATGAAAAACTATAATTGCTTTTTACAAATTGCATGGTAACCAGATTCACTGTTATAATCGAGGATACTTGGATCACTACTATATGTAAGTATGTAATTACTAATTACAATAACTAAGCCTAATTTTCGAGATTACAACATGGAAAAAAGATCGTAAAAATATTTTTAACGGTCCGCAAAGCGATGTGGCACTACTGGTTATATTCACTCCGTGCTTCTGGTGTTGCAGGCGTCCACAATCTACGACAAGTTAGTATAATATATACAAATTTCAAATATCGCAGAACACTGTGCAACTCGAAATACTACGAGTGTTCAAACAAAAAGCTAAATTTTTTCGCATACTAAATAACGATAAAATGCAGTATCCATTCCGCATGCGTCCGACCGCAGCCCGAGGCGACATTGCGCCATATCTGAAGGCCGCATGCAGCGTATGATAATGTAATCTAATTACACGTAATGATACATGTGTGGAACTGACAACTATCTCAATGCTGATTCTACGTAATGTTTTTAATGAATATTTGCAGTTACGTAGTGAGATTTAGAACAAATTTATCTGCACCCTATGATAATTGTGTTTTATCTAAGCGTGTTCCCGTTGCATCCTTGGCTACTCGTATAATGCTTCGTAGCCAGTGGTTTGCTTTTCATCGACTCTTTTCTCCACTTCGAACGTTCTTTTGAATTCTTGTTTGAAAGAGCAATGATGTCTAGAAGCAACTATCGATATCCAGATGACAAATATCAAATGTTTATACAGGATGGCATCACTTCTAATAGTGATTTTGTTACATTTGCCTCTTTTATTTCTCTCCAGACTTCCTCGTCTTTTCTGTCGTTTTGGTGATATCATTACTCCAACGGCCTACTACTAATGTGCCTCTGTAATTTAACCTAAGTTGCCATGCTCGACCGTTTCCACTTTAGCACATAAATGATCATCTGTATTACTTGTATCACATCACATTAAATTATAAAGGCGAAAGTTTGTAAGTGTGTGTTTATGTTTGATAAAATTTGGCATCCTCGAAGCTGACACCCTGGATTAACACATAGGCTACTTAAGGCGCGGGTAGCACCGCGGGGCGCAGTTAGTAAAATATAAACAGATTTAGCATAACTACGCGTTTACCTACAACTTCAAATACATTTGCATTGATTGGCTGTCTCTACCATATTTATATTTTTCTAGGCGGATGCCGTGATTAATGTCTTTCAATTGTCATATATCATTGGTAACTTTGCCATCCCATTGTCTACAAAACCGTCTCGTGCATGAAGATTAGGATTATAATTAATTGCCTGTACATTATTTGTCTTCGATGCCTTAACTGATTTTATGTTTGATATTAATACTTGTAATTTTTAATTTTGCGAGCATATAAAGACCTGTCGCAAGATAGATGTCATATTCCTATTGGAACAACTAAAAAGTTGTATCATTGAGAAAGAAAAATAGTTGATCCATTTCAGTTGGTCGGAGTGGAAGGACAGTATTGATCTACTTAGCATGGCATTTCGCAACTCAAACTACTAGCTGGTGAAAGAAAATGTTATTTCGTATAATACTTTATTCGAGACTTTTATAGATTGACCATAAAATACAATCTGGGCCAAGGAGATAAGGAAAAATATAAAGCTAAGATATTCTTGTTTTCAGCGTAATCAGAGACTTTTTTCCTATTGACTAGACCGAAAAATAAAATTGTTATTTTTAGCTAAGTTCTGAGCTTGTTCTGAGAAATTTGCTTTGATTTTATAATAAGTCATTGACTTTTTTTTATCGAACAATTTTTTCATTGATCTAAAATATGGCAGACTTCCAGTATACCAAAGGGATGACAAATTGGTGTGACGCAAAAAACCAAAATGCTTTTTAGTAATAGCCAACATAAAATTTATCGCCATCATCATTGTTTAGCCGCATGTCGTCCTATTACTGGACATAAGCCTGTCTCTCCAGAATTTCGATTTGTAATGTTTAACGAAAATGTGTGATTTTTTTTCGATTCGCATAAAAGTCATCCTGTATATTAAATTAACCGGCCTATTGGTCGGTGTAGTGCAATTATCTAAGATACTGCTGCATGATTAACTCATACTCTTGTATTGCACTTCGTTACTATAACAAGTTTATATCCACAGAAAGATTGCATTCATACTTCATAGATACTCGTACATAAACTAACGGCAGAATTACCGCATTTGCATAAACAATGTATTGTTATTGCCCGTTAAATGTAACTGAAACTTATCTGTTAAGGTGCGGTTGCTGCAGTCATTGATAAGAGGGACATTACTACTTCGCCCCGCGCCTTGGTTTGGTATCAGTAATTGGAGTGGGTTCGGAATTTAAGGCATTACTCACTGCAATAGATAAATATAGCGCCCACGCTGTGGAGGAGAGCAGTAGAGGTCAATATTATTGTGTTGACAATTGGAACAGATATAGAATATGTTTTTAAAAGCTATACTTAGGGAGCAGAAAGGAAAGGAAAGCTGCTTGAATGGCGACCATGTACAGACAAACGTTGCACAGGATATCCAGTTAAAAGGGAGTCAGACGACCTGAGCAGGAAAAGCTGAAAGCAAGTTGTTTTCTATCAAAAATTTGGCAATTATAGGGGGATGGCGCCCAACAGTCTACTTTCTGCGACTGAATGACGATGGTATACTGATAATTCATTTATCAAACAAAATGAAAAGCACCGTTATGCATCTAAGTATAATTACGTTATAAATTGGTATTCTACAAGTAGTAAGTATTTGTAGAATACCTACTTCACAAAGCTTTTTTGAATGTACGTATTTTCTATAAACAACAGAGTACTTACTATTTTACTCTGTAGATCTAGTATAGAAGTTTCACAAACATAATTGACACTCATCGACATACATGTATGTACACGACTACATAAGTTGTTTATTACATCGATAATTCATACGTAACAGCGTATATAATTAATTCGAGCAAACGACAAGCATGTCAAATTAGCTTTCATACAAATTACCATAAACATGTCATGCAAATCAGAGGCGTTTATCTATTACGAGATATTAATAGACCTGCACGTCAACAGAGACTATTGAGATGATGTCCATGCGTAGAGTAGAATTGCAATAGTCTAAGACGGTCTTGGCAATTATTTCAAAATTCCGGAAAAATTACGACTATTTTCAATAATACAAATGTTTTCAAGGACCATAAATTACAAAGGGCACGCTTAAACTTATAATATCAGAAAATGCGTAACAGCAAGAATAACTTTCGCGAATAAAAATCTAACCCATGGTACAATACAACGAACAACAGTAGTACGTGATCCGTATTAAGAGCAGCCGTCTCAAAAGTGCAGATCGCAGTGATAATTGCAGAGCTACGTTAAATATGGCATTGGAAGAAGGAAAAGTAGAAGAAACAACCGGGGGAACACGAACAAAAGAGTGAGTTATTTGAAGGAGAAACGAGGTGATAAAGGGAGGGTGCCGGATGACAAGTGAAACAGTGAAGACGTAAAGGAATTGGAAGAGATTTACAATTGTACCATCTTGTACCACAAAAAGACAATTTGAACCAAGGTTGCCATTTAAATAATTTACGTAAGAACATACTAACATTTCCGCACTTTCACTCAAGATCATACTAATCACGTCATCTCGAAATCTTAGTACTTATCAATCTTATAAGTACAGAAACCCACAGTGATCAATAGGCCGCTAATTAACCAATCGATACGATAACTCATATCGCAGAGAAAGCGTGTCTGCTTTGTAGTCCGAGATCGGCATGTCGACAAAAACGCGGGTCGGTGCATCGCCGCGACTTTATGAGACTCTCCACGCATTTGCATAACAGATAACACTTTGATCATAAACACGACACTGAACTAAAACATAGCGAAATCTGATGATTTTTTAGACCATAAATAGATTTATTGCAGAACATTCATACATACATAATATCACGCCTGTTTCCCACAGAGACGTCCACTTGCTACGATCCTGACAAACCTCTTTTGCTTCATCCAAACATTCTCATTGCAGAATATAATTATACAGTAATTTAATTTTATCTAAATATGAATTAGACTAAACTAAAAGCTATAATTTAAAACTATTACAAAATATAAACATCAATTTATATAGAAAATCGTTCATAAGTCGCCATTTGACATGAAATTTTATTTTTTCGAGTATATTTTATCCCATCAAAAACAATACTTGTCAAAAAAACCAAGTCTCGCAACTCAGTTGTTCTGCGGTAAAAAGTTGTGAGATCCATGTAATACCAAGTCGGTTATTAATTTATTCAGTCTCTACTTAAGCGACTTTCTGTCTTAATACGTCCAGTCTCTAAGACCACGATCGTGGTCCATAACAATTGAAAATCAATAGTGTCTTGAATTTCCGTACTGGAAGCATTAAGTTGTTACGTAATAATTAACAGCATCTTATAGTGACACATATCAATATTAAAATTCTTTAATGTTTTATATAAATATATCGAGACTTGGCCATCGCACTAAATAATTGAATTTACATGTGTTTTCAGGCGATTGAATTTACACGTGTTTTCAGGCGATGGCCAAGTCTCAATATATTTATATAAAACATTAAAGAATTTTAATATTGATATGCGTCACTATAAGATGCTGTTAATTATTACGTAACAACTTAATGCTTCGAGTACGGAGATTCCAGACACAATTGATTTTCAATTGTTATGGACCACGATCGTGGTCTTAGAAATTGACGTATTAAGACAGAAAGTCGATTAAGCAGAGACTGAATAAATTAATAACCGACTTGGTATTACATGGATCTCACAACTTTTTACCGCAGAACAACTGAGTTGCGAGACTTGGTTTTTTTGACAAGTATTGTTTTTGATGGGATCTCATTTCTTTTTGTATTTTGTAGACAGTTTTACTTTTTTCCTTTTCGGTACCTTCTACTTATTGTATATATGTATATCGCACCGCGCAGCGCGTAGTAACGGCCCGCGCTCACTCGCTAGCATCGCAGCGCGTGGTATAATAATTAATTTACAACCTTACGCACTCGTAATAAGTACAAATACGCACGTAGGTACGTTTATTGCATTAAATAATTTAATTTACACGTGTTTTCATGACGGGAATACCCATTTTTTGCTCAATTTGGCAGGGGCACTACCATGCGCCTATATTTATATGGGACTAGCTTAAACCCGCGGCTTCGCACGCAATAATAATAACTGCCGTAAAACATCGTTACGAATACAGCCAATATTGAAAAATTTAACTGAAGACTTGGCTGTATGGGCTTAATTTTCTTTGCGGTCTTTTCTAGATTTTTTAGTTTTTCCTTGATTCATACACCAAACACTACTTATATTCCAAATTTGAAGCTTCTAGGTCTGCTAGAAGTGCCTTAGAATTTTGATGATCGGTGAGTCAGTGAGTGACAAAATTAAGAAATTTGACCCGTTATAATTCTTAAAATACTGGTTCAAATTGAATGAAATTTGAAATCTACCGTGTCTTTACAATGCCTGCATGGTTACTGAAAATTTCAGTCTTCTAGTTTTATCCACAACGAAGTTACAGGGGGTCGAAAATGGTCTGAATTGCTTCGAGAAAAGGATGGTACGGCCGTGACGCTTTTTTGCTCGACTTGGTGGGGGCACTGCCGTGCCCCCAGATTATTGGTCGCCTATAACTCTTTCATTTGTAAACCCTACTTAGTTGTTAAAGTTTTCTTTTAAATTTCGTTATATATCTATACTACAGCCGCAATTTTTTTCACGGTCATTTGAATCTTAAGAGAAACGGATCCCTAAATCGAAAAATGGTGTTCACAAGCTTAAAATATTTTGAAAAGATCTATCCAAAAACGGGTTCAAAATTTTCTCCCACTTTACATGTATAATAAAAGCCACTCAAAAAATTTAGAAAAAAGGTTTCTTGTTTACCACGGAACCCTAAAAATCGGCGCTTTCGTATTATATTTTACTGTGCAACATTAAACTTTATATTATAAAGACGATGCTCGCTTGCTGTTACAATACAAACATTTATTAACCCCTTCGCAACCGCCAATACCAGACACAATAGAAAGACAATGAACGTGGGCATTTATAAATGCCATCGGGTCTTTCTTTACGGGTTAAAATAGAATTTTCAGTAAAATGCACACGCCGAAATTTTGATAAAAATATGTGATTCAATGCATCATTTGATGAAAGTTCAGCTTTAACTATGGCATACGAAGTGAACTTTAGTAATACTCGTTATTTTAATGTTCTTCATCGTGTGTTGCTGTGCATTACAAACATGCACACATGTTTTAATGTCTGATGCCTGATCATCATTGTAATAACAACGTGAACGCGATAATGACTAAAATAAATTTCGTCTCGCCCGCTATTCTTACTTAATCACTTAACTTTACTATGCTAAATAAATAATTGCTATACATGTGCTGTCTGCAAAAAAGTGGCTCGTGACGTGTGACGTGACCAGTTGGCAACCATATAGCGCATTGATATTACATGATTCAGAATCCCTAAATCGTTGGTACATTCTAAGTTTTTCTTTTATCTCCGGCTTGCGAGGGGAGAAGGTTCCTTTAGGTATTAGTTGGTATATTAAGTACTAGTAGATTGTAGAGGCGGTGGACCGGTTAACAGGATTATTTATAATTCCTTACATCCTATTACAGCTCAATAGTTTACCAGGATTGTTAGGCAATCGTCCCATAAGGATGCAGTCGTCAAGGCGTGTCAGAAACCTTAAGGTAGCTCGTAAAGTCTGTCACTTAAGCATATATTTATTACACTAATATTATCAAGGCGAAAGTTTGTGAGGCTGACGGCTGAATTTGGTATGCAGGAAGCTGACATTCTGGATTATCACCATACTTTTTCCGCGGGTAAAACCGCAGCGCGGTGCAGCAAAAACAAAAGCAATCCTCTAATGATACTAATCCTCAAAGATACGACAACCCTGGCGTCATAGCGTCCAATTTAAACGCAAAGAGTAATTCCTCGGGTGTGTGAATAGCATTCCAACAAGAATAGAAAGGATTACGAAGGCAGCCACTGACATAACTCGGGATCACTCCGCTGCCCAGGGGATTGACACACAAACCGACACTCGTACACTTATTTACATAATACGGATATAAATAGATATATTTATAGGTTGGAGAGATCGTTAATGAGTTCATACTGGGAAAGGATTTGTTTTGGTGACAAGATTTGTTCTAGTTATGTATTAAAAATAGAATTTTTCTCTTGTTTGTTCATGATAGTCATGATTTTCAGTTGCGTTGAATGCGATCACAATATTCATAGTACGCTTTTATGCGCTAGTACGTCTTATTTTATTTTAGTAAGTATATGATTTCGGTTTAATTATTACGTAATAATTTTAAATTCGTTTAGTAGTCAAGCATAAAAATAAGTGAACGTCGAAAAAAATACGTTTTGGGAATATAAAAAAAATGTCCAGAGGTAAAGAGTAGAGAAATTAATTTTAGCTAAAAAGTTTCTTTTGTACTATTATGGTAAGTACCTATTCAAAATTTCAACTTTTCAATGTAGGTTTAGACCGGCTAGAAATATTTTGCATAATTGCACCATTTGCTATTTTAACGGAAATAGATAAGCATAATTTCCGGACGTTCTACATATTTTGCGTAGTTTAATAAGTAACATCATTATACCACTACGCAGTAATAGGTATTAGTACTTAATAAATATTTTTTTTTATAAAATAATAAAGCTAAATTAAAACAAAAATTTACAAAGGACTTTTTCTTTTTACACAGGTGAATGTACGTATATATAATATATGTGTGTGTACATAAAATATGTATAATCAAGCATACGTATTTACATATTAGTTATTTTTTTTATATCAAATACGGATTTAATAGTTCAACTTTTATAATGTACTAGGTAGCTGTAGCCCGCGTAATCGAATTCGAAAATATTAAAATCAGAATAAAATGTTTCCTATGTAAAAATTTAGACTGTATAAACCATATACGCTAAATTTCATTCGAATAAGATCAGTTTTGGCATAACCATACAAATTTACACATTTATAATATTAAGTAGATAGGATGCACACAGACCTAGACTAGGTCTCTGATGATGTTAAGTAGTAAGACTTTATTATACACCAAAATAATAACAATCATTCAATTAATTGAATGATTGTTATTTCACACGCAAACACACACACACGCTGTACACAGAACAAAAACATTCAAATGTACGTACAATGGGCGGTCTTATCACTAAAGGTGTAAGTAGTAAGACTTTATTATACACCAAAAAAATAACAATCATTCAATTAATTGAATGTCACACGCAAACACACACACGCTGTACACAGAACAAAAACATTCAAATGTACGTACAATGGGCGGTCTTATCACTAAAGGTGATTTCTTCCAGACAACCGATGGATGTAGAGAATTAGTAAAACGTAAGCAGATGGATTTAGGTACTCGTAGTTATACAATGAACCATGAAAAGAGTTCAGTAGATCGACACACAAAAACAGACAAGCACAACCCGCATGGCGCTATATTTAGGACAATGCCGTGACAGCGCGGCGCCCGAACCTCCGAATTAATTGAAATGCCTATTTATAGTACAGGGTCAGTGTGCTAACTTTCGACACTAGCAATACTGACAGTATGGATGGATAGCTTAAGCACAGATTACTAATTGAGTAAGTACTTCTCTCCGGTCTAGACCCGCATGGCACCAATGGTGCAGCTTCCATTGTTTTACTATTGTGTCTGGTGTTGGCGGATCTCAAAGACATAACGACTGACAAAATATACTAAAACTATTTTAACTCGACTATATTATACTGAACAACTTTCCTATAGATATATTTTGACACTAGCAATACTGTCAGTGTGGATTGATAGCTTGAGTAAGTACTTCAACTACTTTTAAGCGTAATTTGGGCGTCGGACGACCTGACTAAGGTTGCTGGAAAACGATGGATGCAGACCGCTTTAGATTGATAATTCTATGTCCAGCAGTGGACGTAATGCGGATGAAATAATGATGAATGATGACGAGCTAAGTACAAGCTAGAAAAGGTTTGTAAAAAATCCGGAGAAACCATTATAAACCAGAATGCCGTATGGTTTCCGGCTTGCCGTATGGTTTCCGGCAAAGTAGAAAAAGGCGACTTAGGAAATACGCTAAAAAAGCTTATAAACATCATGACACCTCTCTAACCCGTCTGGCCAGCGTGTGAGAGTGTGGGGAGAGTGTAGGCCAAATCCTGATGCTCTGACCAAATATGCCTTCCGGAGTCAAATGACCATAGTGTAGTGTAAAATTGACCAAAGTGTCTAATGATCATAGTGTGAAATTGACCAAAGTAGCAAAAACACCAAAGTTGGAAAATGATAGTAGACAGAGGGCCGTACTCCTGCAGTGGAGACTAAAAAAAGACCTGATGACGATGACTAGAAGAAAACGCACCTTTTGGGGCCCATTTTCATCAAGTGTCTATTCTATTTCCTCCTTATTTTGTTTTATCTATAACGTGTACTATGGGTCTATAAATAACTACTAGGTTATTGATTAGGTTAGATAAGTTCAAGGCTTGGGAAAATCGCTGCACTAATTTAAATAGATAACGTAATGGATTTGAAAGTTGGCCTATTTCTGTTTTGTATACTATTTATAGAACGACGACATTTAAATACATTTTTACTATAAAAGCTGATGCAAACCACTGAAAGTCATAAAACTGAAAAGGCACGGATGAAAGTACTTCAAGATTTTGCGACGAGGGTGCTCAACTTATCAAAAAGAAAAAAGTGGGACATTCTATAGGAGTATAGGCTTACATTCAGCCGCATCGGGTACCTATCGGGTATATTGTTGTGTATTTTGTGCTGGGCTCTTGTCGGTGGAGTGCTTTCTATGCCTCTCCTTCTTCCGCCAAGTTCTTAACCTCCTTATATGTTTTTACGTTTAATTTTTCTTTTATTTGATAGAAAAAAATCTAGTTTTTCCTACTCCTTTAGGTTTCCGTACCCAAAGGGAAAAAAACGGGACCCTATTGCTAAGACTTCGCTGTCTGTCCGTCTGTTTGTCACCAAGCTGTATCTCAAGAACCGTGATAGCTAGACAATTGAAATTTTCACAAATTATGTATTTCTGTTGCCGCTATAACGACAAATACTAAAAAAAAATATATTATTAAAAGGGGCTCCCTTACAACAAACGCGATTTTATAGATAATGGTATGGAACCCTTAGTCCGCGAATCCGATTCGCACAGGGCCGGTCATTTCTATTTTTCCTTCAATTATTGTTTTATAGAACACATCATGACGTAGTTTTAACCGAACATTTTCCCTCTTCTGTTTTCTATATTTTTGTAGTATTTTTCTTTTTTTCCAAATTCTCTAATACCTTTTCGTTTGTAATGATTGTAATTAGTTCGTCTTTTAGAATATCCAAAAATAAGAAAATCCTGAACTAACTTTAAACTGCTGCAAAAGTCAAAGTCAAAATCATTTATTTATCTTTGGATATTTGTATCACTTGATAATTGTCACTTTTTTCTTTTTCTTTTGCTTCCTAAGCGCAAGTACAGAAGAAGCGGTAACAAACTACTGCAGCATTTTCTCCAAAAACGTCAACTTACAATTAATTATACTGATATTAAAATTAGATATGTGGACTGAGAATACATTGTTATGTCATAATTATTAATTAAGCACAATATATCTTAACTGAAAAGATCTTTCCTTCTCTTTCTTCTGTTTAGATTTATTGAAACTGTTAAAATATTGTCTTTAACTACCGACTAATTATCAAATGGTAAACATACATTGACTTGAACATGTCCACAAAATATTTAAACAAAGAATGATAAGATAACGCTGTTTTGGCGAAATACGTGCTTCGTATTTTAAAACATACAACATTAAGGAAAAATTTCTAAAAACAAGAGATTAAAATTGAATGCAATGTAAACTATGAATTCAAGTAATTATTTGCTAACATAACTAAAGATAAAATTGGGTCAATTTATTTAGCACTAAAAATAAATAAAACAGGCGAAAGTTTTCCTTTAATTATAAAACTATAACCATGATCTGTATTGTGAAGCTTTTCTACGCACATTTGCGAAAAACGGCCACTTTTAGCGCTAATGTGCGTAGAAAAGCTTCACGTTCGCACTTTAAATTATAAACAGTAGTTTATAAAATAGTTAAAAGAATTATCTAGGGTTTGGTCAAGACGAAATTTTAAATGATATCACCGTTTCCTTTCAAATGATTTATTTTAAATGAGGGCGCCACTGGACCCCGTAAAATTCAGGTAGCCTCTTAAGGATCTATGTTATCTAGCCAAAGCCCGTGACTTCGTTCGCGTGGACTTTATGTCTCTGGAAAATGCTCATCAGGCTGAACAACTTTTACTAAGGCGGCATTTTTATATCTCTTATAGTTTAGCTGGACCATTATGGTTCTGCATCAGGCGTTCTATTTTCCAAAATCATTTATACCCTATATGTTGCCCAGGCTTAATAGCTATATAACAAAAAAAGTTTCATTCGAATCCGTCCAGTATTTCCGGAGATAAGCGTGTACAAACAGATAAACAGACAGACATTTTTAAATTCTTACTCTATTACTACGTCTCCATCGCCCGAATTTTGAAATTGAGCATTTCATCAATGGAACTGTAAAGGTGA
This sequence comes from Acrobasis consociella, assembly GCA_963555685.1. Lineage (NCBI taxonomy): Eukaryota > Metazoa > Arthropoda > Insecta > Lepidoptera > Pyralidae > Acrobasis > Acrobasis consociella. The sequence continues at coordinate 13,706,713 of OY743122.1, forward strand.
AAACTAGACGTTTAGACTTTTTAGAAGAAGAACAAAATAGGTACTCGTGATTCTAAACGTAGAAAGAAGAATTAAAATGACGGTAAACTGAAATTATCCAATGACGAAAAAAGCGCTATATAATCAATCCGTCTTGAGAATGAAAATGTTTAACAAACATTTCATCAAAAGACTGTTATTACTACAACAAGTACATATTATGCTAGTAAAAATATTTAAACATTTCGCAGATCAATGAACGATGCATAAACTTGCTTTTATGATCGCGAAAATGTTGACTGGCAAAATGCCAGGGTGTCATTTGTGACGGTCAAGGTTAATTTCTTGGTTCGTTTCTTAGGAAAAGGAAAAACCCTTCATGTTCAGATCGAAAAATCCTATCTAGAGAACGCATAAAGATTACTAATGGAAAGGGCGACAATTCGTATCATGATAATCGACGATGCGGCAAACAACGTCATTATTTGATTCCTTCTTTCTACCTTTACGCCCATCACACTAAAAGTGACCTGTATGTATCTAAATGTATCTTTTCGTATGATCGCAAAATGTTTACTGGCGAAATGCCAGGGTGCCATTTTCTACGGTCAAGGTTAATTTGTTAAGGCGGGGCACACTGACAAGGATCGATAAAAAGTCTATGGGAATATGGTTTTGCTTTGCCTATGGCTGGGTGTGTCTAAATTGTTCATCTAATAAGTCTGTCTGGACCTATGTGAAAGACCATAGTAGTTAATTAGTACATCTATGTAAAGGGAATTCTGACGTGACGATCTGACTGCTATAAGTAACTGTTGATATTATTATTCACAAAAAGAAACGTCATGGACAGTCATTAAAACCATGACAGATCGACCTGGTAATAATAACTCTGTAATCGGTGGAAGAATGGAAAAATACAATCACGAGGATGTGACTTGAAAGACATCATGACGTAATAGTTTAAAGTTGTCAAACGTGGAATGATACCTATCATTTTAATAAATGATTACAAGACTAAAATCAAGATTAGCAAAGACTGAAAACGCACGCCCAACATCCCCACCCGTGTCATCGACTAGCTCCTTGCCATCTTTGTTGGGCAACGAGTTCGCAACAGACCAACAGCGTCCGACACCAGCGAGGACATGCGCAGGACTCATCGACTATAGCACCATCATCTGCTCAACCGACAACCGTGTTGCGGAATAGTCTTGGTGATGATATAGTAGACTGTGAGAACATTACCGTAAGTATGGGCCCAGGCCCATGAGCAATTGAGGACTTTGAAATAGGCGATCACACTATATCGATCCACATATCTAATCCTAGACCGCGATTATCTTGCCTGCCTACGAATAGATGCAGCTTAGCATTAATGGGAGCCCTGGATGAATTGCTAGTCTTGTATTTAGGGACTAGCAAAGACCTTGTTGATCTTAATTGTGTACTGCATGGCCATCGCGCTGGGTCAGGGTTGCACTTGTCAAATTCTCTGAAATTGACCGTGCACCTCGGGCCGCTGCTGGAGGTGTCCCCGCATGGCAAATGCGGATTGATCGGCGTATCAACACATTCAGGACACTTGGACATTGCAAAGCTAATCTGCTTCAGAAGAGGCAACAACGGCCCCAGAGTGCGTCGTTAACCAAGCATTTGCGGCGACTGGTATCAGTCCCCGTGATTATTCGGTTTGTGTCACGGAGCGCATTATTATTGAAGCAGAAACTCTATGCGTGGGCGGATCGTATTCGTCGTTATAGGATTGTGGATTGATTCCAGCAGAACCACCTCTTTCAAAGTGACCAAAGGCAAACTGAACAATTAGCTACTTTGCATAACTAAGCACAAATTTTATGTTGGGTTAACTACAATCATATAGAATATCTAATGCACAACTAAAACATTTAAAACAAAACAATTTTATTTATTACAGTAAAAGCGTGTTAAAGTACAAGCTATCTCTTCAACAAGAAACCATGACCACGAGACAATTCCGAAACGTTTATGGTTATACCTTGACGGTCACGCTTTCAAAGAAACTTACCACTTTAAATGATTAGTTCCACGTGTTAGTTATTAATGTGGTGATAAGTCTGTTGATTGTGTTGCCGATTGTATGACATCTCCCTTTAATTAAAAGTTAATTAGAAATCTTTGCCGATATTTATCACTGTCTTTGTCATCACAGATTTCTATTGCTATTTCAATTAAACTGTTAAGTATCAATTTTCTATTTATGTGATGAGAAGTATCGAAATTCGAAAGATTCAAAAGTGATAGACCAAAGATCCAACGAGAATAAATGATAGATAGGTTCACTGATTGCGTGTTTTTGACATTTCTGGTTTTATTAACCAAATTTTTATGTTAATAGCAAAATGTAGCTTTAACAAAAATCTGTTAGAAAAAAAATTGACTATACTTTACCGCCACAAATATTAAAAATAACGGTTAGTTGGTTTAAACTTTTACGTATATATAATTGTTATCAGCGTTCTGAAAAGGTTCTGAAGTATGAGTATTAGGGCGGCAGTTGAACGGTCACGCTTTCAGGAACTTGGTGCTGTTCTTCATGTTAACTGTTAATTATGAGGTAGGTGTTACATTTCATTCCAATTTATCGTTAATTAGCAAGAGATGATGGCTGCTGATAACGTCACACGCGCAAGTCATTATTCAACAGGTGGTATATTAATCAACACAAGATTTCTATGAACCGCTGTCAGGCTATACTTTTTTTCAATTTCTTTATCTTTCAATCAATCGTCCAGTATTATTTTTACGATAGAGGCTAGTAGACGAGAAAGTCTTGGATTTCTCAATCTCAGATCTTTACAGAACTGTCAATGACCAACAAGTGGAAATCTTAGGTATTTTTACAATTCATCTGGAGCTTTGCTAACCGCATCCGTTCTTGTTTGGTTGCGCCTTTTATCACAGTATTTAAAAATTCATATCATGTACCCTGTATGTATTTACTTTCGCATGCACTTCTTATAAATAAATATTAAACATCAAAGAATAAAAATTGCTTCGTTTCAAAACTAATTCTAGTCAAATATTATTGAAATAATTGTCTTGCATGAAGCGTCTGAAACCTTTTGAAGTGCATCTGGCGCATGAACTTTTTACAAACTCTGTTCGCACCATTATCAAGACATAACAATCTCCCATTAAACAAGCCATAACATTCTCTTCTGAAATGCTCTGAAAAATACCTTTAATCTTGCCCTTTCAATCATCTAGCAAATGTTTGAACTTGCGTACGTTTATGTATACCGCGGTTTGGCATATTAACTGTCTATGATTTCATTTGTAAAGCGCTCGTCGCATTGACTCTCTCTCTTTCTCATTTTAGTTTAGCTTGTTCACGGGTACCTCCTTATATTTTCTGTTCCGGATTCCTGAATCCGCTTTATGGCAATCTTTAGCACGTATTGTCAGCGTGGCTTAGATATAAGACGTTAAGCAACGTTTGTGACTACAGAGGTTAAAAGTTCAGTCCTCACAAACATGGTAATCAACTTTGATAAAAAATAAATATCGTGTGTCAGAAATCGAATAACCTTAGTGCAATAACGTTCGGCGATGCAATAATGATTCTGAGATGCTTCAAATTTAATATAAAATACCTTAAAATCACTGTGTAAATAAATTGTTCAACTGAGACGTAAAAACATTATAGTTTTAAGGAATTTTAATCAAAGCAACCAAATACTTGTGACAGAAGCTTTAAATGTAACTTAAGACGCCAAAAGTCACGAATCGAGTAGATTGGATGGATTACCTGGTGCTACAAATGAAATATTCACTGAGCTATAAAATTGGTTAACCCCCAAAATATCATATTACATCAGTAGCTTTAAGATAGCCTTAAATAAAAACATAAAAAAGACGTGGTCAAATTACTTGATAAACTATAATGGGTTATCAGGTTTATTAGGTAAAACGTGTTAAGGTGAATGCAAAGGGCTCTTCATTAAACTTTTTCCGCTAGATGGCGTTGATTTCAATATTTTCAGGTTTTTTTAAATTTCTAGCGTTATGGATTACTGGTAGGCAAACATTTTTGATCGGCGAGCCTGTAACATACTCTTTTATTTATTTTATGGCATACTATTGTTCTCCAGTCAATGTATTCAGAAAAATGCTCCAAAATAAAATCTGTCATTTTGTCTCGTATCTCTACACTCACTCACACTACGACAGGAGCTTAAAAAAGCATGAAGATGGCGTAAAGCATTGTTATAGACTATGGTTGTAGATTTGAGTATCGCCACTAGATGGCACTATTAAAAAAAAAAACAACTGGATAGCGCATATTTTCAGTTATTATTTCAAACAGCCGAAAATCATTTTAAACACGGCCGGCGATAAAAAAATGATCTCAGATTGCATATTTGTCAACCACAGCTTTAACTCTGATAGCTAATCAAGCCTTGTGTCGGGGCACTCGTTTAGAGTTTAGACCATTTGGTGGAAGAAAAAACCACCGCGCAACAAACGTCGTCATTGTACATGCATTGTATTTTTTAATAAAACCAAATCGTACACATTGTTGAATTTTCTTTTCATTGAAGTTTAATATTTATTAAGTACTGAAAAAAAAAACAATTCATACAGATAGAATGATACAAAATGATAGTGATTTCTGCCGACATAAATTGTTAAATGTTGTAGTCATTATTCTGTGCACGGTGACTAAAAACAACTTTATAGTTTATTGCATGTTTGAACTTGAAATGATGGATGATGGAGACGGCAAACCTCTGTTAGAGTTTATGTAATAGAAGTGAAACAAAAAAAGAAACACTTCTGCATTTTCCTGACACATATATTCCCATGGACCTGAAATAAATTTTAAATATAAATGTAGGTATCTATACAAAAATATATACGGACAAATCACACAGACTTTTAAATCAATCAAACCCAAAACAAGTTCGAGACTTGTGTTTCAAACGTGGCGGCAAGTTGCAACTTAGGAAAACATTTTGAAACAGATTCTAATATGAAATGTTGAATCACGTATATTATCGTACAAATAACAATATTACAAAATATCACGAGTCGTTCGACCACGCAGACAAGAAGTCCTGGCAAAAACGTCATCCGTGACATCCGTACTTTTCTTGCACCGCCGTGGATGAAGGCATTTTTGCTCGCCGCTTTATGTAATTTTAACTAAACAGCCGGTTTTATACTGCGGCGACCACTGAAATGTGTATACTTACATGTAGCGTGTCACTACTATCAGACAACCAGGCGACGTAAACGAATCTCAACTAGATACAACTTGCCTATAATAAATTATATTAAATATTCAAATGATTTCAACTTATGTCAAATCGGTATATCGTTTCAAACCTGCAATCAAAAAAACCGGTCAAGTGCGAATCGGATTCGCGCCCTATACTAACACTAATGCGGGTTCCGTACCATTATCAATAAAAAATCGCGTTTGTTGTATGGGAGCGTCCCATATTTATTTTATTTAGTATTTGTTGTTATTATAAAATTTCAACTAGCTAGCTATCGCGGTTCTTGCGATACAGCCTGGTGACAGACAGACGGACAGACGGCGAAGTCTTAGTAATAGGGACCCGTTTTTATCCTTTGGGTACGGAACCCCAAAAAAAAGTGTGTGTGTACTCGATGGCGTGTACTTATGTACAATCTACACGCGTTAGATAGAAGTAATACTTCTTTGGCGTGAACATAAATACAGAGAAGATAGGTACGATCGCAGATTTTTTATATAATATATCCAATGAATATTTGATATTTAATATAAGTATCCCATAAAATAATTTAAACAACGAATTTATGAACTATTTCCAGGTCCAGGTTTTGCTAATTTGATTGTTCATGTAGTAGATTCAGAGATATGGGACTAAAGCAAGTAGATTAGATAAGTCACGTTCAGAAGTTCGTAGGTTTATTGTGAAATTCTAAATAAAAAGTAAAGAATAATTTTTCGGTATTTTATTATTATTTTCAAAACATACATTATAAGTACTTATTTTTTGTTTATTATTAGGTACATGTTTACCTACTAAGTATATACCTATAATTATTTCTTTTAATTAATATATGTTTTGTAAAAAATATTTGTTTCAGTTTCAGAACGAACTCATATCGTAGAAATTAGAAATATTGTGGAGACTTGGAGAGAAATGCATTCGGTTTCAAAAGCAAACAACGTTGCCGTCTCGTGCCGCTATGTACCTACTACATTTTGCGCGTTGCCCGCTGCTAGCGGGACGGCAACGTTCATTCTGTTTGAGCTAAGTCTTCTGACTTATTACTAGGTACATTTAGATATTTTTATTACAGCGCCATCTAGATGATGTCCAAGTATGTCGTTGCAAGCATTGAGCTGTCAAATTAGACAAATGCAGTAGTTTCTAATAAATCTGCTAGATGTCACCGCAAAATGAATTCTATTTATTACGCACACATTGTTATAAATGTTAATTTTTGTCTGGTTTTAAATATCGTTTTTCTTGTAAAGTACTGTAAATTATTATGACAGATTGTAAAGGCGAGCACTACAACTTCATGAAAATTGGAAAATCGATTGTAATATGAGAAACACTATCCACATTAAGAAAATTGCTGTAAAACAAAATGTATGGACGACCAAGGTTCGCAATCACCTTAATAAATATGTTACATGTTTAAGACAAATTGGATATTTTTGAGGTTTTTACAGTAACGTGTGATTAATTGATGATATAGATAACCTAATTTACGAATTCTGAAAACTCTAAGAATGGAAATATAAAAACAGATCCCATGCTTTTCAGACTTCTTGCAAATGAAATGGTAATAATGACTTCTATGACAAGAGAAAGCATGATCGCTGTACTGGCGGGCTAGAAAATGTAAAAAGTCGTCGGTAGTAAGAAGACTAGCTCCACCTAAGAAACTAAATGAATTTAAATAAAATAAATCCGTAGGCGCGAGCTAATAAATTAAATTAAGACGTGACGTCACAGGAATAGCTATAAATAACGGAGACAAAAAATCATTCATTCATGGAATGGATTCTTGTCATTGATCAATAAAGGATTCCGTGGGAACAAGCGCATGTGTTCGATATCAGTTGAATAAAGTTGGGGATGGTTTTGATTGCAATACTGGTGTGATAAGGATTGAGTAAAAAATCTTGTAACGGCAGTTTTAGTGTGAGTGATATAAAGACCACCAAGGGATCTGGAAAACTAAGATGTAAGGTATGATGTCAGCAATTTTATAGAATCTATAACTAAATTGACAATTATAAAGTGAGGAAATATCAAAACATAAATTAATCTTAACAGCTAAGCGATCACACTTTATAAAATACCTAATATGGGAGACAATATTTGTAAGTTAACTTTTAATGTTATACCTTAATTTGAGATCGGCAAATTTAGAGGTACAATAAATAAAAAAATTAAAGAAGTAATTAAATAAAATAACGTAAAGGAAGCATATAATTTAAATCGGATTGATATGAGCAAGAGAAAACACTGAAAACGATACATGTTTATATAGAAGTGTGATGAAATTTGTATATTTCTTTTAGTTCGCTTAGTCATTAACTAAAAGAAGAAGACAATAAAGATGGTTCATCATATTTTTTTCCTGCTTCTGCTACGTTTTATGTAGAAAGTACAAAATAAACGACATTAATCTTTCCAAAAATCAGTTACCTAACCAACAAGTTAGTGATAAGACACATTGACTTATGACTCGATAATCGATGTCCCAACGTAAATATTGACAGTCGATGATTCCGAACCAAGGAACTTGGAATACAGTGTTGGAGACTGGTGGTATTAAAAGCAATAAACGGAAAAAAATACTAACACTATTGTCATACTTATTTCAACAAAATCATAGCAAATAAGATTATTAGACTAATAACCCCCTTGGCCTAAAAGGTCTTTCGATTTATAACGTATTTGCAGCTTTTCAAAATATAAATAACGCATGAAAAACAACAAGAAAATTAAATAAGACAGGTGAGAATGAAACGTCAAATTTTCTTTTGCATGTGACAATGAAATCTCCGTTGGCTGCTAAGCTCCTTGGTCGAAACTTTACGTAATAGTTCACACTAGTGATGTGGTCGCTCGGTCATTGCCGCCTGCAACAAGATCACGGAGTGTGGCTATTTGTGATGAGATGACAAAATAGTGCGGTACTTATTAGGGGTGTTTGTATGTAGTAAATATGTGTGTATGTGTATTTTCACCTCTTACATGTTTTTGGAGTTGTTACTAGCAGTATGTGAGTGGAATTTTGGTTACAAACATTTGTAGATGTGTATGTAGATGTATAAAGATGCTAAACGGTACAAGTATCAATAGAAAAAAAAAATAGATTTTATATAGTTGAAGAGAAAATACAAAAAGAACTCGTAAAAAAATAATTAAACATAGCAAACATAGAAAACTCTAAAGAAACGGAGAACTACATATAACAGTCAACCAGACAGACACTACAACACAGTTGTAGCTAAAGCCAAAATAACTGCAACAATTGTCAATTTTAGTAACCGAATAAATATTGAAACTTACGGTTAAAACTGGTAACCCCAAGCCGACGATGTACAGCATGACGCTGGTGACGGTCGATGTTTTGAAAGGGTGCTTGAGGGACTCATCATCGCAGAAGAAGCCCCTCTTGTATGGACTGCCCCATAAGTTGAACACGAGGATTAGAAAGCCAACTGTAACAAAGAAAGTCATTGTTAACACTGATGATAACAAATAAGGCGTTGTGCTAAATGAACGCGTATACGCGATCATTGCTGGTTCGCACGAACTTTATCGTACAAACGCGCGATCAAACACACTGAGCTCAAATAGGTAAGAATATCATAATTCGCATGCGATAGCATACTAAAATATCAGTTAGGACATCTATCTGACAGTTTGCGAGAGCACAAATCGCGCGAATTTGCGATGATCGCGTGATCACGTTCTATTACGACAATGCCTAATAAATAACGCTTTGATCCTTCAAAAAACTTTGTTATCGAAATTACACGTGTCATCAAAATTTATCCGACACAATTTTTAGGAGAAAAAAATATGAAAGTCATGTATCGCTCAAAATAATCTTCAAGAAAAGTTAGATTCTTCAGTTCTTTAATAAACCAAAAATAAAGACATTCATAAATAAACTAAAATACTATCAACGTGTTAAAAATAACCACAACTAATTATAAAAACAACGCTATTCGAAACACAAAAACACATTTCACTATAAATCACACTCATAATTAAGGTTACTGCTTATAAAAAGCGTACCGATTAAAATCGAGGCCCGTCAAATATGGAATTTAAATTGGGAGCATAGTACAACCCTATTTAGGATAACTCCACTATTGTTTCACCGATTGTTTCTTGTCCAAACACATCAAGGGATGGACAAAAACAGCAGGTAGGGAACGGAGATCAGAGATATAGAATAGTTGGAAAAGTCACAAGGTAAAAGAAGCAGCACTAATTACAATATAGAAAATTGACAGTTTTATACCTATTAAACTGTCCAAGATAATACATAACTGTTTAAGAAATTACTAACTGTAAATTGAAAGCAACAAATTATGGTAATTAGAATCACTTTAGGAGAGGTGTTGTGAAATCGCAAAATACTTTTAATCAGATAATTTAGTAACTGAAACCGATAATTAAAGAGAGCAATCAAGAATTATTACTGAAAGACAGCATAATTTGAGAATAATTCTATATTTATGAACTATTTTTCCATTCGATTAGTTTTCTGTTCACACGCAATGCAGAAAATTAAAATATTTTCAAGAACAAAAAATTATTTAGAGTGACTGTTGCAATTCTGTCGATACTATGAATATTTATAGAAAAAAGTGATAATTTTTAAAACAATAATAGATAAAATAAATTTTAATTTTAAAAGTAATATTTTAAGGATATGACATACATTCTGCAAGGGTCAAAATTCTGCAATACGCACCGAAAAATCTTTATAAGTCTTACATTTTTTTTAATTGTGAAAATAAAAAAGCATGCCTAAAAATCTGCGTAAAAATTTAAAAACTACAAAAATGAGAATAGCGCTGAGAGAAAAGGCATTTATATTATTCTAAGAACTTCCAGTGTTCTAATTCTGTCGTAGTGGGAGAGTCTTTGTTATTGATCTCAGTAAAAATAAACAGTTTTATGCCCCATGCCATTATCGAGTTACGGACGCTTTTGAGTGGATTGGGCAATATACTCGCGGTCTTACAAAATAATTATATCTTTTGGTTATTTTGGAAAGCTATTTATATAAACTTTCGAGGGTTAATTGTTGACTAAAGTTTTAAACTCCAGCTGTCTTTTGAGCTAAATTTTTAGATTGTAAATTTTAACAATATATAAATCAAACCACTACAATACGTCTAATTTAAAGTCGTCTTCTTCAAATTCATTGATGAAGATTTTCGTACATAATTTATTTTACGTTTCATTGTCATTGAAGACATAAAATAGTGTACTTATTCAAATTTTTATTTGTTTCATTTTCATTATCATTATCGCAATATCCCACTTGCCGCTACTTATAGGACATTATCTTGAACTTTATTACTGCAAGAGTATTTACTTGTTTTTAAGTTCCGTTTTACATCGCTGATTATATTTTAATGAGTTGACTGTAGTTGATAATAATTGCTTTGGCCTAATTGTAAAATTCGCATATGTTTCCGGCCCTGACCATGCAGTATATCGTTAATAGTTTCTTTTTAATTTTATGTGCGTTACCTTTTTACGATTTTTACGACCAATTATTTGCGATAAAATATAATTAGTATGTATGGAAATACTAGATACTCCACATAGGTACATAAAGAAATTTATGCAGTTTTGATGTTATTAATGATTTTGGATGTTTAAGAATTTAGGCAACATTTCTGTATCAAAGGCACATTATTTTCTTTGGCTTTTAATATTAATCGTAAGATTGTTGTCCAATGACGAAACGATCCCTAAAAACGTTTCTATAGTGTGAATAAAGAGGTCGAAAACATTTATTTGCCATTGCCACATTCGAAGAAAATACTGAAGAGAAAAAAAAAGAATAATCTTAATAGATATTTTATGTGTTGTTAAGGTGCTAAATAAATCTGGTATTTATAATGACTATAAGATTCACAAAATTGATCCTAAAAACAACATAAAAATGATCCTAAAAACTACATAAAAGTATGTTTAAAATTTCCGATTCCAGCATCTGTAATTTTAATGAGTGTGAATTTTAGACGAGCGATAAAAGCTATGAGTCAGTGTGGTCTGACTACAAATTGGGTCAATGAACCGTCTGTTGCATAATAGAGCCTAGATTCTGTAATCTGAGATAACGTTTCTCGTGTGGTGTGCCGTACAGGTTGTGGTTAGTGAGGTGTTAGTTGCGTGGTTGGGATTATAAATAATTTGATCATAAGTATTGCGAAGTTTGATGAGTGTGTTTGATACTTTTGCTATATAGCCAATAATTTCATCTTCAGTATTAGCAGTGAGCAACAAATTGTTAGGCAACTACAGATCAAACATTAAAAAAATGTTGTGTTTATCTTGTCCGTGATCCGCATAAACAAACCTACGAAATAATGGTAAAAATTATTCTTATTTTCAAGGACTATTTCGCGTTTCTGTGACACCTGCGTGTTTTAATCGAATATTCATAAATTGAAAATTTATTTGAATCCGACACAGCTGCAGAACAAGAAACATTACTTGTGTAATTTAATGCTATAATTTATTCGTAAGTAATTTATCGGTCAAAGTCTGGAATCCTAATAAGACATTATAGAAACAAACAGGAAGGCACTTCAAAGAAAATGAACATAACGACACTGAAGACAGCGTGTTACTTGTAAATAATTCTAAACTTTCTTTTAATAGCTTTCCTATAATACTTAGCGGTCTTTTTTATCAATAGTAATGTAAACAGTGATATCCCGCAGTGTATAAAATAACACGTAGGTAATGCTTACTCCAAAGAAAATTTAAAAAAAAAAGATACACTTTCACGTCTTGTTCCCTTGCGGACTAGAAGTTACAAGACACTAATGCGAGGGTTAACAAAAAACATCAAACCAGTTTTAACTCTACAGGTATCTTCCAACGTAATAAAAAATCAAGTTTTAATTTAAATAGGACACACAAATACTACACACACACACAGTAGACAGTACATTCAGAACAAAATTAAGTAAATGATATACTGTCAAATTAATTGAGACGTGTGTCAAAAAACTAACAAAATAGAAACACATGTAAGCAATTTATCTCAAAATCATTCGCGCGTATTGTAATTTTACATTTATGACACATGATATAAAATTCAAACTCGTGCAGCCAGCTAACGTGATAAGCGAAATAGTAAAGCTAATGTAATAAATACGTTAACAGGTGTTGCTAAATCGTAGGTTATTGAACTTACGTAAAAGCAGGATGAAAAATTTAAACAACCTATTCAAATCCGGTTTGTGGCGACCGGTCCAAAGGATGTCTCTGGAGCGGAACGGATAAAGGGTAATTTTATCTCGGTAATAAATAAAGAAGTGCATGCCGTCGAACTGATCTGAATTACTGCTGATGCACTCGCAAATGCTACACGTAATGATGGTGAGAGTAATAACCCTGATTATGTTGCGAAAATTTTATTTGATTCAGAAAATCTTGGATACCTTTTTATAGAATAATAAAAAAGCGGCTTAGAAACTACAACACTTTGCAAAAGAAATCTTATATTTCCAGCGTATATAGTAAATCACGCTTACAAAGATTTCTCTCGCACCATACATCACGTCAGTTGTAAGTACATAAATACTCATCTAATCTAAATCCGCGATACGAGCCATTACGCCTCAGTGGGCGTCCGTTTCTGCTGTCATGATGAATCTAACCCTGTCGAGACCCTCGATAGTAAATTACAATTCCCAAGACTTAGTACGTGCTTGATTTCGTGCACGCACGTTCATCTATTCTAGAGTTTAGAGCACGTCATCGAAATCTATTTACATGAAGTTTCAAATTAACGTGCTTTCCAACATTACAGAGGTCATGTATTGATTTTTCATAATTCTTATATTTTAGGAATGTCCACTAATCTATGTTTACGAGTATGAAACGGCAGATGATAACTAGAACTGTCGTCATTGGATTAGCTTTTGACAGCTTATTATTAGTCTTGTAGACTTGATGGAGTCAGTTAGTGTTACTTCTTTTGCAGACGATTGCATAAATAATGATAGTACACATCAGTAGGTATATTAAAATCATCCCGATTGGTTTATTCACGAGCTCGAAAACTTCTATACTATTTTACACTTTCGATTAGTATCAGTATTTATTTCTATTTTCTTGATCAGTATCAGTATTTATTTCTATTTTTGTTCTTGGTTCCGTAGTCCAACTTTGTGTTATTTTCATTAGTTCTGAAATTCCTAAGACTGTATACTTTGTTGATTGCACGCACGCGATCTAAACTGCACTCGAGTTCAGGGCATGTCATACATAAGTGACACCAATTGGGACTATTTCTAAGACAATTGTCAAATTGGTGAGGGGAATTCTTTGTGAATCAGCTAGTTGCCGGCTTCATCCTTATATACTTTAATCCGTGATACCATCAAGATTAAAATATAACGTGACACATTATTTGACAAGTTATTTTTCTAAAAACATTCCTGATAATTCTGTTTTAAGAATTGACTAATGTTTTACCTAAATTACTCTCTTTTTTTAAGAACGGAGATCATACGTTGCACTCTTTACAGATGTTTCCTATACCAGATTTTTTTTATATACATAATTTTATTTTTTAAACTTTGTTACAAAAATGTAACAAGCATAATTAAGGCCCACGGCCTTTACAGTCAAATTTTATTTTTACTGTTAAGATAAAAGATGCATGTTGATAAAACGTTAATTAGAAACTAAGACTCAGGAAGACATTCTCGCCTTCAAACTGTGATTCTAGATCGTCAGTCACACCATGACTTCTGATGAAACATGAATCAGCTAATAGACCACAGAATATAAAAGTAACCATACTGATGAATGTCCATTGAACATGATACGTAGTCATTTCTTATCATTTGCATCAATCATCATAACTGCAGTTCCGTTAAACGTTGTTCAGAGTTGTCGAAACGAACTGGGAAAAACAGCTCGAGTTTCCTATAGTCTTAAACAGATGATAGAAATAGATATATAAAAGCGTTTGGCTAGTAAAATAATTTGAAAGCGTTAGACATGCCGGCGGTATATATAAGCTGATTTGATATGTGAAGATTTAAAAGATGTACGTAATAAATTAACTGCACCATCAATTAATTGGTATAAAATATCTAGATCAGATACTATCACATCTTTATCTAATGGGGCAGATAGAGCCCAGGGCCGCAAACCACAAAGGACACGGTCTGCGCCTTGGTACCCCACCAAGGTGCTGAACGGACTCCATTGCACTGAAAGCGGTAATCCATCATCAATCATTCTATCTTCAATATGGGAAAAAGAAAATCAAAATAGTAATGAGTTCCTAACCGTATCGCCTTTGATATGATTCAGATTCTCACCTTTTGCCTCGAACGGCTTTTGTGATCTGGACGGGAAGAGAAGCAACTGGTGAATTTCACTTTTTTCTTTTTCCCCAGAACATCATGGAAAAAGGTCTAGATCAACAATTATACAAATAATATTAATAGGGTTAGCATAGAAACGTTTACTGAAAATTCGATCATAATAAAAACTTTAGTCTTTCAAACAATTCAATTTGTTCTCCGCTCGATATTAGACTCGTCCAACGTGAATTACTTGTACGTGCGTGAACCACTATCTTCGTCGGGCGGATTGATCTCGTTTATAACTGTCAGTTATGCTTACACTTATTTGAGTAACACATGAATCTGTAGCAGCATCAACTACCACTGCATCGCAACTTAGCCATGTTTATCAAACCAGTTCTTTGCTTATTAACTTATTACCAACTTCCTTCTGCATCGGCATGTTATCGCACTAGAGAGAATATAAAATACTCTGAAATAGAGCAATTTTCTAGTCAATTTTATCTCAATTATGCAGTGACAATATCTACTACTGTTTAGTCGAGATACTACAAAAAATGTTTATTTAAAAATGTCGAAAATGTATTAATGTTAAATAACATACACACACAATTAAGTATTTTAAATGAACACATGGTTTTATTTCAAACTGATTTGTAAGCTTATAGACAGAAATGAGTTTTTTTGAGTAAAATAAAAATAGCAAAATAAACAAAATATAAAAACAGATCTTTAGTGCTTGCGAGTTAAATAGAACATTAAAACAGCAGAAATGTGCCAAGTCACCGCGAGACCTAGAACGCAATAAGAACGAAGGAATACTTCACGAGATGCAAATGACTGACAGAGTACGATAATATTATGTAAAGTATGCAAGAATGCACGCAAGCTTGAGAACATGCGTTACCGGCCTTTGAGAGAACCAGGTGTGTGGTCAAACAAGAAGTAATAGCAAATACTTGTACTTCTAACAATTATGTAGAAAATAAAACACTAAACATAGTTAAAAATGATGGAAACAGTACAATGCGATCTAGATAATGTAATGTTTATGCAACATACACGCACAGAACTTAACAATATCATATATGTGTTGCCAGCCGGTCGCTAGTATAAGAATACAAGGAGTGCGGTCAAACAAGTATAGTAAATAGTATTATAATTCTAACAAGAAGTCTATTTAATATCGAAAGTATAGCAGTAAACTTACGACATAGTTGAATAGTAATCGAAGTAGTAGAATACCATATAAGTAATAATATAGACAATGTAAATACGCATGCAAAGCCGTATAATGTGTGGCTGTTTAAGAGGCTCGGGTAATAACATGAACACCAGGTGTGTATTTAAACGACTAGTAGTAAATAGTAATAATGTTCTTAACTTGTCTGTTTAATATGTAAAATGCTAAAGTAATGGCATAGTTAATGAGTCAAATGAGTATAAAATAGTAGAATCTAATCTAGTAGGTACGAACAGTTTTAAATGAAATAGTTTAAGAGATCTTCATAAAAAATTAGAAACATGGTAAAAAACCAAGAATTATTTTGATACGCGTAAGTTAATAAAGCTGCTCTAGCTCTACTCTAGGCGAAAGTCCAAACAAAATCATTGCTTTGTTTTAAACATTAATGGAATGTAAGACTACTGAAGATTCATTGTGTTGTAAGTAAAAGATATTTTGAATGCAGAGCACGCAAATTGGTCATTGTGTCATGTTATTGTAAAACCAAATAAGTAAACGAATCTCACATTTCATCTTCATAGTCAAGCAAATTTAAAATTCAAATTCAGCTTAGCTACTGAGAGCGCCAGGTAAAAATACATGAAGTCAGTTGTTTGGGAGACAAATATGTTTGTTTTATGATCATTTGCAAATGCTTCTGGTTGTTTGAGGTTTAACGGGTACTCGTGTTTGTGGGAATAGACCCTTTTATGAGACAAATAAAATTTTATGATTATATGCAATGGAATTTAATGAAGTTTTCATTTATTCAATGCAAAATGCTAAATGCAAAAAAAAACCCTTTTGACTTTGAGTATCTTAAGAATTAGAATAATATAATATTAAACTCAAATGTAACATCAAGAATATCAAACATCTGTGCAGCTACTAAATTGAAGTGTATACAACTTTAAACGGATTAATAACTCATTATTGCACGCCGATATAAGATTAAGAATAATTTCAACAATTTGCAGCAAAAGGTGAGTGCAATGGTCGGATTCGTTGCCTTTAGATAGAAGACTGATGTGCGAATACATATTATTGAGGAATACTAAGACAAAATAAATTATCCACCAACAAACTTATATCAACAAAACCAAGGAAGATTGATGGAACAATGAAAAAATTTATTAATTAAATTTAAAAGATAAAAACAATGCATAGAAAAATACAAGCATTGATAATAAAATTAATTTCAAAATTTTACTATTGAAGTATACTGATATTACGTATATTAAATATTACAATGAAATGTTGGCTGCTGAACCTGTCTTAGGTTCAACATTTCATTATAATCCAATGTTTATACAACTTTATGCAATATAATTTCCATAAACCATAACATGTGAACTTGCATTGTAAAACAATAACGTTATGGTTCTGGCATTACAATTTTAAACATAATTCAGGACTCCGGTTACGTCCAGCCATGTACAACAAGTGTAGCATTGCAATTTTGAAAACACTTTTAATACAAAGAAATAAAGAACATAAGAGTCAAACTTTCTTGTTCGGTGGTGCTACGTACAGTTTACAGCCGATATATGGCAAGTGCATGTTTAAAAAACAACCATTACGGCATGAATGGAGCGCTGTTACCATCTAAGGAGGAATTAATAAGTATCGACATGGCAATTACTTCGGGCTTCTTCTATCGGCCTCAAGATTATTTTGGATTTCTGCGATGTTATATCTTTTTCTGGAAACTTCGGTAAAAATTTGAATAAGGACGGTTGATTTAAGGGTTGTGGGGGGAGGGCGGGATAGTACCTCCCCCTACAAAACCTCCACCTTGCGGAAACAAATACTTACGAAGATATAGCGATTTGAAGTTTGAATGAAAATCAATACTGCTAATTAAAGAAAAGGTCGTCTACCAAAAAAGCCTTATAAAATGTCTAAAATGCCATAAACTAGACATCACTAGTAAAGGGTACGTAATAGAATAGAACAATAATATAAAACCCCTAAAATTACAATCCACCAGTTGATCTACATTCAAAATAATGAAGTAACTTGTTCTTGGCGCTTCGCCGGCCGCTACCGCGCCACGCTCGCTTCGCTCGCTCGGCTAGCGCACTGTTGGGGTCACAGTTCAACACCTAACCTAACCTACTTTTCTGGCAGCAATTTGCTCCTGGCGCTTTGCCGGCTGCTGCCGCAGCACGATCGCTTCGCTTGCTCGACTCGCGCGTTGATAGGGTCACCATTCTAACCTAACCTTACCTACTTTTCTGGCAGCAATTAGTTTCTGGCGCTTCGCCGGCCGCTTCCGGTTTTGTTTTTTAAAATGTTTGTAAGTAAAAAATTTCACTATTTAGTGTGATTTTTTCAATATTTTTGAGGTTATAAATAATACTTGTAACTAAAAACTTAAGCATGTTTGGTTTAAAAATAATAATAATTGAACTAAACAAAATGAATACATAATAGCTTTTACCTGACTACTATAAAAACGAAACGTCAAGGACGGTAAAAATTCTAACCTTAAATACGAATTTATTTTATTTAATTAAAAAAAACTATTCGTTTTCGCAACTCGAAATTTCGGTCAGTGACTACTTTCCCACCTTACTATTTGACAAAAAAAAATCAACCTCCAACTCAACTGTCCTTATTGGAAAGTTTATCCAAAACTATTTGTTTCTTAGTTGTTGTTTTTATGTTATGGTTTGTGTTATGTTTCCTTCAAATTTAAATACCCAATGTCATCGCCATACGTAAATTATGATAAATTATCAACCTCAATCATTCAATTGCTTGAAACGCATATGCGACGCATTACGATCGTCATGATGACACGTAATAAGTAGTAACCACTATGTTGGACATTAAATGGAGTCGATCGCCCAATGACCCCACGCCGGGACGAAGGAAGATGGACGATGGACGCTGAGTTTGTTTGGGTTTATAATTGCCTAATAGCCGCATCGAAACCGTTCGAGTCATAAAAGTTTATTTGTGTGACATAACGGACCGAGACGAACACGAAACGTCAATAAATACATACATACATACTATCACGTCTTTATCCCTAATGGGGCAGACAGAGCATTTTGGGTCTTGCGGTTCCATGCAGAGCCCAGGGCCGCAAGACCCAAAAGCCACTTTTAGCGTCATGGTAGGCGAGAAGATGTAAAAACAATCAATACAGTGATGGGTTGCTAGCCGCATCGCCTGTTAACATGATTTGCATTTTTGCCCATTCCCTCGATCGACTTTTACGATCTGCGTGGGAAGAGAAGCAGCTGGTACATTCTAAGTTTTTTTATTTCTCCCAGACCAGCATGGGAGTCAATAAATGATATCAAAATTATTGATACAAGTGTAGACGCATAACAACTGACTGTAGAAAAAGTAGCAGCGTAAATTATTATGAAAGATATTTTATGGAAATTAAAATGTTATGGAGGAATAATAAATTAAATTAATGTACTGACTGAATAGGTAAGAAATACAAGACTCGTACAATCAGTTTTATGATTACATCGATCATTAAATGTTTCATCTTCACCATAGTTGGGTCTCTCTTGTTGTTTGATACGTTCAATATGAGTAACTTAAATTGCTTCTTCTTCTTATTTAAAAGCTTATTGCTCGTCGGCGGAGTATGCGCCAGACTTCTTGGTATTCAGATTGAATTGCATACATCGTAAAAGGCCAATTTATGACAATATATGCAGATCTAGCCAAGCAGACTATAGATGTAAGTGAAGACCCTAAGTTTAAAGAGTTCGTCCATACACTTCTAAAAATAGATTTCCATCGTATTCAAACGCCAACACTTGCATTACCAGTGGTTACTGCACACAAACTGTAGAAACCCATGCAATTGCAAATGAGGCCACTACAAAACTTGTCCATGTGAGCAATTTAACATAAATTATAATAACAATGCCGCGCTTCCACACGACATGGCACTTTTCTATGAATATAAACTGTATGCTTTAGATCTTAGTCTACAGACTACAGAGTCACACCTTTAGTAAGTGCTTTCACGTTTACTTAGAAATTATTTTCCACATTCCTCTTTAGGTAAGGTTTTGTTATTTTACCTTTGGAATTTCTGCTGATTTATGATCCCCGTAATGATTATGTTCGCCAGATATAGTCTTCTTCTTCTTGTCGAGTCAAAATGGTTCTATAATAATAATGTTTAATCAATATGTGGCCACGGTGACCACTCTGTCGTCAAGACTCACAAAAATTTAAACGACCATTTACTGACAAAATCTGGAAATTATAAGTTTGATTCTTAAACCAAATCAAAGAAAAAACAACAAATCCGACTATTCCCTATTTATACCTGTATCAATACATACATACATACTATACTGCACTGTATGTATACAGTATATACACACACTGTCATAGTAAATATCTCATAAAATTTTGAAGTAAAATATTAAACTAGCAGACTCATAGTACCTAATAGTTGGTAATGGTATAATCAAGTTCTCGAAATTACCCCGTGCGTTTGGCAAAGCTATATCATACATAACATCTATAACATAACACTATTTTTAGAAAACACACGCAGCCCAGGAATTTATTAGTCCATTGTTCTCTGAGCAAAATGAGAGAAATACTGCTTGGCGCCTAGGACCGCTTTGGCTAGCAATTTGTGTATTAAAGCGTATAACACAGTAATAGGCTATAAGTCTTTCAAAACAAGCTCAATCCTCTGGCTGATCCTCTTTATAGGCAAAACGACTTTAAATAGTTATATCAATATTTTACGAATTCATTCTAAGAGGAGACAATTTTTCCAGGCAGTAAATGACACACAGGTTAATATTGATATAGATTGGAATATGATAGAGGGTTAACTCGTTGCGGGCCACACACACCACAACTTGGCCAGGCACGATAAAAATATACCTTTATTGTTTTACGTCTATAGCTGATAATAAAAACGAGCGCCATAAGTTTGGGCAGATAGATGTATGTACCAAATGGTGATACATTAAATCGTGAGGGTCCTTTAGTCGCATAAAGTCCACTGTGTCAAAATGTAGGGTTCTTTACAACTAAATGGCGGTTTATGAAAGCTGATTATGATGATAAAAAAGGTTCTTTACAACATTGTAATTTTATTAAACAAACTCTCAGTTAGCCTAGTGTGGCGTGAATTATTCCGTGAATCTATAATTAAATCAAGAATGAAGAAATTAAACTAGTACTCGAATGTATTAAATGATGTGGAATTACATTGAGCTGTAACTAAGTGATCCATGGCTGCGATTATGGATTAAATAAGTGCCTAACGGTGCTTTTACGCATTAATGTAGTCAAGATCTAATCATTTCTTGGCAATAATACTAAAGATGAATGCACACTTAAAGCAAATTACATATACTTATATACAGTTGACTTTTACAAGTTTTGAAATAATTATTAGTTAATAGGTAATTGTTGCAATCTTTTATACATTTTAATATGTATGGTATATAATATAGTAGCAGATTGATCAAAATAGAGAAAGGTGGAAAAATGAGAGGCCTTCCCCCAAAATATTTTACAAAATAAGAGCAATAAAAAAGATAAAGAGGGAAGATATATCCTTTGATGAACTCACTAAAAGTAGATTTGTAAAGATGAACTACTAACTACTACTGAACAGATCACATCCATAAAAGCTAATAACAAACACGACGAAATTTATGTGACACTAACTACAAATGAAATTGAAATTCAAAATACAACCAATTAACTTTAAAGTGACTTTTACATCGAAACGCAATATCACGATAACTCTTACTTGATAGACCTAGGGTTATCATCACTTATTTTTGACACAAAATTATTGTAAAACAAATCATCAAGTAGGTATATGATGATTTGTTTTACAATAATTCTGAATAGATTAAAACCCAGTTTCTATAATTATTTCGTAAATGATAATAAACACTTATTTTGTCAGATATTACAAAACTGGTTTTTATTCAGATGATGTTAATAAATAAATGAACATCAGATTTGTTTTTAAAGTTCCATTATTTTTTTATGTCTAAATGATCAAACGAAGCGAAGTAAAGCTCATTTTTTTTATAAACGCCCTTAATTTTAAAATCTGGCAACCCTAGATGGACCAGACCATAAAGAACGGGATGTTGGTTTGGTAGACCTAATTCAACATTTCCATTCACACCATAATAAAACCATCGTAAATCTTATTTGCCTTTATATTCCCCTCATGGGGAGCTGTTAAAAGACGCCATCAAATAGAGTGGTCTTGTTCTCGTTCGAGACGAGATATATTATGAATTGTAGTTATAGAATCCAAGATTATTTCCCGGAACATTTAGATAGAAAGGTCATCCATAAAAAGGGCTACTCCATGGAATAATACGTTAGTCGTACGACAGTGACGTCCTATTTCTATGTCAAACCAATGTAATACTTTAACATTATACGTTAGTGCTCAATGTTGCTTGACACTGAAACGCGGATAGTAACTTCCGTCTTGCGTTACGTACCGCTTTGGAGTGTTTTGGACACAAAGCGTCTTCGGATGTCACAGGACAGATAGAGCCAAGGGTCGCAACTAAAGGCCTCGCTAAGAAAGATGGTGATTAGCATATTTTACTTTTTTAACCGACTTCCGGAAGGAAAAGGTCAATTCAACTCGTATGTTTTTTTTTCTGTATTTCTGTTACAGTCTTCTCCACTTGCGAACCGATTTCGTTATCTTTTTTTATCTAAAAGCCTGTTATGTACCTCGTTGGTCTCATATTATTTTGAAAATTAAGTCCGTTGTCTTTTTTTGTCAAAAATGTACTTAATTATATTGCACCAGTTTACAAGAAACCAAAATTGAGGAGTGATTTTGAGTCCTGACCATTTATTTATGCATGAACTTGATCTGATTTAGGATCATAATTATGGGTAAGAGTTAGATAACACTTTATAACAACATATAGTCCTAATTGCCGTTCTTGCCATCCTCACACAAATTTATTAAGCGAATGTTAAGGAAGAGGTGATGGTGATGATAATATAATCAACTGATGTCGCCTTTTGGTGTTAGGATTTCACGATACCTGTAAGCAAGTCAATGAATCCAGTGACGTAACCAGGTATGGAAAATTGGTCTATGACGAAATTGTTCAATTGGAATATTAATGGAAAAATCTTTAGAAGTGGGGCCACCAATAAGTGTATAAATTTTTACTATCAAATAATGTATGATTGAATTAATTGACTCTTTAGCAAGCAATAAGTGTATTTTTCCCCGAACTATAAATGGTATTATAGAAGAGTGCTAGTTTCTAGTGATTGTTTACTACCTTTTAGTTTAATTAAAACCGCTTTCTGAACAAGAGTGGAGATAGAACCAATTCCGTGATTTCTTGTTTAGTTATTTTTTGTTTTATTCAAGTCTTTAGACTTTCTAGAGTTGACGCTTTTAGCCTAGATTCTTTGGCTCCCATGTTAACTGATCAACAAATCAGTTACCATGGGAAGCAAAAACAAATTGGGAAATGTTCAGTACGACTGGACAGAATCTACTGTCAAAATTACAATATTTTGTTAAAAGTTGTAATGAAAGATTCGCGAAGGCCACATGATCAACAACGATCAAGTGATGAAGAAAGGGGTATACGTCACTATCACCTGCTTATCAAAACGAAATAAATCTCCAATCAGTCCTACGTGTCCGACATTGACACTGCTCAATCAAGTGGACTAATGAGTCATTATTTACACGGTCCGCGCTCGCGATAACGTGCGGCTATTAAGATACAGTTAACTCGTGTGTTTTAATAGTTCCAACGTTGTTATGTTGCGTCGTTACACAGCTAAAGCTAGACTTTTATTAATGCCTGTCTGGGCGAAAAGAAAACTTGAATACCAGATGCTTTTTTCTCATCACGCTAAACATGGTTTTTGAGCCTTTCGGCCCTGGGCTCTGTCTGCTTAGGGTGACAAGTACTCGTCAAATCTATTAGGGATAAAGAAGTCACAATCCAAGTTTGATACAGAAGGTCTAATTCATATCAGTAAAGGCATGTACGAGTATCTAATAGACTATTCTTTCCTTATAAACATTTATCTATAGTTATATTTAGCATTGCTTTATTTTAGTTTACAACTCGCGGAGACGGTGTAGGCGTGTCTACTAAGACCGACATTAACACAACTTGGTACAGAAGGTCCAAGTCATATCAGTAACTGCATTTAAGAGTATCGTATTTATAATAGCTATTCTGTCCTTTTATACATTCTGTCTAGTTGCATTGCTTCATTTTAGTTTGCGTTTCGCGGAAGCGGCGTAGGCGTGTCTACTAAGACCGTCATTGGTATAGAAGGTCCAATCAATTAATGTGAAACATGTAGTGTGAACTTTGTACATAATAACTAGGTAATTTACAAAAAAAATCACTGAAAGATGATATTGAGTGAGATCACCCAACAGCCTATTTTGTAATAGATAGGTACGTCATGTCAGTTCTAAACTGCCTAAACGTAGTACCTGAACCCGAAACCCCGTACCTAATTCAGAAACAAGGGCGTTAATTCAAACAATGTGGCACAGATGGCGTCTATAGTAATTATAAAAGAATGGAAGGAGTGCTATATAAATAAATAAATAAATATATAAATATATAGGGACAAATTACACTGATTGAGTTAGCCCCAAAGTAAGTTCGAGACTTGTGTTATGGGATACTAACTCAACGATACTATATTTTATAACAAATACATATATAGATAAACATCCAAGACCCAGGGCAATTTGAAAAAGGCCATTTTCCAACTTGCCCTGACCGGGAATCGAACCCGGGACCTCTGGGTGGCGGACTAGCATGGTGACCACTACGCCACGGAGGTCGTCAACTATATAATACTTATATGAATTTCGTGGTTATGCGATGCGATAAAAATTGTTACGACCTGAATATTGTGAAGAAGAAGCTAGAAGCGCGGTAGCCCGGCAGAAGTGAGCATTACTAGCGCTTTCGCAAGAAAGTCGAAACCTGGCGTGGCCCGCACTTGGATGGGTGACCACAAGTGGGATATAAAGTTCTCGAGCTTTTCCGTGTTTCGGAAGGCACGTGTAAACCATTGGCCCCGGCTGTCATCATTCTATGGCAGTTGTCAAGTAATGTCAGAAGCCTTTATGCAGCTTGAAAAATCTGTAACTAGAGTCGACCACTTACACACACGAAAAAAATTGTCCTTCTGTACTTGGCATATGCTTTGCCTATTAATCATTACAGCTCGCAATCTGTGATCTCGATATTATACGAATTGAATTTAATATTTGTTATTGTATAAACTGACAAATCACGAAGGGCAGTTCTGTTTGGTTAGGATTTAAGGAAAGATAATATGATTTATTATAATAAAGTACTTTAATTAAAAACTGTACTTTTTAATAAAATTAATATAGTTTTTTTCAGTAAGTAAATAAACTAAATAAACATAAAAACTCAAAACGCAGTCTGTATTTCAATAAATTCAAGATGTAACGCAAAAGGATTAAAAAAAAAAAAACTAAGTATTTCTTACAGTTTGCTTTATTTAATCGTATGCATTCATGTTTCACAAATAAATGCAAGCAGTAACTTAAATTTATTATTTATTAGTAGTATTCAAAACGCAACAGAATATTATTTCGATCTACACAATCAAGAACAGCAAGAGTAAATTAAGCACAGACATTTATTTTGCAGATTGAAACCCATATCTCATGCGGGGGCTGAATAAAACCCTACCTTGTAAGCTTTATTGCAGAATATTAAAGCTCAATACAATTCATTTGTTTTTAGGGATCCGCATATAAAGTCCGGCAAAGCAACGGCGGTAATTTGCGTAAAACAGTGCAAGTAATTGCTAAATTACTGATTCTTAAGAAAGGTAGAATAAATAAGAATAATATTTTTTTGAAATTAAAATCCGACTTCACACCCAAACTACACAGCCGGGTTTGATAAAATTTCTACAGGACCACCTGACAAGTATGCCCTTTTAAACTAAAATGGAATTGACCAAATCGGTCTAGGCGTCTTCGAATAATCGGTGAAAACATTTTCCTTTTTGAAGTCAGTAAAAAAACTAAACAAGGTAGGTAGATGTTCGTTTCGTACCGCAGCGAAAAATAGTTTTTACAAAAATCTATCAACCCTTTTATGTATACGTCTTCCTGGATGTTACTTGCAATCAAAAAATGCTTGACCCAGACATGTTTAGAGTATTTATTTATTTAAAAAAAAATGTATTAAGAATAATGCACCAATTACGCTGCGCTTGAGGAGTGCAAAATATCGTCAATTTAGATTTCGAGTTCTATCAAATATTATGAAATTGTCGATATTCTATTTTGTCAGTGTGGGATTAAAAAAAATGTATTACATATTTTTAAATACAAATTTGCTTAGGTTTACGAATGTATACGTATGTAAACCTTCAGAGAGTAATTAGTTAGTCTCGCAGTAAAAGATAGCACAGGAAGCGAGTTAAAGGTACTAAACCATAAAGTACTTACTTTGATAAGAAGTTCCCAAATCTCGTTTTTAATATACGGAACCTCTTTCCATAAATCTGACTCGCACTAGAACAGTTTCAGTTTTATTTTACCTGTCATATGGCGTCCCACGTGGGTGTAGCATTAAGGAACGATATATCTTCAAAAGCATTAATTATCCTCATCTCAGGACGCAGGGTTTATTTCATTACATTGAGATAACGCCTGTAGTTGATTTATAGATCTTGATTAACCCTCCAGTCATTACAATTAGAGGCGACGCCTCCTATTTTGGTTTGTTTGGGTACTTCATACCCCTGGGGATATTGTGTGCTAGAAGGGTAGACAGTAGTAGTTTATTTTAAAATATTTGTGGGGAAACATCAAAAAGAAAAACTATTGAAACAAGTTTATTTGCCAGGCAAATTAAAAAACCCCGACGATATTAATGCAATGAGGATGAATAGCGGAACTACGTATTATTATTCCAACCAAAGTGAAATATCTATTATTTAAAGCGACATATCTATTATTTGCCAGATAAATTAAAAACCCTGACTTTCAAGCGTTAACACCAAATAACTTTAAAATGACTGAACCGATTTTCATCAAACACCGCAATGCATCTTGCTTTCACGTAAAAAACTAGGTAAAAGGGACTAGGTATATTTATCAAATACGTGCGTAGGTACAAGATTCTTAATAACGAAATCTCTGGCGAACAGATTCGTCGCTTTTCGTTAGAAACGTAACTGGTCAGATATACATTTCGCTAGAAAACGCATGTTGACAAAAACGCATTTCGTCAGGTTTGAAACTCGTCAAAAACGCAACTCGTCAGAAAAGCAACTTGAGACATGCATCTTAACTCGACAATAAATTAATAAATATTTAAAAGCTTGTAGTCATTATGCATATATGCATCTAGTAAAATGAAGTAATTTACTATTTCTTATTACGTATCTGTCGAGTTGCGGTTCTGACAAGTTGAGAGTCTATCATGAGACATGACGAGATGCTTATCTGACCAGTTGCGTTTTTGACGAAAAGCGACGAATCCAGGCGAATGGGGTATATCCCACTCAATCCATTGCGTGTATCCATTAATGGAAAATCTGGGACTGTTTGTCCACTATATCCATTGCGACTTAAATATTCTGCGACTTATTTCTCAATACAGCAACTGCACATTGGCCATGTTTTTATAATAGATAAAATAGCTTTCAAGTTTCTATCAATAGTGACATTCACATTGACGCTGATATAATTTTATTTGCGACGTTTTTATCTCATGCGATACACAAAAATATGTAAATAATAAAAAGAGGCAGAGGCATTACATTATTATTTGAGGGTCAAGTATACACGGTGATTTTTTATTGGATTTGGAGCCGAAGGCCACTTCATAGGCATCGTTAGTAAGACCTAATTAGCTAGTCAAAAAAATTCAGAAACAAAAAATGTTGACTATAACTCGAAAGCAAAATTGTGAGATCAATTAGTAGTACCACCGCCATACTCCGCCCGCCGGCCGGCCGAAGTCATCGACATCCACGCAGCTGTTTTGGCCGGCATAACTACGTGGTCTCGATCGAAAATCATTTCCACAACTTTTTCATCTTATGCCATACAGTTTTTTTTCCAAAACCAATGAAAAGTCAGCGTGTATACGAAACACACCACATTTAAAAATGGTAATGAATTCATGCTAACCAGGCGCGGTTGCGTCGTGTAAAAAAAAAGTCGCAGTGGATAAAGCAGCATATTATTAGGAAAAAAATCTTTATCCCACATCCATTTTGTATATCCAAGGATTAAGTGGGACCTACCCGGCAAACGCAGTCTATTTGCAGCACGACGTGTCACTTTCAATTTTAATTCAATGATACTTTACGTCACAATTGTGACAATTGTGTTGTGCAGTGACAGTAATAATATGCTTGGTACGTCTTACTATTGGATCAATGTTACGTGTATAATTTTTCAAAACTAAAAACCGACTTCACCTCCAACTGGCTCAAACCACACAACCGATTTTGATAAAATGTCTATGGGACCATATCGCAAGTAAAGCCTTTTGAACAAAAAAATCAGTAAATCTCTTAAATTGTTTTGTAAGTAATTGATAAACGCGGTCAGCCCCCTTTAAGAAAAAATTTCAAAAGCACATGGTTCTCTAAGGGTTCAGTTACCGACACTAGTGTCAAACATTTCAATTTGTCTATGTATCTTAATTTTTTTAACCTTTTTAACTACAATAACCTGCAACCATGACCAACGACTTGCCGAGTATTTCTAAAACACTGACACACCCATCCAGGTTCAGCATGTAACACAATCAAATTCAAAATTCAAAGTTATAATATTATTCGGAACCATTTCGATTCGATTAGGAGATTGCAGGCAGCGGAGACAAATATAAAACAGCGATATGAATAAAATAAAATATTATGAATCCCCAGAAATAGGCAAAGACTAAGCCACACTGCAATTTTCACACCAATTAGAATCCGATTTTAAAGAGTTCCTAGCACAAAACTGCCAATTACCGCAAACCCTGCGAAGAGGATGCATTAATTTCAGAGCTTCCTGTACGATCAGGGTAGATAGGGTTGTCAATTAAAGGTTGTTCATGTGCATTACCATTAGTTATTTTTAGCTTGATGACACAAATTAACC
Source organism: Acrobasis consociella (assembly GCA_963555685.1). Taxonomy (NCBI): domain Eukaryota; kingdom Metazoa; phylum Arthropoda; class Insecta; order Lepidoptera; family Pyralidae; genus Acrobasis; species Acrobasis consociella. Next base: position 13,735,663 of record OY743122.1, read on the forward strand.
ATAAAGTTTTAGGTACCCATAAACACTAAAAGGCCATACTAATTAAGAGAGCTCAGAATACTCTAAAGAGGACCATAAAAATCTAACTTAGAATTTACAAAGTAAATTGAGACAGAAACTAGCAATCTTTACATACATATAGTACATTTGTGGCAAATGTACCTACAATTGAAAGGTAAAATAATGAGACGTCTGATGTAAAAGTGACTTCAGATACGCAATTTTATTAAATACAACTTATACGTAGAAATATCGTCGAAAACACAGAACAGTACAAATCAATAAAAAGAGACAGTTTAAGTCCAGTACAATGCACTACCTCAAACGCTACGCTTTTAACGTGTGCAAAAGGACGTAAGTAGATAGGTATCTCTACGCATAATTTTGTCACGAACCATTTAAATTTCATCTCCACTTTTAACAAGAAAGAGATAGGGCAATAAAGGAGCATTAAATTATAATCCGTAAGGACGTCCGGCTATCTACATATACTATATGATGATACATTGAAGACTAAGGGGAGAGTCGAACGACGGCGACGGCATGCGACCCTGGTCGCTGAAATTCCGCGACAGTTCGCGTCACTGGTCGGCGAAAACTGTCACCTTCCACTGTCCGTCTGTCCGTATCTCGGCATTCGTATGGTGTACAATAATCAAACGTCTTACTCCTGTAATAGTACCTAAGAAGTAATAGTGTTAGGAGACTATTGGACGAAAACTATGATGGAAATGCGACGTACGGATCACCGGATGTGGAGGCGTGGTATTGCACTCCTGTACCAAAGGTGGTGTTGGGAGGTGTTGAGAAAACTGAGTTAGTGGTGTCACCTTTGCGACTGCGGTGCCATACAGCCGATGGACCATACCTTCTATCCTGTCCAAATTGCCCTACGATGTGTACCATAGAGGACTTAAATGAGGCAAGCGATTGCAATTGCAATAAGGCCGCATTTTGAAATCTGCTTTATGTATCTATTAGTCTGTAACATTATGTTATGGTGCAATAAGATTTTAACTATATTGAAATCATTTCGACTCGAAGGGAGTTCGCGGGTTCGAAGTTCATTCACCTCACTTTCTTTCCATCTTATGCTATGACAGAATGCTGAAAATCCCGTATAACATATTGTAATTTTGTTTCGCCTGGGTTACAATATACTGCTCGCAGATAAATCCTACAACTGGCTTGACTTTTTCAAACAATACGCTTGGCTACGCTTTTTTGGCATAATCTTGGGTGATTGATTGGTTTGATCTTAGGCACAGTACAGATAGTATTGCAACTCGGCGCTGTCCTTGAAAAATATACCTACGCCACGCGTGCGCTAGGGCTGCCCGTCTACAGTATTTTAACCAGTCAAGACCCGCACGACATTAAAAAATGTCCACGTTCATTGTCTTACTATTGTGTCTGGTATTGATGGTACGGTAAAGGAACGGTTAATTTCATGTACCTACAAGAGTAACTAGTTTTGTGATTGTAAGGTAAATGAAAAAGATAGCGTTAAATAAAAATACATGATATGTTTTTGATTATTATCATATTTAATATCCCTTAAATATTTATTTTGTTTTGTTTTTAGTATTTGTTGTTATGGCGGCAACAGGAATACATAATTTGTGAAAATTTCAACTGTCTAGCTATCGCGGTTGTTGAGATACAGCCTGGTGACAGACAGACGGACAGACCGTGAAGTCTTAGTAATAGGGTCCCGTTTTTACCCTTTGGGTACGGAACCCTAAAAAGATCGCGACGAATTGATTGCCTCCTTTTTAGAAGTCTGTTAAAAAGGAACGGTAAGTTATTCTGGTTTGTTCAGTCCGGTCGGATTACAATCCCTACATACAGCACGAAGCAACTCGAAACAATTTTTTTTTGTTTACCATCCCATATTGAAACGCTGCGAACGTAACTTAACATTAACCATATCATCGCATACGCTTCCTACAGCAATCAAAACCCTACTACAAAATCTCACTTAAAAATTATAGGTAGTTCTACTTAGCGTAAATCTTACTAGGTAGGTAACTAAAAGGTAGGTAATAATTGTTATAATAATATTATAATCATTTGTAATGATATTTTATTTCAATAATATATGTAAGTAGCTATGTACCCACATCAGTAAGTAGATATGTAGCCTAGGAAACAACTACCTAGCTAGTTTTTTTTATCGCGAGCATAGGTAAGATAGCTTAGTGTTATGTATTAAGTCTTTCAACATTATCACTTATTTATTTTTTAATCTAGGCATTTGTGGAAAAAGGGAAATACTTACCTATTTAAAAAAATTATCAACATACTAGTAGGTACATATATAAAAACTTTTTTTATTAGTCTTAAGTACTTACCTTTCGGAGTTTTGAGGTAACCTAAAAAATGTTATCTCTGTGTGCTTAACCGACGAGTTTAAACAACCAAAAACAGCACAATATTGTCTGTGTTTCGCTATATTATTAACGAACGACTACTGCTTGCGTCAAAACACCGTTCGCCACAGCGACGCATTCTCGGCTGTTTGTATACCGAGTCACGGAACAAGTGTATACCGACCTTCGAGGCGCGTAGGTATAACTTGCGTTCCGACCGTTTGTATAAAGATACAATACTGTATGATATCTATATTGTGTCTTAGGGCAGGTGTTCCACAAGGAGGAATTTTGTTACCCATCCTTTTTAGGGTTCCGTAGCCAAATGGCAAAAACCGAACCCTTATAGATTCGTCATGTCTGTCTGTCTGTCCGTCCGTATGTCACAGCCACTTTTTTCAGAAACTATAAGACCTATACTGTTGAAACTTGGTAAGTAGATGTATTATGTGAACCGCATTAAGGTTTTGACACAAAAATAGAAAAAAAAAAACAATAAATTTTGGGGGTTCCCCATACTTAGAACTGAAACTCAAAAATATATTTTTCATCAAACCCATACGTGTACATCTATGGATAGGTCTTTAAAAATGATATTGAGGTTTCTAATATCATTTTCTTCTGAACCGAATACTTTGCGCGAGAGACACTTCCAAGTGGAAAAAAGTGTGTCCCCCCGTAACTTCTAAAATAAGAGAATGATAAAACTAAAAAAAACAATTATGATGTTCATTACCATGAAAACTACCAGCGAAAATTGGTTTGTACGAGATCTAGTAAGTAGTTTTTTTTTAATACGTCATAAACCATAAACGGCAATTTACCTTTCATTCAATCCACCATCAACTCCGACTCCGGTCTAAGAACTTTAGTCAAGACTGCAAAATCTTAAACCATCGCATCGTAATAGGCAATTCTCATTTCATTTTTAAATTGAAGTCCATGGCATTCCCTGACGTCGTCTTGGGTAAGACGTCATCCCTCTCTCTTCGGTTGTCAATAACCTGGAAATTGTAGCCGGAAAATCTTTGCTCTTCTATATCCGTTAAGTCGCTTGCTGAATTTCCTGCCTACCTTCTGGCTCGATCGCTCGTTATGGCTTTCTATGTTAGATTATGTGGATGTGGCTTTCCTGGATCTCATGGAAGTATTGGCTGACAAGCTGGAGCGACTTCAGAACATGTGTGTGGTATACTGTCACTTGTCTGTAAGAGCCTATTCTTGCTACTGCGACACGGGTTCAGATACAGACAGCTAAAGATACAATCAGATCGCGCTAGGTCAGGAGCAGGACTAGAGGTTTTATGAGTGCGTAATAATGTATAGACAATATGCATATTATGCCTATGGATATGGAAAAAATCTGTGAAATAAGCTATACTTAAGCGAATGATGACAGGATGCGATCGTTCAATGATCCTATTAACTGTTACATTTTAATTTCTGAAGAAACCTGATCCATATGATGCTTATAATTGAGGATCAGCTTGTACCGTACAAACATATCCTTACAATTAATTTGGGATGTTGAATGCACAAACATGACAGGGTATGAACTCCTGTAAACTGTGACACATTCAAAATTTCAGAAGCAACCTGATCTAGTTATATGATCCTAATTTACTTTTAGGATCTAGGATGTAGACTTCCTAATAATAAATATAGGAAGCTAATGCACAAATATGACAGGATGCATTAATTTAGGCCTCTGATGAATTGTGAGCATTTGTCACACATCCTAAATTTTCAAAGAAACTTGATCTATGTGATCTTCATCATTTAGGTTCGGCTAGTAGGATGTAGACTACCTAACAATAAATATAGGAAGTTTAATGCACAAATATGACAGGATGCGATCGTTTAGGGCTCCGGTGAGGCCAATTGAGGCCAATAAGACTGCACAAAATTGACGCCCACTTTCTATGCGGTTACTGTAATTAATTGCATTTGAATGAAGAGTGCGTGGATGTACAGTAAAACTTGTCGCATAATTTCTCCGTGAGTAGAAGTAACGTACTTAAAACTTTATAGTTTACATTACATTTATACATTATGTACTATGTTCCAACCTGTACACAAAGCATGCGCCTTACTAACTAATCTTAATATTTGAATTTTTCATTTGTAGATGAAAGAAAATACCACCCACGTCTTGTCTCCAACGAACATTTTTGTCGAAACTGAAGAATGCAGTTCACACACAAGAATGCACCTGTGATATCAGACGGATATGGTTTCTGATAGTACTGCTCAAATATTGGTGTAGTTTAGGGAATCAAAGGGGCCGACGCTCTGCCGAATTGCGTCAAAGATTAATAAAATACACATGTGGGATGTCGCATTGAAAGTTTAAAAAGACCGTGAAAATATTTCCTCAGGGATTCTAACGCTCGAGTGCACCCTTGATTTTATTTAAATCCATAATATAGTATCCACTTAAGTATCATCAGATGGGCCTACGGTTAAAATGCAAGTTCAAGAGGGTTCTTTTATACTGTAACTATCACTTTATAATATTCAGTTGCAGGTTGCAGGTCCGTCTTATACTAATAGTTAGGTACCGAATTTAGAAGCAATATTATTGAATTTTAAGCTTTACCAGTTGCAATGGTAATTAAAATACTGGAGTCGATTGATTTAATTTGGCCTGATAACATATAGGTATTTGTTTCGAACCATGGCCAACCAACCAACTATTTCAAAGATCTAAAAATATTAACTTTGCTCTGTATTTACATTTCAGAAGCAAATATCCATTGCAAATATCCCCAGTTTTACACAATAAACGAAGACTAACCAAGACGATGCCCCACTCAGCAGAAAAATAAACTAGTGACATACGCTTCCAAACTAGAACTTTTAAGTCTAGCCCTCTAGCTATGACGATGAAAAACTATATAATCCTACCTACCCGACAGGCTAAGAAATGAAAACAGTTCTTAAATTATAAAAAAAAAGTAAATAAAACATACTTTTACAAATTGGAAAAGAATTTTAACACTTTATAACTTTACAATAATTTACTAATAATAAATATCTAACAATCTCGCTGATAACCACTAAAATATTATTTTATTATACTTTATTCACATTTTTATTTATAAATTGAACATTTGTTATAAATTAAAAAAGCCTCGCCATGTTATTGATAGTAAAATATAAAAAAATAAGAGAAAATGCCGTTTTCAGTTATTAAATATGCAAGTAGCCTACAACACCAGGGGGCCTAACAGGTGCAACATTAAAGTTAAAAATACACAACATTTACATGTTTAATCCACTTTAAATATTAATAAATGATGTAACTTGTGGATGTTACAAATGATAAAACTGATAATTGACGATATAATATTATTTTGAATTATCGTACCCGTTTTGATTACAATGATGAATTAATAGGTATAATTTATTAATAAGTAGGTATCTAGAATTTTTGTCAAAAACGAATATACTGATTTGGATCCCGATTTCGGTCCGCTACCCAATTTTTCTTTTCCACATCGCATAGAAATCTCCGTCATTTTATATATTATTATATAATATGATTTTAAGATCATATTCCTTGGCGATGTAAAGCGTACAATTGGGTAGATGACTGGATCCAAAAATAAATTATTTGATACAGTTAATAAAATTAAACTTTACAAAATAGTGCCACTTTTCAATGGTCATATCCATTTATTGTTTTTCGTGATTATAGATATATTATTTCGGAAGACCGCTATTTACCTTAAAAAAAAGCATGACGTCACGATTTTGTATTTCATACCTATATAGAAAATGTTTGCTTTGGAGTTTAGAAAAAAGTTTCAGATTTGACTTGTTGTCATCTAGCGGATTAGTTAGTTACCTATTTCCTAACCAATTATTTTAATATGGAACATCTGCGCATTTTACTCTTTGCGACCGTGTGTGCGGCTTTCAAAAAGCATTCTTTGCGTTAATTGTAGTGCCAAGTAGTACACATGCTTGCATCATTAAAGATAAGATGAAGTGTTCACCATGTTTTGCCCACTCGTGAGCTCACAGCTTGCATGTACTCAGGATAAGTGTTTTATTGACGGGTGTCGGCTTGAGAATGAGAAAACAAGATAGTTTTAAAAACTAAAACCCGACGACTACGGGAAGATTCTTGAAGTACTTACTTTTATCTAGTGCAGTGAATGTAATCACAGCGTATAAGAGCTTTGTTTCCGTATTACTTAAGAGTCCCCTTACCCTAGACCAGAATACAACTTTCCATACAAACGTAGTCTACGTTTTATTTCAAAACGACATGTCCGATTTGGGCAAAATTTTGTAATTTCAAAGATATTGCAATTATCTAGGGTAATAACTGGTTTCCGACGGTAAAAATATGAACTTAAAATAGAATATAGTGTTTTATATCATTTTTGACCATTAGTATGGGAAACTTCTAAATCGTTATATTTTTTTTCCAGTTCATAATTTTACTATTAGATAATTGCGATTTCTTTACAATTACCAATTTTTACCGGAATCTGACATGTGATTTCAAAATTAAACGTAGACTACGTTTGTATGGAGAAGTCTAGGGTAAGGGGACTCTTAAGTATTACCAAATTAAATAGTTACATTAAACAAACTTCATTTACGGTTTACTAACATAATAAACCTTGCTGGAAAGGCCGACCAGGTTTATTGTATAGGTTTATTTAAACGTTCATCATCAGGGCGAGTGTAAGGAGCGGCGACCCGACAGTTTCACTGCATTCTCTGCACTGAAGTTAGAGAAGACCGCTCATAAATCATGTATCTATATCTATACCTACATGGTGAATATGTAATATTCTTATCAGCTCTAAAAAAATCTAGTTAACAAGTGTTTAACATCGGTATCGTGATAATGAGTGAACCACTTTTGTTTGTAAGTAGATTCATTCGGTATTTTCAGGCTTTGGCAGGTACATGTGTCAAAACCCGTTACAGAGCGCTTTAACCTGACACGAAACAGGCAGTACTTATTAATTTTTTACTTAACCACCTTCCAAATTCCTCCTGTCACACTGTCACACAACGGATACCGGTAATCGGGCAAGCGTCGGATGTTTTGACATGCGCTCAATTGGCCGCCACTTGCCTGGGTGCACCGCGCGTTCACATCCTGCTGACCTGGGGAACCTGGGGCTATGGTACGGTGTGAGTGGGTACCAATGACACCTTGATAAGCCAGTTTTATTTTTATTTTGGGCAAATCACACAGATAGAGCTAGCCCCAAAGCTAGTTCGAGATTTGTGTTATGGGATACTAACTCGAATATACTACTCGTATATTTTATAACAAATACATTTATATAGATAAACATCCAAGACCCAGGTCAATCAGAAAAAGATCATTTTAATTCTTGACGTGACTGGGGATCGAACCCGGGACCACTGGTGTGACAGCGTAGCATGATGGCCAGTAGACCACGAAGTCGTCTATTTTGAGAACCGGTAGTGGCCAAGGAAATTACCTTACTAATTTCCCTAAATCGGGACACCTATTCCATGATTTTGCGTTAAAAATTAAGGCTTCCAAAACAAAAACATTAACAGCCTCTAAAAAAAAACACGCCCCACAATCCCATCACTTTAAATAACAAATCCATAGAAAAGTTTCAATAGTTTTAAATATTTAGGTAGTACAAGATGTTCCAAAGATATTATTCAAAGAATAACCATAGCCAAAAAACAATTTACCTAGTAACGAAAATTGGTACAAACAAATTCATACAGAGTACAAACGTATACAATTGAAAAAAAATTGATTCCTCTAGGTCAGGTTCTGCGTATTTTGCACCCTCGATATCTCCCAACCCCTTTAGGTACAAACAAAAAAAAAGTTGGTACAATCGAGTACGTACCGGGTGCAAACGTATGCGTTTAGAAAAAATACAATTTTTTTCAAGTCGGGTTTCAGGTTCACATAGGTGAAAAGTCACTATTCAAATCAAAAATATTCAAAAACTAATAAAGCGACTGATAAAAGTATATATTTGGAGCATAGCCCTATACAGTTGCTTCTTCTTCTTATCGTGTGTGTTAGTGACTAACACTAGTGTCAGAGTTTTTAGAAGGCCTCTGACATGGTTTTAGGTAACGATGTCAAAGACAGTGACCGGGACCGACGGCTTAACGTGCCCTCCGAAGCACGGATCATCTTACTTATCAGACAATCAGGTGATCAGCCTGCAATGTCCTAACCAAACTAGGACAACAACACAAAGTCGTTGCCTCCGCCGGGAACCGAACCCGCGACCTCCGAGTATGAGCCTCGAGTATTTACAGTTGCTTGCGAATCATGAGCAATGATAAAGAAGGATAGAGCTAGATCAGCTAGATGAGAAGCGTTTGAGACGTGATGAAGAACCTGAACACCTAGAGTTAGTTTTATAAAACAACTATAAGATCAAATTAATGTTTCAACCTACAAGGATGATAAGGAGTTGACTTTGGACAGGAGTAAAAGACGAGTTGACGTTGAACAGTGAGTGGAAGGCATTGGTTGCTCCACAGACGAGAGCTTAGCTCTTTCATAATAAGAAGAAGAAGTGGCCAAGGTGTAAAAGGCACTTTAGGCACTGGCTCTGCGTCTGTAAGGTACTTACGATTTCGATCCTAACTACGGTCATTTTCAATTTTCACCACTTGGTTGGGTTGAATGAAAACATATGGAGGATACCTGCACATACGTTCACTAGTTCACAACCCATCTACTAATTAGTTGCCTTATTAGTAGACTATTTTAGCTACATTATCTTTCTCCTCGCCACTTGCCTATGTAGGGTCGGCTCTGTATGTCAACTGTTTGCACTTCTTTCTGTCATCATATTTGCACTATCCCCTCGTTTCTTCCTCCACCTCCAAATGGATCATCCTCTTAGCCAGATGTTCGGCATCCCTCCTCATGAAGTGACCATACCACATGAGACGATACTTAATTATTATTATTTGGCCTATTTTGGCTTCATCATCGCCAGAAAACGTCCTGGTAATGGTAATGCTTGAGATTGTGCCGTGTGATTTCCAGCAGAGTAAAATAGGACCACTGCAAGTCTTTCCGTGATTGTCGTGGAAACCAAGCAGTGAGATTTAACCTAACCCTCTGGCTGCTCTAGCATAGTAAGGCTCGGATAGTTTATAGAGGATTACGACATGCTCCTGGGCAGATCAGATTTGCAGCACTCGAGTCAAGTGTCCACTATACTCTCAGCAGATGGGCGCAATTGGTTGACAATTGTAACACGGACCTACTAGTTAGTAACTGATTCATAAGAGGTAATGCATGACCCTGAGTAATTGAAGAATGGTGCGACGCAAAAAGAATCGCAAGATGAAATCGTTTCGGGGGCTTTGATATCGAAATCCAAATTTCAGTATGTGCTTAGGCTTGCGAATATATAATGTAAGGAGACTGACGCGGGTACCCCTAAGCTAAGGAAACCATGTGGTGTAAGCTGCTTAACACAGACAGCTAACTGCCCCATAAATTAAATAAGCACATGCTTTTCGCATATTGAATTGATCACATACAGTTTAATATTTTATTATTATATCTATCATTATCATTTCGACAGTAGGTAATAATAATAAGTTCACTGCTATTCTTAAGACAACAAGCCATGCCAGGGCATGCAGCCTGCATGCCCTGGCATGGCTTGTTGTCTCATGCAGGCGTCCATTAAAAATTGACAAATTCTTACAATGTAGGTACAAAGTGTCCTACCTTGTCAGAATTTCACAACCTTCATGTTATGTTAATTCTTTATTGTGTAAAAAAAGGACGCCCACAGTATGCACAGTATTGTATAAATATTGTAACTTAGGTACCTAATGTTTGAAGAACTAAGGTCACCAAAAGTTGAAGTACCTAGGTAGTTGGCAGCAGGAGCGAGGTTTTTTAATAGTGACCTAATTAGTAGTCGTTAGCGTGCCAGCGGTCTTACAAACAAAGATGCTCAAGACTAAGCAAAGTGGAAAAAAAGAGCCGAACAGAGACTTCACAGTATTACAGCTGAATATGCAACTGGGTCTACTCTGAGAGAGAGAGAGAGAGTCAGACAACCTGAATATCCCATCTAGTTAGGTTTCTAGAATTGGGCTGGTTCGAGAACTGAGGCCGACGTCAGCCCCAAAATGGGACCAGCATATTCGGGTCTAATTGCGGAAAAATTATCCTTGAGGGAAGTGAGAAGAAGTAAGTTCCCATCTAGTTTCTCCAGACCCAATGTGGGTACACTATGCTTAATTTAAGATGCTAATTTCATATACATAGCATGTTTTGCAATGATCGGTCAAAAATGTATCTTTACAAAACCATACACATACATAAAATCAACATATGAATTTCAGAAAATGGATTCCCAGCCATTGTCAGTAACTTTTATTTAGCGTGTTGAATGGAGGGACAGGGTCAGCGATTATTGGCCACTTGAGACTGCATGAATGCACCCACTGTGCGCATGGGAACTTGCAACACATGCAGTCGCTTGTGCAACGCTAATGTCAGGGCGGAATGTACAGATTTTTAGGAGAGGATTTAATCGGTATTTTAATCAATTATTTTTATTATTCTTATCAATAAGTACCTATCATATTATTATCCGAAACTGAAAGCAATGTTTTTATTTTATTTTTAAAATATGATAAAAAAAGGATGCACATACAGCGTTCTTTACTGCTATTAGGTCTCACGCATACAAAACTGATAGTGAGATATCCACACCACACTTCCACCTTTATATTTGAAATGCTAATTACTTCTTCATTAATTAACCAATTTTCTAGCTGTTTTCAAAATATATTTCTTTTTAGTGGTATGTTCATTTAACATGTATAAAATATTAATCAAAATCATACACAGTAAAATAGCCTATTAAAGTAAATTCACTTAGAAAGAAAACTTAATTATATTCTTGACATGTTACCATACACATGGAATAATGCTTATAATGCTAGTATACAAAGGTCTCAAATTTTTCTGTTTTAAAATTTTTCATTCAAGTAGGTTTTTAAATTTTATTTTTATATGACTAACAGAAACACCTATTGCTGAAAAGCGCTGGATGAAGATTCTACATTACTCATTTTGGAAATCCTTGGAAGAGGTCTATGTCCAGTAGTGGATGTTTGGTGGCATAGCATAATAAAGTGTAGTGCCTAAATTAAATGTAATTATTATGTTACATGCCAGAAAAATTCAATAAATAATGCAGGTAGCCTACCACCACCACCACTTACCTACCACCCACCTACTTTTTATTTCTGTTTGTTTACAAACTTAGGTAAGTACCTACATGCTAACTATGAATTAGTTTTTGATTATTTTGTTGAATTCAGAAATTACTTACCTACATTCCGCAGTGTAGGTCTTATAGATAAATATTTTACTTAGTGAATTTTGGTGGTAGGTAGCAATTTATATTCAATCAACATAACAATTAATAAAAATAAACACAAAATTTCAAACTTACTGCAAAATAGAATGAAGCAATCCATTGCAATTTTACGTAGAATAAACTTCGAATCTCGATCAACCGTAAGTGAATGATTACGCGAATTAGAATTTCTATCCATTTTTGCGAATTTATTAAATAAAAATACTTGCACAAATCGCGATGTTACGAAATAACGTCAAAATCGTACAAGTCAAATGAAAAACTGACAAGAGCTACACGTCAAGCACGAAACGCATGCGCGCGCCGACTGAACTGACAGACGCAGCAAGTGTGTTTACGGAGCGGGCTAGCTTTATCTGATTCTATCACCGTTTTCAATGTTTGCGGAGCGGTAAATAACTAAATAAAATTAGTTCACGTATATTATGAATTTGGAAAATTATGAATAAAAGCCTTGTGAAGAATAATTAATAACTAGATATGAAGGCCTCGGCCCCACCATTCAAGACAATCTAAAGGGCTCTAAATAAAATTGGTTTTCGCAGATCCAATGGAATCTATGAACCAACATCTTCCGCTGATCTGTCACGCGTCACGCAACTCACGCACGGTCCATTTTTGCTCTTTTCCTGTGACATCATTACATTGGGGACATGCGTGACGTACCTATACATATTTTATGCAAAATCTTAACTCAATCCAATAAATAGGTACCTACCAGGGAGTAGGGCAAATCCGCTTGCAAGATTTGGCCTATAAGTAGGTAGGTCCACCCAAAATAACAAACACCGGAAACGAGTATTTTTTATCACAATAAAGTAGGTTTAAATCTAAACCTAAATAGGTACCAAGATACACGGACCAATTAAGTCCGTGATTTATACCTACCTGATAAGTAGCTACCTACCAACCAACCTGTAAGAACTTATTTAACAATAACAACACACCATGATTAAATTCCCGCTCTTCAATCACACAAAAAACTTCAACCGTAAAAATTTAACACGACAAAAGACCCATTTAATCCATTTTTTCTTCGCCTTGTAAAGGAATGCCGCCTTTGTGTGCCGCCTTGCCGTTCTTTGATAAATATCGGAGGCGATCAGTAGCTACTGGGTTGACACCTGTTGAATTTATTGTTTACCTCTTTGACTTAATTATATTTAGAGGTTTAAATTACTACTTACCTACATATTATATAAAAATATTTTAGGTCAGTGATTTACTGGAGTCTAGACTATACTAAGTATTGAGGAAACATTTTGTAGGTACCAAAATAATACAAGCCATATCAATGTATTGTTATCCTGTACAAAATACGAAAAAAACTTCTGTCCTATTTCTTCTGCTAGGAAATATACCTGTGGAAAAAGTATTTAATTATTATAAACACAAAACCCGACCGCTTTTTTATATACCCAGTGTCACTCTCTGAATGAATCTAATGAATCTAACAGCACCTTCCAAACTTAAATTCATCAAGCCGTTTAGGTTGCAAAGCGTCTTGTATGACTTGACAATATAACCCTCCTTCTAACTCAGTCGGGTAAATACCTATGTTTCGTAAACGCCATCTGAAGATTTCCTTCAGAACTAAATTCGTTGAGCCATCTAGTGAGTTAAATTAAAACTATTATTGTACCACGGACATCTACTGGGAATTTGTGGAACTATTTAATAAATTTCTACATAAGTAGTTTATCGTGACAATCCTAGATGTCGGTACTAGCTGCTTTTACTGCCATCTAACGGAATATGCGTAAACTTTTATGTAACATTTGCTTGCATATTTTTTCTGAATACGAAAACAGATGTCGCTAATGACGCTGATGTAGGCCAGATTAATTTATATAGGAGAAATAAAAAGCAATAAAATTTTAAACAAATTATAATAACGTGGTAATTTATACCTACTTATTTAGTTTAGGCCAAGTTGAATACTGCATCTTAGAATGATTTAACAGAATGGATAAATTAGTAGTTTCACTAGTACCACAGAGTAATAATATACTACGTACAAGTAGAACGATTAGTACGAACTCTTCATTATTCACTCACCAATTTTACATTTGTGTGTGAAAAAATATATTTTATGGGAAATCGACGTCACGATTTTGTTTTGTTTTGTTTCATACAAATCCTATTGAATTTTTTGTTTTGACGTTTAGAAAAAGCTGATTTCATTTAGTGCGAAAAGGAAAAAATTTTTTTCGCGGATTTAGGGCGACGTCTGCGTGACAACGGGGCCCGCTCCGAAGCGAGCTCACAAACAATAGACCGAAATAACCTTGGCCGAGACTTATTAAGACAAACAGTAATGTTCTTCACTGCTCTGTTCAAATAACACTTCGACGAGTAACGGTTGGCCGAGAGCACCGATTCTCGTTTAACGGCCGCACAAATATTTTTGCACCGAGAAACTGTTAGACAGAAACGCCATTGGTACCTTGACGGTCGAACAAAATTTACTTCGTCGACCAACTGTTAAGATCAAAATTCCTTCACCGACCAACTGTTGGGCCAAGCATACCTCACGCAACACATCGCCTTGGCTATTCAGCGAGGCAATTCTGTCTGCATAATGTTGCCTCTCAGCATAATGTTGTGGCCTTCTGACCAAAACCACAGAATATGAGCCAATTTCATTCTTACTACACTGGACAAACGATTCATATAAATAGAATTCGCCACTCCGGAGTGTGCCACGCGCATAGTAAATGTATGTATATTTTCGATAGGTACCTTAACGAGAAGTGACACAGGCCTGCCACAACGCTGGTCTTCCGAGGACACCAAATACGTAGGGATAAAGACGTAATAGCACGTGTGTCTATAAGTATACTTACAACTTGACGACTGCATCTAATGACGTACAGCAGGACGGCTTCACGTGCTTTTCGGACGTAGGATCTCGAGATTATATTCACCAATCCAAGTACGGACCACGCTTGCATAATTTTATTTTATTTTATCAAACTTTATTGTTCCAAAGTACAAATATACTTTTAACAAATGGCGAAATTTATGCTAAAAGCATTTTCTCTCAGTCAACCATAAGGATAAACAGAGAAATTACGCGGCACAAAAAAGCAATACAATATACATATGTATATTCTAAAATATTACTAATTAATATAACATTATATTATATTAGAGTTTAAAAGGTGGGCGTGAATTTTTTTTTTTTAAAGAGAATTAATAGAAATTTCTCTGATGTCAATGGGTAAAGCATTCCAGAGCCGTAAGGCTTGAAGAGAAAAAGCGTTAGACATAAAATTTGTTCGGAAAAGGGGATTAAAGAGCTGACGTGTCTCATTACAACGAAGTTGTCAATCGTGAGTGTCTGAAAGAATTTACATTTAAGATATTCTGGGTAGTAAGGATTTGTAAGAATAGAAAAAAGAGTACACAGTAACCGAAGTTCCCTGCGTTGACGGATAGGAAGCCACTTAAGTTCAGAACGAAAGTGTAATGTAGGTAGTTTAATAAATAATGTCACTACCACTGTCACGAATTCCAGTCTCGAATACAAGAATCTATCTGCCGGACGTGTGTTGTTTTATTTGCTGCTCCCGCCGAAATATCTCAGAAAGGAAGACACATGATCATATTTTCGAAGACAGAAGATAAACGAATGCAGTTAATTAGGATCATGTGTAAGGCTCGGCGCAAACGGACCACCAAAAAACGCGGCCACCGACCACTTTCATACTAATTCAGTGGCCGCCACCGGCGTCACCGTGTGCGGCGAGTCCATACAAAATGTATGAAAACTACAGGAAAGTGGTCGGTGGCCGTTTTTTGGTGGCTAGTTTGCGCCGAGCCTAAGGGTCAGCTCAGACAGACGCGACGTGACGAGACGTGGCGCGCTCTTTTGAAGAAAAAAATTGGTTGTTTGTAAAGTAGGTTTACGATCGAGATGTTTACGTGATAACGTCGTTTCACGGAATGACTGGCAGCGCTCGAGATGAGACGGAAGATCGGTCCGTCTCTCTCTCGTTATACCTGCGATCGCGCTCGTGAGGTTTTGGTGTGACACAAGTTTCTGAACATGTCACCCGACTAAAACGATTTTAAAGACGTTATCACGTCAAAATAGAACTTGTTTACTGCACAAAAAGATACCAATTTCATTGAGAGTCCACTGAGCCGCGCTTCGCAGCGCGGTGCAGCGCGGCGTTATACGTAACACTGCAATTTGTATCTTTTTGAGAAGTGAACAAGTTCTATTTTTCTTCAATGCGTGCTCCACGTCGCGTCTCAGTCTGAACTAACCCAAATCGTCATGTCATGCGTGCATACTCGCGCCGTGAGCCCATGCCTTCAATTTCCTTTAGTCGAACTGTGTAGATTCGTAGGTATATTTGTCGTAGCAAGGTCGTAGCTTTTTCGTAACCGTTTCGATTGTATTGTAGCGCTCTACGATTTTATTATATTACGAAAATACTTACTAGGCACACTACGAAGATGCGCGTGCATGAATTCGTTGAAATTAATAAAGATACCATGAATTATTGAGTAGTAGAGTAGTTTACAATTATTTTCTTACAAATTATCTACATGGTCTCATTATGGAAAAAAACAAAAATATTTTTAAGTACCTACAATACCTCGACCTTATCCTTTGCGGGACAGGTATAGTTGACGGACAAGTTAACCCAGTCCACATCCCTATATACCTGTTTAAGAAAGGGAGAAAATGACAAAACAGTTTTAGATAAATATAAAGCTTATAAAAATTAAAGAGGGCCGAGATCCAGATTGAGACCATTGTTACACTATGGAAAACAGAAAACACTCCCTTCAATTTTATTTGGTAGCAAATAGACAATCTTTCTTTGATGAAATAAGAACTGGTGTGACCAAATTTTGAGAAAAAGAAAGAGAGCCGTTGGGAAAGTAGACACAAAGGAGTTAACTCTAAAAATAACACAGTATGGGCTAACAAACCATCATATGCCTCTTTTGCAAGGGACAACTTTAGCTCCAAAAAGAAGAACAGGCATTATCAGAAGCTTAGGTCCTTTGACTCTCTTCTTCAGCCTTTATTTACCCATTGTTGGGTATAGGCCTTTTTATTTGACCTGGTCTTCTGCAGACAGGCGGTATTTTGATTAATCTATCTTATTAAAATGTAATAGGTATGTCATTAATAAATAATGTAATAATATTGAATCGTTATAATAATAATGATTTGTTTCTATTGCAATATCCCAGTATCAGTCCACCCCAATCTCATTCCATAACCCACAGACCTTTCCCTTTTTCTTGCAATAGATTTTGCACCTGCTGAAACCTATTCAAGGGTACACCTTTCATAGGTATATCCAGGAATAGTTTCGGAGGGAGCACCACATGACATCCACTTCTCCAAAGGGCCTCTACGTGTTGGATCTGTATCTCTACGCAAGCCTCTCAAAGAACCGGGGTGAAAAGACCCGTCAATCTTAAGAAAATACATAATAATGAAATGAATGTGATGATGTGCGCCATAGAAATAAAAAAATAAAAATAGGTATTAGCTCTCCGCGTCAAGTCTATCAGGGTGACAGCTGAAAATCAGCGGTTGCTCAAAACGAACATTTCGTTGAGCTGTAAGTAAGCAGCTTACCTAGGTATATACAGCTCACGAAATTATTTTGTGCACACATTATCCATGTTAATAAGTTAGTATTAAGATATTTAATGTTACAATTTTTCCCTTGTATTGCTTCCGATCGGTCGCTCTGGAAATCCTTGGGGCTAGTGGACTTCCTGTGGCTGATATGATGATGATGATGATGATAGGTAATGTGTGTTACATACAATTTATAACAGACTTCAAAAAAAGGAATAGGTTATCAATTTATCGTGAAGTTTTATTTTTTTATTTATGTTTACCGATTATTCGAAGACGCCTACGGACCGCGAATTGAAAAAAAAACTTTTTTTTTGTTTGAATGAGCATACTCTCAAGGCGGTCTTATAGAAATTTTATCAAAATTGTTGTGTAGTTTTGGGGAGAAGTCAGTTTGTAGTTTTGAAAAATTATTTTCTTTTATTAGAGAAAAAAAAATCACAGCGCAGATACAGCGCATTTAAATTTCGCACGATGTCACGGCTAGGTACGATTTTTACTCAGCTGACGTCGCAAGTCCCCCACTCTGTATCTTTGTAAATTTTTACTTTTTTGGTAAACTGAAAAATATGGGTCAATTATTTTTAGATAGTCTAAAAGACGGATTAATTGCAATCATACTTTTCTGACCCTGTCGTCATCACTATTGACGGATTCACTAAAAGCGTTCCACCCCAGTCAACCATATAGGTAGGTATAACATATAAGCCAGAGTGTTAAAGATCCTTCTATTCCCATATTGACTTTGACTCTGATAAGAGAAATGCCTAAACCAAACATTAAATTAAAATCAAAAATCACTGATCCACGCACTCGCAAACAAAACCAGAAACTCCAACAAACACAAAACCAAAAAACTCAATAAATTAAAACAAACGAACCTCATTCACGCAAAAAACAAAACTGGCAACAATCGGAAAATTTCACGAATTCCTTCATTACCGAACAATACCTACAGACATACAAATAGCTGCGTCCAATTTAAATAACAGCCTTGCAAAGCTGAAAAACAAGCGCGTAACCGAAGTTGAGAATAAATTAGCAACCCCCTATCTCCCCCTTTGCCCAATGTGTACATTGAGCAGAATATTATTTGCGTTGCCAGACAATAATAGGATCTAGTGCCCCGCCCTGACATGTTAGCTTTACCAGGCCCCGCCCAAACCAAGCTCGCTCCTCATTGGCTGATAGTATCCCCCATCTCTTCCTATCTCGTTGAACGTCTCGCTCTCGCGTATAGCTTTTTCCCAACGCCTGAGGGGTAAATGTTTTGGTAGGAAACATATACGGGGTTTTCTGCAGCATTGTCAAGGTTTAAATATTTTTTACGTTATTCGAAGTCGTCTACCTGACTGAATGGAGTACTAGAATTCGCTTTATGAGATTTTTTCAATAAGACTCCTTTACTGGATTAAAGGATCCCGGCACTCGCATATCTCTGTAAACATTTTCCTTTGGAGATCTTTTATTACGTTTCGTTTGACGTACGTACTTTACTACGTTTTATTAAAAGCCTCTTCTTGTATTGTTTGAGATGTTATTGATCATTGAGATGATTTGGCGATTAATAATTTCGGTAGGTAGGTATGTAATCTAATATTATTTTATCTGATAACTATACTCATAATTCAAGAAAAGAATACTAAGAAAATTTCTTAAGTAGAATCTACTTTTGCCTAGTAAAATCTTAGAAACAAGTAAACTATTGATGCATACCTATGTAGCCAATTTATATTGTGTATAAAAATATACTGTAAGTAGTAGTTCAATATCCAATAGAAAGTAATCACAGTCTCTACAAAGATTCTTCATAAAAATCTGAAACTACTAATATTGTTCTCTAAAAAAACTAGCTCAAATAAAAAAAAAGCTCCACAAAAAAGGAGAAAAGCCAAAAATAAATACACAAAGTTGAATTGATGAGCACGAAGCGGTCTAATAATTATTAGTCGGCGGCCTGAAATTCATGCACAAAGCGCCGACCCGCAGTAATAATAACGACAATTGTTGTGTTTACTGGAACGTAAACTGGTGGGCCACCCCCCGGGGGCGGGGCCGGGGGCCGAGTCTCCGCGCTGGGGCCTTCGGCCTCCGGGCTCAGTCCGCGCCGCGCCACGCGCCTCAACGCACCTCTGACATGTGAAAGCATGGAAGATTGCGATCTTGATCAATACCGCGATATGATCATCGAAGGCGACTTACCCTTGGACTTGCGACCACCACCACGGCTGTATCTCCCACATTACCTCCGTGACGACACGCCTGAATATCCACAAGACGATACTTATGTCTCCGTTGACGAAGATACGCCAGATATCCCGCCGCCGTCCAGCGACTCTGAAAGATACGACGCGTCCAGCCCCATCGACAGCAAGTCTACGTCTCCGAAGAAGCCAAAATCAAAATCTTCATCACAGCTTATCAAACCGCCTTACTCCTACATCGCTCTTATCACCATGGCGATTCTCCAGTCTCCACACAAGAAATTAACGTTGAGTGGAATTTGTGAGTTCATTATGACCAGGTTTCCCTACTACCGAGAGAAGTTCCCAGCGTGGCAGAACTCAATCAGGCATAACTTGAGTTTGAATGACTGCTTTATAAAAATTCCAAGAGAGCCGGGGAATCCTGGAAAAGGGAACTACTGGACGTTGGATCCTCTCGCTGAGGATATGTTTGACAATGGAAGTTTCCTTCGCCGGCGGAAGAGATATAAACGCCCGGCTCCTTCGTTGCAACATGCGCATGCGGTTGTGGCAATGTTGGCGCGAGAAGCATACGCTCCGCTCTTGCCTTTGCCGTGTTACTTGCCTCCAGCTCCGCTATTGGCGCTGCCTCGACCTCCACCAGCTGCCTTGAGACCCGTCCCGTTGCCTCCAAGAGTAGCAGAAACAACTGAACCGCGAGGGAAGAGGTCAAGGAACGGTTTCTCCATTGAGTCCATTATTGGAACTCAAGACTCTCCAGTGAATTCAGAGCCTCGACGAAGCGCATTTTCTCCTCTACATCAGGGCAACGGACCTCCGGACGACTGGGCCAGGTGAATGTACCTAAACGGGTGCGTTTCGAGTCCATCCCCTTACTGAAGCGCCCCGACGGGCGGTACCGAGGCCTCGCCTGCAGACTGATCAGTGATCTAGTGATTTGTAAGATACTGTAAAAACTATAACGGGTATTACTGCTTCAATAAAGTATCATAGTGTTAGCATAAAATGACCAAGCCAAAAGAAGGTTACCAAACAGTTCGCTACCGAAGAGTAAGTACCAAAAAATTGTTTTTTTTTTTAAATATTGTGTTCAGTTAATTAAATATATGTATTGTTTTAGCTGAAGTGTTAAATAAGAATTAATTACGTCCGTAATGTAAGTGTAAAATAACGCTAACGTGCCAAAATTATAATGTTGCTACTTTTTGATTAAAAAATATAGTTTAGGTTGCTTATTATTGTTTCTTTTTAAATTAGTTATTTTTTTTAACATTTTGATGAAAAAGTAGCTGCATTTCATAATATCTAGTCATTTATGTACAAAGTAGTGTCGGATGTGATTGTAAATATTTTCTTAGTTTTTTTTATTCTTGGAAGTAGATAAGCAATAATATATTAGACTAAAAAGGCGCGTATACAAAGTCCTGTAAAATGAAACTTTAATTGTACTAAAATTATCCTGTATTACGCGACTTTTGTACTATTTGAAAACTAAAATTGTATTTAAATGTTACGATTGTAGTATATTTTTGTGTAATACCTAACTTATTTTTAAGGATAAACATAAAATATTACGAAACACGACATTTACTTTTATTTATTTAGCCCTATTTATCGAAAACATTTTAAAATAAAAAATCTAAACATTACAAAACAGACGTAATCAAAAAGTTTAAAGAAACAATTAAAATTTCTAGCGAACCACTTCATTGGCCTAGTAGTTTTAGAATTAATAGGTACAGAAAGACAGATACACATATAAGTACATTATTTTATAAACATCATGGATAACTGGTTTAATAATTATCCATTTTCGTAAAAGTGCTTGTCTTCAAATCAGATAAAGGCAAATAATAATAATGAATTAGCCCATTAACTAAACAGTTAAATTTGAAGAAAAAATAGATTTTCTCGCAGTAAACATTGTGGAAGTGATAAACTAAAATTTTCCTGATTATTAGATATTTTTGATTACTTTGCCCTTCCAAAACAACCAATATACGTAGGTTTACCTTTGATTAACCCATTTAAATATTTTGGGAAATCTAATCAATTTCAATGGGAAATAGTTTGTTAAAGTAAACTCAGTACCTGATTTTATCTACTTACATTACTCGAAACAATACTACCTACGGAAAACTTTAATACCTATCTTTCTCCGCTATCCCAGCAGGATTTTTAGGGTTCCATACCCAAGGGTAAAAATGCGACCCTATTATTAAGTCTCTCTAAGTTATTAAGACTCCATAGTCCGTCCATCTTTCTGTCTATCACTAGGCTGTATGTCATGAACGGTACGGTGATAGCTGAAATTTTCACTGATGTATTTCTGTTGTGGCTATAATAACAAATACTAAAAACAGAATAAAATAAATATATAAGTGGGGCTTCCATACAACAAATGTGTTTTTTTTATAGATAATGGTACGGAACCCTTCGTGCGCGAGTTCAACTCGCACTTGGCCGGTTATTTTTACCTTGTATTTGGAGAATGATAATAAGAAATAATAATATTCATTTATTTCGGCTAATATTCAACCATATCATTGACCCATGAAACCATTCTATCCTAACTAACAATAATTACAATTAAAAATTAAACTAAATTAAACTAACTAAAATAAATTTAAATACTAAAAATAAATTACTTATAAACTTATACAATTACAAATAAAAAATATCTCTTAAATCCTTCCCCTGCGGAAAAGTGCACAGAAGGCTGGCAGCATTGCCACTTGCAACTTGTATGGCAATGCTTATTCTTTGAGCGAAGTAATTACCAGCCCCCTGGTCACCTGAAACCTCGACCAGCTTTTTAGAAGGCCCCCACGGACCCAAAGTTTCAACCCCGAACGGCTCAAATATGTATGCCTCTCCAAGGCATGCATACTTGCGCCGTTTAAGGGATTCAGCGGTAGCTGCAGCAATGCCAGCCTTTCCACTTGTGCCATGAAGATGGGAAGGCGCAAGAGTGTCGACACATGTGGCGTCCCACACCAGCGGTCTTCCCAACCTCCAGGGCACAAGGGTCATAATAAAATATTTGGTGATGTTAATAGAATTAAACCATATCAACATGAACTCAATGTAAAAGTTTAAATACCTACGTAGTATCTTCTTTAGGTCCTGCTTCATTCCTGAGATTGGCAGTCAGCTGAGTCCTAATTTGTGCATGGGTAAGCCTGAACAGTTTTTCTACCGTTATGATATAATGATAACAAGCCAAGACATTTTTGCAACCCGCTCTTCGTCAATTTTTTTTTAGGTATGTGTTATATTTATACATTCCTGAGCCAATTAGCAGTCAGTTAATATCATGAACAGATATGTCATTAGATATACTGAATTAAATCGAAATATGAAAAATATTTTTTTTCATCAGTTGATCGGTCAACTTGTATAGAAGTACAAAAATTACTTTTCACATTTCGATATATGTTTTATGGAGAAAGTTGTTCAGTATCATGGACAGAATTCACCCTTAAAATTTAACAGCCTCCGTGGTGTAGTGGTTAGAGCGTTCGGCTCATACCCGGAGGTCGCGGGTTCGATTCCCGGCGGGGGAAACGACTTTGTGTTGTTGTCCTGGTTTGGTTAGGACATTGCAGGCTGATCACCTGATTGTCTGATAAGTAAGATGATCCGTGCTTCGGAGGGCACGTTAAGCCGTCGGTCCCGGTCACTGTCTTTGACATTGGTCGTTACCTAAAACCATGTCAGAGGCCTTTAAGGCGGTTTAAATACTCTGACACTAGTGTTAGTCACTAACACACTCGATAAGAAGACCCTTAAAATAGTTTCAGTATATTCTGTTAGACCACATATTTACTGCGGGTAGGTACTTATGAGTAGATAGCTTTTATATAAATAATTCCAGGTTTAGACCACCCGAAACCTACACCAACTAGTGACGTCACCCTTATCACACGATAACTGATAAAATAATCCTTGAGCTTTCGCCGTCCATCTCACAGTTTGCATAACGGGGCTTACCGCCCACGAAGCTCGTCTGAAAGCCTTAAAGCTCGACTTGAACAACTTTAAGATGCTTGAGCTTAACTTGTTTATTGGTTTAAGATCTTATGTAGAGACTTGACTTGATAAGGAGACTTGTTAGCCTAGCTGCAAATGCATTTTTTAACCACTGAAGCAATAAGTATAACATGATGGTCTGGGAGACAAGTAAAATACTTAGAATGTACCAGCTGCTTATTTTCCTGCGCAAATATAACAGAAGCCAATCGAAGGAGTGGCTGAAAATGCGATTAAATCATAATCCGCTTGATGACCGCTTGATGGTCAAATCACACTTTTTTTCTAAACGTCTAAACAAACATTTTCTATGGGATTTGTATGAAATACAAACGCGTGACGTCATGCTTTTTTGAGTTTAAATAGCGTTTATATCAGGATTTCTGCATTAATTAATCTAAAATCATGTTGAAAATGGATATGATCAATGAAAAGTGACACTACTCGTATTTTGTAACGTTTTATTTTATGAACTGAACCAAATAATTTATTTTATTTTATGAACTGAACCAAATCATTTATTTTATTTAATGAACTGAACCAAATAATTTATTTTATTTTATGAACTGAACCAAATAATTTATTTTTGACCCAGTCATCTATATAAACTATTCTTTTTGGTTTATATTTTAATTACTTTTTTACAAACATTTTATTTTTGAAGATAAATTGATAGTCTCTCATTGTGTATGTTAAACAATTACAACAAATCCGCCTAGTGCGAGTCGGACTCGCGCACGAAGTGTTCTGTACAAATTTAAATTACATGTAT
Organism: Acrobasis consociella; assembly: GCA_963555685.1. NCBI lineage: Eukaryota > Metazoa > Arthropoda > Insecta > Lepidoptera > Pyralidae > Acrobasis > Acrobasis consociella. Next base: position 13,760,064 of record OY743122.1, read on the forward strand.
GTAGTGTGAATTAAAATTTAATTTATTTTAAAAAAGCTACCGATTATATGACAGAGGTATTGAAGTGGCCCGAATCAGGAGTGACAAAATCTTCTCGGTACCATCGACATGGAAGTTTGACTTATCTTTGTATGTGTTAGTTACGGTCTTACCTAATAAAAAATAAAAACCTAAATAATTGAGAGGTTCATTGTTAGATCTATATCAATCAGTTTAGCGATTTAAAAGGTAGGGTTATATTCAGAGGCGTTTTTTTTTTACATTTTAATTACTTGTCTGTTTGTTTGTACCTTTTCTTTCACTCCTTATGCGGATCGTAAAACACGATCAAGGGAATGGGCGGGAACCTGGATCATACCATTCAATAATGCGACTAGTAACCCAACCTATTACTATCTTGATTATTTGAAGAAAACCATTTTCCAACTTGCCCATGCTGGTAATCGAACCCACGACTTCGAAACCTGTAGCAGTAAACTATTACGCTACCGAGGTATATGTGTTGAGGTATACGGAGGTATATTCCGTCACTTATAATTAAATTACGTGAATAAGTTTAATAGGAACATACACAAGATGACAGAAAGTCACCTTTCAGGATCAACATTTGCAGATATTACAATATTAATAATAGTAACATTAAATAGTAAACTGAATAAGTAAATATTGAAGCTAAAATTACGTGTTATTTCCGTTTACACACCTACAGTTGATTTTATTTGTACTTACAACACTTTAAGACATGTAAATGTCACATTCTTGCTGGTCTGGAAGAAAAGAAAGAGGTTAGAATTTGTCGGCTGCATCTCTTGTCGAGTTGTCATTGTCACGCAGGTTGAAACCTGTCGAAGGAATGGGCAAATGAGAATCACTGCCGATAGCAATAGCACCTCTATTTTCCGCTTCCATGGCCCTCTTCCCTTCCTTCGACCATCTCCGGGAGAATTTCCTTTATTGCCAAAAAATACTACAAAACAACACTATGCCGTGTGGTTTCCGGCGGAGTAGAAAAGGGCCACTCCAAGGCCTCCCGTGGTATATGGGGGTGTCATAGAAGGCGACTTAGGAAATACAAGCTAAAAAAATTCAGCATCCAAATGCGGATCACGCCCGGTGTCGCTTTACTTGCGAAAGCGTTAGTAATGCGCACTCCCGCCGGGCCTCCAAGCTCCTCTATTAATATGGCTTGTTTCATGGAAAGTAAAGTTTTAACACGAACAAAACCGCATGATAAAACTAGTAAACCAAAACAAATGGCAGTCAAACTCCTCCAGATGTCACAAACAATACTTATCTAAGCAAATATTATTGCCTAATAAAAAGTAAACGAAAAAGGTGAATAAAGACTCGAGCAAACGTTGTTTCGTAAATGATAAACACCCAAAATAGAACTTAAACTACACAAAATAAATGTTTGGAAAAACAAACTTGAGTTTAGGACCGATAGTGCACGTTTGTGATACATGTGTAGACAAAAATGCTTAGACCAAGCAAAAATTATTAATTTATCTAGTGGAAGATTCTGTTTATATAGAGAAGTTGGAAGTACTAAATAAGTAGATTTTTATTTTATTATTTAATGTAATCCTAGTATAAGTCTTCTGATTTCTTATTCATTTAGGATTTTATGAAAAAAAAAACAAAGAAGTGTTTTTTGTTTTATTAAATGTGTACCTATAAACTTTCTATTCAATACATGTTTTTTATTGAAATGATGTAAATTACAGAGGTGCGACTAAAACTTATTTTTCAAAAATTAAGTATATTGTGGAATCAATAAATATGACATCATATCGTACTTGATATAAACCTAAAGTACAAAACTAGATGCTAAACTACAAATTACTTTCGTTGGGCTAATATTTTAGTTGGGTTGGGACCCGCGTTTTTATTACATATTGGTCGATTCAAATCAATAAATAAAATAAAAGCCACGCATTTATCACGTAAGTAGGGTTTAACAAAGCTAATAATAGACGTCCTATTTTTAAGGTTGATTTGGAATCCTGACAGCCCTTTGAGTTTAGTAGATACCTGCGATATCGACTGTCAACTCAAGACGCGACGCTCGTTGTTGTGCGACGAACACAACCGTCCTAAAACTTTTGTACGCGACTGTACAACCACAATGAGAGTAATTTATGTTAAGCAAACACCTTGCTTGTTCGAATACAGAGTGTCACGTTGATTTTGATAATAGACATGTCATGTGATGCAATGGAAAATGAGTCCAAAAGAATATTAACCCTTTGGGTGTTGACAATACCAGACACAATAGTAAGACAATTAATTTATACCGGGAGCCATGTAGCCACACACAAGAGGGTATAAACAAAAAATAAATAAAATAAAATCTCTATTTCGTACCTTTTTTGTCCATAGAAGAATTACAATGACACCCTTGAAAATAATGATTCTATAACAAGTTGCAAAACTTTTTAATAAACCCTCTTATTCATAAACAAATACATACGTTTTCTAAACCCATTTTAGTTAAATTATGTTTTAACTCGGTCTTTAAATGTCAAATATTTAAAAGAGGGAAAGGGACCATACATGTTTTAACTGAAAAAGGTTTAGCAGATGGTTGTTAATTGTTATGAATATTAGAGTAAATTTGAAATTGAAAATAAATATATACATATAGACAACATCTGATTTTTTGATACACGTAACGTATTTTATAGAGGTTTTACTTATATTATACACTGGATAATTCCATTAATTCAATACCTATGTACAAATCTGGTAGTACTATTTGTAGTTGCTTTCACTGTCTATATATTTCGTAATCATTTTATGCAGTAAATTTTTCAAGGAACCCAATTATTGCAAAAAAGAAGGGACATACAATTTCTGATTTAGTATGTAGAGGTAAGTTTTATAGAGATCAAGTATTCTTAAGACACCCACCTGCTAGATGGTCAGACGACCTGCGCAATGTTGCAGGAAGGCGCTGGATGCAGGCCGCTTCCGATCGGTCGTTTTGGAAATCCTTGGGGGAGGCCTATGTCCAGCAGTGGACTTCCTGTGGCTAATATGATGATGATTCTTAAGACAAAAATAATAATATGTAAGTACACACAACACTTTTATTTAAGTAGTATCGGAGAACTGCGCCCGCGATTGTCAGATTCACGATTTGACGATTCAGAGAGAACAAAAGTTCTCTCTGAATTATAATCTGAATTATAATGTCTTTTGTCTTACCAAAAGGTAAGACACCTTAAAAAAACTCTTTATGTTGAATGCGCATATAATTTGGCTTTCAAAAATTTCATAAAACGCCAGAACCCAAAAAAAAAAAAAAAAATTGAGAACAAAATAGTTATTCCTGGATTCCTGGTAATAAAGCGTCCTGTTTCAATCATTCTGTCTAGTTTTAAAACGAGTTTTCGCCATTAGTAATAATTTCAAAGGTTATTCATAAAATAGTTTAGAGGTCTTTCTCGACATTGTTACAAATCAAACTTTTAAATATCACCATATTTAGTATTAAACAATTTATTTCAAATGAGGGCGCCACTTGTGCTACCATTTCGCCTTAAGGCGAATAATTTATATAATTTTTTTAAATGTACTTATTAAGAACTTTCATTTAATTAGCTTAATGAAAATAAAAAAAATAAACTTTTTTGCATGTATCAATATTGTCTTATCATTTTATTATATACATTATGCAAACAAATTTAAGCCTATGTTACCCGGACAATATGACGAATCGATTGACATCTCATTTGTGAAAATTGGATAAGCGGTTCGGGTGCTACGGTGGAACAGACACAAATATCTTCATCATCATCACATACGTCATCATCATCATCAGGTCTTTTTGTCTCCACTGCAGGAGCACGACCCTCTCTATACTACCGGAGCCATACTGAGCCAGAGCAGCCAGAGGACTTGGCCTACACTCTCCTCGCTGGCACATAGCCCTTACATAGCCTGCTAAAATCATTACCCTTCCTTTTGGCTTTGCTATAGTCGGGTAAAAAGCAGAAAACTCAGGTAGAGATGTAGCAATAGCGTTGCGTTTCTGTATCTACTGTTGACATACCGTTAATTTTTTTAATGACTCTGCCGTCAAGTGACGAATGTTTGAGATAACAGGTTGTTCCACTTCGGTGTGTAGATTTAACCTCAAAAAGATATAGTGGGGTTGGAGTAGTTTTTGAGTATTCTTAACCGTCTCTAAAATAGGTACAGAATAGTGAAATCTGAAAAAATAAAAAAGGGAAGAAGTGTGGGGTCGCGCACGAAGGGTTCAGTAACGTTATCTATAAAAAAATCACGTTGGTTGTATGGGTATCAAGTAGTTGTTGTAACAGAGGAAACAGAATTATCTGTGAAAATTTCAACAGTCTATCTATCACGGTTCATGATATACAACCTGGTGACGGACAGACTGACAGTGACAGTTTTAGTAATAGGGTTCCGTTTTTACCCTGAAGGTACGGAACCCTAAAATCGACACAAGTGTGAGTCAAACTTGCTCACCCGGGCTTCCGTACCATTAATATTATAATTTATCTAAATCTTTATTGACCTTATAGTCAGTCTTTAGAAAAACGAAAAATAATTAATGTGATTAAAGTTGAGCATACTCGTATGTAACTAATTACATACGCTACATACTCGTACATTACACACACAAACAAATATTTATATACATACTACTTATTATATGATTATATTTTTATTATTATTTTACTTGTAATGTTACTTATAGATTTGATATAAGTTTATCTGTAATTTATAGGTAAAGAAACACTTTCAATATATAGTTTGGTAGTAGTTTTTTTTACTTATATATTTAGAACTCAGTTACCTATATTAAAGTAGTTAATTCAAAAACTAATACGACAACACTATTTCTTAACTAGTTACCACCACAAAAAAGTTGTATTAATGTTGACGATTTTAATTTTTCTAAACTAAACATCGAATTCACCCTCAAACAATACAACCAGTTTTGATAAAATTGAAATAACCTCGCAAGTACACCCTTTCAAAAAAAAAAAAAAAGAATTTTCAAGTCGGTCCAGGCGTTTTCGAATAACCAGTAAACATATATAAAAATAATAAAAGATCGCGACAAATTGATACCCTTCTCCTTTTTGGAAGTCGGTTTAAAATTTGCAATATGTCTGAGCTCTCTGCTCATTTGGTCGTATAAATATAAAGATATTTGAAGTGATTCGTTGTGTCTAATTTTATCAACCCCACATACACGCTGACTTTTCATTGGTTTTGGAAAAAAAATGTCGTATAGTAAATAAATTCCTATATCCATACGGCGGTACTACTAATTGATCTCACAATTTTACTTTCGAGTTTTAGACAACATTTTTTCTTTCTCAATTTTTATTTTGACTAGCTAATTAGGTCTTACTAACGATGCCTGTGAAGTGGCCTTCGGCTTCAAAACCAATATAATACCACCGTGTATAGTTTAAAAGCTATTAATTTTAAAAGAAGTATATTTGAGATCATCAAATATATTTTTAATATATCACTCGGTATAGTTTGTAAGATTTTTGGATTTTTTTATTTACCCCCAAAAGTGGTCTGAGTGTTTTATTTACAATACACATCCGTCTTTCAGACATCGACTTATCAAATTTTAATATATTTAATCCGTATGATAAAATAGTAAAAATCGCGTGCCTGTACTTTTAATACATTTATATGAAAAGATGAGTATGGGCGATAGCAAAAGAGTAACTCAACATAATTATAACAGAATTGTTGTTTGTATGAACGTTCATGGTAATCTTCGAAACTACTGGACATGTATTTACGCGCAGAGGCAACATATAGGCATTGTTTTATTAAAATCTGTTATCAGGAAAATAGTTTAAATTTCACGCAAACAAAGTTTCGGACACCAGCTTGTATGTATAATATTGTAGTACCAAATTTGATTTTGCTTTGACCTTCAATAAGTTAAAAACAAAATATTATAAATAGCAACCGATAGTTGGTTTGTCTTTTAATTCACTTGCAATACATTGCTATAACAATAGTTAAGACTGAGATTGTTTGTTTGTCTATAAATTAACTTGCAATAAATTGCTATTGCAACAGTTATGACTATTACCTTGCAACTGCTATAAAGCAGTTTAAAATAGTCACAACCAACATCATAAACACTATAATTATATAATAAAATCAATATACAAATCGCAAAACAAACCTACTTATCTTAAGATTTGCGCACATGTGATGAAAACTCATGGTTGTAACATTGTATCTTTGTTATTTTATAATATTATCTTAGGAAAACATATATAAGAGGCATATACAAATATTTTGCAATTAAACAGTGGAGAAATTGTGTATAAAGTTTGCTTTGCGGTCACATCTTATTGTTTCATTAAATTACATGTAAATATTTTTCTTTTTACCGAGGGAAAAATTTGGAATTCGCTGTTATGACGTTACAATTAAGTAAATAATGCGAGAAATGTTGTGTCTCATAACTTGTCTCTGTAACTTTGTTTTGTGACATGACATACTGAGGTGAGCCAATATTAAAGCATAGTTAAACAAAAAATTGGCCAAAGCCAGTGTTAACTAAAACTATGAACGTCTTTGATATGCAATTTAATGTAATTTGATATACATTTAAAGTAATTTAGTTTAAATTTAGTTTTAATGTAATGCAATTTAATATACCACATTTTTATTTGTTACAATATTATCAAATAAAAATAAATTCAGCGGTAAGTACTTCATATTTTATTTTACAAATATAATTAGATACGAGTATTCGTAAAATTAAGTATAAAATATAGCAATTTAATGTTCATAATTTACTGTCGAGATCTATCAAGTAGTGGGGCAGAAATCTGGGTTTTCATCATTTTCTGCATAAACTGAGACACATCACACAGCCCGTATGATCTGCTAAAACGGGGTCTATATTGGCTCACATAAAATTCTAAATCCTATTCTTATCTTACTACCGATTTGTGTTCATAAATATTACTCTACATAATTGCATTTTTTTATAATATTTTATTCATAAATTTTTATTAAATATATAAATAAAATATAATATAAATTTTTTTTTATAATGTTACTGCCAAGAAAAGTTTAAATTTTTTTTTCAGAACTTTTTTCTTCATAACATTCAATAATCATATTGTTTAAAATAATAATGTTGCTACTAAGAACATACTTCAAATCATAACATCGTTGTTAAGAATAGTTAACATTATGACAGACAATAATTATCATACTTTTTGTATTAATTGAAAACAATGCTTAGAAAATATTTTAACTCACAATGTTATTCTCCATATTGGTAAATATTAAAAATAATTTTAATTAATTTGTAATGATGGTTGTTGACGGCAGGCCAACACTGGGTCAGGAATAGGTGGACTGTATGTTGTTGTTGCCGGTTCCAAATAAAACACTGGAGAGATTGTTTCACTTCGATGGTGTATTCACTATAGCTTTAGCACTGTGACTGTACAATTGATCTATTGTATCCTATATCTATACAACTGGCGCTATGCGCAGGTAGCACCGATACGCGTGAGTGTCCCGACCAATCACAGCGCACGCTTGGCTGTTGCTCGAGTTTGCGTGAGTGGGGATGTGCCTACCATTGGCAATAATGTAGGCGTTGTGATTGGTCGGTCCTCTTACAATTTTTTAGTGGCACGCTGTTCTGTCGTCAACATCCTCCCTCCGGCGAAGGAGTTCCGCAGCCATTTCTGGAAGACGACTGCGTGCCCGTTGTGCAGCGCGTCCTCTCCCTCTGGTCCGGGGAGAGTGCGGTTTGGAGCGTGATGAGCTTGGCGGTGGGTCGTCGAAAGGTTCCTCCCGCAGTCTTGATTTCGACGTTGCGTACGACGCCGTCGGGCCCGGGGAAGGTATGTGTGATGATTCCCCGGGGCCATGTGTTGCGTGGTAAAGTGTGGTCAGCGATGACCACTATGTCGCCGATCTTGATTTCTTCTCGGCGTCCGTGGCGGTCGGTGCGTGGCACGATGGTCGGCAGGTATTCCTTCAGCCAGCGTTGCCAAAAGTTGTCAGCCAGTCCTTGTGCTGCTCTCCATGTCTTCTTATCGGCCTCGTGACATGCTCCGGTGAAAGGCAGGCCCGTCGACGACCCCAGCAGAAAGTGGTTTGGTGTCAATGCTTCTGGGTCGCTTGGGTCGACGGGCACGTGAGTGAGAGGCCGAGAGTTGACTGAGTACTCGGCCTCGGTGAGTAGAGTTGCTAGGACCTCTTCTTTTGGAGCTTTCTCGTGTAGAGTTGTTGAGAGCGCTGTCTTGACGGAGCGCACCATCCTCTCCCAGGCTCCTCCTTGATTTGGCGCGCCCGGCGGGATGAACTTCCATTTTGTCCCGTAGGTGAGGCCGGCCCGGTTGAGTGCGGGCAGCCACTCCTTGTAGGTCCTCTTCAACTCGGCGTCTGCTCCTTTGAAGTTTGTGCCATTGTCCGTATATATGACAGCGGGCCAGCCGCGTCGTGCCGCCATTCGTCTCAACGCCAGGATAGCTGAGTCGGCCGTGAGTGATGCCACCAGCTCCACATGTATGGCTCTTGTGGTGAGGCACGTGAACAAGGCGCCCCACCTCTTCTCGTGACGTCGGCCGATCGTGACGGTCATCGGGCCGAAGTAATCCAGCCCACAACAGCTGAAGGGTCGCTTGAAGGCTTGCAGGCGTTCTGCTGGTAGGTCTCCCGTAGGCGGGCTCGTCGGGTGCTTCTTCTTGAGGCGGCACATCTGGCAGGAGGCCGCCACTGTCTTCACCGCAGGCCGTAGTCGCACGATGTAGTATTGTTGACGTAGGTCGTTGACGACTCGTTCAGGGTTGGCATGCCCGGCCCTCTTGTGGGCCCGGGCTATGAGCAGTTTGGTGAAGCTGTGACGTCCACTCAGCACGATGGGATGTTTCGCCTCGTCTGGGATGTCTGCCTTGTTAGCACGCCCGTCGATCTTCAGCAGGCCGTCTTCCAGCTTGATAGAGAACCGGCGTAGTGGGCTGGATCTTGGCACGGCGTGTCCTTTCTTGAGTTCGTGGAGCTCTTGCGGGAAGGAGTCCTCTTGTGCACGTTGTACCCACAGCCGGGTCGCCCTCTGGATGTGGTCTTGGCTCAGCGTGGCGTTTTGATTTTTACAGCGCTGAGGAAACAGCAGCACTTGAGCCGTAGCGCCAATCAAGCGGTCGTATGAGGAGAACCGCTCGATGTCAGGTAGTGCTGAGTCTTGGCTCTTCGTGACGACGTGTACTTCCTCTTCCTGGGTGTCTTCTCGGCATGCGTCCCATTGCGGCCATTCAGACTTCGGCCGTCTCAGGAACTCTGGCCCGGTGAACCACACGTCGTCTTCCTTTGGGACGTAGCCGCCCCTCGTTGCGATGTCTGCGACGTTGAGATGGGTCGGCACCCATCGCCAATCCGTTGCCCTTGATGACTCGGTGATTTCTCCTAGGCGGTGCGTAACGAATGGAGTGTATCGGCGGCTCCCGTTGCGCAGCCAGTGGAGTACGGTCTGCGAGTCGCTCCAGTAGTGTGTGTCGTCTACTTGAACGCGATGATCTTCTTTAATGTGTTTTGCGATTCTGGCGCCAATCAACGCTGCTTGTAGTTCCAGGCGCGGCACTGTCTGTGTCTTCAATGGCGCCACCTTAGCTCGCGCCGCCACTAGCACGGTCTTGATTTCGCCGGTCTCCAGTAGCAGCCTCCAGTATGCCACGGTTGCGAAGGCGTCCTCACTGGCGTCGCAGAAGATGTGGAGTTCTCTGCGTCGCACGTTGCTCCCTCCGTGGTAGCTCCGGGGCACTCGCAGGCGTCCGATGGCTTGGAGTCCGGCTAGCCATGCGTCGAAGTCGGCCGCGATGTCCTCAGGCACCGGCTCGTCCCACGGAGTCTGGCAGCGCCACAGTTTTTGTAGCGTGATCTTCGCGGTGATGGTATAGCAGCACAGGAGCCCGAGCGGGTCGTAGATGCTCATCAATGTTGATAGCGCCTCGCGTTTCGTGGGTGCACGTGTACGTGTCCGGACTGCCTCAGGAACTTTGTTCAAAGCGATGTTGAAGCTTAGGCTGTCCGTGTCGGAGTCCCACAGAAGTCCCAGCATCTTCTCGGCGCCGCCTAGCTGCGTTGTTGCTGCGTTGGCGCGTCGGTCTCCCTGCGTTGCGGCGAGCAGCTCGGCACTGTTGCTGTTCCAGCCGCGCAGGTGGAAGTCTGCTCGTTTGTGGACTTCATCTACTTGTTTGATGACCTCCTTCCCATGTGTGAGGTCGTCGAAGCTCTCGACGAAGTCGTCCATGTAATGCGACTCCGTTATCGGCCTTAGAGCAGCCGGGTGTGTGTCTCGGTGATTGTGTGCGTTCTTGTTACGCACACTGTGGGCCAGGAACGGTGAGCTGGATGCCCCGAAGATCATCGACGTCATCTTGTACTTGCTCGGCGGGTCGGTTGGTCGTTCCCGCCACAGGAACATCTGCGCCGGCTGGTCCTTCTTCTGGATCTTCACTCGCAGGAACATTTCTTCTATGTCCGCGGTGACCGCGTAGTCGCCTTCTCGAAAGCGAAACAGGATCGAGTTGAGGGACCGCAGCATATCTGGTCCTTGAAGTAGATGATCGTTCAGACACGTCCCGTGGGTCTTTGCCGCTGCGTCGAGCACCACCCTTATCTTGCCAGGCTTGTTGATGTTGCGTACCGCGAAGTGAGGCAGGTACCATGCAACAGGACTGGCGTCTTCGGTCCCGTCGCAGAGCTTGGCGTAGCCCTTGTCGATCATGCTGTTGATCTTGGCGTGATACTGCTTCTTCTCGTTCGGGTCCTTTTCAAGCTTGGCCTCGAGCGTCTTCAGTCTTTTCAAGGCGGCGTTGTAGCTCGGCGGCAGCTGAGTCTCGTCGTTGCGCCACGGCAGGCCCACTTCGTAACGCCCGTCCTTGTAGCGCACTGTGTCCTCGAAGATCTTCACGGCTCGCTTATCTTCGATCTTCATGTGTTGTGAAGTTAGTGACACTCCCAAAGCGTCGAGTTGAAAGTGTCTGGTCACCAGGTCCTCCAGTGGCTCGGCGTCGGCAGGCTCGTCGGTGACCACGTGCAAGACGTCGTGCTCGCGTCTCAGCGTCGCGCTAGGCACCGCTCCGTGTAGCACCCAGCCGAGCTCGGTTCTCGAGGCGGCCGGTTCCTCCGCTCCCCCGCAGCGTAGCTCTCTGGTCACGATGAGTTGCCAGTTGTCGGTGCCTATCAGGATTCTAGGCTTCGCGTTGCTGTAGACCACGTCGTCCGCGCTGAGGTCGCTGAGATGACGCAGTTGTAGTACGTCAGCCGGGATGGATTGCGGCGTGAGGTCTAGGCCTGCCATTGTCCTGGCGGCGATGCTGAAGTCTTCGCTACAGGCGCCCTTGATTGTGAGCTTGACACGTCGGCTCTTCAAAACTTGTTTCTCGCTGCCGATGCTCTTCACTTGTAGCCGCGTTGTTGGACCGTCGGCGCCAATCCGTTGTGCCAGGTCGGCGTCCACCAGCGTGATAGTGGAGCCCTCATCGAACAGCGCGAAGGTTTTGAAGCTGCCGCGCTTTCCGGAGAGTGTCACCGGGCAGATCTTCAGTTTGACGTCACTGCGCGTAGCTGTGGCAGTGACGGTCGCAGTGTCGCTGTTGGAGGCGGCTGCCGCAACGGAGGCGGCTGCAGCGGTGTCAGCGGCAGCGGCGGCGATTTCTTGTTTCGGTTCGCCGTGAAGCAGCCGGTGGTGAGGTCGTCTGCAGCCGTTGATGCCGCAAGTCTTTCTCTTACAGTTGGAGCGTCGATGTCGGCTGGCGAGGCATTTGAAGCACAGCCCGTTCTTCTTGACGACCTCCCAGCGCTCGTCGTACTGCATCTTCTTGAATGTGTGGCAGTCGGGCAGCGTGTGTGGGTCTTCACACGCTGGGCAGCGAACGTCGTCTTCGCTCGGCGTAGTTGTAGTGTAGATTTGTTTTTTCTTTGCCTCTGGTCGCGAGGCGGCGGCAGCGGCGGCGTTGCGAGGCGGCTCTCGCTTCTGCTGGGTTGGATTTGTTTTCGCCTTGGAGAATCCGTACTTGAGTGCGACGTTGGCTTCCCTCATCAAGAATCTTGACAGCTTGACGATGTCGGGTTCGGGGCCTGGATGGGCGTCGGCGTAGTCGTACCATCGGGGCCTCAGGTGCAGGGTGAGCTTGTCAAGCACTTCCCGCACTAATAGCGAGTCGTGTAGGCAGCTCTGCTTGACGTCGCTCAGGACGGCCACGATGTTTTGAACTTTCACGGCGAAGGTGTTGAGCTCCATCGCCGTTGTCCCCAGCCGTGGTAGGTTTTGGAGGTCTTCAAAGGCTAGGTCGGCTAGGAGCTCGGGTCTCCCGAAGCACTGCTCCAATGTCGCCATCACGGAGTCCGGGTGTGTGGCGGAGCTCAGCAACGACGTCACGGCGTCGCGGGCGTCCCCCTTGAGGCAGTTCCGAAGTCTCGCGAGGTTCTCCGTAGGTGTGAATCTGTAGAGATGCGTAGTCTCTCGGAAGGCGGCAGCAAACGAAGTCCACTCCTTTGGAGACCCGGAGAAGTGCGGCAAGTCTGTCGTCTGGCGCGGCGGTGGCCGAGACGACATCATCTTCTCCATGGTGGCAGCAAGCTTCTCGATGCCGCGGCTGTGCGGCGTCGGCGACCTCCTCTCGCCGCGGCGGCTGCGCGGCGTTGGTGACCTCCCCTCGACGCTGTGGTTGCGTGGCGCCGGTGACCTCCTCCGTTGCTCTGGTTGTTGTTCAACCCAGTCGATTCGTCTGCTTCTAGCGGCCAGCGTCGCGGCGGCGGGCGTAACGGCCGCGGCGCTGTTGGCGTCATCTGCGTGAGGCGCCGGCACGTTGACTGGGCCAGGTTTGAGCGCGGTGTCGGCGGTGGCCTCCCTCCGTACAGTGAGGGCGGCACTCGGCGTTGTCTCGTCCAGCCAAGCGTGAACTCGGCTGATGTTCTGGGTCGGCTCCCCATCTTCCACGGCGCTGTCGTCGTCCTCGAGCTCGGCGAGGTCGGCAGCCAGCCGCTTCTTCACGAGTTCCGCTTCAATCTGGAGCTCCTGGCGTCGAATGGCGGCCAGGCGTTCTTCGGCTTCAAACTGAAGACGTGCCACGGCGCTCGCAGTAGATCTCGTAGAGCGCGCAGTTCGTGAGCGAGTCCCGGTGACGGTCGGCTGTCCGGAGTGCGCCACCAACCGTGTACGATGTTGATCTCGTACCGGCGCGGTGGTGGGGGGCGCGGCGGGCGCCGAGTGCGCGGGCGGCGCGTCGGTGGGATCCCCAGCTCGAAGGACAGGCGCAGCGCTTGATGCGGACGGTGATTGAGGTGGCTCGTCGAAAACGCGACGACCCTCGTCCACTCCGCTTTGGCTTCTAGTGACGACCATTCTCCTCGGTTTTCTTGAACGCCTTTTTCTTGATTTGGAATCCGGCTCGAAGGACCAGGAACTGTTGACGGCAGGCCAACACTGGGTCAGGAATAGGTGGACTGTATGTTGTTGTTGCCGGTTCCAAATAAAACACTGGAGAGATTGTTTCACTTCGATGGTGTATTCACTATAGCTTTAGCACTGTGACTGTACAATTGATCTATTGTATCCTATATCTATACAACTGGCGCTATGCGCAGGTAGCACCGATACGCGTGAGTGTCCCGACCAATCACAGCGCACGCTTGGCTGTTGCTCGAGTTTGCGTGAGTGGGGATGTGCCTACCATTGGCAATAATGTAGGCGTTGTGATTGGTCGGTCCTCTTACAATTTTTTAGTGGCACGCTGTTCTGTCGTCAACAATGGTATTGGTAAGAAAATAGTAGATATTAAAATTGCGGGTATGTTTCGAGCGGCATAGCCGCACCTCCCGTACGCTCGCTTTGCTCGCTCGGCTCGCGCAGTTTTTTTTTATTTATTAACAGTGTTAGTGTCACAGTTCAAATTTAGTTAACTCAAATCAAATTTAAATCTATTATTTTTAAACCCCGACCAAAAATAAGAGGGGTTTTATTAGTTTGACGTATCTATCGGTGTGTCTGTCTATTTTTCTATCAAAAATTAGTATTTGGCGCTTCGTCGGCCGCTGCCGCGGCACGCTCGCTTCGCTTGCTTGGGGTCACAGTTTTAACTTAACCTAACCTACTTTTCTGACAGCAATTGGTTTAATTCAACTAGTACCTGGGCGACCGAGCTTTGCTCGGTTACATCTCAAACATTAACTAATTTTTTTTAAACTTGTCTAAAAACAATGCAAAATAAAAAATTATATATAAACTTGAACATAAAATAAAAAAAAAGTAAGTCACCGAGTGGGATTCGAACCCGTAACACTTTTTTTAGCGGTCGGTATCCTTCACCACTGAGCTAAAATCAAGGCGGTCGGCGCGACGAAATTAGCGACCATATTCAGCGTGGAAAGAAAAACGCATGAAAACTCGAAAACCCGCGTTTTCCCAAACATAAAACTAATCTAGATCGATTATTTAACCCCGAAAACCCCCATATACAAATTTGCAGCGAAATCGTTAGAGCCGTTTTCGAGATGACAGAAATTTATAAATATATAATATATATATATATTTATACATACATACAAGAATTGCTCGTTTAAAGGTATAAGATTTATAACTTCATTCATATAGAACCTACTTACTTTTATCGATCTACTTGGAAGTACAGATCTTCTTGAATTTCTATAAATTAGGCTGGTTGTATTTCACGTATCTTGCCAGCATAGATCATGTTTCATTATTTTAAAATAATGATCGCTAACTATACCGTTTCATTTACACTTATGACGAAAAACTATATGAAAATAAATATATTAGTATAAAAAATGCATGATTATAGACATTATCATTTTTAATAACATAGATAAAAACACTTATGATTAAGAAATTTATAAAAACAAATATTAGGATAAAACAAATTTATACATACATACATTCTATCACGTCTTTATCCCTAATGGGGCAGACAGAGCATTTTGGGTCTTGCGGTTCTATGCAGAGCCCAGGGCCGCAAGACCCAAAAGCTACTTTTAGCGTCATGGTGGGCGAGAAGATGGAAAAGCAATCAATACAGTGATGGGTTGCTAGCCGCATCGCCTGTTAACATGATTTGCATTTTTGCCCATTCCCTCGATCGGCTTTTACCATCTGCGTGGGAAGAGAAGCAGCTGGTACATTCTAAGTTTTTTTATTTCTCCCAGACCAG
Source organism: Acrobasis consociella (assembly GCA_963555685.1). Classification (NCBI taxonomy): domain Eukaryota; kingdom Metazoa; phylum Arthropoda; class Insecta; order Lepidoptera; family Pyralidae; genus Acrobasis; species Acrobasis consociella. The sequence goes on from OY743122.1 coordinate 13,775,279, forward strand.
CATGGGGACAACAAACAATGGAAATAACAAATTTATGAAAATAAATATTAGTAAAAACGATTAAGACGATTACGAACTAATGATTAGTTAATCATTAGTTTTTAAATTTTTTATAAAGAATGATCATTATGATATTAAATGGTATGAGAAATCGAAAAGTTTATGTAAGACAATCGGCGCACCCGCTAAAACGCACATAAAATACCTCAGTATATTTGTTATTTTTTCTTTATGTGTAAATATTGTGTATATTCTTTATTATCAGTATGTATGTTTATTAGACCAAAAACATCTATTAACGTTTTCACAATGACTGCTAAAAACCTGTTTGTCAATTTTTATACTAGCAATCGACCACACACTGTTCCATTCTATTCATTTGTACTCAATGCTATTGAATGTAGAATCGATATGTACAGCTACTTGTACTTACGTACAGTGAGTATGAATGTAATTGTTGTGTGATTCAAGTATACACTTCATTCAATAAAAGGCATTCGACCAAATGTCCGTTTTTGCTGTTACACTTCCGATGCATGTAAATAATAAGTAAGCTTTTTTTAAAATAGAGTTTTTAGATATTCGACGTGGAAGGGACATACCCGTAATAAATGAAACCAAGGTCAATACTAGATCAATATAGTATAATGACATAAAAATAACAAAATTTAATAAAAAAAATCGTCATTTTTATACAAAAGCGTGCAACAGCCTAGGCAATTTGTATGGGAATGTCGTTTTTTTTTAGTTTTTTGATTGATATTATATTATCAATATACTATAATGATTTATGATCTATTAAAGTCCGTGGTTTGATTTATTAAGGGTATGTCCCTTCCACGTTGTATAATTATGTATAATTATTTCTGTATTGTAAGTACGAGTATATTTATTCCATGAATATAGAAATATAATAAGCTATAAAGTAACTTTTATTTTTAAATTTTTATTTTTAAATGAGCAAAGGTTTTCCTTATTCTTCGATTCGTCGCTACTCAGGGTTACAGTCCGCCAGTCAGTCATACATGCATCTAAGTCATCTTGTACGTATGCATCCCTTCCCCGTTTCGGGGACCATCAGGTACCCAGGGTGTGGACAATTTGGCCCACCTGTTTTGTCTCATGCGGCAGACGTGCCTCGCTCAGTCCTTGTGCTGACTTCACACCTACGTCCTTTACTTAGATTTTGACACCATTATAGGCTTAAAAAAGACAGAAGAAACAGCGAAGCTTCTGATACTATAGGTAGAGAGAAGCTTATGATACTATAGGTAGAGTGTGTCATAGAATAGAATTTTATATTGGCTGGTTTGAGCCTCAAAACCAGTCTAAAAAAAAAGAACTTTTTCAAAATTTTTTTCGAGTTTAATTTTTTTTGTTCGTCGTTGTTGATGGAGTCTGAAAATAATTTTATTATGGAAATTTGAGCATTTTATTTGTTTGTAGTTTATGATGTAAGTTTAATGAAAATGTTGATATAATGTCAGAATGTGAAATATAAAATTTTATTTATTATTTATTTTATTATGAGGCACAAAAACAGATTACAGACAACATAGAACAAGAAAAATTTGTAGGCATTAGGAAAATAAAACTAGTCAGCAATCCACTATAGTGTACACTGCATGGCCAAATAAATACATGAGAGCAAGTAAGATATAACAATATTTCTTACAATATAGGTAGTGCAGGTAAGTCATCAAAACATAGAGGTAATTGTGATAAAGTTTATATATCCAATGAAGCAATAAGTGATCTTTTAAATTGTGACAAACTTGGATTGAAGATATCAAGATCAGCGTTAGATTGCCTCGATTCATTAAAATCGCGACATATTCTAACAATGGAATTAAAAATATTTATTTGAAACAGATAATTATGTTTTTATAAAGTTTACAAGCATGACCAAAGATTAACTACAATAAACTGTCCATGCGTCGCAACAACAAGACAAGAGTACCTGGGATCTCCAACTACGCTGGTTCCGGTACGGATACCAGCAGCACACTCTCTGCTGCTTCGCTACCTCAACGAGCTGGGCATGTTTAAATCGTTTCCAGCCCACAAAGGGAAGACACAGCTAGAAGAATGTTGCTGCCTCCCTCAGGCGCAAGGGGCTTAAAAGAATAGCCTAGGCGCGGAAAAATGTCCATGAAACCAGGTCAATTAAGTAGGCTAACAAAAAAATTCACATTTTCTTACAAGTCAGTGCTTAACAAAGTCAGTGGAGCTTAGAACCAAAATGTATATTAACGTCAATATCTAAGTATTTTTCAAAACACTTCATAAAGCATTACACGCACAATTAATTTGCCCACAATACTTTTGTTAACAATGAGTTATTTTGCACCCATTTGTCTCCTGTATTCTAAACTTTTAACGCTTATTTGTGAAGTGTGATCCAAGGCGTAAAAAGAAGAAATGTAAGAAAATAGTGCCACAACTACTTATTTGAGCTTGTCGCCTATCTATATGTGTTTAGTCCCGTCTTCGCTTATTTCATCTGGCTAGCAAAAAGGAAACTTTTTCGGCAGTTTGATTGAGTCTAAAAAGTGCCAATTGGTCTATCTATGCACGAGCATTAAGTTAAGGTAAGTGTATGTAACCACTTCATTCATCATCATCATTACATACTCTATCTACATAATAGATAGAAGCAAAGCTAAATAAAATTACTCAAATGAATTTTAATGAAGTATCTATACATATTAGATACACGCATTGGTGCTTAGTTTTCAAAGCTTAAAGGTTTAGCCGTATCATCACCATCATTACCACCATCATTATTTTAAATCATCACCATCATTATTTTACTTTACCAACATTCCTACCTATACTTAGACCCAGTGGCGTAGCATAGGTCACTAGCACCCGGTGCGGATTCCAAATGTGCCGCCCTCTTATTTTTGTGATCCATTATAAAAAATTTGGGCATGGTAAAAAGAGTACTTTTATTAGTTTTATTGAATGATTTATTGAATTGAAAAGTGAAATTAACATTTTTTGACATAGGTAGAATATCACAGAAAAATTACTGAGAAAACGTAATAGAATAATGGAGAAATCGCCTACTTCACGAACGCTCTTTTGCGCGCGAGTATCATTCTAAGCTCAACTCCTCAACTGAAAGATTAAAATTTAACTTTTCTAGTCTTCCTTTCAGCAAAGTTTTTGATCACACTTTCAATATCGATTGCATCAGTGAGGTCTTCTTCGATCGACAATATGCAACAATCCGCAAGCTTGTTTTTATATCTTGCTTTTTACTCAAAGTCATCAATGCCTTGTGAAATGACGGTCTGTCATTACCGTATTACGGTGAAGTACAAAGAATGCGTAAGGAGACATATTTATTTAAAATAACATTGACACGAAATAAGTTTCCTAAATAATAGTTATTGAGAAACCTTGCGCTTGCATCACCCATGCATAGAACCTGCATAGGTACCTGGGTATTTGGTAACATAAAAAACAATTACGAAAAAACCACTGAAAGAAATTAACTTTTTTTTAAATTTTAATTTTTTTTTTCTAACTGCCACCTCTGCAGCGCCGCCCCCGGCAAAGTGCCGCCCGGTGCGGACCGCACCCTCCGCCCCCCCCCATGCTACGCCACTGCTTAGACCTCCCCCATAGACATGTAGTCTGAGCAAAGCAAGAGTTCCAAAATTTCTGATTGTTAGCAGCTTGCATCCAGAATGTTGATACTAATAATTAATACATCTATCATCTATAAAAATCTACAGTCAAATGAAAGGCAAGTGAGGCAAATGGGTGCGATACCCATTTGCCTAGACCGCTGCGAAGATCATAAACTTGGCAGACTCGATACTTCATTCATTAATTTGCTAAATTAGCTTTGACATGACTTCCAAAACTTAATTTAGAACTATGAAATTGTTTTGGTAATTTGTAGGTGTGTTCAAGTTGTGGTTAGTTATGAATATGAGGACAATATGTTGCTCCTATTAGAAACTTGTCGATTTTGAAGTCGTCATGGTAACAATGAAATCAATTTTAATAAACTACAAGTCCTACGAACTTTTGAACGGCGGGACCGATTACCACCAAATATAGCTAAGGACCATCTTAACAGACAAGTGTTTCGATTTAAAAAGAGCCGTACATAGGTTCAACTTAGGAGCTACGATGGCACAGACAGACACACAGACACGTCAATCTTTTCACACCCCTCTCTTTACTCAGGGTTTAAAAATACTTGAGATTTGCTTATATGTGTATAAGGTGCAAAATACAGCTGTAGTTCAAAGAAAACGTAAGTGAGAAAACGCTAATATAGATGAAATGAATCTATTTGACAAAAAAGCCTCTCAGAGACAAAGCTATGACAGTTACTTAACAGACCTTCTACAATAAATTACATTCCCAACTAGGTACAATCGCACACAATCGCCCGCTGCGAGGCCCCCATGATTTCACCATATCAATTATGCTGCAACGCAACAATCAACATATCTTACGATGGGTGCACTCGAGTGTACACTTGAACACATGGGGCCGATTTGATTCTTATTGAGTTTACTGAAGATGTTTTCGCCGGGTGGTGTATGATTTAATAATGTGTAATTCTTTTGTGTCGTATTTGTCATGGTAATAGTGAAGTTTTTATGAAGTACTTGGCTACTTCTGTAGTGATATTGTTTTTTTTTTAATTATTGTGCATTGCGGTTTCCGGCTTGGAATAGAATTGTTTGTTCGTTTTTGTTTTTTGCCAACACTGGTGTCAGAATTTTCAAGCTGCCTAAAGGCATCTGACATAGCTTGACGACTGTACAATGATTACAGCCGGGACTAACGACTTATTCGGGCTTTTCGAAGCACGGAGGAGCTTAAGACATTTTATGCCACTTGTGTTCCAGCCAACTGCGGACCACGCCCTGTGTTGCTTTACATGCAAAAGCGAGTAATGCGCACTATCTACCTACAGAGCTCTAATAATGAATTAGTCGCCTCTTACAAGGTCCACATGAAAAGAAAGAGTTTTGGAGCATGTATGGTTGTAAGTATACCATCTCAGGCAACAACTGCGTTTTAAAGCAGAGATGATATCTGCTGGCCGTCGGTTGCAAAACTTTTCCAACTACACCAACTCTAAGTATACATATTATCAAGTAGGTTTAGTATAATCAATTTGTAAAACCCCAACTGCACCTCTTGACTTCCCGCCAAAAACTCTATAAAACGGCCAAGTTAAACAAAAAAGTGTCAAAACGTAGGTAGGTATAGTTTCAATCTCGTAACCACCAAAACCGAACACAAAACCTTTGAAAAAGCCATGAATGACAACACATTCACAAAAAGCGCGGCAGTTTGATTCCGCCCAATCTCACGACAGACAATTTTCATGGTACTTAACCGCACACAATCCGGGTGTTTTATGAAATGACGGGCCAAATTGGGGGTTTGGGCAGCCGGGCGTTATCGAATTTGCCCCACCGGCAAAATATTTATTTCATTACTCCTATTCATAGGCTCTAATCTGTGTTGCGGTGCAAGCCGGGACTTCGTGAAATATTGAAGTTGACTATGTTTTTAGTTTTTTCGTGTGTGTAAGTGGCCAACACTGGTGTCAAATTTTTCAAGCTGCCTTTAGGCATCTGACATAGTTTGACGAATGTCATACAATGATGACCGCCGGGACCAACGTCTCATACATTCCTTCTGAAGCACGGAGGAGCTCAAAATTTTTTTATGCCACTTGTAGTCCCATCCAAGTGCGGATCGCTTGTCGCTTTACTTGCGAAAGCGCTAGTAATGCGCACTCCCGCCGATCTACTGAGCTTTTAGATTGTTCGAGTTTTCTACTCGTACGTTTGAATACTTCCATGTTAGTCTAGGAGGTAAGAAAAACATTGACATAATCAGCAGTTTTTCTCCGTACAAAAGTCGTAAAAGCCACCGGCACCGGTGAGGATGCAGTGCAGTTTCTTGCCGCTTTTTTGCATTTGCACTTTGGACGCGGCACTAAATTTAGTAAAAGTAAATTATCCGACGTCAACAGTTATGATGATAATATACAATTGACAATTATCAAAAATATCGAGAAACGAATAATTTTGACTTTGGATAGGAACCTATCTTTACTTTCTGGATCCCTATTTTACCTTCACGCACACCATCATTTATATTCTTCGAGACCATCACTAAAGAATAACGATAACCTAAAAAAAAAGTTTTGTTCGTCCAATCAGTTCGTGACTTTGTGATTTAAGACAAGTTTCTATCACTCACGACGCAGACAGCCCAGGGCCTTAAAACGCAAAGGTCACATTTAGAGCACAGGTGGTCGTGAAGATTGACATGATTTAGTAATAAACAAAAAAAAACTGGCACTCCGGGAGTGTCGAAAGAAGTGAAACCTTGTTATCGGTTACGGTAACAGTGTCGCGTCTTCAATCGTTTTTTCCTTCTAAAAAAAGGGTTTCATGCATGCCCAACGTGCCTAAAGAAGGTTTCCGTTTAAAAAGAGATCACCATTTGAGCATAAATTTTTGAATCTTTCACAGCAATAAGTTAGGCAAACTAAAGAATGTCCGATTTTAAGTTATTACTCGCAACAGACAGTAGGAAACATCACAGCTTACTTCACGGGGCGTCGCAACTGGGGGCTGGATTTTTTCGACCCCTATGGCGACATTATCTCAAACGTAATATCTAAAATCAACCTTAACACAAAGTCAAAAAACTCAAACTTTCTTGGCCGTCCTTTGTCAACGTAGTTTCAATGTGCATACGAGATAATGCGGCGATCAAACGTGCTCCTATTGTCCCCAATAAAATCAAATTTGAGTCTTATACCTAAAGAAATAAAGGTGTTTTTGTGAGCATACTTCAGCCCTTAACAAAGGGTAAGTGAGATGCGTTTAATTCGTCTGGATTGTCACTCGGACTCTTAATTTCTATTGTGAAGTGTCTCAGGAATGTTTTGAATAATCAATTGCATATTTGTTCGTGAGTAAAATTAATTTGTTTTGACTTATCGGTTCTTTGTTCTGTTTAATATAGAATTTTATCATTCGTGGACGATGTAATGAGAGAAACACTTTTATTTTGTTGAAACTAAAAAACGTCGTCTATTATATATTGGCGTTAAAATTTCAAGACAGGATTGGCGTGATTGGTCAGGAGCAGCTTTAGATAGGGAAAAATGGAAATAAATAGGAGAGACCTTTGCCCAGCAGTGGGACAGTACAGGTTAACAAAAAAAAGGCTTGGCAAATCTGTAAAATTTTAAACCATACCTACCATGGAAAAAAACGCAAAAATCTATTTACAAAACCGTGTCAGAATCTATTTCCACAGTCCAAAACAGTCACTTATTTGTAAACAAGCGTAAATATCTCCGAATGATTTGTGTTCATCCCGAACAGACGTATATTATGTAAAGGGCCGTACCCTCGTCCATCCTTCGATCTAATAAACAACCCTTAGGAAATTCGGAAAACAATTTGATCAGGAGCCTGATTCTATCCGACCTGTGTTATAGCGAGTTTCATTATACTTGGAGATTGGAATGTAGGACAGGTTTGGAGTAAACTGACAATTTCTAAAGTAAAAATTTTTTTAAAATTGTTTCTACGTAAGACCTTTCAAAATGAAAAATTCTAGTTACATAATAGTTTTGGACACAATTAAAAATATGACTGAATGACAAGGAGGTTATTAATTCGTCAATATGTTTTTGTGTGTATGTTACGATTAACTGGTTCAAAATTAAAATCCAGCTAGACGAACAGGATATACACTAAAGAATACTTCTCATGCAATCTTATCGCTGAAATACTCCTTATAGCTACTGCTCGACAAGCCACTCGAATGTTTCTCCCAATCAACCTGTTATATTTTGCATACAATATATCACATGCAGTTGCTTTAAGAGACAATTTTCTGGATTTCTTCAGTTTTACACGTTTAGGTGGCTTTTACATGTATAAATTTTTGATCAATTTATGAAAACTAAGAAACTCAACTTTACGATGTCGAGAAACATGAGTAAAGAATTTGCATCAGAAGTCGTTTTCCACTGTATCTTTGGAACAAGTTTCCACAGTGTTTCAGCGGTCAGAGTGCAAATTATGTTTGGTGAAGAGTTTATCGAGCACTTGAACAAGAAGATTTCAACCACTGGTTTTGGAAAATCCTTTAACCAAATTGTTGGAATATTGAGTAACACCTTAGTGCCTGAGTTGTAGTTAGTCTAAGTAATTAAAATATTAAAATTTATCAAATAGCCCGATGCTCTTGGGAACTATTCATAATACTCGGCCCTTATTAATACGGCTCTGTTAATCACGTTGCCCGTAACATATATAAACTCTTAAACCAAAAATCCAATAATTTCAAAATTACAGAAGCAACATTTAATTTATTTGTATTGATTTATGTGTAATTAAAACAATTCATATTTCACTGGGAATCGAACCACTTTCCACTCAACTACGCCGCACCACTAATCCGGGGGGTGTTCTAATAGCTCACATTAAACTATATTGTGCACCCTTTAATCACCCCAATATTAAACTCGCCCTTAAATGACAATCAACGCGCCCTGGGTTTTGCTAAATCCTATTGGAGTTTGAGTTTGCAGAGTCAATAGCTTTTTCTGGATTTTTAATTGCATTTTAATCACAAAGTAAGTAAATTATATTTGATCGAAAAATTTTGCATTAAAACATGATACAATATGAATAACACGACCTCCCAGTGCCGTGCAAAACTATTTTTACAGGGTAGGCATATCATCAGCTAAATTACGAGAACAGTTCTAAATCGAACAAAATACATTTCTCGCTTTTATCTGACAATATATTATAGGGCGAACGGGATAGACAAATTCCATGTGTCTGTATGAAATATGAAATGCACGCTACTGCGACCTCAGTAGTAACTAGTCCGCCTTTCAGATTTTATCCCCAGCCAGAGCAAATTGGAAATTGGCATTTCATGACCCGGGTCAGAGGTGTTTATAGATTATATAATTTCTTGATTTCTCCCACAAAATAACAATTTCACATCTCAGTTATTTGAAAATAATTTTATTGCACAAAATAAATATTTACATAGGCATACAATATAAATATAGATATAGCTATAAAACGATTTCAATATCTTGAAAATCGTTTTAAGAAAAATCCTGATGTTAAGGCAAGGTACTCTGAAGTCATCAAAGAATACCTGGAACTTGGTCACATGCAGCGTATTAATGGCGATGACAAGAAGAAATATGAGAGTGTTTATCTACCACATCACGCCATTATAAAAGAAGACAGAACTACAACCAAGGTCAGAGTAGTATTTGATGCATCATGTAAAGGAACAAATGGAGTATCTCTTAATGATACTTTAATGATCGGACCCAGACTTCAACAAGACTTGCGACACATTGTGATGCGTTGGCGTATGCATCCTATTTGCCTCGGAGCTGACATTGTTAAAATGTATAGGCAAGTCTTGGTAGCAGATGAAGATGCAGAGTTTCAACGATTAGTTTGGAGAGATAATCCACAGTCAGAGATTGAAGAATATCGGTTAGTAAGGCCCCTCGCTCACCGCGACTGTTTGTCGCGATGCAAACGCGATACTGTCGCGTATTTGCATCGATGCAGTCGCGATGCAGTCGCTAGCTGTGTACCCTCGCCCACCTAAACATGATGCAGTCGCGATACCAACGCGATACTGTCGCGCTTCTGTCGCGATGCAAACGCGCGACAGAAAAATGCGTCATTGTCACATTTGCAAGATGGACTCCGTTGAGGCAACATTAGCCACGTTATCTTTGGTGCTGCTTTTACGTAAGCAGACGAAGAGTTAGACAGCCGAAGCGTGGGCAACGGAAGCAACGTCAATATTGGACGCTGATTTTAGGTTCTCTACACGTGCTACCCTCCCTCCACTCTCTCCCCGATGTCATCCAAAACGGTCGCGCGACAGTCGCGCGTTTGTATCGATGCAGTCGCGATACTGTAGCGCGTTAGCATCACTACTGTATCGCGCTGCAAATGCGACTAACGCGCGTTAGTAGTGATGCAGTCGCGCGTTTCGTAATTGCGCGACTGCATCGCGACAAAAAGTCGCGGTGGGCGAGGGGCCTAAGAGTAACTTTCGGTACAGCATCGGCTCCATACTTGGCTGTTAAAACTCTGCAACAAGTAGCAATTGATGAAGGTAAATATTGCCCTGAAATTGCTGAAAGAATAAAAACAGATTTCTACGTCGATGATCTTTTATGTGGTTGTCAAACTGTCGAAGAAGGAAAAATTCGAAATAAAATTCAGTGCAACCAAACATGTAAAGAGTTGTTTTATTAAATATATTAGAAAGTAGAGTCAAAAGAAAGCACCGAGTGGCTGGGATGAACTTTCTTCATGATTATGTTTTATGTTATTAAAATAATGAAGAACGTTCACTGAAGTTCTTAGTGGGCGGTATGTCTAATAAAATAGATTGATGTTAAACCTTTTTGTAGGTCTATTTTCTATGATCACAGAGAAGTAATTGTGATAGGAAAATTTTACGTCACTCGAAATAAAATTCAGTGCAACGAAACATGTAAAGAGTTGTTTTATTAAATATATTAGAAAGTAGAGTCAAAAGAAATCATCGAGTGGCTGGGATGAACTTTCTTCATGGTATACCACACTGGCGGGTCACTTCTGCAAGACTTGACAGCTTTGTTAAACTTCATGTTGTTGGGTAGGGTCAATACTTCGATCACAGGTATATTATATGGTGCAAACCTTATAGCTCTCAAAAAAAAGGACGGCGGCATCAGACCTATTGCTGTAGGCACTACCTTTCGTAGACTTACGGCCAAAATATGCTGTAGAGCAGTGGCAGCAAATCTTGGAGATTATTTTCAGCCAGTACAGCTAGGGTTCGGGTCTAAAGGTGGTTGCGAAGCCGCCGTCCATTCTCTGCGTACATTTCTGACTACACAGAAAGGAGGTGTCCTGCTGAAGGTGGACATTAAAAATGCTTTTAATTCGGTATTTAGGGGCCCCATGCTGACACAGGTAAAAAATAAAATACCTTCTGTTTACAATTTTCTCTGGCAATGTTACAGCCAAAATTCTAAATTAATGTACCAAAATAACCATCTGTCCTCAGAAATAGGTTGTCAGCAAGGCGACCCCTTAGGTCCGGTCATTTTCAGCCTTGCAATCCACCCAATAATTGAAAAACTGAATTCCAAATTTAACGTCTTTTATTTAGATGACGGAACCCTATGAGGAGATGCCCCTACAGTTTTGGCAGATTTAAGCACTATAAAGACTGATCTTGAGTCAATCGGACTAAATTTAAATTTTTCTAAATGTGAGTTATTCCTAGATGATGAAATGCCACTTCTATCTAAATTAAAAATAATTTCTCAATTCAATGCACTCGCTCCTAATATCAAAATTATTGATAAATCTACTCTTCATCTCCTAGGATCCCCAATTTTCGATGAGTCTTTTCCCAATTTTATCGACTTAAAAATTCAAAATTTCGAATTGGCTGTCAAACGACTTTCGAATTTACATTCTCATTTTGCTTTTACCATACTAAAACACTGCCTTTTTGTTCCCAATTTTACTTACAACCTACGGTGCAGCCATCTGTGGAAATATCCGGACCTACTTTCAAAATTAGACGGCATAATCCAAAATTCATTATCCACTTTTCTGAATACCGATTTAAATCAACAGTCTGTTTGGAATCAAGCCTCCTTGCCAGTCAGGTTAGGAGGACTAGGAATCCGCAAAATTTCCCGTGTCGCTTTGCCTGCCTTTTTGTCTTCCGTCCATAGTGTTCAAATACTTTTTAACAAAATAATAAAAAATTGTACTTTGGAAATATCCTATGCGACGGAGGCCAAAACCGCTTAGTCAGAGGCATCCCAAAATTCAAAATTTCCCGAACACCCTTCCTCGCAGAGACAGTGGGACGAGCCGCTTTGCAGACTTGTACAGAGTAATCTCTTACAATCTTCTGACAACAACTCTGTAGAGCGCGCTCGTCTCATTGCACCTGCTGAGTGGGAGTCTGGCTTGTGGTTGCAGGTTCTGCCTTCCTGGAACATTGGGACTTTCCTGGATGACCACACCTTTCGTTTGGCGACATGCTTACGTTTAGGAGCAAAGACAAACGTTCCACATCTTTGCCCTTGCGGTGACACTGTCGACCAGTTCGGTCACCACGGACTTTCGTGCACGAAGAGCGCCGGCCGAATGGCACGTCATGCTAATTTAAATAATATAGTACACCGCGCTCTTGTCACCATCGGGTTGCCAGCAATTTTAGAACCAAATGGTTTGGCCCGCGATGATGGCAAGAGACCGGATGGTATGACGCTTGTGCCGTGGAGGTTGGGAAAGCCGTTGGTGTGGGACGCTACGTGTGTAGACACTCTGGCGGCCTCCCATCTTCACGGCACAAGCTCTAAGGCTGGCGCAGCTGCAGCCGCTGCGGAAACCCTAAAACGGCGCAAATATGAATGCTTAGGGAATGGCTTCATATTTGAGCCGTTTGGGGTTGAGACTTTAGGTCCGTGGGGACCATCAACTCACAAACTTTTTAAATTTTTTAACAAAAAATTAGTCGAGGTGTCGGGTGACCCAAGGGCTGGCAATTATTTCGCCCAACGAATAAGCATTGCCATCCAACGTGGCAATGCTGCCAGCCTTTTGGGCACTCTACCGCAGGGCAATGATCTGGAGGACGTTTTCTATTTGTAAGGTTTTCCTTTTTTATTATTATTATTTGTTTAGTTTAATTTAGAGTATAATTTAGATTTTAATTTAGTTTTCTCAGTTATTTGATTATTACATCACAGATATTATTTTGAGATATTCTTATAAAGTAATTTACATTTAATTTATACATGAGAACATACACACACACACTATTATATTATTAAGCTTATAATGCCCGAAACTAGGTTAGCAAAGTATCAAACACAAACACAATACACTAAGTAGGAGCACTGGTAGGAGGTACTTTTATCTATTTAACCCGTCAACGACCGGAATCGCAGACACAATAGATTTCTATTGTTAACGGGTTCACATGTGAACCGTCGGGGTTTGATAGATTAAGGATTCATCTTAAAATATAGTTTTGTTGACTTAGTATCCCATAACAAGTCTCGAACTTACTTCGTAGGTAACTTAGTATGTGTGGTAAGTATATAATTATTCTTTTTATTTGATTAGATTTCTCCCATGCTGGTCTGGGAAAAATGAAAAAAACTTAGAATGTACCAGCTGCTTCTCTTCCCGCGCAGATCGTAAAAGCCGATCGAGGGAATGGGCAAAAATGCGAATCATGTTAACAGGCGATGCGGTTAGCAACCCATCACTGTATTGATTGCTTTTCCATCTTCTTGCTCACCATGACGCTAAAAGTGGCTTTTGGGTCTTGCGGCCCTGGGCTCTGCATAGAGCCGCAAGACCCAAAATGCTCTGTCTGCCCCAATAGGGATAAAGACGTGATAGTATGTATGTATGTATGTATGTATGTAGATTTCTTCAATATACGGCTATCTGGTGTCACAGGTCTCATAGGCTACGATAACCATTTACCCTCAGGTGAGATGAATTTTCCCAATAGACCAGTAAAAATAGCGTAACCTGGACATAATGCTATAACCGTAAGTTTCTTTTTGTATGATATAAAGTAATGTTAGTTATAGTTAAAATAAACCGAATTAAACAATTCAGGGCTCTGCGTCAGTGTAAAAAAACCAAAAAACTGAAAAATTGAACAAATTTTGATTTCATAAGTACAGCATAATTAATAACTTTGGAAAACTACCTCTACCATATTATAACGTGTGCATTCCAGTTGAATAAAACTAAATTAAACAAATTAATCAATTAGCACTATCGTTAATAAAGAAGGTTCGGTATGTTACAAATTTTCAGGCTTATCTCACCAGAAATTATAGATTACTGTCTTTCAACAATTTATTCTAAATATTATATTATGGGTGTTGATAAATTATTAAAAATTAAACAAATTCATTTTATGCATTTCTACATTTACAAATTTTTGTATTTTTTGTAAAGCCAAAATACATAACTATTTTGAAAGTGTTTAACTTATGCCGTCAACATATTTTTGATACTATAAGGAACAAATCAAACAAAAAATATCTATGATTATAATTTTTTTCTATTTTTTTCTTACTTACGTTTTAATATGAACGTTATTTCTTGCACAATAAGGTCGTCATTGGTTTGTGCCTCAACTCCCGACCGTGCTGTAGCGAGTCGCGAGTGTTTCTCGTGTACAGTAGTTTCGTCGCGTCGTCTTATGCACTTATTTGTAGTCAATCATTGTCAAACTTTTATAAGCACGTGGGAACTTTTACTAACCATGGATCGGCTAGGGTGGAGATTTATTGAAATATTGTGTTTATTAGATCGATAATAACTACATTGTTGAGCTTTTATTGGTTTGTTTATAAAGCTTTTTATGGTACATAATAAAGAACACAGACACAAATCAGAAAAGTAAACGTACAACTGCGGACTTATCCCCAGGGTTTGTTACTGGTACCAAATTCACATTTTAAGTACCAGTAACAGAATTTTCATTATGTTAAAATTTTAAGGGTAATACTCGTATAGTACGGGTATCGTTTATGCAGTAATAGTAACGTTATAGGTATTGTTAAAATTTAAAGGTAATTTTACCGGTACGTACCTACGCGTTGTTACCGTTCCGCATGAAACTCGACTGCGAAGAGCCACATTCCCGTTACCTACCGAGTCGCGATCGCGACGCACAACACTGCGATGACCAGTGTTGCCTCTCGATAATACACTATCGCTAGTCTATCGATAGACTATCTGTATTTTGAATAAAACCAATATTATCGATAGTATTGATTCTGACGACGAACAAACTATCGATAGTATTGCTCTTCTAATAAATAAATAATCGATACTATGGATAGTTTATGAAACGCAATACTATAGTTAGTTTATTCGTCATCAGGATCGATACTATCGATAGTTTTGTTGGTTATCCATATTGTTGCCCTAAAACAGGAATTACTATCAACAGTACACAAACTATCGATAGTATTGTTGGTTATTAGAGATGTGTTGTTCCTTTAATCTTTAAGGTCTAAACCAATACTGAACTGTTGTGAGTAGTCGATCCGGGTCTTCTGATTCTGACCCATTCAATTAATTGATGGGTTTTCTCAGGAAAGTTCACGAAAAAATCGTTAAAGCCGGGTATTCCTACAAATTTAGGTATTTAATGCTGCCCCGGCCGCAATTTGTATCGCGTGGACGCTGCGTCGGTGAGCTCACATGTGACCCCACCAGCGACACAGTATAGAAATAAGCAGTAGAATAGTTTTATTTCGATTAAACTTTGTTTAAAGTAGTGTTCGATACAGCTACATTATCTTATATTAATGCTGACGGGGTAGACAGAGTCCAGGGCCGTAAGACCCAAAGGCTTAGCGTGATCAAAAATAAATCAATAGTGATGGGTTGCTAGCCGCATCGCCTATTAACATAATTTGACAGTAGCGATTTATTAATAAACAATTAATAGAAACAAATAACCCTGCAAAGTCGTTATTTAGTGTCTTTGTTTATTTTCAACCCCCGACAAAAAGAAGAGTGTTATAAGGTTGACGTGTCGGTATGTCTGTGTATCTAGGTGTCTGTTAATGGCATCGTAAGGCCTGAACGAAGATTTAATTTTTTTATTTGAAAACTGACTTTTCGTCATAGTTCTTAGCTATATTTATTAGAAATTGGTTCAGCCGTTCAAAATTTATTAGGAGTAAACACCTTAAAGTCGGTTTTTATTATTTTTTTTGAATATAAACTTATGGGTATTATGTTGTTTTGTTATTTACTATCTATGATACAACACTGAACCTAAATAACATGGGTCTCACCTAGATCCCAGTATTTTTCACACGACTTGCAAAGAAGGAGATTAAGAATATATAGTCTACAGGGTGCAATTGAAATCATTAGCATTGATTTAACTTATCATCATACTCACCTAAAGGATATTTTGTATGGTAACAATACTGCAATTAATGCAGTAGTTAAAAAGTATCAAAAAGTAAGAAAAATGAATAAAGTATCAAAACACTTCGAGTCGTGCGCGCGTACTGATACCTACGTACCGCAAGGTCAAAGACCTTGGACGGATACAGCTAAACGGCGCGACCGACCGGCATACAAAAGTAGACCTTAATTTACGTGAATAAGGTTTGAAGTCGAATGGGGACGGGTCGTGTCACACGAAAGCTTGAGGACAATAGGTACGTTTGAAGTAGGAACGAATGTTAGGGTACCAAGACGCAACGAAATTGATACTATTATAATTAATTTATTTTTCGTATTAGTTTTTTTTTTATAATTGCAGTAGAGGTATGTATCAAAGAGTCTGGCGCATGTTTAGAGGTTTTCTTGAATATGAAAATGACGACTTTTGATTGAAGTTTTATTAGTCTTAAATTACTTTGTATCATGGGTATAGTAGATACTTAAAATATTGCCAACTAATTCAATTCCACCCTGTATATACATGTATGTACGTTGAATGTATTTGATTTTCTTTATTCCTTAATGTCGCCACGGATTTGAATGTATGGCCACATTATATACATACATGGCAAGTTAAATAAAAGCTTGTAAAAACATGTAGCGATCTTTAGTTGTTTTATTGGTCCAATGTTAGTAAGCGCTAGCACGCGTCTAATCGGACCTGCCAAGTTCAAGTCGTCGCGCTCGCGAATTTCATATAAATATTAAGAAAATAATTATATCAAGTCAAACTCAGCGAATTTATCTGTAAATAAAAAAATGTACTTAATTAAAGCCACTTACTTTAATTAAGTACAATTTTTTTATACATACATACATACAGTATTTTGCTCGTAGTTTTGAAAAAATATCACAAAAAAGGGTTACTTTGGGATTTTTTCCAACCAAAGTTATCTCCAAAACACTCTACAGCTGAACAATCAAGCTCCTCCAATCGCAAAATAATGAAAGTCTTTACTTGTAATCATTTACCTCCAGTGGATGCAGTGGCCTGGCCAGTCATCATCTTCAAGATGTGCTGCTTCTCCTTAGAGAGATGCCTCTTGCCATTTAGATGCATGGTCATTTGCTCGCTGCAAGTCACGGAAGTCTGAATGAAGTTTATAGGATCTTGTAACTGAATGCGAATTTGACGAGCCTGGATACTTAACTTATACATACCTTTTTTTAAGAGTTTAATAGTAGATTGTGTTACAAGGCGTAAAGGTAATACTTTTAAGTCGAGTGCGCTACTTTGAATTTAGAGCAAAACGAAGGATTCCTCAGTTGAATCACGAGCGTAGCGAGTGATTCTACGATGGAATCTTGAGTGAAGCGAGGGATTCGTGTATAACGCCCGAGACAAAAATATTACCGTACGCCTTGTAGCACACATTACATCGCCATCCATGAGAAAAACTAGCAAAAAGATACAAAACAGAATATGGAGAAAGTAGAACAACTACAATACCTAATCAAAGCTCCGACAAGAACTAACCTTTATTTAGTGTCCTTTACATTCAATAAATACTAAGAAATAATTTTTAAGAACAAACTTCTAAAAAATATGTTTGTTCACGCATAAACTCGTAACTTTGTTTGCGTGGACCTACATATTTTAAAATTTTTATAATAACAATAAATTTAATGTGCACTATCGGCTTAAACTTACGAAAAAGATTTAAATTTACACAAAATAATTAATTTTAACACAATATAACCTAAAACATCTGTAATTACTTTGAATCGAAGACAAAAATTGCGCTAATTATTCTTTTTTCCTTTTTCGAAGCAAAGACCATAAACATTTTTACCTACATTCACGATGATATGTATTCCAAATTTAAAAAAATACGAAGTCTGTTCTAGTTATTTATTGTATTAAAACTTATTTTTTTTTGTTTTTAGCTGATTTTACATAGATAACATCGTGTTCAATTTTCAAATTGTGTTTTAATCCCGTAAGATTTACTTTTTCACTTTTTAATCCCGAGAGAACTAGCAGTAACTTTAGCTCCAAATGTTTTGGGATGAAACCATCGTTTTTTGAGCAGATGGGATGAAAAAAACACTTTTGTTTTTGCCTCAAATGGTTTTCAAAAACTCTAAAGCACGGCCTCTGCGGGAATACCTAGCCTTAAATGTGTCCAATCGCTCTCGTCATTTTTGGTCTAAACCCAATAATTATTTTACTGAAATAATTAATTTTTATGTGACTGTAATTCTACTTTTTTTAAACTAAAAAACTCATTGAACCTCATTACATGATACCTAGATGAACCACGCTAGGAATTAATTGGCCATGTGATGAAGTCATACTGAACAAGCTGGCCAGTCGATACTTAGTGACTAGTGTCGTGTAGTGGTTTGAAAATAGTATTTTATGCACATAAAAATTAAAGTGGTGTGGGTTTTCGTTTTGGTTTTTACTGATTATATTTATGCATTAAAAAGCAACTGAGTTTAACTTCCATAGCGCTTATTATAATACGACATAATAAATAGTAATAATACTTTATTAAATACAAAAAAATTATATTATTTAAAATGTACATAGCACACAGAAAAATACATTAAAATGTCCAATGGGCGTGGGTGGTCTTATAGCTAATAGCGATAATTTCTTTCAGACAGCTGATGTATAGAAGTGAAATGCTGCCATTTCCCATAGAAGTCTGATAGACAAGGTCTATGTTAAAAATAAGTCTATCTATGTCAAACATTTTAGTCCTGCTCTCTAACACTACACGGCCTCTGTGCGGGCACTTGCGAGCACGTGTGCAGTGCGAATTGCGTTGAGACGTAACTTGGGCGTCGCATCGTGTGTGTGATGTGAACGGTGGGTAGAAATTGTGTAAAATGCTATTGTTACGAAACTGGGTTCGAGATTTGGAGAAAAACGCCAAAGTTCGTATGAGGGTTTTTATTCACTATGGAACCCAAAGGTGAAGTGAAGACACGTGAAGATGGTCTTCCTGATGTCCAAGTCCAAGTCGCGTAGCATCTGAGGTCCAGGTATCTCGCCAAATTAGTCGCAGGTACTTCCACTTGTCGCACTGAGGTAGGTTTCCTTCGCTTCGGTTCGCTTCGAAGTTATCGCTTTCGTAGCTCATACTGAACTGGCGGAACGTGCACTCGATCGCCTTTTTATAAGCGCCGATACAACGGTCTACATTGTTCTCGAATATTCTCATATCTTGACGAATGTATTTCGATTGACGGGAAACATCGAGACGCCGGTATGTGTGTGTGAGTGCGACTAAGCCGACGACCATTCAAAGAACTCTAGCCTTTATGCTATAAGAATATAAGGCCTTGTTTCGCTTTCATTATCCTGACGTCTTTTTTATACCATTCCGCTCGCAAACATTCCGAGTCTATCTCGCCAGCAGAGTTCTTGCTCGTGAATATTCTACATTTATCTCGTTCGCGACACTATGTAAGCGCATAACATAATGAAACTTAAGTTGCACGGCGCAACTTGCACTCTGTAAATACCCAACTACATTTTAGTACGACAGCATAAAAACTTCGTTATATATTTATGTATTTAATTTTTTCTCATGTTACATCCCATTAATATGCAATGTCATGGGAAATGGAATATTTCAGCAGGGGCCCATTTTTGGAACGGTATTAGTCCAGGGGCTGTCATGTTGTACGGGTTTGCCGTGACAACAAGAGTGTTACAAGACTTATATTGTTTTTAGAGTTTTAAATTGTTCATTGTGTCACCACGTTAACCCGTAAAGACCGGCATTAAAATGCCCACGTTCATCGTCTTTCTATTGTGTCTGGTATTGGCGGTTGCGAATCGGTTAAAGTTCAAAGCACAATCAAAACAATCCTACAATTAGCAAAATTCCATATTTACGAGTTATATGTTTTGTAAGCACACGGCGCGATCGGTTGAAAACACGTATAAACTCGTTCGCAGCCGCGCGCTCACCCGGCTGGTGCCTCGCTCTCTCTCCCCGCACCGCACCGCAATCACCGCAAGCATCCCGCTTCACGACATGCTCTCGTGTATTTTCAATCAAATATTTTTTGTTTTAAGTAAGACGTTAATGTGTTTAATTTTGATGAAAATGTGATTATAGTACACAAAAAGCTATAATTAAACAAAAATAACACAGTTACTATATCTGGCTACTGAGAAAAACATTAATTTAAAAACATTAAACAATGATATTTAATTTTGGTCTTTAATGTCTAAAAAGACACAATATAGCTTATAAAGATATAAACATTATGGTTATCATTTTGGCTTAACTAGATATCGAGATCAGGTGAAAACTGTGAAAAAAAATGTATAAGCAAAAATGGGGTCAGTTTAATTTAGCTATTAAGTGATCGCATTTGAATGCACCTAAAAGTTAAACTAACAAGGTCTTTGGTTACCTATTATGCTTTTAGGGAAAAGTTGAGTAGTGTACAAAATCTCACGATTTTTATATAATACGGTTGCGACCGCGGATAAATTACATAATATATTAATATTTGATACTCAATATTGATATCCGATAAAATATTGAAAACAACGAGTTTATTATTTATGGCCAGGTGGTGCTATTTTGATCGGTCTAAAATTGGTCTAGGCGTCTTCAAGTAATCAACATACATAAAAAAACATACATTCAAAATGAGGACCTCCTTCTTTTTTGAAGTAAGTCATAAAAGGTAAACCCGTGGCTTTTTATGCATACTACATCATATAATATTGATTAGGTATCTGTTGCGTGACGCAAGAGATGCTTAAGGCCATACCCAAATTTTCCGGGGTCCAGTGGCGCCGCCATTTAAAATAAATCATTTAAAAGGAAACGGAGATATCAAATTGTGTCTTGGTCAAGTTCTAGATACCCATTCAAAGTATTTTTTAAACTACTTTTTGTAGTTTAAAGTGAGAACGTGAAGCTTTTCTACGCACATTTGCGAAAAACGGCCACTTTTAGCTAATGTGCGTAGAAAAGCTTCACGTTCGCACTTTAAATTATAAACAGTAGTTCATAAAATAATTTTAAGGGTTATCTCGGGCTTGACCAAGACACAATTTTGAATGATATCTCCGTTTCCTTTTAAATGATTTATTTCAAATGGCGGCGCCACTGGACCCCGGAAAATTTGGGTATGGCCTTAATGAATTTGCTTCTTTGAACTCCTACGCACGCAGTGTCGTAAGTCGTAGTTTGTAGAGTCAGCGTAGCACCATCCGTAGCGGCTTGTAGCCATCGGATGCGGTTGCTAGAAGCTATCAACGTTTGTGCGTCTTCTAAGTAATTAAACCCTTTTTTCATCTCATATACTCAAAAAACGGTGTTTTCATCCCAAAACATTTGGAGCTAAAGTTACTGGTTATTCTCGCGGGATTAAAACGTGAAAACGAAAATCTTACGGGATTAAAACACGATTTGAAAACGGAACACGAGTGGAATCTATGTAAAATCAGCCAAAAACAAAAGAATTTAGTTTTAATAAAATAAATAATTGGCACCGGTTTCGTATTTTTTTAAATTTGAAATACATTCATCCATCAACATGGATGAATGTAAGTTAAAATGTTTATGTTCTTTGCTTCGAAAAAAGAAAAAGGAATAATTAAAAAAAAGCGCAATTTTTGTCTTTGATTTAAAGTAATTACAGAGGTTTTTGGTTATATCGTGTTGAAATTAATTATTTGTGTAAATTTGAATACTTTTTCGTAAGTTAAGCCGATAGTGAACATCAAGTTATTATAAAAATAAAAAAATATACGACCAAAGTTATTATAAGCTTATGAGTGAACATTATTTTAGAAGTTGGTTCTAAAAAAATATTTCTTAGTATTTATTGAATGAAAACTACACTAAATAAGGGTTAGTACTGGTCGGAGCTTTGATTAGGTATTGTAAATGTTCTATTTATCTTCATATTCTGTTTTGTGTCTATTTGCTAGTTTTTCTCATCGATGGCGATGAAAAGTAGAGTGTGCTACTCGCGTACGGTAATATTTTTATCTCGGGCGTTATACGTGAATCCCTCGCTTCAATCAGGATTCCACAGTTGAATCCTTCGTTTCGCTCTGGATTCAAAGTAGCGCCCTCGACTTAAAAGTATAACCTTTACCCCTTGTAGCACAATCTACTATTGTAAATAATTGTCCTATTTTCTTATTCGCCAGTTGACTGGAAGAGATTCCATTATGGGATAAGTCCGCCGTTGTCAATTTATTTTCTTGTTATTGTATGCAATTGTGTTTTTTCATAGTACAATAAAGTTAATACAAACAAACAAAACAAGAACCTTATTAAAAAATTTCAAAAAAAGAAACGAAAAAACTTAACTGCGTAAACAGCAGTATGTGCTCGGATGAACGAAAAGTTTAGGCTGTAGAGTAAGCTAAGGAAACATAACATACACATATATGTACATTTGAAAAACATAACCCTCCTTCCGGTGCAGTGGGGTAAATACGTTAAAACATATCATAAGCTACAGATTCCTAAAAAACAAGCCTTCAAAGTCCACAACTGTTTATAGATTTATTTGAAAGCGCAATGCGCTTTTGGGCCATAAAAGATTCAGCGAGGGTGGCGCCCCTGTGTGGAGTTCGGCTTACGCGGCAGTCGGCCGCTCTCAGGACGGCAAACAACGACACTTGCCACGGCTTTTTGTTTAGTGGCTTGTTCTATACTTATTAAATTTGAATTTTTTAATGCATAGACAATGATTTTTCCAAAGAATCCAACTGTTTGAGAATTCCACATTGAGATTCAACCGTTTGAGAATTCAACATTGAGATTCAACCGTTTGAGAATTCAACATTGAGATGCAACCGTTTGAGAATCCAACTTTTTGGGAATTCAACATTATGAGTATTCAACATAATGTTCCAAAAGGTAAATTTCTTTGCTGTTCTGAAAGCAGGACACGTGCAACGTTCCAGGTATCCTCACCGTGCTGGTAATAATAAGTATTACATACAGAACGGAATCTTCTAAGGTCACGCAATATGCTTCCCCGTTCTCCGCCTTGTCGAGGCGGCGAAGCACCTGAAGTGCTATTTCTGAAACGCGGAGTCAACTAAACGAGTGGTTTTTCTATACAAAAAATCGTTCGTTTAGTCACTCCGCATTTGAAAAATAGCACCTCTGCAGCCGCTCGCTCAGCACTCTCCTCAAGGCGAGAACGGGGGAGAGGTGCGGGGACGGTGAACGAGCACACATATTGCGCGGGACCCTTGTAGTTTTCGCATGTAATACTATATAGGAGTCTGTGTCATAGTTTAGGCTAATAAAAGCTGTCTAGATGTTTTTTATTTGGTTTGCAAATTTCTTGTTACAATATAAAAAAATATTCTAAAGTAAGTCCCAAAGTGTAACATAAACTGAACAGCCTTCAGGAGCGAACACAGCATGCACAAAAAATATGTTTTTGGTGAACCGTTTTGTTTGTAAAATGGCATCGTCATATAACTGTAGTTACATAATTTAATATTACTGTACATATTATTATATAACACAGAGGCAAATAGCAGGCTACCCACCTACAAAAGTATGTATGCAATCACTGCGAGTCACCGACGGTAGAGCGACATGATCCTCTGAAGTATTGTGTCCACACAATATACGCGCAAATAAACCGGATATCCGGATACAAAGGAGCGTTGTGCTGCACCAAACTGACTTGATACATGTAATTAAATAGGATATTTTACTGGTTTTGAAATAGAGAATATAAAAGCTGATAATCTTAGCAGTGGTCGTTGGGAAGAGATGGTATTATTGACCTTTCCTACGCTAAATGTTATGTTTATTTATTTTTTTAATTTAATTTTAAAACACTTGCTTATTTAATATACTCATTCAACACACGAATTTAGGTACTCTCTCTTTTACTAATTAGCCAACTACGAATCAACAACCCCCCCTCTGTCTCCTTCCTTCTTCTTTCTGCTCTATTAAAAAAATCTCTCCGTACGGACGCGCTGTGTTAAAAATAAAATAAACTATGAAAAGACGCTAAAATCAGTGAATAAAGTGTTATCAGTAAGTGCTTGTGACCAAACCCCTTTGAAGACTTTGTTCGAGCGCAGGGAAAGAAGCCAGTTCAAAGGAAGGTATTTGACCTACGTATAGCCTGGTAGACTCCTTTCGTTTCCCGCTCGTTCAGACGTGTAAAAGTGCCTGTAAAGATATAATTGTTGAACTAACATTTGAATTTTAAATATAATTAAAAAAAAATTATTTGAATAGGAATAGGTATGTTGCCTGAAATTTTGGATCTGGATGGCATTGGAATCATTATCATCATCACCAGCCCTTCATGCGCCCACTGCTGAGCATAGGCACATAGCACAGCATAAATACTAGTACTTGCCCAAAGTAAGTTCGAGACTTGTATTATGGATACTAACTCAACGATACTGTATTTTATAACAAATACGTATATAGATAAACTTCCAAGACCCAGAACAATTTGAAAAAGGCCATTTTCCAACTTGCCCTGACGCCGGAGATCGAGCCCGGAACCTCTGGGTGGGCGTCAAAATTCAGTCTATTGACAGTCTTTATAGAATAAAGGAATAATTTCATTACCTTATTTACAAGCTTACAAAGCTTTCAAATATCAATGAGGCCTCTCCAACCCGTCTGGCCAGCGTGGAGAGTGTAGGCTAAACCGTTAGGCTGCTAGGGCCAAGTATGGCCCTGGTAGTACAGGAAAGTTCGTGCTCCTGCAGTGGAGACTAAAAGACCTGATGATGATGGCAGCGGAAACTTTGTAATCCGTATTAAATTTTCAGACAGTGAAATTTATTTGCTTATGTATGGAAAATTATTCCTTTATATTTTGCCTTGTTCTTTAAAATACCAAGGCATTTTCGATTATCTTGACAGTGTTTTTCTTTATCAACTATGGAGTTACTAAGTATAGTTATCAAGTATCACGGCACGTCGGTCCAACTGTAGTGTATGAAAATAGTGCCTTTCAGTTTGATGACACATTTCCAGCGACACAAGTGTGGCTCGAGAGTCCCTCGAGGGAGATAAGCTAGCCTAGCTTACGTCACGCTGTGTCTGCGTTTATTTGCTTTCTATGGAATTTTTGTGACGTCTCAGGTAATAAGTTTTTAGTAACTAAAATTTACAAGCTTTTGAATGTCAGGCCGAAAGGGCTTTAACTTTAACAGACGAGCAAATTTCAGACCTGAAGGCAAAAAAGTATGCCTGCGACCCATCGAAGACCTCCGTGGCGTAGTGGTCACCATGCTAGTCCGCCACCCAGAGGTTCCGGGTTCAATCCCCGGTCAGGGCAAGTCGGCAAATGACCTTTTTCAAATTGTTTTGGGTCTTTACTTTGGGGCTAACTCAATCAGTGTAATTAGTCCTTACATATTTATATTTACATTTGATCCTGTTCACCGACTGTCACTTGAGTCATGAACTGGAGGGTTACTAAAGCGGGGAGCAAGTCAGACTGACGTAGCTATGTATCCGCGTTTCAGTAACAAGCAACATTAAATGTTGCGAAGTGCTCATAAAATTTAATTTCGTTTAACCTTGAAATAAGAAGTCTATCTTTGTTACAGTACTGTCGCGCCATGGTCACCGACCGTAACCGATAGGAACCTATCGCACAATACTGTCGCTCGTCTTTTGGAACCCTAAGCCCAAACTTTTCAGCCAAGGCAAGTGCAACAGTCTTCTCCACGTGTCTTGATAATCCCTTGCAATTGCTACTTAGTGCCTGACGGAATTAAATATACCGTAGTTATTGACCGTTGATTTATTTATTAAAACTTTATTGATCCACAATTAAAATTGCTTACAATTGGCGGACTTAACGCTAAGAGCGTTCTCTCCCAGTCAACCATAGGGTTAAACAGATAAATTGTTGCGGCACAAGAAATAAAATATGCTGTCACTGTCATTCGATGCGTTGAAATGAGATAGCCATATCGGAAATCCACGTCAGTGACGAAGCGGGAAAAAGGCATGGTCTGTTATTAGGTATTTACGAGTCCTGACTGGCCTTAAAATGTATTGCTTTATTTTTGTCGTAATTTATAATGTTTATAATTTATTCTTAAGGCTTTTGTCTTCTTTTTTCCAACAACCACCCATTGCCAATCTTTTCAGAGCCTCGGCTAAGTGTGAAACAAATACAAACAAAAACAAATAACCAATTACGTCGCTCAAACATATCTATTCCACTTCACACCCTCCGTGCTACAATATTACATTCCAAAATTAACAAAACACAACCCACACTTTTGATGTTGGCGGCACGTGTCGATGTAATCAATTGACGCCTTTTTATTAAGATATAACATTTAGCAGACTTTGAAGGGAGTAGTTTTCATCAACCAATGCCATCTTTATATCAGATGTCTGAAATGTATTTTTTTTTCTCCCCATGACCGAAAACAATATTTCAACAAAAAAAAGGCAAAAAGTCAAAAATCATTTATTTATCTTTGTATATTTTTATCACTTGATAATTGACACCTTTTTTACCAAATTCTTGTAATATTTATCGTAAAAGTAGATCAAAAGGGCAGGTACTATAATCTTAATCATGACATTCATGACAGCAGGCGATATAACTAAGAATCAGACTATTTTGATTCCTTTTTATACCCCTGATAAAAAAGACGTGTGTTATAAGTTTGACGCCAATGTCTGTCTGTGTGTCTGTCTGTGGCATCATAGCGTTCGAACGGATGGACCGATTTCGATGCGGTTTTTTACGTGAAAGGAATTATACTGCAGTGCAGCTTGCCGTCGCTTCTACTGCACTAGCGCTTTTAAGTAACGATTTGACGTCATCAAAAGATATATCTCCATGTCCAAGCTCCAAACTCATTATTAGTCATTACAACTCCATACAAACAACGACAATGGGCAATATCCATACTTCCCACATAAGGGTGCGTACACACTGGCGCGTGCCGTCTAGTGCGAACTGCAAATAGCCTCGCGGCGTGTGTCTGATTACATTCTTGTAATGTGCGTTTCATGATGTAGTATTGTTAAAATATATCTGATGAGTTACCTGTATACTAAGCTCCGTATTATCAGTGCAAGTTTGCCCACAGAAAAAAAATCAGGCTATTGAAAAGTGGTGTTGGCTTAGGATAGAAAAGATAAGCTAGGTTGAAAAGTTACGAAAAAGGAGGTCGTAAAATGAGTAGAAGAGTGTAGGTGCATTTCAGAGAATAGACGAGGAAAGATGTCAGGTCATCTGATACGGTACGACAATTTCATAAAAATATAATTGAAGGTAGAATAGAAGGCAAAAAAAAAAAAACTATGAAGACCGAGGCATAGCATGGCTACATAAAACAGAAAAAGTAGAAGGTGAACATCGTGACGTACAGAGAAGTAAAACACTGACGGACGAGAGAGACAAATGGAAGAAGCTTTGCAATGCTTTACTCGTTGACATGGGACATAATTCTACCAATTTCTCTTTTAAGATAAAAGTCCACGCCCACCTTTTAAACTCCTTTTCTTCATAAAGTCATCATCATTAATACAGTAATATTTTATAATGTAAATATATTGTATTGCTTTTTTGTATCGCATAATTTTCTATGTTTCTCTCTATCGTTTAGACTGGAAGAAAATGCTCTAAGCATGAAGTTCGCTATTTGCTAAAAGTATATTTGTACTTTGGACCAATAAAGTTTGATAACAACAAAAGCAAGAGTTTTGTACCTAACGACAACAAAAACTAGAGGATAGACGCGCTAGAATCGTAAGGTTAAACAATGACCGAAAACCAAGAAGACTTACTTCACTGACATTATGCATTACTCAAAAGAAGAAACTACTACTTATTATTGGGTATTCTCCTAAGCCTAAAATAAATTATTTTGTACTGATAACGAAATAAAACGTAGCAAAATAATGTCACTTGTCTTTGAACATATCCATTTTATCGTGATTTTAAATTTATTATTGCAGAAAATCTGATAATAAGAGCGCTATTTGACTCCAAAAAAATGTGACGTCATCTGCCTGTATTTCATACAAAATCCCATAGAAATTGTTTGTTTTGACGTTTAGAAAAAAGTATCTGATTTGACTTGTTGGAAAATAGCGTATAGTAATACAAGAGCTTGACAAGCTTTGATAGAGTGAAATTGTCTTATTGCGACTTCTAAAAGAGGAAAAAGAAAAAACTGCCGTGTTCTGTCCTTATCACCCACCTAACATTTGTTCATGGTCGTGTTATATGCACACTTCAAATTGCATATACTTGAAGTGTACCTATCTATAGTCCGACCATGAAAAAAATATACGTAGTATCATTAATATGTCTTTCTCTTACCCCCGGGTTGCTTGGTGGCAAATCTACACTACTTGTATATTCTAAATCTTTGTTAAAGTAGAACTCTATATTATAACATTCTTTTTTTTTACCAATAAAGCAGTTTTAATAACTTTAAACGCCACAAATGAAGCGCCGTCTGCAGCCATAATAATAAGTGTTAACTCTTCTTTAATGAATGGACGTCGTCTGCTTCTTACTGTTCATAATGTGGCACCAGATATGTATTATTTAGTTATTACAATATAACAAGTACAATATATATTGCAAGCTGTAATTTAGTTTCACCTGTTCCTTTTTCTGTATGTCTGTCTGTCAGTCTATAATTAAATCTTGCAAGCTCTTCCCGGTTTTCAATTCAGTTTGACATCATGGTCATATTAGCACTTTTTACTACTTTGGTCAATTTTAAACTATGGTCATTAGAACAATGATCATTTTCCAACTTTGGTGTTTTTGCTACTTTGGTCGATTTTACACTATGGTCATTTGACTCCGGAAGGAACTTTTGCATGCATACTTACATATATCGCGTAACAATGCAATGTTATGATGACATAGGAACTCTGTGATGAAACAACACATCTCCATCGAGTTTGGGCTCGTTTGATTTGTCTTGAAAAGCACTTTAAACTTTTAAGTTAATTGTTTTAGATAAAAGCTTAAATAATGACTTGCTTCAAGTTGTATGTACGTCTGTCCGGGACCAAATTTGTCTCTTATTTGAAAGCACACATAGGTAAATTATAAGCTGAACATATTCATACGTACGCACTAATAAGATATTATTAGATTATGATGTCCTAGAAACGGTCTGATAATGGGGTGGTACTGGTGGAGGTAGCCATAGGAAGTCAATAATCAAAATATTATCTATTTGAGTTCTTTTGATTCGTCTTGGTGAGTATTTTGTTCTCAATTCTTTCTTATAGAATTAAATTTAAAAAATGCTGAGACGTAAGAAGCGAATGGCTATTGATTGCTACGTGGACGCTACGCCGATACTACGTTGACGCTACTCGTACGTCGACGCCACGAGGATCCTACTACATTACGCATCAACACAAAAATATCGCCATGCCAATCCACCGTTTCACCGCGAATGTCGAATTTATCCGACAGCGAATTTTCTTACTGAGATGACAAGAAGATCCTGGATTCTTTGACCCAGTCCCGAAATGGGCACGAAAATTTTTGTGACGACGTTCGCGGTTAAAGTTTTACTGTCAATGCTATGAGGCTGCGTGGATAGAGCTCCGAAGCATCTTCTATTACATATCCAAATGTCCTTAACAATTTTATTTACGACAATTTTGAAAAATCCGATTTGGTTTATTAGCTATGATACTATAGATACATCACTACCTAATTACCGTTCACTTTTCATATGTAGCGAGCTTTTCTGGAAGAAATAATATTGCTTAGCGATAAGGCCGCCTTATGCGCATTTTCTAGTTTTTAGGAAATTATGTCCTTTATTTTCTGATTACAGACCCACAGACACGTCAAAAAAGAAGGGTGTACCTATATATGCACCCTTCTTTTTTTTTTGTAGGAGGTTTACAGTACTACAGTAGCAGCTGGGTAAAATATAAGTGATTTTTCACTTCAAAATTTTTATAGTCCGCTGTTATAGATAGCTGGATACATTTGCAATAAAGCCTTCTCTATACTTGCAAGAAAACCTTTCCGGCCACCCAATATGAACACTGAAAATGGAAATGGAACGGTTTTTAATTGAAATATTTATAATTGCGAGGGACCGGAACGCGGCGTAACGGAATGACGCTAAAGCAATTATTGTTTTTACATCTTTTTCCTGTAATGGGGAATTTTGGAGGATTGAGTACAATGTTGGGAATTGCTTTACAGCTTTTATTTTTACGTTGATGTCTTGCGAATTTATTAGTTGGGTAGTGAAAAAAATTTCATGTAACAAATAAACCAGTGTGTAAATGTATCAACAAATATTTGTAGTGCCCCCATGGGAAACTTTATGTATGATGTGACTCGGCGAAATATGAACAATTATACGACCAGAACAAAAATACAGCCGTGATCTCTTTTGCGCTAAGTGGTGCCTTTGTACTTTTATTTTGTGTATTCTCTGTACACTTTCTTGTACTTGAGTAAGGAATTGGCATCTTTGGGTCTGCCATCCAAAATTAATTTAATGTTATAAATAGATTAAGGCCCTGTATTCCAAGGGCCCACTCAGATGAGGTGCGGGGTGATCTGTGAGGCACCCCGCAGACTTTTACATATATCGTGTGCTTGGGAAATGGGGGGCAGGGAATGAACGCAAAATGAAGCAGAATGCAGATTTGGTCGGTTTTTTTAAAAGGGTTGGAGTTATCAAAGGTATCTCTCCGAATTTGTGTATATATTTAGTGGCTTTAATTGAGTACAACAATCAAATTTAAAACATCAGTACCTAGTTTAGTCGTATTTTTGAAAAAATATTACCAAAAGATGTTACTTTGGGATTTTTTTATCGAGTAAAGTTTGTTAGATCATGTAACTGAATGCGAATTTGACTAGACTAGATCCATAACTAAGACATATCTTTTTCAGATTTTAAAACACTATTTTCGATATCTCAGATGGTTTAAAAACTCAAAATCTCGGCCCACCAAGCCTTAAAAAGGTTTTACTTAAAGTTTGTATGTAAAGAAATACGCATAGATATATTTTTTTAATTATTTTACTTAAAATTTGCGATATTTATTTATCACTACCTTTTACTCATTACGAAGAATCTCCCAAACCCAAAGCGTCGAAACATGATGAAATTGATCGCCAATTATCATGACACCATCTCAATATCGGCTGACACGTGGCCCTTACAACTATATTGCTTTTTTATTTGCCAAAACGCCCCTTCAAAAGTTGTCAACATGTTTGAACGAAGCATTACTAGCTTACACTTTCACTTATCACGAAAAACTACATGCGATTCTGAACTTTAGTACTACTGCTATATGGTGTAGTGTGTAGTTTTTTGGATAGTAAAATAATGTTTGCTATTCGCCTTATTCGCCGTTTGCTCATAGGATATTAGACTCGAGTAGAGTATTTGACTAAATTCTTTAGAAGCTGATCGTTCCCATGGAAATGGATTAAAATAAAGATTTTGTTGTTTTTTAATTTCACACTTGAAGCACTCTCACGGCTTTACATGAGTTTGTTTTTAAGTGATTAGAAAAACAAACAAATTTTCTTGAATTAAGATTTTTAAAGCCTGGTAGCAGCATCTTTTAATTTTTTATATCGACTACAGCCGGAATAAGTATGTCTTAGTAAAATTGTCTTAGTATACACATATGTAAACTAAGACAATTTTAGTGTACGATACTTTTCATAAGAAAAAGAACAAAAAACATAGCCCTCCCATATTAATCAGCGCTCGCTGCAGATTTTCTATTACATATGTGTATTTATTTTATTTTATTTTAATTATTTTTTTATGGAAAGCTTGCTCCAATAATTTGCCTGGTGTGTAGAAAGTCATTCTGTACGTCATAGAAAAATGCTTCAAATGCTTATTTTCTAAATAAATATCTAAATTTTACAAAAAATGAGCAAAAACTTTTTTTTATTTCCGGTATATACTCTCCGACTGAAAATAAAACCACAAAACAATCTCGGACTTTTTTCAACTTAAAAAAGGCGTTTATCAACGGTATTTCATTAAGTCCGGCGGCAGACTGAAAGAATAGGCCCACATTCTTTGTCCCTCTAATGAAGAATGCCCATGACTCGCCAACCTTTTGTTTTGCGCTTTTCTTCTTAGTTAATAAAAGGCTTCACTTGGAAATGTTTTAGAGGCAAGTGTGAGACTTGCTGTGAATTAAGACGAATATAAAAAACAGCAAAAACTTAAAAGAGTCCCCTTACCCCAGACCAAACTACACGTTTCCATACAAACGTAGTCTAGGTTTAATTTCGAAACGACATGCACCATTTCGGCAAAATTTTGTAACTTCGAAGATATTGCAATAGGAGTGACAACAGGGTACGATTGTAATTATGAACTTTTAGATTATACAAAATTGTATGTAGTATTTTTCAGTTTACCAAAAAAGTAAAAATACACCAAGATACGAAGCGTCAAAGTTCCGGAGTGGGGGCTCGCGACGTCACCGCTAAGTAAAAATCGTACCCAGACCACAGATTACTAATAAGTTACTACGTGCCCAGACGTCATGCGAAATTTTAATGCGCTGTATCTTTGTCATTTTTGGTTCCTCAGAGAAAAGAAAAAATACGTGTACAATATTTTTTAATAATCTAACCCATGGTCCAATCCAACCAAAAATAATTTTTTATTCGTCATGCCTATTCCAACAGAAAAATATGAACTTGAAATAGGAAACTTCTTCATTCTTATATTTTCTTTCCAGTTCATAATTTTACCGTCAGAAACCAATTATTATCCTAGATAATTGTAATTTCTTTAAAATTACAAATTTTTAACAATATCTGACATGTTGTTTCTAAATAAAACATACACTACGTGTGTATGTAAAAGTCTAGGGTAAGAGGATTCTTAAGCGTTAGGAAACTAATAGATAATTTATCTCTATAGCTCTATCTTGACCTTCACTTTCATCTGCCTTCATTATCATCTTGTATGATCTACAATAAAGGTAAGCTTCACCAAGCATCCCTGTGCAACCTACTGGCCTTATGGCCAGAATGAGCTTCACAGCTATTGCCGTCAACCTTGGAGACTACCTATTTGCAACCGCTTCAACTAGGTTTTGGTTGCAAGGGTCTTTGTTCATTCCTTCCTCATCATCGATGACTCATACATACATACTTACTATCACGTCTTCATCCCTAATGGGGCAGACAGAGCATTTTGGGTCTTGCGGTTCTATGCAGAGCCCAGGGCCGCAAGACCCAAAAGCCACTTTTAGCGTCATGGTGGGCGAGAAGATGGAAAAGCAATCAATACAGTGATGGATTGCTAGCCGCATCGCCTGTTAACATGATTTGCATTTTTGCCCATTCCCTCGATCGGCTTTTACGATCTGCGTGGAAAGAGAAGCAGCTGGTACATTCTAGGTTTTTTATTTCTCCCAGACCAGCATGGGAGCATCGATGACTCATTCCTCTACAACCTCTCATGCTGATAACAACTACTTACGAGTATAATAAAATTAACTCCAATGATTTCAATACAAGTATAGAGACTTCTAACAAGGGTACTAACTACTAACCATATATACTAAACATATTTCAGTAGGGGGGAGGGCCCCGCTAGGTATAGTTACATCAATAATCATCATCATCATCAGGTATTTTTGTCTCCACTGCAGGAGCACGACCCTCTCTGTACTACTAGAGCCATATTTAGCCAAAGCAGCCGGAGGACTTGGCCTACACTACAATAATCTATACATATAATCTATATCTATACATATAATAAAACAGTAAAAAAAGTGTGTCTGTACATTAAATATATTTCCAAAAAAATAATTGGGGGCGATGGAGACGTAGTAATAGAGTAAGAATTTAAAAAAAAATGTCTGTCTGTTTGTCTGTATGTCTGTTTGTCTGTTTGTCTGTTTGTCTGTTTGTCTGTTTGTACACGCTAATCTCCGGAAATACTGGACGGATTCGAATGAAACTTTTTTTGTTATATAGCTGTTAAGTCTGGGCAACATATAGGGTATAAATGATTTTGGAAAATGGAACGCCTGATGCAGAACCATAATGGTCCAGCTAAACTATAAGAGATATAAAAATGCCGCCTTAGTAAAAGTTGTTCAGCCTGATGAGCATTTTCCAGAGAAATAAAGTCCACGCGAACAAAGTCGCGGGCTTCAGCTAGTAACAAATATATTTCATTAACCCTTGTCGTTTCTTCTTTCGATCTCTTTCTCTATGACGTCTACTTGGAACTCATTTTATGTGAGCACACCTACTGAGCTGGGACAGGTGGAGTTCTCACAATGTTATATACTACTACATTGTATTAAGTTAATAAAGTTAAGCATTTAAATCTTCATGTGGCTGTCAATGCAGCGTGCAATTGCTCTGCATATTTGATAGCTGTCCAGTGTCCACTGAGCCGGACAGCGGCCGACCGTATCAATAATTTATTCTGCGATACATAGAAACCAGAACATTGCTACAGGTTTTATATCACGTTAGCTTGTAACTACGGGTTATTTCCACAGTTTCCTTAGGAATTTTATATCGGACTCAACATATCGCTGCGTGGTGCCCGCCCGACTTTACTTGTGCCTTTCCTTGATTATTCTAACGTAACAGATACTTAAAGCCATAGAAACTATTGGAGGGCCCGTTAGTAGACAAAACTTGTAGTTGTGGGTAGGCACAGAGATGTAGCACACACGACTAGCACTGACAAAGCAAATGTTAAATATGCTTTAAAAATATTTATTGCATCACTATATGCTTTTAGAATTTCACGGTCACAATTACTGTTAGTATTACGGGCCGACTCCATGTCGTGTCATCTGCAATCATGAGTCGGCCAGCGACCAAGATGGCAGAAGGGCCGTCAAAATATCTGGCAAAAAACGATATTAATCGCGGTGAGTCCCGTAATACTAATAACAGTTTATTGCATCACCTATTAAAATGATTAACATTTTCGCCTAGTTCCTCGGTCGACTTCTACGATCTGCGTGGGAAAAGAAGCAGCTGATACTTCTAAGTTCTTTCTTGTCTTCCAGACCAGCCTGAAACCAAAACCTAGGTACGTGTAGGCTATATTGCTGCCTATTGATCTAGATAGTAGTAGCTAGCTCTATACATTGACAGCCAATGTATAGAATACTGCAGGCAGCGAATCCGCTAAGTGGTTTGTCCGTTTGCGTGCATAATTGATGTGCAGCCGGCCTCTCCCAATTCACTCCAAACTCGCTGTAGAGGCACTTACTCTGTACATAGGTAGGTTATGTAGTGATGAGTATAACTTTACCCCCGTATTTGTCACAGCTTTGAAATACATAAAGATTTATGCTGTGTAATAATTTGTACAGTCCATGATACCGATTACATTTCTGAAGACATTATTTTGACACCTGACTAACAAAAAGTTGCACTTTAAAACCAAATATTTCAGAAGCGGATGCCTAAATCAGAAAACTGGTGGGAGCTATGCTATTTTTTCAAGATTTTATTTTACCACTTTTTTGGCATAATCTATATACATCATCATTTCAGCCGCATAATGTCCACTGCTGGACATAGGGCCAAAGATTTTCCAAAATTACCGATTTAGAGCGGCTTGCATCCAGCGCCTTTCAGAGACTTTGGTCAGGTCGTCAGACCACCTTGTCCTACGCTTCGCTTGACTGTACGTAGTCGCCATTCAAGAACCTTTTTGCCCCATAAGCCATCGATTCGTCGCGCTATGTGTCCCGCCCACTGCCATTTCAACGAGCTAATCCGCTGGGCTATGTCAGTGGCTTTATAACGAATTTCCTCATTTCTGATTTGAGAAACAGATATGCTCGGCATAGCCAATTCCATAGCGCGTTGCACGACCCTGAGCCGTCTTATGAGACCCATAGTAAGACACCACGTTTCAGATAATCTATATATATATACTCATACCAAATTACAGCTTTCTCGTACTTATAGTATCTGAGTAAAACGATAAAACTGCGGACAGTCAGATAGACGGACAGAAATGGTAAAACTTTAACGGTTCCATGTACTACGGAATCCTAAAAAGCATAATTTTTGTATTTTATTTAAAGAAATTAAAGAAGATTTAGGTTATATTGTATTGACATGTAATTATTTGGGTTTTGAAAGAAAGAAAGAAAGAAAAATCGTTTATTTGGCTACATACTTATAAACAATTTGACAATTTGCTTAAGCTACATTACACAAGCATGCACCAAAACGGCCTCCGCTCAGCATGTGTCGTGGACCGTGATACGAGCCACGACGCTGGTCTTCCGCGGATGCCGAGTAAATTATTATATTAGAGTTGAATTGAAATACATTAAATAACAATTAAAATTAAAATAAAATAAATATTGATTACATAACAAATGAATGACATACATTTTAAATAATATTAACCTATTACAATATTAATTAATTAGGTACATCTATAATCACACTTAATTAAATTTACCTACTTGCACAATAAATAGATAATGCTGCAACTATTGCGCTTTTTGAGTTCGTAAAATTCTCTCTTTAAGTTTTTGCTTAAAAGATTTAACCGAGATCGAATTCCTAATAGGCGAAGGAATGTTGTTCCAGCATTTAGATGCAGCATATCTAAAGCTGCTTCGAAAGGCAGCGGTTTTGTGTCTGGGACACATAAGGCGATCTGGTACTCTTGCACGACCAGTGAACTGCAATTTATTGTACAAATAAGACGGACTTTTGTTTTTAATTACACCGAACAGAAGTACTGCAAAGTGAAGTGTACGCCGAGAATTCATGTTCATAAGCTCGTTTCTGTTCAGATAAGGAGTAATGTGTGCTCTACGTGGTATAGGGAAGCAAAATCTGGCACATGAATTTTGTACACGTTGAATAAGTTTTTGAGTACGCACCAATAAGCAGTTTCCCATTACTACATCGGCATAATTAAGTTTCGACAAAACAAGTGCTTCACACAAGTACAATCGTGATTCAACATTTAAGTAATCTCGTATTTGGTACAAAACTTTTAATCTGTAATAACAGTTTCTCACTACTCCAAGGACATGTTTTTCAAACTTAAGGTCACTGTCCATAGTAACACCTAAATTTTTTGCTTCGGTTACTTGTTCAATATCAGTGTCTTTTAATTTTAGACTTGGTGTGTGAGATAAAGTATCAGATATTTGAGCCCGTGTACCCAACACGAGAAACTTTGTCTTGTTAGGATTTAAGACCAGCCCATTTGCATCCGACCACTCAGCCACTCGTTCTAAATCCTCATTGATTCTCTCGACTACAGAGCAAGTGTCGCGGGGCTTAAAACTCCGATAAATCTGCAAATCATCCGCATACATATGATGTTCACTAAAGTTTATGAAATCCGGTAAGTCTGCTGTATATAATATAAAAAGTATTGGCCCTAATATCGACCCCTGTGGTACACCCCTGACGACCGGAAGATCCTCAGAGAACCGCTTAGTGCCGTCACTGCAGGTGACCTCTACC
Source organism: Acrobasis consociella (assembly GCA_963555685.1). NCBI lineage: Eukaryota > Metazoa > Arthropoda > Insecta > Lepidoptera > Pyralidae > Acrobasis > Acrobasis consociella. The sequence goes on from OY743122.1 coordinate 13,812,814, forward strand.
TTTTGACATCGACCAGAAAGATAGCTACTAAACCATTTCACAGTGGCACCATCAAAACCATAATACACCAGTCGAGCGAGAAGTAACGTATGATTAATAGTGTCAAAAGCACATGAGTAATCCAGTAAAACGAGAATAGAAGCTTCACCTACATCCCTTCCAGCTAATATGTCATCTACTACATTCAGGAGTGCTGTGGCCGTGCTTCTACCAGCTCGAAACCCACTCTGCTTAGAAGGCAGTATATCGTTAGCAATTAAATATTTTACTAATTGTATGCAGACAACTTTTTCCAATATTTTAGATAGATACGGTATAATACTAATTGGTCTGAGATCTTTAAATTCTTTAGGGTTACTTTTTTTACTACTTTATTGACCGTATTTTTAATACTTTATTGACCGAGCGAGCGAAGCGAGCGAAGCGAGCGAAGCGAGCGAAGCGTCTCAGTTTCGAGATTAGCCAAAAATTCTTTTGTCCGTCTGTCTGTCTGTCTGTCTGTTCTCGCCTACAGGTCGCATTTCTTAACCGATTCTCATAAAATTTTGTAAGCAGGCTCAGCAACTAAATAAAAATTTTTTTGTCGAGCCAGTTTTTCGAAATTTTTCAAAATGGCGGAAATATGGGGGTTTAAAATTTTAAAACTGTCACATATCCGCCATTTCAAAATATTTTCAAAAATGTCATTAGACTTTTTTGTTGCCATTATAAAAACGCATTTTTTTTAATTGAACAACTTTTTTGTCTGTACAAATTTTTTATACGTTATACTTGAACGGGTTTAGGGTAACTCGCGAAGTCTAGCTGACTGAGCCGTGACGGATATACAATACAAAATCTTCTTACAAAATATTGAATTCAGTCCAGGTTACTGAACAACTTTCTTAAAAATACATGTCTCCCGTGGGAATTAAACCCGCGACTTCCGAGTTACAAGGCCAATGTCTTGACCACTATTTTTAAGAAAAGAAGAAAATTGACAAATATTTGTTGCGTACATTCAATACCATATAGTTCATAAAAAACCAATAACTATGTAGGTAGATGTCCAACAAAAATTTTAAAACTCTTTGAACTCGCTATGGTTATTTTTTCATAAGTTTAAAAGATTGACTTGATTTTTTCTTAATCGTATGACTTTTTGTTGTCTTGCTTGTTTAATTTGTTTAGTCGGTTAATTGTGTTCAATTGTCGTGTATTGGATTGCTTGCTTGCTTTGCTTGGTAGTAGAAGGTATAATCGCGAGGTCTAAGTTCGTGGCGAACTACTAGTCGTTAGTTCAAGTCGATAGTGAATATCAATTTACTTTAAAAAAAAAACACACACACACACATTAGAAGGAAGGACCACGCAAACAAAGTTATAGTGAAAATTTTATCAGGAGTTGGTGCTTTTCGAAAAATAATTTTGTAGTCTTTATTGAATGAAAATGACATCAAATACCAAATAGTAATGTTGGTTTAACTCTGATTAGGTATTATAGTTCTACCTGCTAGTTTTTCTCATAGATGGAAATGAAACGTAGTGTGCTACTAGGGGTAGGGTGATATTTTTATCTCGGGCGATACCTGACTCCCTCGTATCGATTCAAAGGAGCGCCCTCGCCTTATAAACATTAACTTTACCGCTTGTAGCACAACTTATACTTGGTTTTACACATCACATCACATCTCCTAACATCTTTTAAAAAAAAGATGTTAGGAGATGTGAGATTGTTGTAAAATCTTGGAAAAGAGTTTTTTTTCTCCTGCTGATTCCCTGCTGATTCAAGTTTTTAAAGTATTTATAATACTTTAAAAATACTTCTCCAAACTTTATAAGTACCTACTGATTGCTACAGTACTTTGTGAATATGAAATTCCGTTTGTGATTTTGTCTCGAAAGAAACAGCAGTAATAAGGTTTTATAATACCTATATTTATGTGTTTTTAAATAAATAAAGAATAATAATAATTACTGGAATCAGCCCCCGATGTTTGTTTGGCTTGTGTCACGGAGCGCATTGACTTTATTAAGCAGAAAGTCTATGCGCAAGCGAGTAGTATTCGTTTACAGGGAGCGTGTGGATTGATTCTAGCAGAATCGCCTCTTTCAAAGTGACAAAAGGAAGGTATACCGGAAATGGGAGGTGGTCACCGACCAACGTGTGGTCACAACTTTTGGATAGTGGTTTCGAAGCTCATACGCGTCGTCTGGCGGAGCAATTCCAACAAGCCCTAGAGCTTGGTTACCTCCCAACGTTCCTAACAACGGGTATCACCTTTCTGCTCTATAAGTCAGGTAGTACCACGGATCCAAAGAACTACAGATCCATCACGTGCTCTCTTTTATTATACACGCTCCTTACATCCATTTTGGGAACAAAAATCAATGCGCACATTGCTAAAAATAAAATTTTGGCTGTAATTTATCATGGATCACATGTAGGGTTGGGTCCTGTGGTATTAAAGAGCTCCTCCTCATTGCCATGGCCATAAGCCAATAAGACCGATGGAATAAGGCGGCTTTCTACTGCTTGGATTGATTATAAGCAGGCCTATGATTCAGTGCCCCATTAATGGCTGGAGAGGCTAAGTTTTTTTCTTAAGCCCGGATACTAAAAGATACCCATTTGTCATGGCTTCAACAAACGGTTAAACGTAACGTTCTTTTTTTTGGATTTACAGACAGGTGGTAGGTTCGAAAATGAAGCTGTTTTTGAGAGGCTGATTATTACGAGAAAATTTGTGAATCGGGTGGTTAAATCCGAATTCCAAAACACTCGATCATTGGCAATAAAACTCATACTGAGATGTTGACAGCCTTATCAGAGATGACGATATACTATCTTATTCAGAGAGTAATAGCACAAGGAGCGGCTGTAGTAACCTCAGAAACCCTTACTGAACAAATAATATAAAATATCATGAAGAGACGAAACAGGTACTAGCTGAGATGAATATAGAGAAGATACCAAAATAGGATTAAGTTTAATACTTACATCTCTTCAAACCTGTTAAATAACCAGACTTGATTTTTTTTAAATTATTTCTCTATTATCGAGACTCACAGCTTCAATAATTGTTTTCCTTAGAAGAAAGCAAGGAGAAACATGAAACTCTCGCCACTATTATATAGTAGTCCTCTTGTTGTCGATGAAAGCCCAAATATCAGATACTAATACTTATAATAAGATGAAGACTACTCTCCATATACTTTCATATATAGGCTTACTGCGGTGTTTGTTTGTAAAATCTTTATTAAGTTTAAAAATATTGTAAAAACAAAAGAATAATTTTAGATTATACAATATCTTATACACCAAAATCTAATGGCAAAGCTGAAATATTGAACAAAACAATTTTGGAAAGAACACGATCTTTGTTATTTGAATTTGATTTGCCGAAAATTCTTTAAAACGAGGCTGTATTAACTGCAGCTTGTTTAACTAATAACTGTTCGATACAGTTAAATTTTAAAATAATCGGTTCATTAGCATATTTTAAAATCAATACAAAAATAAACTTGATTTAAGATGCAATAATGGGTCATTAGTATGGTAGGTACACAAACAATTGGTTTAAAAGTTGGATGCAGTAAAACCACAAAATGTATTATTTTAAGTTTTATTGATCATTAAGAAAAAAAGATATTATATTTAAATAAAAGCAAGAGATGTACCGGACAAAATGATTTATTTAATTGAATTGAAGCGATAAAATTGAAAGAGACAAATAATAATAAATAAATAATTTAATTAATAAGCAGTACTCTTGGACCCAGCACGCATAAGATTTGTTATAAGGTTTTTCTCTTTATCGCCCTTTGTGCTTTGTTCCGCTGCCAGCGGGCAGCAAGATTAGATTTTTTTATAATATGTGAATATACTCGTATATATTTTATCAGCAAAATTAGTTTTGTTAAAATTTTCCATAATACAGCAGAAAAAACATAATCCCCTGGAAAATTTTATAAAAACTCTTTCTTCATATCTCGTAATTTTTCTTTAGTTGAGAAAGATGAAATTCGATTGTCATCAGTCAGGCATCGTCAATTGCTTTTGCTTTTACCGAAAAATTTTCTCGTGTCAAATTTCACAGTTCAAAAAATTTTCTTTTCTATATTCTAAATATATTTCTTTTCTATTTATTAAAAAGAACAAAGCTCTCGCTAGTATATAGCCGTCTTCTTCTTGGCAATTGATATCCCAAATATCAGACACTTATTCGCATAAAAAAGCAAGATTGTGACGGATAATGACTATTCTCCGTACCCTTTTATTTATGAACTCACTGCAGAATCAGGAGTAAGTGTTTTTTTTACAAGCTCATATATAACTTTACTGTCAAAAATAAAAGGATCCAAATCTCAACGAAAACTATGTTATCCAACACATGCGTTTCTCCAGGCTTTATTTACAGGTGTCAAGGTTGGCCAACAATAAAAAAAAAAATGCAGTTTGCCAACAAACATGGAACATAAAACGAGACATATGCACACGACTATAAAAAAAAAGAAAAAAAACAAACGTGAATGATACTAAAAAAAAATAAGAAACTTCAAACGGAAATTGACACGTCGTATCTTGAGAACAAACAGACAATAATAGACCAAAGACGTAATTGAGTGGTAGTCCCTAGAAAAGGAAAAAGGCAAGTAGGACAATTAAAAAAAAGATGGTCAGACTATTTACCAAAACGATGGGAAAGGTCTATTAGAAATAGAGATGAATGGAAATCAATGGGGGAAGCCTGTGCTAAAGGATAACCTGACCAACAAATGGAACCTGATAAGAATAATATATATGTTATAATTTGATATAGTATAATTTGATAGAGTTATAATTGAGTGCTCAGCGATACGCGCTCGGCAACAGTCGCGTCCCGCCGCATTGCACTGTCACGAATATTTATTCGCGAATTGTGCGGCTTAGCCGCTGCCCGATACCGGTATGAGTTCCGAAACACTCATAGCGAACGAACTGTTGGCGTTCATTCAGCACGCCATCGATACCATGGACGAGATCAGCATCTTGCAGATCTGCAAGTCGAATTTCAAGTTAGAGGAGATTTGCAGTGGCAAGGAGCTGCTGTACAGGAGTCTTGACATGGCTGACCGGATGCCGTCCCGCAGAAGGGATGAAAAGGGGGAGAGAAGTTTGCAGGATATCATCAACCTGCTGAAGGTCACAGACCCGGATGATGTGCCCGCATTCGTGGCGAAGCGGCTGGACAAGCTGCCTCCCGTCACGTTCGACCACGTCGACGTCACTAGGCTGCTGAAGGACATCACCGCCCTGAAAGCCAGCCTGGCCGAAGTAGAGTTTAGGTTAGGGGTCTCCGAATCTACCATCAGTGAGTTACGTACCGAATTATTAACATTGAAAAGTGATAATTCGGTAAGTAGGTCACCTGAGACTGCTAACGTAAACATGCGACGAGGCGGCGCGCAAAATGTCTCCGTCAGCAGTTTGCAGTCGCCGCCTGTTGTTGTGCGCGCTACACAGCCCGCCGCCCGCTCCCCCGCACCAGCCCCGGTGACGTCGAGCCCGGTTGTGCCGCCGCGGCCGCGGGCCTATGCCGAGGCTGCCGCTGCGCCCGCACCCGCCGCCACACCCGCCGCGACCACAGCGCGGCCTTTGGCACAGGGGCCAACAGGGAGACGGCGTAAGCCAGCTCCTACCAAGCCGTTGCCACCACCGGGTCCCGAGAGGAACCAGCGCGATGAAGAGGGCTTCGTCAAGGTGGAAAGGAAGAGGAGGAAGCCCGTGAGCCGCAACAACTGCGGAACCGCGCCGCCCGGACCGGACTCTCCGCTGCGTCCTGCCATACCATCGACGCAGCTGTACGTGTCCCGTCTGCACTGGTCTACGAGGGTAGAGGAGGTCGTGGACTACGTCCGAAAGAAGTCTAACTTCACCTTGAGGGTTGAACGGCTGCAGTCTCGCCACAAAGCGAATTTTAATTCATATGTGGTGAGAGTGCCGACGCATCATCTGCCAACCTTCATGAAGAAGGACTTCTGGCCGCAGGGTGTCGTATTTCGGAGGTTCCGAGGTCGGCTGCCCGACGATACTACGTGTAAATTAGGATAGTAATTATATATAGTATGTATGTTAGTTATAAGGTATTTATAATATGGGTCTCTGGCATTGTACAAAATTTGTAAGTACAATGCTATTGCCTGAAATAAAGGAATTATTATTATTATAATGTAACTAATAAACGAAATAAAAGAATAAAGTGGTATGGTTTAATATGCTGACCCTACCCCTTAAAGAACGTGAGTTAGCACATCAAGTGAGAGCCAGATGACAATGACAATGACGACAAGCGAAATTTGACATTCTTGAGGATTATACTCGTATTGATAGAAAACGCGCTAGAAGATGCTTTTCAGTTTTTTAGGACAATCAGGAAACCTGATTTAGATTTTTCTGAGCTGAAACAGCTTTTCTTTTACACGTTTTATACTACGGCAACCACAACTACGGCAAAGATAATAACGAACGAACCTTAGTGAAAGGATGCGTTTACTCATCGCTAAGCATAAGTCCTTGAGCACTTGAAAACTTGAATTTACAGGCGAGAGTTGCATTCACGTTTGACCTCGTCAAAGACAACCACAACTACGGCGAAGACAATGACGACAAGCGAAATTTGACATTCTTGACGATTATACTCGTATTGCTAGAAGACGCGTTAGAAGATGCTCTTAAGGTTTTTAGGACAATCAGAAAACCTAATTTAAATTTTTCTGAGCTTAAACAGCTTTTCTTTAACACGTTTTATAAGCTCGAGTTTGCTTATTTTATAGAAAAATCAAAGAAAGAGAAAAGCTTAAAAAATTTACTACGGCAAAGACAATATCGACAAGCGACATTTGACATTCTTGACGATTATACTCGTATTGCTTGAAGATGCTCTTAAGTTTTTTAGGACAATCAGGAAACCTGATTTAGATTTTTCTAAGCTGAAACCGCTTTTCTTTAACACGTTTTATACTACGGCAACCACAACTACGGCAAAGACAATAACGACAAGCGTCATTTGACATTCTTGACGATTATACTCGTATTGCTAGAAGACGCGCTAGAAGATGCTCTTAAGTTTTTTAGGACAATCAGGAAACCTGATTTAGATTTTTCTGAGCTTAGACAGCTTTTCTTTTACTTTTTCTGAAACTTCAATCGGAAATTGACTGGTTTAATGTTGACCGTACCCGAATTTCAAAAATATTGGAATGACTACGCCCCATCACATCAAGTGAAAGCCTGATGAGGTCCGACCGACACACAACCGATGCCGACGCAATTCCGCGAATAAGTACCTCCAAGTAGAAGAGACAATTCTATTATTTACCGACCGGTTCCTCCTTTACCGCCTCGGCAAGCGAAATCTACCGCTCTTAAATCAAAATTAGAACCTTAGTGAAAGGATGCGTTTACTCATCGCCAATAATAAGTCCTTGAGCACTTGAAAACATGAATTTACAGGCGAGAGTTGCTTTCGCGTTTGACGTCGTCAAAGACAACCACAACTACGACGAAGACAATGACGACAAGCGAAATTTGACATTCTTGACGATTATACTCGTATTGCTAGAAGACGCGCTAGAAGATGCTCTTCAGTTTTTTAGGACAATCAGGAAACCTGATTTAGATTTTTCTGAGCTTAGACAGCTTTTCTTTTACTTTTTCTGAAACTTCAATCGGAAATTGACTGGTTTAATGCTGACCGTACCCGAATTTCAAAAATATTGGAATGACTACGCCCCAGCACATCAAGTGAGAGCCTGATGAGGTCCGACCGACACACAACCGATGCCGACGCAATTCCGCGAATAAGTACCTCCAAGTAGAAGAGACAATTCTATTATTTACCGACCGGTTCCTCCTTTACCGCCTCGGCAAGCGAAATCTACCGCTCTTAAATCAAAATTAGAACCTTAGTGAAAGGATGCGTTTACTCATCGCTAAGAATAAGTCCTTGAGCACTTGAAACCTTGAATTTACAGGCGAGAGTTGCTTTCGCGTTTGACGTCGTCAAAGACAACAACAACTACGACGAAGACAATGACGACAAGCGAAATTTGACATTCTTGACGATTATACTCGTATTGCTAGAAGACGCGCTAGAAGATGCTCTTCAGTTTTTTAGGACAATCAGGAAACCTGATTTAGATTTTTCTGAGCTAAGACAGCTTTTCTTTTACTTTTTCTGAAACTTCAATCAGAAATTGACTGGTTTAATGCTGACCGTACCTTAATTTCAAGAATAATGGAATGACTACGCCCCAGCACATCAAGTGAGAGCCTGATGAGGTCCGACCGACACACAACCGATGCCGACGCAATTCCGCGAATAAGTACCTCCAAGTAGAAGAGACAATTCTATTATTTACCGACCGGTTCCTCCTTTACCGCCTCGGCAAGCGAAATCTACCGCTCTTAAATCAAAATTAGAACCTTAGTGAAAGGATGCGTTTACTCATCGCTAAGAATAAGTCCTTGAGCACTTGAAAACTTGAATTTACAGGCGAGAGTTGCTTTCACGTTTGACCTCGTCAAAGACAACCACAACTACGGCGAAGACAATGACGACAAGCGAAATTTGACATTCTTGACGATTATACTCGTATTGCTAGTATACGCGCTAGAAGATGCTCTTAAGTTTTTTAGGACAATCAGGAAACCTGATTTAAATTTTTCTAAGCTGAAACAGCTTTTATTTGACACGTTTTATAAGCTCGAGTTTGCTTATTTTATAGAAAAAGCAAAGAAAGAGAAAAGCTTAAAAAATTTACTACGGCAAAGACAATATCGACAAGCGACATTTGACATTCTTGACGATTATACTCGTATTGCTAGAAGACGCGCTAGAAGATGCTCTTAAGTTTTTTAGTACAATCAGGAAACCTGATTTAGATTTTTCTGAGCTGAAACAGCTTTTCTTTTACACGTTTTATACTACGGCAACCACAACTACGGCAAAAACAATAACGACAAGCGTCATTTGACATTCTTGACGATTATACTCCTATTGCTAGAAGATGCGCTAAAAGATGCTCTTAAGTTTTTAGGACAATCAGGAAACCTAATTTAGATTTTTCTGAGCTTAGACAGCTTTTCTTTTACTTTTTCTGAAACTTCAATCAGAAATTGACTGGTTTAATGCTGAGCGTACCCGAATTTCAAGAATAATGGAATGACTACGCCCCAGCACATCAAGTGAGAGCCTGATGAGGTCCGACCGACACACAACCGATGCCGACGCAATTCCGCGAATAAGTACCTCCAAGTAGAAGAGACAATTCTATTATTTACCGACCGGTTCCTCCTTTACCGCCTCGGCAAGCGAAATCTACCGCTCTTAAATCAAAATTAGAACCTTAGTGAAAGGATGCGTTTACTCATCGCTAAGAATAAGTCCTTGAGCACTTGAAAACTTGAATTTACAGGCGAGAGTTGCTTTCACGTTTGACCTCGTCAAAGACAACCACAACTACGGCGAAGACAATGACGACAAGCGAAATTTGACATTCTTGACGATTATACTCGTATTGCTAGAAGACGCGCTAGAAGATGCTCTTCAGTTTTTTAGGACAATCAGGAAACCTGATTTAGATTTTTCTGAGCTGAAACAGCTTTTCTTTTACACGTTTTATACTACGGCAACCACAACTACGGCGAAGACAATGACGACAAGCGACATTTGACATTTTTGACGATTATACTCGTATTGCTAGAAGACGCGCTAGAAGATGCTCTTAAGTTTTTAGTACAATCAGGAAACCTGATTTAGATTTTTCTGAGCTGAAACAGCTTTTCTTTTACTTTTTCTGAAACTTCAATCAGAAATTGACTGGTTTAATGCTGACCGTACCCGAATTTCAAGAATAATGGAATGACTACGCCCCAGCACATCAAGTGAGAGCCTGATGAGGTCCGACCGACACACAACCGATGCCGACGCAATTCCGCGAATAAGTACCTCCAAGTAGAAGAGACAATTCTATTATTTACCGACCGGTTCCTCCTTTACCGCCTCGGCAAGCGAAATCTACCGCTCTTAAATCAAAATTAGAACCTTAGTGAAAGGATGCGTTTACTCATCGCTAAGAATAAGTCCTTGAGCACTTGAAAACTTGAATTTACAGGCGAGAGTTGCTTTCACGTTTGACCTCGTCAAAGACAACCACAACTACGGCGAAGACAATGACGACAAGCGAAATTTGACATTCTTGACGATTATACTCGTATTGCTAGAAGACGCGCTAGAAGATGCTCTTCAGTTTTTTAGGACAATCAGGAAACCTGATTTAGATTTTTCTGAGCTGAAACAGCTTTTCTTTTACACGTTTTATACTACGGCAACCACAACTACGGCGAAGACAATGACGACAAGCGACATTTGACATTTTTGACGATTATACTCGTATTGCTAGAAGACGCGCTAGAAGATGCTCTTAAGTTTTTAGTACAATCAGGAAACCTGATTTAGATTTTTCTGAGCTTAAACAGCTTTTATTTGACACGTTTTATACTACGGCAACCACAACTACGGCGAAGACAATGACGACAAGCGACATTTGACATTTTTGACGATTATACTCGTATTGCTAGTATACGCGCTAGAAGATGCTCTTAAGTTTTTTAGGACAATCAGGAAACCTGATTTAAATTTTTCTAAGCTTAAACAGCTTTTATTTGACACGTTTTATAAGCTCGAGTTTGCTTATTTTATAGAAAAAGCAAAGAAAGAGAAAAGCTTAAAAAATTTACTACGGCAAAGACAATATCGACAAGCGACATTTGACATTCTTGACGATTATACTCGTATTGCTAGAAGACGCGCTAGAAGATTCTCTTAAGTTTTTTAGTACAATCAGGAAACCTGATTTAGATTTTTCTGAGCTGAAACAGCTTTTCTTTTACACGTTTTATACTACGGCAACCACAACTACGGCAAAAACAATAACGACAAGCGTCATTTGACATTCTTGACGATTATACTCGTATTGCTAGAAGATGCGCTAGAAGATGCTCTTAAGTTTTTAGGACAATCAGGAAACCTGATTTAGATTTTTCTGAGCTTAGACAGCTTTTCTTTTACTTTTTCTGAAACTTCAATCAGAAATTGACTGATTTAATGCTGACCGTACCCGAATTTCAAGAATAATAGAATGACTACGCCCCAGCACATCAAGTGAGAGCCTGATGAGGTCCGACCGACACACAACCGATGCCGACGCAATTCCGCGAATAAGTACCTCCAAGTAGAAGAGACAATTCTATTATTTACCGACCGGTTCCTCCTTTACCGCCTCGGCAAGCGAAATCTACCGCTCTTAAATCAAAATTAGAACCTTAGTGAAAGGATGCGTTTACTCATCGCTAAGAATAAGTCCTTGAGCACTTGAAAACTTGAATTTACAGGCGAGAGTTGCTTTCACGTTTGACCTCGTCAAAGACAACCACAACTACGGCGAAGACAATGACGACAAGCGAAATTTGACATTCTTGACGATTATACTCGTATTGCTAGAAGACGCGCTAGAAGATGCTCTTCAGTTTTTTAGGACAATCAGGAAACCTGATTTAGATTTTTCTGAGCTGAAACAGCTTTTCTTTTACACGTTTTATACTACGGCAACCACAACTACGGCGAAGACAATGACGACAAGCGACATTTGACATTTTTGACGATTATACTCGTATTGCTAGAAGACGCGCTAGAAGATGCTCTTAAGTTTTTAGTACAATCAGGAAACCTGATTTAGATTTTTCTGAGCTGAAACAGCTTTTCTTTTACACGTTTTATACTACGGCAACCACAACTACGGCAAAGACAATAACGACAAGCGTCATTTGACATTCTTGACGATTATACTCGTATTGCTAGAAGATGCGCTAGAAGATGCTCTTAAGTTTTTTAGGACAATCAGGAAACCTGATTTAGATTTTTCTGAGCTTAGACAACTTTTCTTTTACTTTTTCTGAAACTTCAATCGGAAATTGACTGGTTTAATGCTGACCGTACCCGAATTTCAAGAATAATGGAATGACTACGCCCCAGCACATCAAGTGAGAGCCTGATGAGGCCCGACACACAACCGATGCCAACGCAATTCCGCGAATAAGTACCTCCAAGTAGAAGAGACAATTCTATTATTTACCGACCGGTTCCTCCTTTACCGCCTCGGCAAGCGAAATCTACTGCTCTTAAATCAAAATTAGAACCTTAGTGAAAGGATGCGTTTACTCATCGCTAAGAATAAGTCCTTGAGCACTTGAAAACTTGAATTTACAGGCGAGAGTTGCTTTCACGTTTGACGTCGTCAAAGACAACCACAACTACGGCGAAGACAATGACGACAAGCGAAATTTGACATTCTTGACGATTATACTCGTATTGCTAGAAGACGCGCTAGAAGATGCTCTTAAGTTTTTTAGGACAATCAGGAAAGCTGATTTAAATTTTTCTAAGCTTAAACAGCTTTTCTATATCACGTTTTTTAAGCTCGAGTTTGCTTATTTTATAGAAAAAGCAAAGAAAGAGAAAAGCTTAAAAAATTTACTACGGCAAAGACACTATCGACAAGCGATATTTGACATTCTTGACGATTATACTCGTATTGCTAGAAGGTGCTCTTAAGTTTTTTAGGACAATCAGGAAACCTGATTTAGATTTTTCTAAGCTGAAACCGCTTTTCTTTTACACGTTTTATACTACGGCAACCACAACTACGGCAAAGACAATAACGACAAGCGACATTTGACATTCTTGACGATTATACTCGTATTGCTAGAAGACGCGCTATAAGATGCTCTTAAGTTTTTTAGGACAATCAGGAAACCTGATTTAGATTTTTCTGAGCTGAAACAGCTTTTCTTTTACACGTTTTATAATACGGCAACCACAACTACGGCAAAGACAATAACGACAAGCGACATTTGACATTCTTGACGATTATACTCATTTTGCTAGAAGACGTGCTAGAAGATGCTCTTAAGTTTTTAGGACAATCAGGAAACCTGATTCAGATTTTCTGAGCTGAAACAGCTTTTCTTTCTTTCGGAGTCAAATGACCATAGTGTAAAATTGACCAAAGTTTCTAATGACCATAGTGTGAAATTGACCAAAGTAGTAAAAAGACCAAAGTTTCAAAATGTCCATTGTGATAATATGACCATGATGTCAAAATGTATATATGTCGCAGCTTTCTGGTTAAATCAGCCATTCAACTAGACTCCTAGCCAGGACATTCAGACCAGGCATCCAATTGGATGGCTGAACGATATCTAGCCAAGTCACTGAACGCAACGTTTAACCAGATGGCTGAACGTAGTAAGTGTACATAGTCATTTAGTTAAATTAATTGGATTTGATGAATTTGTGATAGTCTACAATTTACATTTACTGACGACTAGTTTTTACTAATACCTACCACTTAGTAACTAGTAATAGAGAAATATTAGAAAAATGACTTGATGAGATTTAGGAATGAAATATAACATAGCTTGTTTGATGACGCCATATTTGTTTTTATGCGCCACTTGCTGCAGTGGACAAAATGTGAACTAAATTTGAATTAATTGGCTGAGTCTTGGTCAGTCATATTCAAAGAGCTGACTTTGAATACGCCAAGTGGTTAAACTTTGAGTGATTCTAGTTCAATTAACTATCGGCCTAGGCATCCAATTGGATGCCTGGTTATAAGGCGTCCAGTTGGATGGCTAATTTAACCAGTTGGCTGCGACATATACATAGTACTCCCGGAAGGCTAAATAAGACCACGGTGTTAAAATGTTAAAAAACCTTTTACAAAGAATCAGAAAACTTAAAATAAAAAGCGGCCAAGTGCGAGTCGGACTCGCCCATGAAGGGTTCCGTAGTAGCAAATAACATAATATAAAAGTCTTGTAGTATGTTTTTTTTAAAATTTTTATATTTGAGTTGATTGAATGAAAGGTAAATTGCCGTTTATGATTTATGACGTATTAAAAAAAAACTACTTACTAGATATCGTTCAAACCAATTTTCGCTGGTAGTTTTTATGGTAATAAACATCATATATTTTTTTTAGTTTTGTGATTCCCTTATTATATTTTTTTTAGTTTTGTGATTCCCTTATTTTAGAAGTTACGGGGGGGGGACACACTTTTTTCCACTTTGGAAGTGTTTCCCGCGCACAGTATTCGGTTTAGAAAAAAGTTATATTAGAAACCTCAATATCATTTTTGAAGACCTATCCATAGATACCCCACACGTATGGGTTTGAGGTAAAATAAATTTTTGAGTTTTAGTTCTAAGTATGGGAAACCCCCAAAACTTATTGTTTTTTTTTTATTTTTGTATCAAAACCTTAATGCGGTTCACAGAATACATCTATCAACCAAGTTTCAACAGTATAGGTCTTATAGTTTCGGAAAAAAGTGGCTGTGACATACGGACGGACAGACAGACAGACAGACATGACGAATCTATAAGAGTTCCGTTTTTGCCATTTGGCTACGGAACCCTAAAAAGATGGATGAAATCTTTGAAGTCATTCTCAATCTTTCAAAACTGAAAACCGACTTCACCCTCAAACTCTACCGATTTTGATAAAATTTCTGGGGTCTACCTCAGACCAAATTAAGGGGTTCCCTACGCCATTTAGAAACATTATAAATAAAAAGGGTCCACTTGATAAGTATATTCTCTCAAACGAAAAAATAATTATATAAATCGGTACAGGCGTCTTCGAATAATCGGTGAACATACATGAAAAAAGATCGCGACAAATTGATAACCTACTCCTTTTTTGGAAGTTGGTTAAAAACCGTCCTCATTTGGCGTATTATATTGTCAATCGCAACAAAAGAGGCTTAAATGTTTAATTTCTGATATAGGTAATTCAAAGCGTTTGCAATTGTTTGTTGTCAATATGACATAGGTAGGCACATATTTAAATTGTATTTGTTGACATAGTAAATCATTTTTGCTCAACGTTGTGATATTAAAAAATGGAAAATTTTAGTATTGTAAAAAACCAAAAGGGCAGGGAATCAGTCCTATGTGCTGGTTACCGGTACAATTTAAGTGTGGTTAATAAAAACACCACCCTGTGGAGATGCGTCAACAGTGTCATAGTATCTATGGTTATAAATATAAAAAAATAAAGATTTAGTCTATGAACTCAAGTTATGTCTTTCATTGTGCTCCTGATAAAATAATAAATAAATATGAGAAAATAACATGGCGCAGCCGGCAGGATCACTTAAAATAATTGATATATAGTTTAGGAAGTGTTAGTAAAAGTTTTTTGTTAAATTAGACATACCTATTATATTTATAGAAAAATTGAAAATGGAAACTGTATTGGTTCCACCGCCACCATTTTTGTATGATGATACTATCTCATATACAACATCGGGAAGATTATCTGAAGAGTGGGAAAAGTGGAAAAATGGTTTCAACATATATTTTAAAGCTTGTGAATTAGATAAAAAAACAACAGAGATACAAAAAAATATATTGCTACACATTGTAGGTGAAAAATGTAGAGAAGTTGTAGATCAAGAAAATGAAAAACCAAAAACATTGGAAGCCATTTTAGAAGTACTGGATAAAAAATTTAAAATTAAAAGAAATGTAACCATGGAAAGATACAAATTTTTTACTAGGAATCAAAAGGAAAATGAGACTATTGAACAATATACATTTCAATTGAGAAAGTTAGCATTAACATGTGATTTCGGAACTCTTATGGAAGAATTGATAAAAGATAAAATGGTTTGTGGAATACAAAATAATACAATTAGAGAAAGGTTATTAAGAGAAGAAAAGTTAACACTGGAAAAGGCTCTTGAAATATGCAGAGTAGCGATTGAATCAAAAATTTACTGTGACAATATAAAGGAAAAAACGAATGTCATTAATGAAATGAATGAAGAAAGAGAAGATACAAATAATATTTTTAAAGTCAATAAAGTAGGAAAATTTGAGCGAACTGGAACTGGATCGAACTCGTGGGGTGGATGGCGAGGTGCTGATACTCGTGGTACGCGTGCATTGCCAGGCAATGGAGCTGGTCCTTTGCAGCAACAGCAACAAGGAATGGTGCGACCAACGCAATGTGGACAGTGTGGATCGAGTCATAGAAGATACGAATGTCCAGCATATGGAAAAAAATGTGTGCGATGCTTAAGGTTTAACCATTTTGCAAGAGTATGCCGTGTTTATCAAGTAGAAACAATAGGTGAACAGAATAATGAACAGGTAAAATTATAATAAAAATGATTGGAATGTAGATTTAAAAATAAATTCTTTTTATATAAATTTTAAAATAGACACTGGTGCAGATGCGAGCATATTGCCTTATAGTTTTTTAACAAAAATAAATATTCATAGGGAGGATTTGTTACAAACGAATGTGATTTTAACAGGTTATGCGGGATATAAAATAAATGTTTTAGGTAAAATTTATTTAAAAGTAGAATATAAAGATAAAATGTGTCCTTTGGAATTTATCATTGCAGATGTGAATTCAAAACCTATTCTGAGCTGTGAAGCATGCTGTAAATTGAATATCATTCGTCGAGTCATGTCAGTAGACGAAAGTTCAGCTATGAATGTTCCTAGTTTTTTAAATGATTACAATGATGTGTTTGAGGGAATTGGTTGTTTACCAGGTAAGTATAGAATTCAATTGAAAGATAATGTTGCTCCAGTTGTCCATGCTCCAAGAAAATTGCCTTTTGCTATTAGAGATCAAGTAAAGAAAAAATTAGATGAAATGGAATCACAAAAAATTATAGCAAAAGTTGAGGGTCCATCTGATTGGGTTAGCAGTATAACAGTAGTTAAAAAACCAAATGGTGACTTGCGTATTTGTCTCGATCCGAAAGAATTAAATAATGCAATAAGAAGAGAGTACTTTAGGTTGCCAACGTTAGATGAAATACTTTCTAATTTATCTGGAGCTAAATATTTTAGTACCTTAGATGCTGCATCTGGGTTCTGGAATGTTGAACTTGACGATTCTAGTAAATATTGTACATTTAATACACCATTTGGTAGATATCGTTTTCTTAGACTTCCTTTTGGAATATCTTCAGCTTCAGAGGTATTTCATAAAAAAATGTGTGAAAACTTTGATGATATTGAAGGAGTATGTATGTATATTGATGATATTTTAATATATGCACCTAATAAAAAGCGACATGATGAGATACTGAAAAAAGTATTAGATAGATGTAGATTAATAAATTTAAAATTGAATAAGAATAAATGTAAGTTTGGTTTAGAAGAAATAAAATATTTAGGACATTGTATTACAAAAGATGGGGTGAAGCCAGATGAATCACAAGTATCTGCAATTAAAAATATGCCGACCCCAAAAGATAAGAAAGATGTTGAGAGATTTTTAGGTTTAATAACATAGGTATGTAAATACATTTATTCCAAATTTATCTGATAAAACTTTACCTTTAAGACAACTGTGAAAAAAAAAAATGTTGAGTGGCACTGGAATGATTTACATGAGAAATGTTTTATTGATTTAAAGAAAAGATTGTTGTCAAGGCCAGTATTGCAATATTATAATCTAAATATACCTATAGTAATTTCTGTAGATGCTAGTAGAAGTGGTTTAGGTGCATGTTTGATGCAGAATGGGTTACCTGTTTGTTATGCATCGAAGTCTTTAACCGATACAGAGCAAAGATATGCTCAAATTGAAAAAGAGCTTTACGCATGTGTATTTGCATGTGAAAGATTTCATGCATATATTTATGGGCGTTTTGATATTACAATAGAAACAGATCATAAGCCTCTAATAAGTATTATTCAAAAGCCAATTGTAGATGCACCATGTAGATTGCAGAGAATGCTGCTTAGATTACAACGATATCCCTTAAAATTGGTATATAAACCAGGTAAACATTTATATATAGCGGATACCTTGTCACGGGCATATGAACAATCAGATGATACTTCTTATGTTATGAAGGAAGAGGTATGTGTAATTAGGTCTATTTCAACTTCATCACAGTATACAGATAGTCAATTTATGAAACTTCAAAAGTATACTGAATTAGATGAAGAGTTAAAACAGTTAAGATCTTTTATTAAACAAGGTTGGCCAGAGGAAAAATCGAAAGTTACAGATATAGTAAAACCATACTGGACATTTAAAGAAGATTTATCAGAGGCATTTGGTTTAATTTGGAAGAATGATAAGATAGTGATACCTAAGATCTTAAGAAAAGAAATGTTGAAGAAAGTTCATATTGGTAATTTGGGGTTGGAGAAATGTAAGTTACGATCAAGAGAGATAATGTTCTGGCCAGGGTTACAAAATGATTTAAAGAATTTAATAGAAAATTGTGGAATTTGCTTAACTTATAGAAGAAATAATCAAAAGGAAGAATTACAACCTCATGACATACCGGATAGATCTTGGGCTAAGATAGGTATAGATTTGTTTGAGGTTAAAGGCCAAAACTATTTATTATTGATAGACTATAACAGTAAATTCTTTGAAATATGTGAATTATATACAACTACATCTGAGCATATAATTAATTGTTTAAAGAATATATTTAGTCGTCAAGGAATACCTAACACTGTTATGACAGATAATGGCCCTCAGTTTTCATCTAGTTACTTTCGACAGTTTGCTTTGGACTGGAATTTTTTTCATATTACGTCATCACCAAGGTACCCTCAGTCAAATGGTCAAATCGAACGTACAGTCCAAACTGTGAAAAATATTATTGTGAAAACAAGAGCAAGTAATGGAGATTATCGCCTAGCTTTATTGGAACTGTTAAATACACCTTTAGATGATAACTTACCTTCACCTGCGGAGCTTTTACAAAGTAGAAAACTTCGTAGTATTGTTCCTATTTGTAATAAATTTTTAAAACCTAAAGTTCAAACTAATGTTTATAATAAACTAATTGAAAGACAACAAAAACAGAAGATGTATTATGATAGAAATGCAAGAAATTTAGAGATATTGAATATAGGTCAAAATGTTAAAGTATTGTTAGATGTGAACAGGAGATATTGGACATCTGGAGTAATTACTAAAATGTTACGGGATCGTTCTTATGAGATTAAACTTGTCTCAGGAAGTAGAATAATAAGGAACCGAAAACACATTGTTAAAGATTTTTCGCAGCGACATGATTTGCAAGAGGATTATAATTTTGAGTTTGATGATATCGTTCCGCATGACAGAAATTGTTTAGAACAATCACAAATAGTAGATGATACATTTTATGATAGTACCTCAAATTTGAATAATAGTTCTGAGAATTTTTATACTACTCGTTCTGGTAGAATTGTAAGACCACCAGATAGATTAGATTTATAAAATAAATTACATAGCTGTTAAATTAATATTAAGTAACTATATTTTGTTTTAAAGAAAGAAGGAAAAATATATTTTTATGTATTTTAATTGATTACTGTAAAACATATAAGTAAGTACAATATTTTATTTTATTTTTCTGCAAGTTTAAAATTGAAATTTTCCTTTTTAGGAATAAACAACCTTTTAGACATACATTGTTGAATTCAATGTTATATAGTGTATTTTGTACTTGCATCTCATTCATTGTTTCTAACTTTTCTTTATAAAAAGGGAGATGTCATAGTATCTATGGTTATAAATATAAAAAAATAAAGATTTAGTCTATGAACTCAAGTTATGTCTTTCATTGTGCTCCTGATAAAATAATAAATAAATATGAGAAAATAACAAACAGGAGTACTTGTTCGGCAACTATCAAGATGGATACAACAAGAACTAAAATCTATACATATAATAAAACAGTAAAAAAAGTGTGTCTGTACATTAAATATATTTCCAAAAAAAATATTGGGGGCGATGGAGACGTAGTAATAGAGTATGAATTTAAAAAAAAATATCTGTCTGTTTGTCTGTTTGTCTGTATGTCTGTTTGTCTGTTTGTACACGCTAATCTCCGGAAATACTGGACGGATTCGAATGAAACTTTTTTTGTTATATAGCTATTAAGCCTGGGCAACATATAGGGTATAAATGATTTTGGAAAATGGAACGCCTGATGCAGAACCATAATGGTCTAGCTAAACTATAAGAGATATAAAAATGCCGCCTTAGTAAAAGTTGTTCAGCCTGATGAGCATTTTCCAGAGACATAAAGTCCACGCGAACGAAGTCGCGGGCTTCGGCTAGTTTTAAATAAAAGGAATCACTCATGCGTTCGTAATCATACAAAAAACGAAGTGGCAATTGCTATTGCAGAATGCAAGGAAAAAGTTTGCCGAAATTTGGGGCCCATCCAAGCAATATACGAAGAAGTATTTGAAAAATTAAAAAGTAAAGGAAATATATATAGAAAGTACCTACATTTCTCCATTCGAATCTTTCAAAACAGTTTTATAAAGAGAAAGGAAAATATTCCTAAAATCAGAAAAGTTAAATTTTAAACATTTAAAAGACCTTATTATCCCTGAAGAAATTGCCGGAAAATTTTTAGTTTATGACGATGGACAGGATGAGAAGATTTTGATATTTTCTTCGAAGATTAGTCAGAAAATCATAAAAAGCTCAAAAAGTGTATCCTACCTCGCTGACGGCACTTTTCGTTGTTGCCCCAAGGTGTTTTACCAGCTTTATTCATTACACCTCGACATTATGTCTGGTGAGAATTCAACAAATGTGGTTCCAGTAATCTACGCGGTAACCTATGATTGATACGAAACTTTACTGTTCGAATTTCAGATGATCGAAAACGGTATATCGAAGTTTTAAATACCAAACTGATTATTTTTTATATAATTTTTCACATCAATAAACTCATTTTACCTATGTTTTATTTTCCAGAATAACACATAGTCGAATATTAAAAGTATTTTTTTTTCGTTCGACATATGTCTTGTTCACTAGTACTAAAGGTCGAAGTCACTTATTTACTATTATTACTTAGCTACTGTTTCGTATTCTAAACAAGTGTGTTTCATAAATTTCATAATAAAAAGAAACACGTTTAACAAGAATCAAGCTAAGTATATATTTTTATAATAAAAAAATAAACAGCCAACGTATTTTTATACTCAAACTTAGGGCGAAAATAACAAGGACAACAAAAATTGGTTATGGAAAAACTATAGGTTAGGTTATGTTAGAACTGCGACCACCTCACAAGGTAGAGAGCCTTTAGTACCTATATATAGTAACTTAACAAATAATATAAAAAATATAATTATAATTTTATGTTAGTCGTTTTGCGTTTTGAAAAGAGATGAAGGTTTAATAAAAGAATCTTTTGATAATTTGGAAAATATGTTTATGACGTCTAAATCATCTTCCATTAGTAACTTTACGCAAATATCAAGTAAGGATTTCAAAACATTTAGATATTGAAAACAATTCTAATTGAAAAAAAAAAAAAAAAACGTTTTCGAACAAATAAGATTCTTAAGGCAAAATTTCGTCTTTAAGATAGGTAACCAATCTACGCATTACTACCGAATAAAGCTGAAAAAACGTACACACGCTTTTTTAAATTAATAAAAGATTAATAAAACTCAAAGTCAATATCACGAAATTCAAATGTGATTTTGAGGTGGCTCAAATGAATGCAATCCGCAAGGTATATCCAGACGCATCTGTATCTGGATGTCATCATTATTATAACGATGCTATATGGCGAAAAAGCAAAGAGCTAAAACTAAACAAGACCAAAGATGGCAGAAATTTTACAAGTTTGTGTACACATTTACCATTACTACCAGTTGAATACATAAGAGAGGCATGGACAACAAATCAAAGCAATACCCCACAATCGAGAGAACTGGACGAATTCAAAAAGTATTTTGGCCGCCAATGGTACCCTATGCTTGAGGACTTAATAAGTTGTGCTAAAGATAAACACAGAACGACAAACCCGGTGGAAGGATTCCATAGAAGACTAAATTCAAGAATCCTTCGTTCACCGAACGTATTTCTTTTTATCAAATGCTTTGTTGGCGACTGTATTAAAACACCTTTTTGTTGCTTCACTGGGTTTTATTAAAATGTGGCTGTCCTGATTGTTCTAGAAAAATGTGGCTGTCCTGCAAAGTTCGTCAATTTAGTGCGCCAGTTCCACGAAGGCATGACAGCCCGTGTGCGTCACGAAAACAACTTTACAGACCAGTTCCCGGTCACTAGCGGTGTCAAGCAAGGCTGTGTAATGGCTCCAACCCTTTTCGCTATCTACTTCGCTGCAGTAATTAATGACGCTCTTAAAAGCTGACAAGATTACCATAAATGTCCGCATGGACAAAAGCGTTTTCGACCTCGCACGTCTCAGAGCAAAACGCAAAATAGACTCTGTTTCAGTAATAGATGTTCTGTATGACGACGATGTCTGCCTTATGGCTGACAGTTTGGACGACCTACAGAGTTTTTTGGACAAATTAGATGAGTCCTGTCGTAAATTCGGCTAAGTAATCAGTGCTTCTAAGACCCAGATTCTAAAACAACCTGCGAAAGGTAAATCTGCGGACGATGGTGTTGTTTACCTACGCGGAAAACCATTGCCAGAAGTGGGTACATTTTGCGCAGTAATAATCGTCTCGAGTCTGAGATTTCTGCGCGAGTCGCCAAAGCAGCTGCAGCTTTAGGTGGTCTTAACCGACGAGTTTGGAACTCACATAACCTGAAACTCCACACAAAACTCGCTGTCTACAGGGCCATAATCTTACCATTGTTGCTCTATGCCTCGGAGACCTGGTGTCTTTACAAGGGAGATATCAGACGCCTTGATACCTTCCACATGAAGTGTCTTCGGGCGATTCTTCGGGTGAGATGGCAGGATCGTGTGCCAAACTCGGAGGTTCTACGTCGAGCTAAGCTCGCTGGAATGGAGTGTATGCTAATGAAAGGCCAACTACGCTGGTGTGGACACCTTGTACGCATGGAGTCTTCCAGATTACCAAAAAAGGTATTTTACTCTGAGCTTAGCTCAGGTAAACGAAAGCCTGGAGGACAGTTTCTGCGTTACAGGGATGTCTTAAAACGCCATTGACTGCAATTGGCATGTCTAGTAAGTCATGGGAGGAGCTTGCAACGCAGAGGTCGGAGTGGCGAACTGCTGATCCGAAAAACTCGACCCAAGCCCTCCTACAACTATATTCGCAATTCAAGTGGGTCTCTTTACTGCGCTTCTTGCAATAGGACCTTCAAAACAAAATTTGGTTTTGCGAGTCATGCTCGCGCTCATGCAAGAGCCCAGGCGAAGACGAGCTAAGGATGTCGCCGTCGACGGATACGTCTGGGAGGACATCATCATCATCATCAGATCTAAAGAAAAAGTTGCTATCCTGAAGACGGGAAATTAACAGGAAAATGGGGTCACGGAAAAGAAAGAACAGATAATTTTGCAAGGAAAATAAGCTCTATATTACTAACCCCTTTTTTTAAAAAAAAAGAAGTCTTAGCAAAGGTGGACATGGCTCTAGCCAGACGGAAAAACTAGGAACGAAATTGACTTTGTACTGGCAAAAATTATAAAAGCCGTACACAACCATCAAGTCATGAATGTGTCATACTCTACCGACCATAGATTACTTAGACTAACATATAACGTTAATACCAAGAACAGCTTAAACTTCCCGCCTTTTTTGATGAAAAACAATTGGTTTAAGTGACTCCGCGTTTCAAAAATGGCATTTATAAGGTTCTTTAAACTCTTAAAGAGGGATCGAGTTTGCGTTGCAAAATGAATTTTTGCACAACACACGCATTTGCATGATATTATGGTTACTATGACATTGGTTGTTATAATGTTGGCAATAAGAGAACTGTTTCAAAAACTTTTTTAGAGGATTTGTGGCATGGGTGTAGATAAAGACTATAATAGACTTTCCTGAAATCATACATTAACAACTTTTTTACAACAGTGTTCGTGACTATTTAAAAGACAGAAAACAGCACAGGAGTAGAAAAACAGTATAATTACACGTTCAATTCAATAATTATATCATTCTACTCATTGTTGCCGGCGGCATTGCCCGCGTTTAAAGAAATATAATCATCATTATGGCAAATGCCGTTATTTCTATTGCAATAGCCCTCCATCAGTCCATCCCAACCTCATCCCACTTGCAACAGATCTTTCTCCTGTCGAACACTATTACAAGGGTACACCTTTCATTGGTGTACCCAACCATAGTTGGCGCTAGCGCACAGGGCGCCAACTAGGGCAGACCCTTGCAGTATGCGCTTGCTCTACAGCGAACGACGCCGGCCTTACCTTTTTCAAAAGTTACTAACTACAAACAAATGTTTCTTGCCAGTTTTCCTGTGCGCACTTTTCCTTTCGGCAGGGTTGCCAGATCTCAGCAATTTACAATCATCCCATTAAAGATATATTCCATCTTTTCGATTGACATATCTATCTGTTGGTAAAAAGCACTAGGTACTCATTATTGCCATCATTTCCAAGAGATGTTATGAATACGGAATTTTGATTCAGATACAATTTGAAAGATGATCTTACGTTCTTTCGTAACATAATGAAAAAAATATCACTTTCATTTAAAACAGTACTATAATTTGGATATTGCGGTGCCTCCTGCATGTGTACATCCCGTATCCGTCAAGATTTTATTTTACCACTGTCGGCGTAATTAATATACATACATACTTACCTTTTTTTTTTTTTTTTTTTGACTCGGAGAAAATCCCTTCGGATACCTTACCGGTTACGGGACACCGGTAAGGTTATGTGGTGTTACCACTAAAAACTCCGCGGTGTCACGTCTCAGCCGCTATCGGCCGGGACCGTGTGCTTCTTCATGCTCCACAGCCCCGGCGACATACATACTTACCTACGCCAACTTGCAGCTTTCTAGCACTAATAGTCGGAGTAAAACCGCGGACAGACAGACAGACATAGCGACCTGTTTTGGCTAAAGGACAAATGGAAAGTTATTTTGCCTTGGCTTGCAACGTCGTTGCTCGGGTCGGGACAGCGGGTACATCATCAGAAGGCGATTCATCTTTCGTGCTTGTCACCGAGCGGAGCTGTCGCCGGGTACTTAGCTTCGTGTGCCGATTACTTTCACACTGCCGTCCCTTACCCGATGAGACTATTTTACACCATAAGACTCCAGAGGGAAGTTTAGCGCGCGCTCCGTCCATACAAAACTATTGGCCCAGTGTCGGGCCACGCGCAGTGAAGGGTTCCGTAGTTATGAATGCCGACGAGAGTTCATGCCACTAAAACGTTTAGGAGTTTCACGGTCGCAATTACATCATAAGTTGAAATTTATAAGTTGGCCGCCTAAAGTCATTATAGTCTCTGAATAAAGTAACCGCGGACGGATAGACAGACCGACAGATATGGCGAAACTAGGGTTCCTTTTTTACTACGGAATCCTAAAAAGGAGATGGAGAAAATGTTATCAGATCTCAATGACATTTTAGTGTTGTTGACACAAAAAACTAGCTTTATATAGTGTCATGTAGGTACTTTTTAAATAAACTAGTTGTAAGTAATCCAGATACGGTAGTACCTATTCATTACATCTTATGGTGAAGATATATAAATATAAACGATTTTAAGAGACAAAGTGGTTTAATAATACGTAAAAGTGATAAATAAAGTGTAAATTACACAAATATTGTAAAAGGCGAAAGTTTCTGTGTGTATTTGTGTGCGTATGTGTGTGTATGTTTATTACTCTTTACGTCCCAGGTAGCATTTATACGTCATTATGTCGTCCATTTACGGTACTGCTCGACGTAAGAGACGTCATGTCTTGACGTCGGGGGGTCCCAACAGATGACGTGAATTTGTCACAGCTTCAAGACGTCAGTTTACAGACGTTAGAGAGACGTCATATAGGGACGTTACTGGGCCGTACATATTAGGACAGACACTGACGTTGGAGTGACGTCATATACTGAATTCATAGGGACGTTACTGGGCCGTACATATTAGGGCAGCCACTGACGTTGAAGTGACGTCATACACAGTCGTTACTAAGACGTACACATCAGGAGTAGGACCTACGGGAGCTGTCGTGCTCATGATATAAACAGTGCGTACTTTTATAAGGCAGGTGTCGCTACCGCCACACACTGATATGGAAATTAAACCACACACTACTGCTGATTGAACTCGATTTATTGGAAATATGCACCAAGTATTAAGAATGTACATAAAAGAAACCATAACCAGTTTTAATTTTGAACAGCGCCATCTAGGGATTCTCTAAGAAACTAACATTTGCATACAATATTACTCAAAATAAAAGGTTTTATGGTTATGATTAGAACTTTTACTTAATGCTATTTACGTCTTAATTTTTTACCAGATGGACGGAGTCTAAAACTGCCTAATTTAGAGGAAATAAAATTATATAACAAATTTGACTACACGAATTTGGACAGCGGGTATTATATAAATTGTAAGAACACACTTACCGCTGATATCGTTAGCACGGCAATATGCTCCCCGTAGGTAGTTTGGGTGGGTAGTTTGTTAAACCGCCCTGGCTATTGAGTGAACTAATGTGCTAGCAAAACTAAAATGGCACTAAAGCCTGAGCTACGTATTTAAGCTCTACGATGGTTCTAAGTTATTTGTCAGGGGCCCTAGACCAAAACACTACGCTACGTATTATATTCTATCCCTCTTCCCTCCATCTCGCAAATCCTTACGCGTGATAGTAGGATAGAATTTAGCGCTTAGCATGTAGTGTTTACGTTTGCAGGCATTTTACCTACGTACCTTGAAGAGACTCAAGGACTTTTATGGATGAAACTAAAAAAAACACAATGTAAGTAGTATAATCTGTATTAAGGATGCAATAAAGGACAATGATATAGGGACCATGTTTTTTTAAGACAATTAGACTTAAGGACATGGAAAAATGATTTAAACCGTACTTTTACTAAAACTTAACAGGTGGTCAACTTCACAACTCAATTCAATTCAATTCAAATTATTTATTGCATTTCATAATGTACATCAGTTCTAACTACTAAAAGTCACTGTCTTAAATTAGGTACACTATGAACCCTGTCGGGTATCGCAACCAAAAAGTGGAACGGCAAGCGAGTTTTATGACATGCAGTTAATTTATAATGATAAAATATAATCAAAAAGTATTTTTGTTTGTAGTTGTCAGCAGATTGTTAGTTATTTATTATTAGTAAATTATTGTCAACTTATAAATATAAAAGTAGTGTCAATGTTTATTGGGGATAGTATATAATGTCAATTTCAATTAAATTTTTTATCGTTAAAATACTCGTCCAATTTGTAATACGTTTTATTTACTAAAATTAATTTCAACTCCTTTATAAATTGAGAATTTTTTTCTTCATTCCTTAGGTTGTCGGCAAGACAACGCCTTGGCGTCTAGCACCGATTGTTTGTCACCGATTCGGTTCCGCTGTCTTTTTCACTGAATTGTATCACTAAGTACATATTAGTTTTTCCTTAAAAGTCTTGAACAAAAAAAAGGTCCACGTGTGGACGAATATGGTAGGTGGTACTTACGTCCATATACTGACCCTAAATTTTCGTCAGTAAAACGTACACTTGGTGGTGAATATCGTACGTCCAGATCCTGACCCTAAATAGACGTCAGTAAAACGTCCTCTTGGCGGCGTGTATGGTACGTCCTGATATTGACCTTAAATATACGTCAGTAAAACGTACACTTTGTGGCGAATATAGTACGTCCAGATACTGACCCTAAAAAGACGTCAGTAAAACGTCGTCTTTGCGGCGTATATGGTACCTCCAGATACTTGCCTTTTAATTGACGTTAATACGACGTCCTGATCAACGCTGCCCCTAAACTGACGTCACTTTAACGTCTGCTCTCGACGTATAAATGACCGACCTTATTATGACCTATGAGTGACGTCGCTTATACGTCGCTGACGTCAGTTTGCTACCTGGGGTGCAAACGGCTGGACCAATTTTGATAAAACTAAAGGAAGCTGATACCCTGGATTAATAAATAGGCTACCTACTTTAGGCGCAGGTAACACCGCGGGGCGCTGCTAAGCATCTTCTTATATTTAAGAGCTGGGCTCTTGTCGGTGGAGTGCTTTCCATGTCTCTCTTCCTTCCGCTAAGTTTTTAACCTCAATGAGGGATATAGTACGGTGGTTTCTCCGTTTGCCTTCCGTACCGCAGTATTTGATTCGACAGAAACCCTTCCAAATTCCGCATCTTCGGCCTTCTGCCGATACTGTCACTACTGCTGCCTAGTGACAGAGGAATGCTTATTTACTGGCGGCATTGAATCGCCATGACACAGAGCCGTCATTGGACTTAAGTGGCATTTTTTAGGTAAACCCGCCCTACTGGACTTACCACCACGTCCTGCTAACCCTGCCGCTGATTGGTCGGGGACTGCTTATTTTTTATATTCGCAGCTAACCATCATATCTGATGGCCGTTCCACTATCCGCCACCTGTGGACCCCGTTAGTAGCCTACAGCTAAGCCCTAACTGCTGCTAAGCATACTCATGATAAATCAAATAGATCACTATAGTATAATGAAATTAGAATAACAGTCAAAACACAAAAAAAATCAGTACTTCCATTGAAAATGTGCAGCCGCCTTACCCCCTGGCCACAGCCCACGGAGGCGCGGATTGCGGCGCGGATTGCGGCGCGGCAGGCGGTGAGCGGCGAAAACAAATGGTAGGGAATGTATGGAGTATGCCACAGCTGCCGGCGACGCGTATTGCGGCGCGGCGTGCGGCGCGGGGGGAGAGCGCGGCGGGCGGATGAAACAAATGTATGCGCGAATATCGAGGTGGCCACAGCTCGGCGCGGCGTCAGCGGCGGCAGCGGTGGACGTAATCAGCATCGCGCGACCGAAACAAATCATTTTGTTTTTACCGCGCGTTGAGTCATATAAGTACCGAATACGGAATAATTTATAAGTGAAATACTGAGTAGACCAGCATCATGGATGTCAAAAATTCACATCATAAATATAGGCAAGTTAAAAAAAAAATATGGATCGAAAAAAAAAAACAATTCCCTTCTATTTTAATAGTTAGCTGTTCTCTAAATATGTCCACCGCTGCCGCCGCCGCGGTCGCAACATGTGAGCTGTGGCATACCACCGCACACCGCGCCGCACGCTGCGCCTCCTGCCGCACCGCGATCCGCACCGCCAGTGGCTGTGGCCAGGCCGTTAGCCGCCCGCGCAGTTTGTATGAGGAAGTCGACTTTTTTTTGTTATTTGACTGTTATTTATGGTATGTCCCACGTTGTATAAGTAGAATAGTTAGTAATAGGATAAAAAGTCGTAAGTAATATAGAGAAATAAAGAATATTTTGTTAATGTCCTTTACTGGTAGGTACTGTAGATCCAGACTAGAAAAACTAGCTTTTACTTTCAAAGGGAAAAGTAAATTAAGATATACACAATAGAAGTGGGTACTTCATACCCACACACACAAATAGATACACTATCTTAGGAAAAGGTAAATAACACTTGCAGTGAGTACGTAAAGCTTTGTGGATCTGAGGAAATAGGAAAGTGTGTGTAAATGCGAAAACGCTCGCATTAGTAATGATAACACGTGTGGGAACTCCACCCGTCCCAGCTAGTAAAAGCGTGTTCCCATATGAAATTTATAGAGGTCGTAGACCAAGAGATTTATAGAACCGGAGAATAAATATATTTATTATACAATAGAACTGTTACAAGAAATTACTATTGCTGAGATACGTTATTCGTATCAGAATTGAAAGTGGAATGAGTCCGAAATGATGAGCAAGGAATGTCTGGAATTTAAAAATTTAATTTAGAAATAAAATTTGAAGATAATGAAATGGTAGGAGGTAGGCAAGAACAAAGGATAGTGCTAATTGCAATATTACACACGTGTGTTAAACATACAGACATTTAAAGGGTTTCTTACCCGCTTCCGAGGTGCAAGGATATCTTGAGGGCGTGGCTTTCCGCGGCTTTTTCTAAGAAATTCGAGGTCTTGGCAACCACACAACTGTACAAATGAATAGAAATGAAAGCGAAATTTTAATTGCAACAGGTAAGAAATTCTTAAGTCTTCTAAAGAGACGCAAATACCTTCCGACTTTGCGAAATTTGCGGAATTCACGTAAAATTTCTGCCGAATCGAAAAAAGCTTGGTACTAACCCCAAGATTTTTTACTTTTTAGCCATAGTCTTCTCTGACACCATCAAAGACTACATACAAAGGCATTGCTGCTCTTCCTTCTCGTGTCAACACTGAATTTAATTTTTCTCCGGTTAGCCAGGAAGAAGTCAAAAAGATTTTTCTAGCTATTAAAACCAGAGCCGTGGGTGTTGATCAGTTAAATCGACGTATGATTAAATGCTTACTGGACGTTATTATTCCTGGACGTTATTATTCCTATCATCACCCATATCATTAATTTTTCCCTCACTTCAAGCCAGTTTCCAGTTTCCTTCACTTTGGCGGAAAGCCTTCAAATGCCACATTACCCAAATTTCCCAACCCCTCTACCAAATCATTTCCGTCCCATCTCTATTCTCCCGCTATTGTCAAAGGTTCTTGAGGCTTGCGCACATAAGCAACTCACCTCATATTTCATTCGTAATGGGCCTTTCGGAGTCAAATGACCATAGTGTAAAATTGACTAAAGATTGGACATTTTGCAACTTTGGTCTTTTTGCCACTTTAGTCAATTTTACCACTTTAGTCAATTTTAAACTAAAGATTGGTAATTTTGCAACTTTGGTCTTTTTGTTACTTTGGTCAATTCTCAACTATGGATTGGTAATTTAGACTACCTAGACTACACTAGACTTGGTAACTGAGACTTCAAAGCCTAGATCACTAAAAGATACTCATCTTTCATTTGAAAGGTATAGTAGTAGGGGTAAATTAAACTGTAATTAAGAGGTCGATTATTAAGAAAGTAGTGTGAAAGAAGAAGAAGAAGGGGCTATAGTAACCTCAAAACCCCTTACCGAACAAATAATATAAAATATCATAAAAAGAAGAAACAGGTATTAGCTGAGTTGTATAAAGAGAGTATACCAAAAAAAAATATAGTTTGCTTACATCATCATCTTTTCCAAACAAAAATATTCAGACGTAAAAAATTTCAATTTTTTTTCTATTGTCGAGAATAGCAACTTAAAAAAAAAAAATTCTACGAAAGCACACCATTATTATAGCCGTCCTCTTGTTGTCAATAATTGCCCATATATCAGACACTAATGCGTGTAAAAAGGTTGAAGACTACTCTCCATACATATTCATTAAAAGTTAATGTTTGTAAAATCCTTATAACGTTTAAATATTTTGTGAAAACAAAGGAATCATTTTAAATTATACAATATCATATCATATACACCATATTATAATGGCAAAGCTGAAAGATAGAACAAAACAATTATGGAAAGAACACAATCTTTGTTATTCGAATATGATTTGCCGAAAATTCTTTAAAACGAGGCTGTGTTAACTGCAGCTTATTTAACTACTAGGTGTTCGAATAAATTTAAAAATATTCAGTTCGTTTAAAAATCAATGCAAATATAACTTGATAAGATACAAAAATGAGTTATTAGTATGATACCCAAACAATGGGTTTAAAAGTTTGATGAGGTAAAACTACAAAATATGTTATTCTAGAGGTATTAGTTTTATTGATAATTAAGAAAAAATAAGTATTTAAATAAAATTAAAAGATGTATGTACCGGACAAAATTATTTAATTTATATATAGAGGAAGAATTGAAAGAGACAAATAATAATAACAATTTAAATTAATTTAAAGGCAGTACCTACTTTTGGACACGGCACGCATAAGATTTGTTATATGGTTTATCTCTTTACGGCCCTAACCGCCAGTAGCTTGTGCTTTGCCCCGCTGCCAGCGGGCAGCTCAATTAGGGTTTTATCTACACTAAAATCTCAGACCAAATTGGTCTGAGACTAAAATTATAAAGACGAAAGATTTGTATTTTAGGGTGTGTAAATTTTCCATGATGAAAGAAAAAGAACAAGAAAATCCCGCCAGTATATAGCAGTCTTGTTGTTGGCAAAAGATATCCCAAATATCAGATATTTATTCGCATAAAAAAGCAAGATCGTAGCAGATGACGACTATTCTCCATACGCTTTCATTTATTAACTCCAGTGCATGTTTACTGCAGTATTTGGAGCATTCAATACTACGAGACGGATGGATGACTACTAAGGAAAAGAACAAACGTGAATGATATAATAAATAAAAAAATAAGAAACTTCAAATGGAAATTGGATTAGTCATATCTTGAGAACAAACAGAAAAATTGAGAAAAGACGTAATTGAATGGTATCCCCGAAATGGGGAAAGGCAAGTAGGATGACATATAAAAGATGGTCAGACTATTTGCCAAAACGATGGAAAAGGACTGTTAGAAATAGAGATTGCTTAAAGTTAGGGAGGCCTAACCAAAAACTGGAACCTGATGAGAACCCTACTAAAAAATACAAAAAAATATATATTGATGTAGCTTCAAAATATAAAAATAATAAATATTTTATATTATCAAAGTGATACCTACATTAGTAAATAAAAACGTTTATATGTATTACGGAAAGTAGAAAATTAAAAAATTAAAGTAATTTATAAGCGTGTTGAGACTTACAACTTCGAATATTGTCTTTAGCACGAAGAAAGCAAGAAGAAACATTAAGATCTCTATTTACCGGCCCTGCAACCTGCAACTGTTTTCGGTGGTTAGAGCGTTCGGCTCACGCCCGGAGGCCGCGGGTTCGATTCCCGGCGGGGGCAACGACGACTTCGTGTTGTTGTCCTAGTTTGGTTAGGACATTGTAGGCTGATCACCTGATTGTCTGATAAGTAAGATGATCCGTGCTTCGGAGGGCACGTTAAGCCGTCGGCGTCGGTCCCGGTCACTGTCTTTGACATTGGTCGTTACCTAAAACCACGTCAGAGGCCTTTAAGGCGGTTTAAAAACTCTGACACTAATGTTAGTCACTAACACACACGATAAGAAGAAGACCGGCCCTGCAATAGTTTCTATAGTTAGTTTTTGTCTAGGACTTTAATCAAGTTTTCATTATTCATGTTTTTACCAAGGCCTTGTAATATAACACGACAAACCGCGTATAGGGGAAACTGTGGGTGCAAGCTGATGCATAATTCAGGGCGGACATTTGCAATACAAATTCCCCACTAATAAAATGCATCCAGCAAATTAAAATATCTCGCTCTTGGCAATCTTAATTACTTCTTCGCTTATTGCGGCTTTTATATATTTATCTTTTTTAGATATACAAGGTGACTTTTTAACCACCAGCCAAAGTTTTGGAGCTAGATCTGTCCAATATACTGAAATTCTTTTCATAAAACAACGAAAACAAAAAAGAATATTCGGCTTTATTCCACGATTTTTTTATCGACTATTAATTAAAAAAAATTATTAGGATATATGGATTGAATTTGCTTTAAAAAATTATCTGTGGGTGAAGTCATTCTGTATAAATATTTTAATTGTTTTCTAGTCCCTATGATTTATTTTAGTCATTTTTATCTTTTTTTTAATTTATTGCGCTTAAAATCTCAAGATTACAGTATAAAGGTACAACTTAATGCTAAGCTTTGTCTACTAGTTCAACTTTGGAACGTAGCAGAAAAGAAGGTAGATGGGGTGCAAATTTAATTAGAAAATTATAAATATGGAAAGGAATAAATTAGGTTGTATTTAATTATATAAAATATACAATAACAACATTTATCTTTTAAATAAAATTTTAATTGTGTAACTAATATAATTTGGTATTTAGTATTTTTATTATATTTGATATTTATTTTTATTAAGCATAATTTAGTATAGGTTTATTTTAGTTTTATTTGTCCATATTCCTGCTCTTCTTCCTTTTTTTTATTGACAAAATAAATAATTAACTTAAAAAGTGATAAAATTATACATTACGTAGTCTCACTATCATTTGGCAGCGTGGCCAACATGGTGACAGCATGTAGGAGTTGAGTCTGTTTGTTTTAGTCATAAATTTAATGTGCAAATAATAAATACATACTAAGAATACTTATAATATTATACAAAAGTGAATTTATAAGAATGTATAATAAATAGTTATAATGTTCAGTTTTTTATAGTTGCCAAAAAGGTGAAATACTATTAAATTACTTACACACCTATCGACTCCGGAAGGGAATTTTTAATATACCTATAAACTCAATCTATAACTGCCTCCGTGGTGTAGTGGTTAGAGCGTTCGGCTCATACCCGGAGGTCGCGGGTTCGAATCCCGGTGGGGGTAACGACTTTGTGTTGTTGTCCTAGTTTGGTTAGGACATTATAGGCTGATCATCTGATTGTCTGATAAGATGATCCGTGCTTCGGATTGCACGTTAAGCCGTCGGTCCCGGTCACTGTCTTTGACATTGGTCGTTACCTAAAACCATATCAGAGGCCTTTAAGGCGGTTTAAAAACTCTGACACTAGTGCTAGTCACTAACACACACGATAAGAACTCAATCTGAAGACGGAATTGTATAGTATGTTATAATCACAGCCTACTCAATAAAACTACCGAAAAGTCCGGTCCCCTAAATTTAAACCGTGGCTCTCCCGTAGTCTAAAGTTGACGGTTGACAGTAGGCGGGAGGTGGATTCATATTTACTTCCACCAATTTCAGCTGCAAATATAGAGCCATCTATGAATAGAATTCTGAAACCGTTTTACATGGCCACACACACATAGTAGGGACCTTTAAGTAAACGTAAAAAAACATACTTATTCTAATTTTTACTTTTGGAAAAGAATATAGCTTAGGTGATACCGATACAGTTGGAGAACTTTTTCCACAAAGTTGACCTGAAGTTTGGGAAGTTGGAAGTTGTCGGCAGCTGCACGTTGCGGTCGCCGTGTCGAAACCAAGTTCTGACACTATATCACTGCAAGCAGGCGTCTGTGCTGTAATTTCTTTCTATGTCACGTTCTTGTAGAAGAACTGTTTTAACTGTTTTAAATTTTGAACACTTAAAATGAATAAAATACGTAATAGATAGCACAGAATATAGAAAGGTGACTGGAGTTCAGTTGGAACACTTTTTCCATCAAGTTGACCTGAAGTTTGGGAAGTTGGAAGTTGTCAGCAGTCGGCAGCTGCACGTTGCGGCCGCCGTGTCGAAACCAAGTTCTGACACTATTTCATTGCAAGCAGGCGACTGTGCTGTAATTTCCTTCTATGTCACTTTCTAGGAAGAAAACTGTTCTAAATTTTGAATACTTTGAATGAAATGCGAAATAAATAGCACAGAAATAGGTAGGTGACTGGAGTTCAGTTGGAACACTTTTCCCACCAAGTTGACCTGATGTTTGGGAAGTTGGAAGTTGTCAGCAGTCGGCAGCTGCACGTTGCGGTCGCCGTGTCGAAACCAAGTTCTGACACTATTTCACTGCAAGCAAGCAACTGTGCTGTAATTTCCTTCTATGTCACTTTCTAGAAAGAAAACTGTTCTAAATTTTGAATACTTTGAATGAAATGCGAAATAAATAGCACAGAAATAGGTAGGTGACTGGAGTTCAGTTGGAACACTTTTCCCACCAAGTTGACCTGAAGTTTGGGAAGTTGGAAGTTGTCAGCAGTCGGCAGCTGCACGTTGCGGTCGCCGTGTCGAAACCAAGTTCTGACACTATTTCACTGCAAGCAAGCAACTGTGCTGTAATTTTCTTCTATGTCACTTTCTAGAAAGAAAACTGTTCTAAATTTTGAATACTTTGAATGAAATGCGAAATAAATAGCACAGAAATAGGTAGGTGACTGGAGTTCAGTTGGAACACTTTTCCCACCAAGTTGACATGAAGTTTGGGAAGTTGGAAGTTGTCAGCAGTCGGCAGCTGCACGTTGCGGTCGCCGTGTCGAAACCAAGTTCTGACACTATTTCACTGCAAGCAAGCGTCAGTGTTATAAGTTCTTACGACTTTTCTAAAATGTAGGTAAAGATCTTAATACGTCGTGATTTTTTTTACCAACAATGTCTGTACTACTGTCGTAGAGATGCTTACACCTTACCAAGAAAATCTTCGACCTTTTAGTGAAGACCTCATAAAAATACAGCACAGTAGTTGCCAAGTTTACCGTACCTAAGTATAGTTAGCCTGACATGTTAAATTCATTAATTTGCGTCAGCTATAAGGAAGAATAACCATAATGTGTAACCCGAAGGTTGACTGGCAGACAATGCTTTTAGCATTAATTCTACCTAATGTTTCTGTACAATTTCAGTTTGATGAACGATAAGGCTTAAATAAAAATAAGAATAAGTAAATATTTTGTCACAATAAGACAAGTCTTCACAACAAAATGCAAACTCAAAAGTAAATGGCCAACCACACTATACCGTATTTTTCAGGTGTGAATCGTACACGATTTGACAATCAGTGGCAGTGACGTATCGTCAATCACCCCTCAACCCCTCGTGCCATCTCGGCTCGTCCCCCTTCGCCCGCAACTTGCCCATAGATGTTGAATTAAATAGATAACCACTTCTGCTGCATAGCATTATTTTTGCTAGTTTTGGGCTGGTATTATCATGATATGCCAATTACTGTTTCTCTCGTCAAAGGATAATGTTGCTCGTGACCTCGCGAGTTACCCGGATCCGTTGAAGTTTATCGGATAAAAAAGTTGTATCTTATTAAGGGTAAAAACAATTGGGACATTGTTGCAAATTTTTCAAAACGGCTGAAATAGAATATAAATATTCTATAAAGCTTTCAAGACCCCATTATATAACGCCATTTTGAAAATTTTCGAAAAACAGAATCCTCAAAGGAGTCTTTATAATTTTTTAACCGACTCACAAACAAAAATTTGTTCAGAAATGCGACCTGTAGGAGACAGCCGGATAGACGAAAGCATTTTTGGTCAATCTCAAAACTGATTAAGCTCGCTTCGCTTGCTCGGTCATTTACTAACGTGAACTCGTCTCTATTTGTCGTTTTTTTTGCCCAATATACTTAGGAAAGATTTTTCTTCCACGGTCTGAATTTCTGGTGTCATGGATCGACTGGGAAAAAAATAACACCTGGCTGGTGTGGGTGTATCCCTCTATTTCTATTAGGTATTTCTATTGATTGAATCAGGCCCATTTCTATTGCTGTCGGCTGCGTCAAAAAAAACGCTGCATTATCACCTCTTATGACGGCGTGCATACAGAAACTATTTATTTATTTCCTCTTTACATAAAACACTTCTCGATCATAGTTGTAATTACTGTTCTTGATTGACAGCTGCCGTTATAATTGTAATGAGGCGTTTTCTTTAAAAAAAAATAGTTTCTTCACGTGACATAGATGCCGCCAGCAATCACATAAATAGATCTGTCAATGTCTAATTCATATAAAATGTTCATAGTGAGAGTTTGTCTTTGGAATCAAAGAGAATATAATCACTACGTTTTGGAATATTTAATATTTTTATTTTATTAAATTCAGTTAAAAATATATTCTTGTTTGTAAATATGTATTTTTTTACTTAAATAATAGCAAAATACAAGATTGGTTAATTAATTACAAATTTACTACAAGTATTGAACCAAACGGCCTCTTTCATTTTTGACGTAACGATTTCAAACTCTTAAGCGCCATCTTTTGACAATGTTTCTAACCTCATTTTTTTTTTCACTGGAAAACGCCTCATTCTATTATTGCTTTACGAGATAGGTGTTGGTTCTGAATTAAATAAATTGTTAATAATGGAGTTCATAAAAAGGGAAAAGGGTGTTATACTATTGTATGAGGGTTATGAATACACTAGGCAGATAGTTTACAAGAATAATACGTTGTGGAAATGCAACAAGCTCCACAAAACAAAATGCAAAGGATCGATAACAGTATCCATTGATAGAAATTGTATTAAGTGCGGCAGGCTCAGCAATTACCATACAGATATTTTATATACCTATATAAGTTTAAGCGACTTATATTGTCATACATTATACCATGACTTTGTCGTAAAATTATTTGTACCCAATGAATAATGAGTTATGAAATAAGTATATTTTTTTGTTATTTGAGGACATTATTAATTTCGTTCAAACGAGTATTTGTTTTTTTTTTAATACCGAGAAGTCGTGTTTTAATTTTAATCTATTCATTAAAAGTGGTAAACTTTTCAAATACCTAACATGACTGCATTTTTTTGTAGCAATAGAGAAATAATGGGATATAATCTGTAAAAACCGCTGGTCCAAAACCAATGAAGAGCAAAACCGAGCCTGTGAATAGGTCGTAAAGCAGTCGTGCGGGTAGCGATTTTTTGTCGCAATAGTAATAATGGGATGAAATTGAAAATGTCGCTTATCCCACTATTTCTATTTTGTATTTCCATGGAAATAGTGGGATACACCCGCTGGTGTTATTTTGTTAAAAATTGTAAACCATCACTATCCTTTGTCTCTCTTCACGCCCTCCATCACGCTTGGCGAGGCCTTTGGTTTTGCAGCGTTCTGGACTCTCGTCTGCTTAGAGTCGTAAGACCAAAAATGCTCTGTCTGCCCCATTAGGGATAAGGACGTGATGGTACGTATCATCATCATCATCATCATTTCAGCCGCACAACGTCCACTGCTGGACATAGGCCTCTTCCAAAGATTTCCGTACGTATGGTATGTAACTATTCATTGTACTTATTACTTATGGGTCTTTAATGTTACTTATAGGTCTTTAATGTTTCTCTATAGTATATGTATTTGAGTATACCTAGTACCGTCGAGTTAGTGTTCCATAAACAAAGTCTCAAACTTGCTTTGAGGCTATATAAATATATATATATTATATTATTATATTATATATAGCTACACTTACCACTGACTGACTGACTGATTGACATAGTTGTTTGCCCTGTTGCGGGGTTGGTGGGGTTTAGGTTGATGTGCGGTCGTATAGAGGGTGCTTCAGTGAGTACCAGAAAAATCTGACATTTGAGGATCTGCGGAAACCTGATGTGGAAGGGGTACGGCCTGCGAAAACGGTTGGGGTTAGAGACGTGATTTTTTTTCCAAAATGTAGGGGGTCGTGAGCAA
This sequence comes from Acrobasis consociella, assembly GCA_963555685.1. Classification (NCBI taxonomy): domain Eukaryota; kingdom Metazoa; phylum Arthropoda; class Insecta; order Lepidoptera; family Pyralidae; genus Acrobasis; species Acrobasis consociella. The sequence goes on from OY743122.1 coordinate 13,851,886, forward strand.
TTTGACGAGCGTCATTTGTTTTTTGATTTTTTTCAAAATCCAAGATGGCCGCCATACATGGACAATTCCCCTCCATACAAATTTCATACAAACGGCCCCCCAAGTAACTTGGCGCAGCCAGAGGCCAAAGACCAAAAGCAAAGGCCTCCACCACGAGGCCGCAGGCCGAGCTGCGGGCGAGGGCGAAGCCCGAGCCACTCCCCCCCCCCCCCTTGACCCCCCCCCTCTAAGTAAATTTCACGAGGCCGCAGGCCGAGTGATGCGAGCCCGAAGGGCGAGCTGCGGGCGAGGGCGAAGCCCGAGCCACTCCCACAAGCGCCGCTTTTTTTTTAAATTTTGGAAATCCAAGATGGCCGCCGAAAGTCAACTGCTTGCGATTGGGCTGAAAATCGATATCTATATGTATTTTGAGCCGAAAAATCAAAATTTGACAGTTTTTTTGGAATCCAAGATGGCGTCTGGCTTTTAAAAAATTAAACTTATTTCGTTTATTACGTCTCACTGGGACTTCGTAGGGGTCTGAAATTTTGGACATGGTGGTAAAGCACCCCGCGGAACTCGGAACTGGAATCAGATCTTGGATCCAAGATGGCCGCCCCCACACATATTATGATGTTTCCTTTACTGACTGCAGTTTTTACCCATTTTCTCAACTGGACATGTTATTTAGCCCACCTCAACAGCCGCACGAAAAACCGCGGGCTGCTTGCAGCCCGCGCAGCGCCCGAAAAGCTAGTTATAATATATAAACCTACATTACCACTGACTGACTCACTCACTGACAGAGTTGTTTGCCCTGTTGCCGGGTGGGAGGGGTTTAGGTTGATGTGTGGTCGTATAGAGGGTGCTCCAGTGAGTACCAGAAAAATCTGACATTTGAGGATTTGCAGAAACCTGATGTGGAAGGGGTACGGCCTGCAAAAACTATTAAGGTTAGGGGCGTGATTTTTTTTCCATAATGTAGAAGATTATAAGCAATTTGACGAGCGTCATTTGTTTTTTGATTTTTTTCTAAATCCAAGATGGCCGCCATACATGGACAATTCCCCTCCATACAAATTTCGTACAAACGGCCTCCCAAGTAACTTGGCGCAGCCTGAGGCCGAAGGCCGAAGGCGAAGCGGCCCACCGAGGCCGCAGGCCGAGCTGTGGAGCGAGGGCGAAGCCCGAGCTCCCCCCCCCCCCCCCTTTGACACCCCCCCCCCTTATAAGTTATTTTCACGAGGCCGCAGGCCGAGTGATGCGAGCCCGAAGGGCGAGCTGCGGGCGAGGGCGAAGCCCGAGCCACCATCACCAAGTGTTGCGTAGTAATTTTTTTTTTTTTGGAAATCCAAGATGGCCGCCAAATGTCAACTGCCTCTGATTTGGCTGAAAATCGATATTTATATGTGTTTTGACCCCAAAAATCCAAATTCAACTTTTTTTTGGAATCCAAGATGGCGTCTGGGTTTTAGAAAATTAAACTTATTTCGTTTATAACGTCTCACTGGGACTTCGTCGGGGTCTGAAATTTTGTACATGGGGGTAAAGCACCCCGCGGAACTTAAAACTGCAATCAGTTTTTGGATCCAAGATGGCCGCCCCCATACATATTTTGATGTTTCTTTTACTGACTGCAGTTTTTACCCATTTTCTGAACTGGAAACATGTCTTACCCTACCTCAACAGCCGCACGAAAGAACGCGGGCTGCTTGCAGCCCGCGCAGCGCCCGAAAAGCTAGTTATAATATATAAACCTACATTACCACTCACTCACTGACTCACTGATTGACATGGTTGTTTGCCCTGTTGCGGGGTTGGTGGGGTTTAGGTTGATGTGTGGTCGTATAGAGGGTGCTCCAGTGAGTACCAGAAAAATCTGACATTTGAGGATTTGCGCAAACCTGATGTGGAAGGGGTACGGCCTGCGAAAACGGTTGGGGTTGGGGGCGTGATTTTTTTTTCAAAATGTAGGAGGTTGTAAGCAATTTGACGACCGTCATTTGTTTTTTATTTTTTTTCAAAATCCAAGATGGCCGCCATACAAGGACAATTTTCCTCCATACAAACTTACCCATTTTCTGAACTGGAAACATATCTTAGCCTACCTCAACAGCCCCACGATGAACCGCGGGCTGCTTGCAGCCCGCGCAGCGCCCAAAAAGCTAGTCATTATTTTTAATCTTAAAAGACATTTATGTTACTTATTGATGTGAATAAATAGTTTTAGTTTTTACCTATACATGTTTAATAAAGTTATTTATGACTAGAATGGTTTAGTTTAGTGATTTGACATCTATTCAAAAGACAGTCAGTGGTTGTAGTCTCGGCTTGAATTCCGATTGAATCCCGGAGTTGCACTGCGTGTGCAAGATGTGGCTTCAGAGGCGAAGGTGTGATCGATTGCTTCAATGTTGAGGTTTTAGATTTTGGTAAAAAAATAATCTTTATACGTGCTTCAGAACAGGAAGTGGCATACTTAATCATAACCATATTGCATATAGTATCGTTTTGTTACACGTAGTATTCCATAACACAAGTTTCGAACTTACTTTGGGGCTAGCTCAATCTGTGTGATTTGTCCGCACATAATTATTATTTTATTGCAGTATTATATATTATTGCAGTAATAAGAAATTTGCCGCGAGGTTTCCAGCAGTGATAATAAATCCACTTTTAGTCCTCCGTGGATGTCGTAGAAGGCGACGTAGAAAATACAAGATATATTCAAAGAACCTCAATGAACCTCAATATAGGTACACTAAGTATATGCGACATACAGAACATGTGTAAGATAGTATGGACCAAAATAAAAAGTATGTTTTTGGATATAAATAAATACCTACTAACATTTTTAAATAATTTTGTTTAAACTTTTACTACAGTATTAAATTAATTAAGTACAAATATACTTAAAAAGTGCGCTCATAATATTATTATTAAATAAATTACGTATTTTTTATTTACTTAAAGCGACGCTTTAAGTACTATTATATTGTCATATAAAATATACATTGTTAAAAAATTACATAGGCACTCAAATAAATCGTAAAATTTTATCCCTCAAAAATAAAAAACAAAACAATACAAAAATTCCGAAATCTCCGCGTGAAGGTATTCCGAAATTCCGAATTCAGCTCGCCGTCATCCGAGCAAAATTAAATTTTCGTACCATATTATTTTCTTCGCAAAATTCATTATCCATTTACGGCGCAGGCAATTGTTTTAATCCGATAGCGTTCGCGGCCCAATGTGGAATGAAATAATTTAATAGCCCCCCGCTTGTCCCCACTAGATCCAAGATGGCGGCGGGGCGGGGCAGGGGGTGGGGCAAGCCGCCTCATTTGAAATTCGAACACGAGCTTTTCGAACGTGTTCACGGCGCGTTTTGGCCAATTAGTTTCGGCATAATTCGGTTTCGAGTACAGTCTGCTCGAGGCTTTACTGTTGTTTAATTGGCGGTGAGGATGATACCTCGCATGATTTGATGCAAACTTTAGACACAATACTTTTAATTCTTAAGCCAGAAAAGCAGGGTAAAAAGTAGGTTATTAGTGATGATGGTAATTTTGATTTGGTCTTAATAATGAACTTCTTATGTAGAGTTACTTTTTAGGTATATCTTTTCAAAATAAACTTTCAACGATTATTTTATCTCAAAATTGAATATAAAAAATAAAGGTTTTCATTAAAGACATTATTATTAAACTTTAAAATATATACCTAAAAGCTAAATATTCTTATTTTTAATTGAGATTTTATTTTATTATCTATTTTGTGTCCTACAAAAGACTCTCTTTCCTTTGAAGTAAAAGTAAATAAATTAAAAAACAAACACAAACTTACTATTTTTAAATAAAAAATTTAAAATCTGAAAGTATGTAATTTTCACGCATTCCGCATTTCATAAAATAAGTACCCAATATTTCTTACAAAACGCAAAAAAATCAAGAAAATAATTAAAACCGAAGTAAACACCGCATCCTCAACACACATTTAACCGGAACCAACAGCGAACTTCATTAAACCCAACTCGAAAACTAATTCGACACCTCAAAGTTTCAAACAAGTCGCGATTTTTCCAGCGAAAAGCCTCATAATACCTTCCAGCAAACAGTGTATTGTCAGAACTTTCACAATATTATGTAGAGTGGTGTAATGCCGACACAAAGGCCCCCCTCTCGGTAAATAACGCTTTGTTCTACGAAGCCAAATTTTGACAATCACTAGCTTACTCCCTATAGCTACGCTGCTGCGTGGCAAAGAGTATTTGCGTTCCAAGACAGAAGAGACATTTTCCAGTTTTTTCCACGCTGGAAAAAAAACAAACTTTGAATAGCTTTTTACACCAGTTAAGTAATACTAGATAAAAAGAAACCATTGTCATCTATCTGCCACTGTTTATCTGTTTAGACTAGTTTTAGTTTAGTGTTGATAAAAGCAATTAGAAACATATTTTATAGAATCATCTTTTCTAATTACTCAGAGCATGATTACGTTTTCCACCTATACGCAAAACATAACGCAAACATTAGTTAATACTAGTGGTTCTGTGAGAACAGTAGACCTCGCGAGCCCTTATACGCATGCATTAATCGATAGTTTCCCCTGTGCAAAGTCAGTGTTTTGAAACCAACCTATGTTGGAGAGAAAGTAGAAAAGGTCCATCCCTAACCCTCAGCCCCTTACATGTTTGCCAGCCTTTGTTATCTTTGTTCCTCCTCTAACCTTAAAAAAGTTTCAGCAAGATGAAATCCTTCGACAGTTACTTCATTGTCGAGGCCTAAAGGAGGAAGTGCCAATCGGAAAATAATTATGCAATTTTATGGTACTATTGTACCTAAACAAACCGTTCAACTCTTCTGTAATATAATCTTTGCAAATTTCCTCTGTGTGCGTTGGGGCTCACCCTAAGGGGGGAAGAAGTAGGGTTGTCCCCACCAGTCCAATGTTGACAATTGATGGATATCTCTTGTCTTCAAAAGGCAGGATTAATACTCTGTCTGGATGTTCACAATGGTGACGATTCCTGAGGATTACTTCAAAAGAATGGAGTGACGGACAATGGCGGATAAATGTGCGGATATTTTTTAAGGCAACCTCTTTTTAGGTTTTTATTTGAAGTGTTTTGAGTGAATTTTGTGGTTGTACCGTTTGTAAAAAAATTGTGATTCGCCAAGGCATTATCTGATGACATTTTAAAGTAATTTTGACTATGTTTAAGTATTACAAAGTGAATTTTCTTAACAGTCATATATTGTGATAGCGAAACTCTAATTTAAAAGTTTACTGTCGAATTGTTCAGAATCTGGACATAACTCTTAAACATATTTGCAAAGAACCTTTTTTATAGTGATAACTTTTTTCTTTTATATTTTAGAGAGAATATCACAAAATTATGCCGACACCGTCGGACTGCTTCCGCCGTCGGCACCGATTTCTCTCCCGTCGGAAAGCCGTCGATCGATACAGCTGTCTGAAAACAAAGGAAGCAGAAAATTTAACCAGTCGAGATAATTTTTCTTAGATTACTCCGGATTATAAGTTCATAGATATACACTTTTTTTAAATATCTGGGTCTTTTTATTTGATTTCCATACAAGTTTGTATTGACGACATTGTCGTAGTATTTGATTGACACACTTCATTTATATAGAAAATTTCTGCTAAATGGAGAGTTTTAAGTAAACCGAAGTCGTGTATAAAGTCCCTCTGCTTCGGAATGTTTTATTTTGAAATTGAAAGTAAGAAATTAGCAGTTTTTTATTTTTTATTTTGTTTCATTGTTGTCTTTGTGTTTGGTAATATATTATGTATATTTACATTAAAAGGTCTTAAAGCGTAATTATTTATAAAAGAATACCAGCACATTAAATCTTTCGGTAATAGGCACAGTCAATGCTTCACAGATGCACAGCAAGTTCATCTAAACCGCTTTATAGTTACCGCGAAAGTCAAGTCAAATTGTTTTAGGCAGCTATAAAAAATCTGATATTATATCCCTGATATAACCACTTCGTTCAATCCAAACAAGAAGAGACGATCAGGCATATACTTCAGCTCTTATCAGGGCGAAGAAACATTTTTTCCCGAAAGCAATCCCATTCGGACAGGTCCACTAATGAATTTAGCAGAGTAATGGCTGCAAATGACCACTATCTACTTTCCTAAGGAAGTCGACCCTAAGGTCGAAGTAATGATTTCGCTTTTTACTAGTAAAGAAAAGAAAAGACGCGCGCCCCGTCCTTTCTATACATATCCCGACGACGTTTCTATACATTTTGTATGAAATCGTCGCTTGCCGTCGCGGAAAAGACAAATGTCTGCGCCCCGTCCGCGTCCTACGTCTTTTCTATGTGTCCAGCGCTTAAGTCTTCCCGTGGCTTGCTAAACCAAGTTTTTATACATCAATAGGACCTTTTCAACACGTCTGGCCAGCGAGGAGAGTATATAACAAATCCTCTGACTGCTCTGGCCAACTATGGCTCTAGTAGTACAGAGAGGGTCGTGCTCCTGCAATGGAGACTAAAAAGAACTTATGAGTTCCTTATAATAAAACGGTTTGCGGATAAGCTTCTAACGTGCGCTCAACGTGCGCTCAATCTTTTATTATAGACGCGGGGCGTCAGGTTTCTCTACGTGCCAGTGCCGTAACTAGGGCGGTGTCAGGTATGCCCCTGCACAGGGTGCAGATCCTGCAGGGGCGCAGGAGTTACCAGCCCAGAATCACAAAATAAACCATTTACTTAAAATCTATATGCCTTTCCAGTAACGCGAATGCTCCGTGCTTTAGATGGCCTAAAAGTCGTTGGTGCCGATTATCATTGCCAAATAGCAATTTTACTAATGTCAGAGGCCTTTACCTAAAAGTGTCTTGATATAAACACAAACACAAGAATTGGCAATCAGGTTAATAGTCGTACATCAGCTCATGTCGGGCCGAAGAAACATTTTTTCTCGAAAGCAATCCAACTCGGACAGGTCCGCTAATGAATTGAGCCGGGTAATGGCTGCAAATGTCCACTATCTACCCTCTGGTTAGTAGGGTCGGGGTAATCTAGCTTTTTAACCAACTGAATTAAGGAGCATATCTATTTCATTGACGTTAACCTTCAGACATAGTAACCACGTCTTTGTTACAGGGCACAGTCAAAGTTTATAGGGCTATAAGACATGTGGTACTATAACTTATTTTTAACCGACTTCAACAACGGAGGAGGATATCAATACGACCCGTAAGTTTTATTTTTTCTATGTCTTCACCATTTGTGAACCGGTTTTGATGATTCTTTTTTATTTGAGAGCCTACTACTACCAGTTGGTCGCATATTAATTTGGTAAAGATATGATTTAGAACTTTGGAGATATGGAAGAGACTCCTAAAAGAAATAAGTCGAATTTTTTGGTAAAATTTAATTATTATGAATATAATTGACTTTTTGATCTATGTACGTGCGATATTTCCCATAACATATAAATTGAGTTAGTATCCCATAACACAAGTTTCGAACTTACTTTGGGGCTAGCTTAATCAGTGTAATTTGTCCCAATATATATATATATATATACATATATCGAATACAGAGTAAACGTGTTAGTAGTCCGCATGTTCTTTTTCTTCTTTGTTTCCTATAAACCAAGGGTCCTGGTTGCGTTTTGGTGATTCATATTTTACAGTTCTACGTCAGCTGTCGCGGTACATTAAATTAAAAATACATCTTTAAGCACCTATCGCATTTAGATAAAAAAAATCTGTTTTTCTACAGGTTGACTGATAGAGAATGCATTAGCATTAAGTTCACCTTTTGTACCATTGTGGTCAATAAAGATTTTAATAAATAATAACAAATAAATATTTTACCATCTTTATGCCTAATGGTTGGTAACCTTCCAATCTCACTAAACGCAAACTCATCGACATGTGCATCTTGCCCATCCTTACTTACGGTGCTCAGAGATGGTCATTTACCGAGGAGCAGAAGTCCAAGCTCAAGATTTGCCAAACAGCGATGGAGCAAAGAATCTTAGGCGTCACGAGGCTGGATAGATTGTCGAACACAGAACTCTGTTTAAAACGGGAGTTGTAGATGTGGGGCACAAAGTTAAAGTGAGATTGGGCAGGCCACGTATGCCGAATGCACCTAGAAAGGACCAAATTAATCACAGAATAGATTCCTACAGATGATCGTAGAAAACCGGGCAGGCCTAGAAAGCGTTGGAGTGATGACATCAGATGTTTTAAAAGAAATTGGTCGCAGGTCGCCCAAGATCGGGTAAGTGGAAGGATATGGGGGAGACCTTTGCCCAGCAGTGGGACAATAAATGCCTAATGATAAAGTTAGCCAAAGGCGAATTACTTACGATGATGCAGGAAAATCCGCGCGACGCTTGTAGTCGGCAATATCGCGATGGCCGGCGGCTCATTTGATCACGTGGCGGAATGTGCGAGACCCCAAGACGACCAGAGTATGGAAGAGGCTTTTTCTCAAACATGCTCGCAAATGTAGGCATTCATCATTAGGTCTTTTTGGCCTCCACTGCAGGAGTACGGCCCTCTGTATGGATGAGGCTTTTTCTCAAATATGTTCGGAAATGTAGGCATTCATCATCAGGGCTTTTTAGCTTATACTGCAGGAGTACGACCCTCTTTGTACTATTAGCACGATACTTGGCTAGAGCAGCCAGAGGATTTAGCCTTCACACCCCACGTTGGCCAGACGGGTTGGAGAGGTCTCATTGATGCTTATAAGTTTTCAACACTTGTACGGCTGTTGTGGCAAAGGGGTGAAAGTAAGTTAGAAAAAAGAGCATGTAACCCTGAATCCTATAATACAATTAAAGACCTAATATTATTATTGAATCATACAAAAGGTCGAATGCGAAAGGTCAAACAATCAAAATGACAAGAGTGAGGATGTAAGTTTTCGCAAAATACGCATATTGTCCTTTTCGAGTATATCTAAGGTCTTAACATAATATACCTACTGAAACTACTTGAAGAGTGAATTCAGTCCGTGATAATAAAGAACTTTCTCCAAGAACCGTATGCGAAATGTGAAAAATTATTTTTGATTTACCATACAAACTCGGTTTAGCTGATCGGTCAACTTGTATAAGATTAAAATTATTTTTCATTTTTCGATTCGTGTTCGTTAGCAAAATTTGTTCAGTGTCCTAGACTGAATTCACTCTTGAAATAGTTTCAGTATATTTTGATAGACCTTATATTGTCAAGAACGCCAAATGTGAAACTCGTAAATGGTCAATAACTACCTGATATGTATCGTATATGACAAAAAAGCTTAAGTTTGGATTAATTTTTTTACGTCAAAACAACTGAACTGTTTTATATAAATATTAGTTTGTAAACAGCTTGTTGCCTGGATTAACACATAGCTTACTTTTATTCCCAAGAAAATTTGAGAATCCCACGGGATTGTCGAAAATTCTACCACAGGGGCAACAACGCAGACAGTAATTCCTTTTTCTTATAAAAATGATGCTTCTCTATAGTTTCCCGCCAAGAAGCTGACAAAAGGCGCGCGGCCATCGCACGCTTATTGGACGAGTCAATAATGTACAGCTGTAGTACATTCCTGGCGCTGGGCGGGCGGCAATAAATGTTTTCCACGCTGTCGGACCGTGGATGACCGCCCTAACAATGCTGGAAGTTTCTCCATTCACCTTATTAAGGGGTGATTGGTTTGTGTAAGAATGTTTCGCCCTTTTTTTCAGATTTCAGTTTGTTTACTTTCTGGAAGCACGATTTATATGTATGATGATGTCAACTAACATATATTTACTTCTTTATTTTCCTTTTTCTACCTTCACAACTGCATTCTTAAAGAGGATTGACGTCAGGCAGCGGCCGATTATAAAATTTTCGCCAAAATGCAATTCTTAAAAGTAATCAAGAATCAAATATTTCTGCTTCGCAAGGTCTTCGGCATCCTTGTGTGCGATTAGATACATAATACCTACTTTACAAAATGAACACTTTTCCAAAATGACCACTTTACCAAAATGACGACCATTGACATGCACATTAATTTTGAGAAGTAAAAACGGGAAAGCTCACCCCGGGCTCCGAAGCAGAACAGAGAATGCAACCGGGAACACACCAAGATAAAGAGGTAGGACTGACTTTGCAAATTCTGGCAATGGAAATTCAATCCAGAATCACCTTACAACGAGAGACTATCCAATCCCTGATTAATCCCATTTTAAGACTATCTAAAGACGCAAAGCTCAAACCTTGTCACTGTGTGCGGCACGGGAAAGATTTTCCTAGGATTTCTCCTGGTTTATCGTTATCTACCTTGAAATAAGTCTGTAATCTTCATTTCAGATTCCGTCAATCAAAATTCTTAATCTTGTCTAGAAAATGTTATCAAATGTACTCAAATTGTTTACAAGACTTTGAGTAGAAGAAAATTTACGTCAATTTTGTCAAGGTTATAAATCATTTAATAGGTAAATTAATAAATATTTAAAAAAATCGACATTCTCATACAAATTTCCCGGGCGGCTGCACACTTTTGTATGGAAATGCCATTTTTTTTTGTTATTATTCTATAGCGGTCTAGTATAGCCCGTGGTTCGATTTATTACGGGTATGTCCCTTCCACGTTGTTTATGTCTGAAATTAGTGACGATGACAATACTCATTTCAACTACCACCACTTGCTTCAGATAAAGAAAACATGTTCATAATATCCATGAGACAGGACAGGCTACCGACTATACTAATTTGCAGTTTTTTTTAAAAAAAATCCCTAAATTACCGTACAACTGAGTAGTTGTATAGTTTTTTTATACTCGTACACATTGTACGTTCTAACATAATACACATTACCATCACGAAATAGCTAAAATATTTTATAGGTACAGTCGGCCAACGCCAACCTAGGCCGGCCCTCTACCTACATCTTAAATTCTGTCTTAAACTCAAAGTAATATTAACATGGAAATGTAAATTCAGAAAGGTTTTAATGAAGTCTTTCTAAACATACATTTTCATGTTAATATTCTTTTGATTATTAGAGGTAGAGGGCCGGCCCAAAAATTTGGCAATAATTTTTTTTAAAGGAAATATATCAAAAATGTCAAATCATACGTTTATAATAAACTTTACCATTATGAAATAGTGTGCAGTGTGTTTGTGATATTTTGTGTCCGTAAATTAAATAAAATAAACCATCCATTTAATATTTAAATGGCATCAATCAGTTTATAAATTGTTTACATTTTGCTCGTAACATTTTTGCAGTATTTTTTTCCAATATACTTTTTTAGAAAATAGTAAATAAATAATAGCTACGTATTTCCTTACCAATATCCGGAGAATAACATGTATTTATGAGGAAACAAACATTTAAGACGACAAAGTATCAGGGCCCGAGGGAACATTTTTCAGAGTAACAAAGCGAATATTGGAGAGCCACCACAAAGGCCACCCGACGGACCGTATTGAGGGGTGGGCGTCGATGACGATAGAATTTAATAAATGTTTAATTTAAATTTTATTTCATTTCGTTCCTACACCTACTGGTAAGTTGTAGGGACACACACTTTATGTAATCGTATACTTACTTATATGTATTATAACATCTTTTTTTATTTCGGTCGCAGTTGTTGCTGCGCCGTAACTTATATTATCAGATGCACACGCTTTTATTTAACTAATCATCCCTTATGTAGAATATAGCTCTCTACAGGGTAACCTATCATTATTACTAAATTTTACTGTTCGAATTTCAGATGATCGAAAACGGTATATCGAAGTTTTAAATACCAAACTGATAGTTTTACATAATTTTTCTCATCAATAAACTCATTCTACCTATGTTTCATTTTCCAGAATAACACATAGCCGAATATTAAAAGTATTTTTTTTTTCGTTCGACATATGTCATAAGGTGGCTTAAATGGAGGTCGCTGACAGGTGTGCTCTGCGATCCAAAAATGCCAGTGAAAGTTAAGGGTAACATCTATAAGCGCGCCGTCCGACCTGCGCTTTTGTATGGTGCGGAGTGCTGGCCAATGCGATGCCAAGAAGAGCAAAAAATGCACTGTGCGGAAATGCGGATGCTTAGATGGGCGGGTGGCGTGACGTTGCGGGATAAGGTTAGGAACAGGCACATCCGTGGGTCTTTTAAAGTGGCCGGCATTCAAGACAAGATGCGAAAAAGCAGACTCCGGTGGTACGGTCATGTAATGCGCAGGGATGATGACCACATGACCAAGAAAGTAATTAATATAGCCGAAGGACGGAGAGGCAGAGGACGCCCCCTCACGACTTGGTCCAGTACCATTAAGAAAGATATGAGGACGATGGGGGTAACCCCTGACATGATTTATAATAGGGAAAACTGGCGCGAGAAGATATGGAGAGCCGACCCCAAATGAAATGGGACCATGGCTAGGACTGATGATGATGATGATATGTCTTGTTCACTAATACTAAAGGTCGAAGTCACTTATTTACTATTATTACTCAGCTACTGTTTCGTATTCTAAATTCATAATTTAAAAAAAAACACGTTTAACAAGACTCAAGCTAAGTATATATTTTTATAATAAAAAAAACAACCAACGTATTTTTATACTCAAATTTAGGGCGAAAATAACAAAGACAACAAAAATTGGTTATGGCAAAACTATAGGTTAGGTTATGTTAGAACTGCGACCACCCCACGGCACGAGCCGAGCGAGCGAAGCGAGCGTGCCGAGTGTGAGAGCGTGGCGAGTGCCAAGGTAGAGAGCCTTTAGTAACTATATATATATTTTATATGTTAGGCGTCAACCAACGTAGTATTTTTTTATACTTAAACTTAGGGCGAAAATAAAAAAGACACCAAAACATATAGGTTAGGTTATGTTAGAACTGCGACCACCCCACGAGGTAGAGAGCCTTCAGTAACTATATTAACTTAACAAATAATATTAAAATATAATTATAATTTTATGTTAGTAGTTTTGCGTGTTGAAAAAAGATGATAGATTGTAATAAGATGTCAATTAAAGAAAAATCTTTTGACAATTTGGAAAATATGTTTATGACATCTAAATCATCTTCCATTAGTAACCTCACGCAAAAATGAAGTAAGGATTTCAAAACATTTAGATATTGAAAACAATTATAATTGAAAATCGGTTTCTCGATAAGTTTTCAAATGAAATTTCGGTTAAATGAAAATATGGAAAAAATAAAAAAATAAAAACGTTTTCGAACAAATAAGATTTGTATGGCAAAATTTGGTCTTTAAGATAGGTAACCTCTCTACAGGGGTTAGATTAGTTAATTATTTTTCATCTCATCTACTCGAAAAACGATGTTGTCATCGTAAACATTTTGAGCTAAAGTTACAGCTGATTCTCTCGGGATTGAAAAGTGAAAAAGAAAATCTCTGGGGATTTAAACACAATTCGAAAACTAAACACGGATGTAATCTATGTAGAATCTAAAATAATATTAGCAGTGTAGCAAAACAAAAAAAAAAATAGTTTTAAAACATTATTTGGCGAAGCATTTCTTTAATGTGGAATATTATATATGTTAGTAAACATTTTAATGTTCTTCGCTCCAAGAAAAGAAATAAATCTAATTAAAAAGCGCAATTTTTGTCTTTGATTCAAAGTAGTTATAGAAGTTTTACGTTATATTGTGTTGATATGTAATTATTTGTGTAAATTTGAATACTTTTTCGTAAGTTTAAGCTAATAGTGAATACAAAGTTTACATATAAACATAAAAAGATATGAAGGACCACGCAAACAAAGTTATGAGTGAAAATTTTATCAGATACAACAAAGATTCGCCCAATTTCGCCGACAAAAACATTATTTAATCGATACATTCAAAAACGTAAGTCTCCCACCCCTACGCCTGACTCAGCTTTCTAGAGTGCCTCATAGTTACATACGTAGGTGTAATTGTTTGAAAGTACATTTTTCTTTGAGGTTACTCCGTATTATACGCTCAAGTTAAATAGGTCGAAATGAGTTCAACCACAAAGGTGTACGAGATCAAAGGTAAGGTTAATTGTTCCTCAAATTATTATGAATTTAACGGGAGCAAGTCAAAGGGAGTGGGTATTATATGGGAGGAGAGGGCTGGAAACTTTAATGATACGTGGCAAATATTGGTCTTTATTCGTCAGGGATTTAATAAGGATAAATATGTAATTTCAACTTTTAACAGAATGTTTTGCGATACAGAAGAGCAATCCTTGTTTTTCGAATGTAGATATAATATTTTGAGACTAATTTTGTCATCCCATGTACTTATACTCACCTACCTAGCCGGAATGCTACACGGATTTAAAAATATAGGACGACCTAATAAGGGAAATCGAAATCTATTTAACACTATCACTGAATATTAGCAAAGTATATTATGTTAGATTTTGTCGTCGATTTACAGAGTCCATCGGTCAATACCTATTAAGTAAAAAGCCTGTGTCGGCCAAAGCCTACTTCTTATATTTCCCTCATAGTATATGGACATTGTCGGTAAAAGACATCGTAGCAAAATGCCTACTTTTTAAAAATAGGTAGCGCCAAGCACAAAAACTTCATTGCGTTATTATTAGCTTTACTGGCCACTTGTACGTAGTATATTATTACTCTGTGCTGGCCACTCACATGGAGCTGATAAAATAATTTGAATCAGAAATGTCATGTTTCAACATGACAGTATATTATGATTAAACATACATTGTTATATTTCGTTTAGGCGCATATTTGTGGATACTAGTTATATTATTATTTTATTTTATTTTATTTGGAAAACCATACAGTTCTTATATCTAAATAATAACTCTTTAACTATCTAGGAACACAATTAACAGGTTTTCGCATAATAAAAATTATGGATCTAAAGTTCATAAAAAACCAAAAAGGAAAAGACGCCCTGCTGTATGACGGCCACCGATATAATTTTGCGAAAAACAACAAAAAGGGAAGTTCATGGAGATGTGTTAATAAATATGAATGTTCATCAACAGTGACTATTGATGGAAATAGAGAAAAGATCATTAGGCAAGGTTCTCACAGCTGTGCACCACATTATGCAGATAATGCAGTCGCGTTAATAATGGATTCTTGTAGACAAGAGGTATGCCGCAACTTGGAACCTGTGAAAAAAATATTTTGAAAAACATGTACAGAAAGCTTCGAAAGTACCGTACATCGCAATGAGGAACATATGGTATTGAACTATTGACTAATTCATTATAATAATCTGTCGCAGTAAAGTACATCGCAATAAAAAAAATACGATATTGAGTAATTCGTTACAGCATACTTTCTAGTTCACATAAATCCTTTTGTATATACTTTAAGAGAGGAGCTCGGTGGCCCAGCGGGACTGCGCACTAGCGCTTTCGCATGTAACAACATATACTTTTTACAGTACATCGATGTTTTGCTTTTCGACGGAGATTGAGACATTTTTTTTCTAATTTTAAGTTATTTTTACCTAAGTTGTTTTTTTTTAAATCTAGTTTGTTTTGTTTTCTTCATTTACCTGTGGATTATTAGGTATATTGGTAGGTGTAGGTAGGTACCACTTACTATAAGATTTTGTTTTTTACTATTGTAACGCCCCCAGAGAGTAGTTTTAATTAAATAATGTGTCTATAAATATGTGTTTTTTTAACGACTGTAATCTTTAAAAAGTAGGCATTTTGCTACGATGTCTTTTACCGACAATGTCCATATACTATGAGGGAAATATAAGAAGTGGACTTTGGCCGACACAGGCTTTTTACTTAATAGGTATTGACCGATGGACCCGATTTACATCGTTATTTTTACATATCCCATCAAGCAGTTTGTTGGGACAAATTGCTTGATAAGATATGTAAAAATACGTTTCAATAGAATATGTAGAGAATTAACGCTCTTCGTTCGCTCTACACTTTCCGTCGGTGGCAATGCATCTTTATTTTAAAAGTCATCCCTGTGTTGAAGAGTTCGGTTTATATAGTCTAGATTGTTAGAAGCAAAACATGTTCGCAAGGACCGTAGCAAGTGAAAATCCATAGTCACTGTCTACCCCCATGGGAGGCATGAAAATATGTATGTATGTATACCTATGTTATACACGTGTTTAATATTAAAAATTATTTGTAGTACATTTTAATTTGGTTGCGATAGTTTACCTTATAACTTTATTATATATACAATATGTTAAAAAAACCTGTCCGATCCGTTAAGGTAATGTTGGGTAGCTTGTACTAACGCCGTAATTTTTACGTGTCAACCCCCCCCCCTTCCTTTATTAGCTAAACTGATAGGAGGACGACGACGACAATGGACGCTGACGACGACTATGCTGGGAGCTACCCTAAAAAATATTTTTTTTTATTTTACCACTGTCGTTAACATGATTGATATACATATCCCTAAAAATCGACAGACAGACTCGACCTATCCCTAAAGACCGACTTCCTATCCCTAAAGACCGACTTCAACACCAAAGGCAGGCTAGACTTAGGTCTGACCTATGACGTAGGTATTAAAGTGTGTCGGTTCTTACTTTGTGTGTTCAGCACACGTGAATCTTCTCATAGTAAAAATCTCATAATCCTTAAAGCTGGTGAGACACTGTAAATGTTTACCGAACGACATGTGTACTTTAGTTAGCGGTCTACTGTTTTATGACCTGGGAAAATATGATTGAGTGAAAAAATTATTAACAAAAAAAAAAAAACAAAGATCACAGTACTGGGTTGGTGAACTTCGTATCATGTTGGCATCATTTACATTCCCGCTCGATCTCTCAATCGGCTCTCGACGATCGAATTACGTCTTTCTCAAACTTTAGAGCCTAGAATTATGTCTTTCTCAAATTGTAGAGCCTAAAATTAGGTCTTTCTCAAATTTTGGAGCCTAAAATTAAAATAAGAAACTCCCGACTAACAAAAACTGTTGAATTGATACCGATACAAAAAAATCCGTAGCGCCATCTGTTTTTGCTGGGGAAAACCCTGACTTGCAAGCGTTAACCTCCAATAACTGTTAAACAGATAAATCGATTTTCATTAAACAGCTAAAATCACCAGAAGGAAACTTAATTTTATGTGTAAAAAACCGCATCGAAATCGGTCCGTCCGTTCGAGCGCTACGATGCCACAGACGTCACACTTATAACACCCCTCTATATGTCGGGGTTAAAACAATTTAGCTTCGCTCGCTCAGTCAATAATATGGTGCTAAGTAGTAGTTTTTGGGTGCCATGTGGTTTCCGGCAGAGTAGAATAGCCAGTTCAAGTCCTCCCGTGGATGTCGTAGAAGGCGACTTAGAAAATACGCTAAACAAAGGTTATAAACCTCAATGAGACCTCTCCAACTTGTGTGGCCAGCGTGGAGAGTGTAGGCCAAGTCCTTTGGCTGCTCTGGTATAGTATGGCTCTGGTAGTACAGAGAGGGTCGTGCTCCTGCAGTGGAGACAAAAAGATCTGATGATGATGATGAAATAGTAGTAAAAATGATACAAACAATTAAAAAATAAATATACAAATAAACCAAATCTCCTCAACAAAGTCTGAAGCACAGATTGCGCAGCTGTGCACAAACAGTCAAACTTGCCTCATGTTTGACCCGAAGTCAGTATTTACAAACAACTCTTAATACCTCATAAAAGCTGCCGTTTCATATCATAACCGATAGACTACTATTATGGAGTATTATCCTTCAATACCCCATCTGTTCATACTTCGAACACCCAGTTAGAAACCAATAAATTTTTGCAGTTCTAAAACAAAGTTTCGAACGAGTTGCACCCCTATTTCTACAATAATAAGGGATAGAAGGGTGGAGGGGAAGTTGAATAGGTATGTTTGTATAAGTTTAAGAGTCAAACACAATGGGTGCAGCCTAAAATCGCGGGTGGTCATTACTTGGCGCTATGACACTACAGTGGTGATAAAATGTCGTTAACTTATAAATGGCGTTATCGCGGAAGGCAAGGCAGTGCGTCACAGACATTACATAAAAAAAAAATATTATTTTTAAGTTTTATATTATATGCATGTTAGTCCGTAAGGTAAGTAAGTACATACTTACATTTCTTTTTTGTTACTTTTTTCAATTTTATAAGTACATAACTTACTGTAGGAACCTACCTGCCTTATTAGATTTTTATATAACAATATTTTGTTCTTATAATGTCTAAAATGCCGAAAAATGGACTTAAAATTTATGGCCTAAAATACAAAATACCTTAGAAAAGAGACAAAGTCACCAAACGTACGACTTTTTGATAAAAAGTCTTTAGCTTTTCAAATTACACACCCGATTTTGTTAAAAATCTATGCCCTTATAAACAAAAACAAATATAAATAAATCTTAAACAAAAAATAAAAAATCTAATTTGGTTCAGGCGCCTTTTCGTGATAGGGGAACATACATAAATAGTATTGATACGTGTATTAAAAATCAAGTTTTTTGTATGGGAGGAGCCCCACTTAAATATTTATTTAATTCTGTTTTTAGAATTTGTGGTTATAGAGGCAAAGAGGAAATACAATATCTGTGAAAATTTCATCTAGCTATCACGGTTTATGAGATACAGCGTGTCGGACAGACGGACGGACAGTCGGACAATAAGGAGTCTTAGTAATAGGGTCCCGTTTTTATCCTTTAGATACGGAACCCTAAAAAACCATTTATACATCCGAATTGATACACTTCTTTTCCGCAGGCGGTTAAAAAGAGTTGCTGCAACATTGAAAACAGCTTGTGTGCACAATTTTAGCACCCCTAGAACGTTAACCAGGAATCGAATTCGTTATAATCCGATTCATTAAACTCTTGCGCATAACAAGTGACTCTAATAGGATTAGTGTTTTATTGAAAATACCATACGAGTACAGACAATGATAAATTTTAACATGGTCTTACATTATCACGTATTATCCAATAAATAAATAGATATGAACAAATCACGCAGATTGAGCTAGCACCAAAGTAAGTTCGAGACTTGTGTTATGTGATACTAACTCAACGATACTACATTTTATAACAAATCAGTCTTACATTATAACGATCCTATTAATCACAATAAATGAATAAATAGATACAAACAAATTACACTGATTGAACTAGCACCAAAGTAAGTTCAAGACTTGTGCGATGGGATAATAACTCAACGATACTATATTTTATAATAAATACATATATAATAAGGTCTAACAAAATTTACTGATTCTGCCTATGATACTAAATAAGTTTCCTCAAGGAACATATGTCGAAATATAAAAAATAATTTTTGACTATACATAAAAACTTGGATCCGCTGATCAGTCATCTTGTATAGGAGGTCAAAAACTACTTTTCATATATCGATACGTGTTCCTTGGGGAAAGTAGTTCAGTATCATGGACTGAATGCACCCTTAGAATAGTTTCAGTATATTTTTTTAGACCTTATTGACCGAGCGAGCGAAGCGAGCGAAGCGTCTCAGTTTCGAGATTAGCCAAAAATTCTTTTGTCCGTCTGTCTGTCTGTCTGTCTGTCTGTCTGTCTGTCTGTCTGGCTGTTCTCGCCTACAGGTCGCATTTCTTAACCGATTTTCATGAAATTTTGTAAGCAGATTCAGCAACTAAATAGAATTTTTTTGTCGAGCCAGTTTTTCGTATTTTTTCAAAATGGCGGAAATATGGGGGTTTAAAATTTTAAAACTGTCATATATCCGCCATTTCAAAATATTTTTAAAAAATGTCATTAGACTTTTTTGTTGCCATTATAAAAACGCATTTTTTTTGATGGACAACTTTTTTGTCTGGACAACTTTTTTATACGTTATACTTGAACGGGTTTAGGGTGACTCGCGAACTCTAGCTGACTGAGCCGTGACGGATATACAATACAAAATCTTCTTACAAAATATTGAATTCAGTCCAGGTTACTGAACAACTTTCTTAAAAATACATGTCTCCCGTGGAAATTAAACCCGTGACTTCCGAGTTACAAGGCCAATGTCTTGACCACGATTTTTAAGAAAAGAAGAAAATTGACAAATATTTGTTGCGTACATTCAATACCATATAGTTTACAAAAAGCAATAACTATGTAGGTAGATGTCCAACAAAAATTTTAAAACTCTTAGAACTCGCTATGGTTATTTTTTCATAAGTTAACAAGATTGACTTGATTTTTTCTTAATCGTATGACTTTTTGTTGTCTTGCTTGTTTAAAGTTTTGTTTAATTTGTTTAATCGGGTAATTGTGTTCAATTGTCGTGTATTGGATTGTTTGCTTGCTTTGCTTGGTAGTAGAAGATATAATCGCGAGGTCTAAGTTCGTGGCGAACTACTAGTATAGATAGATACATCCAAGACACAGGTAAATCTGAAAAACATGATTTCCCATCTTGATCTGACTAATGTTTGTCAGGTTACCTCTGCGCTATGGAGATCATCATAAATAAATAAATTACCTCGATTTTTTAAGTTTGACAATTTTTACGAGTACGTCAGGGAATAAAGTTGTCAGTTGTTTCTTTTACCGTGCAATTCGTAAAAGCCGATCGAGAGCATGGGCAATAATCTGAAAAATGTCAATAGACGTATATTTTTCTTTCCTTACAGACCACAATCATCCGACTCATTTTTTGGAAATTAGGTATGTAGTAAATTATTAGGACTAGTAATTTGAAAGCTATGTATGTAGTAAATTATTAGGTTTAGTAATTTGGATGGGAACGTCTAAACCTATCCATGCGAATATACCTATACTCAACTAATAAAATAGCAATAATCCCACGCTACCCCGCGACATCACGCCCCACCATTTGTGGGGACAAATGCATATTCAGGTGTCAAATAAACCATAGACCATAAATCAGGGTATTAAGAGATTTCCGCTATTATTGCAATTTGTCTATGATCATTAGATAGATACCATACCATTGTGGACATGTGGTGGGACGATTGATTTAATTTATCTATAAATTTTTATTGTCATTTTGATCCTTATTTGTAGGCACAGTGATCATCTCAAAAGAGAACTATTACGTTTTGCCCCTACGCGACAGATAGAGTTTGGTGCTCCTGTTTATAAGCCAAAAATTTAAAACTCTTGAAACATCAACATTAAAGATTTAAGAAAAACCTTATGATTTAAAAAAACTGACAAATCACATTGATTGAGCTAGCCCCAAAGTAAGTTTAAACTTGTATTCTGGTATGCAAACAAAACGATACTATATTTTATAATACATATCAATAAATACCCAAAACCCAGGGCAATTTGAAAAAGGCCATTTCTAAACTTGCCCTGGCTGGGGATCGAACCCAGGACCTCCGGTTCGGCGATCTAGCATGTAAACCATTACGTCACGGAGGTCGTAGTCGTCAACGAGAACAATATGGTTTAGGCTGAGATGCGGTACATAGAACCTGTCAGCTGGCAAGATATCGGTCAGTCAGACATAGAAAATTATAACGTTTTCCCATTAAAGCAAGATCCACTTCGAATATAATACAAAGATGTTTTGTTATTTTTCAAAATAATGTGACGATGGATTTAAAAATAGATACAGATCTTTAGTTTGTTTTAGATTGTGATAAGTAAATCTGTTAATCCCTTCCGCAACCGCATGGCATTAATAAATGCTACGTTCATTGTTTTACTATTGTGTCTTGGTGTTGGCGGTTGTGGAAGGGAATAAATTGCCTTTTGATCATTCAGGTGTATATGTAGCTTATGTCAATAAGTCCAAAGGCAAGTCCAGCATTTTGAACAAAGATAAGACTGTAGGCCAATTACTTCTAAAAGTATAAGAAAACTTATAAATAATTTAGTTTGTGTTGCATATACTGTCTTATCTCTGTTGTGTAGACTCTTAATAAGTTGTTTTTTAGTTTATAAGTATATTAGAAATATTTTATTTCACATACATTTTTAATTTTTTTTTTCATATTTTATATTTTATTTTTTGTTTGCATTAGCTCGAAGAGGAGAGCGTACAGGTGTAAAGTTTTATTTAATATATACATACTTATAGTGCACTTATGTTAATAATATTTTTTTTACGATATATCGAATCAAGAGCTATTTTCAAGTCATGTAAAATTTTGTTCAGATTTTTTTCCACGGCGGAGTAGCGCAACAAAACAAATACGGCATCAACATTGCAAACATCTGACTGTGAATGTTATTATTCATTCAAACATCTCATACTCATTTTTCTAATATTTCTATAACTAGTTACTTATTGTCGTCAGAAATGTGTATGTAAATTGTAAATCCTACCTTAGGGTAGGATTTACTATTTATTTGTGGTTAGCCACATACCAAAAATTCATTAGTATTAACTAAATTAGGTGCTACATAGGGCGCACTGTAAGTTTCCGGAACTGGCCACTTACATAAACAATATTTAAAAATTTATTGCAACATTTGAAAATAGAACTCTTTGGCTGTAGAATGCAGTTTGTTTCATCTGACTGTCTTTTGTTTTTACCTTGTGGCGCCATTTAAAAAATTGTGTGTCTGCATCAATGGATTTAACTCGAGAAAATTTTCGTAGTATGATATTCTACGATTTTAAGTGTAATTTGACAGCTCAACAGAGCATCGCTCGGCTTGAAACAGCTTTTGGCAATGAAGCACCATGCAAGAAAACTGTTTATAGCTGGTTTGCAGAATTCAAGCGTGGTCGTATCAATCTCAGTGACGAATCTCGCGATGGTCGGCCGTCCACCGCTGTGACCAACAAAAACATCGATGCTGTGCGCCGTATGATTGAAACAGACAGGCATGTGACCTACCATGAAATTCGCGCATCCTTAGAAATAGGCATGAGTCAAATACAATTAATCCTACACAAACATTTGGGTGTGAGAATGCTGTGCTCGCGGTGGATCCCACACCACTTGACCGAGGCTCAAAAAACGGACCGCGTCACTTGGTGCAGTGCCATGCTTACCAGATTCAACGAAGGTGCGTCAAATTTGGTGTGGGACATAGTAACAGGTGACGAAACATGGATTTATTGCTACGATCCTAAAACAAAGCAGCAATCGAGCGTATGGGTCTTTCAAGATGAGCCGAAACCAACCAAAGTGGCGCGCGTGAAAAGTGCATCTAAGCGGATGAATGCTTCTTTTTATAATAAAACTGGACACGTGGCTACTGTTGCTTTAGAGAATCGTCGTACAGTGAATAGTGACTGGTACACGACCATTTGTTTGCCGGAAGTTATTGACGAACTCCGTAAAAATAACCGTAAACGCCGTATCATCCTGCACCACGACAATGCTAGTTCTCACACGGCCAGACAGACAAACGACTTTTTGAAGGCGAAAAATGTAGAACTCATGAGTCATCCTGCATACAGTCCCGACCTGGCACCTTGTAACTTTTTTCTGTTCCCAAAAATTAAGAACCAATTACGCGGTCAACGATTTTCATCACCAGAAGAGGCTGTCGAGGAGTATGAAAAACACGTTTCAGAGGTCACCACAGAGGAGTGGCACAAAAGTTTTCAAAACTGGTTTCATCGAATGAAAAAGTGCATAGACGCCAAGGGAGATTATTTTGAAAAACAATAAATTAATTTTGTACCTTTAATAGTATTTTTTCATATTCATTCCGGAAACTTATAGTGCGCCCCACGTATACTAACTACGTTCAGACATCTTGTTAAAAATTGCATTCAGTGACTTGGCTAATCGTCCTTTAGCCAAAATCATTGGATGCCGTCTTATAACACCCCACCATATTTTAGACTGCACTGAACCAATACTTGGTCGGTGAAAAAGACAAAACCTTGGACAAAACACGCCACGCTTTTCTCATTTTTCTTTGAAGAATCCCATTATGTGTCAGGCCCTCCCCGTACATTTCAGATACAACCTCTTGTCGGCCCCCCCCCTCGTAACTTCTAAAATAAGAGAATGATAAAACTAAAAAATATATATGATGTTCATTACCATGAAAACTACCAGCGAAAATTGGTTTGAACGAGATCTAGTTATTAGTTTTTTTTAATACGTCATAAGTCATAACCGGCAATTTACCGTTCATTCAATCCGCTCAAATATACAAATTAAAAAAACATATGTACTACAAGACTTTTTATATTATGTAATTTGCTACTACGGAACCCTTCATGGGCGAGTCCGACTCTTACTTGGCCCCTTTCTAATTTAAATTGTCTTTGTGTTTTGTTTCAAAAAAATGTTTTATTTGGATTGTTTCTATTTAGGTTGGGAGGTCATTTTGGAGTCATGACTAAGGATATCTAAAAATCTGTTAATAAATAAATATATGCCTAGGTACAAATCACATAGTTGATTTCTCCTAAAAATTTTTTGAGTATTTGATTTTTTTTTATGAATTACTAAATAAATATACAAATTACACTGATTGAGCCTCAAAGTAAGTTCGAGACTTGTTTTATATTTGGAGTTATGATGTAATTGGAGTAACCCTGAGGGCCTATATTGTAAAAGTAAATCTGATTTGATACAGCCAATTCAACTTGTTAATAGTTTTTGGCTGTAAGCTTTTTTTGTAGGAGGTCTGAGGTTTCGGGTAAGTATAATATAAGGTATTTGGTATTTTTTTAAACATTGTTTTTATCTTCTTTAAAGCCTCGTCCTCTCTTTTTAAATTGAAGATTGAATAAACTAAGGTATTGATTTGTTCCTGGTGCGGTCAAAATTTGTATCGAAGACAATAAAAACTCGACAACATTAGACCAAATCGGACGTCGCAAGGGATTCCGGTTTTTTTATTCACTTGCTGTAACTATGTGCACTAAGACTAGTTACTGTATCAAATTTTCAATTTGTGAATCTCAAAATTCTAAAACTCCATGTGCTCACCGGACGTACTTTTCTTTAGGTAATCTTAGGTTTTAAAATATGTTTATAATCTATTTTCTTATTAATACACTGATAAATGTTGTCTTCAACGCTTCAGTGCCTATAGCCTGCCTGAAGTGGAGCTTTCCATATCTTGGATAGACCCTAAACTGTTTATTTTGAAATATTCGCTTTGCACCAAACGAATGCGGAATTTAAGTTCTTTGAAACAGAGAGCTTGAAGTGAAGCTTACAGCTATATTTAGATGTAGTGGAGGTGAAAATGAGAGAAACTACCTACACCTTTACATAGCTGGGATAGATCCAAAGCTATGTGAAATACCTACTTATTACGGCATTCGCACAAAACAAGGGGAACTATTGTTTTGATATTATCTACTCGCCTATCTTTTTAAAATTTCATGATGATAGTAAAGTTATTATAGCCTAGCAATTGAATAATGCTGGTAGGTTTGCTCTTACTTTAATGTAATATCTATTTTAAAAAATTAAAAAAAAAGGTTATTTGATATGGATTGACGTAAAAATTCTTATCTGCCATTCTGAATTTGGCAAAAAAATTGGAAAAATCGACATCAAGACTTATGGCATCCAGACTTAACTAAGCTTTGCTTTTACTTTATTCGGGTACCTTTTAACAATTGTTTAAAAAAATCACATGTGACATGGATTGGAATAGAAATACTTAACTTTCTGTATTTGGTTCAGAAGTGGATAAATCATCGTCAAAAGTGGCTTTGAGTTCCCCGACTACTTAGAGCCGTCCATATCTGGGTTAGACCCTAACCATTTATTGTCAAATTTAAGAGCCTTTACACCAAACGAGGCAAATAAGTGGCTTTTAAATTAGAGATTTTAAATAAAAATAGCATACAAAACGATTTGATACAGATGCAAAATTCGTCCTTTGCTTGGACAGACCCTAAGTCATTAATAAAATTGTGAAATATTAAGGGCCTTCGCATGAAACAAAGGGAAAATGTGCATTTCATTTTCAACAATGGAGATGAGATAAAAACGACACTAGAAGAGTACAAGATAGATGCGGAATTTAATAAAGAATCTAATGTAATTAATTATACACAACGGAACTGCAAATATAGGAGAAACTATAACTTAAGTTGTCCAATACTGTCCATATCTTGGATTGATCCTAAGCCTGAACGGCTTGTGAAATATTGCGGCCATCGCCCAAAACACAGGAACAAGCTTGTTTTGGTATTTAACCATATACTCGCCTACCACAGATTTAGTAAATATAAATCTTTGAAACTTTTTACAAAGTTACGATTAATGATACTTAAGTTTTTATAGCCTAGCAAATGACTAATGCTGGTACAGTTATTTGATACCTATTTACATTTGTTTAAAAGAATATTGTGCGACATAGATTGGCATAAGAATACATATTTGCCCTTTAGAATTTAGTATAAAAAATGGAGAATTCGTCTGGCACCTAGGCTGCCTTAACCCTTTAAAGCGCATGACTATATTTTTTTACTTTTTAATGTTTTATGGAAATAATATGTAAATATACTAAATAAAGATGTAAAAAAAAATATTTAAAAAATATTTAATGCTTTAGTTTTTTAGAAATTGGATGTATCAAATATAATACATTGCGCAATATACTAGAAAGTAGCTGGAAAAAGATGTGTATCTCTGTTGTCACATTGCTCATGGGGCAAGGTTTGAATAAAAGCAATATTAATGAAAAAAAAACTTGTATTTAATATAAAAGGGAAAAAAATAGCAAAACTGAAATAAGCATAATAACAATCTAAACCTATTTATTTAGAGTGAAAGTTGAAAAATAGTTTCTTTTTGGTACGAAACAGAGCCGTAAGTAACATTTTACGCAATGAGCATTTGTTTGCCCTTCTTTACACAATCGGTACCTCCCTCGTTCTCGAAATACTGGAAGATGACCAACGTCATCAAAACGAATCGCATCATTTGGTCGGGGGGCAACAGGTTCCAGAATTTTGGTTTACAATGACACTATTTTGCTGTTTTGGACAACTATTTTTTACCCTGCCTTTTTGTAACAGTTCTGTAGTTATGGTCTTTCTGACTTTTTCAGTGACAGTCTTTTCCTCTCTTTTGTGTCTCGACGGTAAAGTAACCACGCATTGTTTACACAGATATCAATTAGCTGTGAAAAGATCGCCATATACCATCTTTTTGTTCGAAAGCTGGTTCGGTAGAGAGCCACCAACATTTCCGAGAGATCCACGCCGCCCATAAACGAGTTGTACTCTTTTACAATTGCAGGATAGTCGACATCGGCTTTCGATTTTTATTCGATTTGGATATCAGGAAGCCCCTGATAAAAGCAATACAAAAACATGCAACAATCACCCAAAGCCAAAACATAAAAACAGGTACACAATTCAAAAGCTCGGCATATAATGAGTATTTGTGAGTGTTATATATCATAACCACTAAAAAAATGGTTACAATTCTTATCTCACATCACACATAACATAAAAAGCTTATTTTTGTATAGGTTAGTGCATGATGTTGTCCATAAAGTTAAAAAAATTGCTTCCAGAACCAAAGAAACACTTTTTTAGTAGTTGTGCAATGTATCACCCGTAATACAAACAAAACTAAAACTAATTCACTGCTACTCGCTCAGTGTAACACGGGTAATACATACAAATGTTCACAAAAATTACGTGCAAACGAAACATAACCAAGTCATATTTTTACAAGTTTTGGATAGATGTAGTCACTAAGAAATAATTCACAGTGAAAGAATGATGAAATATTCGCTATAATAATTATTGTGGAATAAAACTTACCGAGCGTCCGTGTCCTCCACGACATGGCGGCGCCATTTTGTAATTTAGTGACAATATATGCGTCGGAGTGGCATCAAATTATTTTTCGCTAAATGGCAGTAGATGTCTAATGTCATAATGAAGGCGGTTTACAAAGAAAAAATATTTAGCTTGAGGAAATATTTTTTTGTTTAGAGTGTATCACCACAAACACATTGCGAAATAAAGGGATGGATGTTTCCCTATCTTGAGTAGATCCTTAATCGTTTATTTTCAAATATTACAGCCTTTGCCACAAACAAGGCAAACGAGTGAAACAATTACCTTTCATTCTTAAAAATAAAGTAAAAGAGTCATACGAAGAGTGAGAGGAAAATGCGGAATGTCCATCGCTTGGATAGACCCTAATCCTTTCAAAGTTAACTATTACGGTATCCGCACAAAAAAAGCGAACAAATGCCTTTCAACCTCAACAATAGAAAATATAAGAAAATTGTTTATTGAAATGTTGAATGTCAAGAATCAAGTAAAGCTTCAACTGGTGCCCACACCAGTCAAAGCTTTATTTAAATAGTTTAATTAATTAAAAACCAATAGTCTTAATTAAAAAAAAACGGCATTTCCATACTGAAGTTTGCAGCCGCCCGGGCAATTTGTACGGAAATGTAGTTTTTTTTTGTTTTTTGACTGCTACTTATTTTATTATCATTAAACTACCTCTATAGTGAACTAATATAGCCCGTGTCCCGTGGTTCGATTAATTACGGGTATGTCCCTTCCTCGTTGTATAACTGGGTATAAACTTTTGCAGTTACTTTTGGAACGAAGTTCCTTATCGCGCGTTGCGAAAGGGGGCTAGACGGAATAAATTAAGATCAAAAGTTGTAACGACACTTTGTTATAGTTGTAAGCCGTGCGGCGTGCGCGTGTTTCTCTGCCTGTCTCTCTCTCTCGAACACCGTTCCATCCGGGTGTCCCTTGACACCTCTCAAGTTTATTTTATTATAATTAGACACAATGAATGTATAATACAACACAATAAGGTATAAAATATGAATCTATGCCTAGCCAAAATATTATTCGTAAAGAACCGATAACTACAGAAGTATCATCTACAATTTATAGAAAAATTCCATGGGTGCACTTTTCCCGAGTGATGCTGGATTTTCATCTTGTTATGAAATATTACGGCCGCTGCCCTGATCAAATGCCTTTTATTCTCAACAATACAGATTGAGTAAAAGTAACATACTAAGAGTATAAGGAGGATGCGAAATGTAATTACTTAAAGCAGGGAACTTGAAGCTTATAGCTACTGCATTACACAGTGGAGCTGAAAATAGGAGAAATCACCTGAAGCCGTCCATAGCTTGGATTGACCCAAGCCCGTAATTGTGAAATATTAGGGCATTCGCACCAAACAAAACGAAAAAAAAGCTTTTTAACAATATAAATTATAAGTAAAAACGACAAACGACGATTAAGATAAAGATGCAGAATTTAATTCATTACAAAAGTTTCAAGCTTAATTTTGTATTTATACATTGTGAAGCCAAAAATGAGGCTACCTGATGTTCTAGTAGATATCGTCGTCTTGATTCCGAATATGCTATTAACTAATTTTTGGCAAAAATGACATTTACATTGGGTTATTAAATAGAAGGGCAGAGCTGTTAATATGAATGCATATAGTGTGAAACTATCCACAGCTTGGACTGATCCTGTCCCATTCAATATCATGTATTACGGATTTCGCACACAACAAGACGAGCAAGTGCCTTTCAACCCAAACAACAATAGACAATAGAGATTATTAGTAAAAGTGACATATGAAGAGTGTGAGGAAAATTTGGAATTATGTAGAAAGACTGAAAGATGGTAATCTTTGGGTGAGGCTTATGTCCAGCAGTGGACGTTGTGTGGCTGAAACGATGATGATGATGACTGAAAGATGTAGAAAAGCATTTTTGGCCAATCTCGAAACTGAAACGCATGGCTCGCTCCGTCAATCAAGATGGATATACGAGTAAGATAATTCTTTTTCAAAACTAAAAACCAATTTTGATAAAATTTCTAAAAGACCACCGAAGAACCGATAACTACAGAAGTACCTATCAACTACATTTTATAGAAAAATTCCATGGGTGTGCGTGAATCCATTTTGCCTCTATATTATCGATAGTACTAAACCGACAGTATCGATAGTTTGTTCGTCGTCATCAAGCGATACTATCGATAGAATCTTATTGTTGGTTATCAATAGTATTGCTCTAAAACAGCTATCGATACTCTATAGTTTGGCATTTTTCGATTGAAACTATCGACTGTATAAAATAATTTTTGACTTCAAAACCAAAGTGTGCCCTTTCAAACAAAAAATAATAAATTTACCAAATTGGTCTAGGCCTCTAAGAAATGAGTGAACAAGCATAAAAAACAAAACATTCCGACGAATTCATTTCTTTTTTGAAGTCGTTTAAAAATAATAGGCGCGACAGTTTTTTCACGACAATCGGTAAAAAAATGCGTCCTGGGGTAAAAACAGATAGACTGAAAGATGGAGAAAAGCATTTTTGACCAATCTTGAAACTGAAAGGCTTGGCTCGCTCGGTCAATCAAGATGGATATGAGATAATTCCTTTTCGAAACTAAACAACAGATTTTGATAAAATTTCTACAGGACCACATGGAAAGTACACCTATTCAAACAAAATAATAATTTTCCGAATTGATTTAAGCGTCTTTGAGTAATCAGTAAACATACAGAGATTCCGACGAATTAACAACCATTTTTTTAAGACGAAAAGAACATGACAATGTTGGAAGAAGAGAGACGACGGTAATACGTTGTCTTTGCGTAATCCAGGCCAAAGAGTTTAGCGATGAGCTGTGCAGTTACTTTCGTACCAGGATGGCCCAAATCTTCAAGAAAATCGACATAAGTTTTCTTTAGTCTTTTAACTTTAATACTACAAAATAATTTATTTTTAACTTACTGAACGTCCGTAATGTAATGATAGCTGGTGGCAGGAATTGGTCCCGAATTCGGAATACAAACGTATTCCGTTTTTTTTTATCGCTTGCTATCTTTATAATCTGTTGCCGTATTTCCTTGTAAGGAACACCTCTACAGCAAATGAATAATGCTGGTATTTGCTTTTTCTTAATTTTAATATTAACAATTGTTTAAAATGCTGTGTAATAATAAAATAATATGCTAAATCAGGAGACAGTTTGAAACTTTGAATCACAGATTAGACAGATTATCTTTGAATGTGATTTGAATTCTCTTTTGTTCGACCTTCGAAATATTTTCAAACAGTAACATTTTTTTTATTTTGTCAAATCTTCTGACCAGTATAATGCGATGCGGCCACGATGCGGCAATCAACCTCGAACAATAAAATATCTATGGTCGAACTATAAGAATAGATATCGTGATACCACTGACCTCCATGGTTTTGATTGCTGAATAAAGCTTTTCTTTCTTTCTTTTCTTTCTTTTCTTTCTCCATATATACAAGGAGGTCTGTGCGTGATACCCTGAAGTTAGAGGCTCTAACGTCATAGGTGGTACACATGGCTGTAAATGTGGCATGCCATTTACAGGCATTTGTACTACGACGTTAAACCAGCATGCCGGTGCTGGTAAACCAGCATTCCGGTTACTGGCATTCCGTGAAGTAGAGATATATGTACATATGCCTGCGGGTAGCATACCATACCAGTTTCTGGAATCAAGCTTCTTCGTGTCAATGACGTGCCACAAATGAATAACGAATTGATTACAACGGAGAAGAAACATTCCACAAACAAGCTTGTTTATCTTATCCTATACCTATAAACGAGCAATTCTTGTATATAATATGTGATCTCGAAAACGGCTCTAACGATTTCGCAGAAAATTGGTATATGGGGGTTTTCGGGGGTAAACAATCGATCTAGATTAGTCTTATTTTTGCGAAAACGCGTGTTTTCGAGTTTTCATGCGTTTTGTTTCCACACAGAATATGGTCGCTCATTTCGTCGCGCCGGCCGCCATCTGTTTGGCTCAGTGGTTAAGGATGCGGACCGCTAGAAAGATTGTTACGGGTTCGAATCCCACTCGGTGACTTACTTTTGTTTTTTTTATGTTCAAGTTTATATATAATTTTTTATTTTGTATTAATTTTAGACAAGTTTAAAAAATTGTAGTAAATGTTTGAGATGTAACCGAGCAAAGCTCGGTCACCCAGGTACTAGTGTGATGAATAAGTACTAAAAGTTTTTTTGTCGTCCCAACAAGTTCTTTTCTTCAATATTCAGAAAATCCAACAATTTTGGTATTATTACAATCCAATAATATTGGTTTATTGTGATACCTAATAAATAAATTTTTAACAAAAAAAAAAAACAACAACTTCAATTTCTTTCAGGCGTTTCTTCCATATCTCCAATGTCCTTCATCATGTCTTCACCAAATTAATACGGGACCAACTTGGGAGTAAAGGTTTTCAAATAAAAAAAGAAATATCAAAATCGGTACTCGGTTGACAAAGATATCGCGTAACATACATACAAAAAAACAATAACCTCCTTCTTTTTTTAAGTTGGTTAAAAACAATTTACACCCATTACATTTAACACACATTTAAATTTAAAATAGGTACATACTTATATGCAAAATAATCTATTATTACTGAAGTTACTGAACAAATAACCGTGCGAATCGGACTCGTGCACTAAGGGCTCCGTGCCATTATCTATAAAAAATAGCGTTTTTTGTATGGGAGCCCCCTTAAATATTTATTTTAACAATAACCTACTTCTTTTTTGAAGTTGGTTAAAAACAATTTATACCAATTACATTTAACACACATTAAAATTTAAAATAGGTACATACTTATATGCAAAATAATCTATTATTACTGAACAAATAACCGGCCAATTTAAGTGCGAATCGGACTCGTGCACTAAGGGCTCCGTGCCATTATCTATAAAAAATAGCGCTTTTTGTATGGGAGCCCCCTTAAATATTTATTTTATTTTGTTTTTATTACATACTTATTTGTTTTTATAGCGGTATACAATAACAGAAATACATATATACCTAATTTGTAAAAATTTCAAAGATCTAGCTAT
The DNA here is from genome assembly GCA_963555685.1 of Acrobasis consociella. Taxonomy (NCBI): domain Eukaryota; kingdom Metazoa; phylum Arthropoda; class Insecta; order Lepidoptera; family Pyralidae; genus Acrobasis; species Acrobasis consociella. Next base: position 13,884,614 of record OY743122.1, read on the forward strand.
TGCGATTCTTGAGATACAGCCTGGTGACCAACAGACAGACAGACGGACATACCGACAGCGAAGTCGTAGTAAAAGGGTCGCGTCTTTACCCTTTGGGTACGGAACCCTAAAAACCACTGAAGTAAAAAAAAAAAGTCTAAGAGCTACTGGCAAACATTGTACGAAGTGCGTGTGCCTGGCATATGCAAGCCCCACTTCCCGTCCTCCCCGCAAGGGGAGCAAACGAGCAGCGATCTGCTGGCATGCTTGGTACTGGCATGCGAGTTACTGGCAGAATGAAAAGTTATCGAGGAGAAAAGCTTCATGTCTGCGTTCTATATCTGACTGTCTGTCTGTCCTGTCTGGGGCATCTTAGCGCTAAAACGGATGAACCAATTTTGATGCGGTTGTTTTGGTTGCTTGCGGTGGTTCTCAGATAATATGTTTGATGAAAATCGGTTCGGCTGTTTAAAAGTTAGGTATTACTGTTGGCGATAAGTGATTAGTTACGTTGCGTTGGCGATAAGTTATCAGGGTTAAAAGTTATTTTATTTTAGTTAGGTATTATATACTATGCGGAGTATGCCAAGATGACTTTATGTTGTACGATTTCTTTGCTAGTTATGATAGATAAATCTCGTCTATGGTGTACCGTGTGACAGTGACACTGACAACGACTTTGACATTTGACCGTATGACATTCAAAAGTGCGTGAAATCAATTCATTCAGCAATAATTATATAAATGATAAACTAAGCGTATTTACACATAAACCATGTTAAATTAATTTGTTTATATATTAAGAACTTCGTACTTATCCATAAAAATGTGGCAGTTGTTACAAACACAGTGTTGTCAGGGAGCAAGACAGAGGTAAACTTATAGTCAAGTGTCATGTCTGTTTTCTTAATATTTTATATGTTTTTGTTCATTTTTACTCTCATTTTCAGGTTATTAATATCAAAGAGCAACGTGTACATAACAAATATCATAAAAACAAAGCCAAATAATGTGTTTAAGAGGCATTTATCTGATATCAAAGGTAGCCTGGAAAAAAGTACAAAGTCCAATACTTTCTTAATTTGTAGCCCCTTGAAACTATATACGGGTATTAGTTTAGGCTTAGCTGCTCGTTTAATGTATAAAGATAGTTCTGCTTCATGCAAAGCGCAAACAAATACGAGGGTAATACAGAGAAGGCCCAATGTTCAAGATGATAGTGCTAAGTTTGACTGGAAGAGGCTATTGGATTATTTGAAGCCTCATAAGTGGCTTCTGGCAGCAGCAGTGGCGGTGAGTGTTATTGCAAATAAAATTGATATGTGTATTTGAACCTCCGATAAAAAAGAGGGGTGTTTTAAACTTGACACAAATTATGTCAGTCTATCTATCTATGGCATCGTGGTCTTGAATGGATGGACCGATATGGTTTTTTACGCGTAAGCATTGCCCTTGTAGTGGTACTTAGCTATGTTTGACGAAAATCAGTTCCACCATTTGCAGAAATTTTTCAATCAAAGTCAGTTGTGTAGTTCAACGTTAAAGTACTATTCAGTTTTGAAAATTTATCATTCAGTATTTTATTTATTTAATAAATTATTTTTGTCATGCGCATACAAGTAATATATCTATATAGATTAGTATCTAGGATTATATCATAAATAGTCCTATGTATTTATAAATTAGAAGTTGATTCTCTATATTTGTTCTCGTGCTTTATAATTATAAATATCATAACTTATACACGCTGCCTTTTCATTGTTTTTGGAAAAGAAAATGTCGTATGGTAAATAAATTATCCATATACGTAATCCAAATTTGTGTATGACATAAGATAAAAAAGTTACAAAAATGATTTTCGATCGAGACCACGTAGTAAACTCGTCCTAAACTCTCGCGTGAACTCGCGTGACCCCGGCGGGCGGCCGGCGGTGGCACTACTTATTGATCTCACAATTTTACTTTCGAGTTTTAGTCAAAACAATTTGGTTCTGAATTTTTATTTTGACTAGCTAAGTTGGTCTTACCAAAGATAATATAATTACTAACGTAACAGATACCCAACGCCATAGAAACGATTGAAAAGGCCGTAAGCACGCAAAACGGGGGTTGCGGAGCGTCCTCTCAGAGATGGCAGCACACATGACTAGCCAAAAAAGTGACGAAGAAAGTGTTGAATATACTTTTAAAAAATATATTGCATTTCATATAAGTCTTATTTAACTAATTAGAGTATTACTTTATTTAAATAATGGTTATAAAAGATTTGTATGTTTTAATTTTTACCTTAAAGCGCCATCTAGTTACAAGGAAAAGAAATAATAATGTTTATATGACGATGGGTAGGCATGGTCTTACTAACGATTCTTATTAAGTGGCCTTCGGCTCCAAAACCAATAAAAAATCACCGTGTATAATGATTTAGTTTAGGATAACACATATAAACTGTGGGTCCTTAATGCCATAATATCTAGCATTTACTCTCAAACCTATTCAAATATTTATTCTGCTATATCCCTTGGGTTCCAGAGGAGTCGCTTTGTGTATAAATTAGTAACCTCGTCAAATCACCTAGTTTAGGTAGCAGACCCTGGACTTAAAAGCGTTACCGCTGAGGATGCATCCGGTAATATGCTCGGGTAATGAGATCACCATTATAATATTCTATTTTCCTTTTCAGTCAGCACTGACCGTGGCATTCCTGAACGTGTACATTCCAGCCATGCTTGGGACCATAGTCAATGTCCTAGCGAGTATGAAGACCAATCCAACGGCTGACTTTATCGATGAGATCAAGATGCCAGCTTTGAAACTGGTTTCTTTGTATATTGGCCAGGTATAACAGTTTTTATATACATATAGTTAAGTCAGATGCCATAGGCAGCTTGATAATCTGATACCAGTGTTGTCCACTTACAAAACGAAAAACAAACAATATACATATTATACAGGGTGCAATTGAAATCATTAGCAATAATTTAAATTATACTCACATAAAGGATATTTTGTACGGAAACAACACTACAATTAATGCAGTTATTAAAAAGTATCAAAAAGCAAGAAAAATAACCAAAGTATCAAAACACTTCGAGACGTGCGCTTCAATACAGCTGAGCGGCCGGCGCGGCCGGCATACAAAAGTAGACTTTAAATTACGTGAATAAGGTTGAAAGTCGAGTGTGGACGGGTCGTGTCACACGAACGCTTGAGAATAGTAGGTACGTTGAAGTAGGAACGAATGTTAGCGTACTACGACGCGACGAAATTGATACCATTACAATTAATTTCTTTTTCATGAGTTTAATGACGATTAGATTTTCTGTAATTTGAAAATGACAACTTTTAATTGAAGTTTTATTAGTCTCAAATTACTTTGTATCATAGGTATAGTAGATACCTAAAATATTGCCAACGAATTCAATTACACCCTGTATATTATCACGCCTAGTTTTTCCACAGGGGTAGACAGACTAAGGACTCCCACTTGCTATATTTCTCTTTTTACTCATCACTCTGTTCGTGCATACTCGCCAGTTACAGTTTTTATATGATATTACCCATGGTGTTGCCCTGTCAGTTATTTGACAATCCCACAAGCACCTTCCATTTTTTTTGGATTTATCGCTTAATAGTATCTTTAGCATTAATCCAGGTTATCTAGTTAATATTTTTGCCATTTTTGCATAATACAGTATTTTAGTCAGTTATTTTTATTGTTCATATCAATAAGTAACATAATTTGAAATCAAAAACAAATGAATTGTTTTATTTAGCCCAAAAATAAGCAAGTTATAAGCTTTTAAAATCTGATGGAAGAGGAGCGCTCTTAACGTCATTATTATAGGTCTCGCGCATACGAAAGAGATAGATGTCCCCACTATGCTCACACTTGTATATTCTAAATCTTTGACACTCCTACTCTTATATTTAAAATGCTTATTACTACTTCATTTATTAATTAATTTTCTTTAAAAAAATATTTCTTTTCAGTCGTATTTTTTATTTTATATAAAATATTAAAAAAAAACATTTACAGTAAAAAAGCCTATTATAGTCAAACATAAGAACACAAAAAACTTTTAATCCTTTTGATTTTCTGTGACTTGTTTAAGAGAGAAGCTGTTGTCGCGATCTGTTTCCTATAAATGAAAAAAAAAAAGAAATTGATTAGTATAAAAAGTAATTATTGTAAACATTTCAAAGTTGACTTATCGTTTATCCCTATAAGGGATAAGTCCGCCTTCTTCTCATTCCTCTCAGCTATGGTCAGTTGACTGGAAGAGATACGGATCTCTTTTAGTTAAGCAGCCACAATAGACAAGACTAATGGAAAAATATCTTTGATCCATCGTTTAGATTATTAAAAAATATTGTAAACGTATTTTTTCTTTTCTCTGAGAAACCAAAAATGACAAAGATACAGCGCATTGAAATTTCGCGTAACCATAGGCGTAACGTCACACTTTAGCATGATTTTTACTTAAGTGTGACGTCGCAAGCCCCCACTCCGGAACTTTGACGCTCCGTATCTTTGTCAATGTTTACTTTTCTTGTAAACTGAAAAATACAGGTCCATTATTTTTGGATAATCTAAAAGACGGACTAATTACAATCATACTTTTCGGACCCTGTCGTCACCCCTATTGACAGGAACGTTTACTTATTATGCGGTTAGGGCAGAAGAAGTTAATTTTCAATTTCAATGTTTTCTGTAACAAAGTTTTTCTTACATTACAGGCCGTGTTCACATTCTTCTACATTCACTTGCTGTCACAAGTCGGAGAAAAAGTGGCGTGTCAAATGAAACAAGACCTGTTTGTGTCCATACTACAGCAAGATATGGCGTTCTTCGACCGGGAGAGGACGGGGGAGCTGGTTAACAGGTGATGTCTAAAATATGAAAGGAATCCTGCTATCCTACTTCCTATCCTACTAATAGTATAAATGCGAAAGTGAGTTTGTATATTTGTTTGTTTGCTACTACGTCACGCTTCAACTTCTGAACCGATTGATATGAAATTTGATATGGCTATAGTTTGATACCCAGGGAAGGACATAGGATAGTTTATATCCCGAAATTTCCACGGGGAGCCAAGCCCTCGGGTACAGATAGTTCTTTATAAATAATAGCCGAAGCCCGCGACTTCGTTCGCGTGGATTTTATTTCTCTGGTAAATGCAGAATGCTGACCATTATAGTTCTGCATCAGAATAATTTATACCCCATAAGCTTAACAGCTATATAACAAAAAAAGTTTCATTCGAATCCGTCCATTATTTCCGGAGATTAGAGCGTACAAATAGACAATCAGTCACACAGACAAACAGACCGACATTTTTTCTTAATTCTTGCTTCTTGACTGTGCCTCCATCGCCCCCAATTCTTTTTTTGGAAATAAATTTAATGTAAAGACACACTTTTTTTACTGTTTTATTATATCGGTTATACGTGTATGTATAGATAAAATACGGATGAGAAGTACATTTTTTTTTTGCTTCGTTAGATAGTTTAATAAAAAGTATGTCTAAAGATTATGTCTACAGATGACATGACCCTTTAACGACACTTCAACGACTACTTCAACCCTTTAACGACATTTACCAGTAGAGAAGTAATACCGTGACAAAAACTGAAATAACATCCCCTACAATATGAACTACACGGAGCCAAGAACTGCTAACAGGCAAGATCTTCGCTCTTAAACACAAAGAAGACTGAGTCAAGGATTGTAAGAATAACATTTAATTAGTAAAATTATCCTTATTTGCTTTTGTTGGTATTACAGGTTGACAGTTGATGTTCAAGACTTTAAAAGTTCGTTTAAACAAACCATTTCAGGAGGATTGAGAGCTATCACACAGGTATTAATTCTTATTTTAATATCGACTTGAAAAAGGGTTATCGATTTGTCGGAATTTCTTTTTTGTATGTTTACTGATTAGTCGAAGACGCTTAGACCGATTTGAAAAAATATTTTTTTGTTTGAAAGGGTATACTTTCTTGGTGGTGCCGTAGTTTTACCAAAATCGGTTGAATAGTTTGGTGTTAAGTGGGTTTTTATTTTTGAAAAATTAAAAACGATGCGATACGATTGGAAAGTTAAAACCAGAGACATTTATGAAGGGAAAGAGGGGATGCCTTGCCCAGCAGTGGGACATGAACGGTTAAATAAAAAAAACACGATACAACTACGGCAAAAACCGCTGCCAAGATATTATTGCCGCCTTAAACTAGAGATTTATATATTGTACAGTATATTTCTGTAATTTTTTATTGTACCACTTTTACCCCAAACGCATAATAAGTAAACTTTCCCCTTAATTAATGGCGAATTGACTGGAAGAGAGTACTTTTCTGATTTGTATCTGTGTTCTTTTTTGTGTACAATGAAGCTTACAATGAAGCAAACGAGAGAAACCTAACGATGCACGCCGTGAGTGAATATCTTCTTTGCCCAAAAACCAGTTTTTTTATTTTTTTTATTGCAGATTATAGGATCAGCAGTAAGCTTAATAGTGATATCTCCGCATCTAACGGGGTTGACTATGGTGTGCGTGCCTTCGGTGGTCATCGGCGGGACGTTCATTGGCTCACTGCTGAGGAAACTATCCAGAGAAGCGCAGTCGCAGGTAAATAAAATATTTCCTAAAATGTTGCGACACGAGAGCTCGTGAAATCATACTAAATATTATGAAGGCGAAAGTTTGTGAGTATGTGTGTGTGTTAAGAATTTTGAAAAAAAAAATTGTTGTGAAGAAAGCTGGCACCCTGGATTAAGACAAACACCTCTGGGCGCAGCTAATGACAAACGTTTTAAACAAACAACACGTCTTGTATTTCAGTATAATTTCAGGGTGTCAACCAATTGCAATGATTTTTATAAAAAATACTATCATCAAAAACCGAAAAATAGAAAGAAATGAGGTCGGTTTGCCACTTTCCATGAGTAATGGTAGAAGCTTCCAGTAAAGGATATGGCTTTAATATCATATTTACATCAGTTCATACTGTTAGAAGAATGCACCAATGAATCGCCATATTTTTTGATAATTCAATTAGATATTTAAAAAGATAATATTTAGAAAATCCTTGTACTTTGTAGGAGCAAGTCTATAACCTAAACACATATCACCAGGGGGAAAGCAGGTCAACTAGTTGCTAAGATACATCACGTGATTAATGGACGACCCCTTATATAGTCAGATAAGGTGAAGAAAAAGCAAAAAAAAAATTATTTGAAAAAGTTAGGTTTTTTATTCTTTGAAGAAAGAGAAGCAATAATTTTATGTTGTTGTAGAACAGTTAGGTAGTTTATTCTTTGAATTATCGAATCGAATGTTACAGATAGAAAAAGCAACTCTGGTAGCAGAGGAAGCGATATCAAACATGCGAACAGTGCGAGCGTTCGCGGCCGAAGAGAACGAAGCGCAAACGTTCGCGCGCGAATGTGAAACAGCTGCCGACCTTAGCATGGAGTTAGGTCTGGGCGTTGGATTGTTCCAAGCTGGTACCAATCTGTTTCTCAACGGGTAAGTAAATATCGTAAATACATATAAATATATACGGACAAATCACACAGATTGAGCTAGCCCTAAAGTACGTCCGAGACTTGTGTCCTGACATACTAACTCAGTGGTTCCCAAACTTATTTTGTCTACTGCCCACTTTGAGAATAAATATTTTTTTAGTGTCCCCATTTTTTCACCTATTTAAAAACCAGCCAACTGATACAGGAATGCACAATTCGGGTTATTTAACAAAAACTTGTTAAAACATGATAGATATCTACGAGTACTAATAACTATTAAAATGCGAAAGTGTGTTGTTGCCTTTTTATTTGTTTGTTTCTGTCTACTTCCATTACGAAACGGAGCGACCGATTGACATGATTTTCATTTTTTCTATATTCAATAAAATAGGACAGATATATGAACTACGCGAAGAGAAATATAGAACCGAGTTTGCAATCTTTTAATTCATATTAGTTGATGTTCACAAGTTGTTGTTGAGAGTCGAGAGCTCTTGCAGTCGTTGTTTAAGAGGCCTCCTAGCTAAATAAAGCTCCTAGCAAAAAAAAACATTTTCTTTCCGGGTCTCTTACCGCCCCCCTTGAGACCAGCAGCGCCCGCAAGGGGGCGTTATCGCCCACTTTGGGAACCACTGTACTAACTCAACAATACTATATTTTATAACAAATAAAGATAAAACATCCAAGATCCTGGTCAATCTTAAAAATATCAGTTTTCATTCTGACCTGGACGGGGATCGAACCCGGGACCTCCAGTGTGAATGCATTGCAATGACGACCACTAGGCCACATAGAACGTCTAATAACACCAGATGGCATCACTGTGACGTCAGGTCAATCGACTGTTGTTTTGGACGAACACTTCACAGGTTCTTAAGCTTCATTAAGTGTCCAATAACAGCAGCTTATTGGACCTAGTGAAAGTGGCAAGTTTCTGGAGGGAAAAAATCTGATTTATTTTGAGCCTTCGACGCGAGAAGAAGATTGGACCTGACTTCACAGGGTTTTTGGTTCCCATTTTTACCCAAATGGCCACATGGAGTGAAATCACCTAGTTTAGGTAGCGACTCTGAAGCGTTACTGCTGATGCAACCGGGAATACGCTCGGATGATGATGATGACATGGAGTTGCGCCTCGGCGGTGCACTGTTCCGTGGTAGTATCGCGAATACATGGCACTTCATACATACATACATACTATCACGTCTTTATCCCTAATGGGGCAGACAGAGCATTTTGGGTCTTGCGGCTCTATGCAGAGCCTAGGGCCGCAAAACTCAAAAGCCACTTTTAGCGGCATGGTGGGCGAGAAGATGGAAAAGCAATCAATACAGTGACGGGTTGCTAGCCGCATCGCCTGTTAAAATGATTCGCATTTTTGCCCATTCCCTCGATCGGCTTTTACGATCTACGCGGGAAGAGAAGCAGCTGGTACATTCTAAGTTTTTTCGTTTCTCCCAGACCAGCATGGGAGACTTCATAGAAGCTATCATTGTATGCCTACTACTACTACTATATACGAGACTATACATCTGTGCACACGTCAATGTGTATGTGTTCGCCCACCAACACACGCGACAATGCAAGAACGGGGGAGAGGTGCGGGGAGGGGGAACGGGGACGCATGTTGCGCTCGACCCTAGGTGTTTCCATTCTTTATGTAATACTTAGATTAATATTCTGTGCTAGTACTATGGTGGTAGTTAAACGATAATGACCGTACATAAGTACAAAGTACAACATCGAGGCAAGGAACTTCACACAAGTGCAGTAACATTAATGCCTACTACAACAAACGAAACTATACATCCATGCACACGTCAATGTGTGAGTTTCAGTGTTCAAAGCCACCCTTTAAACTTTTCTACACACATTTGCGAAAAACTAACACTTTTTGCTAATGTGCGTAGAAAAGCTTCACGTTTTCACTGTAAACACTAGTTTAAAGGGTTATGTAGGGCTTCGTCAAGACAATATTTAAAATTATATTTCCGTTTCTTTTCAAGTGATTTATTTTAAATAGGGGCAGCACTGGGCCCCGGTAAATCATTTATTCCCTTAATACTTTCACACGCTTAGCTAGTACTTACACTGCTAAGCCATCACCGCTTCGTAAAAATAGTACTCTAACAAGTTTATTTGCCAGGTAAATTAAAAAACCCCGACTTTTAACCGAACCTCCAATATCTTTTGAACGGCTGAACTGATTCTTATCAAACATAGTTAAGAACCATCTTGAGTAAGTCATCGGCCCATTCGTTTAGGCGCTACAAATAGATACAAATACACGTCCAACTTATAACACCCCTTTTATTCGTCTGGGGTTGAAAATAATCTCAAAAATATTTTCTATTTTCAGAATGGTACTGAGTACTATGTTCCTGGGCGGCCATTTGATGTCATCCGGGCAAATGTCTGGCGGTGACGTCATGGCCTTCCTAGTCAATGCACAGACTGTGCAAAGGTCTGTAGCACAACTGTCGTTACTTTTTGGTTCAGTTGTGAAGGGTGTCAGCGCGGGAGGAAGAGTTTTTGAGGTGAGACTTTATTATTGTAGACATAAGCATCATATTTCAAGTGTACGATGTTACTGTAGTTGATGTAATTTGGTCAAATGTCGGCCGGTGACGTCATGGCCTTCCTAGTCAATGCACAGACTGTGCTAAGGTCTGTGGCACAACTGTCATTACTTTTGGTTCAGTTGTAAAGGGAGTTAGCGCGGGAGGAAGAGTTTTTGAGGTGAGGCATTATTATAGTAGACATAAGGATCATATTTCAAGTGTACGATGTTACTTGATTTGATGTAATTTGGTCAAATGTCGGCCGGTGACGTCATGGCCTTCCTAGTCAATGCACAGACTGTGCAAAGGTCTGTGGCACAACTGTCGTTACTTTTTGGTTCAGTTGTGAAGGGTGTCAGCGCGGGAGGAAGAGTTTTTGAGGTGAGGCTTGATTATTGTAGACATAAGGTTCATATTTCAAGTATATGTCAGTACGACTTTCCTTCATTTGACGAAATGTAGTCAAATGTCTACCGGTGACGTCATGGCCTTCCTAGTCAATGCACAGACTGTGCAAAGGTCTGCGGCACAACGTTTCTATTAAATAAATTCGTTTTATGTGATCGACTAAAGAACTTCTTCTTCTTCTTATTGTGTGTGTTAGAGACTAACACTAGTGTCAGAGTTTTTAAAGGCCTCTGACATGGTTTTTAGGTAACGACCAATGTCAAAGACAGTGACCGGGACCGACCGCTTAACGTGCCCTCCGAAGCACGGATCATCTTACTTATCAGACAATCAGGTGATCAGCCTACAATGTCCTAACCAAACTAGGACAACAACACAAAGTCGTTGCCCCCGCTGGGAATCGAACCCGCGACCTCCGGGTATGAGCCAAACGCTCTAACCACTTCACCACGGAGGCAGCTACTAAAGAACTAAAGCACATTCTTTAGACAATATCTTGGTAAATCGTGTTTTTTTTAAACTGTTCATTAATATTATTCTAACTTCAACTATCGAAAGTCGAAACAGTTTTCCGCTTATCCGCCGGTCCCTTGGCTTAATGGTTTCTGAATTTATCTTCTACGGCTAGTGCTTCGGGCTCCATATCAGCTATGAGTAGCATCAATAACGGATTTTAATGTTTAGTTCTTAATTTACAGTACATCAATATGGAGCCAAAAATGGACACCTCAGGCAAAAGAATGATAAAGTACCACGAGTTTCAAGGGGACATCGAATTCAAGAATGTTACATTCGCTTACCCGACGAGACCTGAAGTGGTAAGTGTTATATGCAAGCATGTGTGTCTCCCTTTTTTTTACCTGACAAAAAGAGGGGTGTTATAAGATGACGCTAATTTTGTATGTCGGACTGTCTTTGGCATCGTAGCTCTCGAACTGATGGACTGATTTCGATGCGGTTTTTTTTAGGTGAAAGCAAGTACCCTTTTGCGGTGGATCTTAGCTATGCTTGATGAAAATCGGTTCACCTGTTTAAAAGTTTTTGGGGTTTCCTTTAAAAGTTGGGATTTTTAATTTACTTGGCATATAATAGATGGCGCTATGGATGTCGATTCCAGTTAACACCGCTTGGAATATATAGTTCCGCCGCTCATCACTAGATGTCGTAATTGGGGGATCTTTCAATTTGCCTGGGTAATAAATTTGTTAGTGTTTCTACATTGATTATGTATTTCTGTTGCCGCTATAACAACAAATAATAAAAACGAAATAAAATAAATATTTAAGTCGGGCTTTCATACAACTAACGTGGTTTTTTGTAGTTAATTGAACCCTTCGTGTGCGAGTCCGACTCGCACTTGGCCGGTTATTAATTTTCAAGTTACCTTGCTTTCCAGAACGTGTTAAGAAACTTCACTTTAACTATACCAGCTGCGAAAACCATTGCTATTGTGGGCACTTCGGGTAATGGTAAATCTACCATTGCGGCATTGTTAGAAAGGTTCGTTGCTTTTTATTTTCAATTTTTTTTATTTATACTAACAATTATTATTGAATTATTAGTTCATAATTCGTTTGTAAAAAAAAAATTGAGCCTATATAATGTCCCATTGATGGGCAAAGGTTTGTTAAGTTAAAAAGTTTTGCTCGGGTAAATCAATCACACACAGTGGCAACACTACCAATTGATGACGTATTCTTGGGCCAATCAAGTGACCAGCTGTCACGCGAAGAGAATACCAGGCGAAGTATATTATTGTACCATAGTGTAGTCCTTCTATTGAAGGGATAAATCCAAGACCAAAAATTCGGGATTAATCCATTCTTGGTAAAAATATTTACCCTCTGTATCGGTGCGTGTATATACTTTTTGGCTTTTGAGTGTCTTTGTGATCGGTTAATGATGATGATGTGGTGATAAAAATGACAAGCCGGTGATCTTATCGAAAGTTTGATGACGAGTATAATTCGCTTATATGTCAGGGATAAAGGATAGTGGGAACAATTTTGAACCAATAGAATATGCGCAAATACGGTATAGACAGAGCTTCATTGGTTGGCCACAGCTGACCGTCCGTCACGTGATGACGATGGGCGGATGGTTGCGAGGTTCTTCCGTCAGGGGGCTCAACAGCAGTAGGGTTGCCATTAGTGTAAACACCCTTAAATTTGCTCTTTTTATTGCCTTGCCTCGCTCAAATGTTCTGTGTATAATTTTTTGTAGATTCTACGACATAGACCGTGGTCAGATCACGATAGATGGCGTGGACCTCAAGGACTTTGACGTGAAATGGCTGCGAGGTCGGGCTTTGGGCCTTATAAGCCAAGAGCCGGTGTTGTTCGCTACAAGCGTGAGGGAGAACATTCGCTACGGGAAACCTGAAGCCAGCGACGCTGAGGTAACTAAAATAGGTTTACTCAGATTACGATAGATGGCGTGGATCGCAAGGACTTTGACGTGAAATGGCTGCGAGGTCGGGCTTTGGGCTTGGCGTGAGAGAGAACATTCGCTACGGGAAACCTAAAGCCAGCGACGCTGAGGTAACTAGTATAAGTTTACTTAGATTATAATAGATGGCATGGATCTCTTACTAGCTGTGCCCGCCGTCTTTGCTCGTCGTGGGAATTTTGGGATAAAAACTATCCTATGTCTTTCCCTGGGTACCAAACTATATCCATATCAAATTTAATCTAAATAGGTTCAGTGTATGAAGCGTGAAGTGATAACAAACAAACAAATATACAAACTCACTTTCGCATTTATATGTATAGGAAGTAGGATAGGAAAAGTAGGAAATAGGACTGTGTAACAATGAAGGTTTGCAAAAAAAAATGTTTTTATTTTTAATTTTATTTTTGCAAATCTGACATTCTTACATTTTTTTTCAATATTACTTTGTTTCGATTGCGTAAAAATGATCATACATCTCTGGCCCAACGCTAATAAATCTTATTTGTCCTCCCGCAGGTTTACCAAGCGGCCATGACAGCCAACGCCCACGAGTTTATTTCCGGGTTCCCCCAGGGTTACGACACGCTAGTAGGAGAGAGAGGGATGGCGCTCAGTGGCGGTCAGAAACAGAGGATAGCTATTGCAAGAGCTGTGCTTAAAAATCCACCAGTGCTTATATTAGATGAAGCTACTAGGTAGGTCTGATATCACCAATTTGTTTACATTTTGGCGTCATGTTGTGTTGATGACCAATGGGGTAGGCATTAGTTATAGTTATTTGACTTTGTTTACGGATTTATTTATTTTTACTTAACCTGTACTGTCCCACTGCTGGGCAAAGGTCTCTCCCATCTCCTTCCAAATATCTCGATCGTGTGCCACTTCCCACCATTCCCTCTCAAACTGACGCAAGTCGTCGCACCAACGCTTCCGGGGCCTACCTCTCTTCCTTCGACCATCTTCGGGAGTCCACTTTGTTACCAAAGTTTATGGAATTAATATTAAATTTTTTTGAAACACTAACTTTTTCTAAAAACTGTAATAGGCATTTCAAGTGAGAAAAGTGGAAGAAAAACGGATTTGACCTACACTCTCCACGCTGGCCAGATGGGTTGGAGTGGTCTCATTGATGTTTATAAGCTTTGTTAGCTTGTATTTTCTAAGTTGCCTTTTACGATATTCACGAAAAGACTTGGAGTGGTCCTATTCTAGTCTGACAGAAACCACAACTGCGTTATAGACAGTATATACTATGAAAATTAACACGCAAAAAACCCAAACCACTGAATTGTTTTTCGTTTTCTTTTGTAACTAAGTAAAATAAAATAAATAAGCCTATTCATTTCCTCAACCAATTTTCTTTACATATTTTACACTACAACACCTTTTTTTTTCTTTTTCTCTATGGTAAGGCCCCTTTCTGGGTATAAGCCTCCTCCAGACGTCTCCACTCCGGTCTATCCTCTGCCTTTCTTATCCAGCTTTTTCCAGCGATCTTTTGTATACCGTCCGCCAATCTCTCCCTAACTAAGTATATTTACTAACAATCAATGTAATTTTCAGTGCCTTAGACTCCGCCAGTGAGAAGGTGGTCCAGACAGCGTTGGAGACGGCAGCCAAAGGTCGGACAGTCCTGGTCATCGCTCACAGACTGTCTACTATCATGAACGCTGATCTCATTGTTGTGCTCAATAAAGGGAAGGTTGTTGAGGTAATGATTTTGTTTTATTTGTAGACTATTGTACTTAACTCTGCTTCTTTTTCCGCGCACCTCGTAAGGTCGGTCGAGGAAGAATTTAGATTCTTTTTTCACTATCTCGTCCACCATCACGCTTGTTGTTTTTCGTATGTGTAAGTGGCCAACACGGTGTCAGATTTTTTAAACTGCTGATGAAGACAGCCGGGATCAACGACCTATACGTGCTTTGCAAAACACGGAGGAGCTCGAGAAATTTTTATCCAACTTGTGACAACCCATCCAATGGCGGACCACGCCCTGTGTCGCTTTCCTTGCAAAAGCGCTAGTGACACGCTCTCCTGTCGCGCCAGTGCGCCTCACCAACTATCACGTTATGACGACACGACAATGTCGTCATGTTTTATCATTTGTGCTATAAAGTGGTATTGTATAGACAACTAGCTGCGCCCCGTGGTGTTACCCACGCCTAAAGTAGCCTATGTGTTTATCCAGGGTGTCAGCTTCCTGCACATCAAATTTTATCAAAATTGACCAAGACGTTTGCGCGTGAAGAAGTAACAAACATACACACACACTTTCGCCTTTATAATATTAGTGTGATGTGGTGACACCCACTAAAAGGTGGTCTGACGACCTTACCAAGGTCGCTGATCGCTGGAAGGCGCTGGATGCAAGCCGCTCTAGATCAGTCATTTTGGAAATCCTTGGGAGAGTCCTATGTCCAGCAGTGGAAGTTATGCGGCTGAAATGATGATGACAGTAACAATATTGACTCGTATTTTTTGTATATTTTCAGATGGGAACCCACGACCAGCTGAAGAAACAGAAAGGCTTCTACTGGAACCTCATCAAACAGCAGGATCAAGAAACAGAAGCCACGTCCAGAGCGTTATGAGATAGTCAACTTTAGTAAAAATTTATTTGGATAGATTGGGTTTTAGTAAAAACTTCGTTACATAGTAACAGCTTTGTTGTATAGCCTGTTTGTATATAGAGATTGTGGCGACCTCTACGCCACTTCGGGGAACTACAGCCACAACACGACGCGACAATATAGTTACAGAAATATTATAAGTATTTCATACAGAACGGAATGTGGAGGGTGTTGAGCGGGCGTCTGCAGCCGCCTCTAAAACGCGAGAACGGAAAGAGGTGCGAGAACGGGGAACGGGGACGCATATTGAGCGGGGACTCAAGGGAGTCCGTTATGTATGTTATGCTTATTCATGGTATATTATAATAAGGTATTCTCTTCCCGTGACAGCTGATGACGTAGGTGGAACTTGACTACGTCATCAGTTTGATATGTTGCCACTGTGTGAAATTGAATTACCCGAGCGTAATGCATTTTTGAACTTTATATACCAATTTCGAATTAATAATCCATTATATCTGTCGCCGTAACAACAGTAACAATAAAACTAGAGAAAAATCAGGTGGTACATTACCAATTTCTTGCGATACCACCATAATTGCATGAATAAATGTCCCTGACACGTCGACCACCACCGTAGCCTCGACGCTCGCCTAAGGAGGATAGTGGCACCGCAAGCTGAAGGCGTGCATGTAGTCAGCCGTCACGTTACTTTCACATTAACGTTATCCTGGAATTTAAAAATGACCGCGGCAGAGAAAATTCAAAAACAAGGGGGTCGCGTGTTCGATCCCACTTCTGATGTCGGATTATGAGGGTAACTAAGAGGAAAGTCTGTCAGAATGAATAAATAATTAAAGTCTGAATCATCTGCTAAGCACGTTTTAATTTCAATAAATGAACTTATTTCATGATGAATGGATTATTCACAAACTAAACATAATAACCGAGTTGCAGAGCATTATTAAAAATAACGGTAAGGCTAGTCCTCTGCGCTGACCTATGAGAAGCAACCTTGTGATTCCACATCACTCATTTTTCTCTCTAGCCCATACAGGCATCATGTGTCCACAGGGCTTACCGTGTCGGTAAAGTAGATTACGATAATTCTATTGCATGATCCACACCTATTACAATAATCTTACGCAGAAATGCGATACACCTCTTTTGCTATTAAAAATGTTTAAATAACTCATTATCATTAATCGAAGTGACACAAAATCAATTAACATCCACATCGATTATAACAAACGTATGTGGGTATGCAAAACATGTTTTACTTATTTGAAATATCGACCAGTCATCGCACACTCCACGTTTTAACTAAAATATCAACATGGCACCTCACTTCTAGAAGTAACTACAACTCATTACTACTAAATTTATTTCTATCTAAACAACAATTCAACTCACAGTTAGGTTTGCCTCGAGATGACGCCGCAGACTCGCATTCGCTTCGATTCCGAGCGTTAAGTCACATCGTCTTGAAATTACATCCAAGTGGCGCTCTCGTCGCCGTACAAAAATAACGAAAATAGTTTTTAAAGCAACGCAATTACAACTAATTAATTAATTGCTTAATTATTAAAATCCATAAATGAACAGTCAAAGTCAAATTATCGTTAATTATAATAAAAAGGAAATGACTTACTTACAAATGTTACAGTGATAGGCTGGTAGCTATTCAAAACAATGATTATTTTTTCAATTAGATTTTGTAACAAAGAAATTGCATCGCATTAAATCACGAATAGATTATTTAAAATAAATCAAGAATATTTTTTACAAAACTGATCCAAAAGACTAATTTATAAACCCTGTAAAGCTTGACACGGCGACATATCAATTTATACATTATGAATTGATGAATCACGCGAGAATCGCGAGATACCAAATAGCTAAGTTACTTAATATTTTATTTAATATTCATGAACTAATTGAGAAAGTCCTTAAATTTTCTGAAAATAATTAATGGCAACACTTTGTGATGTAGTCAAGTTCCATCTCGGGAAGAGAATACCTGTTTTATTATGCCATGTGCTTATTTAAATTCTGTGACATAGTTCATAAGAAGATCACGAGATGGCGCTAACAGTATCCTAGATCTCGATATCGAGACTTCGCCCGATTCGCTACTTAAATACAATCTCCGACGATACACCTTTGGAGCCGCGGTTGCCTGTCGGGAAGATCTTCCCTTTGGTGGTAGGGTATATCACTTCGCTCCCGCTACAAATATTAAATCGATTTTCAATCGTCATTCTTACTGTTATTGTTTACTGTGGCAACACTGTGGTTGTCAGTAATGAGATTATAAGTACAGTGTTATGAACGTAAATACGTTATGAAATGTTCTAGAAACCTAGGTACAGGTGTGTAGGTTTGGGAATTGCGGTATCATTACAAAGTTTGTAATGGTAGTTTTTTCTTTTTTTTTATTGTTGCGTTAACTTTTTGATCGTACGACGGATTTATCACACATATTACACATTGTTGTAACTATTTCGCGAGCGTCGGATGTTTTTGACAAAAATACACTGCTTGTATTGCACATACTTGTATCCAGATTCCTTCTTGGTTGTAGGTATTTATTTTAGTTTTCCTCTGTCTCGCGCTGAGGGCACGACAACTGATATAAAGACAGTGTCAGGTATAAAGGTCAACGGTTTAGTTAGTGGACCACAAACAATGGCGCCAACAGTTGTTAGTCGTTGTAAGTTGTAATCTGTTAATGGGCAGTCTCATGTCATATTTAGTTCTGATATTTTTTTCCAAAAATATCGAGTTCCACTAACTTACTTGTTAACCTTTAGTTTGGAAGCGGCAGCGTAATATAATACTATCGAACAGTAACTTCAAACATCGCGCAGAACGGCTTCACGAAATAAGTACGAAATGACTGTCGCATGTCGCACGTCAGCTGTAGACCAATGCTCGCTGTGACGCAATAAAGTGCCATTTTTAAAACGCGGCTTCACCTAAATGAATGGTTTTTCCATACAAAAAAACGTTCGTTTAGTGACTCCCCGTTTGAAAAATAGCACCACTGTTTACTTGTGAAAAACGGCAATTGTGCTAATAAAGGCTTAATTTTCTCACTTTTAACCATTTTGCCGCGAACGTCGGATTTATCGGATAATGTATTTTCTTATTGAACTTAAAAGAAAACTGGATTCTCTGAGCCATACTCGAAATGGGCACCAAAATATTTCGACGTTCGCATTAAAGGGTTAAACTGTAAACTAAAGTTCATAAAATAGTTTGAAGGGTTATTTATCTATGGAATAATGATGAGACCAATATATTAAATTATATCTCAGTTTCCTTTTCAAATAATTTATTTTAAATGGCACTGGACCTTGGAAAATTCATGCAAGTATCCCCTTTAATGTGCTTTATGGGATATTTTTGCGTTTGATGAGGTTTTCATAGTATTTAAGTTCGCTGGATGGCAGTGACGTTTACTCTTGTATACGTATGTGCGTATGACTTACATATAATTTTGTTTCCAATACATACCTGATATTTTTTAAGTTACATTTTAAGGGTTATTTGTTAAATATGTTCACTTCGCTTTTTTATATCTTTGATACATTCATCAGTCTTATAACTGGTAGAATTATGTTCCTCGTGCTTTTTCGATATATTGGATACATTCACCAGTCTAATAACTGGTAGAATTACTTGTTTCTTACTTGGTTTAGCTGCTGTTATTGGATATATTTGACGGAGCAAGAGAAACTGCCGACTGATGGTCCAATGGCAACAGTCGATTGGACTTGACGTCACTGTGTTGCCAACTTGCCACCTGCTGTCATATATTTTTGAAAACCATGGAATTGTATGTTGAAAACCCTCATTGACACTTGTCATTGTCAGTATGTCACTTTTTAAGCTGTCATGTTAAATTTTAATTGAAGGACATAGCCGCGTAAGTTCTGAACTAAACCACGTTTTGATTATTTATTTGAATACTCGCATTTTATGTTCGTGTCATTTATGTTTTGTAAAATTAAGAAGAAGAAAGACATGCGGTGCATTTATAATAAAAAAATTCTACTCCTGTACTGTCATGTCTTTTAAATAGTCACGAACACTAATATATGATAATGTATGATTTAAAAGTCTATATAGTCTATTCCCCATAACAGCACATGTGTCGTTGCTTCGCTAAAAAGATACGCCTAGCCATAGACCTAGAACTTTTTTCTTTAGATCTACTATACTGCCAACATAAAGGAAGACCTCAGTTGAAAAAATAAGTTTACCATAGATCTAGGTATCTATGGTAAATTTAGTTTTTTTATCTCTACCATTTTCATATTTTTGTATTTTATTTAGTAATTATAGTCGTAGAAAAACCATTGTATGCAATGTTGTATAAGTTAGTAAAAGTTCTCGATGGGGTCTTCTCACGATGCTCGCTAAAGTTCGCATGTAACCAGCGCCACTCGCATTTTTTGACGCTTCTTATTTATACAACTATTGCATAAAATACTATAAAGAGTCTACTATATAGTAGATTGTGTCAAAAAATTAAAAGTGAAACTAGAATCTGTGGTAAATTAAATAAGCGGCCAAGTGCGAGTCGGACTCGCCCATGAAGGGTTCCGTAGTAGCAAATAACATAATATAAAAGTCTTGTAGTATTTTTTTTAAATTTTATATTTGAGTTGATTGAATTAAAGGTAAACTGTAGTTTATGACATATTAAAAAAAAAAACTACTTACTAGATCTTGTTCAAACCAATTTTCGCTGGTAGTTTTCATGGTAATGAACATAATATATTTTTTTTAGTTTTATCATTCTCTTATTTTAGAAGTTACGGGGGGGGGACACACACACACTTTTTCCACTTTGGAAGTGTCTCTCGCGCAAAGTATTCGGTTTAGAATAAAATGATATTAGAAACCTCAATATCATTTCTGAAGACCTATCCATAGATACCCCACACGTATGTTTGATGAAAAATATCTTTTTTGAGTTTCAGTTCTAAGTATAGGGAACCCCCAAAATTTATTGTTTTTTTTCTATTTTTGTATCAAAACGTTAATGCGGTTCACATAATACATCTACTTACCAAGTTTCAACAGTATAGGTCTTATAGTTTCGGAAAAAAGTGGCTGTGACATACGGACGGACAGACAGACATGACGAATCTATAAGGGTTCCGTTTTTGCCATTTGGCTACGGAACCCTAAAAATGACATTTTTGCTTGTTAAAGAGGAATGTTATTCCCAGTAGAAAGATAATCAAGCATTTAAAAAAAAAAAAACCTTTCCCTATCATACACTCTTGTACTTTCGTCACAGAATTAATATGGGTATTACATCTAGCCGCCCGCTCAACACCCTCCACAAGGCGAGAACGGGGGAGAGGTGCGGGGACGGGGTACGGGGACGCATATTGCGCGGGATCTTAGGAGATTCCGTTCTGTATGATTTACTTATATTCATTCTGTGCTTACTAGAATAGAAAGGCTCTCAGAGAAAAAAAAAATGGTACATAAGTTGTATTTTTTTTACAAAGTTGTACCCAGCTGGCATCTACATTATGCTTGTCTTTTATTTTACAAACCATTATTATTTACAATGGTTTCTAATGCCTTTTCTTATATATTGTATTTAAAACGGGTGTTACTGAATGGGTAACCTTTTTTCCTATTTATTTATTGTGAATGTCAGAGGTATTTTACAATAAAAATGTTAGTTGTTGAAGAGTTGTTTTGTTGTCTTTAATATGTGTACAGCGTGAAAGGGACATTAATGAAATTGAAATAACCGACAAAAACTAAAAAAAAAACGACGTTTCCATACTAAAGTGTCCAGCTGCCCGGGCAATTTGTATGGGAATGTCGATTTTGTTTTGTTTTTTTTTACCGTTATTTTATTATATTTTATAGTAAAAGAGAAGAAAAAAGAACAAAAGGATGATTTTGATATAAGGTTGTCTCAAGACTTTAAAAGTAATATTAAATATTTTTGGAAGAGCGTTAAAACAGCTAGAGGTAAAAATACGACCTCTGAGTTAAACAAGATCAGAGACAAGAATGGAAGATTATTAGTTGGGTTACAGAGTGTAGTAGATAGATGGAAGGAATATTTTGAAGGACTGTTAGAAAAAGATGAAATGAGAGTACCGGAGCCTGAAAATGACGCACAAGAGAGTGATATGCAAAATTATGATGAGGAAATAAGTATGGATGAAGTAGTGAAAGCATTAAATAGTATGAAAATGGGAAAAGCTGGAGGGTATGATAGGATTACTGTCGAAATGCTGAAGGCTGGACAGGGCATAGTAGCAAGTCAGTTGTGTCACCTTTTCAATCTTTGTTTTAAAAACTGTGTGGTGCCAAAAGATTGGTGCAATGCGGTAATTGTACCGCTGTATAAAGGAAAAGGTTCACAGCAAGACTGTAAAAACTACCGAGGCATTAGTCTTCTCAGCGTTGTCGGCAAATTGTATGCAAAGGTCTTGATAGAAAGGGTGGTGAAAAATACAGAAGAGAAGTTATGGGATGTACAAGCGGGATTTAGAAAGGGCATGGGATGCACGGATCAGGTCTTTTCTTTAAGATGCATTTTAGAGAAGCTTTTGGCCAAAGGTCGAAAAGTCTATTGCATCTTCGTAGATTTAGAAAAGGCCTATGACAGAGTGGTGAGAAATGAATTGTGGTCAACATTGTCTGCGTATGGGCTGAGCAGCCATCTGATCCGAGCACTGAAATCTCTTTATAGGAATTCCAGTGCTTGTGTCAGAATTGACGGCGAATACACAGACTGGTTTAACATCGAAAAAGGTGTTAGACAGGGATGTGTAGCGTCGCCTTGGCTGTTCAACTTATTCATGGACAGTTGTTTGACAGATTTGAAAGATGATGAATGTGGTGTTAGAATGGATGAGTTATTAATCAAATGCCTTCTCTATGCCGATGACCAAGTAATACTTGCGGACTCAGAGGAGGAATTACAGAAGATGATAGCTGTTACGAATGATGCATTAGAGAAAAAGGGTATGAAAGTTAATGTCAGTAAAACCAAAGTTATGGTGTTTGAAAAGGACGATAGTGCAACAGAATGCAATATTTTAATAAATGGGGTGAAAGTTGAGCAAGTGAAAGAGTTTGTATACTTGGGATGTATGTTTACAAGGGATGGTAAGCACGAGGGTGATGTTGAAAAAAGAGTGAATGCGGGTAACCAAGTGAATGGAGCGTTGCATTCCTTTATGAGCAGTAGGAAGGTATCAGACAAGGCACGTCTCGCTGTTCATAAAGGAGTACTGATACCTACTTTAATGTACGGTAGTGAGAGTTGGGTATGGCAGAGAAAGCATGAAAGTAGAATAAATGCAGTTGAAATGCGAGCGCTGAGGAGTATGTAATACGGAATGATGCCATTAGGGGGCGGTGTGGAGTAAAAGAGGATGTTGTGACAAAAATAGAGAAAGGAATGTTAAGATGGTTTGGGCATATAGAAAGGATGGATGAAAAGAGATTGACGAAAAATATTTATTTGACGAATGTGAAGGGAACAGTAGGAAAAGGTCGGCCTCGGCGAACTTTCTGCGACCAAATTGCAGACGTTCTAAAAAAAGGAGAGGTAAAAAGTACCCGTAACCGAAGGGCATGTATGAAGAGATTGATGAGTTTAGATGAAGCAAAAGAGGTTTGTCAGGATCGTAGCAAGTGGAGGTCCATAGTCTCTGCCTACCCCTGCGGGAAACAGGCGTGATATTATGTATGTATGTATGTTATTTTATTATCATTATACTATGGTGATATAGTCTATCCCGTGGTTGGATTTATTACGGGTTATTGAATAAATATATATGGACTCAAGCTTTTAAACTTGTGTTATGGGATAATAACTCATAACTTTTTATCATAAGTAAGTTTCTCTCCGAATGGATGTCGGAAGATGTCAGGAATTTCGACGACGATAGTGTCTATGGATGCATCCAGTCCATAAAAAATCTGCTGTCATGTCCCCCGCATCATGCTCTCGAGATGATCTGATGAAAGCAAAGGGCTATTAGATGTAGAGAATGTATACAATACAATAGGATTTTCGACTAAGCTTGTTTTTGGACAATATTTATGTGAACGACAAATAACACTAACAAGTCTTTTTTCTAAAATAGCTATTAAATTTGTTATTAAATGAGGAAGCAATCAGCATTTTAAATATAGATATGAAGAAGAGTGGGAACGAGATGGGTACAGAACCCTAAAAATTTGTCAAACAATCAAGCATTATACAGTATGTTAAAAATAAGCCCTGTTCGATCCGTTAGTGTAATGTTGGGTAGTTTGTGACGGTTCCATTTATTGGTTTCTCTTATCCATAAAATCACAAAAAAAAACTGCCGCTCCGTATAAAATTAAATACCTACCGTTTTGAAATGTATGAAGCTACAGATTTTTTTTGCGATTTCACGGATAGGAGAAACGAATGAATAGAACCTACACAAGCTACCCAAAATTACTTTAACGGATTGGGCAGGGTTTTTTTAACATACTGTATATTGTATATGCACTTGAAATTATAAGAAAAAAACTTGAGAGGTGTCAAGGGACACCCGGATAAAACGAAGTTCCTTTCGATTAATTAGGAAAGAGAGAGACAGACAGAGAAACACGCACACGCCGCACGGCTTACAAGTATAGCAAAAAGTGTCGTTACAACTTTTGGTCTTAATTTTTTCCGTCTAGCTCCCTTTCGCAACGTGCGATAAGGAACTACGTTCCAAAAAGTTGTAAATAAACAAACAGAATCCGAAGAAATTTAATATTTATTGCGTACGGGATCACCAAAATTGTTTGTACAGTAAATTTCAATAACACTGACAAATTATTTACAGTATCTAATATCTATCTACTTTAATGTATTATGTACATGAGATAACAAATTTTAGAATTAGACAATAGGTTCAATCAAGTATACTGGTGGCGCCAAGTAGCTGAAAATCAAATAGAGTCTGCGTCAAAACAAAAATGTTACCTTCACATGACTGAACGTCCAAATGGTTTGAATGTATACATGTCGAAGTTTGATGAAATGTTGTAGTGGTAAAATAACAAACGTTCACATTAAATTTATAATAAATCGTGCTTATAGTTAGAATAAAATATAGTTAAAATAAAATAATAATTGTAAAATATTATGCCTTTAAATTCTTCGATAATAAAGATACAGATACATCGTCTCTATACCTGACGGGCAAATTCCAGGGAAGTATTACGCAAAGGCCTAGTTTAGCGCATCGTTGGGCATAAAAATCAAAAACAATGAAGATGACACATCATTATTTTAAACCATCATGTCTCCTTGTGTTGGTGTGTTATTTTGTTTACTTTAGCGTCTTTTCAACAAGAGCTCTGAACAGCTTAGATATTAACATTCGAATTAATAGAACAAAATATTAGCTAATGTTACAAGTTATTTGTCCACAGTGTAGGTACTTTTTCGTTTCTTAAATAAAAACAAATAAACTATATAAACAAAACAGTATTGGCTATTTCTGGCGATATTTCATTATTTATAACGCAAAATTATTCTATTTGGTTTATTTGTTCAGTGGATTCTTAAATAAAAATGCACTAAGTATACAAAACTATATGGCTATTTTTGGAGACGTTTTATTACTTACTCGTATGAGGCATACTCACTTTTTATTCTATTTGGTTTTAAACTCCTTGGTAGTACGCTAAGTCTATTAAAACCATAGATTTGATACTTGTGTGGTGGATATACAACGTGGAAGGGACCTTAATAAATCGAACCACGAGTTATACTCGATCACTAATAGTATAATGATAATAAAATAACAGTCAAAAACAAAACTAAAATCGACATTCCCATAAAAATTGCCCGGGTAGCTGCACTTTCGTATGGAAATGCCGAAATTTGATGCCCGTGGTTCGGTAGCCCGGGTATGTCTCGATTTACTACGGGTATGCCCCTTCACGTTGTATATCCTAAATCTAAAAAATCTTATAGGTAGGTAATTATTTTCATACAAAAAAAAAAATATTTTCCCTTTTTAATAATTAACTAGGAACACAATAAAGGTTTTGGAGGTGTGATGTAGCATGTGGCAGTGGGAAACACAAGTATCAAAACCGCACTATCTATTACTATAAACTGCTTAAATTCGAATATAATCTAATTTAATTCCTCATTTACATTTACACATAACTATAACTATTTTTTTTCCAACGAATTATATAAAAATGTTACAATAATGAGCTTCGTTTTGAAATAATATAGATTTTTATATATTTACGAGTAATTTTTCAGATTTTTAATAAACCATCTTTATATTTTGTACCTGGGTACAAAATTACAAATATTTATAGACAGTTTTACATTTTAGCAATAATTTATTATTAAAAATGTTTCAACTTTCTCTGCACATGAGTTTGAGTTTTTGACTACGCATAAGTATATCTTAGAATGTAATTGACTTAACGTTTTAATATTTATTCCATTCATATACATAAATGATACACTTTTAACTTACTAGTGATCCAATCACTTATACACAAACTTACAAGGTAAGTATATTTATTAGCTTTATATCAATTCACGTTTGATTAAAAGAAATGAAAACTTGACATAATATATCTACTCAAATTTTATTTGTGACGTAACAGCTTAGTCATATCATGAAAGGACTTCATTGGTAAAGTCGGCTAACGAGATACCTGGCCCTCTACCTATATCTTGAATTTTCTCTTAAACTCAAAATAATATTAACATGAAAATGTATATTTAGACACACTTAATCTGGGTGTCAATGTGTCCTTTTCTACCATATAGATAATAATAATTATTATTATGGGTCATTGCACCTATAAATTTACCAGTTAGTTGTGGCCTTTACCGCCAGAACTGGAATTAGGGTTCTCAAAAATACATATTTGACACCAGGTGGCACCACAGTGACATCAGGTCCAATCGACTGTTATGATTGGACCATCAGTTGACAGGTTCTTTTGCCTCTTTAAATGTATCCAATAACTGCAGCTTATTGTACCTGATTTCACGTTACTGCAATCTGGTGTCCCATATTTGTGAAAACCCTTATTTAAGTCAGCTCGAAACGGAACTTTCGCATGCTGCTATCCTTTTCTGTCGCTCCGAACCGTCATTGCTAGATCGAAAGAGCGACGGAACCCTTCAGCACGGCCGGTGCAGAAGCGTTCCGCCGGTCCCTCTCGCGTCCTCACATTACATTCAAGCTCATTTACTATTTTATTCCTTCTTTTTAGGGTTACGTAGTAAACAAGGAACCCTTATAGTTTCGCCATGTTTGTCTGTCTGTCTGTCTGTCCGCGGTCCTACTCAGAAACTACAAGTACTAGAAAGCTGTAATTTGGCATGGATATTTATAATAATCATGGCGAAAAAGTCGTAAAATAAAATCTGGAAAAATATTTTTTTTTTTTAGGTTAGCTGCCATACAAGTTAAGAGGTAGTCAATATTTTTTTTCTCGACAAACACATTGTGTGGGGTGTCGTTGAATAGGTCTTTCAAAAACATTGTGAGCTTGTTAACACCATTTTTGGATTTAGGAATCCGTTTTTGAAATATTTGGGTTTAAAGTGAAAATTTTTGTTGGAGGCAAGTGTCCCCCCCCTCTATCTGCTAAACGGTTATATATGGCCACGTGAAAAAATTCACAGATATAGTATATATAATGTATTTTAAAGGAAAACTATCAGAGCTAAGTAGGGTATACAAATTAAAAAGTTATAGGCGATCAACTTATAAAATGTACTCGGAAAAAGAAATTTCATACAAATTCAATAGATAATTAGTTTTTAAACGTTTTTAGTGGCATAAACTCAAAGTTGGCATTCGGAACTACGGAACCTTACACTGCGCGTGGCCCGACACGCACTTGGCCAATTATTTAACATGTATGATATGTTTGCAAGAAAGAGACGCAGATTGACCCATGTATGTCCCCCTTACACTGGAATTTATATTTATGCAACGTGTAAATCTGTAATCTTATCATATACTCGAACGTACCTTTACTGATCATATTAAACAACTTGTTACTAAAAAATTGGGTACCCCATACAAAACTGCTAATCAGCTAATCGATTTAGTCAATTTTTTTTATATTTCGACCTGTTTCGGGTAAAGTTGTTCAGTATATGTACGTGCGAATATAGCTATATGGGAATATACATTATATCTCTCTGTAGTTAACGTTTATTTTGGAAGTTTTATTACAATCTCGGAGTAATATTTTTGTTATAAGTAAGTATCTAAAAAGTCATATTCGCCGGTAAATGCAATTCGATTATTTCCTGGGCCGGATCAATATATATTTTTGAGTAGGGTTGTAACGGAGGCCTACTTAGCGGAGGCGGAGGCGGATGCGGAGGTGAAGAGGTTCGCCTCCGCGGATGCGAAGGTTAACGGAGGCGGAGGCGGAGGTGAAATTTGTTGGGAAAATATAAATAAATTTATGATTAATAGAGTCAGCAACATTTATTTATATTATATATAATGTGTACAATTGTACATACATGTTCATGATTCATCTTAGTAATCAAAATTGACAAGAGGCAAATTATATTTTACGAACAAAAGCTTTGCGGCTTTTTCGCCTTTTAAGCGGTTTCTCAAGGGTTCGTAAATTAAACCAGCAGCACTAAATAACTGTTCGCTTGGCACTGAACTTGGTGGCGCCGATAAGTAAATGCGAACTATGGGAGCAAAAACTTTATATTTAATGTTATATCTCCACCACAATAAGGGATCTTCATTTAGTTGGAGTCTATTTTCTTTATTATATTCATTAACTAGCCGAAGCCCGCGACTTCGTTCGCGTGGACTTTATGTCTCTGGAAAATGCTCATCAGGCTAAACAACTTTTACTAAGGCGGCATTTTTATATCTCTTATAGTTTAGCTGGACCATTATGGGTCTGCATCAGGCGTTCCATTTTCCAAAATTATTTATACCCTATATGTTGCCCAGGCTTAATAGCTATATAACAAAAAAAGTTTCATTCGAATCCGTCCAGTATTTCCGGAGATTAGCGTGTACAAACAGACAAACAGACAAACAGACAAACAGACATACAGACAAACAGACAAACAGACAGACATTTTTTTTTAAATTCTTACTCTATTACTATGTCTCCATCGCCCCCAATATTTTTTTTGGAAATATATTTAATGTACAGACACACTTTTTTTACTGTTTTATTATATGTATAGATTAGTGTTTTCCATATCATGAGGTTGCTGTTGGTATCCATGCTGTCATTTTCCGATTCCTCTTCATCACTGCAATTCTTCAACATATCAGCCAGGTTGGAATGCACACTTTGTATTGGTGACAATGAACTTTGACTTTGACAAATGAACTTCCGATATGACTCCGCATAAATTTTGCGGAGGCGGATGCGGAGGCGGAGGTTAAATTCTTTGCGGAAGTTCCGCAGTAACGGAGGCGGAGGCGGAGTTCCGTTACAACCCTATTTTTGAGGTTTTACTACAGAAAATTCGAATTATGTTTAGAACTTTTCTTTACAAGTAGGCAGGTTTTAATTTTATTTAAAACATTTTCTCACGCGGTGGTCACGCAACCGACTCGATAGAAAGATGTCATGTTTTCTTTATACAAATTGTTAATGTCACTCGACTTCATATGACATAGATGTACTTAGGTGTATGTTGTATACAATCATCTTATTTAAAAGTTATTCTTTAATCGTTACAAACAAATAATAAATGCACACTTTGTATGCGTAAGTAGTCTTTTGGCTAAAGTACTTATAATTCCTAATTCACACATCTGCGTGGTAGACTGCAACTGAGCTCTGCAAATGATGGAGAGAGTATATAATTGCACCCATTTTTGAACGCGGGAATCATATAACGAATTTTCAGTGCAGCATTTTTGAATCGCTTCTACGCGAAGGATTTGCACCGAGTGGTCATGTCAAAGAAACTTTCATGTTGTTTGTCTTGGAGAATTCGCTCCGTTTCACGCTGCTTTTTTATACTGGTATTTTTTTTAAAATATTTTTAAAGATTTCTGCGTTATTTTTCGCTGACGCGAGGCTTTCAATTTTATGGTGTAATGGTATTTTGTGACTCGGAGCCCGAGCAGTGACTGCTGACTCCCACATTGAAAAATAGGTCTTATATCTTCTTATTACCCACTCATTTGCTAGAGGATTTTGTCAACCGTCAGAGTGTGAATTGGGGCTTATAGAAATTGTCAAAGGAAGTCTTTACACCCTAATATATAACATCTGCAGTTTAATCTAATCTTACTATGTTATTACAAATCCTTATATTCTATTCGGATCAACCTATATTATTACGGAAACAATATGGAATTTTATTAGAATTTCTAGGGTCATGGTAAATGGCAGTTAGTAATATTTTTAAATAGCTACGTTTTAAATTCCTCTTATAACATATTATTGTATTGAGTTATTTACATTTACAGAAGTCATGATAATTTTTCTATCGCTCCACAGACCAGTTTTAGCAGTTTATCTAAATAAATGCTAGATCCCGACTGGGTGTAGAAATCACTTGTTTGATATACACAGTAGGTATACAAAATTACATCTATCTTAACTCGAACCTCGGTGCGTCCGGAAAAGTTAGAATCTGAATATTCCGTACCTGTATTTCCAGCAAGTATAAAGTATTTGCTTTCTATTAAAACTCAGATCAGCCTACCGGTTTTCTTGAGGGAAGTTTCTCTTATTTCATCCGTCTTGTTATAAAAACAGGACTAACTTTGTTATACCAGGTTAAACCATTATCCGTCCTAATCAAGTTGACATATAATAAAGTGAAACTAACTCATCTGTCAATGCCAACTTGATGTGGGTGGATAATGGTTTAAACCTAGTAACAAAGTTGTCCTGTTTTTAAAATAAGATGGTATGAGTTAAAACATAACCCATTATGAATTTGGAGTTACAGCGTTACAGCGTTACACGAATTGACATTCCGTAAAATGTGATTGACAAAGCATTAAAAGTGAAAGGTTATTTTGACTCCTAATGACAGTGAGCTTTGGTCCATTGGCCAACGATACGGTTTTCTAAGTATTTGTTAAGGATCTTAGTGATCAAAACTGTTCGCACATTGTTTTAGATATTATATCAACTCTAAAAATAAATAGTGATAGGTATTTCAACAATTCGGATAACACCGGCAATTATTTATGCGTTGAAAACATATTTTTCAGTTCCACCGTTAGGTATATAAAAATAAAATTTTCAATCGATAGGTTTGGTGTGGCATGGTTACAAATAGTTTAAGATGAGATTCTACTAAAGTGGAGGTGTAGTACAGTACCAGATAGAGCTACACATATCTATCTCCTTAAATGCATCAATAGCTAAATTTGAATTCCATTGGTTCAAAGATTCAAACATTTGTTTGCCAACTATGAGTTATATATATTTACAGGTGTTATATATAATTTTTTGTTCTTATCATAGCAACTCAGAAAGTACTGCAAATGTGGTAAATTACAATAACAGATTTGGATTGGTTGCAAGGAGGTTGAAAAGGCGTTAAAATCCGCTGAGGTCGGTTTACGTCCATTTACCGGTCAGGACCGGCATGGCATTAATAAATGCTACGTTCATTGTTACTATTGTGTCTGGTATTGGCGGTAAAGGAACGGTTTATGAACCTTCTTGGATACTATGATACAAAGTTGCAGTAGACAACTACTAACTAAATGCCATTTACCACGACCTCTCGCTGTCGTTCCACCGTCATCGCAGACCGAAGTGCAGCACCACAGACGCCAACAGCAGCAGGCAGGTGGCGCTGGAGGTGATGCCGTGGATCGCGCTCGTGTTCCGCCGGAGGATGGCGGCCATTTTGTTGCCTGGAAACAGATGCAGACGTCTAAATAGAAGCAAAAGATAATATTTCAAAACTAGGTAAATATAGACTTTAACATCAATCTAAATAACCGATTTTGATAAAATTTCTCTGGAACTAATTGCGATCAGGGTAAATTTTTGTCTTCTTTCATGAATAAAATCAATATTATTTATTTTACAAAAATAACAAAAATATATTTGAGATCCTAAATGAGCCCTTTCATTTGATACATGACACAGTAAGGTTTACATTTTTTTTTTAAATTTCCTAATTAGTCCCCCGGAATGACCCTTATTAAAAAATAATAAGTATTTTATTCGCACATCTTTGTTTGGGCATAGGATATTATTACACCATCCTGGTAAATTTCACCTGATGGTTCAGTTTTTGAGGGACTCAAATTGCATGGGACCTTAGGAGAGTGGCGCTGAGATGAAAATAATACTTACTTCCTTCAGACACAAACACGTGTATAGAAGCTGGCTCAGTATTACTCGCACTGCACGTATAGTTTCCAGAGTCCTTCAGAGTAGCGCCCCTGACCGTCAATCTGGACTGGGTCCGGGCCCCAGGCTCTGTCTCCACCGTGATGCCGCCCCTGGTTGCGTCGTAGTTGATCATCCGGTCGTTGTGGTACCAGAACACGTACTGGGGAGGTGTTGGACTCTGGAAAGTAAAGTTTGAACGTGTTAATAGGTAAATAACAGAGTTAAAATGATTTAGATCGGTTACTATACCTAATTTTTGTTTTGTGCCAAGCTGCATAGTCATATATTTGACATAGCAAAAATGTTGTAGGTATTAAACGCTAAATGTGTAAAAACATTATAAATGCCATTTTTAAACGCGGCGTCACTAAACGTATGGTTTTTTCCATACAAAAATTGACCGTTTGATGAGTCCGCGTTTCATTAATAGTACCCCTTATCAATGACTAATGTGTATATTTTTATTTTAAAAAAATTAAGTTGATTTTTTTATAAACGCAAGAGGAAAAATGTTTTTCTTATGTACCTACTCGTATTCACCTCCCATCTGTTTACAGCGAAACGCTTTCATTTATAGTGTGAACATAAACCTGGCAGGTAAGTACTTTTTTTTAAGTAATTGTTTTTCTGTATATCACCTAGGTATTAAAGGTTTTACAGGCGAATGAAATTTATCTAAGTATCCTACAGATAAATTGAAGATATTTATTTTTAACCCCCGATAAAAGAAGAATGTTTAGGTTTGATCTCTGTGGCATCGTAGCGCTCGAACTGAATAGATTAGTCGTTCAAAAGTTATTGTGTAATAACGTTAGAAATTTGGGATTTTGTAATTTATCTGACTAATAATAGATGGCACTATGATATCAATATATTATGTAGTTCCGCCACTTATCACTAGATGGTGACGTTTTTTTTAATTTGCCTATAGCAAATTAACTTATGTTAATAAACTAGTGTGAATCCATAAAGTTAATCCATTGTTGAAATTCCGCCAAAACACTGAAACTAAAGCAGGAACGTATTGCGGAAAATATTTGTTATAGTGCGGACTTATAAAACTGAAAAGTTCCCATTATGTACCCCATGTTTATGGCCTCGTAAAAGAAATATCGCGAGCAATTTTATCGAGTCCGTTGTTCGGATATTTCTATATCTATGTTCGGGTGCCAGTCGATAAATTTGTTCTGAAGTCATAAATTCTTTGAGCAATGTTTGCGGATGAAAGCGTGGATTGACTTGACAAAAGACCCTAATGTTGATTGTACATTAAGATCAGAAGAACAGACTATTAAAATACTACTATCAAAAACATATATTTACCTATGTATATAAATAACCATATTATGGTTGAATATTCTTAAGTATTTCGGCTCGCGAAACGTTTTTTTGGAATCCAAGATGGCGTCTGGATTCTAAATTTCAGCTCAATTCTTTTATAACATCCTACTGTAATGTAAGGTTGTACCCCGCGGAACTTGAAACTTTTATCAGGTATTGGATACAACATGGCCATGTTGTATCCAATACCTGGTAGGGCGGCCGCCCTACATAGTTTGTATCATTTACTGACATCAGTCTGTGCATCCGGCTCACCCTGGACAATCTGTGAGGACAGTCTATTCGGTATCTTATGCGGATTGGTTGAGCACTTTCGCCAGAAAATGACTTAAAACATGAGAAGGAAAAAGCGCAATGATGGGCGAGTAAATCAAAGCAAAATGTCTGATTGCTGGCCACATTACCTTGGTTGGCTTTTATGAAGAGAAGATAGCACAGAAGACACATTTGCTTCTCCACAGAAGCAGCTAGTGCCTTCTACCTAACCTAGGTAATTTGATGATGTTACTAGTCTTTCTTTCTTATCGAGTGTGTTAGTGACTAACACTAGTGTCAGAGTTTTTAAACCGCCTTAAAGGCCTCTGACATGGTTTTAGGTAACGATCAATGTCAAAGACAGTGACCGGGACCGACGGCTTAACGTGCTCTCCGAAGCACGGATCATCTTACTTATCAGACAATCAGGTGATCAGCCTGAAATGTCCTAACCAAACCAGGACAACAACACAAAGTCGTTGCCCCCGCCGGGAATCGAACCCGCGACCTCCGGGTATGAGCCGAACGCTCTAACCACTACACCACGGAGGCAGTGAATGTTACTAGTTTTTATATAGAACGACTGCCGTCTGACGTCCGCAACCCAAAGGGTAGACCAGAACCATTTATTGAAAAGGTTAGAGCAAAAGCTAGATGACGTTCAGGACCCACAGTTTAGCCATACATGCTTTCTGAAATAGGGAATCATCTATCTTTTCAGATAATCAGGTGATTCAAGCCTGCAATATCCTAGACTGGAAACAACTTTTCACAAACCCAGGTAGCATTTATACGTCATTATGTCGTCCGTTTACGGTACTGCTCGACGTAAGAGACGTCATGTCTCGACGTCGGGGGGTCCCAACAGATGACGTCAATTTGTCACAGCCTCAAGACGTCAGTTTACAGACGTTAGAGAGACGTCATATAGGGACGTTACTGGGCCGTACATATTAGGGCAGCCACTGACGTTTGAGTGACGTCATATACTGAATTCATAGGGACGTTACTGGGCCGTACATATTAGGGCAGCAACTGACGTTATACACAGACGTTACTAAGACATACAAGTCAGGAGTAGGACCTACGGGAGCTCATGATATGTACAGTGTGTCTTGGGTGTCGCTACCGTCGTACACCGATATGGAAATGAAACCACACACTACTGCTGAACTCGATTAATTGGAAATATGCACCAAGTAATAAGAATGTACATAAAAGAAACCATAACCAGTTTTAATTTTGAACAGCACCATCTAGGGATTTTCTAAGAAACTAACACTTGCATACAATATTACTCAAAATAAAAGGTTTTATGGTTATGATTAGAACTATTACTTAATGCTTTTTACGTCTTAATTTTTTACGGAATGGACGAAGTCTAAAACTGCCTAATTTAGAGGAAATAAAATTAATTAACAAAGACTACACGAATTTGGACAGCGGGTATTATATAGATTGTAAGAACACACTTACAGCTGATATCGTTAGCATGGCAATATGCTCCCCTTAGGTAGTTTGTTAAAAAAGAGAACCGCCCTGGCTATTGAGTGAAATAACGTGCTGGCAAAACTGGCACTAAAGCCGAGCTGCGCATTTAAGCTCTACGATGGTTCTAAGTTATTGGTCAGGGGCCCTAGATCAAAAGACTACGGTTCGTGTTATATTCTATCCCTTTTCACTCCATCTCGCAAATCCTTACGCGTGATAGTAGGATAGAATTTAGTGCTTGGCATGTAGCATTTACGTTTGCAGGCTTTTACCTACGTATCTTGAAGAGACTCAAGAACTTTTATGGATGAAACTAAAAAAACACAATGTAAGTAGTATAATCTATATTTAAGATGCAATAAAGGACAGTGGGACACAATTGCCAGAATAATGATACAGGGACCATGTTTTTTAAGACCATAGACTTAAGGACATGGAAAAATTATTTAAACCGTACTTTTACTTAAACTTAACAGGTGGCCAACTTCACAATGCCTTGGCGTCTACCACCGATTCGGTTCCGCTGTTTTTTTTTTCACTTAATTGTATCACCGAGTACATGTTACTTTTACCTTAAAAGTCTTGAACAAAAAAACGTCCACGTTGGGACGAATATGGTAGGTACTTACGTCCATATACTGACCCTAAATTTACTTCGGTAAAACGTCCTCGTGGCGTCGTATATGGTACGTCCTGATATTGACCCTAAATATACGTCAGTAAGACGTACACTTTGTGGCGAATATGGTACGTCTAAAAACTGACCCTAAATAGACGTCAGCAAAACGTCCTCTTGGCGGCGTATATGGTACGTCCAGATACTTGCCTTTAATTTGACGTAAATACGACGTCCTGCTCAACGCTGACCCTAAACTGACGTCATTTTAACGTCTGCTCTCGACGAATAAATGACCGACCCTGTTATGACCTATAAGTGACGTCGCTTATACGTCGCTTACGTCAGTTTGCTACCTGGGAAGTATGCTTGCCAGTGGGATTCAGACTCACGACTTCCGATTCACAAGGCAAACTCCTTAACCACTATAACACGGATGAAGTTCTTCTTTTCTTCCAGACCAGAACCAAAGATCAGTAATATGACCCGGATTAATAAATCGGGGCAGGTAGTAGTCAAAGTCGTTTCGAAGAAAATAAACATATGTAGGTAGGTACTAAACACGAGCATAATAAAATAAAGCACATGTTTATTTCCCAGTATCTCAATGCAAAAACTCATAAAATTACGAGCCGTAAAACACATAATAAAGATTTCTGCGCAGTATGAATTATAAAGGCTAGTTAAAATTCATATATCTCCGGAACACAGGGGCGTATCTATGACGAGGGATGTATTTATGAAGGGGGTGTTTTATAGGTCACAGAAAGTGATTTCTTTTTCTTGTGTGTTTTTTGAAACGCTTGCGTTATTTGTGTCTGATTATTTTTTCACAAGATAGGTATGATATCTCTATCTTTTTCTAAGTATTATAACAATAACGAAATGAATTGTCATTAGCAGTTTAACAAAGCATTGCATTATAAAACTTCGCTCGTCTTGAGCCTGTGTCTTCATGTTAAAATACTACGCGAATATTTGCAAAATAACATTATCTATAATATTCATGTCACCTTTTTCGGCTGTCTCCTTGTTGCAAGGTCTGCACATTATTGGAGAACAAAAAGCGGGAAAGCTCAATCTGGGCGCAAAAGCAGCACAACAGAGGATGCAACCTGGCTGGTCCTAGTTGCACAACAACCGCAATATGGTGAAATGAAAAAAAAACTACCTACTACTACAGGTTAGTGAAAAATTATAGTATTTAATGAAACAGTTGTGTAAGGAAGGTCAAAAAATGCGAGTAGCGCAGGTCCTTTCGGCGAAATAACGATACATGTGCTGTTGTGGGGAATAGACTATAGACTTTCCTGAAATCATAAATGAACTTTGTTCTTATATTAGTGTTTATGAAAAGACATACTTAACATTAGAGGAGTAGAAAAATATTTTTATTCCTTAACAAACAGTGTAAAATTTATATAAACCCCCTGAAATTCATATTTACGCCCGCGCTGGCACGTGATTACGCTTATGTTTTATTTACCAATGCCTGCTTTGTATTTATTTATTCATGAAGTTGCAGCCATCTTTGATTATTTAGTACAAAGTGATTTTAATCATATTCTGCTTTATGGAAATCGTGATTTTGGTAACTAGCTTAAAGTTACATAACGCTAATAAAATATTCTGAAACTACTCTCTCAGCTGTGTTGTTGGAATCTTAATTAAATGACGCGACAGTTGTTCGATAGTGTTGACCTAATTCAATGATGAATGTAGACTTGTGTGTGATTTGTTGGTGTATCCACACTCTGTGTGTGTGATGTGTGTGTGATGTTACTCTTTGTGAAGCAACATTTAGCAATATAAAAAAGTTAAGTGGCTTTGAAATTTAGTTTTAATTAAGAAAATCATTTTTTATGCCTTTCATGTTGCTAGATGTAACAAATAGAGCAACGTCAGCAGACCCCGGGCTCTGAAGCCCGGGGTCCGCTACCTAACCTAGGTGCCTGACTCTGCAACCTAAAGGATATACTAGAACCAAACTCGCAATATGTTCATACTCTAGCTTTAGTGTTTTTGGCACATTTTCAAGATTGGATTAAGATATTGGATTGGCTTTGGCTAGTTGAACACCATTGATTGCGGTATCTGTAAGATTCATCTGTTTGTTTGGTTTTGAACTAGTTATTATAAAAACATTTTATAGTCTATACTCCTTCTTAAATTCTTCTACACTGTAATACTCTAATTGCGCCAACTCCCTCACATATATTGTCTTCTTTACCCAAAGGTTGGCTGGAAGAAAACGCTTTAGTAATAAGCCTGCCTTCGTACCTATGCTAAATATACTTTTCATTAATGTCATACTTAGTGCATTTTTTTTAAATATATGTTAGTGTTTATGTGATACTGACTCAACAATACTATTTTTTATAACAAAGACATATTTATATAAACATCCAAGAACCAAGGCCATTTGAAAAAGACCATTTTCCATCTTGCCCTGACCGGGGATCGACCCGGTACCTCTGGGTGGCGACCTAGCATGGGGACCACTACGCCACGGAGGTTGTCAATGAAGAAATTGTATCTTATCTTACCTTTTCCACAATGCATATGAGATGTATGACGCTGCCTAGATCCACGTGGTGTTCTCCTGAGCCCAGGATGAAGGCTTCAGGCACCACGATCTGCAGGCGCACGTAGTGGGACACTATCCCGGTTCGGGTTGACACCTGGAAAGCCGAAAAGAAAAATTGAGATATTTGACTAATTTTTTTTATTATAATTCATATAATTAAAAAGCAGAATCCAAAACCGAAAACCATATTATTATTTTTAATCTGCTCAAAAATAAGTAAGTTATACCCTTTTAAGATCTGATGAAAGGGAAAACTGTCAAGTAACAGAAAAAGGATGCACGTACAGCACTCTTGATGTCACGCTATTGGGTCTCGAGTGTACGAAACAGATAGTTAGATGTTCCCACCACTATATTTATTTGCTTTTACGTATATTTGTTTGCTTATTACCTCTCACGTTCATGATTCAACCACTGAACCTTTATAAATGAAATTTGGTATGGAGTTATTAGTTATTGTTATTGAAGTTAGAAACCCAGGAAAGGACAAAGGAAAGTTTTAATCCTAAAATTTCCACAGGGAATGGTGTCCGCGGGCACTGCTAAGCCACAGAATCAGGCCTATGCCACTCCCCGTCTAGGTATCGAAAATGTACCTACATAATTACAATGCGCGCGGCAACCACCCCGGAGTGGGTTCAGTGACATGAATCGTTTGATCAGAGTAATAAGAATGAAATTAGCTTGCAATGGCTTTCTACGAATCTAAAAGAAAAGACGCTTAGTTCTGAAGCGAGCTAAAATAAATCATATCCCTAAACACTTTGAGTAGATATTTCTTTGAATTTCATTGCTTAGTGAGACTTGCTTTCCTTTCGTACGTGAGTACTTATTCTGTGACAGAATTAATCATACAAAACGAATCTCCTAGGGTCCCGCGCATTAAGCGCCCCCGTCCTCCGTTGCCGCACCTCTCCCCCTTTCTTATATCCATACTTATATATAAAGCTGAAGAGTTTGTTTGTTTGTTTGAACGCGCTAATCTCAGGAACCACTGGTCCGATTTGAAAAATTCTTTCGGTATTTGATAGGTCGTTTATCGAGGAAGGCTATAGGCTATATTACACAAGCCCCCGAAACTTCACTCGCGTGGTTAACGCGGGCGAAGCCGCGCGCTGCCTCTAGTTAAAAATATAATGTGGCTATATAAGCTTCAAAGTCTTAGATATTCTAGAATGTTCCAACAATACCGTTTAATAGAGATGTGCCGCCTACAATTTTACAAAGAAATGAATATAAAAATATCTGCCTTGAAATCTCATTCAAAAGGAAATCTTCGTAACAATCAGGTGTATCGGCCATTTTAGATAAAAAGGGTAGATAAGAGATTTTATTCTTAACTTGTTCTTAACTCCTTAAGGATAATCTGGCAATCCTGTGCAATACATAAAGAAAGGGATTTTAAAAATTGCTTTTACCATTTTCTTTTCGGATGGAAATATTGAATTTGCTATAAGATTATTTGCGATTTTTAAAACGATGGGTGTTAAAACCACAAAAAAGAGGGGTGTGTTATAAGTTTGACGCTAATGTCTGTCTGTCAATGTATCTGTTGCATCGTACGGACTCTCTTGAACGGATGAACCGATTCCGATGCAATTTTTTAATGTGAAAGCAGGTTCCCTTGCAGTTGTTCTTAGCTATGTTTGCTGAAAATCTGTTCTTGGGGGAAAAAGTTATTGGAGGTTAACAGTAAAAAGTTGGTATATCAATTCCATTAAACATCTGTTGAAATATGTAGTTCCGCCACTCATCACTAGATGGTGACGGGGGTTTTCTAATTTTCCTGGTAAATAAACTTGTTATACAGTGAATTAAAAATCCAGACTAAATTCTGTAGTTTGAAAATCTGAATATCGAGTTATGATATTTCAGTTTCAATGCTCAGCGTGGAACAATAATTATGTTCGTTTTTTTTCAGAAATAATATGGGTTGTTTGTAACGTTTGTAGTTAACAATCATAATTATATTCAATAAACGGGTTATTTACGTATAGAGTCAGCTACTGCCTACCTTTATATATGTGATATGACAATCTATCTGGTTTTTAAACCGTGTTGTTTCCGGCCGAACGGGAGAGAGAGGGGAGAATTAAAAGAATCAAGGACTAAGCACAAACGTACAACTTCTTTATTCCAAATAAGGTAATCTTTTGCAGAAATGTATTTCCAAAGAGTTTTTATGTCAGGAAGTGTTAAACCACTGCCAAATTGCAAAAATACAGTAGTATCAAATTTTTCTTGTTTATTAATCTTCGGAGAAGAAAATGCTCCGGGCTATGCATGCTGGGAAAGCTTTTTCTATGAAGAGTTGTTTATCTATACTTGTATCTGTCTATAAGTGTGTATAAATTCACTTATAATTATGTAGAGACTAGCTATGCTTGCGGGCTTCGCTCCCCATGGGAATATCAAGATAAAATAAATAAATAAATAAATATATAGGGCAAAATTACACTGATTGAGCTAGCCCCAAAGTAAGTTCGAGACTTGTGTTATGGGATACTAACTCAACGATACTATATTTTATAACAAATACATATATACTTAAATAAACATCCAAGACCCAGGACAATTTGAAAAAGGCCATTTTCCAACTTGTCCTGACCGGGAATCGAACCCGGGACCTCTGGGGTGGCGGACTAGCATGGTGACCACTACGCCACGGAGAAAGATAAAAACTATCCTATGTCCTTTGCTGTGTCTCAGATTATATCCATACCAAATTTCATTTAAATTGGTTCAGTGGTTGAAGCGTGAAGTAGTAACAAACAAACAAATATACAAACTTAATTTTGCATTTATAATATTAGTAGGATAGGATAAATTGCTTAACTCACTCCTACAGAAAATATAAAAGCAAATATCTCCGAACGTAGACAGAATGCTACGATTCGTAGCCGTTCGTAGACGTGCTACATTTCGTAGCTGCTATGAAGTGCTACGATCCATTCCGAGCTCAAGACGAAATTTGTGGTTTAAACTAATATAAACTTTCTTGCCTGATTTTAAAAGTGACTTAATATACTGCAGTAATAACTTTACTAAGCATTTTAACTGACTTACAAATAGGAGGAGGTTATTTATTCGTCGCGATCTTAAATATTATTATTAAATATTTTATTTAAGTATGTTAACCGACTATTCAAAGACACCTGGATCGATTTAAAAAAAGTTTTTTTGAAGTGAAAACTTCTTTAGCGGCGTTGTGCACTTTTTTTGGAATGGATAAAAAATCTTAAACTCGCGTCAGGACACGTGGCCTGATCGAAAATTCGTAAGACGGCGCAGGGCGCTTGCGCGAATTTTCGTGTGTGTTTATGTTACAGCGTACTACGCACATCCATGGATGGTGACAGCTGATGGCTCGACCGTCTGTGTAGTGGCCATACTGCTGTGTATTTGAAAATGATTTTGTTGAAAATGAATTTAGTCATGCTTGTGACATTTGTGACAGACTGTGGTTCAGAAAAGATTTGAAATATTTAATACTGATAATTAAAGCAATTCGTGCAAAATTATTCCCTAACCATTCCAAAGTATCAAAAATGCACCACGTTAATATTCAAGTTTTCACTTCTGCCGGCACTCCCAGAGTGCAACCCGTCGTTTTTTTTTGTTTGAAAGGGTCAAGTGGTTCCATAGAAATTTTCTCAAAATCGATTGTGTAGTACGGGTGTTAATTCGGCTTTTAGTTTTGAAAAATTATAGATTCCATGAGAGACAGAGAAGAGTGAGATGGGCTGTTCGAACAAGCTTTTACTGAATCTTCCATTCTAGTTTCTCCCAAGAAAAGGTAAAACTTAGAATATACCAACTGCTTCTCTTCCCGAGCAGATAGTAGAAGCTGTCCAAGGAATGGGCGAAATGAGAATTATGTTAATTGGCGATGCGGCTAGCAACCCGCTGGATCACCACTCCTTACACTCGCCCTGATGATGATCGTCGAAATCGGTCGAAACGTGGTCGCCTTTCCGGCTCTTATATCGTGCGTACACCGTTTAATTAATCTCACCCTGGTAATAAAAATTATAATATCTTTTGTAACGTTCATTTAAGGCGGAAACAAGGCAGATAAACGCCCCCATTTGAAACAAACTCTTGAATTACCACATTTATTTCAAATAAGGGCGCCCCTTCTCAGCCTTATGAAACAATATCTTAACAGACATATTAATTAGATAGATTGACAAATTCTTAGCAAAAAATACTTTGTTGCTATGTATTGCTGCAGACGGATAATCAATCATACTAGCCGTAATCTCCGCCGACTTGGGAAAATGCGACAATCCATCAAGACGTGTCCCGAAAGAAGTCGCTTGCCCCGATAAATCAAAATAGCTACTTACACTTAGAAGTGTCCTAAGGTCGATGGGCGTTTTGGTATAGTTCTATTGTTTCTATTGTAAATTCTTTATTCATAATTAAAAATACTAAATCACAACATACAGATTTAAATTTTAAAATGTTTAAGAAATGTCTCTTTACACTACTTATAGATAAATCCTACTATTCTGTAAAATAAATTTTAAAAGACGACAAGATGTAGATTTGATAATATTATTATTCGACTATTATAGATTAAATTATAGACTACCTTTTTATGACATGACATTACTATTATTATACCAATTTTCTTGACATTTAAGTAAAGTATGTATGTACCTATTTTTAATTATTTATAAATATTTGTATGCTAAATATGGCAAGACATAGCGAACTATTATATAATATTGTAACATCTCGTCTTTATCATGTATCATGCATGTATCATTGTACCTATGTTTGACAAATAAATGATTGATTGATTGATTGACAGCAGTACAAAGGCGGACTTATCCCTGTCAGGAATCTCTTTCAGTCAACGTTACAACCAAAGGAGATTATCACAAAAGTGGAGTAGATCGTTGTTGAATACATAATTAAACTATAATTTTTCATAAATACATACATACATACTATCACGTCTTTATCCATAATGGAGCAGACAGAGCATTTTGGGTCTTGCGGTTCTATGCAGAGCCCAGGGCCGCAAGACCCAAAAGCCACTTTTAGCGTCATGGTGGGTGAGAAGATGGAAAAGCAATCAATACAGTGATGGGTTGCTAGCCGCATCGCCTGTTAACATGATTTGCATTTTTGCCCATTCGGAAGAGAAGCAGCTGGTACATTCTAAGTTTTTTTATTTCTCCCAGACCA
The DNA here is from genome assembly GCA_963555685.1 of Acrobasis consociella. Taxonomy (NCBI): domain Eukaryota; kingdom Metazoa; phylum Arthropoda; class Insecta; order Lepidoptera; family Pyralidae; genus Acrobasis; species Acrobasis consociella. The sequence continues at coordinate 13,927,989 of OY743122.1, forward strand.
GCATGGGAGTATAAAAAAACTTAGAATGAAAAAAACTATAATTTTTCAAAACTTAAAAATCGACTTCTCCCCCAAATTAAACAACTGATTTTGTCAAAATTTCTATGGGACCACCTCGCAAGTATAACTGTTCAAAAAAAAAAGAATTTTCGAAATCGGTCCAGGTGTCTTTGAATAATTTATTGGTTTATTATACCTGGGAAATTATAGATGGCGCTACGGACTTTAGTCCCACTTTACATCGGTTGGACTATGTACTTTCCGTATTATAGAATCATTATAGAAGTAACTTTACAACACCTACAATACCTTAGCCCTAGCACTATATCTAAATATTTTAAATAGATCGCAATCCCATATGCTACGTTCCGATTCACGAATGATACCTCCATGCAAATGAGACGTGCCTTACTTGAAACATTGAAACTTCCACACGAGCTGAATGTCTGCAAATTGAGGAGCGCTATGGTAATCAAGTTCAGTGAAGTACGTACTCGGATTTCAGTCACATTTTGCTTACTTTTCCTTAAAGAATGAGGTCACATTTTACCAAGAAACACGGCTAAAGTATATCACGTCTATGTCCTTAACAGGTAGGTAGGGTAAACAAAGCTCAGGACCGTAAGACCCAAAGGCCACTACTAGAGTAATTAGGTCAGGTAAAAAAAAATTGGTAATAAGAAAGATTTCATTGTTGTATAACCAATGGTTGTGAAAATCCAAACATTGATTAGAAATTTAATTTCTCTGTACGGAAATAAGAGCCGCTGGTACTACGCTTTTTCTTCTTCGAGACTAATATGAAAGGAAATAAACCAATAAAAATAATATTCTTCATCTCATTCTGAGCAGTTCGCCGGTTGCATGTGTGTTTTTCTGTGCTGCTTAAAAACTTGAATCTGGATGCGCTATCGCGCTTTTTACCACCAATATAATATACATACATGTCAATTTTACCCCAAGGATGCTAAATAATTAAAATATATATATATTTCAGAGAATCAGAGTCTAATAAAACAATTACAGCTTTTACTTTTGACAAAATTATTTTTTATAAATGAAAGTTGCAGAAAGTTACATCAACAGAAGATTCATTGATTGTCATGTAAAATACACAATGCAGTGAATCTCCTGAAGATGGCCGCATCCATCCTGCCGCTGTCATATTCAGGACTTTGTTTCAAGTTTAAGTTTCAAGCAAAAGTCGTCTACTGCTGCATCAGCGAACATGCCTAAGGCGCTACAGAGACGAGGGAGTCGAAACAATGCCCTGAAGGTATTATAGTGGTGTAACTACATAAGAAGCTTAAGTAAATTTCGAACAAAACGCACAAAATATAAAAACTTTGAAAAAATGCCGAACGTGGATGGGTGACAACAAGTAGCAAACAATTTTCTCAAGGTCTTCCGTGCTTAGGAAGGAAATTTAAGCCGTTGGTCTCGGCTGTTATCATTACATGGCAGACGTCAAGCTATGTCAGATGCCTTTAAGCAGTCTGAAAAATCTGACACTAGTGTTAGCCACTTACACATACGAAAAACAACAAACAAGACAGTATGCTTAAAAAAAAAATACGTTTTACTTATGTTAAAGTCCATGCAAAAGCGAGAAGAAATAAAAAGGATAAATTTATAGTGTTAATTCTTTGTTCTCTATATTTTATGACCCTCTCAAAATTGATACCTCAATCACGCGTCAGGACTTCCTCTCCGCATGTCTATTTGAATTTCCGAACAGTTACGAGCTAGTTTCTACAAAAAATTTGGAGGTCAGAAATAAAATGGACTTCGCTTTATGCAATTGTAGCCGAACAAAGTTCCGAATCGTCACAATGTCGTGTTGTTTCATGGTCTAGCCTATTTTTAATTCGTTAGATTCATCATCATAATCAGGTCTTTTTGTCTCCACTGCAGGAGCACGACCCTTTCTGTACTACCGAAACCATACTAGGCCAGAGCAGCCAGAGGACTTGGCCTACACTCACCACGCTGGCCAGACGGCTTGGAGAGGCCTCGTTGATGTTTATAAGCTTTGTTTAGCTTGTATTTCCTAAGTTTCCTTTTACGACATCCACGGGAGAACTTAGATTGGTCCTATTCTACTCTGCCGTATACCACACGACACACACGTTAGATTCCATGTATAATTTAAACCACTATAGTTACAAAGGTAGCTGTCTACATTTAAGAGTCAAATTCTTGTCTGAATAGAAATAGGCATACAATGATTATTTTTGGCAGAGGTATTGGAGTGGTTTGTCATTCATTGCCCTCTTTCACTTTTGTTAAAGTCCATGCAAAAGCGAGAAGAAATAAAAAAGGATAAATATAAAGCGTTAATTCTTTGCTCTCTATATTTTATGACCCTCTCAAAATTGATACCTCAATCACGCGTCAGGACTTCCTCTCCGCATGTCTAGTTATTTATAAACAACTCATTCAGAACGTAACCGAGGTCATATTTGTATTTCCGAACAGTTACGAGCGAATTTCTACAAAAAATTTGGAGGTCAGAAATGAAATGGACTTCGCTATAAGCAATTGTAGCCAATTAAAGTACCGAATAGGCACACGTGTTGTTGCATAGTCGTGGCTCTTTTTTAGTCCGTTTGATTTCATGTATAGTTTAAACAACTATAGTTAGAAAGATGTCTGTGTACACTTAAGAGTGAGGCTCTTTTCTGAATAGAAAAAGGCATACAATGACTATTTTTGGCAGAGGTAATAAAGTGGTTTGGTATTGCCTTCTCAAAAAAGGATAAACTAAAATACATAATAATATGGCGTTGCAATATATGTATTCTTTTTCAGTTTAGTTGTCTCTTTTAAACAGACGTTAATTTATTTAGTTTCTCAAAAAAACATTATTTAAGGTCATATTTTTATAATTTCTCTTTTTAATAATCCGCTGGGCTATGTCAGCATATTAATGGTATATACGTCTAAATACTAAAACTAATTAAGGAACTTAAATATTTATATTAGTATCGAATACTATCAAATACAGTTTTTATAATAGTTACAAAATAATAAAATAGTTAATAGTAAAAAAGCGATTCTCATTACCACCAAGATTTTATTCTATTTTTTGGACATAAAGAAATTTAAACTCAAGTACTGAAAAAGCTATTTGGTATTTGTATTTTTGCAGTTTACATCCTCCATTTGTTTCTCAGTTTGTTACAGGAAAACGACAAGTGTATGTTGTGTTTACAAGGGTGAACACTAAACATGCGTTATACATTAGAGCCTACAAAACAATCAGTATGGACGTGTGTGGAATGTTAGCTTATAGTGACGCCTTATTTAAGAGACATCAAAAAAGATATTATATCTTTATATATATATAGATATATTAAGATATAAGACAAATTATTTATTTGTAATAATAATAAAAAAACTAGTATAAAGATGTATTTAAAAAGACTTCAAAAAGGAGGAGGTATCAATTCTAATGTTAACACTTTTTATGTATGTTCTCCGATGACTCAAAGACGCCTAAAGTAGATTCAAAAATTATTTTTGGCATTCTTGTCTTATGTTCTTTAACAATTACTGGTTTTTTTGACTAATTCACCAAAAATCGTTTTTTGGAATGACTCCACATGCACTTGGAAAATCATGACCAGAGGGAACTAGAAAGATAGATAAATAAATAATTACACTGATTGAGCTAGCCCCTAAAGTAAGTTCGAGACTTGTGTTATGGGATACTAACTCAAAGATACTATATTTATTTACAAATACATATATAAATAAACATCTAAGACCCTGAAAATTTTAAAAGAGGCTATTTTCCAACTTTTGCTTGTCCGCCACCCAGAGGTTCCGGGTTTCGATCTCCTGACGGGGGAGATCGAAACCCGGAACCTCTGGGTGGCGGACAAGCATGGTGACCACTACGCCACGGAGGTCGTCAAGATATTATTCAAAATTCCGCTGGGGAAATGTTTGGCCTTTTGCTAGATCTCCCAAACGGTTTGGAATATAGTCCTGATTTTTTTTACACAATATTGCTATTAATTTGTTTATAACATCTGTAAAAACAGAATCCAAAAAAACACAACCACTAACGAATAATAAATATAAACATAAAAGTAGGTATTTTGGTTCTAGTGGCTTAACTAAGGTACATGGGAAAAAAAGTGTCGATTTATGTATTAAAACTGCTTCTAACATCTGGGAAAGTACGTTTGTAATAGAGTTAGTATTAAAAAAGATACAACAAAAAATAATGTCTAACTGACATTTTGATTTTGAATCGGTCACACACAAATTTCATTTATCGATAAACATTTGAAGGCAGCTATAAACTAAAAATGTAGTATACTCAAAAAGTATTATTCGATACTTTTTTGCGGGGGACATACATACTAAAATGTCTATGTAATAAAGTTTTCTTTGGTACCAAAAATATTTTTTTATCTGAATCGTGATAAGAAACCACAAAAAAATCCAAAGATGCTTAAGTTTTTCATTCTCTAACCTTTGAAGTTTTTTGCTCTATTCCCGCGTCTGATAGAAAAGGGATGCCACATTTTAAATAGTAAACGATCTGAAAACATTTCAAATAGATTGTTCATCTTTTAGAGCGACATCACTTTAAGCTCTGATTGAAAGAGAACAATAAAGATTTTTATTGCGTAACATTAAGTTTCTGAAATATATGTTTTACTAAAAATCTTGCCAACATTCACTTTTATTTATATTCAATTATCTCAAAAGTAATGCCCGTTTCACTCAAACTTAATCTTTACATATAATTTATATTTTTAACATTCAATATATAACGAAAAAAAAATGAGGCGCGATGGAGACAGTAATAGAGTAATGTAGGGTTGGTCAAGGAGTTAAGTAAGACACCAATTAGCCCACGCGTCGTGCTGATAATTACAGGAAGAATTTAAAAAAAATGTTTGTTTATCTATTTGTACACGCTAATGTCCAGAAGTACTGGACGGATTCGAATTATACTTTTTTTGTTATATAGCTGTTAAGCCTGGGCAACATCTATGTGTTGCCCAGGATTAACAGCTATATTGATTTATACTCTATGGTATAAATCATTTTGTAAAATTTAACACCTGATGCAGAACTAAAATGGTCCATATAAACTATAAGAAATATAAAAATTTCGCCTTAGCAAAAGTTGTTTAGCCTGATGAGCATACGAAGTCGCGGGCTTCGGCTAGTAATAACATAAGAAATGGTAAAAATATCACGAGCATGCGGTTAATAATGCTCTTTCAACTCAGTATGTAAGTGAACCATATTTTGAAATCAAATAACTATAGAACATTTTTATAATAAATTGATTAAAGGATAGGTGAATTTCTAAAAAAAGAAGGAAAAGAGGAAAAAAGGAGGACCTCCGTCGCGTAATGGTCAACACGCTATACCGCCAATCCGGAGGTCCTGGGTTCGATCATCAGCCAGGACATGTTGGAAAATGGCCTTTTTAAGTGACCTGGGTCTTGGGTATTTACTGTGTATTTATTTATCTATATTTTTATTATAAAATATAGTATCGTTGAGTCAGTATCCTATAATACAATATTAAACTTACTTTATATTTATTATATTTTGCTATGGATAGGGATCTGTGGAAGAAAGAAGGGGAGGAAGCTTTTGCCCAGCTGTGGGATACCCCATTTTTTTACTTTTGTAGGCCCTAAGTTTGCGCGTAAATTCCCTAACAACGTATTCGCGTACGGACTAAACTTAAGTTGTGAAACAAGCTTACGCCATAGTTTTCCCCAGAGTCCACAGGGGTTCTTTAAGATATTTGAGTTTGTCGGTATCCAGTGCCGCCCCCATTTTAAATAAATAATTTGAAGGGACTTTTTTCTTCGGACATTTGCCAAAAGTGGCCGTTTTTCGCAAATGTGCGAAGAAAAGCTTGACGTTTTTATTTCATAAAAAAGTTTAGAGTTATCTAAGGTTTGGCCAAGACAACATTTTTAATGATATCTCTGTTTCCGTTTAAATAATTTATTTCAAATGGGAGGAGCAGCAGTGGACCCCCAAAAATTCAAGGAACCGTTAGAGAACAGTCCCCTTAAAAACATAACGAGAAAAGATTTTTGGTAACAAAGTTTAAAAAGGAAACAACTTACCACATTTCTAATTTGATAAACAATTTCAATCGTCTGACATGTTTTGTTGCCATTCGCACAATCTACGATTCCGCGAAGGGGCAAACCAACAAAGGCGAGCGTGTAACACCTTTTGCGTCAAAGTAACAAAGCGAAATATTTCCCGTCATTCCACTGTGACCTGGAAGAAATGTTTCACCTCCTGGCCTTCGGTTCATTGTCCTGACGTCAAGTACAAAATAAAGAGGAACACATGGTTAAACAACTTATTATGGACTTCGTTTTAAACCGAAAAAGGACGAACCTTTAAAAAAGGAGGAGGTACGTATCAATGCCAACCGTATGGTTCTTTTTTGTATTTACGCGATATCTTCGCCACTTGTAAACCGATTTTGATTAATGTTTATATATTTGAAAGCCTACAAGTTTATTTAGTACCGAATTAGTCCGGTATTAATTTGATAAATCCTATATTATTATGATGAAGAACTTTGGAGATTTAGAAGAAACTCCTAAAGAAAATGAAGTATGTATTTTTGTTGTTAAAAATTTAATTATTCATATTTTATACTTAAGACCGATTCTAAACTCAGTTTTGTAATTTTTGTTAACTGAGCGAGATAAACAACAAAAAAATTTTTGTGAGAAAGACCTTTTCCGTCAAATTTGTATGGAACTTGCACATTCAAAAGGAAAAATGTACCAGCTATTGTTTTCCTGCACATATCGTAAAAGACAATTGAGAGAATGGGCAAACATTCTAATTAGGTTAATAGGCGTTGCGGCTAATAGCCCATCACTATTTTGATTCCTTTTTGTCGTATATCGTATCGTATCATATCGTATTCTTGACCACCATCACGCTAAATGAAGCCTTTGGGTCATGCGACCAAGTGTTCTTTCTGCTTAAAACAAGACCCAAAATGCTCTATGTTTATTGTTTATCACATATTGATAACAGTCACGGGACAATATTATAAAACTTAGAATTTTTATTATTTAAATTTAATAATTGAAAGTTTGTCAGCGTTTCTAATTTTCATTATCAAATTATATCATCTGTTTTTAGGAACGTCTGGGTATTTTAATATACTTACTAAATAATAACAAATATTCTTGTCCTTGATGGACTTCAACGATCTGTACAGGAGAAGCAGTTGACCATTATGTCTCTGAATTTTATTTGCTCACTTAAACATAAATACGAGTGGTATAAGAGTAACATCTATTAAAACATTAGTTTGTACTTCAGGGCTGTCACAGCAAGGAAACTACAGCTTACAGCGTGTCACGTAATCTCGCATTCGAGCCCCTAGCGCATTGAAAACACGTTCTGAGTGACGTCACAAAGTTAGCTCTACCTTGGCCAATTCAATATAGTAAATGGGACAGAAAATCGACAGCCCTATTTTATGCAAGAATATTATATTTGCAAAACATTTGCACATAGAGAACAACGAATAAAAAGGCATCATACTTCTCCGATATTTGCCAACTTTTCTGCATATTACATTATCTTAGAAATGCTATAATAGTTTGTTGGTCTTATTTATTACCTCACGTATTTTACAGACGCAGATACTATAAAACTTATTAACTTAACTTTAAATATCTGTAATCTTTAACCGGTTAAACACAATCCAAAGCCGTAAGACCCAAAGGGCATGTTTTAATGGTTTAGTGGGGGCAAAGATAGAAAAAGTGATCAAAATAGTGAAGGTTTGTTAGCCGCATCCTCTATTCAGATTTTCGCCCTTCCCCTGGTTCGGCTTTTACAATCTGCTGGTGAAAAAGCCAGCTTGAAACGTGGAATTATGTTTACAGAACAGAAGATGAATAAAAATTTTTGAAAACCCTCGCTGCTTTTTTTATAAAATCTTTATTGACCATAACGGTACAAAAGGTGGACTTAATGTTAATGAATTCTCTACTAGTCAGACAAATTTAATAGTGATAGGTAAGCACCTATATATAAATACATAATATAAAATAAAACAAATTAAAATAATTTAAGATAGTGATTAGTTCAGCTGCAACAAATTAGCAAAAAGGTGCGTGTGGACTTTTTTCTTGAAAGGTAACTATTTGAGATACTTTTGAATTCTTCGGGTAAGACATTCCAAATTCGCTTTAGTCTATAATTCAGTAAGCTCTCAAGCGCTTTCACTGCAAGAGCTTTTATCCGAACGCGTCCGTTTTAACGATATCATCAGTTTTAATTTTGTGTCACATTTCAAGCTATTTTCTGGATTTAATGCCGGGAAGTTGCTGATTCTGAATAATTTTATGAATTAACACTTATGTTTGAGCACAAAACGAGTTCTTTTTAATAAGCGATGCACCTACCAATCCATCGCTATGTTGATTTCCTTTTTTCACCTTCTTGCCCAACATCACGCTAAAATTAAAATTTTAATTTTGCATCAATTCAAGATTTATTATTATTCTTACAAACTATAGGGTTTTGATTCGAGTAGAAAAAAATCTCCGATAAATGTTGAAGCGAATTTTGTATCACATTTCAAAGTAAAAGTCGTTGGTTCTAAATAATTTTATCATTTAACATTGTTTGTTTTTTTGTGCGTGTGTAAGTGAGCACTGACTGATGACAGCCGGGAATAACTGCTTACTGTGCCTTCCGAAGCACGTAGGAGCTCAAGAAATTTTTGTGCCGCTGTGGTCACCTATTCAAGAGCGGACCACAACTGTGATTGCTTACCATGATACGTACTCCCTGAACTACCGAGGTCTTCTTCAACACTTATAGAGTGCAAAATAAGTTTCTTTTTAACTGATTTTCAATAAGGAGAAGGTTATCAATTCATCGCGGACTTTTTCTTATGTATGTTCACCGATTATTTGATGAGGCTAATAACCATCAATCACTATTTTGATTCCTTTTTGCCTATCATCACGCTATAAGTGACATTTACTTAAGATGTTCACAATACAATAAGCTATTTTTCAAGAAGTCAAATCAGATACTTTTTCTAAACGTCAAAAGAAACAGCTTCTGTAGGAGTTTGTATGAAATACAGGCAGTCATAGATTTTTGGAGTCAAATAGCGCTCTTGTTATCAGATATGTTAAAAGAAAATTATATTATATAGAATATCACGTTAAAATGGATATGTTCAAAGACAAGTGACATTATTTTGCGACATTTTATTTTTATTTTATTTTTGGCTTAGAAAAATACCCAATTCAAGATCATTTATGGACGTTGTCGGGTACAGCAATATCGTATTTAAAAAAATAGGTTTCGCGGTTCTAGGCTCTGTGTTGCTTAGAGCCGCAAGACCCTAATTGCTCTGTCTATCCCAATAAAGATAAAGACGAGATGGTGAATGTACTATGTATTTCCATTCGCCGTACAAAAGCACACATCACTTTAGAACATAATTCAGTAAGCTCTCAAGCGCTTTCACTGCAAGAGCTTTTATCCGAACGCGTCCGTTTTAACGATATCATCAGTTTTAATTTTGTGTCACATTTCGAGCTATTTCCGTGCCGCGCGGATTTATTATCGCAAAGTTGCTGGCTCGAAGTAATTTTAAGGTTTAGGACAATTTTTAATGTGATAAGTAATTTTATGCAACCGTTAGATTTCTTGCTGAACTTTAAGTCGTACCTACCTATTAAATCTTTGAGTAAGTATGATGGGGTATGATTGTGTAAGAACTTACATTGTACGTAAAATAACTTCTAAATATTTTACTACCAACCTCAGTGGTTTATTCATGTCTTATAATGTTCTGTTGTACCTATTATTTGTAATATGTTAGTCTAAATCAATAAAATCATTTGGCATAATCTTATTAAATCTTTAACTTGATTAAATGAAGGTCTTGATTAGTCTTTTCAAAATGGTTTCCGTAGTCGGGTATAGTTTGTTAAACGTTGGTATATCTTGTTATTGTGTCATTTTGTTTGTTTTTCATGTGGGCAACACTTTTTCAGGCTGCCTAAAGGCATTTACAGTTTCATAACAGATGAACAAGGGATGAACGGGTTAGGTACACCTTACTTCCATACCAGAATCGCATAAGCAAGCTAAAAATAAACCTAAAATCTCACCTTACATGCCATTTTCACACCTACACCACAAGGAATACGGTTCACAATCCTTTGATGCTAGCTAGCGCGTGATTGATTTTGGTAACGAGGTATAAACCAGTCTTTACATCAATGATTTAGTACGCGTGACGTGAGAATACGTAATGAAGGGTGTTACGGTTAGTTTACACTAACCTCACGTGGTATGTGGTTGTTGGTATATATACGACTAGTGTAGGTTGGATTTAATTTAAGGCAAAATGGCAGCAAAAGTGGCGCCCTTGAAATAAATTGTTTAAAAGTAAATATGGCGATAATTAAAAATTGACTTCCAACAATCTATAGAAAGACCTCTGAATCATTTAACGAACAACGTTTGAAAGTATTATTGATAATCTGGCAGAAAACGATATAAATCGCGGTAAGACCCGTAATATTAAGGCCATACCCCAATTTTCCGGGGTCCAGTGGCGCTCCCATTTGAAAGGAAACGGTGATATCATTTCACGTTTTGACCAAACCCTAGATAACACTTTTAACTATTTTATGAACTACTGTTTATAATTTAAAATACGAAAGTGAAGCTTTTCTACGCACATTAGCTAAAAGTGGCCGTTTTTCGCAAATTTGCGTAGAAAAGCTTCACGTTCGCACTTTAAATTTTAAACCGTAGTTCATAAAATAGTTAACAGGGTTATCTAGGGTTTGGTCAAGATTTAATTTTAAATGATATCACCGTTTCCTTTCAAATGATATATTTTAAATGAGGGCGCTACTGGACCCCGGAAAATTCAGGTTCCCCTAATCATTTTCGCCTATTTCCTTAGAATCTGCGCCGGAAGAGAAGCAGGTGATACATTCCAAGTCTTTTCTTTCCTTCCAGACCAGCATTGAAGAATCTACCTAGAAGACCCAACTTGTCCTAGCTATTTAACAAATAATACAAGCCCAAACTGTAATTACCTAGTTCCTATTGCCAGCTCTGTTAGTAGAACAGCTCTAAGTTAGCTTATTGCATTGTAATCTGATTTACGTATACATATATACAAACATACATATTATCACGCCTATTTCCCACAGGTATAGGCAGGGATAATACAACTTGGAAGAGACATACCCGCTATTAATCGAAAAACGGGCTATACCAGAACGCTTTAGTATAAAAAGAGTCAAAAATTGAATTTATTCCATGCTGGTCTGGGAGAAAAGAAAAAACTTAGAATGTACCAGCTGCTTCTCTTCCCGGGCAGATCGTAAGAGCCGATCGAGGGAATGGGCAAAAAATCGAATCATGTTAATAGGCGATGTGGCTAGCAACCCATCACTAGTTTGATTTCTACATCCACCTTCTTGCCCACATCAAGCTAAAAGTGGCCTTTGAGTCTTGCAGCCCTGGGCTCTATCTGCTTAGAGCCGCAAGACTTAAAAATGCTCTGTCTGCCTCATTAGGGATTAAGACGTGATAGTATGTATGTATGTAAAAATTGAAAAAATAAAACCTCATTTCCATACGAAAGTGCGCAGCCCGGGCAATTTGTATGGGAATGACGATTTTTTTGTTGTTTTTTGACCGTTATTTTATTATCAAATAGTGATCTAATGTAGTCCGTGGTTTGATATCACGGTTCGATATCGATATTATGGTTAAGTCTCTTTCACATTGTATATAAATGTATCTAGTTCATCATCTTCATTTAATTATCGTAAAGATTTCCAAAATGACCGAGTTAGTAATTTATTATTAATTAATTAAGTATCTAGTTCATCATCACCATCAGGTCTTTCTGTCTCCACTGCAATACTTAGCTAGTTAACTAGATTTGACTAACATACAGAAACACAAATCAAAAAAGCTGTTCATAAAAAGAAGGTCAGCATTTAAAAAAAAAACGCTACGTTTGAAAAATATCGACGAAGCCATTTTAAACCTGACCCAGATGTATTTGCAAACAAGCGGGACTAACGAGCCCATTTTATTTATAGGTTCTTTGATTACAAGTAATTAAAAGTATACAACATCAGATGGTAATCAATTCTGCTTTTAACAATTTATAAATTTAGGTTATGGAGCTTAGACTTTTTAAGAATATAGACATGTCAAATTATTTTTTTATGACGTCAACCAGACGTAACTTTAATTTATAAAAAGTGCCTGTTTGAGATAATTAGTTTTTGAACTTTTTTTTGTTTATTCAATGTATATTACAAAAAAAAATAGTCTTTTACCTGCGTCGTCACCTATGTGTTTAAAGACACAATCATACGGGCACGACTATATTATGTGTTAATGATATATGCAAAGTTTCGTTCCAATTCGTTTGCGTGACTGACCTACAAACATTTGAAAAAGTCCAAAATAAACATAAAATTTTCCCATTTATAATAAATGTTCTTTAAAAACTTACTCAATACGTTTTTATTATAAAAAAAGAGTGTTGTGGAACACCCAGTTGGAACAAAATTACAACAATTTAAGCTCCTAAAGAAACCCCCAAAGAAATTCCCGCCTCTAAAAAAGTGCGTGACGATAATCTTACGCTTTTTTTCGCCCAACCCTCATCCGCTAAGTCCGTACCGTCCGAAAAGGAACTTTATTCCAAAAATACATCGTTATCCCAAAATGTTTATTCAAAAGATAATATAACCAAATATAAATGTAACATCTCTCAAAATCCCGTTACGGTCGCAGATAACAACGAGATCGAATGTAATTATGCGATAAAAACATGCCAGTTGGAAATATTTATTTACTCTATGGATTGAATTTATTGAAGCTTACCTTAATCCGGGCCAAATTCAATACGAAAATTTTAATTAACACAGAAATGAAAAACGCGGCCTGTGTCGTCCGGATTATTAAAAAAATCGGCCAAGCGCCAGTACTTGCTTAATTAAGGTTCCGTATAATGAAAATTCCAACTTCCTCTCCAACTAGCCTAAACCGTCAAGCGAGGAAAGTGAAGGCCAAGTCTTTTTTTTTATTTTATCAAACTTTATTGTTCCAAACTACAAATATATATACTTTTAACAAATGGCGGACTTAATGCTAAAAGCATTTTCTTTCAGTCAACCATAGGATAAACAGAGAAAACAATATACATATGTACACTCTTAAATATTACTAAATAATATAAAATTATATTATATCCCTACTATATATACAATAGAAATTTATATAAATATCAGAATGAATACTCTATTAATACAATACACACAAATACATACACATCCACTTATAGTCTTCTATTATATAGTCTTCTGGCTGCTCTGGCCAAGTTGGTAATACAGAGAGGTACGTGCTCCTGCCTGATGATGATGACCAATTAAGTAAACCGTTAAAATTATTAAACTATTTTGGCTTATTCTTTTCAATTTTGCAAAGCCTTCGTCATACTCGACCATTAATATCCATATTATATTAAAAAAAGCAATAGCGGGAAAGTGGCTGCTAGGCAGAAAAGTTGAGGATGCAACCGAACGCGCTAAAATTAAAAAGGCAACGGAACAAAAAGTATATAATAAAATTGTACATCTTAATCTATGTCATTAACCAGATCTATGTAATCACTTCGTCTTTTGTTGGTGTTGTATCATTTGACAAAAAGTCTAAGCGGTTGTAAACTGTACGCATAAAATAAGATTCCCACAGGGTTCACTTAAGGCAGGCAAGTCGTAAATCTGGTGGTAATCATGGTGCCTTTTGGTGGTTTGAACGGTAACCTTTCCTTCTCCTATTCATACGATCTTCGGCTGTAAAATGCACCCCAAGCTCCGTAGTAGCCCAGCTAAGAATTTAATCAACGTGCTAAGATTTTAGGAAGGCCATAAGAAGGATATATTTGTCATTCAAGTCGTCCAAGTTTTTGATTTTTCGTATGTGTAAGTGGCCAACACTGGTGGCAGATTTTTCAATCTGCCTTAAGGCATCTGACATAGCCTTACAATGATGACAGCCGGGAACAACGGCTTATACATGCCTTCCGAAGCACGGATGAGCTCGCCACTTTATGCCACTTGTAGTCACCTATCCAAGTGCGGCCCAAAATCTTGCAAGTTACCATCGGAGCGATATTTTAGTGCGGATCCCTAAAAATGATTGAGCAAAACTGGATTAAATCTTTGGGTTTTGATTTTGCGTTTCATCGTGGGTCACAGATACGCGATTTTAATTACGGATTTTCGTTAGCACAGATTAAATTATAAATAGGCGGTATTAAGTCTGTCTCTGTGATTAATTTTCTTCATGTTAAATATATTTTTTGATAGGACACTTTTAATATCCGTTTTAGGGATTTGGCATTGCAATTACTTCTAGATGTAGCATAATTTTACAGAACTAAAAAACCTTAAATTAACTACACAACCGATTTTGATAATTCTATGGGACCACCTGACAAGTATGATTTACAAAAAAAAAAGAATTTTCTAAATCGTTTCAGGTGTCTTCAAATAATCTTGAACATACATTTAACAAAAATATCATGACTTATTGATAACCTTCTCTGTTTTGAAAGTCGGTTAAGAATGGCAAACCTTATTAGACGTGTTTATTTTTAACATATTCCAAGACATTTACGGCTGTGGACGTAACTGAATTGTTATTTATATTGTGTCATGTTGAAAATCCCGGAATGTGTTAAGTGTGTATGCATGTTATGATTAAAACATATTATTATGACACCCTACCCTATATATAAAAAATACTATTTATTTTTACCCATTTTCTTGTTTGTCTTTTACGATTTGCGTCAGAAGAGAATCACCTGCATACTAAGTTTTTGTTTCCATCCAAAAAGAAAGAAAATTATTTTTTTAAGCATGTAGAAATAAAAATGTTTTAAATTATAAAAAATTGTATGTTTCGAAAAAAAATTACTATTTATTACCTATACAATTTCGTTTAAATAAAACGTTAAACCGTACATATACGAATCTTGGGTTACCAAGCCAAACTCACTCTTAGCCAAATTTATTTTTTATTAAACATCAATTTTATTGCTCAACGTCATCAAAAGAAAATGAAGGCATGTGTGCCACGTTTATTTCTTATCGGAATTTAATATCCTGTGTTTGGGAATTTACCCATAACCCCAGGATATGCCATAACCTTCCAATGAAGACGTGGCGGCGGGAGTATTAGTCGTAAAAATAGCTTAAGGTAAGACACTTTATAATACTAGCTGTTTCTTGCGGCGTTGCTCAGGTGAACAGTTTCAGCTGACATGTCCTGTAGTTATTTAATAAAGAAAAATGTCACATTTTTCAGATGATGGTCACATGGTGATAACAACAAAAAATCTATTGTGCAATGCTGGACGTCAAGGTATTACATACATACTATTACGTCTATATCCCTAATGGGCAGACAGAGCTCTTGTATCTTGTGGCTCTTAGCAAACAGAGCCCAGGGCCGCAAGACTCAAAAGCCACTTACCAGCGAGTTGGTATGCGAGACCAGTAGTTTTTGTTTTAGTGTGATGCAAAAAAATAATACAGACGCATCGATAGCCTCTTCCTTTTTAAATCGATTTAAAATGCGCAATAAGCATTGAAATATTTCAGTTGTTAAAATATATTATATACATAGAATAATCTCTTTTTCTATGATTTGTACGTATAAAACGTGTCTGAACAATATAAGAGCCAGTGGTGATGCCAAAAGAAACCCACTTTTAAAAATAAGTGTCAAACCATTTAATTACTTCGAACAAGCAACTTCCCGGCATTAAATCCAGAAAATGGGTCGAAATGTGACACAAAATTAAAACTGATGATATCGTTAAAACAGACGCGTTTGGATAAAAGCTTTTGCAGCGAAAGCGCTTGAGAGCTTACTGAATTATGTACTTGAGTGATGTGTGCTTTTGCTAAGGTACATACGTACACAATCACGTCTTTATCCTTAACGGGGCAGACGGAGCAATTTGGGTCTCGCAGCTCTAAGCAGACAGACCAGGTCTGCGAGACCTATTTTTTAACGGATTTCTAAAAAAGCAGAAAGTTATTAATTCGTCATGATCTTTTTCTTATGTATATTCATCGATGATTCGAAGACGCCTGAACTTATTTAAAAATACTTTTTTGTTTGAAAGGGTACACTTGCGAGGTGGTCTCGTATGAATTTTATAAAAATCGGTTGTGTAGTTTTGAAAAATTATTAAAATACGATATCATCATCATCAGGTCTTTGTCTCCACTGCAAGAGAACGACCTTCTCTGTACTACCAAAGTGAGCCAGAGGACTTTGGCCTACACTCTCCTCGCTGCCCAGACGGGTTGGAGAGGTCTCATTAATGTTCATAAGCTTTGTTAAGGTTGTATTCCTAAGTCGCCTTTACGACATCCACGGGAAGACTTGGAGTGGTCCTATCTACTCCGCCGAAAACCGGCATATAAAAATACGATATAGTACTCGTAATCTTATTTTTAACATTTAACCCTCCTCTTCTCTACCCAAATAGCTGTGACCGACAGAGTGATCTTAAATTGTATTGTTGAAATTTTACGTATTTTATGGTTTGCAATAAAATATTGAATATTGATCCTAATGTCACTTCTAACGTGATGTTGGGCAAAAAGGAATTAAAATATCGACGGTTGGTAGCCGCAACGCTTTATAATTTTTCAAAACTAAAATCCAACTTCACTCCCAAACTATTTCTATGGGACTACCTGCCAAGTATACCATTCACAAAAAGAATTTGGCACATTACAGGCGTTTTCGAATAATAGATGAACACACTTTATAAAAAAAGATCGCGACACTTTGATAATCTCCTATATTTTTCGAAGTCGGTTAAAAGGAAACTCATTTTGCACTCTTTAAGTGTTAAAGAAGAGCTCGGTGGCCTAGGGAGTACGCAATCACGGGTGTGGCACAAAAAATTCTCGAGCTTCTCCGTGCTTCGGAAGGCACGGTAAGCCGTTAGTCCTGGCTGTCATGAGTGGTCACTTACACATACCAAAAAACAAACAGTGTTAAATCATAAAATTATTTAGAACCAACAACTTTTAGTTTGAAATGTGATACAAAATTAAAATTGATGAGTACCGTGCTTGGATATCGTGAAAACGGCTCGTTCAGATAAAAGCTCTCGCAGTGAAAGCGCCCTAGTAAGCTCTCAGCTCTATGAATTATGTATTGCGGAATGAGTATTTTGCAACGATTGAAAATAGGTTTATGTAAATAAATAAGACAGAATAATTTACATAATTCACAATTTTAAAAAAAGTTTAATATTTGCAACATATTTAATCTAAAATTAACTAAACTCAATCTAAAGCGGGCAAAGCAGCTGCAACAGCTGAAAATCTCAAAAGGCGCAAATATGAAGGTATCACAGATAACTACATATTTAAGCCGTTTGGACCATGGGGCCATCAGCTCATAAATTATAGGGCTTATCTCAAGGAAACTTATTGAAGTTTTCTTGACCAAAAGGCCAGAAAATAAGCATTGATATATAACGTGGCAATGCTGCCACGTTATATATCAGCCTTCTGGGCATGTTGCCGCAAGGTAAACAATGAACTAGCCTTTTTTATTTGTAAATATTAGTGTTTATCGTATTGTAGTGAGTAGTCTTTTGATCTTTATTTTAGTTTTTATGAAAATTTAATATGTATTTTTTTTCGTTTTGGTCAAATTAAACTATCTAAAAATAATACAATGTATAGGTTTTATTTCTAGTTTAAATGCATTCTACTTTTATTTACTAGATTCGTATTCTACATATATTAAATTCATAAATGTGACGCGAAATTAAAACGCGCTGCTTGCACGTTATTAAAACGGTGCGTTCAGATAAAAGCTCTCGCAGTGAAAGCATTATTAAGTAGTTAAAGTATATTTAAATAAGAAAGGGAATTTATTTATAATTTAAAAAAGAAGTTAAATATTTGCTACAAATTTAATCTATCAAAATGCCTATTTGATTCTGAATAGGTATTATTGCAAATTTAAATGTATTCTATTTTTATATACTAGATCCGTATTAAACATATATTTATTTTATAAAATTGACGCAAAATTAAAACTGATGAACGCGCTGCGGGCACATTGTTAGAACGGCGCGTTCAGATAAAAGCTCTCGCAGTGAAAGCGCTCTAGTAAGCTCACTGAATGATGTATTGCGGTCTTAGTATTTTGCAATGATTGAAAACAGGTTTATTTAAATAAGAAAGATAGAGTAATTTACATAATTTTAAAATTTAAAGTAAGTTATTTTCTACCAATTTAATCTAAAAAAAGCCTACTTGATTCTGAATAGGTATTATTGCTAATTTAAATGCATTATATTATTATATACTAGATCCGCAGTCTACATATATAAAACTCATAAATGTAACGCAAAATTGAAACTGATGAACGCGCTGCGGGCACATTGTTAAAACGGCGCGTTCAGATAAAAGCTCTCGCAGTGAAAGCGCTCTAGTAAGCTCACTGAATGATGTATTGCGGTATTAGTATTTTTCAATAATTGAAAATTGGTTTATTTAAAATAAGAAAGATAGAGTAATTTACATAATTTTAAAATTTAAAACATATTTTAATATTTTCTACGAATTTAATTTTAAAAAAATGCCTATTTGATTCTGAATAGGTATTATTGCTAATTTAAATGCATTTGATTTTTATATATACTAGATCCGCAGTCTACATATATAAAACTCATAAATGTGACGCAAAATTGAAACTGATGAACGCGCTGCGGGCACATTGTTAAAACGGCGCGTTCATATAAAAGCTCTCGCAGTGAAAGCGCTCTAGTAAGCTCTCAGCTCACTGAATTATGTATTGCGCGATGAGCGTTATGCAATTTCGTCCTCAAATGTGTATGTACACTCAACGGCGTATCAAGTTACCTGAAATGATACCACAGTTTCCAATGCATAACTGTGTATTTCTTCTTAGAGGTATTTTTAGGTCTTAGCGGCCAAGAGGTCATCATGCCACGCAGTCACCCCGGAGGTCCCGGGTTCGATCCCCAGTCAGGTCAATATTAAAAATGATCTTATTCAGATTGCTCTGTGTCTTGGATGTTTATCTATATTTGTTATAAAATACAGTATCGTTTAGTTAGTGTCCCTAACACAAGTCTCGAACTTACTTTGGGGCTAGGTCAATTTGTGTGATTGGTCAGTATTTATTTATTTAGGTTCTACACCCTTGTCGATGGAGTGCTTTTCATGTCTCTCTTCCTTTCACTAAGTTCCTTCTTATAAGTACTAATGTTCGTTTTCAGGGTCCGTGTTTGTTGTTTTCGTGTGTGTAATTGGCTAATACTGGTTTCAGGATTTTCAGGCTGCGCAAAGGCATCTGCAATGATGACAGCCGGGACCAACAGCACATACATTCCTACGGGAGCACGGAGGAGCTCGAGATAAAATTTTTTGTCACTTGTGGTCATCCATTCAAGTGCGGACCATGCCCCGCGTCGCTTTACTTGCGAAAGCGCTATAGGTTTAAATAAATGTTTGGTTAGGTATTTAAATAAATGTAAACAATCTTGACATGTCTTTTTATTGAAATATACACTTTATAAATCAATACCTTTGCAAATAACAAAGTAAGTAATTTATAAATTACATAAAAAGACATGTCAAGATTGTTTACATTTATTTAAATACCTAACCAAATGGAGTATAGTAATGCGCACTTCCGCAGAGCCACCGAGCTCCTCGAGCTTGTTTAGGGTTCCGTACCCAAAGGGTAAAAACGGGACACTATTACAAAGTCTCCGCTGTGCGTCTATCTGTCGATCTGTCTGTCACCAGGCTGTAACTCACGTGAATTGTGATAGATAGACAGTTGAAATTTTCATAAATGATGTATTTATTTTGCCGCTGTAACAACAAATACTAAAAAGTGAATAAAATAAATATTTAAGTGGGGCTCCCAGACAACAAAAGTGATTTTTTATAGGTAATGGTACGGTACCCTTCGTGTGCGAAAATATAGCACATAACTTAAGTATCCACATCCATTTTTGGTTGTAGGTATTTATTTTAGATTTACTATGTCTCGTGTTGGGGGCGCGGCAATTGGTATAAAGTCTCACGGTGAAAGGGTTAATAGGCGTTGGAGGCTAACAACCCATTTGTATTTTGATAGTATTCCATCTTCTTGCCCACTATCACGGTGGCCCTGGGCTCTGTCTGTTTATTCAGCAAGACCTAAAATGCTCTGTCTGTCCCATTAGGAAAAATGACGTCTGAAATAGGACTTTATTTTCAGATACATGAACTTAAGGATAAAAAAATATATTATTAAATTAAGCTATAGGAACAAACAATAAAAAATAAAATTAAAATATTTAAATTAATTAAATCTAAATTAAAACCTCAAACAAAATAAAATAAAAGAAACTTAATACGAAAAATCTCCTCAAATGCATCTGATCCAAAGTACCCAGAGCACTGGCAGCGTTGCCTTTCTGAATAGTAAGGCTAATTCTTTGAGCATGAAGCTGTGAAGCCTCCTGTTACCTCGACCAGACGTGCAGACAAGAGGTAGGTACGTATGTAACATTCATTGTGTGTGATCAGATAACAAAAGCGTTTGAAAGCTTACTGAATTATGTATAAATAGCGCGTTAAGTGTTTTTCCAATTTTGTTCTGAAGCGCTTTTATCGACTAAACGCATGAAATGTACTGACTACATTTATGTCAACAACAGAGGTTGTTAAGTGAAATATGGGACAAGTTTGGAGATATTTTCTATTTGGAAAAAGATAAATTGTGGAGTTAGTTGGGAGAAAATGATACGTTTTTTTTTATAGAAGTACATTAAATGTAAAATACCCTTACTGCACAGCCTGTATATACTAAAATTATTTTTGGCATCTAGCAATCATATAAGACCACAACAATTTTGTGTTTTAGCTCTATGACCTGACTATTATCACAAACATACAAAAAAACATAAGAAACCGTGGCACTGTTAAAATCACAGTAAGTAATATCTATTGAAGGTTATGTTATTATTGTTGTTTTTTGTGTGTGTAAGTAGCCAACACTGATGTCAGATTTTTCAAGCTGCCTAAAGGCTTAACAACTGCTATACAATGATGACAGCCGGGACCCACGGCTTATACGTGCTTAACTAAGCACGGAAGAGCTCGAGTATTTTTTATTCCTCTTGTAGTCACCCATCCAAGTGAGGACCACGACCGGTGTCGCTTTACTTGCGAAAGCACTAGTAATGCGCATATAGCGACAATTATAGGTGCTAATAAAACCTATTGGATCTGGTTAGATCCATCATCGTTTACAGGCCAGGAATGGCAATGGGATAGTGGGTAATTTATTTAATTATTGTACAGTATTTATAACTAAAACATTGAATGGTGTTATATTGAATCGACACGTCCAGTTAGTACGTGATGTGTTAAATTAACAAAATGATTGCTTTTTAATTAAATGTATAATTACTTTAATTACTTTCCCCAAGGAACATTCGTCGCAATATAAAAAATAATAGATAAATGACAGGCAAAAATTACTTTTCGTATTTCGATATAGATATGGTCCTTGGGGAAAGTTGTTCAGTATCATGGACTGAATTCACCCTAAAAATAGATTCGTTATATTTTGTTAAACCTTATTATTATCCTTGTGCCCATCACGTTTGTTAAATAATAAATATATAGGAACTTGGTCTGAGATAGGAACAAATCACACGCATTGAGCTAGCCCCAAAGTAAGTTCGAGACGTTAGGGGATACTTACTCAAAAATACTAGGTAATTTTATAACAGATACATATACATGTCGCAGCGAGGGATGTGATGAGGGATGGAAAGTAAGATACTTGTGTTATGGGATACTAACTCAACGATACTATATTTTTATAACAAATACACATATAAATAAACATCCAAGACCCAGGACAATTTGAAAAAGGCTATTTTCCAACTTGCTCTGACCGGGGATCGAACCCGGAACTTCTGGGTGGCGGACTAGCATAGTGCTCCTCTGTAGCTCCGCGTCGTCAAAGATTATAAAGATGCTGCCATATCGCCCTCCCACCGGGCTACCGAGCTTCTCAGATGTTCTTGAATTAGCTAAATTGACAGACATGTCTTGAAACAATTAAAACTAAACACATCGTAATAACTTGGCGTGTCTCCATGCGACATGCCAAGATGTTCCGCAGTACGGATTAAAATATTCATGCCGAGCGACAAATTATGCCGCATGCTGCCTCGAGGGGACGGGATGCGGGGCTTTGGAAGCACCGTTACTTTGATATTTGTATAAAATATATTTGCCATTCTATTAAATAGATTTTCGCTAGTTAATTTTTCAAAAATATATTTGTTCCTTTCGCCGTGGAGACTTTAGGGCCTTGGGGTGTGGAGGCGCGTCAATTTCAATGAAATCTCCACACGCCTGATCGACGTTTTTAAGGACCTAAGAGCTGGTGCGCATTTTGGCCAAGGATTAAGTCTGGCCATACAACGAGGCAATGCCGCCAGTCTTTTAGCTACCTTGCCCTGCGACCGTAGCGATCTGGGGTCTATTGTTTATTTAATATAATGTTTTATTTTTAATTAGATTATTTTAGTTTATAGTTTTATAATTTAGGTAGGTTATTTAGTTTTTAGTTATATATTTATTTTGTCCTATGTAAATATTTATTTATTTTGTGCAATAAAGTATTTTTCAAAACTAAAAACCCACTTCGACACCAAACTACACAACTAATTTTTATAAAATTTCTAAGGGACCCTGACCTATATAGGTTAAGTTTTTTGTCATTCTTCTTGCTAAAGACATGTTGTTTTTTAATAACTTTTAAAAATTATAAATGTCGTTTGGTGCAACAAAGTTTTTTGTATTGTATTGTATTCCTCCTTGGTAT
Source organism: Acrobasis consociella (assembly GCA_963555685.1). Lineage (NCBI taxonomy): Eukaryota > Metazoa > Arthropoda > Insecta > Lepidoptera > Pyralidae > Acrobasis > Acrobasis consociella. The sequence goes on from OY743122.1 coordinate 13,951,005, forward strand.
TAGGTACTTAGAGGTCCACACTGTAATGATAAATTTAAGCTATGTTGATAGATTATTATTTGACGAAAATATACGAGACGATGAAAAACATACATCATTATTATAGTATAATATAAACTTTACCAATATTCATCACCCCAGAATAATTTTTCATTATTCAGAGTATCATCATACCAAAATAATATAGAGTTAATGACATGGTGCGACACGAAAGACAATTTTGATTAACCATTCAATATGTTCGAAATGACATTTGAATAATGTCTTGCTCTTTATGCATGACTTTATCCAACGCTGTTAGGTAACGATGTAGATTTATGAAAAATAGAAGTGGCAAGTTTAAAAAAGGTGAATATATTTGCCCAAGCTATAATATCTTCAGAAAATGAAAGCAGTTATCCTTATCATTTTTTTTAAAGGCACCTACCTTATTCTGTGTTTTGTAGATTGAACATCCTATGGAAAGAAAACTTTCTCAATTTTCATTGTTCACAATTAACGCTATAGACCGCTACATTGGAAGTTCATCATTCTGGAAACTCTAAAATTGGCCTTTTTCAAATAGACTGGGTCTTTACTGTTTATTTGTGTGTTTATTATAAAAAAATATCGTTGAATTGGTATCCTATAAACAAGTTTAAATTTAATTACGATGGGACAAGCTTTTTTAGTATAATTAAATTTGTTATAATTCGTTTTATGGCTAAATCTATTTATTCAATTAAAAGGAAATTAAATTCCTGATATTCAATAAAAAAAACATCTTGTAATCCGTAGTTAAAGTTAAGTAAGTACCTATCATTTTATCAGCTTTTAATTTTAGAAGCACCTTACTTCAAACATGACATTTAAAGTCTAATAAAAATACATACTCGTATAGCCATCATCTGTTCTCCCTAACTCTGTGGTAACGACTCAAGAACATGTGGGAAGAAAATCATGTTATATACATATTCAGTAAAGGCTGGAAAGATTTTTTTCATTTCGTTCACTTAAGTCGGATTACGTATAGGTATAATCCTAGATGACAACGTTTACTCTGCAAATGTACGCCAAAATTTTCTACGTGTGTTTTTGCTTATACACGTAATGTACAAATGACTCGTAAGGTAAGACACTCGTATTTAATATTAGGAGATTTGATATAGAAATGTGTAGGTACATGTTCTGTGTTCGTGTATATGTTATCCGAGCAATCGGCATTCGCCTTCAAATAGTGTTTTATAAATCCCCCGTCGCCTTAATAACTGGTAAGGCGGCAATCGACAGCATATTTTATTTATCCTATATACTTTAACCTATATTTTAAACAATCTCTTTCTTACTGAACTGTGTTTCTTACTGCGTAATCTTCCCAGCAGTGGTCATTCCGAAACGCTAGTTGTTATATACTTTTGCAGTAAAATAATGTCACGAGAGTGGGTTGGGGATAGGAAAGGAAACACCAATCCTATGGAATAGTGCCTTTATTTACAACTCTAGGGTACTCACAGTTGTCACAGGTACGTACGCGGGAATGTCACTGTACTGTCACACACACAGAAACGTCACTGCACTGTCTCGCGCGTGGAAACGTCACTGCACTGTCACGCGCGGTAATGTCACTGCACTGTCACACGCGTAAACGTCACTGCACTGTCACGCGCGGAAACGTCTCTCGCGCGTATTTACTGCACTGAACACTTCACTTCACTCACTATTTCACTTTACTTTTTACTCACTACTTCCACTTTTACTTTTCTTCCTTTTTCTTCTTCCTTCTTCCTTCTTCGGATTTTACTTTCAAACTAAAACTGGCGTAGGCCGCGCCTTGTTCTGCTTATATACCCCTCGGATGCGAACAATATCGCATCAAAGTTCTAAACTTAAGTTATAAATTTTCTTTTGTCTTCTTTTATTTCTGGCCCGTATTTTCATTCCAATTTAATCTAGAGTTATCTAGAAACTTCTTACAAAACTTCAAAAACACTATTCGTGACTGTGATTTGAACCTGGGGTCTATGGATTCACAGTCCAACACCAAGACCGCTAGGCCAATCGTGTGCTGACGTGAGTGACGAAATTTCCCTTTAGATGAATTCTCGTAGTTTGAATTTGTGACGTTGACAATTTGACATTGTCATTATCACTTATCATCCTACGCGACACTGCCCCCTCTCGAGACATGATCGTCCCGATCATTATTGCTTCCATGATAACGTGCCAATCGATCCACATGAACTATTTTGAGAGGACTGCGAGGATTACGCTGAATTCGGTAGGTCACGTCGTTAATTCTGGTGATAATTTTGTAAGGTCCTTCCCAACTTGGTTGTAGCTTTGGAGATTTCCCTTTTCTCCTCACCGGATTATGAAGCCAAACCAGTGTTCCTTCCTCGAAGCTGAGGCCATTAGCTCTTCGATCGTAACGAGTCTTCATCCGTTCACTAGCTTTAAGCCCAGCCTCTCTAATCTGCTCATAGACGTCAACCATCTTAATCCGAAGGTCATTAGCGTAGTCGGTTATTCCTTTTGGGGTATCTGGTGGACAACTTGATAACAAATCAGCTGGCAATTTCAATTCTCTTCCAAAATTGGCATATGCTGGAGTAACTGTAGTGGTCTCATGCACCGCAGTCCTATAAGATAAGAGGAATAGTGCAATATACTCGTCCCAGTTTTTCTGATGGCTTTCTACCACTTTTGCCAGATGCCGTTCCAATGTTTGGTTAAACCTCTCAACCATTCTATCTGACTGCGGGTGATACGGCGTCGTCCGAGTCTTATGGATTCCCATGATTTCACAGACTTCTCGGAATACTTGTGATTCAAAGTTTCGACCCTGATCACTGTGCATCTCCAATGGCACACCAAATCTACAGAATACTTCGTTCACAAGCTTTGTCGCTACGGTGGTAGCCTCCTGATTAGGTAGTGCAAATGCTTCAGGCCATTTCGTGAAGTAGTCCATAACTACCAAAATGTACCGGTTGCCAGCATTCGTAATTGGAAACGGTCCGGCTATGTCAAGAGCTACTCGTTCCCAAGGAGCTCCGACATTATACAACCTCATGGCTCTTCTGCTTCTAGTCTGTGGTCCCTTAACTGCCGCACAACTCTGACATTTACGGCACCAGTCTTCTACATCATCTCGGCAGTGTAACCAGTAGAAACGTTCTTTAATTTTTGTGAGGGTTCTTCTTATCCCCAGGTGTCCGCCGGAAGTACCATCATGAAAAGTTTTTAAAATCTCCCTTATCTTCTCTCTGGGGACGACCAATTGTAGATGGCAATCTTTACCTTGAGTACTTTCCCATTTTCGGTAGAGTAATCCATCATGTAACACCAGGCTGTCCCATTGCGCCCAAAGACTCTTTGTAGCCGTACTGTATTTGGCCACTTCTGACCATTTTGGTTTAGTTCCACTTCTTAGCCAGTTCAATAGTGGTTGAAAATCTTTATCATCTTCCTGAGCCTTTTTCATAGCGTCGTCAGTCCAATTTTCATCTATGGAATCAGTACGGATTAACCGGATGTTTACTTTTTCCTTCTCTTCCTGCCGATTGCAATGCTTGCAGTCCTCCAGGCAAGGTCTTCGAGACAGAGCATCCGCATTGCCATGACTCTTCCCACCTCGATGTTCAATTTCAAACTCAAACTCTTGGAGTAGCTCAATCCACCTGGCTACCTGCCCTTCAGGATTTTTGAATTCCAATAACCATTTTAATGCAGCGTGATCAGTCCTTATCAGAAATTTGCGACCAAGCAAATATTTCTTAAAATGTTGCAATGTCTTGACCACAGCCAACAATTCTCTGCGAGTTACGCAGTAATTTCTCTCTGGCCTTGAAAGAGATTTGCTGAAGTAGGCGATTACTACTTCCTGATCTCCTCTCTGTTGAGATAGAACACCTCCAATTCCACCTAAACAGGTTTCTCCTAGCATACCTGCCAGCACATGTTCCATCAACCTTTCAAATGTTGCTGGCGCGTTACATAGTCCAAATGGCATAGTTTTGAACTGCCATAAACCCTTGCCGGTTGAAAACGCAGTCTTCTCTTTATCCTTAGGATCCAAATCTACTTGCCAATACCCACTTTTTAAATCAAGAGTAGAGAACCAAGTCATGCCACAAAGTGAATCCAAAGTGTCATTGATTCTTGGAAGTGGGTAACTGTCCTTTTTAGTTACATCGTTCAATCGCCGATAGTCTACACAGAACCTAGTCGATCCATCCTTCTTCTTTACTAACACAATCGGAGAGCACCATGGGCTTGATGAAGGTTCTATCACGCCGTTCTTCTTCATCTCTTGGATCATGTCCTCAACTTCCTGCTCACGGGCAAAAGGAACAGGCCTTGGTCTCTGCCGAATAGGTGTTGTATCCCCGGTATCAATTTTATGTTTTACCAAATCGGTTCTGCCAATATCTCCATCATTTTTAGAGAATAAATTGCTATATTTCAACAAGAAGTTCCTTGCTTTTATTAATTGCAATTTAGTAAGATTACCCTTGCAACCCTGCAGAAGCCTTGTGACATTTTCTTCCTGATTTGTAATTTTCCGCTTTTGCCCCTTTTCACACTTCCTCAACCAGGCTACTTCATCACAGTTTCCGACAATCGTTCCCTTTCGCAGTGTTTGCTCCACGTCAGGAGGAGCAAGCACGCCACCAAGACCGCTAGGCCAATCGTGTGCTGACGTGAGTGACGAAATTTCCCTTTAGATGAATTCTCGTAGTTTGAATTTGTGACGTTGACAATTTGACATTGTCATTATCACTTATCATCCTACGCGACAATAATATTAAAATAACCGGCCAAGTGCGAGTCCAAAATAGGGTTCCGTACCATTATCTATAAAATTCAAGTTGTTTGTATGGAAGCCCCCTTAAATATAAATTTTATTTTGTTTTTAGTATTTGTTGTTATAGCGGCAACAGAAATATATAATTTGTGAAAATTTCAACTGTCTAGCTGTCGTGGTTCTTTAGATACAGCCTGGTGACAGACAGACGGACAGACGGACAGACGGACAGACGGACAGACGGACAGACGGACAGATTGACAGACAGCGAAGTCTTAATAAAAGGGTCCCGTTTTTACCCTTTGGGTACGGAACCCTAAAAAAAGATCTTTATTATGAGATACATTTATCCGACATTGAATTCAATTTTTGACTTTGACTGTATCTTTGACTTTGAGCTATTCTTGTATTATATATATATATATGACGGAGCAGGAGATGACCTACGCCGAACTCACTAAAAGTGTGACGATAAATACAGCGCTCCGCCTCGCGCTGTATCATGGATTCCAACCACATGTATCTGAATACCCCTGGCCCACACAGTTATTGAACCTGTGTCCACCCGGGCTTATCGTCTAGCTGAAACAACTATCATTGTAATAAATCGGTCTACCAAATCCTCATCTATTACAACAATCACAATTAAAGAAGTTATGGCCAAGCCCACAGCACACTACACAAAGGAGATGTTCACAGTACGGCGGTCCGCACGAGACTGAGCCGCTCGTCGCTAGGGCGACCGCTTTTATACTTGTCGAAACATTTGAAATTATAACAGTTATGTTTTGAAGTAAACAACTATCTGTTTGCACAACTTAACCAATAATAAAGGGGATTATATTGAACTCGCCGACACGGCCAACCTGACATGCGTACGCCCTCGTACGCGCTTTCAATAATAATTTAAACTAGTAAGTAGCATAGTTAGAAACAACCATAAAATGATTCTGATCTAGCTTGACAATAAGCGTCTCACAAAACTATAACAAAATTTAAACTCGCCAAAATTCTACTCCAGAGTGCCACAATACTACTTTTCTGAACCGGTCTTTTGTTTGTCCTTCAGCCAATATTCGTACAGGAATAATTATAAAGAAATCATGACTAAGTGATTTTTTGCGCATTGCTTACGTATTCAATCATTCGAATCAACAAAATTCATGAATCAATTCAAAAGAATCAATTTTTAACTCGTCGTCACTGCCATCTTGACAGTAAACCCGTCCTCGGGTTTCATATTTAAGATCAACACAAAGCATAAATGGTACACCGTTCGGCCAAACCTGATCAAAACGAAGCTTTAGTTAATTTCTGTTTCTGTTAGAAGTCTTGCTATACAACGAGGCATTGCTGCCCGTATCTTAGTTACCCTGCCCTGCGATCGTGGTGATGTAGGGTCTATTTTATTTATTTAATATAATGTTTTTTTTAAATAGTTTTTTTTTTTGTTGGGTTGTTATATTTTAGTTCTTGTATTTTAATTTAGGTAGGTTAATTAGTTTTTAGTGAAATTAATTATTGTGTACTGTATTTATTTATTTTCTGCAATAATTAACCCTTTATAATGGTTTAAACAATCTATAATAAACTCAAAACAAGCAATGAACATCGATAAATCTTTACATTGAATCGGATACTAAAAACTTCATGTCAATATTCAGCGATCACATGTTAATTTTTTTTATTAATCACATGTTCCCTTTACCAGTTATGACAATTAAATTGAGTCAAAACTAATAAAAATTCTACATTTTCACGATGTTAAAAAAAAAAGATACAGTAATTATTAATTGAGTCAGAACTCAGAAGAAATCACCAAGACATATTAACAAAACATTAATCATTAGCTCAAAATCATCGGAGATCAGAATTGCCATCGTTGTCCTCACACTACAATGTGTATTACCACCTGTGATCACCAGGTCCACTTGACCTTATGATTTCATCCAGAAACTCGACCTCCACAAGAGCCGACCGCATACTGCCCACTCACGGACTACGGGTCAACTCTAGTACGGTCACAACAAAAAAAACAATGCAATTCATCACTCTACCTATGGCAATAAAGCCTTCTGCTATGCTATCGGTCTTCCTAATGAGCTTCTCTGGCTCCCGCATCCTTCTCAACCTATCACGGAAACACTTGTGTATTTGCTTTGAGTTTCATACCCGGAAAGCATCTCGATTTTTCAAATAATTGAACAGGTGAAAAATCGTCATAATGATTCAAGTAGTTATACGTAAGAACAACCGGAATTATCTAGGTTTAGAATGTGGTGCGTACAGTATGCTCCACCCCCCGATTACATCCAACCATCAGAGGCGCTACCGCTAGGTCATAAACTGCCATGGGCTACTTGGAGGTGCTTGAATTGCCTCCGAGGCCGATAGACCAAGCAGAAGTACAGGGCGATTGTGGACATGACGATTAGATCATTAGATCACCTCTATGCCCTACCAGCTGTACCGTACTAGACCTATACTCTACCTCGGAGGGAAGCATAAAAGTGGCAACGTTCTCGAAGAACAAAATTAAAAATTCAAGCCACCGACACGATGAGAAGAAGAAGTGAAAATAAATGTCAACTGGGTAGATAATATACGCTATTTTCCAACAAGTCAAATCAGACACCCTCCTCCAAACGTAAAAACAAACAGTTTCCACTGTTTGCACTTCGACTGCACTGGGACTTTGTATGAAATACAGGCAGATGACGACACAGATCTCCGGAGCCAAACGACGCTTTCACCATCAGCCCTTCCGCAGTAATAAATCCAAAACTACGCTAAAATGAATACGTTCAAAGGCAAGCGACACTACTTTGCGACACTTAACCCCGCCAACACCACAAAATAATTCATCCTTGGCTCAAGAAAATACCCAACTGTCAACAAAAACAAACGTTTACAGTACTTTTGTGACACTAAAGCGTGGCTAGAATACAGTTAAAGCGTTTGCAACTTAATCTTTTTTCTACGGACTTCCTAACAATAAAAATAACAATGCTTATCAGTACGATATTTTTGAATTTGGCTACAATATCACAATATTTACTCGACTTTAACTATCCAGATTAAAATTTACTCAAGTAACGGGACTTTACTTCAGTTAACCTAAAACACAGTAAATAATAAATTAATGGTAAAATATTATTACTCACATAGTAAACGGTGAAGGGTCCTTTTAAATAAAGTCATCACCATGATCATCATCATGGTAGGCTCGCCGTCACCTCTTCATCATCACTGCCTCTTTATCAATAATATCTTCATCGTCATCAATATCTCTTCATTACCAATATCATCATCATCACCCTGGTCATTATCTCATAATAATCTTTATAAAAGTTATTATAATATTTAGCTTATCTTTAGTCCAATACTAGGCAAAGGCTAGGAGAACCTATCTCTCCAACTTTACGAATAATGAAGTACGTAACGTACCTAATAACTATCATTTTACACCAGTATTCACACGTAAGCTTATAAGACGCTAAAGTTATAATTTAAAATACTTAAACTAGACTTTTTGTTAGGATACTAATTGGCGCCACTGCCAGCTCCGACTAACAGTGACTTATGCCACCTTCAGTGATGTTAAGCTCATCTATCAATTCATGACGATAAGATCAAGTCACTAAGCTTAGCAGATAATACACGTTCTTATTTAAAATAGCGAAATCATAATTATTTTCTGCTTGCATAGTGGTCAAAAGACTAGACATTATTCTACTTTATGTTTTAAAACTAAAGGTTTTGAAATAAATTGCTTTCTACTCTACTCTTAAATCGAAAAAAATATAAAAACTCACCAGGTTATTTTTGCGATTCAGCAGATAAGGTTACGACACAGAAATAAACACGATATCAACTCGCTTTTTCACTTCACCTCACTTTACCAGGAATCTCCAGCGCCTGCGGCACTGCCGCTGACTCCAACTCGGCCGCAATACGTGGCCAGCAGTTATGGTTCACTTGTTAGCACTTTAGCAACTTTGCAGAAGTAGCTGAAACTAAACACACGTTAGGTATCTTTACACTGATCGCTTCACTCTCGTTAGCACCATTACTGGCGCTCAAGGTTGTCACACAGACCGGCTGCCATTCAGATAGACTTTTCACACAGACGGTTGACAGACAGACGCTTGTCACACAGACGCTTGTCACACAGACGCTTTGTCACACAGACGCTTTGTCACACAGACGTTTGTCACACAGACGTTTGTCACACAGACGCTTGTCACACAGACGCTTGTCACACAGACGCTTGTCACACAGACGCTTGTCACACAGACGCTTGTCACACAGACGCTTGTCACACAGACGCTTGTCACACAGACGTTTGTCACACAGACGCTTGTCACACAGACGCTTGTCACACAGACGCTTTGTCACACAGACGCTTGTCACACAGACGTTTGTCACACAGACGTTTGTCACACAGACGTTTGTCACACAGACGCTTGTCACACAGACCATTTGTCACACAGACCATATGCAACACAGGATGGGTTGCGATACTAAAACCAGAGCCGTCAATGACCCCAAAAGTTATCGACACATTGCACTGCTAAACTCCATCCAAAAACTATTAAAAAAGCTAAGACTAAAGTCACGACACCAGCTCTATAGGATTGACTGTTGAAAAACCACTTTACCATAAAAAAGAATAGAATTTGAATCCACCTATGTGGATACAACCATCAACCCCACTGAAAAACTCTCAGGGTTCTTTTTCCCACGCAGATGCCAGCTCCACAGAATGAGAACTGGATGAGGACGAACTAGATGGTTTGAATTCCGGTGTGACTGGATTGACTCCCCTGCTTGCGGATGTGGCGCGCCTGAATAGGACATGGACCACATTATTCGAGACTGCCGGAAGACTGGTTCACCCTGCAAAAAGACGCAATACAATAGATACAGAATAACGACTGTAATAATAGCCATACGATTATTAAATAAATAGACAGGTTCCTGTTATCCAGAATAGGCATGACGAATGGAAAAACACTTTTGGTCCATCGGTTAGACCATCAAACAACATTGTAATTTGTACACACACTCTTTCCTTTCTCTGAGGAACTAAAAATGACAAAAATACAGGGCATTGAAATTTTGCGTGACGTCACACTCAAGCACGATTTTACCTAACTGTGACTCCGCAAGCCCTCACTCAAGAACCTTGACGCTCAGTATCCTTGTGAATTTTTACCCCTCTGGCAAACTGAAAATATGGGTCCATCATCTCTGGACAATTTAAAAGACGGACCAATTATAATCACGCTCTTTGGACCCTGTCGAACTCTTCACCCCTATTCTCCCATGGATTCACTCAAGTGGGCAAAAGATTCAGATCCAACTTCTGATGACGGAGCAGGAGATGACCTACGCCGAACTCACTAAAAGTGTGACGATAAATACAGCGCTCCGCCTCGCGCTGTATCATGGATTCCAACCACATGTATCTGAATACCCCTGGCCCACACAGTTATTGAACCTGTGTCCACCCGGGCTTATCGTCTAGCTGAAACATAGCTATCATTGTAATAAATCGGTCTACCAAATCCTCATCTATTACAACAATCACAATTAAAGAAGTTATGGCCAAGCCCACAGCACACTACACAAAGGAGATGTTCACAGTACGGCGGTCCGCACGAGACTGAGCCGCTCGTCGCTAGGGCGACCGCTTTTATACTTGTCGAAACATTTGAAATTATAACAGTTATGTTTTGAAGTAAACAACTATCTGTTTGCACAACTTAACCAATAATAAAGGGGATTATATTGAACTCGCCGACATATATATATATATATATAGGTATAATGATCTCGGAAATGGCTCTAACGATTTTGATGAAACTCAATGTATAGGGAGTGACGGAGGAAGTCACCCAGCTAGTTTATTTTAACACTTAATTGTTCCAAAGTATTTTTTTAAATTTACAATTTCCAACAGCGATGACCGAGTGTCCGGTCCGGAAGTGTTACAAAATGGCGGACTTCATGCTATGACCATTTTGCCTATCGCCTAGACTCCTATATCACCCCCTCCCTGGGGCCTCCTCGCCAAAAATAACAAAATAACAGCAGCACTATAATAATATGCATCGATGCATCCCATCATCGGAGGTACGTTTGTTTGAAAATGCACTTTAGGATGCAATGAATAGATTTGATTTTTGGTTGAATTCATGAAATTCGAAATAAATTATTTGAAAGGAAACGGAGACACATTTAAAATTAGTCTTCGGTATGCCCTAGATAACCCTTCAGACTATTTTATGAACTACTGTTTACAGTTTAAAGTAAGAACGTGAAGCTTTTCTTCGCACATGAATGAAAAACGGCCAGTTAACGGCATAGCCCTTGACAGTAATCAGTGGTGTACTAGAGGGGATGCCTTTGCCCATCAGTGGGACAGTATAGGCTAATAAAAAAAGTATTTTGCCTAATCCATAGGTATATATAATATGACGACCTCCGTGGCGTAGTGGTCCCCATGCTAGTCCGCCACCCAGAAGTTCCGGGTTCAATCCCCGGTCAGAGCAAGTTGGAAAATGACCTTTTTCAAATTGTCCTGGGTCATGTTTATATATGTTTTGTTATAAAATATAGTATCGTTGAGTTAGTATCCCATAACACAAGTTTCGAACTTACTTTGGGGCTAGCTCAATCAGTATCAGTTTATTTATTTATAAAAGAGAGGGTAGAAGGTATATTACGTAGTCTATGTAAAATGAGTACTTTGAGATATCCAGGTAATAAGTAGAGCTTCTAGGTAAAATGAGGCCTCCAAAGCATAACCATTCCTTTTGAGTTTATCAAGTCCGGTAATGTGGTACTGAAAGCTCTTTCGGAGAATTTGCCTTTTACCCAAAATTCTGTGATCAAATGAAACTTTATCTTAATAGCACTACTTGCTTATAAAAATTACTAGCTGTGCCCGTGGGCTTCGCTCCCCGTGGGAAATTTGGGATAAAAATAACCTTCACTGGGTCTCAAACTATATTCATACCAAATTTCATTTAAATAGGTTCAGTGGCTGAAGCGTGAAGTGTAAAAAAGCAAACAAACAATATTATAATTAGGATAGTCAGGATTTGTTACTAACGAATATAGGAAGTAAAAGCTCAACTTTTGAGTACATATTCAATAGTAAAAATCATGACAAGTGACATTGTTTTAGAGCCCCATCGCTTCAAAGTCCCGTCGCATCGTAATGGTCTATCGCTCCAGAGCCCCGTAACTTCAATGATCTGTCGCTTCAAAGTCCCGTCGCATCGTAATGGTCTATCGCTCCAGAGCCCCGTAACTTCAATGATCTGTCGCTTCAAAGTCCCGTCGCATCGTAATGGTCTATCGCTCCAGAGCCCTGTAACTTCAATGATCTGTCGCTTCAAAGTCCCGTCGCATCGTAATTGACTATCGCTCCAGAGCCCTGTAACTTCAATAATAGTCGCTTCAAAGTCCCGTCGCAATAATGGTCTGTCGCTCCAATACCCGTCGTTTCCATAACGTGTCGCTTCAAAATGCTGTCGCATTAGTGATCTGTCGCTCCAGACCACTGTCGCTTTAATTACCTGTCGATTCAAAGTCCCGTCGCATTAATGGTCTATCGCTCCAGAACCCCGTCACTTCAATTTCCTGTCGCTTCAAAGTCTCGTCACATTAATGGTCTATTTGCTCCAGAGCCCCGTCGCTTCAATGGCCTATCGTTTTAAAGTTCCGTCGTATTAATGGTCTATTGCTCTAGAGCTCCGTAGCTTCAATGACCTGTCGCTTCAAAGTCCCGTCACGTTACTGGTCTATCGCTCGAGAGCCCCGTCGCTTCAATAGCCGGTCGCTTCAATGGCCTGTCGCTTCAATGTCCCGTCGCGTTACTGGTCTATCGCTCTAGAACCCCGTCTCTTCAATGGCCTGTTGCTTCAAAGTCCCGACGTAATAATGGCCTATCGCACCAGAGCCCCGTCGCATTACTGGTCTATCGCTCTAGAGCCCTGTCGCTTTAAAGTCCCGTCGCGTTACTGGTCTATCACTCTAGAACCCCGTCGCTTTAAAGTCCCGTCACATTAATGATTTACCAGAGTTACGCCTCTCCAACGACGTCGGGTCCAATGACCAAAGTATACTAGCCTGTTTATTATAATAGCTAAGTATGTAATAAATTGATCACGTCACTTTTATTTAATAAATCACGTCGTCATAACTCCGGACAGTAATAGAGCGTCAATCAAATCGGATAACGTCGACAGTGGCGCACAGTTTCTCATAAAAACATATATTTCTTCATTTTTCCTCATAGGATTCTCCCAGATTGAAGGTCATAAGTGTCGACTTACGTCGGATTAGTCTATATTGTGATGATATATTTATATACTTTTACTTATTTTTGCCTATTTTCTGTCTTTAAGTTATACCTTGTTTATTATTTCTTATCGTTAATAGGAAATTGTGGTGTCAGATATTTATAACATCCTGAGGTCTATTGATGAGTCGGAACTACATATTCCAATTGATGTTAAGTGGAATTGATATCCATAGCGCCATATTTTATTGGCCAGGTAAATTAAAAACCCGACTTTCAAGCGGTAACCACAATAACCACATACAATTTAGAGGTCTGAACCGATTTTCATCAAACGTCAAACACCGCAAGAGATTGAAATCGATCTTTTCAAGAGCTGCGCTATACCACAGACAAGTAGATAGACATTAGCGTCAAACATAACACTCCTCTTTTTCGTCGGAGGTTAAGGAGGTGTGATTTCAGAACTTACCTGACATTCGTAGGTGCCATTGTCCCGTTTCTGTACAAACTTGATCTGCAACGTCCAGTCTTCAGAGCCTTCTCCATGAAGGACCTGGAATAACAGGATATTTTTTATTTGCCGAGTTACAGGAGTTACATATAAGAGAAGGTAATAGGATTAACTAGGACGAGCTCGGTGGCCCGGTGGGAGTGCGCTTTCGCAAGTAAAGCGACACCGGGCGTGGACCGCACTTGGATGGGTGACCACAAGTGGCATAAAAAGTGCTCGAGCACCTCCGTGCTTTGGAAGGCAACGTATAAGCCGTTGGTCCTGGCTGTCATCATTGTATAGCAGTCGTCAAGCTACGTCAGATGCCTAGCTTACAAAATCTGACTCCCAGTGAAGGCCAGTCAGTTACACACACGAAAAACAAAAAAAAGTAGAATTAACTTTTAGTACTTAGAGGTACACAAATGATCCTTTTAGATCCAAAGACCACATTTGGATAGTAGCGAGAATCGAATAGTGATGGGTTGTTATCCGCATCGCCTATTAAAGTAATAAAAAAAGCAAAGTAAAAAACATTTTTCCACTTCTAAATGTCATCTGATCAGTATGTTGTTGACACAATAAAAAATATAAATAAAATGTTTCCTTTTTTTTTAAAAATTTGGTACTGGAAAAACGTTTCTTCTTTTTAAATGGTCGAGTGCGCGCTATACTTATCTCTAAACGTGAATCGGATTTTCGCCCATTCCATTGATCGGCTTTTACAGCGTTGAAGAATGGCAACTAGTGAGAATAATGCTGTAGAGGGATAATTCCTACTAGTTCCGGCAAATTGTTCCATGGAACTAGTGAGTTTTTTTTTTCTGTAGTTTCATTGAACTAATGAGTCAATGGAACTCTTGTAGAATACTTATCAAAATAGCTGAATAAATTTGCGCACTGAATAAAAGAATATTATCAGTAACTATGTAAATTTGAAATATACAGTTTACATTCTATTTGAAATAAAGGTAGTATAGCAGAATGTGCAAGTTCCATTCTACAATCCCGCGGGAGAGCTGCGATAGCCTACAATTTCCATAAAATTGATCCCAAAATGTGGCCACATCGCCGACCGTCCTGCAATTATGCTTCCTGCATTGACGTGACCACCAAATGGGTATTTAGAGAAATACCTAGAGTGATGAAATTGTAGAGGCTCCGTAATTATTGTTATACTTACTCCAGCTTGGGGTATTTAGACAAATACCTAGAGTGATAAAGTGGTAGAGGCATTGGGATTAATTTTCTACAAAGTCTAGCTTGTGCAACGTTACTTCCATTTCACTACCTCATAAAAAATATATTATTTATTATTTATATTTTTTGTTATTATTAGTTTCAAGATCAGTTTTCATTGTTCAAATTAGTTTTGTTGCACTTCCACGCGCAGTTTACCTATTATAATAAAAAAATATCTAAGAACATAATTTTCAAACTAATTTTACGAAAAACATATCTAAGTATATATGTATACTTAAAAGAATCATTCTGAATTACATAGTTTTATCTAAATATTATAAATCATAAATTTAAAATATACGTACTAATTCCTGTCTATAACTATTTATGTCTATGGTTTATCGTGTTAATCTGTTATTGGTGATTTCAAGCTATTCGACGAATAATCCTATTGTCAATATTCGACTGGGAACTGAAATGGGAATTATTGGAAATTAGCTTTATGGCATAGACAGTCATGTTAATTGATAAATTAATTACCTATGAATTGTGATGTAATGTAAGTACATTACATTACATAGTCATATCATCATCATCGTGCAAAATGTCCACTGCTGGACATATCCTTCTCTCAAGGATTTCCAAAATGACCGATCTAAAGCGGCCTGCATCCAGCGCATTCCAGCGACATTCCTCAGGTCGTTAGACCACCTTGTGGGTGGGTGTCCTACGCTTCGCCTGCCAGTATGTGGTCGCCATTCAAGAATCTTTTTGCCCCATCGGTCTCCCGTTTCAAACCTTTTTTTTCGGGAAATGTATTTCAAAATGATCGACTGAATCATCCCTTAAAATATTTGTACGTATAAAAAAAGTCCATTGCATATAATTAAACCATAGATCGTACCTGAAATCTTTCATCGTTGGTGTATGTAAATTTCCCTGAGCTGAGTATGTGCCAATCCCTTTTTCTGATCCATGAGACTTGCTGCAAAAGAAAAAAAATATGAATGTTAAGAAAAGTAAAATTATATTACCTATTTAATTTATTTATGCATTCATTTAGTTATTTATTCACTTATTGATTTTTTCACTATTTTTTTATATCACAAACTTGTTTCTTAACCACTTACGCCTCTTTTGCTCAAGTGACCGAGCAAGACAGTGCAGATACGCTGTTATTTCTAGTTGAGTCGTTATGCTTATTTTTATACTTAAACTTAGGGTGAAAATAAAAAAGTCACCAAAACATGGTTATGCCAAAACTATAGGTTAGGTTATGTTAGAACTGCGACCACCAGACGCCAAGGTAGAGAGCCTTTAGTAACTATAGTAACTTAACAAATAATATAAAAAATATAATTATAATTCTATATTAGCCGTTTTGTGCGTTGAAAAGAGATGATAGATTTTAATAAGATGTCAATTAAAGAAAAATCTTTTGATAAAGATGACGACTGCCGTGGCGTAGTGGTCACCATGCTAGTCCGCCACCCAGAGGTCCCGGGTTCGATTCCCGGTCAGGGCAAGTTGTAAAATGGCCTTTTTCAAATTGTCCTGGGTCTTGGTTGTTTATCTATTATTATTTTTTTTTTTTAATGTTATACGTCGGCAAACGAGCAAGCGAGCCTCCTGATGGTAAAAGGTCATCGCTGCCCATGGACACATACAACACCGGAGGTGCCGTCTATGCGTTGCCGGCCTTTTAGAGTCCTATTAACACACCTTTTGAAGAACCCCATGTTGTAGCGCATTCCTTATTTTTCCAATAGTCATGGGTGTATGTATATATATGTATTTGTTGTAAAATATAGTATCGTTGAGTTAGTATCCCATGAAACAAGTCTTGAACTTTGGGGCTAGCTCAATGAGTGTAATATGTCTCTATATATTTATTTATAATTTGGAAAATATGTTTATGACGACTAAAGCATCTTTCATTAGTAACTTCATGCAAAAATCATAGTTTAGTTTAGTTAAGTTTTTTTGTTGTTATTACTTTTTTCTCAATAAACATTTAATACTAAGTAAGGATTTCAAAACATTTAGCTATTGAAAACAATTATAATTGAAAATCGGTTTCTAAATAAGTTTTCAAATGAAATTTCGGTTAAATGAAAGTATGGAAAAAAAGAAAAAAACGTTTTCGAACAAATAAGATTCGTATGGCAAGATTTCGTCTTTAAGATAGGTAACCCCTCCTTCACTCAAATGTCGCACAAGACAGTGCAGATACGCCGTTCCTCCTAGTTGAGCAGTTGTGCTAATGTATTTATTATGCTGCAAAATCATAATTTATAAAGAACTCAAGATACAAAAACTTGTCACTTACGCCTCTTTCGCTCAAATGTCCGACAAGACAATGCAGATACGCCGTTCCACCTAGTTGAGCGGTAATGTTGCTGACTGAGTTGTTTGCTGTCACATCAGCAGACGGCTGGATGCCGCTGCGCCATCCTCGTGCTCGAGAAGTGCCGTGGTGTCCTGTAAAGAAATCATCACAATTGGTTTTTGTTTGGATGGTAGTCGCAGTGGCGTTATAGAGCCGGGCAGGGGTGACTCGGACCAGTCACGCGAAGTCGCATTCACGTTTATCGCAGTTGTGTCTTTCGTAGTTGTGTATGACACCCTTCTT
Organism: Acrobasis consociella; assembly: GCA_963555685.1. Lineage (NCBI taxonomy): Eukaryota > Metazoa > Arthropoda > Insecta > Lepidoptera > Pyralidae > Acrobasis > Acrobasis consociella. The sequence goes on from OY743122.1 coordinate 13,968,412, forward strand.
ACGGTATGTAAATCATTATTTAACTTTGTCACAAAATTAATATAAGAATTTAACGCCCACTCAACGCCCTCCACAAGGCGAGAACGGGGGAGAGGTGCGGGGACGGGGTACGGGGACGCATATTGCGCGGGACCTTAGGAGATTCCGTTCTGAATGTAATACTCATATTAATTCTGTGACATAGCAATATAGGTTAAGTATTACATTGTACTATGCTAGTCTCACCCAGTGCTATCCCGCCAACCTCACAACGTTTTCTGACCAACGGGCTGGTGGCTTCCCTACTAGTTTGTATTCCCGTCTCAGCGACCATCTCATTACTTGGTCTACCGATTCTCTTCTCTTTTGGCACAGGGCCATAGATAATGGCGTAATACAGGAGAGTCTGTGCCTAATAGTGGGTTGATATGGACTAAAGATAATGATGATAATTACTCTGTCGGCTTATGTACTTTCATAGACTTAATATAAGTACGATGTTGATATAGTAAATTTTTCCACTTCGCAAAAAAACAAGTTTGAAATTGCAAAATATGTAAAAATAAATTTAACGCCCCATACACCACGTTTCTTTTTCGTTGCAATAAGTAGGCACAGATTGATCTTGAAATATCCAGTATATTATATGATTATAGGTCCCAATATCATAAATCAGCTGACCTTCTGGTTCTACAATATAATAAGCTCTAACACAATAATACTGGAGGTACTTTAAAGTGAATTCAGTCCGTGATAGTGAACAACTTTCTCCAAGAAACGTAAAGCAAAATATGAGCAATTATTTTTGAATATTAACAACAACAACAACAACATTTTATTCTTGTAAAGTTTTACAAACTTAATAAATAGGTGTTTAACACTGACGCATCAAAAAATATCGTACAGTACACAATGACTACGAAACAGTTGACAGTTTTAGTATATTTTGTTAGACCTTATATATATCATTCTTATCTACATACTATACTTTCTTTTCTATCTACATATATATATATATAATACATTATGTATTATCGATTCGACAGGTATAGATTCGATAACATTCGTGTTCAGTTTTCAAATTGTTTTAATCCCATGCAAGACGTTTTCTTTTTCACTTTGCAGTCCCTAGAGAACTACCAGTCCCAAATGTTTTGTGATAAAGCATAATTTTTCGATATGAGATGAAAAATATATTTTCATGTAAACATTTCCAAGAATCCAACATTAATATTAAATTGTGTTTACAAGAAAGCGCAGGTTATTGCCCGACGAAGCAATACAATAATTTTATATACAAAATTTCACAAATTTTTAATATCGTAGACTAAAATTGTTTTTAATATTTAGGTCAACGACCTTACTGAGAATTTTTAATATGAATATATAATAATAATAACTGAGGATGCAACCGCTGAACAAATCAATTTCCATCAAACATAGCTAAGAACCATCTTAATTGTGGTATAATTTCGATTGAGTCAGTTTTTTAAACCTTAAGAAAACACATCAAAATCGGCGTTTGGGCGCTACAGACACAAACACGTCAAACTTATAACATCCCTCTTTTGCGTCAGATTAAAACGTCGGAGAGCGCACAAATGCAAACGGGAACGTGCTATAGGGAAAGAAGTAGAAGTAGAAGTAGATTTTATTAACAGGTGGAGGAATACAATACCATGCCTACGAATCGCCATAAGAACATAATTATTTATCTTCCTTGTCACTACATATAGGGTAATAGTTAATTAAAACATTAAAATCTTTTGTTACAATTTTTCATAGAAATAATAAAGTAGTACTATAATTAATTATATATGACTTATATGAAATGCAATAAATATTTTTAAAGTATATTCAACACTTCCTTTATCACTTTTTTGCTAGTCGTATGTGCTGCCATCTCTGTGTGCCTACCCGCAACTCCAGTCTTGCCTACTTGCCCGTAAGCCTCCAATAGTTTCTATGGCTTTGGGTATGTGTTACGTTATGCTGCATTTACACATTCGTGCGAATCGCGAGGCGAATGACGAGGCGAATAATGAACACGCATATGTAAATAGTGCAGTAAACGAATGTTTTGTGGAATGATTCGTCGACGAGGCGAATAGCGAACACGAATGTGTAAATGCGGTATAAACAGTAGTTCGCAAATGCACTCTTATACGAACCTTTAGTCGAATGACGAGGCGAATAGCGAACATTAGAAAAATGATATTATCATTGAGAATACTTACGGATGTCTCCTGTGGAGGACGTGAAGAGTGGCAGGGTGCAGAGGACGGCGACTGCAAGTGGTATGCCCATCCCGCCAGCCAGCCGCCATCTCATCTGTCAACAAAACAACAAAATATTATTATATGGTTGCCCTATTCTACTCTGCCGGCAACCTCCTAAGTCCTCCCGTGGATGTCTTAGAAGGCGACTTAGGAAATAAAAGCTAAGCAAAGCTTATAAACATCAATGAGACCTCTCCAATCCAGCTGATCAGCGTGGAAGTGATGGCCCTGGCTGCTCTGGCCAAGTATGGCTCTGGCAGTACAGAGAGGGTCGTGCTCCTGCAGTGGCGACAAAAATACCTGATGATGATGGTGATGTTTATATTGTCGTTGTGTCATTGTTGCTTTTTCTATCAAAATTTAATTTGACTTAGGTATAACATTTCTGAAACGATCAAAAGGGAAGGCTTATGAGATGGAGTTTACGTTTGACAAGGATTGAAAAGAAGAAGCTAAAGATCGAAATAGCTGAAAATAACAAGGGAAGGACTTTGCCAACTATGGGATCTAAACTTGATTGGTGCTTAAATTACTTAAGTTTATTACTATTGTTCGTTCATTCGTTTTATGCTCATCCGTAGCTATATATTTATACACATATTATTACATCACGCGACCTCCACTTATGAAGAAACAAAAGTTGAGGCCCCAAAAAATAACTCCCCAAAAATTCGGAAAATCTTTTTTTGCCTAGCTCCTATCCGCCAAGTCCTAAACGTTCGAAAAGGAACTTCGTTCCTAAAACCAAAGGCTATCAGTTTATAGTAGCATAGATACTAGAACGAAAATCGCAAAACAAACCATTCAGCAAACCAGCGTAAAAAGTGAGTCAAGGATTACATATTAAGGTAAAGGTAGGAATTATCAACCTAATAAATAATCAAAAAAATATGCATCATTTGTTTGGAAAAAATCGTGTGCTTTTGTTTCATAAAAAAAAAAAGAAAAAAAAGACATTCAAATATGTGTCTTTTTCAACAGCAAAATCTACTTATGTCAAAAATAAAACGATTGATCGAGTTCGACGTTGGTATTAATAACGTAAAAAACGTTATTTCGTGATAAATGTAAATCGCAAAAAACGTACTCAATCTCATTCTTTTTGTACAATTTCGTTCGAGTTTGGTTCGTCTACAAAAAGTTATCTCCCAATTTAGATTATCAATCAAACGTCGCAGACAATTGGGAACAAATCCCAACTTTGATGAGTCTTCATCGGTTTTTACGTGAGTTTGTAGCAATGTCGAACATTGTATAAGGATTGGGCTACATCTGGCAGCACGGAATAGCACTTTCCTATGCTGCTATTATTTTCCAACGCTCAAAATCGTCATTATTTAGAGCGAGAGCGAGCGACGGAACGCTATAGCACCAGCCGTGCTATAGAGTTCCGTCGCTCTCTCTCGCTCTGGCAAATAACGGTTCTGGGAGACAAAAAAGGATAGCTGCATGCATAAGTGCTGTTCAGTGCTGATAGTTGTGTATAGATAGCAGATAGATAGGTAACAAATAGACGAGCTATTTGGCTAACATAATATGTATTATGTACATAAATACTGACACGCCTCTTTTAGCAAAGTGTAAGCAGAGACTATGGAGTATAGACAGACATCCACTTGATACGATCCTGATATACCTCTTTCGCTTCATTTACATTCTACACTCATCAATCTCTACATACATGCCCTTCGGTTACGGGTTTTTCTAAATTTCTCTTTTTAGAACGTTTATGAATGTTCCTCGAGCTATACACACACACACACACACACACACACACGTCTTTATCCCTTGCGGTGTAGATAGAGCCTGAAGTCTTTAGGCTTAAAGTTCTTACTGATTCCTTCAACCGGCTTAAACTTCAGTAGTTTTTGAATCTTAGGGCCTTAGGTCCTGCCTATCCCTTTAGGGATTAAGAAGTAACAGTGTATTTGTAAGTTCAAATAAATGAGGCACAAAAAGGAAACATTCGATCCGAATAAATGCGCCGCTCTAAGGGTTATCCACATGAGTGATTTCTACACATATCAGAATTACTTGAACACCAATCACAATCGAGCTTGGAACGTGACAAAATCACCGTGAACAGATTTCTTGGAACAGTTCCGGAATAAGTATAAGTGAAAAAGCATCTTATGAGAATTAATTTGAAAACTCTGATGTAGCATTTTAGTTTTGACGAGGGTTCTTCGCTAAATAAAACTTTTGCTATTGCAATATTGCGAAAGTAAAAAGTACAGAAATATGCATAAGTACCTACCTTTTGTAAGTATGTTTTAGTGAGCTTTAAGTTCGTATAAATGTTACGTAGTTCCTTGCCCCCAAATGCGAAATTGCAACATCTGTCCTTACTATATATTATATGTATTGGTATGACGTGAAATAAATAATATTATAAATAATATTCGCTCAGTCGGAAATATTTTTAACTAGCCAAAGCCCTCGACTTCATTCGTAAGGACTTTATGACTCTGGCAAATGCTCATCAGGCTGAACAACTTTTGCTAAGACATTTTTATATTTCTTATAGTTTAGCTGGACCATTATGATGGTTCTGCAGCAGGTGTTCCATTTTCCAAAACCAATTATACCCTTTATGTTGCCCAGGCTTAACAGCTATATAAAAAATTAAAATTCATGCGGATTCGTTCAGTATTTCTGTAGATTAGCGTGTACAAACAAAAAAACTAACAGACAGACATTTTTTAAAATTCTTACTCTTTTATTTTATCTCCATCGCCGCAAATATTTTTACAAAATATAATCAATGTACAGACACATTTTTTTACTATTTTAGTATATGTAAATATACATTAAAGAAAAATAGAGCATTACAATCCCTTTCATTTTACACATAAATAGTTCGCCCCTACTAACTCGTCTACGAATAAACGGTGCAAAAATAGCAAATAAAATTAACATTTTATACAAATGAAGGTGTTTGAATGAGTTATTTCTACACAAACACTTATATCGAGTGAACGCCAATGACAATCGAGCTTGGCACGTGACAAAATCACGTGAACAGATTTCTTGGAACAGTTCCGGAATAATGTCGAGTGCCAGTTCTGGGAAACGTATGAGAATTAATTTGTAACTCTGATGTGGCATAATAGTTTTGACGAGGGTTTTCCGGGAAAAACTTTTATCAATTCAATATTGCAAAAGTAGAAAGTACAGAATTTTATTATTATACAGAACATATGTTATTATTTTTATCGACATAAAAAGAGGGTATTGGTAGTTTCAGAGAACTGTGCTCACCCTTTTGACTTAATAATTAATTAGTTATACCTTTAAGTAATATTTTAAGATAAAATTAAAAAAAAAACATAATGTTGGACTTAATTTATATTGTTGCTTGGGAACAAAAATCACTGTTATTTCTAAACTATATTTATTACAGTTTCATCGAACACGATAAATACGCGTTTCGCCCTTTTTTCCTCAAAGAAAATGTTTTTCTTTTAGTTTTTATATAACGGAGGCCTGTTCAAACGCATAATATTCTTACGCATAATAATAAAAAGATGTAATTCTCATTTTACATACTTTTTAAATAACTTAATATTATATATTATGATTAATCATTAACAAATTAATTTGTTCAAAAGTGAAACTAAAATTTTTAACAAAATATGGGTATCTACCCTAATTGAACGTCTATTTTCTTGATTAATGATACTCACTCCTACACAAAAACTGAGCGGTAGACGTAGCTTTATGCCTAACAATTTTATGTGTTTTAACACGGGCCCTGCAACTGTTGGTTTCATTGTGCGTTTGTATATTTAGAGGACGTTTGTTACTGCCGAGAACAAAAAGAGAATTGCCTTTGGAATGTATTTTTTTACGGTAATACATCTATTTATATTTGTGGGGCTCGTCTTTGTGCTAAAAGGTAATAGAAACGGAATGTCTTGTTAAAAAGATAAGTTATCAAAAGAAGTTTAAGAGTTCCTTAGCTAAACGGCAAAACGGGAAAGTATTTATTTATCTTAAAAACCGATCTAGGAAATGGGCGAGTATTGAAACATGTTATAGGTGATGAGGCTAGCAACCAAACACTGTTTTTATGTAAATCGACTTGCAAAAAGGAGGAGATAATCAATTCGCCGCGATCTTTTTTTTATATCCGATTATTCAAAGATGCCTGGACCGTATTATTTATTCGTTTGGAAAGGTTTGTGAAGTAGTCCCACATTTAAAAAAAAAATGTCAGTCGAGTAGTTTATGGGTGAAGGCGGTTTTTGGTTTTAAATCAATTATGATTTCCATCTTAACGCCCGCTTAAATCTCGCTAAGCGTGGCCTTTGGGTCTTACGGCTTGATCTCTGTCTACGCCTTCAGGAAAAAAGATGTAATAATATATCTGTATCTGTAAGAAATTAATCAAAATCATATGACAAAGATTTGATTAATCATACGTAAGTACGTAAGAACTTATCCTTTGTAATCACTAAAATTTCTGAATGTTGGTTTAGGTTGTATAGTTTAGTTTCAGGGTAAGAATTCAATTCAATTCATATATGATTTTAGGGTTTCGCTGTCACACAATATTAATATTACGGGACTCACGTTGAGCGAACTAGTAATATATTAATAATAATTCAATACATTCAATTATAACATTCTGCGATGAAATTGCAGACGTTCTAAAAAAAGGAGAGGTAAAAAGTACCAGTAACCGAAGGGCAAGATTGATGAGTTTACATGAAGCAAAAGAGGTTTGTCAGGATCGTAGCAAGTGGAGGTCCATAGTCTCTGCCTACCTCTGTAGGAAACAGGCGTGATATTATGTATGTATGTAATTTTATATATGTGTTACATTTAAGAATTAATGTTAACAAATATTTAGGATGTCTAAACGTCACTTTATAAACAAGAACCAACGTAAAAAGTATTAACAGCAGTGAATTTTATAAATGCAACAAAAACTGCGAAACCCCACGGCTTTTTGGACAATTATTAAACAGAGGGTACAAAAGTCCCTACTGCTATTGCCAGGGAATGGCTGTCAAACTCACATTGTTAATTAAACAGCATTGCGATTCAGGAAACGTATTTTGTAAAAAACAACAACGAAAAAGGTTTTTTTTAGAATGCTTTCTTTTAAAATGTATTATTGTACATAATTGTATTTTAAACTTAGACTTAAAAAAGAAAAAAAGAAAAATAAAACACTGAATTTTTTGAGGACAGTGCCACCGTTTGAAATAAATTAAATGAAAGGAAAGGGAGATATAATTTAATTTTTTTTCTTAAAAATACTTAGATACCCCTTCCAACTATTTTAAAATTGGTCCAGCCGTTTGCGCGTGAAGAACAACTAACAAACACACACACTCACAAACTTTCACCTTTATCATATTAGTGTGATCTTGGCAGGGAAATCACAGGGCAATATTTTTTATAAAAGATAAGCAATAAGTTTTTTTTTGCTAAAATATGTTTTAGTTAAGTACCTATTTCTTTTATTTATTTGTTATGTCAAAATAAAAACTGGCCGAAATTCCCTTTTCTTTATACGTTTCGTTTTACGAAGCAGTAAGTCAATCACTTGAAACTACTCTCCAATAAAACAACTTCCAAACATTAATTACAATGTAACAAATAGCAGATTGTTAAAATGTCAAAAGAATAACTGATATTGGGACCGGCAGTGGATAACTTTTTAACGTTCGTTCGTTATAGCAGTTCCAACTTTTAAGTAGTTTTGCTGCAAATAAATGTCCGGCCCTGAATGACTTTTTGTCGTTGCCAGTTGTAATAACTTTTGAATTTCGAATTGTATAATGGGAAATGTGATTTCGTTATAACGTTATTACAATGTTGACTTTTATTATAACTTATTCTCGTTGTTGTACCTTTTCTATCGTCTGTACGGTTGTACTTTATTCTGCCACTTTAACGAGCTAATTTTCTGGACTATGTTAGTGACTTGTTTTCCTACAAATTTCCTAATTTCTAATTCAAACACGTACCTAGAAAAAAACGAACATAGTCCTCTCCATAGTGCGTTGAGCGACCTTGAGCCTTCTTATGAGACCCATAGTAAGGAGCCACTTTTTCAAAGCCATAAGTCATCACTAGTAATATAAAAGACACTAATTGTAGACTTTAGTCTTAAGGCACTGAGGTATCTACTTTATTTTGGACCCTGTATATTAAATTTCAAGTATTTTCTTTCATGCCGCAATTTTTCATGCAAAATTACCTAAGTTTTAATATTAGTTTGCACATGTTTTTCCACATTCAATTTCAAATATCTCAATAACGCCGAGCAAACTTAATTTTGGAGTGACATTAACATGAAAATTACGGCAAGAACGCCTCCAACATCTCGTAAATGAAACCGCAAGCCCGTAATACAATTTTCCAGGGAACACTCGAGCTCATAGTATAAAATAAATATGTTATAGAATGAGCACTGTTTATTTATTAGAACGAAGTTCTTTATGGCACGTTACGAAGGTGCACCTAATATAAATTTTTGGCATTACACGGTAACAGCGTTACATCAATTGACACGGTGAAATGATGATTGAAAAAGCATTTTGCTGAGCCTATTATATCTTAGTGTTGGGTATAGGCCCTTCTATATTACTAACTAGCCGAAGCCCGCGACTTCGTTCGCGTGGACTTTATGTCTCTGGAAAATGCTCATCAGGCTGAACAACTTTTACTAAGGCGGCATTTTTATATCTCTTATAGTTTAGCTGGACCATTATGGACCTGCATCAGGCGTTCCATTTTCCAAAATCATTTATACCCTATATGTTGCCCAGGCTTAATAGCTATATAACAAAAAAGTTTCATTCGAATCCGTCCAGTATTTCCGGAGATTAGCGTGTACAATCAGACAAACAGACAGACTTTAAAAAAAATTCTTACTCTATTAATACGTCTCCATCGCCCCTAAATTTTTTTTTGGAAATATATTTAATGTACAGACACACTTTTTTTACTGTTTTATTATATGTATAGATTATATCTGCCAATAGAAACAGTTCTTTCCATATGTAGACAGATCGTCTTCCAATAGTGTTCTTGGGCGACCTACCTATTTCTCTTCGCTAGATGGACCCATTCTATCGTCCCACGTCCACTAAAATCTTCAATCAATTTAAGCGAGAATAAGAGAAAACAATTTTAGAAAACCTAGGCTGAGTGTCATGGAACACTCTGTTTAAACGAAGTTACAAAAACTGAAGCCTCTAAAGAAACCCCAAAAAAATTCAAGCCTATAAAAAAGTTCGTACCGGAAAAATGTTACACCATTTTTCGCTTTACTTTACTTTAGTCCCCATCTGTCAAATCCATACTGTCCGAGAAGAAACTTCGTTCCAAAATTTCCTACAAACGTAAGTCATAATAAAGTAAAGTTTTAATACGACTCAAGAGTTCTACATGAACTAAATACTAGAAGCCTTCCCGAGTGACGTACTGAGCCTCCTTGTACGTACGGTGGCGCCCCTTGGGCAATCAGGGTGGACAGCCAGTTGGTAATGTAGATTGACTCATTCTTTTGCTACAGAACGGCAACAAAAAAACGGCCGTCCTTATTCTGACTTACCAAAAAGCACTTAGTACTAAATAAAATAACAAATAACTTAGTACTAGTAATATATCATCATCATCATCAGGCCTTTTTGTCTCCACTGCAGGAGCACGACCGTCTCTGTACTACCAGAACCATACTCGGCCAGAGCAGCCAGAGGACTTGGCCTACACTCTCCACGCTGGACGGGTTGGAGATGTCTCATGATGTTTTATAAGCTTTCTTTACCGTATTTCCTAAGTCGCCTTCCACGACATTCACAGGAGGACTTGGAGTGGCCCTTTTTTACTCTGCCGGAAACAAAACGGCGTAATAAACATAATAATTAAAAATGTAGTATATACTATACAGGTAGATAAAATTTATGACTTGCTTGTATGTTTTAAGTGTACCTTTCCAAGGCGCATATGTACGACGTGAAATTTCTGTTTTATTTTCATTTTACGCTCTCAGGCACAAATTAAACAGCTATCAAGTAATTTCTATAAACAAATTAGATACTTAATTATGGCACTGTTATAGCGAAATGGATAGGAACTTTTGCAAATTGGCTCTTATTCAAAGATGGCAGCTTCGACCCGCGCTCGAAGGCTGTATAATTGGGGAAAGTTTCAAAAAGGTTAATTAAGTTTTATCGATTTGAGTTTAGACGAAGCTTCAACGGCGCGCTATCAATTCATCACGCGAAACAAGGATATTGAATTATCCTGAGAATATTTCGTTAAGTCTTTTATAATAATATCATCTAAGTAATATTGTAAATTTTCTTTTTTTCATAACTCTCGTAACTTTTTTTTCATTAGAACTGATGAGCTGGCTATAAACAACGTGGAATTCGTTCCATGATGAATGAAAATAAATAACGGACAAAAAAGCAAAATAAAATGTGGCACTTCCATAAAAATTATGTTTTTTTTTTGCTCTTTTTAATTTCATTATACATCGTATAGTAATCATAAGACGGGCTTTACTAGATAGTACGTGGTATTATTTATTACGGGTATGCCCCTTCCACGTTGTATAATATTTTTATCACCTTTTTCGCATGGATTCAGCGACTAGAAATTTCACATTTACTGAATAGATAGTCTTTCGGATCCCTCTCCCATCGATAAAGTCTTTTAAAAGTTCATATAATTCAATTTAGCCATCCATATTCCCAAGAGGAAAAAAAATAACTTTTTGATATCTTCTTTTAGCTAAACTTTGATTGAATGAATTTCGCATCAAAATCACTTTACTAAGAAAAAATATAATAATATATTCAACCCTCAACCTCGTAATCGCAAAAATTCATCAACACACGGGGTCACCGCGGCCCCAGAGGTCACTCACACATTACAGCCGGCCAGCCGCTTCCAATTTATTGTACACTGCGCCAGCGGCCGTAAATTGAATTCACAACATCGCGCGACATGATGGCGTTTTCATCGATTGTTTTTAATGCACCGACAAAAGTGTGGACATTTAGGGCGCTTTTGTTGTTTATATTGTTTTGTTACATGATTTAATATAGAACCCGTGGGAATTTCGGGATAAAAACTATCCTATGTCATCATCATCATCATCACTGCTGAACAAAGGCCTCACCCAAAGATTTCCAAAATGACCGATCAAGAGCGGCCTGCATCCAGCGCTTTCCAGCGACCCTGGCCAGGTCATCTGACCACCTGTAGGTGGGTGCCCTACGCTTTGCTTGTCAGTACACGGTCGCCATTCGAGAACATTTTTGCCTTATCATTTTTGCCTATGTACTTCCCTAGGTATCAAACTATATCCATATCGAATTTAATTTAAATAGCTTCAGTGGTTGAAGCGTGAAGTGGTAACAAACAAATAAATATAAAACTCTCTTTGGCATTTATAATATTGGTAAGGATAAGGATTACATGATTAAATATAGGACCATCACGTAGATGCTGCTTTGCATTTAGAATTATCTATCTATCTAAATATCTATATTCTTCAACGCTGTATTGAGAGAAAAAAAATTAAAAGCTTCTTTTCCTACGCAGATCGAATATTAGGCCGTAAATTGAATTCATAGCATCGCGCGACATAATGGCATTTTCATCGATTGTTTTTAATGCACCGACCAAAGTGTGGACATTTAGGGCGCTTTATTGTTTGTATTGTTTTGGGGATACTTGGATTTCTTGGGGTCCAGTACTGCCTATATTAAACAAAAATTGAAAGCAAAAGGAGATATCATTTAGAATTTCGTCTTGATCAAGCCCTTAATCTAAACCTTCAAACTATTTGATGAAGTACTGTTTATAGTTTATAGTGAGAATGAGCTTTTCTTCGCACGTTAGCTAAATGGTAGTTTTTGCAAATGTGCGTAGAAAAGCTTTACGTTGTAATTTTAAACTGTAAATAGTAGTTCATAAAATAGTTTGAAGGGTTAGGTTAAAGCTTAAAGTCAAAGTCAAAATTTTTTATTCAATGTAGTGTAGGATAAATTTATCTCATACTGAAGGTAATTTTTTAAATAAATATTATTTTCGTTCAAAAGCTAAAAACTACTAGCGTTTCGGAACGACCACTGCTGGGAAGATTACGCCGAAAGAAACCCAGTTCAGTATTGGTCCCTACCCAGCCTGATGGGCTTATAAATTATATCTCCGTTTCCTTTCTATATAATTATTTCAAACGGGGGCAAAAAATTCAGCTAGCAAGGAACTGGGAAAAATTAAGTGCACACCACGCCCGAGGTATCATAAAATATTTAACTTCTACTCCGTTATCATCAGTTTTGCAGCTAAAATAGACTGTAAAGATGCTTTAATGGACTGTAAAAATAATGAAAAGAAAACTTATAAAAGTGCTTACCTGCAGGTTCTATATTGACCTGTAAAGCCTATAGTATTGACAGCGGAGTAAACAACTTCACGACGTAATAGCTCGACTCGAGCCTTCTATACAAACTTTGTCTGAAGTTTGGAACGAATCTATTGGAAGTATTCTACTTTTTAAACTGAACCGGCTTATTCAGCTTTTAGCTCTTTTATGTTTAAACTTAGGTTTGTTTTTAGGGGTCCGTACCCAAAGGGTAAAATGGGACCCTCCGTTGTCCTTCTGTCTATCTGTCTGTCACCAGGCTGTATCTCATTAACCGTGATAGCTAGACAGTTAAAATTTTACGGATGACTTATTTCTGTATAACAAGAAATACTAAAAACACAATAAAATAAATATTCAAACTCCTTTTTCAAAAATATTCAATTCAAAAAAATATTTATACAACAAACGTGTTTTTTTAAATAAAGAATGGTACGGAATCTTCCGTGGGCGTGTGCGAGTCCGACTCGCACTTGGCCGGTTAGTTTTTGTTTGTGAATATACGAATTTTCTTTAAAAATATAGTGTAAAGCTCAGTATCGAATGGTCTCTTAAACGCAAATAGTCTAAGTACAAACTCGTCTAAATCGCTCATTGTCTTTATATCGTTATAATAGGAATTGGTCTAAAGAATAATCTCGTCTAAAGAAAAAAACTAGTGAGTCTACTAGTGTTGAAAATTTTCTGTCATACTACTGCAAATTTTCACGATTCTAACGAACTATGTATGTCCTTGTCGGTGGAGCATTTTCAACTTCAGCCAAATGTTTGACTTCCCTATACGACACGATTTCTGCCTTTTCTTCGTTTTCCTTTACTTCATCCATGAACATCCTTCTTGGCCTTTCCTTCACTTTCCTTGCCTCTTCTACTTTCTTTCCTTCCATAAATTTTGTAATTTAATTATAGTGTCTAAAAAATTTCTGATGTTATTTCGATAAGCCTTTGCGTTTTTATGATGATTCAATTAAATATTTTATAAATAAACAAACAAGGATTTATGTTAAATATACCGACAATTTTTTTTCCCAAAATTAGAAATTACCATTGCAAAAATAACTCCCAAATTGAGTTGCGTTTTACCACGAGCGCAATTTCTGCGTATATTCAATAAAGTTTCGGTCAGACCACTGTCAACTTGCCTAATTTCAACTTTGCATATTAACTTTGGGGTGAGTAGACGTTATACTACTCGCAGAATGACTTGTCACCGCAAAATGTATCCGCGAAACGTCACATTTAAAAAATATTCAAAATCTAATTTAATTTTGGGTATAGGCGCAATGTTTTTTGTCTCAATGTCAACTAAAATATACTTCAAGGTACACTTTAAAGCTAATCTGGAGAAAATATTAAACTAATTATTTTCTATTAGAAAAATAATTTTATCAATTAAAAATAATCGAATACGTGTTCATTATTAAAGGTTGGTTATGTTATTTTTTATATAAAAACTACTAGTGGGTTGGTTTTACAAATTTTGCGACAAAAAATTATTTTGTAGTGTAATGCCAACGAAAGAGTCCTTTTTAAGGAGCAAGTTTGTAATTGAAATATTTATATTTTTTGGAGTGTGTCTTTTTACGTATAAATTTCAAGCTCTTGCTATGAAAAAGCTATGTAAATTAGTTTGATTTATTAGAACTTGCGCGTACAATTATTCACTTACCTATTAATTTTCAACAACATTTATTAAAATTACATATTCTGTTAATTTATTGACTGAATATAGTAAACGTTGTACAGTCTATATCACAGGACTGATAATGAAGGACATTTTCGAGAATGCATTAGCCACTAGCACTAAAATTTGTTATTAGAAATGACGACGTTAACAATTCCTTAGCAAACAAGATATGAAGATACCAAATGTGATACGCATTTGGTTTATTCCTAAACGAAACATTGATAATAAGCTGTGTTTAGCTTGTATTAAACCTTTTCGCCTTCGACGACGACCGCAAGAGGACTTGGAGTGGCCCTATTCTACTCTACTACGCACAGCAAGATAAACAAAGCTTATAAACATCAATGGAGGAATTGGCCTACACTTTTCACGCTGGTCAGACGGGTTAAAGAGGTCCTATTGATGTTAATAAGCTTGGTTCAGCTTGTGTTTCCTATGTCGCCTTCTAAGAAATCCACGGGAATACTTGGAGTGGTCCTATCCTACTCTACCGGAAACCACACGGCTTTGCGTTTAAACACGGCGTTTAAACATAATAATTACTATAGGTACTTATGTTCTTGTAAAGGTCACTTAGTTAGAAAGTGCCCTTTTTAATTGCCTCCTTCGCCGTTGTTTGTTTTGTGATTTTACAGTACAGTGATTACAGAAAATTAGCTTATTTAACATTTCCCTTCCTTTCTACGCGAAAACAAGTTAACATTGTCGTAGTAAGTAATAATTTCCAACAATTCTCAGGCATTGCTATGGCTGCCCATTGTAAACTCATATTTATAGCGGTAATTCAAATTTTGGATCGCATGTTGATAAGTTTCGACTCAAAATGGGCATGGCGTGCGAGAATAAGTAAAAGGGCTGATGCACACATAAATGCTTACTTATGGTGGAGGAAAGAAGTCATACTTTTTATTTATTTATACAGAAAAAAGTTATAAAAAAAGAAACTATAATTCAGAGTGTTTGAATACTGTTCTACAACAGCAGCCTCAGATGCAACCGGGAACACGCTCGGATGAGTGAGGTTATACTTAAAATAATATGTTGTTTTTGACATTTCTCATTCTTAATTTTGTCAAAAACAATTGCGCGCGTTTCAACTCACATTCACTGGCTGAGGAGATCTCCAGATAATTATGACGAAACATGTCGCCCAATAGCTGACTTACTACGTAAGTACCGTCCTCGAGGCGTATGCTCAGCTTTTAATTAGTGTAAGCGCCAAAAGTAGTGTCAGTCAAAAAATTACATAAATATAAAATCAATGTTTTATTAGAAAGAAATAAATGATTATTAAAATATTATTTGATACTAGCTGAAGTCCGCGACTTCGCTCGCGTGGAATTTATGTCGTGGAATTCTTACTCTATTACTATGTCTCTATCGCCCCATATATATTTTTTGGAAATATTTTCAATGTACAGACACATTTTTTTACTGTTTTATTATATGTATAGAATATGCCGGGTTAGACGTGCCGCGACTCAGGCCGAGTTTCAACAACCAGTATAAACCGCCTCAGGTTGTGGTTGTTGTTTACCTACACAATCTGTGAGCTACTGTAATCATTTAATCGTACAATGATAATATTTAAAAAATCTGCTTAAATGTACAAAATCTAAACACGTGGCCGCAGCGGCGTAGTGTGTAAACGCTCTTAAAGTTGCACGTCTGCGTGAAACCTAGTTCATTTTATTCACAAATAACCAGGCACTTGTGACTTCCGTCGTGTATACGAATAATCGCGTGCCCGCTATCAAATTATAGTTTTTGCACTGACGTCGGTTATTTATCGAACAAAACCCGCGTTTAAACTGGAATTGAAAATAATTGGAAAGTTAAAGTAGTGAATTGGAGTGTAATTTTGTTTTGTGAGCTAGGAATAGTATTGGTTTTGCGTTTCAATGCATTTTGATTGTATGAGAATTAATCAATCGAATAAGCGCATGAGCGAAGTTTATCGAGAGTATCGGCATCAAATTTTATGTATCTGTGTATGTACATAATATAATGTGCATGTATAAAGAGAGTAATGAGTATAGATAAAGTGAAATAGGTATAATAATAAAAAAATAATGCTTATCGACATCACTTTCCGGCATGACGAGAACCTCGTGAAGGCCGAGAAGGACAAGCTTAGCAAGTACCTTGACTTGACCCAC
Organism: Acrobasis consociella; assembly: GCA_963555685.1. Lineage (NCBI taxonomy): Eukaryota > Metazoa > Arthropoda > Insecta > Lepidoptera > Pyralidae > Acrobasis > Acrobasis consociella. The sequence goes on from OY743122.1 coordinate 13,984,915, forward strand.
GAGGTGACTGCTATGTGGGATGTGGATTCGACGATCATTGTCCCGATAGTCGTATCGGCGAACGGTCTTATAGCGAAGAGGTTACGGTAACAATCACTAATATATTTGACCTCCAACATTTCCAAAAAGACCTTTGAATCATTCCATGAACGACCGCTGACAGTATTATTGATAGTCCGATGTATAGATAATCTAGTTTTAAAACGAGTTTTCCCCAAAATGGCTACTTTCGGCGAAAACTCGTTTTGAAACTAGATAGACTAAAGCAATTACTTTCAACGGTCGTTCATAAAATAATTCAAAGGTCCTTCCAGGGATTGTCGGAAATCATCAACACATTTACCTTTAAACAATCCATTCTAAATGAAACCACCGAGTTTTGCTACCATTTCACCTTAAAATAAAAGTATCAATGGGAAATAAAATCCATGTAGATTCATCTGGTGAGTTGAGTGGCAAAAATGACATCAAAGAATATGTGTTTGTCATGATTGATTACCCGTTATACTTTGATGTTGGCTTTGATAACATTCGCGAGTGACGTTACTTGTGTGTAAGGCAGATGTTATTTAACCTTTGTAGGGATTGCGAAGGGTTTCAATATTTTTTGAGCTCCGTACAAAAAATAAAAAATGAAACTCTTTAACCCTTAGCCAGGCCTTGCGATTATTTTATCTTTATATACAGATAATGGTAGATTTGATGATAATAAAAAAACTAATTTCTTATTGTTTTTTTTTCCTACAATTTCCTATAAAAAAACCCTCTGGTCTGGATATGACCACTGCTCATTTAAATATACATGATGTGGATTAGATCTGACCACTGCCCAGTTAGGTCACAACATGTAAGTATGGAAAAAATAAAGGTGAATCCACATATAAGCCTAATATTAAAAAGAGGAAAGATTTGTGTGTTTCTTTGTATAAAACCTTATTTAAACATTAATGTGACCCCGAGGTATCAAAATTTTGTGTATAAACGGCATTGTCGAATCCTTCTAAAGACTCTGACACCAGGGTATCGGTTATTCTTCGATCCAAGAACCTATCTATCTACCATACAAAATATTTGATGTGTAAATATGGTTTTGCCTTTATTTATATGGATAAACGCTTGTAGGACAGTGGTTACATAATAACCACAATAAGTTTTTCCAGATAGGCTGAGGTCACATGTTGACTACAAACTTTCGGCGTAAATATTTCAAAGAAAAACAAATATCATGTAAAACCGAAACATATTACATATAATTTAACCTATCTGCTATTATAAAAACACAAATAATATCACTTACCGGGATTTTTTCCGCCATAATACTAAAAAACACTTTCAATTTGCACAAAAATTCGCCGTTCGACCAATATTTTGACTTTGACAAGCGAAATGTCAAGTTTTTATTTCTAGAGGCGTATTTTTTTTTCGTTCAGAAATCAACTGTATCATAGACAATAGACGGATGACATTTTGTGGTATCTAGCTAGCAACTGCTCGTCAGAAAAAATATATTTCTGAGGTGATTCGCTATGTGATCACTGCCTGGCTAAGGGTTAAGTATAACTCGTGCGTCTGTCCGTCCGTCTATCACAGCTGCCTTGAATCTACTGGACTAAATCAGGTGTTTGGTAGGATGGTGTAATTCTATGACCAAAACAAGATGTGCAAAGTGAATAAATCTTTTTTTTAAATAACATTTTTTTTATTTGGGGGACAAATTAGAAAATTAAAAAAAACGTTTTGCATATCTTACTGTGTCGTCACATATCAAACAAAAGGACTCGTCATGGGGATCTAAAATAAATTTTTGTTATTATTGTAAAATAAAAAGTTTTCCTTATGAAAGAAGACGAAAATAGACCATCCCCTCTTGATCCCCGGAACTACTGGAAATACAAATTATAGTTCATGTACGAAGATTACAGGAAAACCTATAAGAATTCTATCAATTGAAAATAGAGTGAGAAACTCAATATAATACGTTCACTTACGGAAAATAGTTCACATAAACACCATTAGATAGCATTAGTAGCAGTTCACTCGCGTCTTACTGGGATGGTTTCAAATGTTTGACTTTGCCATTGTACGGAACCCTCTCCACGCAAGTTCAACTCGCACTTGACCGGTTATTAGTAGGAAAAAATTTCAAAATGTCTAAGAAAACGATAAACTTTGAACGATTTCCCTTTACGTGATAAACTGAGAGGACCAACTGGAAATATAACCGTAGTATAAAAAGGACCCGTCCTTGTTGCTAACAGTTTCGATTGACTGCTATAAATCAAAACTGAACAGGTCTGTCGCAATACGGCATTATAAAGTAGCCAGTTAGGAATTCTTCCATGATATTCTTTTTTATATTCAGGAGAATAGAAAAAAAAATAGAATGTGCTAGCTGATTATTTTGAGTGCAGGTAAAAGCTGATTGAGGGAACGGGTGACATTCCGATTCATATCAATAGGTGATGTAGTTAGCGATGCATCACTACTTTGACAACCGTTTCCGACCTGCGCCCACGCTTAAAGTGTTTTTTGAGTCACCATCGACTGCATACTGGTAAGCGTAGCGTAGGACAACTATCTGCTAGGTGACCTGAGCAGTGAAAGGTTGCAGTAAAACGCTGAACGTAGGCCGATTTTGATCGGTTGTTTTAGAAATCCTTGAAGGGAGACCTGTGTCCATTCAGGGAGTAGACTCCCTGTGGTTGATATGATGAGTCTCATCCATCATAGACTCCCTGTGGCTGATATGATGAGCCCTGAGTTTTATCTACACTGTTGGGAATAAAGATGTAATATGCATCTGCTAGGTACGTCAATCAAAACCGGTACCAGCAGGTACGAGGTCGAATAAAAATCGGCCAGTGGAGCCGCTTTGAAAGTTATACAATACAGATGTTCACGGTTGATCGCCGCTGAGCGATCAAAGTGGCTTACGTGCGCGGTCCGGATCAATCCGGTTATAATGACTGAAATTTTTATATTGTTAGTGAAATGTTAAATTCGATTTCAATTTCAAAAAAGGGTCTAAATAAAGGCAGCAGAAATTAAGTAACTATGAAATGCGAAATATTATAATACGTAAGTTTAAAAAAAAAAGAAAAAAATAATAATCCAAGAGCCGCTTATCTTCTTCTGCAGACCATAAAAGCTGACCAAAGGAATCGGTGACAATCTGATTCGAATCAACAAGCGATGCAGTTAGCAGCCCTTCAATATTTTTATTACCGTTTCCTACCTTTTTACTCACGCAAGATTTTTTAAAGTCTTACAGCCCAGGTCTGTCCACACTGTTGGGAATAAAGACGTTATATATATGCATCAGCTACGTCATTAAAAACCGGTACCAGCAGGTACGAGCTCGAATAAAAATAGGCCAGTGGAGCCGCTTTGAAAGTTATACAATACAGATGTTCACGGATGATCGCCGCTGAGCGATCAAAGTAGCCCACGTGCGGGATCCGGATCAATCCGGCTATAACGACTGATGGTGACTACGATTATAAAATGTTAAATTCAATCTTAAACTTCGAAATTTCTAAATAATTTAAATCCATCTGTTACAGTTTCAATTTGAAATAAATGTTTGTATTCCAGATTCCAAATACAAATGTTAATTAAGTAATTAGACTTTAAGAGCACTTTTACACATCAATAAGTAAAATTTACTTTATGCATAGTGTATACTGTGTATACTTTATGTATAGGGAATGGGCGAGATTTGAATCATGATAATAGGCGATGCGGCTGGCCACCCATCACTATTTTGATTCCTTTTCCATTTTAACGCCCACCATCACGCTAAGCGTGGCCTTTGGGTCTTACGACCCTGGGCTCTGTCTGCCCCGTCAGGGATATAGACGTGAAAATGTATCTGTATAGTGTATATTACAATTTAATTTATTTTTACAGAAAAGCTACCGATACCAGCGCTTTGGAACGACCACTGCTCAGAAGAAACGCTGAAAGAAACTCATTTTTACAGTATTGGTCGCCTATTCGCTAGAAAGGCTTTATCATGTTATTATTATTGTATTTTAAATTAATTAATAGGTACATATAATATAATACAATGTTGACACATTATAACATGCAATGCTTGCGAACGAATAAAAAACATAAAATACGTAATAATACTAAGTAGTCAAAAAAGCGAAGTCAAGCTGACTAGAATCAATTCACTAACAAAAAATGAATATACTGAAACTATTTTAAGGCTGAATTCAGTCGATGATAGTGACTAACATTCCAAGGGACTTAAGACGAAATTTGAAAAATATTTTTTGGCTTTCTTTATGTACAAACTTGAATCAACTGACCGGTCAACTGTATGTAAGGCAAACATTACTTTTCATATTTCGTTACGTGTTCCCTGGGGAAAGTTGTTGTTAAGTTCAGTATCATGAACTGAATTTATCCTTTAAAATAGTACATTTCAGGTTTTTGCCTTTCTTTTAGACCAGTATGGAAGAACTAGAGAAATTAGTGGCAAGAATATCTTTACTAATATTTATGCCTTTGATTCCTAACATTTAGAAATTTAAATACCTATTATGTTTCCATAGCTCGACATTCAGCTTTGTTCATTATAATCAGACTACGCTGACACCATCCTCGTTAACAATGTAAGATAATTTAATCCCGAGCCGATGATCAAAGGCAGCCATGTTGAAGGATCCATTACACTTACCGTTTATATTGCATACTACCTTTTTATAATCCCCGACTAAAAAGAGAGGTGTTATAAGGTTGACGTGTCTGTGTATATGTCTATGTATCGTAGTGCCTAAATATATAGCCTTATGTTGAAGCAGTTTTTTCAAAAAAGAAGGAGGCTATTAATTCAAATGTATAGTTGTTTGAAAGGTGACTTGATTTCCATGGTTTATGAAAATTATGCTATTAGCTATGTTTAATGAAAATCTGTTCAGCGGTACAGGGAGTGAAAGCTTGAAAGTCGGGGTCTTGGCTTTGCCTCGCAAATAAACTTGTTTAATAAAGAAAAATAAAAATTTAAGCATTCGAGATGCATTGCTAATGTGTCTACCTAATCTAAATAAGGAAATAGGAAGTGGTGAAAAAATACACAGCGAGCAGGATTCGAACCCTCAACCGTTTGCTTTGAAGTTAGTATTATCCTCTCTCAAACTCATCTAATCCTTTATTTACTTTTTATTACTAGTGGCTCTGTGAACTGTGTATAGACCTCGCGACTCACCACTTTCTACCCATTGAAGTTTATCGGCTAAAGAAGCAGTTCAGACAAAAAATTTTGCGACCTTTTTTTCTTACCCCAATACATTCAAAATTTTTCGAAAAACTGAATTGGCAAAATTTCTAGTTATCGCACGGGCTCACAAAATTTAATGAGAATTTAAGAACTGACTGACTGACAAACGGACAAAAGCATTTTTGGCATTTTGGCCTATCTCGACACTGAGACTTGGCGATCACTCACACAAATGCGAAGCTGAGCTTACGCCTTGAAGACTGTATCCTAGTATGGCGATCGAAACTCTAAAACCTACACTGATTCAGCACGGAGGCCTCACTGATCGATATAAAACGTCGCTCAGGATAGACGCCCACTCATTTCCAATCCGATCCAATACCAACTTGTAGCTGAGGCGCCCACGATCGCTATTCTTTTTGTTCCCAGAATTAGCAATTCAAGTATGACAACGTTCATATTGGACGAGTAGGGGGGCGAGTCGAGCGAAAAATACAGATAAAATACATATTTGTCATATTATATCTTGTTTCCTAAAAATCAAAGATATTAGTCGACAAATGCATATATGTGCGGGAAGGCAACGACCATGTCGCAATTAGCCAGCTAAATGGTTGCCTAGGCTGATCGTTCATTGGTCTAGAATCACTCAACGTTTGTTGAACGCTGCGTTCAGTGCTTTGGCTGGTCGTCCTTTAGGCATTTAATTGGATGCCTGTTTTTGTAGAACGGGCTAGGCGTCAAGTTATTTAGCTGATTTAAAGCACGCACAAAAGTCAGTAGGTTGTTGCAGCTATTTAGGTATTTTAAATTAACCGGCCAAGTGCGAGTCGTACTCGTGCACGAAGGGTTCCGTAGCATTATCTATAAAAATCAAGTTTTTATGGGAGCCCCCCTTAAATATTTATTTTATTATGTTTTTAGTATTTGATTTTGTTGTTATAGCGACAACAGAAATACATAATTTGTGAAAATCTCAACTGTCTAGCTATCGCGGTTCTTGAGATACAGCCTGGTGACAGACTGACGGACAGACGGACAGACAGCAAAGTCTTAGTAATAGGGGCCCGTATTTATCCTTTGGTTGTTGAAGTGCTTATACAGTAACGCCACTATGTCAGTCCGAGTACAGGAGCAGTGCACGAGGGCAATTCCACTGCATAGAGGTGTGAGACAGGGAGTCGTTATATATCCGAAACTGTTCACCGTTGCACTGGAAGATGCCTTTGTGGGCTTCTCCCACGTATTTATTGATCTAGTATAGGTACATACTCTTTACTATCAAAACTCCTTATTTTCTACTACTAAGCGATGGTTTTTGTCAGTTGCGCGCGCATACATTTTCTATATTAGCCAACTGACAAAGACCATCCTTCTAGTGTGGTTTTTCTGCTGTCATGGTTGCATAAATATATTTTCATTAGTAAATTTCTTATTTTATGTAATTTTACGTTGTTGCTCAGATTTTGTATATTCAAAGTTGCACTTCTATCATTTCTGTCAACTTTCCTTTTTATTCTTTGCGCCGCTCGTGCACCTTCTGTTTTCTTTCTATCTTGTGTACCTAATCTATTATATAATAAATAACAATCTAAATTTATCATTTATTTTCTTGTGTACATATTTCCCTGTCTGGGACGCTCCGCCCAGGAGCATTCCAGGCTCCATACTCCATCAACGGCGAGTATATCACTCACCTTCGATTTGCCGACGATATCGTTGTCATGGCAGAATCGATGGAAGACCTAAGTACTATCCTCGGAGACCTAAATCGAGTTTCCCAACAAGTGGGCCTTAAAATGAACATGGACAAAACGAAAGTAATGTCGAATGTCCATGTTGCGCCCTGTCTTGAATGTCCTGTTTGTGTTGGGAGCTCCACCCTCGAAGTTGTAGACCAGTATATCTACCTGGGTCAATTGATCCAGGTAGGAAGTTCCAGCTTCGAGGAAGAGGTCTTTCGACGAATCCGATTCGGCTGGGCAGCGTTCGGGAAGCTACGCAATGTCTTCTCGTCCAAAATACCTCTGTGCCTCAAGACTAAGGTCTACAACCAATGTGTGTTACCAGTGATGACTTATGGCTCTGAAACGTGGTCCCTTACTATGGGTCTTATAAGAAAGCTCAAGGTCGCTCAACGCGCTATGGAGAGGGCTATGCTCGGTGTTTCCCTACGTGATCGAATCAGAAATGAGGAAATCCGTAGGAGAACAAAAGTCACTGACATAGCCCAGCGGATTAGCTCGTTGAAGTGGCAGTGGGCGGGACACATAGCGCGACGAACCGATGGCCGATGGGGCAAAAGGTTCTTGAATGGCGACCGTGTACTTGCAAGCGAAGCGTAGGGCACCCACCTACAAGGTGGTCAGATGACCTGACCAGGGTCGCTGGAAAGCGCTGGATGCAGGCCGCTCTTGATCGGTCATTTTGGAAATCTTTGGGAGAGGCCTATGTCCAGCAGTGGACGTTATGCGGCTGATGATGATGATGATGATTTATCCTTTGGGCACGGAACACTAAAAAGAAACAACGAAAAGAAGTCTCTCTTTTTTCTAACGTTTTGTGTTTAATTTACGGAACTATTTGTTAACTTTGACTAGGCTAAACGATGGATATCCTTAGATGTGGTCCTCCACACTATCTCCAGAGGCATTATAATAACAACGTACATTGAACAATAGCTTGAGTTACGTCTTATGCGACTTTATACAGATGTAATAGTGGCGAAATTGCAATGTCCTTGCAGCTTTTGGTTGGCTGTACCTGTTGTTCACAGTCAATACATGTATTGACTCAGCGCCATCCCATTATGTCCAATCTATTTGTTCGAGTTAGGAACCGGCATACATGAATACTAGAATCAGGTGCAGCTTAGATGAATATACAGATACAAAAAGTCTTATTGGAATAAATTATACTGGAATCTACATGTTCTAATTTATATTTTACTTTCTTCTTCTATTTACAACGTGGAAAAAACATAACCGTAATAAATCGAAGATCATATTTTAATAACGAAAAAACATTCAAAAACCAAAAGAAAATTCGACGTTCTCATACAAATTGCCTGGGCAACTGCACACTTACTTAGTATGGAAGTGTAGTGTCCTTTTGTACGCAAGGACACTCAAAAGCACTCAACACTTATATTATTTAGATATCGGCTTGCCAGCTACTCCACGTCTTGCCGCCATGCCGTCACCATACGAACTGCCATTCGAACTGGTCGGCACTGTGTTGCCATCTATCGGCCCGCGTTGGTGTTGCCCATGGTATAATAAAATAAGGTATTCTCTTCCCGTGACAGCTGATGACGTAGGTGGAACTTGGCTACGTCATCAGCTTGATATGTTGCCACTGTGTGAAATTGAATTACCCGAGCATAATGCATTTTTAAACTTTATATACCAATTTCGAATTAATAATCCATTATGTCAATTTATAAAATATTGAATTGATGAATCACGCGAGAATCGCGAGATACTCACTAGCTAAGTTACTTAATATTTTATTTAATATTCATGAACTAATTGAAAAAGTCCTTAAATTTACTGAAAAGAACAATCAGTGGCAACACTTTCGTGACGTAGTCAAGTTCCATCTCGGGAAGAGAATACCTTATTTTATTATACCATGGTGTTGCCCAAGACAACAGAATAATATCTAATTATTTATTGATTATATTTATATATTTACGATGTGTGTACGCTACATTATTTATTGACTATGTGTGTACACTACAGGAAGTGTAATTTTTTTACATTGTTGAAAGTTATTTTAATTTTGTTATATTTATGGTGATCTAGTATAGCCCGTGGTTCGATTTATCACAGGTATGTCCTTTCCGCGTTGTATATAAAAGAAGAAGTTGACTGGCTGACATTGACTGATTGATTAACCCACAGCTGAAACCGCTGGGTCTAAAACTCTAGAAGAATAACATTTTGCGCAAATTTTCCTTAAAATTATATGACGTAATTAGCACTAAGAGATTAATTTTGCAAATTCTAAGGCGGGCAAAATAGGGGTGAGTTAATGTGACACTTTATAATTTTTAACCGACTTTCAAAAAAAAAAGAAAGAGGTTATAAATTTGTCGCGTTTTTTTTAAAATTTATGTTCACCAATTATTCGAAGACACCTATACTACATTTGGTTAGGTATTTAAACAAATGTAAACAATCTTGACATGTCTTTTTATTGAATTATACACTTTGTAAATCAATACCTTTGCAAATTACAAAGTAATAATGTAATTAATAACATAATTACTTTGTAATTAGCAAAATTATTGATTTATAAAGTGTATATTTCAATAAAAAGACATATCAAGAAGCGTAGGGCGTCCACCTACAAGATGGTCAGATGACCTGACCAGGGTCGCTGGAAAGCGCTGGATGCAGGCCGCTCTTGATCGGTCATTTTTGAAATCTTTGGGAGAGGCCTATGTCCAGCAGTGGACGTTATGCGGCTGAAATGATGATGATGACATATCAAAATTGTTTACGTATATTTAAATACCTAACCAATATGAATGGAGTATAGATCGATTTGGGAAATCCTTTTTTGTTTGAAAGGGCACACTTTTAAGGTGGTCTCATAGAAATTTTATCAAAATCGGTTGTGTAGTTTGGGGGTTTTTAGTTTTGAAAGATTTTTAAGTATTAGACATTTATAACTTTAAAAGTTATAAATGTAAAATTTGACATTAGTATGTGCTCATGATACTAATATCAAATTTTTGTGCTCATGATTTGAGACAATAGTGTACCTACAAGAAAGTCACTACATGTTAGTTTAAAATAAGCTCGGATTATACAATGTCCTTTTTTATTAAGTACAAATATTTTAAGGGGTGATTCAGTCCATAATTTTGAACAACTTTTCCCAGTAAATTTTTATCGAAATACGAAAAAATAATTTTCATTTTCCATAGTAATGATATCACGTGACTACTTCGATTTCTATGAAAACCTAAAATTTTTTTTTCCTATTTCGATATACATTTATTGGGAAAAGTTGTACAAAATGATGGTCTGATTCACCCCTTAAAATATTTGTACTTAATAAAAAAGGACATTGTATATACATGTACAAACAAAAGTAATAGGTATTCTCTACAAAATAAAATAAAAATAAATTTATTGCAGAAAGGTAGTCTTCATATACGGACTACCTATACAAACTTTAATTAACAGGTACTAATTTAAATGAAAAACTGTTGGTAGTAGGGTGGGAAGAATCAGGAGAATTGACAGGCACCAGAGCCAAATTACATCTAGCCTGCTAACTAAAATAAACTATATCATGTGCGCTGGATATACCAATACTTATCTACTATGATAGTAAATAGATACTCAATCTCGCAAAAAAACTTTGTCATCGGAATCGAATCTCGGAGAGATCAAATAATAGCCATCAATTGAATTTCACCGCTTTATTCCGGACTCCCAAAGGATTCGTAATTCCTACTTGTACACTGACACCTAAAGTTATATACAACTGACAAAGCCAAGCAACTTTAAGCTTTGTACTACACAAATAAAGTGCAATTTCGAAGACAGCGAGTGACAAGTTGAAAGATGTATTTAGAAGTCGCTAAATTAGTTTTCTATTTATAGAGCTAAGTGTTTTAGAATGGCTTTGAATGTGTCTTTTGGGGCCTTTAATTGGATTCGTATTGCATTGCAGTAGACGGTGTTGGGTTAGTTTGTCACTATAGTGCAGTTAATTTAACTGCCTCCGTAGTGTAGTGGTTAGAGCGCTCGGCTCATACCCGGAAGTCGCGGGTTCGATTCCCGGCGGGGGCAACGACTTTGTGTTGTTGTCCTAGTTTGGTTAGGACATTGTAGGCTGATCACCTAATTGTCCGATAAGTAAGATGATCCGTGCTTTGGAGGGCACGTTAAGCCGTCGGTCCTGGTCACTGTCTTTGACATTGGTCGTTACCTAAAACCATGACAGAGGCCTTTAAGGTGGTTTAAAAACTCTGACACTAGTGTCAGTCACTAACACACACGATAAGAAGAAGTTAATTTAAACACTAGTGGCTCTGTGAGCTGTAGAGTCACACCTGACCCATTGAAGTTTATCGGATATAATTTTACAAAACTTGACTTCTACACCAAGCTACACAACCAATTTTGATTAAATTTCTATGGGATAACCTGATAAGTATGCCCATTCAATCAAAAAAAGGTATTTCTATATAGATCTAGGCGTCTTCGAGTAATTGGTGTGCAAACATAAAAACAGTGGCACTCCGGGAGTGCTGACAGAAGTGAAAACTTGGTGTCGGTTTTGGTAACAGTTTGCGAGTTTAATGGTTTTTTCTTATCTCAAAATGCCCAACGCGCCTAATGAAGTTTTCACTTCAAAAATAAAAAAATAGGTATTCCGACGAATTGATAACCTCTTCCTTTTTTTAAGGTTGGTAAAAAAGTTGTCTTCATAAGAGTAACAAAAAAGATTCAAGCCCTTTTCAAAAATTTCTCAAAATAGCTAAAGTATAATTTTTTTAAAATATCGAAAAACTGATTAAAAAAAGAACTATTTAATTGTTGAACCTTTTCAGAAATTTTCACAAGATCGGTTAAGAAATGCGATCTATATGCGACGATATAGCCGGTCAATTATGTTTTACCATTCAAATCAAATCAAAATTGTTTATTCATTAACAGTATTTTTACAAGCTGTATTTATTACCATTATAAGAGTAAAAATGAAGTTGACTTTCACTGAAATGACCTAATGTGGCAGACAGAGAAATTTTTATCTTGATGAAATTAATCTGTAAAAGCTTCAGTCTTCATTTTCCATCAATGTTATTTTAAACACCTGACAAACAAGACCCATCTTGTTTGTCAGGTGTTTAAAATAACATTAAAATAAATTAAAAGTTTAATGTGTATGTGTGTCTGTCTTTGGCATTGTAGCGCCATAAGCAGTGGGTCGATTTTGATATGGTTTTTTTGTTTAAGGCCATACCCAAATTTTCCGGGGTCCAGTGGCGCCGCCATTTAAAATAAATCATTTAAAAGGAAACGGAGATATCATTCAAAATTGTGTCTTGGTCAAGCCCTAGATAACCCTTAAAACTATTTTATGAACTACTGTTTATAATTTAAAGTGCGAACGTGAAGCTTTTCTACGCACATTAGCTAAAAGTGGCCGTTTTTCGCAAATGTGCGTAGAAAAGCTACACGTTCTGACTTTAAACTACAAAAAGTAGTTTAAAAAATACTTTGAATGGGTATCTAGAACTTGACCAAGACACAATTTTAAATGATATCTCCATTTCCTTTTAAATGATTTATTTTAAATGGCGGCGCCACTGGACCCCGGAAAATTTGGGTATGGCCTTAAAGTCTTTACCTATATAAAGCTCGAAAAAGTTCTTAGCTATTTTTTAATGAAAATCGGTTCGGTGGTTCAACAGATATTGGGGGTACACGCTTGAAAGTCTGGGTTTTTAGTTTTATTGAGCTAATAATCTTGTTATTTTTTATACCCCGATAAAAAGAGGGATGTTATAAATTTGACGCTTTAAGCATCTCAATATCCATATTTTTTTTATAAAAATTCCTTAAGCGTTTTAATTTATTTAAGTTAAACTAAACCGAATAAAAAAAAACCATACAGCCTTAGATTAAGGTGTACTGAATGGAATGACATCAAAGCTGCCTCGTTTAGTTAAAGTTTAGGGGGGTGGAAACGTTATCGCCTGAAACAATATTTCAGAAGGAAAAATAAGCCTCTAGGACTTGCAACTTTCTCTATCGCACAAAAAGGGTCGGGAAGCAGAGCGGCGTGAAACAGATATAATTTTTGCTAATATATACTCGTGACGCGTAACGCAAAATACAATCCTCATACAATTTCGATTCTTTACTACAACTGCAATTAGAATTATATGCAAACGATAGGGATTTACATGTAGTATGTTTAACTGAACACTTTTTGCAGTCACATCAAGTACAATTTAATATTGATAATTATTTAGTCTCTAGTTTATTTATTAGAAAGATTAATGAAAAAGGAGGCAGTTTAATTTTAACACGTAATGATGTAAAATGTAAAGAACGCAAGGATATTGTGAGCCTGTCGGTTGAAAGTATTGTTGAATTATCCTGCGTTGAACTAGAAAATTGTATTATAGTATGCGCGTACAGACCCCCAAAAGATGACTTTAATACTTTAGAAACTGTAATTGAAGATGTTTTGAGAAAATTAAGTTCATGTCGCAAAAACATAATATTGTGTGGCGACTTTAACGTAGATTTATTAGCGTCTGATAGCACCGAATGTATTAGATTTTTGAATTTATTTAAGTCATTCAATTTGTTCAATTTATTTTTAGAACCAACTAGAATACAAGGCGACTCTAAAACATGTATAGATAATGTTTTCTGTGATTGCACTGCTGTTGATAAAGCTATAATTAAAAATATAACATCTGATCATTTTGATCAGTTCGTGAAATTTGCCAACAACGCAGTAGAAGTAGAATTACCTGAAATTACCTACAGAGCTATTTTACTAAAGATAAAATTAAAAAAATTAGGGATACAGTTTCGAAAAAATTACCGTTAATTGAAGATGGATGATCCGGATATTTTGTATAATAAAATGTTCGGTGTGATTGAATCAGAATTTAATGATAATTTTCCACTTAAAAAGGGAAAGAAACGTAATCGGAAAAAGTTTAGCGAATGGGCTACCACAGGGATTCATATTAGTAGGAATAGGCTATATGAATTATTAGCTATGAAAGCTTATAACCAAACACCTAATTTCATTAATTACGTTAGAACTTACTCAAAGCTTTTTAAAAAAGTATGTTTATGCGCGAAATCGTTATACACCAGGAAAGCTATTCTAGATTCTAAAGATAAAATAAAGACAACCTGGAATATTATTAACACTGAAACCGGGAAAAACAAGCAACGAGTAAATAAAATTGAGTTAAACATTAACAATAAGGTTCTAGACACTAGTGAATATGTCGCACAATACTTTGAGAACTTTTTCACAAACATTCCCCTAAATACAACTGCCCCACTAATGTCCTCATCTAGGAAATCAAAAAAGCTATTAACCAATTGCGTACCTAAATGTAAAGATAGGCTAATATTCAAATACGTCACACCTAAAAATATCATTGATACTTTTAAAAGCTTGAATAATAAAAAAACTGGTGATTTGTGGGACATTTCTGTATCCGTTATAAGTAATATTATAGATGTAATTGCGCCTTACTTAGCTTCCATATTTAATAAATGTGTAGACGCGGGATCTTTCCCTGACATGATGAAGTTAAGTAAAGTTATCCCTCTATTTAAGACTGGTGACAGAAATGATCCAACAAATTACCGTCCCATTTCTATTCTGCCAGCACTGAGCAAAATATTCGAAAAGATAATTTTTAACCAATTATTAGATTTTTTCAACAAAAATAGTCTGTTCCATGGTGATCAGTATGGATTTACTAAGGGTCGATCAACAACGGATGCAGGTGTTGCACTATTACAAAACATCTATGATGCTTGGGAGTGTTGTCAGAATGCAATTGGTGTCTTTTGTGACCTCTCCAAAGCCTTTGATTGTGTAGACCACAAAACCCTTCTATCCAAACTTGAGCACTACGGAATAAAAGGGAAGGCTCTTGAATTGATTGAATCTTATTTGAGTAGCCGAATTCAAAAAGTTAGTGTAAATCAAGTAAAATCTGAAGGATCAACCGTAGTGATGGGTGTGCCCCAGGGTTCTATCTTGGGTCCTTTGTTGTTCCTGATCTATATTAATGATTTACCATATTATGTAAAAGATTGTAAGGCTGTACTTTTTGCTGATGACACTTCCCTTGTTTTCAGCGTAGATAGGAAAACTGACACCTCTGATGAGATGAATAATATATTGTCGCAAGTGTTGGATTGGTTTACAGCAAATAATTTAGTATTAAATGCAAAAAAAAACGAAATGTGTAAAGTTCTGCTTACCAAATGTTACAAAAGTTCCAACACGATTATTTATTGATAAGGAAGCAGTAGATATGGTTGATAACACAACATTTTTGGGAATAACGCTTGATTCAGGGTTGCAATGGGGTGCCCATATTCAAAAATTAGCTGGAAAACTTAGCTCTGCGGCCTATGCGGTTAGAAGAATTAGGCAAATGACTGACGTTGATACAGCGCGTTTGGTATATTTTGGGTACTTCCACAGTGTTATGTCCTATGGAATATTGCTATGGGGTAACGCTGCAGATAT
This sequence comes from Acrobasis consociella, assembly GCA_963555685.1. Lineage (NCBI taxonomy): Eukaryota > Metazoa > Arthropoda > Insecta > Lepidoptera > Pyralidae > Acrobasis > Acrobasis consociella. The sequence continues at coordinate 14,000,411 of OY743122.1, forward strand.
AAATACCATATTTGTTTTACAAAAACGCGCTATCAGATTTATATATAAATTAGGTGCTAGAGAGTCTTTGAGGGAACTATTTAAAGACATAAATATTTTGACCCTCCCTTCGCAATTCATCTATGCGAACATTATGTAAGTGCGTCAGAATATACACTCATTTAAGAGAAATTGTGATATTCATAGTATTAACACGAGAAATAAAAATAAATTAGCCATCACAGCTTTGCGGTTAGAGAAAACAAAAAAATCTTTTGTGGGTCTCGGCTTGCGCCTCTATAATAAAATTCCAGATGATATAGTAGCATTACCATTATCTAAGTTTAAGACAGCCGTTAAAAATCATTTATTACAAAATGCGTATTATCATGTAAATGACTACTTATCATCATCTGAGAAAAATTCTTGGAAATAGTTGTCTGCAAATTGTAATTGTATAATTTAAATGTATAGCTTAAGTGTAAATCTGTATTGTAATTGTAACATAGCCCATCAGGCTGGGTAGGGACCAATACTGAACTGGGTTTCTTTCGGCGTAATCTTCCCAGCAGTGGTCGTTCCGAAACGCTAGTAGTTTTTAGCTTCTGCACTAAAAAAAATATTTAAAAAAAATTACCTTCAAAAGAATACAAATTTTTGACTTTGACTTTGACTTTGACTTTGACAACGGATTACAATGCAATTTAATGTACGTTTATAAAGGTCACATAAGCCTCTTATTTTATTTGGTAACAAATAACAACCCCGAAATATTCGTAATCTGAAAATAAATAAATGTGAATGCAATTGGTAAGCCGTAAAAGTATATTTTATCAAACGGCTTAGATAAAAGAAATGCTTTAACTCATAGTCCCAGATCCCACTGCAAAATAGTTCGTACATTACATAACCCCTCTCTTGATCACTGATCATATTATAACAGCAAAATGTTGTCGGATGTTCGATATGCGGTCACAATATGACCATTTCTTTGTTCGTATTTCAAATCTGTTTTATATGATCCTATTTATACGAAAGCGTATAGATAAAGGACACCCACCTGCTAGATGGTCAGACGACCTGCGCAATGTTGCAGGAAGGCGCTGGATGCAGGCCGCTTCCGATCGGTCGTTTTGGAAATCCTTGGGGGAGGCCTATGTCCAGCAGTGGACTTCCTGTGGCTGATATGATGATGATGATGTATAGATAAAGCGAAAAAAGTATCTTTAGCTTTCCTGTTTACTAATAAGTCTCTACTTGCTAAGTGAGAGTTTATAGTTTCTGCATAAGTATATAATTGTGGGTAACGAATAAGATTGTACATAAAATATACTTTCTACGTACCTACTACTAAATATTTGTTGTAATCATAATAAAATACGAACTGTAATAAACGCAGCACTGACACTGATCAAAAAACAAATGAACGTTAAAAATTTACAGTGAGATCTTATGCAATCAAATAGATAAGAAATACGATGTCCTAAGCTTAGCAAGAACAATGATCGACTCGAAGACATTTGTATCAGATTGGAGACGTTTTTTATAGCTATCTCGGTTTTTAGAATGTTACGAACATAAGTGAAAAATTACCCAGGGCCGCGAGACTCAAAGGCTTCTTTTATAAGAATGTGGAAAAAGGGATCAAAATAATGTTGGGTTACTAGCATCGCCTAATAACTTGGTTCGCATTTTCGCCTATTCCCTCGATCGGCTTATACGATCTGCGCGGGAAGAGAAGCAGCTAATACATTCTAAGTTTTGTTCTTTTCTTCCAGTTCAGCATGAAACTAGGATAAATCACACACTTATAAATTTTAAATTCCTAAACTCTCCATTGCCTTAAATATTTTTGGTAATATCCTCTTACATGCAATATTCGATGTTATCAATATCCAAGTAGACGGCGAACATTGTAAAGGTCGATCAAAGGTATTCAAACTCGTGGACGTATGGACATCTGCTTGGGATATGAAAAGGAGTTGTACATTTTCAACTTGGAATTTTCAACATTTGTGTTGAATGGAAACTACATATTTATAAGAAAGCTTATTTTATACTGAGCCACGTTGAAAATGTGCCTTTATTCGCACATTTGCCAAAAGTTGCACATGTGCGAAGAAAAGCTTCACGTTCTCACTTTGAACTGTAAACAATAGTTAATGAAATAGTTCGAAGGGTTATTTAGGTCTTGGTCAAGACAAATAAGTATTTAAATTATATTACCGTTTCCATTTAAATAATTTATTTCAGATCGATTTCGAAAAATTCTATTATCCCCTTAACAAATCATTTTGTTAACAAATTGTAAGTAGAAAAATTTACATTACAATATATTAATATATACATATAATTTGACGACCTCCGTCGCGTAGTGGTCACCATGCTAGTACGCCACCCGAGGGTTACGGGTTCGATCCCCGGTCAAGGCAAGTTCGAAAAGGGCCTTTTACAGATTGTTTTGGATGTTTATCTATATATGCGAATTTTGAAAGAATGCTGCTTGAACTGTTGTGCAAAGATTTATTTAATTTTTTAAATAAAAGTACGAGTTTTTTTCAAAATCCCCAATGTATTGGTTATAAAATATAGTATCATTGAGTTAGTATCCCATAACACAAGTCTCGAACTTACTTTGGGGTTAGCTCAATGTGTAATTTGTCCCTATTTTTTTAATTATTACAACTTTTAACTAGTGATTTTTTCTTTCTTTTAGTTTCTATGACTTTAAAAACCAAATCATAAAGAAACTGCTCTTGAAACCCAAACTTTCAAGCTGTAACAGTCGTAAGTATAACAATGCCAGTGTCAGAACGTGCTGGTATCAGCGAATTTCCTGCGAGTTCCATCGTAAGTACCTACTTTCCAATTTGGGCGAGTTGCCAAGGGACTGAGATAAGTCCAACACCTGTCGGGCACCGATTGTATACAATGAATCGGCTTTTATCTCTATTCTGCTGGAATATTGAAAACTGGGTAAACTGGCGTAGGAATTTCTAGCCGAATCAATGGACATACAATATGTGTAACAATGTTTTTCAAAATCGCATCGCCTGTAAAAATTTAAAAGTCTTTTCCGATTTTGGCAAACAGTTTTTTACATACTTCCATATATACATATATTATAGCAGACAGAGCTTTTGTATATTGTGACTGTAAGCAAACAGAGCCCAGGGCCGCAATACTCAAAAGCCCCTTTTGGTGTGAAGGTGGGCGAAAAAATGGGAAAGAAATCAATGTAGTGTTGGGTTGCTAGTCGCATTGCCTATTAAACACGATTCAAATTTTCGCCCATTCCCTCGATCGGCTTTTACGATCTGCGCGGGCAGAGAAGCAGCTGGTACATTCTAAGTCTTTTATTTTCTCTCAGACCGTTATGGAAGAAAAACATCATACAATTTCTCATAAAACCTTTTCATTTGAATTTTCTAGCATCCACCGCACCAAATGCACATAATGTCATATCCATCTCAATTTCAGCGCCGGGAAGCCTTCAGAATCTTTCCGAGCAACTATTATTTAGTATTACACTGTCATATAAAAATTGCGGAGTTTATAAAGAATAATCTCTTGCTTTTCATACTGATCATGCTTTTCAATTTTGATGTGCCCCACGAATTACGAACACGCGGACCCCACATCTCGGCAACCCCTCAAACCTCAAATTTCTTACCATATAAACCTTCATTTCCTTTCTTTTTTGCTAGATTTGTTTGAATTTTTATTTTGCATTTTTCTAAATTTTATCACCGTTTAAGGGTAGTTTTTTTTTAAATATATGCGGACAAATCACACAGATTGAGCTAGCCCCAAAGTAAGTTCGAAACTTGTGTTATGGGATACTAACACAACGATTATATATTTTATTACATATTCACATATAGATAAACATCCATGACCGAAGTTAATTTCAAAAAGATCATTTTCCATCTTGACCCGACGGGGGATCGAACCCGGGACCTCCAGGAGACAACCTGGCATGATGACCACTTGGCCACGGAGGTCGTCAAATGTATGTAGATAATAGCCCACTACATGCAATGTGGAAGGGACATACCCATAATAAATCGAACCACGGGCTATACTAGATCACTATAGTGTTATGGAATAAAAAAATAATAATTATGAAATAACAGTAAAAGAACAAAAAAAAATTGGTATTTCCATACTAAAGTGTGCAGCCGTCCGGGCAATTTGTATGGGAATCTTGATTTTTTTTGCATTCTTGACAGTATGCTGATATCGCGACAGAAAGAGAGCGACGAAACGCTTCAGCATGGCCAAGGTAGTCACCCCATTTCATCCCTCTAGGGGTTTTGAAAAATTCTAAAACACGGAGTTACTCATTTACCGCCAGGAGTCCTCCTGTGAATTCAAAAAAGTTTCAAAAAAATGGTCTAACTAATCTAGTTTCTCCATTACAAACTTTGTTCTCCAGTTTCACGTATGTACTTATTTCTTCTTTTAAATGTGCACCCCTCAACCTCATAAGGAACCTATGTGTAAAAATTGTAATCTCCAGACCCAGCGAGCGGTTAGGGCTGTGCGTTGATATGTCATTCAGTCAGTTCTTCATTCAGTTTTTTCTTTTATATATTTAGATAAGTTGTATAGTGCCATTATTTATTTCATCACATTTTTATTTTATTCGACCCTAAGTACATATATACAATCTTAAATTATTGAAAAGAAACATTAGTACCGTTTTTGATGACACGAAAAATACTTTGGATACCCGTAGCGACATACCTGTGGACAAAACAATAAGAAGTAATTTTTAATCTAATTTTTAGAAAAAAATTATCTTTTATATTTTTTTAACTAACCTATATTCTAGCTACTGAGCAAAGGTCTCTCCCATCTTCTTTCAAATATCTTGATCGTGTGCCACTTCCAACCATTCCCTCTCAAACTTTGTTACCAAAGTGGCCCAACTATCGGGATAAATAAATAAATAAATATATAGGGACAAATTACACTTATTGAGCTAGCCCCAAAGTAAGTTCGAGACTTGTGTTATGGGATACTAACTCAACAATTCTATATTTTATAACAAATACATATATAGATAAACATCCAAGACCCAGGACAATTTGAAAAAGGCCATTTTCCAACTTGCCCTGACCGGGAATCGCACCCGCGACCTCTAAGTGGCGGACAAGCACGGTGACCACTACGCCACGGAGGTCGTTAAACGTCAAACGGGGATGCATGTGGAAAATGTGCCCCGCCCAATCCCACTTTAGTTTAGCGGCTTTGTGACCGACATCAGCAATGCAGGTTTTTTCCCATCTTTAAAAGAAAAAATACAAAACCTTGTTAGCAATTATTTTTACTAATTTTTGCAGCTTACCCTCTTTCAGCTTTTCACATTTTTTTAACACACAATACTCACACTTCCAGCTACACATAATATGTAATACCCATACCCCCACTCAAAACCCTTCACCTTAAAATAGATTCAGTATTTATAAACTTATATGTAAAATTGTATTTTGCTTACCTTCCATTTACATATTTATTTAGTAAGTACTTTGTTGAAGTGTTTGCTTAAAACCGTATTCCGAAATTGGGCGTACACAACTGCTATACAGTTTAATATTATAGTGGTCGTTTACGATCATTATGTGTTAAATGCACCTTTGTATAAATGTTCATAAAACAAAGCAAATATTTTTTTTTATTTTTTTCCCGTGTTATTTGGAAAGTTAATGTAAGTTTTATGAAAATTGGAAAATACTTACATGCATTTAAGAGTTAATACTTCTAATGGTTATAGGTAGATTATTTCGTCATGTCTTACACAAAAATAGAGAAAAGGCCGATGTTTATTTCAAATATGCCGTTTTACTTTCAGCTCTACATAATGTATAAGCTCATAAATACGCTGTGAGATTTAAAGAAGGTGACTTCTCCATATCTTCATTCAAAAGTCGTAAAATCGATATAAGAACATTGGACATGGCAATAAGCGGCATTTCTCTGCTCTCAGTTTTTTGTGTCGATAGATACAAGACGAATTCTTAGGAAATTGCTTTTGCCCGCAACAGTACAGAGTGAATTCCGACGATCTCCTTTTTCTACTTTACTGTACTTTTTGCTTTGTTCTTGAGAAAATATATTAGCTTTTACCATCATTTTTCAAAGAGCATTTTTTAGGGTTTTTGCTATTTATTTCAATAGGATTATAATTCTCGGAAAAGTGTTTATGAGCATTTTGAGCTTTATCATCTCTGACATTACTGGGAAAGGACTTTTATCAATGTATCTATGCCATCATCTCAGTCTCTTAGCATAGCACTAATTACCCGACTACAGCGAAGTCAAAAGGAGGTTATATATTGTTCATACCCCACGTTATGAAAACAAATTGAACCCAAAATCATAATTTTTTGAAGAGGGCTATTTCAGCCTAACCTTACCGTGACCTGATTCCCCACAGTACTAGTGTAAATTACAATAAACCACTTTCGATCTGGAAAACAATATTAAAAGTAGAGAAGTGACATATCATATCCACCTATGTAAAATATCCGAATTTGCATGTGTCCATCAAATTATTTTTTCATTATTAATAAATTGTTATAATTTATTTATTTTTTAAATGCATTGTTTCAATTTGATCAAACAATAAAATTTTATACATTGAGTCATTGTAATTACCTATTTATTTTCGTATGAAAGATTATTCCACAATCTAAGAGTTTATTCTAGATAAAGTTGTGAATGTGTATCGATAAATCCGATCCTTAAAGTTTATCATGTGATTTTAATCATCCTCTATAAATAAGTTTTATAAATCTTTTTCAGACAAATATCTAGACTTTCCAGACAAAAACATTTTAACTTTCACATGTTTTTCTACTCGTTAGATTATGTGAGTTATCTTTCCCTACTCTCGTTTTTTTTTCTACATTCAGCGACGAGTAACAACTGATCAAAGCCGAGCCAGGGCACCTTTGTCGTCACAGATTGACTATCGGCTTTTTATTGGCTTGAGAAAGAATCAAGTTAATCAGGTCACTGGGACGAATCTGGCTTATGAACCTTTCAGTTTGTTATGACAAACTGAAAGGTTCAATGAAAAATTTTATACAGGTATACATTACTGGTACTAAATTTTTTTAAAGAATTCAAGAATTTAAATAATTCAGAATTTAAATAACTCAAGAATTTAAATAACTCAAGAATTTAAAGAATTTAAGAATTTGAAGAATACAAGAATTGAACATTTATACAAAGGTGCATTTAACACATAATGATCGTAAACAACCACTATAATATTAAACTGTATAGCAGTTGTTTACGCCCAATTTCGGAATACGGTTTTAAGCAAACACTTCAACAAAGTACTTACTAAATAAATATGTAAATGGAAGGTAAGCAAAATACAATTTTACATATTTATTTAGTAAGTACTTTGTTGAAGTGTTTGCTTAAAACCGTATTCCGAAATTGGGCGTAAACAACTGCTATACAGTTTAATATTATAGTGGTTGTTTACGATCATTATGTGTTAAATGCACCTTTGTATAAATGTTCAATTCTTGTATTCTTCAAATTCTTAAATTCTTTAAATTCTTGAGTTATTTAAATTCTTGAGTTATTTAAATTCTGAATTATTTAAATTCTTGAATTCTTTAAAAAAATTTAGTACCAGTAATGTATACCTGTATAAAATTTTTCATTGAACCTTTCAGTTTGTCATAACAAACTGAAAGGTTCATAAGCCAGATTCGTCCCAGTGACCTGATTAACTTGATTCTTTCTCAAGCCAATAAAAAGCCGATAGTCAATCTGTGACGACAAAGGTGCCCTGGCTCGGCTTTGATCAGTTGTTACTCGTCGCTGAATGTAGAAAAAAAAACGAGAGTAGGGAAAGATAACTCACATAATCTAACGAGTAGAAAAACATGTGAAAGTTAAAATGTTTTTGTCTGGAAAGTCTAGATATTTGTCTGAAAAAGATTTATAAAACTTATTTATAGAGGATGATTAAAATCACATGATAAACTTTAAGGATCGGATTTATCGATACACATTCACAACTTTATCTAGAATAAACTCTTAGATTGTGGAATAATCTTTCATACGAAAATAAATAGGTAATTACAATGACTCAATGTATAAAATTTTATTGTTTGATCAAATTGAAACAATGCATTTAAAAAATAAATAAATTATAACAATTTATTAATAATGAAAAAATAATTTGATGGACACATGCAAATTCGGATATTTTACATAGGTGGATATGATATGTCACTTCTCTACTTTTAATATTGTTTTCCAGATCGAAAGTGGTTTATTGTAATTTACACTAGTACTGTGGGGAATCAGGTCACGGTAAGGTTAGGCTGAAATAGCCCTCTTCAAAAAATTATGATTTTGGGTTCAATTTGTTTTCATAACGTGGGGTATGAACAATATATAACCTCCTTTTGACTTCGCTGTAGTCGGGTAATTAGTGCTATGCTAAGAGACTGAGATGATGGCATAGATACATTGATAAAAGTCCTTTCCCAGTAATGTCAGAGATGATAAAGCTCAAAATGCTCATAAACACTTTTCCGAGAATTATAATCCTATTGAAATAAATAGCAAAAACCCTAAAAAATGCTCTTTGAAAAATGATGGTAAAAGCTAATATATTTTCTCAAGAACAAAGCAAAAAGTACAGTAAAGTAGAAAAAGGAGATCGTCGGAATTCACTCTGTACTGTTGCGGGCAAAAGCAATTTCCTAAGAATTCGTCTTGTATCTATCGACACAAAAAACTGAGAGCAGAGAAATGCCGCTTATTGCCATGTCCAATGTTCTTATATCGATTTTACGACTTTTGAATGAAGATATGGAGAAGTCACCTTCTTTAAATCTCACAGCGTATTTATGAGCTTATACATTATGTAGAGCTGAAAGTAAAACGGCATATTTGAAATAAACATCGGCCTTTTCTCTATTTTTGTGTAAGACATGACGAAATAATCTACCTATAACCATTAGAAGTATTAACTCTTAAATGCATGTAAGTATTTTCCAATTTTTATAAAACTTACATTAACTTTCCAAATAACACGGGAAAAAAAATAAAAAAAAATATTTGCTTTGTTTTATGGCTAAAATTAAAAAATCCTGAATTTTTCAATTAAGTTATTTTTATTTATGAATTATAAAAATATGTTTAATTTTCTAATTTATGTATTTTTTTGTGTCAATTTGTCAATTTTAAGTAAATAAAAGTATTTTTTTAATATAAATATATGAATAAAACCTCTTATAAATACGTTTGTGTTTGCAAGTTTCACAATTAAATTCACCCACCATCTGCGTTGTATCATGGGCGAGTTCATCGCGTCAGACCACCTTATTTTATAGGTACCGATACTATGAACTGGTCTCCACAAGGTGATACAATAGCTATTACCAACACTTTATGCATGTGGATATAGCACGAGATGTGCTCAGATATTACGACTTCTTCAGGAAGAATAAAGTAGTTTTATTCTACCAAGCTTGTACACGAGTTACGATTCTATCTATTCAATTCTTATTTTGTACAGTCGCTTAGCAGATTTTTTGCCCATTGATGCCGAACAAAGTTTCAAGAACTGTTGGGGTTAGCTTTCTAGTTTTAGCCTGATATAAGCCAATCTTCTTACAGCGTCACAAGTAATTGGATTTACTGGTTTGATTTGTTACAAAGATGATATTCGATCGAGCGAGAGAAACAAACCGAGTTATTTTAGTCTGATAGTGTTTATGTTCAAAATTTGGTACCTAAGTCATAGATAAGACAATAAAATGTATGTTCTTTCTTTACAGGCTATGTATATCAGTCCACTGCTGGACTAAAGGCCCCACGTAATAAAGGGAGGATTTGCCCATAACCCACAAGTACCTATTTCATGTTAGTAAGTGGCCGTGTGGTTTCCGGCAGAGTAGAATAGGATCACTCCAAGTCTTTTCGTGGATGTCGTGCAACTTAGGAAATACCTACAAGCTAAACAAAGCCTTTAAACATCAATGAGAACTGTCCGTCTGGCCAGCGTGGGTGTAGGCCAAAGTCCTCTGACTGCTCTAGCTAAGTGCTGCTCTGTTAGTACAGAGAGGATCGTGCTCCTGCAGAGGAAACTTAAAAGACCTAATGATAAAGTGGCCAACATGGATGTCATATTTTCCAAGCTGTCAAAAAGGCCTCTGACATAGCATGACGACTGCCATACAATTACGACCGCCAGGGCTACAGCTTAACGTGCCTTCAAAGAGCTCGAGATTTTTTAGGCCAGCTGTGGGCACCCAACAGCTATCCAAGTGCGGGAGGATCACGCCCGGGTAAAAGCGCAAGCATACCACGCCGGACTACCAAGCCCCCTCCTCTGATGGGTTGGTAATCGAGTAGATGGAATTAAAGTCCTCGCACAAGGGGACTGCACTAACGCTGCTGTTCATTCTCTATAAAATACACCTCTCTAAGTCACCTTTTTCAACATCCGTGCCCAGAATTAATACAACGTAGAAGGTACATACCCATAATAAATCGAACCACGGGTTGTACTAGATCGCTATCATCATCATCATTTTAGCCGCATAACGTCCACTGCTACGGACATAGGCTTCTTTCAAAGATTTCCAAAATTACCGATCTAGATCACTAATAGCCCTTTAAATGTCGGACGCCCGGAGCGGGCGTATTGTTTTACTATTGTGTCTGCTATGTCGACATTTGAAGGGCTAATATAATGGAATTAAAATATCAGTAAAAAACAAAAAATAAATGGAATTTGCATAGTAAAGTGTGCCCAGGCAATCTGTACGCGAATGTCGATTCTTTTTGTATTTTTTACTGATATTTTATTTTATAATGCTATAGTGACCTAGTATAGCCCGTGGTTTGATATATTACGGATATGTATTACATTCATAACAAAATCTCCTAAGCTCCATCACAGAGGTGGCGACCCCTGGCTTCAACTCATAAAAAATATCTATTTTAGCAACTATAAACTGTCAATGAGCGCAATATGGTTCTATCGATTGTCTCTGCATCTATTACAGAAACTATCAATTAATTAAATCTGAAATATCGGTTCGGTAATCGCTGGTTTAATGAAAGCTTGTTGACGTTTCTAATTTAAACCTTAATTAATTTTGTATTTTCAGGGAAAATTTGATTTTGATATCACAGGCTATCGGCCAAAGTTAAACACGTTTTAAGCAATTAAATCGTGAATTAAATACTGAAATCGTTATCATTGTTTAGTAAAAGGCCAATTTCCCATTGAATTTGAGCTGAGATGTACTGAGTTTTACAAAAAAATTACATGTTAATTACTGACACATCTAAAGATAGCAGTATATCTGTCAAGTGACATTGGAATCCTAATAATCCGCTAGATTCCAATAAGTCAAATCAGATTCTTTTTTCATAACATCATAACAAACATTTTCGCAGTGTCGTAATAGTTTCTTGAAGACAGATCACAATCGTATCATTTTTATTAGCATTTATTTAACTTGCAATGTATCTTGTATGTATGCTATGTATGTATGAATGTTTGTTTAGGTAAAATTTTACAACGTAATTTTCAACCAGTTATGCTAAACCGTTTTTTTTAAAAATAATTTTGTAAGTCTGATGACAATTTTATGAAGTCAATGAGCTGTTCTGATAGTAGAGCCGGGAGATATGCGACGGAACTCAGTTCTAAACCGATATAACCCTCATTGAATAGGATTCGTTGGATTTGTCTTATGACGAGCACTTTATTGTAGACGATACCTAGGGTCTAATCATGAAGACGAAAGGTGGTCGGTGGATCAGAACTCAGTAATAAAACGACGCAACTTCATCGAGTTTGGGCTTAATTCATTTGCCTGAATAAGTACTCACACTAAAAGCATGTACAATAATGCAAATTTTTCAAAAAACTTATTGCGTTATAAATCTAAAACCACATTTTAAATGGATGTTATTAATAACATTGTTATGCGACTTTTGATATTCAGTCGACTTCCCTAATGCACCTGCAATAATAGACTAAGGTTTTTTTTATTTGTGCTAAGAAGTGCTAAGTAGACAAGCGCAGAGATATGCTCGATTTATTATTCTTTTATAAAGTTGTTAACAAATACACGCGATGTCCCCGACTATTAAGCAAATTAGGTTTTAGAGCGCCTACACGAATACCCCGTGTACCCATTCAACCCTTCGTTCCCCCTTTCCGCAGAACCAAGTTAGGCAAAAACGCAACTTTGCCCAGAATATGTAGACTGTACAACAGGATCAGTGGGCTAGCGGATATTTATCATATGTCCATAAATAAATTTGGTAGTGCCAATATGGCACTAAGACGGAAGGTATATGAACTTATTATCATTGTTTTTAGTAAAATGGGTACTTTATTTCCATATTCTTTATCTCCTCTTTTTATCGGGCATTATTATTGGTTCCTTATTCTCGTATCGATCCCATAATTTGGGCGATGTCACGTTTTCCAGACTACTGGTTTGGACGGCCGTTACACGCGCCGATTAATAATGGCGCTCCACTGAAGCAACGCTCACGGAAATAATGAAATATCCAAATATTTTGGACAAAATTGCAAGTACAATATTATTAACTAGCCGAAGCTCTCGACCGGAAAATGCTCATCAGACTGAACAACTTTTGCTAAGGCATCATTTTTATATTTCTTATAGTTTAGCTGGACCATTGGTTCTGCATTAGGTCAAAGATAATATAATTACTAACATTAGGTGTTCCATTTTCCAAAACCAATTATATGTTGCCTAGTCTTAACAGCTATATAACAAAAAAAAAAAGCTTTATTTGAATTCGTCCAATATTTTCGGATATAAGCGTGTACAAACAGACAAAAAGAGTCATTTTTTTTTAATTCTTACGCTATTACTATGTCTCTATCGACCCAAATATTTTTTTGGAAATATTTTCAATGTACAGACACATTTTAATACTGTTTTATTATATGTATTGATTACGGAGCTTTCTTCTATGCTCGTCTAGGTAGAGAAAAGAACGTAGAGTGTACCTGCTGATTATTTATCTGTGCAGAGTGAGACGACCTAACTGTGAACTGGCATTATCTCCCAACGTTCCAACTCTTGTCCGAATCGACTGATATATTATGGACTCAATTTTTTTTTTTACAATAAAAAATAAACTTTATGCTATAGCATACAGTGCAAGACGCGAGCATTTTGTCATGTTTAAATGTTTATACACTTAAAGTTAAAGTAACAATACGATTTTACTCAATTGAGTTCATGAATTGCTCAGGCATTTTTAGGGTTCCGTAGCCAAATGGCAAAAACGGAACCCTTATGGATTTGTTATGTCTGTCTGTCTGTCCGTCCGTATGTCACAGCCACTTTTTTCCGAAACTATAAGACCTATACTGTTAAAACTTGGTAAGTAGATGTATTATGTGAACCGTGTTGAGGTTTTGATACAAAATTTGAGAAAAAAAACAATATATTTTGGGGTTTCCCTATACTTAACTGCAACTCAAAAATTTATTTTTCATTAAACCCATACGGATATGCATAGGTCTTCAAAAATGATATTGAGGTTTCTAATATTATTTTCTTTGAAACCGAATGCTTTGCGCGAGAGACACTTCCAAACTGGAAAAAAGTGTCCCCCCCCGTAACTTCTAAAATAAGACAATGATAAAACTAAAATAAAAAAATATGATGTTCATTACCATGAAAACTACCAGCGAAAATTGGTTTGAACGTGATCTAGGAAGTAGTTTTTTTTTAATACGTCATAAATCATAAACGGCAATTTACCTTTCATTCAATCAACTCAAATATAAAAATTTAAAAGAACATACTACAAGACTTTTATATTATGTTATTTGATACTACGGAACCCTTCACGGGCGAGTCCGACTCGCACTTGGCCGCTTATTTATCTCTGTCTGAATTGACCCTTCGCTTTCTATCTTGATAAAAGCAAATAAACATAATTCAAATAGAATCCATATCTTTTTATGTAAATTCTAGTTAGTTCATAACTAGCTATTAGGCCAACAGTATCCAAGATGTTTTAATTAAGGAAAATGATAATTACTTTTGGACTTGCTCCAAGAAGTAGAATGAGCAATTCTAAACTAGAATGTTAAGTAATGTAGTTTCTTAACTTATTTTTGTGGCTATTTTTAACCCCTAACAAAAAAGGGGTGTTATAAGTTCGACGCTAACGTGTGTCTGTCTGTCTGTCTGTGGAGCACTCAAAAGGATAAACCGAATTCCATGCGGTATATTTTATGAAAATCGGTTCAGCTTTTTAAAAGTTATTCGGGGTTAACGCTTGAAAGTCAGGGCTTTCTCTATCAAAAATAGATGGCGCCATGTACAGATATCATATTTTGTTTATTTTCCTTGCAAATAAACATGTTATTAGACTATTTTTATCCTTAGTACTTTTTTTTATTATATATATATTTTTTAATAAGTATTGTCTTATTTTTGCGAAAAGACCTGACCATTCCTTACTCGATCCAAGATCCAAGGCAGCTTCCTGCCATCCATAATATCATCGAATATAATTGACAAAACTGTTGCGTCTTTATAAGGGTAACAAAATTTTTTAAGACATTTCGAATATTTGGACAATAATATCTTTTATATTTAAACCTCCGTAATAATGCAATTTTAAAAATTTCTGCTCAAAAATCGAAATATAAGTTTTGAGCAGAAATTTTTAAAATTGCAACGAAATTAAAACAAAATAAATTTAAGTATTTATTCCAAAATTTCACGAGCATCGGTTGAGGAACGCGATCTGTAGACGAGAACAGTCTGACAGATGGACAAAAGCATTTTTGGCAAATCTCGAAACAGACGCTTCGTTCGCTCGGTCAATTATTAGGATATAGGACTTGTATCATAATAAATGTGCTCTGTAATAAACAGGTACATGATACTGACCAAACATTTTGACGTCGCAACTAAATTTCAGCGGCATTGTGCCCGCAGCCAACACGTTATGGATGTAACGTTATTACACACGAACTCATAACTCACTTTCATACCTAGTTATTCTAGTTAGAATATGTTTAATATTATACAACGCCTGGCCTGTTACTTTTGAAGTTTCTTTCATTCTATTCTGTTTTCCGCCAACCTCTTCACATCTTGATACGACACTAATGTCACCTTTTCCTTGACTAGCTTTACATAGCTGTGCCTGGGCTTTTCTCTTCCCATTCTTCCTTCTTTATGTGATTATTACTTGTGTGATTTTTCCAAATATGTAGCAGGCAGAGTGGATCAGTGTTGGATTTTGCGGCTCTAAGCAGACTGAGATCAGGATCGTAAAACCTAAAGGATTCTTTTAGCATAATGGTGGACGAGAAGATGAAAAGGAATCAAAATGGGGATGGTTTACTAGCCGTATCGCGTATAAATATAATTCCCATTTATGTAGATTCCCTCTGTAAAAGAGGTTAGGAGAAAAAGAGGGAATTTGGTATCTATCGATTTATTTCGAGGTGACTGCTTATAGCTAAAGCGCGATAAAACAGAGAGGACAGAAATTCCACAAATTCGTTTAAATAGTGTGCACACTACATGACATCTAGTGGCGACTAACCGAATCATTTATTGAAAGGCATGCTTATAGGATCAAGTATGAAAGCACTAGATACATAATGCACTGCAAGCCATATAGATGGCGCTTGTGTTTAACACCCTCGATAACACAACATTTATAATATTAGGAAGTAGGACTATCATGTGTACTCTAGAATAAACTAGAACATGTTACTGACCTAACGTTTTCACGTCGAAACTAAATTCCAGTGGCATTGTGCCCGCGGCGAACACGGGAGTAATGTATTATACACCGACTCATAACTCACTTCCATAGTTATTATAGTTATAACATGTTTAATATTGTACAACACCTTGCTTTTTACAAGGTTTCGTTTATTTTCATCTGTCCTGTTGTCTGTCGGTCTGTCTGTAATCAAATCTTGCAAGTTAAAGAGACACTTTTCGGCTTCTGATTGAGCTGAAAATTTGCACGTATACGTATAACGCGTGACAATTCTATAATATAATACCATGGAGCCGATTTCTTGATTGAGCTGGAGGATGACCATAGGAACTCTTTAATAAAACTACTCAATTCCATCGACTTTGGGCTCGTCTTGAGGAGAGTTGGATTTGCGCACCAAGGGTTCCGTACCATCATCTATAAAAATCGCGTTTGTTGTAAGGGAGCGCCCTTTAAATATTTTTTTTTGTTTTTCTTATTTGTTGTAATAGCGGCAACCGAAATACATAATTTGTGAAAATTCCAACGGTCTAGCTATCGCGGTTCTTGAGATACAGCCTGGTGACAGACAGACGGACAGACGGACAGCGGACAGACGGACAGACGGACAGACGGACAGACAGCGAAGTCTTAGTAATAGGGTCCCGTTTTTACCCTTTGGGTACGGAACCCTAAAAATACCAGCATTGGCGGTAGCTCAATGTCACCCTATCCTAAGTAAAACTAAATTATTATAAGTACTCGTTATAAGTAAAGATTAACGCCTAATAATTTGAGAATTTAATATTTACCTAAAACTCCCACGATTTTATTAGCATAATTTTTGTGTGTGACAGAGTATAATTAAATGGAGCAACGGAAAATATTGTAATGCTCCCAAAGCCACAGCTCTTGGGAAACATTATGATCCTTCCAGAATTATAATTAGAACCTTTTTGCTTGAAAGCCGGTGGGACGCTATCGGTTGTTTTAAATAATTATAATTTACAACGAAATATTATCTCCCAGATATTTCTCATATTTAAATTCCCGTGTTATAATTAAGTATAATTTAATAACCGAACCAGCGAAGCGCCTTAGTTTCGAGAAGGGCCAAAAATGCTTTTGTTAGTCTTTCAGTTTATTTTCGCCTACAGGTCGCATTTCTCAACCAATTCTTATGGAATTTTTATTCGATTCAGTTATTTTTAACTTTTCGAAATGACGGAAATGTGGGGACTGAAAATGTAAATATCATATTTCAGCCAATAGCGGACAATATTCAAACATGTCTGAAAACTTTTTCATTCGATAATCTAAAATATATTCATTTATCCCGCCATCTTGTCCTGGGCCTACCCTTACGTCTGTCTGAAGTCCAGAATTTAGAGGCACTAATAGCTAACAACAATAACCAGTAGGTATATCCAATTAAGATTGGGTTTTTGGCGGGAGCGCCACATAATATGAACTTCTCTACGTGTTGGATCTTATAAAAAAGGGACTTCCCTATCTGTTGACTATTAATATTTTAACTATATTGGGAAGTAAATAAAAGAACTGTATTCATAGAGCTGGTATAATAAGGAGAAGATTACAAGTCGAGTTATGAGACATTAATAATGTGTGTATGAAGATAAAGGAAAATTGATTTGAATGAATGTGAAGTTTCGCCCGGTGTTGCCCGTGTAGGGCCTGCGTTTTGCTATCTTAAATTTTGTTAACTGTAATAGATCTATATCATCATCAGGTCCTTTTAGTCTCCACAGCAGGAGCATAACCCTCTCTATACTAATAAAGCCATACTTGGCCACAGCAGCCAGAGGACTCGGCCTACACTCTCTACTCTGGCCAGACGTGTTGGAAAGGTCCTATTGATGTTTATATGCTTTGTTTAACTTGTATTCCTAAGTCGCCTTTTACGACATCCATGAGAAGACTTGAAGTGCTCCTATTCTACTCTGCCAAAAACCACACGCTTACTTAAAGACCGAAAAACTTACAAATAAGTATACATTTGTAGAATAAATAAGTGCACTTCGATTTTTTTACGATTTTGCACTTACACATTGTATTATTGTATGTTCTGGTTTGATGTATTGCTCCACAATTTGTAAACCTTTGATTTAAGTCGTGGCCAACATCGCTGAGTTCACAGTTATAGTCATTTAGTTTTAATTCCTTGTAACTTATATTATACTATAAACTTGTTTGTGGTCCAATTTAATCATCATCATCATCAGTCCTAGCCATGGTCCCATTTCATTTGGAGTCGGCTCTCCATATCTTCTCGCGTCAGTTTCAATTTAATAAATAAATAAAAAAGCTTCTCAAAGGGACGGGTAAAATTAGGTTTCCATTATAAACAAATTATAGGTAAACATAACATTCTTTAATAGGGTAACAAGCGAAGCACTAAAACTTAATTAATTAAAATAGCGACGACAACAGGATTCATAACAATAATCTTATAATTCGTTCCACGCAGCGTTTCGTTAAAAGCCAATTCCGCCAGCCCTAAAATTAAAGGAAACGTTTAGGGCTTTAATGAAGTCTACCCAAATACCGGAATTTATCGGAAATGAGCCACCGAAATGGTTTTTGTCGGAATTTGGACTGAGATACCATTGTCGAGTAGTGGAGGTATCGTGTTTTAAGTTCAGTTAGTTTTGATTTGGTTCATTTTGTACTTTTGTAGCGTTATTGAAGGAACTTGCAAAGTAAGTGAAGTCGTTTTAGTCTGCTTGGCTTCACCAGTATTTGGGTACGTGTAAGTACAGTGGGGACAGATAAAAGTAAGCCTCTTACCTTAAAGCCTTAAGGTCAAGGGTCAGGTTTATCTGCCACCGACTGTACAAATCAAATCAGTCAGTTAACTGAACGCCTAGCCCGTTCTGTAAAAGCTGGCCTCCAATTAAATGGCTGAAGGACGACTAGCCAAGTAATTTAACGCAACATTTAACAAGATGGCTGAACGTAGTAAGTATAGTAATTTAGTTACCTTAATTGAATATTGATAAAGGTTTGATGTGTGGTTAGGGTTTACAATTTACATATAACTGACGACTAATTTTTACTAATACCTACCATTAAGTAAATAGTAATAGAGAAATATTAGAAAAAATAGTTTTGAAGAGATATGTAAATGAAAAATAACATTCACTGTCACAGCTGTTTGCAATTTCATTTTTGTTTTGGTGCGCTTCTTCGCCGCAGTGAAAAAAAATCAGAACTAAAGAATCACTTGGCTGAGTCTTGCTCACTCATATTCAAAGGACTGACTTTCAATTCGTCAGTGTGTTAAACGTTGAGTGATTCTAGACGTAGAGTAAAGTGATAATAAATGATCGGCCTAGGCATCCAATCCTTCAAGAAACGGCCTAGGCGTCCAGTTAATTGGCTAATTTAACCAGATGACTTGATGGTTGCGATAAATATATGTTGTCAATGCTCAGTCCTTTTGTCGCCCTTTAAGACATCCACAGGAAGAGATGGAGTGTCCTATTCAAAATCTTAAATTATATGATATAAATGCCTGTGTACTATTAGAAGCGAGTCATATTGTGAAATCTAGTGCAAAAAGGTAGTAAATAAAATAAAAAAGTACTTGAAGCAAAAATATAAGACCTTTATCAAGATTGTCAGTAAATATGTCAATAAAGAAAATTATAGCATCTTAAGATTTCAGAATTCTTTTATAGTTGGGAAATCGGTATACCTACCTACCTAAAAATGACATAAAAGTGAAATTTTATATATACCTATTCAATAGGTGCTGTCACTACGGTTCAGGACTGAGCACTACAGATCTGTGTTGAGCACTCTTTGTATAATACAATACAAATATTCTTTACTAGCCAAAGCCCGCGACTTCGTTCGCGTGGACTTTATGTCTCTGGAAAACGCTCATCAGGCTGAACAACTTTTACTAAGGCGGCATTTTTATATCTCTTATAGTTTAGCTGGACCATTATGGTTCTGCATCAGGCGTTCCATTTTCCAAAATCATTTATACCCTATATGTTGCCCAGGCTTAATAGCTATATAACAAAAAATGTTTCATTCGAATCCGTCCAGTATTTCCGGAGATTAGCGTGTACAAACAGACAAACAGACATACAGACAAATAGACAAACAGACAGACATTTTTTTTTTAAATTCTTACTCTATAACAACGTCTCCATCGCCCCCAATATTTTTTTTGGAAATATATTTAATGTACAGACACACTTTTTTTACTGTTTTATTATATGTATAGATGTACTGTAAACAAAAGGACATGGAAATAACAGAAAAAGCTAAAAAGACAGAATTATGATACAAAGTACGGACTTATCACATAGCAATCTCTTCCAGTCAACCTTTGGGTGAGGGAGAAGTGAATATTTAAGAAATGGTACAGAATTAAGAGGTCGTAGGTTACGATCCCTTGGAAATACTTTCATGTTGTATTTTAGGTTACAAATTTAGTATACACTTCCTCTCCTAAACTTTTGTTTAAGTTACAAACTTATTCGCTGGGTTCTGTTTGAAAATAACTTAAGCGAGTGATCAAACTTTTGATTCTTAGTAACAAGTTAAGGATTCTTTAGTGCAAAGAACGAGTTAAAAATAAACAGCTTTATAGATCTATTTTTGTTCCGTTTTAGAGTATATTTGAGCGGTCCGCACGCTTGATAACACGTCTTTGTTTGTAACAGCGTAGATATAGCCCATGGCCGTAATACCAAAAGGCCACGTTTAGTGTGATAGTGGAACTTAGCAACCAATTTCAGGTAAACGGTTTGTATCTTTATACTAATAAGATGATAAAAATCGTAAATTATGTCCATTATTTTTGGAAAATCTAACTGACTAGTCAAAATCACGCAAATGCCAGCGACCGTCACAGGGCAGGTCGCTTGTCTGTGAGAGCCCTTATTTGTTTTATGAATGTAAGTACTAGCTGCACTCTGCGGAGTTAACCGCGCCTAAAGTAACTTATGTGATAACCCAGGGTGTCAGCTTCCTGCATACCAAATTTTATCATAATTGGTCCATCCGTTTGCGTGTGAAGAAGTAACAAATATACACACGCTGACAAAGTTTCGCCTTCATAATATTCCACGGTCGCCAACTATCGCCAACCAGCTACTCCGGCCAGGGTCACTATTGCTCAACAGTTAAGAGCCCTTACATGAGTCATTATTGATGTATTGTTCAAACTTTCCATTCTTCTGAAAGGTAAGTTCTATTCTTATAAAGGTACCACTTCAATACTCCGAAAGGGAAAGAAAGGTTTAATTAGCAAAATTGGTTCCGCAGAACAAAGGAGGAAGGCCACTGTATTTTCCGATGGCAATATTTCGATAATACCTGTTATAATTCTATTTCAAATTTTAATGCCAGCACCAAGAACGATATAAATATTTGGCGCTTACGAAGGAAATAAACGGAAGTTATTGAATGAATGAGGTTTGCGAACTTAGCAAACTTTTGTAAATTTAAATAGCCTTGATATACAGGTAAATTTTCATTGTGTTTTTGAGTAAGTTCAGTCGATGATACTGATTACATTTGTGAGTAAGATTTTTTTTAAAGGTTTATCAAGAAAACTACATTAGAATAATTGTGAACAGAATTTGCTCTAAAATTCGCACAACTCATGTACCAACTGACAGTTTACACATCCTTTTTGTAAAAATATCACTAGTGAAAATAGGAAATGGAAAAGTCTTGAAATTTTCAATTCGACCCTCTGAGAGCTACCATCCATCTTTTAGTTCACTTAACGTTCGGACACCGTACTTATGGTCGGGGAGTAAGTTTCTAATTTTAAAAGAAACTATTTTTAGATGGTCTAAAAGCAAAAGAAGAAAAACTCATTAAGGGACTACCTAAATTTTCCGGGGTCCAGTGGCGCCCTCATTTAAAATAAATCATTTGAAAAGAAACGGTGATATTATTTAAAATTTTGTCTTGACCAAACCCTAGATAACCCTTTTCACTATTTTATGAACTACTGTTTATAATTTAAAGTGCGAAAGTGAAGATTTTCTACGCATTTGCGAAAAGCGGCCACTTTTGGCTATATAGTAATGTCAAAACAAAAGCTAGACCACATATTTTGTATGAAAATGTTATGTTACCCTGATTTTAGAGTTTTTAGACTTCGCGGTCATAACTGACCATGACGGTATAATCTTTAAAACATCTGGGTCAAAATAAAATCATCGTGGTTCCTGGTAATTAATAGTCTCGTAATGTGAATAACAGTAACAGGTACATTGCTTAAAATTATTACGAATTGGTAAGAGTATTTACGACCGGCTGACACCCAAAGTCAACAATCCTTGAAGATGTTGCATGAGAAATGTATCCTTAATTCTTCAGCCTGTTATATTAGTTTACTGTTATTCAATCCACGGTTTTTCTGAATTGAAAACTGCACCTTACCTTCCTCAATATTTAGTTTGTACTCAGTCATCTAATATACCCGCGTGTTTACTCAGTGCTAACGATATTAGAACCAATCCACCTGATCAGAGAGCAGTCCTAATAACAAGAGAGTGTTTCCATCAATACTTATTTGCTCTCAGATATCCATTTATTAAGTTCAATCAACGGACATCGCTCCAGGATATCAAACGATGTGTGGAGCATAGTTGATAAGCGGAAGCGGGTAAACTGATTGAAAAAAAACAAATACCACTCATCTGTGCTTTTCTTCCAGCGCGCAGAACGCCAAAACCAATTGAGGGAATGGGCGAGATTTTAATCATGTTAATAGGCGATGCGGCAAGCAACTCATCAATATGAATTCCTTTTTACGGATCTATACGACAATTATCCGTCCTATGCTAATGTATGGGTGTGAAGCGTAGACGCTAATTTTAAAGAGGTAAGAAGTATTCTTGTGGTGGAAAGAAGATTATTTCGCAAGATCTTGGGACTAATATGAGAGGGTGGTGTAAGGAGGAGAAAAACCTATGCCAAATAGAAGACCTAGTGAGCGAGTCATGGGCACAACATCATGGCCGAAGTTAAAGCGCAACGCTGGCTCGGACACGTCGAAAGAATGTACGAGGATCGGGGGTAAAGAGAGCATACCAGGGCCGGCCGATCAGTCAGAGCTGGTGGGCCATCCCAGGTATCACTGAAGCGACATAGTTATGGCGGACCTGCGCGAGTTTCAAGTAGGCGACAACTGGCAAGAGCTAGCACAGGATCATGAGCACGGGCGTACCTTTTATGCTGGAGGCCAAGGCTCACTTTCTCGCTGAGCCAGGATAGTAAGCAGTACGTAAGTAAGTACTAAAACCGTGTCCTTACACACTAAATCAAAATGATCTATCTATCAAAATCAAAATCAAATATAACATCCTAATCTCATTTCTTGGACCACAATAGTATCCGGGCCGATATTTCTTCATAAAATATTAAGGGGCCTATCTTGTCTACCCAGAGTAATCTTTCCTTGCGATCATATGGGAAATAAGGCCGGATGTTAAGTTGAGCGTACAAATTTAAAAATATAGCTTCGTACGTACGAGAATTTTTAAAATTCATCTCTAGATGGCCATTTTTATTAATATTACGTGATGTTATATGAGGCTTTAGAAAGAAATTCTCGAAAAGCTTTGGTTTCAGACTGCATTTTTCATGCTAATGTGGAATTCTAGGATTTATATACTTGAATGGGCGGGATTTGAATCATGGTAATAGGCGATGCGGCTACCAACCCATCACTATTTTGATTCCTTTTCCATCTTAATGCCCACTATCACGCTAAGCGTGGCCTTTGGGTCTTACGGCTCTGGGCTCTGTCTACCCCATCAGGGATATGAAAATGTATCTGTATCTGTATATACTTGAAATTCCAATCGTAATCATCCGAGCGTATTCCCGGTTGCATTCTTAGCGGTAACGCTTCAGAGCCCGGTATCCGCTACCAAATCTAAGAGATTTGACGAGGTTACTGGTTTTTACTGCAACCTAAAGGGTAGACCAGAACCAACCCTCGAATATGTTTGAGCAAACGCTAGATGGCGTTAGGATTCAGAACCCACAGATCAAACGTGCCTTCTAAAATACGCAATCATCTTTTCTTCGGATAATCAGAATTGAATCCTACAATATCCTAACCAGACTGAAAACAACTTTTCACAAAGTATGCTTTCTAGTGGAATTCAAACCCACGATCACCGGATCATAAGGCGACCGCCTTGACTACTGGACCTCAGAAGTCGCCCTCGAAATTCCAATATTTAAGTAAAATCAAGGTCGCAAAGCCTAGCATAGGCATAGTTGGGCTCTTACAGAAGAATAATAGTATGCCAGCGACCTGTTGGCGACCGTTGGCGATCGTCGCGTTTTTGCCGCGTTTTTTGGAGTAATTCAGTAATTCGTCCCATGTACCTACGGCCCATTTGGGACGAAACGCAGAAAATCAAAATTAATTAAAATTTCATTCTGCAATTCGTCCCATGTTTATAAATGGTACAATCAGTAAAAAAAGTGTTAGTGTAGAAATAATAAACATTGAATTTTTCATTAAGAAATGTAATAATCATAGAATAGTTACATACAGAAAAGGACTTAAAAAAAAACAGAAAACATAAAATCAAGAAGTATTTTTACTAGTAAACTAAAACTAACATTAGGCCTTACTGTCCGTTTTAGTTTTTTATTTGTTTATACTCGTTACAAAACAAGGAAATTATTCGGGATTCAACGATTTATTCGTATGTCTTCCTTTTTTTTATTCGGGAGTAATGCGTATATAACAGGTACGATATTATTATGAGTTTTGGAACTCCCTATATCAACAAGCAATGTGTATAATTGAGAAAAAGGTTTGGCACAAAATTTAAATGTGCCATCACATAAAACTGTATATTCTGTGTTAGAAAGTAAATTTCGGGCAAATTATTGATCCTGGCATACTTTACTTCAAGGGTGATCACCATAACCATTGTTTACTTACTGAAAACAACCGTGTTACATATGGACGACAACCCTTACCTAATTAAATGGAGCAGTACCTTTATAATATCGTAAGACATCACTCGATCGCGGAATCGATGACCACCCAAGAGCGTCGATGTCGCAATCCGCCGCACACCTGGCACCGGCCCGAACTCCCCGAAGATACCTCACTTTTGAATCTTACATCGATCAATCGTCACGCTACTTAGATTTTAAATTATTTTTATCACTCGATGTATTTTTTCTAAATATATCAACTTAAAACTAAAGTCTACATTTTTC
The DNA here is from genome assembly GCA_963555685.1 of Acrobasis consociella. Taxonomy (NCBI): domain Eukaryota; kingdom Metazoa; phylum Arthropoda; class Insecta; order Lepidoptera; family Pyralidae; genus Acrobasis; species Acrobasis consociella. The sequence goes on from OY743122.1 coordinate 14,025,422, forward strand.
TTCTGCACCCTCCGTCTGCAGCCCTCGTAATTACCGCAAAAACAAAAGAATTCATTATATCTTCCATTGGTATCTGCATTTTATTATTATAGGGACGGACTTCATCAAAAGAATGAACAAATTATACCTCTTCAAAAGTGACCACCGCATCCATTGTTTACTTATCTGGAAGCCATACATGTCAACCAATTGTATTCATTTCGGTAACACTTGAACTTGTGCGTTTTCTTATTAAATGAAACAATTACCTGTTGTCTTAGATAAAACATTCAGCAATAACATTTTTTTTTCACAATCAATGTTTTTATATTTAGCTATGAACAAAACCACAGCAAAATGTAACAATTCTAACGAAATATACATTTATCTTAATTCTTGTCTCACTGACTGTACCAAGCGTTAATATGGTTTAAATTTCCATACAAAAAAAGAATGGGACGAATTGCAGAATTAAATTTTGATTAATTTTGATTTTCTGCGTTTCGTCCCAAATGGGCCGTAGGTACATGGGACGAATTACTGAATTACTCGTTTTTTGCATTACAGCTGTCACGGGCATACTGTCGCTAGTTTGTTAGAGCCTTTAGTAAACACTATAATTATAAATCTCATTATCAAAGATGTATTTTTCCAGCAAATTTATAAAACCAACTTGACGTTTTAACGCAAATCGAAAAAGCATGTATATAGAATAAGAAAGATATAAATCTTGTTAACGCTCCTGAATTTTTCGGGGACCAGTGTTGTCTGCGAAAAACGGCCACTTTTGGCTAATGTGCGAAGAAAAGCTTTCTTACTTTGAACTGTAAACATTAGTTCAGAAAATAGTTTTAAGGGTTATCTGGGGCTTGATCAAGACAACATTTTAAAGGATATCTCTGGTTCCTTTCAAATAATTTATTTCAAATGGGGGCACAACACTGGACTCCAAAAAATTCAAGTATCCCCTTAATTGGCAATGTGGCTAGCAACTCTGCCCTATTGTAATTCCTATTTTTCATATTCACGCCAAGCATCATACAAAATGTGGCCTTTGCATCTTGCAGCCCTAGATTCTATCTGCCTTGTTAAAAATAAACACGTGATAGTAGGTTTAATCTATTTACAATGTGGTACCCATTTCTTAAAATGCGTATCATCCAGACTCTATCTAGAAATCTCCACAAACCATTCTAGGATTTAAATCTATTTTATCGGATTTTAAAGTAATCGTTCTAGTGGCCATTTTTTCCCTGCAAGCCCCCATCGAGCCATCAATATGTCGGAGCAGACGCCACATTTATTATTTCAAAGTTCTTGTTAGCCCGAGCTCTCTGCGGAGAGATGGAAGTCGAATATCAACTTGTACTTTACATTTTTGCTAATGACTGGGTCAAAAATTTATTATTCGGTACAGTTCATAAAATAAAATGTCATAAAATGTCACTTTTCATTAATCATATCTATTTTCATTAGATTTATGAATGCTGAAAAACTGTCATTAAGTGCGCTATTTGAATTTAAAAAGCATGACGCCTTTTTTACTTCAAACAAATCATAAAGAAAATGTTTGTTTGATGTTTAGAAAAAAGTGCCTGATTTGACTTTTTGTCATTTGGCATATTTAGATAGAGCGTATTGATGAAATATGAGGTTATTTATGAGCAGAAATGTAAAAAAAAATGTATGTTGGGAAAGTAGTTGTGACACAGAATGTTCTTTGTATTGTATTGTACCTATTGTATCAGTGATGTTATTCTAGAAACCATACACTACAATGTGACTACTCTTTCTTTATCTCTGAGATAAGCCAGTGACATTTTAAAATATTCTATACAAAAAAACGGAACACGGAATCCAGTTCAAATAAAAGAAAATTCATCAAATCCTTAAGAAAAAGTACAAATAAATTGTCTTAATGCGATCTACTTTGGCGCAAACGAAGCGTGCCCTGTTCTATCGATTACGGCTCATTTTAGGCGATTTTGCGTATCTCTTCGTTTTGTATTCGCAGTGCCGGTTGTAGACTATTGCCGCCCTTGAGCATAACCATTCCTCCCCATTTTGAGCCTCAAATTCATATGAATAAAGAAAAGAGAAAATACGAAAATAAATTTTTTGTAATTTATATGTACGTTGTATGAATGTAATTAATAAGATTATATGTACGTACCTATAAAATCTGTCTATTTTTTGTTTAGTCAGAAAATCTTACTAATATTATAAATGCGAAAGTGAGTTTGTATATTTATTTGTTTGTTTGTTACCTCTTCACGCTTAAACTACTGAACCAATTTGGATATAGTTTAAGACTCGGGGAAGGACATAGGGTACTCTTTATCTCGAAATTCCCACGGGGAGCGAAGCCCGCGGGTACAGCTAGTATTTAATATTTTTTCTGTATTTTTGCATTGCATTTTATTGTTTCAATTTTGGTGATGCATGTGTCCAATGCTCTCAGCTATTTAGTCTCGGGAAGTCGAATAACTAGGGCCTTTCACCTGTACTCTTTACTTGTTCTTAGTCTTTGATGGTCCGTAGGCATCTAGGAACTGAAGATTATTATTAAATACTACTAGACTAGAGATTAAGTTAATTTAAATCAATAACAATGTTTGCATACCTACCTGCACGTTTATAAAATGAAAATACATACTAGCTTTTACTAACATTATTGATATCTATTGTATTATGAAAAATATTTTTTAATTCTGTGTAATTTATATAATGCTATAATATTTTAGTTTTGGTTCTGACTTAGTTTTTATTTAATTAAATTTTTATTTTATGCGTATTGATTCTTGATTAATAATCTTGCGCCCCTTATACTTAACGCCCCGGTCCCATCACCGGACCTCGCTCTACCCCGACACGCTACTTCGTATTCGACATAGCGAACTCTGCAGAATTACGAGAATTTCATATTATACGTAATGATATTTTGATAGGAGATTCCACAATGCTGACGTGGGTAGCTAATATAAGTCTTTATGATTTCAAACCAAAATTGATCTCATACGCAAAAATATTGGTTACATGAACATGATCAAATATTTCATTATTTTACGAGTCTTCTAGGTATTTTCATTATTGTTCATTTATTTAAGATAAATACTATGTGATTTGAATTTCTTTATGTGATTCTGCCACCGGTTACCACTACTGTTAGTTCCAGCATACCTGCCACCAACTACCCGATGCTCTGCTCGCTCCCATGCTGCTGCATCCGCTGTGGCTGCAGCAACATCGTACATCGTATAAGCGATACGTGTTTTCGCCTTTTCACAAGGCGTCTTCAGGCACCAAACAAGTTGTTGATCGTTCGGCGGTCAAACGTCGCATGATTAAGATAAATGTTAATAACGACAGGGTCCGAAAACTTTGATTTTAATTAGTCCGTCTTTTAGATTATCCAAAAATAATGGACCCCTATTTTTCAGCTAAACAAGTAAGTAAAAATTCACAAAGATACGGAGCATCAAAGTTCCGAAGTGGGGTCTCCTGGCCATGATTTTGACGTCAAGCGAAATTAAAATCGTTGTATCTTTGTCAATTTTTGTTTCTCAGAGAAAGTAAAAAATACGTGAACAATATTTTTAATAATCTAACCGATGGGCTAAAAATATTTTACCTTCGTCATGCCTATCACCCACCAATAAGATATAACACCAATAGGCTAAAAATTTACGATGTTTGAAGGACTACTGGTTAATTTAGAGAAATATACATACCTCATATGTCTACGCAGAATACTTGAGTTCTTCGGACATATCTCCAGGAAACGTGGAGACAATCTTGAGAAACTTCTGTTAGCAGGCAAAATAGAAGAAAAAAGGTCCAGAGGACGCAGTCCCATGCGTTGGTCCGACCAGATTCGCTCGACACTCGAGACCAAAGTCAGCGACGCTATCCGAGCTGCAGAGCACAGAACTAAATGGCGGGACATAGTACACAAGAAGGTGTTCCATAGAGATCACGACCCTCAGCAATGAGGACTACGACGCTAGGAGGACCTACCTTATTTCTTCAACTATTTTTTAAAAAGTTTGTATACTATTCATAAGTTTTAAAATATATACGTACAAATGTACACGTAGGACCTATTACCCGTTCATTACTAGTAAAGTGGCTTCCATGTTTTTAAGGCATATAAATCTTATCTTCCGTTTCTCCTCCTGACAGAGGGGTTTCTCAGGATCAGCTTTACCTATAGGTACAGATCATAGGGTCGTAAGATCAAAGGGTCACTTTTATCGCAATAGTAGAGAAAGGGAATCAAAATATGGCTTATTTAATTTGACTAGTGATGAGTTTGAAAACTCAAAATTTGCAAATATTTTTTATTATTTACAAAAACTTCCTGTAAACCTAGTCATTTATCGTGGAAATAACATACTTACTAAAAATACATTAAGATCAGATAACATTTAGAAGTGGGAAACTTTCCTCTTAAAAAGAATTATCTAAAGGTTTACATTTAATCAGCACTAATGAAATACCTATTTGCTCATCCCATGCGTACACTAAGAGATGTTAACTGAGAGATGTACTATAGGAAAATCCTCTCTATTTGGTAAAGGTATCGTATATTTTACCTTTTTACTAATACATTAATCGCCGCAGTTGTATATACCATGTTCTTTTTATTAAGTACAAATATTTTAAGGGGTGATCCGTCCATTATTTTGAAGAACTTTTTCTGACAAATTTATATCGAAATACGAAAAAAAATATTTTCCATAGTAACGATTTTACGTGACTATTTCGATTTGTATAGGAACCTAATGTTTTTTTGTATTTTGATATACATTTATTAGAAAAGTTGTTCAAAAGGATGGACTGAATATAATAATAAAAGACTGGTAGAGAATGCATTAGCCATAAGTACCTTTACGGGCAATAAAACTTTAATAAATAAAAAATACATACATACATAGACTGCTAAAATCATTACCATTCCACTTGGCTATGCTGTAGTTGGGTAAATACGAGTATAGAAAGAAAAAAAGTTTATTTCGTAGAAAGTTTTGCAAAACAATCTCTCACTATATCCGGGCCAGTCTTAAATCAATTCCAGAGTATTTCTGTGCAGAGGGACCTTTTAACTCAGTTGAGTTTGGAAAACTGTTTGCGGTTCTGTTAGCGAATAGTTTGTTTATTTTTAATTTCTGGATCTGAGTCTGTATACCTACCTAGATCTTTTTTGCAGGTCTCGCAAAAAGAAAAACAACCCTAAATGTAAGTCTCCGCACGCAAGTCGAAAAGATAATCCATGATGGACAATGACACGCACTTGGCCGGTAATTATTCACTTATAACCTTAATTATCGCGCGATTGAATCAGAAATGAGAAGATTCGTAGAAGAACGAAGATTAGCTCATTAAAGTGGCAGGGGAAGAACCGATGGCTTCGGAAGAAAGGTTTTTGAATGGCGGCCACGTACCGGCAAAAGCAGAGTAGGATACCCACCTTCTAGATGGTCAGACGACCTGTGCAAGGTTACAGGAAGGCGCTGAATGCAGGTCGCTTTCGATCGGTCGTTTTGGAAATCCTAGGGAGAGGCCTATGCCCAACAGTGGACTTCCTGTGGCTTATATGATGATGAATCTTCACTATCACATTAGATGTAGCCTTTGAGTCTAACCACCTTAGGCCCTTCTACCCCTTTGGGAAGAAAAGTGCATAAATGTACGTTCCTGATATAAAGGATTGTTAACTGAGTGGAGTTTGGAAAGCTGTTTGAACGATCTCGCGCCATTTCTTGACATGCCTGAAATTCTGGAGTTGGTATTCTCAGTTTGTGGCATTGTCCGTACAAAGGTATTAAATAAATTTCAGAGTTATATCTGCACATCCGACATTTGAACTGAATTGAGTTTGAAAAACAGCTAAATTTTCAATTTAGGATGGGAACGCATTTTTCTATGTGGTGGATGAAAGTAGGTGTAGTCGAAATATAAATAATAATGATATCTAAGTAGTTACTGATTTTCGTAACTCATGATAAATTGCATCTTTTTAGTACTCATTTCTAGTCTTTGAGTAGGATCGCGGACTGACAGACAGACAGACAGTAATAGCGAAACTATAAAGGTTCCTTGTTTACCACGAAACCCATAAAAGACGTTAGAATTAAAAAATACACCAAAAAAATTACAAGAGGTTATATTTTATTATTATTTATCGGAAGGCGTTGGATGCAAGCCGCTCTAGATCGGTCATTTTGGAAATCTTTGGGAGAGGCCTATGTCCAGCAGTGGACGTTGTGCGGCTGAAATGATAAATGATGATGATTATTTATCGCCGCCCGTGTGGTTTTAGGCAGAGTAGAATAGGGCCACTCCAAGTCCCCCTCCCGTGGATGTCGTAGAAGGCGACTTAGTAAATACATGCTAAACAAAGCTTATAAACATCAATGAGACCTCCTTAACCCGTCTGTAGACTGTAACCCGAGTGTAGGCCAAGTCTTCTGATGGCTTTGGCCAACTATGGATATGGTAGTAGATACGAAAGTACGGAGAGGGTCGTGCTCCTGCAGTGGAAATAAAAATACCTGATGATGATAAAGTTTATGATTTGGTCATCAATTAAGCTAGCATTCGCACGCGCCGTTCATCGGGACCAAATTGGGGTCCTGTTGTTTGACCAAAAGTCATTTGGCAAAATGACACTTGACAAACAACGTTCGGCAAAGAAATGGTTTCGCCTAATGATCATTTTACAAACGAGTCACTTTACCAAATGATCATCACTTAAATTTACATTTTACAAAAAAATATTTCACAAATGAACATTTTGCAACTGAGTTATCAGACAAAACTACTATTGGTCTAAAAACATTTGATAAAATGTATTATTTTACAAGTACCTATTTCGTTTATTAATAAATCTATTAATAGATATAGTTTGGGTCAAGACACGAGCGAGCGACTCAAGCTTAGGGCGAAAGTAACAAAGACACAAAAACTACTTTGTCGTGGAGTGTAGATAAGGTTCGTTAGGTTTCCTGTGACCCAGGCACGAGCGAGCGAGAGAAGCGAGCGAGCGACTCAAGCTTAGTGCAAAAAAAACACAGACACAAAAACCACTTAGCCGTGGAGTGTAAGTTAGGTTCGTTAGGTTTCCTGTGACCAAGACACGAGCGAGCGAGCGACTCAAGCTTAGGGCGAAAGTAACAGACACAAAGACCACTTTGCCGTGGAGTGGAGTGTAGGTTAGGTTCATTAGGTTTCCTGTGACCAAGACACGAGCGAGCGAGCGAAGCGACCGAGCGACTCAAGCTTAGGGCGAAAGTAACACAGACACAAAAACCACTTTGCCGTGGAGGGTAGGGCTAGGCATCATTCGGACCTAAGATTATTATGAAAAAAAATATTATGAGATATTTAATTTATGAGACAAAATAGAGAACCTTTTATGAAATAACATTTTGTTAAATGACATTTGGACAAATACTTAATTTGCTAAACATATTAGGCATTTGGTAAAATGATAAAAAGTCAATTGACATTTTATTATTTAACACATTTAACAAGTGTTGTGTTTGCTATCGCTGTCGCTGTCGGATCATTTGCTAAGTGAGTTTTTGTAAGATGATTCTTTTGTCAAATGTATCGTTTGCCAAATGAACATTCAGTGAAACGTTGTTTGTCAAATGATCATTTGTCAATCAATTTTTGGTCAAACATTAGTTATCCGACCAAATTAGACAATCGAACAGGACACAAGCAGGCGCCTGTAAATGCTAGCTTGACCACATATTTTACTTGCAGTTACGCGAGTAGCTACATATTAAAATTTTACAACAAAAAATGTACTTTAGTCCCTGTATAATTGTACAGTCGATAGCAAAATAACTGGCATAGAAACTTTTTATTTCAATTCAAACTCCTGAAACTAGCTAATACAAACCCAAACAAAAGTACCACATTTTTGCGAACACAAAGAACTGTAAACATTTTGTTCGGAGAACAAACATTTGCTAACAATTTACTATTTCGTTGCATTTACATAGAGGTCCTGTACTAAAATAGCGAAAGTACAGAATCGACTGTCGAAGGTTGGCTATACCAATTATAGCTACTTTTACTATAATATCTTTCGAAAAAAAAAAAGCTGTAATATCATCATTAACATAAATATTATAATTTCAGATTACATTAGTTCACTGCAAGATCTGTTGGACATATAGGGATATGCAAAAAAGGGAGGGCCCTTTTTTGCACCATTTCCCACGGCCATTTTCCAGTACTGTATAGTATAGTATACTATACAGTACTGGAAAATGGCCGTGGGTGAGTGGAAACAAATTGTTTTACAAAGGTTATTTAAAAATTTAACTCCTGACGCTACTCTGCATTAGCGATATTATCCATATCATTGAAAGTTCTCACAAGGAATATATTCAAAAACTTCGTTTTTTGTATATAAAAAGATCCCAGATATATTTTGCTCAGTCATCATCATTTCAGCCACATAACAACCACTGCTGATCATAGGCCTATATCAATGATTTGAAAAATGACCGACCTTGAGCGGCTTGCATCCAGCGCTTTTCCAGTGAACTTGATCAGGTCGTCTCACTCCCTTGGAGTCCTACGCTCCGTTTCGTGGCTGCTATTCGAAACACCACATCAATAACACGCTTTCCGGTATTCTACGTTTATTCTTTTTTCTCAAACTTAAAGATATACTTCTGTAGTTTTAATATTTTCAGGTTGTATGCTCCAGAGGTTAGTAATGTACACAATGTAATAGTTGTTTCTCTGGAAATAATGCTTACTGGCGATTTAGCGGAAATAGCGTCTTATTTTTGTAAGTTAGCTTCAAATTTTATCTGAAATTAAAAATATTTCTTCTTGTAGCTGTAGATTCTGTGACAACCTTCATGGCGTATTGTTAACTACACGCTAGTCTGTCATTCGAAGGTTCTCATTTCGATCCCCAGGTAAAGCAAGTTTAAAAAACACAATTTTAAAACAAACTTCAATTCGAGACTAGGTCAATCAGCGTAATTTGTTCATCATCATCAGGTCTTTTTGTCTCCACTGCAGGAGGACGACCCTCTCTGTACTACCAGAGCCATACTTGGCCAGAGAAGCCAGACGAGTAATTTGTTAATAACTATCTATTACTTATTTTATTTAATTAGCACGAAATAAACAGGTTACAGGACAAAAAATGTGTTAAAAGTTTGACGCACGAACGAAACTTGTTGTTAGCTTTAAAAAATATTACTAGCGTCCTGAAAACGTGTTATAAATAATTTGGTCCGCGTTGCGTTACTCGTACTGCCCTAATGTTTAGCGTTCGGCTTCCACGAGTATCGATGTTCCTCATTAACCTTTAATTAATTACCTAAATTTCACGGCTAACCTTTAGTCCCTTGGGATCAGTCATGATACATGATGTAATTATTTGTCAAATAGACAATTTTTAAAGACACAAAACAAATTAATTAAAGCATTATAATTGATGAACTCTATCCATTATAGTCATAGTATATTAGTTTCATATTATTATATTTAGTATCATATTATTATGAAATTAAATGCTCCTGCAGTGGAGACACAAAAAGACCTGATGATAAACTTAAGTAGCGAGGCAAATTCCGTTTCGCCTTGGGCCTTTTTAAAAACTACATATATTTGAATTATGTTAGGCATAGGTCGTGCAAATTAAAAGTAAATTGTCTTGTACATTTAAGAGTAAGTAAATTTTCTTCACATCAAGCGTCTGGAGTGAGATTTTTCGGCTGCCTACATCGTCCAGTAATCAAGGCAAGGCCTTGTGATCTGGAGGTCACGGCCTCACGGCTTCGATTCCCGCTGGGAACCATAATTTGTAATAAGTTGTTTCCAGTCTGGTTTATATACCACCAAAAAAGATGATTCCATTTATCGGAAGGCACGTATAAACTGTGGATCAAAACACTCTGTGTAAAAACCAGTAACCTCGTCAAATCACTTAGGTTAGGTAGCGGACTACTAGCTCTAAATCGTTACCACTAATAGGATGATGATGAGTACAAAGAGAGGTACGAGTCGCACCTAATGAGGATTGAACTTGTGTCTCACAGACGCACAACCAGTGCCTGAAACCTTAGGGTTGGGAACTTGGGACTCATCTGGCAGCATGGAACAGCACTTTTATATGCTGTTATCCGTTCTGCCGTTCAGCAGAACCGTCACTTTCTAGAGCGAGGTGTTCCAATCTTAGCCGTCATTGCTGGTTTTAAAACTCAAAGTCTAGCAAGGATGCAAAAAATAATAGGGATCATAATAAACATTGATAAATTGCTATTAGTTTAATACTAACTAGGAATCCCAAATTTGCACTGCGCGGAAAAACAGTAGGGACATTTCATACTTATTTTTCCCCCAAACTAAGTATACAGGAGACATTAAAACTTCCTCCTCAAAAAGTAATGTATGCAATTCGTCTCTGCGATACAAAAGCGTGGATGAAATCCAAACCACATGCTAAAGCACACAAAACAAGCAAAGTTTTTCGATTACCCGACCGACTTATCGCGGTGTGCGCATCACAACTCGGAACCTGGTCCATCAACCTACTATCAGATTTGAGCATGACGTTTTTGTAATATAACTTTTTGTTTCATCAATCACAAAGTTAAAGAAGCTTGAGTTTTTAATCATTGGATACCTTATGACATACGGAAAATCTTCCATCTAAAATGGTTGAGTTGGTGATTGATCCATGCGTCAACTCATGAACGGGTACGGCCAGTAGGGACTGGTCAACTCTTCTCTGTTTTTGAAGACTACTCAGTATTACCTATTTCTGTTAATTAGATTTGGTACTCGTTTGTAAGTTTTACGTCATGTTTTATATAATAAATAACATTGTGGCATAATTTGTTTTTGTAAACTGACAAACACTTCTGGCGCATGGGCAACCAACTCTGTAATAGATTTTTTTAACGTGTCTATAAAAAGCTTTTCTATAAAATAATTAAAATAATAACTTTACATAAAGTATATAAATTATTAACTTGTGAGAGTAATTGCAAAGATCTTATTTGATTTTTCGACACAGTTTGGATGCAATGTGCTTTACATACCTCTTTGAGATGCGCCAATACCAGACACAATAGTAGACTTAATAAACAATGGAAGTCGGGAGGAATTCCTCCCAGTGGCAGCGTACAACAGGCACAGGCGACAGGGATACGGAGTAAAGTAAACCCATGAAACTTTATTTCCCGATTTGACCTAACAAAGGAGTTTACCTTACACCTCTAAACACAATATTCATTACCATTCACACATAATCACACCCAATGAAAATTAAAAACTAAAACGCTCTAATTGCTTAATTAATAGGGCGCGCCGCGTGACGTCATGTTTGGGGAGGATCAACGTCGCTTATTTGACTCGTCACTTCCTTTGTTACGATAATGTGCTATTAAGATCTTATAACGAGGTTTTACGTTGAATAAATTTACTTTCATGATAACTCTTGCACGCTGGTCTTGAAGAAATAAGAATATTAGAATTTACCAGCTGTTTTTTTTCTCTTCCTTCACTCTCCTCTTCGATTTTCTCTTCCTGCGAAGATTGCAAAAACCAATTGAGGGAATGGGCGAAATCATGTTTATAGGCTAGCTACTATATCCCTATTTTGATTCCTTTTTCCATCCTTACATTACGCTAAGCAAAGCTTTGGGTCTGTCTTGTCTGTCTTGTCCTGGGCTAATTTTTTTGAATTTGAGTTTGATTCAAAGTTCAAAGATTCAAATGTGTATTCAGTAATGAGAACTTTACAGGCACTTTTATACACGTCATTAATGTATAATTGACATTACGCGTATGTAGTGTATATTTAAATTTAATTTATTTTTAAAGAAAAGCTACCGATACCAGCACTTCGCAACGAACACTGCTGAGAAGAAATGCCGAAACAAACTCATTTTTGTATTCGTAGGAAGCGTTTTGGAAATTTGCTGGCTTTATGACGTCACACTAAATCCAAGGTGGCGCTCTTTATAGGCCATAAATATACTAAAAAATTATAATAAATCAGATAATACTGTGTGGGGTATCAAAAGAAAGGGCTTAAGTACATTTAAAAAATATAATTACTACCTGTTTCTCCCTGCTTTGCTTGCATTCACTTGATAGACATACGTTTTAAAAAGAATCTTCCCATAGTTTAGTTTTCAGTTTTTAAAACTATATCTTGTTCTGGTTATAGATAGATATGGGGTAGACAGAGCCCAGGGCTGGTTAATTTATATATATATTTTTTACAAGTATAGCTTTTGTTTTGCTCTGTCCATTTCTGTGTATATCTATGATAAGTTCTAAAAAATTGCACCCGTTCAACCTTTAAAAAATGGGTAAGTAATATAAGACAGAACAACAATATATATATTATTTTGAATAAATACCAACGAAATGTATAATTTTGGTCGGTATAATTATCAATAAAGATAAAAATTATAAATCATACTTTTCTAACCCATAAAATCGTTTAAATAATAATTATTTCATCTAACAAACCTTCGTATACATTTAAAGTCGTATAAAATTCTCGAAATCTATTTACGTTACGTATAATAAACTTTCCGCAGATATATTATTAAGCATAATAATCATTGCGTATATGAATCGATTAGTAGAAGATTCTTTATATATAATCATCATTAGATATAACAAACTTTTGATATAGCGCCTGGAAGTATGTTGCGGATAATTTTATTAAGACAAGCCAATGCAGGAGGGTTGCAAATAATATATTAATATGTCGCAATCACATAATGTAATTACTGATTACGTATTAACATTAATAGATAATTTCCTTCCTCAAATTTTTGTTTGTTAGCCATAAATAAAAAATAAGTGCGAAACGTTTAAAAGTACGAAATAGTGTTATTTGTGAATGGTTACTCTTACAATGAAAATAGACAAAACAATAATAAGTGAAATTAAATCTATATCGTACATATAATAAAACAGTAAAAAAGTGTCTGTACATTAGATATATTTAAAAAAAAATTAGGTCGAAGGAGTAATGGAGTAAGAATTTTTAAAAAAGTCTGTCTGTTTGTCTATGTGTCTGTTTGTCTGTTATTACACGCTGGACGGATTCAAATTAAACTTTTTTAGTTATATAGCTGTAAGCCTGGGCAACATACAGGGTATAAATAATTTTGGAAGAACACCTGATGCAGAACTATACTGGTCTAGCTAAACTATAAGAGATATAAAAATGGTGCCTTAGTAAAAATTGTTCAGCCTGATGAGCATTTTCAAGAGACATAAAGTCCACGCGAGCGAAGTCGCGGGCTTCAGTTCGTAAAAAATAAGTTAGTAATTTTTTATTTCTTTCATACCTTGGGCCTGGGGCGAAAAATTTGGTTACACATTCAAAATGCGCGCGCATTTTGTATGTGTAACCAAATTTTTCATACCTTGGGGCTTGGGCTGAAAATTTGGTTACACGTACAAAATGCGCGCGCATTTTGTACGTGTAACCAAATTTTTCATACCTTGGGGCTTGGGCGGAAAATTTTGGTTACACATACAAAATGCGCGCGCATTTTGTATGTGTAACCAAATTTTTCACACCTTGGGGCTTGGGCGGAAAATTTTGGTTACACATACAAAATGCGCGCGCATTTTGTATGTGTAACCAAATTTTTCATACCTTGAGGCTTGGGTGAAAAATTTGTTTTCATAGCTCGGCAATTGGCAAGATTTTTTTGTTAAAAAAAAATTGGTTAGTTTTTGTAGCCTTTATGATATGACTTCTTTTTTTACTATTTTCTAGTCAGATTTTTTAACTAATCTAATCGTTTACTGACAAATTTAGATATTTTATTTTTAAGTTTGCCCCCACTTTTGGGTATCTTATTCACAGTTTCTTTTATTTTATAAAATATCTTAATGGACATTGCCTACTTCTTTGCACCTGAGATTTCCTAAATCTGAATTATTTTCGTCTGCCTGTCTATACTTTTTAGATGGTATGGTTTTTAAGTCATATATCTTCTAAACAATATGATTTTGATAGTTATATGTTTTTAATGATATGTCTTTTCAACAATATACTTTTTGAATGATATACTTTTTGTCCTGTATACCGCACAAGTTGTATAACAGGTGATGTTTGGTGTACATAAACGTTATATAAATGATTTTATGCTTTTTAAAATGAAAATGTAATGAATATTATAGCTATTAAAAATATATACCTTAATGATTATGTCAGATTAACATTATATCTTATGAACGTTATTAAAATGTAAATATATAAAATGTAATTATATCAAGCAATACGCACCCTTAAAAAATAATATTATGTAGGCACGTTTCGTATCAAAATATTTTTCATGTCACATATTTTTCTCCAAAATACTTTTGGACCATAGAGATACTCTCTATAGTCAGCTTGTATCTAGGATGTCTTTTTAAACCATATTACCTGCTAATTGACTGTTCACAAGTAATTATTTAAAAAAATATTTTAAAAACATGCTTTTGTCTAAAGTACTCCTCAAGACGAATCAAACAAGCCCAAACTCGATGGGTTGCGTCGTTTCATTACAGAGTTCCTATGGCCACCCTCCGGCTCCATCATCAGGTCAGCTCCATGTCGTCATAATTTTGCATTATCCTGCGATAAACGTATGCGTGTAAAATTTCCGAAACCGGGAAGTGGGTCAAATTTAACTTGCAAGATTTGAGTACAGATAGACCGATAGACAACGGGACAGGTAAAACTACATAAAAGCTCGTAAAAAGATGTTTTTTTTAGTGCTTTCTCCTTTTTATTCAACTGCACAAAAGAAAGTTATGTTTAAAAGTTTACTGGGCCATATGTAGTTTGTTATTTTTTAAAACCTATACTAATATTATGAATGTTAAAGTAAATCTGTCTGTCTGTTACCTACCTCTTCACGCTTCAAGTATTTAGATAAAATTTTATATGGATATAGTTAAAGAGCCGGGGACAGTGGCGGATTTACCAACAGGCTGAGTAGGCTGGAGCCTAGGGCGGCACATTTTAGGGGGCGGCAATATCAAATATTTCCCACCCCTCCCCTTCCGCGCACCACCGCTACCCTAAATAGTAAATAGGGCCGGCATAATCAAGCGCTCCCAGGTTTTATTTTAAGTAATCAGGGCGGCGGTCTGATACGTACCTATTTCCACTTCTTCACGACAGAAAAAGCTGTACATGAAGGATCTGAAAAAGGATGGGTAGGGGCGGCAAAATATAATTAGCCTACTGGCTGCAAATGTGTAAATCCGCCACTGGCCGGGGAAGGATATAAAATAGCTTTTATTCCAAAAATCATCCATTACTGGAATGTAAAGTGAGGTGGAACTTTATAAGGGGAATCCTACTCGTGTTTGGCCATACAAAAGTACACATAATCACAAAGTAAAGTAAGTAAGTAAATTTACACAGACAATGTCTCAAGTCAAAGCTAGTATTAAACAAAATTAGTACTTTTTGTGTAAAAATATATTTACAAGCATTTTCTACTTAAGTTATTTTTAACTGTTTTATTTAACTCTCTGAGTCTCTAATTATAGTTTAGATTAGTTTTATTTATTTGTTTCTGTTTCTAAAGAGGTTTGTCAGGATCGTAGCAAGTGGAGGTCCATAGTCTCTGCCTACCCCTGCGGGAAACAGGCATGTTATTATGTGTATGTTCTATATCCTCCATCTTTCATCTTTGCTAGTAATAAACATGATAGAAATTTTCGCTTACTTCAAATTGTTAGTTAATATTAGATTCAGGCTAACCGCATGTTAAATTTTCTGTTTTTTTTTTTTGTTCAAATATTATAAAAGAACCTTTTCTTTTGTCGTTTTATGAAACGGAAAATCAGTTCCCAACTCTTGCTTCATTATAGTAGGGACAGTCGGCTTCGTCCTTCGGGAATCTAGTAACTTGGTAGCAGCCTTAATCAGGCTTTCATACTTCGCCGCCTCCGCTGGGAGAAACCCCGCGCCAGACGTGACTCTTTCAAAGTAAGTTTACACAAAACACGAATTTCAACTGTTTTGTGGAGAAAACTAGCTAAATGAATAGATAAGTACAAATTACACAAATTGAAAAGCCCCAAAGTATGTTCTAATATATTAACCCAATTTTATTATAAACAAGCTAAAGAACACGGTCATATTTTTGACAATCCTTTCATTTTCCCGCTGTCCAGCCATTTTTGCTGTTTTCATACAAATTTTCATCCCCTATTACATTCTTGAAGGGGACCAACCCCTTCAAGAATGTTTTTTCAAAATAAATCCCGGTTAATTTGTATGAAATGCTTCCATGCTGGTCTGGGAGAAAAGAAAAAACTTAGAATGTACCAGCTGCTTCTCTTCCCGGGCAGATCGTAAGAGCCGATCGAGGGAAAGGGCAAAAAATCGAATCATGTTTACAGGCGATGCGGCTACAGCTACCCATCACTATTTTGATTCCTTCATCCACCTTCTTGCCCACATCAAGCTAAAAGTGGCCTTTGAGTCTTGCAGCCCTGGGCTCTATCTGCTTAGAGCCGCTAGACTCAAAATGCTCTGTCTGCCCCATTAGGGATAAAGACGTGATAGTATGTATGTAATTTGTATGTTTTTTTTACTGTTATTTTAATTTTATTATGCTAATATTAGCTGTGCTCGTGGGCTTCGCTCCCCGTTGGAATTTCGGGATAAAAACTATCCTATGTCCTTCCCTGGCTATTAAACTATATCTATATCAAACTCTACCCCTAAATAGGATAAGTGGTTAAAGCGTAAAGTGGTAACAAACAACGAATAAATAATCAAACTCACTTACCCATTTCAATATTAGTAAGGATAGTGATCTACCTTAGTTTGAGGTATGTCCTTTTCACGTTGTAGGTATATAGATAAGATACGATTGCGAAAGTAAGATTGCGGAAAAGTAATCGTGTAGTTTTATTTCGTACTACTTTACAAAGGTAAGTCAAAAGTCAGACCATAAATAACGGGAATGTTAAGCCATAAAACACGAAGTTCAGCAAAACAAGCAGTGGTTTGTAGAACAAACGACTTTTTTATTTGATACGCCTATAAACCTAATTTTTATTGCTTTCAGTAAGTTGTTGACGATAATAAGTTGATTGAGGAAGGTAAAGTTCATTGCTGTGAAATAAATTATCGTTTGGATACAGACACACTATCAATCTTTCTCGTTTTTATCTTTAATATGAAAGAGTCTAGATAGCCGTGATTTCATTTGAATTTTGCAAGTTTTGACTAGATTTTTTTGATGACTTCTGTGGCCCTGTGGTCATACAACGCTGTCACACTGGAGGTATCGGGTTCGATTACCGGTCAGGTAAAGATAGAAAATGATCTTTTCCAGATTGACCTAGGTCTTAGATGTTTATCTATATACTTACATGTTTTTCTCATAACACGAGTCAAGTAGTGTATTACATACATAATAACAATACGGGTGATGAGAGGGTCAAAAAAGTACTTATTATTCTAATTATTCCATCTTAGATGATAATTATTAGATCCAAAAATAAATAACCAATATTTTTCATACTATTCCGGGAGTAAAAATCGTATTATTCCGTGAGATCAAGCAAAATTTTAATGCGCTGTATCTTGGTTATTTTTTGTTTCTCAGAGAAAAGAAAAAATACGTGTACAATATTTTTTAATAATCTAACCGATGGGCAAAATATATATTTTTTGCCAGTCATCGTGCCTATTATGGTAATATTGGAACGTGTATTATTTTTTACCGTACGCTCACAGGAAAACTGTCAAGATTTTTATTAAATTGATTCCTTTTGTTATCTTATACCTTTCTTCCCTATACTTACCTTTGAACTCCCTCTTATTTTATGTTCTTCTAGGGATATTTTTAGAAATTCTTACCTGAAAATGAAAATAAAAAAAGGAGTTAATAAAATCCTTCAACAATGAAATATAAGTAAATACTTATTGAAAATGCGATGCCGACATCGTTTTGGAAATCCTTTGGGGAGGCCTATGTCTTGCAGTGGACTTCCTGTGGCTGATATGATGATGATAATTTATTTTTCAGTACTACTAATGGTACCAAGCTAAATTTAATTCCAATCCGTTCAACCGTTGTTTACGTGATCGTGTTACATTAGTTATAACATTATTAGTAAGGGCTGAATAGATGTGAGATCGTATGCCAGTGACATCGACAGCTCGAGACTCTGGTCGGTGACGGTCGCAGACGTCACGAAAACCAGTGCCGCGAACTGTCGCGCGACAATCGGCGATTATTACTGATGTCGCGGAAGGTTGGCGATGGGTGCGAGCTGTCGCCGAAGGTTGGCGATAGATACCTGCTGTCGCCGAAGGTTGGCGATGGGTGCATGCTGTCGCTGACTGTTGCTGATTGTTATCGACTCTCAAGAGCTATCACATACAGTTGGTCGTTTTTGTGAGCCCAACATAAGTTCACAAAAGTAAGATTACTTTTTTATTTATTAACAAACGACCAAAAATAAAATCAACAAAAATTCACAGTTAAAAAAATATGAAATGTACGAAACATTCGGGAAAACTCATAATCCTAAGGTAAGCAATACAAATTAAGCCCCCGTTTTTTCTTTGACAGTTACCAAATGGGGCCCAATAAACGAACAATGTTCGGGTCATTATCAGAGAAACTGTTTAATCTGGAGCAACAGGGTTTTAGCAACTTAAAACTGTCGACTTAAGCTCTTAATGATCCAGTTTTCTGCGTTCTTACGAAAAATAGCCCAGTGTTAGGCCATGAACCACGCGTATTCTTCTGTGGTGCATGTACTGAAAGTACAACAAACCCCTCATTATTGTCTCACTCAACCCTTGTAACCTTTCTTTGTAAAACACCTAGATTATTATCCTAGACCAAGATAAACATACTCTTCTGTATGGCTATGCTCTTCTACCTTTAACATGTATTATCATGTGTATAAACCCTATAAAATCAGTAGTAAACAGGCAGTTACCTACAAACCTACAACGAGTGTGTTTCATTAGTTACCCTCACTGCGTAACATTATACATCTTTTGTGTTCCAAGAAATGCTGGCTTGACTTCATCAATAACGTATTTATATGCGTACTAACGATCTTAAAACAAAGGATGCTCAAGATCGTGCGAAGAGGAGAAAAAAGCAGAAAAGCGGACCCTTTCAGAGCGGGATTCACATCATTGCAGCTGAGAATGTCACTGGGAGTGACCGTGTTTAAAAATGTTTTTTTTTACAAAAAATAATAATAATAGTGGAATTGACTAGATGAAAAACCATGGTGATAAGGTTTTTCACAATAACTTCAACAAATATAAAACCATTAGAAAGCGCTCACAACAATAGACCGAAATAACCTTGGCCGATTAACACAAAACCATTCTTCACTGCTCTGTTCAAAAAATCTCAATTTGACAAGTAACGGTTAGCCGAGAGCATCGTTTTTCTTTTAACGGCGGTAAAAATTTTAGGCTTTCATAGAAAAGTTCATCAAAATCGTACACAATTGGCTTTAAAATCACCTCCTTTTTAGAGTCGGTTAAAAAGGTTTCTCTCTTTTTTCGCGCTGTTAATGGCCACAACCAAGGATTATTCGGTCTTCGTCCACGGCAAATTCATTTATTGTTCCTTTTTCTCGTCGAAACTTAATCCACGCTGTAGCACGCTCCCGGGGGAAGCATCCGACATAATTCTCCTACATAGCTCCTGTCGGAAATTAATTTTAATGAGAATAAACTTTGATACTTCAAGAAATTTCGTCGACAAAAATATTTAATGCTGCATTTTTGATGAGCGTAGGTTTATTTTCAAATAAACGTTTTGAGTACTTTGCACTGTCATTTTTCTTACTTTCTTTTTATTTTGTTATAATTAAATATCTTTATAAAGAAGACTTCGTCGGATACGGTTGCATTTTTTTGTTGAGGTACCATTTAGTCAAAAGTAATGTGAGTTCGAATCCCACAAAACACGTGGCGAAATTATTCATCACGTGATTTAATTTGGATAATAATCTGAGCATAAAAATTGTGTGAAAAAAACAATTATTAGTCAAAAGGGTTATCATCAATCTATTTGGTATAAGTGCTTAGATAATTTAAGTCTATGTTAACATTTATTAATAAAACAATTGAACAATTCAACAAGTCAGGTGCCAACTCAGTCGTTCACGCCAGTTTTATTTACATCATCATAACTTCAAATAAAATAAGTCAGTCAGCATATTTCTAAAATAGCTTCGCGAAACCCAAGCGAATAGCTTTCATTCCATTATATCTTAAATAACACAAACAAACTATACTATGATTAACTAAATACTAAATAAAACTGTTAATAAAAAACTAAACTAGATATAAATACAATAAATAAAAAACACATATAGTAAATTATATCTTATTTATAGTTATTTTATAAATATTAATAATTATATCTTATTTATAGTTATAATTATATTATTTTATAAACACATCATATTTAATTATAACAAAAAATTAATTAAGATAATTCTAACACTATTCGATAAAACGTCATATTATACAATCATTTACTGCCGATAATTGGCCAAAATTTTAATTTAATTCCCGATTTTGTATTATATATTCGAGACTAACTCGGTAATCGTACGCATCACTCAGGCATAAAATAGGTATGTGAATATAAAGACAAAAGAATTTCTGAATGTAAATGAAACGACATTCACGAAACATACCTTAACGATCCCAAATATTTTTTTATTAGCAGGCAAAAGCTCGGGAAACTTTTCACTGTTCTTTGTTATAGGCATTTCCTATACAAAAGTAATAATTCAAAGTGTAAGAAAAAACGACGGCGTCCTTTTTAGAACTCCTTTGTAGGGACCGGTGCCAAAAAAAGAAATTTATTTTCTTTTTAAACTGTTCTTGAGACAAAAGGCTGTATTAAAGCTTTTGTTCAATTGTATTGAGGAATTTCTTACTTTTAGCTGTTGGGAGGCCTTATTGCTATTTGGATTGATGTAAGAAGCCTTCCTATTTTTAAAACAAGATTTTTCTAAACTCAAGGGGGATGAAGTGCGGGGCGACCCGCGAGATGCCCCGCAGGCTATCTATTGAAATTGACTGGGGAGCGAAAAGCGCGGAATAAACGGATGACGCTGAACTTAGATTTATCGTTTTTTTTTTATTAATCTTAAATACCATATTATGAACATTGTCATGCATAAATTATAGTTGAAATTTTGCTTTTGATTCTATTTTCCATCTTCACGCCCACAATTTCGCTAACTGGAAGCTCTGTCTACCCCGTTATAAAACGTATTTTGAATTGACTACCAAAACCAGACCAAAATGCTGACTATAAATATGACTGTAAATGCGACCTTTCCACGTTGGTATCAGAGTATATTTGCATAATTCGACGGCGACCACGGAAAATGGGCCAGGTTTAGTTCATTTATCGATACTTAGTCAAATAAATCATTTAAAAGCTTTGAATCTAGTAGCATTCACAAATTTCATAATTTGAGTACATTCTGTACATGTTTAAGTACTAAATACAAATTGACATTAATTTCAAATTTGACATCACGTTTAGTTAATAAACTTTGTCATAACAATGTATTCTCAGTCTACGTATCTAATTTGATTATGAGTATAATTTGTAAGTTGACGTTTTTTGAGAAAATGCTGCAGTACAGTTTGTTACCGCTTCTTCTGTACTTGGACGCTTAGGAAATGATGTAACGTCAACATTTACCTGTTATATTATAAAATCGAAAGAAAAAGAAAAATTAACAATTATCAAGTGATACAAATATCCAATATCCATACCAAAGATAAATAAATGATTGAACTTTGGAGCCGTTAACATCTGATTTGGCGTGTAATTCACCCTTCTCCCTGATGATGATTGTCTAAATCGATTTAAATAGTCAGCCTTCTCCGACTACACTAAGTGAGTTATAATACGTTAATTTTAAATTGGCTACCAAAACAAAGCTAACTCAAACAAAAACTGACTAAATATTGTAAACGTAAGCCTAACAATGGCTGTAAATGCGGCCTTGCTACGTCCGTACCAGAGTATTTGCATAATTCGACGGCGCCCACGGTAAATAGGCCATATTTATTTATCAATACTTAGCCAAATAAATCATTAAAGCTTTAAATCTTGTAGCCGTAATATCTGATAAGAGTGTATCCATTCACCTTTTACGTTCTAACTCCTGATTTCGGAAAATAATAACTTTATCTATGTTATAACATTGTTAGTGTGTATTTTAACATTCACGTCCATAATTTTGTTGAATAATTTAAGAATGTCGTATGATAGTTTATGATAGGTAATTTAAAAAAAAAACTTTTATAATGTTATATTTAAAACTAAGGTCGGACCGTCAGGTCGTCGTTCTTCCTAACTCGCGCCCTTATGATGATCGTCTAAATCAATCGAACTAGACCGCCTTTTAAAATTACGTGAGATATAAATTACCTAATCCCATGCTGGTCTGGGAGAAAAAAAAACTTAGAATGTGCCAGCTGCTTCTCTTCCCACGCAGATCGTAAAAGCCGATCGAGAGAATGGGCAAAAATGCAAATCATGTTAACAGGCGATGCGGCTAGCAACCCATCACTGTATTGATTGCTTTTCCATCTTCTCGCCCACCATGACGCTAAAAGTGGCTTTTGGGTCTTGCGGCCCTGGGCTCTGCATAGAACCGCAAGACCCAAAATGCTCTGTCTGCCCCATTAGGGATAAAGACGTGATAGTATGTATGTATGTATAAATTACCTAGTCATAAAATGTAATTTTAAATTGGCTACCAAAACAAAGCTAACTCAAACCATTTGCTGACTAAATATTGTAAACGTAAGCCTAACTGTACGGCGCAGGTTTCGGTTGTCACCTAGGCCCGCGCCATACATGAAGAGATGATGATGTTAAGGTTGTAAGATGTTGGAGTGGAGACACAAGACCACGTCACGTAGAAACTGTTTATTGTTGATATGTATTACATGGTGTAGAGTTGGTTGTGACGGGTCCTTTCTCGATCGCTGTTCGATAGTATCTCAAATGTAGTGTTTAATAGATGTTAAATGTAAAGGTAAAACAGCTGACACGCGACCTACATAGTATGTGGCCGCGTGCAGCCGAAATGTGCGAGCATTGCTCGAACATACTCCCAAACCCGAAAGATGAAATATAGATCGAGAAAGAAGCCGCCACTTGACAAGATAGTTGTATGTTGTAGATAAGTAATTGAATGTTGTGCTGTTATGTACTGCTGGCGACGTTTACGATCGCTGGAATCGTCCTGGCGTTGTCTGTCCGCTGCCGCCGCTGCTGTTGCTGCTGCTGCTGCGCATCCTCCCGACCCGGTCCACTCGAACTTGTTGAGATGGCATGTTGATAAATTGTTATCGTCCAATGTGACGTATTTTATTATTCCAAGTGTCAGGTGTCCGGTGAAGTCAGTAGGCGCGCGGTTTTGCAAGCTTGCAAATTGTTGTGACTGGCCTTGTTCAATATCCATGTCATTGAACTTCCGATGTTACATTTCTTATGCAAGTAGGCATCGTATGTTATTGATTTAAATGAATATCTATATAAGTTGTATGTATGTTTGCCTGTAGATTTCTCGCAAATGTTTTTGACTGTGAATTGTATGATGATATCTTTTTACTCGTGACTCTCGATTTTCGAAGTACTTATGTTAACTACTCTTCCTGAGTCTCTATATTGTCAATGGAGATTTATGTTTCACATTCAGTCACCACAGCATTCGTAGTTTTCCGAATTAATCTTGCTGTTTATTATAAAATCTCGATGTTAAGGTATTCTATCCATCTCGAAAAGGCGAAGACTCCTCGACCTTGTTCACGGCGTACCTTCAATGTATGTTAGTTGACTGTTGGTGTCCAGCTGAATGGCGAAGACTTCCCTCTGTTGTCGGCGAAGCTCCAATGTGTGTCCAGCCGAACGAAGACTTCCCACTGTGTGCGGTGAAGCCCCATGTATGTTTGTCCAGCTGAACGCCTGAGACTTCCCACTGTGTGCGGCGAAGCTCCTTTGTATGTATGTTGACGTCCAGCTGTACGACGAAGACAACCCACTGTTTGTGGTGATGCTCCTAATGTATGTCCAGTTGAACGGCGAAGACTTCCCACTGTGTGCGGCGAAGCTCCAATGTGTGACCGTCCAACCGGACGACGCGAAGACTTCCCACTGTTGGCGGGGAAGCTCCAATGTTTGTAAATGATTGTAAGGTAGCGCCGGAACTTACTTGATGATGATGGTAGATGTTGCAAATAACACTGTGGTTTAACTGATGTTCTTGTTCCTGATAGCTTTTTGGTGAACAGCTTCGTTTAGTTCCATGTTTGCGCTGGTTGTTGTTCGGAGTATTCGCGCCCGTGCGATATATGTGTCTTCTCAATTCAACTGGTGAGACCCGCTTGTGGGAGGCCAGTGAACCGATCCGTTAGGTATCGCAAAGGGGCCCGAAATCCATCCGGCTCGAAGGACCAAAATTATGTACGGCGCAGGTTTCGGTTGTCACCTAGGCCCGCGCCATACATGAAGAGATGATGATGTTAAGGTTGTAAGATGTTGGAGTGGAGACACAAGACCACGTCACGTAGAAACTGTTTATTGTTGATATGTATTACATGGTGTAGAGTTGGTTGTGACGGGTCCTTTCTCGATCGCTGTTCGATAGTATCTCAAATGTAGTGTTTAATAGATGTTAAATGTAAAGGTAAAACAGCTGACACGCGACCTACATAGTATGTGGCCGCGTGCAGCCGAAATGTGCGAGCATTGCTCGAACACTAACAATGGCTGTAAATGCGGCCTTGCTATGTCCGTATCAGAGTATTTGCATAATTCGACGGCGCCCACGGCAAATGGGCCATGTTTGTTTTTCGATACTTGGCCAAATAAATCATTAAAGCTTTGAATCTAGTAACGCTTAATATCTGACATGGGTATAATTCACCCTTTATCTTCTAACTACTGATGTTGGAAAATAACAACCTCAACTATCTTATACATATCATTGTTAGTGTGTTTTAACATTCACGTCCATAATTTTGTTGAATAATTTAAGAATATTGTATACCTACTAGTTTATTTAAAAAAAAATACTTATAAAATGTTATATTTAAAACTAACGTAGTGTGGTTTTAAAATGCCTTCTAACAACCGTCGGGTCGTCGTTCCTCCTAACTCTCACCCTGATGGTAATTGTCTAAATCGGTTTAACTAGTCGGCCTTTTCCGACTACACTACGTGAGTTATAAAATGTAATTTTAAATTGGCTACCAAAACAAAGCTAACTCAAACGAAATGCTGACTAAATATTGTAAACGTAAACCTAACAATGGCTGTAAATGCGGCCTTGCTACGTCCGTATCAGAGTATTTGCATAATTCGACGGCGCCCACGGCAAATGGGCCATGTTTATTTATCGATACTTAGCCAAATAAATCATTAAAGCTTACGAGCAAGGCTTTGAATCTATGGCCGTTCATTTACTTCTTACGGTCAATTTGTAAGTTTTTGGGTAATTGGATATTTTGCTAAATCAAAAATAAATTTATTTGGTACTGTTAAGGAAGTAAAATGTTACAAAATTATGTCACTTGTCACGATCATATTCATTTTTAATGTGATTTTAGATTTATTATTGCAGAAAAACTGGTATTAAGAGCGCTATTTGACTCCAAGAAACTGTGACGTCTGCCTGTTTTAATACAAATCCCAAAAAAAAATGTTTATTTTGATGTTTAGAAAAAAGTATCTGATTTGAATTGTTTGAAAATAGCGGATTGTTAATGAAACAAAAAGAGCAGACGGGCCTAAAGAGATGGAATAGACATAAGTAAATATTATGTAAATTGTTAAAGTGCGAAATAATGTTTGATGGGATTGCAATATTTGTGACATTAAAGGGATATTAAAAAAAAATGGCACTCCATATAAAAGGTTTGCAGCCACTCCGTTTGTAATCATTGCATATGATAACAATGCATTACACAAAACAACATAATTTTTTTAAACTATAAATGACTTCACCCCCAAACTACAGAACCGATTTTGATAAAATTTCTATGCGACCACCTCGCAGGTATACCCTTTCAAATAAAAAAAAATATTTCCAGATCGGCCCAGGTGTCTTCGAATAAGCGATGAACATACAGATATAAAAACATCCTTTTTTGAAAGTTTGGTTATAAAAGTGTTTTTTTTTTGTATTTTGTGAATTTTCAATAGCATTATAGTACTAATACTTGTATAACCCGTGGTTTATTACGTATTTATTATGTAGCTATACGATCCTTTTGAGATATTTTCTCGCTTAGAGCTTGCCGTAAAGCCAGAATATAACTCAAAATAAAAACATCAAATTTGAACACTAACCTAATTCTGCGTCCCATAAAATCAGGGTTAATGCTAAGACTTGCGCGAATCCTACCAAATGGAAGTCATAAAAAGTTACCGAGTGTCGGCACATAAAAATTGGTACCTGGTTCGCAAAATAAAAATGACACAGAATTAGCTCTCCAATTTATTATTTATTTACCAATTAATGTACACGGAAGTTGTCTAAAGAGAAATCATAAAACGTTGTACAAAGACACTACTTATCTCAAAAGAGAACTTAAGAACAGTGGTAATATAAGTAAGACTAAGAACTGATGTATGATATGAATGCAATAAATGAATTGAAATGAATTGAATTAAATTGAGATCTCTTCCAGTAGCCTTGTGAAAGGAGATGTTTATGTAAGAGAGACCTCGGCGACCTCGGACAATAAAATGGACCATCATCAATATCCTGAGCAGCGATTCCAGAAGATAGTATCAGTTGAAGTCATTGAAACAGAAGGCTACATCAATCATCCGGTACATATTCCCCCTTAACCACCTCTTAAGATACTAGTAGGAGAGAAAAGGGAGTAAAAATAGCTTATTGCTAGAGTTCTACCATTTACATTATGAACCTTTCTGCGGCAAATTAATCTATATCAAGGTGCCATAGCTCAATTATTCATAAGAAAATACTGTCAAATTGACACTTTAGCAATTGGCACTTTTGACCATAACTCAATTGGTCCTGAGTACATACTGTCAAATGGCCACCTAATAACTGGACATTTTGTCACTAGCATTTTGTACATTTGCATGCCGTGTGGATTCCGGCAAAGCAGAATAGGGCTACTTCAAGTCCTCCCGTGGATGTCGTAGAAGGCGACTTAGGTAGTACAGAGAGGGTCCTGCAGTGGAGACAAAAAGGCCTGATGATGATGATGATGTACATAATGTGCATGTTTTAAAACTGAACCACATTACTTATACTTCTAACCTCTTGCTATTTTTAACCTGTTTGTCCCCATAAAACCGTATTTTCGGCAAATAACTCGTATAGAACAGGTATTCGGATGTTCGTGATTTATTTTATTATTTGTTGTATCTCACCCCTAAATCTAAGGGGTAGATTAGCCACGTAATAATCTGTTATTAAGCTATTATCCTTATTACGTTATTTTACTCCATTCGACAGTGTTTTATCAATTCATTTACAGATTATCTACCCTAAGCTTTACCGGATGTGTGTTATTTGCGTCTTTTTTCGGAGCGGTCCTAAAAATATTGCGTTTCTTTTTTCCTTAGGTTTATATCATTAAGTATGGCCTTGGTGCTGCCTTTTTTTTATCGTTGGCTCTATCTATTCTATCAGGTACAGAGATGGCTCCTTTTAACGCTAGGCCAGGGGAAAACATGAAATTATAGAGTTAGTCCTACCAAGTTTGTTCTACCAATAGGACTACTGGGATATTTCGCCCCAATAGGTCTAACCGTTGACTGTGTCTTTATAGTAGTTCGCATAGAAAAATTGATAATCCTCAATAGACTTACTAAAGATTGACTACTGGACCTGAAATGGCTAGTAGTCTTACTGGTAGAACAAACCTGGTAGAGCTACTGTAACTAGTTTAAAACTGTACTGCTGTATACATCTCGGGCAACGATGAAGAAATCCTTAAATCTTATATTAGCACCCTTGTCTTCATGTGTATAATTAGACAACTGACACCGCTGAAGACACTGTCTTGTGTCAGATTTTTCAAGCTGTCTAAAAGCATCTGATAACTTAACGACTGCTATACGACTATTACTATCAGGACCAATGCCTTGGAAGCATGGAGTAATTTAAAAAAAAATTAATGCCACTTGTGATCACCCATCTAAGCATGGACCACTACCAATGTCACCTTAACTTACAAAAGCGCTAATAATACGTACTTCCACTGGCACTGCTATACGACTATTACTATCAGGACCAATGCCTTGGAAGCATGGAGTAATTTAAAAAAAATTTAATGCCACTTGTGATCACCCATCTAAGCATGGACCACTACCAATGTCACCTTAACTTACAAAAGCGCTAATAATACGTACTTCCACTGGCCCACTGAGCTCCTTACCTCTATGATCTGGGACATTCTTCCTTTCATAACCCTCGGCGTATAATCATCCATTTTAATTAAAATACAATACTCATTGTATTAAATATTTACCTCTAGTCCCTTGCATAATTTGAGTGAAATGAGCTTTAACTGAGAAAGGACAAAATAATTTCAAAAGGCGGGCAACACTGAAGAAACTGTACTCGATTCGTGTCTGAATTACCCTTAAGGGGGGAATCTACACAACGTAGTTAAGGCACAACACTGGATTTATGTACAGTCAGTGACTGGGGAATAATTATTTCAGACAATTCCTTAGAGCTGGCCGTTTGGTGGAAGGGACAGGTTGCTAGCGATATCATTGTAAGGAGTAATTATTTAATAAAATAAATAGATCCTTACTAATATTATAAATGCGAAAGTGAGTTTGTATATTTGTTTGTTTGCTAGCACTTCGCGCTTCAATCACTGAACTTTGATATGGATATAGTTTGATACCCAGGGAAGGACATAGGATAGTTTTTATCCCAAAATTCCCACGGAAAGCGAAGTCCACGGGCACAGCTAGTAATATATAAATAAACTAGCTTTAACCTGCGAATTTGTCGGCGTAGAATCGCCGTAGTAGAGATTTTTAATTGGTTTTTACTTTATTAATTTTGTTATAAAT
Source organism: Acrobasis consociella (assembly GCA_963555685.1). Lineage (NCBI taxonomy): Eukaryota > Metazoa > Arthropoda > Insecta > Lepidoptera > Pyralidae > Acrobasis > Acrobasis consociella. The sequence goes on from OY743122.1 coordinate 14,054,533, forward strand.
ATGAATTATGATGTTAAAATGTTTGAATACTTATTAATTTTGTTATAAATATGAATTATTATGTTAAAATGTTTGACGGTCGGACGGACATACTTTCGTATACGTTCTTTTGTCTGTAAGGCGCAGGACACACTGAAAAGACGTAAGTCGCTTACGGGGCGCAGGCATAGGTACGTCTGTTCAGCTACGGCAAGCGACGATTTCATACAAAATTCATAGAAATTCTGCTAAAAATAGTCTTTGCCCCGTCCTTTCCTTTTCATGGGTCTGCGCGTCTTACGTGTTTTCTATGTGTCCAGCGCTTTAAAGCGCTAAATCGCTTCCACTTATCACTTTGACCGCGGGTTAGTTGGCCACAATGGTCTCATAAAAAGAGGGAAAGTGCCCAAAAAGGTCGTTACAAGTCACCCTCCCGCACAATTGTATCCAGTTAAACATTTAACACTTGATTTTCTTTAAGACTTTTTATGTCACTTTGTTTTAATGAGGTTGAAAGGAAAATGTTAGGTATTATTTTTTGAAAGTACCTCAGTTATGTGACAAGCCATTGTCCTGCAAACCTTAGACCGATATAATATATGATTGGTATTACTATTGGAAAATTAACATTTTACTTTAGAGGACTTCCGTAAAGCAAAAATGATAAAATTTTTGCAGATTTTGTATTAATATTGAGTTATATTTTTGTATGTTCCATTTTAGCGTCTCAAATAGTCATCTGATTCCAATAAAAGAGGCATCTTCTTGATTTTGTTAGTCCAGATACTTAATATAGGTATTTTACTTTTTATTGTCATGTAGTTTTTATTCATTTGCTTTTGAATCATAGAAACGTAGCAAAAAACTTTAAAGGATTTAGGAACCCATGAAGATGGAGCAAGTTTCATGCATGGCACCGTAATAAAAAAAATCTAGGTCTATGCATAGTTCAGTAACAAAAGAGGATGTGGTGAATCTTTTTTTTTGGCGGATATTGGTCTATCTGTATGTCTGTCGGTGACATCGTAGCTCTCGAACGGACCGAGCGATTTCAATGCACTCTTTTACGTGAAAGCAAGTTTCTTTGCGGTGGTACTTAGGTGTGTTTAATGAAAATCCGTTCAAAAACTCAGAAGTCATGGAGGTGAATGCTTAAAAATCTATCACGAGTGCAAGATAAAACTTGTTGTGTTAAGAAACGTTATGTTTTTTTTTTTTTCATTAACCTATGCTAGTAGCTCGCCCTGTTCTTTCCACACGTCCCTATTCTAAGCATTATGCTGTCATCCACTCATAAAAGAGTCTAGTCTATGTCGTCCCGCCATCTCTTTCGTGGTCTACGACCCCTGCGTCTGCGTCCTTCTGGCACCCATAAGGTGACTTTTCGGGCCCATCTGTCCGGCTGCATACGGCACACATGCCCAGCCCAGTCCCACTTTAGTTTTGCCGTCTTAACTCCTACATCTACTTTAAAATTAAATAAAGAAAATAAAATACGCCGAAACAAACATCAAGTAAGTATAACAAGGTAAAAGGACGTTTCGAACGCAGTGTACGATAAAATTAGGCAACTGTTACAACTAACTCGAGCTTTCGGTAAGTTTCCTTTGACGGAAGTTTGCGCGAGCTTTACTTCCGCTGCTTTGCAACTTGGCGAATTAACTCTCTGTGTCTATTCATCTGGCTACTTAACTTTTGAAAGCTTATAATTCCTTCATGCTGGTTTTTGAAAAACGAAAACGAAACAAGCTAATCCGCTAGATGACAAAAAGTCAAGTCAGACACTTTTTTTTAAAAGTCAAAACATTATTTTTCCCTGGGATTTGTATGAAAAATGGCGTTCGTAATACCGGTAAAACCTAAATAATAGTTATTTTGCATTATTAAATATAAAACCATATTGAGAATGGATATAATTAATGAAAAGTGGTACTATTTGGTGACGTTTAATTTTAAAAATTGTACTGAACAATTTATTTTTGACCCACAATCGAGGAAATTTATACAAATACATTATCACACCTTTTTCCCTTACTGGGTACATAGGCCATGAGATCCAAAGACCACTTTTAGCCTGTTGGTGCACTAAAATAAATAAATGAAACTAGTGACGGGTTGCCGGCCGCGTCGTCTAACAAGATTCAGAATAATGAAAATTGGAGTCTATTTAAACTTTATTGCACAAAAAAAGGGTACAAATGGTGGACTTAACGCCATATGGCCATAAGTCAGAGTTATAATTTATTAAATCTCACTCGATTTTTTACATAATTCACGCAAATTTCTAATAAAAATAAGACATTAAATAGAATCCGATGAAAAAATAAGCTCTTTAACGTTAATTAAAATTCAATTTGTGGCCTAATCTCCGGCGATCAATCTGCAAATTACTTTTAGAATATCATTAATTATTCGACATTTAGGGGTTCAGTGTCGTAGCGAACTTTCGGTAATCAAGAGCTATTAGGTCCTTAAAGGCCTGTAAGGTCCTCATGAAGGTTCTATGTAATCTTTATAATGGCTTAGTAAGATTAGTTCGAGAATTATCTAGAATTAAAAAGTTTCCTTTATTTTATAAGTGAGAGAGTAACACATTACGCTGGCGTTGTAGTGAATAGCCCAAAAAACCCAACCCCATATAGTTTCGTAATGTCTGTTTATCTGTCCGCGGTTTTACTCATGAATACTTGTAGTACTAGAAAGCTGTAATTTGGCATGGATATGTATATTAATGCACCGAGAAAATGGTAAAATAAAATCTTTATCATGGCTCGACACGCTTGGTCGATTATTTATTTATTTCCTTCTCAACACGGTCTTGTATTAGTAATCAAAGTCAATTCAAAGTCAAAATGTTTAATTTAATGTGGATAAATTTATCTCATGTTGAAGGTTAGACAACGTTTCAGAAATACCACCACTGGAAAGCTACGCCGCATAATATATAATTTTTTGAGACGAAAAATCCGAGTAGCATTCCCCATTCCCCGTAGCTATGCCGACCCATCGCCTTATAAAACATAAGTACCTGGGCGACCGAGCTGTGCTCGGTTACATCCCAAACATTAACTACATTTTTTAAAACTTAACTAAAAACAATAAAAAATAAAAAAAAAATATAAACTTAAACATAAAAAAAAAGTAAGTCACCGAGTGGGATTCGAACCCGTAACACTCTTTCTAGCGGTCGCTATCCTTAACCACTGAGCTAAATCAAGGCGGTCGCGGCGCGACGAAATTAGCGACCATATTCTGTGTGGAAAGAAAAACGCATGAAAACTCGAAAACACGCGTTTTCCCAAACATAAAACTAATCTAGATCGATTTTTTACCCCTGAAAACCCCCATATACAAATTTTCAGCGAAATCGTTAGAGCCGTTTTCGAGATCACAGAAATTTATAAACAAATATATATATATACATACATACATACAAGAATTGCTCGTTTAAAGGTATAAGATTATTTATCTTCCCTCGTCACTAGATGGCGCTACAGGTATTAATTAAAACATTAAATCTTATATTACTATTATATAAATATATTATTAATAATATAAAACAAATAAAAGAAATGCACAGCATGTTCAACATTTTGTCACTTTTTTGCCAGTCGTGTGTAATGCTACCTTTGTGAGAGCAGCTGGTACAATTTTCACCTACTAATTTTGCCTACTTACCTTGCCCTCAAATAGTTTCTATGGCATTGGGTATCGGTTACGTTATTAATTACATTTTATCTTTTCCCGTGTCTAAAGAACAAACCCACAAGATGTAAAAATCATCATATAATATTAAATTTATTTTAACTATTACGTTTTAATCTCTAACTGGGTATACAGTGCCTAGAACGGCAAGGACCTAAGGTTATGTTTAATATTTTGATAAAAACTTATTTTCGTAAGGCAAAGTACAAAGATTTCACGGAATTCGCAAGCTTATACGTAAATTCAGCAAGACGTTGGTACGATGATAGAATTTCAATAATTCAGAATAATTTATTCCAAGATTTCAGCATTCAGTTAGAAACTATAATCACTGTGTAATTTAATCGCAAATGAGATACTAAAATAATATTATATACCTACCTCCTACCAGATATTTGGGTTAATTATAGTATCTACAAGCTTCCCTTATTCATTTCGAATTCAGCATTATTAAATGTTTATTAGTCTGTCGATTAATTAAGTCGATTATCTTAAATTAATCAGGGGAATGTAAAAAATTTGATAAATTTGTAAAAAGTTACGCAAGTTAGGCGAATTCAATTTTCTTTAATCAAAAATGACTTTAGCATTGTACGGAATACTCTCCATGCGAGTTCAACTGGCACTTAGCCGGTTTTTTTTTATCTTGATAAAACCAAATGATTGAGGTAAGCCGATAGCGATGTTACAAAATAGATTAAATAGCCCTGCATTCACCCTCTAACTTTGCGGCATATTTAACAAACCAAAATCCTGGAACTGCCACTGTTCAGTACTTTTAAGTATGTTATGTCAAAAGTCAAAATCATTTATTTATCTTTGGATATTTGTATCACTTGATAATTGTCACTTTTTTCTATTTCTTTCTATTTCTTGAAAGGTAAATGGTGACGTCAGATCATTTACTTACAGCTAAGTTTACAAGTACAGAAGAAACGGTAACAATTTGTACGGCAGCATTTTCGCCAAAAACGTCAACTTACAATTATACTGATATTAAAATTAGATAAGGGGACTCAGAATACATTGTTATATGACATAATTATGCATAATGTCAAGTTTAAAATTAATGTCAATTTGTAAATTTAGTACTAAAACGTGTACAGAATGTACTTATATTATGACATTAGAGAATGTACAAATAAAAACCTTTAAGAGGGACCTACGTCAAGCTCAAGCCAGACATTTTTGTCTCTTAGGTAATTATCAGTTCCGTAATAAGCCTTATCACAAAGTACTTTCTTCACATAAGCTTTAAATTTTCTATCTGGTGGTATGTTCATCAATAACAAATCTTGCATAATTCCATCCAAGTTGAAACAGAATAGGTAAACAGGCAAGTTTGAAGCTCCTGTTAATATTACAGTGTCTACATCGGTGCGGTCTGACGGAATTTGCAAGTTTTGACGGAATGAGGATCAAGGAGGAATGAGGTCAACAAATTAAATTTTATAAGTAATTTATTTTTGTTTAGTTTACGAATTCATCCGTTCCTGTTTTTTTTTTCTTTCTCAATAAAGCACATTCTGAATGATGTTCTATGAAGAATAAACTAATCTTAAATTATCAAAATCAGTCTATCCTTTGCTTTTATCACATTTAAAATAGCTAATATTTATCAAAAGGCGAGATGTGAATGTGAGGATTTATGTATTGGTAAAAAAAGGAAAATGACTTTTTCGGTTCAGTATAGATACAAAGTTTTTGGCAGCAGTTTCTTGATCTAGATTCAGCGAAGTTTATACTAAAGTTACGTCTTGTTTGGCCGAACAGTTTAAGGCCATACCCAAATTTTCCGGGGTCCAGTGGCGCCGCCATTTAAAATAAATCATTTAAAAGGAAACGGAGGTATCATTTAAAATTGTGTCTTGGTCAAGTTCTAGATACCCATTCAAAGTATTTTTTAAACTACTTTTTGTAGTTTTAAGTGAGAACGTGAAGCTTTTCTACGCACATTTGCGAAAAACGGCCACTTTTAGCTAATGTGCGTAGAAAAGCTTCACGTTCGCACTTTAAATTATAAACAGTAGTTCATAAAATAGTTTTAAGGGTTATCTAGGGCTTGACCAAGACACAATTTTGAATGATATCTCCGTTTCCTTTTAAATGATTTATTTCAAATGGCGGCGCCACTGGACCCCGTAAAATTTGGTTATGGCCTTAATACTAACTAACAATACCAGAACACTGTTCTAGTCAATAAATCTTCTTTTGTATGCGAAAAAAATTTCAATCTGGAAGAAATGAAAAATCTGAGAATATTCGGTTGTTACTGTTGAAAAGCCAGTTAAGGCCTGATGAAACAGCCATCATAAGTTTGGTGAAACAGCTACTAAATATTCACCTAATTGTATTATGAATAAGAATATGATCGTTCCATCCTGGTCTGGGAGGAAAGAAAAACTAAGAATGAACAAGCTTCTTGCATACCTAGATCGTTACGTAGAAGTTGATCTAGGGAATGAGCAAAAATGCAAATGTGTTAATAGGCGATACGGCTCGCAACTCATCACTATTTTGAATCCCTTTTGCCACCATCACGCTAAAAGTAGCCTTTGGGTCTTGTGTTCCTGGATTATATCTGCTTAGAGCCGCACATTCTAATAATTTAATATTACTGAATATACTCCGTGACTCCTACAGCTCTAAATTATCTATGTACCTACATTTACGACACTAATAAAACACAGCAAACAGCGAAATAAATTAATTTAGAGACATTTGTGATATGCTTCAACGTCTGTTGTAACGCTTTGAAAGCCTTTTTGGCATAAAATATGAACATAATCAGGGCATAAAATGTTTTATTAGGTCTCTTTAACCGACTGCTCAAAAGAGAGGTAAGTACTCATTTTAAACATTTATTTATTTTATTTATCTTTTTTGGTTCCAAAGTACACTATATACACCATAATATATACACTATATACTTTAAGCAAATGGCGGATTTAATGATAAGAGCATTTTCTACCAGTCGACTATAGATTATAGGATAAACAGAGAAAATGATGCGGCACAAAAAGCAATACAAATAAAATATTACTACATTATATACAATCACATAATATATATCTATGATGTATAAATATCAGAAGAAATATCTTATACAATACACGCTTACATATTTCCTTATACTAGCATTTATTTGTATGACGACCTCTTTAATTTTCAATTTTATTTTATTTTTGGTATTTATTGTTATAGCGGCCACAGAAATACATCATCTGTAAAAATTTAAACTGTCTAACTGTCACAGTTCTTGAGTTACAGCCTCGACAGACAAATAAACGGACAGTTACCTAAGTCTTAAGTAATAGGGTCCAGTTTTACCCTTTGTGTACGGAATCCTAAAAATATCAAACCCCAAAAATCTATTCAAAATCCTACTCCAAAATAAATGATTCGAGCTTTTTTCTAGATTAACACATTTCTTTTGAAACTCAACTTCTGTTCGCCTAGAACACGAATGATAAATGTTTCTGAACCTAGGTAACATTTGGCGTAGGTCATCAATCGAGGCTGTTACCTTTTACTGAATTTCTACTGATATCTTTCCACTCCAATAAATTCTAGGCCTACTTTATTCATTCGGACATTGGAATGGATATTCTTTTGTGATTTTTTACTTTTACTTAAGTATATTAATAGTTAGTAAAAAAACACCTTCAATATTAATATTTTTTTTAAGTTTAATTTTTTATTTGAGAGATTGAGCTAGCCCCAAACAGAGTTCAAGACTTATGTTATGGGATACTAATTCAATGATACTATATTTTATAGCAAATAAATATATAGATATACATCCAACACCCAGGAAAATTTGAAAAAGGCCATTTTCCAATTTGCCCTGACCGGAGATCGAACTCTGAACCTCTGGCAGACTATCATGGTGACCACTAAGCCACGGAGGTCGTCTTTTTTATTATTAATAAGTACTTAGTTACTTAAGAAGGTTCCTAGAACACCCGGGAACCATGGCGGAAGCGTGCAGGGCGCCAACAGGCGTTCTAGGCTTCCTGCAGGAGCTGGGCTGGTTCGAGAACTGAGGCCGGTGGCAGCTCCCCACGCAAAACGGGACCGGCAATTTCGGGCCTAATTGCGGAAAAATTTGTCCTCGACGGAAGTAAGAAGTAAGTAAGTACTTAGTTACTTAGTTGTACGCTTCCGATCGGTCGTTTTGGAAATCCTTGGGGAAGGCCTATGTCCAGCAGTGGACCTCTTGTAGCTGATATGATGATGATGAAGATGGTGATGATGACTTAGTCGTATTCGACTACTTGCGTCTTTTTAAACTTTAAGAGCCACAATGGCAGTCATCAAGCTTTTTCAGTTGCGTGGAGGCAGCCTTAAAAATCTGACTCCAGTCACAGAATTAATAATAGTATTACATACTCCAGTGTAAGCCACTTACACACACGAAAAATTTCATAAACGAAAAAACAAACAAGGTCCATATATTACAGAGAAAGGTCTAGAGCATCTAGATAAATTGTCACGTCGCGCCCCGAGTGATTTCTAAGGGGTGATTCAATCCTTATTTTTAAACAATTGTTATCAATGAATGCATATTGAACTAAGGTAACTCTACTTCGATTTTTATAGGAAGCTTAATTTTTTTCTCGAACGGAAATGAGTGAATCATGTCCCATGATTCACCCGTTAAAAATATTGTACTACCTAATTAAAAAACGAAGAAAAAGGAAGCGTGGTCGGCCAAAGCAGACCTGGCGACGGTCGGTAACAGCGGAAATGAAGACAATTGGGCTATCCTGGCCTGAAGTGAAGCGCGTTGCTAAAGACAGAACGAGATGGAAAAGTACTGTAGCGGCCCTCTGCCCCACCCAGGGGACATAGGACAATAAGTAAGTAAGTAAGTAATTAAAAAACACCTTGTTTGTAAAGATTTTTCAGCAAAATATACTGAAACTATTTTAAGTCTAAATTCATTCTATGATACATAATAACTTTCCCCAAGAAACATTCATAAATCAACATCATAAAGGCTGACTGGTAGAGAATGCATAAGCATTAAGGCTCCTCCTTGCACTAGCGACCTTGAAAACACAATAAAATTAATTTCTCTTTCTGTAAGTGAGATTATTAGAAACCCTCGTACAACTTTTTAGCTAGTATCCTGAAGTTTCATTAGAACCGAAAGTCATTGAAATACTATCCGGTTTAGAAACCTTTACAAAAAGAGTCAAAAATGGCCGTTTTTAGTATTTTTTGCAAAGGAAAATTCAGGGTATTTTATTTCAATGATTTTCGAGGTTCTAATGAAACTTAAGGATACTAGCTAAAAAGTTGTACGAGGGTTTCTGATAATCTCACTTACAGAAAGAGAAATTAATTTTTTTGTGTTTTCAAGGTCGTTAGCGCGGGGAGGACCCTTAAGTCCACATTTTGTACCATTACGATCAATAAAGATTTAATAACATAGAAAATAATTATAACATATCGAAAATGAAAAATAATTTTTGGCCTCCTATACCCGTTAACCAATTAGCCTGATCCAAACTTACCAAAGTATTTTTTTATACCAAAAGTTTACTAGATCACTATTATAGCATAATAAATAGCATAATAAAATTAAATAACAGTTAAAAACTAAAAAGAAATTGACATTTCGATACGAAAGTGTGCAGCCGACCGGGCAATTTGTATGAGAATGTAATTTTTATTTGATTTTTGTCTGTTAATTTATTATCATTATACTATAGTGATCTAGTATAGCCTGTGATTCGATTTATTACGAGTATGTCCCTTCCACGTTGTATATTGGGGAAAATTATTCAGAATCATAGACTGAGCCTGCTTATAAATTGTTTTAGTATATTTTATTAGACATCATAATACCAAAGATAATATAATTACTAACGTAACAGATACCCAACGCCATAGAAACTTTAAGTAGGCAAATTGAGTAGGCGTTTCTAGTTCCAGCAACTCGCAGAGATGGCAGCACACAGGATTAGCCAAAGCCGCGAAAGCATATCGTAAGTGTTTAAGAGTTCGTCACTAGATGGCGTTAGCGAGAAAACAAATGTTTAGGCATAAGATCCTGAGTATCTATGATATGATAATATTGATAATACACATTTTGGCCATTGTTAATGCTGTCCTACGTACTACGACGCGTCGATCATTTATGTTATAAAATATCAAATTTAAAAACGTGTTTGAAGTAAGTGCCATTTATGAAACGCAGAGTCACAATAACGAATGTTTTTTCCATATAAAAAACCGTGCGTTTAGTGACTTCGCATTTCAAAAAATGACACCACTAACCATTCATATATGTATAACTTCAGAAATATCTAGGTAGGTAAGTAAGCATTTCTCATTTCTTTCATGCACATTATGATAATTAATGAATCGTACTACGTAAAAAATTTGCAAAATTATATTAAGTACCTACCTACCTTCTTACAAAAAAAGAACCTCTTGCAATGTGATAGGTATGTAGGTACTCATAAGAAATCTGAATACGTATAACAAATTTATTTACTAGGTGGTTTATCTTTTTTTTGTCGGGGAAAGTGAAAAAGAGTATGGAAATCTAATAGGTAGGTACTTAGTACTACTTATATATCGAGATCAGCTTCACTTGATTTGAATTATTTTTAGTTCGATGCATGTAATCTTCAAAGAACTGTGTGCTGTGTGCAGCCAATGGAAATGTCGTTTTTATTTTTATATAATATCATCGTAATATAAATAAAAATAAATAAAAATGGAGACCTTTGCTCATCAGTGGGACAGTAGGTACCTAAGGTTAATTTAAAATATAATATATATATATATATATACATACTAGTGATCTAGTATAGCCTGTGGTTCGATTTATTACGGGTAGGTATGTCCCTTTCACGTTGTAGAACACAATACAACTAAAAGATACCTATCTATTTTTTTTTTAATTTATTCACCATATTTTCGTATCATATTCAAAGTTCTTTGGAATTTGATAAAGTTCGATAGGTACGTAGTCGTACGATGCCACTGACTTACTCAGGTGTGTGAATGTGTTCGCCGCCGGTCGTTCCGGGCGCGACCTCGCGGCACTAGCACTACTTATATCCAAACTTCTGCTTTAGGTAGGTACACGGGGTAGGTAAGTACGTGTTGACCCGCAACATGTTGATCCTGTGCTCGTATATCAGGTGTTAGGGTGTTACGGTTGCGGACGTTACGATTTACCTAACATCTCCAGCTATGATAATCGTCACTTAGTATTTCGGATAAGTAGTTAGATACAAGATGTTTTTATGACATGCATGATAAGATACTAAGTACCTTTAGTTCGTACGGCGTGTGCCTTTTTCAATCTTATACCTTTAAACGAGCAATTCTAGTATGTATGTATTGTATGTATATATATATATTTATTTATAAATATATTTATTTATAAACTAGCCGAAGCCCACGACTTCGTTCGCGTGAACTTTATGTCTCTGGAAAATGCTCATCAGGTTGAACAACTTTTACCAAGGCGACATTTTTATATCTCTTATAGTTTAGCTGGACCATTACGGTTCTGCATCAGGCGTTCTATTTTCCAATATCATTTATACCCTATATGTTGCCCAGGCTTAATAGCTATATAACAAAAAAAGTTTCATTCGAATCCGTCCAGTATTTCCGGAGATTAGCGTGTACAAACAGACAAACAGACAGACATTTTTTTTTAAATTCTTACTCTATTACTATGTCTCCATCGCCCCCAATATTTTTTTTGAAAATATATTGAATGTACAGACACACTTTTGTTACTGTTTTATTATATGTATATAGATTTCTGTGATCTCGAAAACGGCTCTAACGATTTCGCTGAAAATTTGTATATGGGGGTTTTCGGGGGTAAACAATCGATCTAGAATAGTTTTATGTTTGGGAAAACGCGTGTTTTCGAGTTTTCATGCGTTTTTCTTTCCACGCAGAATATGGTCGCTAATTTCGTCGCGCCGCGACCGCCTTGATTTAGCTCAGTGGTTAAGGATAGCGACCGCTAGAAAGAGTGTTACGGGTTCGAATCCCACTCGGTGACTTACTTTTGTTTTTTTTATGGTTAAGTTAATATATTTTTTTTTTATTTTGCATTGTTTTTAGACAAGTTCAAGTTTATATATTTTATATTTTTTTATTTTGTATTGTTTTTAGTTAAGTTTAAAAAAATCTTATACCTTTAAACGAGCAATTCTTGTATGTATATATATATATATATTTATTTATAAATTTCTGTGATCTCGAAAACGGCTCTAACGATTTCGCTGAAAATTTGTATGTGGGGGTTTTCGGGGGTAAACAATCGATCTAGATTAGTTTTATGTTTGGGAAAACGCGTGTTTTCGAGTTTTCATGCGTTTTTCTTTCCACGCAGAATATGGTCGCTAATTTCGTCGGCCGCGACCGCCTTGATTTAGCTCAGTGGTTAAGGATAGCTACCGCCAGAAAAAGTGTTACGGGTTCGAATCCCACTCGGTGACTTACTTTTGTTTTTTTTTATGTTTAAGTTTATATATTTTTTTTTTATTTTGCATTGTTTGTAGACAAGTTTAAAAAAAAATTGTTAATGTTTGAGATGTAACCGAGCAAAGCTCGGTCGCCCAGGTACTGTAGATGTAATCGAGCAAAGCTAGGTCACCCAGGCACTTTGTTCTAGAAATAAAATGCAGCGCAAAATGATACGAATACGATTTTGTTTGTACACAGTGTACGTAGTATATTTTACTCTGAGGTACATTATTACAAGATATTATAATAGGTAGGTATCATTTGTATAATCTATTCTTACGGACGAGTTAGTACCTACGCTTTATAGTAAAAACGGTGCTGCCATCAATATAATCCCACATAAAACCTTAAAGCACACAAAGTGCCATCTAGTGACATAATTAAAAACCAAAAATTGTGCTTTTAGACAAATATTTCTGAATTTCGTGAAATAGACAAAGAAAGTGCTTTAAAAATATTTATTGCAGCTCATAAAAATCATATTTAATAAGTTAGAGTGTTACTTTGTTCAAATAATGGTAATAAAAGATTTTAATGTTTTCCGTGGTTTTAATCGATACCTACTGCGCCATCTAGTGAGGACGGAAGGGTAATAATTACGTTTATATGGCGATGGGTAGGCGTGATAATACATATATTTGTCGGAATAAAAAATAAGAGAGAAGCCAATAATTAAAAAAATGAGACGGTAAGATAAGTGCCCCACCTCGCGTTGATCTATCAGAAGTTGCCTTGGGAAACCACATCCCAGCTAAGCGAACTCTCTAGCCTACACAGTTATCCTGTGCTCAACAGGGCTTATCAACTAGGAGAAGTAGACTGTCATTGTAATTAATCTGATTATCAATCCACATATATTACAATAATCGCTTTTGAATGAGTCTTGGCTCAGCGCAGTAAACTTCACAAACGAGCGTGGCCTGTTTTACATGCATTGCAACGTATTTGTGTATTTGCAAATGTAGCCGCTATGCGCTGTGTAGACGAGGTAAAAGATTTGACCTTCACTCTCCACGCTGGCCAGACGGGTTGGAGAGGTCTCATTGATATTTATAAGCTTTGTTCAGCGTATTTCCTAAGTCGCTTCTACGACATCCACGGGAGGACTTGGTCCTTTCTACACTGACGGAAACCCGACGGCGGAGTATATAATATAACAAGAAATTTATTTTGAACTCTCCGACATATTTGAACAAAACTAATTATAACAATTTACAGCCAACCTTGTCCTGTCCGCTACTATAACAAACTTGTAAGACAAGGGTGCTCCTATTATAAGGGTTCTGACTTGTCTGTCTTCTTACATTACAGTGCAATAAGTTTAAACGTTTACTTAGATCGTAATAATAACATGTGACGTTTCTCGTCAAGGAGTAACAATACTACACTATCACGTCATTATTCCTAATGGGGTACACAGAGCATTTTGGGTTTGGCGTAGGTTATAACTGGTAACAAGAGAATTTATTTTTAACCGACTTCCAAAAAGGAAGAGGGTTTAATTCGTCGCGATCAAAGTCAAAGTCAAGTCAAGATTATTCAAAGACGCCTGGACCGATTTGTAACTTTTTTTAAGGGTATTCTTGTCCGATCGTGCCATAGAAATTTCATCAAAAATTTTGATACCGACTTTATCCGAAAATACACAATTAATTTTGAATCAAAATTAGTTGGGAGGTCGTTTAAAATTTTGAAAAATTATAGATTGCGCGGGTTTCTATGAGTTTCCGTTCTACACGCTGACTTTTTATTGGTTTTGGAAAAAGAAATGTCGTATAGTAAATAAATTCCACTATCCATATATGTAATCCAAATTTCTATATGTCATAAGATAAAAAAATTGCGTAAATAATTTTAGATCGAGACCACGTAGTTATACGCCGGCTGCCAGCTGCGTGATGTCGATGACTCCGGCCGGCCGGCGGGCGGTGTATGGCGGCGGTACTACTAATTGATCTCACAATTTTACTTTCGAGTTTTAGACAACATTTTTTGTTTCTAAATTTTTATTTTGACTAGCTAATTAGGTTTTACTAACGATGCTTATGAAGTGGCCTTCGACTTCAAAACCAATAAAAAATCACCATGAATATGCAATACTTTTATTAATTCTGTGTTTGTATTTTGTGATAAATTATACTATATTTTATAGTAAACACATATAGATAAACACCCAAAACATAAAAACATGATACAGATACACTATCTGTAATTCTGTATACAATAAATAAATCATAAAAGCAGAAAGTTCTCTTCAAACAGTAAATGGTGCACTGAAGCGCACAAGATAGTAATCTAATAACCTTTTCAGCCTTTTCAAAGGGAATATGAAACCGTGCATCTTTTCAAAACCTTTTTCATACGTGCAAAAACGTAAGTCACGGTACCATGGCATATTAAAACGTATAGGTACTGTAAAATAAAGAGAGTAGGGATAATACTTAAGTCGTAAGATTAATCCTAAAAATGATGTGATGATGAAAAAGTTTAAATTTTGCTTATTGTTTGAGTTTTTTTTTTGCTGAATGTACAAGAAAAAAAATAGTGACGAATTTACAATGACGCAATTTTATGAGGTAAATTCAATGGCAAATTTAGAAATTTTTATTTGTGACGAGCTTCCTTTGTTGCAAATGTACAATAACCCTTTTCTTTCTCTCAATTTTTCATTTTTATTTTATAATTTTAAAGACTAACGTAGAATCTTATATTTTGTACTGTAGTTATATTCAAACACATACTTAAGGTCTGGAATAAAATAAAAACTTGGAAAATGTACTAACTGCTTGTCTTTCCGCGCAGATCGTAAAAGCCGATCGAGGGGATAGGGTGAAAATGCGAATCTTGTTAATAGGCGGTGCGGCTTGCATAATCCATGACTATTTGGATTTATTTTTAGGCCAAAGAGTAAAAACGGGACCCTATTACTAAGACTTCTCTGTTCGTATGTCTGTCACCAGCTGTCATGAACCGTGATAGCTAAACAGTTGAAATTTTCACAGATGATGTATTTGTTGCCGCTATAACAACAAATACTAAAAACAGAATAAAATAAATATTGAAGTGGGGCTTCCATACAACAAATAACAATTCGTGCGCCAATCCGACTCACACTTGGCCAGTTATTTATTTATCTTCTCGCCCATGTTTTGTATTTTACGCGTGCCTAATTTCGTATGCACCTCATTAACAGGTAACATGCGTATGATTTCTAAGAATTCCCTATTTTGTGGTGACGATATGCTAGCATATTAAACAGCCACGGGGACTGACAAAGTTGTCAGTTTGTGTGATTGATTATACGCCGCCAAGTGGCTCTTTATGCTCCAAGTGTTACATGTTTATCGTAACCAAAGCCTTTAAATATTCATATTTTACAAATGTGACTTTTATGGAAATTTAAATTTACTTATTAACATTTTTTATTAATCAAGATTTTTTGCCTACATTTGTATGATTATTGTAACTATAATTTTTCAAAATGAAAAGCCGTCTTCACCTTCAAACTACACGACCGCTTTTGATAAAATATATGGGAGCACCTGCCAGTATACCCTTTTAAACAAAAATATAATTTTCCAAATCGGTCCAAACGCCTGAGAATAATTGAGCATATATAAAAAAAAATCGCAACGAATTGATAACCTCCTTCTTTTTTGAAAATCTGTTAAAAAAAAACTAATAGTACACTATAGTGGTATACATCATTGTACTTGTAGTTGTAGACCTCGTGAGTCTGTCTTTGCATCACACCCCTGACTACTTGAAGTTTATCGGATAATATAGGTAGGTATTCCGATAAAATAGTATTAATTGCTCATTGCTCATTAAATTTCATGAAAATCGGTTAAGGAATGTAATCTGTAGGCTAGAACCAGACAAACGACGCTGGTTCGTTTGCCGTACGCATTACCTATATATGTTTTTTCGGGCAGGTTTACATTTATAACACAAACCTGAGTAAAGCCGGGGCAAATATGTAAAAATAGGATACTTTGCAAGGTTTACTCTCGAATTTGCTTCGATATTTACAACGTAATAGAGGAAAACAGTTTTACAAACTTTAAACTTAAAACGTAGACTTTATCAGTTTGTTTGTGAGAAAGGAAGCAAACAATTTTGTACCTAAAGTAACACATTTTACCCGTCTTCAAAAAAGAAGGAGGTTGTTAATTCGTATGTATGTTTTTTATGTATGTTCCAATTTGGAAAATTCTTTTGACGTTTGAAAGAGTATACTTGTCAAGATGTCCAATATTTTTTTTTTATCAAAAAGGCTTGTGCAGTTTGATGTTGAAATCGAGTTTCACTTTTGAAAAAATATTGTAAAAGATAGCACTATGTCTTAATGAATAGGGAAGAAAAGTAAAGCCTTTTGACCAACGGGACAAAAATATACTTTCTGCTTTATTTAACATTTTACTTAAGTAATTGCAGGCAGGCGTAGATCAAGGGGAGCGAAAAAGCCGGGCATTTCACACACGTCGGGAAACTAGGTCAGCGTGTATAGTTTTTAAATTTATATTACTATAAGTACTGCATTTTAGGCACATTGGAGTTTCACGTAAAACGACTGTTTTGACCAAAAAATTCACTCGCGTAATGACTTAACATCTTCATGTTTCATGTTTTGAAAAAGATACATTTTTGAAATAAACTTGAAATTTACTGAGTATGTTCGAGACATAATTAATATAATTATGGTTCTGTTGTGTTTTACATTATTTTGGATATTAAAGGAAAAACAGACATACGATAACCTGATGTTTATCTAAACATATTTACCTTCTACCCTTTTTCTATTATCACACTTTACAAAGGCGAAAGTTTGTGAACACTCATTAACAAATAGTGTGTTTATGTATGTATGTTTTCAAAGAACTGGACCAATTTTGGTAAAATTTGGTATGCAGGAAGCTGTCAACCTGGATTAACACATAGGCTATGTGTCGCGGGTAACACCGCGGGCGAAGCTAGTCTATTAACAAAGTAACTTTATTATAGAAAAGTCTAGAGTAGGTATTACTAGAGTAAACAACCACCTCCATTGTAGGTGGTAACAAGGCGATCAGACGACCTGACCTAGGTCTGCAAAACGTTTGATGCTGGCCGGTTTGGATTAGTCATTTTGGAAATTCTTGGAAGAAGCCTAACTCCAGCAGTGGACATCACAGGTAGAAATAATGAAAGTAATGATAGGTGTAATTAATAAATACAACTTTTTGTAAAGTCAACGTGAAAGTTATAGTTGTTTCAGATTGGTAGTTTATGGACTACTTACAGATTATTTTCCAAGCATTTTGACTTTTTAATTAACTCTTTTTGTACATACACTAAATTGCCTGAAAAAAATTATTAATGTTAGCAATAAAGGGTATTGTATTTTATAACCTTACGACTTCAGGTCATTTTGCGAATAATATCAGTAGTGACTAAACCTTACCGTGAATAAAAAGGTGTTTCAAAACGGGATATTAAGCCTGCGAGTTGGCCTTAATCGTGCGATGAAACAGGTCAAGTAACGTTGAAAAGTAGGTAGTAAGTAAAACGGGGCATTGTTTCGGGGTGTTATGCCGAATTCCTGCCAAAAAGGGGTATTAGCTAAATGTTTATGTTTCTGAGTTCTTGTATTTCCTTGATCTTATTTTTTCCATTTTACTTTTACTTGTGGAGAATTTAGAATATTACAATAGCTTTCTAATTCCTATTGTTTCTATATAATATGTATCTATAGTTGATGGAAACTGCATTAAAATCGTCACAAATTTTATCAAAAATAGATAGATAGATTAAATAAAACCGGTCAAGTGCTAGTCGGACTCTCAAACTAAGGTTTCCGTACTATCTATAAAAAATCACGTTGTTTGTAATGACCCGACTGAAAAAAATATTTTACTGGCTGGTGTCCGCGACTTCGTCTGCGCAGGATTATCACACAATATCTTTATAAATTGTAGCCTATGTGTTATTCTGATGTATGTATAAGCTAAATTATTGTAAAGTTTCATTAAAATCCATTCAGTACTTTTTACGTAAAAGAATAACAAACATCCATCCATCCATATTTACAAACTTTCGCGTTTATAATACTAGTGGTTCGCCGCGGACTTAGACCTCGCGATATTATTCCAAAACTGAACCAATTTTAATGTCCAGTGAAACTGTGATTTAATAAAACTGTTATACATTATTCACTACCGATTCGATACTGTTGCAGGAAACAGATTTTCCAACCTTCTTTCTTCGTCTATTCTGAGCTGCAAATGTTTCATTTTATAATTTTTTTCAAACAATTTAAATCAAAACCTGGATCATATTCAATATCCCTAAGACATATGAATCTTGAAAGAGCAACGTATGTACATCCAGCCGCTAACTATTTTACGCCTACGTCTCATCATCATCATTTCAGCCGCATAACGTCCACTGCTGGACATAGGCCTCTCCCAAAATGACCGATCTAGAGCGGCTTCCAGCGACCTTGGTCAGGTCGACAAACCACCTGGCGGGTGGGTGTCCTACGCTTGGCTTGCCAGTACGTGATAGCCATTCGAGTACCTTTTTGCCCCATCGACCATCAGTTCGTCGCGCTATGTGTCCGCCGCTACCATTTCAAAAAGACTTTAGTATGTATGTACTATGCTCGCAGACCTAAACCGAGTTTCCCAACAGCTGAGCCTAAAAATGACCGATCTAGAGCGGCTTGCATCCAGCGCCTTCCAGCTATTCTAGATCGGTCATTTTGGAAATCTTTGGGAGAGGCCTATGTCCAGCAGTGGACGTTATGCGGCTAAAATGATGATGATGATGATAAGCCTTAAAATGAACATGGACAAAACGAAAGTAATGTCGAATGTCTATGTTGCGCTCCTACCTATTTGTGTTGGGAGCTCCACCCTCGAAGTTGTAGACCTGGGTCAATTAATCCAGGCAGGAAGCTTCCGCTTCGAGGAAGAGGCCTTTCGACGAATCCGACGATCTCAGCTGGGCAGCGTTTGGGAAGCTACGCAGTGTCTTCTCGTCAAAAATACCTCAGTTTCTTAAGACCAAAGTTTACAAACAATGTGTGTTACCAGTGATGACTTATGGATCTAAAACGTGGTCCCTTACTATGGATCCCATAAGAGGGCTAAAGGTGCAACGCGCTATGGAAAGGGCTTAGCTCGGTGTTTTTCTACGCGATCAAATCAGAAATGAGGAAATTTGTAGGAGAACTAAAGTCACTGACATAGCCCAACGGATAAGCTCGTTGAAATGGCAGTGGGCGGACACATAGCGCGACGAACCGATGGCCGATGGGGCAAAAAGGTACTCAAATGGCGACCACGTACTGGCAAGCGAAGCGTAGGACACCCACCCGCAAGGTGGTTTGTCGACCTGACCAAGGTCGCTGGAAGCCGCTCTAGATCGGTCATTTTGGAAATCATTGGGAGAGGCCTATGTCCAGTCCAGCAGTGGACGTTATGCGGCTGAAATGATGATGATGATGAGACGTAGGCGTAAAATAGTTGGCGGCTGGATGTACATACGTTGCTCTTTCAAGATTCAAATGTCTTGGGATATTGAATTTGATCCAGGTTTTGATTAAATTGTTTGAAAAAAATTTATAAAATGAAACTTTGTGCAGCTCAAAATAGAAGAAGAAAGACGGTTGGAAAATCTGTTACCTGCAACGGTATCGAATCGGTAGTGAATAATGTATCACAGTTTCATTCAATCACAGTTTCACTAAACATTAAAACTGGTTTAGTTTTGGAATAATATCGCGAGGTCTAAGTTCGCGGCGAACCACTAGTTATTAATATTTCAAAAACTACTGAACCGATTTTAATGCCCAACGAACTTGAAAATTCTATTGATATTTCCTACGTGCCTACCAAATTTCATCAAAATCAAACCATCGGTTCGGCTGTTATCGCGGTACAAACATACATACATACATACAATGTGTTTTCGCCCCCAACTCGATTTAGAGACTCGCTCGGTCAATTAGTAGGAAGTAGGATAGTAAGATTCTGTTTTAGTATTTATTGTTTAGCGGCAACAGAAATACATCATCTGTAAAAATTTCAACTGCTACCTATCCCGTTTATAAGACATAGCCTGGTCACAGATTAATAATAGTTACTATATGTAAGTGGTGACATACACATGGACAGACAAACAGTGGAGTCTTAGGAATAGGGTCCCATTTTTATCGTTTGGGTATATATGATACCCTTTAGAGTTATTTCAAAATGAGATCCCACCAAAAACATAAAGGTGAAAATAGGAGCCAAGTTCAACATCCGATAAAAGAATTGAGATCTAAATGGCTGCTAAATTCTATAGAGAATTCAGTAATGTATTTATAAGAAAACCGTAATGTTCAAAGTACTTACGTCAAATTTCGCGGTAAAAAGCTACATACATACTACTGCGCTAAAAAGAAATTCACAATACACTTAGAATGTCCGAATATTTTCGATAAGATAAGGCCCCAAGGCCCTTAAAACCACCCGTCAGTATCAATCACAATCTATCGCTCTGATAAGGGAAACGCTTTGCAAATAATTTCATACTGTGTGAAAAAATAAGGAAATTAAGAACTTTTATCGTTTATTGGTTCAGTAAACATTTTCGGATAAAAATATACTTTAAAGTTGTAGGGTAAGGTGGAAAGTGCTATGGGAAATTGTGTCCTTTAAGGGAAAGGTATTGGAGTTATATAGGTAAATTGCTTTGTAGGGAAAAATACGAGATAATTTAAGTTCTTTTTTTTAAGTTTGTAATTATGTAAAAAAGTTGTTTTTTATTTACGCTGTAGAAAAAATATGTACACTGTATAGGTTGGAAATAATTTAAAATTCAAATATACAGTTAGTTACATTGCCTAACTTCTTTTCTTGTGAAACATGGGTCTTTTTACTCCAGTCCTTTGAGATGCGGGGTACAACACGGTCCAACTCCAACACGTAGAGGCCCTTTGAAGAAGTTGTTATTATGTGGCGCTCCCGTCATAATCCATTTCTAGATATACCTCTAATTTATTATTATTTTTTCTTTATAAATTTTTCTCTTCGAAAAAGAGGGTAAAAAACTAACCAATTTAATTTCAAATTTCTACATATAGTGTAAAAGTTTTAAACGCTAGAAGACAAGACCTTATGACTATATCGTCTATAGAACCGTCACGTATCCTACTAAATAATTTAATATCTAAGAAACTTATAACAATTAATTAAAAAATACTCAGAGTATCCGATGTGTATGTAGATAAATATTTCTTTGCAAATCATACACTTCTTCTTCTCGTGTGTGTTAGTGACTAACACTAGTGTCAGAGTTTTTAAACCGCTTTAAAGGCCTCTGACATGGTTTTAGGTAACGACCAATGTAAAAGACAGTGACCGGGATTGACGGCTTAACGTGCCCTCCGAAGCACGGATCATTTTACTTATCGGACAATCAGGTGATCAGCCTACAATGTCCTAACCAAACTAGGACAACAACACAAAGTCGTTGCCCCCGCCGGGAATCGAACCCGCGACCTCCGGGTATGAGCCGAACGCTCTAACTACTACACCACGGAGGCAGTTAAATCATACACTGGAAAAAAATCAAATGCATGGCCTTTTTACATTAAATGCTTGAATTTCAAAAGATCCTGTTTGATGGAATAGCGCGAAGGTACTAATGACGAATGCTTTAGCATAGTAATGAGAGTGGTAAGTGTTTGTTAGACCAGGAGCTAGACGTACATGCTGTTTTTTTTTTCATTTTCAGGCAGAATTTACGAATAATATTATTTATATATTTATTAAAATCAATATTGTTTACAGTTACCAATACGCTATTTTCCAACAAGTCAAATCAGATACTTTTTTCTAAACGTCAAAACAAACAGTATCTATGGGATTTTGTATGAATTACAGGCAGATGACGTCATAGTTTTTTGAAGTCAAATAGCGCTTTTATTATTAATTTTTCTGCGATGATAAATTTAAAATCACATTAAAATGGATATGTTCAAAGACAAGTGACATTATTTATCGACGTTTTATTTGGTTATTAGTGCAAAATAATTTATTTTTGACTGAGGAAAGTACCCAATTGCAAAAAGTTGGCGGGCTTAACGCTAAAAGTGGTTTATCCCAGTCAACCTTAGGGATAAACCGATAAATTGTTGCGGCGCATAAAATAAAAACAATAAAATTACAACCATGTAATCTACCACATGCATAGCCGACCCCAAATAGGGAAAAGGCAAGGGAGAAGGAGATGAATCAACCAGTGATCGCAGTTGATTGTATCAAGTGTTTGCACAGAGGACGCCGCTGGTTGTCTGTTACCTATACCCTTGGTTTATCTTACGCTTAGAGGCCTCAAACAACACCCATAGGAGAAAAAAATAGATAGTGAGAAAATGTATTTTACTTATTGTCACCACGTTACATCTATCAGCCTAAACATAAAAAAATAAAGATGCCTCATACAATTATGGCAAAAATAATCGAAATCTTATTTCGACATCATTCATAATTTTAGTTTAGTTTATAGCCAGACCAAGCTGTCCAATTTACTATCAATATCTAACCTTTATGTACAATAAAGAGCTTAATCACTTCGGGAGTTTGGCCTACTTTTATTTGTCTCGCTAATTTCTACAGTTACTCTAAAGCCACATTTAGATTCTCTATATAACCCAAAGGTTGACTGGTGGACAACAATTTAGCATTAAGTCACTTATTGTTCTGTAAAATTTATTATTGATGGACGATATAGGTTAAATAAAGGCTTACAAACAGATAAGACCATACTTTATCAGCTCGTTATGTATATGAAGTCATAATCTTAAAAAGAAAATGGTGAAAAATATTTTTGCAAATTTTATTAAAAATAATTTGAACGGTTTGAAAGTAATTTTCATACTTAGTTTTAAATGTATAATTCAAATTAACTTTAAAATTAGATAATATAGTTTCTGATGAAGACTGACGATAGGGTATTTTTATTTATATAGCTAATGATATTCCATCGTTGAGCAAAGGCTCCCCTCCAGACTTCTAAATAAAAATATCAAGAAAAAATATATCATACGTAAATACTGGCTCCGGGCCTACAGAGCGTGCTAACTAATGTACAGACACGGCGCTTGCATTTATTTTAAGGCTAATGCAAATGTAACTCGGTTCGTGCAAATGTAATCTCAGGTCTAAAATAAATTGCAGCCTCTGTACATATTATTCATGTCTATAAATAAGAAAGATTGATATTCCTTACAGCAATAATTATACCCAAATCGGGATCAGGTTACCGGCAAACGATTTCTTCCAACCAATTTTGAGACTAAATGTGAAATTATATGACACGGTTCGGAAGATAATAAACATACATACATACATATTTTCACGCTTGTTTCCCATGGGGGTAGGCAGAGACTATGGATTTCTACTTACTAAGATCCTTGCAAACCTCTTTTGCGTCGTCAACACTCATAACTCTTTTCATGCATGCTCTTCGATCTAACTATAACATAATATTTATTCAATAACAAAACGATTTATTCATTTCATTAAAAAATTGCATTGTCAATTTCGCACGAAAATATTGACATAAAAAAAATTAACAGAAGGAATACAATTTTGTCGTGTAACAATTATCTGTGAAATATAATCTACGGGTAATTTTTATTCAAATCACGGTAGGTAAAGCTCATTGTGAGCTTCTGAAGCTTTGTTAGAGCTATTTGACAGGGAATTATTATCTTTGGATATGGGAATAAAATCTCTTTATTATGCTTCAAGTATTATTAAAGTATAATACTTAAATTGATTAAAGTCTCATTCTGTCTGTTGGTAAAATCATGTTGATTCTGTAAGAGGCACTACGGAAAACAATGCTCAGTTTGTATTTTTCTAAGAAATTAAAGACATGACAAAGCCATGCATGGAGTGTGACATGCGTAGATTTCTTGACAACACCACAACGCAGAACTATTCCATTTTTTTATCATTTTCATGCTCACCTTATGACGCTTGGGTGATAAGATTGTTAAGTCTACCTCTTATATATAAAGTAAGTACTCTATATATGTATAAAGCCATTAATAGTGCTTTTACGTATTAAAATTAAGAGTCTCGTGAACGTTACATTTATTTACGACGATGTGTGATAAACAAAGATTGTTATATAAAAAAACGGAAAAAATAGTTGTAAAAAATATACATTAAATTAGCACTCTAATCCTACCCTACTAATATTTTAAATGCGAAAGTGAGTTTATATATTTGTTTGTTTGTTACCACTTCATGCTTCAACCAATGAACCTATTTGGATGAAATTTGATATGGATATAGTTTGATACCCAGGGAAGGATATAGGATAGTTTTTATCCCAAAATTGGGAATTAATATATAATTAGTACTTTAATTAATTAAATATGACTTATATGAAATGCAATCAATATTTTAAAAGTATACGAGTATTCAGCGCTTTCTTTGTCACTTTTTTGCTACTCGTGTGTCCTGCCATCTCTGTGAGACTACTCCGCAACTCCAGTTTTGCCTACTTACGGGCCCTACAATAGTTTCTATGGCGTTGAGTATCTGTTACGTAAGTAATTATATTATCTGTGGCATGACAAAGGTAAATAAAGGTACAATTTAGCTAATAAATACATAACTACGCTCAATACCTTTATAATGGTTGAAATGAGGTTAAATAAAAATAAGAGGCGCACTAAAAGGTCGAAGGGTTGGCCCTCACGAGCGGAGATCAAAGGGAAACTGTCCACGCGTACCAACTTTCGAAGAAGGCAAACTTATGAAGAATTCGTACCTTCGGCAAATTGTATTAAGTTTTTCTAAGGAATTATTTTGTTTCTGGATGGGGCACAATGGAAAATAAAGGTTTATTGTGTATTGTTGAGGATTGAGGATTCGTTTATTTAGGAGCTCGGTAGTCCGGCAGGCATGTGCATTACTTACGCAAGTTCAGCGATACCGGGTGAGGTCCGCACTTGGATGGGACTACAAGTGGTATAAAAAATTCTCCGGCTTCTCCTTGTTTTGCAAAGCACATATAAGCAGTTGGTCCCGGCAGTCATAATTGTAAGGCAGCTGTCAAGAAATTTCAGATGTCTTTAGGCAGCCTAAAAAGGGCGACACCAGTGTTGGCCACTTACAACAAACTTGAACTTAGTGTGGGGCTAGCTCAACCAGTGTGTTAACTATCTATTTCTCGAAAACAGGTAGTAGATACCTATTCGTATATATACAATGTCCTTTTTTATTAAGTACAAATATTTTAAGGGGTGATTCAGTCCATAATTTTGAACAACTTTTCCCAGTAAATTTTTATCGAAATACAAAAAAATTATTATCATTTTCCATAGTAATGATATCACGTGACTACTTCGATTTCTATGAAAACCTAAAATTCAAAATGATGGTCTGATTCACCCCTTAAAATATTTGTACTCAATAAAAAAGGACATTGTATAGTCATGCGTGTTATGACAGATTAGGTCAATAAATAACTCATCATCATCATTTCAGCCGCATAACGTCCACTGCTGGACATAGGCCTCTCCTAAAGATTTCCAAAATGATCGATCTAGAGCGGCCTGCATCCAGCGCTTTCCAGCGACCCTAGTCAGGTCATCTGACCACCTTGTAGATGGGTGCCCTACGCTTCGCTTGCCAGTACGCGGTTGCCATTCAAGAACCTTTTTGCCCCATCGGCCATCGGTTCGTCGCGCTTTGCAATACATAACTATTAGCCTAGGAATAATGATCATTTGCCGTGTGGTATCCCGCAGAGTAGAACAACAAACGTGGATGTCGTATAAGGCGACTTAGGAAATACAAGCTAAACAAAGCTTATAAATATAAATGAGGCCTTTCCAATCCGTCTGGCTAGCGTGGAGAGTGTAGGCCAAGTCCTCTGGCTACTCTGGCTAAGTATGGCTCTGTTAGTAGTGGGTCGTCTTCCTGCAGTGGAGGCTAAAAAAGGACCTGGTGATGATGATGATGTTGAAAAATAATGCATTGGGTAAACTAATGACCGACTAATTGTAAGTATGACCTTGATATTTTGAGAGTAGAACACTACCTCAACGCTCCGCTTATGAGGCGTGCAAAACTAACGCCAGGTGTGGAACAAGTAGAAAATTATATACTACATGGAGACCCATTCTTCATAACGTCATGCCAATACTCCTCAAAAATCAGTTACTACGTGAAACACTTGTAAATGAGTGCAGAAAAGCTTAAAGCAATATACTTTCAGTTTTTATTGACATTGGGGATTTTTTTTATACAGCATAATTTAGAATAATCGTGTGGTTTTCGTCAGAGTAGAATAGGACCACTCAAAGTCATTCCTTGGGTGACGTAGAAGGCGACTTAGGGAATACAAGCTTAACAAAGCTTATAAACATCAATAACTCTCCAAGACGTCTGGCCAGCGTAAAGAGTCAAATAGAGCATATAGCGCCAAATCCTTTGACGGCTCTGGTCAAGTATGGCTCTAGTAGTACAGAGAGGGTCTTGCTCCTGCAGTGGAGACTAAAAAGACTTGAAGATGATGAAGTTAGAAAAAAAAGTTCTATTGTTGGAAAAAGTTTTATTACAAAAGTTTATCCCTCTACTTGTCTTAAGGTGTATTTTCACATCCGCATACAAACATTTTAATTAATTAGAAAATTTTATTTTGTAAAAAAATTACCGACTCCTAAAATATTTATTTATTCTAAACTTTATTGCACAAGAATTAAATTGTAGAAGTGGCAAACCTAATGCCATATGGCATTTGGTCAAACATAGACCAAGCAAAAAGCTCGTATTTGTGGCTACGTTCAAAAATTTGAACATAATTAATAAAAAAATATACTATAATTAAATAAAATATTGTGTTAATGACAAAAATAACAATGGGAAAATACATTACAAAGTAAACAAAACACACTTAAAACTTTCTTACTACCCTCTTTAGCCGAAAGTAGATCGAGAGAGGGGATTATGCTCAACACAGCATTTTCGCTTTTCTGAGAAGACATTTCTTTCGTACATTTAGCTATAAGGAGTTTTCTGTAAGCCCCTGATCCAGAAGAAAGCCCGTGTTTTCCAGCCAAAGAGCCCGGAATGTTTTCCTTCTCTGAATGTAACATTGAAACGTGTATATACATATACACACTTCGGCCTGAAACTGAGCGGAGAGCGGAGAAGTATAAACCTTTAATTTTTAAAATAGTGTTAAGACGATACCTCCGCAAAAAAGGTTGTGTTGAGTCTAATTTATCTCGCAAAGTATTTGAAATATAAACTTGAAATTTAAGGATATGATTTTTTACTCTTTTCTTAGTTTATTGATAAGATGAAAACATGATTGAAAAGAAAAATCTCGATAGAAATATTTATCGAAATATGGTCTTATTTAGCAAACTTGTCAATATTATCGCTCGAATAGGACGACTTAAAAGAAACCGTTTGAACTATAAGTAAGATTTTCAGACATTTTTAATAATAACAAGATGAAATTTTGATTGATCATTTAATTTTGCCGTAAATTATTAATAAAGGTTTTGGCGGTTACGACCTATTCGTTCATGTGGATTGGAACCCCAATTGAACACACCCACCGTATACCTCTCTCGGCCCCACGCGCGTCAACTCGCCGAGCGCTATCTCTTGCCACAGCTTGCTCAGTCTGCGTATGGATTCCTTGGACGTAAGACCTGTGCCAGTCGTCCGCACATCCCAACGTTTCGAATGATCGATCTTTTATTTGTAAAAATTAAGTGTTAGGCCCAACGCAGACGACAGACTAATCCGAGCCGCACTTTTTGGTCTGTGAAAATAGAACCCTATTTTCACTTACTGTTTAACATCGTGATTGTGTACATAAGTATAATAATAATAGGTAAAATAGAAAACGGGAACGGAAAAGCAAGCATGATGAGACAAAAATGGATGGTAAGTACTTACCTACCTCAATGTTTCTAAATAAGTGGCTTATATTGATAAAATATGTAAAGTTTGTAAGAAAGGGAGTAGGTATGTCAATAAGTGCCTACCAATCTTACTGACTACTCAAAATATAGGTACCTACTAGGTATAAGTTGTATCATACTGAGATGGCACCGTACTGTCCTACTTTCAAACCATAATTACCTACTTATGTTATTTTCATACGTATCTACCTTTTTGTCTAATTCTACTGTTACAAGTTACAACTTATTCTACCCAACTAACATTTTGGATAATATGCACCTACCGAATAACTTCGAAGTAAATCCGACAATATAAAAGTACTACTGTTTTCAGGCCAAAAAAAAATCCTCTTTTATCAGAGTTTGATGACTTTGTCCGCGTCGATCGTCGCCGCCGCAAGAAGAACAAGGAGGTGTAATTGATATGGAGTCGGATTTACAAATTATGGATCTGGACAATCAAAATATTTTGTCAGGATCACTACAGGTGGAATGGAAAGGTGTGTATTTTAAATAGAACTTAATAGAATACATACTTTCAAATATGACAATATTTTAAGTTATTTTTTAATCTCGTAAACGGGCATTTCGCCTGGTCGCAGATAGACGGACGGACGGACAGACAGACAGTAAGAGGGGTGTTATAAGTTTGATGCCGATGTCTGTTTGTCTGTGACATCGAAGTTCTTTCAGTATTGCGGTCTGAAATTACCTTTATCTATATAGTTTTGCATATGTATACCTAATAGCATGAAATAAAAATTACAATATGGTATTTGTTTCAGGATGAATTTAATGAAAATATTTCTGGACATCGTATAGTGAACATCAAGTACTTCTTTAAAGAATTAAATAAAAATAACCACCAGTCGCTTTGTGAATGTGGGTTAAATACCATCAATATTGTATCAGAAAAATGTACGGGAATAACATCAAATTGCTTTTTATCATGCTCCATTTGCAACGAACAATTTACAATAAAGAATACATTGGAGGATGTTAATAAAGATGGAGTAGCAGGAGCTATGGTAGCAGGTTGTGGTCACCCCCAACTCAAACAAATTAGTGCCTGCCTCCTTAGATATACCAATTATGTCTGAGCGCATTTACAACCGTGCACATGACAAAATATGCGAAAACTGGGGGACCACAGCTTAGGACGAAATGAAAAAAGCTGGACAAAGAGAAAAAGCTGCTGCGATTGAAGAGGGTAAAATAGATAAAAATGGCGGGTGAAAGAGACTCTTGAGAGAAATTACTCCGCTCTGTCTGGTGCTGCAACTATGATAGGGAGGCGATTTACACAAGTGCTCTTTATGTGTGTGAAAAATAAATACTGCTGTATTGGGCAATCAATATTTTTCTGATTCTTTGAACATAATGTAATCTTATTAGCAGTTGATTGTCCAGTTCAAACTTTATCAAGATTATTATATTTCTTAGGATGTTTTTTATTTTTATGTTTAATACATCAGTCTCATCGTATAATCAAAAGATATCAATTATTATTGTTATTATGCTATTTTTATTGTATATGTTTAGCAATAAATCTATGAAAAATTGTTTTATATTTTTATTTTGTACACCTATATATATAAATACATTGAAACTATTTTACGAAATATACTGAATATTTTTTCTTTTACATATTCCATACCTATGTTTTAATGTGTGTAATTTTCCCCAAAGACCTTATCATTGTATCGAAATATAAGGTCTAACAAAATATACTGAAACTATTTTAAAGGTAGGTCCAGTCCGTGATACTGAACAACTTTCCCCAAGGAACACATAGCGAAATATAAAAAATATATTTTTCATATATCACCCACCTTTGACTGCTATGTGCCTCGCCGCTCTACCCGACACATCAGCTGTATGCAGCAAAGGACGTCTACACACGCTACGATTACACTCATTCACAAACAATCACATGTTGTCCTAGTAGTCATTAGGTAGTCATATGTAATTTAATCAATTCACAACACACTTTGAATTAAGTACCTAAGAAATTAAGATTATTTTTATTATTTCGACAAGTATCTTTACAATGTGCAAACAGTTAATAACGACATTATTCACAACAGTAAAACACATTCCAAATTAATATTTTGATACAGTCAAAAATATTCAAACATCTCATGCGATAGGTTATTAATAAGAAAAATCTAATTTACACTAAACTCGCATATTTTGGAGACTGAACTACCTATTCACTAGAGCAACAAAAGTCAACTGATGTTATTAGTCGGTTTTGTTTCTTGCTATAATAAGTAAAAACATGTTATGCACATGAGGCGGTATTTCTTTGAATATGACAACAAAGGATTTTGTAGTAAAAATTCACCGGTTCAATTTTTGCCGGCTTTTATGATGTTTTGTTTGTTTCTTTTGTCGGCATTTTACTTACAAAAATACTGTTCACAACAAGCAAAAAATGTGCAATAAAATTTAAGTTAGCTCGTGCCTGCGGCGAGAACAAAAGGGGCCATAAATGTTAACCGTGGGAACGCTAACTGAAAACAAATAAACAACAAAAAAACTTTCCAAGGTCTGGTCAGTTTTGAGTTGGAACTGATGCAAATAGCATCGTGCGTACGTTTTCTTTATGCCAAATTATAGGCAGTTATTCAAAAATACCTAGTCATATTGTGTGTAATTAAAACGCCAGCCTAGATACTTTTACATCAAACTTAGGTGACTTGCGCCATTTTATTTATTTTCTTATTGTTTTAATAACTTCATGCATCATGTAATAGACGCGGGTCTACTTGAGGTTTAATAGGGTACAGAATAAATACTAGTTGCCTTAGGCAAGTGATATCAAAAATAATAAATCACTCGACTAATTTGATGAATTTGTTTTGTGACTGTGATTGTGTTGTGAAGTCGTGCCATAAAGTTCGAGTGATGTCGCGACCTCGCGCCATTTAGCTACGTTTGTGGCTGCCTTTAGGTATTGCGGCGATGAGCGGACGGCGCGGCATGTGCGGTCGAAGGTCAGTGTATGTAAAAAATAAACTTCATATTTCACTATATGTTTCTTGAGAAAATTTGTTCAGTATCACGGACTGAGCCTACTGTTAAAATAGTTTCAGTATATTTTGTTAGACCTTATATATAAAGAACAATATTTTCTGATCAGCCGACCGGTCAATTTGTAACTATATTTATATATTTTGTCTTTTGATTTCTTGGCGAAAGCAACATAAAGTTGTTAACTTTATTGTATGAAAAAAATACCATACATAAAGACCATAGTAACTAGATGACGTGACTACTTCGATTTGTTTGAGAACGTTATTTTTTTTCGTATTTCAATATACATGTACTACTATAAGTTGTTTAAATTGATGGACCGAATCACCTCTTTTAACATATTTGTATCTACTGAATTAAAAATATTATTGTAAACATATCTGTCTGCTATCTCCATACGTTCTAAGCTCCCGAGTTCATGAACATGTTCTCGGCAGTGCGCGTAAATATAATATCAAGGAAAGCGCCCCCTCGCGCAATCGACACGATACGTCTAGCTCCGCCCATAAATGAGGTACATAATTTTTGTGGTATCGTCTTAACTTGTTGGTTATTATTATCGCGCTTTGAACATATTAAGAATATTATTAGAAATAAAAAGTTGTTCAGACTAAAAAGTTGTGTCATAATAAGTGAACAAAAACAAACTTGAGAGGTGTCAAGGGACACCCGGATGGAACGAAGTTCCCTTCGATTAACTAGGAGAGAGAGAGAGACAGACAGAGAATCACGCGCACGCCGCACGGCTTACAACTGTAGCAAAAAGTGTCGTTACAACTTTTGGTCTTAATTTTTTCCGTCTAGCCTCCTTTCGCAACGCGCGATAAGGAACTTCGTTCCAAAAATGTTTTATTATATTTTTGATTTGTTTTTGTAATTGCTATAATATGATTTTTATAGCTTCCAACCCCAATTATTTCGCTATTTCAAAAAATGTCGAAAAATTTAGTCGACGAAAACTTCTTTATAAATTTCGAACCTTTTCAGAAAATTTAACGAGAATCGGTTACAATATGCAACCTGCAGGCGAGAATAGCCGGACAGACTGAGAGCCGGACCCCTCATGAATGCATTTTTGGCCTCTCTCGAAACTGAGACGCTTCGCTTGCTCGGTTGATTCCGAAACAAATAGCAGTAAAAATCTATTTTTTAAACCGCAACTTCATAATTAGATTGTAATCATAATTATTAGAGAAAAACGTCGCGGCGTCGCCTGAAATTAATCGAGTAAGAACTTATCTCTTCCGTCATTTGCAGGCAGAATCTGATTACTATTCAGATAAGACGATTTATTTTAAAAATTAAAGCAAATTAAAAAAAATACCACTGAACCGCAGAAAGTTGTAGAAGACCAAAAAATTATACGCGAAACTTTCCACGAAAAACTTTTTGTTTTGATTAACTTTTGGGTCAGTTTCTGTTATTTCAATCAATTTAAGTTTTTAAAAGGAGATTGGAAGTTTGATTAAGTTTTCTAAAATGGTTAATTTGTAGTATATTTTTAAAAAGTTATAAATGTTTAATTGAAGACATAGGTTTTACGAAAGTCAACTCACCATATAGATCTAAATGTACTTACATAGCGTAATATAAAATGTGATCAGAAGCGAAATATTTTTGTGTGACTTTAAAAGGGTTGTATTACTATCTACTACATAAACTATCGGTTAAGCAGTACCGATTTCATCATTCCAAGATAATTTACAATTTAAAAAATCCAGTATTCCTGTGACGATGTTTGAGCCAGTGGCTAATAGCTCCTACGTTTTTTTATATAGCTAGTTATATAAGGCCATTTTGCGCGATAACAGGCCTGTCTCACTCCGCGGTAGGTATTAAAAACGCAAGTACAAAAAAGTACGTACGGCCGTCAAGTCAGCGAGGCTAATCAGTGCGGCAGAAAAGGTCAGCGTTACGCGATAGAAAGAGACGGAAAGAGATGGAACGTCTAGGTGAATATAACTGTAGGTTTTTAGCGTTCTGCGATCTGAATTGAACTTAATTGTGTCGTAGCGAGAGTCGCTATTCCTTTAATTGATTTTTCGGAGTGAATCTTCTGTACTTGTATTATGTATTCTGTGGCGATAGTTCGCTGATGGTAATTACTTTGTACCAGTGCAGGAAGATCGTATGTCTAATACATTATAAAAATATTTTTTAATATACCAAAAACCGACTTCACCCACAAACTACACAACAGATTTTGATAAAACTTCTATGAGACTACCTCACAACCACACACTTTCAAAAAAAAAAATTACAAATCGGTTTAGGCGCCTTTGAATAATCGGTGAACATACATAAAAATAGATCGAGACAAATTGACAGCTTTTTTTAAGTCGGTTAAATACGTGTTTCCATAAAACTGTCCTCGCTATCGAGTAAAGGCGTCTCGACACAAGTAACATTATCGATGTTCTTCATCGCGTGTCCAACGACAATATCGGCGCATTCGATTCGGTCATACAGCGGTTGTATAATCGAAGATTTTATTTGACGAGTCACGGCATCCGATTTTTACAGTTTCGTTCCTTTTTCTTTTATATTTTTAGGTTCCGTATCCAAAGGATAACATAAAGATAAATTAAACGTAAAAACATATAAAGAGGTTAAGAACTTAGCGGAAGGAAAAGAGACATGGAAAGCACTCCACCGACAAGAGCCCAGCTCTTAAATATAAGAAGAAGATACAAAGGATAAAATTTGGAACCTATTACTGAGACGCTGCTGTTCGTCAGTCTGTCTGTCACTAGGCTGTGTCTCATGAACCGTGTTAGCTAGACGGTTGAAAGTTTCAAAGATGATGTTGTTTCCTATATCGCTGTAGCAAAATAATACTAAAAACAGAATATAAGTATAAGGGCTCCCATAAAACAAGCGTGATTTATATTGATAATGGTACGGAACCCTTCGAGTGCGAGTCCGACTCGCACTTGGCTGAACAACAGTTTTTGGAACAGATATAGATATAACGTCTTTATCCTTAATGGGGCAGACTGAGCATTTTGGGTCTTGCGGCTTATATCAAAATAGTGACGGGTTGCGAAATTTTTAAAAATTTTATCCCGGCCTCATAATGTATTTATCTGTCTGAAGCTACTGCTGTGCAAATTTCTATGTGGTTTTTACTAACAAAAGAGCAGGTTTTTTGGTAAACATTGAAGCTATGCACAGCAGACTGATATTTTTATAAAAAATATCGAACTACATTTAAAGTCGCTAATTATCTATGTACTTGAAACAAAAAGAAAACCTAATGTCAAACTTGCAGAAAATGCTAATGCATTAAATCCATCTTTAGTACCGTTATTGTCAGTAAAGATTTTAATAAATAAAAAAAATCTTTACATATTCATATCATTAGCTCATAAACATTAGGCATCTCTGCAAAAAGAGTAAAAATAATTCACTTTCATGTAAATAAAACCTTTCAGACCTAATAATCTCAGGTACGCTCATTAATGTTGCAAATTGCACCTTGTTACAATCGCAACAAAGCTTAAAACAACATAGGTGGGGAGAAAACGAGTGATATACACCGCCCGCTATCACAGCGATCAGGTTACTTATGAATTATATACGGACTATGATATATGGGACAGTAGGGC
Organism: Acrobasis consociella; assembly: GCA_963555685.1. Lineage (NCBI taxonomy): Eukaryota > Metazoa > Arthropoda > Insecta > Lepidoptera > Pyralidae > Acrobasis > Acrobasis consociella. The sequence continues at coordinate 14,089,351 of OY743122.1, forward strand.
CCTTATCTATCTTGACATCAAATAAGTCGGGTCATGCCGTGCCATCAGATACTTTCTGAGCTTTAGTTTATCCTTGGAAAAAGCACGTATTTGTTGTAGTTTTTATTGTTAGCTATTTTTGTTGTAAATAAATAAATATATAGAGACCAATTACACTGATTGAGCTAGCCCCAAAGTAAGTTAAAGACTTGTATTATGGGATACTAACTCAACGATACTATATTTTATAACAAAAGGCCATTTTCCAACTTGCCCTGACCGGGGATTGAACCCGGACCTCTGAGTGGCGGACAAGTATGGTGACCACTACGCCACGGAGGTCGTTGTTGTAAAACGGTTATAACATAAACCGTCTTATAGAATTACTTTAGGTAATTTCAATGAAGTTTAAAGTGAAACAAGTTTATTTTCCAGGCAAAATACTTTTAAAAGACTGAACCGACTTCCATTAAATGTAGTTAAGAGTCATCTTGAAAGAAAAAGCTTTTAATTTTAAAAAATCACATTGGAACATTCTTTCCGAAGTACGATGACACAGACAGACACACAGACACGTAAACTTATAACACCCCTCTTTTAGCTTCGGGGGTTAAAAATAAGTGTGACATATTGCAAGTCTTATTTTAGACAAATAATGGTTTCTAATGTATTTAGGTTTGTTTTATATTTATCTTTTATTTAAACCTTGTTGCACCTAAAAACGTGTACAAATGGCGAAATGGCAGACTTAAACGCCATTCTTCTCGTTCTAAAAATTCTACGAGGGTATTCTGTTTTTTTTTTATTCTGGAACAGCATGGAAGAATTCTTTTTCGCCTTAGCTTTGTCCTCGGATGGTGGTGAAGCGGTGGTAGTCTGTGCGATTTGTCCGTATATTTATTTTACTATATGCATTTGAGTTAGTAACTGCCACAGATAATGGAAATAGGTTACCGAAGGATATCTAGATTGAAAAGATGAATTTAGAAAATATATAATTTTTCAAAATTAAAATCTGACTTCACAACCATGCCGCATGGACATGATGTTTTTTTTTAATTTAGCATAATTTAGTATAAGATTATTATATAGCTTAGTTTAGTTTAGTTTTATTTGTTGTTTTTTTTTTCTCAATAAATACACCAAACTACACTACACTACCTATTTTTTTAATAGAATTTTTGAGGGACCAACTGACAACACCTTTTCAAATAAAAAAAGAATTTTGCACATTGGTCCGCGTCTTTATGTAATCGGGGAACATACAAAAACATAATTTACATTCGAAATTCTTTTTAAAAATAGGTTAAAAAGAAGATAAATTATTACAATAACCTTTTGACTTTCCACAAAAAAAAAAAGCCTTAGTTGCTTAAGTGGGCACATTTTTCATCATTTTTAACAACTGTCACATTACTTACATGAATTCCCAGCGCACATTAGGGCATACATCATGTTTTATTCAAATAGCCGCGAAATATGACCCCCTGAAGTAGTTTTCGATGCCCCTCAATCCCCACTTGGTCAAACTAGCGAGAGAACAGAAGAACATATCACTGGGTTTCAGGTTTGTTTGTTTTTAACCCTCGAGAAAGAAGAGGAGAGATATATATTTTAGTTTGACGCCAAAATCTGTGGGTTTGTGTATCTGTGTGTCTGTGACATTAAACGTAAGTTCCCTTGCAGTTGTTCTTGGCTATGTTTGATGAAAATCGGTTCAGCTGTTTAAAAATTATTGGGGGTTAATGCTTGAAATTCAGGGCTTTCCCTAGCAAACAATAGATGACGCTACGGATATCAAGTCGAATCGACAGTTCCGCTACTCATCACTAAACGGCGTTCTTGACAGTTGGAGTATGTTTTTAACCTGCTTAGCAAAAAAATGTGTGTATCATACATACATACATACTATCACGTCTTTATCCCTAATGGGGCAGATAGAGCATTTTGGGTCTTGCGGCTCTATGCAGAGCCCAGGGCCGCAAGACCCAAAAGCCACTTTTAGCGTCATGGTGGGCGAGAAGATGGAAAAGCAATCAATACAGTGATGGGTTGCTAGCCGCATCGCCTGTTAACATGATTCGCATTTTTGCCCACTGTATTATATATTATATATATTGATGTGTGTATCACTGGTGTAAAATTTTTGAAGTTACTTGAAGGCATTGATTTGACAAAGCTTTGCGACTGCTACAATGACGACAACCAGGTTTCTTTTTTCACCTACTCGCCCACCATCACGCTTAAATTGGCCTTCGCGTCCTGCAGTTGTAGGTACGGGCCGCAATACTCACATTTTTATGACTGCCCCATTAGGAATAAAGACTTGATAGTGTATGTATGTATCATTATCATCATTATCTTACCGTATTCCCGGTTGCATCCTCAGCGGTAATGCTTCAGAGCCCGGGGTCCGCTACCTAACCTGGGTGATTTGACGAGGTTACTGCTTTACAGAGCGCCTGCCGACTGACCTCCGCAACCCAAAGGGTAGACCGGAATCAATCCTTGGATAGGTCAAACTCTAGATGGCGTTCGGGACCCACAGTTTATACGTACTTTTCGAAACATGGAATTTCAGATAATCAGATGATTCACGCCTGCAATATCCTAAACAGATTGCTACTTTTCACGCATGCTTACGATTGGATTCGAACAAACGATCTCCGGATCTAAAAGCGGACGCCGTTACCACTGGACCACGGAGGCAGTCCAGTCAGCCACTTAAGAGAGTATGTATGTATGTATTACAAGTTATTCTTCTGTACATTGAGTTTGTAGTTTTAAGTAGTTTTCGATGCGTCGCAATCCCCTTTGGCTTTTGATCAATCGATCTTGCGAGCAGTCTTTAGAGTCGCAAGAGACATGTTCGTGAATATTTCAGAAGAAATAAGGATTTCTCTGGGCATGTTTGCGAGCCTTTTATTGGATAAGTTATGATGTCTTACAGATATACAGATACACTATCACATCTTTATACCTGACGGAGTTAACATAACTTAAGGCTGTAAGATCCAAAGGCTACGTTTAGCGTATATATAGCGTATGTATAGTGGGCGTTTAGATGGAAAAAGAAATCGAAGTAGTGATGGGTTACAAGCCTTTTCGCCTTTTTGCTCATTCCCTTACTCAGTTTCTATGATCTGCACCAGATCAGATGCAGCTAGTGCATTAGGGTGCGTTCAGACGACACGCGCACGCGTATGCTTCTGCCTTGCGCCCGCCTAGCCTACGCCGAGCGTGCATTGAAATTTGTTACATACAATTTGAGTTCATCATCATTATCTGATTTTTTTGTCTCTACTGCAGGAGTAGGACCCTCTCTGTACTACCAGAGCCATACTTTTTTTTTGATTAAAACTAACGTGAGATGCAATCATTATTTAATTCTATAAACGGGTAACTCACGTATAGAGTCAGCTACTGCCGACATGTTTCGACCTCATCCGGAGGTCTTCATCAGGGCGAATGTGACGAGAGGCCCGTACACCGCACCGGCTCGCGACACACTGATGTTAGTCGCGGGAGGCGCGGGGCACGCGGGCAGCGCGGGCGATCGCCCTCTGCGCCCGCACCGACAGTTCGGTAGATGGTGGTAGCTGCTGGTTAGTTGCGTCAAAGACTCCCGTAGATGTACTGGGAGCCGTAATTTCCTCTTCATCATCTTCTGCTGGTGATAGCGCCAGTGCGTGAAACAGTGCGTGAAGCAGTGAGCTTTTTTCACGCACTGGCGCTATCACCATTGAATTTAATAATGAGAGCCATACTTGGCCAGAGCACTTTGACACTCTCCTCGACGCTCAAGGTTGAAGAGGCTCTTTGATGTAGATAAAGAGATAAAGCCTTGTTTAACTTGTATTTCCTAATTCGCCTTCTTCGACATCCACGGGAGGACTTAGAGTGACTTTATTCTACTCTGCCGGAAAACACATCGCAAACAAGTTCTGTTACACGTCAATACGACTCAAATTGCATTTAGCGAAGTCCAGTCGGAGCGATTGCCTGCCGGGCGCGAGGCGGGTGCAAGGCAGAAGCAAGGCGAACGCTAGGCGTCTATAGGCGAGGCGTACGCGTGTGGACTTCGGTAAATGCAATTTGAGTTGTTTTGATGTGTGACAGGACTCAAATTATATTCAACAGATTTTTTAAATTGCAAAACGCGCTAGGCGTGGCCGTGGCATGCACTTGGCGTGCGCGTGTCGTCCGAACGCGCCTTAAGCACAGAATACATACTAGTACTTACCTCAAGTGTTTTCTTTTTTCCCAGACTAGCTGGGAAAAAAGGGATAAATAAACTAAACGGTTTATTTTCGAGCGGCCAGAATTAAATAGGCAGAAGCCGGTTGCGTCCCGTTTTACACTACATTAATTTTGGGATCACGGTACGGTCGGGTTTGGTAAAAATAGCGATATAATTATGTAGACCTTGTATACTATACGGCGAAGATAAGATTTTGGGTACTCTTTTGATTGGGCGATAAATAATGCCAAAACTTTTTGGTAACGGAAAAAGATTTTTGGATTTTTGGACGCATACGAAAGGACTTTATTAATAGATAGACTTGACTATATTATGGAAAATGATATACAAAGCGCGCATTTCGGACAGCGTTTAAGTATTGATTGCTATCCAACGCGGAAATGACGCCAGCCTTCTGGTACTTTGCCCTGTGACGGCAGCAATTTGGTCTTAATTGTTTATATAATTTAATATAAGTTATTTTTTATTTATTTTAGCTAGTTGTAATTTTAGATTGTATTTATTGAGTTAATAATAAATTGTTATTAAAGTATTATTAGGAACATACCCGTAATAAACCGAACAACGGGACATTTCCATAGTAAAGTGTGCAGCCGCCCGGGTATGGAAATTTGTATGGAAATGTCGAAATATTTTTTTGATTTTTTGACTGTAATTTTGTTATACTAGATTACTATGTACTTATAATGATAATAAATGACAGTTTTTATTTTTTATATTTGACTGTTATTTTAATTTAATTGTACTATAGAGATTTAGTATAGCCCATAGTTCCATTTACTATAGGTATATCCCTTCCATGTTGTATCTAAAGCCTAGGATAAGAAAGTACCTAGGATGTAACTAGATATACGCTGGGATGGTTAAGGTGTGTATGTTGTATTTTAGCATTTCCCATTTCAAATTACTTTAGATATTTATTTTTTACACTCATCTTTAGTTAAACTGAATATATATTATGAAGCTGATCATCTACCTTACATATTCCCGGTTGCACCCTTAGTGATAACGCTTCAGAACCCGGGTTCCGCTATCTAACCCAGGTGATTTGACGAGGCTACTGGTTTTACACAGAGAGACTGCCGTCTGACCTCCGCATCCCAAAGGGTCTACCCTTTACCCCTATAACCAATCCTTGGATTTATTTATTTAAACTTTATTGCACAAGAGAAAGTGTACAAATGGTGGACTTAACGCCATATGGCGTTCTCTACCAGACAAGCATTAGACCAAGTAGAAAAATAATTCGGGTGGTGCGACAGAATGTGAGAACTATATAGAAAAGTATAATTGAAATACCTACAAGAACATACATTGGATATGTTTGCGCAAACGCTGGAATGCGTTCGGGGTTCACAGTTTAGTCAAAATAATATTTGCTGCTTCGTTAATTAATCAATTTATGTTTCAAAAACGTATTTCATCTCATTGATATATTTGTATAATAGTACCCAAATACAAATAGAATCATCTTTATTAAACTGTTAACGGGTTACTCACGTATAGAGTCAGCTACTGCCGAAATGTTTTGACCTCATCCGGAGGTCTTCATCAGGGCAAATGTGACAGGCCCGTACACAGTAATCGCGACACACTGAGCGACTCTATCTATACGAGAGTAACCCTTTAACTTAGTTTAATAATGTCTGTGTCTTACGTTAGTTTTGATCAACAAACATCTTTATTGTGTTTAAAATGTGGTACATGAACAAGTTTTAAAAATTATATTATTGAAATTTTCTCACATTTTACCAGACATACCATTTTATTTATAAATTGCATTAATGTTATCTTTGTAAGCCTCAGACTAAATAAGTGAGATTTACTTTTAGATTATTATCTCTCAAAAACATACACAGTTGCCTGTTGTATTAAAACCACCTACCTGCTTTCTCTCCCTACAACGTCTGCGCTATAAAGGCTTTTGCCTTGTTATTTTAAGTAATGAGAATTTTACATGCTAGGCGCTTTACGCAACGACTTGGAATGAGCGAAATAAGCTAGATTTTCTTTGTGTTCTGGAATTTTGTAAAAAGGCGCCTAATTACAATATTCCTCAATAGTTCTTTATTAGAGTCGTTGGTAATTTTATTTAAACGTTATTAATGATGATGGAAGAGTTATTTTGTTAGTTAGAGATGCGCACTCGCATTTGACAAGCCGTAACTGAAAATCTGTGAGCTACCCTCTAGCACCAAGCACTGAGCATTAAATGACCTTTTTGGATTGCTGTAGCACAAATACAAAGATAAATATATGTATGTTCCTACTACGATGTTTTAGCATATTTTGTTTTGTAATTTTGTACTTTTCTTATGTGTGTGTGACTATAGCTACAAGTAATAAATAATATAACCCGCAGGGCAGCTTGTGGCGAGCTTTTCCATGCAACAGATTTTTCTTCTGCCACTTACAGTACTTATGTTTACATTACAATATACATTATACTATACAAAGTGGAAGGGACATACCCGTAATAATTCGACATACCCATACAAATTGCCCGGGTTTCTGCATATTTTTGTATGAAACTACTGATTTTATATATCATATTATAGTGATCTAGTCTGGTTCGATTTATAACGGGTATGTACCTTCCACGTTGTATAACTATTGGTTGATATCGCAGGTCGTATTCATATTTGTTAACATCTGCTAATTAAAAAAGTATCTATGTAGGTACATACATAACATTTCTGAACGTGAGCATGAATAACACCATAGCTTATTTAAATACGAAATTCCGAGTCTCAAATTAACAAGTATGTTAGGACTTTCAAGTAAGGAGAGCTGTGTCTCAGAGCAAGTTTAGACTTAATTATGAATTCCTCATGTCTTAGTCGAATAGTTAAAAGTTCAGAAGCCGTGAGCCACCAGAGGTGATAACTTGAGTTAGTTTAGGTATTTTACATTCAGCAACTAACATTTTCAAAACTTAACACAATTCAGGATACTTACGTAATTCAATTGTTATTTCTATTGTGTTTGGCCGAGTGTCCTGCAATGTGTTAAGTATGTGTTAAATGAAGAAGGCAATGATCAACCATGGAGTAGTTGGTCTCCAGTAGTCTTTAGAACCGAGTTAAATAGGGTTTCTTAAACAACGACCTTTGTTATTGTGGAGCTGTTTAAAGCATGGTCCGCCTTCGATCATGCTCCAAACGCCCAACCTCTTGTACACTCGGCTAATGACACGAGTATGTGGCCACACACTGGTCTACAACCTTATGAAAAAGCCATTTCGACTCGCTTAGAAGAAGAAGTAGTCTTTACCTTCTCCATTTCACACATACGTTTTGATACACATAAGTAATTTCTGCCAAAAACCGTCACTGTGTGCGTGTGTTTCTATACAATTTATTTATTTAACTTCTAATTATTAAGAACGGCGAAACGAGAACGGGGAGATGTGCAGGGAAGGGGAATGAGAACGCATATTGCGCTGGAATAGTAAAGCCTACCTGCTAAAACAGCGTAGAAACAAACTGAACCAGTATGGAAATACCGCGTTCACAGTAAAACAACAAGAGCCTGTGTTCACACGTAAACCGGTATAAATAACGTATCTAGAACGAATCGTTTGGCCTAAATTCTGCTTTGTAGTGGACTAGTAGGGGTTTGGTCTCAGTTACAGAGGGTTGGAATAGCTAAAATCTTAATGACGTAAGACTTGACTTAACTAAGATCGAAGACGTAGGTAGACGGATCACGAAGTAGGAATGGGCGGGACATTTGGTTTGAAGAGAAGACGGCCGATAGATCAAAGTAGAAAGCGAGTAGTGGCTGAGACAGGGGCACAGACCAGCAGGGAAACCATCGGCCCGTTGGTCAGACGATATTGTTAAGTTGCGTAAGCGATTGAAAATGGGACAGGACCGTGGGAAATGGCGCAAAGAAAGGGAGGCCAATTCCCAGCAGTGGGTTGATGTGGGATGAAAATGATGAGTAAGACTTGAGGAGCTTTCTGGCCTGTCGGGATTACGCATTGCTCGCAAGTCGCAAGTTAATCATCTATGGGCAAGGTCTGCACGTGGCCACAAATGGTAAAAAAAACTACGAGCTCCTCCGTCCGTCGGAAAGAACGTATAAGCCGTTGGTCCCGGCTGTCATCATTGCATGGCTTCAATCTATGCCAGATGTCTTTAGGCAGCCTGAAAGATTTGAAATCAGTGTTGGCCTCTTACGACACGAATAACAAAAAAAAACATTTATTGCCTCAATAAAATGGTAAGCAATAGAAAAGAAAATTAAATGCAACTTGGACTGTCTAGGGCCTTTACTCTTATATTAGAACCCTTCTTTTTGTGTTCTGATATTAGAACAGACCTTCTTACTGCTAGTTCCTATTGATTAAATGTTACATCACTTTGTGTCTAAAATAGACTAAAAATAGGAACCTGTCACGCGTTATGTGATTTGGCCAAAACATGATAGCGCCCCAGTCTTGATTTTTTGCGGCTTGTTGATAAGGCACGGAGACGGCGATGTTTTGCATACTCCCATAAAGTATACCTTGAGCCCTACGTTGAATATTGCGTTGGGGCGTTTACGTCACAAGAAAAAACACAAGCATTTACATACAGCTGGAACACACACAAGCTGAGTACTTTTGGAAATCTCTTCTGGAACAACGAATCTCGTGGATGTGAACCTACGACCCTTACCTGTGACTACTTTCGGTATTCAGTGTGTAAATTGTTAAAAATTGAAAAAAAGAGTTTGGTCTTTCTAAATATTGTTTCTTTCAAATAAATATTATCGTCACAAAGGTGCTTCTTCATCGCAAACATGTTTTGTAAGTTTATCACTCACTGTGTTTAAGTGGCCAACACTGACTGGTATTTCATAACCAAGCTAAGTCAAATGAAGGCAGCTTGAAAAATCTGACACCAGTGTTGGCCATTTACACATACAAAAACATTATGGATAATATAAATGCGATATGGAAATGCAAATCTGCATAAAATAGGTACCTACCTATAACCAACATGTGCTGAAGAGTATGAAACATATGGATATGTTTATTTGTTTATGTTAAATGAAGGCAGCTTGAAAAATCTGATTCCAATGTTGGCCATTTACACACACGAAAAATTGATAGATGATATAAATGCGATATCGAAATGCAACTCTGCATAAATTATAACCAATCTGTCTGTCTGCCGAAGAGTATGAAACATTAAATATGGGTTATATTTTATCTAGATCATAAATTCATAACACTGCCGTATAAAGTACCATTTTTAGGGTTCCGTACCCAAAGGGTAAAAACGGGACCCTATTACTAAGACTTCGCTGTCTGTCCGTCTGTCCGCCTGTCTGTCACCAGGCTGTATCTCAAGAACCGCGATAGCTAGACAGTTGAAATTTTTACAAATTATGTATTTCTGTTGTCGCTATAAAACAAATACTAAAAACAAAATAAAATAGATATTTAAGGAGGGCTCCCACACAACAATCGTGATTTTATATAGATATTGGTACGCGAATTCGATTCGCACTTTGCTGGTTATTTTGTTTTAACCATTCATTACAAGTCTCTTTGCTAGGCAAATTAAAAAATAACCAAACTTCCAAACGTTCACCTTACATAAGGTTCGAACCACTGAACCGATTTCCATCAAATATAGCTAAGAATCACCGTAAGGAAATTTCATTTCACGTGAATATAACCGCACTGAAATCGGTTCATTTGTACGAGATATTGGCGTCTAAATTATAATACCTGCACAGTCTTATTATAATCTACAGTTTTTATTTTTCTTATCCCTTGCCTATAACCTATAACTTTGCACCTCACCTGTTTTCGAAAAACATCTCCAAGTACCTCGGTTGCCTGGAAGAGATTGCAGTTGCGATAAGGCCGCCTTTTGACATCTGTTTTATGTATCCAATACTCTGTTACTGTATGTTTTGGTGCAATAAAGATTCTAACTAACTAACTAACTAACTACCCCTATGTTTTACCGGGGATTAAAAACAGTACAAAAAGTATTATGCGAAGGCCTAATTTAATTTATTCATTGTCCCACTGGACGACTGCCAGGCTGGCATTGTTTGAATCGACCCGCCAATTCCTAATGAAAAATTACTTGGACTACATAGCGTTTTATTTGTATTTTTGGCATAAGGTATTACAATATATACTGAAACTATTGTAAAGGTGAATTCAGTACGTGTTACTAAACAACTTAACCTAAGAAACATACATCGAAATATGAAAAGTAATTTTTGGCCTCCCATACAGTTGACCGATCAGCTGGTCTAAATTTGTATAGAAAGCAAAAAATTATTACACACTCAAAAAACTTTTAGTACAATTTTTACAATCTGATAATTAAAAAACTAAATTAAAAACCGACTTTATCCCCAATATACAACTAATTTCAATAAAATGGAACTACCCGAGACGAAAGAGGGTAGGCAGAGGCTATGGACCTCCACTTGCTATGATCCTGACGGACCTCTTTCCCTTCATCTACACTCGTCAATCTCTTCGTACATACCCTTCAGTTACGGGTACTTTTTACCTTTCCTTTTTTTAGAACGTCTGCAATTTGTTTGCAGAAAAAGTAAAGTATATGCTAAAATAAACAATACCTACATTCACTACACAAATGCACTATGATCTATCTTATCTAATAATCTATTACTTGTTTTATATTTGTTTGTGTGCAAGCTAGGGCGGGTCAACAAGTACTTCTTAGAGCCGCTGACACCGCTGTTAGAGTCTGCAATCAAAACTTTTAAGTGCAGTATCGATTCCCGATAAATTACAGCCTTAATACTATTTCTGAACTGTCTTCGGCAAACTTGGACGCTGACCCAATACAAGTTTAAATTACGCCATTACTTATTTTGTTGCTTCAATTTTGTTTGCTGTAAAGTTACAAATATTTTGTAACTATTTTAGTTGGTTAAAAATATTTATTGCACTAAAACATATACAGAACAATATAAAACGTAAAACAGATGTAAAAGTTTGAAATTTTGTTTCGTGTAAATTGTCGTGTCATGTTTATATCTCTAGCGGGGAACTCTCATCATAATGTTTTACAAAATGTTTTGAAATACTACGCTTGGTCGGTTTTTAATTATTCTTGTTTGCCAATTTAGTTATTAATTCAAAACATGGCAAAATTATTTTTAATACTTAATAATATTTTTCATTCTTAAAATATAAAAGTAACAATTAGATTCTTAAAGGTTAGATTTAAAAGAGAGAAAGAACTTGCAAAAACAAAGACGTCTTTTATATTTTATCAACTTTCAATAGCGTCTACGTTTTAAACTGTGTACTTGCTTTCCAACTTGAAGAGACCTAAGCCGTGTGCACACTGGCTGAATTCTTAAAATTGTATTTAAAAGTAGGTAATGCTTTTGTTGATATGCCTGTGGTTTCCGACCATATATATGTAGGCCCATATAAAATGTGGAATAGAAATACCCGTAATAAATCGAACCACAGGCTATATATGATAATAAGATAAACGTTTGTTTGTGTTTTTTGGTATATCTTTATTATACATAAGCACAATACAAATTAGGAGTAGAAAACAGTACAAATGCGGACTTATCCCAGATAGGAATTTCTTCCAGTCAACCTTGAAATAAGAGCACAATTGACAATACAGGGTAGAGAGTGAAAAAGTAGAAACTGAAAAAAAATCGACGTTCCCATAAAAAGTCTGCAGCCGCACTTTAGTATGGAAATGTTGTTTTTTTTTTAGTTTTTGACTGTTATTTTAATCAAATTATACTAAAGTGATCTAGTATATCCTGTGGTTCGACTTTTTTGAGAATGTTAAATTTGGTAAAGAAAATGTGGGAAAGCGCACCCAAGCTCAAAAGCTATTCAGAGAGGAAACACAGTCAGCGATCTTGGCACCAACATGGTGCTAACGCACTGTCAAAATCGTTAACCTACATACATAATATCACGCCTGTTTTCCACAGGGGTAGGCAGAGACTATGGACCTCCATTTGCTACGATCCTTACTAACCTCTTTTGCTTCATCTAAACTCATCAATCTCTTCATACATGCCCTTCGGTTACGGATACTTTTTACCTCTCCTTTTTTTATAACGTCTGCAATTTGGTCGCAGAATGTTCGCCGAGGCCGACCTTTTCCTACTGTCCCTTTCACATTTGTCATATAAATATTTTTTGTCAGTCTCTTATCATCCACCCTTTCTACGTCAAAATCTTTTAGGTTTTCAAATTCGTAATTTATTTTAAGGTATGGGTTTAGATGAAATATTATAGTATCTATCTTAACCGTGTGTCACTAGCTTAACGTGCACTTAAACTTTCTTTCCACCCTCACCCAGTTTACTTTGAGGCGTCGCCGTCAGAATTCAGAATTCAGAATGACGAATAATTGTTACAGTTTGAGGCTACCTTATTGAGTATTTGCATTTCAAATTAGGCTATGGCAAGGTTTATCTGATAATGGAGGTTTTACGGTTGAACGTTTGGGTAAACCATTGGTGTTAGGTGGTTAGAATAATAATGTAATAACGACTAACAAAATATACTGAAACTATTTTAAGGGTGAATTCAGTCAGTGATTCTGAACAACTTCCCATAAGGAACACTGAAGAAGGTATCGAAAATGAAAAGTAATTTTTGGCCTCCAGTACAAGTTGATCAGCTAATCCGTGTTTGTATGGAAAGCCAAAAAATATTTTTTATATTATGACATATGTTCCTTGGGAAAAGTTGTTCAGTACCATAGACTAAATTCACCTTTAAAATAGTTTCAGTATATTTTGTAAGATTATACCTACCTGTGGTTTTGGTTATAACACTGTCACCAACAAATATTGATATTTGTATTGAAAAAAATTAAAGGGCTGTTATAAATATACGAGTATCTTTCCAAAAAAGTTCTCCGCAAAGAGCTTTGTCTGTTCTTCTTATAATAAAATAAATATATCACATCTTGTGTCTTTTTCCTTCTTAAAGGTACTTACTGTTGCTATAATGAGACTTCGCTCTACGTCAAAAGCAAAAATGTAAGCTTGTTTGCTGCATGAAGCTAAAGGGTTCCCTCAAAAGGCTTGATGCTTAATACGACAATTTAAATGACATTTTCTAATGCCATTTACTTATATTTAGGCGACTTTTCTATTTAGCAGCGTCATTACATGTCCTACTATCCTCTGTAGTTATTTGCGGCATTTTCATATCTATATATATATATATATATATATATACACCTTTAAACGAGCAATTCTTGTATATTTAGGAAAATGCGTGTTTTTGAGTTTTCATGCGTTTTTCTTTCCACGCAGAATATGGTCGCTAATTTCGTCCTGCCGGCCACTGTCCGTCTGGTCCAGCGGGTTAAAACGCAGACGGCAAGAAACGAGTGTTACGGGTTCGGATTCCACTCGGTGACTTTTTTTTATATGTTCAAGTATATATATAATTTTTTAATTTTTATTGTTTTTAGACAAGTTTTAAAAAACCTAGTTAATGTTTGAATGTCTAACATTTACCTATACTGATTACGTGAATAAGATTTCGAGTTTCGAGTTTTTATTTTATTGAGACTTATGAAGCAATAGTGCAAAACGAAAAATTTACTGATATTTACCGAGCAAAACTCGGTCGCCCAGGTACTTATTATTATTATATCGCATAATTACGAAGCTACCGTTCATTCTTCCAATTACATCGTCATAATTATATGATTCTATAAGAAAAGGTTACCAAATTCAAACAAAAGGCTTTGTTCTTGAATAACACAGAGCCGATTAGTGGCAGCTTACGTCGGGCTTATAAAGCTCAGGATGCTTTGTGAAATAAAGGCTTTTACGATCGTTAATTTTAGAACGAGCGAGCGAAGTTATCAGACTATTTGGCCTTTACTCCACATCAGACATTGATATTTATTTATTTTACTTCAATACATTAAACATGTAAATGGCGGACTTAAGGCCAGGGGTCTTTTCTACTTGTCAACTAACAGGTGATGCTGAGAAAGTAATCTTTTGGGGAATAGGTTCCCCAACGCCCAATTGATGTGTTCTCATTAGTTATTACGATCAACGTAGGAAAAAATAAACTTAATACAACGTAGTTTGATTTATTACGAGTATGTCCCTTCCACGTTGTATAGGTAGTTATTGCTGCTAAAGTCATTTTTAGGGTTCCGTAGTAAACAAGGAACCCTTATAGTTTTGCCATGTCTGTCTGCCTGTCTGTCTGTCTGTCCACGGTCCTACAGAGAAACTATAAGTACTAGAAAGCTGTAATTTGGCATGGATATGTATATTAATTCTGGCGAAAAAGTCGTAAAATAAAATATGGAAAAATTTTTTTTTCAGTGTAGCTGCCATACAAGTAAAGACGTAGTCAATATTTTTTTTCTTGACAAACACATTGAGTGGGGTATCGTTGAATAGATCTTTCAAAAATATTAGCTTGTAAACACTATTTTTCGATTTAGGGATCAGTTTCTGAAATATTTGGGTTTAAAGTTCAAATTTTTGTTCGAGTCAAGTGTCCCCCCCCCTCTATCTGCTAAACGGTTATATATGGCCACGTGAAAAAAATCACAATTATAGCATATATAATGTAGTTTGAACGAAAACTATCAGAGCCAAGTAGGGTATACAAATTAAAAAGTTATAGGCGATCAACTTATAAAATGTACTTGAAAAAAGACATTTTCATACAAATTCAATAGATATTAGTTTTTAGACGTTTTAAGTGGCAAGAACTCAAAGTTGGCATTCGCAACTACGGAACCCTACACTGCGCGTGGCCCGACACGCTCTTGCCCAATTATTACATTAACAAGATTCTGGGCACTAGTCTGTGGAGTGAAACATCCAATCACAAGCACTTGTTAATATCCCGTCGCGTGTCATCTGTTATGGCTGCAGTGTTTGCTTTACTCTAAAATAATGTCATTCTTATGTTATCAAAAGCACTAAATGAGAGTGTATTAACTTGCGAAAAGTCATGTTTAGTATGTCATCATCATCATCATCAGGTGTTGTTGTCACTCCAGGAGCACGACCCTCTCTGTACTACCAGAGCCATACTTGGCCAGAGGACTTTGGCCTACACTCTCCACGCTACCAGACAAAGAGGTTGTCTGGTTGAAGAGGTCTCATTGATGTTTATAAACTTTGTTTAGCTTGTATTTCCTAAGTTTCTACGACAACCACGGGAGGACTTGGAGTGGCCCTATTATACTCTGCCGGAAACCACACGGCGTGTTTAGTATGTCTAGTGACCCATTGTTAAAATCAATGAATATCTATGTGATAAGTAATGTGATTTATTTAGTCGTCGGGCGGCGGGCTATAAAGCGAGTTTGTTTATGGAACCTAATTAAATTTGTATTAGATATTTAAGACTGGCTGTAGCAAGACAAAAACCTAGACGACGACGCCACTGTTAGGTGCTACTGTTCATTTTCTCATTTCTTTGGTTTTTGTAGACAGTTTCTCGAATCTTTATGAAACTCTTAAAGGTTACATGAATTTTCCGGGGTCCACGCTGCCCCCATTTATAATGAATTTTTAGAAAGGAAACGGAAATACATAATAATTTTACAATTTGTCTCATAAGGCTCTAGATAACATTTCAAATTATTTATGTACCTAATTTATTTATTTTTTGTAAATTGTAGGTGTCCTAGAAGAATAGTCGGACAATCATACGGAAACGAAGCGAACTATCGTCAAAGTGTTTATGTAGTGGTACATCTGGTGTATACGTCGAAAAACTGTATTGTAACTGTATATTTGTGTTTTTCCAATATTTTACCTTCAAAGTTCTTATAACTTTATCTTCAAAAACAAACCGTTAATTAAGTTAAACAATAAAGGCTCGAATTTCCGCCTATTTCAGCACTTCAAGGTCCTAACTCAAACACTAATATTTACCCAAATGCGGCTTTCTCAGCAATTAACTAGAGGATATTTACACTGTGTAAATCAGGATAAGACACAAATAGAATGCTGATAGACACATGGACAAAAATATTATTTCATTTAGTCCGTCAACTAGATTATCCAAAAATAAAGGACCCATATTTTTGCGTTTAGCAAAGTAATCAAAATTCACGAAGATACAGCACTTCGAAGTTTCGGAGTAGGGGTTACGTCACCGTTGGATAAAAATCACGTGACGTCACGCGAAATTTAAATGCGCTGTATCTTCATTATTATTTGCTAATGAGAGAAAAGAAAAAATACGTATACCATATTTTTTAATTTTCTTTCTAATTAGCCAAAAAAATGTTTTAGTCTATTCCTTATTAAAGCGTGAATAACATTTCATGGCGCCACAGGAATACCACTAGGCCTCACATACACACTGATATTTGAAATATCTAGAAAAAGATGGAAGAGACCTTTAATCAATTAAAAGGTTTTTTTTTAATTTACAAACTATATTTAGGTATATTAATCGTTAAAATAGTATCTCGCAGACAATAATAATTGAGGACCTATAAGAGTCCATTTCACTTAAGGCCTCTCTCTAAAAAGGGACGATTTGTTCATAAGCTTAAAACATGGACTTTTAAAATTATTTTATAAACAATCGTTAATTGTTATTAATTTAGTCAATTTTCACATTTAGTTTAAAAAACCTTTTTCGCCTAAAGTGGCTTTTAGCAGAAACGCGTTTTAAAGCTAGACAAACTACCAATTATACTTTCAAAGGTTATTTATAAAATAATTTAAAGGTCCATCTAATACCTAGCAATTCGTATAATGTTAGTTATTACCACATTAACAATTTATTTCAAATGAGAGCGCAACTTCTGCTTTGTTTTAGCCTTAAGACATAAGAAGACTGTTTGTTAAAACAAACTTTGATTCTAAAAGCCAAAGAAAACTATTATACAATATGTTTAAAAACAAAATTAAAAACATATTTAAAAACATATTGTATAAATATATAAAAACATATTATATAAATAGTATCTGTTTTGACTTTTAGAATAAAGAAGTTTTCAACAAATCAAATCAGACACTTTTTTCTAAACGTCAAAACAAGCATTTTCTATGGGATTGGTATGAAATAAAAACGAATGACGTCATAGTTTCTCAGAGTCAAATAGCGCTCTTAATATCAGTTTTTCCGCATTATTAAATCTTATATCACGTTGAAAATGGATATGATCAATGACAAGTGACATTATTTTATGACATTTTATTCTTTTAACTTTGCCAAATAATTTATTTTTGACCCAGGAAACTTGCTTATTAAAGTTAACTAAAACTATAGCAATAGTTGTTTATTTATATCTCGAATCTTGAATAATCATCAAAGCATTTCATCTAATTACATTACAACTTAGAAACTGTCGGGGTTGGCTGACTCCGAAATAGCTGCTAACTTCTAATATACGATGTTTAGTTTAAGTGAGCATTACTCGAGCAACAAGTAAGTATGTTTACTTCACTTACAGTTACAGTACAATCGGCTAACAAAATACCTAGGCCGGATTTCTACATTTATATTTAGAAAGACATTTATACAATCAATTTATAAAATCTTTCTAAATATACATTTTCATTTCAATATTATTTTGAGTAAGAGAAAATTCAAAATATAGTTAGGGAGATATCTCGTTAGCCGACTATTCTAAGTATTATTACTGCTTGTTCAATCTCCTATTAACATTAGTAAAAAATAATCAATATTGATAAAACAGTTTGGGTAGCAATTATTTACTTACGTACTAAATAAGTGCTGCAATTACTGCGAAATACTTACTCAAATTTATATTCACCATACAAGTATATTTAACTTACCTGTAACAAAAATACATTTGGTTAAAAACACCAAGTTGTTACATTAAATAAATAAAAAGCATTGTTATGAACAAATAAAAGTTTTTTCAATTGTTTTCAAAAGGCATAAGAAAAACCACAATACATTTCAAAAGTCACAATACCTAATTATTTTTAAGCTATTGCATAGCTTCTATCGCGGGCCTTGAGCCCGGGGACCGAATCCAAAAATTCCGTAACGAAAAACCCTCACGCTCTCCCCACTCCGCCTACCATGTAGGTTGCCGCTTCGTCTCCGTCGTCCGTTTGCGACGTTGCCGTCCTTCCTTGTTTGCAATAGCTTTACCGCGACAGTCCCCGAGTGCCACACGTCTTTTTTATACAAATTTTCTCCATAGAACAACGGGCCACGTATAACGAGCCTCATTCATCCCAACGTTGGGCATTATTGGCCCTTACTTAGCCGTTTTCTTTTTATCTTATACTTTTATTAGGTTTAATACCCCGCTTGAATTTTCCATATCATTATGTTTTTCGTCTATTGCTCATCCATTTTTCGTTTCAGTTGTTTAACCCTTTTTTGTACAACAGCATAACATTTTATAGACCGTAACTGAATGTCCCACGAAATCAAATACGTGTCATTAACTTTATATTCCGAGATTAATATCAGGGTCACTTTTATTTGGCAGTGAAGGGTTGGTTCTGACTCGCACAAGCAAGAGCTGTGTGACATGAAGATGATAAGATATTTTTTGAATACTAAAAACCGATTTTAATGCCATAAAAAATATTTTGCCTTTTATTTTAATGTTGATGACATAGCCTAGCGGATTAGCTTGTATAAGCGGCAGTGGGCGGGACACATAGCGCGACGAATCGATGGCTGATAGGGCTAAAGAGGTTCTCAAATGGCGACCACGTACTGGCAAGCGAAGCGTTGGATATCCACCCACAAGGTGGTCAGACGACCTGACCAAGGTTGCTGGCGCTGGATGCAGATCTTGCTTGCTCTATCGGTCATTTTTGAAATCTTTGGGAGAGGCCGTTGACCAGCAGTGGACGTTATGTGGCTGAAATTATAATTATATATGTGATTTCGATAAAATTTATATGAGACAACTGACGAGTATGCGTTTGTAAACAAAAACGAATCTTCCAAATTGGTCCAACCGATATCAGTTACCTAGGGTAGAAAGAGTAGACCAAAGAATGCTGAGGCCCAGAGCCTAATATTCAAAGTCCTGTCTTAGCGTGGTTAAAAATTAATTAAAATAATGATGAGTTGCTAGTCGCATCGCCTATATTGACATGATTTAGATAATCGCCGATCCATCAATCTGTCTGTCCATCTGTCTGTTCGTCTGTCTGCCTATCACTAGGCTGTATCTCATGAACCGTGATAGCTAGACAGTTAAAATTTTCAAAGATGATGTTTTTCTGTTACCGCTATAACAACAAATACTAAAAACAACATAAAAGTAAATTAGTTTGGCTCCCATACAACTAACCTAATTTTTTATAGATAATAGTAAGGAACCCTTCCTGCGTGAGTCTGACTCTCACTTGGCCTAAAATTCCCTTGCAGACATTATAAAACCTTAGTTATGCCCACTGAAACTAAGACAAAACAAAGTTATACATAATACAAAGAACCTAAAAGGCATAAAGGCAACGGAGTCGAGAAACTGCATACTAAGTCACTGCAGGCTTCATACATGGCTGACTTCCGGCGGAAGCCAAAATGTAAATGGCTTGTATCTGGATGCATCTCTCATTTATGAGGTTCTGTCTTTATTATGCATGCCTAGTGCTCGCTACATTATGAAATTAGGTTTGAAATCTATTTACTGAAATTTCTATGCTGATTTTATACACATTGCTGATATTATACAAATTGAAATTATAATTCAGTTGCTTTCTACTCAAAAGGGCCCCATATGACGTTTGCTTTATTTTCGTAATCAAATCAGAAATTAGGAAATTAGTAGGAGAACTAAAGTCACTGACATAGCCCAGCAGATCAGATCATTGAAGTGGCTGTAGGCGGGACACAGGTTATAAGTATCTATATAGTATAAGCCAGTAAATGTTTGATAAAACAGCCAACACAAGTTTGGTAAAACAGCTACTAAGTGGTTTCCGGTATAGTAGAATATCATAAACTATACCGGAAACCACACGGCGAACAAGGGCCCACAAACCTAGATGTGTCTATGATAGGGCAAGACCTCCCGTGAATGTTGTACAACGCGACTTAGGAAATACAAGCTAAACAAAGCTTATAAACATTAATGAGACCCCCCCTTCTACGCCAAATTCTCAGGCTGCTCTGGCCAAGTATGGCTCAGGTAGAACAGAGAGGGTTTTTATCCCGAAATTCCCACGGAGAGCGGAGCCCACGGGCATAGCTAGTAAATATTAAGTAAACACAAAATACTAACTGATTATAGTTATAACATACGCAAAAAAAAAGTACAGAAAGCTCACAATAGATTGCAGCATCAACTACTACCATAACTGCATGTAACTGCACACATGGCTGAATTCCGGCGCAGGCCAAAATGCAAATGGCTTGTTGCTAGCTGCATTTCTTATTTATGCGGCTCTGACCGTCGCTGAGGCAGCGAGATCATAAATGCTGCCAACTGAAGATAGGAAACCCGTATGAACACATTATTTATTCATTAATACCTTCAGGAGTTTAGGACTAAATAATGTATGAAGGATTACTTGATTTGTCGACGCTAATGGTATGCTTAGATCGTGATGTTGAATAGTTTATTTGTAGAGAGCTTACTATCGTTATATTTTATTTATTTATTTAAAAACTTTATTGGACTTATAATAACACACATTAAACACATATAATTATAACAGCGGTACAAACGGTGGACTTATCCCAGAAGGGATCTCTTCCAGTCAGTCATGGTTCATTGCTTATTAAGGTTTAGAAGATTTTAACGAAGACAACTTTCATTATTATAGATAAAATTAAAAAGAATCAAAATTCAAATGTCTATCAATAAATAGACCTTTACAAGCACTTTTATACGTTAAAGTCAAAGTCAAAGTCAAAGTCAAATAAATTTATCTCTTATTGAAGGTCATTTTTTTTAAAAATTATTTTAGTGCATAAGCTAAAAACTACTAGCGTTTCGGAACGACCACTGCTGGGAAGATTACGCCGAAAGAAACCCAGTTCAGTATTGGTCCCTACCCAGCCTGATGGGCTATGTTACAATTACAATACAGATTTACACTTAAGCTATACATTTAAATTATACAATTACAATTTGCAGACAACTATTTCCAAGAATTTTTCTCAGATGATGATAAGTAGTCATTTACATGATAATACGCATTTTGCAATAAATGATTTTTAACGGCTGTCTTAAACTTAGTTAATGGTAATGCTACTATATCATCTGGAATTTTATTATAGAGGCGCAAGCCGAGACCCACAAAAGATTTTTTTGTTTTCTCTAACCGCAAAGCTGTGATGGCTAATTTATACGTTAATAAGTATTACTTACATTACGTGTATGTAGTGTATAGATATATTAAAAAATGATGCATTTTTTAAATAAAAAGTTACCGATACCAGCGCTTCGCAACGACCACTTCCGAGAAGAAACGCCGAAAGAAACTCATTTTCACAGTATTGGTCGCTTACTCGCCGAAAGGGCTTTGTTATATCATAATTAAGTCTTTTTTAATAAATACTTTTAGTATAATTTAATTTTGATACATTATTATAACCTGTAATGCTTGCGATAATTTAATAATCCAATCTTATACCTTTAAACGAGCAATTCTTGTATGCATATATATATATTTATTTATAAATTTCTGTGATCTCGAAAACGGCTCTAACGATTTCGCTGAAAATTTGTATATGGGGGTTTTCGGGGGTAAACAATCGATTTAGATTAGTTTTATGTTTGGGAAAACGCGTGTTTTCGAGTTTTCATGCGTTTTTCTTTCCACGCAGAATATGGTCGCTAATTTCGTCGCGCCGCGACTGCCTTGATTTAGCTCAGTTGTTAAGGATAGCGACCGCTAGAAAGAGTGTTACGGGTTCGAATCCCACTCGGTGACTTACTTTTGTTTTTTTATGTTTAAGTTTATTTATTTTTTTATTTTGCATTGTTTTTAGACAAGTTTAAAAAAATTGTTAATGTTTGAGATGTAACCGAGCAAAGCTCGGTCGCCCAGGTACTATTCATTATGTAAGAACAAAAATATTATAGTAGTAGTATTCAAACCGAATTCTACTGGGTTACTTTTTAAACACCAGCAACATTTTTGGAGCAAGTTCACAGTCCATGATACTAAACTATTTTATAAAAAATATGTATATTTAAATCCATTTGGCATGTTGAAAAGGCTGAAATATGATATTTATTTAATAAGTTTTTAACCCACATATTTCTGCCATTTTGAAAAATATAGTTTTTATTTATCAGTACTATAACATTTATACCTATAATTTTCAAAGCTTCTCACAAAATTTCATGAGAATCGGTTGACAAATGCGATCTGAAGGCGAGAATAGCCGGACAAACTGACAGACAGCCGGACAGCCGGACAAAAGCATTTTTGGAAAATCTCGTAACTGAGACGCTTCGCTCACTCGGTCAACTATAAGTTATCATCCTTTTAAGGCAAAAAATCGAATCTTATTAATAGGCGATGCGGCTGGCAACCCATCACTATTTTGATTACTTTATCCACCTTTTTGCCTACATCAAGCTAAAAGTGGCCTTTGAGTCTTGCAGCCCTGAGTTCTATCTGCTTAAAGTCGCAAGACTCAAAATGCTCTGTCTGCCACATTAGGGATAAAGACGTGATAGTATGTATGTATATATGTATCCTTTTAAGGCTCAAAACACTGAAAACGAACAAAACTACCTACCTTACTAGAAATCTTAACATTTAAATTCGCGCATACAAAACAGAATTTACATCAATACAGTATTCGTACAAGTTTCTCAAAGGCGTGATTGTTCGAAGTTGGCAATTTGAAAAGTAACTTTGCCAGCTGCATGCAGCTTTAGTTCAGTGAAGTACCAAGCATGTGTTTGTTTCGACTTCTTAAGTTTATTTTGTTTATTGCATACTAGAATTATTATCACTTAAGAGTTTATTAATCTTTTTGAAAATCTAAAAAAAAAGTAAACACCTCAGTTGCAGTCATCTGCATCATATTTTCATGGTTTTATACACAGTGCTTGTAATGTTGTGATAAAAGTTAAATGAATCATTTTAAACACAAACATAGTCCCCAAGGAAAAAAATATAACCAAGTAAGGTTTTTCTACATATTTGACTTTATAAAAATTATGTAACAAAAAGGTTTAAATGTCACTAAAGTCACTATTAACAAGATTTTTTTTGCATTGATGTACATAACATTTTTTCTCTTAATAGTTTACTGCTGGTAATTATTAATTAAGTTGTCATCATCAATAAATTTAAGAACTAGAATTGTTGTAAAGACGTAACATGTAAGTTTTTTTATTAATAAAGTTAAACTAACAGATATAATTTTAGTGAAACCTAAGCCAAAGTTTTACCAACATTTAAAAAATTAACTCAGGAGGGTTTAGAAAAAAGGTAATCTGTACTCTTGTATCGAATAAACTTACATTATAACCTAAAATGGCTTCACAAGTAGAGGCGCAAACCGTTAAGAAAGCTATTTTAGCCATATATAAAGCTAAACACGAGCAACCCAGGTGCTGCGTTTTATAACGCTGGACCATTAACCAATGATTAATTTTACAGTAATGTTTGTTGAGTTTACACTTACGACTGAATCCTCCAAAACAAAAAAGAAGTAAAGAATAGACGAAAGACTGTATCGTTTACATATATACAGCAAACTAATATGACTTGAGTAATGGTATCGCAAAGTGGTATAACCAAACCAGCCAGCGTGCTAGGTGCTGTGCTCTATAACGCCGGACGATTAATCAATAAATGATTAATTTTACAGTACTTAATGTATATTAAGTTAGGCTTAAGATAAAATTCTACAAAAAACAAGAAGAATAACCGGCCAAATGCTAGTCGGACTCACGCACGAAGGTTTCCGTACCACTATCTATACAAAATCACGTTTGTTGTATGAAAGCGCCACTTAAATATTTATTTAATTTTGTTTTAGTATTTGCTGTTATAGCGGCTACAGACATAGTCTAGCTGTCATGATTCATAAGATACAGCCTGGTGACAGACAGGCGGACAGACGAACAGCAGAGTTTTAGTAATAGGGTCTCGTTTTTACCCTTTGGGTACGGAACCCTTATAAGTAGATAAAAGACAGTATTGATCACTTATATACTGTTACTCAATATGACTTGAGAAATGGAAGCGCAAAGTGGTAAAATAAGTCATTTAGCTAAACGCGAGCTCAGCGACCCAGGTGATGCGGTCTCGCCTAAACATTCATTAACAAATGATTAATTTTACAGTAGTAAGTATATAATTAGGCTTAAGACAAAATTCACCAGGGACCAAAACAAAAAGTAAAGTTAACAATAGAAAAAAGACAGTATCGATCACATATATACTGAATAGTGGTAAACCCATGCAGTAATTTCAATGACTATTTAACAAATTATTAATTTTACAGTACTTAATGTCTATAGTAAGACAAAATTCTCCAGAAATAAAAACAAAAAGAATATTTAACACTAAAAAAAGACAGTATAGATCACATATACACAGCACCTTAATATGACGTGAGAAATGGAAGCGCAAAGTGGTAAAGCCAGTCATTTAGCTGAACGCGAGCTCAGCGACCCAGGTGCTGCGCTCTATAACGCCGGACCATTAACAAATGATTAATTTCACAGTAATGTCTGTGGAGTTCCTGCTCGTAAGTTAGGCAAGTATATCTAGGTAGTTCTCTCTTGAGAGAGAAATGTTATTATGATTACCTTTGCTTGTAACTTGATTTTAGAGGTGGAAATTATGTTCCAGTTTTGTTGGTAATACATACATACTATCAACTTAACGGGGCAGGCAGAGCGTTTGGGGTCTTGCAGCTCTGAACAGACAGTGCCCAGGGAAATTTGTATGGGGATGACGATTTTTTTTTCTGTTTTTGACTGTGATTTTAATTTTATGATGCTTTAATGATCTAGTATAGCCTGTGGTTTGATTTATTATGGGTATGTCCCTCTACCTTCCACGTTGTAAGTATAGTGTTTAGTTACCTGTTTCGCCTAAAACGTTGATTGGCATATCAACCTAATTTTGCGATACTTTGATTTGCTTTAATAGAGACGTGTAATTTAGTTTAATACCATTCCCCCTCTAAAAAGATTATTTTATTCACTGTTTTCAGTGAATAAATCTTTCATTTTCTCGAAGTCATGGCATAAAGTGTGTATGCAACTCTTGAATAAAACGGATTTATATCGAGGGTCGTGAATCACTCGCGTCGCTCAGGATTCTAAACGCGTGAATCACTCACTATGCTCGTGATTCAGTAATCCTGAATCAAACATTAGAATCCTTCACTTGTTCGCGTTTCATCTATGGCCCTCGATTTAAATCAGTCTTTTATTCACTAATTGCATAATATACTATTGATTTCTTTTCTATCACATCATGTACCCAAAGAACGAATAGCTAGACTATACCCCATGAACTGTATTAGGTATTCGTTTAAACTTTTTGCATAATGTAGTTGCAAAAATAATAATAACATTCTAATCTGCAAATGTCTCCATACATATTCAGAAACAATTTAACGTTATTTTTTCGGCATATGTTTTATCTAAAACAATGTATAATTCTTATTGTTACAAGTTATTATTACAGACAATAACTTGATCAATGAAAGGTTCCAGTAATCTTTTTGTTTGATTTTTTGCCACGTCATGTGCAAATCTAATTCGCCTTGGCTGTATTTTTGCACCTGTTTTGTGACAATGAGAAATAGTAATTATTTCAACAGTTGGTATAGTTATTCGGTAGGGTCTATACGTCTAAACACAAAACAGTAAGTCATATAAACCATTGTTATAAAATGTAGTGTAATATGTGAATACAAAGGTGTCAATAATTTATTTCAAAAAAATGACAACGGGTGACATCGCAGCAGCTGCGGCAAATTGTATGTATATTTTTATCATCTGATTCACGTACACACATGAGCTATCACGATTTTATTTCTTAAGAGCAAAGAGCTCAGAGCCACGAGATCCATAGGTCACAAATTTTAGCTTGATGGTGGAAAAAGACGAGTTGGAGAGATCTCATAATGTCTGGTCAGCGTGGAGAGTATAGGCCAAATCCTGTGGCTGCTCTGACTAATGGCTTCTGTAGAACATAAAGGCATGTGCTTCTGCAGTGGAGACTAAAAAGACCTGATGATGAAGATGATGGTGGAAAAAGGAATCAAAATATATAGGTTCAGATCAAAATAGGCCGTTGGTCCCGGCTGTTACACTGTTGTTAGTGTAAGACACCAGACACAATAGTAAAACAATGCATGTCGACCAGATTCCGGTCTGTGAACAGAAGACAGGTTATGATTGTATTAGTGTATGTCAGATGCCTTTTGGCAGCCTTAAAATCTGACACCAATGCTAGCTGCTTACACGCACGTAAAAAAGTTTAGCCTCAAAAAGACCTTATGATGACGATGAAGTTAATGAAGACGTATTATTTTCACAGCACACCCAAAAGATGGAAATCCAGGTTTTGACGAGTGCCTTAAGGCGTGTGGTTTCGGAAGGTTCCACATCAAGTTCCTTCTTATCACGATGCTTGGCTGTACAGCTGATGTGGCTGTGGCCAATACAACAGCCTTCCTGCTACCAAGTGCTGAATGTGATTTAAACATGAACCTGGTCCAAAAAGGGGTTTTGAATGCTGCTTCTTACTCAGGTACAAATTATGTGCTACATGGAAACTTCGCTCGCATATTTCACATTTTATTCATATTTTCAAAAAATACAGAACTAAACGAATGTGGATGTCTTGAAGGTGACTTAGGAAATACAAGCTAAACAAAGCTTATAAATAGAATTGAGACCTCTCCAACCTGTCTGGCCAGCGTGGAAGTGTAGGCCAAGTCTTCTGGCTGCTTTGGCTAAATATGGCTCTGGTAGTACAGTGAGGGTCGTGCTCCTGCAGTGGAGACAGAAAGACCTGCTGATGTTGATTTGAAAACGAATGTGAATTGATGCTGCTGAAAACGAATGTGAGTGGATGAGTGCATCAGGATCGTCCTTGACGAACGTACCGTGACCCTGCAAGTAATAGATCATAGATGAGTAAGATAGTGTATTTGTGTAGTATATGTATGTACAGATATTCTTTAAAAAGGATAAGTCAAAGTACCCGTAACCAGCGGGCATGTATGAAGAGAGTGATAAATGTAGATGAAGCGAAAGAGGTCTGTCATTATCGTAGCTAGTGGTGGTCCATAGTCTCTGACACCTCCATTACCTCTGTGGAAAGCGTACATGATAATATGTATGTATGTATCTTTGGGAAAGGCCTATGTCCAGCAGTGGACGTTGTGCGGCTGCAATGAATGAATGTATGTAGCAAAGTTAAAACAAAGCTTTGGGGCTGTTACTGTTAAATAACCTAATATCAACCGAGTAATTTTTCTCGGTAAATATTACTCGTTTCTCAATACATCTAATACGCACCGAATATATAAAACGGATAGCAATGTTACAAAAAAAATATGAGCGACGGATTGACAGCTGGTATTGCTGCATATTTAAGAAAACTCGCAAATAATAAAACGCACCGGAGTATTTCAATCCACATTAAAATGGAAATGTATAACGGAATAGAAATGTATTTAATGGATCACGTTATCTCGCTTGACTTGTAACTGTTACCTATTTTGTTTATTTAAGTGTTCAATAAATTTCAAGGTCACTACTCGAAATGTTTTAGTTAAAATTTTACTTTTAATATATTTTGTTTCTATTGTCCTGGTTTCTCAATATCACCCCCCATTTTTCCCCCTTTTCAAACTGGGTCAAGTTATCCGCCCATCGTTTTTTGTTCGTCCCAGTTTTCTTCGGGCATCTGGAATTCAATCTGTGGTAATTGTATATTCTTCAATAGCCATAGAACGGTATTTTTGTTATTCATATTAATAAGTAATATAATCCGAAACCGAAAACATAATGGTTTCAATATCTGTCCAATAATAAAGTTAGTTATAAGCTTTTAAAATCTGTCAAGTTAACGAAAAAGGATGCAAATACAGCCCTCTTGACGTCACTGCTATTAGGTCTCGCGCGTACGAAAGAGATAGTGAGATGTCTCCACCACGTTCCCACTCTTATATTTGAATTGTTAACTACTATTTCAATAATCAACCAATTTTCTTGCAGTAAAAAAAAGTATACCTGTTTTATATAAAATACTAGCTACCCGTGCCTGAAGCGGCATACGTGTTAATCCAGGGAGTCAGCTTCTTGTATACAAAATTTTATTAAAATTGGTTTAAGCGTTTGCGCGTGAAGGAGTTGCAAACATACACAAACTTTCGCTTTTATAATTTGGTGAGATTAACCAAAAATATAAAAAAGTTAAAATAGTATATTAATCTATTTCACAGGAATGATGTTCTCTACGGTGCTAGCCGGTTTCCTGACGGACACGTTTGGTCGGAAGATATTTGTGCAGCTGGGATATGGTGGAATATTTTTGTTCACATTCATAGCGGGGACTAGCCAGACTTACGGAGTGTTGCTGGCCGCTAAATTCTTTGGAGGCGTTCTGTGAGTTAAAATTGAAAAACTATTTTTCTGAATGAGAATGAGGTGCTAGTGAGTAGCTTGATGGCTCATGCAAAGGTGCTAGTTAGGATTTCAATGACTCAGCGGGCGTGCATGTAGAAAATATAAGAAATGTAGCCGAAGAGAAAGGAAACTTGAATTTTTTGTTAGGAAGACGACGATCATTTACAGTGAAACATTAGGAAAACACCAAAGACTTATGTATTTTTCAACAGTGTAGCACACAGTATTAGTAACATTGTCGTTAATCTTGGATTGGCGGATACAGCCTATGGGTACTAAGTCTCCCATAACGTTAGCTAATATGCTGGTACTGAGCATTGCTGCTTGTTTTTGCATGATTGTGATGTCTATATGAGGGTCTAACAGGTCACAATTGATCCACTTCCCGGTTTTTGATTGAGCTAAATATTTGCACACATACGCATATCGAGTGACAATACAATATGATGATGATATTGCGCTGATCTGATGATGGAGCCGGCAGATGACAATAGAAACTGTAATGAAACGACGCAATTTCATCGAGTTCGGGCTCGTTTGATTCTTCTTGAAGAGCATCATAAACTTTAAGATGACTGATTTAGTTATTTTTTTCTCTTTTAAATAATTGCTTGTTTATTTACAGGTTTGCTACGTCCTTTAACGCAACTATATCACTCACAGGAGAGCTATGTCACAGTGGAATTCGAGACAGAGTGTTACTCTTCCAAGCATCTTTTACCGCAGTGGCTCAGATATCTATAGCAGCTGTGTCTTGGGCAGTTCTTATGCAAGATTGGGAGTTTACATTATTTGATGGCAGAATTGGTAAATCTTGACTTCTTCATTTACAGTTAATTGTTATCATTGTGGCAAATAACGCACACAGAGACAATGACGTGGTTAACCTTTGGAATCTCATTCAAAAAAATCCGACACCTGTTAAAATATAGTATAAATACTTATATAAATAAAAGTCTATATATTGACTTTATTACGCATCTCTTCTGAACCAGATATCATTTCTAATAAATCAAAAATTTTATTTTTCATTGAATATTTTGTAATTTGAATACGAATAAAATATGTAACACGACAATGATTATTTTTATAAGCTCCTATTTAATTTGCAATGTATCTCGTATGTTTGTTTAGGTCAAATCTTGCAGCTCAATTTTCAACCTCAACCGATTGGGCTGAAATTTTGCATACTTGTGTAAGTCAGTGAGGCGGTTTAATGATGGAGCCGGGAAATATATGATAAAACTTAGTTATAAAAGAACATAAGCTCATTGAGTAGGACTCGTTTGATTTGTCTCGACGAGCACTTTATGGTAAACGATGTCTAGGGTCTGAGATCACGGAAACAGAAGGTGGTCGATGGAACTCAGTAATAAAACGACGCAACTCTATCGTGTTTGGGCTTACTTCATTTATCAAAATTAATGCTTTGGCTTCACAATACAAGTTTGTACAAAAATGTATATTTATAAAACGTTTTTATTTTATATTTCAGCACTTCACACATGGAGTTTTTATCTGTTTGTTATGTCGTTGTGGTCGCTTTTTGTGTGCATATTATACACATTCCTGATACCGGAGAGTCCAAAATATTTGCTGAGTCAGAAAAAATATACAGAAGCAAGAGAAATTCTGATAAAAATATTCAAAGAAAATACTAGGCAGCCGGCTGATATGTACCCTGTAAGTGTAATCTATACATTTAATAAAACAGTAAGTCTGTTCATTAAACAGTAACACAGTAAGTGTGCCTGTACATTAAGTTAGTAAGTATTTAAAAAAAAATGGGGGCGATGGAGACATAGTAAAGGAGTACGAATTTTAAAAAAAAATGTCTGTTTGTACACGCTAATCTAGTGAAATACTAGACAGATCCGAATGTTTTTTTTTGTTATATAGCTTTTAAGCCTGGGCAATATAAAGAGTATAATTAATTTTGTTAAATGGAACACCTGATGCAGAACTATAATGGTCCAGCTAAACTATAAGAAATATAAAAATGGCGCCTTAGTAAAAGTTATTCAGCCTGATGAGCATTTTCCAGAAACAAAGTCTACGCGAACAAAGTCGCGGACTCCTGCTAGTATGAATATAATGTCCTTTCTGTGAGTAAATGTTTCTGTATTTCCATGATTTTTTGTTCTGAACAGTCCCGAATCAGCGGACCTACTAAACGTAGCAGTTGAATTACCTAAAGCGTCTTGAATTTGTTTGAAGAAATCAGTATTATGAACATGTAACAAGTTTGTTTGCTAACCAAATTTTAAAAAGACAAACTCAAGAGGGTCATCTAGTTTTCAAGCGTGAACCCCTAATAATTTTTAAACGATATTTAAAAAAAACCGCATTGAAATCAATTTATTTATTTTTATTTTTTATTTATTTTACTTTATTACAAAAATTGTAACATGCGGAATTAAGGCCCAGGGCCTTTTCTATCAGTCAACCTACAGGTGATGCCGAAAAAAGCTAATTTTGAACGACAAGACACATCTATACATATAATAAAACAGTAAAAAAAGTGTGTCTGTACATTAAATATATTTCCAAAAAAAATATTGGGGGCGATGGAGACGTAGTAAAAGAGTAAGAATTTTAAAAAAAGTCTGTCTGTTTGTCTGTTTGTACTCGCTAATCTCCGGAAATACTGGACGGATTCGAATGAAACTTTTTTTGTTATATATTAAGCCTGGGCAACATATAGGGTATAAGTGATTTTGGAAAATGGAACGCCTGATGCAGAACCATAAACCAGAAGCTAAACTATAAGAGATATAAAAATGCCGCCTTAGTAAAAGTTGTTCAGCCTGATGAGAATTTTCCAGAGACAAAGTCCACGCGAACGAAGTCGCGGGCTTCGGCTAGTTCTAATTAAATCTATTTAACTAAGTATAATTTTATTTATATATCTTTAAAATTGTATGTACCTAAAACAATCCTTACTATAATTTATTTATATATACCTATATGTATTCATAAACATACATGTAATCTATCCGTTCGAGCGCTGCGATACTACAGACAGACACCTCTCTGCTTAACTGACTCCGTGGTGTAGTGGTTAGAGCGTTTGGCTCATACCCGGAGGTCGCGGGTTCGATTCCCAGCGGGGGCAACGACTTTGTGTTGTTGTCCTAGTTTGGTTAGGACATTGCAGGCTGATCACCTGATTGTCTGATAAGTAAGATGATCCGTGCTTCGGAGGGCACGTTAAGCCGTCGGTCCCGGTCACTGTCTTTGACATTGGTCGTTACCTAAAACCATGTCAGAGGCCTTTAAGGCGGTTTAAAAACTCTGACACTAGTGTTAGTCACTAACACACACGATAAGAAGAAGAACAGACAGACAGGCAGACACTCGCGATAAACTTATAACACCCCTCTTTTTTTTCGGAGGTTAAAAGTCAATAGATATTTTAAACTTGCGCGCTGTAGAAAACTTTCAAATTCGATTTCATAACTTAAATTAAATAGGTATTATTATATAACTGGTTTTTTTTTTTCAGTACAAAAACCTATGGGCATCAGAAATGGCGGCAGTACCTGAGTCAGCGAGCATTTCAAAAATAACTTTTTATAAACAACTAGTCATTGGACTTCAAAATGCCAAGCCGATGTTCAGAAAACCATTAGTTGGATATATTGTTCTACTCTGTATTAATAATTTTTTGACACTATCTCTGTAAGTATTACGTAAATAAATAAATATATAGGAACAAATTACACAGATTAAGCTAGCCCCAAAGTTAGTTCGAGACTTGTGTTATGGGATACTAACTCACCGATACTATATTTTATAACAAATACATATATAGATAAACATCTAAGCCCCAGGACAATTTGAAAAAGGCCATTTTCTAACTTGCCCTGACCGGGGATCGAACCCGGAACCTCTGAGTGGCAGACTAGCATGGTGAACAGTACGCCACGGAGGTCGTCATTATTAAAAGCAATTGTTTTTCTTCCTCATTTTTGAACACAAAAAAGACAAAAAAACAACTGTCTATATGTATGGATATTCACGCTAATCTTCGAAACTCCGAGACATCTTTTTAAGCGGTAAATCGATTAAACTAATCTCAGATCAATAATAGGCTATGTTTCATTGAAATTTTGATAGGAAAAAGTTATCGTCGTTTTTAAATTTCACGCAAACGAAGTTGCGGGCACCGCAGTACATAAATGTATTTTGATTTCAGATACAACATCGTAAGATTGTGGTTCCCCCAAGTCTCAACGGTGGTGGAACATTATGCTACACCTGAAAACGAAGACCTGTGTGCTATGTTGGATGCTTACGCAGTAGATTCGAAACTTAGCTCTCTTAATGTCACAGTTGGTGCTGAATGTATACCGGTATGTTTTTATAAGTAAACTAGCTGACTAAACATTTGAATTGAGAATTTTAAATCTTGAATTTACAATTTAGAGTTCTGAATTCTGAATTATAAATTTGAATTTTGAATTTTCAAATTAAAATTGAAAATGAAATTAAAGAAAGAATTTTAGATCCAAATATTTATTCAGTAACTAGACAATTACACGCGCTAAAAGTGCGTGTAATTGTCTAGTTACTGAATACGTCATATATCACGTCAATAAGTATAATTTACATTACGTGTAGTGTATATTAAAATCTAATTAATTTTTTAAAGAAAAGCTGCCGCTCTTCGCAACAACCACTGCTGAGGAAACTTTATTACAAATTATGAAATATACTATACGACCAATTGTCAAACTTATCTAAACACATAATAAATTTCATAAAAATCGAAAATCGAGCTGTTTCAGAGGAGTATGAACACAATCACCGTGACATGAGAATTTTATTCGTATTAAAGACTATTCTGGCACAGCGACCCAAGGTGAGACTTGGCCTCTTGTACAAGCGGACACCAGCGCTTTTGGTCCTGTCTTCCCCATAAATAGGTACATGATATTGTATACTTAATTACTTACTTACTATCCTGGCTCAGCGACCCAAGGTGAGTTTTGGCCTCTTGTACAAGAGGACGCCAGCGCTTTCGGTCCTGTGCTAGCTCTTGCCAGTTGTTGCCAACTTG
Organism: Acrobasis consociella; assembly: GCA_963555685.1. Classification (NCBI taxonomy): domain Eukaryota; kingdom Metazoa; phylum Arthropoda; class Insecta; order Lepidoptera; family Pyralidae; genus Acrobasis; species Acrobasis consociella. The sequence continues at coordinate 14,123,213 of OY743122.1, forward strand.
AAGCTCGCGCAGGTCCGCCATCACTACGTCACTCCAGTGATACCTAGGCCAGCCTACCGAGCCAGCCGGCCCTATCTTCACCCCTAGATCTTCTTTTATTATTTTGGCATGTCCAAGTTAGCGAACACGGTGCGCTTTAACTTGTGTTGTATGATAGGCTCATCCACTAGGTACATTATTTCGGAATTAGTTCTTATCCTCCATACACCATTCTCACCTCTTACTGGCCACAGGATCTTGCGAAATATTGTATAAGTATGAAAAATAATTTTCAGGTAAAGAGTGGAGCGGAAACATACATAAACAGTATGATTATCGGCAGCATTTGCATCTTCCCATTCTTCCTTACGAGCTGCCTCGTCAACAAAGTTGGGAAGAAGGCTTTATTAACACTTGGAAGTTTGACGTGCTTTGCAGCAACGTTAGGCCTTAGATGGGTACGATCTAAGGTCGCTGTGGTAGCGCTTTTTGCAGTAGATACATCGATATCGCAAATGATGAGCAGTATCAATTTAGCATTTGCTATGGAGTTATTTCCGACTAGAACAAGGTATGTATCCTTACCAATATTGTATTGAATGTCTGAACCACTGAACTTATTAAAATTACATTTGATATGGATATAGTTTGATACACATAGGATAGTTTTTATCCCGAAATTCCCACTCGTGAGAAGCCTACAGGCACTGCTAGTTTAATCATAAATGTATTTTAACCCGATGAGGGAGTGCTATAAATTTGACTATGGCATCGTAGCTCTCAAAGTAATAGACCGATTCCGATGCGTTGTTTTTAAAGTAAAAGTATGTTTACTTGCGATGGTTCTTAGTCTTCATCATCATAATCATCAGGTCTTTTTTAGTCTCCACTGCAGAAGCACGTCCCTCTCTGTATTACTAGAGCAATACTTGGTCAGAGCAGCGTAGAAGGCACTTAGAAAATACAAGATAACCAAAGCCTATAAACATCAATGAGACCTTTCCAACACGTCTGGCCAGCGAGGAGAGTGTAGGCCAAGTCCTCTGGCTGCTCTAGCCAAGTATGGCTCTGGTAGTACATAGAAGGTCGTGCTCCTGCAGTGAAGAGAAAAGTACTAATGAGGATTATGATGATGGCTTCTTCTTCTTATTGAGTGTGTTAGTGACTAACACTAGTGTCAGAGTTTTTAAACCGCCTTAAAGGCCTCTGACATGGTTTTAGGTAACGACCAATGTCAAAGACAGTGACCGGGACCGACGGCTTAACGTGCCCTCCGAAGCACGGATCATCTTACTTGGTGATCAGCCTGCAATGTCCTAACCAAACCAGGACAACAACACAAAGTCGTTGCCCCCGCTGGGAATCGAACCCGCGACCTCCGGGTATGAGCCGAACGCTCTAACCACTACACCACGGAGGCAGTTGATGATGGCTAGTGTCTTATTTCTTATTTCAGCACTTTGGCCGTAGCAATGATAATGATGTCGGGCCGGATCGGCACTCTTGCTGGCAACGTCACTTTTCCAATGATGTTAGAGCTGTCATGCGGGTTGCCTTTCTTTTTCTGGTCGGGAATCATATTGTGTAAGTTTTCGTCATTATTATTGTCAGTTTTTTACAAGCTTTTGTTTCACTTTCAATGTATCTTATATGAATGTATGTATGTATGAATGCCATGCTGGTCTGAGAGAAAGAAAAAACTTAGAATATACCAGCTGCTTCTCTTCCCGCGCAGATCGTAAAAGCCGATCGAGGGAATGGGCAAAAATGCGAATCATGTTAACAGGCGATGCGGCTAGCAACCCATCACTGTATTGATTGCTTTTCCATCTTCTCGCCCACCATGACGCTAAAAGTGGCTTTTGGATCTTGCGGCCCTGGGCTCTGCATAGAGCCGCAAGACCCAAAATGCTCTGTCTGCCCCATTAGGGATAAAGACGTGATAGTATGTATGTATGTATGAATGTTTGTTTAGGTCTAATCTTATAACTCAATTTTCAACCAGTTATCCTTAACCAATTTGTATGAATTTTGTATACTTTTGTAAGTCGAATGACAATACAATATTATGAAGTCAATGAGCTGTTCTGATGATGGAGCCGGAAGATGTTTGATGTAACTCAGTTATAAAACAACATAAACTCATTAAGTAGGACTCGTTTGATTTGTCTTGACGAGCATTGTATGGTAGACGATGCCTTAGATTTTAAAACGGTGACGGAAGGTTGTCGATGAAACTCAGTAATAAAACGACGCAACTCCATCGAGTTAGGGCTTTATTCATTTTTTTTACAAAAAACTTTGGCTTTACAATAACAGTTTATACAAAATTTTAATTTTTGTAAAACCTTTCTTCACTTAAAGTTATTCGTGAATTTGACAAGATCTTACCTCTACGCGCTAAAAAACATTTTCCTTAAACTTTGATTGAACTTTTAAATAAGAGGAACCCAAAGGGTAAAAACGGGACCCTATTACTAAGATTCCACTGCCAGTCTGTCTGTCTGTTTTCTGATTTTTATAGATAATATACAGAATTTGTTATGAATTCGTTTGGAAGGGGACACTTTGCCCAGCGGGACTTATTATCAGGCTAGAAAAAAATCATAGATAAAAAACTCTTGTTTATCATTTCAGGTGTGATCCTCGTAGCATTTTTACTACCAAAGAAGAAAACTTCGTAACCACTAAACTCTTTTTTACTGTAATATTAATAAGGCATTTTTTTATTATAACTTTTTGTATAATAAATTGGTTTTTTTTTCAATTTTGACGTATAATATATAACATCTGTTTTTAATCCTCGATAAAAAAAGAGGGGTATTATAAGTCTGATGCTGGTGTCTGTCTGTCTAACCGACTTCCAAAAAGAAGGAGGTTATCAAGTCGTCGCGATCTTTTTTATGTATATTCACCGATTATTCGAAGACGTCTAGACCGATTTAGAAAATTATTTTTGTTTGAAAGTGCATACTTGTCAATTGGTTCCTTAGAAATTTTACCAAAGTTGGGTTTTTGTAAAATTTCTAATTTTGGAGGTGAATTTTGAGGTCTGTTCCAACTGTTCCAAGTTTGGTGGGTTTTAAATTTCATAATTTCATCATCATCACCAGGTCGTTTTGTCTCCACTGCAGGAGCACGACCCTCTCAGTACTACCAGAGCCATATTTGGCCAGAGCAGCTAGAGGATATTAAATATTTATAGTTTAATTAGGTGAGAACAAATTTAAAAATTTCAACAAACTTATCGAGTTTGTTGGAATTTTTAAATTTGTTCTCACAACAAAATACCTAGTTCTGCGCAAACAAGAATATCATGAAAATAATATACCAGACTAGAATCTCAGTGCAATGACCTCTTCCATGACGCTTTTATAAACGGTCAATGTTCTCATAGAGAAATGTTAAAACTCAGACGTTTATTCTGATTGCTCTTTTCTACTGTGATGAAACGCTTATAATATTTTCTCTTTATGTAAAAGTTCGCTGCACACATTTAGTGCAAAATCAACTTATATCCTATATCTTATACCTATAAACGAGCAATTCTTGTATATTTATTTATATATTTAGAAATTTCTGTGATCTCAAAAACGGCTCTAACGATTTCGCTGAAAATTGGTATATGGGGGTTTTTGGGGGTAAACTATCGATCTAGATTAGTCTTATGTTTGGGAAAACGCGTGTTTTTGAGTTTTCATGCGTTTTTCTTTCCGCGCAGAATATGGTCGCTAATTTCGTCACGCCGGCCGCTATCCGTTTGGCTCAGCGGTTAAAGATGCGGACCGCTAGAAAGAGTGTTACATGTTCGAATCCCACTTGGTGACTCACTTTTGTTTTTTTATGTTTAAGTTTATATATAATTCTTTATTTTGTATTGTTTTTAGACAAGTTTAAAAAAGTGTAGTTAATGTTTGAGATGTAACCGAGCAAAGCTCGGTCGCCCAGGTACTGTTAGTATAATTTAGTATTGTCTATGTCCTATCCTAAAAGTAAAACGTACCCAGGTTACCAATATTTAACCATCTAGCTATGCCCGTGGGCATCGCTCCCCGTGGAAATTTCGGGATAAAAACTATCCCATGTCCTTCCTTGGGTATCAAACTATATCCATATTAAATCCTACTAATATTATTAATGCGAAAGTCAGTTTGTATATTTGTTTGTTCGTTTGTTACCTCTTCATGCTTAAACTATTGAACCGATTTAGATAAAATTTGGTATGGATTTAGTTTGAGACTCGGGAAAGGACATAGGGTACTCTTAATCCCAAAAATCCCACGGGGAGCGAAGCCCGCGGGTACAGCTAGTTTCATCTAAATAGGTTAAGTGGTTGGTCAGAGCTTAATGAAATATGTTAGAGTTGTCAATGTAGCCAATAAAAAATTATATAAAGTATGCTAAATCGGTCAAGGGGTTACCGAGATATAGGGTCCGCTATTTCACAGTTCGATGCAAAAGTACCATTAGGATTCGGATCCTTTGATCAAAACATTCAATTCAGGAGTTTATTAAGTGTTTACCCATAATACCCCTTTCTCATTAGTCAATAATGTAAACACACACCAAATCTAAACCTTACCGCAATAAAATTAGGGTTTACAACTTTTTAGACGAAGCACAAAGCCACCACTAATTATACGGTGACTTGAATACTTATATTAAACCTTAAGCCAAGGGGTTAAAGCTCGTATGTTAAGCTTTTAGACGTCCCAAAGCCAGTACAAATTTAACCAAACTATGCAGTTATGCAGTAACATTAACTTAGATTAACTAACCGGAAAATGCCAGGTAGCCATGCAGTGGCGTAGCTAAAGTTGTTTACTAGGGGGGCAACTGTCTATTTTTTATTTATTATTTCGTGTGTGTAAGTGGCCAACGCTAGTGTCACATTTTTCAAGCTATCTAAAGGCATCTGTCATAGCTCGATGATTGTCATACAATGATGACAGCCGGGACCAATGGCTTATACGTGCCTTTTTAAGCACGGAGGAGATCGAGTAAATGTCATACTACTAGTGCGGACCACGCCCTGAGTCTACTAAGACTATACGATACAAAACGCTATCACGTCTTTATCCCTGATAGTGCAGATGAAAAAGGAATCAAAGCAGTGTTGGTTTGCTAGCCGCATCGCCTATTAACATAGTCCGCATTTTCGTTCATTCCCTTGATCAGCATCTAAGATCTGCACGTGAAGAAAAGCAGCTGGTAGATTCTAAGTTTTTTCTTTAATTCCAGACTAGTATGGAAGAAGAATATAACCACATGAAAAGGGAAAATGCTTTTTATTTATAATTGTTTTACGGCTCTGGATCCTATAGTCCTTTAGAGCCAATCTTTTTTTTTTTTTTCACTTCTTTATTCCTAACCTTAACCCTAACTACTGCCCACTTCGTACCCCTTGCCTTAATTCGTAGCTACTTCCACGTACACACTAAATGCGGCAAATATGAATGGACCACGCTTTTATACTTATGAATAACGTCAACTGCATTTGCCCGTATATAAATTTGTTATACGAGGTACTAACGGTAAGATGTGAGCATATAGTTAATAATAATATATTTACGTTGTCACCTTGAATATTTTTGTGAAATACTAATAAAAACATGCAATCACGTCTCTAAATGGGGCAGACAGAGCATTTTGGGTCTTGTGGCTTTAAGCAGATAGGGTAAGAGAGAGAGAAGGTGGATGAAGGAATCAAAATAGTGATAGTTAGTAATTATCATGTCATCTGTGAGCAGACCGGAATCCGGTCGACATGCATTGTTTTACGATTGTGTCTGGTATTTTCCTTCAATCTCAGTAGTTCCAATGTCCAGATCCATCATGGATCTAGTGAGATATTATTTTCTCAGTAGATCCAAGGTTTGACAGTGTGGATCTACTGAGGAGTATTTTTCTCGCTAGATTTGCACAGACAACAGGTTATTCACACCGCCTATTACATGATTAAAAATTTCGCCCATTTCCTCGATCGGCTCTTACGATCTGCGCGGAAGGAGAAGCAGCTGGTACATTCTAAGTGGCTGGTCTTTTTTCTACCAAACCAGCATGAGAATACTAATATCATTTAGAAATTAATAATTCACCGTCGACACATACCTACTTGAAGGGGTCATTCCGTCTATCTGAACAACTTTTCGTATGACACCACTGTGCTGCTCTGAAAATAATTTGTCTATTTAATGCAAATGTTTTCAAACGATCGGACAATTTATAATGGGAAAGTCGATTTTTTAGTAAAGGGTTGCTAGCCGTTTTGCCTGTCTTTCATCTCTCATCTCAGCGTATTCCCAATTACATCCTTAGCTGTAATGCTGCGAAGCCCGGGGTCCGCTTTCCGGCTTTGTCTTCTACACTTCGCACAGTCTTGAGCAAACTTGGTTGTAAGACGATTGGCACGCATATCATCCTTGACGTCGACAAACCAGCACTTCTTGGGTCTACCACGCCTGCCGGGCCCCGGCGGAGGCGGCATGGGTATACATTTGATTCCCACGTAACTTGCCGGTTTCCGCAAACCGTACCAGCGTAGGGACTCTCTTGCAGTTTATCTTTTATGTCACGGATATGATGGCTGTCGTGGATGCGATGTGTTCTCTTCGTGATACTCCGCATATTCAGCGCAATATTTTCATCTCCGTGATATGTACTTCTACGAATAATAATGATGTACTTATAGTTTATATCTGTGCCCCTCATTTTGCTTAAGGGGAACTACATGACACGGAATGTTCTAGCTTATCTAGCCTATTCATATAATTCGTATTTTCGCCTATTCCCGATCTGCGCAGGCGCAGAATTAACTGGTACATTCTAAGGTTTTTTCTCCAAGACTGAAGGATATATCACTCATACCGTGTATGTGTAAAAATAAGTCGTACGTAACATTTTTCAGTGCTCATGCCTATTCTACTGTGTGCAATCGTTTTAGTTTTACCTAATTAATGAAGTGGAACTAAACGATTGCCGATAAGCGAACACTACTGTTTTAAGTAAATACAGTCACAATATCCAGCACGACATATCTACTTAAACAAATCTGTGCGGAAATAAAGTTTTAAGAATATCTTGCAGTAAATAATAGTTAATAAACCTTGTAGTGTAAATTGCGAAAATAGTACGCATGTTAAAACATTTGATTAAATAAATTTTATCATATACACACATAGTGAAGAACACCAGTGTAACATGATCTCTGTATCCTCTTTTGTTTGTTTGAGGTTGTTTTACTTCTCAAAGGAGATATGGGTCTAATTAAAGCGGTTGGATATCTTATCAAGGCTTCCGTTCTTCTTGATAAATTAGAGGCATCTTTTAATTATCAAAGTACCTGTGTTTAGCGTGGTTGTGATGCCTAGTGATAAAACTAATATAATCTTACTAAAAGTAAAGACGTTTATGGAAATCGTGGTTTTGATGCAACAAAATGAGTGAAGTGGATTTGGCTGCGATGGCCGATAGTGGTAAGTATTTAACTAGCTTTTATTTAGTTTCACATGTCCCGTTGTCTGACGTTCTGTCTGTCATCAAAACTTGCAAGTTAAATTCGACCTAATCTCGGTTTCCGATTGAGCTGAAATTTTTTACGCATACGTATATCGCGTGAAAATACAATATTATAATGGGTGCTGATCTGATGATGGAGCCAGAGGATCGCCATAGGAAGTCTGTAATGAAACGACGGGATCGTTTGATTCGATTTGAGGAGAGTCTTTGATAAAAGCTTGTTTTAAATAATATATTCTTTATTAATTACTTGTTTTGAATATTTTATAACTACTGGGGTAGTAATCGTCCCCCCTCCCTGTCATAAATTAGGAGGCAAAACCAATTTTGCCCCCCCCCCCCCCCCCCTCCCTCCAAAACATTCAAGATCTAGTACTTCTGTCGCGTGACTTTCGGCAACCGTCGCGAGATAGTTCTCGACAGCAGTGACAGTCAACGACAAACAGCGACATCGAGACCGTCGGCGACGGATGCGTGAGAATTCGTGGCATGTAGAATAGACCCCTCCAAGTCTCCCCGTAGATGTCGTAGAAGGCGACTTAGAAAATGTGCTAAACAAAGCTTTAACGTCATAAAACCTCTTCAATCCATCTGGCCAGCGTGGAGAGTGTAAGCCAAATCCTCTAGCTGCTCTGACCTATCATAGCTCAGGTTGTGCAAAGACGGTCGTGCGTGCTCCTGCAGTGGAGACTAAAAAGACGACGATGATGATGAATAAAACAGTAAAAATCGCGTATTTAATAAATTTATGAATAAATGAGTGTGGGGGACAAAAAAAGTAACTGAACACAAAAGAGATAAAGAATAGTCCACCTGTCTGTATGTATGTTCACGCTAATCGAAACTACTGGACGGATATTTACGCGGTTTTCAATAATAGATTAAGCTCAACTCAGAGCAACGTATAGGCTTTGTTTCATTGAAATTCGATATCAGGAAAAAAGTTGTCGTCATTTTTAAATTTCACGTGAACGTGAACGTAAAATGTTGCGAGCACCAGCTAGTTAAAAATAAAGCGATCAGTTATAACTTTTATTAATCCTTGCGATAAATAACTAATATCTACGTTTTCGTAATTCTTGTATACCTTACAGAATAACTTCCCATCTCGAGTCCATATTTCTTGTATAATCGGGTAACACGGCAAATTCAAAACTATCAACATTTCTTGAGGCCGGAGTGAATTTCTTCGCATACGCTTCTTTATACATATCATACCAGCTTCCCTCATCTTTTCTATCCTCAAAATCCCGCACATAAAGGTGATACCACACCCGATCCTCATTTACGACTTGATACAGCCTCTTGCATGATTTACACAGACTCAATACATCCCGTACGGGTAATCTCAGTATAATCAACAATAACACATCTTCAGGCAGCCCTGAGAGAGTCCCACTTGGGTAGCTGTGGCAATTTAATATGCCGCTTTTGATTGGAGTGACAACTCTGTCTTTGAACAAAACAAATAGTTCGTTCAAGTTTGAGAGACCAGAAGGAATCCCCAATTCAGAATTAACGATGTATCTCCCTAGTTTCAAACACAGCGAGTAAGTTTCTATATGCATTCGTGGAATAGTTGCATTAATCAAAATCGTATCGTTCAAAGGAGAAACGATTATCTTCATCGGAGTATTTTGAAAGGACTTTAGTACGAACACAGTCTCGTATTTCGAAATTTCTTTGTCCTTTCGAGACAAGATGTAGTCTTCAATTGTAATACCGTTTTTATCGATGTCTTCGAGTTGAAAGAAGCCATTTTCTTTCATTATAATAAGTAAGACGGTTACCAGTAGGTCTTGCCTGAGTCGGTCGGGTTTTATTAACGGTTCCAGCAATGCCTTTAAAGACTCATTTAAACGAGATAGTATTTCTTCATTTGTGGATATGTTGGAATATTTTTCGCATAGGTTTCCGATTTCCATTGTGAATTATTTTATTTCACGCTTTATTTATTGTTCAAAAACAATGTCAAACTCAGATGTCAATGTTAATTTTCTCTTTTCAGTGTCGTACTGATAGCGATTGAAAATTATTTCGAGATAAAAAGTCTGGCTTCTTTATGCTTCTTTATAGATTTTATTCAAAGGTTTTTGTTTTATCATCGAAGCTCCTAGTTAAAAAAAAACAACAAATAATGGACCTCGCCCTCGAAAGTAGAGACGTAAACTACAATTCCATGACCTCGCCTTATTGCGAAAGAAATCGGCACTAAATTTTACATGGTACCGTCCATAACACAGATTAAAAACTCACTGGAGGTGGTGTCATCAATTCAGGCCCAGTAACTTAGTTGTTAACCTTTTTTTACGAGAAATTTACACAGTTTTTGCAGTTATATCTTATACCTTTAAACGAGCAATTCCTGTATATTTATATATATATATATATATATATATATATATATATATATATCTACACTAATATTATAAAGAGGAAAGATTTGTTTGTTTGTTTGTTTGATTGTATTGAATAGGCTCCGAAACTATTGGATCGATTTTAAAAATTCTTTCACTGTTGGATAGGTATGTTATCCCTGAGTGACATAGGCTATGTATGTACCACGGGCGAAGCCGGGATGGACTGCTAGTTTATTTATAAATTTCTGTGATCTCGAAAACGGCTCTAACGATTTCGCTGAAAATTTGTATATGGGGGTTTTCGGGGGTAAACAATCGATCTAGATTAGTTTTATGTTTGGGAAAACGCGTGTTTTCGAGTTTTCATGCGTTTTTCTTTCCACGCAGAATATGGTCGCTAATTTCGACCGCCTTGATTTAGCTCAGCGGTTAAGGATAGCGACCGCTAGAAAGAGTGTTACGGGTTCGAATCCCACTCGGTGACATACTTTTGTTTTTTTTTTATGTTTAAGTTTATTTATTTTTTTATTTTGCATTGTTTTTAGACATGTTTAAAAAAAAATGTTAATGTTTGAGATGTAACCGAGCAAAGCTCGGTCGCCCAGGTACTTTTTTTTTAAGTTAGTAGTAGAAATAGTTATATTACAGTTTTTCAAGGTGTGCGAATGAGTTCATTTCTTGTCGAATGAATTACAACCTATAATAATACTTAGTTTGTGTATTCTGACTGAAAAACTTTATGATATTCTAGTCAGTATTTACTTTTATTAAAAATAGTTTTCGCAGACTGTATCAAAACTTTAAGTGTGAAAAGTTTTTAACTATATCTTAAACACTTTTTGTATTTTTTTGTTCTTAAAGTCTAATAATAATTAGAATGCCTAGACAAAATCTCATCATAAGTCAAGACAAAACAAAAGTTTTCTATGGGATTTGTATGAAATATAGACTAATGACGTCATAGTTTTTTGAGTCTTACATCAATATCAATTTTCCTGCAGTAATAATTACAAAATAACGTTGAAAATAGATGTGATCATGACAAGTGACATTGCTTTGTGACATTTTATTTTTTAACAGTACCCACGAAAGTAGAGACAGTACCAAATAATTTATTTTTGACCCAGGAAAATACCATTTGTTTACGATTCTTTTTAGGGTTCCGTAGTAAACAAGGAACCCTTATAGTTTCGCCATGTCTGTCTGTATGTCTGTCTGTCTGTCTGTCCGTCCGCGGTCCTACTCAGAAACCATAAGTACTAGAAAGCTGTAATTTGGCATGGATATGTATATCAATCATGGCGAAAAAGTCGTAAAATAAAATAGGGAAAAATTTTTTTTTAGGGTACCTGTCATACATGTAAAGAGGAAGTCAATATTTTTTTCTCTACAAACATATTGTGTGGGGAATATTTGAATAGGTTTTTCAAAAATATTGTGAGCTTGGGAACACCATTTTTCGATTTAGGGATCCGTGTCTAAAAATTTAGGTTTCAAGTAATTTTTTTTGTTAAAGTCACGTTCCCCCCCCCATCTATCTGCTAAACGGCTATATATGGACACGTGAAAAAAATCACAGCTATAGTACATGTAATGTAGTTTAAAGGAAAACTATCAGAGCTAAGTAGGGTTAACAAATTAAAAAGTTATAGGTGATCAACTTATAAAATGTACTCGAAAAGGAAAATTTCATACAAATTCAATACTTAGCCGTTTTAGACTGCAAGTTGGCATTTACAACTACGGAATCCTATACAGCGCGTGGCCCGACACGCACTTGGCCAATTATTTAATTTTTTCAAAACAGCCGTTTAGACTGTGTGGTGAACATAAATGCAGTTTTAAAACCTTCATCATCATTTCAGCCGCATAACGTTCACTGCTGGACATAGGCCTCTCCCAAAGATATTCAAAATGGCCGATCAAGAGTATTCTGCATCTAGAGCTTTCCAGCGCCCCTGGTCAGGTCATATTCTGAGCACCTTCGCTGGCGAGTAGGCGGTCGCCATTCGAGAACCTTTTTGCCCCATCAGGCCCAACGCAGACGACAGACTAGACCGCGCCGCACTTTTAGTCTGTGAAAATAGAACCTATGGAATTACATGCAGTAACACACACGACGCATAAAAAGTGCGGCGCACAAAAAATCCGTGTAATTTTGGCAGACCGCGCCGCGCCGCGCCGCACCACACCGCACTAAAAGTGTGCGAAAAAAATACAACGTATGCTTCAACCTGCGCTAACACAGACGTCGCGCACTTTAGTCTGTGACCTGCACTCGGCTAGTGGTGGACGTGACGTGCGCGGTATTACAGCATGTCGCTAGAGATAGATGTACCGATGTTAATTCATGAAATACAAAACAGACCTGCAATTTATGATACTTCAAAATCCGAGTATCATGCCTAGTATAACCTTTCTTCTGGACCAATGCACTTTCTCATTATTGTTTCCGAATATGTCAAAGTTGGTCTTAAAATGAATAGCAACTCATTAAAAGTATTAATAGAAATTTTATAAAATTTGAAAAAATTGTCCGGATATTGTTTTGGAATTGCATGTTTCATATGGAATTGTCCTTTTAGTAATCTCTCCGAAAGTATAGGATGTACCCAAAATTTTCTATTTCTTCTTCTTTTTCTGTACTTCAAGTATAAAATAATACATCGCAATCTTTGCACTTCCATGGCGTGTAAAACTGTACGTGTCCCGTCCCTACAGTTCTGCCGACAGAATGATTCAAAATGTGCGTCGTGTGTGTTGAGTCCGTGAACAATCCGCGAAAGACTTTTTGCGCGCCACGCAGACTATTTGTGCGCCGCAGACTCGATCAGACAAAAAGTCTGTCGTCTGTGTTGGGCCTCAGCCATCGGTTCGTCGCGCTATGTTTTCTGCCCACTGCCACTATGACGAGCTTATAAACGATGAAAGACAAGATTTGCAAGACTTACAGCTCAGAGCCGTTTGTTCTTTTAACATATTTCATCACCATCATCATCATCATGTCAGAACTTCTTCCGCCCACTGCTAAGCATAGGCCTCTCTTTGTCTTAGCATATTTGTTTCTCTTTACATATTTAAAGATGCAAAAAACTTTATAGACTGTTAGAAAAATAATTGAAATGAAAACACTATTTTGTTGAACTATTTTCTGAAATCATTTCCATAAAATCAAATCCGAGGCTTCAGTTCAGTGAAGATGTAATTACTTAATTGAATGAACCCAGTTTAAGGGTGGTCTAATGAAGCTTAAATAATATCGTCTGAGAAGATTTCCGAAGAATATTTTATGGTAATATTGATAGCATTCGTTAGTCTTAAAAATTATAGTTTACTCGCTGTGCCCGCGGACTTCGCTCTCCGTGGGAATTTCGGAATAAAAATTCTAAGTCCTTCCCCGGGTCTTAAACGATATCCATACCAAATTTCATTAAAATCTGTGCAGCCGTTCACTGGCGTGACCTAGGGAAATAGGGATTTATTTTATTATTATAAGGATTATTACTAACGCACTGACGTAGGTACGTAACGGTTACTCACGTAGAAAGGCAGCCTGGTTGTTTTAACCTTATCTAAAGGTCTTCCTCAGGGCGAAAGTGCCTCGAAGAAATGTAGTCACATTTGTCATAAGGAAGACCTTCAGATGAGGACTGACTTTCTAGGTGAGTAACACATTTATCGCATATTAGTAAAGTATAGCTTTTGTTTGAAACACAGGAAGAAATTATAATCAATGTAATTAGACAGCAATCCACTAGATGACAAAAAGTCAAATCAGACACTTTATTCGAAACGTCAAAGCAAACATTTTCTGTGAGATTTGTATGAAATACAAAAGCGTAATGAAATGCATTTTTTAAGTCAAATTTAGTTTTCTGCAATAATGAATATCATGTATCATATCATGTTGAAAATGGATATGATCAATGAAAAGAGGCACTATTTAGTGACGTCTTACTTTATGAACTGTTCCTAATAATTTACTTTTAACTCAGTCATCTACCCAATTCCCAGAAATTTCCCGGGAAACCTAATCCCTACTTTTGTTCTACAAAATTATAATATTTTCAAATCGATACAATCGTGCATTCACAGGCGGAAACTCTCAAGATGTTACTCTATGTGGAACAAAGTTTGAGTAAAGCTGAATAAATTAGATTGTCTTTTATGCAAATGCTGGGAAGTTTGCCTCCTTATTAAGAGGATTAAAGAGAGTTTATTCCCAGTATTCCTATTACCCCAAGTTAGTGGTTAGCGGGGAATATTCAAATTGTAAGTCACTAATACATATGCGTAACGTTGGTCGCATTAGCGTAATATATTGTTAATTTGTTAGAGCGTTTTCCTGCGCATCTATGTGACACATTATAGTCTATTAGACTAAGTATATGTTAAAGCTCTTATTTCTCTTATTAAGAGCAGCTTTCTATGACACTATTCTCGTGTTTCACTCACTACTGCTGTATTGGCGCGTGTAGATACTTTTTTTTGTGCTTTTGTAATCTGCCGTTAATGATAATGATTTTAGTGATAAATGAAAATGATGTAATTCTATTGAAAGTTTGATTACGAGTATATTCGCTTTTTTAATTTTACATATGTCAGGGATAGTGTAGTGGGAATAATTTAGACCAATAGAATATGTGGACATACTGAGTAGACAGAGCTTCATTGGATGGCCACAGCTGACCGTACGTCACGTAATGAAGATAGGCGGATGGTTGCAAGGTTCTTCCGTCAGGGGGCTCCACAGCAGGAAGGTTGCCATTAGCGTAAACAACTACACTCGGGCTTCGCCCTTGCTAAGAAAGCCTTCGGTCTTGCGGCACACTCTTGGTGAAAAATTGTCCCAGTAAAGCGACCGTTATGAATTTTGAAAAAAGTTAAAACAGTAAGGTAAAATAAAAGTAAAAAATAAATGTATAATTTTTTTTAAAAAAACCTCGTCAAACCTTGTACCTTGCCACTGGATCAGCGATCACTATCAGGCGAAGCGAAATTACCTTTTATTAAATTCAGTTTTAATGCTTTATCAATCATCATTTCATTATTTCACAAAATGTGAGTGCGTAATATAACGTGTTATGTGTAACGCAGAACGCGAAATGCATAATCGGTTCTCCCCTCGTAACCTACGGCGAAGAATTTTGTTTTAAAAATAAATTTAATTTATTTTATTAGCGTATAATTGAATTTAATAGGGGAACGAACGAACGTTATCGAGATTTTAATATTTTTGAAAAACATGGTGTGAAAAGTTTCTTCGCTCTGCGATCTCTTTAAGCTTGCGAGGTTTACAGCTCACAGAGCCACTAATTTAATTTTATTTTATTTTATTAGCCCGAAATTAAGTTCAACTTATTTTGGGGCTAGCTCAATCTGTGTTATTTATCCGTATCTATATAAACTTATTTTTAATGATGTAACCATTACTATAACCTTTTTTACAGCTACAACCCACCATGTAGAAAAGCAACAAACTCCCATACAAGAAGTCAGCGAATGCCTTAAAGCTTGCAAGTTTGGACGTTTCAACATCAAGCTACTACTGGTCACACTAGTAGGATTCGTCAGCGGAGTCGCAGTCAGCAACACTACGTCATACCTCCTGCCTAGTGCAGAATGTGATCTTCACATGACCTTGCTGCAGAAGGGGATATTAAACGCTATGCCATACTTAGGTAAGTTTTTTTCTCATAAGTAGCAGTTTATAATTTAATATTCATTTATTAATTACGTTTTTTTTAGTTATCTAAGATGCTCGCCAACAGCAGGCCTGTGTCACTCCCCGTTTAGTTATCGAAAATATACCTACATTATTGCAATGCGCGTGGCGACCAATCCGGCGTGGTACGAAAAGGTGCCGAGTTCTGACGCGAACTAAAAAAAACCATATCTTTTCCGATCTACGCGGGAAGTGAAGCAGTTGGTACATTCGTTTTTTTTCTCAGACTAGCGTGGAAGATATTAAAGGAGACAGGTACATTTCAAAGTGTTTATGTAGAATACAAAAGTTTAAAAAAATAAAATTGCATAGTCGTGGCTTGTAGTTTCGTCACGTCAGCGCCCACAAAATGAAAAAAAGAACTACTATGGTAACCTCGCGTCGTTTGCGGCACAATCAAAACGGTAGAACTTCTCTGTTTTTTTTTTGTTGTTCATTTTTCCGTAGTTGTTAGTTATTAAAGTTGTGCACAGTTACAGGGTTAATTAAAATGTCTAATTTAATTTTAGCTTACACTGATACAAATTAACATTGACTTGGTAACTTTAAACGAACTAAAACGTTAAATAAAGTTTATTGCACACAATCCTATCTACAATTTTTTGATTGAAATTATGTAGGTATATCTTATCTGTGCTTTAGCATTTTTTATTTTTAAGACAGCTTTACTCGTATATATAGGTGGTATATAGATTTCGCGTTGAAGGCTCAAAAGTATAACTTAGATATTTTTTTGAATAGTACCCACTCCCACCCCTCTGCTTACTCTACTAAATGAAAAAGTCACCTAAACATAAGTCAATGTCATTTAAATTTTGTCGCATTAAGCAGCAAACGGGTTACTTTTGTTAATTTTGACGTTTAGCAAAGTCTCATTCTTGGTACAATAAATTTCCATAAGAGAGAAAGAGACACAAAATGAGTTTTATGTCAAATTATCTTTTTAAGAAGGATTTTATTTACTAAAGGTTATAATCTGCTGCAAATATTATAATTCCACACAGTCAATAAAAAAGCGATAACCTTAGAATTCTTTTTTTGAAATATAACCTGGCACTCTTTACGATTTATTAATCTTTCATTTTAATAACCCATGGTTATTTGTTGCCAACATATTTTTCATATTATACAGATATTTTTGACCTCCCTTACATATTGACCGATCAGCTGACCTAAGTTAATATGGGAAGCAAAAAAACATAACATATTCCGAATTATTTTCCTTGGAGATTAAGTATTATGTATCATGGTCCGATATTTTTTGTTCGACGTTATACAATATTGATATCAAAACATTGTATTATAAGATTTACATCGTAAAGCAGAAAATCTTATCAAAATATAAACTCGTATTGCACAGAATGTTCACCAAGCTGCATAGTGTATGGCGAACCGAGATTCAGTATAAATATTTTAGATTTTGCAGCCGTTGGAAAGCGAAGGGCGTCTCCACTCGGCCGGGTTGTAATGCACAAACAGAAGATATGGCAGAGAAAAGTAAAAAACAGAAGGTCTGTTTCATAAGGCTGGTTTCAAAGCTGTGTAGGAGACCCGTCTCTTCTTATCGTGTGTGTTAGTGACTAACACTAGTGTCAGAGTTTTTAAACCGCCTTAAAGGCCTCTGACATGGTTTTAGGTAACGACCAATGTCAAAGACAGTGACCGGGACCGACGGCTTAACGTGCCCTCCGAAGCACGGATCATCTTACATATCGGACAATTAGGTGATCAGCCCACAATGTCCTAACCAAACTAGGACAACAACACAAAGTCGTTGCCCCCGCCGGGAATTGAACCCGCGACCTCCGGGTATGAGTCAAACGCTCTAACCACTACACCTTAGTTACGGCAGTTAGAGGAGACCCGTAAGGTTCGGCCGTACCACGGGCGACCCATACGGAAAGCGCCCAGGTGGCGTTGTAAGTACGGGAAATCGTATGGCACAAAAGCGTCGCTGTGTAACGATGTTGTAGCTACTTACACATATTTTGTTTCTTTATTTAACTTTATACATAAAAAAAGGCCTTATCTACCTGTCAATCTAACCTGTCATGGAATACTTGCTTGCTTTTCGTGCGTATAAGCTCACTAAAGGTATATATGACTTGACGACTACCATACAATGATGAAAGCCAAGACTAACGACGTTTACGTGCCTTCCAAAGCATGGAGGAGCTCGAGAAATTTTTATGCCACATGTGGTCATCCAAGTGCGGACCACGCCCGGTGTCACTTTACTTGCGAAACCTCTGGTAATGCGAACTAGGCAATGGAACTCCTCAATGGAATGCTAACTCGATACTATGATTGTTTGTTTTTTATTCTAGGAACAAGAACTTCTGGACTAACTTATACTATGTACTAGGGTTTCTCCAGTCGACCGTGTTGTATGCACAAACACAATACAGACGCATTACCTATACTATGGATAGTTTTGTTATACCTGATTTTATTATAGGTTGAAAATGGAAAAGTTTAGTCCTGTTTCTTTTACAAGTTTTCTTTCATGGTGTTCAAAAGAAAAAACAGACAGATTGTAAAAGCCAATCGAGGTAATGCGAAAATACTGTCATATTAGGCGATGCAGCTAGCAACGCGTCACTATTTGATTCCTTTTTAGGGTTTCCCAAAGAGTAAAAATATTACCCTGTTACTAAGACCCTGCCGTCCGTCCGTCTGTTTACAACCAGGCTGTATCTCATGAAACATATACCTAGCCTGACAGTTGAAATTTTCACAGATTCCTGTTGCTGCCATAACAACAAATACTAAAAACATAATAAATGTTTAGTGCATCACAAAAACAACAAACTAACCCATACAAAAAACGTGATTTTTTAAAGGTACGGAACCTTTCGTGCGCAAGGCAAATCGCATTTGGCTAGTTCTATCTTGTCGCCCACCATCACGCTAAAAATGGCCTTTGTGTCTAGCAACCCTGGGTTCTGTGTACTACTATTTTTGGGAGAGAGATATTCTACACTACTACTACTTACTTACTTCACTTGTAGGTAAATTTCCTCGTAGTCCCTGATTTTGTTTTGTTTGTTTTTCGTCAGTGACACTAGTTTTGGCCACTGATATCAAAAAATTTTAAACAACTTAAGTTATAAACATTGCTTGAGGACTGCCAATGATGTCAGCTAGGTCCAATGGTTTCACGTCCTTTTGAAGCACGGAGGAGCTCAAGAAATTTTTATGCCAAATGCGGATTACGCTCGAAAAGCTCTGGCAATGCGTACACCCACCAAACCAATGAGCTCCTCTAGTCATTAGTCTACAAAGCGTTATAAAACTATGGAGCCGTTTGTGCATAGGTACAGTAACAAGCACACACAAAAGGCAGACGCGTTGCATCCAGGCGCATGCAATATTTATGACGTTCTCAAAGCGAGTCGTCAATATATCCCTTTTTATCCCATGCCCCTCTGATGTTTCATCACCATATCATAAGGTGGCCCGGCGAGAGTGCGCATTACTAGCGCTTACGCAAGTAAAGTAACACCGTACGTAGACCACTCGTGTATGGGTGACCATAAGGGGCATAAAAGTTTCTTGTAGGGTATTGGGCTGGGCGGTTGCAGGCGCCTGGCCGCCTCAACAAGGCGACAACGGGGGAGAGGTGCGAGTACGGGGGACGGAGACGCATTTTGCGCGAGACCTTAGAAGATTCCGTTCTGTATTTAATACTTATACTAATTCTGTGCCAACGTGATGAATATATAATAATAAGAATATGCACTAATATGAGACCAGCATAGAAGCACAGGTATGACACTTCATAGGAACGGAGTAACAAATATACCTAGTACTACTACAAACGAAACAATATGTCTGTGCACACGTCAAATTTGTGAGTTAAACAATCAGGGTCGCCACCACAGAATTTGTTACTTTGCTTACCTGTTTTCATCACTCGGAAATCTATAAAATGTTTGTTCTTTATTATTTACGTGGATAAACAATGTCAATATGCGCAGTTCCTCACCATTATGATTCAATAATCCTAAGTGACTCGCATAACGTCAACATGCGACTAGTCACAACCCTGTTTTACAGGCGCAAGAACGGGGGAAGTGTTGGGGGGACGCCAGATTGTGGGGGACGGTGCGAATTTCCGTTCTGTTTTTATTTATTATTATTTTATATTTTTAGTTATTATTAATTCTGTGATAGAAGCGTTCTATAGAAGTTTGTTTAACATCCATGACATTTCCTGTATTCAGTAACAAAACTAAAACTCAAAGCAAAGGAACGTTTGGACTGCACCCACACAGCAGTAGCTGGAGGCAACGTTTGTGCACAAAAGGCAGGCGTGCCGGCCGCATGAAATATGTATGTCGGCTGAATTGTGTACTTGTTTGAGCCTATGACCCCTTCATCCTCTTTTACATTTATTTTTTCTCGACTGCTATCTGAAGGAATAACATTATTGTGTGATATCTTTTTTGGTGAATTGGACTTGTTTGGGTCTATGATCTCTTTATGCTGTTCCATATTTAATTTTAACCGACTTCCAAAAAAGGAGGAGTTTATCAATTTGTCGCGATCTTTTTTTTTTCATTGAATATTCAAAAATGTTTCGTCCGATTTGAAAAAATCTTTTTTTTTGTTTGAAAGGGAATACTATAGTCTAAGGGACCACTTAGAAGGTGGTCCGTTATAAATTTTATCAAAATCGGTCGGGTAGTTTGTCTTTTATCTTATTTTAAATATTCAATTAAATTATAATATGTTAATTTAAAACGTTACTTTTCATTTAGTTAAGAGCGAAAAAATGCAGTAATTTATTTTAAAACGTCCTAATTTGTTTTGAATTAAAACATTTTGCTTCTAAAGAGATTTTTACTTGTTTTGTAAAACTTCAAAGGTTCTCTCTTATCGGGATTCACCGCAGCAGGTATTACATTCGCTTGACCGCAGACTGACGCATCTAACATAGGTATAACATATATCTTTAGTTAGCGTTTGGATTAAATAAGCTTTTTACTTACATTAGTTTTATCTTCCATGCTGGTCTAGTGAGAAAGAAGAAACTCGCGCAAGTCGTAAAAATCGATAGATGGAAGGCGCTAAAATGCAAATATTGATGTGGACTAGGTAAAAATATATTGTTTTATTTAGTCCGTCAACTAGATTATCAAAAATAAAGGACTCATATTTTTTCGATTAGCTAAAAATTTACAAAGATACTCGTACAGCGCTTCGAAGGTTTGACGCGGAGGTTACCTTTGGTTAAAAATCGTTGCGGTCACGCGAAATTTAAATGTGCTGTATCTTCGTTATTATTTAATCAGAGATAAGAAAAAATACGTTTATCATATTTTTTTAAATATTTCTATTCTATGTTTTACTAGAGGGGAGGCATTTGCCCAGCAGTGGGACAGTATAGGCTAGTAAAAAAAAATCTATTGAGCCTAAAAAAATTTATAGCCCACATCCGTATAATGTTTAGACAATGTGGCGAGCTACCCATCACTAATTTGATCACTTTTTTCATCATCCTGCCCACCATTACGCTATAAGTGGTCTTTAGACCTTATAGCCCTAGGCTCTGTCTACCTTTGAGCCGCAAGAACCGCAATTCTCTGTCTATCCTATAAAACATAAAGACGTGATAGCGTATTAAAAGTCTTCCAAGAACAGAGTAAAAAGTGGAAAAATCTGAAAGTAGAGTTCAACCAACTATATATAGTTATAGGCTATTAATTAACTGTGTATGTTTATAAGTACTTCTCACCATCTCTTTCATACGTGCAAGACCTAATAGCAGTGACGTGCATTCTTTTTCTGATACTTGACAGTTTCCCTTTCCATTAATTTTTGAAAGCTTAACTTACAGTACCTGGGCGACCGAGCAAAGCTCGGTTACATCTCAAGCATTAACTAGTTTTTTTTAAACTTGTCTAAAAATAATGCAGAATAAAAAATTATATATAAACTTAAACATAAAAAAAAAACAAAAGTAAGTCACCGAGTGGGATTCAAACCCGCAACACTCTTTCTAGCGGTCGGTATCCTTAACCGCTGAGTTAAAAACAAGGCGGTCGGCGCGACGAAATTAGCGACCATATTCTGCGTGGAAAGAAAAACGCATAAAAACTCGAAAACACGCGTTTTCCGAAACATAAAACTAATCTAGATCAATTGTTTACCTCCTCTTTTTTGATCATTTTTTTGATCATTGTTTGATTATTTGTTATTGTGTTTGTTTGTTTACCTCCGAAAACCCCCATATACAAATTTTCAGCGAAATCGTTAGAGCCGTTTTCGAGATCACAGAAATTTATAAATAAAATATATATACAAGAATTGCTCGTTTAAAGGTATAAGATATTTTTGGGTACATTAAGAAAAAGCATTTTGTTTACTGTTTCGGATTATGTTACTTATATAAAAGTAAGAATAAAAAATATTAAAATCCTGTATTAAATGACAATTTTTAAGATTTTTCTTAGACGAAAATATTCTCATTTAGTACGAAGATCTCAAAATGTAGGTACATACGAGCAGATATTTCAAAAATCTAGATACGTTGCGGTCTGCGGTGAGCGCACATGCAAACCGCAGAGGTTACTCAAGGAGTTTTAGGATTTAAATACTCGTTGCTAGCGACCCAATTTCAATTTAATGAATTATACATGTCTCCGTATGACTGTGAACACCAACAATTTTATAAACTATCGTGTGAGATTGTGGTTGTCAAAATAATTACGAAGACAGGAAAAAAAAATTTTTATTTAGTCCGTCATCTAGATTGTACAAAAATAAAGAACCCATATTTTTCGTGCTGATTGTAAGATTTTCTACAATTTCATAAACATTATAAAAACTGGAACACAGCCATAACTTTTCTTAATTTTTTACATTTATAAAAAAAACAAAACGGTATATTGATAACCTTCTCCTTTTTTTAAAAATCGGTTAAAAAGAAGCTTATTAAGTATGTATTTGTTTTCAGGAATGCTGTTCTCCTCCGTCCTGGCTGGTTTTTTAACAGACACGTTTGGAAGGAAGATCTTTTTGCTGCTAGGGTTTGGAGGGATGTTTATATTCACTGTAATAGCGGGTACCAGTCAGACGTATGAAGTGTTGGTCACCGCAAAGTTCTTTGAGGGAATGCTGTAAGTACCTATTACTTTTTTTGTACAACTGCCTCCGTGGTGTAGTGGTTAGAGCGTTCGGCTCATACCCGGAGGTCGCGGGTTCGATTCCCGGCGGGGGCAACGACTTTGTGTTGTTGTCCTAGTTTGGTTAGGACATTGTAGGCTGATCACCTGATTGTCTGATAATTAAGATGATCCGTGCTTCGGAGGGCACGTTAAGCCGTCGGTCCCGGTCACTGTCTTTGACATTGGTCGTTACCTAAAACCATGTCAGAGGCCTTTAAGGCGGTTTAAAAACTCTGACACTAGTGTTAGTCACTAACAGACACGATAAGAAGAAGACTTTTTTTGTAGGTAAGGAAATTTCCTGGGTCAAACATAAATTTATTTGGCACTGTTAATCGAATACAACGTCACAAAATAATTTTACTTGTCATTGATCATATCCATATTCAACGTAATTTTAGTTATTGCAAAAACTGATTTATTACCGATGTATTACTGATTAAAACCGCTATTTGACTCACAGAAACAATGACGTCATTAATCTTTATTGCATACAAATCAAGAAAATGTTTGTTTTGAAGAAAAATAATCAGATTTGAGTTGATGGAAAATTCCTTATAGGTCCCATCTAATGATGAGATGTTCCTGAAAACTTCTAGAAATGTCCGAAACGGTCATAATATATTCCGAGAAATTTCTCGCAAGAAATAACTTCAGGAATTTCCGGAAATATTCAAGAAAAGAAGTTTAAAATTTCTCGGCGGCACATCACTAGTCCCATCGTTGCTTCCAAATTTTGCGGTCCCTAGTCGTGAAGTAATATTACTTACCTCTGATTTATGTACACAGGGTATAACAAATATACTAAAGAGCGAGAAAGGATGACGGAAAGCTAGAAAATCGTTTACATTGATGGTTTCCGTCACTCTCTCTCCGGTTCCGTCTTTTAAATTCGGAACCCTAAAAAATCTACATTCTTTTAGAGACCAAAGTTAAACACCTAACGTAACTAAACGTCGAGAAACTAACATTTTTGAAAAATTTAAATTGATTAAATAAAATTCAAATTCACTAGCTGAGCCACCTCTTTAGATTCTTCATGTAATTACTAAACATTTTAATAAATAAAGAGAACCTCTGTTTTAAAATGTTAGAAAAACATCAAACACTTTAAATAATAATACAATAAAATAATTTAATTTTCTGTTTCAAGTCTGTTTCTATTTTTCACTATTTTCAGACAGCACAAAACAATAAGACATAGCACTTTAATTAAATTCAGTCAACCTTTAACTAAAGTCACATTCATTGACTACAGAGTCAAAGAGATATGTACGTTATATAGAGGATCAAAGCCGTACTTATTAGGCATTTTTGTTTTTTTACCTAGGTAGCTTTTATTACTATCTGCGTCTACATATATACTTACTAAAAATTAATAGTTTTGATTAACAACATTTTATTGTCTTGATATGCAGCATTTTTGTTCGGTACTTGAACGGTAATTTATAACAATAAGTTAAAAAAATAGATAAGTAAAGATAACTCAACTGATTAAGTTAGCCCCAAGCTGAGGGATCGAACCCAAAACCTCCGGAGTTGTATGGGCCTTAATACTTTTTGCTTTATTATGCAAAAATACTAAAGCAAATCTGTATTTATTATCATTAATTCATATCACACAATTGAGAGCTAGAGTGAAAAAAAAATATTGAGTGTGAAAAATTATTAATATCACTAATACATTTTTAAAACTAAAAACCGACTTTAAAACCAAACAACAAAGGATTTGATAGAAAAATTATGGGACCACCTGACAAGTGTTCGAACTCCACTTGTCCAAGCTCAGTAAAGCTATTTCCACATGAAATGAATATAGTAGGAGGTCGTAGAGCAAGAGACTGAATAGAAGAAGAGAATATATTTATTTATCATACAAATAAAACTGATAACAATAGACTTGAAAACCTCGTCCTTCTTTGGTTTCAGTTCAAAGTATGAAGTGACATATCGTGCTTATTGTTTTTAACTTTCCAAATAACTTACCACATCTACTTTATTATATGATCTAAGGCCACACTCTCAAGACACCGCAATGTTACTAACATGTCATGCAACCCTCTCGAATCTTATACGAATAGTGATTAATCTCAGACGTCTGGATAAAATTACTATTTTGACCTTATAATTCATGCAGATGTCATATCAAAAACATATTTTTTAAATCGTTTTATTGTGTTTCGTGTGTGCATGTGGCCAACACTTTAAAACTACCTAAAGCTTTGTCAACGAGCATCAAATTTAATATAAAAAACCCACATTTTTCAAACAAAGTAACACATTTTTCACGCCATCTTTGATTATGTTTGAACATTGGCTTTTTTCAAAATGTTAAAAGCAACATGTTAAAAATGTACTCGACTCAATACATAGTTAGCGAATGAAATTCTATTTGCAACATCTATCAAATAAAATGTTATTTTCTGATATAAAGTTACTGAAATTTTGAAATATTTCAGTTTATTTTCATTATTAAAAATATACCAATAGTTTTGTTTGTGTAGATACTATATTGAATGCAAAGGAAATTTTTCATAAACAGAAATAATTTTTTTAATACCTGATCGGACGTCACATCTGATAAGTCGTAATTTTTGGATTGAACAGAAAAAATTGAACAAAACACAAAATCAGGTAGAATAACAAAGAGATCTATAGTCTTTCTCTCTCTCTCTCTCTCTCTCTCTCTCTCTCAGCTATGCCTATAGATATAAAACATGATATAAAATATAATACAATATTCTACAAAATAAATAAATACAGGACATATTTATCTTAAAAGCTAGGAAATGCGCAAAAGGCGGCTCTGATATCTATAATGTTTAGACTTAGCATGAACATGTGTGATTAGAGACTTTGTGAGCTGTAGACATAGTGAGTCTAGTCACATCCCTGCCGCCTTAAAAAGTTGTTTAGATGTTTAGATAAAAATATAAGTCATATGGCATTTAGAACATTTTTTTAAATCGTTTATACGTTTTTAGTATTGTTACATAGCGGCAACAGAAATACATCATCTGTGAAAATTTCACTGCCCATCTACTATGGTACATGGGATACAGCCTGGTGACAGACAGCCAAACAGGTGGAAAGACAAACAGACAGACGGGCAGTGGATTCTTAGTAATAGGGTCCCGTTTTTTACTCTTTGGGTACGGAATGCTGAAAACATACTTGCTAGAATTATAAAAATATATTTTCATCAGGCTTCTCTGCAATCAGCCAAGCATGGCTCTGGTAGTACAGAGAAGATCGTGCTCCTGTAGTGGAGACAAGACCTAATAAATAATAAATAAATATATAGGGACAAATTACACTGATTGAGTTAGCCCCAAAGTAAGTTCGAGACTTGTGTTATGGGATACTAACTCAACGATACTATATTTTTATAACAAATACATATATAGATAAACATCCAAGACCCAGGACAATTTGAAAAGGGCCATTTTGCAAGTTGCCCTTACCGGGGATCGAACCCGGGACCTCTGGGTGGCGGACCAGCTTGGTGACCACTACGCCATGGAGGTCGTCAAATGATGATGATGGTTACAGTCTGATGACACTGATGACTGTTTTATCCCCTTTATTACTTCCAGGTTTGCCTCATCCTTCAGCGCTGCAGTAACACTATCCGCAGAGTTCTGCCACAACGACATAAGAGACCGCATCATCATACTGCAGTCATCGTTTTCTTCAGTCGCGCAGGTCATCATTGCAGCTATATCTTGGGGTGTGCTGATACAAGATTGGAAGTATACTCTATTTGGCGGATCTATTGGTAAGCTGTGTATAAGTTGTATAATATACTGTATAATATGCTACTATCCTACTTATATTATAAAGGCGAAAGTGAGTTTGTATACTTGTTTGTTTGTGTGTTACCTCTTCATGCTTAAACCACTGAACTGATTTGGATATAGTTTGAGACTCAGGGAAGGACATAGGGTACTCTTTATCCCGAAATTTTCAAGAGGAGCGAAGCCCGCGGGTACAGCTAGTAATATTATAAATGCGAAAGTCAGTTTGTATATCTGTTTGTTTGTTACCTCTTCACGCTTCAGCTACTGAACCGTTTGGATTAAATTTGTTATGGATATAGTTCGAGACTCAAAAAAGGACATACTCTTTATACCGAAATTCCCACTGGGGAGCAAAGCCCGCGGGTACAGCGTATATAATATTATGTATGGGTGTATAATCTCATCATCAGTATCAAATATCAGCCTGTCTACATCATTCTGCTGCAAAAAACCTGTATAATAACAACATGATCTATTATTTTTTACCCCCGGCTAAAAAGAGGGGTGTTATAAGTTTGACGCTAACGTCTGTCGGTCTGTCTGACTGTCTGTTTGTTTGTCTATCTTTCTGTATGTCTGTCTTGCTATCTGTAATGTCTGCCTTGCTGTCTGTCTGTGTCACGTAGCGCTTGAACGGATGGACCGATGTCGACCCGGTTTTTTTTACGTAAAAGCAAGTTCCTTTGCGGTGGTTCTTAGCTATGTTTGATAAAAAACGATTAAGCTGTGTCAGAGTTATTGGGGGTAAACGATTAAAAGTCAAGGCTTTTTCTAGCAAATAATAGATGGAGTTACGGATATTATTCCTATCGGTAGTTCCGCTACTAATCACTAGATGGCATTTGTGACAGTCGGGATTTTTTTTAATTTGCCTAGCAAATAAAATTGCAGAAAATTCGGTCTCACTGTTACTTTTTAGTTTTATTTTTCACAACGAATATAAAAATGCTTTCGACAGTAATTCATTTAAAATTCTAAAAGCTCTACAAAATCTATTAATTTCAAATAACTTTGAAATATAAAATTATTTACGATCGTGCGTAACCAAAGTTAAATTTTTAATTTAAATTGAAAATTCAAATAGTTTTTAATGCATTTGTAACTGTATTTATCTAGTTGTAGCTTGTTGATGTTGGTAGTAACATTTTTTTATCATTATTTGTACCTTTCTTCTTTTGGAATCACGGGTCTTTTTACCTGGTTCTTTGGGATGCTTGCGTGGATACAGATCTAACACCTAGAAGCCCTTGGAAAAGTTGATGTTATGTGGCGCTCTCGCCAAAACCCATTCTTAGATATGCCTCTCAATGAAAGGTGTACCCTTAAAAAGGTTTCGTCAGGAGAAAAACCTATTGCAATTTTATTGGGTTATGAAATGAGGTTTTATGAGATATACTGATGCCTGGGCTATTGTTGTTTATTGTTGTTTATTTATTTAAATTACACACAGATTAACAGTTTACATGAACCAAAGCATCCGCATGTTAAACAGTCAAATAATTAATTATCATTAACTTACAAATACATGTCAAATATTAGCAAAACGTTACATAAATAATAAAAAATAAAACAAAGTCAGGTTAGTGAATTTAAAATGTCAAATGATTAAATTAAATAATAAAATTTATATATATATTTTTTTTTATTATTGCAATAGAAACAACAACGTCACCTTCGTCGAACTCTGTGGCCTAGTGGTCATCATGCCAGGCAGTTACACCGGAGGTCCCGGGTTCGATCCCCGGTCAGGTCAAGATGAAAAATTATCTTTTTCAGATTGACCTGGATCTTGGATGTTTATCTATATACGTATTCGTTATGAAATATTGAATCCCATCCCAGTTAGTATCCCATAACACAAGTTTCGAACTTACTTTGGTTTGCTCAATTTGTTTGATTTGTCCATATTTATTTATTGTCACCTGCTATAAACATCATTATTTATTGTTATTTTTATAATCTTTTTTTAAACTAATTAATTTTTCTTGCAGTACTGAATACCTGGAACTTCTACCTCCTGATAATGTCACTATGGTCACTGACTTCCTTTATAATGTACACGACTTTACCAGAGAGCCCAAAGTATTTGGTAATGCAGAAGGAATATACAAGAGCTAGAGAAATTCTCATAAATATTTATAAAGAAAATACTGGTAAACCGGCTGACACGTATCCTGTAAGTATTTTTATAATTAAGTACTCATTCGCAATACTTTCTAACTCCTGACAAAAAATAAGAGTGTTATTATTTTGACGTGTCTTTTTGTCTGTCTGTGTGGCATCGTATAGCGCCTAAACGCAGATTTTGATGCAGTTTTTTTGTTTAAAAGCTAACTTGATCGAGATGGTTCCTAGGTTTGATGGAAGTCGGTTCAGCAGTTCAAAAGTTATGATGAGGGGTGAAAGCTGGAACGTTAAGGGAAGTTTACTTACGTATAGTCTTAAAAGCCAACCAGGTTCTGATCGACTTAGACGATCTTAATAATAGGCATGGTCCGCACTTAGATGGGTGACCACCTCACCACAAGTAGCATAAAAATAATACACACCATGCCAAATAACAGCATTCTAGTATCTGATTTATCTTATAGTCTCTGATTTAAACCGCAGACGGACAGACAGACAGACATGGTGAAACTATAATGGCGTTCCTTGTTTACTGCGGAACCCTAAAAACGATTGAAAATCGCAGTAATATAGGGCTAAAATCTAGTTTCGATAAGCCCTTTAAGACGTGTAGGGAATATTATTAAACGCAAAATGTAAAACATAATACTCCTGTGTTAATTTTACAGCTTTCACAGATTAAATTAATATATGAGTACAAAGCACCTCTAAACTATAATGAAAATGATTTAATATGTTTATCACATAAATTAATAATGTATAAACATGTTACCTACAAGAGTATTATGTAACAAAATGTTTTTAATTTAATAATATATTCTCACTATTAACTTATTAACCGGTTTCAGAAAAGAAGGACAAAAAAATATGTATTTTTCCTAATTACTCAAAGATCCCTCGACCGACTTGGAAAATTACTTGTTTAAAAGATCCCATTAATTTTTTTTCAATATTGGCTATGTAGGATCACAGGATATGATGCTTTGAAACGAAAATGACTGAATGAAAATATATTTCTGACGCTGTCACTGGTAGACACTGCAGTCGGTTTTTTTACAAGCTTTTATTTAACTTGCACGTATATATGAATATGTATGAATGTTTGTGTAGGTTAAATCTTGCATTTTTTTAAATATTTATTTTATTTTAAAACTTATTGTTTTGAAAAAATATCAATATTTATTTATAAACTGAGTATTAAAGTACCATTTACATAAAACCCTGTGAATAAAATAACTTTGTAAACCGAAAACTTATGTACTTATAGAGACAAATTGTAAAAAATTGCTAGTTTATCAAACTCAAATATTTATACAAATAAAATTATGCAAGTGGTGGAAACTTTCATGTGATTGTTAGTGCCATATGGCGTTTTCTATGATTTATAGGTCAACCACTAGATCAAACAGAAAATTATATGTGTGGCAGTCGTGATTAAATATGTACCATTAAACTAAATACAATATATTTTTAAACAAATGTTGCGAAGGAGGTTCACGTTATCATTCTGAACAAGTTTAGGTACATATATTAATAGTGTTGCAAGCAAATAGTATAAAATATCGGTAGTCTATCGATACTATCGTAACTTCGAAAAACAGTACATAACAATATCGATAGGAGTATCGATACCGATATCGATGGTCAAACTATCGATATCGATATCTATAGTCAAACTATCGACAATTATGCAACGCTGGTACATAAAGAAAATATACCGACAATGTTTATTGTGCGTTCACGACAAGTTGCTGCAGCAGATCTGGTTAGGTACTATGAAAATAAACATACATACATACACTATTACGTCTTTATCCCTAATGGGGCAAGGGCCGCAAGACCCAAAGGCCACTTTTAGCGTGATAAATTTAAGAAGGCTAGAAGGTGGAAAAGTGACTCAAAATAGTTGCTAGTAACGATTATATATGACTTGCTTGTGGGCCCATTCCTTTGATAGGCTTTTACGATCTGCATGGGAAGAGAAGCTCCTAGTACATTATAAGCTTTTTCTTTACTCCCAGACTAGCTTGACTCACTTTTCCACCTATATAAGTAAGATAGAAAAGTAGTTTGCCATCATTGATTAAACTAAAACGATCTTATACAATGATTCTCAAAAATATGGGACACTAAATGGCAGCACGGTGAAGTCAGTTCCAATGGTTCCAATAAATAAACTTGTGTTATGTCCCATATATTATATTTTTTCAAAACTCTCATTAAAACAATACAAATACTAACAACAAAAAGTGTACTCTATCTTAGATATGAATAGAAGCTACTTTAATAATTTTCATAATTTCATCTCTCTCTGTTTCAGTACAAAAACATATGGACGAATGAAATAATGAGAGAAATCGACGAGGCAAAAGACTTGAAGAAGGATACGTCCTTTTCCCACCAAATAGTCGTCAGTCTACATAACATTAAGCCTATGTTTAGGAAACCTTTGGTCAAACATTTAGTAGTCATTTGTCTCATTAACTTTACGACGATGGCTTCGTAAGTACTTATGTTTTTTAAATTCATTATCATCATCAGGTCTTTTTGTCTCCACTGCAGAAGCACGACCCTCTCTGTACTACCCAAGCCAAACTTGGCCAGAGCTGCCAGAGGTCTTGTTTAGCTTGTATGTCACCTTCTACGACATCCACGGGAGGTCTTGGAGTTGCCCTATTTTACTGTGCCGGAAACCACACGGCAATATGTTACCATGGAGACAGTAAATAAATGCATGTGAATAATTTGAAAATATGATCATTATCATTATCAGGTCTTTTTAGTCTCCACTGCAGGAGCACGACCCTGTCTGTACTACTAGAGCCGTACTTGGCTAGAGCCGCCAGAGGATTGGGCCTACACTCTCCACGCTGGCCAGACGGGTTGGAGAGGTCTCGTGATGTTTTTAAGCTTTGTTTAGCTTGTATTTCCTAAGTCGCCCTCAACATCCACGGGAAGACTTGGAGTGGTCCTATTCTATTCTGCCGGAAACCACACGGCATAGTTTTTAAATTGTTCATATTCATTTATTTACTGTCTCCATGGTTACATATTAATAGGTCTTAATCAAATATAAAATATATGATTTTAGAGTTTCACGGTCACAATTACTGTTATTAGTATTACGGGACTTACCGCGATTATCTGGGCCGTCGAAATATTTGGCAAAAAACGATATTAATCGCGGTAAGTCCCGTCATACTAATAACAGTAAATATAAAATTATAGAATCCTGATAGGACAATACAATAATAATCATAATATCTATTTAAAACTATGTAATAAAGACAAAATAAGTTAATTTAAATATGTCAAAAATAACAATTATCAGCCACACATACCTACACATTTCATTTTATCTATGGTTATTCCCTAAGACAATGTATACTTACAGTAATAGAATTAATAATTCTCAGATATAACATCATAAGGCTATGGTTTCCCCAAGTTTCGACAGTGGTGGAACACTACCAAAGCGGAGAGCTGGATCTGTGTATGATGCTTGACTCCTACACTGAAGATCTGAAGCAGAGGCAACTGAATACCACCTCCGAGACACAATGTGTACCAGTAAGTACTATTTAGTACTTAATAATAATGAACATGGGTATATATTTTTTTTATTTGTAAATATTAGTAGTATTTTGCAGTGAGTAGTATTTTTATCTTTATTAAGGCGGGTCTCCTGCGCCAGAAATCTCGAAACATTACACAAAAAACATGAAACAAAAACAAAACAAAAATATTATTTTTCATACACAAACCGACTCCTGCAAATAATTTCTGTTTTGAATGAAACATTTCTTTATGGTTGACTTCATCATGAGGTGCTACTTTTCAAACGCGGAGTAACTAAACGAACGGTTTTTTGTACGGAAAAACCATTCGTTTAGGTGACTCCGCGTTTCAAAAATGACACTTAAGGTACCTAATAATATTTATTTCTGATTACTGTTATCATCATTTCTGCCTGACGAAGAACTAGAAGATGTGTTCTGCGTTTTACCAATTGCAGATAATAGAGGTAGGCTCCAAAGGACTTTTAACCAAAACCGTAAAATAATTAAAAAAGAAATCCTTCCCCTCTCGACCCCGCGCAGGGCATGTTTTCCATCTGCTTTCGAAAGCAGAAACATGTGTATGCCATAGACAATTGTGTATGGCCACGCCCCTTTGTTTGCGTGTTTTTGTGTAATGTTTTGGATATTTTGGTGCAGGAGACCCGCCTTAAAAGATATTTTGATTAAATGAAACTTCCTTATTATTTAATTAAAACTAACGTGAGGTGAATTCATTATTAATTAATAATGGGGAAATTAAGGCCCATTTAGATCGTGCAAGTTACTTGCCTGTTGCATACTATTTTATTGAAGCAATAAATACTCCCATGCTGGTCTGGGAGAAATAAAAAAAACTTAGAATGTACCAGCTGCTTCTCTTCCCACGCAGATTGTAAAAGCCGATCGAGGGAATGGGCAAAAATACAAATCATGTTAACAGGCGATGCGGCTAGCAACCCATCACTGTATTGATTGCTTTTCCATCTTCTCGCCCACGATGACGCTGAAAGTGGCTTTTAGGTCTTGCGGCCCTGGGCTCTGCATAGAACCGCAAGACCAAAAATGCTCTGTCTGCCCCATTAGGGATAAAGACGTGATAGTATGTATGGATGTATAAATACTGTGTATGGCTGATGTTCCGTTTAGACTATGCAAGTTATCTATTGCTTCAATAAAATGGTACCTATGCCACAGGCAGGTAACCTTCTCCGTCTAAATGGGCTTTAATTATAATAAAATATTTTTACAATTAATTCAGTCTGTTATTTATTGGATATTAAATTTTTAAGTGAGCTGTCGAGTTCTGTGCATTTTACGAATTAGGATATGCAAAAAAAATTGTTTTAATAAACCCATATCGTTAAAATATGAACGTTTAATAAAACAAAAATTCAAGTACCTACATATTTATTTACATATGTAGATTTAAGGACTTATCCATATTTATATCCTTTTGCTAGCAATGTGCGTTTCTAAACTCGCAAACCCTTATTTAAATCTTTTAAACTACTTTTTTAAAACAAAAAACCTGTAACTGATTCAGTTTTTTTATTTCATCTTAATAATGCAAATAGTCATCTCTATGTCGTCCAATCCTATATGTTGCAAATTGCAGACTAGGAGCGGAGCAGAAACATATATCAACAGTATGATAATTGGTGCTATAAGTACAGTTCCCATTTTGGTTACGGGAATCCTAGTGAATCGGGTAGGGAAAAAGACTCTTATCATTCTGGGCTGCCTGATCTTTGGAGGAGCCATATTGGGCATGAGATGGGCGAACAGTAAGACAGCGGTGGTCGCCCTGTTCGCCGTGAATGTGTACGTTGGACAGACCAGCAAGAGTATTATACAAGCTATCGTCGTTGAATTCTTCGGCACTTCTAATAGGCAAGTTATTTTTTAATATTTATGCTTTGATGTGTACTATAATGTAGAGGGCGTCGCAGTGTAAGGATTTTGACGCATTGCGAGCCACACAGGTGCTGCGTTGCTACAACGCGCAACGGAGTCGCAATGAAGTTCCTGTCGTGGTCGGCAGTCCTTCGTATGTACAGTCAGCATCAGAGATACCTGACCCCTCCTCTCTATACCTTGAATTTTCTCTTAACCTGAAAATAATATTTACTTACATGAAAATCTATATTCAAAAAGACTGCATTAAAAACTCTCTGAATACACTTTCATGTTAATATTATTTTTAGTTAATGAGAAAATTTAAGATGTAGGTGGAGGTGGGGTCCGGTATCTCTGATGCCGACTGTACTAAACGCCATAGTAAAACGACGCAGCGACAGCGCTACGTGGCTACGTCGATGCAACGCACCATATGTACTGCTCTAACTGCACAGTATCGAAAATATACCTACATTTCTACATTGATGCGTGCATTGTAAATATTGTAATAATGTACGGCGACAGTAAATTCAGTGACATGAATCGTATGTCTAGAGGAATACGAGTAAAAATGAAATTTGCTTGCAATGCGCTTCTAGGTATCGAAACGTAAAGGTGCCGAGTTCTGACGCGAGCTAAATTAAATCATATCACTAACGACATTGAGTAGATATTTCTTTGAACTCCTTTGTTGAGTAAGACTTCTGTACGTGAGTTCTAGTACTTATGCTGTGGTTTGGATAAGAAATTGGAAACTTGAATAAGTAATAGCTTTCACAAACTAATCTGCTTCGAGAGAGCCGGTAATCAAATATTATGACTACCGGCTTTCAATATTATGACTACCGGCTTCAAATATTATGACTACCGGCTTCAAATATTATGACTACCGGCTTCAAATATTATGACTACCGGCTTCAAATATTATGACTACCGGCTTCAAATATTATGACTACCGGCTTCAAATATTATGACTACCGGCTTCCAATTAAATTTTGCAAAAGTTATAAATAATGAAATAGACTCAATTTATTATTAATTTATACATTTATTTAATATATATGCATGTTACTCGTACAGTACAAATAATAGCTGTGGTTTTGAAATTCTATCAGGGTTTCGTTATCAAATATCAGTTTTAGCTAATATAAAATCGTTTGATAGATATCATATTATGTAAAATTAAATAATTGAATCTACAATGATGTTTATATGTAAAATGTCATTTTGAGTTAATTCCGTTTTAAAAAAACCAAAACGCAAACATCAAAGTTTTGCTTTGTTGGCTTATAATTTTATGGCAGATAAAGACGTAAATAAAAAAAAAACTGTAAATAATAAAATAAAAATAATTCATTTATTGTGCAAAGGAGAATTTTAGCCACAAGTTTTAGAAATTCTTAATTACAATAAACATGAACTAAAATGACGCCTCCTTATACTTTTATTAAATTTCTGTTCCAGGAGTCTGGCTCTATCAATAATGATGATGTTGGGGCGTATCGGTTCATTATTAGGAAATGTAGCTTTTCCGGTTCTGCTAGGTATCAGTTGTGAATTACCATTCTTCCTGATAGCTGGAGTGATATTAAGTAAGTATATAATCAATTAAATTACATAATTTATATCATTCGTTCATACATAAGTTCTTCATACATTTTCTAATACATATTACCACTGTTCTTAATTGGATCCTGTTGGATATTACAATAGCAGATAAACGGCAAGCGGGTGTTTAAATCCGCAAAAATATTGAAAATAAAACTTATATTATACAGAATTAATAGAAATAGCCTAAACAAGATTTTTGTGACTAGAATCTGTAACTAAAATTATATTATACACTATCACGTCTTTATTCCTAATGGGGCATACAGAGCATTTTACGTTCTTGCGGCTCTAAACAGTCAGTTTGGAGCCCAAGGCCGCAAAAACCAAAAGCCACACCTCAATAATATCACCAGAAATACATACCTACTTACTCACCAGAAGTACATATTTATTTATTTAAAATATTGTTATTTTTTTTATTTCAGGTATGGCTTTCGTTGGATTTCTTTTACCAGCCAAGAAAGAAGTTAAGATAGGGTAATTTTTAGAAAAAAAATTTTTTGTAAAACTTTTGCATAACTTCTTTTAATAAAGTATTTAGGGTAGAAATTAATTTTTAAACTTTTTTAAAATAACTTTAAAAATTGAACTTACATGGTTTGAGTTTGTTTGTTTTATGAGTACAAACATTTTTGTTTCTTAGTTATTAGTTTTTATTTATAATAAGCTTATATTACTGATATTTTTCTAGCGACATTGAAAATAAGGATGGACGAATATAAAATGGAGTTTATATTTAGCTCAACTCATTAAACAGGGTAAAAAACTTCCAATGCAGGGTAATGCATTATTTGTGACGAAATATTTGAACTAATAATATGATAGAATTATAAATAAATGAAATGATACGAAATGAAATTTGTGAACAAAATATGTTTTATTTTTGTTACATATATGTTAATTTACGTTATGTACATGAGCATTTTGTTACTAAATGTTTGAATTGTTGTAACGATAGTTCTATTAAGTAAATGAATTAAACAATGCTTATTATGTATGTTTGTAGTGTTGTAATGATTACTCCTAGTAAGTTAAACTATAACTATTAAAATATGTGCGAATTCATCTCTAGTTTCCTTAGTTTATTTTGAAGTTATTAGTTTATTTCAACAAAAATATTCATAATACCTATATGTATCTAGATAATTTTATGTTCTTCCTTTAAAAGTACAATATAGTTTTTTATATATTTCGGCAGTTTGTAGTTTTGTTTTGTTATTACCTACCTTTTGTAAATTATTACGTATTACGAATCAAAGTATCTACTGGTTATTTATAGTGAAAATAAATTCAACGGTTTTCACCAAATATAATATCGAGAATGCTTGAATTTATCGCTAAATAGTCGTAGTAATCGCAAATTGTATTTTGTACAATAAAGGTTAAATAAATATAATACAAATTTTAATGATGGTTTGGCACAATAGGTTTTATAGTATGAATGGTAAATCTAAATTGATAATTATGACATAACGATGTATTTTTAGTCCTAAATATCATATCTAATTTTGATATTAGTATTATTGTAAATTTACGTTTTTTGGAGAAAATACTGCAGCACAGTTTGTTGAAGCTTCTTCTGTACTTGCGCTTAGAAAGCGGCAATAAACTTAGCTGTAAATAAATGATCTGAAGTCAAGAACTACATAATATGAAATAAAAATTAACAATTATCAAGTGATACAAATATCCAAAGATAAATAAATTCATATATTGACGAAACAGTTGTGAATTTTGTATAATTTTTTTTTTATACATTCATACATACATACATACTATCACGTCTTTATCCCTAATGGGGCAGACAGAGCATTTTGGGTCTTGCGGTTCTATGCAGAGCCCAGGGCCGCAAGACCCAAAAGCCACTTTTAGCGTCATGGTGGGCGAGAAGATGGAAAAGCAATCAATACAGTGATGGGTTGCTAGCCGCATCGCCTGTTAACATGATTTGCATTTTTGCCCATTCCCTCGATCGGCTTTTACGATCTGCGTGGGAAGAGAAGCAGCTGGTACATTCTAAGTTTTTTTATTTCTCCCAGACCAGCATGAGAGTTTTTTTTTTCAATGAAAAATAAATTTTAAATTTTAATAAATGATTTTTGACTTTGAATTTTATAGTAAACACTAATTACATAAGAGTCAACTCACTTTCGTCGTACTTTGAAAATTAAATTTTAATGAGTCAAAGCTCATACACTCCTTGCCCGAAAACGCTTTGATGTACGTAGTTTTTTATTACCTGAAACAAAAATAAAAACTTAGATCAAACGTTTTTGGCAACACAACTTATAAAGAATTCTAAAAACAATATCATATAGTAAACAAATCAGCAATATTAATACCTATATTAATACGGAATTTTTTAAAGAGAGAAATGAAAATAAAAACTATATTATAGAAAGATGATTTTTTTATTAGAGTTTCGTAGTAAACAAGGAACCCTTTTATATATTCGATTAAGGGATTCGTTTCTGAAATATTTAAATGCAATTTTTTGTCGAGTCATGTATCCTTCCCCTCTATCTGCTAAAGACTTGGACATTTTTAGTCGTGATACGCATGTCTGAGTGATATTGTTTTTTTAAGGAGGTTTTATTAAAACTTTTTATGATTACCAACCTTTATATTCACATTTGCCTTAATCAAAAAACGTCGGGTTGCAGCTCCTAACACTCGCCCAGATGATGATTGTCCAAAGAATTGAAACGTGGTCGGCCTTTTTGACTATATAACGACTTGCAAGGGTTCACCCCCATAACTTTTTAACCGCTAAACCGACTTCTATCAAATAGGTATACTTAACTAAGAACCAGCTCGATCAAGTTAGTGTTCTAATAGAAATGGCGCTACAATGCCACAGACAGATACAGAGATACGCCAAACATATATCAACTTATAATAAATACTTATTTGCCAGACTTCGCGAAGGTATGCAAAACCACAGAAAAGTAAACCTACAAAAACAAAAATATCCAATCACTATCGAGCTCGCCTATTCGCAAGCAACCAATACATTAAGAGCATTCAAAATTGTTTTCCGATACATAAATCTTGCAGGTTACCGCGGAGTGGAGACATGCATCAACAGTATTGTAATAGTATTTGCCTATTTCTCGGATGTTATGGGGTCTTACAGGACGAACGCCGACGGTCGCCGACTATTTTCGACTGTCGCCAACTAATGTCGAGTGTCGCCAACTAATGTCGACTGTCGCACACTAATGTCGACTGTCGCCAACTAATGTCGAACGTCGCACACTAATGTCG
The DNA here is from genome assembly GCA_963555685.1 of Acrobasis consociella. NCBI lineage: Eukaryota > Metazoa > Arthropoda > Insecta > Lepidoptera > Pyralidae > Acrobasis > Acrobasis consociella. The sequence continues at coordinate 14,162,228 of OY743122.1, forward strand.
ACTGTCGCCAACTAATGTCGACTGTCGCCAATAAATGTCGAATGTCGCCAACTAATGTCGGCGGTCGCACGACGCGACGGTTCGTGACAGTAATGACAGACGGCAACGCGACGCTTGCCTACGATCGCGCCATGTTCTCCAACGGTCGCGTGACTTTGGCTGGCAGTCGCCGACTGTCATTGACGATAGCCATCAGGTATCGCGGGCATATTATCGCTTGTCTATTAAGTACCTTAAGTATTTAGTACCTCAAGAATCGCTAGTCGGTAAATTAGTTATTAATTTGAAATACGATAAAGGCGCCTTGCAAGAGGTGGCATAGCTATTATGCCATCCTTCCAGATTATTCTATAGCCAAGGGCCATTAACCTTTCCTTTACCGCCAATACCAGACAATACCTAGTAAAACAATGGACGTCGCATTTAATAATGACATGCGGTAAATGAAAGGACGCATATTTGACACAAACTCGATTAATTAAAAATAATATGTTTAATTTATATCTTTGTAGATGTTGAATTATTGTGGCATTAACGAACGATGCAAAAAATACTGATGTACTATTACAACATCATTATGAATAATGAAAACGTAATATAGTCGAGAAAGCCGACCAGATTTCGATCGATTCAGACTATCATCAGAGCAGGTGTTTTAGGAGCAGCGATACGAAGGTTTTGCTTATTTTACTTTCCCATCGATATTACGTGAGTAAACCGTTTAGAATACGAGTATCCTTACCCTAATCCTTATCTTTACTAATATTATAAATGCCAACGTGAGTTTGTATATTTATTCGTTTGTTACAACTTTACGCTTCAACGACTATTGAGATAAAATTTGATATGGATGTAGTTTAATACCCAGAATAGGCCATAGGATAGTTTTTTATCCCGAAATTCCTACGGGGAGCGAAGCCCACGGGCACAGCTAGTAAATCTATATAATGAATTCATCTCACGTTAATATTGAGAAAAATATTACGACTCTATTTATAAGGTACTCGATATTACGCGAGTAAACCATTTAGAATACAAGTACCTATACAACGTGGAAGGGACATATACACGTAATAAAACGAACCAAAGGCTATATCATAGCCACCTAGATCACCTCTATAATTATAATAAAATAACAGTCGAAAAACAAAAAAAAATTGGACATTACCATACAAATTGCCTGGGTTGCTTACTTTTTTTTTAGGTTTTGACTGTTAATTAAATTATTGTATATATCATTATCTGATGTTAGTTTTAGTAAAATGATTACGACTCCATTTTTAACATACTCGACTCAAAAATCTGTAAAATAATCTTTCTCAAAACACTTTCAGGTTAGAAGTGGACCAGAAACGTACATCAACAGTATTATACTCGGGAGCATAGGCCTCTTGCCGCTACTAATAACTGGTTTAGTTGTGAACAAGACGGGGAAGAAGCCACTAATAATATTGGCTGCTACAATCTTCGCTGGAGCTACTCTAGGGCTGCGATATTCGAACATGAAAGCAATTGTGGTGGCGCTCTTCGCTGTAGGCGTGTGTTTGGGGCAGACTGTAATGAGCTTGAATCAAGCTACTATTATTGAGTTCTTTCCAACCACTACGAGGTAAGATTTGTGCCATTTCATATTGAAACTGAAGCGGCTGACCATAGTTACCTTTATTTCTATCTACAAAATGCATAGAAAAGCTTGAAAAAGACTTGGCCGCTTGTAGCCACCCAACGCCTCTAGTAATCTTCGCTGGAGCTACTCTAGGGCTGCGATGGTCGAATACGAAAGTAATTGTGGTGGTGTTGTTCGCTTTTGACGTATGTTTGGGGCAGACTGTAATAAGCTTCAATCAAGCTTCTATTATTGAGTTTTTTCCAACGACTACGAGGTAAGATTTGACCATTTCACCCCCATAGGAAACAGACGTGGTAATGTCGTCATCATCATCATCTAGTCTTTTTAGTCTCCACTGTAGGAGCACGACCCTCTCTGTACTACTAGGGCCATACTTGGCCAGAGCAGCCAGAGGACTTAGCCTACACTCTTCACGCTGGCTAAACGTGTTGGAGAGGTCTTATTGATGTTTATATGCTTTGTTTAGCTTTTATTTCCTAAGTCGCCTTCTACGACATCCACGAGAAGCCTTGGAGTGGTCCTATTCCACTGATAATGTATGTATACCTATTCAGTTTTTTATTCTTTGATTTCAGGTCACTAGCCGTTTCGTTAGCAATGATGATAGGCCGTATTGGAACGTTGCTTGGCAATGTTGCTTTCCCCATACTTCTGGCCATGAGATGTGAAATACCGTTCTTTGTTCTCTCCGGAATGATGCTGTGTAAGTAATCAAATCTTTATTTATTACTAGCTGTGCCCGTGGGCTTCGCTCCCACTTTCGCATTTATAATATTAGTAAGGATAAGGATATATTATACGGTCTCTGTGGCCTAGTGGTCATCATGCCAGGTTGTCACACCGGAGGTCCCGGGTTCGACCCCTGGTCAGGTCAAGATGGAAAATGTTTTTTTTTTTTAGATTGACCGTTAGTTGTTTATGTATATTTATATGTTTTTCTATAAAATATAATTTAGTTTCGTCTCGAACTTTCTTTAGGGCTAGCTCACAAAATCAAATCACACAAATTAAGCTAACCCGGAAGTAAGTTCGAGTACTTGAGTTTTGGAATACTTACAATGATGCTATATTTTATAACATATACATGTATAAATAAACACCCAATATAAAATAATAACAGGAGCTCTTTAAACTTAACAACGTCTTAATTAAAACAGAATCAAAAGGTACACCCATTAGCTCCATAAAAGCCATATAAATGCACAATATAAGGAAAATTCCCGCCAAAATCTATGTTATATCTCTAAATGGAGACTTGAGGGCACTGACTTATGATTATATGCAGCAGTTTTGCTTTAGTACCCTCTTTTATAGGAATGTATGCCCTTGTACGGAATAATTTGGGAAGCAGTTTGGAAAAGGTTTGAATTTCTTAGTCACGTGTGTAATGTTGGGTTTTTGGCGAATGTTGTTCCTGAAAAGCCACTTTTGTTCCCTTTGATTGTTCTGTCAAAAGAGACGTGAACTTACTAATTTATTTATGGTGCTAAGGAAGACACAAATTAATTGTCCCCAGCTGTATAGATTTACTATTAAATTGCTTTTGGCTGTCATAATAAGATTGTGGCTGTGTCAGATGTCTTAAGACAACTGTTTTAAACAAATTATACTCGTATTTATTTCCTCCAATTTGGTAAACAATTTGATCTAAAAAGTTAATAAAAAACCTAAATTAAATTCTAATCTGCTTCATAGATAATGGATTAGCTACCTCTCACTTTTTTATTCTAATTTCTACTTCGAATTTTATGTTTTGCAACAAAGGCTCAGCTTTGCATTAGTGTGAGGGAGCGCCAAAAATAGAGTTAGTCAAAAATACAACAACACTGGAACTTCAAGCTGCTTGCAGTGCCAAAGGAAAAGGTGAAAGCGGAAAATGCGCGTTACAGGGCGAAAATGCGCGAGGGTCGTACCGCGCCTCAGGCCACTTTAAAAAACCAGTATAAACCAGTGCGGGCCGTGCCATGTTTATACTTATACTATCTGTGTGACTCACACAAATGCAAAGCTGGGCTAAGTCTCGAGAGGTGTAAAGACTATATATAGCATGAGTATGTTTTATAAATTATGTAGACAGAAACTAAAGTGACGGTGTAAAAACAGCCGTCAAATTAACTAGGTATTCACATTTTATGTGTAATAAATAGTTTGGTTAATTTTTCGTTGTAAGTAATTTATAATGTTTGGGATTTTATATTATGACGTTACGTGTTATCTTGATTTACAATGTCCTTAATTATGACCCGTTATTGACAAGCCTGTATATTTAAGTGCGATTATTATTATAATATAACTTTCTCGCAATAACACTTTAATTTATTGTTTTTTTTTACTTTAATTTGAAAATTTGTATTTGTCCACAGGTGTTGTTTTCACGGCGTTCTTCTTACCAACTAGGAATAAGTAAATATGTATTAGGTTTTTAATAAATTTATTTAAATTACTTATATTATTTTTTATTAATGACCTCATATATTTATCTTTACGACATAAATAGAAATGCCCTTTAGGTAGGTACCTAAGTCTTAGAGAAAATCATAAAGAAACCTGCACACTAGTTAACTAATGTCTCTTACAGACGAGCGATTCTTGCCCGCGTCGGCGGTTGGCGACGGACGGCGACGGTCGGCGACCGTTGGCGATCCTCGCCGACCTGTCACGCAACGTTCGCCAACTGTCGTAAACGGTTGCGTGACAAGTCTATAAGACGCTAAATTGTAAAAACGACTGTTGTCACTACCAGATTGAGCTACGTCATTTATGCTATTAGACGCCTCGTAAAATTTATTGATAATCTTGAAATTCAATTCAATTTCTTTATTTCAACAATGGTAGAAATTAGAAACATACATATATAAAATATATATATATAAGAAAGCGCCTATCAAAAGTTATGTCGCAATTTAGGTCTGGCACGCAACAGTTTTAAATATATTTATTTACTAGCTGTGCCCGCGGGAGTCGCTCCCCGTGGGAATTTCGGGATAAATCGTACCCTATGTCCTTTCCCGAGTCCCAGACTATATCCGTACCAAGTTTCATCCAAATCGGTTCAGTAGTTAAAGTGTGACGGGGTAACAAACCAACAAACAAATATACAAACTCACTTTCGCAATTATAATATTAGTAGGATAGTAGGATAATAGAAGAACATTTAAGGAAGACTTACAGTTACAAATTATATATAAATAATAAGATTTTTTGTCGAAGAAAGTTTTTGTCGATCAGCGTATAGATACGCTTGCTAACCACACTTCTATCACAAATATCTCTCTATAAATTACCCTTATAATATTAAACAATCAAAAACTTTTCATTTGAAAGCAATAAACTTATTAAGCTGAGCTTGAAGTTATTATGTGTATACTTGAACAAGCTTTAAACTTTAAAGTCTAGATCAGTACCTGAGGACCTTTGTTAGGGGTTGTTACCCTGTTACCCTTTGTATCGAGGTCTTTTGTTGAATATTACCTATTGGCAGATTCATATAATATTCAGTGTTATATTGAAGTCAATATAACACTGAATATTATATGTATCTGCCACACTAGGTACACAAAGTAATACTCTACATGACATGAAAATCGAAAGCGTTCTATCAAATGAAAGGCGTTTTGTATTGTCAAGTATGTTTAATATTTAAACAGTACATTTAATATACTATAGATATAGAAAGCACTTTACCAACAAGAGCCTAGCTCTTAAATATGAAAAGATTTTATATTAAGAATAATAATTTACCCATAAAGAGGCCTTCAAGTCAGCAGTGGACTGAAATCGGCTGTAATGGAATACAGTCTTATTGTGTGCGTTACTCTACCAAGAAAGTAGCTCCTAGAGAGATATGAGTGGAAGTTATAATTAGTACCTAATATGTTGTAAATGTGCCCGGCATAAATAATTTGTGGGGGTTGTCATTTTGGAAAAAAATGGAATAAACGGTTCCTGCTAGGGTAACGTTGTTCCAGCAGGAAAATTCTAAACTACCTATCGGAGGGAGCGACAATATGCATGGTCAGATAGCTTATGTATGTGGAAGTATGTGCGGCGAATATGGAATATGTGACGGTTCAGATTTTTAAGATATCGAGTTTCCTGCTGGAGTAACGTTTAGCGAAATCGGTGTGCTCTAAAACTGTTACATGTGCGGATTTAGAATAATTTTACACGAGTAGCTCTTAATTTGTGCGCATGGCACACATAATTAGATTTAAGGGAGTACTTATAATTTTAAAATAATAGCGCTTTTTTGAAAACAAGAAAAAAAATCGTAGCTCCGAAATGAGATAACGTATAAGCTCACTGAAAACTGCATTCGGTCCATCTTGACGCCTATTATAACTATAAAAATATTGGAAAGTGTAGTTACATCAGTTATTAAATAATATAACAAAATTCACAATTATCCTATCATAATTTTGACGGTCAATATACAAGAAAACGGGTCAATTCTAAACGTGCGGGTATGAACCAAAAATTAGTACCTAAAGTCAAATAACGCATTGCGAATTTTCAGATAAAAATGTTTCGTATATAAAAGGATATAAACAAAAAACAAAACCTGGAAACAAGGGCTGATAACCCGACCAAATTTGAGTGGCTAAAAAAAAGCGGCGGTTTCATACATATCGATGACATTCTTCATTGAACGTCATAAACCTAAACCTTTGTCCGTACAGTCGCGTTCAGAGGTATTTCGGAAATTCTGTTTCTTCACACCCGAGCGTTTTTGTTGGCAGTTTTAAAACCTTAATCTTAAGAATTAATTATAATTGACATGGTTTTCTGCCACACTAGGGAGGTGATGCCGACAACAACGCTACCTACGACAAAGATATCCTTATTGGAATCAAAATAATCACTATTTTGATTCCAATAAGGATATCTTTGAGTATATATATTTAAAACTCTCCTTTAAAAGACTTGAGGGGGAGGGGGGTGTGTCGCGTACCCACATTAACAAAAATATATTTTATATACAATGTCCATTTTTATTAAGAACAAATAATTTAAAGGTTGATTCATTCCGTCATTTTAAACAACTTTTCCCATTAAATGTATAACGAAATACGTTTTTTTTTAAATCGAACTAGTCTCGTTATGTCGTTACTTTAGATTTCTTTTTTTATATTTCGGTATTCATTTATTGGGGAAAGTTGTTCAAAAAGATGGACTGTATCACCCTTTAAAATATAGTACCTGGGCGACCGAGCTTTGCTCGGTTACATCTCCAACATTAACATTTTTTAAACTTGTCTAAAAACAATGCAAAATAATAAAAAAATAAACATAAAAAAAAACAAAAGTAAGTCACCGAGTGGGATTCGAACCCGTAACACTCTTTCTAGCGGTCGCACCGCTGAGCTAAATCAAGGCGGTCGCGGCGCGACGAAATTAGAGACCATATTCTGCGTGGAAAGAAAAACGCATGAAAACTCGAAAACACGCGTTTTCCCAAACATAAAACTAATCTAGATCGATTGTTTACCCCCGAAAACCCCCATATAAAAATTTTCAGCGAAATCGTTAGAGCCGTTTTCGAGATCACAGAAATTTATAAATAAATATATATATATATATACATACATACAAGAATTGCTCGTTTAAAGGTATAAGATGTACTAAATAAAAAAGGACATAGTATAATTACCGTACATATTAAGTATATCACATCAAACTACACTTGTAAAATAAACTCTACATTAAAACATAAATACTTACCTACCACTTACACCTCACCGTCATGAATCGTCGAGCGTAAACTATCATAGCAAGTACCTACCTGCGCGGGCCAGGCCGGCACCGCACGCAAGCAGGCAAAGCAAACTAGCCCGAAGACGAATGCCCCCGATTCCTGCTACGAATCAAACGATTCAACAAGAGCAGCCACCCTGATCGTCTTTTTTATACTCATAGATTTAATAGTACCTGGGTGACCGAGCTTTGCTCGGTTACATCGCAAAAACTAATTACATTTTTTTAAACTTTTCTAATAACAATGCAAAATAGAAAATGATAAAAACATGAATATAAAAAAAACAAAAGTAAGTCACCGAGTGGGATTCGAACCCGTAACACTCTTTCTAGCGGTCCGCAATAGTCCGCATCCTTAACGATGATGAGCTAAACGGATGGCGGCCGGCGCAAAGAAATTAGCGACCATATTCTGCGTGGAAAGAAAAACGCATAAAAACTCGAAAACACGCGTTTTCCCAAACATAAGACTAATCTACGTCGATTATTTACCCCTGAAAACCCCCATATACCAATTTTCAGCAAAATCGTTAGAGCCGTTTTCGAGATCACAAAAATTTATAAATATATAAATATACAAGAATTGCTCGTTTAAAGGTATAGGATTTATGGTCTCGCCTGCTACACTCATTTGATTATTCTAATGTAATTTCAAAAAGTTTATTTTTTATAAGCCAAAAATGCCAAAATGTATAAATAATAAACGCGAAGTGCATATACTTTTGCGTGATCTAGTTACTAGATAATGATACGGAACCTTTCGTGTGCGAGTCAATTCGCACTTGGCAGATTTTTAGTATTTGTTGTTATAGCGGCAACAGAAATACATCATGTGTGAAAATTTCAACTGTCTAGCTATCACGGTTCTTGAGATATAACCTGGTGACAGGCAGACAGCGGAGTCTTAATATGGTCTCGTTTTTACCCTTTGGGTACGGAACCCTAAAAATAGAATAAAATAAATATTCAAGCGGGGCCCCCATACAACCAACGTGATTTTTATAGATAACGGTACGGAACCCTTGTGCGTGAGTATGACTTGCACTTGGCCGGTTTTATTTTTGCTTAGTTATATTATAGGCAGTACATAATAGGAAAACCATATTCATATTCTTGACAATTATTATGTGTTTAATCTACAAATTTATACACTGTTAATTTGTCTTTTCTACTTCAGTGTACTTCGGCTAAACACGTTTAGACCTGTTCGTGACTAAGTTAAGAAGGTCATTGATATGTATGAAACCGCCGCTTTTTTGTAGTCATTCAAATTTGGTCGGGTTATCAGCCCTTGTTTACAGGTTTTGTTTTTTGTTTATATCCTTTTATATACGAAACATTTTTATCTGAAAATTCGCAATGCGTTATTTGACTTTAGGTACTAATTTTTGGTTCATACCCACACGTTTAGGATTGACCCGTTTTCTTGTATATTGACCGTCAAAATGATGATAGGATAATTTTGACTTTTGTAATATTATTTAATAACTGATGTAACTACACTTTCCAATATTTTTATAGTTATAATAGGCGTCAAGATGGTCCGAATGCAGTTTTCAGTGAGCTTATACGTTATCTCATTTCGGAGCTACTAATTTTTTTTTTGTTTTCAAAAAAGCGCTATTACTCTAAAATTATAGGTACTCCATTAAATCTAATTATGTGTGCCATGCGCACAAATTAAGAGCTACTCATGTAAAATTATTCTAAATCCGCACATGTAACAGTTTTAGAGCACACCGATTTTGCTAAACGTTACTCCAGCAGGAAACTCGATATCTTAAAAACCTGAACCGTCACATATTCCATATTCGCCGCACATACTTCCACATATATAAGCTATCTGATCATACATATTGTCACTCCTTCCGATAGGTAGTTTAGAATTTTCCTGCTGGAACAACGTTACCCTAGCAGGAACCGTTTTTTCATTTTTTTTCCAAAACGACAACCCCCACAAATTATTTATGCCGGGCACATTTACAGCATATTGGGTACTAATATAACTTTCAGTCATATCTTTCCAGGAGCTACTTTCTTGGTAGAGTAACGCACACAGTCTTATTATAAAATCGACCTCTGTGCCTCAAGACTAAGGTCTACAACCAATGTGTGTTACCAGTGATGACTTATGGCTCTGAAACGTGGTCCCTTACTATGGGTCTCATAAGAAGGCTCAAGGTCGCTCAACGCGCTATGGAGAGGGCTATGCTCGGTGTTTCCCTACTTGATCGAATCAGAAATGAGGAAATCCGTGGGAGAACAAAAGTCACTGACATAGCCCAGCGAATTAGCTCGTTGAAGTGGCAGTGGGCGGGACACATAGCGCGACGAACCGATGGCCGATGGGACCGCGTACTGGCAAGCGAAGCGTAGGCACCCACCTACAAGGTGGTCAGATGACCAGGGTCGCTGGAAAGCGCTGGATGCAGGCCGCTCTTGATCGGTTATTTTGGAAATCTTTGGGAGAGGCCTATGTCCAGCAGTAGACGTTATGCGGCTGAAATGATGATAAAATCGACCAAATCAAAAATGACATATTATTAGATATTAACTTGATTTGCGTCTAATAATAAGATGGATAAACTTTGAGTTTCAAGATCAGTAAAATCAGTACCTTTTAATTTTTTCTTACTAGGTTTTTACCTATTCCATTTGCCATTTCGATAGCTTTCACGATCAGTATAAAAAAGTAAAGAAGTTACACTAACGTTTCCTTTATTAGTCTATTAGTTGCCCCGCGGTGTTACCCACGCCTAAAGCTTATGTGTTAATCCAGGGTGTCAGCTTCCTACCCCCCGATGTGGTTCCCATCTTGTCGCGATGGGGGGGCTCAGTACCTGCGGTTGCCTCGGCCGCAGGGAAGCTAAGAGGAACCCATTGCCCGGGTTGAGGCTTAGGCCTCCCCGGGCCCGGCGGAGGCCATTTCTGGCTGGAATGGCCTGGCTGTGAGGGAAGGGGGTGACGACGACCCCCCTACCATCACAGCCGTGGTCGCGGGGGAAGAGGAGAGTCGGTGTGTCGTTGCCGCTCGCCCTATACTCCGCGACCAAGCGCGGCCGTGGCGCTTGGCACGGCATCAGTGGGGCCGCAGGGGAAGAGGAGTGTCGGTGTTACGTTGCCACTCTCCCTATCCCCTGCGGCCGGCTGTGTGGGCCCCGGTTGCCGTCAGGTTGACTGGGGCATGGTCTGCTTTAGCGGGCCTCAAATTATGAGGGCTGGATGGACGGTGGAAACGGGATTCCATCGTCCAACGGACAGCCCTCCGGAGTGGAAGCAGGCGCGTGTGCGTGTCAGCGCGCCTGTCCTTGGGCCAAGAGGCCAAGTCGGCGGTTGCTCCGGCCCCTCTGATTCAGCAGAGGGTGCCGTGAGGCCGTTGGTGAGCCGGGGCCGCCTGTGGAGCATGAAGAAGCACACGGTCCCGGCCGATAGCGGCTGAGAGGTGACACCGCGGAGTTTTTAGTAGTAACACCACATAACCTTACCGGTGTCCCGTAACCGGTAAGGTATCCGAAGTGATTTTATCAAATAAAAATGGTGTCAGCTTCCTGCATACCAAATTTTATCAAAATTGGTAAAGCCGTTTGTGCGTGAAGAAGTAACAAACATACACACAAACTTTCTCCTTTATAATATTAGTATGATAGTGTGATAGACCATCACCAATTTAATTAAAGTTGCTTTTATTTCTTGCTGCACTTGGCTCTGACTATCCATTCAGGCATAAAAGACTATTCTTGACAAATTTCTTGACTTCTTAAAAATAGCCCTATGGTCTTATGGTTTAAGACTCTGTATATCTTGTCAAGTATCTGACTGGAAAAATCAGATATTATTCAGTAAAACTACAGTATAGCTAACTATGGCAGTACCCACTGATGAATACTGGTCCATTTGTAATTCAGAGTTAAATTAACAGCTGTTCCCTTTTATTTCTCATTTAATCACGACTTCTTTGTTAATTTTCTAGTTAGGACGAAACCCATTTGCTATTCTATCTTTGTTCAAGTAATTCAATTGCTGCTGTAACTTACATCTCTATGTTAATGTAGTCTGTATTTTATTACTGTTTCGTACATATTTATTGTTAGAATGCCATTGTTTTCGTAATAGTTATAAAACAATTATCTTTCACGTTCTCCTGAGTTCTGAGTATAAAGAAAACGTTTGATTCGCGACCTGCTTCTTTTTCCATACTGACTGATATACTAAAAAATGTATGCTACTATTACTACGTCTACTGCTTACAAATGCTTACATCTATATATTATTTATTACTATTGGTTTCTTTTTTCTAAGGTGAGCTTTATGCCTTTTTGCTTACTTAGTTGTATTAAAACGTTGTGAATCTTTTCCGACCGAGGTAGATGCCGACATAGTTACGTGAGCAGTATTTGAAAACGTCGCTGGTGGATTTAAATATCCACCATTGTTGAGAAAAAGTCCAGCGTATTGTCAGCCATTAAACTGCCTCGCTCCGTTTCATACAACTTAAGCTCCGTCTATTCTGGATACCTATAGATATCGTTAACAATACGTTTTCCTTTTTTTACCCAACTACGGTGAAGCCGTGTTTCACCGCTATTAAAGTATGTACATTTATAATTCTTTTCTTTATGCTGGTTTCAGGTTTTATAAAGTCAATATAAATTTAATATGGCGCTCTCTATAGGGCATAAAGTAACGAACTAAAAATAAAATAAATCGCAGCATTCCTTGTATCAAATGAAAGGACTCGAATAAGCAAATTAAAAACATGTACATTACATGCTGCTCGCTGCTTGCAGACCACTAAGGTATGGAAGAAAAGAACAGAATAAAAGGAAATAGAAGACATTCTTACTAAATATATTATCAAATTTACCAATACACTGAAGTATTGATGTAATAATTATCACGTCCTTCGATGTTTCACCAGTCAGCTGTAACTTAGTTACAGCAACTTTAACTTGGTAACTTAGCGTTGGACTTAGTTCAACTTGATGGAAACTGAAATAACTGGAATATTCAAGATGATGTCTTTTATATGACCCGGGGCTCTGGTTTTTTATCTGACTGCGCCAGAAAGAGGGTTATGTTGTTCGAGTGTATGTATGTATATTTTTACAGCACGCTCTGTAGTCTAAACGGCTAGACAGATTTTAGATTGAAATGTCTTGATTTTCTTAATTTCTTAAGTAACACTAAGTATAATTATAAAAAAAATAAAAAACAGCGGGTTTTTAGGACCAAATTATATACAGGTGACTTCTAAACCACCAGCCAAATTTTATAAGTATGGAAAAAGGAAAACGAAATTCGGCTTCCCGTATAAATCAGCGCTGGTCTAAATGTTTTTTTTTTTATGGGAGAACAGTTTTTTTTTATCGATTTTTAATAACATTTTTATGAAACGCAGTTCAGTATTGTTCACTGAATTTTCTCCAAAATTCAAGTAAAATAATGTGCGTATTAATAGAACCTAGATCTAATTAAGTATGCTGAGTGACGCGTGAAATAATTTTAGACATATTTCACAATGCTATAACATGGATCCCTGCCGCCAATCGTGCGTAAAATTTTAATAAGAGTCTTATAATTGTTACGACTTGAATAGTCTTTATAGAATAGTATTCTGTTATTGCAGATAGATGAGAGATATTGTGCCAAGGAAAGCTCACGAGCCATTTTTGAAACGCTGAATCACTAAAGGTTTATTCCATAACAAAACCGTCCTTTACTTATTCAGCGTATCAAAAATGGCGCCTCTAGTTGGTGATGATTGCCGACGAACGCTGAAATTCACTAACAGTTATCGAGGGTCGCCAACGATCGTCATTTGCGCGTTGGTAAGAATCCTTAGGGCCGCGCTACACTGGATTGGCATGGCATGACATCGGAAGCGACGGACGCGTCATTTCAAAACAAGCTTTATGTCAAGCGATGTAAGATGCATAACCGCTTGAACGCGGAGAGAGGTTTATAACAGGAAATGTATATAAAACTAGTAGTTCGCCACGAACTTAGACCTCGCGATTATTATTTCAGAACGATGTACCTAATTTGGATGAATTATCGGTGCAGGTTTACCGATATGCGGATTCATGGTTGTGACCAAATTTCCAAAATAGTTACCAATCTTTCCACAGCCCTTTCTTCAAATGACTTTCGATCTAGCTCTGAAATGTTAGGAGCACCTTCCAACCATACAATCCCATGGATATGAGGTCTACCGTGATGCTGAAATTCAGTTCTGTACCAGAAGTCTTTTACCGAAAAATTACCCATCATTTTTTAAATGACAAAGTCAGCTCGTTGTTGGAAAAACCAGAAAATAAATGCTTATTTGTATTGCCATGGCTCTATGCCGCTGCTCATTAGTTTCTTACTCTCTTCGTAAAGCTACTTCGCGGGCTTTGGTTGCTGATGATCTCTTGTTAGTTCGTAGCACTTTTTTTTAAGTCGGTTCAATATGATAAAATGTATAGAACTACTTATGAAACTCAAAATAATAACCATTATTTCGTGGACCCCAGGGGAGATATGTATTTTTAAGAAAGTTGTTCAGTAACCCTGACTGAATTCACCCTTAAATAGTTTCAGTATATTTTGTAAGAAGATTTGTATTGTATATCCGTCACGGCTTAGTCAGCTAGACTACGCAAGTCATCCTAAACCCGTTTAAGTATAACGTATAAAAAAGTTGTTCAGACAATAAAGTTGTTCAAATAAAAAAATATCGTTTTTATAATGGCAACAAAAAAGTCTAATGACATTTTTGAAAATATTTTGAAATGGCGGATATGTGACAGTTTTAAAATTTTAAACCCCCATATTTCCGCCATTTTGAAAAATTTCTAAAAACTGGCTCGACAAAAAAATTCTATTTAGTTGCTGAACCTGCTTACAAAATTTCAAGAGAATCGGTTAAGAAATGCGACCTGTAGGCGAGAACAGACAGACAGACAGACAGACAGACGGACAAAATAATTTTTGGCTAATCTCGAAACTGAGACGCTTCGCTCGCTTCGCTCGCTCGGTCAATTAGCATTAGTCTTATAAAAATTACGTTTAAGGGTGGGACTTAAACGTTTTTTTTTTCCTATATGTAACCAGGATAGTTGCCCCACTTTTTGAAATTACTTTATATCTCTTTGTCTAAAAAGCAAGATTCTTTATTTGTTAAACGGGTAGGTACTTAGGCTTATTATCTTCAAATATATAAAAGGAATATAGAATTGATATATCCAGAGTATTGTCGATTTTTGCGGACCTCTAAATTTTAGGACAACTATTCCATGTAGGGGGGATAGTTGCCTAATCCATGTAAATTACGTTTAGGGATGTCCTGTTGAGAAAGAGGAAATTTATCCCGCAAAAACTTTGATCGCACCTAACCGTCCCATGCAATCGTACAGAGACGTGCAACACGGTCATCTTAGTCAAAGTTGCAGTCTCTCGATAGATAAATAAAATAATGTGAGCTTCATTTGTGAAACTAGAGTAATTGCAATCAAGGCAACTATACCCACGGAGGAAATATCCGGGTTTTACCCTATTCTTCACCTAAACATTACTGGTGAACTAAACTTTGTTTTAAAAGTAAATTTTATTATAATATTTGGAGTAAAAATATTCGTAATTTTTTAAAATTAAAATCCGGCTTATAAATACACAGCAAATTTAGATAAAGTTTCTATGGGACCATCTAAAAAGTATGCCCTTTCAAACAAAAAATAATAATATTCAAACTGGTCCAGGTATTTTCGAGTAATTAGGGAGAATTCACTATACCTTTAAAATGTAAAATTTGTTAAATAATAAGACATTTTATGACATTGTAATAAATAGGAATGAATATGAACATTCATACACAAAATGTTTACGTTCGTATTGATAACCCCCTCCTTTTGGAAATCGGGTAAAGAGGTATCTAACTCTACTTTGTAAAAGCTGAACTGAGATAAAGTCATAACAAAGATGTAACTTTATATCCGACTACTCGCCACTGAACTGACATAGATCTCGTTATAAGCAAACTTTGTACCCAGGCGACTTTTGTTACTTTTATTTGCAGTAGGAGCTATAAACTTGGCGTAATGGTCAACATGCTAGACCGCTGATCCGGAGGTCCTGGGTTCGATCCCCAGCCATGGCAAGTTGGAAAATGGCCTTTTTCAAATTGTCCTGGGTCTTGGATGTTTTTCTATATATGTATTTGTTATTAAATATAGTATCGTTGAGTTAGTATCCCATAACACAAGTCTCGAACTTACTTTGGGGCTAGCTCAATCTGTGTAATTTGTCCCTATATATTTATTTATTATTATTTATTTATTTATAAACAAAAATGTAGCGTTAACTCGTTTGTCAGTAATGCGGTGGTACCAAAAATTATATTTATGGGTGGGTTCCATACTCTGTTTCGAATAATGCTGAAGCGACGCACGTTGTGGCGAAAATTACCAAGTCGAAGGACGCCGCAGCGAAAGTACACTAGCGGTTTAGGTACTGGAGAGTCATTTTTAAAAGCGGGAGTTATAAATTAAAGATTTACGGCAAAAGCGGCATATTTTGAATCGCTCTTACGCGAATAATTTATTTATATGAAGAAAATTATTGCTAAAAATCTTGATTCCACTTTAGCCTGTTTAGGTCATTGGTAAAAGTTAGTTTTTAAAAATATTTTTGACTGCTACTTGTTTTTATCTTGTTTTTTGTAGTTTTTTAATCGTAAAAAATCCTTTAAATATACTTTCCAATTCCAAAGTTAACATCCAGACTGTAAGAGAAAGATGCTTTATTTAATTAATCCTTTTTAATGACGAATATAAAGCACTCTCAGCCGAAGAATAATCTCTATTTAAATTTGATTAGGACTAAGGCAGTGAAACACACAAATACAGCTCCAAACTTTGTGTGATTACGTCGCATGTGTTTAGAAAAGCTGTTGTTAGCTGTTTTGTGCGGGTAAGGGTGGGGTCCGATACCGTATTTTGTCTCTTTTTTCTTTTACATTAAAAATTAACATGATACGAAAATGAAAACAAAATTCATTATTTTTAATCCGCTTAAAAGCAAGGTAAAAAACTTTCAGCTCCGGTGGAAGGGGAAACTGTCAAGTTAGTTTAGTTTAGTTTAGATAAAATCTTTATTGCACCAAAACATACAGTAACAGAGTAATAGATACATATAAACAAATGTCAAAAGGCGGCCTTATCGCAACTGCAATCTTTTCCAGGCAACCGAGGTACTTGGAGATGTTTGACGAAAACAGGTGAGGTGCAAAGTTATAGGTTATAGGCAAGGGATAAGAAAAATAAAAACTGTAGATACAATTAATAAATATACTTATACATACATAATATAGACAAATACCTAGATATATACATACATAAATAAATAAATATATAATACATATAATAAATACATATGTACACAGAAAAGATACCCAGAACAAGATATGTAAAGAAAACAAAAAAAAGGAAATCAAACTAGGCATAGATAGTGTGACTTCACTTGAGATTTAAAGCTGGCTAGCGTTTCAGCACGTCGGATGGACAGTGGTAGTGCATTCCAGAGTAAGACTCCCCTTACAGTACACGATTTTGAATAAAATTCAGTGGAGTGTGCAGGGATTTTTAAACGTAGAGTTACAGCACTACGTAAACTGTGACCTTGCGATGACGGTGCGTCACTGTAAAAAACGAAGCGTTTCCTTAAGTACCAAGGAGACGTAGGACTAAAGAGTATGATATATAACTGGGAAAGGGTATGCCAATCTCGGCGAAGTCTGACAGGTAGCCACTTGAGTTCAGTACGGCATTGAGAGACATGGTCATATTTACGAAGACCGTAGATAAACTTATTGCACATATTTTGAAGACGCTCAAGTGGTATCGGCGTAGTCAAGGAAAGGAAGAAGGAGGGAGTTTGCAAGCATAATTTTGGTGTCCATCGGCAGAAATTTTCGTAGCCTCTTAAAGGAACTAAACGCACAGAAAAGTTTTCTGCTGACTTCAGCTAATTGTGGTTTCCAATTTAGTTTCGAATCCATCATAAGTCCCAAATTTTTTACTGTCTGACTTAGATTTATAACCACACCATTCAATACTATCTGGGGCATGAGTGCCATATCGATTTTGATAGTAAGTTGAGGGTTACCAATAATAATGACCTGTGACTTGGCTGGGTTAACTTAGAGGCCATGGGATTTGCTCCAGACGGATATGGATTACCGAAAAAGGATGTACATACACCCGCGTGACGTCACTGCCAATAGGTTTCGCGCGTATGAAAAAGATAGCGAGATATATCCCCAGCGTCGTGGTGGAGATATCTCGCTATCATCTTCATATGTATATTTGAAATGCTTATTGTTGGCTGCCTCATTTAATAACATAAATCATCTTCATATGTTCATAATACAACGTGTAAGGGACATAATAAATCAAACCACGTGCTTTACTAGATCACTATATTATAATCGAATTAAAATAACAGATAAAGGTTTTCTTACTGTTATTTCAATCTTACTATCCTATTCTACTTCTTACTACTAATATTATAAATGCAAAAGTGAGTTTGTATATTTGTTTGTTTGTCACCACTTCACGCTTCAACCACAGAACCTATTTAGATGAAATTTGGTATGGATATAGTTTGATAGCCAGAGAAGGACATAGGATAGTTTTTATCCCGAAATTCCCACGGGGAGCGAAGCCCACGAGCACAGCTAGTTGTATATATAGCCCGTGGTTTGATTTATCACGGGTTTGTCCATTTCACGTTGTATGTACCGAAGAGTGCATTTTTATAATGTAGTAGCAATTGTATGTAGTTATGACAGGTAACATAAACAATGCAGTGGCTAGAAATGAATTGTCATATTTCTAACATTCCTGGCCTAGGCCGGTAAAGTGGCCACGAACCAAGAATTACAAACTTCGTGTCTTCTTTTAAATTTCCGAGCATGTTTGAAAAATCTATTTTCTTTCTTCATAGATTTTTTCCTTGTTTCCACTTTCCCGCTAACACGGACACCTCACAGATTCAGTTGGAGTGAGAACAACAGTGTGACGTCACAGAGCAAGTTTTATCAAATGGTAATGGCCGACTTAACTTCTCCAACGGATATTTAAATTGCAGCAGAAACTACCGCATAACTCAGCTTGCCTGACCACAAAACTTTGCTAAAATTTATGAAGCAAGAAGTGACAATACTGTTACTAAAACTTACATACATATACCATCAGCATCATATGGTCCTTAGTCTCCACTGCAGGAGTATAACCTTCTTTGTACTACTAAAGCCATACTTGGCCAGAGCAGCCAGAGGAGTCAGCCTTCACTCTCCTCGCTGGTCAAACGGGTTGAAGAGATCTTATTGATGTTTATAAGCTTCGTTTAGCTTGTGTTTTCTAAGGCGACATCCACGTGAAGATTTTGAATAGTTCTATTCTACCGAAACCACATAGCGATACACTATGTGGTTTCGGTAGATCCTTGATTGGTAGACAGAGCATTTTTTATTATGCGTCTTTAAGAAAACAGAGCAAAGGGCTGAAAGTCTGACAGCCTACATTTAGCGTGATGGTGGGCGGAAGGTGGGAAAAGGAATAAAAACAGTAATGTATTGCTATTAAATTTACCGTGTGGTTTCCCACAGAGTAGAATAGACCCACTACAAGTCCTCGTACAAGTATCGTAGAAGGCGACTTAGGATATAAAAGCTAAACAAAGCTTATGAACATTAATGAGACCTCTCCAACATATCTGGCCAGCGAGAAGAGTATAGGCCAAGTACGGTTCTGGTAGTACTGAAAGGGTCGTGCTCCTGAAATAGAGACAAAAAGACCTGTTGGTGGCGGTGATGATTGCAAGCAAACCACCTATTTTTTTTTTTTTGCATTTTTGCATATTCCACCGATCTGCTTTTGCAATCGTAAACTTGCCGTAACAACGTTTTGTATAAACGCTTGTACGATAAATCATTGTATAAGAGCAAAATAAATGTTTTCCTGAAGGGTACCTTAAGTACGATTACATTGTCAGGAGATGGTATCAAGGGATGTGTTTAGGATTTCACGTATGAAGAAACCTCAAGCTTTTACTTTCAACTACATAAATACTCGTAAATTGGATGGTTATGACATAATTTTATCATCATTTGAGCCGCATACACTGCTAGACATACGCATCTCCCAAGGATATCCAAAATGACCGATCTAGAGCAGCTTGCATCTTGTAGGTAGTCCTATACGCTTTACTTGCCCCAATGGTCATCGGTTAGTCGAGCTTTATGTCCCGTGACTTACTGACTTTCTTTCTCCTAAGAATTTTTATTAAAAAAAGTAGTAGGTTTTTCGATTGTACAGATGTTTTTTTTATGTAGATATGTTTCCCGATTTCTCGAAAGCGCTTGGAACAATTAAAAAAAATATTATGTTTGAACGGGCTTACTTGTCAGGTCCAATAGAGATTCTATCAAAATCAGTTGAATTGTTCGGTGTTAAAGTCGGTTTTTAGTTTTGGATAATTATGTTCTTATGTTTTTTTTTACGAGCGAACCAAATATTGGTTTCAAGATTTCTGGTTTTATGCGCAGGTTTTTTCGCATTTACGACAAATATTATTAAAAATATTTCAATCTACATTAATACTATCTATGAAATATACCTAGTTTATAAGCAAACCTGAAATAACCACTACATCATCCCTTGGCAAACTTTATTAACAGATAATGTAACTAACACATGAGATGGCTCCGTTTAAATGTAACGATAGCTCAGTTGACGCCGTTTATCAAAATAGACGCTGTGTATATTAGGTTCGATAGGTACTCTATCACGTCTGTATCCCTAACAAGGTGAATAGAGTTTAGGTTAAACCCAAAACTCACAATTAGTACTGTGGTAGTCATAAAGGTACTGAAATGTCTAGAATTATACCAAATGCTGGTTTCAAGATTTTAGATTTTTACGAGCAAGTTTTTTACTACTTGCGCGTAATGTCTTTTCAAAACATTTAAATTTACTTTTGTACTATCTATGAATTATGGTTTACAAGCAAACCTGACAGCAAAAGCCAGTTCTAAAGGAAATAACCCAAACGACGCACTACATCATCCCTTGGCAAACTTTATTAACAGATAATGTAACTAACACATGAGTTGCCTCCGTTTAGATGTAACGATAGCTTAGTTGACGCCGTTTATCAAATTAGACCCTCTGTATATCAGGCCTGCAATGTTATCACGTCTCAATACTTAACGTGGTAGACAATGCATAGGACTGTAAGTCTCAAACGCCCTTTAGCTTGACTGTGAGTGTGAAGGTTGAAAAAGAGGATCAAAAAAGTTTGGGTTACCCGCCGCAACACATTTACATTTGCGCATCTGGGACCTATATTTCTAGCTTTAAGCTTTTATCTAGATATTTTTTCGATAAGTGGTATTTGTATAAAATATCGACAGTGACGTCATAGTTCCTTGGAGTCAAATAGCAATCCTAATATCAGTTCTGCATTAATCGATCTAAAATTACATTCAAAATGGAAGTGACATTATTTTGTGACATTATATTTTCTTATCATCACAAAACAATTTATTTTTAATATTTTTATAGGGTTTTTACGCATTCAAAATGCAGTACTGAAGTTTCAATCTCCGCTCATGTGATAATTTTCCACTATTGCTTATTTCATTATTTAGTTTGAGTAATTTATTTCTAACGCGCAGCCATATATCCTTATTCCGGAATATGGTTTTCGGAAAAGGTATGTTCCGTAGTTTCAGGTAAATGAACATTATGCCTCGTCCATCAGAACTAACCGAAAATCTCGCCAACGTTGTTATGACAAGACCGAACGGGTCTTATGACTATAACATATACAATGTGACAGGATAAGCGGGATATATGCTGGGACCGAGGGTCTTATTAAGGGATATATGGGGGTCCGCACTTGATAGCGCTGTGTCAACTGTTGTATCTTATGTTGGGATCTGCGCTGATATGTTTCATAATTTTGTACCTAATGCTGACTTTTTAGGGTTTCGTACTGAAAGGATACACCGACTAAGTCTAGACAAGAACTATGATACTGTGACAAGAATCAAAACTACCTACATCAAAATGTAGTAGGTACACTGTTCCTCTATTTATTCGTTCTCTAACCATGATAGCTAGACAGTTGAAATTTTCACAGATGATGTATTTCTATTGCTGCTTTAACAAACTAACAGTAACTAAAAGTAGAATATAAAATATTAAGGCTCCCATACAACAAACGTGTTTCTTTATAGATAATTAGCTCCATTATGATAATATCATAACTTCGCTCCATTTTTGGGACTTGCTGACGACTCGGACACGTTATTATTGGGACACATTTTGGGATGAAAACTATTCTTTGCCCTTTCTGGGTATCAAATTTTATTTAAATAGGTTCAGTGGTTGAAGCGTGTAGTGGTAACAAACCAACAAACAAATATACAAACTCACTTTCTCATTTATTGAGTAGGATAGGATAGGATGGTACGGGACCCCTCGTGCGAAAGGCCGTCTCGCACTTGGCCGGTTTTATTTTATTACGAATGACAAGTCTATAAGATTTGAGTCATGTGATTTCTGACCCAAATCTTATACTGTCTTGTTATAAAAACAGATCTAACTTTCTTATTGTTAACTCATCTATCAAGGTCACCTTGATTTGGGTGGATAATGGTTTAAACCTAGTAACAAAGTTAGTCCTGTTTTTATATTAAGACGGATAGACTCTTTCTGTGGTAGGGGCGTACTAAAGAGCTAAAACTAACTACTTTTAAACTATCGCGTTGCATTATTACTAAATTAATAATTACGGAATTAACGCGAAGCATAAGTCAGTAAGTATTATTTATTGTACACAAAAAAATAAAAATAATTGAAACTTTACACACAGAAATTGGATAAACATCCAAATACATATATAGATAAACATCTATATATGTATTTGTTATATAATATAGTATCATTGAGTTAATATCCAATAACACAAGTCTCGAACTTACTTTAGGGCTAGCTCAATCAGTGTAATTTGTCCCTAATTATTTATTTATATTTATTTATTTAGAAAGGAAAAGACAAAAAACATACCCTTTTATTTATTTTTACTGACAGTTTTTTCAACAAACGTAGTGTAGTTTGTGGTGTAATCCAGACGAATTGTAGTGTGTTCATTAGATATATTATTTCACTAACTAGGTTAATAACTGCAAAGTCCTTATGGTAGACTAGGAGAGAATGCTTTTAGCGTTAAGTTCGCCAAGTATAAACAATTGTAAATTGTGGATCAATAAAGTTTTTACAAATAAATAAAGTAGCTTCACGCCGTCTGTCATCACAGATTCATCTTTCTTTTTGGTTAATCAGATGATTTAAGCTTGCAATATCCTAACCAGCCTGGAAACAACTTATCACAAAGTATGTTTCCCGGTGGGATTCAAATCTACGATCTCCAAATCACAAGGCAAACGAACTGAACCACGGAGGCAGTTATGATGAAAGAAATTTCCATCAAAAATAAATAATACTCAAAAATAAAATTCAAAGAAAAAACTCGAGATGAAAAACTTCACGCCAAGTCAATCCTAAAGGCGTTAAGGGCTAAAGGAACCATTTGGGAAATTGAACAGCTCTGAACAAAAGAAGTCGAAAACTTTCTCCTTATGACAAATAAATGTTCAGATGTTAAGGTGAGATGAGAAATTGGGGGTATTACCCCGGTGCGGTAACAGTTGCTAGATTAAAAAGTGCTTGAAAAATGGGGCCCTTTTTTGAAAATCATTGTTTTACTATTTTACTTTTTCTTTGTATATTCCCAGTCTTGCAAAATTGCAATCTTTTTCATCGTTAAAAGTTTTCAGGTCATAATCCACATGATGTTTTAGTTAGTTGTTTGTCAATGTTTCTCGACATCATAAATGATAAATATATAACATTTTAAACTAACGTGAGATACAGTCATTGTTATTCTTAGTGAACAAGTTACTCACGTATAGAGTCATTAAGACATGTAACATGTCGGCAGTAGCACAGTACATTTACTTATTGTATTTTTTCTCGCATAGTGTAATGACGAGTATTGCTTTGTATTGCTATTGGATTAGCTGAAGACGCGAAAAGCCATTGGTCTGCTGTCATAATTGTATGGCAGTCGTTAAGCTATGTCTCAAATGCTTTAAAGTAGCTTGAAAAATCTGACAACAGTGTTGGCTACTTACACGAAAAACAAACAAAACTTAGCAATCCCACAGCATAACGAACTTATCATTACACTATACAATACAATACAATACAAATTAACTTTATTGCACCATGATAAAGATAAAAAACACACTATGTGAGAAAAGTAACAATAAATAAATACGATGACGTCGAAAAACATCGTCAAACTTCACCATCATGTGGATTATGATTTCAAAACATTTTTCGGTGACAAAGGCTTCATTATGATATTGCAAGACTGTCATTCCTTGACAAGAATTGTTTTAAATTAATATTTTACTCACGTGACATTTGGGCTTACTAATGACCTGAGCAATTTTAATTGTACGCTTGGACCAATTAGCTGACGAGTAAAAATCGCCATGTGGCGTTTAGGTCCGCCTTTTGGCACACTTTTTATATGAGCAATAAGGTAAAGTAAAAATATAATTTATTTCTCCAAAACAGTACATGGTATAGCTTAACTTAATAAATAAATAAATATAAATATATAGGGACAAATCACACTGATTGAGCTAGCCCCAAAGTAAGTTCGAGACTTGTGTTATGGGATACTAACTCAACGATACTATATTTTATAACAAATATATACATAGATAAACATCCAAGACATGTATATGTAATAGTACATGGTTATATGATTAGCATATGCAAAATTAAACAAATACAGAAATTGGGCATTTACCAAGTCTGTAAGGAGACTGGAGCTTGTATAAGGCAAGGCCTGTATCACAGGGCTCCCGGGCTCTTACGCCTGGTTGTATGTACAATTGTACATACCTTCATATATATGTCACCGATAAATAGCAAGAATCGTAAGTTGATCAATTTTCTAGTTAGTTGATTAACTGACGAAAAATAACAAACGTTAGTAGAAATGTATTATTTAACGCAGTGCATTTTAGCTAATTGGTCAACTTACAGTACCTGGCAGTAATTTAATAATTTACGATTGTACCACAAGTAAAATCATCCACTAACGGGCCAATCGTTGCTCAGTGTACTATTTAACGGTATACTATTACCCGTCACATAATACACTGTTCTCTGATTGGTCAAGGGCATTTTATAAGCATTTGGCTAGTTTTTATTCATAGAGTTAACCAACACTTAGATATGTTATTTTAATACCGATGATGAGATGTGAAAGATCATGTATATTTTTTTTATATTTTATATTTATTCTTATTTAGCAATACAGTTTTATGACTTAGTATAATAAAAGGAAAAATATTTTAAATAACAAAAGATACTTAAGCTCAGATATTAATTATCACTTAACCTAATAAGTATTATAGTTAGTTTAATCAGTAAGTACAATCAGTCTGAATATCTATTATTTGTACTTATTCGTATTTCACTTATTTATTACTACATGTTAATTTTTAACCAATCAACGTACACCTCGCCTTCGTCGGATGATCTTACGACAAGGCGCCGTAAATTAATCAATTTACTAAAATACATACGTTAAATAATACATTTTAACTGCTGTTTATTATTTTTCGGGAGTTGATCAACTACCTTGAAAATTGATCAACTTACGAGTCTTGTTATTTTCCGGTGACACATATATATCGAAATCTCGAGAATATTGAGGGAAAGTTATGATTTGGAAGGAGAGTTGGTCACGTCATACGATGGGTGTTGTGCAATGAAGTTAAAATATAGAATATAGATCTTTTAATATTTTAATAACCAAAATACATTTCATAACTAAAGCCTGGATGGAGGCCGCTTTAGATCGGTCATTTTGGAAATTGGGAGAGGCCTATGTTCAGCAGTAGAATTTTGCGACTGAAATGATGATGAGGATGGAATATTTAATTCACATTCAAATAACGCTATTTCAAATGTCAAATAAGTAAACACTGTACGTACAGGCCGCTGTTAATAACACAATGCTTGTCAACGTTGTATTGTTTGTGTAACGTACTCAATACCATTCAATACGCGTAGGAACGTATATTGTTTGTATATATTCGGAGAATCGATTGCCAACGTCTTAAGAATGACCTAACTGTCTTATGACTTTTATTTTTTTATGAAAAACAAGTTTTTGAAAAACTGAAAAATGCTCTTCTTTTTTTAATCTTCTGTGACGTGTCATTTTCGACACTTAAAAGAAACATTTTAAAAGGATTTGTACGAGTCGCTGATTGAATTATACTACTAATCCCGTTAACTTCAGTGGTCAATAATGACGTCCGAATCCTATTACCCTACTAATCCTACTAATACTATAAATGCGAAAGTTTTATATTTATTTGTATATTCGTTTGTTTGTTTTTTTGTTACCACTTCACGCTTCCCCTGAACCTATTTAGATGAAATTTGGTATGGATATAGTTTGATACCCAGGGAAGGACATAGGATATTTTTATCCCGAAATTCCCACGGAAAGCGAAGCCCACGGACACATCTAGTCAGTTATAATACTAAGTAGTTGACATGTACCGTTACTTTCAAAAGATTGACCACGCAAGCTGCGCGGGGTGTCGTTCTGAATTTCGTCAGTCAGCATCAACTAGTTAGTTGTTGTTGTTGAATATATCTAGACACGCGGCAGCGGTTAAAGCCAAGTTCAAAGAAATGAATTGGCGACGCATCAGCCTTCGTGTAGTACATACCTGCCTCCGTAGTGTAGTGTTTAGAGCGTTCGGCTCATACCCGGAGGTCGCGGGTTCTATTCCCGGCGAGGGCAAGGACTTCGTGTTGTTGTCCTAGTTTGGTTAGGACATTTGTAGGCTGATCACCTGATTGTCTGATAAGTAAGATGATCCGTGCTTCGGAGGGCACGTTAAGCCGTCGGTCCCGGTCACTGTCTTTGACATTGGTCGTTACCTAAAACCATGTCAGAGGCCTTTAAGGCGGTTTAAAAACTCTTACACTAGTGTTAGTCACTAACACACACGATAAAAAGAAGTACATACCTTAACGACGTCCTTATTTTAATATTACAGCATGATATGACCGAAAGTTCAACGATTAAAGTTCATAGTAGATTTCATTGTGATGCTTCAACGAAGAGCCTTCAATGGATAAAGTTCTAGATCGGCTTCTGGGTGTTTGCTTATTTCAGAACTATACCACAGGTATACATGGCACTTTATAGAAGTGGAGTATCGTTTATGCCCACTAAGTACTCCTATACTTCAAATGAAACTAAACATAAGTGTACACGTCAAAATGTGTGCGTGTTCGCCCCCCAATACACGTGATAAGGCGAGAGCGGGGAAGAGGAGCGGGGTCGATGGACGGGAATACGCAGGACTTTAGGAACTTCTATTCGTTATTTACAGTCAGCATCAGAGATCCTGACCCCTCCTCTATCTATATCTGGAAGTTTCCCTTAAACTGAAAATAATAATGAAAATGAAAATGTACATTCACAAAGACTTCATTAAAATCTCTCTGAATACAAATTTCATATTAATATTATTTTCAGTTTATGAGAAAATTCAAGATGTAGGTGGAGGAGGGGTCAGGTATCTCTGATGCCGACTGTACTAACATTAATTCTGTGACTTTACGTATAAGGGCTCTTACAGACGAGCCGGTCGGCGACCGTCTTCATCCTGTGACAGTTCGTGACAGCGAGACCGTCGCTGACCAAGTTTGTGGGCATACTGTCAGTGGTCTCTAAGAGCCCTTAGTTTTAATGTTTTTTGCAGTCTTTTAGATTAAGCATGTTGATGAAACTTATTGCGGATATTTTTCTGTTAACATTTTTAGGGTTCCGCAGCCAAATGGCAAAAACGGAACCCTTATGGATTCGTCATGTCTGTCTGTCTGTCTGTCCGTCCGTATGTCACAGCCAGCCTTTTTTCCGAAACTATAAGACCTATACTGTTGAAACTTGGTAAGTAGATGTATTATGTGAACCGCATTAAGGTTTTGATACAAAAATAGAAAAAAAAAACAATAAATTTTGGGGGTTCCCCATACTTAGAACTGAAACTCAAAAAAATATTTTTCATCAAACCCATACGTGTGGGGTATCTATGGATAGGTCTTCAGAAATGATATTGAGGTTTCTAATATAATTTTATTCTAAACCGAATACTTTGCGCAAAAGACACTTCCAAAGTGGAAAAAAGTGTCGTCCCCCCCCCCCCCGTAACTTCTTAAATAAGAGAATGGTAAAACTTAAAAAAATATATGATGTTCATTACCATGAAAACTACCAGCGAAAATTGGTTTGAACAAGATCTAGTAAGAAGTTTTTTTTTAATATGTCATAAACTGCAATTTACCTTTCATTCAATCAACTCAAATATAAAAATTAAAAAAAAAATACTACTACGGAACCCTTCATGGGCGAGTCCGACTCGCACTTGGCCGCTTATTTATATAAACCTTCATGCATTAATTATCTAATATTATACAAATGTATAAGTTCATACACACACTATCACATATTTAGCCCTAACGGGGAGGACAAAGCATTAGGGGTGACGGCAAGGTCAGAAAAGTATGATTGTAATTAGTCCGTCTTTTAGATTATCCAAAACTGACGGACACATATTTTCAATTCACCAAAAAATTAAAAATTCACAAAGACACGGACCATCAAAGTTCCGGAGTGGGGCTTGCGGCGTCACCGCTAAGTAAAAATCGTATGTAGCCGTGACGTTATACAAAATTTAACTCAGCTGTATCTTTGTCACTTATGTCTCTCAGAGGAAACAAAAATTCGTGTACAATATTTTTTAATAATCTAACGGATGTGCCGAAAATATTTTTCCGTCGTCATGCCTATTTGGGTCTTTGGCTCTAAGCAGACTTAAAATAACAAACTGTTTCCAACTTTCTGAAACCAGATCGGATTTATATCAAAGATTTCCAATGATACTTTTTAGCCGAGTTCCCGTAAGTACAAATCCGATAATTCCGGATAAGATACAGCGATAGAGTTAAATCTAATTATCCACAATGGCTTCCTAGTTTCAGCCGGATTTATTATACCGATTGCGGTCATTACTGAGATTAAAAACTGTGTTTAGTTGGCACTTTTTCTGTCGCTGCCTCCGTGGTGTAGTGGTTAGAGCGTTTGGCTCATACCCGGAGGTCGCGGGTTCGATTCCCGGCGGGGGCAACGACTTTGTGTTGTTGTCCTAGTTTGGTTAGGACATTGTAGGCTGATCACCTGATTGTCTGATAAGTAAGATGATCCGTGCTTCGGAGGGCACGTTAAGCCGTCGGTCCCGGTCACTGTCTTTGACATTGGTCGTTACCTAAAACCATGTCAGAGGCCTTTAAGGCGGTTTAAAAACTCTGACACTAGTGTTAGGCACTAACACACACAATAAGAAGAAGAAGACTTTTTCTGTTACTTTACATTTTATTTCCAACAGTGTCGACGGAGCCTAAGGCCTTAAGGATTGGGCTTCATCTGTCAGCACGGACCAGCACTTTCACATGCTGCTATCTTTTCTGTCGTTTAGAATCGTCCTTTGCCAAAGCGAGAGAGAAAGAGCAATGGAACGCGCTCTCTCTCGCTTTGGCAAATGACGCTTCTGCCGTCGCTCTCTCTCCCCCTAGGTAATGACGGTTCTGAGCGACAGAAAAGGATAACAGTATGCAAAAATGCTGTTACGTACTGAAAGGTGTAGCCCAACCCTAAGACCTACAGGCCACGCTAAGCGTGAAGGCGGGCGAAGATGGAAATAAATAACCAGCCAAGTCCTTGCGCACGTAGAGTAACGTAGTTAGTTAAGATTTTCACTGATGATGTATTTTTGTTTGCCGCTATAACACCAAATACTAAAAACAGAATAAAATAAATATTTGAGACGGGCTTGCATACCTACAACAAACGTAATTTTTATTGATAATGGTACGGAACCCTTCTTGTGTGAGTCCGACTCGCACTTTATTCCATTTTCACGCTCAGTTTTCACGCCAATCGTTACTCCAAAAGTGGCCTACGAACCCAGTCTCTTTCTACTCTGAAAGGAATAAATACATACATAACATTACGTCTGTGTTCCTATTGGGGCTGACAGAGCACTTTGAGTATGAAGACGTGTTAATATATCTGTATCACAACTTTCCACACAAACTTTCGACCACACGACGCGGTCGACGGTCGTATTGAAGGCAAACGAGTCTCATCTTTCATGGCTAAACTATTTGTTTGGAATGCGAGCCAACTGGAGACTTGACGTGCTTTGACGGAGGCCACAGGAATTTTCTTGGCCCTTTAGGGGACCAACACACAGAGGAAGTATGGACAGATACTATTCTTTATTTCTTTATTCATCGTCAACATCTAGTATCGTAGGTCTTTCAGCCTCCACTACAGAAGCACGACCCTCTCTGCACTACCAGAGCCATACTTGGCCAGAGCAGCCAGAGGACTTGGCCTACACTCTCATTGATGTTTATAACCTTTGTTTAGCTTGTATTTTCTGGTTGTAGTTTTTTTCACAGGAGGACTTGGAGTGGTTTTATTCTACTCTGCCGGAAACCACACGGCAAATTTCTTTAATAACTCATTATTTATTTGTTCATAAGTACTTTCTTTTTTTAGAAGCATTGTAGCTCAGTACCACAGAATTAATATAAAGCGCAATTTGCGTGCCCGTTCCCCGTCTTCGCACCTTTCCCCGGTTCTCACCTTGCAGGGGCGGCTACAGACGCCTGGCTACTTTCCATAAAAACAACTAATGAAAAACGAAAAAGAAAAAGGATTTTGTATTTCTGAGGCGAACATTTTTTAGCGATTTTTAATAACTTTCTAGAAAGTACCCAGTTCAGTATCATGAACTGAAGTCATCCTTTATTAAATGTTACTATAAAAAATAGCCGAAACAGAATAGCTTAGTACCCGGATTAGCACATGAGATACTTTTAACCCGAAGAAGGTGTAAAATTCTCATTGAATTATTTAAACTATGCGGGCATCGTTGCAGGCATCAGCTAGTGTAAATTTTGATAAAGATTTTTCTACTATATGCCTATGTATGCCGTAAAAGTTAAGAGTTTAACCTTTATAATTATCTACTCTGTGACTCTTCAGTGGACTAGAAATCGTGTGCACTGGAGGTTGAATTTCGTCTGACCACAACCAGTTAAAATTCAACCTTGAAACTTGGTGATAAAGTTAGGTTTTGCTCGGCCAAGAGATACTTTTGAAATGTTTATGCAAGAAAAGTTTTGATAAATTAGTTCACAAAATTTTCGACGATTTTTGAAGGAGATATTTTAAAGTTTTCAACTTAATGTGAAAATTTTAAGTTGATTTTGATTTAATAAAAAATTTAGTGAAAGGCAGCCGTCAAGCTACCTATATCAGAAGCCACATTTAGAAAACTTGAAAATTGTGACACCGGTATTAACCACTACGGCACACGAAAAATGTAATAATAATTATTTTTTAAACTACAAAGCGACTACGTTTCCAAACTACACAACCGGTTTTGCTAAAATTTCGCATGTAAATATTATTATAGTCCAAAAAAAAAAACGTATCGGTCCAAGCGTCTTTGAATAATCGGTTAGCACCGATAAAAAGAGGTTCCGACTAATTGATGACGTCTTCCTTTTTGGAAGTCGAGTAAAAGATAAAGATAATTGAAAAGACTCACATGCTGTCCCGACCCCCCCCCCGTACTGTGGGATAAGGTGAGGTAAAAGACACGAAAATCAAACAAACCTTGGTCCCCATAAACTCAAAGTACACTATACGATTCCATTAACCCCTTAACCACTTAACCCACTAAACCAGGTCACAGAACCATACGATTCTGATCGCACACTGCTTTGTCAATGTCGTTAACCACACTCATTCAGATTGTTATGGCTAATGACACGATTTATAACCCCAATTATACCATGGAGTATCTGATACGTCTTTTGTAGTATTATGTTCGGTTTATTTGATTTTGTCAGAGAAAATGATTTTCTGAATTGAATTTAGAGCGTTCACACATTTTGCCGTAATGGTTATCGCTTACATTTAGGATTTTGTATGCATTTGTTCTAACCCTTTGCCGCGCCAGTATATCGTGTGTGTTTATGTAAAGAAAGTACTTTGTGAGAAGGCTTATTACGGAACCGACGATTACCTTTGAGACAATAAAGTCTGGTTTGAGCTTGGCGCGGGTCTTTTTTTAAAGATTTGTATTTAAACACTCATAATAGTATTTTATGCAACAGTTGTATAAGGATGGTCAAAAAATGCAAGTGGCGCAGGTTACGATGCGAGTGTTAGCGAGCATCGTAAGAAGATGCCATCGAGCATTTTTTGACGTACTTATACAACTTTGCATACAATACTTTTTCTTCGACTATTTACTAAATAAAATACAAAAAGAAAAAAAGAAAAATATGAATTGTTCACATCATTTATGTTTGGTAGACAGTAGGTAATTATGGTAAACTTTTTTTTTTAAATTAATGTCTCCCTAGTGTTTACTGCTTTACATTAATAAAACATTTTTCTTATGTTGGCAGTATGACATGATCTAAAGAAAAAAAAGTTCGAGGTCTATGGCTAGGAGTATCTTTTTGGCGGAATAACGATACATGTGCTGTTATGGGAAATAGACTATAGACTTTCCTGAAATCATAAATAATCTATGTTCTTATATTCGTGTCCGTGACTATTTAAAAGACACATAACAGCACAGGAGTAGAAAAATATAATTATTAAGTAAATTCGTTACATGTAAAATATAAGTCTATGGTAAGTACTAAATTTACAAATTTACATTCGCTTCAAGTTTGACATGAGTCTTAATTCTATGAAGTATCTAATTTTTATTTTCAGTGCTGCTGTACAGTTTGTTGTCGCTTCTTTTGTTCTTGCGCTTAGAAAGTAGCAATAAACTTAGCTGTAAATAAATGATCTGACGTCAACAATTATTATGTAATCGGAAGGAACATTGACAATTATCAAATGATACAAAGATAAAAAGATTTTGACTTTTTTGAACGTTCTTAGGATTTTAAAGTTAAAATCATTTAGTATTTTATTAGGTACATTATAAGTTTTATTTTCTTCTTCTACCCAAACATGAAAGAATTTCAAATAAATAGAAGTGAAGATATACAAATCTAAATAATCTCATTTGGCAGGAATTTCTTCAATTCCATCCTCATTCATGAATAAACAGATATCACACATACAAGAGAATGGCAGACATATTTCTATACAATTCCAAGGAAATTGCTTTTCTTGTAAATTCGTCTAAAGAAACACGTTTGATTATTCAATATCCTTTGTGCTATTGGAATAAGGTCCAACAAAGGTCGACGTACGAAGACAGTAAGGGTCCCTGTTTGTTTAAATTTTGTCTACGGGTCATAGATTTGGGTTCGAACAAAATTCAAACAGATTACAAGCTTTTTGTCAAATTGATCTTGATTTAAAGAAAACATTATTGTATTCAAAAGCACAACGTATTTTGTTTGTCGTATTTTATCGTAAATTTCAAACGTACTAGGTACATGAACGAGCAAGCAAAGCGATTCAGTTTCAGCTTCGGCAAAAGTAATTTCGTATGTTTGTCCGTCTGTTCCGCTGTCCGGCTGGTTTTCTGTAAACCTCCTCTGAGCAGAAAAATATGGGTCCGTCATTTTTGGATAATCTAGAAGACAGACTGATTATAATCATACTTTTCTGACCCTGTCAGCGTGTACCTTACCCATGCAGCATAAAAAATATTATCATCAACTTTAAGTTATGACATAATTGGTTAATTGTAAATTATTGTCATGTAACCTATTGGTGTACCTAGCATTTAAGAAGAGTATCCGTTGAAATCATCATCATCGTCATCAGGTCCTTCTGTCTCCACTGCAGGAGCACGACCCTCTCTGTAGTACTAGAGCCATACCAGGCCAGAGCAGCCAGAGGACTTGGCCTGCTCTCTCCGCGCTGGCCTTTTGGGTTGGAGAGGTCTCATTCATGTTCATAAGCTTTGTTTAGCTTGTATTTCCTAAGTCCTCTCTAAGACATCCACGGGATGACTTGGAGTGATCCTATTCTACTCCGCCGAAAACCATACGGCAAACGTTAAAATAAAGTTTTTTTTTTTTTTTATATTATTTCGCCTACAGTTTACTATTTACCAATGTACCTTCTTATTTATAATAATGTCAACTAATATGCATCGAACTGTAAGTTGTCTCTCAACTAAGATATATGAACTTACTAAGCTGTGGTTAACGGTACTGGTAGTACAATGAGATAAGTTAAATTTGAGAAAACGGTATGCTAATCTCCTGTACTACTGTTTGTTTTTACTAAATAAAGAAAAAACAAAAACAAAACAAAGTAATATTCATATATTTAGCGGAGTCCCAACATTACAGATGTAATCATTTCAATTTGATGCCTACATTATAGACGTATATAATTGAGCACCTGATCCTCTTTGAAGTCGGTAGAGGGATAAAAGTAGATGGCGGAAGATGAGAACGATAATTGGACTTTGAATAGCTATCGAGTGGATAACTCCGGGACACGTATTATATACGAAGGGAGGTTTTAATCTGGGTATAAAACGTTGTGAAAATAAGGTAGATACTATAAAAGATAATGTTTTAGAATATAATTTTTAATATTCTTTTTTTAAAATATTTTTTTAGAAATTAGGCCTTTGTAACTTTCACACGTCAAGTTTTGTAGACTTTATCTAAAAAAATAGTTAATTATTTTTAAGAAAAGCAATCGATACTATCGATATTTCACAACGACCATTATTAAGAAGAAGAGCCGAAAACAATTTATTTAAAACCTGCTAGTTTATTCTACTTTAGTACGCGAAAAACGTCAAGTTACAATATTTGTAATAGAAGCAAATTTTTGTGCGTTTTTCAAAGTTTTTATTCAAAATGTTGGTCAATATCACACCCAAAACAAACAAACTTTTAATCCTAAGACATAAACTTAAGTATCTCCAGTACATTTCGTAACGCTAAACCCGTGAGGCCATACCCAAGCAAACACGTTCCTTCGGGAGTCAACAAGTTTAGTGAGTTGGAGGCTGGACACATGTCCGGACCAAGTGTTCATAAATTGTGGTCACGAGCTCACGAGCCGATGTACTTGTAACTTATTCTGTCTTTAAGTGTGTTTACTTGGCTTTTTGCTTACATACAAATACTAAAATCTACACCATATAAGGTCTAAAAAAATATACTTAAACTATTTTAAGAGTGAATTCAGTCCGTAATTGCGAATAACTATCCCCAACGAACATGTGTCGAAATATGAAAAATAATTTTTGGGTTGCCATACAAACTTTGATCAGCCGATCGGTCAACTTGTATGGGAGGCCAAAAGTTACTTTTCATATTTTGATACGTGTTCCTTGGGAAAAGTTCTTCAGAATCATGGACACAATTCAATATTTTCTTAAAATAGTTTCAGTATATTTTGTAAGACCTTTTATATATTACAATATTTATTTGTAGTGAATATTATAGCATTTGTTAGATTGTATCTCTTCAGTTTCAGAATTAAAACATGTCATCTAAATTTTTTGGCATTTTCCTCCATTCCTTTCGGCTTTTATGATCTACGCGGGAATAAAAGCAGCTGGGTAGTAGCAATATTCTGAGTAGTTTTCTTTTCTCTCAGACCAGCTTGGAAGAAATAATAACATAAATTAGGAAACATACCTACATGCTATTATGTCTATATCCACAAAGGGGCAGACAGAGCAATTTGGGTCTTGCAGCTGGCTTTTGGTCTGAGCGCAAGCCCGCAAGAATCAAAGGCCACTTTTAGACGAACTCCGTGGCGAAATCGTCAACACGTTACCGCCAATCGGGAGGTTCTGGATTCGATCCTCAGCCAGGGCAAGTTAGAAAATGGCATTTTTCAAATTGCCCTGGGTCTTGGGAGTCTATCTATATGTATATGTTTTTACTATAAAATATAGTATCGCATAACATAAGTTTGAAACTTACTTTACTTTAGGGTTAGCTCAATCGATGTAACTTGGCCCTATACAATGTGTAACAAAAAGGGGGTAACAACCCGAAAGGGATAAAAAGTACGTAAAAAAGTTGTTCACGTTGATTAGCATGTTTACTCCCTTTCGAGTTGATACGCCCTTTTCGTTACCCGCTGTGTATTTATTTATTTATTAGCTAAATTTAAAATGTTTATTCAGTAACTAACCTTTAGGTACAGGCACTTTTACACGTTAGTATAATTTTATTACGTGTGGCGTAGAACAAAATTTGATTTATTTACTAAAGAAAAGGAAGAAACTTTCAAAATGCAGGTGAAGAAATTATATTTGGAATCGGAATAGACTCTCTGCTGTAATATATAGATATATGTATGTATTCTATGTATAATTTTATGTATATATATATTTATAATATATATTATGTTTATGTGTATTTTATAAGGTATGTTTAGTTTACTATAATAAATAAATAAGTATATGTATATAAGGTGTAATATTATATAGGTATTTTATTAAAAATATCACAAGTTAGCTTGCTACACTTGCACCCCTATTCAATTTCTCAACATGTCCCAAAGGCAAACTGGTAGATAATGCCTAATGCATTAACTACCAGTTTTCCTTTTGTTTGACCCATTGTAATTAATCAAAAGATTGTGTGCAATAAACTAAAATAAAAAAAAAGGAAAATAGTGAATACGAAAAACAATTAAATATCCAAACTCACCATTAGTGCGTTTCCAAAAACGTCCGTCGGCAGTTTCCGCAAGCTTTACGACTGCAACATCGGTGAGAATCGTAAAATGGGATTCGTAATCTCCATAATAAAGCCATAAAGTCGGTACTAATAAGAAAAGCTTTGTTTGTTTAAACTAGCGGGGAATTATGCTCAAATGTGATGTTTAGTATTATGAAGTAAAATTTATTGTTAACTAGCTGTGCCCGTGGGCTTCGCTCCCCGTGGGAATTTAAGGATAAAAAATACGCTATGTCCTTCTCAGAGTCTCAAACTATATCCATACCAAATTTCATCTAAATCCGTTCAGTAGTTGAAGCGTGAAGAGGTAACAAACAAATATACAAACTCACTTTCGCATTTATAATATTAGTAGGATAGTAGGATAGGGTAGGATGAGATGGCAGTCGATTCGTCTGT
This sequence comes from Acrobasis consociella, assembly GCA_963555685.1. NCBI lineage: Eukaryota > Metazoa > Arthropoda > Insecta > Lepidoptera > Pyralidae > Acrobasis > Acrobasis consociella. The sequence continues at coordinate 14,198,945 of OY743122.1, forward strand.
ATGGTCCGGGTGCAAAGATTTGAAATGAATGTTTGTGGGTTTATGTGTGTATGTATGCTTGTTACTTCTTCACGCGCAAAAGGCTAGACCAATTTTGATAAAATTTGGTATGCAGGAAGCTGATCCATCCATCCATAGCAGCCTTTATATTATCCTTTCAGGACATAGGCCTCCTCCATATTTTTCCATCTCTGTCTCTCCCATGCCACCTGCATCCAGTTGCGGCCTGCGTGACGCTTAATGTCGTCCACCCAGCGCATTGCTGGGTGTCCTCTACCTCGCGTGTTGGCCCATGGTCGCCACTCTATTACCCTTCTTGTCCACCGACTTGAGTCAATTCTTGCTATGAGTCCTGCCCACTTCCATACCCTGGAATTCCATTTCTGCAGGAAGCTGACACCCTGAATTAACAAATAGGCTACTTCTTCCGCTGGTAACAACGCGGGGCCTATGAGCATAGGTATTATAAAAATATATTATAAATTGCTAATGGCTGCCCACATTCTTATTCTTCTCAGATCGAAAGCTCAAAATCAAATCAAATTTTTACTTTTAGTGAGAATTTAGCCCTCGTCGAGTTGAAAAAATATAATTCACTTTTTCAAATCTTTTTCTGATTTTGTCATACTTAATTGGTACAATATAAAATTTTACCTTATCTTGTTTAATTTGGGTAGTTTAGGTAGCTTGTTTAATTTAGGTAAAAAGTAATAATTTAAACATTATAAATTCGAAAAGAGTATTTCTTGTTCTTAGTTAGTTCCAAAAGAATTTTAAATTCATAGTTGTTAGTTCTTTGACGGCCGCAAACTAGCGAAATGAAAAATAAAGGTCAGTTTAGACAGAGAAGAAAAATGCCCAAACAATTTTTTCACTCAATTGAAAATAACACCGTAATACCATAGCCAAAAGTGTATAAACGTTTAATTAAACGTGACAAAATGCTCGCGTCCTGCACTATATGCCAATAGTTTAAATTTTCCTCTACGCTGCGATCCTCTTTTCTGAACGAACCCTAAAACCGGGAAGTGAAAAGAAATATGAACAAGTACAAACTTGAAAAGCAACTGCAATTTTCAAATCTAAAAAATCTAAAGCTTCAAAGAATATTAGCTTTTGCGTACATTTTTTGTGATTCTTTTTAATTTTCAGTAAAAACGTCAAGAGCAGGATAATTTTGTTATGGATCAAAAGCCGTGCTATGAACATAAAAACACGTTTAAAAAAAATCTTTAGCAAACGTTTGTTAACTCTGGTGAAGAACGGTTTTGTGTGAAACAGTTATTCGGCCAAGTTTATTTCGGTCTATTGTTGTGAGCTCGAACAAATACATGTATTCATAGAAGTGTCAAGTCGCACTTGACACAAAAAGTATTTTACTTTTCTACAAGAAAAAACCTCCGTGAAACGTCAACTGTATTAGTGCTTAAGTTGAATAAGAAAAATAACTTGAACATAAATAATACATGAGCTTTTGGCCATTCGTCACTTAGCTCTAAGTTATAGGGTCGGGAATGAGATAAAAAATACCATTAGACGAAAAAAATGGGGGACACATATGACAAGTATATGTATAAGTTGGTAACGGTTGTAACACACAGGCATAAATATAAAAATTATAAGTTAAGTTAGTGACATTGAGTAGATTTATATTATTATAACTGATATAAAAAATAAAGACAATGCTTTTGCTCTATTATGGTACTCCCACACTGCTATTAAAAATGTTTTCAAACATTATAGAAATATATAATAACATAAAATAAAATACATATTTTTTTAAACAAGCTTTAATGAAGTAGGTACCTACTTGTTATGAAAAGAACTAAAAAGGTAATAATAATTTTATTCTGATAAGAAATATACCATATTATAGGTTCATTAAATCCCATTTTTTTTTAATAATAAAGCGTGTTACTTTTTGGCGGAAATAACGTGTATTCTATGTAACTATTATTATTTAAAAATATTACAACAATAACTTATTTTATTTGAATGTTTACCAATGTTTGTAAACATTTTCAACTGCAGTGTGGGGCACCATTAGACTTAAGATGTAGTTTAGTAACTTGGGCATTTTGAGTAAAACCGCGAGACTTTATATCAACCGTCGTGCCACCGGCGCGATGCATAGTGAATCGAAAATAAATACCTACAACCAAACAGGGATGTGGATACTCAAGTTATGTGCAACACGAGCAGAAGTGCTATTTTTAAAACGAGGAGACACCTAAATGAATGGTTTTTCCATACAAAAAAATCGTTCGTTTACTAACTCGGCATTTGAAAAATAGCACCTCAGTAGTTTTTTGTCGAAAATATCCGACGCTCCCGAAATGGGCACGAAAATGTTTGTCGGATAAATCCGACGTTCGGAGTGAAAGGGTTAATTAAAGTTTACTTAAATTAAATGAAAAGAGAAGCATGTCGCTAAGTGTTTCCTTTAGTAGTATTTCCTGGATGCTTTTTTAAAATTTAATTTTAGCTTTATAGTATCGTAGATATAAAAAGAATGTTAAAGAAGTTTGAAGTTTTTATGTAGTTTTTTGTATTTATAATTGTATATTAAAAATAAAAACGTTTTTTGTACAAGCTTTTATGGCCTTACAGATCAAAGTACGTATTAAGACAAATGAAATAAGTCCAAACTCGATGAAGTTGCGTCGTTTTATTACTTAAATCTATCGACAACCTTCCCTCTTTGTAATCAGACCCTGGGCGGGCATCGTCTACCATAAAGTGCTCAAGACAAATCAAACGAGTCCTACTGAATGAGTTTATGTCTTTATAACTCAGTTCCATTGAATATCTTCTGGTTGCATGATCAAAACAGCTCATTGACTCCATAATACTGTGTTGTCATTCGACTTACACAAGTGTGCAAAATTGCAGCTCAATCAGTTGAGGATAACTGGTTGAAAATTGAGTTGCAAGATTTGACCTAAACATACAAACACTCTGCAATATACTGTTATTAGTATTACGGGACTTACTGCGATTAATATCGTTTTTTGCCAGATATTTCGACGGCCCTTCTGCCATCATGGTCGCTGGCCGACTGATTAATCGCGGTAAGTCCCGTAATACTAATAACAGTAATTGTGACCGTGAAACTCTAAAATCATATACTCTGCAATATACATTGCAAGTTAGATAAAAGCATGTAATAAAAACAACAACAGCATAGATATATCTGGTGCCAAAATAAGAGCGTACATGGTTTTCCTACATAAAACAAAATAGCAAAACATGAAATCACCTCTGTGAAATTGTTAAGATACATCATTTAGCACTAAAACTAGTAGCTCTGTGAGCTGTAGTGTAGACCTCGCAAGTCACCGCCTACCCGTTAAGTTTATCGGACTAAAAGTTTTTCAGACATAAAAGTTGCGTCTTTATAAGAGTAACAAAAAAGTTTTATGACATTTTTAAATAATGACAGGTATTTTTAGATTTAATTTCGATAAACTGAATCAACAAAAAAATCTATATGATTGCCCTAACCTAGGGAAATGGATAGAAGTGTCTTAGCATTCACCGGCCGCTAGCGCGGCACGCGCGCTACGCTCGCTTGACTCGTGCGTGTGTTGGTCGCAGTTCTAACATAACCTAACCTATAGGATTGCCCTAACCTAGGAAAATGGATAGAAATGTCTTAGCATATATATCATTTTCTACCCTGTTTACATAATTTCACGAGAATTGGTTGAAAAATGCGTCCTGTAGGCGAAAACAGACGGACATACAAACTGACAGATGGCCAAAAGCATTTCTGGCCAATCTCAAACTGAGACGCTTCGCTCGCTCGGTCAACAGTATCAAAGTTTAATCTAACTTTTATCTATCACAAATTATTTTTACTACAAGTATACAAATAATATGTAATATAGTTTGTTTGCTTGCTAGTTAGCTTGTTTAATTTAATTTAATTTTTTATGTATGTGATGTTTCTTTTTAATTTTAACTGTACTTTGTTTATTTGGTGTTCTCGGAAGACCAGCGTTGTGGTCGGAAGGCCACAACATTATGCTAAGAGGAGGCCATTTTGATATAGGCACAAATATTTTAGTTTTAGTTGCTGAGAACTGCTATTATAATCGGTAAAACCGTGTTTGTGATATATCAAATAAATTATTTTTCTTTCTTTCTTTCTTTTTTTCATGCTGGTCTGGGAGAAACGAAAAAACTTAGAATGTACCTACCAGCTGCTTCTCTTCCCGCGCAGATCGTAAAAGCCGATCGAGGGAATGGGCAAAAATGCGAATCATTTTAACAGGCGATGCGGCTAGCAACCCGTCACTGTATTGATTTCTTTTCCATCTTCTCGCCCACCATGACGCTAAAAGTGGCTTTTGAGTCTTGCGGCCCTAGGCTCTGCATAGAGCCGCAAGACCCAAAATGCACTGTCTGCCTCATTAGGGAAAAATACGTGATAGTATGTATGTATGTATGTTTCTTTTTTCTTTCAATATTACACTTATTACAAATTATATTTCTTACAGAGTAAACAAACACCAGATTGTACAAATAGATTCGCTCGCTCATTGAATAATGATGTTCGTAATATCGCCAGTAAAACAAAAGCTTGCCAACAAGAAAGTCTTCCTTTCTCTCCGATTGACGTTCAATAAATGAAATCGGGTGCGATGAGTGACGTCACGTGAAGCCAGGCTTCTGCGGATGTGTGATGGATGAGTGTAATAAAAAACGTGCCATTTTGTTTGCGACGTTCCTTTCGTTTTGCTAAATAATAATTTACGTTTATTATCGACTCTCCCGGTGTATGGCTGGGTCAAGAGTCAGATTCAGAGGACAGTCGCAGATAAACTGCCTCTGTGGTGTAGTGGTTAGAACGTTCGGCTCATACCTGGCGGGTTCGATTCCCGGTGGGGTAACGACTTTGTGTTGTTGTCCTAGTTTAGTTAGGACACTGCAGGCTGATCACCTGATTGACTGATAATTAAGATGATCCGTGCTTCGGAGGGCACGTAAGCCGTCGGTCCCGGTCACTGTCTTTGACATCGGTCGTTACCAAAAACCATATCAGAGGCCTTAAAGGCGGTTTAAAAACTCTGAAACTAGTGTTAGTCACTAACACACACGATAAGATGTAGAGGACAGTCCTGGATACGGTTTCAGGTCAGGAGGTTTCTCTCTCTGCAGCGCTAACCGCGGGTAGCTTGGCACCGCCATCTTAGGTTTTTGTTATATCTTTACAATTTGTTGTATGTTTTATATTTTTCCTTTTAAAAAAATATTTCAACATTTTACTCCTAAACTTCTCTTCAATTAGTTTAATAATAAAGCGCTTAATGAACATTGACACCTGCTTTTCCTATCAAGAAGTCTTAAATTGGCTGATTAATATACCAACTGTCCCAGAAAAAGAGTGTTATTGCAAATATTGGTATAAAACTCGTACCCTTATTGATGTTACAAATAAAAAAAAAGAATATACCAGCTGCTTTTTTTCCAGCGCAGATTATTAGAGGCGATCGCAAAAATAAGCAAAAATCTTGAGGAATCACGTCGACACTTTCTGCTTATATCCAATAGTGGCATTAAAAGTTTTATGGCCCTTGATTCTGTCTGCTCCGCAAGTGATAGAGACGTGATAATGTATCTGTATGATTAATTTCACAGAATGACGTCACACCGGAACGTTTTCCGGAAAGAGGGGAACATCGCGCTAAATATTTCCCTATCAATCACGTGGCTGTCTCGAGGCAACTTCGACAAATCGCTGTCTTTATTTTATCATAGCTCCTTTGTTTTTAACCAACAGTACCAGAAAAGAGTACTATTGTTAGTTTTGTTTACATACATACATACATACTATCACGTCTTTATCCCTAATGGGGCAGACAGAGCATTTTGGGTCTTGCGGTTCTATGCAGAGCCCAGGGCCGCAAGACCCAAAAGCCACTTTTAGCGTCTTGGTGGGCGAGAAGATGGAAAAGCAATCAATACAGTATGGGTTGCTAGCCGTATCGCCTGTTAACATGATTTGCATTTTTGCCCATTCCCTCGATCGGCTTTTACGATCTGCGTGGTAAGAGAAGCAGCTGGTACATTCTAAGTTTTTTTATTTCTCCCAGACCAGCATGAGGCATAGTTTTGTATATATTTCATTAATATATTATGCTAATGGCAAGCTTATCGGCAGGGGTGTTGGCAAGAGTCAAGTCGTCTCACATAAAACTTGTCCCAGGGACCAGGAACAGGGAAGGACATAGGATAGTTCTTATCCCGAAATTCCCACGGAGCGAAGCCCATGGGTACAGCTAGTTTGTTATAAATATAGTATCGTGGAGTAAGTATCCCATAACACAAGTCTCGAACTTCCTTTGGGGCTGGCTCAATCAGTGTGCTTTGTCCGTATATATTTATTTATTTGCCCCTTTCATATTTGTTGATAAGCAATTGCGACTACTTCGCTTATGTGACGTGAGGTTTTTTGTTTATTTAAGTCATATCATAATAGACCACATCTTACATCCAGAATTTGATCAGGAGAATTCCATGATGCTGCCATCAAAAACGCTTACCTGAAACAAAAAACAATTATTTTAGTTGTATTGATTTACTACACAATGGGTAAGTATGTCGATGTTTCTAGTTGGTTTACTTATTTCGTTTTAGTCAAATGACTTCTAAATGACTTCTTTGTTTAATTTGGTTAACTTTTAAACTTAAAACTGAAAAGATTATTCAGTAATTAGACAATGTCCTCAAAAACAACAGAAATGTGTGCATATTGATGCCGGGAAGTGTATAATTATCTAAATCTAGGAGGGTTTCATTAACTATAATATAAGCAACAGTCGATTTCAATAGCACATTTTTTTTTATGTTTTCTTATACAGGTTCTGTTGGGTTACGCCAAAATATCCTCAAAAATTCATAGAAATGTATGCATATTGATGCCGAGAAGTGTTTATCTAAATCAAGGAGGGTTACATCAGCTAGAATACATGAGCGAAAGTCAATTTCAATTGCACAAAACGTTTTAATGTTCACTTACATCGGTTCGGTTGGGTTAGGTTAGGTTACGTGTCGTCGTCGTCGTCGTCGTCCCCCCCCGATGTGGTTCCCATCTCGTCGCGATGGGGGGGCTCAGTACCTGCGGTTGCCTCGGCCGCAGGGAAGCTAAGAGGAACCCATTGCCCGGGTTTAGGCTTAGGCGTCCCCGGGCCCGGCCATTCCTAGCTGGAATGGCCTGGCTGTGACCCCCCTACCATCACAGCCGTGGTAGGGGTCGCGGGGGAAGAGGAGTGTCGGTGTGTCGTTGCCGCTCGCCCTATCCTCCGCGACCCAGCGCGGCCGTGGCGCTTGGCACGGCATCGGTGGGGCCGCAGGGGAGGAGGAGTGTCAGTGTTACGTTGCCGCTCTCCCTATCCCCTGCGGCCGGCTGTGTGGGCCCTGGTCGCCGTCAGATTGACTGGGGCAGGGCCTGTTTTAGCAGGCTCCAAATTATGAGGGCTGGTTGGACGATGGAAACGGGATTCCATCGTCCAACGGACAGCCCTCCGGAGTGGAAAGCAGGCGCTTGTGCGTGTCAGCGCGCCTGTCCTTGGGCTAAGAGGCCAAGGCGGCGGTTGCTCCGGTCCTTTTCATTCAGCAGAGGGTGCCGTGAGGTCGATGGCGAGCCGGGGCAGCTTAACTGTAGCGGCCGGCCGCGCCGGGGCTGTGGAGCATGAAGAAACACACAGTCCCGGCCGATAGCAGCTGAGAGGTGACACTGCGGAGTTTTTAGTGGTAGCACCACATAACCTTACCGGTGTCCCGTAACCGGTATGGGAAGTGTTTATCTAAAGTGGGTATCGTATGAAAAGGCTTCATTGGGACAAGCTTAAACAGTGTACCGAACCCTCGGTGAGTGAGTTTTTTGGGATAAAAACTATCCTATGTCCTTCCCTGGGTATCAAACTATATTCATATCAAATTTCATCTAAACAGGTTTAGTGGTTGAAGCGTGAAATGGTAATAAACAAACAAACCAAACAAATATACAAACTCATTTTCGCATTTATAATATAGTATAATTAGAATAGGATAAGTGCGCTCGTGAACACACGTGAACCCTAGAGAGTTGCAATGCCTGGCAATGTAAATCGAATGAAACATTACTAACATACCGGATGACGATGACATTCCATCTCGTACGAAATTCAAAATGGCTGACCGTCGTCATTGAGTTACTACCTTTAGAGACTACCAAAGTTTAAAAAGAAGAATAATTTATTTTTTATAATACACACACTTGTGTATTGTGTGTGAGTATTAAATATAGGTGTATATAAAACAAAATATTCTTCTTCCTGTACCAGTTGTTGATAAAATTTTACGGGAAGTAGGTACATACATAAATACATAATATCACGCATGTTTCCCGCAGTGGTAGGCAGAGACTGTGGACCTTCACCTGTTACGATCCTGACAAACCTCTTTTGCTCCATCTAAACTCGGGAAGTAATTTGTTGTTAAAGTAAAAGTGGTCGAAACATAGGATTACAAAGGGCTGTGAGTTGCGAGTTTACAATTTAAGGCGAACACTAATAAGAGCAGGGAGTATTTTTTTTTCGAATAACCCGTCATGTAGTATGTCGTTGAATAGGTAATTTAAAAATATTGTGAGTGAAAACACAATTTTTCAATTTAGAAATTGGTTTGTGAAATATTTGATTTTATAGTGGAAAATATTGTTAGAATCAAGTGCATTATCAGTTCTTGCAAAATAATACAATAATCCAAACTTCGTTAAGTAATTCGGATACTCAATAATTTAATCCAATTATTATGCATACGGTCTGATCGGTCATTGACCCTTTACAAACATTAATCTAATCTTGTTACAACGCTGTATGTTATCGGTTCATTTATTAAATGGTTTTTTTTATTTTATTGAACTGGAAATGAGAAATTGAAGGCGTTCTGTTCAATTTTTACGCCTTTACTTCAAAAAGGAGTGTAATTTTTAGGGTTAACTTTTAAATAAATATGCAGAAGTAGGTATGTACATATGATTATATTTTTTTCTGGTAAACGATTTGAATATATGAGGTAACTAAAGTGAACATACCTAAAATAAATTGGCCAAGTGCGTGTCGGGCCACGCGCAGTGTAGGGTTCCGTAGTTGTAAATGCCAACTTTGAGTTCATGCCACTAAAAACGTCTAAGTATCTATTGAATTTATATCTTGTCCTTTTTGAGTACATTTTATAAGTTGATCGCCTATAACGTTTTTAAATGTTTACCCTACTTAGCTCTGATAGGAATTATATACACTATAGCTGTGATTTTTTTCACGTGTCCATATATAACCGTTTAGCTATAGCTTTAGCTATAGATGGGGGGGACACGTGACTTTAACAAAAAATTTCACTTTAAACCTTAATATTTCAGACACGGATCCCTAAATCTAAAAATGGTGTTTCCAAGCTCACAATATTTTTGAAAGACCTATTTAACGATACTCCACACAATGTGTTTGTAGAGAAAAAAAATATTGACTTCCTCTTTACTTGTACGGCAGCTAAAAAAAATTTTATTTCCATATTTTATTTTACGACTTTTTAGCCGTGATTGATGTACATATCCATGCCAAATTACAGCTTTTTAGTACTTATAGTTTCTGAGTAGGACCCCGGACGGACAGACAGACAGACATGGCGAAACTATAACGGTTTTTTGTTTAAAACAATTCCTTGTTTACTACGGAACCCTAAAAACGATTTCGACGAATTGAAAACCTCTTCCTTTTTTGTAGTCGGTTTAAAAAGCTATTCAGACAAAAACGTTGCGTCTAGATGCGTAAAGATTTAGCATATATAAAACCCGACCAGAAAAAATTCATAGTCTCAATAAATTAAAAAATATGTATTAAAGCATATCATAATTAAATAAATAAATTATACCTATATATTCTGAATGATTATTTAAAACTAAAAACCGACTTCACCCCCAATTTACACAACCGATTTTGATAAAACTCAATATATTCAAACAAAAAAAAAGACTCCCAATTGGAAATTTTTGGAAGTCGCTTTAAAAAAATAAAGGACGGAAGAATGAAAATTATAAATTATATTTATAATTTTCATTCTTGAAAATTATAAATTATATTTATAATTTTCATTCTTCCGTCCTTTATTTTTTTACTTAATTATTTATCATCATGTATTTTAAAAGGAAACAAACAACATTTTGAACATTTTATTTCACAAATAATGAAATTAATTCGCTATTACCATTCAGAAAGCAACGTATTTAAATTTCAAATTAATTTTCAATACAGTATTCAGATTGAAAATGTTTATAGCACCGATAATAACATTAAATTGACCAAATTTTTATAATTAAAATTAAATTGCTTTTATCTCCACTGCATGTAGTACAACAGTAAATAAATTATATTTTCAGACACAAAAAATTAATGCTAAAGCAAAATTTAAATAAGCTGTATCTACGTAAGTTTTTTTTAGTAACAAATAGAAAAATGCTTTAACTGATTCTTTTTTAATTATCTTTCTATTAAGTGGCTTGGGCTACATCTATCAGAACACAACAACACCTACCTACATATGTTGATATCCTTCTGAGAACGACGAAAACACAGAAAGCGACGGAACGCCGCGGAATCGCCGATGCCGATGCGTTCCGTCACTCTCTCTCTAGCGAATGACGGTTCTGTGCGACTAAGAAGGATATCAGCACAGGAAAGTTCTGTTCCGTACTGCTAGATGTAGCCCAACCCTCATACGATATGTCACCAACCCTTTCCACTTTCCACATATAATAGATATACCTAAGTCGTTTTTATCACATTATACAATTAAACAATTAACGGGTGGCGTAATAGAGAGACAAGAGAAGGTACCGTTCTCTATGCAAAGAAATCGGATAAACTATACTATTAACACAGGTATGGCACTTCATAGAAGCGGAGTATCATTTATGCCCACTACTACTAATGAAACTGTACATCCATGCACACGTCAATGTGTGCAAACGTTCCAACACACGCAACAAGCGAGAAAGGGGAAGATATGCGGCGTCAGGGAACGAAGACGCATATTGCTCGGGACCATAAGAGATTCCGTTCTGTATTATATTCATTCTGTGCCATTGATCGTAAAATAGCTTTTGACTTGCTGGACCGTCGAGCCAATAGACACTCGAAGGACCGGACCATCGCCGCAATGGCCCTTCGGTCAAACGGACGCTCGAACCAATGTCCAGTCGAAACTGTGGTACATCGATGACATGGAACGTCGGCAACCCGGAGGTTCGAGTCAACGGTTTCGGTGAACCAGCCATCGGGCATTCGGCTTTCAAAATCATCCAGTAAACCCGATCACCACGACGCGCCGAAATCTCGGTCCTAATAATGGACTATACTGACTACTTACCGTCTAAATCCTTCTTTTATATGGACGGTATAAGCCTTTGGTTTAGTAGTAAACCGATAAAAGTAAGTGTTCATTTATTTTAGTAATATCCGTATTGCTGAGGTGGATGAGTAGAGTGAATAGGAAAGACAACTAGGTAAGGAACAAGTATTTGAGGGGAAGTACCATAGTAACTCCAATAACTAAACATAATAATTGTAGATTAGGATGGTATGGCCACGTTTCAGGAGAGAGGAAAATGCCGTTCTGAGAAAAGCTATAAACAAGATTAATGGGAACAGAAATAGAGGAAGCTCAAAAACATGTGTCACGATCTCCTAATCGGTTGAGTGTTATCTTCTTCATTAGGATACTTCTGACTAAAACCTGGAAGCACTTTAAATCTTGAATGCATGACTATCATTAATCCTACTAATCCTATCCTACTTAACTACTACTATTATAAATGCAAATGTGAGTTAGTATATTTGTTTGTGTGTTTGTTACCACTTCACGCTTCAGCCACTGAACCTATTTAGATGAAATTTGATATAAATATAGTTTGATACCTAGAAAAAGACATAGGATAGTTTTGATCCCAAATTCCCACGGGGAGCGAAGGCGACGGACACAGCTAGTTACACATAAAAACTCATCTTCATCAGGTCTTTTTGTCTTCACTACAGAGAGGGTCGTCTCTGTACTACCAGAGCCATACTTGGCCACAGCAGACACAGGACTTGGCCTACACTCTCCTCGCTGGCTAGACGGGTTGGAGAGGTATCATTGATGTTTAAAAACTTTTTTAAGCTTGTATCGCTTACATCGCCTTCTACGACAGCCACGTGAGGACTTGGTCCTATTCTACTCTGCCGGAAATCACACGGCACATAAAAACTATTTCCAAATAATTTTTCTTCGTGTTAAAAACGCGGTATTCTTCGTAATCTCATACTTTACAGGGTGATGTAACCATTTTTCATATTTTGAGTTGCCTGTTTTACTAAAATTATGGCCGATTTTAAAATGCTAACAGATGCATGGTGTGTATCAATCGTGAAATAACTAGTAATATAACAATTGAAATCATTAAGTAAGTAAATGAAAGCTACTTACATGTTTTTCTGTTCCCACCTAGATTGATAAAGTGGAATAAAGAAAGGAATACGGTAAATCTTAAAAATATGCCCTACTAGCCGAAGTCCGCGATTATAACTTCAGAAAACGTTCATAATTCATGCTTTTTTTTTTAATTCTTAATCTATTACTGTCTCCATCGCTCCAAATATTTATTTTCTTTTTGGAAATATATTCAATGTAGGGACACATTTTTTACTGTTATAGATTTAAATCACCATCAAAGGAAAGTAAACAACAATATTGAATACACTGAGAAATTAAATTAGAAAATAAATGTAAAAGCACAAACATTTCGTATTGTTTTGATTACTCGCTTTGTATTCTTAACACAATACCGCCTTTTTAATAACTCCCGGTGAGATGCAAAGAAAATGGCCCAAATTTTATTATCGCTCGATTTTTAGAAATTGACATTTATTTAAATAGCCATTTTTTCGATATCATTATGTTGAACATGAAAAGAATTTTCAGCAAGCTTGCTTTTTTTAAGAATTTTTAAACGGTTTCTATGCCAGACGTGGCATATTTTTCTGGGCCCAGTACTGGGGCACCTTATGGAATAATTTTTTTTAAAAAGATACCGAGATTTTCATTCAAAATTTGTCTCATGAGGGCTCTAGATTACCCTTCAAACCATTTTATGAACTATATAACTGTAAGCTTTCTTACAATTTTAGGCAAAAATGTTAAAAAAAGCTTCAGGTTTCAAAATTGACTTTCCTATTACATGTGGGTATGGGAGGAAAACCAAAAACAATTTTTTTACCTCTTTTGCGGCATACATATACATACCCATGCCAAATTACAGCTTTATAATACTTATAGTCTCTGAGTAGAACCGCGGACGGAAATACAGACAAACATGGCGGAAATATAAGGTTTCCTTGTTTACTACGGAACCCTAAAAACGAGATTAATTTTCTATTTAACCCAAGGTTACAAACGGCGAGAGAAAAACGAAATTAAACTGCTGTTAAATGAAAATTACCTCCAATGGGTAATTAATCTTAGTCAAAGAAGGATATTAGTTGTGAAAATGCTTGTAAAGGGGGCTTTAGTTTTAGCTATTTTTATAAAAGCTATTTTAAAAGTAATCATTAATATTGATTAAGCATTCCAACTTTTTAACTTCTAACGAAAACGAGAGGTGTTATAATATTATAACTTATAAGTTTGACATGTCTGTGTAGTGTGTAGTTCAGTTGGGCATCGAAATCGGTCCATCCGTTCGGGCGCTATGATGCCACAGACAGACCGACAGAGGTTAGCGTCAAACTTATAACTAACACCCTTTTTTTCAGTCGGGGGTTAAAAACATTGTAAGTAGGTATATTCAACCGAAAAGAAGACCAGTCATACAAAAGAAGATCGGTGTTACAGACGAGCGACAGTATGATAGCGTCAGATTGCAACCCTATAGTTGCCATTTTTGAAACGAATGGTTTTTGAATAAAAAAAGTAATTCGTTTAGTGACACCGCGTTTTAAAAATAACACTTCAGGCCGATTATCTGCCGACCAGGAGACGTATTTTTGAAATCACTTGTCACATTACGAATGGTTTGCGCCAACGTTTCCAAACGGGCGCATTTTTAAATCGGTCGTTTTTAAAGCGAAGGTTTTGCACGAGTGGTCTTGACTACTGTATCTGTAATTTTGATATTTGTAACGTATATATGTCATCGAAACGTTGCTTTTTATTCATGTTCGAATTTTTAGAAAAACATAGATAAATTATCGATGTTTTCTGCGTAAAATAATATTGTTTTTCGCTAACACGACACAACGGTTTCAAAAATACGAACAATTTGTATTTTACGCTAGCGGTAAGTTGGAAAACTACACGTTTTGTGTTTCGGTGAGTCCCTCAATGAAAAATAGTGGTCCAGTCCGCGAAATGTCGTGCGACCGTCGGCTACCGTCTACGATTGTCGCGCGATAATTGTCGATGTCACACTGAAGCTCGTCTGCCTGAGCCCTAACAGAAACAATTTTCACAATGTCCAAAGTGTTATTGATTTCTATCCATTTTCTATCTATTGACAAAGACAAACGCGATTTTCTTTTATAAAACATTTTGTTAGCAAGAATTTATTGTTTATTTTGTCGCTTTAAAAGTAACAGCTTGTTCCACGCCCCGCATACAGAATAGTACCTATTAAAGTACAGAAGAAATACTATTATCTCTTTTCTTCTTTTCTTTTCATTGGTTTCTTTTCATTTACTTTCCTAAATGTCCGTACCAATTTTTTAGTTTATGTATTTTATATTGCTTAATTGTTCGTATTATTGTTACAGTATGTACTCCTATTATTTAATTAACCGTTTTCTGGCACATCATTAATATACATAAAAGAAATTTTTATTTATTACATAAACATATAGATTACTTTTAACACTTACCAAATTAAACTAACTAAAACCTTAAATAATAAAAATAAATCACATTTAAATATATACAATTATAAATAAAAAATAAATCTTCAGAAGGCTGGCAGCATTGCTACGTTGTATGACAATGCTTATTCTTTATAAGCTTACCCGCCCCCGGGTCACCTGATACCTCGACCAGCCTTTTACCAATAAATTTAAATAAATTATGTGTAGAAGACCCCCACGGACCCCAAAGTTTCAACCCCAAACGGCTTAAATATGTATGCCTCTCCAAGGGATGCTAACTTGCGCCGTTTGAGGGACTCAGCGGTAGCTGCAGCCATGCCTGCCTTCTAGGGGTCGCAAACCGGGATACCGAATTTCGAAAATACCGTAATACCGGGCCAAATTTGGGTCTAATTAATACCGGTATTCATTTCACAAAAACCGGGATATTCGGTATTTTCGGTTTTAGTAAAACAAATAAAAAACAAATACAAATAGAAAAAGTTACGCGCCATTTAATTCAAATAACGCCCGCGCGAGTTCGTTAGAAACCACTAAGAGTTAATTTTATGTTGAGATTTTATTAATTTAATGTTTTAAGAGAATTAATTAGAAGTGTATTTTTTTGGTTCGTTTTGTTTATGTTGAGACTATTGTGAGATGTTTAAGTTTGATAAACATTTTATTTTAAGAACTGATTCCTAGTAGAAATCCTACTTCCTATTCAAAAACTACATTCAATTAATTTACATTTTATTAAAGTATTTGAACTAGTTAACCTAAGTTATTTTAATAAAGGAATAAACGGGCATTTAGTATTAGTAAATTGTTCCTATAAGAACTAACTAATTGATCACCAACATATCAAATAATAAACCTTGTATTAATGAAAATTTTGTTTTATTTAGAAGATAAATTCTTTATTATACTAAATTTGCTAACTTTAGCTTAATCCCGGAAATATCGAAAATACCGGATTATCGGTATTGGTCTGGAGCCAATACCGAAAATACCGGTTTTGCTTAAATGATTCGGTATTGCGACCCCTACTGCCTTCACTTGTTCCATGATTATGAGAGGGCGTCAGATTGTCAACACATGTGGTGTCCTGCACTTGCGGTTTTCCCAACCTCCAGGGCATGGGGGTTATATTATACGGTCATCATTATCATCATCATCATCAGGTCTTTTTATCTTCACTGCAGGAACACGACACTCTCTGTACTACCAGAGCCATCTTTGGCCCGAGGAGTCAGAGGAACTGACCTACACTCAAAGTCAAAGTCAAAAATTTTTATTCAATGTAGGATAAATTTATCTCTTATTGAAGGTCATTTTTTAATATTATATTAGTGCAAAAGCTAAAAACTACTAGCGTTTCGGAACGACCACTGCTGGGAAGATTACGCCGAAAGAAACTCAATTCAGTATTGGTCCCTACCCAGCCTGATGGGCTATGTTATAATTACAATACATGTACTCCACGCTGGCCAGACGGGTTGGAGAGGTCCCATTGATGTTTACAAGTTTTGTTCAGCTTGTATTCCCTAAGTCACGTTGTACGACATCCACGGAAGGACTTGGAGTGGCCCTGTTCTACTCTGCCGGAAACCACACAGCTAATTATCCGGTCATATATATCTAAAACTGCTGGCATCTGAATGGTGACAAAAGCACGGTGGATAATATCGATAAGGCTGGCATGACGAGCTATGCAGCCCGCGCATTATTATTTAATACATACATACATACATACTATCACGACTTTATCCCTAATGGATTGCAGACTAGAACGGCTCTAATATCTGTATACTTAATTTTGTTTTCTTATTGTGTTTGTAATCTGTTGAGTGTGCTAATAAATAAATAATAATAATAAATAAAATAATAATGGGGCAGACAGAGCATTTTGGGTCTTGCGGTTCTATGCAAAGCCCAGGGCCGCAAGACCCAAAAGCCACTTTTAGCGTCATGGTGGGCGAGAAGATGGAAAAGCAATCCATACAGTGATGGTTTGCTAGCCACATCGCCTGTTAACATGATTTGCATTTTTGCCCATTCCCTCGATCGGCTTTTACGATCTGCGTGGGAAGAGAAGCAGCTGGTACATTCTAAGTTTCTCTAAATTTCTCCCAGACCTATTATTATTAAATTGTACACTTATATTTTTCTACAATGTAATACTCTATTTGCTCCATCCCCCTACATTTTTTATAGTCTTCTTTACCCAAAGGTTGGATGGAAGAAATCGCTTTAGTGATAGCCCGCCTTAAATTTGAAATGTACTTTTGATTATTGTCTTACTTAGTTGGTGCAATATATTTTTTTTATTTTATCGTAAGAATCACTCTTGGATAGAAAATTTGTTGTATCAAATCCAGTCACAGTGAACTAAAGTATACTCTTAAGGGTAAAGTATTATTACCCTTTGGGTACAGAACTTTAAATAAAAATGAGTGAGTATCTGAAACGCATCGCAATCATCAGAAAAAAATCCGCTGAAACTCATAAAACTTTTCGTAAACCTTTCGTGCAATCTAGCTTTTCTTTGTGAGAAACCCCTCGGAGTTTTCTACAATTATCGCGCGGAAAAAAACGATTTGTGGCTTTGTTTCAATGTAATTTGAATAAGAATTTCTTTAATAAAAATTATATTGAATTAAGCGTGTTTATAATTATTATGTTTTACGAGACGATTCAGAGTTCTTATTTTTTTACAAGCGATTGCAAGTTAGATTGCAAGATTTGACCTAAACAAACATTCAACAATCTAGACTACATGAACCGAACTCATTAACACCTCATTAACACATTGTTAGTTTAGGTCAAATCTTGCAATTCAATTTTCAACCAGATATCTCCCACTGATTTAGTTGAAACTTTGCATACTTACGTTAGTCAGATGACAATACAATATTATGAACTAGCTGATGCCCGCGACTTCGTTTGCGTGGACTTTAGGACTCCGGCATATAAGAATGGTCATCAGGCTGAAAAACTTTTGCTAATGCGTCATTAATGAATATTTCTAACAGTTTAGCTGGACCATTATATTTTTGCATCAGGTGTTCCAGATCTTCGAGTTTTATATCTCAACAAAAAATGTTCATCAGGTTGAACTACTTTCGCTAAGGCGTCATTTTATATTTCTTATTGTTTAGCTGGACCATTATGGTTCTGCATCAGGTGTTCCAGGTCTTTGATTTTTATAATTCAACAAAAAATGCTCAGCAGGTTAAACAACTTTTGCTAAGGCGTCATTTTTTATATTTCTTGTAGTTAGGCTGAACCATTAAGTTTTTGCATCAGGTGTTCCAGATTTAGATTTTTATATCTCAACAAAAAATGTTCATCAGGCTGAACTGCTTTTGCTGAGGCGTCATTTATATATTTCTTATAGTTTATCTGGACCATTAAGGCTCTGCATTAGGTGTTCCATTTTCCAAAATCAATATGTTGCTCAGGCTTAACAGCTACATGACGAAAAAAGTTTCATTCGAATCCGTCCATTATTTCCTGAGATTGGCGATTGGCGTGTACCAACAGACAAACAATCGCCCATAGAAAAATTATCTTTTAACTTTAAATGATGATATCTTTTTTATCTGACAAACAGATTTCGATGAAACAAAGCCTATATGTTGCTCAGGGATGAGCTTAATCTTTTAGTAAAAACCGCGTAAAAATCTGTTCAGTAGTTTTAAAGATTAGCGAGTACATACAGACAGACAGACAAAAAAATTCAAAAAATCTTTTTTGTGTTCTGTTACTCTTTTCTTATCGCCCACATCCATTTTTTGTAATTTTTATTTTCGGGGTTCCTACTGTTTTATTATATGTATTGATGATGAGCTGTTTTGATGATGGAACACGGAGATATTCGACGAAACTCAGTTATAACACAACATAAACTCATTGAGTAGGACTTGTTTGATTTTGTCTTGATGATGATTTTATAGTACATGATGAGGGTCTGATGATGGAGACACAAGGTCCTCGATGGAACTCAGTAATTAAACGACGCAACTATTTCATTTGTCTTTATAAGTACTTTGGCCTCTCAATTAAAACAAGTTCAAAAAAGGTTTATTTTTCAAAAATTTATATTTTTGGAATCTTTATTAAGCCTAATATTTTTTTTTTAAAAACTAGCCGGCATTATTGATAGAAAGAAGTATATTATTATTTGATCATATTGCTGGTTGTATATCCTCAACGGTAACAGTTCAAGGCCTTGGGTCCGCTACCTAACCTAGGAGATTTTACGAGGTTACTGATTTTTACATAAAGCGACTGCCGTCTGACCTCCGCAACCCAAAGGGTAGACCAGAATCAATCCTTGTATAGATTTGAGCAAACGCTAGATAGCGTCTAGGACCCACAGTTTATATAAGCCTTCTAAAACACAGAATCATCTTTCTTAACAATCAGGTGATACGACTAATATACTTTCTTAATAATTATAAGTTTACTAAAAAAGGCAAAAAGAAAGACTTTTCGCCTTTTTTAGGTAGTTGCCGTTGTAGTTACTGACCCAAAAGATAACATTCTCAGCATCACCTGATGGTTGACTGGTAAAAAAGGGCCTTATATCCGCCATTTACATGTACCTATATTGTAATGAAGTTTAATAATAAAGTACCTGGGCGACCGAACTTTACTCGGTTATTACTATTTGTTGTAATATGGTGGTGTTTAGGTGATAATCTAAATAAACTTTATAAACTTGTCTAAAAAAAATGAAAATTATATATAAACTTAACCATATAAAAAAAACAAAAGTAAGTCACCGAGCGGGATTCGAACCCGTTACACTCGTTTCTTGCCGTCCGCGTCTTAGCCCGCTGGATTAGACGGACAGTGGCCGGCAGGACGAAATTAGCGGCCATATTCTGCGTGGAAAGAAAAACGCATGAAAACTTGAAAACACGCGTTTTCCTAAACGACTAATCTAGATCGATTGTTTACCCCCGAGAACCCCAATATACCAAATTTCAGCGAAATCGTTAGAGCCGTTTCCGAGATCACAGAAATAAATTTATATACATATAAATAAATATACAAGAATTGCTCGTTTAAAAGTATAAGATAAATAAACAACCCGCCAGCAAACCAGGCTTTTAATTGGTCCTTACTGAAAAGACTACATTCAGCGCCTTAAGCGGCAAAAAATGTACATTTTTTGTGGTACTTCTCATTATGTCATGTCCAATTGTCCTCTCAAATTAATCAAGGGAGGAAAAACAAATGAATTTTTATTGCTGGATTTCCAGACATCACGTTTGTATTTACAATTCACATTAATTAATATCTGCTCTCATACTGGAATTATAATAGTCGGAAAAAAAAACCGAACGAAGGGTTCCGTACCAGTATCTATAAAAAACACGTTTGTTGTATGGGAGCTTCCCTTAAATATATATTTTTAATTATTTATTTTTAAAGTGAATTTACAACTAATCGTAGAGGGAACAAATCAGCTATAGTGATGAATTTACAATAACTCAACAGAAATACATCATCTGTGAAAAATTCAACGGTTCATGAGACAGATAGACTAACTGACGGACAGAGGAGACTAGTGATAGGGTCCCGTTTTTACCTCTTGGTAGCGGAACCCTAACAACTTTGAATGTAATAACAGCTTCTCTTCCCACGCAGATTTTAAAAAGTGAAAATGCTAATCATTTTAGTAGACGATGCGGCTAGCCATCCATAATTTATTGATTCACAAAATCACAATAAACAAATCACAAAAAATCACGCTTTGAGTCGAATAGTGGTATTTTTGCCCATTCCCTCAATCTTCTATTACTATCTGCGTGAGAAAATAAATCAGTAAGAGATCGCAGTAAATGTACTTATGTTCTACTTTTGTTAGATCGTGCATTTTACACGAAATTATTCTTTATCAACAATTAAATTGTCGTGTACCATTCAAACATTTCAAGTCTACTCAATTACACATAATTTCCTGACACACATACTCTCAACTGATCAAATTAACAAAACTAGATCTTGTTTATATTGCCACAATTAAATATATGGCCGCGTTTGGGGGTTTTATCTGATTTTTCCCCGATCCGTTTTTACCCCAACGTTCCTTTTTTTATCAAACCAATTCTAATATATAAATATCGAGACACATCACATTGATTGAGTTAGCCCCAAAGTAAGTTAAAGACTCTTGTTTATGGGATACCAACTCAATGATACTATGTTTGTTGGCAAATAGATATATAAATAAATATCTAAGATTCAAGCCAATCAGAGAAAGATCATTTTTCAAGTTGACCTGACCGGGGATCCAACCCGGGACAACCCTCCTGAGTAGCAGACAGCCATGTCAACCGTTACGCCACGGAAGTCGTCAATTGTAGTATATAAAAATACGTATAAATGTATGCTATTATTTTTATCATTTATGGGGTAGACATACACTTTATAGGGTAAAACCAGGGTAGTTGCCCCGAGGGTATAGTTGCCTTGATTGAAATTACTCTAGCTTCGCGAATGAAACACCGGTTCAAAGAACTTTATTCTCATTAAGACACAAAGCCACTTACATGAGAAATAATAATAAATATACATTATTTATACAATGTTCGAAACACTTAACAAGGACCAAATCACTTTGTAAATAACAGAACAGTGATATTAACGAGCAACTAATATAATAAATTACAATAATAGAAAGCTACTATAACTTCAAAATATGTTGGGCGAGTTTAGTTTTAAAAGCACCGATAGTTTTTATATTTTTTATATCCGAGGGTAATTTATTATAAATCTGTGCTCCCTCAAATGAAAACATTCGCTTGCCGTAATTTGTTCGAACTTTAGGCAGTACCAGGTAACACAGTCCCAAAAACACATATTTATCTATCGAGAGACTCTGCAACTTTGACTAAGTTGACCGTGTTTCATGTCTCTGTACGATTGCATGAGACGGCTAGGTGCTATCAAAGTTTTTGCGGGATATCTATGTATTCTAAACGTAATTTATATGGATTAGGCAACTATCCCCTGCATGGGATAGTTGTCCTAAAATTTAGAGGTCCGCAAAAATCGACTACACTCAGGAAATATCAAAGATATTGTTTATCCTACTAATGTTATAAATACGAATAATTTTGTACATTTGTTTGTTTGTATTTTTGTTTGTTTGTTACCACTTCACGCTTCAACCACTAACCTACATATTTAGATGAAATTTGATAGAGGGAAGGACATAGGGTAGTTTTTATCCCGAAATTCCCCCGGGGAGCGAAGCCCACGGGTACAGCTAGTTCCTTTATAAATGTAAAGTTAATAACCTAAAGTATCTACATACCCATTTTACAAATAAAGAATCTTGCTTTTTGGACAAAGAGATATAGAGTAATTTCAAAAAGTGGGACAACTATCCTGATTTTACCCTATGGCAGAAAGATTCCAGAGTCGTATCACCCAAATTCTAGCTGTATGTATAAATGAAACTGTCATCTCATCTCCCAATCACAACCGTCAAATCTATTCAACTAAACATAATTTTCCCCACACAAACACTCTCAATTGATCGTGTAGGCGTTTAAGATAGCTCTTATCTTTCCCCAACGCCCTTTAAGAGGACAGAGAATCAATAACAATAGTTCGTACGGCCTTAAATAGTTAATGGATACGTCTATTTTGAACATACTAAAGCTCGAACCCTTCTAAATGCAGCGTGATAGAACTAATATATTTGTGGAACGTATTTCACGATTTAAGTAGGTAAACATCGGGTTTTTTCTCTAATATAAACGTAATTGTAAAGGTTTTCCACTTTAATAGGTACTATAAGATCATTAAACTAATGACATGAGTTTTTCTTTCAAAAACAAGTGATTGATCCTTTAAATAAAACCTTACGAGGTATAAAACCGTAAAAAATATCTGAAACTATAATCTAAAAAACTTGAAAATATAAAACGAAAGAAGAAGGTACAAAGCGTGGAGCTCAGAAGCCTGGAGTAAGCATTGCTAGTGCGGGCGTGGTCCACACTTAGGTGACCACAAGAGGCACAAAAACTTCTCTCCCTTTGGTTCCTCCAGCTGCTTCGGAAAACACGTAGCCGTAGGTCCCAGCTGTCATCATTGTATGTCTTCAAATTATGTCGGATGCTTTAAGGCATCTTGAGAAATGTAACACCAGTTTGAATAAAAAAAGTTCTTGTTAAGAGTTGATTCATACTGGAACGATAGCGGCAGGCTTGCCACATTCGGTAGCAGTATTCCATGCTGAATAGTCTTTTCCAATTATTTTTTTTACTAAAGTGCAAAGAAAAAAAAAACAGAAGCGCAATATATCTTATATTCGATTTTGAAATAAAACTCGACTCGATACGTTCGCTCGGATAGGATATCCTTTGAAACATGGTAATAGAGAAGGCAATCGCGTGAATAGGCTTATTTTGTTTCTTCTATAAAATATTTTATTCGAGCGTGAATGGGAACAGCCTGCGCTGTAAACTTTTCAGGGTTCTGAAGTCCAGACAAGGAACCGCTATAGAAGTCTTTCGGTCTGTCTGTCCACGGCTTAGCTCAGACACGGTAAGATACTAAAATATGTAATTTTGCATAGGTAAAATGATAATAAAATAAAAATTTACCTAGTTTATCAAATAGTGTGGTGTATCGTTAGATAGGTCTTGCTGTAAGGATATTTTTTTTATCAAAATGATCCATTTGCGAAATATTAAAAAGTTATGTGCAATTTTTTGCAATAAGACGAGATCGCTAAATTATTTTTTTATAATTTTATGGTCTAATTCGGAACCTTCCATATGGGCAGCCTGAACTCGACACTCACTTGGCTGGCTTTTATTTATTAGTATTGCTTTTGTTGTAAATTCGACTAGGCTAGGTTTATATTGCGAGATGGGTAAAAGCGAATGAATTGACAATTCTAAATGGTAGATAAAATTTCTTTTTATGCCGTCCATGCTTAAAGACCCGCAAAGATTGCAACAGCCGACCGAAGGCAGGGATGGACTAAAATGCGAATCATGATAATATGCGATGCGGCTAGCAACTCATCACTATTTGATTCTTTTGGCTACTTAGTATCCCAAAAACTATCAATTTTTAGTTTCACATAGCTTTTCTTTTAAACCTACCTTACCTAAACCTTAGCCGCAGGTAAGGCACTTTATAGAAGCAAAGTATCATGTATGCCTACTACTACTACAAATGAAACTCAATATCCGTGCACACGTCGATGTGTGTGTGTTCGCCCCCCCCCAACATGTGCGATAAGGTGACAACGGGGGAATGGAAGAATGTTCCCCTTTTGCATGTATGCTTACATTAAGTCCGTGCCTTAGCCTAATGAATATTGTCTGCCGTTTACGTAGTATAGTTGAACCAACCAGGTTTCGATCAATTTAGAGGAGTTTAGATAGAGTTAGAAGCGATTCTATGGATATGCTGCAATCTGTACTTTCACCCTCATGCTGATCGTCTTAATCAATCGAAACCCGGTCAGCTTTTGCGACTATTCAACCTGATTCTTCTTCTGCCTTATTCTTATATTATTTACCTATGTATGTAGGGTCGGCACAGCATGTAACTTTTTTCTATTTTTTTCTATCTCCAGTAAACCTGTCCATCCCTCCCTTTCTACCTATATCCTACTTAACACATTCCATTCAACGTTTCTTTGATCACCCTCTGTGTCGATGTCCTTTCACATATAAGTATTTTCAGAAACTGCATGGTATATGTGATAAATATAATATATTAAATATATTTATAAATTGTAACACAATGTAATCATTTCAACAATTCAGTTTATATTTTTAGATAATCCATCATATACCCAAAATGCTCTGTCTGCCCCTTAGGGATAAAGACGTAATAGTATGTATGTATGTATAATCCATCATAGTATTGTTTTCACCTTGACAACAAGACCAACAAGACAATTACATTTGAATACATCACTCTTCATATAGAGCATTCTTGTCTGCCAGTAAGAAACTAACTAAGGTTTTAACAGTATGTCTTTCCTCTCTTCTCTTTACGTTTCCATACCAGCTTTACTCATCATCATCATTCTCCTCGCCATTTACCTATTTGGGGTTGGCTTTGTATGTCAAATGTTTCCATTTCTTTCTTTCATTCATCATATTTGCACTAGCACCTTGTTTATTCATACCAGCCTTACTATTACTCCTTAATTTTTCTGTTATAGGCTATCCGACTTTCCGACGTGAGTAAAGAGAAATATTCATAATTGATTTATCTCTCGCTAGTTCCTTACCTGCTCCTCACACATCCTTCAATGAAGCAAATAGAACATGTTTCGAACACAGAGAGAATACAGACTATTCGGAAACTTCCTAATGGAGGGCCTACAAGTATAATTTGGCGTCTTTACCTTTCCAAAGTTTTAGGATGGTAAAGGTACAGCCTCACTGGTTGCGGTAAGGCCAGTAACATTTAAGTGATACACAATTTTCGGTTTACAGTTTATAAGAGTTAAAAGGAAGGCAAAAGAAGTTAAGGAAAGAATACATATATTTATACAAATACGTTAATTAACTTATTTCATGTTTTACGTAGTGTGTGAAACTTAAATCCAGTCTACAAAATGCACATGAAACCCTGGTAGGGCGCTACTTTTATTTAAATACCTATTTATACTTTATAATATCCTTAACAATTTTAACGTTCTAAACATCTCAAAACTACATTTATTATAACTGGCACGTTTGTTAAATATTTATTATTATTTTTTATCTTAAAGTATTAGTTAATCGAATAACATTTTATTTTTTAATGTACTGAGAAACGTTGCCATCCTTTACAATAGTCCTTATTTTGAGTAGTACTTTATTATATACTGAAATATACATTAAATAGTCGACTCAAGAGCCACTTTAAGTATGATAGTGGAACAATAGCTTTAATTTACAAGCCTTGTCTTTAATTATTTATGTTATTGAACTCGTTTCCCGCTAAACGCTTACACTAAGACCATCGCCGAAGACCTTTCAGAAATCGATTACGAATTTAAATGTGACCAGTAATTTTAAAGTAGTAAAGTAAAAAGCTCCTTTACTTATTTAATTTTTTTTATTAAAAGTTTACATAAAACGCTATCATTTTTTTTTAATTTTTTTTAAATTCATTTTATCTTTATTGTTCATCAAATACAAATTGTCCAGCACAATAGGCGAACTTAACGCTATAAGCGTTGTCTACCAGTCAACCTTTGGGTTATGCAGATAGTCTAAATGTAGGTTGCAAGATAAAAAATAGTACATACAAAATAAAGAAGTAAACGATACATATAATAATATATATTTTCCATATACATATATTCACACATACATATTTAAATAATAGACGTATATAAATACATACATAAATACATTACCTATACACATATATATATATATATAAATAATTAAATAAGTACAGCAATTTTTAAATCTTTTGTTAAAGATCGGCTAAGAAGTGTTTAAACACCCGTGTCTTAAAACTAACGCGACTAGGAGCGGTTCGAATGGTCTCAGGAAGCGCGTTCCAGAGTCTTACTGCCGTAATGGCGAAAGAGTTTGTAAGAAAACCAGTACAGTGAGAAGGAATGGAAAAAGTCAAACTATTAGTAGAACGAAGGATTCTTTCATGAGTGGAAGATAGAAGTTGAAAACTTGACTTGAGATATTCAGGGGCAAGGGGACTATTTAGCACATTGTATAGCTGACATGGAATATGAAGATTCCTGCGTTGGCGGATGGGAAGTCATTTAAGCTCAGAACGGTATTCGGAAACATGATCATACTTACGAAGACAAAAAATAAACTTTATACAATTGTTAAGATGTCTGTCTAGTTTGTTCAGATGGTCTTCAGATATATCCAGATAGCACACATCACCGTAATCAATCAGAGGCAAGACAAGGGCTTGGACGAGCATGATCTTGGTTTTAATGGGTAAGAAGTTTTTCAGACGCTGGAGATAATGTAGTGTGGCATAAACCTTTCGACTCACTTCGTCAATATGTGAATTCCATTTGAGGTTGCTGTCAACCAAGATACCCAAATCCTTAACTACAGGACTAAATGGAACCAAAGTATTATCGTAAATAACAGGTTGTACAGTATCTGAATTAAGGGTGTTAAGTTGAAGGAAGCTTCCTACTATAATTAAACTAAAAGAGAAATAAATAGAAAAGAATATCAACATTTTGACGCTTAGGAACAAGTACTTATGAGTATTTAAAGCAAATTACTTTACTTATCAAAAGCTTTTTTTAAGCACAAAAGAAAATTATGAAATTTAAAAATAAACATTAATTATGAAATTAAATGAATCCTTACAATCGCCGTATGGCGAAATTAAATTTCTTAAAATATCGCCAACGATGAGGAAGAATTCTTTTGACATTCTCTTTCCTTTTTCCTCTTATTTAGTCATTTAAATCTTAATTAAATAGCATATTTATAATACTTAACTGATAAATATTCCTTTCTTTCTAATATTTTATTTGAAATAAATAATTATTTATTCTAATATTTTTCTTAAATAAATAATTTAATTAGTCCATTGTTTTTTACTTGTATTCTTGTAAACATTTTTCGTGTACATAAATTGATAAATAAATAAATGAAAAAGCACTACTATACCACATACAGTTTCAGCAGTAACCCATTTCATTTTGACGTAGTTTTTCATTCCACGTGCATACGTACTTCAAACCTTAGCAAACTGACCCAGTTCTCACATTTCGCTACAAACACATTGAACATTATTCAGTTAGAGGCACAGAATGTACCCATACCGAATATTCTGTAGGAAAATTCCTCATTCGAGATTCCACGTAACTTATAGTCTTAGAACTATGAATATGAAAAAATATATATACTATCTCCCATGCTGGTCTGGGAGAAATAAAAAAACTTAGAATGTACCAGCTGCTTCTCTTCCCACGCAGATCGTAAAAGCCGATCGAGGGAATGGGCAAAAATGCAAATCATGTTAACAGGCGATGCGGCTAGCAACCCATCACTGTATTGATTGCTTTTCCATCTTCTCGCCCACCATGACGCTAAAAGTGGCTTTTGGGTCTTGCGGCCCTGGGCTCTGCATAGAACCGCAAGACCCAAAATGCTCTGTCTGTCCCATTAGGGATAGAAACGTGATAGTATATATGTTATATATACTTTATGTAATTAAATACACCCTAATTTATTTCTTTCGATATACTTGCACTCCATCTACCATCTTTTCTGCTACGTTCCAAAGGTGAACTGGTAGACAATGCTTAGCATTAAGTTGTACCTTTTGAACAATCTTAATAAAAATAATAATAATAACGCAATTTATTTCAGGCTTTAGATTAGATTATCCGCCGAGCCTTGAAGACATACAGATTGTTTTCATTTTCTCCTTACATACAGGTTTTGCCTAGTTTAGGAGACTGGACTGTATTTCATTGGTCAATAAAGTTAAATATTCAATTTTGTACTACGTGGAAAGGGCATACCCATTATAAATCAAACCACGGTCTATACTAGATCACGATAGCATAATAAAATTGAAAAAAAAGGCAAGGAAGTCATCGTTATCGTCGAACAAACATACAAAAATACATACCTACTTAAAAAGCCTGATTGTTCATATTCATGTAGACTCGCACATTTTGCTCGTTCAATTACAGCTTTTTGTGGCGGTTTCTTTATAAAAAAGACAAATATAATTCATATACCGTTTTTAGATGTATTAAATAACGCCTAAACTTACATTGCTTGTAGTCAAAAATATACACTTACATCAGAAACCACGAGGTACAAATGTAAGGTCCAACAAAATATACTGAAAATATTTACGGGTAAATTCAGTTCGTAATACTGAATAACTTTCCCCAAGGAACACGTATCGAAATATGGAAAGTAATTTTTGGCCTTCAATACGAGTTGACCGATCAGCTGATCCCAGTATGTATGGAAAGCCAATTGTTTTTTCTTATTCGACATATGTTCTTTGGGGAAAGTTTTTCAGTATCACGAACTGAATTTACCCTTAAAATAAACTGCCTCCGTGGTGTAGTGGTTAGAGCATTCGGCTCATACCCGGAGGTCGCGGGTTCGATTCCCGGCGGGGGCAACGACTCTGTGTTGTTGTCCTAGTTTGGTTAGGACATTGTAGGCTGATTACCTGATTGTCTGATAAGTAAGATGACCCGTGCTTCGGAGGGCACGTTAAGCCGTCGGTCCCGGTCACTGTCTTTGACATTGGTCGTTACCTAAAACCATATCAAAGGTCTTTAAGGCGGTTAGAAAACTCTGACACTAGTGTTAGTCACTAACACACATGATAAGAAGAACCCTTAAAATGGTTTCAGTATATTTTGTTAGACCTTATATAAACGACTTGTGTAACAGCAATCGTTTCCTTATCCCCGTTCAACCAATATGTAGATAGAGGTCACGAGACCAAACGCCGTTTAGTGTAACATCCCTAAGTGACAGATGAGTTTGCTGCCGTCACCAAACCGGGGTTCAATTCCAGAGGGAACAAACAAATTCTTACAACGTAACTATGTAAAAATGTAGTGTCAATTTCCTGTAAAGTTAAAAAAAGTTTTGAATGTTAAGAATTAACGTCAGGAGAAGTATTGAAAGTTTAAAATTAACGTCAGAAAAAGATGAAAATAGAGATTTTGATTTATCAGACGATTGTTTGACGTCTTTTAAAGTGACATAAGTTTGCTGCGTGTCACCGAACTGGGGTTCAATTCCAGAGGGAACAAACAACTTCTTACAATGTAACTATGTTAAAAATGTGTCTATTTCCTGTTAAGTTAGAAAACGTCTTAAATGTTCAGAATTAACGTCAGAAGAAGTATTGAAAGTTAAGAATTAACGTCAGAAAAAGTTTTAAAAGTTAAGAGGGATAGAGATTTTGATTCACTAGACATTTGTTTGACGTCTTTTAAAGTTACACGAGTTTGCTGCCAGTCAATGAAATGAAATTCAATTCCAGAGGTAATGAACATTGACTTACAATATAAATATGTAAAAGTTTAAGTTTCTTTTTCCTGTAACGTTTGAAAAGTATTGAAAGTTAAGGGTGAAAGTTTATTTCAGATTTTGATACGCCAGACACAATTGTTTGACGTTTTTTTAAGTAACACACTAGTTTACTGCCTGTCACATTTCTTCTACAACTTTATAAAAATATCATAAATAAATGTGAGTAAAATGGTCCGGTATTGAAAATTTGAAACATCAGCCGCCATTTATTTGGTTTCTTTGTGATATATCTGAGTTTGTTGTCTGTCACCAAGCCGTCGTACAATTTCAAAGAGAACAAACGACTAGGTACCTTGTAACCAAGTGAAAATAGAATTTCCGTTTCTTTCTTTAACTAAAAATATCAGAAGTTATAAAGAGCGGTTCTTGGAAATTTTGATACATCAAACGCAACCAATGTGTTTGACATAATGTTAAAAGAAATTCATAACATGTTTTTAGGGTTCTTTTCTTTTTTTTAGAAACTCTAAGACTTATACTGTTGAAACTTGGTAAGTAGATGTATTATGTGAACCGCATTAAGGTTTTGACCCAAAAATGAAAAAAAAACAATAAATTTTGGGGGTTCCCATACTTAGAACTGAAACTCAAAAATGTATTTTTCATCAAACCCATACGTGTGGGGTATCTATGGATAGGTCTTCAAAAATGATATTGAGGTTTCTAATTTCTTTTTTTTGTAAACAGAATACTTTGCGCGGGAGACACTTCCAAAGTGGAAAAAAGTGTGTCCCTCCCCCCGTAACTTCTAAAATAAGGGAATTCTAAAACTAAAAAAAAATACATGATGTTCATTACCATAAAAACTACCAGCGAAAATTGGTTTGAACGATATCTAGTAAGTATTTTTTTTTAATAGGTCATAAATTTCATTCAATCAAGTCAAATATAAAATTTTAAAAAAAACATACTACAAGACTTTTATATTATGTTATTTACTACTACGGAACCCTTCATGGGCGAGTCCGACTCGCACTTGGCCGCTTATTTTCTTTGTCAATTTACCTATTCCTTTGATGAGTTTGAGTCAGAGTTTAATTTTAATTTATTCATTAATTTTATTTTATAATTGATGTGGCTTTTCCTTCTTCTCGCCCGCCATCACGCTAAAAGTGGCTTTTGGGTCATGATCTGGATTAATATAAGTAAGTATTACATACAAAACACAATCTCTTAAAGTCTCGTGCAATATGCCTCCCCGTTCCCCGTCTCTGTACCCCTCCCCCGAGCTCGCCGTGTCGAGGGTGCTGTGCGTTCGAACACACACACATTGCCTTGTGCACGGATGTATACAATGTCCTTTTTTATTTAGTACAAATATTTTAAGGGGTGATTCACGAGCAACCCCCGTGGCTGCTCATGTACGCAGACGATATCGCACTGGCGGATGCGGACAGAGGGAGACTGGTGCGACGCGCAAATGTGTGGAGGGAGTCGCTTGAAAACGGTGGTCTAAAGCTAAATGTGGCGAAGACTGAATACATGGCTTGCAATGCTACAGATCCCCCACCCATACGCATAGGCGAAGACTTCGTCAAGCGTACGGACCAGTTCAAATACTTGGGATCTGTACTTCACGCATCCGGAGACATTGATGCCGACGTCAAGGCCCGTATATCTGCTGCATGGGCTAAGTGGCGAGAGGTAAGTGGTGTCATTTGTAACCCTAAAATGCCGGTTAGGCTGAAGGGACAGGTCAACAAATCCATCATTAGACCTTCATCCTTTTATATGGGAGTGAAGCGTGGCCTTTGCTTGAGCGGCACAAACAGGAGCTGCGTGTCACGGAAATGCAAATGTTGCGCTGGATATGCGGTGTATCACGAAGAGATCGTGTGAGAAACACCCACATCCGCGGCAGCCTTCATGTCCGTGACATAGCAGACAAACTGCAAGAGAGTCGCCTTCGCTGGTACGGTCACGTCTTGCGGAAGACGGCAAGTTACGTGGAAAACAAATGTATAGCCATGCCGCCGTCGCCGGGGCCCGGCAAGCGTGGTAGACCCAAGAAGTGCTGGCTTGACGTCGTCAAGGATGATATGCGTGCTAATCGTCTTACAACCAAGGATGCTCAAGACCGTGCGAAGTGGAAAAAAAAAAGTCGGAAAGCGGACCCCGGGCTTCTCAGCATTACAACTGAGGATGCAACTGGGAAAACGCTCAGATGAGAGAGAGATTTTAAGGGGTGATTCAGTCCATCATTTTGAACAACTTTTCCCAGTAAATTATTATCGAAATACGAAAAAATTATTTTCATTTTCCATAGTATTATCACGTGACTACTTCGATTTCTATGAAAACCTAAAAAAAAATTTTCCTATTTCAATATACATTTATTGAGTAAAGTTGTTCAAAATGATGGTCTGATTCACCCCTTAAAATATTTGTACTTAATAAAAAAGGACATTGTAGTTTCGTTTGTATAGTTATTAGTACGCAAAAATGATTATCTGTTTCTATGAATTCCATACCTGTGCTTTGGATTAGTGTGTTAAAAGCGGAATCTAATCCATTGATGGATTTTATCATGGATCAGAGTGGAATAGAGGTGTGGTCGTTGGGCTATGTCCAGTTAGAGTCGCAAGAACCAAAATACTTTGCCCCATTAGCACTCTTACAGATAAGCGACAGTATCCCCCCAACATCTGTTGGCGACGGTCACCGACTGACGCAAACGGTCGCGTGACACATGTCAACCTATCTCTAACTAACTAAAACTGTCAAAAAGCTCTTTCACACTGAAAAGAGAAACTCATTTGAGAGCGCAAATTTTTGAACAATGTACTATAGTGATAAAAAGTTTTATTACTTCTCAAAATATTAATAGTTTCTTAATGAGAATAAATATTATCTAAGTTGTATGTCTTGGCACAGTGATGTCGTGCTCTTATAGTTGCTCGTCTGTAAGAGCCCTTAGGTATAAAGACGTTTTAGTGTGTAGTATTTAAATGGTTGTATTTATAGGTGGTTGTATTGTAACCTCCTTTTTCTGATTCCCGTTTTCAAATACAATTCTTCCGTAACAATGATACAAAATGTATTGTATGTGTATCAATCTAATTTAGCCTCAACAATGTAGATCGAGGTCAAGTCGCCTGTTTGTAGCCTATTTCGGTGACAGATGAGTTTGCTGCTTGTCAGCCAGGGTTCGGTTTCAGTGGTGTAGCATTATTATTCATTGATTTTATTTAGCGGCCTCCGTGGCGTTATACCACAGGTTTTTAAAGGTCTTGGGTATCATTTTCAACGTAAGTGAATGCTAACATCTCGTCGTAATGTTTTTTTTTTTTCGGAAATTATCATCAGGTGTTTTAGTCTCCACTGGCAGGAACATGACCCTCGCTGTACTACTAGAACCATATTTGGTCAAAGCAGCCAAAGGATTTGACCTATACTAATTAAACAATTAAACACACACAATTTTTTTTAAAAACACAATTAAAAACCTATTTGTAACTCATTACACTTTTTCGCCCACCATCACGATAAAATGACCTTTGGGTCTTACGACCAGGCCAGCCTCTGTCTACTATGTTGTGGATAATGACTTGACAATGTGTATCTGTAAAGTTGACTGCCTCCCGTGGATGTCGTGGATTTGAATCCCACTCAGAAGTATACTTTGTGAAAAATCGTTTCCAGTCTGGTGGAATCACCTGTTCCGAGAAGAAACATGATTCCGTGTTCTGGAAGGCACTTATAAACTGTGTGTCCCGTACGCCATCTAGGGTT
Organism: Acrobasis consociella; assembly: GCA_963555685.1. NCBI lineage: Eukaryota > Metazoa > Arthropoda > Insecta > Lepidoptera > Pyralidae > Acrobasis > Acrobasis consociella. The sequence continues at coordinate 14,232,648 of OY743122.1, forward strand.
TGCTCAAACCTATAAAAGGATTGGTTCTGGTCTACCCTTTGGGTTGCAGAGGTCAGACGCCAGTCGTTCTGTGTAAAAACCACCTCGTCAAATCACCTAGGTTAGGAAGCTAGTTTCTTAGCGTTACCGCTAAGGATGCAACAGGGAATACGTTCGGATTATGATGATGCTGACTGTATCCTGTAAAATTTGCTGTCTGTCACCGACTAAAGATACAATACTGCAATATTGATAAAGGAAGGGCTTTGTATGTATTGATTTTTTCCAAATAAAGGTGAATTATTCAAGAGGCCGTTACGACGATGATTGTCGACCATGCATCAATTTGATTCGAATAATGACCATATAAATAGGCAATTTTCTGTGTATGCTATTGGTTAATATTTTATGTAAAACTCAAAAATAACACTAAAAAGATATCTTTCTTGGAAAACAGCAAGAAAATTGGTTTAAGGGTCCCCCGACCCTAGACCAAAATACAACTTTCCATACAAACGTAGTCTACGTTTTATTTCAAAACGACATGTCCGATTTGGGCAAACTTTTGTAATTTCAAAGATATTGCAATTATCTAGGTTTATAACTAGTTTCCGACACTAAAAATATGAACTTGAAATATAATATAGTGTTTTATATCATTTTTGACCATTAGTATGGGAAACTTCTAAATCGTTATAACCCTAGATAATTGCAATTTCTTTACAATTACCAATTTTTACCGGAATCTGACATGTGGTTTCAAAATTAAACGTAGACTACGTTTGTATGGAGAAGTCTAGGGTCGGACTCTTAATTTATAGAATAGCTTTTAGTTGAATGTAATGTACAATATAAACTTGATTGATGTATTATACATTTGTTTAACTAAGAAAATTGGTTATTAAATGAAGCAGCAATTAGCATTTAAAATCAATTAAAATATCGCAATGAAAAAATGGGCCACGCGCAGTGTATGGTTCCGTAGTTGCGAATGCCAACTTTGAGTTCTTCCCACTAAAAAAACTACTATTGAATTTGTATGCAAATTTCTTTTTTCAAGTACATTTTATAAGTTGATCGCCTATAACTTGTTAATTTGTAGACCCTACTTGGCTCTGATAGTTTTCCTGACAGACAGACATGGCGAACTATAAGGGTTTCTTGTTTACTACGTAACCCTACAAAGGGTGGGAGCGTGGAGGGGACTCAGCACTACAAGATCTCTCTTCTTATCATTATTAAAGAGCTAGTTAGGGCTAGGCTGTTGAGAAACCAATGCCTTGGAAGGCTTTGTCTGTCCAAAATCAACTACTTTACATCCTTGTAAGTCGAAACATTGATTTGATCTTTTAGTTGTTCTATTAAACTATTTCTAGGCTTCATTTGCCTCTTCTTCCTTCTATTTTCCCCTCCAATATAACTTTTACTTGTATTTAAAGTTTTATTACTTCACAAAATATATAATAGGTTCCTACCGAGAATATTATCTAAGTTGAAAACTTAATCTAAGTTGTAAGTGTTGGCACGAGTATGAAGTATAATTGTGAACGCAACGGGGATGAGACAACAGAAAATACTAGTTAGAAACGAGACGTCACGTCAAACATATACACGTTATTTTATATTTTAAATGTACTGAGCGATATTTTTTTTGTTTTGTTTGAATTGTTTTAAACCATTTATTGCACATTTAAATATACAGTACCTGGGCGACCGAGCTTTGCTCGGTTACATCTCAAACATTAACAATTTTTTTTTAAACTTGTCTAAAAACAATGCAAAATAAAAAATTATATGTAAACTTAAACATAAAAAAAACAAAAGTAAGTCACCGAGTGGGATTCGAACCCGTAACCCTCTTTCTGGCGGTCGGTATCCTTAACATCTGAGCTAAAAACAAGGCGGTCGGCGCGACGAAATTAGCGACCATATTTTGCGTGGAAAGAAAAACGCATGAAAACTCGAAAACACGCGTTTTCCCAAAAAATAAAACTAATCTAGATCGATTTTGTACCCCCGAAAACCCACATATACAAATTTTCAGCGAAATCGTTAGAGCCGTTTTCGAGATCACAGAAATTTATAAATAAATATATATATATATACTAGTGGTTCGCCGCAAACTTAGACCTCGCGATATTATTTCAAAACTGAACCAATTTTAATGTCCAGTGAAACTGTGACACATTATTCACTGCTGATTCGATACCGTTGCAGGAAACAGATTTTCCAACCTTCTTTCTTCTTCTATTCTGAGCTGCAAAAGTTTCATTTTATAATTTTTTTTCAAACAATTTAAATCAAAACCTGGATCAAATTCGATATCCCTAAGACATTTGGATCTTAAAAAAGCAACGTATGTGCATCCAGCCGCCAACTATTTTACGCCTACGTCTCATCATCATCATCATTTCAGCCACTCCACTGCTGGACATAGGCCTCTCCCAAGGATTTCCAAAATTACCGATCTAGAGCGGCTTCCAGCGACCTTAGTCAGTTCGACAAACCACCTTGCGGGTGGATACGCTTCGCTTGCCAGTACGTGGTTGCCATTCGAGTACATTTTTGCCCCATCGGCCATCGGTTCGTCCCGCTATTTGTCCGCCTACTGCCATTTCAACGAGCTAATCCGCTGGGCTATGTCAGTGACTTTAGTTCTCTACGAGAAGCCCAACGAGCTAATCCGCTGGACTGTGTCAGTGACGAATTTCGTCATTTCTGATTCGATCGCGTAGAGAAACACCGTGCTTAGCCCTTGCCATTTCGCGTTGCACCTTTAGCCCTCTTATGAGACCCATAGTAAGGGACCACGTTTAAGATCCATAAGTCATCACTGATAACACACATTGTTTGTCAAACTTTAGTCTTAAAAAACTGAGGTATTTTTGACGAGAAGACATTGCGTAGCTTCCCTAACGCTGCCCAGCAGTGTCGGATTCGTCGAAAGACGTCTTCCTCGAAGCCGAAGCTTCCTGCCTGGATCAATTGACCCAGGTCTACAATTTGGAGGATGGAGCTCCCAACCAAACATGTAGTGGCGCAACATGGACATTCGACATGACTTTCGTTTTGTCCATGTTCATTTAAAGGCTCATCATCATCATCATTATTTCAGCCGCATAACGTCCACTGCCGGACATAGGGCTCCTAGAATAGCTGGAAGGCGCTGGATGCAAGCCGCTCTAGCTGGAAGCATCTAGATCGGTCATTTTAAGACTCACCTGTTTGGAAACTCGGTTTAGGTCTGCGAGCATAGTACATACATACTTAATTCTTCCATCGATTTCGCCATGACAACGATATTATCGGAAAATCGAAGGTGAATGATAAACTCGCCATTGATGGCAATGCCAAATCCTTCCCATTCCAGAAGCTTGATCTTCCAGTGCAACGGTGAACAGTTTCGAAGATATAACGTCTGGTTTACATCTCTATGCAGTGGAATTGCCGTCGTCCACTGCTCCTGTATTCGGACTGACATAGTGGCGTTATAAGCACTTCAACACCTCGATATACCGATAGTCACGGCCCATGTTTCGATCGAATCGAAGGCTTTTTCATAGTCCACTACGAGTATCCCAAAGCATAACGGCCGGTTATACTCCCTCGTCTTCTCTATAAGATGCCGCAGCGTATGAATGTAGTCCATGGTGCTAAAGCCCTTACGGAAACCGGCTTGTTCGGGAGGCTGAAAGGCATCAAACCTATTTGCGGCACGATTCGTGATGACCCTCGAAAACAACTTATATACATGACTAAGACACGTGATAGGCCTATAGTTCTTCAATAGAGTGTTATCTCCCTTTTTGAAGAACAGAATCACAATGCACCTGTTCATTTAATATTTCAAAAACTACTGAACCGATTTTGATGCCAAACGAACTTGAAAATTCTATGGATGTTTTCTACAGGCCTACCAAGTTTCATCAAAATCAAACCATCGGTTCGGCTGCTATCGCGGTACAAACATACATACATACATACATACATACATACATACATACATACATACATACATACATACAATGTGTTTTCGCCTCCAACTCGATTCAGAGACCTCACTCGCTTCGCTCGCTCGGTCAACAAGAATTGCTCGTTTAAAGGTACTAGTAGTTCGCCGCGAACTTAGACCTCGCGATTATATTTCGCAATTCAGTTTCCTAAATAACCCCTAGATGGCGGTATCCAAAGTTAGAACGCGCTATGGTTTCGTTTGCTACATAATCGCGGACATTTTTATTAATATTTCAAAAACTACTGAACCGATTTTGATGCCCAACGAACTTGAAAATTCTATTGATATTTCCTACATGCCTACCAAATTTCATCAAAATCAAACCATCGGTTCGGCTGTTATCGCGGTACAAACATACATACATACATACATACATACATACATACATACATACATACATACATACATACATACATACATACATACATACATACATACATACATACATACATACATACACACATACACACATACATACATACATACATACATACATACATACATACATACATACATACATACATACATACATACAATGTGTTTTCGCCCCCAACTCGATTTAGAGACCTTCGCTCGCTTCGCTCGCTCGGTCAATAAGATATATATACACACATAATATCACGCCTGTTTCTTACAGAGGTAGGCAGAGAGTATGAACCATCATCACAGATACACACATAACAAGTTACAAAACATATACATTCAAACTTAAAAGTGTACAACGAGAATGAAGAGATTGATGAGTTTAGATGAAGCAAAAGAGGTTTGTCAGGATCGTAGCAAGTGGAGGTCCATAGTTTCTTCCTACCCCTGCGGGAAACATGCGTGATATTATGTATGTATGTATGTACAACGAGGGATGAGGGATGACATAAATGACATAACTATGTATTATCAGTCCACGTAGCTAATTTTAAAATCAATCTAATTGTAAGTAGATATCTTTGGAGAAAATGCTGCAGTGCTGTTTGTTGCCGTTTCTTTTGCGGCACTAAACTTAGCTATAATGAATACATATATAAAAATATAAGTAAATGATCTAACGTCAACAACTATTATGAAATCGAAAGAAAATCTCACAGAGGTGAACCTCCACTTGCTACGATCCTGACAGACCTCTTTAGCTTCATCTAACTCATCACTCTCTTCATGTATTTCTGACCTCACCTTTTTAAAAACATCTGTAAACTGGTGGCTGTACGTCCAAAAACACATATAGATAAACGTAAAAGACCTAAGTCAATCAGAAAAGATCATTTTCCATCACAGACTTGCGCGATGACCATAGGTCACAGGGGTCGAAAAAAGGTTAGAACCAAAAGCTACATTTAGCGTGGAGATTCGAATCCTAAAACATATATATCCTTTTTACTGCTATCTCAACATGCTCATGACAACAGGAAAGACACGCACTAGTGTGGGACGTGACTTAAGAAGGGTCACGTTTTATTAAGTGACACTGCGTGATGGTTTATGTTTCACATGGAATAAGATGGTATGTTCTTGGTTAAATTACACCTGCAGCTGTCTTAAACTAGCACATATCTACCTAAAATAAACGCCTTTTAAGCATGTGGAACCATAACTTTGTTTGTAATGTCTTTATTGCACAAAAACAAATAACAGAGACGTATGTACAGACATGTAGGTATGTAGTATAGCCACCCGGTTGTCAGACGACCTGACCAATGTCACTGAAAGCTCTGGTTATGGGCCGCTCTTGAGCAGTCAGTTACGAAATCTTTGGGAGTGACCTATGTTCAGCAGTGGACGTTATGCGGCTGAAAAGATGATGATGATGATACATACATACGTACATAATAGCGGTGTGGAGTAAAAGAGGACGTTGTGACAAAAATAGAAAAACGGATGTTAAGATGGTTTGGGCATGTAGAAAAAATGGATGAAAAGAGATTGACAAAAAATATTTATATGATAAATGTGAAAGGAACAGTAGAAAAAGGGTCGGCCTCAGCGAACATTCTGCGACCAGACAGCAGACGTTCTAAAAAAGGAGAGGTAAAAAGTACAGGTGTAATCGAAGGGCATGTATGAAGAGATTGATGAGTTTAGATGTAGCAAAAGAGGTTTGTCAGGATCGTAGCAAGTGGAGGTCCATAGTCTGTGCCTACCCCTGTGGGAAACAGGCGTAATATTATGTATGTATGTACAGACATACTTATAAATTATTAAAATTTGCACAGAGGCGGGGTGCTTATCACATAAGATAGGGATTTCATCCAGTCGTTGTTTGTAAGGCATGTTAAGCCAGTAGACTTACCGGATTTGTTTATTTTGTATTGACAATATTTTGGTATCGATCAATATTAAGAAGTCATTAATACGGATGGTAACAAAAAAGTATTGGCTTATTGGAATGCCATAAGAGAGTCCTTAGGAGAGGCCGATGTCTAGCAGTAGACGTTATAAGGCTTGCGGTGGCACCAATTTTACCGCCGTTGAAAATTTCATTCTTGTGCAGTAAAATTTTATAAAAATTTTAGATAAATCAGTAAAAATATTGTGTTTTTTCAGTAATTAGCAAATAATTACAAAGATTCGGCGAATTACAATTTAGCATCACTTCACAATCAAGTATGATTTTCAATATAAGGTGATGTAAATCGTCCCTATAGCTACTCCAAAACTTCTACATCTACATCTACACTAATATTATAAAGAGGAAAGATTTGTTTGTTTGTTTGTTTGTTTGTTTGTTTGATTGTATTGAATAGGCTCCGAAACTACTGGATCGATTTAAAAAATTCTTTCATTGTTGGATAGGTATGTTATCCCTGAGTGACATAGGCTATGTATGTACCACGGGCGAAGCCGGGATGGACTGCTAGTATATTATAATATATGTAAAAGCTATAGCTGTATTGCTTTTATACAGCTTTTTTCATTATTTTTGGTCAATCTAATTACGGTCTAAACAAAGTATAATATTCTTCAAAGTTTAAATAAGTCTTGAGTGATTTGATCAAACTAGTTTAAAATTTATTCCGAGAATGAATGGCAAAATACTGTACAAAATAACTCGATTTTGCATTTTACCAATTACTAATCCAAGAATAAGATGTCTTTTCCAGAATAAGCTATCTGTACTGCCAATTTTCTAGGAATAATAAAGTTATCTGGGAGTATTTTTATAGCGAACTGTCAACAGCTGATGATGACACCTGAGACGATATGACATGTTTGCGTGAAGTTAGAGAGGGAACGGAGTTTTTGGCGGGAAATCAAGGGGTCCATTTGGAGTTTGCTTTAAATTGTTTTGCAAATTGATTCTAGTGGACTTTATAATATGAAATTGGTGTAGTTTGGTGTTATAAATGCTCATTCTCATGGACAATATGTGAAATGTTTAAAGTGGACTGTCATAGTGCGGTTGTAGTGATATTTATTTGCGGACTGCGGTGGGCGTCTTTGGGCGCCGTCCGCCACTCAATCGGCTATGAAAACCAGTGGACTCGTATAGATTTGTCGCCAGAAGCTCCCGTGAAGCAATCAAAGGACCTATACCAACCTTTGATTGTATAGTTAAGGGTTTAGGATTAGGAATAAAGAAGAGATAAATAAAGATTGGCTCTAAAGGACCAGTATCCAGAGCCGTAAATTAATTTAAAAAAAAAGAGAGCGATCCCTTTTTATCTTCATGCATGTTTGATAATTTTTACATTTATGTCATGCTAAATTGTATGGTCTCTGCAATCTAAGTAATTCTATGGAAAGAGTATTATACGAATTTTTGTCGGGTTATACTCATTCACCATTCAAACCTCAATCATAAATTAACAATATCAAATATTACTGAATGAACAGGAATAGAATGGATAAACGTCAACGGCGTTATTCGGGATTAAATTTAAAGATTAAAATTATTTAAAAGTGTATCTTAATGTCGAATCAGCCCTAAGTTAAATAAGCTATTTGCCAACAAGCTAAATCAGATATTTTTTTCTAAACGTCAAAAACAAACAGTTTCTATGGGATTTTGTATGAAATACAGGCAGATGACATCATAGCTCTTTGGAGTCAAATAACGCTCCTATTATCAGTTTTTCTGCATTAATAAATTTAAAATCACGTTAAAATGGATATTTTCAAAGACAAGTGACATTATATTGCGACATTTCATTTTGTAATCAGTGCAAATTTTTTTTTTGGCTTACGAAAATACCCAATTGTAAGTATATGAATAAAGGTTTCCAACATTTGGACCACAGCTTATTAAAGTGCAACCCCAGATGAAACTTTAAAAATGTAAGAGAGCCAAACGTGACCTGCAGACCGACCGACCGACGTTACGATGTGTCACATTCCTTTTAGAGGAACACTTTATATTATTGGGTCCTACACGTGTTTCAAGTAAGAAATATTATGGTAAATCCTGTTCTCTGTCAATTTGAACTCCTGTGAGACCTTAAGAGGATTGTGTAGTGCCGATACGCGTCGCGACTAGGTATTTACAAAAATTATATCTGATTTACGCCTCCCGACCCGTATTGTGTGATAGAGAGAGTTGCAAATCCTAGAGACGATTGCCTATGTTTTCCTTTTGAAATATTGTTTAGGGCGATGTTTCCACCCCCCTAAATTTTAACGAAATAAGGCAATTTTGGTGTCATTCGATTCGGTACATCTTAAGCTAATGTACGTCTTTCTTTTTTAGTGATTTGGCTTAATTTAACTTAAATAAAAGAAACGCTCCAGGTATTTTTTTATTAAAAAATATGATTTTATGATGCTCATCACTTTTGCCGTAACGTATGGCCCCACATTTCTAATATATCACATACAGAAAACATACAAAATAAATTATCAAAATTGGCCTATGTTCAAGGGGGAAATGGGGGGGGGGGACTTTATAGCTTTTTGTATGGAAATTTACCAGCTACACAACCCTCATAATCATTGGGATCTCAGATAGTCTATAAACTTAAAAGAAGCCATATTATTTTTTCAGCAGGGTTGTCCGGCATGGTCACTATTCAAGTGCGGATTACCCCCGGGTTGTTAGTTATAAAATAATTTTGTTTAAGTATATAAGGTCTAACAAAATACACTGAAACTATTTTAAGTGTGAATTCAGTCCGTGATACTAAAAAACCTTCCCCAAGGAACATATATCGCAATATGAAAAGTATTTTTTGTCCTCAGATACAAGTTGACAGATCAGCTGATCTGACTTTGTATGGAAGCCAAAAATTATATTTCATAATTCGACATTAAGGAAAGTTGTTTACTATCCTGAACTGAATTGTCCCTTAAAATAGTTTTAGTATATTTTGTTAGACCTCATATATAAACATTGTTGTCGTATACTGGCCGCAGGAAGCCAGATAGGCCTAGAAGTAATGAAAATAGATATTATGACAAGAATTGGTCGCAGGCTGCACAATATCGGGATAAATGTAAGCATATCGTGGAGATCTTTGCCCAGCAGTGGGACAAAAAAGGTAAACAATAAAACATGTATAAACATATGATACACACTAAAACAAAACTATTTTATACTTACTGTATATTCAATTAAAGTAGATGAATATAGCAATAAATGGATCTAAAACCTTCTTAGCTCAATCTGCGAGTAGATTTCGATACGAGATTGGATCGCGTCGGTATTTCCCGACAAAGGATCAAGCGAGGCGTGCGTCTCCTTGCATCGCCGAGATACTAACATACAAACAACGGATTTAGATTTAATCATGCTATACTGACTACTGATACATTCTGACGCAACATTGTTCACTCCAGCAGTTGACAAAAAAAGATTAGTACCTATATATACAACGTGGAAGTGTCATCATCATCAGGTCTTTTTGTCTCCATTGTAGGAGCACGACCTTCTCTGTACTACCAGAGCCAAACTTGGCCAGAGCAGTCAGAGGACTTGGGACTAAATCGAACCACGGGATAAATTAAATCATTATAGAACTAGTAGTTCTATCCCTATATACTCGCGAAAGTGCTCCAAAAAACCGCAGAGATATGAGGAGAAAAATCGCAAAATCAGAGGCTATATGGACGAACAACCCAACCCATAATCACGACTACTATGTCAACAGTGTACGACTAAAGTAGAAGAAATATAATATACAACGTGTAAGGGACATACCCGTAATAAATCAAACCACGGTCTATATCACTATAGTATAATCATAATAAAATAACAATAAAAAAAATGACATTCCCATACAAATTGCCCGGGCGATTGCACGCTTTCGTAAGAATATACAGATTCCCTTTTTTAACATTTTTTACTTTTATTTTAATTGCATTATCTTATACCTTTAAACGAGCAATTCTTGTATGTATATATATATATTTTTAAATTTCTGTGATCTCGAAAACGGCTCTAACGATTTCGCTGAAAATTTGTATATAGCGGTTTTCGGTGGTAAACAATCGATCTAGATTAGTTTTATGTTTGGGAAAACGCGTGTTTTCGAGTTTTCATGCGTTTTTCTTTCCACGCAGAATATGGTCGCTAATTTCGTCGCGCCGCGACCGCCTTGATTAGCTTAGTGGTCAAGGATAGCGACCGCTAGAAAGAGTGTTACGGGTTCGAATCCCACTCGGTGACTTACTTTTGTTTTTTTTTATGTTTAAGTTTATATATTTTTTTTATTTTGCATTGTTTTTAGACAAGTTTTAAAAAAAATTGTTAATGTTTGAGATGTAACCGAGCAAAGCTCGGTCGCCCAGGTACTAGTATAGTGATCTAGTATAGCCCGTGGTTCGATTTATTACGGGTATGTTCCTTCCTCGTTGTATATGTATGCAAGTAAACTCACGCTTGACTTGATCTGTTATTGAGGCAATATGGAGCTATCTATCCAATTTGTATAGAAATCAAACAGATTGGGCGGTATCAGATGTAATAGAGGATATCGCTCGGAGGCTGCTCCAACTATCTATTGAGCTTTATTGATATTTTTAGGCACATTAATGTGCCCAAAAATATCAACTAAATAACAACTTTTAAACTGTTGCATTGCATTATTATTAAAGTAATGCTAAGAAGAATAATCCTGTATATGGCACTGAATGTGCTACTTGTGTTCAGTGTCAAAATATTAATGAATACTTAAACAATTTTCAATTTTTAATTTAAATTTTTTAACGTAGTTAGGTCTTGAGTTTCATAAAAGATATAAGAATAACAAAATATAGTTTTTATAATTACAAATTGTGCTTTAGTTTTTAATTTTAATTTGATTCTGAATTGAACATGACTTTATAAATATGTAATTGAAACAAAAAGTTTTAAAAAACCAAAATCTGCCTACTGGAACATTCTTGCTAAAAAGTACGTTTATTCAGTTTCATGTAAATGCTAAAAATGATTTTATTTCTGAAATTTTTTTAAGGAATCGTGAATATCATTGTATATACGAGGGAACAAATGATACATACAAACATATGACCCTCCGTCTAGATTCGACGTAGTTAGGTAATTAGAATTTAAAGCTGCATCTACTCTGCAAAATTTAACGCTACTCTTAATATTACAAATTCTTAATTGGTTTATTCCAACGTAATTAAACATAAAACTTCAATTCTAAAACCTTTGAATGTAATAAAAACCGTATGACTTTTACATTTTATGTTCGCAATTCATAATATGCATTAAATTAACTAAATTATGTAAATTTGACATGATGATCAATGCTTTAGTCTCATCTCGTCTATTTATTAAATCGTCTTTAAAACGTCTACAAAGTGGTTTTTTACACATGATTTCATAAAAATGAAACTTTAGATTACTTTTTAGGCACAATATTTTACGGATTGATCTTGGTTGCTTAACTTCGGAAATCCCAAGTATTGAGGTAGAGTAAAAAAAAAACTAACAATTAGGGCTCTTGCCGTGTGGTTTCCGGCAGTGTAGAATAGGGCCAATCCCAGTTCTCCCGTAAATGTCGTAGAAGGCTACTTAGGAAATACAAGCTAAACAAAGCTTACAAATATCAATGAGACCTCTCTAACCCGTCTGGCCAGCGAGGAGAGTGTAGGCTAAGTTCTGTCGCTGCTGTGGCCAAGTATGGCTCTGGTAGTACAGAGAGGGTCGTGCTCCTGCAGTGTAGACTAAAAGACCTGATGATGATGATGATGAGAGCTCTAATGGACGATGGACGAGTATGACCTCCTCCTTTCCTGTTGGTAACCGTTGCTTTATAGTTCTTGACAGGAGTGACAGTTAGTGACGGTCACCGACGGTCGTCAATAGGTGTAGCTTGCATGTAGCTATATACTGTCGCTACTCTGTTCGAGCTCTTAACACATTCACGGACACTAAGCCAGACACAATAGAAATAACAATTGAATTACGTCCACAGCCGTAAGTGTCCGTGAATGTGTTAAAGTGTACAAACTTATTGCCTCGCCTAGATCATAAAAGCTAATCAAAGGCAATGAATCATCTCAATATAATATGCGAAGTTGCTAAAATACACCATTTTCATTTTCTTTTACGTCTGCGTTGTTACGTCCATCATTCACCAATAAATAAAATTTTCACTTTTAATGCTCGTAAAGTTGTTCTTTATGTCGAGAGAAGGCTGCATAAAATGGGGTTTTATGCTCTTGTGCATAAAGTTATTTCTTCTTTTAAAACTAAGGCAATTAAGCCTTACAGCCAGATACACAATACACCTTTATTTAAGTGCTTAGGTTATTCCTCAATTTAATTACGACATATATGGCATTACATGCTTAGACCATAGTCGAAAGTAATAAAGTAAAAAATTTTAAAAATAAAAAAAAATGTGTGGCGGGAAGCTTCTTATTCGTGAAACAAAACCAGAAACGAAACTAGCCAAATTAATTAAACTTCCTTGTATAAGCTTAATCTTTGTTTTATTCACTCGGGATCGAAGTGAAAAGCAGAGTGTAAATCTCGCGTATAAACCACATTTTGGCCTAACTCAAAATGGCTCGATTTATGCTCTTGTTGTACAATCTACTATTTGTTGTACAAGTATGTAACAATGTAAAGAACCCACGCGGATATTAAATCTTCTCTAAGAATCAGAGCGATTGAAAAAGATATAAGTATATGTATATACAGGAAAATAAATATACAAGCCTTACGAATGTCGGGTCTATCGCTGAAGATCAATTAATGAGGATTTCCTGTTTAGGGCAAATCCTTATAAACACGCTCGAGGGAAAACCTCTCCTGAAAAGTTATTTGAGATCCTATTGATATAAAATCTTCCAAATCTGAGATTAAGGTGAAGACAGGGACTAAGAGGCGACCTGATTTGAAATAAATAAGGCAGTTTCCAACAATTCAAATCAGATACTTTCTTCTAAACGTCAAAACAAATATTTTCTATGGGATTTATGTGAAATGAAGACTTTGAAGTCATAGAAGTCAAATAAGGTTTTAACAGATTTCCGCTATAGTAAAACTAATAATAAAAGCGCTATTGGACTTCAAAAAAGCATGATGTCATGGTTCAAAAATATTTTGCCGTTTAGAAAAAAGTTTCTGATATGACTTGTTGCCATCCATCTGATAGATTATCAGGCATTAGATAGGCGTTTAAATTATTTTATGAATAACTTTTAAAAGTATCACCTATTAGTAGTCTGTCTAGCTTTACATTTCTGCTAAAAGTCAGGCCACTTTTGGTAAAAACAGTTTTTAAATTGAATGGACTTATTAATAACAATCAATTATTCTTAAGCTAAATTAAACCTACCTGTATACATGATAGTATCTGTACAAGCAACTTTGACTATGAAAGTATCATCTAAGTATAGAAATACATTATGGAACAGTAGGTACCATTGAAGGAATTACGTGGTTTCGTCATTAAGAAGTCTGTTGGGATCTTGGGATTCACTAACATCCAAGCATACTAAGCTGGGAGCTCACTCATGGGTACTCGCGACAACAGTAACTACGATTGTGAGATACGTTAAATTGTCTCAAAACTCTCAAGTATACAGATTTGATTTTCAGTATTCTCTTTTTTGTTGTAAACCTTAATATTCACCCTCTTTTCCTCGTCACGAAACTAACGCGACCTTATAAAGCACTTAAAAAGTACAAAAGAATGCTCGAAAAAATTACCTTTAGTTTGTTATTAACTGTAACAAATTGTTACTGAACAAATTAAACAAACTGTTAACAAATTGTTTCTGACACAACAAGATCAGAAAGAAGCATACTAATATTATAAATGCGAAAGTGAGTTTGTATTATTTGTTTGTTTGTTAAGTACATCTTCACGCTTAAACTACGAAACGATTTGGATGAAATTTGGTATGGATATAGTTTAAGACTCGGGGAAGGACATAGGGTACTTTTTATCCCAAAATTCCCACGGGGAGCGAAGCCCGCAGGTACTAGTCTTATAGAATTGGTAGAAATTGAGACTAGTCTTATTAAAATTTAAACTAAACTAAATAAGAACTAAAACTAGAAATAAAAAAAAATACAAGTTATTAAGCTCGCGAACTCCTTATCTCGGTAACCTCTTGACCGATTTGGCTCATGTTAGAACCAAAAAATACTATAATTTTCTTAAAAAATCCTCTAACTTTAACTGCATCAGAACGACTTAATGAAAAAAGTTAGTCAAGATTCAGTAACCAAACGCAATTGAAGTGACATCCGTAATACGGATATATGACGGATCACTCCAAAACGTCCTTGGAAGTTAAAGTCCCTTTTTAATTATAAGAACTTAAAAATCATGTGGATGGCTTTAAACCTTTTTGGAGTAGAAAATCATAATGTGTTTTTGTTTATTCCCTTGATCGGCTTGTACGATGATCTTAAGAAAATTTTATTATTTTTCCAAGGTTTTATTTCAATTTGAAGAACAACATTAAAAAACAACTGAATCTTGTAGGACAACATAGAAGGCAACATAGTAAATACAAGCTAAATCAAGATTATGAATATCAATGAGACCTTTTTTACCCTTTCTAGCCAGCGTGGAGAGTGTAGGCCAAAGCCTATGGCTGCTCTGACCAAATATGGCTCTAGACGCACAAAGAGGGTCGTGCTTCTGCACTGGAGACTATAAAGAACTGATGATGATAATGATTTGTTTAAAAAAAAGTTTCATTCGAAGCCGACATTTTTTTTTAAATTTTTATCCTATTACTATGTCTCCATGGCCCCAAATTGTTCTTTTGGAAATATATTCAATATACAGACATTTTTTTTACTGTTTTATTATATGTATAGATATTTATACAAGCATAAAAGCCTACCAAAAAATTTTTATATTCTGTTAGAATGATTAAGCGAAAATGTGAGTCCCCTGCCTTCGCCCGCGAAGACCCAGTAACCAAACACATTACGGACGTCACTTCAACACGTCCCGAAGGAGTTAGAGTCCCTTTTTAATTAAAGGCCCTTAGAAATCCGGCCGTCGATGACTTTGGGCCTTTTTGTCATTACGCGCATTACTTTCAGGCTTCGGGTCTTGTGAGGAACGCTGTAGGTTCAACTTTGATATACAAAGTGGAATGGACATACCCTTAATAGATTTATCACACCAGGGGCTATACAAGATCACTTTAATATAATGAAATTAAAATAACGCTCAAAATAGCAAAGAAAAAAATTATATAAAAGGTGGAATGGACATACCCTTATTACATTTATTACACCACGGGCTATACTAGATCCCTATAGTCTACCAAGCAGTGTAGGACACCCACCTGCTAGATGGTCAGACGACCTACGCAATGTTGCAGGAAGGCGCTGGATGCAGGCCGCTTCCGATCGGTCGTTTTGGAAATCCTTGGGGGAGGCCAATGTCCAGCAGTGGACTTCCTGTGGCTGATATGATGATAGTATAACAAAATTAAAATAACGCTCAAGATACAAAAAAGAATTAGACATTCCCATAAAAAATGCCCGGGCGGTTGCACACTTTTGTATGGAAGCGGCGAATTTTTTTTTTGTTGTTTTTTGACTGTTATTGTAAATCTATTATTATGCTATAGTGATCTAGTGTAGCCGTGGTTTCATTTATTACGGGGATGTCCCTTCCACACTGCATTAGCTGTTTACCCCGAAGTGTGAACTTGCGAACGCGAACCTTACATCGCGGTAACCCCAAGACCGATTTAGCTCAAGTTTGAACTTAAAAATTCTATTAGCTATACATGTGTACCAAATTTCATTTCATCATTTCAGCCGTATAACGTCCACTTCTGGACATAGGCGTCACCCAAAGATTTCCAAAATGACCGATCAAGAGCGGCCTGCATCCAGCGCTTTCCAGTGACCCTGGTCAGGTCATCTGATTAGCTTGTAGGTGGGTGCCCTACGCTTCGCTTGCCAGTACGCGGTCACCATTCAAGAACCTTTTTGCCCTATCGGCCATCTGTTCGTCGCGCTATGTATCTATATATAAATTTCATTTAACTCCGATCAAAGATACTCAAATAATTGTTGAACAAACATACATACAAAAAAAATACATACATACAAACGCTGGATTGTTGACTCGCCCTGATAATGATCGTCTAATCAAAACCTGGTCGAACTTTGTCAGACTACACGTCGAAGAGGGTCAAACCGTTTTAGTTAATTATATTTCATTATTAAAGAATTAAAAGAATGAACTAGTGGATTATCTTCCCAGATTAGTGTCTATTCTATAGGCGATTAACGTTTAGTAGTCACGTAGTCAGACACATTTATTATTCTATTTTTCACCTATACAATATGGGAGTCAAGTAGCTAAGTGAGAATTGGAAATGAATAAATAGTTTAAAAGATTTAAATGAACCTTATCCAGTTCCATATTCTTATTGAAATCGTTTTCTACATCTTTAAAGAAATTTTAAAATATGAAGTAAAAAATAAATTTAAAGAAAATACAAAATATCCTCTAATATAACATGTTAGGCTGAAAAATAAAACAAATAGTTTTCATCATCATTCTTTCAAGAAATTTTCAAAGACATCAAAATAAAAATAATTACAAAAATCAATGTACTTAATTTAATTTCCTTCACTTGGTATACTTAAGTATAAATGCTGAGATATAAAACATTTCAGTACTTTATCTTCAATCATCCAGTCCGTAAAATATCGAAGTTTCCAAGGAAAACCTTGGAACTACTAAATTAATAAGTGAAAAACATATTAATTAAAACCCTGTCCTTTCAGCGTGAAATTGTTTTCGGAAGCTATAATTTTTTCCTTTCAAAGTTTGTCCTCTCATAAGTCAATGTTGGCGCTGAATCGATTTTGTTAGGGTTGTGACAAAAAAATAATTTACATTTTTTATGATAAGACTTTAAAAATTATTTTAAAAATTTAATCTTCTTCTTATTGTGTGTGTTAGTGATTGACAGTGTCAGAGTTTATAAACCGCCTTAAAGACCTCTGACATAGTTTTAGGTAACGACCAATGTCAAAGACAGTGACCGGGACCGACGGCTTAACGTGCCCTCCGAAGCACGGATCATCTTACTTATCAGACAATCAGGTGATCAGCCTGCAATGTCCTAACCAAACTAGGACAACAACACAAAGTCGTTGCCCCCGCTGGGAATCGAACCCGTGATCTCCGGGTGTGAGCCAAACGCTCTAACCACTACATCACGGAGGCAGTTAATTTAATATAGACCATGTACCTATTAAAATGAAACAACAGAATTATTGTGAGACATCTTGCTTATATACTTATCTGATGAGGTATTCACCATATTTTATTTCACTTACCTGCAACAAGAACATTTGGTTAATAAGAGAAAGGTATGAACATCACACACACAAATATAAATTAATTTTATTATGGTTTCATTGATAAGCTTAGCTTTGCATTTGTATGAGTGCACACAGATAGTGTAGGTAAGACATTGGCTTGAAACACGGCACAGCCCACACCAGTTAATACTGGTTTTTTAATTTCGGCCTGAGTCGCGGTACGACCCTGACGCGTTATTTCCCTACCGCGCACTTTCCACCTTCACCTTCTCCTTTGGTACCATAAACCAAAAATTATAAATAAATAAAATAAATTACATTATATTGTGTTTTTTTATATTTATTCTTTTTTAAGGTTAATTTCTTTGTAATATTGGCGCTCACTCACACTAAAACAAAGCTAAGCTTATGCCTCAAAGGACTGTACATACACACAAACGCCGGATTACTGAAATAGACCAAATTTCTCTCGTTCGTTCTAAGAAAATCCCGAAATCTTAAATTGGTAACCCTAGATATTGGCAGTACGCGAGGACTGGCAATTTTTCACTAATGGTCAGTTTCCGGGTTCGCTCGGGAAACGCCGACAGTTTTGGGCGAGAAATATCCTTCACATCGCAACGGGATCCTGAAGGATCCCGTTTTATTGTCGTTGTTTCTTGTTGTGTTAACTTTCCAAATTGTGTTAGTGATTTTGTTGGTGGGAAAGATTTTTCATATGAAAAAAGACTTAATAAAATGGTTAAGTATATTTATTTTAAGAATAGAAGATGACTTTCAAAAGCTTGAAAGTCATCTTCTATTCTTCTACCCCCAAAAACTTTTGAACCGTTGAACCAAGGTCCTGCGTTTAGGAGCTACAATGTCACAGTCTCTTGTTGCATCCGAGGCTAAAAAAGGAAAAGATAATCAATTTATTCACATCATCAGATGGTCTTAAATGTTATGTTTCTATCATAAATATATAAGTAAGTAAGTATATAAGTATAAAAATATATAGTACCGTTGGGTTATCTATTTATTTATATATATAATTTTGCAGCGCTTAATGTTGCTTGACTGTAACGCGGGCACGTAGCTATGTAATTATGTTGCTTTTGAAGTAAAGGTCTTCTTTATTCCGTATTCCAGATTAGCGTTTGGGTCCCAGAACGTGTCGTGTCTTGAAATCCCAGGACCTATTGTAAATTTAATAGACTTGGGTTCCCAGACTTTGAAAATGTCTAGACTTCTCGAAGCCTAATAGGATTTGGGTCCCAGAACGTCCCAAAACTCGAAGTCTTGGGACTTGTTATAAATTTGATAGACTTGGGTTCTGAGACTTTGGAACTGTCGAGACTTCCCGAACCCTAATAGAATTTGGGTCCCAGAATGTTGTATCCTGAAGTCCCGGGATTATAAATTTAGTAGGATTGGGTCCCGAGACTTGAACTGTCGAGACTTCCTAAAGCCTAAATCAGGTTTTAACAAAACATCATAACAATAAAAACAATATCATTATCCTGAAACAAAATCTACAGGCGTGCAACAAAAATGTTGAAGACAAAAACCCTTTCGTACCTTCCACAATTTAAGGTTCCAGACAAAGAGGTTGCCGTCGCATAAATCTTATCTTAAACTCGAACAATTGAAACAAAAGTAAATTATGAAGAGGTTCTGCGGGATTACGAAAACGACGGGGTTTCTTACGACCGGGTAAGCTCGAGTAGGATTCACCTGCTGGGAGTTCCGTACAATAACTTTATTAACATTACAAGAATTATTGACTTTGGATTTTGTCAGATATTTCAATGAAATTATAACCATCATGGCATTTCTTTTTTTTTCATTTTAATCCATTTTTAACCGCCTTCCAAAAAAAGGAGGAGATTATCGATTCGTCGTGATCTTTTATTTATTTAAGTTTAAAGACGCCTGGACCGACTTATAAATCCATTTTTTTTTAAATGGCATTCTTGTTAGATTTTATACAAATTTAAGCGTCTTCGAATATTCGGTGAACATACATAAAAATATAAAATAAAAGATCGCGACCAATTGTTAAACTCCTCGTTTTTTAAAATCAGATAAAAAAGTAAATGAAGAGCGCTTAGCTCTAAGTTTTACTTAATAATAATTTTGTGCCTTAGGCAAATAAATCGGTGACTAAGTAAAAAGAATTCTGTTTTATATCGGTATTAAATTTCGTTCTTCTTCTTCTTATCGTGTGTGTTAGTGACTAACACTAGTGTCAGAGTTTTTAAACCGCCTTAAAGGCCTCTGACATGGTTTTAGGTAACGACCAATGTCAAAGACAGTGACCGGGACCGACGGCTTAACGTGCCCTCCGAAGCACGGATCATCTTACTTATCAGACAATCAGGCAATGTCCTAACTAAACTAGAACAACAATTTCGTTAATACCATGAAATTAATTTATGCAGGATGGACAACAAAACTGACACAAGTTTAGACTTTCACGGTCACAATGACTATTATTAACGGCATGATTGGACCACGATTCTATTATTAAACAAACAGTTTTAAACCATAGATCTAAAAGTACAAGATACTTATTTATAACGTAATGATTTTGAATAATATTGTTTGTTTTGTACTGACCCGGCCTGCGCCAAATAAAAATTTAAGCGGTATTGTGGTTTTCACGATGCCTAAATATTTTCCTTCTATTTATGCAACTTTTATTAGTATGTTGTAGTGTTTTATGCATTATGTTTATTCCAACATGTTTTTCTGTGCTATAATTTATCTTTATGTATAAAAATTACGTATCACGTTGTTGGTCCGCGATGGACTCCTAAACTAATGAACTGATTTTAAATTTAATTTGCACACCGTATGCAACTTGATCAAACTTGAAAGATAAAATAGCTTTTATATGAATAAAGTCCACGCGAACGAAATCGCGAGCATCAGCTAGTATATAGTATATAATATAAGGGCTAACAAAATGTACTGAAACTATTTTAAAGGTGAATTCAGTCCATGATACTAAACAACTTTCCCTAAGAAACTATCGAAATATGAATAGTAATTTTTGGCCTCCCATACAAGTTGACCGATCAGCTGATCCGTGCTTGTATGGAAAACCAAAAATTATTTTTCATGTTTCGACATAATGTTTCGCATGGAAAGTTGATCACTGTCACGGACTGAATTCACCCTTAAAATAGTTCCAGTATGTTTTGTTAGACCTTATATATTATTCTTATTCGTCAACTGAACCCTAAAACAGTGGGGTTTCTTATTATATTATTATACATGCTGACGGACTGTAGTAACTCGATTTAGCAGAGGGCTTCACCCCTCTGATTGTTCGTGGATTGCTTTTGAACATTTTTTCCACTTTTTGCAAAAGAAATATTTCATGAAGAAAACCTTTCTTGACAAATTTTGCAGTATTTTTAGAAATCGGAAGTTATTAAATATAAGAAAAAATCATGAACATTTTTGTGAATTAATAAAATTTTGGTAATTTTGTTTGTTTTGTATGTCATATAATAAGGAATAACATATTTGCTGAAATGATGTGTGTATGCCGTCCGCGCGACAAGCAATAAAAAGGCTTTTCGTAAAAGCCAACGCACGACTGCATACCAGCCAATTGAACAAATAGATTTTTATCCACATAGTATAGTTTGGTTTCTAAAATTATGTCCATAGTGCAGGTATCAGCGCGCCACAAAGGTTACATCTTTGAAAAAGTCGATGGTGCCGATACTGCTTTTGTCGTCTCACCAACAGTATACCAACCATTTGAACGAATGAACCCTAGCAAAATATTTATCGTATTCTGGAAACCATAACATTCCTAGGTCAAAAGTTATTTTTTGCCTTCTTTGCGTTTAACTAAATTCACTAAGTATGCTAGGCTCTTTCTACCCCTTTAGAGACATGGACATAATAGAGTACCAAATAGTAAAGGCATGTTATTATCAATCATTATTTAAAAAAACTTAAAGAATCAAAACTATGAAAACTAAAGAGCTGTCCAACCGTCACCTACTTTTACTAAAAGCGGTTATTAGACTCAATTTATCATCTTCTATGTCACCGGTTTTGAAACTACTGAAAACTAAAACGTCATGCGATATAATCAAAGTATCATCAATATCGCATCAGAGGCATTTTATTGTAGTTTCAATCCGTACTTAATACAACAATATGAGCACATAGATAACCTTACCCCAAATATTTTCTCTAGCAATCCACCCTCCCTGGGTTAGGGCGGTCACACACTAGATGTATGTCATACTACTATGTTTACCGTACGATATACGACGCCATAAACAGCAATGAGAACAAATGACTGTTAATAACAGTTGTTAATAAATAATTAAAGTAAAATAAATATTTTAGCAGAGCTCCCATACCATAAACGTGAATTTTTATAGATAACTAGCTGTACCCGCGGGCTTCTTTCCCCGTGGGAATTTCGGAATAAAGAGTACCCTATCTCCTTTCCCGAGTCTCAAACTATATCCATACCAAATTTCATCCAAATTGGTTCAGTAGTTTAAGCGTGAAGAGATAACAAACAAACAAATATACAAACTCACTTTCGCATTTATAATATAAATAGTATTAGTAGTATAGATTTATATTAGAAACTATTGAAGCGTATAGGGCATTTCTCATACCATCAGCTTGCAAAGGGAACTTGCAAAGGTGGGTAGAAGTTCAAAATATGTTTTCGATTTTCTCGAGTTAAAATTTACATCAAACCCCAATTCTTTAAAGTCACGTTTTGCCACATCTCCGATAACGTATCCTCGAGTGAGGTAATGCATTCTTGCCGTACCGTGTGTAAACATCCTTAGCGTTCTGAGTAATTTATACACTGTCACAAGGTATAACTGGATGTTTATCTATGTATGCATTTGTTATGAAACATAGTATCGTTGAGTTAGTATCCCATAACACAAGTCTCGAACATACTTTGGGGCTAGCTCAATCGGCTATCACAAAGTGTAATTCGTCCCTTTATATTTATTTATTAATATCTATAACTCGTTTTCGGGTAACCTTATAGTAAAACTGTATTCTTTCTCTGTTTGCTCTTAATAGAACACTATGAAGAGAGATTAACTTTGTTCTTAACTTCCCTTCTGTTACACACATCATAAACGGAGCGTTTAAGGTACTGCTTTAATCTCAACATGCCAGAGTCAAGAATTTTTCATTTATTTCTGTAGCAATCATAAGAAAATACTGTTGTCTTATATAATTTATGTGTAGTTTTAAAGCAAATAGGTTAAGGAATATTTACACACACGTGATTTTTCAAAATGCTTTTTTTTTCATTAATCTATACTACTTACTGTCCCTCTTCTGGGCAAACATATTCCCCATCTCCACGTTTGCCCCATGCATCCTGATGGGTGAACCACTTTGGTTATAAAGTAGACTCCCAAAGATGGTCGAAGGAAGAGAGGTAGACCCCGGAAGAATGGTTGGAAGTGGCACATGATCGAGATATTTGGAAGGAGATCAAAATCAGCATGAATACGTGTAATTGGCCAACGGTGCTTATCATAGTCCAGGCATCTGTGCGTGACTCAAACTCTTTGTTAAGGTTTTTGTTTTGAGAAAAAAAGAAAACGTCCTTCATTACATAACGACTGTTATCGAGCAACAACCGAAACCAAAGACCTAGATTTGTTATAAAATTAACAGCTAGTGTGGAAGGGACTTTCGAAAAATCACAATATATTTTCGTAAGTTCCTTCTGTTTAAATTCATCTCAACCTTCAATTCTAAAAGTCACGTTTTGCCGTATCTCCGATAACGTGTCCCCGAGTGAGGTAATGCATTCTTGCCGTACCGTGTGTAAACAGCCTTAGCGTTCAGGGTGATTTATACACTGTAACGAGGTATAACTCGCTTTCGGATAACCTGATAGTGAAACTGTTTTCTTTCTGTGTTTGCTTTGGTTATATGTAAAAGTACGTGTTATTCTATGGTGAGATAAATTAAGAATGAAACTTTATTCTAAACTTGCAGTTCTCAAGGAAAGAATAAACCTATTTTCACCAGTGTGTAAGAGTTCGTTTATTTTTTTAATATTCTTAGCTTGATTGAAAGTTCTTTTTTTATCAGAGTAGTACTTATATTTATACTAAAATAAAAATAATTCTATTTTAAAGATGCTGAACTTTTCGATCCCATGGTGCCAGACTAAATATAATTGTGTAATTTTAAAGACTGAAGTGATAAACTGATAATACATTATATAGGTATATGACATGCTAAGTTTATTTAAGTAAGTACATACCTTATTAAATTATTACTTTTTTATTTAAAATATTATTGTATCACCAAAAAAGTTAATCATGCAAAGCAACAAGTTAGTACCTACTTATTAAACAACATATAAATAGTACCACTGCACTGTTAACAATAAATGTAAATAAATACCCATATAGACAGACATATTTTAATTACAAATGGCTATGTACAATAGGTATATTATACATGTCTTTAAAAAAATTATTGTGCAGTTTTAACAAAACTGTCAAAAAAAGGGTCACAAAAATACAAAACCATCCAAACAACCCCTTGCGGAATACGCAAAAGTATTTTTATTTCCAAGGGTTCCATTTGCAATCCTCTACAAAAACATACAATATGTTATTGTTAGAATTTCAGATGTATATTTTGGAGAATAGTTTACCTTGTGTCGATGCTTTGATGTTTGGTGTTTTTGTTAACATAATAAATAATACTAGCTATGTTAATATGTTTTCAAAAGCAATATAAAGCAGAAAAAAGCTTTGCTATTTATGTGCGTTTTTTTTAAGTAAGGGTAAGGCTATGTTTTTGAAATAAATACTAGTACTTTATCAAGTAAAAGCAATTATAATCCTTTTAAAGATGGATGATGTCTGTTTGCGGAGAAAAAGGGTCCAACTGGGTCAATACCAACAGGGGCAAATGAAATCACTCAAAATCCTTTACAAAGGGAAACTCTCTCTTTCTCTTCGCAATGTATTCCCTTAAATTTACTAGCGGCACATGCTTATGGCTTCACTTGCAATTATGCCTTTTTTTATGTTAGCAAATATTAAGCAATCAAAAAGTTTCGTTAATAATACCAGAATACTATAAAATTCTATTTACATACGGCATTTCAGCGCTAACGCGTCTTTTCGTTCTATACAAGGCCCAGAACACAGCCATAGTAAACTGATCGAGTATATTTTGTAACGTTATTTCCAAATCTGTGATTACGAAGTATACACGAATTTTGCGTACTGTTAGTGTATAATTCGTAACGTGAATACGTGCGTCTTGGTTCCGGACTATACTTCATAACTTACGTTACGCTTGACAAGAAGTGCAAGTCACAAAAAAAATTAAAATAGTTTTTTTTTAATAGTTTAGTGAAATATACATATATAAAGTGAAATAAATATATTCACGAATGAAATGGTGTATGAACTTTATTAGTAGAACTTTAGTAATATGATTTAATAAATAAAGATAGATATAAAATATTATTGCACAGAGAGAACAAAACACTCCGTATAATAATTAATAATAATGTAAGTAAGCGAGCATTATTGATATTTAAAAAAACATTAAATGCTAGGACATGTTTTTTCTTTTTTGCAGTTGTAGCTGCCGAAGCTGAGGGCCAGCCTACCTGTATTCTGTTTTTAGTACCCTTCTTCATGTTCCTTCTTGGTACAGATGTTAGCTGTATGTGTATCTTACGAGTCATTGCTTTTCTAAAGTTGTTGAATATTAAATTTTAATTTTAAATTTCTTTTTTATAATTAATTTTCCGCAAACAATAATAAACAACTGATCAAAACAATGACACGTGCCGAAAGATGATGTAATGTATAGAAATAAAGGCGCTAATATGAATTACCGTGCAATCGAAAGAGAAGACTATAAATCAAAATGGTGAGCATGCAACTGCTCGCGTATAATTCGGAATCTAAAATTTGGCGCGCTTACTCCTATCTACACACGATTAGTTCGTATGCGTACTGGCACTGTATATTATGTAGCAATCTAATCAGTTAGGTCACTACGAAGTATACGCGAGTGCTTTCGTACTAGCCTTGTATAGATTGGAAGGCATTTGTGAAAAAGTGGCTTCCGATCTATACTCGATTAAAGTCTGTTTTTTATTCCGTAGAATTCTGACAGCTGTCATTTTTTGACATGTCAGAAATCATAAACCTTTTTGGCCGGGCACAATTTTTATTAAATTCCAGTTTTCAATAAGTGTGTGAAAATCTGTGTCCACTTATTTTATTTGTTAGTGAATGTAACCATTGTATAGGGACGTACAGCGAGCGATATTTACGTTCATTTTCATCACTAACAGTTAAATAACCGACAAACTTAACAAACATACAGATAGGCAGAAAAACAAAGGAAAAAAATATTTTTGATTCTATTTTTTATAAAAACCCTTCTTATACGTCCCTTCCAGGTCCTTAAACTATCTCTATATCAAATTTAATCTAAATCAGTTCAGAGAAAAGTATTTTTCAACAAGAAAACTTAACAGAAACATAATAACAATCAATGTGACCGCGACGTGACAGCTGATAGCCGCATACTTTATTTTTTAATTTTTCTTTTTGATGAATTACGAAAAAGATAATGTAATAAGATTTTGACTAAAAAGGTTGATGATACATGAATTAGTAGGGAGTGATGCCAGGGAAATAAAAATAGCCTGCTGACTTAAAATTACTTAAAAATATAACTTTAATAATTCGGAATTAATAAATGTTATAACATTTTAAATATACCCGAAAGATTAAACTTTATCATTATCTTGATAAAATAT
The DNA here is from genome assembly GCA_963555685.1 of Acrobasis consociella. Lineage (NCBI taxonomy): Eukaryota > Metazoa > Arthropoda > Insecta > Lepidoptera > Pyralidae > Acrobasis > Acrobasis consociella. Next base: position 14,259,153 of record OY743122.1, read on the forward strand.
AACTATTAATCAAGAATGTAATTTTTTATCGTACTTATTAGGGTTCCCTTTTTACTTGGAAAGCTTTTTTAGTAGCAACACTTATGAAATGTCAGAATTCTACGGAAAAAAAAATTAGACTTTAGTTTCAACCGTCTTCGTTCTGGTCTTGTATAGATCGGAAAGACGCAGCGCTAACACGTTTCTTCGAAACACTCAAATGAAGCTTTAGTCTGAAATTCTATGGAAACGTCTCTTATTTCTTTACAAACTCTCTCTTATTTCAGGTAACTTACGTAATTGTGTAACGTTGCTTTCAAGGGCACATGTTACGTAAATACGTCAGTAACATCAGCTTTTATTATATCATAGCTCGGCGCTACCTTCTGAATCTAGGTCACGTATACGAAGACAGCGTGTATAGGTAAAAACATTGATGTAATAGAAATAGACTACGAAAGTGTTACGATCTTTAAGAAATAAAGCATCAGTTATCTGTTTTATTTAACTATCTTTTATATTTAAAGAGCACTGTGGTTCGGTAAAACGTATTTCTTGTGTTTTCGCAAGTTAGGGAAGCACAGGCTCGATCCGCATTTAAATAGATGATCAAAAAATATTTCAAACTTCTCTGTTAAAAATTTGATACTTTGAACTTATATAAACACAATCTATAAAAAACAACGCTGTGTGTGTGCAATAGTACAATATTTCGTTTTGATGTTTTGCTTTTAAGAAACTGGCGACCATTTACAACCACATTTATCTTACACTAGGCGATCACTTATTTAAAACATGTTTAAACGTTAAAGTTAAATGATATGATGGGATCTAGTCCATCTATCCACCCTTCTTGTACAATCGAAATAGTTCCAATATAGTTTTAATTTAGAATGATCTTTGACCAGTATGTCACCGCGGTGATCCTCGCCCCCGTTGACCTCATTATGTTTCTTGATGGTACATAATGCAGGGCAGTTTGGACATGACACAAGGTGGTTGGACATTAGTTTGACGCCACCTAACTCAGTTTTCTTGACATCTCCCAAATCAGCCCGGAATGTATTGAGATCTTTATTCGTTCATTTCATTTTACGAAAAAAAAAAAACAGTAGATAGTTGCAAGTATGATCTGAGAAATTTGCTTTCTTCGTTTGTATAATTATAAGAAAATATCGCAAGTTATATTTTCATGTATAAAGCGTATAATATACGTTACACTCGTCACACACTAGGTTCAGAGTGCCGTTGTCCCTTACATCATCATTCGGCCTTTCTGACTCCACTGCAGGAGCATGAAATGACTCTCTTTGAGCTATCAGAGCCATACTTGGCCAGAGCAGGCAGAGGACTTGGCCTACACTCTCCGAGCTGGCCAGACGGGTTGTAGAGGTCTCATTGATGTTTATAAGCGTTGTTTAGCTTGTATTTCCTAAGTCGCCTTCTACGACATCCACGAGAGGACTTGTAGTTGCCCTATTCTACTCGGCCGAAACCACATTCCAAACGTCCCTTACATAATTGTAGTCTATTAAGATAGCTTGTCAATGTAGTCTACTCTATTATACAATGTGGTTTAATGCATACAGGATACGTGGTGTGGAATAAGATGTATGCGTAAACTACGACGTTGTCTCCTAAATGTATAATACGTAGAACATTACGATACAAAGGTGTAAGTATGTACATTACACACTATAAATTCCGCCCTCGGCAAAGTTTCCCGTTGTTTACTTTGACGACCTTCTCAACTAAGCGCGTTCGGGATTTTGCATATTTAGTGCTGTTTCAGAGCCTGGTAGGCATTATTTATTTATTTAATTTTATCAAACTTTATTGTTCCAAGGTACAAATATACTTTTAACAAATGGCAGACTTAATGCTAAGAGCATTTTCTCCCAGTCAACCATAGGAATTAACAGAAAAAACTATGCGGCACAAAAAGCAATACAATATACGTACTTACAAATATCAAAGGTACAAGTATATAGGTATTCATTGTATTTGTTTTATTAATTGTGCTGTAATTTTATTGTTTTAATTTTTTGCGCTGCAACAGTTTATCTGTTTATCCCTATGGTTGACTGACATAAAACGCTATTAGCGTTAAGTCCGCCAATTGTACACAATTTAAATTGTGGATCAATAAATTTTTAATAAATAAATCAAATTTCTACGGGACAAGTATCAACAAAAATTCTCAAATAATTTTCCAATACTCCAGACGTCTACAATTAATCGAGGAACACAAAAGAAACATTCGAATTGACAACTTCTTTTTTGAAATCGGAAAAAAGAGCACCAAGTTTTATTTTTTTATTCAGCTTTAATATAACAGCGGTGCTATTCGTATCGAGTTTAGTTTGATGTTGTTACATTGCGTCCTAATGCGTCTCGCAGGAACTTTTATTGATAAAGTTGCTATCTAAATCTGTTTTGTTGGCAACATTGATTTTGACAACCGTTTTAGGTCCGCTCCGTTATGTGTGTTGGAGTGATTTGACGGAGCGGAATAGTTCAGTACATAAGTACATCTATGTCTATACGTATAATCAAACAGTAAAAAATTGTCTGTACATTGAATATATTTGTAAAAAAATATTTGGGGCAATGGAGACATAGTAATAAAGTCAGAATTTAAATAAAATGTCTGTCGGTTTGTACACGTTAATCTCTGGAAATATTGTACGGATTCAAATGAATTTTTTTTTGTTATATAGCTGTTAAGCCTGGACTACGTATAGGGTATAATTGATTTTGGAAAATGGAACACCTGATGTATAACTAAAATGGTCCAGCTAAACTATAAGAAATATAAAAATGACGTCTTAGGAAAAGTTGTTTTTAAAAATGAACACAGCCTATGATACTGAAAAACTTTCTAAAGTAACATATTATATCAAAATTTGATAAATACATTTTGGCTTTCCACAAAGGGATCAGGTAATCGGTCAGCTTGTATGTCAACCTCTGTAGCCTAGTTGTTATCATGTCACGCTGTCACACCTGAGGTCCCGTGTTTGATACCTGGTCAGGTCAAGATGGAAAACGAACTTTGTCAGATTACCCTGGGTCTTGGATGTTTATCTGTCATGTAATTGCATAAAATATAGTATCGCTGAGTTAGTATCCCATAACACAAGTCTGGAACTTACCTTGGGGTTAGTTCAATCTGTGTGATTTGTCCGTATACATTTTGTTTATTTATGTATGGGAGACCAAACAATATTTTTCATATTTCGAACGTTCCCTGGGGAATAATATTCTAGATATCATGGACTGAGTCCACTCTCAAAATAGTTTCAGTATAATTTGTAAAATCCTGTATTTTCATGGTTTTGTAAGTGGGATTTTCGTATGTATTCTCGCAAAAAGAGATTTTTATTTTGTGTTTCTAAAAACTTTATTGAACGCATAAAAACAAGTTGTAAGGTTAGTTTGTAGCAAGTGGAGATCCATAGCCTCTGCCTTCCCCTACGGGAAACAGGTGTGAAATGTGTATGTATTGAGCAACATTATATCTACATAGGCTCCGTACATCTAATATAATCTCAAGATGGGATGTCAAAGATGTCAGACAAACCCGATCGCTAAGAATATGTATAAAAAATGGTCGAATCTGCCGCGCACTTTTATTACATTATAATAAATTAAATTCTTCTTATTTGAATTGTCACAATGACTGAGTACTAAATCCAGGTCGCAGCTAAGTGCTGCGTTTATAAAAAATATTAACTGTGAAATTTAACAAAAGCTTGTGATAAATAAAATTGGATAAATGCGTATCGGACCACGCACAGTATAGTAGGGTTCCTTAGTTGCAAATGCAAACTATTGAGTTTCTGTCACTAAAAACGTCTAAAAACGAACTTTTTATTGAATTCGTATGACATTTTTCTATTCCGAGTACATTAGTTGGGCGCCTATAACTTACCAACTTTTTAATTTGAAACCCTACTACTATACTTAGTTCTGATGGTTTTCTTTTAAAACTTTGTAATATATAATTATACTACAGCTGTGATTTTTTTACGTGTCAATATATAAAACCGTTTAGCAGATAGATGGGACATTAGACTCCAACAAAAATTTGCAAACTTTAAAACCAAATATTTCAGAAATGGATCATTGAATGGATTAATCGAAAAATGGTGCAAATAAGCTCAAAATATTTTTGAAACACCTATTCAACGATATCCCAACCGATGGGTATAAAAAGAAAAAAAATACTTTACTCCCAGTTTATTTGTTTAGAAGCAACTCCAAACAAAAAAAAAATATTTTATAGCTTTTTCGACATAATTAACATACATACCCATTCCAAATTACAACTTTCTAGTACTTGCTGAGTAAAACCGCGGACGGACAGACAGAAACTATAGGGCTTCCTTGTTTACTGCGGAACCCCAAAAATGGGCAGTACATTTTTTCATGTCCAACTTAAAATAAAAGATTGTTAACAAGATATCGGAACTTCCTTCTTTTTTGAAGTCGGTTAAAAAAACTATTAATCAAACGAAGTTTATTTCTTTTCTAACCCAAAATTCCCGTTTCATCGTTCCTACGACCTTTTCGAATATTCCATGTTTTCTCTGTTACGAGCCCCAAAAATGAGTAAAGAACGAAAGCTATTCGGTTTTTGAGGAAATAGTAATTAGTGCATACAGAACCAGCAAGCATGCAGTTCAAAAAACGGTTTTATTGAGTTGTGATAGAGTCTGTTTTGACTTGGCAGTTTTAGACTAGGTGTGTAGGAGATCGTACCAATGTTCGATAGGAATTTCTTTCCAATTTCGACTGCAAATGAGTAAAAGTCGTTGTTCATTAGCTGGTTTTTGCAGTAGGTTACTTACGATTAATTCTTAGGTTGAAAAAGCCGCAAAAGGATGGTAAATACGTTTTTAAAACTAAAAACTGACTGCACCACCAAACTACATAACCGATTTTAGTAAAATATCTTAAGCCCCCATTTGAAATAAATCATTTAAAAGGAAAAGGTGATATTATTCAAAATTTTGTCTTGACCAAACCCTAGATAACCCTTGCGAAAAACGGCCACTTTTAGCTAATGTACGTAGAAAAGCTTCACGTTTTCACTTTAAATTATAAACAGTAGTTCATAAAATAGTTAAAAGGGCTATCTAGGATTTGATCAAAACAAAATTTAAATAATATCACTGTTTCCTTTCAAATGGGGGACTGGCCACTGGAAAATTATGATGTATGCATGTCCTTTAAAATAAAAGTAAAAATGTTCAATTTGGTCTAGGCATCTTTGAGTAATCGGGAAACATACATTAAAAGTAAAAAAAATATATACGTATACATTCGAACTGACAACCTCCTTCTTATTTAAAGCCGGATAAGAACCAATTCATCGCGATTAGTTGTGTTTTGGTCAATATTTTATACGAAACAACCAGGGAAATAATTTTCAAGCAAGTTAGTACTTCAAGTATTGGTACACATATACACTCTATCTCTTTCGTACACACTAAACTTATAATAGTGGCGTCACATGCTAATACACGCATCCTTTTACTGTTACTTGACAGTTTATTTTACCCGATGTGAAAGGCTTATTGCTTACTTTTTAGGGTTCCGTACCCAAAGGGTAAAAACGGGACCCTATTACTAAGACTTCGCTGTCTGTCCGTCTGTCTGTCACCAGGCTGTATCTCAAGAACCGCGATAGCTAGACTGTTGAAAATTTCACACATTATGTATTTCTGTTGCCGCTATAACAACAAATACTAGTAAAATAAATATATATTTTATTACAAAGTAAAATAAATATTTAAGGGGGCTCCCATACAAAAAACGTGATTTTTACAGATAATGGTACGGAACCCTATGTGCGCGAGTCCGACTCGCACTTGGCCGTTTTTTAGTTTCGCTATACAACTAAGGGCGAACTAACAGACGAGCAACAGAATGTCCGCGATTGTTGGCAAACAGTCGCCGATTATCAACGACAGTCGCGCGGCAGTTTTTGACAGTTTTTGATAGACTGTCATGTCATGTGTCACGCGACCGTTTGCGACGGTCGTCGACAAGTATCGCGTGCAAATTAATAAGATAACTGCCTCCGTGGTATAGTGGTTAGAGCGTTCGGCTCATACCCGGAGGTCGCGGGTTCGATTCCCGGCGGGGGCAACGAATTTGTGTTGTTGTCCTAGTTTGGTTAGGACATTGTAGGCTGATCACCTGATTGTCTGATAAGTAAGATGATCCGTGCTTCGGAGGGCACGTTAAGCCGTCGGTCCCGGTCACTGTCTTTGACAGTGGTCGTTACCTAAAACCATGGTATAATAAAACAGGTTTCTCTTCCCGAGATGGAACTTGACTACGTCACAAAGTGTTGCCACTGATTGTTCTTTTCAGTAAATTTAAGGACTTTCTCAATTAGTTCATAAATATTAAATAAAATATTAAGTAACTTAGCTATTTAGTATCTCGCGATTCTCGCGTGATTCATCAATTCAATATTTTATAAATTGATAAAATGGATTATTAATTCGAAATTGGTATATAAAGTTCAAAAATGCATTACGCTCGGGTAATTCAATTTCACACAGTGGCAACATATCAAACTGATGACGTAGTCAAGTTCCACCTACGTCATCAGCTGTCACGGGAAGAGAATACCTTATTTTATTATACCATGCCTAAAACCATCTTATAGGCCTTTACGGCGGTTTAAAAACTCTGACACTAGTGTTAGTCACTAACACACACGATAAGAAGCGTGCAGATTGTTGCTTGTCTGTAAGAGCGCTAAGTTTTTATGTTTGGTTTAAGGCAAATAGTCTCCAAGTCCTCCCGTGGATGTCGTAGAAGGCGACTTAGGACTACAAGCTTAACAAAGCATATAAAAATCAGTGCGAGCTCTCCAACTCGGCCAGCGAGGAGAGTGTAGGCCAAGTCCTCTGCTTGCTCTGGGCAAGTATGGCTCTGGTAGTACAAAGAGGGTCGTGCTTCTGCAGTGGAGACAAAAAGACCTGATGATGATGACGAAGATAACAGTTTATTTAACCAGATTTGAAAGGCTTATTGCTTATTTTTAGTTTCGCTATACAACTAAGGGCGAACTAACTAGCGAGCAACTTACAGTATGCCCGCGACACAGACGATAAAAACAGTCGCCGATTATTGGCGACTGTCGCGGCATTCCCATGCTGGTCTGGGAGAAATAAAAAAACTTAGAATGTACTAGCTGCTTCTCTTCCCATGCAGATCGTAAAAGCCGATCGAGGGAATGGGCAAAAATGCAAATCATGTTAACAGGCGATGCGGCTAGAAACTCATTAATGTATTGATTGCTTTTCCATCTTCTCGCCCACCATGACGCTAAAAGTGGCTTTTGGGTCTTGCGGCCCTGGGCCCAAAATGCTCTGTCTGCCCCATTAGGGATAAAGACGTGATAGTATGTATGTATGTGTGTCGCGGCAGTTTTTTACAGTTTTTAATAGACTGAAAACTGGCGCCGACAGGTATTGAGAGCATACTGTAGCTTATCTGCAAGAGCGGTAAGTTATTAGGTTTAGAATAAGGCAAAATAGGCAAATGGCCTTTATGATAAATGCTTAACATACCGTAATATAAAATCGATTTTCTCACCATAGTAACATACGGAACCCCAAGCCGCTTGCCATTTGAGTTCGTGACTGTCCGTAATTCGATCGGCCCCTAAATAATGAAACGATAATTAGCTGGCGGCATTCACTGGATCGATCACTATTATATCAACACACTGTTGATTTTTTTATGACACCATTTGAGTAGTATCGACTGACAAATCAAACAGGTAAGTACTTATAATTTTCAAAACTAAAAACCGACTTCAATATCAGTAATAGAAAAGCAAATTGTACAGTTAGATTACATATTTTTTTCTACTTATTTAGTTTTAAAAACCAATGTTCATTACGCCCGATTACGTTAAGGTGTAAAGAGACTTTATTTAAAATAAAATGTTTAATCATTGATAAATAATATATTAATAATTACTTTTTTCTAACACAATACACAAAATAAATAACTACAAAACGAAATTATCTTAAAAACGAATGCTCCCGCTAAGCAATTTCTTCTAGGCAACCGCACTATGTAGAAAAAAGTGATGGGATATTAGGTAATGAAGGGTGGTCAATATAATAAACATACCTACATATACATATTACTTAGATAGAACATAAAACTTGATATGAACAGTACAAGATGAATAAACTAAGTGAAAACAAGAAATGATATTTATTCACCTTTTCTAAGGATAGAAAATAAGATTTTCCTTGGGGTTTGAAGCTGATTATCGTATGAGCGCGTCGAATAGAAGTAGTAGTGAGTACCATAGACGTGCAGCTCGAACAGAGAAAGATACTTTTACCCCCTAACTTCATGGAAAAAAGGCGAGAAAAAGTGTCAACTTTGTATGGCAGTCTTCAAGCTCAGGTGTATTTATGCATGAAAAACCTGACGCCAGTGTTGGCTACTTACATACATGAAAAGACAGACTTATTTATTGAGCAATTTTGTATCAGACCCTGAGCCTTGAGCTCTTCAAAAGCGAACTGAACCGAAACAAGCGGATTTATAGTATTACCTTTCCATTTCGCAAGCTTTGAACACTATAGGGGCGGCGGAACAGCTGTTTATTTCATGGCCCGATAAAATCGTGTCCCATTTCAATTATTACAGGTATATATTTACCTATTCAAATATTACACAAAGTAATTGTTAGTGTAGCATTCAATGTTTGGAAGTTTCAATTTAGATTTCTATTCCACGAAGTATTTCAAACACATGCGTTGCATTATTATTAAAAGTACCTGGGCGACCGAGCTTTGCTCGGTTACATCTCAAACATTTACTAAATTTTTTTAAAAATGTCTAAAAACAACACAAAATAAAAAATCTATACATATAATAAAACAGTAAAAAAAGTGTGTCTGTACATTAAATATATTTCCAAAAAAAATATTGGGGGCGATGGAGACATAGTAATAGAGTAAGAATTTAAAAAAAAATGTCTGTCTGTTTGTCTGTTTGTCTGTTTGTCTGTTTGTCTGTATGTCTGTTTGTCTGTTTGTACACGCTAATCTCCGGAAATACTGGACGGATTCGAATGCAACTTTTTTTGTTATATAGCTATTAAGCCTGGGCAACATATAGGGTATAAATGATTTTGGAAAATGAAACGCCTGATGCAGAACCATAATGGTCCAGCTAAACTATAAGAGATATAAAAATGTCCCCTTAGTAAAAGTTGTTCAGCCTGATGAGCATTTTCCAGAAACATAAAGTGCACGCGAACGAAGTTGCGGGCTTCAGCTAGTTATATATAAACTTGAACATAAAAAAAAAGTAAGTCACCGAGTGGGATTCGAACCCGTAACACTCTTTCTAGCGGTCCGCAACCTAAACTGCTGAGCCAAAATGGATAGCGGCCGATGCGACAAAATTATCGACCATGAAACACGACCAAAGAAAAACGCATGAAAACTCGAAAACACGCGTTTTCCCAAACATAAAACTAATCTAGATCGATTGTTTACCCCCGAAAACCCCCATACACCTATTTTCAGCGAAATCGTTAGAGCCGTTTTCGAGATCACAGAAATTTATAAATATATAAATAAATATACAAGAATTGCTCGTTTAAAGGTATAAGATTTATTACATACCCAATAATTTATATAAAACTACAGTAAAACAAGTGTAAAAAAAAACCCTTTTATATCTTCTTTTGTTTGTCTTTATCGTAGTAATATTATAAAGGAGAAAGTTTGTAAGTGTGTGTGTAAATGTTTGTTACTTCTTCACGTACAAACGGCTGGACCAATTTTGATAAAATTTGGTATGCAGGAAGTTGACACCCTGGATAACTTCATAGGCTTTTTCCGCGGGTACCACCGCGGAGCGCAGCTAGTGAAAAATAAGAAACAGTTAGGTATCAGTTATCGTAGTAAACTTGTAGTTGATGTATGTTTATGATGATTTCTTTCAACATGTTTTATTAGTATGCACAGAATTTATGTTCAACATAATATCCTTGTATTTACATCTAAAGATAAATTCTATACGTTTACTAAAGATAAAATGTATGTTTTATTACCTACACCTCCTGATTTAACTCCGTCCCTGTCAAAAGATATTATGTTAAAAGAGATTGCTTAGCAAAAACTCCGTCTTTATCTGTGAAAAAATTGTTCATGGACCAATCAAAAATGTATTGAATTCGTTGTAATAAAAAACAGGCCACGATGTCAAGGGACAAGATATAAATGAACAATAGGGACAGCAATACCAATGCTAAAGGGTGAAAACGACAAAGTTCGTTATCGGCGGAATGTCTCATTAAGTGCTAATTTATTCCGACTGCGGTTTTTATTGAATTAAACGTATGTTTTTTAATTAAACGTATCTCGGTGTATGGGGATTAATTTTGTGTATTATTGTAATTAGAATTTTATGTCATTAATAGTCTTTGAATTAAAAGAGCGGTACTTATTCTAATTGAAAATGTAACGTCTAAAAAAATATACTGAAACTAAGTATTTTAATCGTTAAATATAATTATGTTAGTTCGTCTAGTTTAAAAACGTATTTTCGCCAAAAGTATTCTAAAGATAAACGAACTGCCACTGATTTTTTTTAAAAGTTATTCATAAAATAGTTTGAACGTCTATCTTCAGTCTTACCAAATGTTAATTACAACCACATTTACGATTAAACAATTTATTTCAAGTCAGAGGCGCCAGTGCTGCTCTGTCGTAGCCTTAAGTGAATAACAAAGCTTAATTTCGTCACTTACTTACACCTGGATGTGAGAGTTATACGTTCGTAAGGTAAGTTCGAAACGTATGTGTAGCAATTTTTCTTGGTTAGAACGAGATAACACTAGTCCGTTGCGTGATTTAAACTTTATCTAGGTTTATCAGTGCCATGCTCTGAGAGCAGAACAACATTTTATTTATTAACTTACTGTTACAATACCTATAGGCACGAAATAAGATACTGAGCTTGGAAAAGGGTCCCGGAATAAGTAATAGCGGAGATTTTATCTTTCTTTGCTATTGAGGCAATTTTTCTTAAGTGATTAATTCTTGGTCCTTCATAAACAAACACAGAAAAAAGAGTCCACTTAAAAAGGTTTATGGATTGACTTCGTAATAAGGTAATTTATGTTAATCAAATATTTAACAAACAAAAAACAGAATTAATTCAATAAAAAATCATGCTTGACGACCTATGTGGCAATGGTCAACACGCTAATCAAAATAGTGATGGGTTGCTAGCCGCATCGCCTATTACCATGATTCAAATTACGGATATGTCTCTATTTATTACGGGTATATCTCTTCCGCATTGTATATTTATTTAATTATGTCTATCTTAGAAAAATATAAATAAAGAAGTGTAGTAAACTTAAACTGAGCTGTCCGCATTTAGATAAGTAATGCACAAGTACTAGTCTCATTTCTTGGAAAATGATGAGAAAGTATTTTCAAAGATACTAAAGGCTTGAAGTGTACTTACATTAAAAAAAACGACGGGTTGCACTCTGGGAGTGCCGGCAGAAGTGAAAACTTGAATATTAACGTTGTGCATTTTTGATATTTTGGAATGGTTAGGGAATAATTTTGCACGAATTGCTTTAATTATCAGTATAAAATATTTCAAATCTTTTCTGAACCACAGTCTGTCACAAATGTCACAAGCATGACCAAATTCATTTTCAACAAAATCATTTTCAAATACAAAGCAGTATGGCCACTACACAGACGGTCGAGCCATCAGCTGTCACCATCCATGGATGCACGTAACACGCTGTAACATAAACACACACGAACATTCGCGCAAGCGCCCTGCGCCGTCTTACGAATTTTCGATCAGGCCACGTGTCCTGACGCGAGTTTAATATTTTTTACCCATTCCAAAAAAAGTGCACAACGCCGCTAAAGAAGTTTTCACTTCAACAAAGTGTTTGTGTTAAATAGTTGCAAACGTAAACGGTCTAAAGTAGCAATTTGTCTTAAATGCAACTCAGATCTTGTGTAAATAACAACTCGTTTCATCATCACCATCGGGTCTTTTTGTCTACACTGCAGGAGCACGACACTCTCTGAATTACCGAAGCCATACTTGGCCAGAGCAGCCAGAGGACTTGGTCTACACTATCCTCGCTGGCCAGACGATTGGAGAGATCTCATTGATGTTTATTTATAAGCTTTGTTTAGCTTGTATTTCCTAAGTCGCCTTTTGCAACATCCACGAGAAGATTTAGTTTTATAACTATGTATATTTACAACTCGTCTAAGTTGTAAATGTAAATAGTTATAAAAATAAATCTTTACATCTAAATATCTAAATATGTACCAAGTAAGTGGACATATTGTTAGTTACTCTTTTTTGTTTATTTTATTTGATGGGAACAACAAACAGCTACATTGGTAAGTAAAAATACAATATACAATTTTACAATAAAAATACTACTTGCAGTAAAAAGTAAAAGTCTAAATTGCATCTATTAATTTACTGCTACGATTGGTCTACGAGTAAATATCAATTCGTGCAAAATGCAAGTTGTTTTAAAATATTATCCCATCTAAATAATAGCCAGTTAAATATTCCGATAAAAATCCAAATACTTAAATCTTAAGAAGAAATCGTATATGAATTAAGTTTAAATGAAAATGTCACAAAACATTTTATATTTTCACACTTAAAACCAGTCATGAAAGGCCTCAGTGAAATTATTCAGATCTTCAGAGCTAAAAAAGATATGAATAAAACAGTTCATTTGGTATTCTCGCTTTTGATAAAGTGGGCAGGCCTTTTCTATTTGTTTCGAGTACGATCCTTCCACGTTGGTCTGGTAGAGAAGAGAAACTTATAATGTACCAGCTGCTTCTCTTCTACAGACTGCTTCTCTTCTCGTGCTGATGGTTAAAGCCAAGCGAAAGAAAAATGTTATGTGAATGCTAGCAACTCCTCTCTGTTTTTAAACTTTCAGCCGTTAGAGCCCCAATAACTTTTAAATGGTCGAACCGATTTTCATTTCGAACCACCGCGAAGAAACTTTCTTTGAAGTTAGAAGAAAGAAATTGGTTCATCTGTTCGAGCGCAATTTTGTTACTAAAAAACTCCTTTATTATCCTTAAATAACCTTTTCGACACGTAAGTATCATTATTCACAAGTCAAAGGTACAATAATCGACAATTTCGAACGTAATCAAGTTCATCAAATATACAATAGGACATTTAGTTCAATGGGCAAGGTGACCGGTGACCTAAAAGGTGATTTTCACCTAGACAAGACAATGGGGTATTCTTCGAAGCTCAACAATTTTAGGCACACCTTAACTATTCCTCGGAGCACCTTTTTAAACGTTTTTAATGTTTTTAATTGCTAACGTGAGCGCAACAAAAAATTTTAAAATTTTGTTCCTCGGAGCGCACCTACGTTTAAAAAGGTGCGCTCCGAGGAATGTCTAAGGTGCATAATTAGGTGAAATGATATTACTTACCGTGTTTGCTTGCAAATAAATTTATTTCATTTGAAAATGGTTGCGCTTCGAGGAATACCCCGTGAAACTTATACTGCGATAAGTAAAGTTCATGTATGAGACAATATTAAATTGCTATCGTGAGCGAAAGTAAAGGGTGCGCTTCAAAGAATACCTCAAAAATTTCCTCGAAGCGCACCTATGTTTTAATAGGTGCGCTTTGAGGAATATTTAAGGTGCGTGTCATTAGGTGCGCCTCAAAATAGTTGCGCTTCGGGAATACCTTGAGACGAAACGCACTGGCCATAACTGCGATAAGTACCTACTCATTTGAGATTATATTTGTACACTCTGTTTGTCTATAACCTATATAAAATTTGGTAAAGATGTAGATTGAGACCCGAGACATGGCATAAGACAGTTCTTATCTCAAAAATCATTAATTCAGAAATTGAAAAGGAAATGGAACATTGTATGGGGAACCGTATTTTGGGATACAAAATTAGACCTTATTATAAAACTAGCCGAAGCCCGCGACTTCGTTCGCGTGGACTTTATGTCTCTGGAAAATGCTCATCAGGCTGAACAACTTTTACTAAGGCGGCATTTTTATATCTCTTATAGTTTAGCGTGACCATTATGGTTCTGCATCAGGCGTTCCATTTTCCAAAATCATTTATACCCTATATGTTGCCCAGGCTTAATAGCTATATAAAAAAAAATGTTTCATTCGAATCCGTCCAGTATTTCCGGAGATTAGCGTGTACAAACAGACAAACAGACAAACAGACAAACAGACAAACAGACAAACAGACAAACAGACAAACAGAGAAACAGACAGACATTTTTTTTAAATTCTTACTCTATTACTACGTCTCCATCGCCCCCAATATTTTTTTTGGAAATATATTTAATGTACAGACACACTTTTTTTACTGTTTTATTATATGTATAGATATAGATATAGATATAGATATTAAATTTCCGTAGACAAAGTCGTGGATCAAAGTAGAAGATAATAAATATACCGCGTTGTAAGTTTAAGAGTCCGGCGACCCTAGACTTCTCCATACAAACGTAGTACACGTTTAATTTTGAAACCACATGTCAGATTCCGGTAAAAATTGGTAATTGTAAAGAAATTGCAATTATCTAGGGTTATATTGGGTTTCCTATAGTAAAATTATGAACTGGAAAGAAAATATAACGATTTAGAAGTTTCCCATACTAATGGTCAAAAATGATATAAAACACTATATTCTATTTCAAGTTCATATTTTTACTGTAGGAAACTAGTTATAAACCTAGATAATTGCAATATCTTTGAAATTACAAAATTTTGCCCAAATCGGACATGTCGTTTTGAAATAAAACGTAGACTACGTTTGTATGGAAAGTTGTATTTTGGTCTAGGTCCGCCGGACCCTTAACCTCTTGCCTTGATGTGAGTCGAGTCGACCTTAAGGTCACAGGTACAATTCTCGAGTTAGAATAATATTTGTACGACCTACAAATGTTTCAAGTTGGGTCGACACATATCAACGACTGCTATTCTTAGAAAGACATATTTTTTCTAGCCTACGAAGTTTCATATGAATGTCTTGTAATATTTTGTTATAAAGTTTGTTCTCTCTTGCAGTATCAGTCAAGTTAGTTTCATTATTTATTTTTAGTTTAATTTTTACCTTGTGAACTTGAAATATTCTCTCTGTTACTCACTCGCTCTAACAAATGACTGTTCTACTTATCGTGTGTGTTAGTGACTAACACTAGTGTCAGAATTTTTAAACCGCCTTAAAGGCCTCTGACATGATTTTAGGTAACGACCAATGTCAAAGACAGTGACCGGAACCGATGGCTTAACGTGCCCTCCGAAGCACGGATCATCTTACTTATTAGACAATCAGGTGATCAGCCTGCAATGTCCTAACCAAACTAGGACAAAAACACAAAGTCGTTGCCCTCGCCGGGAATCGAACCCGGGACCTCCGGGTATGAGCCAAAAGCTCTAACCATTACACCACGAAGGCAGTTATGACTATTCTAAATGACAGAAAAGGATAGCCGCATGCAAAAGTTCTGACCCGTACTGCCAGATGTAGCCTTGCCATATCGAACATCATAACAATATCAGACATAGTAAATCCATTCTATAATTTTCCACTTCGCTATCGAAGCCCAAAAAAAAAGTCTTAAGCTTCTCCGTACTTTAGGAGGCACTTATAAGCTGTTGGTCCCGGCTGTCATCATTATATGGTAGTCTTCAAGGTATGTCAAGTGCCTTTAGACAGCCTGAAAAACTTGACATCAGTGTTGGCCACTTACACACGAAAAACGATAAAATGCTCTTTTGCTCTCCCATGCTGGTCTGAGAGGAAACAAAAAACTTAAAATGTACCAGCTGCTTCTCTTCCCGCGCACATAGTGAATAGGCGAAAATGCGAGTCATGTTAATAGGCGATGCTATTAGCAACCCATCACTGTATTGATTGCTTTTCCATCTTCTCGCCCACCGTCACGCTGAGAGTGGCTTTTGAGTCTTACGGCCTTGGGCTCTGTCTATTTATATGATAGAATCATCGTCATTATCAGGTCTTTTTGTCTCCGCTGCATTAGCACGGCCCTCTCTGCACTACCAGAACCATACTTGGCCAGAAAAGCCAGAGGACTTGGCCTTCACTCTCCTATCAATCCCTACAATCTCCCACACTAACTTAAATTATTAGTGATTGTATGTATGTTAATACAATCATACTATCCTTGTTAAAATCCTTGTAATGTTTGTCATATAAATCAAAACTTTTAACAACACGGCTCCTTTATCATACTATTTGTATATTCTGTGCCTACCAAACCCTTAATCCTACTTAATAATTTGGGACAGTTAGGGACGTGGGCCTGGACTATACATAGACAATACAGGCATAAAATTCGAAACTCCCAGCATATTATAGCAAGGTAATTAGAAATGCGTAACAAAAACAATTATTCGTGCACCTCGAGCCGTACATTATTTAATTTTGGACAAAATTAAAAGCAAGAAGTTCTTTGGTTTTATTATGTTACTATGCCACATATAACATGAATAGTGATGTGCCGTTCCCGGGAACATTCCCACATTCCCCAGATTTACAAAATCATTCCCGGGAACGTTCCCAAAAATTGGAAATGTCTGGGAAAGTTATAATTTTAATTACCAGACAATTTTTTTATCAATGCAAATGTATTAAACTTATGTAAAAGCATTTCTTAATATGGTTATAATTTAAATGTTTCCAATAATCCATAACATTTCCAAAAAATGTGGGAACGTTCCCTTGTTGCCGGGAACGTTTCCTTGGTGCCGGGAACGAAACCCGTTTCCATCGGATATACATCTTATTAATCGAGAAAAAAAGTGCTGTGTGGTTTCCGGCAGAGTAGAATAGGACCACTCCAAATCTTCCCGTGGATGTCGTAGAAGGCGAATTAGGAAATACGAGCTCAACAAAGCTTATAAACATCAATAGGACATCTCCAACCCGTCTGGCCAGCGTGGAGAGTGTAGGCCAAATCCTCGGGCTGCTCTGGCCAAGTATGGCTCTAGTAATACAGGGAGGGTTGTGCTCTTGCAGAGATTAAAAAGTCTGATGATAATAAGATAGACAGAGCTTACGTAGGGTCGAACCTAAATGCATCGTTTAGCGTGATGGTGGGCGTGAAGATTGATCAAAATGGTGACGGGTTGCTATCCGCATCGCTCATTGACATGATTATCGCCCATTTATCGAGGGTTCGACCATGTTCAAGCTACTTGAGAAGAGAAGCAGCTGGTATATTTAATGTATAATTTTTATTATCTATGCATATAATTATACAGTAATAAGGGTGTCTGTACATTAAATATATTTTAAAAAAATATTAAGGGCAATGGAGACATAGTAATAAAAAAGTAAGAATTAAAAAAAAAAATGTCTGTCATTTTGTCGGTTTGTACACGCAAATCTCTGGAAATACTAGACGTGTTCAAATCAAACTTTTTTTTTATAGCTGTTAAGTCTGGGCAACATATAGATAGGGTAGGTGTAAATGATTTTGGAAAATAAAACACCTGATGCAAAATCAGCTAAACTATATGAAATATGAAAATGACACCTTAGCAAAATTTGTTCAGCCACAATTTTCCAGAGACATAATGTCCACGCGAACGAAGTCGCGGGCTTCGGCTAGTTATTAATAAAAAGGAAATCATTATTACTATTTTTAGAAACAAACTAAATCATTATAGAATACGAAATATTGATTATTTTTTTATACTTTTTGAAATTACAAAATATATTTTATCGCGTTAATACCTAGAACATGTAAACGCATTTGATATTTTTATAGTAAATTATTCAACAAATTCTGATGTCCATGACATGATTCGTAAAAATTTGTTATATCAGCGTGCGTTAAAACTGCATGAATGCTTTAAATTAATCCTTACTACATGCTATTGAAATACATTTATAAAATTCAATTTTTAACATATAAAAATATATAGGGACAGTGACATCAAATGCTTTTAGGATTAATATCATAATTTGTGCATCGCAAACAACTGTTTATATATACACTAAAAGAGACTACTATATATGTATAAATAGGATGAATTTATGTGTAATTTATTTACGTGAAACAAATTAATGGAAAGCAAGTTTGATTTGCCAGGCAAAAACCTCGACCTTCAATAGTTACGTATCAAAACGCCATCTAGTGATGAGTGGAAAAACTAAATCGTAAAACTAATATCCGTAGCGCTATTTGTTATTTGCAAAACCTTTACATTACCTTTAAATTACTTTCAAACGGCCGAAACGATCATCAAACATAGCTAAAACCACCGCAAGGGAATTTACTTTTCCAAAAAGTTTTTTTAAATAAAAGTTATTTTACACAGAACAATAATAATAATAATAACTTATTCAAGGGTACAACTTTCATAGGTATATCCAGGAATAGGTTTTGGCGGGAGCGCCACATGACAACAACTTCTCCAAAGGGCCTCTACGTGTTGGATCTGTATCCCCACGCAAGCCTCTCAAAGGACCGAGGTGAAAAGACCGTGATTCTCAAAGGAGATACATAATAATAATAAGGCCGCAGGGCAGCTTGTGGCGAGCTGTTGGTGTGTAACGACACCACGGACCCGAGTGCTCCAGAGAGCCGTTCAGATCCCTCGTCCCCGACGCGTTTTCATCGGTCGGGGTTGAGACTCAAGAGGGCTCGCAGGGCTCTCAGCTCTGCATTGCCTTAATTGTCTGTGCAGAGAGGAGTCGCTAGAGCTGTTGCTCCAGGGGTGGAAGTGTTAAAGGGCATAACGACGCGAGTAACTTCGGAGAAAGCGCAGCACACCTCTCGACACCCCTGAGTCGCCTGCACCGGTGTTGCTCCTTTGCCGGCAATTACTGTCGGCGCGTTTCAGGGGCCCATCTAGTGGGCGGCAAGCTACCACCTGCCTAAAATAGTCAGTAATCATGATTATGGCAGGTGAGGTTTCTTTTGAAATATCCCAGTATCAGTCCACCCCAATCTCATTCCATAACCCATAGACCTTTCCCTTTTTCTTGCAATAGATTTTGCGCCTGCCGAAACCTATTCAAGGACACCTTTCATAGGTATATCCAGGAATGGGTTTTGGCGGGAGTTGCTCATGACATCAACTTCTCCAAATGGCTTCTACGTGTTGGATCTGTATCCCCACGCAAGCCTCTCAAAGGACCGGGGTGAAAAAACCCGTGAAGTAAGGGTGCCCACAGGTAGCGTAGCCAACGAGCAGCAAGTCACCATCTACCAGAGTAAAATTGTTGTGAGAAAATTTAGGTAGATGTCCGTATCTCATTCCATAACCCAGTTATCTGGCCCACTAACATCCCATCCATATAGCCCAAACCAAGTCAATCCCTCCCTGGCAATAGTTCGGCAGCTATGGAGGACTGTCCGTTAGTGCATCTCAATGGTACATTAAGGGATAGACCTCCGTAGATGCAGCCATCTCACATTTTAGATAAAAAGGTACTAAAAGGCCTCTTCATGTTGGCTTTGGCCCCATGAACGCCTCAAAGGACCGGATTCCTATGGGCCCGTGGCTGAAAAGCGTACCAACATAATAATAATAAATTCGTGGCTAGTAAGGGTGCCCACAGGCAGCGTAGCCAACGAGCAGCAAG
Source organism: Acrobasis consociella (assembly GCA_963555685.1). Lineage (NCBI taxonomy): Eukaryota > Metazoa > Arthropoda > Insecta > Lepidoptera > Pyralidae > Acrobasis > Acrobasis consociella. The sequence continues at coordinate 14,278,831 of OY743122.1, forward strand.
TCACCATCTACCAGAGTAAAATTGTTGTGAGAGAATTTAGGTAGATGTCCGTATCTCACTCCATAACCCAGTTATCTGTCCCACTAACATCCTATCTACATAGCCCAAACCAAGTCAATCCTTCCCTGGCAATAGTTCGGCAGCTATGGAGGACTGTCCGTTAGTGCATCTCAATGATACATTAAGGGATAGACCTCCGTAGATGCAGCCATCTCACATTTTAGATAAAAAGGTACTAAAAGGCCTCTTCATGTTGGCTATGGCCCCATGAACGCCTCAAAGGACCGGGTCCCCATGGACCCGTGGCTGAAAAGTGTACCAACATAATAATAATATGAACAATACAAGATGAATAAACTGTTAATATGTCACTAAATAAAAGAGACGTATATTACGTTCCTTTCCGTAACCCCGCACAGACCACTCAATCTCCCACATTAACATAGGGTTGCCGACAGCGATTTATTTCCAAAAATATTTGCAAAAAGACAGTTCCATTTACGAGAACGCAAACAAAACATCCGGGGCTGACTCGAACGGCAACGTTTATAAATTATTCACTGGGAAACGTTCAAAATGTGACAGCCCTCATTATTTAGGTGAGTCAAGTAGGTTCGGAATGGTGCGGAGGTTTACAAGCCGTTTCTTGAATAAATTAATGAAATAAATTAGGTCATTGAACTGTGAAAATTACAGCAAGTTTGATGGAAATTATTAGGTGAATTGAAACTATAATGAACTAGCTACTGGTGACCTTAAGTGGCATATAAATGGTTAATAAGTGGTATTTATGTACGTATATGAATTAGTATGTATTTAATAATATGTATGGATGTGTATTATATAATATCTGAAACCCGTGACAACGTTCGCGTGGACTTTTACTGTTTTATTATATGGGTTTTATTATACTGTTTTATTACATATTTTATGTTTATCATATATTTTCCTTAACTTAAGGTTGAACAACTTTTGCTTTGGCGTCATTTTTATATTTCTTATAGTTTAGTTGGACCGTTAGGGTTATGCATCAGGTGTTCCATTTCCCAAAAGCAATTATACCCTATATGTTGCCCAGGCTTAACAGCTATTCAACAAAAAGTTTCATTTAAATCCATCCAGTATTTCCGGAGATAACATGTGCGAACAGACAAACAGACAGAATTAAATTCTAACTTTATTATTATGTCTCCATTACCAAAATTTTACATTATAGAAATATATTTAATGTACATACACATTTTTTTATTGTTTTATTAAATGTATCGATGAGCAATCTACATGCCAAATTTCATTCCAATTCGTGTTAGCCGTCTCAGCGTGAAAGCCGATATAGCAACCATGCTACGAGATGGCTATGAGCTTCTACGAATTTAGCTACGATCAGTCTCTCGTAGCATTTAGTAGCATGCTCGTAGATCCGTCGCCCATTAGATTGCTTTGTATTGATATAGAATAACATTTCTAATCTTGTGCAATCTACTCATACGTACCTATACTTAATCCATATAAAAGGCTATACGATGTGCACGTTTCTTTTTCCGAACACTTTATTAATAAAATCTTTACTTAAATGTTTTTTTTTTTAATGCTGAACGTTTTATTCATCAATACCTCACCAAAAAATTAACAGGTATGATGTTTTTGTATCAAGGCTAGCTGTGCCCGTGGGCTTCGCTCCTCATGCTTATTTCGGGATAAAAACTATCCTATGTCCTTTTCTGGGTATCAAACTATGTCCATATCAAATTTTATCTAAATAGGTTTAGTGGTTTAAGCGTGAAGTGGTAACAAACTAACAAACAAACAAATATACAAACTCACTTTCTCATTTATAATATTATTAGGAAGTAGGATAGGCTAGTAGGATAGGCTAGTAGGATAGGATAGTAGGATTAAGGATAAGGACTTTAGCACTCGTTTCATGAACAAATAAATATACCTACATTTAACCTGTGTAGTTTACTCATAGAATCCTATTTACTTTGATAACAGGGTAGTTTGTATGAATGATTGGACCTCTTTCAAGCCTAAATGACAAAAATAATTGAAAAAAAAATTGGCATGTAGATAGCCTATCATTGGCCAATACTCAAGAGCATAGTAGATACATATTACACCTAAAAATTTTGAGATTTCCGTAGAATTGTTATGGGTCATAACCTAATTATCTACCTTAATACCCTTTGAATAATCAGGCAATGGCTCTGCAAAAAGCTATAGTATTGTAATAATGTAGATTGTAACAATGTAATGTTAACAATATCACTCACCAATTGCTCATTTTTTGTTTTCTATAGATATTGCTAAATTCTTTTTCAAAAGTATGTATTCCATCACATTTTAAATAAAAAGTAATTATAATTTTCAGAAATAAACTCATACAAATAGGTTGGTTCTGTACATTGTTTGTTTTTGGTAGTTTATTCTAACTGAATGACTTAAGATGACATTGACAGGTGGTTAACGTCATAGTCATTCCCAGTTTTAAAAAATAACTCAATATAATGTTGATTATTTAAAATCATTCATTTTATTTATAAAGAATCCATAATAAACTAATAAACTCTTATAAACATTTTTATTTTTATATTATCTCCCATTTTCTAGAACCTTCGATAATAGACAAAAGTTAATTATTGAGTGGGTTTCGGGTATCACAGAGTTGATATTTTTATCGATCTACCTACATCTGGTTGGATGTAGATCGAAAAACCTCAGTGATCGATCATTACAATTGTGGCTCGCTTCGACTACGAACTAGCTTAATTTTGATTAATTTGTACGGCTAAGTTGTCCGTCAGCTATTTTTTTATTCTTTTTTAAAAATATTTTTTATTGTGTACGAGTTCCCTGTTATATAGGGAACTACATTACCCCTGGATAAAACTACATTACCCCTGGAGAAAACTACATTACCCCTGGAGAAAACTACGTTACCCTTGGAGAAAAAACTTCGTTACCCCTGGAGAAAACTTCGTTACCCCTGGAGAAAACTTCGTTACCCCAGGTGAAAGACGACCCTGGTGCGTCTACACGTCGTGACTTCGAGTCAAACCGGCCGCCATTTTGTTTTGCCCCGAGTGCATATTCGTCCCTCACCCAGATAAGTTCCGCCCGAGAACCACTGACCACCGTTCTGTTTTAATTTTGTATTTGTAAACGCATCATCTGTACGAGACTACCTATTTTTTCGCTGGACCCGCGTCTGTCCCTAGATTATTAGTTTTGTGTGTTTTATTGTTATATATATTGTAGAAAGGACAATATAGTTGTTTATTTTAATTTATTTTGTTTTTTTTATTGTCCTTTTTCCTTGTAGTTTATTTTATTTCATTTTTTTTTTCTTGCTCGGGCTTATCCCGTAGCAAGATTTTTTAAATTTTAGTTCACTCTGCAGTTCTATAAAACAGATTTCCATGTTATCTTGTTTGTATGTGATAATTGTGTTCAAAACAACAAAATAAAGCACAAAAAATTCAAAAAAAGCCAATGTACAAAGGCAAAAAATATATATAAATGTTCAAATAAACATAAACAGCCTATCCTTTAATTGATTTTAAGGTACCTATCTGTTGAAATTCTATCAAATTAAAGGACTAATCTCTTTTTCAATCAAACTTTTTTCTCCCTGTCGCCGATTTTATTTACCAAGGGAACTAAAGTACTATTAAACGCCACTTAGAGTTAAGCGCTCTTCATTAACATCTTTTGTCAATATCGTCATTAAAGGGAGTGCTTTGAAAAGTAACTTTGTTTAGAGTTTGGGAGATAAGTTAAGAATTACGAGGTTTAGAAAAGAAAATAGAAAATTTTGACTTTGTTGGAATTTCCGATAGTAATTTATTATGTACAGACAGTTCATGATTTTTATTTTCTTTTATCACCGATAAAACTGGCCATTTTTTATTAAAATGCTAGACCTTGTTAACTTTTTGTGCAACTCAACTGTCATTTTTTACACTAGTTTTGAAAAAAGTTATTTTTCTTTTTGGGCACGCACGTATCAAGATTTTTACTTATTTTAACCTACTTTCAAAAGGAGGATGGTTTATTTATGTATGTTCACCCACCAGTTATTCATAGACGCCTAGACCAAATTAGATTTTTTTTTGTTGAATGTGTATACTTGATTTGGAAAGTTCTTTTGTTTGAAAGGGCATACTTGTCAGCTGGTCTTATAGAAATTTTATCAAAATCGGTTGTTTAGTTTCGGGGTGAAGTCGGTTTTTAGTGGCACTTGTTCCATTGAACATAAACGCAATGGTACTAGGAATCATTCTAAAAAATGTGATTACTTTCAGACATCGGATCAGAAATCCAAAAAGGCCAGATAACACTAGATGAAATGAAAGCTGTGGGAATTGATTCGTAACGGTTACCAAGCGGCTCTAAAGCCTAGTTCACACTGGGCGAGTAAAACAACAAGTTACCTATTTTCTTTCTTCATCAGGGCGAATGTGCCTACAGGCCTGTACATCGCACCGGCTCGCGACACTAAACGTGATGAAAAACTCCGGTTGAGGTCGAAACATGTCGGCAGTAGCTGACTCTATACGTGAGTAACCCGTTCACTAAATATAATAATGATTGTATCTCACGTTAGTTTTAATCAGAAAATACAATGCCCTACAGTTAGGAGACTTCTTTCGAGTCGATTTGCTGCGTAATAATATTATTCCTCTTTATTTTTTTTATAAAAATACATTAATTTATGTTTTATGTCTATGAAAAGTAAAATATAAAATAAAATACAAAATACATTACAAAACTTAATCTTGGTGCCCGCTAGTAGTGAGGCAAGGCCCAAGCTGCCGACGGTTAGGACCGCAGAGAGTGAAAGCTCCTGACAATGCGTGTCGCATCCAGGAGTACTGCCTTCTGAATCTGACCCTTTATCTAGCTATCTAGCGAGAGAGTTTTAATATGTTGGTTATTATTATTACTGAATACCGTGTGGTTTCCAGTAGAGTAGAATAGGTAGTATATTCCAAGTCCTTTCGTGGATGTCATATAAGGTGATTTAGGAAATACAAGCTAAACAAAGCTTATAAACATCAGTAAGATCTCTATAACCCGTCTGGCCAGCGAGGAGAGTGTAGGCCAAAGTCCTCTGACTGCTCTAGCCAAGTATGGCTCTGGTAGTACAGAGAGGGTCGTGCCCCTGTAGTGGAGACTATTAGACCTGTGATGATGATGATTCCTACTAAATATGTAATAGTAGTAAATTACAAAAGTATCATCCTCTCAGGGAATTTGCAAAATTAAACCCAGTTACAGCTTACCAAAGTCTAATTTAGTTTGCACTCCGCACAACTGACTTTCATGCTATTAGCCTAGCTTGCGCCGAACGAATTAAGGCGCGCACACTGCTGTTAAAATTGTTAACAAATATTAAAAATAAATATTTTATTGTTGTAATATTGTTATTATAAGTATTTTATTATACATAATTATAATTATAATAATAATAGTATTTTATATACCAGTATTTTTTTGTTTGTTATTATGCACATTTATAATGTTAGAAAATGTTAGTAAACATTAGTATTACGGGACTTATCGCGATTAATATCGTTTTATCGTTGTACCATGATAGCAGAAGGGCCGTCGAAATATCTGGCAAAAAACGATATTAATCGCGGTAAGTCCCGTAGTACTAATAACAGTAATTGTGATCGTGAAACTATAAAATCATATATTGTTAGTAAACATTTTTAACAAAAGAGTGGGAGTACCACCACACTTTACCTTACTCGTCTGCAAAGCGACAATCGGTATATCTTTATCTTAAGCGTAAAATTTTTAACAATTTCAATCTTATGTTTTTGAATAAGCCGCGTTTGTGGGCCGGCCACGCTTCTTACCTAAATTACGGATTCAAAAATTTTGATTCAAATGTTCATTAGACGTCAATAGCCTATTTGGTGCTTTTTAAAGCACGCTTCTATTCTTCCACGCTCGTCTATTTTGCGTTTAGGTTACACTCGAAACCTAACGGCAGTGACATCACGCGGCGGGTGTATGTGCATGCTTTTTTGTCACTAGTATTTTTTCTTCCACCGGATTTGAAAAGCATTCTACTTTTCTTATTTTTGAGCGGATTAAAATGTTTAAATATCGTCGTTTTTAGTTTCGTATTATGTACTTAACTATTTGATACGAATAAAATAACAAGTAATTATTGAAAAATATATTTTAAAACAAGCTTTTATCTAAAACAATGACCTTAAAGTTTAAAGTGTTCCTCAAGACAACTAATCGAGCCCAAACTTGGTGTGGCTATGACCTTTTATCATGGACATGCCGTGGCCACCATCTTAATTATGAGATGATCAGCCAAGCTTATTTCGGTCTATTGTTATGAGTTCGAGGTAAGGTTATTGGTACCACAATAATGCATTGTCACAACTTATAAGTTTCAGCTCAATCGAATAAATGGAAGTAGGTCAAATTTGAAAACAGACAAAAATTTCAAACCATGTCAGAGGCCTTTAAGGCGGTTTAAAAAAAACTCTGACACTAGTGTTAGTCACTAACACATACGACAAGAAAGAAAGAAAGGTCAGATTTGAAGAAATACCGATCATACAACGGGGCAAATTAAACCAAATAAAAGCTTTTAAATTGCCAAGTATCGAATTGAAACTCGCCCAATGTGAGACGTATCACGCCCTCAATATACTCCCATGCCAACCCTTCCGCTCGTACGTGACGCCGCGCACGATTTTTGCCTACACCTCTAATTTTGAGCCGATAACGGTCTGTGGTTTTATTGTTTAGGATCCAGTGGAATTTTAAATTGGATTCCGGTTTAGATTCCAAGATTGCACTGACACTGTTAAGTTACTTTTCTGTTTCTGTTCGGCAGTGATTGCCAATTTTCAGAAACGTTACACATACTTTTTATTGTTCACTTATTAAGTTTAATTAGGTACAAGATAGGTTTTTCCTCTGAAATCCTTTTTTTTAAGAATAATATGCAACCGAAGACAATTTAAACGAAGAATAGAAACCTTTTCTGCCCTATGGGCCATCGGTTCTTCGTGCTCGGTGCCCCACCCATGGCCATTGTCAGTAATATTCGTTATCCTACGATTCTCCTTATTTCTGATTCAATTGCGTAGAGAACCAAACATAGCCCTCTCCATAGCCGTTGAGAGATCTTGAGCCTTCTTATGAGGCTCATGTGTCGGTCTAGGCGTCTTAGAATAATCGATGAACATATATAAAAAAAAAGTGACCTCCTTTTTTGGAAATCGATAAAAAAGGTAATTCTTTCATTCATCATCCTTCAATTCATCGAAGAATCGAGCTTAGTATTTGAAGACGCATAGACCGATTTGGAAAATTCTTTTTCGTTTGTGAGGGTTGTAAGAGTTGGTCCCAAAATTTTTCATCAAAATCGGTTGTTTAGTTTGGGGCAGTCGGTATTTAGTTTTGGAAAATATTTGCACTACTATTATTACCTCATGCTGGTCTGGGAGAAATGAAAAAACTTAGAATGTACCAGCTGCTTCTCTTCCCGCGCAGATCGTAAAAGCCGATCGAGGGAATGGGCAAAAACGCGAATCATGTTAACAGGCGATGCGGCTAGCAACCCATCACTGTATTGATTGCTTTTCCATCTTCTCGCCCACCATGACGCTAAAAGTGGCTTTTGGGTCTTGCGGCCCTGGGTTCTGCATAGAGCCGCAAGACCCAAAATGCTCTGTCTGCCACATTAGGGATTAAGACGTGATAGTATGTATGTATGTACTATTATTACCTTACTCTTGATGATAATATTAATATCACGCCCTTAGAAGTTACACCAACTAAACTGTGTTAAGTTCTACAGCGATAAATAAATATTACGAATGTTTGTAAGCCGACATTATGTCCCCGACTGTACTTATTACCATTTCCTGGTAGGCATTTTATCGCGATAACGGCTAGAATTGCCCCCTTGATTTATGTATTGCAGCTTTTCAATTAGAACACCCAATTTTAACGAGCCATTTGAAATTAACTTACATTTTACTTCAAGACTAATTGAAATTGCGTTTTTAGTTTTAGGTCTAAAAAGTTTCGATTTTATAAGAAAATTTCTATTCAGTAATCACATATTAGTTTACTTCATTATCATTATCAGGTCGTTTAGTCTCCACTGCAGGAGCACGACTCTCTCTGTACTACTAGAGCCACACTTGGCCAGAGCAGCCAGAGGACTTGGCCGACACTCTCCACGCTGATTAAACGGGTTGAAGAAGTCTCATTGAAGTTTATGTTTTTAATTTTTTCCTAGATATATTTCAACTTTCTACATATTATTGTAGATTTACAAAAGTAATAAGCAATATCAATCAATAAAACAACCTTACTTGAATAGAAAATTAATGATGTGGAACTTTAAACATACAAATCCAAACAGCAATTATTTTCATAGTATATTCTAAAACCGTATAATGTCACAGTTCAAATTGATCAATTTCTTGTCACCAATAAGATAGCAGCTTAGCAAGTCACCGTTTGACTATTACATTCTGAGTTTATATCGTGGCCCGAAAATGTAGAATTTTTGAAATGTATACTATAACATCACCTCCGTGGCGTCACCATGCTGGTCCGCCACCCAGAAGTTCCAGGTTCGATCCCCGGTCAGGGTAGGTTGGAAAATTACCTTGTTCAAATTGTCCTGGGTCTTGGGTGTTTATGTATTATATCGCAGGCGGATTGTGTAATCCGCTGTTTGACAAAAACTCTGGCTGTTTTGCAATACAACTCAATCACTTATGATGAGTTAAAATTATTTTGCTTATGAGAGAAAGTATTGAACAGTATAAAAATCTTATTCATCACTTATTTATCTCTTACGAAGTAGGCAGAGTATAAGAGCTTTGAAGAAAAAGAAAATCAAAAAAGTGATAGTCACTCCATCTCTATGCGTTCAGAGACTTGTTTATCATTTTTCAAACACATTGCTGATACTACTGTATATTACTTGAAAATAAAAGTAACAACGGTGTACCTTTATTTTAGTTGTAAAAACAACACAATATCATTATTGTAAAGTAATATTTTTTATGGGACACAATGAAAATTGAATATTTTGTAGGACAACATGTAAATAATATTAAACACGCCCACAGTTTGATGGCCAATGAAACGTTGCTGTGTTTTCTGACGCCAGGTCAAGGGTGGAATGGAAATAACGTTGTTTTAATGAAGCCTCATATAACCCGTGAATTCGTGAAGGAAATAACAACTTAGGGTAATAGTCGTAACTTGTGGTATTTTGTTCGCAAGATTTTCTTATTTCTTTAGTAAAATTAAGCATGGAAAATGATATATTTAACACAATAATCTATATCTATATACATATAATAAAACAGTAAAAAAGTGTGTCTGTACATTAAATATATTTCCAAAAAAAATATTGGGGGCGATGGAGACGTAGTAATAGAGTAAGAATTTAAAAAAAAATGTCTGTCTGTTTGTCTGTTTGTCTGTTTGTCTGTTTGTCTGTTTGTCTGTATGTCTGTTTGTCTGTTTGTCTGTTTGTACACGCTAATCTCCGGAAATACTGGACGGATTCGAATAAAACTTTTTTTGTTATATAGCTATTAAGCCTGGGCAACATATAGGGTATAAATGATTTTGGAAAATGGAACGCCTGATGCAGAACCATAACGGTCTAGCTAAACTATAAGAGATATAAAAATGCCGCCTTAGTAAAAGTTGTTCAGCCTGATGAGCATTTTCCAGAGACATAAAGTCCACGCGAACGAAGTCGCGGGTTTCGGCTAGTATTTAATAAAAGCAAGTATTTAGATCAATCACATACAAATATTGACGTTTATTGTAAAATACATATACTAATACAAGTCGTTATTATTAAATATATAAGTACATAGGTGTTGCGAACAACTTATGTTATATCCTGTATTTTAAAATTGTATTTGTTTTTTTTAAAGTAAGTTAAAATTGTCAGTTGATTTGCGTCATTAAAGTTCTGTTTGGTAAAATAAATATTATAAAATGATCTAAAAGCATAACTATTTAGCAGAACAAACAAAATGCATTAATCGATTGGTAATTTTAGGTATAATTTATTTTCATAGGTTATAACACTAAATCAGAAATAAAGCCAAAAGTCTTACTCCAAAATGCAGTTTCAGATTGTCTTTGTTTCAAAGTCATCCATTAAGCTAGCTGCATTGCCTCTCTGGATAGCAATAGATATTTAAAATCATAATTAAGTTTTCACAAAGGTATGTGCTTTAATAGATAACTGGCAAAGATGTTTTAAAGAGGTTTAAAAATTTTGGAAAAACTTTCTATTCCCTACTGGTAACATGCCATATGGCAATTGGACCGCCACTTGTAACTTTGTTTTTAATGTGCAATAAAGTTTAAAATAACATGTGGTTCCGATGGGATATCAAAATCCAAAAAGATTCCATGAAACGAACTCCAATATATCTTATATTGGAAAAGAGCAACATACGAGCAGAATCCTTGACGCCAGAACCTAATAAAAGCAATAGGAACACGACGTACAACGAAAAGTGAGAAACAATAACTGTAAAGGAAAATTGAATGTATTGTAACAATGGGAACGGATTTTGTTTCTCGTGTGTACATAATAGGTTTCCATCGAAAAACTGGATAGTTAGAACAAGTGTAGATTGGACAATCACATTCTGGCACATGGTTTTAGTTCTTTTTGGCTAAAGGCAAGGCGATATTGGAAGATGTGTCGGTATGAGAATATTATTAGAATTTTGCAATATTTGCAATCAAAATAATTTTGTTTTTCATGTGTTCATAATAGGTTTCCGTCGAAAAAGTGGATAGTTAGAACAAGTGTTAATAATACAAGTGTAAATTGGACAATCACATCCTGGCACATGGTTTTAGTTCTTTTTGGCTGCCTTAAAGGCAAGGCGATATTGGAAGATGTGTCGGTACGAGAATGTCATGAGAATTTTGCAATCAAAACAATTCTGTTTTTCGTGTGTAGTTAATAGGTTTTCATCGAAAAAGTGGATAGTTAGATGTACAAGTGCAAATAGATAATCACATTCAGGCATATGGGTTTGGGTTTCTTTTGGGTGTCGCAAAGGCAAGGCGATATTAGAAGTTTTGTCGGTACGAGCATGTCATGAGAATTTTGCAATCAAAACAATTCTGTTTTTCGTGTGTATTTAATAGGTTTCCATCGAAAAAGTGGATAGTTAGATGTACAAGTGCAAATAGATAATCACATTCAGGCATATGGTTTTGGGTTTCTTTTGGGTGTCGCAAAGGCGAGGCGATATTAGTATAGTAGAGGCGACATTCGTGAATCGCGCGGCGTAATGCCGCTGCACGACGCTACCGCTATGAGTACTAAACCACTCATAGCTAACGAGTTGTTGGCTTTCATCGACTACGTGAAAGACACCATGGACGAGATCAGCATCATGCAGATCTGCAAGTCAAACTTCAACGAAGAGGAGATTTGCAGCGGCAAGGTGCTGCTATACGACCTGCTCGGGAAGTCCGCGCAGATGCCGAAACGACGGAGGGATGAGAAAGGCGAGAGGAGTCTTCACGACATTATCTCGCTGTTGAAGACGACCGATCCAGACGATGTGCCCGCTTTCTGTGCAAGACGACTGCGGAGATTACCACCTGTGTCGTTTGATCACGTCGATGTCACCAGGCTGCTAAAGGACATCACGGCCTTGAAGTACAGTCTGGCCGAGATGCAGTTAAGAGTAGAGGCCTCGGAAAATACGATCTCCGAGCTACGTACCGAATTATTAGTTTTAAAAAGTAATGATTCGGTAACTAGGTCACCCGTAGCCTCTAACATTAACACATGCCGAGGAGGTGCGCAAGATACGTCACTTGGCAGTTTCGAGTCAGCGAAATTCGATGATTCGCCGGCTGCCGCTGTGACACACGTCACACCGCGCCCCGCGCCCCGCTCCACCGCCGCTGTGAACACCACGAGTGCGTCGACCCCGACACGTGCCTACGCTGCGGCGGCAGCTGCCGTCGGCGACACTGCCGTCAACGCTAGTGTCGTCATCGATAAAACTAAGCGGAGGAAGCAGCAGAAACCCGAGGGAGACAGGAATCGAGTTTCGTCGGTTCCCAGGATCGTGTCTAACAAAGGACAGGCAGATGAAGAGGGCTTCGTTAAAGTGGAGCGAAAAAAAAAGAGGCCTTCTAATCGGAATCAGTGCGGAACTGCACTGACAGGACCAAACCACCTGCTGCGTCCCGCCATCCCAACGACGCAGCTGTACGTATCCCGGCTCTTCCACTCCACAAAGGCAGAGGAAGTGATGGAGTACGTCCGCGTGAAGACCAACATCACGCTGAGGGTCGTGAAGCTGGAGTCGCGCCACAGTGTGAACTTCACGTCCTTCGTGGTGCGAGTCCCGACGGAGAAGCTGGCGACCTTCATGGAAGCTGACTTCTGGCCGAAGGGTGTTGTGTATCGTCGCTTTCGCGGAACGCTACCCGACACTCCGATGACGCGCAACACGTCGCAGCCTCAACGAGTGCCATAGTTTAAGTTATAAATATATATATTTTAGGTTAAGGTATATATTGATATGGGCCTAGATGTTTATTTTTGTAAAATCTTTTGTTGCCTGAAATAAAACAATAAATAAATAAATAAATAAAAATTAGAAGTTTTGTCGGTACGAGAATGTCATGAGAATTTTGCAATCAAAACAATTTTGTTTCTCGTGTGTACATAATAGGTTTCTATCGAAAAAGTGGATAGTTAGAAGTACAAGTGTAAATTGGATAATCACATTCAAGCATTTGGTGTTGGTTTTTTTTGACGTGCCTCAAAGGCAAGGCGAAATTGAAAGTAGTGTCAGTATGAGTATGTCATAAGAATTTTGCAATTAATAGTGCTAGTATACTGTAGCAATTTAACCAATTTTTTTGCCGTGTGTACATAATAGGTTTCCATCGAAAAAGTGGATAGTTAGAAGTACAAGTGTAAATTGTATAGTGACATTCAGGCATACGTTTTTGGTTTTTCCGACCGACCGAGTAAGTCTGTCGTGTGTACTTGCATTTTTTATAATAGGTATTAGGTTTATAATTTTAGTTTAAAAGTTAACATATAACATGGATAAGTCTGCCTTTGTATATTTGCTCTTTCGAATTTTTTGTACTTTATTTTGTTTTTTGGTACAACCAAATTATTACAAACAAACAAACAATTTTTTACCACTTAGTTACAAAGCTTTTAAAATTATTATTAGAATAGGCGCCTGCAACTCAATAGCATATGATGTTTACATACGATTTCTTTGTGACATTAAAAATGGATAATGATTCTTTGTTGGCTGAATTGGTTTGTCCAGTTGCAGTTTGAAGTGGCAGTGGGCGGGACACATAGCGCGATAAAACAATGGCCGATAGGGAAAAAAAATTCCAAATGGCAACCATGCACTGTTTAGTGAAGCGTAGGACATCCCAAAAGGTGGTCAGATGATTTGATTTAGGTCAGTGGAAAGCTCTGAATGCAAGCCGCTTTAGACAGGTAATATTGGAATTGGAAAAAGTCTATGTCCAGTAGCGGACGTTCTTCTTCTTTTTAATAAAGAGCTAAGTTCTTGTCTGTGAGCAACCAATATATTCCATCTCTCTCTATTCAAAGTCAACTCCTTTACATTCTTGTAGGTTTATCATCATCCACTGCTGGATATAAGCCTCTCCCAAAGATTTCTAAAATGATAGAGCGGCCTGAATCCAGCGCTTTGTTCTTTGGCTTTCGCATTGACGACCTCCGTGGCGTAGTGGCCACTATGCTAGTCCGCCACCCAGAGGTCCCGGGCTCTAACCCCGGTCAGGGCAAGTTGGAAAATGGCCCTTTTTCAAATTTTTTAAAATTTTCCCGGTCTTGGATGATTTTATCTATATCTGTATTTGTTATAAAATATAGTATTGCTAAGTATCCCATAACACAAGTATCTAACTTTAAGTCTAGCTCAATCTGTGCAATTTGTCGCTTTAAATATTTATATTTATTTTTATATATTTTCAGCAACCTTGGTCAGGTCAGACCACCTTGTAGGGGTGTCCTTGTAGGTTGAAACACTGAAAAATGCAAAAATATTTCACCGCTTAATTACAAAGCTTTTCAAAAAACGCAAACGTAGCAAACATGCTGTGAATAGAGTAGGCGGCTTCAACACAATAGCACCTGTGTTGTGTTTACATACGATTTCTTTGCGACCGACGTGAAAAATGGACGGATTACGATGTTTTATGATTCTTTGTTCGCTGGATTCATTTGTTGGTGAATTTAGTGATTGATTCATCATCGTCATTTGGGTAAAGTTGTACGAGAAGTTAATGTGAAATACTGTATGCTCTGTCTTAAGGTTTTGTAGGTGCATTATTATAAAATATATTTTTATAATTAAGAAAATAAGCATTGTCATACAACGTGGCAATGCAGCCAGCCTTCTGGGCACGATACCGCAGTGTAAACAATTACTGGGCCTTTTTTATTTGTAACTATTAGTGTGTAGTTTATTGTAGTGAGTAGTATTTTTATCTTCATTTTAGTTTTTAAGAATTTTTTTTAGATATAATATTTTTGTCTGAATAAAACCTAAATTTTTGTAACTAAAACACAAGACGGAAATAAAGTAATAAAGATATAATGTTTTACAACCTTTGACTTTCACAGGAGAATAACCTTTTAAATACATAAACAAATATTTACAAAGGTACGAATATCTATAATAGTAGATAGATTGCACAACCAAACTCAACGACTGGCCAGGAATTTCAAAAAGTCGTAATTAATGACATTAGTTATTTAAACAAGTTTATTTGCGGGGCAAAATAAAAAATCAGAGTCAATTTTTTCATATTATGTACGTTTGTTTGAATAGTTTCATGAGTAAACGCCATCTAAATACAAAAGACACCGCTTTTTTGTCGGAAGGTTAAAAAAAATAATGTTAAAGAAAATCAAAATTCGCTACGTTTTTTGGTAATTAGATTAATTACTTGATTTGTTTTATGCACGAATTACATGATCAATGATATCGTGACTTATATAATATTAACATAAAAATTGACCCCTCAACCTACAAACATAGCTTATAAAAACTCCAATCAATCACCAACCTGCCAAACACTTTTAATCTAAGTCTTTAAATTCTCGTTACTCCAAGGATTTTCTATTTTCCTCGTTTTCTATACAATTTCTTGCATACTTACAAGTAATAAGTACTTATAGAAATGACAATGAATGTTAGTGCTGTACTTAGTTGAAAATGGCCACTTCACGCAATTAGGTTTTTTTAAGGTTCCGTAGTGAACAAGGAACCCTTATAGTTTTGCCATTTCTGTCTGTCTGACTATAAGTACAAGAAAGCTGTAATTTGGTATGGATATGTACCTACGTATATTAATGATGGCAGAAAAGTGGTAAAATAAAACTTGAAATTTAAAGTAGATGTCAATTATTTTTTCTTGACAAACCCGTCGTATAGGGTTACGTTGAATCGGTCTTTAAAAAATATTGTGAGCTTGTGAACACAGATTTTAGATTTAGGGCTCCGTGTTTGAAATATTTAGTTTTAAAGTGAAAATTTTTACTATAGTCAAGTGTCCCCCACGCCTCTATCTGCTAAACCTTTATCTATCGATACGTGAAAATATTAACAGCTGTAGTACATAAAACGAAATTTAAAGTAAATCTATCGCAGCTAAGTAAGGTTTACAAATTAAAAAGTTATAGGCGATCAACTTATAAATTCATACATTTTTTGTGGCATGAACTCAAAGTTAGCATTTGCAACTACGGAGCCCTGCACTGCCCGTGGCCCGACACGCACTTATTTATTTTTATTTCTATGGCCACTAATGTCAATGTTCTAGTTCTAGATAGATTTTTAAAATTCGTTATAGTATCTGAATAAGTACTTTTCGGTTGATTACTGTCGCCTTAATATGATAGTCAGGACCGACTGCTTAACGTGCTTCCGAAGCACGGACGAGCTCCGTTACATTTCATTTCCCTTGTGGTGACCAATTTAAGTGCTTTTATCATGACCAATATAATTTACATATAGTGACATCTCAACATAGAAACATTCATAATCTCCTTATTAAAGAGTTTAGCTCTTGTATGTGGAGCAACCAATATTTTGCATCTCTCTCTTTCCAAAAATAACTCCTTTACATTTTTGTAGGTTGAAACGTTGATTTGATCTTTAAGTTGTTTTATAAAACTATCTCTAAATCTTTGCCTCTTCTTCTCTCTACTTTTTCCTACAATATTACTTTTAATAATTCATCATGTCGAATAAGGTGTCCTAACATTTGTCCTCTCCTACATGAGCTCTAAAAAACTGCAATCAATCACAACCTCCCAAAGAATTTAATCTAAAAGTCTTTAAATTCTCGTTACTTCAAGTATTCAATTTTTCCCATTTCCTATACAATTTCCGACACACAACTAATAAGTATAGAAATGATAATGACATGTTAGTACTGTGCTTAGTTCAAAATGGCCACTTTAAAATCACGCGATTAGTAATAATTGTGGGGAATGGTGGATGTCGTGACTGTACGCTGCGCAATATATCGGTCACGATAGAAAATAATATTGTTTTTATGATAAATAAATATATATGGACATATTAAACTGATTGAATTGCCGTGTGGTTTCCAGCAGAGTAGAATAGGGCAACTCCAAGTCCTCCAGTGAATGTCGTAAACGGCGACTTAGGAAATACAAGCTAAACAAAGCTTATAAACATCAATGAGACCTCTCCAACCCCTCTGGCTAACGTGGAGAATGTGGGCTTAGTCCTCTGACTGCTCTGGCCAAGTATGGCTCTAGTAGTACAGAGAGGGTCGTGCTCCTGCAGTGGAGACAAAAAGACCTGATGATGATGATGACACTGATTGAGCTAGCCAAAAGTAAGTTCGTCACGCTAAAAGTGGCTTTTGACTCTTGCTAAAAGCTCTGTCTGCCCCATTAGGGATAAAGATGTGATAGTATGTATGTAATTAATTTCAACATAACCTTGAAAAAGTTTTAGTTCAAAAGAAAAACGAGAAAAAATGTGTTAAAACGAAAGCAAACATAAGGAAAGCCATCAAATCTGTATTTCGTATCCAACCTACGACGCTCTTAAATACTTCGTTGAAAAGTTATTAAAAAGTTGTACGAACGCGCTTTGTTTCTTAAAAAGGTATTTGTATTCCGCCTGCGCTTATCGTGTCAGCTCCAGCTTTACATTATTTATGCACTTAAATAGATTGACGATGAATTTCAAATAGGTGACATAAAGTTCATCTTTTTGTGGACTTGTCCCCCTTTTTGAATTTGTTATTTGTCTCTGGGGACATTCAACACCATAAAAATGCGTTGGCAATAACAAAATAATAATAGAATTGTTCTCTTTTTCTCTCTTGGGTCTGCTAAAACATATTTTTTCACGAAATAAGTAGTATTTAGTTCTACTACCTAAAATCAGCGTGTTAGCTCTAGCTTTATATATGTACTCATTTATGCTATATTTATACATTTTCATCTTTTATGGCTTATCCCCCTTTCTGGATTTGTTTTTTGTCCCTTGGGAATATTAGGCACCATTAAAATGCGTTGGCAATGATAGAAATTGACTACCTAATTATAAATAAAAGAAAATAACTACCTAATAATAACTATGTTGGTTGTCATCACACCAATATTATAAACGCGAAAGTTTGTGAGTGTGTGTGTGTGTGTGTGTGTGTGTGTGTGTGTGTGTGTGTGTGTGTGTGTTTGTTTGTGTGTGTGTGTGTGTGTATGTTACTTTTTCACGCGCTAAGTGCTGGTTTAATTTTAAGGTTTGCAGGAAGCTGACACCCTGGATTAACATATAGACTACTCTAGGCGTGGGTAACACCACGGGGCACAGCTAGTATGGTCTATGACTATGTATTGTATTATGGATATTTTTGAAAATGGGTCATACTTACTCTTATAGCCAAAAAGGCCGACTACGTCTCGATCGGATCTCAAAAATAGACAATCATCATATTATTTAATCTAGAACAGAAAATTATAAAAACAGAGGGCAAATTGAGAAAAAAGTAGAAAAATAAACATAAAAATACCAAGCAGAATATGAATATGTAAATGACTGTCGCATTTGTTTGATTTTATTCATTTCTGAAACACATTGTTAAAATCTGACATTATGAATATCAAATGCAGGAAATAACTGTTTATTTTTTACCTACTTCTAAAAAGAAGGAGGTTATCAATTCGCCGCGATCCTTTTTTCTATACATGTTACGATTATACAAAGACGCCTGGACCGATTTGGAAAATTCTTTTTTTTTTAAATCACTTACCAAGTGGTCTCAAGATCGAAATCAGTCGTGTAGTATGAAGGTAAAGGTTTTTAGTTTTGAAAAAAATATTTGTTCCATAATATTTTGGTTCATATTTCATTTTATAAAAAAACGTCGCCACTTTTATTAGTTCACTCTTTAAAAAGCAGTAATGGCCGACTGGTTAGGGTTGGGACTCATCTGTCTGCACGGAATGAAAATTCAATGTTTTTTGTCGCTCAGAATCGTAATATGCAAGAGAAGAGAGAGCGATGGAATGCATCAACATGACCAGTTACGTGGCATTTCGTCGCTCTTTCTCGCTCTAGCGAATGACGGTTCTGAGTCACAGAATAGGATAGCAGCATAGGAAAGTGCTGTTCCGAGCTGACAGATTTAGTCCAAAGCCATAGAAATAAAAAAGTATTAAATGCAGAACAAAGAAACGCGATATATGCGTCGCTTTCTCAGTCTTTGCCCCTCTCCCTCGTTCTTGCCTAGTAGAGGCAGCTGCAGCTGCCTGCCGCCCGCTCAACACCGTCCACAAGGTGAGAACGGGGGAGAGGTACCTTGTCCTTATCCCTAATAGGGCAGACTGCCTCCGTGGTGTAGTGGTTAGAGCGTTCAGCTCATACCCGGAGGTCGCGGGTTCGATTCCCGGCGGGGGCAACGACTTTGTGTTGTTGTCCTAGTTTGGTTAGGACATTGTAGGCTGATCACCTGATTGTCTGATAAATAAGATGATCCGTGCTTCGGAGGGTACGTTAAGCCGTCGGTCCCGGTCACTGTCTTTGACATTGGTCGTTACCTAAAACCATGTCAGAGGCCTTTAAGGCGGTTAAAAACTCTGACACTAGTGTAAGTCACTAACACACACGATAAGAAGAAGAGATAGGGCAGACAGAGCATTTGTATTTTACGGCTCTAAGCAGATAGAGCCTAGGGCTATATCTCATCTAATCGTCTATTAAATTTAATGAGGTTCATCAAAAGGTCAAGCATTTAGCAAAAACTTTTGAGACATGGAAAATACGCAATATTGTATTAAGATAACAATACAATACTCCACCGATAAGAATCTAGTTCTTGAGTTTATTGATGTTAATCAAAAAATGTCCTTTAACGTACACACAAAATATACGTAGAAAACACAATTTCTAAAATTCACAACCGCCATTCATTATAAACCACTTGAATCTTAACTTTAAAATATCTCGTTCCGCTTCGAAAGAAATTAACAAGAAACTTAGAGAAATGTTATTTCATGCATATTTTATGGTCATAATCCTGTTGAAATTGTTCAAGGGTGGAGGGATGAAAGCCCTTGAGGCTAAGAATCTCGGTTTGTCTCAAGAGGAAAGTACCTCACGTTTTAGGTTTAAAATGTCTTGTTTTTTTAAGCCAACAAACGAAAAATTGTTTTTATTTCTGAACAGCCGAAGCCTGTGATTTTGTTCGCGTAGACTTTATGTCTCTGGAAAATGCTCATCAGGCTTGAAAACTTTTGCTAAGGCGTCATTTTTATATCCTTTATCCTATCCTACTTCCTACTAATATTATAAATGCGAAAGTGAGTTTGTATATTTGTTTGTTTGTTACCTCTTCACGCTTAATTAAACTACTGAACTGATTTGGATGAAATTTTAGGACCATTATAGTTCTGCATCAGGTGTTCAATTTTCCAAATTATTTACACCCCATATGTTGCCCAGACTTAACAGCTATACAAAAAAAAAGTTTCATTCGAATCCGTCCAGTATTTTCGAAGATTCGCGTATACAAATAGACACACAGACAAACAGACGAGACATTTTTTTAATTCTTACTCTTTTACTATGTCCCCATCGCCCCCAATACTATTTTGGACATATATTTAATGTACAGACACATTTTTTTACTGTTTTATTATATGTATAGACATCTTTTCACAAAGATTATAAAAAAAAACTGTCGTCAATATATTTGAAGCGGTGTTGGTTTGGTGGTTAAGTGGTTTGGGCACTAACTGTGCGTCAGTGAGCTACAAGTTCGATCCTTAGCGCTCTCCTCTCTTAAGCGCGACTTGTACCGTGAGTTTCTACTCATTTCGTTGACCTCCGTGGAGTAATGGTCAATACGCTAGACCGCCAATCCGGAGGTGGGTTCGATCCCCAGCCAAAGTAAGTTGGAAAATTACCTTTTTCAAATTGTCCTGGTCTTACAATACAATACACTGTAATAAATAAATACAGGACCCAATTTATCTTTATAATTAATTATAATTAGTTCTTGGGAGTTTATATTAATTTATTATAAAATATAGTACCTATCGTTGCTTTAGTAACCCACAATACAAGTTTAAACTTACTTTGGAACTAGCTTAATCAGTGTGATTTATCCCTAGATATTTATTTACGTAGTTTCCACCACTTGCTTTCGGGGAAGGAAAATAACTCAATCTCGAAACAATGTCATGACGTCATTCACAGCTCCAGTCATAAAATCGGTAATGTCATAAAAATTATGACCTTTTCAATCTAAGTAATGCCACTCCTATGGAAATATTGAAACGGATAATTCAATTTCATAGCGACAGCCTGTGGAAGCCACTCGAAACGCATAAATATCAAAGCTAAATAATTCCATTTGGTACCCTAAAATACATTTACATATTATGAAAGGGTCTAAGTGCTTATTTCATACGAATGCAGTAAGGTGGAATGTATTCAAGCAATAAATTCAGATTATATGCCTCGACGAATAGCTAACGTTGTACCGGAACACGCAATATTGGCCCTTAAAAATTCAAGGCCGTCGGCGCCGAATTACAAAACATTAATTAAAATTCCACAACTCCGACAGTAAAAATGTCACAACACGCATTTTGTGTATGAAAAAAAATGTGAATTTCAGAATTTTACCATTTTTCCGCACCATCAAACGGGGTGATCACAAAATTCCTTGTTGCGGCGATCCGTCACAAAGCACATCATACATACGTCACTATTTTTTTTTCTCGTCTCGCACTGTAAAACACTTCACTACCGAATATTTTGGTCAGGTTTGTATGGAGCGCGGCGTAGCGGATCGGCGTAGCAGATGCGCGGAGTCGGCTACGAAACTGCCGCTCGGCGTAGCGAGTGTAGCCGAAGTTGCGCGAATTCGCCCGAGCCGGCGCCTAGGGTAGCCGGGCGAATTTTGCTCAGTCTTTCATATTTTATGCCGGGACGCTGCGGAGTTACAAACTCGGGTAGGTTTTTATAGTACCGTACCGCCGTTCTATTTAGAAGGTATTTTTTCGCTCCCGCGAAATTTTTCATTGTTTGCTTTCCTCGTGTGATTTTAATGGGACTCAGCCGTGACTCGTCTGAGAAATAATAAGCCGATGTCAAGTCGTAGAACGGATTCCGTGACGTCTATTAGCATTCGTTTACATATTTCAACGTCATTGCCAGATTTCTTACGTACTCGTAGCGAATTGGTACCGACGGTTATTTTTTCGTTTTAGTTTATTTCTAGCGACATTATTTTTTGTTATTAAGGTCAGTGCGGCATTTTGAAATTGTATTTTTTACATGCAGATTCAGGCCGTTGGGTTTTATGTTTCTAGGCTCTCATTATCATCATCCTCCCGTATTCCCGGTTGCATCCTCAGCGGTAATGCTTCAGAGCCCGGGGTCCGCTACCTAACCTGGATGATTTGACGAGGTTACTGATTTTTACCGAAAGGGTAGTAGACCCGAACCAATTCTGGAATAGGTTTGAAACGATAAATGGCATTTGGAACCCACAGTTAAAACGTGCCTACTGAAGTATGGAATTATCTTTCTTTTCAAATAATAAGGTAATGAAAACCTAGCAATATTCTAACCAGACCAGAATCAATTTTTACAAAGTATGCTTCCCAATGAGATTGGAACCCATGACCTCTGGATCAGGAGACGTATTTTGAAATCACATGTCACATTAAGAAGGGTTTGTGCGAGCGTTTCCAAACGGGCGCATTTTTGAATTGGTAGTTTGCGAAGGATTTGCACTAGTGGTCTTGACCACTCGTAATTTTGACATTTGCAGCGTAGATATGTCATCGAAAACAATCATGGGAAATCTGTTCCATTTCACGTTGCTTTTTTATTCATGTTCGAATTTTTTGAAAAGCATAGACAAATTATGGATGTTTTCTGCGTAAAACAATACAGTTTTTCGCTGACATGACGGTTTCAAAAATACGATCAATTTGTATTTTACGCGAGCGGTGAGTTGGAAAACTACACGTTTTGTGTTTCGATGAGTCCTTAAATGAAAAATAGCACTCCAGAAGGCGAATGCCTTGACTAGTGGACCACGGAGGCATTCAAGTCAGTTTTTTTATATTTACAGGCTCTGTCTTCCTCTTATAGGATAAAGTAGTGATGACTAGGTAAGTATTTTAAAGATTCGAATCACATAACACAAGTCTCCAACTTACTTTGGGGTTTGCACAATCAGTGTAATTTGTCCATTTATATTTATTTATTAATGATATTATTGTCCGGGTTACAAAAAACAAAGAAAGCCAATTTTTTTTTTGTTTCGATATTTATTAGTATCATTTTGATAAAATGAAATCTTTCATCAATCAATTAACACATTTGAAAAATATACAATATGTAACAAAAACCCTGTATGATCCATTTATCGGTTTCTCCCATTCCCGAAATCACAAAAAAAATCTGCAGCTCCATACATATTGGAACGGTAGGTATTTAATTTTGTATGGAGCTGTCGATTTTTTTGTGATTTCGGGAATGGGAGAAACCGATAAATGGAACATAGTCAAGCTACCCAACATTACCTTCACGGATCGGACAAGGTTTTTGTTACATATTGTATACAGATGTAAATGGCTCAACGGATTTAGTTTTTTTAAAGGTAAATCTTATCTTAATCGTGTATTACAAGTTTCTTAATCCCATTATTTAGCTTTTTGCATATTATAATTTGACAGTGTTTCTCAAACACATGCTCAGAGTATACAGCGAGCTGACTAACAAACTTGAGCCATTACAGTTTGGGGAACAACGGTTTTATGTGTTTGATTTACAGTATAGTTGCACTGTAGAATCTAGTTTCTGTTGTAAATGTTACAAACTTGTGTTTTACTTGTCTAACTTTATATTATTGTATTTATTTGTAACAGGCGGGCATGCATGAAGAGAGTAATGAATTTAGATGAAGCGAAACAGGTCTGTCAGGATCGTAGCAAGTGGAGGTCCATAGTGGGAAACGGGCGTGATATTATGTATGTATTTAACTTTATTTACAATACAAATAAATGGCTGATTAAGAGGAAGTGCCTTTTTTACCAGTCAACCAACGCAGTTGATGCCGAGAAAGTGTTTTTTTTATACCTATGCAACTGTATATATACATACTATCACATCAAAGTCAAAGTCATTTTTTTTATTTAATGTAGAATAAATTTATCTCTTATTAGTGGTAATTATTTTAGTGCAAAAGCTAAAAACTACTAGCGTTTCGGAACGACCACTGCTGGGAAGATTACGCCGAAAGAAACCCAGTTCAGTATTATCCAGTCCAACATCTTTATCCCTAATGGAGCAGACAGAACATTTTCTGACGGCTTCAAGCAGACAGAGCGTAGGGCTGCAAGACCCGAAGGCCACTTCTACCGTGATGGATAAGAGGAAAAAGAATTCAAATTAGTGATAACCAGAGATCCAAATCACGGGTGCTATATGCTATTGCTATCAAAAGTATGGATATGACTGAAAGTCCATAACATTATTCATTTAAGAGAAAGATTGTGTATACTACAAACAGTAGAATAATCTTCATTCGAAATTTTAGTAATGTATTCACATCAGTTACTAAGGTACCGATTCTCGAGAAATCCTGGGAAATTTAGTCATATCCATACTTTTGATAGCAATAGCACCCGTGATTCCGATCTCTGGTGATAACCTATCGCTAGTCGCATTGCCTATTGACATGGTTTGCATTTTCGTCAATTTTCTCGGCTTATAACTGTCTTCAAAATGGAGAAATCCATATATGTTTTTTTTATGAATATTTACCGGTTACTTAAAGACGCCTGCACCAATTCGAAATATTTTGTTTCCAGAGCATACTTATCAGTTGGTCTCAAATTATATCAAATCGTGTAGTTTGGTGGTGAAATTGGTTTTTAGTTTTGAAAAATTATATATGATCTGCGTATGAAAAAAGCAGCATTTTTTTCTTCTCCTAGACCAGTATTGCAAGTATGGTGTTCAGCCTGCCGGAGTTCATTCGGGGTCATGAGGCAGTTTTGGACGGGCGTAACTACGTGGCCTCGATCAAAAATCATTTTCGCAACTTTTTTATTTCACTTTACACACAAATTCGGATTACGTATATGGATAGAGAAATTTATTTACTATTCTTTCTTTTTTCCATACCTAATGAAAAGTCAGCGTGTAGGATAGTTTTCATCCCGAAATTCCCATTGGGAACGGAGCCCAAGCCTAGTGTGTTATTGTGGCTATTCTGTTAGTGTGCACGCACAGCTAGTGTGTAGATAATAGTGATTGTACCTTGAGTGCATCTTGAGTAACAGTAATAGCTTACATGACTCCCAGCCGCATGTAGATTAGAGCGCCGCTTGCATGTTCAAATCCTATCCTACCTCCTACTAATATTATAAATGCGAATGTGAGTTTGTATATTTGTTCGTTACTACTTCACGCTTCAACCTATTTAGATGAAATTTGAGGATATAGTTTTATACCCAGGGAAGGACATAGGATTGTTTTTATCCCGAAATTCCCACGGGGAGCGAAGCCCATAGGCACAGCTAGTTAACCACAAATTGCATGAATGTAAATGTTGACGTTAAGTGGTATTGTAAGAGTTCATTTTATTCTTTAATGCATATTAATATCCTTCAGATAAACAGTATGGATCTTAAGTAACCGGCCAAAAGCGAGTCGAAATCGCGCACGAATGTTCATGAATCACGTTAGGAATCCTACTTAAATATTTATTTTATTCTGTTTTTAGTATTTGTGCTTATAGCGTCAACAGAAATAGATCATTTGTAAGAATTCAATTATCTAGCTATCACGGTTCATGACATACAGCCTGGTGACAGATAGACGGAGAGACCGACAGTGGAGGCTTAGTCCGGGGCTCGTTTTGACACTTTGGGTACGGAACCTCTAGGGTTCCGTACCCAAAGTGTCAAAACGACCAATCAAGAAGTATCAAAAATAAGGGAGAAAAAAGAAGACTGTCGAGTAAAATAAAAAATAGGAGAAGAAAATGATTCGTTAAGAATACAACACAACTCCTTAGTTAAAAACCTACAAAAAGAAAAGGTAAAAGGTAGATGAAGTTTAGGAAGACTAAGAAAAAGCTTTCCGTGTGGTTTCCGGCAAAGAAGAATAGGGCCACTCCAAGTCTTACCGTGGATGTCGTAGAACGCGACTTAGGAAATACAAGCTAAACAAAGCTATTTAGTTTTAATTTAAATTTAAAAAGTTTGTATAGTTTGAATTTAAGTTAAACAAAGCTTATAAACATCAATGTGACCTTTCCAACCCATCTGGCTAGCGAGGAGAGTGTAGGGCAAAGTCCTTCAGCTGCTCTGACCAAGTATGGTTCTGGTAGTACAAAGAGGGTCGTGCTCCTGCAGTGGAGACAAAAAGACCTGATGATGATGAAGAAAGAGCTATGTAGATCAACTAAAGAAAAAGGAGGGGTCATGAAGGGCTAAGGAGTAAGGCAAAAACCGAAAGCCGAAAGAACCGAACCGAAGGCCAAAGAAGAAAGAAAGAGAATACTCCACCGTCAAAAGGCATAAAACTCTTAAATTAGAAGAAGAAAGATTTCTTCGGCGACTAATGACATGTAAGTACATTCATTCATGTATTTAAAGTTTTTTTTATATATTAAATGTAATTTATTGAACATTTACTTTGCCCGTAACGTCACAAAGTGCTAAAAACGATGTTTTTGCTTTCAAAAATTAATGAAGCATGCTTTATGCAAACTAATTTGATGCAATTTTGTAATTGCATGGCGCCCTGAGGGACCAATTTCAAATTGGGTTTCACACAAATTGTCTGTCAAATGTAGACATGGGTGTGGTGAGGGGAGGAATCGACTTGAACGCTTTTTTTATTTATTTTTTTACAATAGAGATTGTTTTCAGGTTGTCACTGCTATTGCTAGTCCGCCACCCAGAGGTCCCGGGTTCGATCCCCAGTCAGGGCAAGTTGTAAAATGGTCTTTTTCAAATTGTCCTGGGTCTTGGATGTTTATCAAGTTGTGCACTACCCCTGTCATTCTCTCTGGTAGATAAGGCCTTAGGCTTTTTACACTTGTATTAGTGTATGAAGTTAAATGAATAAATAAAAAAACTATATATTTGTAATAAAATATAGTATTGTTGAGTTAGTATCCCATAACACAAGTCTTGAACTTACTTTGGGGCTAGCTCAATCAGTGTAATTTGTCCATATATGTTTATTTATTTATTATTTACTGCATTTTAGTCTAGCAATTGATTGTAAATATTGTTAATCATAAATCATGTGTAATGTTTATCCCATCAAAAACAATACTTGTCAAAAAAACCAAGTCTCGCAACTCAGTTGTTCTGCGGTAAAAAGTTGTGAGATCCATGTAATACCAAGTCGGTTATTAATTTATTCAGTCTCTACTTAAGCGACTTTCTGTCTTAATACGTCCAGTCTCTAAGACCACGATCGTGGTCCATAACAATTGAAAATCAATTGTGTCTGGAATCTCCGTACTCGAAGCATTAAGTTGTTACGTAATAATTAACAGCATCTTATAGTGACGCATATCAATATTAAAATTCTTTAATGTTTTATATAAATATATCGAGACTTGGCCATCGCACTAAATAATTGAATTTACATGTGTTTTCAGGCGATTGAATTTACACGTGTTTTCAGGCGATGGCCAAGTCTCAATATATTTATATAAAACATTAAAGAATTTTAATATTGATATGCGTCACTATAAGATGCTGTTAATTATTACGTAACAACTTAATGCTTCGAGTACGGAGATTCCAGACACAATTGATTTTCAATTGTTATGGACCACGATCGTGGTCTTAGAGACTGGACGTATTAAGACAGAAAGTCGCTTAAGTAGAGACTGAATAAATTAATAACCGACTTGGTATTACATGGATCTCACAACTTTTTACCGCAGAACAACTGAGTTGCGAGACTTGGTTTTTTTGACAAGTATTGTTTTTGATGGGATCTCATTTCTTTTTGTATTTTGTAGACAGTTCTACTTTTTTCCTTTTCGGTACCTTCTACTTATTGTATATATGTATATCTACCAGCAACGAATTTTCTTAAAGCCCTCTCTCTGACTTATGAACTTTTCTTATTTTTGTAGGTACCCTCCGGTTTCTCTTTTCCGGTACTACTTCTTGAGCTTCAGTTACAGTTTTTCTAAGAGCCCACTCCCTGTCTCTATGCGTTTTTCTGGGAGGATTTGAGGCTTTAATTTTTAATTTACACGTGTTTTCATGACGGGAATACCCATTTTTTGCTCGATTTGGCAGGGGCACTACCATGCGCCTATATTTATATGGGACTAGCTTAAACCCGCGGCTTCGCACGCAATAATAATAACTGCCGTAAAACATCGTTACGAATAAAGCCAATATTGGAAAAATTTAACTGAAGACTTGGCTGTATGGGCTTAATTTTCTTTGCGGTCTTTTCTAGATTTTTTAGTTTTTCCTTGATTCATACACCAAACACTACTTATATTCCAAATTTGAAGCTTCTAGGTCTGCTAGAAGTGCCTTAGAATTTTGATGATCGGTGAGTCAGTGAGTGACAAAATTAAGAAATTTGACCCGTTATAATTCTTAAAATACTGGTTCAAATTGAATGAAATTTGAAATATACCGTGTCTTTACAATGCCTGCATGGTTACTGAAAATTTCAGTCTTCTAGTTTTATCCACAACGAAGTTACAGGGGGTCGAAAATGGTCTGAATTGCTTCGAGAAAAGGATGGTACGGCCGTGACGCTTTTTTGCTCGACTTGGTGGGGGCACTGCCGTGCCCCCAGATAACCCAATCAAGTCTTTCATGCCAATATCAACAATACCCACAGACATTCAGTGAAAACCTGACAACATAGTCATATTATAAAAAATAAATAAGAGTTATTAAAAATTATACTTAATACTAACAACGTGGCATATTGGTCACGAATGCTAGTCCACCACCCAGAGGTTCCGGGTTCGATCCCCGGTCAGGGCAAGTTGGAAATTAATCTTTTTTAAATTGTCCTGGGTCTTGGGTGTGTATCTATATATGTCTTGACTTATTGTCCTATGTCCCCTGGGTGGGGCAGAGGCCGCTACAGTACTTCTCCATCTCGTTCTGTCTTGAGCAACGCGCTTCAATTATTTTATCTTTATACATATATATATTATTATAAATACATACTTCATTTAAAAGTTGGTCTAAAATATCTTTTTTCCCTGTACGGTTGTAAATATTTTTCTTCACCGACTATGACGATACCAAACGTCGGCAAAATTGCAGTAAATTGTGTCCTGTGGTCAAATACGGACTGAAGGCTCTACCAGACCACAAGAGGTCAGCAAGGCCCGGTCTCCTTTGCAGTTGAACGGTTGAGATACTTCACACAAGTTGGACGTAAGTACATAACTATGCAAAATGTTAGTCAATTAAGCCAGAAGAGGGACTAAAAGCATTTGCATTAAATAGACTGTAAGAAAAGAAAACGTACCTATATGTATTTAAAAATATACATTTATTTATTACTGGCTGCACCCTGCGGTGTTTCTCGTGGTAAAAGTAACCTATATGTTAATCAAGGTGTCAGCTTTCTACATATCAAATTTTATCAAAATTGATCCAGCTGTTTGCGCTTGAAGAAGTACACACACACACACACACACACACACACACACACACACACGTAAACTTTTGCCTTTATAATATTAGTGTGATGCATTCTCTTTAATCCTTACAAAGTCCTAGGGGAAAAAAGTAGAATGTACCTATTTTAAAGAGCCAATCGAGGGAATATGCGATGGGGCTAGCAACCTATCACCATTTTAATTTTCCTTTTTAACCGACTTTCAAAAAGAAGGAGTTATCAATTCTTCCAGCGCCTACCAGTGACCTTGGTCGGGTCGTCAGACCACCTTGTGGGTGGGTGTCCTACGCTTCACTGGCAACCAGGCCGCTTTAGATCGGTCATTTTGAAACTCCTTGAGAGAGGCCTATGTCCAGCAGTGGACGTTATGCGACTGAAATGATGATCATTTATTTGCGATCTTTTTAAGTATGTCCACCATTATTCGAAGACGCCTAGTCCAATTTGTTTTTTTTTAAACGGAGCTCCTTATCGCGCATTGCGAAAGGGGGTTAGACGGAAAAAATTAAGACCAAAAGTTGTAACGACACTTTTTTGTAAGCCGTGCGGCGTGCGCGTGTTTCTCTGTCTGTCTCTCTCTCTCTCGAACTTCTTTCCGTCCGGGTGTCCCGTGACGCCTCTCAGGTTTTTTTTTTGGTTTGAATCGGCATACTTGTCAGTATTGTTCCATACACATTTTATCAAATTCGGCTCTGTAGTAGGTTTTTAGTTTTGAAAATTAAATTATTCTACCTTTCCACCCACAATTATTAAGCTGAGAGTGGCTTTATGGTCTTGCGACCAAGGGCCCTGTTTACCTCGTCAGTCTAAAAGACATAATAGTGTTGTGTATTTTGTGTTGCCTTTGTAAGACTATGATGACTAGGATGTTATTTCATATTATTTTTTAGTAATCAAAATATACAGTTACTATTTTAAGGGTGAATTCAGTCCATGATACTGAACAACTTTTTCCATGGAATATACAAGTAATATGAATTTTGTTTTGCTTTTCATACAAACTCAAATTACCTGATCATTTTTTGTTTGTCGATATAATATATTCCTTATAGAAAGTTGTTTAATATCATTGGCTGAATTCACCCTTAAAATAGTTTATTATATTTTATTCAGTTTATAATTAAAAATACTTTATAATTCGTCCTGTTGAAAGCTGGGCACTAAGCGGATTATGTATAGCTAAGCAGTATAAATCGACATACACTTATCCTGGCCGCTATAATCTATTCGGAACCTAATACTAGCGTAGGTGGATTAGACGAAAGCCTATCTTGCCTTTATCGCCTACGCCTAACTGGTGTGCTATTTTTCATTTAGGGACTCCCCGAAACACAAAACGTGTAGTTTTTCAATTCACCGCTCGCGTAAAATACTCGTGCCATTTGATCGTATTTTGGAACCGTCGTGCCAGCGAAAAACAATATTGTTTTACGCAGAAAACTTCGGAAATTCGTCTTTGATTTCTAAAAATTTCAACATGAATAAATAAGCAGCGTGAAATGTACATGTAATGTGAACGGATTCTCCTTAAAAGATTTCTTTGACATTGGTACGCTACGATTGTCAAAATAAGAAGTGGTCAAAACCACTTGTAAATCCTACGCATACTACCGATTTAAAATGCGCCCGTTTGGAAAAGCTCGCGCAAACCATGCGTAATGTGACAAGTGATTTTAAAAAGGTGTCCCCTAGAATGTTGATGGCAGTACAAATAGAACACTGGATTAATGCTTATTGTATTTATGGACTAGACTGGACTTAGGACGAACCTTTTCTGTTACGTGTAACGTTGTTATGATGTTATAACGAAAGATATACTAACGCCTATTCGAGACGGTGGATCTAACAAAAAATGTATGTGCGAAATCATGTTTATATATCATCGTCATCATCATCATCCAAGCGTATTTTTCCGGTTGCATCCTCAGCAGTAATGCTTCAGAGCCCGGGGTCCGCTACCTAACATAGGAGATTTGACGAGGTTACTGGTTTTTACACAGAGCGACTGCCGTCTGACCTACGCAACCCAAAGGGTAACCAATCCTTGGGTAGGTTGATGATCAAACGCTAGATGGCGTTCGGGACCCACAATTTATACGTGCCTTCCGAAACACGGAATCTTTCTTTTTCGGATAATCAGGTGATTCAAGTTTGTCAATATCCTAACCAGACTGGAAACAACTTTTCACAAAGTATACTTCCCAGTAGTAAACCCACGACCTCCGGATTACAAGGCGAATGCCTTAACCACTGGACCACGGACAGTTAAGTTCCGTTTATATAATTATAAATATACCTACATTCATTATAGTTCAAAGCGCAATAGTTTAAAAACCAATAAACAAAACATTTACTTATCTAACTTCGAACACAAAACAACAAATGTTCCAAAGATTCTGAAATTGACGGGCCCAAGTCTTTTGTGCCTAAAATATGCTATCACATTTCTACTTATTTCAAGATTGACGCGATACCTAGAGAAAAGCGCCTTATCTCGTCGTGCGAACAGAACAGGTACTCGGGTCGGGGGACAGAGGAGTACAGAAGGTAATCTTTACTATACACTAGGAATGCTCAGTTTTAGTAGGCAGTAAAAGTAGTATTTTGTCATTGACTCATCAGAGGTCTCGAGAGGTGGGCTGTGCTTTTTCAAAATTAGATATTCGCTACAATTAAGGCGGATAGTGCAGAGCTGAGAGGCCTTTTAGATTTTACTCCGACCGAGAAAGATGCGCGTGGGACAAAGGCTCGACCCTCTGGAGCATTCGAGTTCGTGGTATCATTACTCACCAACAACATGCCTTTCTTAAAGCTAATTGTAAAAAGATTTTAAAAAAGGGGCAGCTGGTTAAGTTTATCAATTATTCCGAACAACATATTCCGAAACCGAAAAACAAAGGTTTTTTTTTAGTATCATCATCAGATCTTTTTGTCTCCAGTGCAGGAGCACGACCCGCTCAGTACTACCAGAGCCACACATGTTCTTCAAATCAACAATTTTAAAATCTGATGGAAGGGGAAACTGCCAAGTAACAGAAAAAGTTATGCAAGTACAGCGATCTTGACGTCACTGCTCTAGGTCTCGCGCATACGAAAGAGATCGCCATCTCATATTTGAAACGCTAATTGCTGCTTTATTAATTTTTATTCTGTTTTCAGAAAAATATTACTTATCATTGGTTTTTTTAATTTTATAGAAAATATTAAAAATCCCTTACAGGCACTTTTAAGCAAAAAAATACACAGTAAAACAGCCCTTTTACTGTGTATTTTTTGCTTAAAAGTTTAAATTTTTATTTAAATTTGTAGACTGATTTTAATAATTATTTTCCATTTAAAATCCAATACTATATTATTTCTCTCCAATCAGTTCTGGCCATTTTATTGCAAAACAGAACTGAAAAACATGACACATCTAAAGATAACCTTCTGTGACTGCTTTTACCGGTGTGCGTACTTTACAAGCTCGACTAGCAGTCTCTTAATTCTAATATATTTCTTGATGCCGACCTAATCTGGCCCATTATTTCAGACGACTGCCTGAGTGGGTGCTTGCTACTGTCTTTCAGGGCTGTATATTAGTAAACTCATTACGCTGACACTGTTTTTTATGTCCACAGATTATCACGTTCGTGGACGATTAAAGGTGTAATTAAAAATATAAATTAAATGTAAATTAGCCTCTATTATTGTAATTTTAACTCAAAGGTGTAATTAAAAAATATTTTTCTGTTAATATGTTTTTATTGCAATAGATAGTTTACAACGTTAAATATGTCATAAACCAACAAATTATTTTATTGGTAATATATCATAATTTTCGAAGGATGTTTATTTTATATTTAAAAGAGATTTAGGGCATCATTTTAACAAGCTTTTTTAGTTTCCCCTGCCCCGTTGTTTGACTGTCTGTTTGTAATTATACATTGCAAGTAAAATTTGACCGGTTTCTAATTAAATTAAAATTTTGCAACGTTTGTTTGTTTGTTTATAAAGCTTTATTGTACACAAGAAAGAACACAGATACAAATCAGAAAAGTAAACATACAACGGCGGACTTATCCCATATAGGGATCTCTTCCAGTCAACCGGCAATGTATATAGCGTGACAATGCAATATTATGATGACGGAGCTGATCTGAACATGGAGCCGGAAGGTGGCCATAGAAACTTTTTAATGGAAGGAACAACATAATCGAGTTTGGGCTCGTATGATTTGTCTTAAAAAGTACATGAAACTTTAGGTTCATTATTTTAGATGAAAGCTTGCTTTAATATTTTTTTTTATAGTAACTTGTTTGAATTGAAGTAAAAAAATGAGTAAATATTCTTCTAATAGGTCTAGAGATAAGTAGTGTTTTTTTACAACTTATGTTTTATATATTCTCTATAAACATTTTCCGCGTTATCTATACATACTCGTATAATAAAACAGTAAAAAAAGTGTACAAGTACATTAAATACATTTCCAAAAAAAATTTGGGGACCAAGAAGAAAAAAAAGAAGTAAAGGAGTAAGAATTAAAAAATATGTCTTTCTGTTTGTCTGTGTGTCTGATTCTCTGTTTGTACAGGCTAATCTGTCGAAATACCGGACGGATTTAAATGAAACTTTTTTTGTTACAAAGCTATTAAGCCTGGGCAACCTGATGCAGAACTATAATGGTTGAGCTAAACTATAAGAAATGTACAAATGAAGGCGTCATTTGTACATTTCTTATAGTAATAGTTGTTCAGCATAATAAGCATTTCCCAGAGATATAAAATCCACGCGAACGAAGTCGCGGGATTTGGTTAGTTTCGTAAATAAATAAAAATAAACATTTACTTACAGACATAGCTTGCAACAAGTTTCTTAACCTTATTTTCATTTATTCCCACACATTTTCGCCAGTTTATTCAAGTCAATCTTACATATCAATATGTAAGCCAACATCTCATTTCCTCATTTCCCCATTTCCCCACGTGAGGGTGTCATCGCGGATTCCTCAAAACTCAAATCCGAGGGGAATGCAGAAATCAATACGGTCTTGACATAGCGCTGTCGCCTTGAAAGGTATTTCTTTTGACTGAGGATCTGATTTTTATCCGACTGCGTCAGAAGGGGGGTTTGTTTGTTTGTTAAAACATTTGTTTTGATACAACAAAGTAAGACAAATTACGAACGAGCAAATATACAAAGGCGGACTTATCCCATGTAGGGATCTCTTCCAGTCAACCTGCGATGGATTGATATGTATTCGAATACATGTATCGCTTATATAGCTTGAGAGGTGTTTCTTAGTCTTGTCGAATCCCAAGAGATGTTATGTTATTCTATTCTGATGCCGTGTGGTTTCCGGCAGAGTAAAATAGGGCCACTCCATGTCCTCCCGTGGATGTCGTAGAAGGCGACTTAGGAAATACAAGCTAAAAAGAGTTTATAAACATCAATGAGACCTCTTCAACCCGTCTGGCCAGTAAGGACAGAGTAGGCTGAAGTCCTCTGGCTGCTCTGGCCAAGTATGGCTGTTTATACCCCGTCAATTGATCCATATTTTTTCGTTTAGCAAAGTAGTAAACATTCACAAAGGTAAAATGCAGAGCGCATCGAAGTTTCGGAGTGGGGGCGATTTACGTCACCGTAAAGTGAAAATCGTTCTCAATCGTGACGTCATGCGAAATTTAAATGCGCTGTATCATTATTGTCTAAACAGGCTGCAATATTGAACATGCCAAATTACATGCTACAGTATTGCGATTCTAAGGGGAAATGCGGCCTGTGTTTTTGGTACTATGCCAAATGGACACGATTTTAGATTAAATATGTAGCAAAAATTTAACTTTTTCTTTCTTATTTGTAAATCTGTATCTATCTTAACTTTTAACTTAACTTCTAACTTTTTGAAATGCCAAAAAAATATACATACTTACATACACTCGGAAAATATAACCCTTCTTTTGTCGCAGTG
The DNA here is from genome assembly GCA_963555685.1 of Acrobasis consociella. Taxonomy (NCBI): domain Eukaryota; kingdom Metazoa; phylum Arthropoda; class Insecta; order Lepidoptera; family Pyralidae; genus Acrobasis; species Acrobasis consociella. The sequence continues at coordinate 14,314,063 of OY743122.1, forward strand.
GGTAAAAACAGTTGAAAACGACGTCATACAAGCTAACTCACTCCCGAGTGTCGTGTTCCAAACATTTGCATACGTCTGTTGATATCACAAGCTGTAGGACGTCGTACGTGGAACTAAAGGGATGACCCACTAGATGAGTTAAAGCCTTGTCGTCTTACAGCCGGTCCGCGAGGGACCCCGCAGACTTCTACATATCTCGACTGACTGGGGAACGGGGGAGTTGTGGAGGCTGTTGAGTTCTGGACGGCTGCAGGCGCCTACAGCTGACTCTAAAAGGCGAGAACGAGGGAGAGGTGAGGGGACGGGAAACGGGGACGCATATTGTGCAAGTCCTTAGGAGGTTTCGTTCTGTATGTAATACTTGTATTAATTCTGTGTAAAGTAAGTCAGAGAAAGGAAAAGGACAAGGAAAAGGTGGATGAAGTGCGTTAAGAAGATTATGAATGACGAACATTATTCAAAATTAAAAAATGACTTTACCCCCAAGCTGCCCAACCGATTATGATATATTTTTTTCCAAATCGGTCCAGGCCTCTTCGAATAATTATTAAACATGCATAATTAAAAAGATCGCGGTGAATTGATAACCTCCTCCTTTTTGAAGACGGTTAAAAATGTAACAACCATTTCAATGGAAAAGAACTCGCATACTAACCCGAAGCCACGTAGTGTGGGATAAAGTGAGGAAGAAGAAGTAAGCTACAATGAATAGTCAGAATGACTGACAATTTCATTACACGAATTTGAAAATATATTGCACTCGTATTTTTTCAACAAAAAAATGCCGAAGGTGAGTCAATATCATCATCATTTCAGTTGCATTACGTCCACTGCTGGACATAGGCCTCCCCCAGGGATTTTCAAAATGACCGATCTAGAGCGGCTTACATCCAGCACCTTCCAGTGATCTTGTTCAGGTCGTCAGACCACCTTGTGGGTGGGTGTCCTACGTTTTGATTGCCAGTACGTTCGCTTGCCATTCGAGAACCTTTATGCCCCATCGGCCATCGGTTCGTCACGCTATATGTCCCGCCCACTGCCGTTTCAGCGAGCTAACCCGCTGGGCTATGTCAGTGACTTTAGTTTTTTTACGAATTCCTCATTTCTGATACGATCACTTAAAAAAACATCGTGCATAGCCCTTTATTTACATAGCGCGTTGCACGACCGAGTAAGGAACCGCGTTTCAGAGTCATAAGCCATCACTGGTAACACACATTGGTTATAGTCTTTAAACATTGATGAAGACACTGAGGTACGAAGATGAGTAGAGTAACTGTTAGTTCATCTAGTATATTCTATCTCCATGTACATTCGAAGCACCTACTACAAATGTTCCCAGAAGCATATTTATGTCAAAACGGATGATAGTACAAGGCCTTTACAACGGGTGAAGCGTTAGTTAGTTTTTCGTATGTGTAAGTGGCCAACACTGGTGTCAGATTTTTAAATCTGCCTTAAATCATTGATATACGTTGACGACTGCGATACAATGACAGATGAGACCAATGGCGTAACGTGCCTTCCCGGACAGGAGCACGGAGGAGCTCGAGATTTTTTTTTAAACATGTTAACACCCATCCAACTGACTACCAAACGCAGGCTGCAAGACACAAATCAACTTTCACTGTGATGGTGGTTGAGAAGTGGATAAAGGATTAAAAGTTTTTTTTTCTTTTTATTGTGACGCAAACAGTCATTACAGAAAAAGTATTGCTATGTTGGATGCCGCATCCCCTATTATTTGGTCTATAAATTTTCTTCTGGGTTTTCCTACTCCTCTCTTTCCTTCTATTTTTCCTTCCATTATTGTTTTAAAGAACGCATCGTGGCGTAGTAGATGACCGAACATTTTCTCTCTTCTATTTTCTATAATTTGTATTATTTGTCTTTTCTCTCTCACATCCTCTAGTACCTTCTCATTTGTAATTTTTTCTGTCCAACTTATTTTTTTCATTCTCCTCCAGCACCACATTTCAAATGCTTCTAATCTATCTCTATCCTTTTTGTCATCGTCCACGTTTCACATCCATACAAAGCAGTGCTCCATATAAATGTTTTTATACCCTTTAGGTACGGAACCCTAAAAATGACACTATTGTGAGACGTTTAATTTTACGATCTGTACCGATTAATTAATTTTTGACCCAGTCATCCCAATTGTATCTTTACCTTATGTACCTACTCATACAATATTCAATATATGCCATTACCACAGATGTAATGTAAATAGGGAACTGAATTCCACTAGATTTCCGTAATTAGGCCATTCCGATACTAAATCTATATTAGTCATATCGATATCTCTCATGATCATTTAGTCTGAGATAATCAGTAGGTACTATAATATATTGTACATATATAGAATGTTTTGGTTATTATCTGGCAATAATCTAAATTCTAATGTAACTTAATAATAAACGGATTAATACCGTATACATAATACAAGCCATGTGGTTTCCCGCAGAGTAGAATAGAGCTTTCCGAATTAGGTCTGGTTTTACATATGTACACATTGACATATGTATGTATGAGGTCTTAACAAAATATTCTGAAATTATTTTAAGGGTGAATTCAGTCCGTGACATTGAACAACTTTCCCCAATAATATAAAGGTATTTCTTTTTTGTTTCACAGTTAAATGGCTAGAGTCAAACTATGACCGAAATGCGCGCCAGACGATTTTTTTCATAAATAATTACTTAGTTTTAAAGAATCTGTCTTAAACTTAAATGACATTTATTAAGGATATAAAAATATATAAAATTAAAATTTAACTTTAGGTATAAACAATATAATTAAAATACCTACTTAAATTAATTAAATCTAAATTAAAACCTAAACCATAATAAAGTAAAACAAACGAAATATGAAAAATCTCCTCAAATGCATCTGTTCGAGACCAAGTACGAACACTGGCAGCGTTGCCTCGCTGAATAGCAAGGCTAATTCTTTGGGCAAGGAAGCTGCCAGCTCTGAAGTCTCCCTCGACCAGACGTGCATACAAGTCTTTTATAATTATTTTGGCTTCAGGGCCCCATGGGCCTAATGTCTCACCGACACCAGTATTAAAATATGGGAAATCGAAACGTTTAAACATTTTCTCTTTTTAGATGATTTCGCTGTCTGTTTCTGTATGTGACAAGGAGCTTCATACATACATATCATAAAACAGTAAAAAGATTGTGTTTGTACATTAAATATATTTCCAAAAAAAAATATGGGGGGCGATAGAGACATAATAATACAGTAAGAAAATTAAAAATATATCTGTCTGTTTGTCTATCTGTCTGTCTGTTCGTCTGTTTGGACAGGCTAATTTCCGGAAATACTAGACGGATTCAGAGTACAATTCAACATAGAGGGTATAAATGATTTTAGAAAATGGAACATCTGATGCAGAACTATAATAGTCCAGCTAAACTATAAGAAATATCAAAAGGACGCCTTAGCAAAAGTTTTTCAGCCTGATGAGCATTTTCTAGAGACATAAAGTGCACGCGAACGAAGTCGCGGGCTTCGGCTAGTGCATAATAACTGGTTGTCGACTGTACTTCAATCTGACTACAGTACAATTCAACTAATATCTCTAGTTTATTGCTTACGACAGTCGAAGCTGAGTCTAGTCTAGATGCGGGAAATCTTCAGAGTTTTGTTGCTACAGACGGTTTGTTTGGAGAATTTGACAGTTTTATTGGACAAGCGAGCGAAGTTCTTATAGTTTTTTTTACTTTAATGTATGTGGAAAATGTGGACAATAACTTGAGTATCTTTTATCGGAATATTAAATAAGCGGCCAAGTGCGAGTAGGACTCGCCCATGTAAGGTTCCGTAGTAGCAAATAACATAATATAAAAGTCTTGTAGTATGTTTTTTTAATTTTTATATTTGGTTTGATGAAAAATATTTTTTTGAGTTTCAGTTCTAAGTATGGGGAACCCCCAAAATTTATAGTTTTTTTTTTTCTATTTTTGTGTCTACCAAGTTTCAACAGTATAGGTCTAATAGTTTCGGAAAAAAGTGGCTGTGACATACGGAGGGACAGACAGACAGACAGACATGACGAATCTATAAAGGTTCCGTTTTTGCCATTTGGCTACGGAACCCTAAAAACCGGCGAAAATGTGAATAATTCTAATAGGCGAGGCAATTAGCACCCATCACTATTTTGATGCCTCTTTCCACCTTCTTCGCAAGAATTACGCTTAAGTGACTTTTTGGTATTGCAACCCTGAAGTGCCATTTTTGAAACGTGGAGCCTCTATTCGAATGACTTTTCCATACGATAAACCGTTCCTTTAAAAAATCACTCCTCTGGGGTCTAAGTAATTACTTAATAAGTAATTAATTAAAAAAACTAAGAGCCGCAAATATCTAATTCTGTCTGCCCCATTAGGAACAAAGACGTGATCTTTTATGTATAAATATGTTACTTAAACCAAAAAGTGTCTGTTAATTAGTCCTTCAGGTACCTTTTTAACCGGCTTTCAAAAAGAAGGAGGGTATCAATCCGTAGCGATCTTTTTTTTATGTATGTTTACTGATTATTTAAAGAGCTTGGACCGATTTGGGAAATTCTTCTTTGTATGATAGAAAATCCTTGTCAGGTAGAAAATTTATCAAAATCGTTTGGGAAGTTTGGTGGTCAAATCGTTATTTAATTTTGGAAAATTATTAATGACTGACAAAAAGATTTTTTTAAGAATAAAGAAATTAAATCGGTTAGGATTTCGAGAAGAATTTGGGGGACTATGAAACGTTAATGTTGGTACTTTTAGTCCGAGCTGAAGTTGTCTCGCGACAGGTGGTTTAAACACAGCGCGATAGCAATAGATTTTATAAATACCTATTTCTCAATTCTCTCGACCTTAGTGATACTCAACTAGATTTTCTAAGCTAACATTAATTTATATTTCAAACAATTCAGCGAGCTTCGGATTTCAAACTAATCAGTTATTAATTGAATGATTCATAAGCAATGATTTATTTAATTAACGAATTTTGAACAGCTTGGGTATTATGACTTTCAAACTAAATTTTATCTAAGACTATAAATTTTGCTTACACATTTTATTTTGTATATCTAGAAAGTAATATAATAATCCAATGAGATCTGAGACTTAGTTCGACTATACGAATGCTTATACAGGTTGACTGGTAAATCACGTTATATATTGAAAGGGGTACTCAGTACTCGATTCTCGTTTCAAATTCAAATATAAATAATTGGCCAAGTGCGATATGGACTCGCGCACGAAGGATTCCGTACCATTATTTATAAAAATCGAGTTTTTTTTATGTTTTTAGTATTTGTAGTTATAGCGGCAACAGAAATACATAATTTGTGAAATTTTCAACTGTCCAGCTATCTTCTTGAGATATAGCCTGGTGACAGACAGACGGACAGACGGACAGACGGACAGACAGCGAAGTCTTAGTAATAAGGTCCCGTTTTTACCCTTTGGGTACGGAACCCTAAAAAAATAGGTGGTTAAAAGTTGACCAAATTATCCAATAAAAAGAAGAAGTGTGGACACTCGCGATGTTAAGCGTTTTAATAACGAGCCGAGTTAGATAAGGAGATACCGAGCGCACAGCGAGCACGTGGTTACCAAACATTCCGAGACTTTGCGCACTAATCGAATTAGATGTTTCTTTGTTATTACTACATATTTTGATGGTTTTATTTTACGTGACGTTACGGATGAATATAATTTATTATGCCATTAGATATCACAAGCTATTATAGAATATTATAGCACCGATTGTAGAAAAGTTCACTTGGTGCGGCCATGTCAAGAGGCGAGATGCCCAACATCTGGCAAATAAAAAGGTTAATGGCCACAAAGATAGAGGACGACCTAAAAAGACGTGGGGAAATGTGTAAGGCTGGTCATGGAGGAGAGGGGGGTTAGTACAAATATGGTAAATGATAGAAAACTGTGGAAAAAGTTGACATACAGAGCCGACCCCACATAGGGATAAGGCGAGAAAGGTGATGATGATGATAGATATGACAAGCTATTTACCAGTCAGCCTGTAGGTATACGGGGTCTAACAAAATGTACTAAAAAGTACATTGATTTATGGGTGAATTCCGTTCATGATTCTAAATGACTTACCCAGGGAAATATACCAAAAGGGAAATATACCGAAAGGTTGACCAGACCAGTGAGCTAATCCGAGTTCGTATGGAAAGCAAAAAAAAGATCTTGTATATCGATATATGTCCTTGGAAAAAGATTTTCAGTATCATGGAGTTTCAGTATATTTTATTAGACGTTGTATAAGACCAATTTTTTTCAGCAAGCTTCAAGAAATGCTTATTGTAAGTATTTATCTCCTGGTAATATGAATCTTTTTTTGTAATCCCAGCATTGCTACCTCAGGGAAAGTTTTTCATAAAGGGCTCCGCTTCTTCAAGAATGTTTTAATTTGACCGTACATGAGCATAAATGCTACCTTTTATATTACTATTGTAATTAATCAAGATTTTGACAATGAAATAAAATAATAAATATATAGGGACAAATTACACTGATTGAGCTAGCCCCAAAGTAAGTTCGAGACTTGTGTTATGGGATACTAACTCAACAATACGATATTTTATAACAAATACATATATAGATAAACATCCAAGACCCAGGACAATATTAAAAAGGCCATTTTCCAACTTGTCCTGGCTGGGGATCGAACCCAGGACCTTCGGATTGGCGGTCTAGCGTGTTGACCATTACGCCACGGAGGTCGTCAAATAAGGTCGAATGATAATTCGATCCGTATGTTTTTATTTTTTGTATGTACGTTATTAATTGTTAATATTTTATTTGAAAGCCTTTTATGGTAAGTTGGTCTCATATTAATTTATGAACCTTTGGTGGAGAACTTTGAAAATATGGAAGAAACTCCTGATTTATCTTTTATCAGTTGTTATCATGCTTTCTTGCGAAAGAATTAATTATTACAATTAATTTTATATTGTAGCTCTATAGATTACATTGGGTTATAGGATTACCGTGGCCTAATTAGATATTTCTACACCGAATTTGGCATTTTGGTAGGCATATTAACTGAAATAAAGCTTTAGGTTAACGCTACACCAAACAAGTACCGATGGTCAAGCTACTTAAGGCTCATTTGCACGGGGCAAGTATCTTACCTATGGCATACAATTAAATTATAGCAACAGATAACTTGCATGATCCAAACGAAACGGTAGTACAAATAATTTATTGGTTCAATAAAGAACAAAGACCTTCTGGCAAGTAGGCGACCAATACTGTGAAAATGAGTTTCTTTCTTCTTCTTAGCAGTGGTCGTTTGGTTTCTTCTTAGTAGTGTGTCGTTGTGAGGCGCTGGTATCGGTAACTTTTCTTAAAAAATAAATTTAAATTTAATATACACTACACGTAATGTTAATTATACTTATTGACGTGTAAAAATGCCTGTGAAGGTCTTATTACTGAATAAACATTTGAATCTTTGAATTTTTAAACTGGTATTAAACAGGCAATAATCTTTAGTAAATATGAAGATGTAATAGAAATAAGTTGCTTAACCATTCGTCAGTTAGTGCTGGAGTTTTGTTTACCTCAATACGAGTAGATATTTATAGTCCCACGTCTGATCAAAGGTCTCTAATTTCCTTTCATGAGTCTATCCCTTGCCTTGGCTGACACTGGAAAGTGACAAGGTCATCAAGCCATCTCTTTCAAGGCCTTCTTGAAATAAAAAAAATGAAATCCTTCTGTATTTAATAAAATTTCGTTGTACTCGAATATGCAGAAACAGAAAATATTTTTTAAGTACATCAAAAAATTATAAAGTTTTAACGTCCTGAATCTTTATCCAATTGGGTATTATCCTAAGCCAAAAATAAATTGTTTTGTACTAATAACAAAATAAAACGTGGCAAAATTATGTCCCTTGTCTTTGAAAATATCAATTTTAATTTGACTTTATTATTGCAGAAAAACTGATAATAAGAGCGCTATTTGACTCCAAAAAATTGTGACGTCATCTGTCTGTATTTCATACAAAATTCCATAGAAACTGTTTGTTTTCACGTTTATAAAAAAGTGTCTGATTTGACTTGTTGGAAAAAGCGAATTGTAGTGTAGGTTGCATGGAAAGCACTCCACCGACAAGAGCCCAGCTCTTAAATATAAGAAGAAGTGTAGGTAGTTATCCATATTGTTGTCTATGCAAAACACCAGACACAATAGTAAAACAATGCCTGTCGACCGGATTCTGGTCTGCTCACAGATGACAGGTTATTAATGTTTTAACCGCGTTGCGCTTTTGGTGAAGCACTAGCCTTATGTACTTGGCTTTTTGACATTTCGACTTACATTAGATATTAAAATATAATGAAAGGTGAGTCGATGTAACTAAAGCTTTGACAAATTAACTTCTTTTAGACAAGATAGGATCATCCTTTGGATTACATCTTGGCCTTTCACATACTTAATTAAATGTCAGACATAATAATTTATTAACAGACATCAAAAAGGAGGAGGTTCTATGTTCAACTGTAATTTTTTATGTCAGTTTACCGATTTTTCCCTCAATCGTAGACCGATTTTCAAATTTCTTTTTTAGTCGAATTCATAGAAATTTTATCAAAAACAGTTGTGTAGTTACGGGGTGAAGACGGCTTTTAGTTTAGAAAAATTATCGTATTAATCTTTATCAACTGTGCTTCTTTGGAGCCTGGGCTGTCTCGTTTTTTCTTTTCCAAGTCTGGTAGTGTCGTTGGATACCATACATTTTTTTTATTGGTACATCTTAATGGCAGGCCTAAAGATATAGTTTTATATTTTGGTACGTTCCTTTTATGGCAGCCTAAAAATATAGTTTTGTATTTCTGTACATACGTTCCTTGGGGAAAGTTGTTCAGTGTCAGTATCTATTTGTTAGAATAGTCTAACAAAATATATTATTGAAACTACCTACTTTAAAATATACAAGGGTAAAACCTATTACATAAACTTAAGAAGCTAAAATAAACTTAATTACATTCCAAACTAAATTGATTTTAACTGACAGATTTAAGCAATAAAACTATCGTTAAAACGAACAGTAACGGACACTATCTGCCATTTTGCGATGAGAATTAATTAATTAAGCTCTGTAAGATTTTAAATACAGATAGAAAAATAAATAGACAACACAAAATTACATGTTTGAAAAAAGAAACAAAATATACGATAAAAGGTTTTAAGCAGTAATATGGTGCAGTTTAGATGGAAAAAAAAAACAAAATACTAAAATAAAATGTTTCAGAAGCGCATCAAAAAAAAACTACGAATTATAGGTTGTAAGCATTTTGTAGTGCAATTTTTCAAGCTCGAGGTCACCTAATCAAATGGTTTTTCCATACAAAAACCGTTCGTTTAGTGAGTTTGCGTTTGAGAAATGGTCCTAAATAGTTTTGTAAATGTACTGGTTAACTCACGTAGTATAGTCAGCATCATCATCATTAGATCTTTTAAGTCTACACTACAGGAGCACGACCCTCTCTGTACTACCAGAACCGTACTTGGCCAGAGCAGCCCTCTTCGCTGGCCAAACGGGTCGGAGAGGTATCATTGCTATTTATAAGCTTTGTTTAGCTTGTATTTCCTAAGTCGCCATCTACGACATCCACGGGAGGACATGGAGTGGTCCTATTCTACTCTGCCTGAATCCATACGGCATATACCTATATTTTGTAAATTGATATTATGGCGTAAATATTACGAGTCTATTTTGATAATTGGTGGATGGTTGAAAATAAAGATATTCGTTTTCACTTTAATTCCATCTCGAACGAGCAAGTCCAATTCGTTTAAACGCGCGCAATAAATAAAGCTACATTTTTAACCCCCAAAAAAAAATCCTGTTAAGTTTGATGCTAGTGTTTGTCAGTTGGTTTGTCTGTGGCATCGTAGCGCTCAAACAGATGGATCGATTTCAATACGTTTTTTTATCATGAAAGCAAGATTTTCTTGAGATCTTTCTTAGCTATGTTTGATATAAAATTGGTTCAACCGGTAAAAAAATATTGGGGGTTAACGCTTAAAAGTCAGGGGTTTTCTCGGAAAAATAGACTTATTTTTCGTATCGATATCAATTCAAGTCTTATCGGTAGTTCTAGATGGCGTACTTGATAGTCGGGGTGTTTTAAATTGCCTAGCAAATAAACTCGTAGTAAAATTAACACATTAGTGTGTTGTATAAGTATAAATCCAATTTCAGACATTAATTTGCTACCGTATCGTCGATATTTATCTGAAATCACTTTTCTATTTAATATAGATCAGTCTCAATTAAATGGTGGCTCTAGACTCCAGCCCCCATAACATTGTTCAGTTAGCGATGTCATTAAACTTGAAATAAAAATGGGAGCTAATCCAAAAAAAAAATATAAGCGCTATGATGCCACAGACCGACATAAAAACTATCCCTCTTTTCCTTTAGGGGTTAAAAAGAAAGTAAATTAGGTACTTTGTTTTTAGATTTAGGTGTTGGTTGTCTGATAGAAAAAGCCTATGGCCTTAAAAAAACAGTGATACACGCGCTCCGTCCATAGCAAAAATGCAGGTAGAGAAAACTTTTTGAAAAAACGTTTTTCCGCTGATAAATGCTTTATGATCTCAATGTTGTTTTTTGTATCGTTGATACAATTTAAAAAAAAACTTTTTAAATTTTTTCTATTTTTTAACAGCAAGTTTTGGAAAAATGAAAACCAATAAACCATGTCTTTTATCGTGTAAATCGAATCTTTTTTTGTAGGGCCAAGTGCGTTTTATTTCCCTCTTAAGTCCGCCATTTAAGAGTAAAATAAATCTTTTCTAAGAACACTTTTATGAAGCAAAAAATGTCAAACTTATATTTGCTGTCTAATCAAGTGAAAGAAGAACTCAACCCGTCAAAGAAATTCCGTTTATTCATTTAACCATTCCAATAAATACCGACTTTTCTCAAAATAAGTTTCTTTCTCACGAATTTATGTAATCTGACTTCCTTGTAATTTAATAAATATCGAACTACATAAAGGTTCGAATAGAAAGCACAGAACGTAGAGTTAAAAATGTTTAAGAAGTCCTTCCGCCTATCTAACATATATGTAAAAGTTACGGTGAGGACGAAACAAACAAATTCGGTTGTGTCTACGTTTATTTATAGCCTCTTCAAGCAACGGATAATCCTAGCAAAGTGCTTCGAAAATTATAAGACATGTAAAACTCAAATTGCCCGTGAATTACGTCCTTATTTCATTTTTATAATTTTTACTTTTGACTAGCTGCGCTCCACGGTGTTAACTGCGCCTAAAGTATCCTATATGTTAATTCAGGGTCTCAGCTTACTGCATACCAAATTTTACCAAAATTAGTCCAGCCCTTTGCGCTTGAAAAAGTAACAAACATACACACACTCACAAATATTCACCTTTATAATATTAGTGTGATAATCCAACTTATTTTGTCTATTATCATAATTTCGGAATTCAGAAACTCAAAATTTACAACATATGTTAGACCTTTACACTTAGGATAACTAAATAACATTAAAGGTATTACTTACGAGTGTGTCATAGTTTTTTACATACTCATATGACTACCGACAAACTGCTGCACAGTTTGGCAGGTTTCTATATTGAACTTGTATTTTTTTATAAATGAATAGATGCTTTAAAAAAAGGTAATAGATCACCTGAGAGTCCTGTAAATGGAATTGAAATTATCTAATGCAGAACAGAATTTAGAACTGCAGTTCTATGCACCATATAACTCTGCGCTAGATTGCTTCAGCGGCAGTAATATGAACCATATTTCGAGCGCAGCTTGAGAGCCATAATTTTAACTTGAAACTTGAAGAAATGCACGTTTTCTGTGGATCTACTGGGAAACGGGAAAAAATGAAACTAGAATTTATAAGGGCGGCGTCTACTTGAAACTTGTCAACAGCATTGCGAAAAATATACATACATACATACATACATACTATCACGTCTTTATCCCTAATGGGGCAGACAGAGCATTTTGGGTCTTGCGGTTCTATGCAGAGCCCAGGGCCGCAAGACCCAAAAGCCACTTTTAGCGTCATGGTAGGCGAGAAGATGGAAAAGCAATAAATACAGTGATGGGTTGCTAGCCGCATCGCCTGTTAACATGATTTGCATTTTTACCTATTCCCTAGATCGGCTTTTACGATCTGCGTGGGAAGAGAAGCAGCTGGTACATTCCAAGTTTTTTTATTTCTCCCAGACCAGCATGGGAGCTAAAAATATTTCTAGATTTAAATTGGGTTAAAGAATATTTTTCGTTACAATAAAAACAGACTTGTACCGGATGAAATTTTTTAAAAACTCTTGGATATTTTCCTGGTTTAGAATAAAATGCCTGTTTACCGTACAAAAATATCTGATCATATTTGGAAGTATTTATAACCGTTCCAACAATTTTTTTCAATTTTTTTGCTTTTTTCGCTGTCGTGTATGACACTTATAAACAGAGATCGGATATTCCAGTGCATATTTACCTAAACTTCGAGGTAGTATGTAACATAGAGTGGATAATACCACCTCCAAAAAATTAAAGGTTTTTTTGATACCGTGATTTAAAAATTTTGAATTTTACAGAAATAATAAATAGTCAGGTACAAATTGTTGTTATGAAGAATATTTTAATTTGACACAATTTTAGTAAGAGACTCTAAATTAGGAACAATATTCTTGTAATCGATGGTTTCTACCATACTGTTTATTATTTCTGTTAAATCCAATAATAATTCATGGTTTTTTAATCACGATATCAAAATAAAAAATATTTTTATGGTGGTATTTCCACTCTATGTTACGTACTCGAAGTTTAGGTAAATATGCACTGGAATATCCGATCTCTGCTTATAAATGATTGAAATCTAAGGTAACAAATATAAAAAATACTTATAGGCGATTTGAACAACTCCTTTTTTTAGATCGGTAAAAAATATTTTATTTGCACATAAACATATTAATAGCCTTGATACACACACATACTTATATCTCTTTAAGCCATGCCAAAATATTCTATTAAAAAAAAATATATTTTGGCATGGCACAAAGAGATATACAACGTGGAAGGAACATACCTGTAATAAATGGAACTACCGGCTATACCAGATCCTTATAGTATAATAATAATATTTAAAAAAAACTTAAAAAACAAAAAAAAATTACATTCCCCCATGTACAAATTGCCCAGGCGTCTGCACACTTTTGTACAGAAAAGACGATTTTTTTTTGAGTTTTTGACTTTTATTTTAATTTCATTATTTTATAGTGGTCTATTATTATATTAACTGCCTCCGTGGTGTAGTGGTTAGAGCGTTCGGCTCATACCCGGAGGTCGCGGGTTCGATTCCCGGCGGCGGCAACGACTTTATGCTGTTGTCCTAGTTTGGTTAGGACATTGTAGGCTGATCACCTGATTGTCTGATAAGTAAGATGATCCGTGCTTCGGAGGGCACGTTAAGCCGTCGGTCCCGGTCACTGTCTTTGACATTGATCGTTACCTAAAACCATGTCAGAGGCCTTTAAGGCGGTTTAAAAACTCTGACGCCAGTGTTAGTCACTAACACACACGATAAGAAGAAGAGTGGTCTATTATAAGACCGTGGTTCGATTTATTACGGGTTCCCTTCCACGTTCGCTAGCCGCATTGCCTATAGATACGATTGAGATATCTCACAAAAGAGGGGTGTTATAAGTGTTACGCGAATGCTTTTGTCTGTCTGTATTTTTATGTAAAAATAAAGTTCCTTTGCGGTGGTTCGTAGCTATATTTGATGAAAATCGGTTTGGCCGTTTTAAAGTTATTAATTTTGCTTGAAAATCGGGGTTTTTGTAGTTGTCTGTTAAATAATACACGGCGCTACGAATACATTACATTTTTTACAGATTATATCTATTAGTACCTGAGTAACCGAGCTTTGGTCGGTCGGTTACATCTCAAACATTAACAACATTTTTTTAAACTTGTCTAAAAACAGAACAAAATAAAAAATTATACATAAACTTGAACATAAAAAAAATCTAAAGTAAGCCACCGAGTGGGATTCGAACCCGTAATACTCTTTCTAGCGGTCAGCATCCTTAACCACTGAGCTAAGCGGATGGCGGCCGGCGCGAGGAAATTAGCGACCATATTCTGCGTGGAAAGAAAAACGAATGAAAGCTCGTAAACACGCGTTTTCCCAAACATAAAACTAATCTAGATCGATTGTTTACCCCCAAAAACCCCCATATACCAATTTTCAGCAAAATCGTTAGAGCCGTTTTCGAGATCACAGAAATTTATAAATATATATATATATATATAAATAAATATACAAGAATTGCTCGTTTAAAGGTATAAGATTTAGTTCCTCCGCTTATCACCAGATGACGCTTACATATAAAACTTTAATTTGCCTGGCAAATAAACTTGTATTATTTTAATGTAAGTAAAGAAGTTAATAGATTCAAGTGTTACTTTGCAAAAGTCAAAGTTAAATGCTATGTGATTTGAATTACTTTGTGTTATCACACAAAGTAATTTAAATCACATTGTAAGTAAGTCAAGAATTTCACAAGTCAGCACATAGCTTTAAGTTTCAACGCCCCAGTCGCGGTTTAGCAGCTGAAATGTTATTTTTCTATCTCCGAAAGTGCAACGCAGTATATTGTAAACTTTGGTATTTACTTCAGATTTCATACTTCCAGAGCTGTTAACGGTTGAGACTTTGTTTGCTTTCTTTTCAACCTTTTAAATCTTCGTACAAGCTTTGAACTTTGAATTTTATTGTTCGTGTGCTATCCGTTATACAAACAAGAAAAAAAATCCACTTAAAATTTCTTGAGGTCCTATGTGCCCTGCAATCATACATACATACATACATACATACATACTATCACGTCTTTATCCCTAATGGGGCAGACAGAGCATTTTGGGTCTTGTGGTTCTATGCAGAGCCCAAGGCCGCAAGACCAAAAAGCCACTTTTAGCGTCATGGTGGGCGAGAAGATGGAAAAGCAATCAATACAGTGATGGGTTGCTAGCCGCATCGCCTGTTAACATGGTTTGCATTTTTGCCCATTCCCTCGATCGGCTTTTACGATCTGCGTGGGAAGAGAAGCAGCTGGTACATTCTAAGTTTTTTTTATTTCTCCCAGACCAGCATGCAATCAATAGATGGCAGTTATCCAGCTGTGCCAGATGCCTTTAGACAGCTTGAAAAAACCAACCTAATTCTAGTACTAGTGTTATATTTTGGTTAGTGTTACACACAGGAATAATAACAAAATATCAACCTACCCGGCCGGCGAGTCAACCCGGGCGCGATGCGTTCCGTACCATTGTCTATAAAAATTAAGGTTTGTTGTATGGGCACCTCATTTAAATACTTATTTTACACTTTTACACATTGAAAATACATCATCTGTAAAAATTTTAACTGTCTAGCCATCACGGTTCATGAGATATAGCCAGATGATAGACTGATGGTCAGACGGACAGCTTAGTCATAGTAAAAGGGCCCCGCTTTTACCCTTTGGGTACGGAACCCTATCAATGGACTTCACATCACGGAAAATAGAATTGGGTATCTATATATTATATATAAAACCTTCATTTTTTATTTCAAAAACATTAAAAGATCACTACAAATTGATAACCTCAGTTTTTGAAATACTGTTAAAAACTACACTACACTACTGTTACACTACTTCGTCAGTAAAATAAAAAAATGAAAAATAACACAAGTGTACTTACTACTACACTAACTGTCAATAGAATAAAAAGATTCAGCATTCAGGATCATAGTTTGAATCATATTCAATGGTCTGAAAAACCGGTGAAAGCCGGTTTCAGCCGCCGATATCATTTGATTCAATGCGCACCTACATGGTAACAGTTTAAAACTGAAAAACGTGAATTTCCACATTTCAGGACTACCAAAAATAAATTCTAACCTCTATACATATATTTAAGCTGTCACGTTTTTATCTATATCTACCTACACATATAATAAAACAGTAAAAAAAGTGTCTGTACATACATTGAATATATTTCCAAAAAAATATATTTAGGGCGATGGAGTTATAAAGTATGAGGGTAAGATTTTTTTTTAAAAGTCTGTCTGTTTATACACGCTAATCTCCGGAAATAATGGATGGATTCAAATGAAACTTTTTTTGTAATATATCTGTTAAGCCTGGGCAACATATAAGGTATAATAGATTTTGGAAAATGGAACACCTGATGCAGAACCATAATGGTCCAGCTAAACTATAAGAAATATAAAAATGACGCCTTAGCAAAAGTTGTTCAGTCTGATGAGTATTTTTCGGTGTCATAAAGTCCACGCGAACGAAGTTGGCTTCGGCTAGTCCCTAATAAAGCAGAAAAAGCATTCTGGGTCTTGCGGTTCTAAGCAGGCATAGCCAAGGGTCTCAAGACTCAAGGGCCACTTATAGCGAAACGAGAAGGTAGAAAATGGAATCAAATAGTGATGGGTTGCTAGTCGTATTGCCTATTTACCCATTACTTTGATCGGCTTTTAGGTACAATCTGCGTGTTGATAAAGATCTACTTACTACATTTTTTTTTGTTTCACCAACCCTTTTATTTTTATGGCTACACAAATTACGAGTATGTAAAAATTTTCGAATTAAAAACAAAAATACTAAAAACTAGTTTCACTAGTTAAAACTCACATATCAAAATGGTCGAATGTGGCGAAAGAAATTACAATTTACATGAGTCTTGTGTTTATAGAAATAAGATTTAAAATCGTTTGGCGTAAAGTAATAAAGTTTGTATAACTCGAACTGCACCAACCAACCGCTGAGCTTGCTTTTGAATTTAAATTTATATTCTGACATTTATTGTTTGCATGGAAACACCAGCGGTGCGGAATATAGCCAAATATGAAAAAAAACCAAAAATATAAAATGTTAGAATATAGTCCGTTTTTTAAGAGGAATTCTTATAAGGAGAGGTATACTTTTCTGAGTTCAGCAATGCCACTTGGTACGAATGTTATACACGTCTACCTAAGTCCAAAACGCCCGGGAGCCAGATTGAACTCCGCGTCAGGTGGGGGTAGGGGGGGTCAAAGTACAGAGCTCCGGCCCTCAGAAAAAAAAATCTGGCGGATTTGTTTGGACGTTTGAGTCCACTTTGGTATCGTTTTCAGATAACTAGATGATGCCCAGTTCATTCTCCATACCAGATCTTTTAGGGTTCCATAGCAAAATATGACGCAATCCTTAAAATAATAAACTTTTATTAGTGACACAATGTGAACAAACCCTTATTTTTTCATATATTTGTATGAAACGTGGTTTACAAAAAATACTATCTGAAAGCCCATTTAATGTAGATTATAAAAACAATA
The DNA here is from genome assembly GCA_963555685.1 of Acrobasis consociella. Lineage (NCBI taxonomy): Eukaryota > Metazoa > Arthropoda > Insecta > Lepidoptera > Pyralidae > Acrobasis > Acrobasis consociella. Next base: position 14,331,466 of record OY743122.1, read on the forward strand.
ACAATTAATATACATTTTACTACTTTCAATGTAAAATAAAATAATTATTGCACTTAGGTAAGTGCTGAGTTAGGTGAGTGCTAGAGCTGCAGTGTAGACCCACCGATAGCGCGCGGGCGACGCTTGGCGTGGTCATGACCAGTGAGGTTTTGGTTGTTGTACGAGTATGATGTCGAACATAATATAGACATGCCTTTTTTTCGGGAAGTTCCGTTTTTTGTGGGGTTGAAATAATTTATTGCATTATTAATTACGTCTTTATACGATTTGTGATTTGACATGGCGTACTATGTTTGAAACACCACGAAACAAATGGATTTAGTTCCAATTTTGGGACACCGCACTACAACTGGAACTGTTGGTATTACAGTTCGTACGTTCAATTCGATTAGGAGACTTTAAAACGTATATCGATTCAATGAAGCGTTTACTACCATGGTTTTTTGCTTTGGACCATGTAAATTACTCGCGATGGTTATCAGTCCATGTAAAAGATTTGGATAGCTTACCAGACAATCATCCTTCATTAATACAACGATTTGAAGCCGGACAATTTGTTGCTCGAAAATCTGCAAGAGATTATTCTGGTATAGCTTTAGATCAGGCGCATGAGCAAGTTAATTATCATTTAAAAGGAGATGGAGGTAAATTTGATCTAGAAGTTTTACAGTTAGTATTTATGTAACTAGACGTGTTTTCCTAAATATATATTTATCAAATATATTTATGTATGTATGTCATGCTTTTTGTACCTACTTATCGAATGTTATTATTTCGCTCTTTTATGTTTTTCAGGTATGATTGGCCTTACTGAAAACCTTCAGTCTCTACATAAATGGCTTCTAGCCGGTCCAGAGCTTGCGTCGATGATTGAAGGTTTCGAAGAAATTTTTTTTCATAAAGATGATACAGAATATGATTCAAAACAAGAAACGGACAAAATAACTGATTATTGCCATCATTCAGACACCGCCTCTGAACAAAAGAGGTTTCGGTCTGCAATAAAATCTCTTATTTCGACTATGGAGAGTGCGGGAAATCCTTTTCTCGAAACCTCTTCTGAATTGTACAATATTGATACGAAAATGGTGGCGCCTATAGAAGTTGTTCAGACAGTAAAACAAATTGAAATCAATGGAAAAGAATCATACAAAAAATTTTGCCAGGAAAGATTTGTCCAGGGTAAAAGCTTACACGATCCAATCCCTCTGAACAAGTTCCCTCTTTTTCATAACATAAATAAAAAACGGGAATTCAAAGTGAAATCCAAAATGTCTTCTCTGAAAAACGACTGCAATCTGTTCAGTAAACTATATATTGCAACCTGTGAGCGTAGAACAGGAGATCTTGACACGTTTTTTTCTCATGAAAATCAAAGTAGTCCTCCTGCTCTATCAGCCATGGGTTTAATGAGATCTGGAGTCAAATCCGACTTAATAAAATGTTTGACCAGTCTTGATGAGGAAACAACTTGTCCAACAGCTCCCACAGTAACAGCTAAGATACTAGATGGTTCGGCTGTAGTTCATATGTTGAGCCCAGGACCGTCAAAAACATTCGGGGATTATGCTGCCAATGTGTTTTCATCTTTTCTGATTAGGGAACTATCTAATGTCGAAAGACTGGACGTGGTTTGGGATACATATAAAAAAGACAGTCTCAAGAATACAGCTCGAGAAAAACGAGGTTCTGGCCAACGCTTATTAGTTAGCGAACATACAAGGATTCCGAAAGGATGGGCTAACTTTCTTCGTGAAGGATCAAACAAAGAAGAGCTATACCATCTTTTGTCATCACATTGTTACTCAAACATGGACTTACCAATAGGTAAAGAATTCATCATAACTGATGGCTCCGAAGCTCTGAGTAAAACCGCTCTGACTGAAAATATGGCACCGTGCAATCACGAAGAAGCGGACACACGGATAATGCTTCATCTTGCTGACGCTGTGCTGAAAGGACACTCCAAAGTAATGTTAAGAACAGTCGACACAGATGTCGTTGTACTAGCAATATCTTGTGTTCCAAAGCTAGCAGGCCTAGAAGAACTATGGGTGCACATCGAAACAGGACGAAATCATCAATACTTGGCGTGTCACACAATATCTTCATGTTTAGGTAACGGACTTATATGTGCCCCAATCAATTTCATGAAAAGGTCAATCAAATTTAATACTTAAGTTATGGTCTTTTTTCTTATTTCAGGCCCTGAAAGAACACACGTTTTGCCCTTATTTCATTCTTTTACCGGTTGTGACACAACCTCATCCTTTAACGGAAGGGGTAAAAAAACCGCGTTTGAGGCATGGAAGGCATATCCGAATGTCACACGAGGGTTTGAGGCACTTTATGTAGGGGAATATGACAAAGCGGACCCAGAAATTCAAAAATTTGTTATTACAATGTATGACAGGTACAAAAATCAAGATTATATTTAAAATATACTTTTATCCAGAACTTGCGTGTGGCGAGACCTATCCTTTATTTAAGATTATTTGTTTTTCAGGTCATGCCCCTCTGAGACGGTAAATCAGTGTCGCAAGAATTTATTCACAAAAAAGGATAGGCAAATCGAAAATTTGCCTCCTACAGAAGCTGCCCTCAAACAACATACCTTAAGGGCAGTTTTACAGGCTGTTTATGTTTGGGGGCAGTGCTTAATAAAAAAACAAAATATTCCTTGCCCATCTGAATGGGGTTGGCAGAAAGACGGAGAAGTTTGGGTGCCACTGTGGACCCAAAGTCCTATGGCTGCTCAAGCATGCCTAGAATTGATTAGATGTAGGTGCTTGAAATCTTGCAGTACCAAATGTAATTGCTCCAAACGCCAGCTCAAATGCACTGAATTATGTAACTGTGGAGGAAATAGTTAATACATAACTCATCAACTGTAATAAATAAATCTTAGATGTATATGGACATAACATGCAACATATTATTACCTTTAAGAAATCATTAGAATTTTGTAAATCGGTCCAGTACTTATCGAATTATGTCGTGAAAACTAAACTGCTCTTTCACCATCTTTGATTGCCTCCCCCTCCCCCCTCTACCACGTTAGCACCCTACGACCAAGGGTTTAGTATTTTGGGCGTTACAAGGAATTCAATTATACCAATCGTGATACCCAGGAAGTACAAATGAAAAGTTCCATAGTAGTTCGAAGATAAACCGTTCTATGCAGCTCTAGTAGGTAAGAGCAATAATTATTTTATTTTACATTGAAAGTAGTAAAATGTATATTAATTGTTATTGTTTGTATAATCTACATTGAATGGGCTTTCGGATAGTATTTTTTGTAAACCACGTTTCATACAAAAATATGAAAAAATAAGGGTTTGTTCACATTGTGTCACTAATAAAAGTTTATTATTTTAAGGTTTGCGTCATATTTTGCTATGGAACCCTAATATATTTGGTATGGAGAATGAACTCGGCATCATCTAGTTATGTGAAAACGATACCAAAGTGGACTCAAACGTCCAAACAAATCCGCCAGATTTTTTTTTTGAGCGCCGGGAGCTCTGTACTTTGACCCCCCCTACCCCCCTCCTGACGCGGAGTTCAATCTGGCTCCCGGGCGTTTTGGACTTGGGTGGACGTGTATAATATTCGTACCAAGTGGCATTGCTGAACTAAAAATTGGCGTACTTTTGTCTCTTAAAAAACGGACTAATAGTTGTTATTGTGATTTAGGCATCAAGAGATTTTTTATTCATAAAATTATATGAATTTGAACTAAATTTTATATATTTTGATAATGAGTCTGAATCAAATGTTTTAAAGAATTAGACAACAGGGTATAGCTCTCGAGACGTAAAGCTCAGCTTTGCATTTGTGCAAGTGCACACAGATAGTATAGGAAGACATCGGCCTGAGGCACGGCATGGCCCGCATAAGGTTTAAACCAGTTTACACTGATTTATTAAACTCGACCTGAGGCGTGGCACGACTCTTGCGCGTTATCTCTCTGCCGCGCACTTTCCGCCTTCACCTTTGGTTCCAGTGTTGCTGTGTTTGAATTAACATTAATAACAAATCATACAAAAATGCCTCACGCTGCTCTCTTTGGTAAATAAGAACTGGCGTAAACCAACGGTGCTAAGTACCAATGATCACATGAACGAATAGAAGAGCAAGAAGCTCCACGGGCGGTTCTATCGGGTCTTAACAGGGCCCGATGTGGATCAGCTCGCATCGTCATTCGCTCGTGAACTATCTGCGTTTGAACTCTTCGGGGAAACCGATGGTTTCGCCTGTCCATTATAGAATATGCACGCATTTTTTGTTTGCTTAATAAAATCCTTATTAACCACAGTAAACAAATATGAAAGAATTTATAAAATATCTTTATCAGAGACGAACCTATGATACTTTAAAGTTTCAATTAGAGAGAGAAGTCCGATATGGACTGGTGACGTCATATTTACATATCATCAATACATTTGCCATAGAAAATAGCGTTTTTGCGAGTAAGATAGACATATTTTCGTAAAATCGCTATATCTCGTTAGTTTTTCCACCATTTTTTATTCTGTTTTCACTGTTAGTACTTTAATTTTGAATATTTACGAATAAACTGCTTAAATAACACATATTTTTTTCATGCATATTCACTATTGCAGACGAAGTCATGATGACAAACAACTACGGAAGATATATCCTGAGATGCGGTGCGGTTGACGTCTGTCGAGCATGTCGCCGTCCCGGAGAGTTTATCAGTTATAATCTCCGGTTGTCCTCATCTGGCTAACCGTGAGTACTTGCACAGACATAACCTCGTAGAAATAATTATTTACCAGCAGCTTGCTCTCCAATACGTGCTTGTATAATCTGAGTGAGTACCGTAATATAAGTACTGATCAATATCGGTTGGTTCTCGAAAATGGTATTGCCACGCTCTATTGGGATCGATCTGTCATATTTTGTCTTGCTTGACTCACTCCAGCAAGGCAGAAGGAACCTGCCCCGCCCAGTTCAACATATATGTCTTCTATTCTTATCGTGTGTGTTAGTGACTAACACTAGTGTCAGAGTTTTTTAAACCGCCTTAAAGGCCTCTAACATGGTTTTAGGTAACGACCAATGTCAAAGACAGTGACCGGGACCGACGGCTCAACGTGCCCTCCGAAGCACGGATCATCTTACTTATCAGACAATCAGGTGATCAGCCTACAATGTCCTAACCAAACTAGGACAACAACACAAAGTCGTTGTCCCCGCCGGGAATCGAACCCGCGACCTCCGGGTATGAGCCGAACGCTCTAACCACTACACCACGGCGGCAGTTAACATATATGTCATGATGGTTCATCCAATATTCTTTAACTGCGTTAATTACCGAACCACAGCGCTAGGAATACATTAAAAAAAAAAAAAACATTTTTGTGTGCTGCATCCGTCAACCCGGAACAGCACTTTATTATGCTGCTATCCTTTTCTGTCGCTCAGAACCATCATTTGCTAGAGCGAGAGGAAGCGACAGAACGCTTCAGCATGGCCGGTGCTGAAGCGTTCCGAAGCTCTCTGTTCGGTGCTCACAGACGTACCGCAACCCTAAAATTACTTAGGTACCTATAACGAGAAAGCGTTTATGACACGTGTTAGTTACCCAACCTCAAATAAATAAGGTGAGACTGCGTAAATATCTCCGTCTCTTTTCCCCACTTCATCTAACATCTCACTATCTCGCTCGGTCTGATTTATTTATGAGTACAAGCTAATGCGCCTCCCGTGCCAGCTGATTTATGCGTCTTGTTTAGTTTGCAAGTTAGTGTGGAGTTGAAATTTGTGTTGTATTAAAATTCATTACAGGAGGCTGTCTACTCGTTTTGACTCTTAATATAGTACTTTGGCTGTGATTATTATAAATTTTTCAAATTTTCAAAATTCTAAGAATGTTGTGTTCAACTGTAATTGGATTGCATGCTAGAACATAAAACTGAATGTTAATTATAAAGCTTTGTCATGTAACCTATTGGTAGACCTAATAAATAAAATAAAATAGAATAAATAAATAGACTTGTGTTATGGGATACTCCTACTATCCTATAATAACAAATAGGTACATAATATATATAAACAACGAAGACTCAGGGGAGTTACTCCAAAAGTGGTACGCAAGAAGGTTGTTATGCGTATCCGCGTTTTAGTGTCAAGCAACATTGAGCACTTATGATAATAAAGTTTAATTTAGTTTGACATAAGAAAGGACGTCACAATCGTCACTGACCGGGGATCGAACCCGGGACCTCTGGTGTGACAGCGTGGTTCGGGTTGACGACCATAATCCACCCTTTTTATACAGTGCTTTTAATATAAATAGAAATATTTCAAAGAGTAATTCATTCCATAATTTTGACCAACTTTTCCCAAAGAATGTGGGGCAAACCGATCATTTCATTTTGTGGCTGTCAGCAGACAAAACCCAGGGCCGCAAGACTAAAAGCCACTTTCAGCGTGATTATAGGCGAGGAGGAGAAAAAAGAAAGCCAAATAGTGATGGGCTGCTTGACACATCATGCATTTTACCCACTCCTTCAAACGGCTTTTACAATCTGGGCGGGAAGAGAAGCATTTACATTCTAAAGTTTTTTTCTCCCAGATGACCATAAAAACCTGAATGGAAGAATGCAATAACATCAAAATAAAGTTTAATTTAATTACAAAAGTCTTACAATACTTAGCAAAGTGCAATCAAATGATAAAAAACATTGTTTTCTCCCGAGTTATTTAATGTTCGCCACGAAAGCAATTAGTTGAAGTAATGCCTTTTATCTCGGCCAACAAATGACTAAGAAATTACTTGCTTAACTACGAAACCGTTTTTCTGTTACTTGTAACTAACAAGAAAACGAAATGTTATTTTAAGTTAAGGGAGTAATATTAATTTGAAGATAAACGAAGCGTGTTGCAGATACACTTATATTAAGACAAGATCATGTTGAGGAAGCGTGTTGCGGATGAGAACATACGTACATACATAATATCACGCCTGTTTTCCACAGGGGTAGGCAGAGACTATGGACCTCCACTTGCTACGATCCTGACAAACCTCTTTTGCTTCATCTAAACGCATACTTTTTACCTCTCCTTTTTTTAGAACGTCTGCAATTTGGTCGCAGAATGTTCGCCGAGGCCGACACCCCATTCGAAGAAATAAAATAAAAAAATTTTTGAAGTGAAAACTTCTTTAGCGGCGTTGTGCACTTTTTTTGGAATGGGTAAAAAATATTAAACTCGCCTCAGGACACGTGGCCTGATCGAAAATTCGTAAGACGGCGCAGGGCGCCTGCGCGAATGTTCGTGTGTGTTTATGTTACAGCGTGCTACGCGCATCCATGAATGGTGACAGCTGATGGCTCGACCGTCTGTGTAGTGGCCATACTGCTGTGTATTTGAAAATGAATTTGGTCATGCTTGTGACATTTGTGACAGAGTGTGGTTCAGAAAAGATTTGAAATATTTTATACTGATAATTAAAGCAATTCGTGCAAAATTATTCCCATTCCAAAATATCAAAAATGCACAACGTTGCATTCAAGTTTTCACATCTGCCGGCACTCCCAGAGTGCAACCCGTCGTTTTTTTTTTTTAGGGTCCAGTGCTGATATCATTTAAAATTGTGTCTTAGGACCTAGGCCCCTTTATAGTTTCAAGTGAAAACTTAAAGCTTTTCTACGCACATTAGACAAAAGTGGCCGTTTTTTGCAATTATGTGCGTAAAAAAGCTTCATCTTCGTGGTGTCAGATTTTCTAATGTGTCTAAAGGCATTTGACTCAATTTGAAGACTGTCACACCAATATGAAAGACAGGACCAACGGGTTGACGTGCCTTTAGAAGCACGGAGGAGCTTGAGGAACCACTTTTTGTGCCACTAGTGATCAGCTTCTCAGTGCAGACCACGCTTTGGGTTGCTTAACTTGCGCAAGCGCTTGTCATACGTCCTAATAAACTGTGTCTCATGATAGGTAGGTTGGTAAGTCAAAAACCGATCTGTAGTCGGAATATTACGACTTCTTTCATATTGACTGGCTACACCCCCCTCAAGAGTAAGTACAATTATATAATAATGTTTTTTTATTATTAATGAATACTTAAAAACATATAGAAATTAAGTTACACGAGTATATAAAGACTAAAAAAATGTACTAAAACTATTTTAAGGGCAAATTAAGTCCATGATACTGAACAACTTTCCCGAAGGAACATATATTAAAATACGAAAAGTAATTTTTGGCCTCCCATTCAATTGGACTGATAAGCAGGTCCAAGTTTGTATGGAAAGCCTAAATTTATTTTTCATATTTCGGTATATGTTCCTTCGGGAAAGTTGTTCAGTATCGTCGACAGTATTCACCCATAAAATAGTTTCAGTATATTTTGTTAGCCGTTATACACGGTGATTTTTCATTAGTTTTGAAGCCGAAGGCCACTTCATAGGCATCGTTAGTAAGACTTAATTAGCTAGTCAAAATAAACATTTAGAAACAAAAAATGTTGACTAAAACTCGGAAGTAAAATTATGAGATCAATTAGTAGTACCGCCGCCATAACACCGCCCGCCGGCCGGCCGGAGGTCATCGACATCATATCAGAGGCGTAACTAAGTGGTCTCGATCGAAAATCATTTACGCAACTTTTTTATCTTATGACATACAGAAATTTGGATTAAGTATATGGATATAGGAATTTATTTACTATACGACATTTCTTTTTCCAAAACCAATGAAAAGTCAGCGTGTATAGGTATACGCAAATTAGTTAGGTATGCAACTCAAATTTTACAACGAACAAAAAATAACGAACTCTCAGCAAAAATTAAGTTTATTACCTGACAACAACAAATGTAGCAACTATTTCTATATTCGAAAAAAGAACATTCATTTTTATTTTTTAAACTGATGTTCCATTCAGCCAGTGCGCTTTTTCAATGTAGACTTGCATTCAACACGCTTCGGAAAATAACATCGAATAACTGCAAAACTCTTTCAGGGAGAATGTAACGATTTTAGTTTTTTTTTTTAAATATTTTTTGTAGTCGCCGACATGTTTTTGGTTTTTAAACATTGAATTGGTACAAGACTTATTTTTTGAAATCGTTACATTGAACAACTGTAAAACTCTTTCAGGGAGAATGACATGAGTTTTGTTTTTTTTTAATATTTTTTTAGTCGCCACCCATTTTTTTTTTAAACATTGAATTGGTACTCGAGTTATGTATTTAAAATCGTTTTAACTTAGTTTGGAATCCAAAATAACATGGGTCAAACTTTGGACGGCATCAATTTTTGTTTAGGCAGGTAGTTTTAGAAAGAAATTGGTAAATGGTGTAAAGTTGTAAATGGTTTAAAAATGTGTATAAAAGAAGTTGTGGCTCGTTCGCTGTTATCTAATACTCCTACCTCCCTTGGTTGCCCTTTCATCATTGTCTCCACTGCAGGAATACAACCCTTTCTGTACAACCAGAGCCATACCTGACCAGAGTAGCCAGAAGTCTTGGCCTACACTCTTCTCACTGGCTAGACGTGTTGGAAAGGTCTTATTAATGATTATAAACTTTGTTTAGCTTGTGTTTCCTCAATTGCCTTTTACACATCCACGGGAAGACTTGGAGTGGCCCTATTCTACTCAGCCGGCAACCATACGGCAACGGCAGTGGTTGCCTTTTACGACTACCCTATGATAAGAAAAGTGTGGTGACAAATTTTATTCTACTGTATGCCATCATTATTTTTTGAAGTGGATACTTTTTTAGGATCCTTGAATCAAGCACGCAAACGAAGATTTTAATAAATAGAAAAATATATAGGGACAAATTACACTGATTGAGTTACCCCAAAGTAAGTTCGAGACTTATATTATGGGATACTAACTCAACGATACTATATTTTATAACAAATACATATATATATAGATAAACATCCAGATTAGCGCGGAAAGCATTTATTAAAACGGAAAAAACCATTGAACTCCAGTTACCGACACCTCCAACCCACCAAGTCTTTTTTATTTAAAAACTTTATTGCAACTTTATATAAACAGTAATTTGATATTTCCCAGAAGGGATCTTTTCCAGTCTTTCAGTTTTATTATTATTTTCAGTTGTAATATTCAACAAGTTTATGATAACGACAATTGTACCAGAGACCGTTTAGAATTTATTCGAATGCTTCAAAAGCAGTAAAGTTATATTTTACGTTTTCTTTACGACCTCTTACTACTTTGTGTAAACTTAATTTTGCTCAAACAAGTGTATAAAATTATCATTATCAGGTCTTTTTAGTCTCCAGAGCAGAAAGACAACCCTCTCTGTACTACCAGAGCCATGAGATAAGATAAAATTTCTTTATTGCACCAACTAAGTATTACAATAATCAAAAGTACATTTTAAATATAGTAGGTACAAAGGCGGACTTAACACTAAAGTGATTTCTTCCAGCCAACCTTTGGGTAAAGAAGACTATAAAAGATACTTGACTATACTTGGCCAGAGCAGTCCGAGGATTTGTTAAATAATATCAATTTAAATTTAGAAGGAGCTAAAGCAAATGACAATTATAACTCCTATTTCTAGGTTTCCATTTCAAAAAGGAAGCCAACGGGACCCTTATATAATAAGTAAATACAACGTGGAGGGAACGTACCCGTAATAAATGAAACCACAGGCATATACTAGATCACTATAGTAAAATAAAATTAAAATAACAGTCAAAAATTTAAAACATATTCGTCGTTTCCATACGAAGTATGCAGCTGCCAGGACAATTTGTAGGGTAATCTGTTTTTTTTTTTTTCACTGTTATTTTGTTACTGTTATTGTGTGGTTCGATTGGTTACGGGGATGTCCGTCCCACGTTAAGGTCTAACAAAACATACTGAAACTATTTAAGTCGAATTCAGTACGTGATAGGAAATAACTTTCTCCAAAGAAACATAATTATATCGAAATATGAAAAATAATTTTTGGTTTTCCATTCAAACTCGTATCAGCTGACCGGTCAATTTGTATAAAGGCCACAAATTACTTTTCATATTTTGGTACATATTCCTTGGAAAAAGTTGTTCAGTATAACGGACTGAATTCACTCTAAAAATAGTTTCAGTACATTTTGTTTAGATCTTATACAAGGTCACAGGTATGGCACTTCATACAAACGGAGCAGCATAATATACCTAGTACTACTACAAACGAAACAATCCGTCCGTGCACACGTCAAATGTGTGAGTTAAACAATCAGGGTCGCCAATACAGATTTCGTTGCTTTGCTTACCTGTTTTCATCACTCGGAAATCTATAAAATTTTCATTATTTATTGTTTTCCGTGGATAAACAATGATAATGTGCGCAGTTTTTCACCATTATAATTCAATAATCCTAAGTGACTCGCGTAATGTCAACGTGCGACTACCAATAACCCTGTTTTACTGCCGCTTACACCTCACAATAACGGGGGAAGGGTTGCGGGGACACCAGATTGCGGGGGACATTACGAGTTTCCGTTCTGTATGTAATACTATTATTAATTCTGTGACAAGGTGGAAGGGACATACTCATAATAAATCAAACTATGGGCTATGCTCTTGCATAGTGTTATTAGAAATTAAAATGCCAATCAAAATCTAAAAAAAATCGGCATTGCCATTCAAAATTGTGCAGCCGCCAGGGCTATTTGTGGGGGAATGTAGTTTTTTTTACTGTTATTTTAATTTCATTATACTAGAGTAGTGGTCTAGTAAGCCCGTGGTGCGATTAGCGTTGAAAATTCCGAAAGAAACAAATTGTTTTTTTTGGTGGAAGAAACGATATCTCGTTTTTTACCGTTTTATTCGTTTGTTGCATTGAAATATTCCCGAAAAAAAAGCTTTGAAAAAAACGATTGAAATAATCAAGTATTTTTTATAATTCCAAGAGACAGTATAGTATGGTGTGCGTGATATGAACTAAATGTAGGCCGGAAAGGAATAAGCGCATGACAAATAAGACAACAAAAACAAATCATTCTACCCTCCGAAACATAATAAAAATATTCTGTGAAAAAACATCAATACTCTTCCGTTTTTTTCCTTTTTTTTCCGTTTTTTTTTTTCGTTTTATCGATAAAAATCATGAAAAATTCCTTAAATATTTTTCTTGAAACTTTCTAACAAAAGTTGAAGAAAACGAAGGACTTTGAAAAAAACGGGGAATTTTCCCGCTTTTTTCAACGCTAGGTGCGATTTAGGTTCCAGTAGTAGTAAGGTACTACCGGGTGACAAGGCCCACTTTTTTACAAATTGAAATAAAACCTTAATTTTACCACCCTAAAGGAACAAAAGGTTTACAATAAAAGCTAAGATTATTCCAAAATCCAAATAAATGTAGTTTTTAAAGCTATGATGACTATATATTTGTTTTTTAAACATTTTTAAAAACCTCTATTTTGGGCTTTACTGAACATGGTCTGGTTAATAAGGCCCGTGGCGTTTTCAAGCCGTTTGGCGCAAAAGTAAGTATTAAAGACATCAAAAAAATATAAATTATGAAGAATGTTATATTCATGAACTTGATAACAGCAAGCAGTTACTAAAATTATAAACATTTTTTTAGAAAAATACTCTTTTACCTTGTGTAAGAAAACAGCCCTGATATTCGATTTTTAGGTGTTAAGTGTATAAATGTTAGTATTTTACTTTAAAATATTGTTATTCCTGCTAGAATTAAGTAATTATTGTCAAAGATTTTTGATTTATAATTTTCATAAATTGGGCCTTATCACACATATATGGTTAAGAAGGCCCTTATTGTGTGTAACAAGGCCCTGCAAATTAGTTTATTCTTTAATATTAAAGTTAGTCAGGATCGTAGCAAGAGGAGTTCCATAGTCTCTGCCTACCTCTGTGGGAAACAGGCGTGATATTATGAATGTATGTATTATTAGGGGAGTCTGTTTTCCTATTACTTTTGAAATAACGCGTGATTTTAAATCATTTCTTAAAGTTCGTCTGGGAATGTGGTATTTTTCAGCTGCAGCGCGCTGAGTTAGACATTTTGTTTGAACTGCTTCAATAGCAGATTTTAAATTTCCTTCACACCAACTCCCCCGCTTCTTCTTCGGGGAAGACATTTAATGATCTAAGAACAAATAAATAAAAAACATAAGTGTATCTATATGTTGTGTGTATCTATAAGTAAGCACTGTACATCAATAAAAATCATTTTTTAAATTTATCACTCATGTTATAATAACATTAAGGGGCCTTGTTAGACTTCAGTAGGGTTGGAAGGCCCAGTCGAGTTTTGTAAGGCCCCAAGCAACAACTTTGTTGGGCCTTCCTAAACGACGTGGGCCTCGCAACACAAATTGATAATTTTAGAAATAAATATATATAAAATCGCACATGGCTATGTTAATATCAAAAGAATAATGATCAAATAAACGCACTTTACAAAATTTTTATTACAAATCGTAGTATAAACAAGTGAAAACTAACGTTTTGTGGGAGCAATAATTAGCTAAATGAGTGGCCGTCACCAAAGTCAGCGAACAACTGGGCGTCACTGGCGAAATGGTGGCCTTGCGCTGCCGGCTGCTGCATTCTTGCGTTTCTATTGGTCTGTTTCACACGTACCATGAAGTTGGCGCGAGTCAAATGCATTTTAAATGGTTTTCTGCGTTTGGGCCTTGCAAAACTGTGGGCCTTGTCAGCCGGTAGTACCTTAGTTCCAATTTATTGCATATATATCATTTCAGCCGTACAACGTCCACTGCTGGATATAGGCACAGAATTAATACTAAAGGCCTCTCCTAAAGATTTCCAAAAGACCGATCTAGAGCTTGCATCCAGCGCCTTCCAGCGACTTGGGTCAGGAGACGTATTTTTGAAATAACTTTTCACATTACGAAGGGTTTGCGCGAGCGTTTCAAAGCGGGCGCATTTTTGAATCGGTAGTTTGCGAAGGATTTGCACGAGTGGTCTTGACCACTCGTAATTTTGACATTTGTAGCGTAGATATGTCATCGAAACCAATCATGGGAAATCCGTTCCATTTCACGTTGCTTTTTTATTCATGTGCGAATTTTTAGAAAAGCATAGACAAATTATCGATGTTTTCTGCGTAAAACAATATTGTTTTTCGCTGACACGACGGTTTCAAAAATACGATCAATTTGTATTTTACGCGAGCGGCGAGTTGGAAAACTACACGTTTTGTGTTTCGATGAGTCCTTAAATGAAAAATAGCACTCCAGGTCGTCAGACCACCTTGTGGGTGGGTATCCTACACTTCGCTTGACTGTACGTGGTCGCCATCCGAGTATATATAATATGTACTTGTATAATTAGTTACTTGAATAATTTGGAGCACATATCTCCGAAGGTTGCACTCTGCAAAGCAAACGTTTAAAACGTGTTGCAATACGCTACCTTGCTAGAATTCCTGGAAGCTCTAAGCTACGCTGCCCAAATATTTGCTTTGAAAGTAACGTGGTCAGTAAGATTAAAACATTCATTTTAGACTAAACATTGCATTAATAAAGGTTTGTACCTCGCCAGGTGATTACTTAAACGCATCTTATAAAAGCAGACGTACATTATCTTATACCTTTAAACGAGCAATTCTTGTATATTTATATATTTATAAATTTCTGTGATCTCGAAAACGGCTCTAACGATTTTGCTGAAAATTGGTATATTAGATTAGTCTTATGTTTTGGAAAACGCGTGTTTTCGAGTTTTCATTCATTTTTCTTTCCACGCAGAATATGGTCGCTAATTTCGTCGCACCGGCCGCCATCCGCTTAGCTCAGCGGTTAAGGATGCTGACCGCTGGAAAGAGTGTTACGGGTTCGAATCCCACTCGATGACTTACTTTTGTTTTTATATGTTCAAGTTTATACATATTTTTTTTATTTTGTACTGTTTTTAGACATGTTTAAAAAAATTTAGTTAATGTTTGAGATGTAACCGACCGAGCAAAGCTCGGTCACCCAGGTACTATCATGTTATGCAAGCTTACATGTATCGACATTGTAGTACTAGTGGCTCTGTGTGCTGTAGACCTTGCGAGCCACCCTCGATTCGTAGACCAAACAAAGATTTAGAACATATAAAACCCGACTGAAAGAATTTATAGTAAAAAAAAAAAAAAAATTACAAGTCTCAGAAAATTTTAAAAATATTGAAGCGCGTTACATCCTGGCCCATTGAAATATAAAGGGTACCTAGGTACCAAAATAGTTTTATGACATTTTTGATTTTATTAGACTCCTTTTCTTTCCCACTCGTCCAGTATAATTGTAGGTCGTCAACTTACTTTTTGGAGAAATTACTGCAGTACAGTAAACTGTTAACAGCTTTTTGTCTACTTGCGCTTAGGTAGCGGCAGTAAACGTAGCTGTAAGTTAATGACCTGACGTCAACAACACTAACTATTTATTATAAAATCAAAAGAAAAATAAAAAATTTCAATTATCAAGTGATAAAAATATCCAAAGATACGTATCTAAATGATTATTGACTTTGATTTTGAATAAGACTGTATTACCATAGCCCAAAGTGTATAAACGTGCATTATCTTAATGCATGTATTTTCCGATATTCATAAAACTTACATTATGGGTTAATGATCCAAATAACACGGGAAAATAATAAAAAAAGTATTTGCCTTGTTTTATGGCAAAATTTTACAAAAATCCTGAATTTTCGAAAAAAAGCCCCCTTTTGTAAAATAAAATATTTTTTTAATTTTGTTGTTTTTATTTATGAATTATAAAAATATGTTTAATTTCATAATTTACGCAATTTATTTTAAGTATTCATTTTTTTTTTTTAAAACAATTATGGATATCGGATCTATGGTTCGTTGCCGTGAGAAAATTGACTTGGCATAGACAAAAAAAGAAAAAAAATTAAATTATGCATTAAACAGTTAATTTTTTGATTATATACCAAAAAGGAGATTACAATTGACTATAAAACATTTAAAAAATATTTAATAATAATAATTTAAATAAAATCATTTCAGCGTGATGTCATGACAAAATGCCCCCGCGGTTTCAAGACGCACGCTCAAGTCATGCGCTATATGCCAATTTAATAGTTTAAAGTTATTTTTCGAATATAAAAATATTATCTCCGCTGCCTTCCTCTCTGTCTGAACTGACCCTGTCTGTTACAATGATTGTAGACAGTAAAAAATGGTCGTTGTGACGTCACAAAATGGCGGAAATTGTCAAGACGTGGATCTCACGTTCGAGAGACAAGCACAATTTCCGGGTATTATAAGGGCTAGTTCATTTTATGTAACTATTCTGACACTGGAGTATGATAGTTTATAGAAAATAGCAAGAAATAATAACACAAAGTGGAAGGGTCATACCGGTAATAAATCGAACCACGGTCTATACTAGATTACTACAGTATCATGGAGTAAAAATAACAGCAAAAAAAGAAAAAAAAAAGGTATTTTCCTACAAAAGTCACGTCAAAGCTAAAATTGTGCCCGGTCAATTTGTATGGGAATATCGAATTATTTTTTTGTTGTTTGACTGTTATTTTAATTTTACTGTCCCTTCCATACTAAGTTTCCTGGAGAAAGTAATCAGTACCATGGGCAGAAAACACCCTCAAAATAGTTCCAGTATATTTTCTTAGAAATATACATACATACATACTATCACGTCTTTATCCCTAATGGGGTAGACAGAGCATTTTGGGTCTTGCGGTTCTATGCAGAGCCCAGGGCCGCAAGACCCAAAAGCCACTATTAGCGTCATGGTGGGCGATAAGATGGAAAAGCAATAAATACAGTGATGGGTTGCTAGCCGCATCGCCTGTTAACATGATTTGCATTTTTGCCCATTCCCTCGATCGGCTTTTACGATCTGCATGGGAAGAGAAGCAGCTGGTACATTCTAAGTTTTTTTTATTTCTCCCAGACCAGCATGCCCAGTCAATTTGTATGGGAATATCGAATATTTTTTTTTTGTTCTTTGACTGTTATTTTAATTTTACTGTCCCTTCCATAATAAGTTTCCTGGAGAAAGTAGTCAGTACCATGGGCAGAAAACACCGTCAAAATAGTTCCAGTATATTTTCTTAGAAATATATTAACTCATTCACGGACACTAAGCCCGACACAATAGAAAAAACAATTGATGAATGCTATAGAAGTCCTACTGTCCGTTAACGTGTTAAGACGAAATGGTAGCAGTAAGTGGCGCTCTCATTTGAAATAAATTGTTTAAAACTAAAAATATGTATATTTAAAATTTTCATTTGTATCATTGTCTAAAAAGACCTTTAAACTATTTTATACATAATCTTTGAAAGTAATATTGGTAGAGAGAGACTATTAGTAATAATTTCAAAGGTTATTCATGAAATAGTTTAAAGATCTTTTTAGACAATGATACAAATCAAATTTTTAAATATCACCAATTTTCGTTTTAAATAATTTATTTTAAATGAGGGTTCTTCTGCTACTACTTCACCTTAATGCGGAAAGAATATAAAATAAACGACACCCAGCGCCATCTGTTGAAAATCTTTCGAAACATTATTGGAATATGACCGTGACCTCAATTATTGTCGCTTGTTTCTGCGCCCACGCTACTTGCTATAAATAGAATGTATTCGATGACTCTTTGAAAGTTTAAAAACATGCGTTATTTTATTTTCGAAAATTATGTAGTCCATTTATTTTTCTTATTTATTAAATTTTACTATCGGATAAGTTGGCATATTCACAGATCTTCTTCAATCTTTAAAAATAGATCTCCGGAAGAAATGTTGATTTTACCAAAAGAAATAAAAACTAATTATTATTCTGAATACCTACTTGTATAAATTATTTTAAAAATCCGTGAATAGAATTACTAGTCAATTTAATATTAATTGGGTACTTTCCTAAGTCAAAAATAAATTATTTTGTACTAAAAGAAAAATAAAGCGTCGCAAAATAATGTCACTTGTCTTTGAACATATCCATTTTAACGTTATTTTAAATGTATTATTGTAGAAAAACTAATAATAAGAGCGCTATTTGACTCCAAAAATCTATGACGTCATCTGCCTGTATTTTATACAAAATCCCATAGAAACTGTTTGTTTTGACGTTTAGAAAAAAGTTGCTGATTTGACTTGTTGGAAAATAGCGTATTGAGGCAGTAATCATTTCATAATAATTGTTTTATTTCACAGTCCTTACTAACTAATCATTAAATTAATTTACACAAAATAATTAAATAAAATTATTGTTAAAATAACGTAGAACATACAAAGTTTTGGAAGAAATTATATTAATATTTTATTGACATTTTAAATCTTATATATTGAATTGAAGTTTGCTAATTAAACTACCTACTAAAATTATTTATATCATTATTATTTATCTTGCAGTCAGATAAAAAAGATTTAATTACTATTACAGTTTGTATATAAAGGCTTTCAAAAACTAACCACTCAGAAAGCGACAGTATCCCACTCTCCCCCGAAGGGGAGCGAACGATCATCGAGGGCTGATGGTGGACCACCACCGCCCGCCTCACGCTCAGGACACCGCGCCACGTCTCCTCATCATGGTTAGTGGGGCCTCGCAAATTGCGAGCGTCTATGCGAAGAGCTTACTATAGAAATGATCCTATGAAGTAAGGTCTTGTCGAATACTGATTGCGCTGGGGAAGTCATTCTGCGCGAAAAAATCTCCATATCGCGAGGTAAAATTTATGTAAACATGACAGTGACATCTACCGTTTTCGTCTGGAACTTATGGCCCACACTCTATGTCACAATGACTGATATCATCATGGTGACTTTATCTATTTTGATAAGATGCGCAAGCGCATAGCGTGAATTATTATTTATGTAGACATATACAGCGCATTTTATGAATTAATTTATGTATGTAATTTAATTTCTAGCTATTTATTTCAATAAGTTATAAAGTTAACTATATATTAGCAATATAGCTTTTGCAAATTAAAACAGAATAATATTCATGCAGTGAAAATTATGTTTTAAAAAATATATATTTCCTCATGTTAGTTTTAAGCAAAAAAATGTTTAAAAAAACAAAAATCAATACATTTGCTTACACCTCTTTGTGACAAATCTATATAGGTACATCTATACATATAATCTATATCTATACATCTATCTATATCTATACATATAATAAAACAGTAAAAAAAGTGTGTCTGTACATTAAATATATTTCCAAAAAAAATATTGGGGGCGATGGAGACGTAGTAATAGAGTAAGAATTAAAAAAAAAATGTCTGTCTGTTTGTCTGTTTGTCTGTTTGTCTGTTTGTCTGTTTGTCTGTTTGTCTGTTTGTCTGTATGTCTGTTTGTCTGTTTGTACACGCTAATCTCCGGAAATACTGGACGGATTCGAATGAAACTTTTTTTGTTATATAGCTATTAAGCCTGGGCAACATATAGGGTATAAATGATTTTGGAAAATGGAACGCCTGATGCAGAACCATAATGGTCCAGCTAAACTATAAGAGATATAAAAATGCCGCCTTAGTAAAAGTTGTTCAGCCTGATGAGCATTTTCCAGAGACATAAAGTCCACGCGAACGAAGTCGCGGGCTTCGGCTAGTAGTCAATAAATTGTTATGAAAATTACCTCCGTTAAATGCACGACTGATACATAATAAATAGGATTTTATTATACATAATATTCTTATCATAAAATAAAAATGATGCAAATAATTATGTGCAAACAAAATTATAATGAAATCAAATATATACGCATATCTTCAAGTTTTAATAAATTTAGAAGTAAAAATAAAAAAATATTTGCTTGTTTTATGGCTTATGCACCATATAACATAAAGTTTTATTGCTGACATCTAGCGGAGATCCGCAAAGATATGAAATATACAAGCCATTTTTCGCGCGTAACGCTGCTTTTTAAAGCAGCGCGTGCGCATGAGCATTGAGCAGCCATCACAAAGCAAAGATACTCGGAGTTATAGCTGTTTCATAATAATGATCAAGTATTATAATAAAATGTATTCAAAGAAAAATATAATTTACTTCTATTTAAATATTATATATCTTATTTATTACTTTAAGTTAATTTGTATGGTATTGTACTTCTATTAAAATATGAAATATGAAGAAGTTATTTATAAAAATTTTAAGGAAGATATCTATAGTGTGTTGATTATTGTTTTATAACTAGAGTTAATACTTTTAACTCCATCTATTTTAATACTTATGACATAGTTAAGTACAATTAAAATCATAGTTTTATTTAAAGTGTTACTTTTTCTATACATTTACAAAATAATTATGTGTAATCTTAATTTTTACAAACTTTTATTTAGTTTCACCTGTCTCGTTTTCTGCAGAGATCTATCTAGATCTGTCTAGATCTCTGGTTTTCTGTCTGTAAACAAATCTTGCAAATTAATTGCCCCACTTCCCGGTTTCCGATTGAGCTGAAGCTTTTGACGCATATGTACGTAATAAATACGCTTATAGCATGACAATTCAATATTATAATGACATGGAGCTGATCTGATGACGGGGCTGGAAGGTGGCCATATGAACTCTTTAGTAAAACGACGCAACTCCATCGAATTTGGGCACGTTTGGTCCGTCTTGAGGAGCACTATCAACTTTGTTTTAGATAAAAGCTTGTTTAAAATGTTTTTTTAAAGTAATTTAATGTTTATATTTAGCTACCTAATAAAAATACCTTTGCGATAAGGCCGCCTATTGTACATCTCAATTTATGTTTAAATGTTTTTTTCATGTGTTTTGGTGCAATGAAGTGTTACTTCTTACTTTAATTACTTAAAATAAAACTTTATTAAAATAAGGAGTCTTACTAACAGTCCTAATAACAAGATACAAATACTTAAAACACCAAATTTATTCTTTCTAATCAGCATTACCCAGACACAGATTGTCGCCCTAAAATTTATTGAAACGCACGCTGTTCCGGTCTTTATTGAGAGTGCTACTTTGGTATTAATTAATTACTCTGAACCGATGCCATACGGTCTATTTTCGTGTGTGGAGGAATTAAGGCGCTACTCGCAGATGGATCATCTGTCAAGGGAAGACAATGTCGTTCGGTGATCGAGTGATATAATCTACTAAAAGCATCGATCTGTAATGACCTGACGACTTCCACATACCTATTAATAAATTAAATAATCCATACTTTTTTACATTTTTTATCAACTACCGCCAAACCAAAAAAAAAGGTTACCTTTGTAAAAATTAGTTTGTATTTACTTAAGTAATATTTTACATAACAGAATAGTTTAAATTATTAGATATAGTTTATTAAATATGACTAATATGTTGCAGTTTAATAATATTGTTATAGTTTTAATTTGTGCTAAATAAATGATTTTAGTATTGATTAAAAAGAAGTAATAAATATTTATTGCATTTCATATAAGTCATATTTAATTAGTTAGAGTACTTCTTTGTAAATAAAAGATTTTAATGTTTTAATCGAAACCTACTGCGCCATCTTGTGACGACGGAAGTGAAATAATTCTGTTTTTATGGCGATGGGTAGGCATGCCTATAAATTTTGCCGCTATATTTCTATGTATGTTAGTTAGTAACAAGTATACGCGACCATATTATTTTTGTTTTGTTTTAGTTGAAGAATTACCTATCGATTGATAGTAAATTTATCATCATCGTCAACATTTCAGCCGCATGTCGTCTATAGCCGGACATAGGCATATTTATTGATGTATATATCGCAGTTGAATTGTATAATCCGTTGTTATTAAAAAACTCTAGCTGTTTAGCAATACAGCGGTTTTGTAAAACAGCTGAAAATAGTTCAGCTCGATTGTCAATGAGTTACGTTATTACGTATAACAAAACCAGGTAGCGTTGAGATGACATATAGAGTTACCATTATTGAATAAAACTGTGTTACCAAACAAAATAATATATGAGGGGACAATAGTTGATTTTTATTATTTTTATATTACTCGTGAGATGGAAATAAAACCTCAATTCAATTCCTTACTAAATAATTCAGTCTCCAACATCATAAAACACCAATGAAGTATGATAATCTGCTTGTTTTATGGCTTATGCACCATATAACATAAAGTTTTATTGCTGACATCTAGCGGAGATCCGCAAAGATATAAAATATACAAGCCATTTTTCGCGCGTAACGCTGCTTTTTAAAGCAGCGCGTGCGCATGAGCATTGAGCAGCCATCACAAAGCAAAGATACTCGGAGTTATAGCTGTTTCATAATAATGATCAAGTATTATAATAAAATGTATTCAAAGAAAAATATAATTTACTTCTATTTAAATATTATATATCTTATTTATTACTTTAAGTTAATTTGTATGGTATTGTACTTCTATTAAAATATGTAATATGAAGAAGTTATTTATAAAAATTTTAAGGAAGATATCTATAGTGTGTTGATTATTGTTTTATAACTAGAGTTAATACTTTTAACTCCATCTATTTTAATACTTATGACATAGTTAAGTACAATTAAAATCATAGTTTTATTTAAAGTGTTACTTTTTCTATACATTTACAAAATAATTATGTGTAATCTTAATTTTTACAAACTTTTATTTAGTTTCACCTGTCTCGTTTTCTGCAGAGATCTATCTAGATCTGTCTAGATCTCTGGTTTTCTGTCTGTAAACAAATCTTGCAAATTAATTGCCCCACTTCCCGGTTTCCGATTGAGCTGAAGCTTTTGACGCATATGTACGTAATAAATACGCTTATAGCATGACAATTCAATATTATAATGACATGGAGCTGATCTGATGACGGGGCTGGAAGGTGGCCATAAGAACTCTTTAGTAAAACGACGCAACTCCATCGAATTTGGGCACGTTTGGTCCGTCTTGAGGAGCACTATCAACTTTGTTTTAGATAAAAGCTTGTTTAAAATGTTTTTTTAAAGTAATTTAATGTTTATATTTAGCTACCTAATAAAAATACCTTTGCGATAAGGCCGCCTATTGTACATCTCAATTTATGTTTAAATGTTTTTTTCATGTGTTTTGGTGCAATGAAGTGTTACTTCTTACTTTAATTACTTAAAATAAAACTTTATTAAAATAAGGAGTCTTACTAACAGTCCTAATAACAAGATACAAATACTTAAAACACCAAATTTATTCTTTCTAATCAGCATTACCCAGACACAGATTGTCGCCCTAAAATTTATTGAAACGCACGCTGTTCCGGTCTTTATTGAGAGTGCTACTTTGGTATTAATTAATTACTCTGAACCGATGCCATACGGTCTATTTTCGTGTGTGGAGGAATTAAGGCGCTACTCGCAGATGGATCATCTGTCAAGGGAAGACAATGTCGTTCGGTGATCGAGTGAAATAATCTACTAAAAGCATCGATCTGTAATGACCTGACGACTTCCACATACCTATTAATAAATTAAATAATCCATACTTTTTTACATTTTTTATCAACTACCGCCAAACCAAAAAAAGAGGTTACCTTTGTAAAAATTAGTTTGTATTTACTTAAGTAATATTTTACATAACAGAATAGTTTAAATTATTAGATATAGTTTATTAAATATGACTAATATGTTGCAGTTTAATAATATTGTTATAGTTTTAATTTGTGCTAAATAAATGATTTTAGTATTGATTAAAAAGAAGTAATAAATATTTATTGCATTTCATATAAGTCATATTTAATTAGTTAGAGTACTTCTTTGTAAATAAAAGATTTTAATGTTTTAATCGAAACCTACTGCGCCATCTTGTGACGACGGAAGTGAAATAATTCTGTTTTTATGGCGATGGGTAGGCATGCCTATAAATTTTGCCGCTATATTTCTATGTATGTTAGTTAGTAACAAGTATACGCGACCATATTATTTTTGTTTTGTTTTAGTTGAAGAATTACCTATCGATTGATAGTAAATTTATCATCATCGTCAACATTTCAGCCGCATGTCGTCTATAGCCGGACATAGGCATATTTATTGATGTATATATCGCAGTTGAATTGTATAATCCGTTGTTATTAAAAAACTCTAGCTGTTTAGCAATACAGCGGTTTTGTAAAACAGCTGAAAATAGTTCAGCTCGATTGTCAATGAGTTACGTTATTACGTATAACAAAACCAGGTAGCGTTGAGATGACATATAGAGTTACCATTATTGAATAAAACTGTGTTACCAAACAAAATAATATATGAGGGGACAATAGTTGATTTTTATTATTTTTATATTACTCGTGAGATGGAAATAAAACCTCAATTCAATTCCTTACTAAATAATTCAGTCTCCAACATCATAAAACACCAATGAAGTATGATAATCAGCTCGATGCAATTGGATATAGAAATTTTGTAAACCCGACAACTCAATGGTGTAGCGATTTCTTACGGCCAATTGATCCACGTGAACTTTTCATCTTGCCGAAAGGCGGGCGTCAAAATAACAATATGGGATCCAAGCTAAAGGTCTGCTTTATTATTTTCAATACTTTGCAGTCCAAAATCATAAACGATTTCCCCAATGTCTCTCGATAAAAACAGCCTAGTCCCGGAATGCGGCGAAGAATTTACTTTATTGGAGGCCATATTTGTTATGACACTGACACTTCAAAAGCCAGACAGCGGATTATACAATCTAACTGCGACATATATATAACCGGGGCTTAGTACAAACTCCAGCCAGTCTATCTGCAGGCACAAAGAATGTTAATGCTATTCGAAACGTTAAACGTATCATTAAAAGATTCGTGCTAAGCCCTGTTTATATATGTCGCAGTTAAATTGTATAATCCGTTGTTATTCAAAAAGTCTAGCTATTTTACATTACAGCTCGGTTTTGTAAAACAGCTGAAAATAGTTCAGCTTGATTGTGAATGAGTTACGTAACAACGATACACGATTAACAAAACAGCTAGCGTTGGGATGACATAGACGGTTACCATTATTGAATAAAACTGTGTTACCAAACAAAATAATATATGAGGAGACAATATGTAGTTGTTCTTTATTATTTTAAATTATAGATGGAAATAAAACCTCAATTTAACTCCTTACTGAATAATTTAGTCTCCAACATCATAAAACACCAATGAAGAATGATAATCAGCTCGATGCAATTGGATATTAAAATTTTGTAAACTCGACAACACAATGGCGTAGCGATTTCTAACGGCCAATTGATCCACGTGACTATCATGCCGGAAGGTATGCATCGAAATAACAATATGGGAACCAAGCTAAAGGTCTGCTTTATTCTTTTCAATCTTTTGCAGTCCAAAATCACAAACGATGCCCCCGATGTCTCTCGATGAAAACAGCCTAGTCCTGGAACGCGGCGAGGAATTTACTTTATGGGAGGCCATATTTGTTGTTATGACACTGACACTTCACAAGCCACAAGTGGCAGAATTCCGAACTAATCGTTGTACAATCTTACGTTAGCGTTTGACAAACTAAAACGTAACACATTGGACGATCTAGCTGAACGATTTTCAGCTGTATTACAAAACCGAGCTGTAATGCCAAACAGCTAGAGTTTTTGAATAATAGCGGATTATACAATCCAACTGCGACATATATAAATGATTGTGTTCAAAGCGCAATACTTTAAAAAACAATATTGCAAACTTTTATTTAACATTATTTTCAAAAGCAAAACAAAAACATTTGTACTGTTACAGTAGCTCTTCTGACGGATTTTTTGTAACTTTCAGAGGAGAAAGGCTTCTTACTCTATACTCAGGCATATGCAACAGAAATACATACGTTTAACGTCTATAGCCGCCAGTGTCCTAGAAAGTGTCAATGTACAATACAATAAGAACTTGCAAAAACTTTCAACATTACGTAGCAAACCTTTCTGGAGGTAAAATGATAATATCTAAAACTACTGCTGTATCGCAACACTCGCAACGAATGCGATGTTGTACAAAACAACGTGAGTTCAGATATAAAATCCCGCGGTCATTACACCAAATCTACGCTGACGTTTGATTTACATGGTGGACATTTCAGTGGAGTTTACAGAATTAAAAAAACGTCCAAATGCGTTTATTGAAGGATTCCGTAGCATTATGTATAAAAAATGATGTTTGTTGTATGGGAGCTTCAATTAAAATAACGAGTCTTACTAACAGTTACTAATAACAAGAAACACGAAATTTATTCTTTCTAATCAGCATTACCCAGACTCAGATTGTCGCGTTAAAATTTATTGAAACGCACGCTGTTCCGCCGTATGGGAGCTCCAATTAAATAATAATTTTATTTTAAAAATTATTATTTTTTAGTATTTATTGTTGTAGCATAAAACAGAAATAAATTCTTTGTAAAAATTTCAACTGTATAGCTGTTACGGTTCATTAGACACAGCTTGGTGACAGATAGACGGAGAGACGGACAGCGTAGTCTTCGAAATAGGGTTCCGTTTTTTCTGTTTGGGTACGGAACCCTAAAATAGAAGTGTTTAGTGCATAGACAATGGTTCTTCTTCTTTTCGAGTCGTTGGTTCAAACAATATTTTTTTTTTCCCTCCAGGAAGTCACTCTCACAATGTTGATTTTAACAGACTATGATGGCATGTTTAGAATTCAATTCAATTCAATTCAAATATATCTTTATTATCATAGGATATTTAGCATATCTCTTAATAATCGTCATTATTTTGTTGCACAATTGTTGACGTCAAATGGTTACTTACAGCTAAGTTTACTACCGCTTCCAAAGCGCTAGTGCAGAAGAAGCGGTAACAAACTGCACTGCAGCATTTTCTCCAAGGACGTCAACTCACAATTAAATTAATACTTTAAGTTAATGTGGACAGAGAATACATTGTTTGTTATGTCATATCATAATTTAAATTTAATTTTTAGAATGTCAAAATTTTTAAATTATGTCAAGTTGTAGATTCGGTTTGTACAAAATGTACCAAATTATGACATTTTCGAGTACCTATATTACAAACTTTTAGAGGGACCCGCGTCAAGCTCAAGCCAGACTTTTTTGTCTTTAAGGTAGTCATCGGTCCTATAATAAGCCTTCTCACAAAGTACTTTCTTTCCATAAGTTTTGAATTTTTTGTCTGGCATATCAAGGATCGATTTTGGCAATTTATTATAAAAAAGTATGCAGTTCCCCATAAACGTCTTATTAATTGTTTTAAGCCTATAAAATGGGGCAACTAAGTCATTCTTATTACGTAAGTTTCTATCGGTAAAATCGCTTACTTTATTGTATGAGGAAATATTTTTCCTTACATACATTATGTTCTCAAATAATATATACTGTGATGCTAAGGTAAGTATATCTATTTTCTTGAATAATTCTCTGAGTGAGTCTCTAGATCCTAACCCGTAAATAGCACGAATTGCCCGTTTTTTTAAAATGAAAATAGTCTGAATATCGGCTGCATTCCCCCACAGGAGTATGCCGTAAGACATTACACTATGAAAGTAACTAAAGTACACTAGTCTAGCAGTTGCTACATCTGTCAATTGTCTTATTCTCCTAACAGCATAAGCCGCAGAACTAAGCCTATTTGAAAGTTTAGTTATATGAGCACCCCATTGAAGTTTCGAGTCTATTGTAATTCCTAAGAAGGTAGTACTTTCAACAAGATCGAGTTTTTCACCATCTATCATTATGTCAACGCAGCCCTGTCTCACATTGGGAAGAGAAAATCGAACGCATCAAGTCTTTTTCGCATTTAACATGAGATTATTGGCAGAAAACCAATCAGAAATGGAAGACAAGGTGCTGTTCACCGCGCTAACGTTTCTGCTATGTCGATCAAGTTTGAATATAAGCGAGGTGTCATCAGCAAACAGCACTATGCCAGCTTGCTTCTCAACCATGTAGGTAAGGCAAGTCATTGACATAAACCAAGAAAAGGAAAGGTCCAAGAATTGAACCTTGCGGTACGCCTATCTTAACATTAGATCCGTGCGATTTTATGCCATTTAAATCTAAGACACTATAAGACTAAAAACAGTCTAAGAAGACGTCTCTATCCACTTGTATATATTTCTGTGCTCATGTTTATTTGTGACGTAACAAAACTCTAGCAGGTGAAACTTTGTTAGCAAATACTAATGGCATATGCTTGTTGAATCTAAATACCTGTTTGTTTTTGTGGCTATAAAAATCTGACCAAGAAGTGCAGAACACTCGCACATTTATTTAACTTTTTTTTAGGTTTATTGCACACAATCTTACGATTGATTGAATTACAATGGGTCACACTTAATCCTAACGAATTACCATCAGTTTGAGTTTCACTGAGAAAAAGAAATAACTGAACCAGTTTTGCTACTAGCGATTTGGTTCGTAAATACTTACTTTTGTTCTAATTAGCAGAACCATGTAGTTGCATGTCGCAAACTACAACTATAAATAAAAACACATTTTAACTAGCAGTAGCCCTTAATTCACTCGCTTTGGTAATGTAGATTCTTTTTTTTCAGTGATGGGACAGTTAAGAAATTGGAATAGAAATGCAAGTGTAGCCAACTTGTCATATTTTCCATACAATGCCTTTGTAATATTAATATTACACCTGTATAATACATACAACGTGGAAGGGACAGACCTGTTATAAATCGAACCACGTGCTATACTAGATCATTTTAATGCATAAATAACAAAACCACAGTCAAAAAACAAAAAAAAAATACATACTCATACTCCATACACATTGCTGCAGACTTTCGTGTGGAAATGCGGTTTTTTTTTAGTTTTGACTGTTATTTTTTTTTCATTATACTATAATAATTTAGTATAGCCTGTGGTTAGATTTATTATCCGTTCCATCTTGTGTGTTGATTTATTATAATAAAATTACAAGACTTTTAAAATCTAAAAATTTAGGTGATATCTATATCTATACATATAATAAAACAGTAAAAAAAGTGTGTCTGTACATTAAATATATTTCCAAAAAAAATATTGGGGGCGATGGAGACGTAGTAATAGAGTAAGAATTTAAAAAAAAATGTCTGTCTGTATGTCTGTTTGTCTGTTTGTCTGTTTGTACACGCTAATCTCCGGAAATACTGGACGGATTCGAATGAAACTTTTTTTGTTATATAGCTATTAAGCCTGGGCAACATATAGGGTATAAATGATTTTGGAAAATGGAACAACTGATGCAGAACCATAATGGTCCAGCTAAACTATAAGAGATATAAAAATGCCGCCTTAGTAAAAGTTGTTCAGCCTGATGAGCATTTTCCAGAGACATAAAGTTCACGCGAACGAAGTCGCGGGCTTCAGCTAGTCTGATAATAAGCTATCCTATATGTAAATTTAATTCTTATCCGTCTTTCCGTAAAAAGCGGAACAAATATTAACTGTAATATGATGGTAGGATAATTTCCAATCATAAATACCAATGTCTTCAGAAACATAATTTGTACCGAAAATTCCAGCGTTTGTCCCTTAGGAAACATTGGTCATAATAGATGGTTTAACTCATCTTCTTAAGAGAGTTACTTGAATTTTTCGGGGTCCATAAAAAGTTATTTGAAAGGAAACGGAGATATCATTTAAAATTTGGTCTGACCAAGCCCTAGATAATCCTTCAAACTATTTTATGAACATCTGTTAACAGTTTAAATTTAGAAACTGAAGCTTTTCTTTGCACATTTGCGAAAAAAAGGCCACTTTTGACGAATGTGCGAAGAAAAAGAATGTCGGCAATACATTTACCTTTTTATTTTTTTTTATTTTTTAGGAAGACCAACAACTATTGTAACTTACACAGATAACTATATAGACACAGAGAGTCCATTACAGGTCCTCACTGATAGAAAACATTGTATTTTATAAAAGACTAGCTGAAGCCCGCGACTTCGTTCGCGTGCACTTTATGTCTCTGGAAAATGCTCATCAGGCTGAACAACTTTTACTAAGGCGACATTTTTATATCTCTTATAGTTTAGCGAGACCATTATGGTTCTGCATCAGGCGTTTCATTTTCCAAAATCATTTATACCCTATATGTTGCCCAGGCTTAATAGCTATATAACAAAAAAAGTTGCATTCGAATCAGTCCAGTATTTCTGGAGATTAGCGTGTACAAACAGACAAACAGACATACAGACAAACAGACAAACAGACAAACAGACAAACAGACAAACAGACAAACAGACAAACAGACAAACAGACAAACAGACAAACAGACAAACAGACAAACAGACAAACAGACAAACAGACAAACAGACAAACAGACAAACAGACAAACAGACAAACAGACAAACAGACAAACAGACAAACAGACAAACAGACAAACAGACAGACATTCTTTTTAAAATTCTTACTCTTTTACTATGTCTCCATCGCCCCCAACATTTTTTTTTGGAAATATATTTAATGTACAGACACACTTTTTTTACTGTTTTATTATATGTATAGATATAGATTACGATCTCTAAATATGAAGTTATCATTTCCATGCTCTCAAGAAACCGCATATTCAGTCAGTACTTAATTCATGTAAATATAATAGTATAGTAGTATACATATGGGATTACTTGTTAGGAAGTAAATAGGTACTTAATTTACTTACATCGCATTTAAGTGTCAATTGTCGTTAACTACATCGCTTGGGAAAAAGAAATCAGTAAGAAGGCGTCATCAATCTAGGTATACTATATATATATATCGATATCGACCTCAGTCGAAACCTGGTTGAAGCTATTACTTGTCCTCCAGAGAAATGAATTTTGTCTGTAGTTGAAGTATACTAAAGGGGTAAAAAACAAAGAGTTATAACGTAATATTCTGACTGGAGCTAGGAAACCTATCTTAGTAAATCCGGGCAATCCATTACACTATTTTTGATTTTTGATTATAAAACCAAATCAGATACATTTCTCCTCTTATCTAGTGGTACAAGGTGTTGTTTCGCGCACATATTATTGTATGAATCTGAATGATAGTCAATATGCAGTCGATAGCATAAATACCGAATAAACTTCTTTTGAATTGCCTCGATTCTTGAAATGTATGTATCTGGGATTCCAGACCTGACAAGCGTACTCTAAATGACTCCTTACATAAGTACAGTATAAGATTTTAAAGGTTTTGGCTAGATTTAATTTTTTTGAATTACGCATCATATTAATTCATTATAATCATTATGTATTACATACCTTGTTATAAAAACTTTTTGAAAAAAATAATAACCGACTTCAAATCGAAATGCACTAAAAAGCAAAAAATCCAAGACCTTTTCTTCAATCTTAAAAAAATTACATGGGACCCACCTTGCAATGCATTCTTCAAAACGAAATATATTTTTTTAAATCGGTTCATATTTGACGGAGTTATGAGGTAACATACACAAAACATACATACACGTCGAATTGATAACCTCCTCCTTTTTTTGAAGTCGGTTGATAAATCAGCCATTATGAGCTTTGACATATCTATTGAAATATTATTTTTTTAACTTCCTTGAGATATTTATTATAAAAATACACAAAGCTCTAATCTAAAATTAAAGTGTCAAATGGAAAATTATTTTTTGTTTTAAATTTAATGCTTTATAGTCATTTTTTCGTCCAACTCGACCAATTATCAGGCAATTATTGAATTATTCATATAGGGTTGCCAGCTAATCAGTTTAATGGTCCCTTATTGGGACCCCTATAAATTTATGAAACTCAATGTTTAATGTAAGGACGCCACCCCTAATGGTTGTTTGGGGGAGTATTGTTTTGTAATTAATGGGTTCCAATGTTAAATGTAAAGAGTTTTTAGGTCACAGTCGCTAAATAGGAATAGGGATGTAGAATAAAATTTTTTTTGGGCTAATTAGAAAGAATATTAAGAAATATGGTATGCGTATTTTTTCTTTTCTCTCTTTAGCTAATAATGACGAAAATACAGGCCATTTAAATTCTGCGTGACGTCACGATTGGCTACGATTTTTAACTAATGGTGACGTAAATCACCCCTACTCCGAAACTTCAAAGCGCTGTTATCTTTGTCAATTTTGACTACTTTGCTAAACAAAAAAATATGTGTCCTTTATTTTTGGATAATACATACATACATACTATCACGTCTTTATCCCTAATGGGGCAGACAGAGCATTTTGGGTCTTGCGGTTCTATGCAGAGCCCAGGGCCGCAAGACCCATAAGCCACTTTTAGCGTCATGGTGGGCGAGAAGATGGAAAAGCAATCAAAACAGTGATGGGTTGCTAGCCGCATCGCCTGTTAACATGATTTGCATTTTTGCCCATTCCCTCGATCGGCTTTTACGATCTGCGTGGGAAGAGAAGCAGCTGGTACATTCAAAGCTTTTTTTTATTTCTTCCGGACCAGCATGGGAGATAATTTTGGATAATCTAGTTGACTAAATAAAATAATATATTTTGGACCCAGGTCACATCCCTATTATAAACGTATTACACGTATTAAGTACTTTAGCTCCACGTTAAGTTACGCATTACCTCTCCAACTCGTCTGGCCAGCGTGGAGAGTGTAGGCCAAATCCTCTGGCTGCTCTGGCCAAGTATGGCTCTGGTAGTACAGAGGGGATCGTGCTTCTGCAGTAGAGACTAAAAAAGACCTGATGATAAAGTACATTAGATAGATTATGACTACTTTCTTGGCGTATTGGTAACCAACCACGCTAGCCCGCCACTCGGAGGTTCTGGGTTCGATACCCCGCTAGAGCTTGGAACAATGCAATAAGCACTCGAACGGGTTGCTTCTTTTCATAACAGAGTTTATACAACACCTTCGCCACCTTCCAGCTCCATCATCAGATCAGCTCCACGTTATTATAATATTTTATTGTCACGCAATATTTGTATGCGTGCAAAATCTCAGCTTAATTGAGAACCGGGAAATAGGGCAAATTTAACTTACAAGATTAGATTACGCACAGAAGGACAACGGTACAGATGAAACCAAAAAAAGCTTGTAAAAATATTTCTTTTCATAATTACTTGTTCCTCCCTTATTAACTAACCACATTACTTCTTCAAAGCAAACTTGAAAAGCTTGTAAAATGAAATCAGCTATCAAATAGCAAATCGTTAAAACAAAGTCAAATAAACGCAGTTAACTCCCGTTGGTTTAATTATAAAGAGCGAAACAATTCCTTCGGAAACGAGCAAAACATACCCATTGGGAGACTGCAGTACGGTTAGCAAAAGAGGAAGCCATATTTTTTATTTTGTTTTCGAATACAGCTCGTTTTTACAGGCTTTACCTAATACAACACAGCTAGAGATTATTTAAAAAACAAGATAAATATTATAAAATATATTGAAGGACTTACTTTTTTATGTGACGATTTTTTATTTATTTAAGAGGGATTCTCATGTCGTTGGAATCCCATTCCTGCCTGTCCTCAGCCAGCCTTCTTCATAAAGCTGCTGTGTTTTCCTTTTGCGTTTCTTCCATCCATTGTGCCACGCTAATAGAATTAGCGTCTTTATGAGTTTATCATGCCCTACCAGTGTCATATTTCCTCATCCATTTCTTTATGGGTTTATTAAAGGCCTCTTTTCGCCAGCTCTGTGTAGTACTTATGTATTTATAATCTTGTCCATCGAGTAATTTTTCCCTTTAATCCTTTCATTTTGCCAATTGCTAGAGACAGCTGCAGCTACCCGCTCAACACCCTCCACAAGGCAAGAACGGAGGAGAGCTGCGGGGACGGGGAACGATGAGAATACTTGCAAATTAGACGAGTTGCTATTTAAACGAGTTCCGAATTGCGTTTTAGACGAGCTTCCATATAGACTATTTGCATTTATGACCATTCGCGACTAACTCACGGGGACACATATTGCGCAGGACTCTAGAAGTTTCCGTTCTGTATGTAATACTTATATTATTGTGATTTTGCTTTTTTTGCAGACTTTACTTTAATCATAAAAATACAATGTGCACATTTGAAACGTACTTATACGAGCGTATCAGTAGCTACGACGATAACTTTGTTACTTTGCAACCGTGGTGATAATTTGAAGAATGCTTTAAGGCATTCTTGTTTCATTTTAGACTGAGAATAATACAATGTAATATTATATTTGACTATGTAAATGTTGAACTAAAAAAATGGTGAATGAGTAAGTTTTTTTCCGGATACATAAATGCTGATCGATGAAATTGGTTAAAATCCTAGGGTGGTTATACCTACCTATCATTTTGTATGTTCAACTACAGACCTACCAACCCAATCTACTTGCCAAGAAAACATTTTGGCGACAACGTTGAAATTCTCTCTCGAAGGACCTCTTGCTCACTCATTGACTTTCGAGTTTCTTTCATAAATTGTAAGTTGCTAATATTAATCTCAGATTATTTTTAGACAACTTAAAGGCAAAGCTTTATGGCTGCCATCTAAAAATGACATCTAAAGCTTTACATGACTATAGGTGTGCAACAAAGTTCGAGATATTTTATGTTAGTGGGTCATAGGCATCCTAATAGTGGCTAGGGTCTAGACAAACTCCTGCTAGGATACCTAGCCCCTTTTAGCGTGTAAGCAAAACAAACATCCATACAAACTCTTACATTATTTATAGTAATATTGGTAAGTTTTTTAAATGATTATTTTTATTTTTATGAACCCCCGACAAAAAAGGGGTTATAAGGTCAACGTATCTGTATGTCTATGTATCCTATCTGGCTGTATGTGACTTTTTGGCGCTTAAACGAATCTGCTGATTTTGATGCGATTTTTAGTTAAAGCTGACTTGATCGAAATGGTTTTAACCTAATCTAATAGTCTAATCGGTCGAGTAGTTTTAAAGTTGCAGAGGTGTACCCTTGAAAGTCGGGATCTTATTAATTTGCTTGGCAAATAATAAATACACTTGTGCTGTCGGTACATTTCCGCAATAAAGCGTCGCTGTACCGTCGTACACACAGCATCGCGTTACCACCTCGAGCATCGACTGATTGGTACGTGGAACAATTGGTAAATGTTGCATTGTTCTCGAGTATATTAACATGAGCAGACTACCAATGCTGAGTTAATAAGTTTCTTTTGGAGTTTTTCTCAGCAGTTCTTAAACGCTATCAGTATCTTTTTTAGAAAAAGAGAAATTATTATATTACATACTAGCTGAAGCCCGCGATTTCGTTCGCGTAGACTTTGTCTACGGAAAATGCTCATTAGGCTGAACTACTTTTGCTAAAATGCTCATTTTTATATTTCTTATAGTTTAGCTAGATTCTGCATCAGGTGTTCCATTTTCCTAAATCAATTATACCCTATAATTATGTTGTCCAGGCTTACCAGCTTTATAACAAACAAGTTTCATTCGAACCCGTCCAGTATTTCCGGAGATTAGCGTGTACAAACACACAGACAAGACACCACAAAGAAGAAAAAGGAAGTAAATAAAATCTTATAAAATGTGTATCAGTTCCATTCGATACTGGGATCCACTGACACTATAAAAAGAACCTATTATTTTACCAAAATTGAATGAAATCTAAAACTGAGTTAAATATTCTGCAGTATCATCGACTAAATTAAAACTTTCCTTTCAATCTTTTCCTCTTTGTATGTTTAACCCATTGAAATATAAAACTAGAGTTGATATTATTGTTGGTAACACAGGTTGGTACGTATAATAATATTGTTACAAGTAACTTCTCAAGTTTTCATGTGCATCCTATAATAGTTAATGCTGTAATTTATGCTGTCTATTAATAAAATTATATTAGACGAGCGAATTTTAATACATATAACATCTGTTTTATGTATCTATTACTCTGTAATAAATATTTTAACTAACTTACAATAAATAAAGACTCAATCTTTGGACTTGACTGTGTCACTGAATTTGTTGTGATTAAGGGTGTAGGATTAATTGATTTTGGATTTCTATGTTTGGAACAATATCTCAATTGAAAATATGTGATGAAAAATCATTTAAGTACTTAAGTATAGCAAAATAATCCAGATTCATATTTTCAATTTACATGTACATAATATTGTCTTATCTTATCTAATACGCTAATACTTGTCACTAAAATATAAATTATCGGATTGCCATAATTTTTATTCAATTACGCCAAGTTCGCTATTTCAAAATGGTCATGAAATGTCGTCTCCACCCAGTATCACCTCAATACATCAACCTCATAATTCCCACAAACTAATTTCACACAAAAAATTGACTGACCTATTTCGTGCGAAATTTATAGAGTGCTTAGCTGAAAGTTTCAATCGGATCACGTAGTTACAGACTGGAGTCACAAATAAGTGAGGAACGGATATAAAGGTACAGCTTGTACCCAAGAGCCTGCCTGACACGATTTCATAGAGCGAGATAGTCTTATTGCGAGTTCTAAAAGAAGAAAAAGAAAAAAGTGCCATGGTTCAATGAATCCTATCCTACTAATATTATATAAGTGAGAGTGAGTTTGTTTTGTTTGTTTGTTAACACTTTACGCTTTAATCACTAAACCTATTTAGATGAAATTTGATATCGATATAGTTTGATACCCAGGAAAGGACAAAGGATAGGTTTTATCCCGTAATTCCTACAGGGAGCGAAGCCCCTGGGCACAACTAGTAGCTAACAATAATACAATTTTTTTTTCTATAGAATGCAAATTAAGCGCTCACGCGCTATCTCTCTTTGCTTTGCTTCTTTTTCTGGCATTGCGCTGGTTAAAACAACAAGCATTTCAGACCATGCTTACATTGACGATAGACGGGCCGGAAAGGGCCCTTCTAAACAGTTACAGTCACACCAGAAATAGATCTCACAAACTTTGACTTTTAGATATCACTAATAATAGTTCATGATAGAATAGACAGCTATGAATACAATAAAAAAATATTAAATGAATAATATAATCTTTGACATTTGCATGCCTAGACAGATTAGAAGTGTGATCTAAAAATTTTAATAAACAACTAATGTAACCACTTTTACAGCAGATAAAGAAAAAATGTGATGCTACCTGAGATTAAAGGCAACAATATAAAATAAGTATTACGCATCATTGCTC
This sequence comes from Acrobasis consociella, assembly GCA_963555685.1. Taxonomy (NCBI): domain Eukaryota; kingdom Metazoa; phylum Arthropoda; class Insecta; order Lepidoptera; family Pyralidae; genus Acrobasis; species Acrobasis consociella. The sequence continues at coordinate 14,368,448 of OY743122.1, forward strand.
GCTCTAGACCGACCAAAGTTGTAGTTGTAGACGTCATTTCTGTCCTTTTGTAGTTTGTACTAGAATCCAGCTAGATTTTGCTGCGGTATCCATACATTAGGATCTTCATATTAAATTCATGCACGTTGAGATATTTGTGATTAATGATTGCACCATTTTACGGTTGGTAATGTTGAAATTATTTCGTTCCGCTTGCTGGCTTGCCTAAATCATTTGCGCCATATAGGAGTATTATACTTTAACTAGCTTTGTCTCTAGATTAGCATAGACTACGAGTAGTAACACTATGGTGTTGCCCTTTTGCACTGAAATTGAGATAAATTTGAGGGTAGGTGTACTGGTCACACCGACAAATAAAAAAATAAAAATGTGGGTAGTAATACTTTCCCTCTGCTTTTGGTTACTCCCGGCGGCTATCATTCTAGTTTAGCACTAGACCATTCTGTCTGTAATTGACATTTTCAATTTGGGATGTTAATAATTAACCGGGAGGGTGGGATGCTAATTTATTCGGACAAAGCTATTCGTATAATTATGATAGAACTTCACTTCAGGTAAGTTCGTTTAATCATTAATAATGCATCAAGTTGATCCTACTAATATTGTTAATGTGTATGATTTAGGAGTTTTGCGGTCATAATTACTGAAGATACTGTTCACAATGAATGATCGAATGAAACATTTACAATGATTAATCTGCTAGATGGCAACAAGTCAATTAAGATACTTTTTGGGTTTTGTACCCATAGCACAGATTTAATAATAGTATTACATACAGAACGGAAACTCGCACCGTCCCCCGCAATCTGGTGTCCCCGCAACCCTTTCCCCGTTATTGTGAGGTGTAAGCGGCAGTAAAACAGGGTTATTGGTAGTCGCACGTTGACATTACGCGAGTCACTTAGGATTATGGAATTATAATGGTGAGAAACTGCGCACATTATCATTGTTTATCCACGGAAAACAATAAATAACGAAAATTTTATAGATTTCCGAGTGATGAAAACAGGTAAGCAAAGCAACAAACTCTGTGGTGGCGACCCTGATTATTTAATTCACACATTTGACGTGTGCACGGACGGATTGTTTCGTTTGTAGTAGTACTAGGTATATATGCTGCTCCGTTTGTATGAAGTGCCATACCTGTGCCCATAGGGTACAAACGGGACCCTATTACTAAGACTTCGCTGTCTGTCCATCCTCCTGTCCGTCTGTCCGTCCGTCCGTCTTTCACCAAGCTGTATCTCAAGAACCGCGATAGCTAGACAGTTAAAATTTTCAAAAATTATGGATTTCTGTTTCCACTATAACAACAAATACTAAAAACAAAATAAAAGAAATATTTTTGGGGGGCTCACATACAACAAACGCGATATTTAATGATAATGGTACGGAACCCTTAGCACGCGAATCCGATTCGCACTAGGCCAGTTTTTTTTAAAACGTCAAACGAAATGAAGCCGAGCAATAGAAGTACTGATTAAATATTATGTTGGTCATTAGTCTATCGGGCAACAGTTTGTCGCACAACTGTGGTACTTTCAAACTTTTTCTTTAAGATTTGCTCCCTTCAAACGTCGTCATAGCAGACACAATAGTAAAACAATACATCAGACGCCCGCTCCGGGCGTCCGACATTTAAATGGTTAAAATACAAAAGTTAAAAAAAAGTCCAATAGCAGTCTATAATACCACACTTTTGTGACGTTTTTATTTTATGAACCGTACTGAATAATTTTTTTTGACCCAGTCATGTCGAAGTTTGGATTATAGGATGCTTGTGAATTTTGATGTCTGCCACAAGGTACTTGCTTTTTTTTTTAATGTGTTCCTAATTTATTTATATTTTTGGTACAATAAATAGATAACTAACTAAGAAATAGACTATTGAAAAATCAAACACACATACGAGAATATACAAAGGTTAGAATGTTACTTGTCTTCTTTAATTTCATACTACAGTCCAATGACAAACAAGTAATTCTTTGTCGTCAAGTTAACTTCTATACTGTTCAATATGTCACAGGCAATACCTACAATTATATGACAGGCAGAAACTTTTTTATAGTTCTAAGAGCTTTCCAAAAGGTTTACTCCATTTGGCACCTAATAATAGTTATTTAACCTGTCGACTGTGCAAAACACCAGACACAATAGTAAAACAATGCATGTCGACCGGATTCCGGTCTGCTCGCAGATGACAGGTTAAGTACATAAATATGTTAGGTTTAATTGGATTATGTTTTCTGTTCTATGCCTATTGTACTCACTCTCTACCCTGTGTTGTAAATTGTCTGTGTTGACTGGAAGAGATCCCTATCTGGGATAAGTCCGCCTTTGTACTGTTTTCTACTTCTAACTTTTATTTTTATGTCTTGTTGAACGGTCTTTACTAACGGAAGGATCCTTCAACTACCGGAATCGCAGACACAATAGATTTTCTATTGTTTAGCGGTTCACATGTGAACCGTCGGGGTTTGATAGAATAATCTATATAGAGGGATTTTGTATAGGTCAAAATAAAACCCTCGCATTCAAGGAAAAAATCAGTCACATGTTATATAAGTAGTCTTTTTTTCTTCTCCTGTTATGTCGTGCGAGTCGATGTCTATATTCAGTCAGTCAGCAAAGAGGCTGGACGCCCGGACACTTGTATTTATGTACTTAAACACAATACACAACAATACAAGTTTAAAGATTTAACAAACTAACAAACAAACAAAAATGTCTGTTGTTATTGAAGAGCGAGATCTCCTAACACAGGTAGATAACATTTATCTACTTATATTGAGATCTTGATAACAAATAAGTTAATGGCATAACATGGTACAGAAATAAAGATTGTTATTATTTTTATACCTATATTTATTACTACTGGTTCACCATACTGGTTTTAGTTTATCTTGTCCATATCAATATTGATAGAGACGTGGTTGTGTGTGTATGCATGATGTAGTAAAGTAAGTTAAAAAAATATCTATGAGTACTTTACAAGACCACAGGGGAACACACCTTCGAAAGCAGTTTCGTAACTTTACGTCTATCGTAAAAACGTCAGTTATGTAACAATACAGCGGCGCCATTTTTGAAACGACGAGTCACTAAAGAAATGGTTTTATGTTTGGAAAACCATTCGTTTAGTAACTCCCCGTTTCATAAATGGCACTCCGCCTCAAATTATACGAATCATCAATTTGCGAACTCGTATACTTTGGTAACATTTTTTTTATTTCTCCTAATATTTTTTATAGACTGCGCTTAGGACGAAACTGCCAGAACAGAGAGGAAAGTTGGGGCGTTAAATTGTTACAACTTAATTGAAAAGTGTAAGTAGGTAGGTGAACATCACACAAAAACAGTGAAAAAATAAATGGACCCCATTGCGAAAAGCTGCTGTGGCAAATGTGCGAAGAAAATTTTCATGTTCTCACTTAAAATTGTGACATCAGTAAATAAAATAGTATAGTACACAACTTTAAACGATATCTGCGTTTCCTTTCAAATGGTTATTTCAAACTAGCCGAAGCCCGCGACTTCGTCCGTGTGGACTTTAATGACTCCGGAAAATCCTCATCAGGCTGAACAACTTTTGCTAAAGCGCCATTTTTATAGTATATTTCTTATAGTTTAACTGGACCATTATGGATCTGCATCAGGTGTTCTATTTCCCAAAATAAATTATGTCCTGTGTGTTCAGGCTTAACAGCTATTATAACAAAAAAGATTTATTTGAATCAGTCTAGCATTTCTGGAGATTAGCGTGTACAAACGGACAGTTTTTTTTTTAATTATTTCTGTATTACTACGTCTCCATCGCCCCAATTTTATTTTTTTTAAATTCAATTCAATGTGCAAACACATATAAAAAAACAACCGGTCAAGTGCGAGTTTTATTCATGCATGAAGGGTTCCGTACCATTAGTTTATAAATCTATAAAGAAACACGTTTGTTGTATGGGAGCCCTCCTTTTATTTATTTTTAAGTGAATACACAATTAATATACTATTATATAAGCGGCAAAAAAAAAACGCATTTGTTGTATGGGAGCCCCCTTTAAATATTTATTTTATTCTGTTTTTAGTGGGTATTTGTCGTAATGCACTATATCCGATTTTTTTCATCCGATTTCTTTCCGTCATCCGTGATTCTAGTGCGACAGCTGCCATTTAAATCTATATCTATATCTATATACATATAATAAAACAGTAAAAAAAGTGTGTCTGTACATTAAATATTTTTACAAAAAAAAATATTGGGGGCGATAGAGATGTAGTAATAAAGTAAGAATTTAAAAAAAAAATGTCTGTCTGTTTGTCTGTATGTCTGTTTGTCTGTTTGTACACGCTAATCTCGGGAAATACTGGACGGATTCGAATGAAACTTTTTTTGTTATATAGCTATTAAGCCTGGGCAACATATAGGGTATAAATGGTTTAGGAAAATGGAACGCCTGATGCAGAACCATAATACTGCCCAACTAAGCGCAAAAACGGTATCTCAGTAAACGCGAGTTTCGAGATATTTGGACTTTTGTAAAAGTAGTTATATTTTTAGTTTTAAGATAGATATAGTTACAATTTTAAAAACGGATATTCAATATTAAGTTTATTATTTTTTCGAATAGTTAGATCAACAAAAATATTTGTGGAAATACCTTTTTCATGAGATACTGCTACACGGCTTAGTTATTATAAAATAAAAAAATGAGTTACCTCTATCCGGTTTATTGCTTCCATACATGTCTGTATGTAAAATTATTAAAATCTTCTGTCAAACAAAAAACGCATAGCTTTAATGAAAAAAAAATTAATCAACCTGTTATAATAAAGTATTATACCTTTATAACAAAAATTACACAAAAGAAATCAAAAAAATTATGTTATTCATTGTAATATTTTTAATCAAAAGTTGGAAGTTCTGTCCAAAAAGACATCCTTTTTTGGGGTCTAATATTTTAAAAGATTTTAAAATATTTTCTTTTTTGTTTTTCGATATGCCTTCCGGTACAGTTTTCTTCTTGGGTGGCGGCAGAACTTGACTTTTCAAAATTTTATTTCCAATAATACTTGCCGTAATAGGGTCTTTAGACCACCCAGTTCTATAAGTCAAATCAAAACTACCTCTGTTCACCTCCACTTCTATCATTTCACTTATACAATGTCCTTTTTTATTAAGTACAAATATTTTAAGGGGTGATTCAGTCCATCATATCGAACAACTTTTCCCAATAAATGTATATCGAAATACGAAAAGAAAATTTTCATATTCCATAGTAATTATATCACGTGACTACTTCGATATGTATGAAAACCGAAAAAATATTTTTCGTATTTCGATATACATTTATAGGGAAAAGTTGTTCAAAATGATGGACTGAATCACCCCTTAAAATATTTGTACTTAATAAAAAAGGACATTGTATATGGACATGGATTCATACGAGACAGTTTATATTGAGTGGTATAATCTTCCCACTCATAAAAATCTTAAAATTAATCCACAGAACACAGTAATTTACTGTATTTTACTTAATTATTACCAGAAAATACGGATTCAAAAGTAAAGAAAACCAAAGAGCATTCTCTGTAAAATATATACAAAATGAGACCGTATCACTTAAACTTTAAGGGTCAATTTTATTTGCCACTGCAACCGTATCTCAAGTAGGCAAAATAATTTGCGGGTCATCTAAGCACAAATTTACTAAGCTTTATAGCGGTAAATCAGTGTATACTTACAACTATGACGAGTTGCCGCTTATCGGCTAAGAAAAATTGCTGACGACTTTTAAGGAACTTGGGGGTATCCAAATTTACGGCTAATTGCTTTCGTAATATTGATATACTTCTAATACCCTTAGTGATATAAGGTAAAATTGAGATAGAAAAATCTTTCTTAAGGGTTTTTCTCATGTTCTAACCAAGATACCGCTAAGTGCCTTAATGCATTAGATGCGTATTTCTTTAAACTATCCGATGGCATAAAAATCAAATTTTCGAATTTTTTTGAGATACCGCTTTTGCGCTTAGTTGGGCAGAATAGTCCAGCTAAACTATAAAAGATATAAAAATGTCGCCTTAGTAAAAGTTGTTCAGCCTGATGAGCATTTTCCAGAGACATAAAGTCCACGCGAACGAAGTTGCGGGCTTCAGCTAGTAGTACAATACAACGGACATGCCGGACCGAATTTTTACGGATACGGAGTAAATTCGCGCGAAACCGCTCTTAATGTAATTTTACGGTGACAGTATAAAATATAGGATAACTAGAAATGAGAGCATCTGTCACCGTGGAAACCTTTACGAGTCGATGCGAATCGGATCAAAGCTAGTGTGACTATGAATTACGGCGGATTAGAGGAAAATATTTTTTAATTTCTTTTTTTAAGGTATTGAAAAATTTATATTCACTATGAAAGCACCACACAGTTGTGCGACAAACCGTTACCCAGCAGACCGATAGACACATGATCGACATAACATTTGATCGGTACTACTTTTGCTCGGCATCAGTTTTATTCGACTTCTTCTTATCGTGTGTGTTAGTGACTAACACTAGTGTCAGAGTTTTTAAACCGCCTTAAAGGCCTCTGACATGGTTTTAGGTAACGACCAATGTCAAGGACAGTGACCGGGACCGACGGCTTAACGTGCCTTCCGAAGCACGGATCATCTTACTTATCAGACAATCAGGTGATCAGCCTGCAATGTCCTAACCAAACTAGGACAACTACACAAAGTCGTTGCCCCCGCTGGGAATCGAACCCGCGACCTCCGGGTAAGAGCCGAACGCTCTAACCACTACACCACGGAGGCAGTTTATTCGACTAACGTTTGACTGATATGACATTTGATCGGCACTACTATTGCTTGATATCAATTTTGTTCGACGAACGTTTGACTGACGTTACATTTGATCGGCAGTATTAATACTCGACTTCAATTTTGATCGTCTAATGTTTGACTTGTTTGGACATTTTGTCCGGAGTTTTATTTTGGTTAATAAGTATAACACATTTCTAATCGGAATATAGATGAGAAGTAGTATCACATCATCATTATCATCAGGTCTTTTTGTCCGCTCTGCAGCAAGAGCACGACCCTCTCTGTACTACCAGAGCTATACTTTAACAAAGAAGACAGAAGATTTGGCCTACACTCTTCACGCTGGCCAGACAGGTTGGAGAGGTCTCACTGATGTTCATAAGCATAGTATCACAGTTAATATATTACAAGAAAAAGTTCAATATACGAAGTGAACGAGTTTCCAAGAACAGCACCTTACGTACAATGTAGATACCTTACTAAGGCCGGCCACATACATACGGAATTCCGTTTCTTATTCAATTTCTTTCCGAACGCAGCAAATCCATACAAATCAATGACTGTACCACACACATACGGTAGCATTCCGTTCGGTTTTTATTTCCGTCAGGAATTCCGAATGAAGGCCTGTGCGTTCGGAATCCCGCACGGAAAAAAACCGTTCCGAATGCACGTCTTCCATACATTTTGTTTGGGTCGCACCACACATTCGGAAATTCCGTACGGAACATGGTAGAATAAAATAAGGTATTCTCTGTCCGAGAACGAACTTGACTACGTCATGAAAGTGTTGCCACTGATTGTTCTTTTCAGTAAATTTAAGGACTTTCTCAATTAGTTCATTAATATTAAATAAAATGTTAAGTAACTTAGCTATTAAGAATCTCGCGATTCTCGCGTCATTCATCAATTCAAAATTTTATAAATTGATAAAATGGATTATTAATTTGAAATTGGTATATAAAGTTCAAAAATGCATTACGCTCGGGTAATTCAATTTCACACAGAGGCAACATATTACACTGATGACGTAGTCAAGTTCTTCCTACGTCATCAGCTGTCACGGAGAGAGAATACCTTATTTTATTCTACCATGGTACGGAATGCGCTCAGTGTGCGCCGCACGACCATAGAAAAATTATACTCTGACGAGCGCACGACCGTAGCGAGCAGACGTGTTGTAGTTTGAAACTCCCGTGTACGTTTAATTTCCCGCGCAATGTCTGACATACAATATCTCATCATATCCGTATAAGCTTTCACATGTTTATAGAACACTACTAATCAAGGTTATCACGACAGAGACCTTAAGGAAATGGTGTTGCCATTCCAAAAATTGATAATTTAAACCTGTCAATTCATGTTTTCCCATATAAATACCCGGCATACTATTTTGCGGAAAATGTTATAATAGGTTGATGGGAGTTCGAAGAACTCGTCAATACGAAGATAAAACTATATTTTTAACAATATATAGCAAAAATGCAATCGCTATTAAAAAATCATAGTCAAATTTCATTCAAATTTCATATTTCCGCACGCTACTAGAACGTCTGCTCTCGATAGCTGGCGGCTCTCGACTGAGACGCGTCATTCCGTACGGAAAAAACCGTATGTGTGTGGTAGACGAACGGAATTCCGAGTCAATTCCGTACGGAATGGATTCCGAACGGAATTCCGTATGTATGGGGCCGGCCTAATTCATTGCTTCATTAATTACAAACAGCGTATTCAACAATTTGAATAAAAGGAAGTCTTTTACGTAATGTTAAACACCTATCATACTTTTGGTACTTATTTATATAAATTTAGACAAAAACCTTTAAAGTCTTGCCCTTTTTACCCGACTACGGCGAAGCTAAGAGGAGGGTATGTGTTTCGCCGTTATGTATAGCATGCATGCGTTATATTATATACGTATGCTTGTATGCGAGTATACGTGTATGCATGCATGCATGTATGCGTATATGCGCGCATTTAAATATGCATGTATCTATGTATGTACGCATGCATTATATATAGAATTATAAGCTATGTTACGTCACACTGTGATGTAATTGAATAACATGTATAGCTAGATATGTAAGATGTAATTCACTTTGTATAACAATCTCTATGTAGTTCTAAAACTTAAGAGACACAACAATAAAGTTTATTTTATTTATTTTACACTAAATTAAATATAGCGCCCTCTACAGGCCATAAAGTAATGAACTCAAGAGTTAAATGAATCATTTAACATCGTGATGGGTATAAATGAAAGGTTTTTTTGTTAGAAAATTTCAAAAATACATACCGTATCAGTTGCTGCTTCGTTGCTGTACTTGCATTAACTGGATAAACATATTTTTTTTCATTAATCAGCATCATTTAAGCAAAAATTTTCCCATAGTTGGATTTTAGTTTTTAAGCTATTGCATAGCTTCTATCGCGGGCCTTGAGCGCGGGGACCGAATCCAGAAATTCCGTAACGAAAAAACCTCACGCTGTAGGATGCCGCTTCGTCTCCGTCGTCCGTTTGCGACGTTGCCGTCCTTCCTTGTATCGAACCACCTTAATGCAATAGCTTTACCGCGGCAGTCCCCGAGTGCCACACGTCTTTTTTTTTTTTAACTATACCTTATAGCTTCTTAGTTATACTCGTACTTCATGATGTACCATTATGCCTACCTCAGTCCCTTTTACATTTCTGTGTTCTGTTAATTCTTTATCAGTCTAAAAATTTTAGTCTAATCTAACGACTTCTCCAGGAATAGAGAAGAAGCGCGTATCTTTATTAGCTTGATAAAATCCTTATTAACCACAGTAAACAAATATAAAAGAATTTATAAAATATCTTAATCAGCGACAAACTTGTGAAAACTTGTTAAAATTTTCAAATAGGAACAGAAGTCCGTTAAGGACTGGTGACGTTCACATCCATGTCATCTATACATTTGCCATAGAAAATAGCGTTTTTGCAAGAGAATTTTACATATTTTGCGTAAAATCGTTTATCTCGTTCGTTTTTCAACTATTTTTTTTTTCAGTTTTCACTGTTAGCACTTTACTTTTGAATATTTATGGATTAACTGGTTAGATAATACTTTTTTCATGCATATTTCATACTAGCTGATGCCCGCGACTTCGTTCGCGTGGACTTTATGACTCCGGCGTATAAATATGCTCATCAGGCTGAACAACTTTTGCTAATGCGTCATTAATGTATATTTCTAACAGTTTAGCTAGACCATTATGTTTCTGAATCAGGTGTGCCAGACCTTCGATTTTTAACCTCAACAAAAAATGCTCATCAGGCTTAACTACTTTCGCTAAGGCGTCATTTTTTTATTTCTTATAGTTTAGTTGGATTATTATGGTTCTGCATCAGGTGTTCCAGAACTTCGATTTTTATAACTCAACAAAAAATGCTCAGTAGGCCAAACAACTTTTCCTAAGGCGTCATTTTTATATTTCTTGTAGGTAAGCTGGACCATTAAATTTTAGCATCTGGTGATATAGATCTTCGATTTTTATGTCTCAACAAAAAATGTTCATCAGGCTGAACTACTTTTGCTAAGGAGTCATTTTTATATTTCTTATATAGTTTAGCTGGACTATTATGGTTCTGCATCAGGTGTTCCATTTTCCAAAATCAATTATAGCCTATATCTTACTCAGGCTTAACAGCTATGTAATAAAAAAAGTTTTATTCGAATCCGTCCAGTATTTCCGGAGATTAGCGAGTACATACAGACAGACAGACAGACAGACAGACAGACAGACAAAAAAATCAAAAAAATCTTTTTTGTGTTCTGTTACTCTTTTTTTATCGCCCACACCCATTTTTTGTTAAAATTATCAAATGTACGGACACGCGGTTTCTACTGTTTTATTATATGTATTGATTACTGAGTGGTCCTCTCGTCGGAAGGACGGAAGTCAGTAACCACAAGTTAAAAATACCTAATTAAAAACAAAGCAAACAAACAAACAACTTTCGTTTACATATTTAAATCAGATAAATAACGTAACGTAAACAAAAAGTTTCATTGCAATCCATTACCTCAACATATCCGGAGAAAAAGTAAACAGGGAAAATAACATCAGATCAGACTCTTTTGTGTGTCTGACGTTAAATAAACGATTTCAACATTATTTCCGCTCACTTAAATAGCCGATACGAATATGGTTTAACGCAAATATTTGCTCATCAAGCCCTTTTGTGAGATATATCTCATTGTGTGGAGTGAATTGCGTAACGGAATGGAGAAAATGTTCTCGTATATTCATATTGTCGGGTTGAGTCGCTGCTTCAGATACGTCGCTTGAAGGGCGACTCGGGCCCGCTATTATGAACTTGACGTGACTTACTCTACGGGTATAGTGAGTAAGTACCTGTTAAGTTATTTTTTTTTTGCCGTAGTATGACGACCTCCGTGGCATAGTGCATGGTCACCGATCTGCCACCCAGAGGTCCCGGGTTCGATCCCCGGTCAGGGCAAGTTGTAAAATGTCCTTTTTCAAATTGTCCTGGGTCTTGGATGTTTATCTATATATGTATTTGATAAAAAATATAGCATCTTTGAGTTAGTATCCCATAACACAAGTCTCGAACTTACTTTGGGGCTAGCTCAATCAGTGTAATTTGTCCCTGTGTATATTAATATTATATTAGCTTTTTAACTTATGATTTTAGAGTTTCGTGGTCACAATGACTGTCATGAGTATTACAGGACTTACCGCGGTTATGTTTTTCTACGCACATGGCTTAGGCAAAAGTGGCCGTTTTTGGCGAATGTGCGTAGAAAAGCTTCACGTTCTCACTATAAACATTAAACAGTAGTTCATAAAATAGTTTTATCTAAGGTTTGATCAAGGTAAAATTTTAAATGATATCACCGTTTATTTTCAAATGATTTATTTTAAATAGCGGTGCCTCTGGATCCCGGAAAAGTCAAGTAGCCCCTTAATATCGTTTTTGCTAGATATTTCGACGATCCTTTTGCCGTCATGGCCGGCTGGCGGTTTCAACCGCTGACAAAAAGAGGTGTTATATGTTTGACGTGTCCGTGCGTTTGTGCGCCTTTCTGTGGTATCGTAGCGCCTTAATGATTAGGTCAATTTTGATGGGGTTTTTTCGTTGGAAAGCTGACTTGAAACAAATTGTTTTTAGTTATCTTTTTTTTAAATTGGTTCAGCCGTTCAGATGTTATTAAGGGTGAACGCTTGAAAGTACGGCATTTTTAATTTGCCTGTCAAAAAAACTTGTTATACAAATAAGTGGACAAAAGTGCCATCCTACATTGAGTCCGGAAACTAGGCACAACCATAGACACCCTACATGCTGAGCGAGCAAAATAGGCGTGCGATCGAACCGGATTATCCTGTAAAGCATCCATGACTAATGATCAGATTTAACATCGCTTTCAAAGCGCCAGTGTTGCCAGTTAATCACTTATAGTTCGTGGAACTGTTTTATTTTAATTATGTCGAGGAGCGGGATTCCATTGGAATCGGAGGAATTCATTAGAACGCTTGTTAAGTATCTTTTTTTGTAATTGTTTTGACGGCTCTGGATTTTAGTCCTTAGAGCCATCTTAATTCTTTTTTTACTTGTTTATTTCTAACCATAACCCTAACTATACAAATAAAGGTTGGTGTAGGTCCTTTTATTGCTTTAAGGAAGCTTCTGGAGACAAATCTATACGAGTCTACTAGTTTTAGTGGTGGACGTAGTAGTTAGATTGAGTGGTGGACGGCGTCTAAAGACGCTTAACGCAAATAAATATCACTACAGCCGTACTATGACTGTCCACTTTAAACATCTCTTTCAATTTTATAATATCTAGTTTATCTAGTCTGAATGAAGTTCGAATTAACTTACAGCTGCGGTGCAAGCTCTCTGTTTTTTTACACTACCAGAGCCATACTTGGGCAGAGCATCCAGAGGACTTGGGCCACACTCTCCTCGCTGGCCAGACGGGTTAGAGAGGTCTCATTGATGTTTTACAAGCTTTGTTTAGCTTGTATTTCCTAAGTCGCCTTCTACGACATTCACAGGAGGACTTGGAGTGGCCCTATTCTACTCTGCCGCAAACTACACGGCAAATCCATACTTAAATTGCCAATTACTTTTTTATCTTAGTTACAGGCTTCGAAGCTCTGGGTGCGCTTTCTCGCTTGTTCTCCTCCAAATATTGAAGGATGAAAACCATGCAAAGTTAAGAAGAAATAGCCGGAACAGTTTGGCTAATAATAATCAGAGTCTAATCTAATCTAACTAAGTCTAATCTAAAAGTCAGAGAATTAAGAGTACCCTTACCCTAGACCAAAATACAACTTTCCATACAAACGTAGTCTACGTTTTATTTCAAAACGACATGTCCGATTTGGGCAAAATTTTGTAATTTCAAAGATATTGCAATTATCTAGGTTTATAACTAGTTTCTAGTAAAAATATGAACTTGAAATAGAATATAGTGTTTTACTTATATCATTTTTGACCATTAGTATGGGAAACTTCTAAATCGTTATATTTTCTTTCCAGTTCATAATTTTAGTGTAGGAAACCAGTTATAACCCTAGATAATTGCAATTTCTTTACAATTAACAATTTTTACCGGAATATGACATGTGGTTTCAAAATTAAACGTAGACTACGTTTGTATGGAGAAGTCTAGATTTCCTAGATTTTCTAGGGTAAGGGGACTCTTAATATAAGTATTACATGCAGAACGGAATCTCTTAAGGTCCCACAGTGGTCCCTCCACAAGGCGAGAACGGAGGAGAGGTGCGAGGACGGGAGATGGGGACGCATATTGTACTGGACCTTAGAAGATTTCGTTCTATATGTTATACTCATATTAATTACTATCTGTACCCGCGGGCTTCGCTCTCCGTGGGATTTTCGGGATGAATTGTCTCCCATGCTGGTCTGGGAGAAATAAAACCGCAAGCCCCAAATGCTCTGTCTGCCCCATTAGGGATAAAGACGTGATAGTATGTATGATGTAATTTTTACCATTAGACCTGTCCTTTTATATGGGAGTAAAGCGTGGCCTTTGCTTGAGCGGCACAAACAGGAGCTGCGTGTCACGGAAATGCAAATGTTGCGCTGGATATGCGGTGTATCACGAAGAGATCGTGTGAGAAAAACCCGCATCCGTGGCAGCCTTCATGTCCGTGACATAGCAGACAAACTGCAAGAGAGCCGCCTTCGCTGGTACGGTCACGTCTTGCGGAAGCCGGCAAGTTACGTGGGAAACAAATGTTTAGCCATGCCGCCTCCGCCGGGGCCCGGCAAGTGTGGTAGACCTAAGAAGTGCTGGCTTGACGTCGTCAAGGATGATATGCGTGCTAATCGTCTTACAACAAAGGATGCTCAAGACCGTGCGAAGTGGAGAAGAAAAAGTCGGAAAGCGGACCCCGGGCTTCTCAGCATTGCAACTGAGGATGCAACTGGGAAAACGCTCAGATGAGAGAGTATGTATGATGTAATTGTACCCTATGTCCTTCACTGAGTCTCAAACTATATCCATAACAATTTTTATCCAAATCGGTTCAGTAGTTTAAGCGTGAAGAGGTAAAAAACAAACAAACATACAAACTCACTTTCGCATTTATAATATTAGTAGGATAGGATGTTGTATAGTTTTACGAGCTGCCTGACTTCAACCTTCTTTGGATAATGAATAATTTTAATTCCCTTTGATAATTCATTGTTCATAATAATAATTTCCCGTGTAAATCTCATAAAGATATTAATGTGTTTTAAGGCATTGTTTAAACACAATTGTTGTTCACGCTGTTTAATGCGAGTTGTTTATTTAAATGGTAATTTATTTGAAAAGTTTCTTATCACGTGAACGGAACAAAATCTCAGATTTTAGATATTGTTGCTAAGTAGGGTGCTTACCTATATTAATTATGTTGTATTATATACTTAATTTCATTAATTCTACAATTTGGTTTAGAAGTGCAATATCTTTATTAAACACTAGAGGCAGCGCGCGGCTTTGCCTGCGTTAACCACTCGAGTGAAGTCGCGGGCGTGATACAATATAGCCTATAGCCTTCCTCGTTATACGACCTATCTAATACCAAAGGAATTTTTTAAATCGGACCAGTGGTTCCTGAGATTAGCGCGTTCAAACAAACAAACAAACAAACAAACAAACAAACAAACAAACTCTTTTTATTTATGTAAGTATGGAAGTATGGATTACTAGTGGCTCTGTGAGATGTAGACCTTGTAAGTTACCCCCGACCCTTGAAGATTGAAGTGTGTTGGATATATTTTTTCAAAACTAAAAACCGACTTTGACACTAAGCTACACAACCGATTTTGCTTTAATTTCTATGGGAGTACCTGACATAATATGTTGTATATACCTATGTTGAAACAAAATCAATAAATAAAGTATGCCCTTTCAAACAAAAAACCACAGTTCTAAACACGGAATCATCTTTTTTTGATAATTAGGTTATTCAAGCTTCTTTGATGACATCTAACGAAGTATATCAGACGCTCGCTCATTAGTCCACCTGAAAGATCTGACACCAGTTGGACACATCACATACTAAAAACAAACGAACAAACAAACGTTTCAATTATTTCTCGTTTACATTAACCTACTTTGACCATAGACAACACGAATGCGTCAATTACCATTATATTACCATAATCGTTGAATTCCTACACTGATTAGCCATTTGTGGAATGCGATCGATCGTATCTAATCATAATATACAATATTGCTAATATAGTATGCCGATTGTCCCATAGGACAGTTGAGCAAGAATTCAATAGCCTATTTACTTAATACATGTGTAATGATTAATTATGTTTGAAATAATTAAATCGTGGTTTTCGGCAGAGTAGAATAGAGCCACTCCAAGACTTTCCGTGGATGTCATAGAAGGTGACTTAGGAAATACAGGCTAAACATAGCTTATAAACATCAATGAGACCTCTCCAATCCGTCCGGCCAGCGAGGGAAGTATAGGCCAAGTCCTCTGGCTGCTCTGGCCCAGTATTACTCTGATAGTAAAGAGAGAGTCGTGCTCCTGCAGTGGAGACAAACATACCTGATGATGAATGATTAATTAGTAGATAATTTTATGAATTTCATTTCTTCGCTTTCAACAGATTACTTTTGTTTTCTAAATAGTTTAAAAGACATTCATAATTTTAGAATAGAATGTATATAAAAATACTAAAAAATTTGTATGCCATACTTTTTATAACCTATTCAATGAGCTAAATATTGTTTTTTAGGTCACATCCCTATTCTATGAAAGACGCAAGATGCGTCGCGTATTATACGCTGCGTGTAATTCAACCCTCAAATCTAGAATACTAGTACAATTTATCTCAGTATCTACAAGGCTATTTGTCAGTCAGTGGTCGGCGCGAAGCGACGCATGTAACGGCCATCTCGAATGATGCATCGAGTATAACTCACTGGGAGCAGTAGAACCGTCAGTGTTTGGAAAATGTCAGAGAAACGCAAGATTGTGTGATATACTGTCACGTCTTCATCCCTAATGGGGCAGACAGAGCCCAGGCCCCATAACTCAAAGTCCATACGCAACTTTTTAGTCTGTAAAACTTTTTATCATATAAAATTCAACGTGCCACTAGCTATGTACTTAAGTACTAGATTGTTTGAAATATTCTTACGTACCTTTTTACTAAAAGTAAAATCTAGAATACTACTCTTTAGTACAATTTATCTCAGTATCTACAAGGCTATTTGTCAGTCAGTGGTCGGCGCGAAGCGACGCATGTAACGGCCATCCCGAATGATGCATCGAGTATATCTCACTGCGAGCAATAGAACCGTCAGTGTTTGGAAAATGCAAGATTGTGTGACATACTATCACGTCTTTAACCCTAATGAGACAGACAGAGCCCAGTGCTGCATGACTCAAAGTCTAGACTGAACCTTTATAACTTTTTAATCAGATAAAATTAAACGTGCCACTAGCTATGTATGTACTGGATTGTTTGACATTATTCTTACCACATTTTTCAGTTAAACCTAGACCTCTACGCTTTAGTGCAACTTATATTATTATCTAGATCTACAAAGCTGAGAGCTATAGAACCGTCAGTGTTTGGAAAACGCAAGATTGTGTGATATACTGTCACGTCTTTATCCCTAATGGGGCAGACAGAGCCCAGGCCCCATAACTCAAAGTCCATACGCAACTTTTTAGTCTGTAAAACTTTTTATCTTACAAAATTCAACGTGCCACTAGCTATGTACTAGATTGTTTGATATATTTTTACGTACCTTTTTACTAAAAGTAAAATCTAGAATACTACTCTTTAGTACAATTTATCTCAGTATCTACAAGGCTATTTGTCAGTCAGTGGTCGGTGCGAAGTGACGCATGTAACGGCCATCTCGAATGATGCATCGAATTATATCTCACTGGGAGCAATAGAACCGTCAGTGTTTGGAAAATGCAAGATTGTGTGACATACTATCACGTCTTAAACCCTAATGAGACAGACAGAGCCCAGTGCTGCATGACTCAAAGTCTAGACTGAACTTTTATAACTTTTTTATCCGATAAAATTCAAAGTGCCACTAGCTATGTAAGCACTGGATTGTTTGACATATTCTTACCTTCTTTTTAGTTAAATCTAGACCTCTACGCTTTAGTGCAACTTATATTAGTATCTAGATCTACAAAGCTGAGAGCAGTAGAACCGTCAGTGTTTGGAAAATGCAAGAATGTGTGACATACTGTCACGTCTTTATCCCTAATGAATGAGACAAACAGAGCCTAGTGCTGCATGACCCAAAGTCTAGACTGAACCTTTATAACTTTTTAATCCGATAAAATTCAACGTGCCACTAGCTATGTAAGTAGTAAGTACTGGATTGTTTTACATATTCTTACCTCCTTTTTAGTTAAATTACGGAGTAATAATATACTACTACGTACAAGTTAAATCTAGAACACTACGCTTTAGTACAATTTATCTCAGTATCTACAAGGCTATTTGTCAGTCAGTGGTCGGCGCGAATCGACGCATGTAACGGCCATCTCGAATGATGCATCGAGTATAACTCACTGGGAGCAATAGAATCGTCCATGTTTGGAAAATATCAGGGAAACGCAAGATTGTGAGACAGACTGTCACGTCTTTATCCCTAATGGGGAAGACAGAGCCCAGAGCCGCATAACTAAAAGTCCATATGCAACTTTTTTGTCTGTAAAACTTTTTATCATATAAAATTCAACGTGCCACTAGCTATTTACTTAAGAACTAGATTGTTCGAAATATTCTTACCTACTTGTTTACCAAAAGTAAAATCTAGAATACTACGCTTTAGTTCAATTTATATCAGTATCTAGATCTACAAAGCTATTTGTCAGTCAGTGGTCGGCGCAAAGCGACTCATGTAACGGCCATCTCGAATGATGCATCGAGTATATCTCACTGGATGCAATAGAACCGTCCATGTTTGGAAATATCAGGGAAATGCAAGATTGTGTGACATACTGTCACCTCTTTATACCTAACGTGGTAGACAGAGCACATGGCCGCATGACCCAAAGGCCACTTTTAGCATAACGCCCAAAAGTTGGAAGTTGCAAAAAGACCTAAAATGCTATGTCTGCCTCGATAAGGATAACTACGTGCATACAGGTTGACATTTAAAATACCAGCATCATTTTTGGAACAAGTTTAATCCATGATACTGAATTTTCCATAAAAACAATAATAGAAAAAAGAAAAAATCTGCGCTCAGCCAAATAGATTTGCAAGAGAGGACAATTTTTTGTGGCTTTTCAATATATTTTTATTAAGAAAATAGGTGTTTTTTCATAGACTGAAATTGCTCCGACTATATTCCTGGTGTTAGATTAACCACACAAAATATACAGGTTTAAACACACAATAATTACTTATGAATAATTTGAATGTGATACTCGATAATATTAGCCGTGTGGTTTACTGGCAGAGTAGAATAGGGCCTTAGGAAGGCGACTTAGGAAATACAAGCTAAACAAAGCTTATAAACATCAACGAGACCTCTCGAAACCGTCTGGCCAGCGTGGAGAGTGTAGGCCAGTTCCTCTGACTGCTCTGGCCAAGTGTGGCTCTGGTAGTACAAAGAGGGTCGTGCACCTGCAATGGAGACTAAAAGGCCTGATGATAATGATGCTAGATTATTATTCTCTTAATTTATTTCTATTCTAGGATTAGGTGAAGTACCTATTAATAATATAGGTATCTATTAACAGGTTCCGTAAAAGTAAAATATAAATTATACTTCAAATTATACACATAGTTATATTACCTTTTAAAATATTATTATTCTATATACAATGAACATCAATGTTACAAGGCTGTAAAGGGGTTGACTTTGGACAGATATGCCAACCAATGCATTGCATTGGTTTTTCCACAGACAAGAGCTTAGCTCTTTAATATAATAATAATATAATAAGAAGAGAGAAGATTATGGCAGGTGACGTTTCTATTGCAATAACCCAGCATCAGTCCATCCCAAATCCATTCCATAACCCTTAAATCTTTCCCTTTTTCATGCAATAGATTCTTCTTCTGCCAAAACCTATTCAAGGGTACACCTTTCATAGGTATATCCAGGAATAGGTTTTGGCAGGAGCGCCACATGACAACAACTTCTCCAAATGGCCTCTACGTGTCGGATCTGTATCCCCACGCAAGCCTCTCAAAGGACCGGGGTGAAATGACCCGTGATTCTCAAAGTAGATGATACTAGATTACCAAAAGATAGACTCAATGTTATATCACTCGTCTTACAACAAGTGATACACAACCTATCAGTCACATACGTCAGAGTTCATAACGAAGTTTCCCTGATTCAATCACTCTCGCCCTAATAACGTAACTTTTTCGGTTTATTATTTGCAGATCTGGGGGCACGGAAGCAGAGCACTTCAAAGTCTAGCAAGTCGAGCAAAAATGCACGGCCGTACAGTGATCCAAAAAGATAACGTAGAGAGCTTGGTCAGATTATCTCTTTGGCTGATTGTACCATCATTTTTTAGAAGCCATTTGAGCCATTTTAACTGCCCTGTAACTTAGTTGTAAAAAACTAGGCACCAATGTTTTTAGTAATCAGGAGGTCCCAAATTACATTAAATTTGTTCGAATACTACACACATGTTCAGCGCCATGTGTCTAATTTTTGATACACCTTAATGTGTTACTATTGTGTCTGGGATTCATGGTGGTCAAAGGGGAATGATTACAAGTCAATGTCCCTTATATTGTCTTTGATTGACTTTGACTTTGACTTTGTCTCTGCCTGTCTTACCGATCATCAAAATTTATAAGGTACTTCTAACAGACCCACAAGCATCAAATTTTGAACAGTTACATTAGAAGTTTACTCAGTTATCGTGTACATAACGTTACTAGTTTACACACAGTTATTGTTTAGCCTTTAAATCAACAAAAAACTCTGACATACCAAATTTTCAGTCCCGTTTTTTATTTAACATACCTGTAGGCTTTTCCCACTTGTACAGTTACATATTTTTATTGTTCACAACTTTTTACGGCAGAAAAACTGCGTAGCGAACGAGACTTGTGTATTTTTGAACATGTTAATGTTTTTGATGGGATCATATTTTAGAAGTAATGATAGAAGATGACTCTTCTCATAAAATAGGTAATTTTTTCTTCACGTTAACGACGATATGTATTCTAAATTAAAAAAATCATGATGTATGTACCAATTTTTTTTTTTTGATAGCCGTCTATTTCCCATAGTTGGGCAAAGGCCAATTATTTACTGTCTTAAAATCTAGTCCGGTTTTCGAATTGTTTTTATTCCCTTAAAATTTTCTTTTTCACCAAATCAAATCAAATTAAATATATCTTTATTATCATAGGATATTTATAATATCTCTTAATAATCGTCATTATTTTGTTGCACAATTGTTGACGTCAAATAGTTACTTACAGCTAAGTTTACTACCGCTTCCAAAGCGCTAGTGCAGAAGAAGCGGTAACAAACTGCACTGCACCTTTTCTCCAAGGACGTCAACTCACAATTAAATTAATACTTAAAGTTAATGTAGACAGAGAATACATTGTTTTGTTTGTTATGTCATATCATAATTTAAATTTAATTTTTAGAATGTCAAAATTTTAAAGTAATGTCAAGTTGTAGATTCAGTTTGTACAAAATGTACCAAATTATGACATTTTCGAGTACCTATATTACAAACTTTTAGAGGGACCCGCGTCAAGCTCACGCCAGACTTTTTTGTCTTTAAGGTAGTCATCGGTCCTATAATAAGCCTTCTCACAAAGTACTTTCTTTACATAAGTTTTGAATATTTTGTCTGGCATATCAAGGATCGATTTTGGCAATTTATTATAAAAAAGTATACAGTTCCCCATAAATGTCTTATTAATTGTTTTAAGCCTATAAAACGGGGTAACTAAGTCATTCTTATTACGTAAGTTTCTATCAGTAAAATCGCTTACTTTATTGTATGAGGAAATATTTTTACCTTACATACATTATGTTTTCAAATATATACTGTGATGCTAAGGTAAGTATATCTATTTTCTTGAATAATTCTCTGAGTGAGTCTCTAGATCCTAACCCGTAAATAGCACGAATTGCCCGTTTTTGTAAAATGAAAATAGTCTGAATATCGGCTGCATTCCCCAACAGGAGTATGCCGTAAGACATTACACTATGAAAGTAACTAAAGTACACTAGTCTAGCAGTTGCTACATCTGTCAATTGTCTTATTCTCCTAACAGCATAAGCCGCAGAACTAAGCCTATTTGAAAGTTTAGTTATATGAGCACCCCATTGAAGTTTCGAGTCTATTGTAATTCCTAAGAAGGTAGTACTTTCAACAAGATCGAGTTTTTCACCATCTATCATTATGTCAACGCAGCCCTGTCTCACATTGGGAAGAGAAAATCGAACGCATTGAGTCTTTTTCGCATTTAACATGAGATTATTGGCAGAAAACCAATCAGAAATGGAAGACAAGGTGCTGTTCACCGCGCTAGCGTTTGTGCTATGTCGATCAAGTTTGAATATAAGCGAGGTGTCATCAGCAAACAGCACTATGCCAGCCTGCTTCTCAACCATGTAAGGCAAGTCATTGACATAAACCAAGAAAAGGAAAGGTCCAAGAATTGAACCTTGCGGTACGCCTATCTTAACATTAGATCCGTGCGATTTTATGCCATTTAAATCAACAGTCTGATGCCTATCTGTTAAATAAGATTCTATAAGTTTTATTGAATTATCATCAAAACCGTATTGACGAAATTTAAGCAAAAGTGTCGGATGATCTACGCAATCAAATGCTTTGGAGAGATCACAAAATGATCCAATTCCATCATTTTTGTTCTCCCATGCGTCGTATATATGAGTAACAAGTGCTACTCCCGCATCGGTGGTCGATTTCCCGCCAGTAAAGCCGAATTGTTGGCTATGGAAAAGGTTGTAGGTCTTAAAATGAAGAAGCATTTGAGTCCACATTTCAGTCCTGAGAAAATGAACATAACCTTAGCTCCAAATGTTTTAAGATCAAAAACTGGGATGAAAACATACTTTTTCGAGTTGATGAGATAAATACTGATTTCAAATTAACATGTTTTTATCCTAGTATCAAGAACGGGATGGCAAAGGGTGTCTTATGCCTAGCAGTGGGTTTTTGAAAGCTATGATGATGATGATTAAGAAAAGTTGCGAATTTCACAACACTCCTCTAACAAGCAGAGGTGCTCAATCTGTCACTTGTCGTACGTCCGAGCCTATAACGAACTTTCTCGAGGATAACTTTAGCTCCAAATGTTTTGGGATGAAAACATTGTTTTTCGATTAGATAAGATAAATTCAAATTAACATGTATCTATCGTAGTATCAGGAAAGTTGCAAATTATCAGATTGTCAAAAGATTCCCCGTATATCATAACACTTCTCTAACAAGCAGAGGTGCTCAATCTGTCAATGCTCAAACTTGTCGTACGTCCGAGCTTATAACGAACTTTCTCGGGAGCGTTCCCTAATTTGATTACTCTCGCTTTATTGGCGTAACTTTTTGTATTCTCTTATAAAATAAGAAAAAAACTTAGTGTCGTGGAGCAGTCGGTTGGAACGAAGTTCAAGAATTGAAGGTCCTAATAAAAGCTCCAAAAAGTTCTAGTCCTAAAAAAGGTCGTGACGGAAAAACCTTACTCTTTTTTTGCTTAGCCGATCCCTCAAAATAGAACTTCCTTCCAATAATTAAAATTTCCTACAAATTCTGTTAATAATTTTTTTTACGTTTGACAACTATTTCCTTTGAGATAATATTGTCTTTTGTTTCATTCTTCATGGTAATAAAAACAAAAACATATTACAGAATGTCATTTCAGTTAAATTTTAACTTTTGTGCTCCACAGAACACTTATTTTTCGTGTGTGTAAGTGGCCAACACTAATGTTAGATTTTTTAATTTTTCAAGCTGCCAAAAGGCGTCTGACTTAATTTGACGACTGCCTTACAATGAAAACAGCCGGGACCAACTGCTTACACGTGTCTTCCGAAGCACGGAGGAGCTCGAGAATTTTTATGCCACTTGCGGTCACCCATCCAAGTGCAGACTACGCCTGGTGTCGCTTACTTGCGAAAGCGCTAGTAATGTACACGCTGCCGGGCTACAGAGCTTCTCAATGGTTTTACAAATAGTTCTTAAACAAACAAAGGTATAGCTTAAACAAGTTATAAACTTAGATTATAGCTTGGTAGGCCGAGTTTTTGAGTTTTTAGAACCATTTGAGATATAGAAAATAGAACTTTAAAATCTAAACAAAAAAAAAATGTCTTAGTTAACTCTTCAAGCTGCGCCAATACCAGACACAATAATTAAACAATTGAAGTCGGGAGGAATTCGTCCAAGTGCCGGCTTAGAGGTTAAGGATCTAATCTCAGTCAAATTCGCATTCAGTCACATGATGTAACAAACTTATGCTCTGTCTGCCCCATTAGGGATAAAGACGTGGTAGTATGTATGTATGTATGTAACAAACTTAACTCGACAAAAAAAGCCCAACTGAAATTTGACATTTAATTCTTATGCTCAAATAAAGCCACTAAATATTCATAAAAATAATTTGCAGAGTTCCTTTTTATAACTCTTCCCTATTGGACCGTTGGAATACAGGGCTTAAACAAACAAAGATAGGTACTTAGGTGGGTTAAACCCCAGGCTTGTGTATTCTTTTCCGCTAAAACTACAAACGTACCAACAAAATCGGCCATTTACGTCATCACAATCAATAGTTTCCGAGATTCGAACAAATAAATCCAACCCGTGTCACTAACGATCATACTCAAGTGTTTGCACAGAGCGAAACAAGAAAATGTTGCCTGAAACAAGTAAAGCTGTCTACCCACGACACAATTTGGCATACAATCTGCAGTAACTTGTGTGTAGGTCACGACCCTTCTACACATTCCAATCTGTAATACAGCACTAGATTGTTACTGTTCATTGTATGCCAAATTGTACCGTGTATAGGCAGCTTAAGTTTCAACCACACACTGGTTCACAACTATATAAAATCTTTTCATTCCGATTCGCTAAGAAGATGAAGAATAGTTTATCGATTGTTGACGACATAGTATAATACGATTGATTACCACACCTTTCCTCTTCCGCAACGGTCGAAGGAAGTTTACAGTAACTTTTTCCACTGACCTTAATGCTTAAAGCGTATGTATGTATGTATATATACGGACAAATCACACAGATTGAGCTAGCCCCAAAGTAACTTTGAGACTTGTGTTATAGGATACTAACTCAACGATACTATATTTTATTTATACCCAGGTCATCTGAAAAAGATCATTTTCCACCTTGACCTAACCGGAGAACAAACCCGGGACCGCCGGTGTGACAGCATGGCATGATGATCACTACACCACAAAGGTTATAAATGCTAAAGCTTTCTCTCTCTGTCGATCTGTAGGAAATTCAAATAGATAGCAAAGTCAACGTCTAGATATCAGTAGCGTGCATTACATACAGACACATACCGCCTTATTATAAAACGCAGACTAACTTTGTTACTAGGTTTAAACCATTATCCGACCAAATCAAGTTGACATCTAGTAATATGTCATTGTCTCATCTGAAAATGTCAACTTGATTTGGTTGAATAATCGTTATGATGCTCAAAATCTCCGCTCCGCTTCCATGGTAACAGCAGAGCGGAGATTTCGAGCATTGTGATTGGTCAATTCATACACCTCTAAGCTCTTCTCCGCTTCAGTGGAAACGCAGCATAAGACGGATAGACTTTGTCTATATGTTTAAAGAACTTTATTTTCTCATAAAAAATACAATGGTATTTCACTTACTGAGAAAAAACACATAGCTTATTACAATTAATGTACAATGAGCGTGCGGTAATCATCAAAAATAACAAAAGGGTAGGTAACACAATAATTAATGTTCGACGGCAGCGGCGCGTCTCACAAACAATCTCCATACTACTGTCGTCACCAGGCAAACACGGATATAAAGCAATGCAGCGTACCAGGCAACTAGATGTGTCAATCGTGGTATCGTGCTAATTATCTATTATAAATTTATTATTGTTTTTTTTTTTTTTAATTATAAGTATTGACACATACACGCTTATACTTACATATACACGAAACATATATGCATATACCCAATACATGCCTATATCATACAAGTTAAAGTTTTAGTGTTATATTTAAAACAAACAAAAAAAAAAGATTTAATCCAAGCAATCATATATATGACATTTAAGTTGTCTTTTAAAGCTCGTGGTTGATTTTGATGCCTTTATTTCGTTTGGCAGTTTATTATATATTTTAACTCCTTCATGTTCGATATTTTTTGTCCCATAATTTTTAGTTCTTGCAGAACGTAACATTAAATGATTGGCATTCCTTAGTTTCATTTTTTGTTGTAAACCTTTTTTCTGAAAAGATAATGTAGTATGTATTTCTTTGTTTAGAATTTTGTGAATTAATATACACGTCCGATATATATATGCTTGCTTGAGAGTCATAATTTTTGTATCTTTATATATAGTTTTTGTATGTGTCCAATAATTATAATTAAACAAACATTTTATTAATTTATTTTGAGCTGTTTGTATATTTTTTAAGTTTGATACAGCGGTAGTACCCCAGACTTCGATTAGATACTCTGTGTGGTTTAACTAATGCATTATAGATTATGTATTTAATTGACCTAGGGATACATTTTGCTATGCTATATAAGGATCCTGTAAGTGATATTAATTTGGCTCTAATTTTTTTAAAGTGTGGTTTCCAATTTAGGTAATTGTCTAAAATGAGGCCGAGATATTTTTCTTTATACGCTCTTTTAATTATTTGATTGTTTATTATTAGCGGGTTGGTATCTAGTATTCTTTTATTTTTTGCCGAGAAAAATACATAACTTGTTTTATCTATATTAATAGTCAGTGTGTTGGAAAGAAACCAGTCATTCAACAGGTCCAAATCATGCTGAGCTTTCGTCATAACAGCCTGACTAGAATGACCAAAATAAAATAAACTAGTGTCATCTGCATACAATGTAATATCAGCATTTAGGCCAATTTTTTCGATGTTATTTATATAAACTAGGAACAAAAGCGGCCCCAATATTGATCCTTGGGGTACACCAAAGTCAATACTTCTAGGAGAACTTTTGTAGGGTCCTAATTTAACTATTTGTTGACGATTTCTCAAGTATGACTTAAAAATGTCGTAGGCTGTTCCTGTAATACCAATGTCCTGTAGTTTTTTTAGGAGCTTTTTATGACAAATAGTATCGAATGCCTTTTTTAAGTCTATGAAAATACCAAGTGCTATTTGTTTTTGGTCTATTTTATTTATTAGGTCTACAGTTGCCGATAGTGTGTTAGATTTAGGTCTGAAGCCATATTGTTTTTTATAAAGGAAATTGATCATTTTTAAATATTTTTCTAAACGAGAATAAATTACTTTTTCGAATATTTTGGAAATTACTGGCAGCACAGAAATAGGACGATAATTAGATCTATCAAATTTGCTTCCTGATTTATGTATTGGAGTTACTTTTGCTATCTTTAATTGGTTTGGGAAGATTCCACTTGCTAAACAACTATTAATGCAGTTAGTGAGTGCGGGCACAATTAATTTTTTGACACATTTTATTGCCTTAGTACTTATGCCATCAATACCAGAAGCCGTATTTGGGTCTAAATTATCAATTATTTTATCAATTTCATCCATGGTTGCCGGTTCGAAATCTTTAAGTTCCATCAGGTCAGGCGGTTTTGATGTACTCTCGTCTCTTTGATATTTTTTTGGAATTTTGCTAGCCAGGATAGAACCAACAGTTGAAAAATAGTCGTTGAAACATTCACATATTTGGTTTTCGTTGGTGATCGTATCTGATTCAGTAACAAGTTTACTAGGTCCCGCTGTATCCCTAGTTTTGTTATCTGCGAGGCACTTTATTGCCTTCCACATTTTCTTTGGTCTATTAGTATACTTTTTGAAGTAATTATGGTAATATGTTTTTTTAGTTTTTTCTATGGTTTCTTTTACCTTTGCCTTTGCTTTTTTAAATTCTTGTTCCAATTTTTTATTATCTTTATTACATTTGTAATTTTGCCATATCATGTTTCGATTATTAATATCATTAATAATATCTTTTCTTATCCAGTCTCGTTGTGGTGGATTAAGTAGTTTTGTTTTAATAATTTTACTTTTAGACAGACAATTAACCAATCTCTTTTCAAAAATATCATATAAAGTTTCTTCATTATTATCAGTCAGGGTGCTCTCCACAGAGTTTTTTTTAATAAAGTTTTTTACTATTATAAATAAACATACATCAGTAAGTACTTAAGTAGGTACGTTTTTCATATCAAGTAGCTAGTAGGTACCCACTTTGTGGTCCCCTTTTGTAATCATTACTAAAACGTTAAAGTATGTTAATGACTTTAAAAAAATACGCAATACAGTAAAATATCCACCTTATAAGTAAATGTTAGTAAATAAATTAAATAGGGGTAAGACTGTCTACTGATCTTAGATTTAAAAAAATGTTAAAGCTTACAGTGACTCTTTTGTAATGGTGTTTGTATTCATGTTTAGAGGAATAAATCATTCATTCATTCATTCATTCACCCTGTGCCATAATAAATAAATATATACGGACAAATTACACCAATTGAGCTAGCCCCAAAGTAAGTTCGAGACTTATGTTATGGGATACTAACTCAACGATCCATCCTTATATAATATTGGATACGAGCGACAAGTGTATTTTGCTTGATATGCAGCCGTTTTTGTAATTAAGGTAAGACTAGCCGAAGTCCGCGACTTCGTTCGCGTGGACCTAATGACTCCGGAAAATGCGCATAAGGCTGAACAACTTTTGCTAAGGCGTCATTTTTATATTTCTTATAGTTAGCTAGACCATTATGGTTCTGCATCAGGTGTTCCGCTTTTCAAAATCAATTATACCCTATATGTTGCCCAGGCTTAACAGCTATATTACAAAAAATAATAATTTGAATCTGTGAAGTAGGTATTTCGGTAGATTAGCCTATACAAACAGACTTTTTTTACTGTTTTATTATTATGTACAGATGTACAGATGAGTGCCTACCACATCAAAAATGTTTGTGCACGTTACTGCTAGATATCAGATTATATAAAACTGTTTCTAAGTGGGACTCTTTCAGAAACTCTTAGAATAGATATATAAGTATTGTTTGCATGTTCGGACGTCCACACACATACATCATGTTGTAAGAGAGCGGCAATAAATCTAACGCTCCGTTTCCCGCGACCGCATTTTGTTGTGATGTGCTCACAAACAGAAGCACATACGTATATCACTCGTATCCTTGTTTTTCTTTCTAACCCCCGACGCAAAAGGGGGTGTTTCAAGTGTCTGAGTGTCAGTCTGAGGTGTCGTAGCACCTTTAGGTGGTACTATGAAAAACCGAAATGAAACGAATTGGCCAATTTTATGACACTGACAATTTATACTACTAACTTGCACTAAAATAATATAAAAAAAAGACCTGCAATAAGAGATAAATTTATCACTTATTGAATAAAAAATTTTGACTTTGACTTTTATACAAAAAAACTGCCTCAAAATGACACTTGACTCTGACAAAAATTTGCAAAATCAAATATTTCAGAAAAGGATCCCTAAATCGAAAATGGTTTTCACAAGCTCGTAATATTTTTGAAACACATTTTCAACAATGCCTACCCCACACAATGGGTTAAGCGAGAAAAAAATGACGCCCACCTTACTTGTATGGGAAATATCGTTAAAAAAATGTTTTCAAGATTTTATTTTACCACTTAATTAACATCTAAATTAAAAATTAAATTAAAATCTCAACTCTAAATTAAAGGCATAATTAATAAACATAGCCATACCAAATTACAGCTATCTAGTACTAATAGTCTCTGAGAACACCGTTGAAAGACATGGCGAAACTATAAGGGTTTCTTGTTCACTACGGAACCCTAAAAATGGCTACGAAACAATAGCTACAAATAGTAGCTTAGTAATTAATAGGCCAATAGTCCGTCCCGTGAGATATTTGCGTCGATGCGTCACTCGTGATAGCTGGGCGTCACATAAATATGCGTGCCACTGACATATACGTGTAGATATAGGTAGCTACCATTATAAACCTATTTTTAATCCCCGATAAGAAGAAGATATGCTTGTTGATCTAACTGTCTGTTTGTGGCATCCTAGCGCTCGAATGGAGGGACCGATTGAACCGATTTTCATCAAACGTTGCTAAGAACCACCGCAAGAAAACTTGCTATCACGTAAAAAACTGCATCAAAATCAGTCCACTGTCTAGAGCTATGATGCCGCAAACAGACACACAGACAGACGTTAGCGCCAAACTAATAACATCCAAAAACCAGTCATCATCATCATCATCTTCAGGTCTTTTTTTATCTCCACTGCAGGAGCATGACCCTCTCTGTACTACCAGGGCAGCCAGAGGATTTTGCCTACACTCTCCACGCTGGCCAGATGGGTTGGACAGGTTTTGATGATAAGCTTTGTCTAACTTGTATTTCCTAAGTCGCCTTCTACGACATCCACGGGAGGATTTGGAGTGGCCCTGTTCTACTCTACCGGACACCACACGACAAAAACCAGTAACATCGTCAAATCACCTAGGTTAGGTAACGCACCCCGGGGCCTAAAGCGTTATTGTTGAGTGACTCTACCGGGACCCGGCAGGCGTGATAGACCCAAGCACTAGCTTAAGGCTCCTCCCTGCGCTAGCGACCTTGAAAACACAAAAAAAATCATTTCTCTTTCTGTAAGTGAGATTATTAGAAACCCTCGTACAACTTTTTAGCTAGTATCCTGAAGTTTCATTAGAACCTCGAAAGTCATTGAAATACTATCCGGTTTAGAAACCTTTACAAAAAGAGTCAAAAATGGCCGTTTTTAGTATTTTTTGCAAAGGAAAATTCAGGATATTTTATTTCAATGATTTTCGAGGTTCTAATGAAACTTAAGGATACTAGCTAAAAAGTTGTACGAGGGTTTCTGATAATCTCACTTACAGAAAGAGAAATTAATTTTTTTGTGTTTTCAAGGTCGTTAGCGCGGGGAGGACCCTTAACATCGTCAAGGATGATATGCGAGCCAATCGTCTTACAACCAAGGATGCTCAAGACCGTGCGATGAAAAAGCCGGAAAGCGGACTCCGAGCTTCGCTGTATTACAGCTGAGGATGCTACTGGGACGCTGAGATAATAATAATAAACGTTTATTTTCCATTTACAAAATACATTTTTTCTAATAAATGAGATACATAGTGTTAGCATAGGTGTTCGGGTTTGTAAAATTTGTGAAGCGGCTAGTCCCTGAAATAGGTTGCTACGGGATAAGCCCGTGCAAAAAAATAAAAATATAAAATAAAAATAAAACTACGAGGAAAGGACAATAAAACAAAATGAATAAAAATAAACAACTATATTGTCCTTTCTACAATATAAAATAAACACACAAAACTAAAATCTAGGGACAGACGTGGGTCCAGCGAAAAAATAGGTAGTCTCGTACAGATGATGCGTTTACAAATACAAAATTAAAACAGAACGGTGGTCAGTGGTTCTCGGGCGGAACTTATCGTGGTGAGGGATGAATATGCACTCGGGGCAAAACAAAATGGCGGCCGGTTTGACTCGAAGTCCCGCTCAGTTGTAACTTCACCGCAACAAACTTCAGATCGCACTGACGTGTAGACGCACCAGGGTCGACTTTCACCTGGGGTAATGACGCTCTTCACCAAAGGCAATGAAGTTTTTCTTCAGGGGTAACGATATAACAGGGAACTCGTACACAATAAAAAATATTTTTTAAAAAGATTAAAAAAATAGCTGACGGACAACTCAGCCGTACAAATTATTGTAGACAAATTGTTATGTTCGGAGCCGAAACGAGCCACAATTGTAATGCTCGATCACTGAGGTTTTTCGATCTACATCCAACAAGATGTAGGTAGATCGATAAAAATATCAAGTCTGTGATACCCGAAACCCACTCAATAATTAACTTTTGTTAACAAAAACAATGTACAGAACTAACCTATTTGTTTGAGTTTATTTCAGAAAATTATAATTACTTTTTATTTAAAATGTGATGGAATACATACTTTTGAAAAAGAATTTAGCAATATCTATAGAAAACAAAAAATGACCAATTGGTGAGTGATATTGTTAACATTACATTGTTACAAGGTTCCTAAAGGAACCTGTGCTACAGGTGGCTAGGCCAATGAAAGAAAGAGAGATGCAACCGGGAAAACATAACATGATGACACATATTTTTGATAAATTTAATTAGTGTTCAGACACGCGATATATATTGTAAGTACCTAACTAATAAACATTTGGGAATAGAATATAGGCCAAATTTACACAGTCTTCTTCTTATCGTGTGTGTTAGTGACTAACACTAGGGTCAGAGTTTTTAAACCGACTTAAAGGCCTCTGACATGGTTTTAGGTAACGACCAAATTCAAAGACAGTGACCGGGACCGACGGCTTAACGTTCCCTCCGAAGCACGGATCATCTTACTTATCAGACAATCAGGTAATCAGCCTACAATGTCCTTACCAAACTAAGACAACAACACAAAGTCGTTGCCCCCGCCGGGAATCAAACCCGCCACCTCCGGGTATGAGCCAAACGCTCTAACCACTACACCACGGAGGCAGTTAAATTTACACAGTTCTTTCGTGCTGCATACAATTCTCAACTAGCAAATTACAACTCCAAATTTAAAATTTGTAGGAGATCATAAAATAATAATTATTTTCCGTGTGTTTCCGGCAGAGTAGAATAGGACCACCAAGTCCTCCCGTGGATGTCGTAGAAGGCGACTTAGGAAATTCAAGCTAAACAAAGCTTGTAAACATCAATGAGACCTCTCCAACCCGTCTGGCTAGCAAGAAGAGTATAGGCCAAAGTCCTCTAGCTGCTGTGGCTAAGTATGGCTATAATAGTACAGAGAGGGTTGTGTTCTTGCAGTGGAGACAAAAAGACCTGATGATGGTGATGATGATGATAAAAGAATAAACGTACCTATAAATAACTGGCCAAGTGCGAGTCGGACTCGCGCACGAAGGGTTCCGTACCATTATCTATAAAAATCAAGTGTTTTGTATGGGAGCCCCCCTTAAATATTTATTTTATTTTGTTTTTTGTATTTGTTGTTATAGCGGCAACAGAAATACATAATTTGTGAAAATTTCAACTGTCTAGCTATTGCGGTTCTTGAGATACAGCCTGGTGACAGACAGACGGACAGACGGACAGACGGACAGACGGACAGACGGACGGACGGACAGACGGACAGACGGACAGACGGACAGACGGACAGACGGACAGACGGACAGACGGACAGACGGACAGACGGACAGACAGCGAAGTCTTAGTAATAGGGTCCCGTTTTTCCCCTTTGGGTACGGAACCCTAAAATACGAAATGCCTGGTGTTTCATAAAAAAGATGTCATTTCGCAAAGTCACAATCTCGATACATGAATAGGCATCGATCACTTTACTACAGGGATCATTTGCACCCATATTACGGTTTATAGCCCGGCCAGATGTGACGTCATAAGCGCCAGGGTTGAAAAGGTCCTAGATTTCAAGGACTTGACTAACAATAGGTATTTTGAGGACTAGGCATGTAAATGTATACGGACAAATTACACAGATTGAGCTAGCCCCAAAGTAAGACTATTTAATAACACGCCGACTTTTCATTAGTTTTGGAAGAAAAAATGTCGTAAGTATATTAATTAATTCTATATACGTTATTCAAAAGTGTGTAACTTGTAACTTCAACAGATCAGCATGTGATGTGCTTTAATGTTTTTTTCTGAGATTTGTAAATATTTTTTTTAGTTTCATATGAAGTACCTGGGCGACCGAGCTTTGCTCGGTTATATCTCAAACATAAACTTTTTTTTTTAAACTCGTCTACAAACAATAAAAATTAAAAATTTATATATAAACCTGAACATATAAAAATAATAATCGGCCAAGTGCGAATCGGATTCGCGCACTAAGGGTTCCGTACCATTATCTATAAAAAATCGCGTTTGTTGTATGGGAGCCCCCCTTTAATATTTATTTTATTTTGTTTTTAGTATTTGTTGTTATAGCGGCAACAGAAATACATACTTTGTAAAAATTTCAACTGCCTAGCTATCGCGGTTCTTGAGATACAGCCTGGTGACTGACAGACGGACAGACAGCGAAATCTTAGTAATAGGGCCCCGTTTTTACCCTTTGGGTACGGAACCCTAAAAAAAGTAAGTCACCGAGCGGGTTTCGCACCCGTAACACTCTTTCTTAGCGTCCGCGTCTTAAACCGCTGGACCAAACAGATAATGGCTGGATGGACGAAAATAGCGACCATATTCTGCGTGGAAAGAACAACGCATGAAAACTCGAAACCGCACGCTAGATCGTTAGAGCCGTTTTCGAGATCACAGAAATTTATATATATATAAATAAATAAATATACAAAAATTGCTCGTTTAAAGGTATAAGATATTCAATAAACTTTTCAATGGGTCAAGGGTGACTTGCGAGGTCTACAGCTCACTGAGCCACATAGTTGTTTAGAATTCAATAGTATAAACGCTTATTTCACTTATTTTTACTTACGAATAAACGTCTTGCAACTAGAATGTATTGTCACAAAGTATCTTCCTTCCCAACGTTGTCACCGTGAAATCCAAATAAGCAGAATTTAAGGACACCTGGGGCCAATCCGTCAGCGAGACGGTTATGTCCCGTTGACGAGCCGCGGTTTTATGGCAGACATTTTCTTTACTGGGAGTTGCAACATGCTTTATCGGGATATTTTATTTTGCATTATTTAAATTGCTTTTACATTTTTATGCCTTACGTAGACATTTGTTCTGTTCATGCTCTGTCGACTACAGCATATCTCTTAAATATAGATGATAATTTAGTTGTTTGTAAAAGCGATAAGTTTATATTCATTTTCTGGGAATTACAAAAAATAACTGCCTCCGTGGTGTAGTGGTTAGAGCGTTCCGCTCATACCCGGAGGTCGCGGGTTCGAGTCCCGGTCACTGTCTTTGACATTGGTCGTTACCTAAAACCATGTCAGAGGCCTTTAAGGTGGTTTAAAAACTCTGACACTAGTGTTAGTCACTAACACACCCGATAAAAAGAAGAACAAATAATAACCATATTACTATATTATAAATCTGTTTTTGATAAGTTATATCATATGTTCCGCTATGTGGTTTTCGCTTGCCGTGTGGTTTTCGGCAAAGAATAAGACCACTTCAAGTCTTCCCGTGGAAGTCGTAAACAAAGCTTATAAACATCAATAAGACCTCTCCAACCCGTCTGGCCAGCGGGTAGAGTATAGGCCAAGTTTTCTGGCTGCTCTGGCCAAGTATGGCTCTGGTAGTACAGAGAAGATGGTGCTCCTGCAGTGGAGACTAAAAAGACCTGATTATTATTAATATGCTTATCGTTATTCGCATATCTTTACAAATTTTCTTTAAAAATAATGCCATAATGTACAAAAACACAATAGAGAATATGCACGCATTTTTTTTATTTGCTTAATAAAATCCTTATTAACCACAGTAAACAAATATGATAGAATTTATTAAATATCTTAATCAGCGACGAACCTATGATACTTTAAAGTTTCAATTAGAGAGAGAAGTCCGATATGGACTGGTGACGTCATAATTACATGTCATCAATACATTTGCTATAGAAAATAGCGTTTTTGCGAGTGAGATAGACATATTTTCGTAAAATCGCTATATCTCGTTCGTTTTTCCACCAATTTTTATTCTGTTTTCACTGTTAGTACTTTACTTTTGAATATTTACAAATAAACTGGTTAGATAACACATTTTTTTTTTCATGCATATTCTCTATTACCGAGATTTTAAAAAGAAATGTTACTATGCTCAATACTCAATCATTTATTGCTTCCTTAATGTATATACAGGTCTTTGATTATAAAATAGGATCTATTAAGGGCCCTGAAGGGCGCTGCAATGAGAGAAGGGCTATGTATACAAGAGAAAATGGTTAAATTAATGTATTCTCATGCACAGATAACATTTATTAATGTATATTTTTCAGTTACTAATATTATATCTATTTGGGAGCTTTCCGCTTTCATTAATAATGCTATTGATATCATGTGAAAAAAAATGTTCAATTACCCTTAAAAAGCCCTAACATCATTGCATATAGAATAAATATGATCTGCAAATGAGAAAACACAAAAAGTTACGCCATTAAGGCCAATGATCAAATCAGGGAACATTCCCGAGAGAGTTCATAATGAACTTGGACAAAGTAGAGTGACAGATTGTGTAATATGTTTTGTTTCGTTCTTACTAAGTTATACAACGTAGAACGGCATACTATGTCATACAGTAAAATAGTCTACTCTGCCAGAAAACACATGGCATAAGTGTTCAACTAAATATAAAACTTTATATAAAGTATAAGTTTGAAAATTTGGTTTAATATTTTTGTGAAACATCAATTTTTTATTGTGAAGATCTTAGGGCCGGGTCGATCACAATGATGGATGTCAGATTTGACATTAACATTTTTAAATTGGATGCGTTTCATTAGGTACAGATTTTTTTTATAAATACATAGTGGAAGGGACATACCCGTAATAGATCGAACCACGGGCTATACTAGATCACTATATAGTATAATAGTATTCAAATAACATTAAAAGAACAACGAAAAAAAATTGCAATTACATACTAAAGTGTGCGGCCGCCCTGGCCATGTGTATAGAAATATCGAACTTTCACATTTCTATATTATGTAATATCATCGGTATTTATATTATTTGGCGTAAATTTTTCAGTATTGGGAAATTAATAAAAATAATTTTACTATATTTTGTTAAACTTATGTTCCTAATATTTAAAATCTATACATATAGTAAAATAGTAAATATTTCAAAAAAAAAAAATTGGTTGCCTGTAAAGTCGGTATACGGGCGAAAGTTTTACGTGACAACGACTTTTTATGTCTGTCTCTCTTGCTCTTAGGCGGGCTAACCATGCCCGAGTGGAAGGGACGCGTGCCTCTCACTCGCTCTCATTGTGAGCGCATAACGTGAGCGGAGCGTAACGCAGTTTCTTAAAGTGTCACCCGGCAAACCAATTTATAAGACGTTGTCACGTCAAAAAATTTGGGTTCATGGAGACATAGTAACCGAGTAAGAATTGTTTGTTTATCTGTTTGTACACGCTAATCTCTGGAAATACTGAATGCATTCGAATGAAACTTTGTTTGTTATATAGGTAGCTGTATGCCTGGGCAACATATAGGTATAATTGATTTTGGAAAATGGAACACCTGATGCAGCACCATAATGGTCCAGCTAAACTATTTATAAAAACTTGAGAGGTGTCAAGGGACACCCGGATGGAACGAAGTTCGAGAGAGAGAGAGAGAGACAGACATAGAAACACGCGCACGCCGCACGGCTTACAACTACAGCAAAAAGTGTCGTTACAACTTTTGGTCTTATTTTTTCCGTCTAGCCCCCTTTTGCAACGTGCGATAAGGAACTAAGTTTCAAAAATGACGCCTTATAAATAGTTGTTCTGCCTGATGAGCATTTTCATAAAGTCTACGCGAACGAAGTCGCGGGCTTCGGCTAGTATTTGAATAAACCCATGGATTTTTATTAGCTACTATTTTACTTTTCTTAAACATTTTTTCATATTTTATTTTATGATGCAGATATTGTTCTTCTCAATCGGAACATGACCAAGTTATTCCCTAAGATCTAATTTAAATAATTTAACCATACCTTGGCCTAAAAACTTTGTTCCAATTCAAAGACACTTCGGCTCTTCAAAGACTAAATTGAAATAAGTTTCGATCCAAATTATGGCAGCAGTTGTTCACTTGAAGACCGACCAAGTCAGAGTAGTACTTTTGCTTATTTGGTTTTCTAAATTATCTTTTTGTTATCTTTGAACATCTAATGGATTTCATAATTACAGAATTTAATTAAACAATTTATGTCTTCTTTCATAGTTAAGTTTTTTTTGTTTACATCATTAAGATAAAAATTAAACAGAAATAACATTATAATTCCTACATCAGCAGATCGCGCTTTTATATGAGACGTTTAGCTTTTTATATTGCACGCCTCGTAAGCGAAGCGTCGAGGTGGGTACTACTGTCACTTCGCGCAAAACATCTGATTTTTCAAACTTAAAATGTCTTTATGTATCATACATTGCACTTGTAAGATAATATATACACACACATATTAAGAAAAAGACACTATTTTTAACACTCATGATATTTTTGATGTCATTTTTGTTATATAAACTAGTTAAAAAACAGTTTTAAAAAGTTCTGTCTTGGACGTCCGTATGTCTGTATGTGCGGAGGCCTTTCTTGTTAACACGATAACGACCGAAATACTTTACTAATCGTTTTTTTTTCTCTTACGCTTGAGTATGCTCAGGAATAGAACCCTTTTATTTTTCAGGGTCTGATTCGTTGTGGTTTAATTGTTATTAAATAAACAAAAAAGAATTTAAAAAAATAAGTATGGGCCCTTTGAGGCGTGCTCTCTTAGATTTTCCAAACTTATAGTTTAATTTAGTATATATTCATTTGTAAAATCGACTGTATATATATTTTTTAATTTTTTACATGAATAAAGTATGAGACGTCGATTTTTTTTATATTCAACGCCTTTATTTCCTTGGTAATTGTATAATTGTGAACTGAACTTGTTGCTAAGTTATGAACTTATAAAACTTTATCCATAGTTTTCTTTAACTCCCTGGATCCCTTTACTTTGTTTTTACCCGAATGAGAGGAAGGCTCAATAGCACATTTCAAAAATATATAATATATATAAATAATAAATAAATAAATAAATAAATAAATATACAGGGACAAATTACACAGATTGAGTTAGCCCCAAAGTAAGTTCGAGACTTGAGTTATGGGATACTAACTCAACGATACTATATTTTATAAATTTATAACAAATACATATATAGATAAACATCCAAGACCCAGGACAATTTGAAAAAGGCCATTTTCCAGCTTGCCCTGACCGGGAATCGAACCCGGGACCTCTGGGTGGCGGACTAGCATGGTGACCACTACGCCGCGGAGGTCGTCATATATATTACCAACCGGTTCACAAGTCTCGAACTTACTTTGTGACTAGCTCAACCTGTGTGATTTGTCCGTATATAATATATATTTATTTATTGAGGTATGTATATTTACTAATAACAAAAGCTGACATGACGATTTGATGATGCGTTGAATGTTGTCAAAAGCAAGACTCTCTGTTTTCTTATCTAACTTTATACGGAACCCTAAAACCTGCTGACGGTGAGTTTGCGAATAATACCAATTGTTTTGTAAATGCAAATTATTGTAGAAATATGACCCAAAGTAGAGAGGGGAGGGCCCGATGCGATACTTATACCGTGTTTGTTGCGTCAGAGATCGAGTTTACGATCGTACCCTTGACGCAAAAGAGAGGTATTGTATTTTAAATTTAAGGCTGTAATGCCGAGGCAATGTAATGTTACTTTCATAGTCTGATGTCTTACAGGATTCTTCTATGGGGGAGTGTAGCTGATATACAGACTTTTTTATTTTACAAAAAAGGGCAATTCGTGTTATTTACAATTTTATCGAGAAACAAAAAGATTTTTTCAAAAAAATTAATATATATGCTGCGCTATAATGTAAAGAAAAAATATTGCTTTGTTTAATAAAG
Organism: Acrobasis consociella; assembly: GCA_963555685.1. NCBI lineage: Eukaryota > Metazoa > Arthropoda > Insecta > Lepidoptera > Pyralidae > Acrobasis > Acrobasis consociella. The sequence goes on from OY743122.1 coordinate 14,407,645, forward strand.
TGGGTGCCTTTACGGATAGAAACTTACGTAATATAAATTGCTTAGTTAATGCGTGTTATAGGCTGAAAACAGTCAGTAAGTCGTTAAAGGAAAACTGTATAAAATTTTAATATGAATTGCAAGAATCGGTTCTCGATATTCTAGATAGAAAATCTAAAGTTTATGTAAAGAAAGTACTTTGTAATAAGGCTTATTACAAAACCGATGATTACTTTAGAGACAAAAACGTCTAACTTGAGATTGGCGCGGGTCCCTCTTAAAGGTTTGTATTTGTACATTCACAAATTTCATATTTTAAGTCCATTCTGTACATGTTTAAGTACAAAATTTAAAAAAAATTACATTAATGTTACATTTGTCTCATTCTTAATTAATAATTATGACATAACTATGCATTCTCAGTCCACATAACTACATAATTTTAATATCAATATAATTGTAAGCAGACATTTTTGGAGAAAATGCTGCAGTACTGTTTATTACCGCTTCTTCTGTACTTGCGCTTAGGAAGCGGCAGTAAACTTAGCTGTAAGTAAATGATCTGACGTCAACATTTATCTATTATAAAATTGTCAAGTGATATGTACAAATATTCAAAAATAATAAATGATTTTTGAGTTGATTTAATTTGCCACAGCTTTGTGGCCCATTGGAAGAAAGCATTGCGCTTTCGTGAGTTAAGCAACCCGGTTGATTTCCGCACTTGAATGGGTGACCATAAGTAATATTATTGTGATACGTTGTTTAGTTGTGCGTGTACTATGTTAGTGGCCAAACCTGGTGTCAGACTTTTCAAGCTGCCAAAATCATCTTACATAACTGCCACATAATGACGACATGGCGCTTTCAAGCGTTAAATCACCCTAACCTTTAAAACGGCGAAACCGATTTTCATTAAACAAAGCTAAGAACCACCGCAAAAGATTTTTCACATACATACATTCTATCACGTATTTATCCCTAATGGGGCAGACAGAGCATTTTGGGTCTTGCGGTTCTATGCAGAGCCCAGGGCCGCAAGACCCAAAAGCCACTTTTAGCGTCATGGTGGGCGAGGAGATTGAAAAGCAATCAATACAGTGATGGGTTGCTAGCCGCATCGCCTGTTAACATGATTTGCATTTTTGCCCATTCCCTCGATCGGCTTTTACGATCTGCGTGGGAAGAGAAGCAGCTGGTACATTCTAAGTTTTTTCATTTCTCCCAGACCAGCATGGGAAAATTTTTAATTAAAATGGGAAAAAATTTAAAAATCAAGATTTTTTTTTTACGTAATAAACCGCATCGAAATTTGTCTATCCGTAGCTATGATGCCATAAACAGACACACGGACAGACAGACATTAGTTTCATAATTATAACAGCCTCTACGTTTCATCGGGGCTTAAAAATTGTTTCATTCTATCAGAGGTACCTAAATTAAATTTTCATTTAATAAAAGCTTTTCAGTTATGCGTCAAAAGTATTGTTCTTGTCAAAATATTAATATACATCAGAGAGTAATTTCATCATAATTAATTGAACATTTACCGTTATTGTTACTTAACAATACAATGGCATTGCTTTGTTTACAACAATACTATTCTACTAATACACGCTGAAAATATTTATTTAATTACTCTATCCATATACGTAATCCAAATTTGTGTATGACATCAGATAAAAAAATTACAAAAATGATTTTCGATCGAGACCACGTAGTACACTCGTCCAAAACTGGCGCGTGAACTCGCGTGACCCCGGCGGCCGGCCGGCGGCGGCATTACTTATTGATCTCACGATTTTACTTTCGAGTTTTAGTCAAAAAATTTTGGTTTTGAATTTTTATTTTGACTAGCTAATTAGGTCTTACTAACGATTCTTATTAAGAGGCCTTCGGCTCCAAAACCAATAAAAAATCACTGTGTATTATAAATGCAAAAGTGAGTTTGTATATTTGTATGTTTGTTTGTTACCTCTTCACGGTTAAACTACTGAACCGATTTGGATGAAATTTGGTATGGATATAGTTTGAGACTCGGGGAAGGACATAGGGCACTCTTTATCCCAAAATTTCCACGGGAAGCGAAGCCCGCGGGTACAGCTAGTGAACCTATGTATTCTTCTACACTTAATAACCTGGGTTTTGTCATTGTAATATACATACATACATATACAACGAGATTACTATATTATAATGAAATTAAAATAACGGTCATAATAAACAAAAAAAATTGACATTCCCATACAAATTGACTGGGCGGCTGCACACTTTTGTATAGATGTGCCAATTTTTTTTGTTTTTGACTTTTATTTTAATTTAATACCATGGTGATCTATTATAGCCCGTGATTCAATTTATTAATTGGGTCTTGTGGTTGTAAGCAGATAAGAGGCCGGCCGTAAGATTAAAAGGCCTCTTTTAGCGTGATGGTGAGCGAGAAGGTAAATTTGAAATAGTGACGGGTTGCTAGTTGCATCGCCTAATAACAAGATTTGCATTTTCGCCTTTTCCCTCGATCGGTTCCTACGATCTGCGCGGGAAGAAAAGCAGCTGGTAAATCTTGAGGTTTTTTGTAATAGACGTACAAAAGGACAATACTCGACTTTTGTATCTGCAGAGGTATACTTCTTCTTAACAGTCGTAATTTTTTTTTGAAATTCTAAAATGTGTATTTTTAATAAGAACAAAAGAAAAATATAGAGAACACCTTGACTTGCCAGCATTGCAGACAATAGTTAATTTTTTTTTATACATATAACTTCAAACGAACGTCCAACCTTAGATCATTTATTACACTATAAGTAACGGCTCGGTTGTCATCATTGTATGGCAGTTTTCAAGCTATGTCTATTTAGGCAGCTTGAAAAATCTGACACCAGTGTGGGCCACTTACACACACGAAAAATAAACAGTACATTAAAGAAGCAATAAATAAATGAAATAAATTAAGGCGTTATGCGGCTGAAATGATGATGATGATGAAATTAATGAAGTTGATAGCGACAAACCAGGTGACATTTGCGGGAAATCTTTTAATTTTAGACTATTTTAGTACTGAAGTTGCCGTGTGGTTTTCGGCAGAGTAGAATAGGGCACAGTCCTCCCGTAGATGTCGTAGAAGGCGACTTAGGAATACGCTAAACAAAGCTTGTAAACATCAATGAGACCTCTCCAACCCATCTGGCCAGCGTGGAGAGTGTAAGCCTCTGGCTGCTCTGGTTAAGTATGAGTCTGGTAGTACCTCTGTACTACCAGACCTATTTAGCTAGTTTAGCGGTCGAACTCTTATAAAGTGGAGACAAAAAGACCTGATGATGAGTACTAAAGTTAATCCATTTTATAATGAGAAGGAAAAACTTTAACCATTGCATTACAAAGCTTGACGGCTGCCAGGTAACATGATAATAGCTGGAACTACCGTGTCGACGCAGCGAATGCGATGGAACTACCAACTTCAGAGGTGAAACTTTGTTAGGAAATACTAATAGTTATAGCTGGCATGCTTGCCACTGAAACCTGCTTTTAGATGACTATTTTAGCGCATAATGGCTTTATTTTCCTTTGTCTTCTATTTCACGCTGTAATACAAAATTCATTTAGTAAAATTTCAACTTCACAAAGAAGAATATAATACGGCTTTGTTTTCGACAATGAAAATAGATGATTTCCGATGGCTGAATATAGCTCTTGGTATCGGGAACGACTGGAAATTCATGATAATGTGAAAATAATCTATTAGGAAAATGTTTAGTTGGTATAAAAAAGTTTTGGGAACGAAGCGAATACATACATACATACTATCACGTCTTTATCCCTAATGGGGCAGACAGAGCATTTTGGGTCTTGCGGCTCTATGCAGAGCCTAGGGCCGCAAGACTCAAAAGCCACTATTTAGCGTCATGGTGGGCGAGAAGATGGAAAAGCAATCAATACAGTGACGGGTTGCTAGCCGCATCGCCTGTTAAAATGATTCGCATTTTTGCCCATTCCCTCGATCGGCTTTTACGATCTACGCGGGAAGAGAAGCAGCTGGTACATTCTAAGTTTTTTCGTTTCAAGCGACAGCAACAAAGCGAATGGTAATCAAAATAATAGTAAAAATTAATTTCGGAAACCTTCCTCTAGAGTCGCACTTTATTATAATCATTCCTAAATACCTGTTACTATAGAACTCCCCTGGGCACCATTTTCACTTGATAATAATAAAATATCTATTAATGAGAAGAAATGAAAGTTAAACGAATGATGTAATGGAGATATAAGATTTAGAAACTTTATTTGAAGGGCGAACGGGATAAGATGATGAAGAAATGAGGTAAGCATGTAGCACGAAGTTTTCATGCAATCGTTATAAAACAAAATTGTTCTTTACATAACTTACAAAGTCCTCTTATACTTGAATTCCAGTTAGAGCGGAGTTTCAGCCATTACCAAGATTTATGGAGCTATATACGCTTTATCAAGTGCGCTGGAAATTTAAGGAGACTCTTTGCAATTGTCAACAGTTCTAAATTCTTACTCTTTTAAACTGGTTGGTTTACCGCGAGACTTCAGTTTTTTATTTTATATCAGTTGTCGTTCCTCGAAAAATTATCGATGGATGAAAATAGCTCTTGGTATCGAAAACGACTAGAAAGTCATGATTATGTGGAAATAATCTATTGAAAAAATGTTCAGTTCATAAAAAAAAAGTTTGGGAATTGTAGCTAATGAAAATAAAAGTAATAGTAAAAAGTAATTTTGAGAAATCCTCTTCTACAGTCAGATATTCCTAAATATATATTTATATGGATCTCACTTCGATTCCATAATAATAAGAAGAATATCTATTCATGAGAAAAAGTGGGAGTTAAAATATTTATGTAATGGAGATGTGAGATTAAAAAATTTAATTTGAAAGGCGAACGGGATAAGATGATGAAGAAATCAGGTGAGCATGTAGCATGAAGATTTCATGCAATCGTTATAAAACAAAATTGTTCTTTACGTAACTTACAAAGTCCTCTTATACTTGAATTCCAGTTAGAGCGCAGTTTCAGCCATTACCAAGATTTATGGAGCTATATACGCTTTATCAAGTGCGCTGGAAATTTAAGGAGACTCTTTGCAATTGTCAACAGTTCTAAATTCTTACTCTCTAGAACTGTTGGTTTACCGCGAGACTTTATTTTTTTATTTTATATCAGTTACCGTGCCTCGAAAAAAATTTCGATGGATGAAAATAGCTCTTGGTATTGAAAACGACTAGAAACTCATGATTTTGTGGAAATAATCTATTAAAAAAAAGTTCAGTTCATAAAAAAAAAGTTTGGTGATTGTAGCTAATGGAAATAAAAGTAATCATCATCATCATCATCAGGATTTTGTCTCCACTGCGGGAGCACGACCCTCTCTGTACTACCCGAGCCAAACTTGGCCAGAGCTGCCAGAAGCCTTGGCCTACACTCTCCACGCTGGCCAGACGGGTTGGAGAGGTCTCATTAATTTTATAAGCTTTGTTTAGCTTGTATTCCCTAAGTCGCCTTCTACGACATCCACGGGAGGTCTTGGAGTACTCTGCCGGAAACCACACGGCAAAAATAAATAAAAGTAATAGTAAAAAGTAATTTCCAGAAATGACGAGGGTTTCTGATTTTTCTGGTACAGTCGCACTGTTATAAAAATTACAAATAAACTTTACTATGGACAGATATTCCTAAATATCTGTTATATAGATCTCACTTCGATTCGATAATAATAGGTAGTATCTATTCATGAGAAAAAGTGGGAGTTAAAAATATTTATGTAATGGAGATGTAAGATTTAGAAACTTTATTTGAAGGGCGAACGGGATAAGATGATGAAGAAATCAGGTGAGCATGTAGCATGAAGTTTTCATGCAATCGTTATAAAACAAAATTGTTCTTTACGTAACTTACAAAGACCACTTATACTTGAATTCCAGTTAGAGCGCAGTTTCAGCCATTACCAAGATTTATGGAGCTATATACGCTTTATCAAGTGCGCTGGAAATTTAAGGAGACTCTTTGCAATTGTCAACAGTTCTAAATTCTTACTCTCTTAAACTGTTGGTTTATCCTTTACCGCTAGACTTTTTTTTTATATCAGTCGTTTTGTTTGTTTATTTAATTTATTGCACTTAAAATCTTAAGAGTATAGAACAAAAGGTACAACTTAATGCTAAGCATTGTCTACCAGTTTACCTTTGGGACGTAATAGAAAAGATGATAGAAGGGGTGCAAATTTAACTAGGGTGTATTGTAATAGGGGCATATATAAACAAATAAACCATAATATATAAATAAATAAATAAATATATAGGGACAAATCACACTGATTATATGTATATGATGATAGTAAGTTCGAGACTTGTGTTATGGGATACTAACTCAACGATACTATATTTTATAACATATACATATATAGATAAACATCCAAGACCCAGGACAATTTGAAAAAGGCCATTTTCCAACTTGCCCTGACCGGGAATCGAACCCGGGACCTCTGGGTGGTGGACTAGCATGGTGACCACTACGCCACGGAGGTCGTCAACATACATATATATATATAATAATAATAATAAATACAAATCATAAACATACATTTGTTCCCAGCGCGAGGCATGGTAAATCTAAAATACATGAACAAATTAAAAAGCCTTTTTATTAAATAATTCGTTGTACATGCTTGTATATTTAAAACCATTAAATTAAAAAAATATATTAAATTGTAAATTAAATTTAAAATTGTAATGTTTATTTAGATACTCGTTAAGAAAAAAAAATTTAATATTTAATAATAAAATAAATACCTACAACCAAAAACGGATATGGATACGTAAGTAATGTGTTATACGAGCATTTTTTGTCGGATTATTTTTTTCGACGTTTGCGAAATGGGTCCAATAAGAACTTTGAAGAAAACGAAGACTGTTGATTTTTTCTTTAAAAAAATATATCAATTCTTGATAACAATCCGGTTAGTTGTGTACTAAGTATATACATTGGTTTAAAGGACTTTCAAACAAAATCACTACAAAAACTTAAGTACACTTCCAAAATTTTATAATAAAAAAGATTTTTTTATGTAAATAAGCGGCCAAGTGCGAGTCGGACTCGCCCATGAAGGGTTCCGTAGTAGCAAATAACAATATAAAAGTCTTGTAGTATGTTTTTTTAATTTTTATATTTGAGTTGATTGAATGAAAGGTAAATTGCCGTTTACGATTTATGACGTATTAAAAAAAACTACTTACTAGATTTCGTTCAAACCAATTTTCGCTGGTAGTTTTCATGGTAATGAACAACATATATTTTATTTAGTTTTATCATTCTCTTATTTTAGAAGTTACGGGGGGGGGGACACACTTTTTTCCACTTTGGAAGTGTCTCTCGCGCAAAGTATTCGGTTTAGAAAAAAATACTATTAGAAACCTCAATATCATTTTTGAAGACCTATCCATAGATACCCCACACGTATGGGTTTGATGAAAAATAAATTTTTGAGTTTCAGTTCTAAGTATGGGGAACCCCCAAAATTTACTGTTTTTTTTCTATTTTTGTGTCAAAACCTTAATGCGGTTCACATAATACATCTACTTACCAAGTTTCAACAGTATAGGTCTTATAGTTTCGGAAAAAAGTGGCTGTGACATACGGACGGACAGACAGACAGACATGACGAATCTATAAGGGTTCCGTTTTTGCCATTTGGCTACGGAACCCTAAAAAGATACCATCTCTCATGTTATAAGTATAAAATAAACCTACGCTGCACCTTACCGTTTGTCTGAGTTTTCTCCGTCTATCTTTTATTACCCACGAATAAGTAGCTTCTCATAACATCAGATTTTATCGCAGTAAAAAATGCTATGCTTCCGCTGGAGCTACGTGAAATATCACGTTATTATATGCCGCCAGTGTAGTCGTCTTTTTAGAATATATTATACAAAAATACTTTTTTCTAGTGCGCAAAGAAAGTGACCAAAACTGATTCAAGTGCCGACGAAAAATCTGTTTTTTAACATTGCGGACTTAAAAATCATTTTTGTTTAATATATTCTAAAGAAATAATTACATTAACGGTATATCTTACTTGATTATATATTTACTTAGGTATACTGACTATATCTATAAATTTATGTTAAAAATTAAAAAATATACAAAAAATGTTACATATTAATATATACTAAATTAAACTATACTAAACTATAAATATACATAAGACTAAACTATAATAAATTATATGTAAATTAAAACTGAATTATGTCTAAACTAAATACAATCAAAAATTTCGCCTCGGCCATAGTGCCTGGTTTAAAGGTGTCCACCACGCTAGCTAGGTTAGGTTATTTAAGTAGTCATTTTATAATAACTTTGATTGAAAGGGTATACTTTTTAATTTACTTTTTGGGAAATTTTATAAAAATTGTTTGAGAACTTTCGTAATGAAGTCGTTTTTAGTTTTGAGAAATGATTTATAAATAAATCAAAACTTTTATAACTGTAAACGTTTACGCTCGGGTAATTCAATTTCAAGCAGTGGCAACACATCAAACTGATGACGTGCAAGTTGCACCTACGTCATCAGCTGTCACGGGAAGAGAATACCTTGTTTTATTATACCATGGTCTGACATATAAATTGTTTCCAAATGTTATGAAAGTGTAACGACTGAGCTTATAGGCTTCAACACTGGCACAGCAAATTTACCAAATAAAAATAGTACAGAAGCCATCACCATTTTCAATTTTATGTTAGCTTAGTTTACACATATGATAGGAGAACATGTTAATGGTCTTTAGTGTCTAATAATTTTATAGGAAGACGTGTTGACTGTTTATTTTCCGTATAAAATAAAATATATATAAATCATAAAGTTTGCATTTTTTAACAAAGTACTTAAACTATCCAACTTCGAACATATCGTAATAATAGCAAAATGCCTGGTTGTATTTCTGAGCGCTAGTGTGGGAACACACGAAGTTGCGAACTCTGAAAATCTCTAAGTAACTGATCGGTTACCAAAAGCAAACTTCCCTTGGCAACCGATCTGGCTCTTGATCGCTCTCCAGATAACAATATTGTACTTTTTAAATTATGTGTATAAATATGATTTGGCACGAACCTTTTTTATCACATCTGACGTTTCAAATAGGAGTTACATCCTTTATGGTCGCAGACAAACTGCTTTCTACATTCTTTGTACTTACTATAAGGTTTGTAAAGGTTTAGACCTTCGGGCTCTAATGTAATGTTCCGCGTTAAAGACAACTCTGCGTCTTTCCGCTGGTGACAAAAGCTTTTATGCTCGACGTTTAATCTTTTCTAGTCAGACGGGAAATGCATCTGCAATGCGTTAGAGGTTTTCTTTCCGTAATATCTTTAATTTGATCTGGCACTGTTTATACTTTGCACACAAAAATGCATTTTTTATTTTTACGACCGCAGTGAAAAGTTTAAGATAGAGTTATGTTGAGTAAATTACGAGTGAGTAAATTTTGCTCATTATCTTCTCAAGCCAAAATAAATAAATTCTGACATGTACAGAATTAATATAAGTAATAACATACAGAACGAAAAGTCTTTTCGTCTTATTAAAAAGAGGACTAAATTTATGACTTGGTTTAAACCATTCTACACAAATCAAGTTGACATTAACAGATTAGATACTGCCTAGATGCCAACTTTATTTATGCGGATGACGGTTTAAACCTAGTAAAAAAATTAGTCCTCATTTTCTAATAAGACGGCCGCGCAATATGCGTCCCCCGTCCCCGCCCCCGCACCTCTCCCCCGTTCTCACGTTTTCGGAGGTGTGGTAGCGAATAAATTTTCAGATAAACATGTAATGCTATCACGTTTTTGGTTAGTGATCTAAATTTGTTCATATATATTTTGTAAAATTTAATGAAACTGTATGTGATTGTTATCTGTTGTGTTTGCTGAATAAATAAAAAAAAAGAAACTCACTCACTCAAAAAAAAATCAATGGCATGTGTCAGACTGTGTACGGATGTATAGTTTAGTTTGTAGTAGTGGTAGGCAAAGTCAAAGTCAAAGTCAAATTTTTTTATTCAATGTAGGATAAATTTATCTCTTATTGAATGTCATTTTTTATATTATTTTAGTGCAAAATATACAGGCATAAATGATACTTCGCTTCTATGAAACACCATGCACATGCCATTGTGCAAATATTTAAAGTAAGTTAAGTAAGTTGTTCAGGCAATGCCGGACATTTTCATAGTTAATATTTTTTACAAACTCAGCACTTAGCTGCGACCTAGATTTAGTACACTGCCTTGTGACAAATAAGTAGCATTTTAATTTTTAGTGTAAAAAAGCACTCGGCAGATTCGATTGTTTTTGATTTCTACATAATAGTGTGAGCGATCGGATTATTAAACGGATGAAACTTTTTTGTTGTATAGCTGATAAGTCTGGGCAACATAAAGGGTATAATTGATTTTGGAAAATGAAACACCTGATGCAGAACCGTAATAGTTCAGTTAAACAATAAGAAATATAAAAATGACGCCTTAGCAAAAGTTGTTCAGCCTGATGAGAATTTTCCGGAGTCTTAAATCATCGTTGAGTTAGTATCTCATGACTTAAGTCACGAAGTTACTTTGGGGCTAGCTCAATCAGTGTAATTTGTCCCTATATATTTATTTATATATTTATATTATTTATAAAGTCGATGCGAACGAAGTCATTGGCTTCGGCTAGTAATACATAGGCACTAACATACTCGTAAATTAAACACCGAGACAAGTAGAAACTGAACACTGAACCTCCGAGGTGCGGACTAGCGTGATTTTCAAATTTGCTTTTTTGATTGCCACAAAGGTCTACGTTATTAAAGTTTCATTTTGAGTTAGATAACGAATGGTCTTACACCCCATTTACACTCAGCCCTGTTGGGAAGGGAAGTGGGCAGGGAAGTGGGCAGCGCGAGAATGTAAACGGGTAATCGCGCTGTCACTGATCATGCCGCTGCCACTGCCTAGCGCTCCATCGATTGTCGGTTTTTCGCGCGGAAGTCAAAGGACGGGCAGCGCGAGCGCGAGTGAGTGTTTACATTCAGCCATTCTTGCTCACTTGACACTTGCTGCCGCGTTTAAGCGCGAAAGCACGTTTTTAGTTAGACTTTTATATTTATTAAGAATTATATTTATTAAGAATGTCTTCACCACCGGAGTGGAGTAATGAAAAAATAATAAAAATTTTAGAGCTCTATGAAACAGAGAGGGTTATATGGAATTTCCCTCATCCACCATCTTCTTGAACGACGGCGTTTTTTGTTTCGTTTTAAAACACATAAATAGTTATTTATACTGAGCAGACATGCTGCTGTCGCCGCAACAACATCGACGTCAGCCATTGTTGCGAGTCGTTCACAAAAGAAGTATGGAGGCTGAGTGTAAACACTCACTCGCGTCGATACTGCCGCGGCAATATTTGCGGCAGCGGCAGGAGCATTAAAAACAAGTAGCCTTTATAGAAACTCGTCTAAAACGCTACTTAGAACTCGTTTAAAATAGCAACTCGTCTAAGTTGCAAGTAGTCCAACAAACAAGATTCTGAAAATTTAACCGCTAATCCAAGGTCTTTTTATAAGACGGCTACTAAATAACTTCGGTATTTTATCACGGTGCGGGCTTTGATGTAAGAATTGTGTAGATTCGCCATCAGTTCTTAAAAATTGAGTGAAGTCAATGAGGGGAATTTAAGGGTTCACGTAGGTAGATGTTATTTGTCTATAATAAAAAGCCTTTTATTAACCTATATATTATATTTAGATCTTCTCAACCTAATAACAAATACGAGAATGTAAAATTTCACGAGAATCAGTTGAAAATGCGACCTCTATGCGAGAACAGCCAAAAAACTGAACATTAGACATCTGGACACACGAAAGAATCAAACTTAATAACATATCTATTTTGCGTCAAGGGTTAAAAATCCCGTCTCAGCTTTCTCAACCGATGCTCGTAAAATTAAATGAGCAGATTCAATAGTTATATAGATTTTTTGAATGAGTCAGTTTTTGGAATTTTTCAAAAATGACAGAAAAATTATGGGTTGAAATTTTGAAAACAACATATTTGAGCTATTTCGAAAAAATGATTGATCGATTTTGTCTTAAAAACTTTTTAACGATACACTACAACGGGTTTGGATTGACTGGTCTATAATTAAACTAGATGGTTCCCGCGACTTCGTCTGCGCAGGATCATACAATATATTTATAAATGCCCATGTTTTATTCTGATGTATAAGCTATATAATTGTAAAGTTTCATTAAAATCCATTTAGTAGTTTTTACGTGAAAGAGTAACATATATCCATACATACTTAAAAACTCACGTTTATAATATTAGTAGGATAGGATAGGGAGTACGATAAGCGAGGTCTATAGCTCACAGAGGCACATTGTATCTGTATTTTTATCCATATCTTAAAAGTATAACATCTCTGAGTATACAAGGCCATAAGATAATCTTGGCATAACGACTTCACACATTAAGTACGGCGTCTCATAAAAAAACTTTATGCTTAGCGTTATCTAAGCTTTATAAACTCGATGGCCTTTAATGGAGCTAGTATATTTTTATTGCAATACGATATTGGGGTATGTTTTTAGGGTTCCGTATACAGAGGATAAAAACGGGACCCTATCACGACTCTACTGCCCGTTTGTCCGTCTGTCATCAGTCTGTATCTCATATACCGTTTAAACTAGACAGTTGAAATTTTCACAGATTTCTGTTGCCTCTATAACAACAAATACTAAAAACAGAATAAAATACTTAAATATTGAAGTGAGGCTCCAATACAAAAAATGTGATTTTTTATAGATAATGGCGCACGAAGGGTTCCGCCCTTCGTGCACGAGTCCGACTCGAACTTGGCCGATTTAGTTTAAATGTAAGAATCCCTAACAGGGATATTTATGGCTGTAGAAATTTCCTTACTATTCTGGTAGAATAAAAAAAACTTAAGATGCGAGAGCTGCATCTCTCCCCGCGGATCATAAAAGCCGATCAAAGGAATGAGCGAAAGAGCAAATCATGTTAATAAACGATTCGGCTAGCAACTTATCACTATTTTGATTTATTTTTTCACCTTTTCGCCCGTCATCACACTAAAAGTAGTATTTTAATCTTGCGGCTTTGGGTGCCGTCAGCTTCGAGCTACACAACCCAAAGTTGTCTGTCTGCCCCGTTATAGATAAAGACGTAACAATGTATGTATGCATTTTAAATGTAGAATCCCTAGGTAGAATGGAGGTGACGATAGGGTCTTAATTGTAATTAGTCTGTCTTTTAGATTAACCAAAAATAATGGACCCATATTTTTCAGTTTACCAAAAAAGGAAACAATTACAAAGATACGGAGCATCTAAGTTTCGGAGTGGGGGTTTGTGACGTCAATGCTAAGTAAAAATTGCACCTAGTCGTGACGTAAAGTTAAATGCACTGTATCTTTGTCATTTTTTGTTATTCAGAAAAAAGGAAAAATACGTATACAATATTTTTTTATAATCTAACCGATAGGCCATAGATATTTTTCAATTCATCATGCCTATTTATGATTGTAGAAATATCCTTCTTTTTGTTTTCTTGCAGCCAAAACGCTACCACAAGACATACTTAAGTTGCTTGTAGTCAGATTTTTATTACGACTCGGCTGAGCAGCGTTCTCGTCAAATATACCTCAGTGTCTTAAGACTAAAGTTTACAATCAATGTGTGTTACCAGTGATGACTTATGGCTCTAAACATGGTCCCTTACTATGGGTGTCATAAGAAGGCTCAAGGTCGTGCAACGCGCTATGGAGAGGGCTATGCTCGGTGTTTCTCTACGTGATCGAATCAGAAATGAGGAAATTCGTAGGAGAACTAAAGTCACTGACATAGCCCAGCGGATTAGCTCGTTGAAATGGCAGTGGGCGGGACACATAGTGCGACGAACCGATGGCCGATGGGGCAAAAAGGTTCTCGAATGGCGCCCACGTACAGGCAAGCGAAGCGTAGGACACCCACCCACAAGGTGGTCTGACGACCTAACCAAGGTCGCTGGAAGGCGCTGGATGCAAGCCGCTCTAGATCGGTCATTTTGGAAATCTTTGGGAGAGGCCTATGTCCAGCAGTGGACGTTGAGCGGCTGAAATGATGACATTTTTATGAATCTCATACATTTTTAAGCTAATTTAATATCAAACTATACCTTCCTATTTTCTATGTTAGTCTGAAAGACATTATAAATCGTAGAATGGCTGTGTTGTCAAAAAATTAACCAAGCTTCCCACGCTGCGGGTTTCACCTAGTAGTATTTGAACTTAGAATGTTTGAAATATGTCTGTAACGTAAAGGTAAACCACCAAGAATTCAAAACTGAAATCATATTTCGGATTCAAGATGGCCGCCTACTTATTTTTTGATGTTCCCTTCAACCTCAACAGCCGCACGAAAAACCGCGGGCAGCTTGCAGCCCTCGCAACGCTCAAACATCTAGTTATGGTTTATATTCAGAAAGTTTTTCTTTCAATTTATTAAGTTTAATTTAGATTTTAATTTTTTTTAGTTTAATTCGTAATCATTAAGCTATTAATAAATATTATGTTCAATATACATTTGAAATACATTTTGAAACTAGATACAATTATTTATTTTAACCTCAGACCAAATGATTTTAACTTGGTTACATATATACAAAATATCTTTATCCCTGCGGGAAACAGGCGTGATATTATGGATGTATGTATCTTTATCAAATTCAAATTCAATATATTATATGAAAAACCAATAGTTCAAGTTAGTAGTAGAATTGGAAGACCAATTTAACGTTTTAAATTGATTTTCCAATTCTACTTATTTCATTATCCTCTCATCAAAAGCAAACAGAATCCCATAATAATCCTGATGTTTGTTCCAAAACTAATATTTCACAAAACCACAACAGAACAAATAGAAATGATTCTATCCCCGATCTATAATTTTAAGAGGACGGCATTGATATAGAAATCTCTGGATAAAATGACACCAGCGGATTTCAAAATATTATATTAGAATAGCGTTATTTTTTAAATTTGGTACTGACTGTAAAAAGAAAAAAAAAAGAAAATTCTTAGTGGCCAGTATACACTTATCTATTTACAGATATAAAAAATATTTACGCTTTAAAGAAATAAAAATCGACAAAGGAAGCCGTCCAACTATGTATATATTTTTGAAATTTACTAATCAAGACCTTTCATTTGATACCCCCTTCGAGTTCAAAACAAACAAAAAAAACTCTTTTTTGTTTCTTAAATTCGTTATATGCATTTTTGCATACAAATTGTATCCTATGTTACCCGGTTAATAATGACGAATCGATTGACATGTCATTTGTGAAAATTGGACAAGCGATTCGGATGCTACAGTGAAACAGACATACATACATAGAAAGTAGACCGCTCCTTTGTGCGTCACCTACAAATAGTATATATAATATGTATAATTATGTCTGTCCGTACTCTAATAACTTTAAAACTACAAGACAGATTTGATGTAACAAGCGGGCCGCTAGTTCTGCAGAAACTTCTGTGAAAAGATCATGTGACTATGTGATGGTATATCTTCAGAAAATATCGTTGTAGGGCGTCCCAAATATGCTTTTAAATCGAGGGAAATATCCTGTGACGTTGGGGACCGTGTATCACATTCTGTGCCTATTGTGCGCGTGTAGGGTGGGGCGTGGCTTTACTGGAAGGAATATACTACAGGGGCTTAGATAAACATATTATATATATGATTGTTTGGTACCTGAGGATGCCTTGTGAAGAGGTGAAACACGTGTTGGGAATATGACGTCCGATGTTGCTGCAGCCACGGCGGATGCAGCAGCATGGGAGGGAGCATCCATTGGTTGTTGGTGGTGGTGGGTGCACACGGGCTGCTGGTGGCAGGTATGCTGGGACTAACAGTTGTGGGTGGGCGCCGACCGGCAATAGTTTACATGAACTAACTGGTGGCGGAATCACACAAAGTAATTTAGATCACATAGTATGTAACTTGGATTACCATAAAGTAACAAGTAACACCTGAAACTATTAACTATCTATATATGTGGATTTCAATATCGACTTGCATCGACTTGACAATGAAAGTACGAGATGTTGGCACAACGGTCATGAACTTAAAGTGGAACTGGACAGGGCCGACAAGGCCCGAATATATGTGGATTTAAATTTCGACTTGCAAAGACTTGTCATCCGACAATGAAAGTACGAGATGGTGGCACAACGGGCATGACCTTAAAGTGGAACTGGGTAGGACACCTGGCCCGAAGAAGTGATGGCAGGTGGAGCAAGGCACTGACCGAGTAGTGGCCCTAACTGGTGCGAGAGGCGTCGGGCGTCCGCCTATGCGATGGTTGACGACATAATCAAAGTCACGGGTCACACCTGGATGAGAGAAGCACAGGACTGGGATGGGTGGCGTCGACGAAGAGAGGCCTATGCTCAGCAGTAAGCAGAAGAAGGGCTGGGATGATGATGATTTTATTATCTCGAAAAAAATTATGTATACTTTACTTAGCTATTTAATATTTTTAATAGATTATTATCTACTATTCATATTGTATAAATATAATCTCAATTTAAACAGAAGGCATTACGACTATTTTTGTGTTACTTGTCATTATCTTTTTATAAAAAAACTTTTTTTTAGTTTTTGTTTTGGTCCAGCAATACTTATTGTGCATTTCGCATGTAGAATATGATTTGATAATGAAAGTGCAATGTCTTTACAGTGTAAATTAAGCCTAAGAAGGAGCCTTAATAAATACAAATTAAAAAAGAGGTACAAGATTCTAAGATGCTTGAACAAATAAATATTAGTAAGACACAGGAGCCCTACCCGAATCTCTTTACGATGTTATCTCAACACTGCCTGATAAGAAAGCTTTCATAACTATATGCGGACGCTGCCAAATCCGCCATTTAAATTTAGCCAAGTCGAAAATTCGATAATGTCGCTCGTTCTTTGTAGTTCTTCGCTATTTGTACAACTGTAAAAAAAAGGTGTTTAAAATAATTGTTTTCCGGTGATAGTCTGGCCTATGCCCAGCAGTGGACGTTATGCGGCTGAGATGATGATGATAATAAATAAAATAAATATATACCGCCTTAGTATAAAACGCAGACTAACTTTATTACCAGGTTTAAACCATTATCCGTCAAACAAGTTGACATTTCACATGAGCCAGTGGCATATTACTAGATGTCAACTTGTTTGGTCGGATAATGGTTTAAAACTAGTAACAAAGTTAGTCTGCGTTTTATAATAACACGGATAGGGACAAATTACACTAATTGAGCTAGCCCCAAAGTAAGTTCGAGACTTGTGTTATGGGATACTAGCTCGACGATACTATATTTTATAACAAATACATATATAGATAAACATCCATGATGATGATGATAGAGTAATAAGAAGAACTGATAAACATGCTAAGAACGCCTAAAAATATAATACATTTATAAATATCTTTATCTAACCCTTTAACTGTCGGACGCCTAAAGAACAAAGTAGAATATAACATGGCGTTTACATAATATACTATAAATAGTGTGTAGAGCTCCCACCAGACATAATAACCATTGAAATAATGTACGAAGCTTTATACGGCCTAATATAGACACAAATAAGGTCAAAAGGACATGACGTACGCACTAATATAGTCTAACACATAAGTGATAAAAATATCTAAGGGAGACTGTAAATGAATGCTTGGCTAAAAAACTTAAACAAAAGGCAATAATTTGTTATAAAATGTATATAATTTTGTAGGTGAGTAACACGTGTTTAGACATCCTTGACATGTAAAATTTAACAAAACAAATTATGCATTCTTGTAGACATATGAATAGGTTTAAAACAAGTTATTATTGAAAAAAAAAAACTAAAACCCCATTAGTGTATTTTCTAATTTATTAGGTAAATGAACTGAATTCTGCATAGGAATCTACCAGGTCGCTTTCGTATCATGTTTTTTGAATTACACGTGTATGTTCTAGCATTTGATAATGCTATGTATAATACTAGGACACAGCGAGTTTGCTCCATAAATGCAAGATTTCACACAGGCTTATCCAAATTTACATTGTTATTCATACTAATAAATTACGTCAAATACAAACTTTACTATCAAAATGTATTTTAACTTGGTGCTATATACAATATCTAGAAGAAAAAAGGATACCACAATTAACATAATTTGAATATGTTTTATCTCGTGTTGTAAATTTTTATTAGCATATGCTTTATGTTCTTACAAACTTATATGTAATGTAACTATTTACATATATACTGAGTAAATTTTAAATCAGAAAATAAATGTACCGAATTTCATTAAAAGATAATAAGGGTCCCTAATAATCCACTCAAATCAAAATTTAAGGATCTGTTATTGAGTTTAATCTTATTTAGAATTTTGTGTTATAAAAAAGATTTTTGTTCAGAAATGAACGAAATAAAATAAGCAGAGCAGGCAATTGAATTTTATTTCCTACGCTAGAATGGCATTTAAATTTCTGATTTTTAATGAAAAACTGAAACGAAATTATGGCTAAGTACGAAATAATTCGTTCGTGAAACTTTTCGGTACGACCTTTAATACAGGTTTGAAAAATTTTATTACATGATAATTGTAACTTTTCTTTTAATTTTTGGCTAACAGTAAACAGTAAAACGTGGCAACTTGACCATATTTTTTGACTAAAATCTAAGTATTTCATTGTATATCACATGTAAAAACGTCTAACTTTTTCTTTATACAAATTATACATTTGTCTAACGTTTTTTGCTCTTTTCGTTTTATAAAACCTTTTTATTCAGATTGTGTACTGTAATATAGACCATAGGTAAAGTTAGCACATTTTTGGTAACATTACCTATCCACTATATTTCGTATAGGTTTGCTTTTATGAATACTATTAGGTAATGATGACCGCATTGGACGATTATTTAATAACGAATAATCGAGTACGACGAAATAAGTTACAGCAAATGGCAACACCAACATTAGGTAAAGTTACCAAGGATTTCAAGCAATTTACATACAAATATTTTGTATTGCACAGGGATGTCAAAATAAACAAAAAAAGCACACATTTTATTTATAGGTAGGTATTTTAACGAAATCTAATTCTTCATCTTTATTCAATCTAAAACGTGGCCCAGGTATATAAGAATGAATATTCTTTATTTTTCTATGGTTCTTCTTCGTATGCTAAAATTTTTCTCCGCCTCGTAAGAAGACATTCTTTTTGTGTTTACCATCTCAATGACCAATGCCATCATTTCATCTGTATAATTTTTATATGGCCTAGCTCCAATTTTACGGCGATTCCGTTTTTTTATCGTGCATTTTTTGGGAGGCATATTGGTTCTGAAATAAAAAAATAAAAGCCACATTACCATAAGCGCAAACATAATTACCGACGCGCTGTTGATAAAAAGCACAAAAAGCATGGTGCAAAAACTACCTATCAAAAACAAAAAGAAACAAGTAATTTATAAAAAAACCAAAACAACCCGACTGCATTTAACGATATTATTTGTCGACACCTCTCAAGCTAAAATCTATCTAGCCGTTAAGGCTGCAGAGGGGACTATAGAACTATACATACACACATACATACAAACATACATACATACAAACATACATACATACATATAACCTTCCTTTTGGCGCAGTCGGGTAAAAAATAAACCCACCTAACTCATTGACAACCCTAGCTCAAGGTAAAGTTGCCACAAAGCAATCAGTGGCAACTTTACCAAACCTCAAATTACATTAGCAAGCAGATATTTCAAAAAAATGACAAAATAACAAACGCTGATAGCCTCAATTATAATCTTAATCACTTTTTAATTGCAATGTTAAAATTTCACTCACCTGTTGCTAATAGTTTAAGTTTTATCAATACAATTTTAAAAACACGTTCTGCTCTCCTCTTTACAGCAGCACGCATTCGACGGCTATATTGACAGAACTGTCAATGTTGCCATTTAGAAAAGTATAAAAGTATTACCATAAACGATCAAAAAAATACTTCCATTAAAACCAGGGTTGATTATTAACAACTTTTCAAAATAATTGAACTTAAGTCAAATACCCATGGCATGGTAAAGATGCTAAGAGTATGGTCAAGTTGCCACATTTTATGTAGTAAAATGTGGCAACTTGACCATACTCTTAGCTTAGTTTTAGTTTACTGTCTGATTTGTAAAGAAAAAGTAGAACGAAATTATGGCTGGAAATGCGAAAGAATTCGTTCGTGAAACTTTTCGGTGCGACCTTTAATTCATCTTTGGATACTTTTACGAAGTACATACAATTCCATGCTTTTATCACTCCATAATTGTCAATTTTTTTTCTTTTAACTTTATAAAAGTCTACATCAGATTATTTACTAACAGGTAAGTCTCTAATACTTGACGGATTAAATAAAAACTTTTTTGTTATATAGCTGTTAATAATAAATAATCACTGAAGTAATACGTTTACTTCTTCTGTATTAATCTATATTTTGCGTGTGTACCAACTGACTCCCACGTTCGGGCCATATATTATTATGAAAGCATTTGACTTATCTAAATTACTAAAGAAAGAATATATGCTCACACCTAATTTACTGTTCTCTTCTAAAAGGTTATGAACATAATATGTAAATTTAATTTATTTTCTAAATATTCTTATTCAGAACGTAAATTCACTAAATTTGCTGTAAATTTTTGACTTAATGTTTCAATAGGTGATTTATAAAGAATATTTTAAGTGAATGAGTGAGTACAGCCTCTATTAAATATTTTTTACGCCCGCATATAGGCGCTCAGCTTTGCATTAGTGTAAGTAAGCGCCAAAAATAGTCAAAAGTAATGTTTTATTACAAAAAACTTAACCTTAAAAAATATTACAAAAAAAGGTATTTTTTCTTATATTTTACTTTATATTTTTTTAATAATGTCACTTAATTTCACAATTTAAACACAACGACACCGGAATGTCAAGCTGCTGTACCAAAGGAGAAGGTGAAGGCGGAGTAGGTAATGACGCACGAGAGTCGTGCCGCGACTCATGCCGAGTTTCAAAAACCAGCATTAACCGGTGCGGGCCGTGCCGTGCCTCAACCTGATGCCTCATCTACATTATCTGTGTGTAATCACACAAATACATAGCTTAGCTTATATCAAATCCTGTATCATCCTTGACGATGTCATCCCAGCATTTCTTAGGCCTACCAAGGCCCGACGAAGGCACACGTAACTTACTGGTTTCCACGCCACACACAGGGTGGTCTGACAACCTGACCGCTCTAGATCGGTCATTTTGGACATCTTGGGAAAGGCCTGTCCAGCAGTAGACATTATGCAGCTGAAAAGGTGATGACGATATTGATAATTACTGGTTTCCGCAAGACATGACCGTACCAGAGCGACTCGTTTGCAGTTTGTATGCTATTTCACCAACATCAAAGCCGGAGCGATCTCTCCGTGATACTCTACATATCTCCGTCGTTTAACTATATTTTAATACCAGTTTTCGTAACAACACTGATCTAGTATTTCTACTGAGCACAATTTCACTTTGAAACAGCGCACTTGGGTCAACACCCTTTAGATTTAGCAGGCAAAGTTCGAGATACTAGGCCATCACGGCTTCAAGCGATACTAGCCCCTTTATCGTAAACCATAAAAGTTATTGTTGCGAATACCTTTGTATTAATAGTTCATGGCAGTATATTAGTTTGTATCTGTAGTGCTGTGATATGTTTAGTATTTCGAGAAGTTAATACTGGGTAGTATAGCTTAGTACACAGATAATAAACGTGTGATGCATCTGAGACATCAGCTTTTTATTGTCCATTCATTTAACGACCTCTTAGGCTTAGTGGTCGGTCATCATGCCACGCCGTCACTCTGATGGTTCCGGGTCCGATTCCTGGTCAGGTCAAAATGCTCTTTCATAGATTGACCGGGGTCTTGGATGTTTATCTATTAAGTACATATTTGTTACAAAATATAATATACTTGACTTAGTATCCCACGACACAAGTCTCGAACTTACTTTGGGGCTACTCAGACTGTTTAATTTGTCCGTATATAATTATATTTATTAATTTATTTCCATGGTCAGACCAAAACGCCGAAGATCCTGCAAAGTGAAAAAACAAGTAAAATTATAAAAAAAAAACGGCTGTAGATCTTTAATATGAGTATCTTGATTTTACTCGGCAATCATCGCTTTGGTACATTTCCGATTGATTCGGATAATTGCAGAATGATATCAAGAACCGGCCTCTGAATGACTTCAACCTCTTTAGGTATGGTCAGTCGCCACCCGGGTTTTGAGCGGCGGCAGCGGATGCTGCGCTTAGTACAATCAGCTGGTGATATTAACACTTGTCTTAAAGATGATCGCCTAAATTAATAGAAGACCAAACATTAAGTTACACCAGTATAACTATTCTAGGGATTTTAATCTTTGAATTTACTCCGTCTATCTTTAGTCTATTCCTGTAGTAAGTAAACATTGGTATTGTTAATCTATAGGAATTAATAGTAAATGAATGTATAACCGTGTAGCCGTGTAGACAATGTACCGTGTGCTTTCAGACAGAGTAGAATAGGGCCACTCCAAGTCCTCCCGTAGATGTGCAGAAGGCGACTTAGGAAATACAAGCTAAACAAAGCTTATAAACATCAATTCAATTCAATTCAATTCATTTATTGCTTTTCATATTGTACATATATAACACTTTACTACATAGTCATTTCTTAAGTTAGTAGGTACAAAATGAGCCCTGACAGGGCATTGCAAAAGAAAAAATATGGAACGGCATGCGGTTTTATTTTTCGTTAGTATTTATATAATATAAAATTAGTTAGTAATTATTTGAATAAAGATTGATTTGTTTAGTAGTTTTTTGATACGATTATTAGTACATCAATGAGACCTCTTCAATGCGTCTGGTCAGCGAGTAAAATGTAAGCCAAGTCCTCGGCTGCTCTGACTAAGTATAACTCTGGTAGTACAAAGACGGTTGTGCTCCTGCATTGGAGACAAAAAGACCTGATGATGATGTTATGAATGTATAACCCGAAATCCATATATACTCTTTCCATAGATTTACTTAGATTGCGGAGACTAAATTTTGCATGAGATAAGTCAAATATTGCAATTGAAGAATGGAATGAAAGGATGAAGATAATGAATAATTATTACACATAGCATATCGTCATATATGGCATCTAATTAACTGTTAATAGTCCGCCATTAAAATACTCCCACGTAACTTTACTATTCCTCGAAATTTGGCGGTATAAATAGCTTACTCTGGAATAGACAAACCATTCTTGGTTAAATAATTTTATAAGTAAAGCGAGAAATCGAGTCTAGAGAATTTTGCTATTTATTCTCGGAATAAAAAAACTAGTTTGGTCGAATCCGCCCTAATTACGTGACTGAATTTACTAATAATCTCACGTTAGTTTTAATAAGTATATAAAAACTAACGTGTTATAAGAAATGGCAAAGGGACACATAGCGCGACGAAGCGACGGCCGATGGGACCAATAGGCTTATGGCGACCTCATACTGGCAAGCGAAGCGTAGGACACCCACGAGGTGGTCTGACGATCTGACCAAGGTCGCTGGATGCCAGCCGCTCTAGAACGGTCATTTTGGAAATCCTTGGGAGAGGCCTATGTCCTGCAGTGGACGTTATGCGATTGAAATGATGATGACGATGAGTTTTAATAAAATAATATAAAATCTACCTTTTCTGTCTGCAGTGCTGATATAGTCAAGATGAAAGTAAACAATACGCGTGCGCATTGCAATCACCACTGATGCAATATCACCCCTTATGGCACTAGATGGCGCTATCCAATATTAAAACTCGGTATGAATATTTTTGTACTTCAATATATGAACCGTTGGGAATAGTTTGTATTTTTGTAATCCCAATAAAATTACGTTGGGCGCCAATGATTTTTGACAGTCTAGGCTTGGGACAACTTGGTAACTGAGTTGAAGTCCAGACATTATTTAAACTTCGCGATTTAACACTACTGGAAATTTATCGGATTAAGTTGTTTGTATTGTACGGATCAAAAAAAGTTTCGTCGACCACATTCAGTCTCCGTGATCAGTCTCTAGTCATCGTCTACCATAAAGTGCTGGCCAAGACAAACTAAACTAGTCCTTCTCAATGAGGTTATGTTGTTTTATAACTAAGTTCCGTCGAATATCTCCCGGCTCCATTATCAGAATAGATCATTGACTTCATAATATTGTATTGTCATCCGATTTACACAATACACAAAATTTCAGCTAAATCAGTTGAGGATACTGGGTAAAAATTGCGTTGCAAGATTTACATACATACATACATACTATCACGTCTTTATCCCTAATGGGGCAGACAGAGCATTTTGGGTCTTGCGGTTCTATGCAGAGCCCAGGGCCGCAAGACCCAAAAGCCACTTTTAGCGTCATGGTGGGCGAGAAGATGGAAAAGCAATCAATACAGTGATAGGTTGCTAGCCGCATCGCCTGTTAACATGATTTGCATTTTTGCCCATTCCCTCGATCGGCTTTTACGATCTGCCTGGGAAGAGAAGCAGCTGGTACATTCTAAGTTTTTTTTTATTTCTCCCAGACCAGCATGGGAGCTCGGTTGAGGATAACTGGGAAAAAATTGCGTTGCAAGATTTGACATCAACAAACATTTAAACATACACACAAGATACACAGCAAGAAAAATAGAAGCTTGTAAAAAACTGAGTATCGTGAAACACTCTGTTGGAAAGATGTTACAAAAATTAAAGCCCCTAAAAACCCCAATAAAAATTCCAGCCCCCAAAAAAGTTATAGTGACGGGAAAAAGTGACGGAAAAATCTTATACTTTTTTCACCTAGCCTCCCATCCGCCAAGTCTGTATCTACCATCCAAAAAAATATATTACTAAGTAAACTAAAACAGACGAAACTTTGAAAACTCGAGCTTGAATATTGAATAGATTCAGCGACAATGCGATTCTCTCGCACCTCGGTAGGCAAACACCCTGTACCGGGCGGCGCAAAAACGGGGTGTTGTATAAATTATTCATAAAAATCTTGAGTAGGTACTGTATGTAGCCTGAGGCTTCTGTGGAAAATGTCGGATTGTATCTGAATGTTTTCTTAGGCGGTGCGTGTTATGTAACATTAGCTTGTAACTGCGACTTCGTTTGCGTTTGATTTTAATATTAATAAATCTATTTCTTTATTTATGTGTATAAAATATAGTACAATAAGTCCTCTGGCTGCTCTGGCCAAGTATGGCTCTGGTACTTCATAGAGGGTCATGCTCCTGCAGTGGAGACAAAAAGACCTGATGATGATGAGGATTGCATAAAATATAGGTAGGTACATAGAATTCGTAAAGTTATAATCATTCTCATTTATATTTTACCTTCTTGCCTTTGTAATAATTTTGTATGGAAAATTTTATTTGCCAAATCATAAATTCGACTGACTTTCAAGCGTTAACCCCAAATAACTTTTAAACAGCTGAACCGATTTCAATCAAACATAGCTAAAAACCACCGAAAGAGAACTTGCCTCTATGTAAAAAGCGTATCGATATCAAGTCATCCGTTCGAGGGCTACGATGCCACAGAAAGACAGACATTGGCGTCAAACTTATAACACCCCTCTTTTAAATAGTGGGTTAAAAATAGGATTCCCTGTACGTCAAGACGGAAAATGATCTTTTTCAGATTGTAAAACAAACGTAACGTAAAAAACGTAAAACAAAAAAATTGACACTTCGATACAAAAATGTGCCGCCGCCATTTCAATTTGTTTTAAATTTCATTATACAATATTGATCTAGTATAGCCCGTGGTTAGATTCATAAATACTACTCTAATTTCATTATACATACATACATACATAATATCACGCCTGTTTCCCGCAGGGGTAGGCAGAGACTATGGACTTCCACTTGCTACGATCCTGACAAACCTCTTTTGCTTCATCTAAACTCATCAATCTCTTTATACATGCCCTATACTATACTTTCATTAAACTATACTGGTATTTTAATTTTATTATATTATATTGATCTAGTATAGCTCGTGGTAAGATTTATTACGGGTATGTTCCTTCTATCATCATTAGGTCTTTCTGTCTCTACTGTAGGAGCACGAGAGCACGACCCTCTCTGTACTACCAGAGCCATACTTGGCCAGAGCAGCAAGAGGACTTGGCCTACACTCATGTTCCTTCCATGTTGTATAGGTATTTATTTATGGCAGATTCGCTCCCATATAATGTTGATTTCCGGAGGACTTAGTGGAATGTAATCTCGTGAAAGGGGTGGCTAAGTTTCCGTTCTGTACATTAGTAACATACTAAACAATTGTTTTCCAATTTCTCTTTGATCAAAACCATCTTGGAAGGGAAATGTTTCCAAGCGAATCAGCAACAAGATTAAAGGTACCTTTAAAAATCGAATACCCGATTTCGAGAGCCATAGACGGCTAATATTTTTGACATGTATTATCAAAACCTTTAATTTGATACCCCATTCAATCTCAAAACAAAAAAATACTATCAGTTTTTTGCATGTAACATTCGATAAATAACATTTATTGCATACAAATTGCAGCTTATGTCACCCGGTCAATACTGACTAATCAATCGATTGACATCTCATTTGTCAAAATTGGATAAATGGTACGGATGCTACGGTTTAGTTATCTACAAATAAATAAACATCGATTGAGCTATTATAAAATAAATATATAGGGATAAATTACACTGATTAAGCTAGCCCCAAAGTATGTTCGAGACTTGTGTTCTGGGATACTAACTCAATCACACTATATTTTATAACAAATACATATATACATCCAGGACCCAAGGCAATTTGAAAAAGACCATTTTCCAATTTGTCCTGACCGCAGTCAAACCTGGAACCTCTGGGTGGCGGACTTGCATGGTGACCACTGCGCCACGTAGGTCGTCAAATAGACATGGACTGCCAAAATCACTTTCCTTCCTCTTGGCTATGCCTTAGCGGGTAAAAAGGCCAAACCACTGGGTTTACCTTTTTGCTGATTTCGACCAAGAAAAAAGCTAGTCAGCAATGAACTTTGGTTCCTTAAGAATAACTTGTAAACACATTACGCACAGATTCGTGTGATAATCTTCGACTGTGGCTAACGAGCCCCTCCATTAACGTTTTGGCTGTGCTCCAAGCGATGGGACTCCGCGATTTTAAATTAGACTTAATGAGGTGCGTTAATTTCTTAAATCCTGTCGTAATTTTACAAGTTAGCATTGGGAGAGTGGATTTTCTGTGTAAGAAGAAAAATAAAATGTGAAGTTTATAAGCTTTTAACATTTGGCTGTAGATATGGAACTCCATTCTTAATTTGACTTGGAAATTGTAATGACAAATCCTCAAAAAAAGAAGTAACTGTAAATTTGACTTCTGCAAAATGTTGTAGAAGTCAAATTCACAGTTTTTTCTTGAGATAATTAAGGATATATAATATTATGCCAATATGATTTTCGAAGAAGAACAAACGGGAAAGTGCACCCTGGAAAGTACAGCTAAGGAAGGATGCAACCGGGATCGCGCTTGGTAAAAAGGTTGTCAAAACACAGTACACCTATTGACATGTGCACGTATGTATAGTTTCGTTTGTAGTAGTAGGCATAAAGGTTACTCCGCTTGTATGAAATAAAATTAATTAGAATATACACAATACTCTCTATGCCACTCCAAGTCCTCCCGTGGATGTCGTATAAGGCTACTTAGGAAATACAAGCTAAACAAAGCTTATAAACATGAAAGAGACCTCTCCAACCTGTCTGGCCAGCGAGAAGAGTGTAGGCCAAGTCCTCTAGCTGCTCTGGGCATGTAATTGTATAGCTCTGGTAGTACAGAGAGGGTCGTGCTCCTGTAGTGGAGACAAAAAGACCTGATGACGATGACAATATACCAAACGACGGACCAATCACACAAATTAGGCTTGTCCCAAAGTAAGTTCGTAACATTTGTGTAAAGCGCCATACCTATGCAGAGGCTAAACACGTATTTATTGACGAGGGAACCACTCTCTCTCACATCTTGGACCATTTCACGACTGTATCGGCCAAAGACGGGAGCCTAACGAGTTTTATAAACGTACAGCTATTAATACAATTATCGCTAAAGAATTATTATGCTTGCTACTTCCGGAACGACCTTATAGATTACGGTTTAGCACGTCAGCCTCATTAACACTTTGTTAAAGGAAATAAGTAAATATTTTGTAATTAAAACTAATATGAGACTCAGATATTACTAATGTGCAATAATTAATACGAACGTACTGCGCCAGATTGCAGATATTCTTAAATAACCGAGTCGGACTCGCGAATGAAGGGTTCCGTACCATGATCTAAAAAAAAACTCTTTTGTTTTTGTGCTTGCCCCATTAAAATTTTTTTTTTTTTGGATTTTTTGTTATACCGGCAACAGAAATACATGTCATCATCTGTGAAAATTTCCATCTATTAGCTATCACGTTTCGTGAGATACGAACTGGTGACAGACAAACGGACAGACGGACAGTGGAGTCTGAGTAATAGGGTTCAGTTTTTACTTTTTGAAAGAAGAGGTCATGTATGAAGAGAGTGATGAGTGTAGATGAAGTGAAAGAGATCTGTCTGGATCGTATGAAGTGGAGGTTCACAGTCTCTGCCTACCCGTATGGGAAACTGACGTGATTATAATATTTATTTTATTTTATTTTATCAAACTTTATTGTTCCAAAGTACAAAATACTTTTAGCAAATGGCGGACTTAATGCTAAAAGCATTTTCTCCCAGTCAACCATAGGGATAAACAGAGAAAAATATGCGGCACAAAAAAGCAATACAATATACACATGTACATTCTAAAATATTACTAAATAATATAAAATTATATTATATACCTACTATATATACTATAACATAAATATCAGAATGAATATACTATTTGTATAATACACACAAATACATACACGTCTACTTTTATTACCTAACATACAAATTAATAGCTATGAAGAGAAGAATTGATGATGATGACTTTATGAAGAAAGGGAGTTTAAAAGGTGGGCGTGAACTTTTCTTTTGAAAGAGAATTTAGTAGAAATTTCTCTGATGTCAACGGGTAAAGCATTCCAGAGCCGTGAGGCTTGAAGAGAAAAAGCGTTAGACATAAAATTTGTCCGGAGAAGGGGGATAAAGAGCTGACGTGTCTCATTAGAACGAAGTTGCCGATCGTGAGTGTCTGAAAGATAATTGAATTTACATTTAAGATATTCTGGGTATATGTATATGTATGTGTGATATACGCGGGTCACTCAGATAGTAAGTCAGCTACTAACTGACCTCATCCGGAGGACTTCTTAAAGGTAAATGTGACTAGAGTCAGCTTAGGTCGCGACAAAGTCGTACGCGCGTATATCGCATAATAATAAAAAACTAAATTTACAATACTTTCATGCTGGTCTGGGAGAAAAGAAAAACGTAGAATGAACTAGATGCTTTAGTTCCCGCGCTGATGGTTGAAGCCGATTGAAGGAACTGATCAAAGGAAACGAGAAGCTGAGTCATGTTATTAGGCGATGCAGCTTCTTATTAAATTGATTCCTTAATTTGATCTTTAAAAAAATAAAATAAACGTGAAAACATATAAAGAGATTAAGAACTTAGCGGAAGGAAGAGAGACATGGAAAGCACTCCACCGACAAGAGCCCAGCTCTTTAATATAAGAAGAATTTGATCTTTACGCCCACTATGATGACCTATAGATATTATGGCCTGTATACCCTGTGAGAAATTCATCATCATCATCATTATCAGGTCTTTCTATCTTATAGAAAGACCTGATAATGATTATCGTATAGAAAGGGATGTTAAGATGGTTTGGGCATATAGAAAGGATGGATGAAAAGAGATTGACGAAAAATATTTATATGACAAATGTGAAGGGAACAGTAGGAAAAGGTCGGCCTCGGCGAACTTTCTGCGACCAAATTGCAAACGTTCTAAAAAAAGGAGAGGTAAAAAGTACCCGTAACCGAAAGGCATGTATGAAGAGATTGATGAGTTTAGATGAAGCAAAAGAGGTTTGTCAGGATCGTAGCAAGTGGAGGTCCATAGTCTACCCTTGCGGGAAACAGGCGTGACATTATTATGTTCTATCTCCACTGCAGGAGCACGATCCTCTCTGCACTACCAGAGCAATACTTGGCTATAGCCAGAGTATTTAGCCTACACTCTCCTCGCTGGCCAAACGGGTTGGAGAGCTCATTGATGCTTTAAGCTTTGTTTAGCTTGTATTTCCTAAGTCGTTCCTTCTATGACAACCACGGAAGGACTTGGAAGGCCCTATTCTACTCTGTCGGAAACCACACGGAAATGTTAGGGATTAAGACATGATAACTGTTTTAAGTTGTAAACTATTTTAAGTACAGCACTAACTGTACATACATACATACATAATATCACGCCTGTTTCCCGCAGGGGTAGGCAGAGACTATGGACTTCCACTTGCTACGATCCTGACAAACCTCTTTGCTTCATCTAAACTCATCAATCTCTTCATATAAAAAATAAATAAATATGTAAGAAGTTACCTATAACAAAGTTTAAACTAGTGGTTTTGTGAGCTGTAGACCTCGCAAGTCACCCCTGACACATACATAATCTTCAAGTGTATCGAATATAATTTTTCAAAACTAAAAACCGACTTCAACACCAACGAGACGGAAATTTTATAAGGATCGGTTAAGAAATGCGACCTGTAGGCGAGAACAGCCGGACAGACTGAAAACCGGACAGCCGGACAAAAGCATTTTTGGCCATTTTCCAAACTGAGAAGCTTCGCTCGACAACCGTTCACGAGTTTATGGGTTGAGTTGAGTATCACCAGGCCTGTGCTACTCCCCGTTTAGATATCGAAAATACATACATACATACATACATAATATCACGCCTGTTTCCCGCAGGGGTAGGCAGAGACTATGGACCTCCACTATAGGTATCGAAAATATACCTACATTATTACTATGCGCGCGGCGACCACTCCGAAGTGGCAAATTCAGTGACGTGAATCGTCGTCTAGAGACACAAGAACGAAATTGGCTTGCAATGCACTTTTAGGTGTATAAACAAAGAGGTGTCGAGTTCTGACGCGAGCTAAATTAAACCATATCGCTAACAATATTGAGTAGATATTTCTTTGAATTCATTTTGAGGGTAAGACTCATGTACGTAAGTTCTAGTATTTATTTTGTGGTTGAGTTGAGTATCACTGAACTCAATCATATTAGAGGGAACCACCGACCCACGTCGCTAACACTTTGTACATTTTATACGATCCAACTAATTAAACCAACGGTCGCTAAAGTGAATTACAGTCAAAACAAACCCAAACCGTTTATAATTATCCTTACAAACTTTGACAATCAAATTGTAATTAGGTACTGACGATTTTATACAGTCGTTTCCTTGTTTAGACCGTTTTAATTATCGTTGCCTACTTTATTTTGGACTCAGTAGAAGTGGGTCAATCGAACTCTAGTTGCTATACAACGAAGAAGGGTCATACCCATAATAAATGGAATCACGGGCAATATAAAATCACTATTTATCATCATCAGGTCTTTTTGTCTCCACTGCAGGAGCACGACCCTCTCTGTACTACCACTACCAGAGCCATACTTGACCAGAGGACTTGGCCTTGACTCTCCTCACTGGCCAGACGGGGTGGAGTAGTCTCACTGATGTTTATAAGCTTTGTTTAGCTTGTATTTCCTAAGTCGCCTTCTACGACATTAACGAGAGGACTTGGAGTGGCCCTATTCAACTCTGCTGGAAACCACTAAATTATTGTATAATGATAATAAAATAACAGATATTAAACAAAAAAAGAACGAAATTCCCATACAAAAGGCGGCTGCACACTTTTGTATGGAATGCTGGCTTTTACAGAAAGGGATGGCTGTAACATATTATACAACGTGAAAGAGACGTATACGTAATAAATAGAACCACGGGCTATACTTTTTCAGTTTTTTATATTTTTATTACTTTAAATATACATTAACTTTTAATATTAATTTAATTGTGAGTTGACTTGGAGATAAAATGCTGCAGTGCAGTTAGTTACCGCCTCTTTTGCAAATACAAATACAAATACAAATACAAATATCTTTATTGTTGAACATAGGTATATAAAGGTAACACATTAGATTTTATCAGTCTCACCATGCCCTGTCCTTGGTCGGACGTACAATATTTAAAAAAACAGACATTATATTATTATCACTACATAAAATTTTAAATGAAATTAAATTAATCAAAATAAATTACAAAATAAAAAGATCGTGTCTATTAATTTTAAAATGTCAATTGTTACTGATGTCCTATTCCAAAGTGTCACTTAAGTAATCATTTACAGAATAATAGCATTTATCTAACAATAATAATTTTAGTTTATTTTTAAATGCCACAAGATTTAAGCTTTTAAAGTGATCTGGTAGCTTGTCAAAAATTATAGGACCCATTCCAAAAATGCTTTTTTGCAAAAGCGCTTTCTTGTGGTCATCTCTCTCTAACTTATGTCTATATTGTTTTCTTACTTCGTTCACCCTTTTCCTTTTGTCACACCATTTAGGGAATAGATTCGGGTTTGACTTTACAAACACACATGTCTCAAAGATGAATATACATGGAAATGTCAGTATCTTAAGTGACTTAAAATGAGGTACACAGCTATCTTGCGTTTGCAGACCACACATAGACCTTAAGCATCTTTTCTGTGCTTTAAAAATTTTTTCCCTGTCACTTGCGTTACCCCAAAATATAACGCCATAACTCAGTGAAGGTGTAACCAAACCGTGGTATGCTACTAAAGCCACTTTTAATCTAACCTTTTTAGATAGCAGAAACAGCGCATAAGCAGAACTACTTAGTTTCTTGCAAACATTATCAACATGACTAGTCCAAATCAGTTTACTGTCAATTATTAACCCCAAAAATTTATGCGTCTCTACTTTTCCAAGGTGTTGGCCATTGTATTCTAAATTAATATTTTGAGGTCTTATTTTTTGATAAAAATGCATTAGATTAGATTTACTTAAATTAATTTTTAAATTATTTATATCCAACCATTCTATGATATTGCGCAATACATCATTTATGTTATTTTCATATTCTTTAGGATCTTTACATGTCACTATTGCAGTGCTGTCATCAGCAAATAATACCATATGCTGCTTTACATGTTGAGGTAAATCATTAATGTAAATTAGGAATAATAATTTGCATTAGAGCGCTATGTTACTTTCACGTTGTATATTTGTTTCCCACGTGAAATTATCATGAACTGAATCTGTCAGTTGCTCGTGTGTATAAATAAATAGTAATGAGTATATCTAGATAGAAATAGCCTTAGTCTGCGGCATAATATACTAGCAAACTACACAGAAGTTCCATTTCCAGAGCGTCACGTGCAGAGCGTTTTAGTGTAATTGAACTTTAATACCTAATGTACTGCAGATGCTGAAATATTTGTGTCTTTTGTCGCATAGCCTTTTGTTTGTTTGTTTGTTGTACACCACTGTAGGAGCACGACCCTCTTTGTACTATCAGAGCCATTCTTGGCAAGAGCAGCCAGAGGATTTGGCATTTTGTTTGTTTGTTTTTTATTATCATCATCAGGTCTTTTTTTGTCCCCACTGTAGGAGCACGACCCTTTTTGTACTACCAGAGCAATACTTGGCCAGAGCAACCAGAGGATTTGGTCTACACTCTTCACGCTGACCAGACAGGTTGGAGAGATCTTATTGATGTTTGTATGCTTTGTGTAGCTTGTATTTCCTAATTATATTATTTTTGTGTATGTTTGTTTATAATGCCTAATTTTACTGTTCAAAAACAAATACATGATATGTCTTTGTAAGACAATATACGAAAAATCATAAATACAAGGGCGGACTTATCCCATGCCGGTATCTCTTCTAGTCAACCTGCGATAGATTGATAAGATATTTACTGAATTAAAAGGAGGCAATTTATTGACCGAGGGAGCGAAACATCTCCATTTCTTACTTACTTACTTCGCTGGCTCAGCGACCCGAAGTGGATCTTGGCCTCCGACATTAAAGTGCGCCATTCTTTCCTATTCTGTGCCAAATCTGACCAGTCGGACACTTCCAGCTCTTTCAGGTCTTTGGCGACTCTCTCATCTCCATTTCTGCTTCGTTAAAAATTCTTTTGTGTGTCCGGATGTCCGAGGTCCAGATTTCCGGCTTTCACGCCCACAAGTCGCAATTCTCAACCCACTCTCGTGCAATTTTGTAAGTAGGTTCGATTATAACTACACTGAACTTTTTTGTTAATTCGAATTTTTGAAATTTATTCGAACACACTTTTATCCAATAAACTTCAAGTGATCATGTGGTGTGGGAGGTGTGATCAAAGACAGACTTGTGAGGTCTACACAGGGTCTACAGCTCTCAGAGCCACTAACCTAACTCTCTTATTCCCCCGTCAAAAAAGAGGGGTGCTGTAAGTTTGACGCAAATGTCTATCTGTCTGTCTGTCTGTGATATTATTGCTCTTGAACCGATAGATGGATTTCCTGTTGTTTATTTGGCCGATGGGGCAGAAAGGTTCTCGAATGGCGGCCACGTACCGGCAAGCGCAGTGTAGGACACCCACCTGCTAGATGGTCAGACGACCTACGCAATGTTGCAGGAAGGCGCTGGATGCAGGCCGCTTCCGATCGGTCGTTTTGGAAATCCTTGGGGGAGGCCTATGTCCAGCAGTGGACTTCCTGTGGCTGATATGATGATGATGATGATGATTTAACGTTTTCTTGCGATGGATCGCTACGTTCGCGTTTATAATATTGAGGTCAATATTATAAACGCGAACATTTGTCAATATGTGTGTATGTATGTCACTTGCTCACGCGCAAACGGCTCTACCAATGTTGATAAAATTTGGTAGGCACCAAAATAACAGCCTAGATTACAACATAGGCTACTTTAGGTACAGGTACACCGCGGAGCTCAGCAAGTGTTTAATAGAAATCAGTTAAGCCGTTCAGAAGTTATCGGGGGTGAACGCTTGATAGAGTTTTTTAATTCGCCTGCTAAATAAACTAATATAATATAAGTCTTTATAATGGCTTCGCTTTTAACATTTACCAATAAGTTCTAGTCTAGCTGCAGCATTAATGAACTGGCCATCCGAAGCGAACGTCTGAATTAATCAGCGGATATTCGAAATAGTGCTAAATTCGACTAATCAAAACGCAACGAACCGATTTTCAGCTGACAGTACTCACTGAAGTGAAATTGCACCATTTTGCATAAAGTACCTAGGTACTGTTTTAGGAATGTTTAAGTATATATTGTGTATGAATGTTTACTCCCATGCTGGTCTGGGAGAAATAAAAAAACTTAGAATGAACCAGCTGCTTCTCTTCCCACGCAGATCGTAAAAGCCGATCGAGGGAATGGGCAAAAATGCTTTTCCATCTTCTCGCCCACCATGACGCTAAAATTGGCTTTTGGGTCTTGCGGCCCTGGGCTCTGCATAGAACCGCAAGACCCAAAATGCTCTGTCTGCCCCATTATAGGGATAAAGACGTGATAGTATGTATGTATGTATGAATGTTTAGAGGGAATAGTTTGCCCTACGGGTAAGTTTTATGTGTATTATACTAGCTTTTAGTGCTTTACTTTCTTAAAATAACCGGCAAAATGCGAGCCTTGCACTTTGCAGGTGAGTTAAGCACAAAGATTTCTGTATTTTTGTTTATTTATAAAAAAAACACGTTTGATGAATAGGAGCCCAATTTAAATTTTTATTCTGTTTCTTTTTTTAACTACAGTTACAGATATAGGTAATCTGTGAAAATTTTAAGTGTCGCTATTACGGTTTATGAAATACAGACAGACGGACATGGCCCCATTTACCCTTTGGGTACGGAGCCCTAAAAAGCATCTTTATTGGCCGTAGATATTCGAAATATCCGCTGATTTATTTCCCTGGCAAAGTCCCGTTTGAGATAAAAAAAGACGACCAGACTGGGAGAGTAACATACGAGTACGATTTAACTTAAAATAATAATAAAATAAATAAATATATAGTGACGAAGAATATTAAGGCGATATTTTGAATGATTCGCCACGTGGTTCACATCACCACATCACTCCAAGTCTTCCCGTGGATGTCGCAGAAGGGGACTTAGGAAATACAAGCTACACAAGGCTTTTATACATCAATAGGACCTCACCAACACGTCTGCCAGCGAGGAGAGTGTAAGCCAAATCCCCTGACTGCTCTGACCAAGTACGGCTCTGGTAGTACAGAGAGGGTCGTGCTCCTGCAGTGGAGAGAAAAAGACCTGTTAATGATGATGATAGTGATCTAGTATTACCCCGTGTTTCGCTTTTTACGTGTCCCTTCCACGTTGTATAGGGACTAATTACACTGATTGAGCTAGCCCCAAAGTAAATTCAAGACTTGTGTTATAGGATACTTAGTCAACGATACTATATTGTATAACAAATACATATATAGAAAAATATCCAAGACCCAGGACAACTGTGACCAAGTATGGCTCTAATAGTACAGAGAGGGTCGTGCTCCTGCAGTGGAGACAAAACGACCTAATGATAATGATGTTGATGAGCGCGCGATGGGTCCGCCTTTGTGCCTATATTGTTTCTTGTTGTCGTTGTAATTTTTTAGTTTATCATGGTGCAGTAAAGTTAATTTGTATTGAATGATGATATGAATGATTTTTTGCCGTGTGGTTTCCGGCAGAGTAGAATAGGACCACTCCAAGACCTCCCGTGGATGTCGTAGAAGGCGACTTAGGGAATACAAGCTAAACAAAGCTTATAAACATCAATGAGACCTCTCCATCCGTCTGGCCAGTTCGGAGAGTTTAGGCCAAGACCTCTGGCAGCTCTGGCCAAGTTTGGCTCGTGTAGTACAGAGAGGGTCGTGCTCCTGCTGTGAAGACAAAAAGACCTGATGATGATGAATGATTCAATGATAAATTTCCATCCTAAATTTATAGCACATTATCTATATATACAGTATATGTATGTATAGATAATGTGTAATGTAATTATGAGTAGCATTTAGTGTCTTAGTTTGTAAGTATTGTACAGTGTTCCACCCCACCTTTGGTCATTATCTCCTCTGGTTGTAGGGTTGACTGGAAGAGATCCCTGACAGGGATAAGTCCGCCTTTGTACTGTTGTGTTTAATCTATGTTTAACTTGTGTCAATTTATGTACAATAAAGAATTTACAATACAATACAATACAATAGCTCTGAATATAACACACAATACTATCTAGATCGAACCAATTTTGCAACTCGTGCAATTCGGACTGATCTCAACGACTAAGTTTAAATTGAAACGCATTGATGGATGTGTTTAACAATTCAGCTCGTGTTTAGTAATAGAATAATTAATCGGCCATGGCATAATTAATTTGGTAAATGAATTGTGAAACAGAAATAAAAATAAACTTGTTTAGATGTTTATTTTTTTGTTTGTTTTATAAAAGGGAATTAAAATTTTTATTACTGTAATAATATAACGCTTTTTGCTCTTGTAAAGATGTGAAAATCTATGTTGTTTGTATGGGTACATATTTAAAGCCGTATTACAATAACTACTCATATATTCTTACGTAAATTCAACGCTATACCATGCCTTATAAACATAATTATTTCTCTATCTTGTCACTAGGTGGCGTTATGGGTAATAATATTAAACATAAAAAAAATTTATTACCAATAAAAATAAAGTATATTGTAGTACTTTAATACTACGTACTAATTAAAAATGACTTATATGAAATGTAATAAATATTTTAAAAGTATATTCAACACCTTATTAGTCACTTTTATAGTATACGTGAGTGCTGCCATCTCTCTGAGCCTATCCCGCAACTCCTGCCTACTTCCCTGGCCCTTGAATAGTTTCTCTATGGCGTTGGGTATATCACTGTGTTCTTTTTTATGTACCCTAAAGCTTTATAAATCAACAAACAATATTCTCTACCCATACTAATTTCCTTATGCTCATTAATATTCAAAAGCTATTACACCCACTATTACTTAATGTCTACAGAGTAAACAGACTTGTTATGACCATCCTCTTGTTAGGGTTCAAGAGAAAACAATTTTATATTTTTTAAAGAAAACCATGCTCTCAGCCATTATAACTTGGCCTACGCCGGTGAATTCTAAGTTTAACAATTCTATACAAGAATCGCGGCGTGAGAGGCCAGGGTAAAGTGGCGTATTAGGTTAGTACAACTGGGGTTGGATGGTTGGAATTTAATTAATGCTACATTCTTTTAGTAAAAAGAATTAATTTTGTAAGTCCGGTGGAGCGTCTAGGAATTGTAAGTGTAACTGATAGCCGTTTTTAATTGCTGGTAATTTGTTAGGTTTTTAAGCAGTTGAGCTAATTGCACTAATTACATCACGCAGAATATTAAATATTCGAACTAGTTCCCTAATCGCTGGGAAGTCCTGGGTCTTGGATGTTTATCTATATATGTATTTATTATATTATAAAACTAGCTGAAGCCCGCGACTTCGTTCGCGTGAACTTTATGTCTCTGGAAAATGCTCATCAGACTAAACAACTTTTACTAAGGCGGCATTTTTATATCTCTTATAGTTTAGCTAGACCATTATGGTTCTGCATCAGGCATTCCATTTTCCAAAATTATTTATACCCTATATGTTGCCCAGGCTTTATAGCTATATAACAAAAAAAGTTTCATTCGAATCCGTCCAGTATTTCCGGAGATTAGCGTGTACAAACAGACAAACAGACAAACAGACATACAGACAAACAGACAAACAGACAGACATTTTATTTTAAATTCTTACTCTATTACTATGTCTCCATCGCCCCCAATATTTTTTTTGGAAATATATTTAATGTACAGACACACTTTTTTTACTGTTTTATTATATGTATAGATATAGATAGATATAGATAAGATATGGTATCGTTGAGTTAGTATCCCATAACACAAGTCTCGAACTTACTTTCGGGCTAGCTCAATCTGTGTAATTTGTCCCTCTATATTTATATATTTATATTTATAAGTAATTTGTGGGGCCATCCACAAATTACGCGGAGGCTGAGTAGTTCCCTTTAACACATTCAAATTGATGTGCTTTATATCAAGCACTTAGTATACACATATGTTTAAAGTTATACGCCAATAATTTTTCAAAACTTCAAGCCGACTTCACCCCCAAAATTCACAACTAATTTTGATAATTTTTTTATGAGATCAATTGACAAGTACACCCTTTCAAACTTAAAAAGATTCAAAGGCGTCTTCAAATAATCGGTGAACATACTTAAAAAAAGACCGCATCGAATTGATAACCTAATCCTTTTTTGGAAGGTGGTTAAAAAAGCTAACTCCTTTTTGTAAAAAGGATTGACCCTTGCTAATTTCATTTCAAGTGTGGGTTTTTCTGCCGGTAAATA
The DNA here is from genome assembly GCA_963555685.1 of Acrobasis consociella. Lineage (NCBI taxonomy): Eukaryota > Metazoa > Arthropoda > Insecta > Lepidoptera > Pyralidae > Acrobasis > Acrobasis consociella. Next base: position 14,447,274 of record OY743122.1, read on the forward strand.
TATTATATATGTCGGGACCGACGGCTTAACGTGCCCTCCGAAGCACGGATCATCTTACTTATCAGACAATCAGGTCATCAGCCTACAATGTCTTAACCAAACTAGTGCAACAACAAAAAATCGTTGACCCACCTCCGGGTATGAGCCGAAAGTTCTAACCACTACACCACGGAGGCAGTCTTCTTCATTCTTCTCATTGTTAAAGCAGATTGTGAAAATTTATCAAGGGAATCAATGAAGATCTTGAGGAATTTGTCTATTCAGGCGATGTGGTATTCCGTTCGTCAGTATTTGTGTACTGTCGCAGACAACGCTTATTGTGAAAAGGCAAAGATTATTAGATGCATTTGCAAAGTATACGAATCTAATCACATTAAAATATTGGCCATAGATCCCAAAAACACAGAAAATATTTCGGATGTCAAAGACAAATACTACAAAGTTGTTCGTATGAATGCGTGTACAGATTAAGTCTGTAAAAAAAAGATTTAAGACATTTAATACTGACTGTAGCCTGCGCGGTCAAAAGTGATTTGACAATCTTTGAGAACATACATACATACTATCATGTCTTTATCCCTAATGGGGCAGACAGAGCATTTTGGGTCTTGCGGTTCTATGCAGAGCCCAGGGCCGCAAGACCCAAAAGCCACTTTTAGCGTTCTTTGAGAACCTCCTGTTATTAACAAGAAGAATTCTATGTATGTGTTATTTCATGTAATAAGCTGTCTACATACTAAATTTTATTCCAATCCGATAAGCCATTTTGGCGTGAAAGGACAACAAATATTAATTTCAAAATATTAATAGAATTAAAGGATATTTAATAATTTAAAACAAAAATAAAGGATATGGAACCTTACGCGTAAAATACCCAAAAAATCTGAAAATATATAAAATATAAGTAGTTTCATTTTTGTAACATTTCTCCGGAACCTAAAAACGCGCGTGGCGAAGAATTTATTCATTGGATAAAAATGACGCGGTCCCCAAGAGTGCTGTGTTGAGGTTGGCTAAGGATTGCAATCCCGCAAAGAGAATCCCGCAGTAATATCGAACCCCACATTATTTTGATGACGGTGAGTGGCTATGCAATCGAAAGTTATTCAAACCTAATATAGTTCTAACATAATTTTGTATGACGGGATAGATCAAATCCAGGGCCGTCACACTCAAAGGCTATATTTTACCGGTAATAGTGACGGATTGCTGGCCAGTAATCCATCATTATTTATTTTCTTTCCCTTCAAAATTTAAATTTATGATAAAATACCTAAGAAGTCTCTTAGGTATATTATTATACTTGTGACGTTGTGATTATTTTGAAAGAAACAATATTTAAAAAGACCAAACTCTTTAATTTAATTTTTAACAATTATACAATGAGTGCCGAAAGTAGTCACAGGTAAGGGTCGTAGGTTCACAGCCACGAGATTCGTTGTTCCAGAAGAGATTTCCAAAAGTAGTCAGCTTTGAAGCAGCCCGGCGTCCAGTCGTGGTCGAAAGAGGATGAGACTCCTCACGCCTCCGTATTTATATGGGCCGCGCGGGGTGGAGAGCGGGGTAGGGAGGGAAGCGCCAGTGCGGTCCTCGTCACATACTAGGATTCATAATATACTTACTAAATTTTGAATTATTAGTCTTCGTGTTGACGACTGTCATACAATGATAACAGCCGGGACCAACGGCTTTTACGTGCCTTCCGAAGCATGGAGGAGCTCGAGAAATTTCTATCAAAAAATGTTGTGTTAATTATTGTTTAATAATATTGCGAGATCCGACGGGATCAGCACAAATCTCGCAAAACCGTACGATTGCAATCCCTAAATCCTACATTATGTGTATTAAAATTTGCATTAAACTTCTGCCAGTTATCCAAACTTGAGCAGTTAAGCCGCATGCACGCCTGTATTTCGGAATTTTTAAGGCAAAATGACTATACTTTACCGACTTGGTGGATGAGCCCAATTTACATTTCTTTTGATAATCGTTTTTTAATTTCAGTTTAATTTTAAAATCTTACATTTATATAGCTGCGCCCCGCGATTTTACCCGCGGTTAAAGTAGCCTGGGTGTCAGCTTCCTGCATACCAAATTTTATCAAAATTGGTCCAGCCGTTTGCGTGTGAAGTAACAAACATACACACTCACAAACTTTCGAATTTATAATATAACTAGGCGTGCGCGTGCGCGTGGGCTTCGCTCCCCGTGTGAATTTCGGGATAAAAACTATTCTATATCCTTTCCTGGATATCATACTATATCCTTATCAAATTTCATCTAAATAGGTTCAGAGGTTGAAGCGTGAAGAGCAAACAAACAAATATACAAACTCTCTTTCGCATTTATAATATTAGTAGGACTAGTAGGAAGTAGGATTGTGATGTGATATTACATTGAAGGTCAGTGTAATAGTGGAAGGTGTCAATGGAACCACAGTATTGATGGCTCGTCTTTCACGCTTGTGGTCTTGCGGCCTTGGGCTCTCTGCTCTAAGCCGCAAGACCCAAACGGTTTTGACTGCCCTATTAGGAAGATTTTATAGCGTACAAGGGCCCTTACAGACGAGTGAGAGTACCTATCCCCTCAACACAGGTCGACGACGGTTAACCTGTCGTCGACTGTCGTAAACATATCGGCGATTATCAACGACATTCGCTCATAATCGTCGCGCGAGACATGTTTGCGACGGTCGCCGATAATCGGCAAAAGATGCCGACCGTCGCCGTCAGGTGTCGTGGGTATATGCTTGTCTGTTAGAGCGCTTAGATATACAGAAAGATTAAAAAAAAAACATATTTATACATGTAAAAAGATATGCATTCAAAGAAAGTGTCTCTAAATAAAACGTATCTAGTAAAAACAGCCACATTTCCCAATACACCAATAAATCAGATTAATCTCCTACAAAGGCAACTTATTAAACGATACCGAACAAAATTAACAAATGCTTTACCTTTACATACGCTAAGTAAACTTGCGAACAAAAGTCGTTGTTCCTTTATTTATTTAAAACTTTATTGGGTTAAAGCTACAATAGGTAGATCTAATACTGTTATTAGTATTACGGGACTTACCGCGATTAATATCGTTTTTTGCCAGATATTTCGACGATATTAATCGTGGTAAGTCCCGTAATACTAATAACATTAATTTTGAACGTGAAACTCTAAAATCATATAGGTAGATTTAATGCCAAAGCGTTCTACTCCTGTCGACATTTAGGAAAATTAAACAAATAGCAATTTCTAAAATTCACATAAAACTTTAGTCCACTTTACCCGAAAATACTTTAATTCTGCCCCCTAACATGGTATCGTGGATAAACCCTGATAAAGCTTATATCGCGCGAAACACTAGTGCTATCCCGCTCATCATTATAAAGCGAGACAGTACCAAATCATAGCGCTCTTTATCTTCATTATTCATCTTTTCAGCTGCATAACGTCCACTGCTTTATCTTAACATGTATGAAAGACAAGTTAATATCTACAAGATTTCTATTACAGTATTTTACTCAATTATTTTTATCATTCATATCAATAAGTAATATAATCAGAAACCGAAAAAAATATTTTTTTAATCTGCTTAAAAATAAGTACCTTATAAGCTTTTTAAATCTGATAGAAGGGGAAACTGTCAAGTTACAAGAATACACGCAGGTACAGCACTCTTGACGCTCTCGCTATTAGGTTTTGCACGTAGGAAAGAGATAGTGAGAGGTCCCTTCCATGCTTCCACTCAAATTTGAATGTTAGTTACTACTTCAATAATTTACCAAGTTTCTTGCTGTTTTTAAAAATATATTCCTTTTCAGTGAAATTTTTTGTTTTATATAAAATATTAAACGAAAACATAGACAATAAAATAGCATATTATACCTAGCTTTTTAAATGTATTTTGTTTCGGTATTACGAGTCTCGGCACTGTTTACGCTATCAGGGACAAGTGAAGGCTTAAATACAATATCAAAATTTTTAAAAGCTGATAATTTATTTAAAGACTTCAAGGAAAAGTTTTTCATGGCCTAACATCAGCCTAAAATAATTTAACAGCATCTAAAAAACAACCAGTTTATTTCCAGGTTCGTAAAATGTATCTTTTAAGTTACCACTTTTGTGCGTTATTATCCGTGCTCGATCTTATAAAGAGCTGATCTCTAGGGAGGCTGTGAAATAAAATAACATGGCCTGAGAGCTAATTAACAGTAATTTCATTCACAATATACCTGGAGGCTTTATCTTACGTTTAATTTTACAATTTACCTTCAACATTTATTTATTTTTACTCCTGAACATATTTTATCTATCCTTTACATCAAGGCCTGGCACGCTTTGATAGAGCGAGATAGTCTTATTGCCACTTCTAAAAAAAAAAAGAAAAAAGCGCCGTGTTTTTCCCTTATGACCGACCGAACATTATTATTATATATTTGTTCATGATCGGGTTAAATGCACACTTCAGATTGCTTGAAGTGTACCTACCTATAGCCCGACTATTAAAAAGAATATTACGTAGTATCATTAATTTGTCTTTCTCTTACCCTTATTCAGTCATTTTTTTTTCTTGATAACACATCGTGTGGTATGTCGTTGAATATGTCTTTTTTTTCTACTCCTGTACTGTTATCTGTCTTTTAAATGGTTCTGAACACTATTATAAGAACATTGATAATATGATTGCAGACAAAAGTCTATACTCTATGCCTCATAATAGCACATGTGTCGTTATTTCACTAAAACGATACGCCTAGCCATAGACGTAGAACCTTATTTTTTCTATACATTTACCATACTGCCAACATAAGAAAAAAATGTTTTTTTCACATAGTCACTAAAAAGACATCAATTAAAAAAAAAGTATACCATAGATACCATATAGATCAGTACTTGTATATTCTAAATCTGATTTACCAAACATACGTCAAACATTTTCATATTTTCTTTGTTTGTTTTTGTATTTTATTTAGTAAATATAGTCGTAGAAAAAGTATTGTATGCAACGTTGTATAAGTACGTCAAAAAATGCTCGATGGCGTCTAATTACGATGCTCGCCAAGGCTCGCATCGTAACCTGCGCCACTCGCATTTTTTGACCGTTATTATACAACTGTTGCATAAAATACTATAAAAATATTGTGAGCTTGTAAACGCCATTTGTCAATTTAGGTCCCACCCCCACTATCTGATAACCAGTTGACATGTAAATAAGTTCACAGCTATAGTATATATAACGAGGTTTTAAGGAAAACAAGGGAGCTAAGTAGGGATTACAAATTAAATAGTTATAGGCGATCAACTTATAATGTACTTAAAAGAGGAAAATTCCATACAAATTCAGTAGAAAATTCGTTTTTATCCGTTTTTAGTGTCAAGAACTCAGAGTTGGCATTCGCAACTACGGTACCTTACACTGCGCGTAGCCCGACACGCACTTGATCAATATTTGCTCTTAATCCAGCTATGTAGTTAATATCTCAATCATTATGAATGAACTACATTTAATTTGTTAATACAATTCAAAATATAAAGTCATCTTAAATAATTTGTTTGATATTTAAATTATATAAATTAGTTCTTATTACTCGTGGAATATCTAAGTTAGCAAGTTTGAAACAAAAACGTTGATCCGACAAACAATTTGGACGGCGAAAGCTGTTTGCGCTTTAAGTTCAAAAATAGACAATTACTAATCCAAAAATTCTATTCAGACCAAAGTAATAAAGCCAAAGTTTGTTCAATTAAATTTGAGTCTATTAAATCTCAAAAGTGCTTGCGAATTGTTTTCTTGAACTGTTTTGACAAGGCATCATTATTTTTAGTACAAAGTTATTGACTTTTAAAACTTAGGGCTCTTACAGATAGGCGACAGTGCGGGCGATGGTTGCAACATGTGTCGCGATCGCGAACTGTCGCGATTTTTTGCGCGATAGCTCGTGACTGTTGGCGACCATCGGCGATACTGGTCGCCTAACAGGGCTGCGAACTGGGTCTTCTTTACCCGAATCTTTTATATTTATATTAACAATAAAATGATCACGATTGCTTTTGTCTGTTCGTTGTTTTGTTGAATTGCCTCCCCTTCTCATTGCTTAACCTTGACCTTGTAAGTAAATGGTACTCAAACGTAATCAAAGTAGTGACGTGTTTGTCGCCACATTACCCATCGTCGATTTGCTTTTACGTTACGTGTAAAAAATAGAAGTAACTACGTTCTTCCCCTAGACCAATACAATAGAAATAAACAATTACAATAATAATAACAAAAATAGCTTAATATCTAAACATTTCTCTCAATCACGGCCGGTTGGCTGGAAGAGATCACTATACAGGATAGGATTGTATGTTTACTTTTCTAATTTGTATCTGTGTGCTTTAATAATGAACAATAAAGCTTTATAAATAAACAAACAATTAAAGCAAATATATGCCGGTCCGGGCAGCGTGGAATATGCAGGCCACATCCTCTGGCTGCTCTGACCAAATATGGCTCTAGTAGTACAGAGAGAGTCATGCAGTGGAGACTATGATGAAAAGAAAATAAGTCTCAAAATTGTAATTCAAGCCATACCATTAACTGAGACGTTATTACATATTTTAATATGGCGGTGTCTAATATAGTGCGCTGCGCGTTCATTTATATTCAAATGAAGAGCAATCTCGGCTGCAATATGTGCCAATAAGTATTCCATTGCCATTTGTATAATTCATATTATCACGAGCACATATCTGAGTTTAATGAAATACATGAAAAATATTTACTTAATGCAATTATACTAGCTTTTAGGTATACATGTCGCAATAAGATAGATAAAGGAAAATCTAATAATAGATAAAAAGATAAATGTAATGATATCTCTAGAGATATAGTTATGGTTCGTACCATAGTTATGGATATATAGCGATTCATACTCTCTTACTAGGAATATAATTTTAAGCATTACGACACCTGGACATTAGGTATTTAGATTTTTAGACTAGTAGTTCGCCACGAACTTAGACCTCGCGATTATATCTTCTACTACCAAGCAAAGCAAGCAAGCAAGTCAATCTTGTAAACTTATGAAATAAAAATCATAGCGAGTTCTAAGAATTTAAAATTTTTGTTGGACATCTACTTATTTTGTTTTTGTGAACTATATGGTATTGAATGTACGCAACAAATATTTGTCAATTTTCTTCTTTTCTTAAAAAAAGTGGTCAAGACATTGGCCTTGCAACTCGGAAGCCGCGGCGCGGGTTTGATTCCCACGGGAGACATGCATTTTTTAAAAAGTTGTTCAGTAACCCGGACTGAATTCACCCATAAATAGTTTCAGTATATTTTGTAAGAAGATTTGTATTGTATATCCGTCACGGTTCAGTCAGCTAGACTAAAGTCACCCTAAACCCGTTTAAGTATAACGTATAAAAAAGTTGTCCAGACAAAAAAGTTGTTCAAATAAAAAAAATGCGTTTTTATAAAGGCAACAAAAAAGTCTAATGACATTTTTGAAAATATTTAGAAATGGCGGATGTATGACAGTTTTAAAATTTTAAACCCCATATCTCCGCCATTTTGAAAAATTTCGAAAAACTCCTCGACAAAAAAATTATATCTAGTTGCTGAACCTGCTTACAAAATTTCATGAGAATCGGTTAAGAAATGCGACCTGTAGGCGAGAACAGACAGACAGACAGACAGACAGACGGACAAAAGAATTTTTGGCTAATCTCGAAACTGAGACGCTTCGCTCGCTCGGTCAATAATACATGTGTAGGCATTATAAAATTATGTTTTAGGAACTTTGATAAAATACTCATTCGACATTTAGAACTTTCATTGTTTTGAATTTAGATCAACTAACTAATAGGGATTGTAATAATCTTTACCGGTGACTTTCATGACAACAGACGGCGACTGTCGCCGACCGTCGCCGACAGGTATCGCTGGCGTACTATCGCTTAATGGTATAGAAATCAACTCACTAACACATAAAGTAAACAGAATGAACATTTCAATATTGAAAATGGATCCTTTTTGCGTTCTTGGAATCGCAAATATCATTTTCATATTTTATTCCAAGAATAATATTCGCTAGACGACGAAATAGACAAGATTTAGCTATTTATAGGTCATAGGATGATTTCGGATTTCGTTTTATATTTACACAACGAGGTCAAAAGATAATATAAAAAGATCATACTTTTTTTATAAGAAAATTTAAATTTTGTTTTCAATTTCAGTCCTTTGGATTACTTATTTAAAAATAATGGAAGCATATCCAGTTTTCTAAAAAAGAAGAATTTATCTACAAAGATGCGGAGCATAAGTTCCAGAGTGGGGGATTGTTGCCATGTTCTTGTTATGTTTGATCGGTTGTCTCATCTGACAGGACGAAACAGCACTTTTCTATGATGCTATCCTTTTCTGTTACACATAACTGTCATTTGCGGAAGCGAGAAAGGGTGACGGAACGCTTTTGCCATGCTGCCATGCTGATGCGGTCCATCACTTTCTCTCGCTTTAGCAAATGACGGTTCTGAGCGACAAAAAAATATAGCACTATGCGAAAGCACCCTAATGAGACCATGATTTCTTACTATTATTTAAGGTAAGTGGCGTCTAAAGAATTACTAATAAACATATTGTGCTACAACTGCATTCCCAAAGAGGGTTAACGTGTGATGAACATTCTTTACATTTCATACATTCAAGCAAAAACTTTTCGCATGAATGTATGATTGATAAAGCATCTTTGGCATCCTTGGGTATTAACACGCAAATTATATTTGGAGAAAAAAAAAAAGGGAAAGCTCACTCCGGTCTCCGAAACAGCGCAGCTGAGGATGCAGCCTAATGCTGTAAGATATGAAGAAGAATATACTTACATGTCATCTTCTAACTAATTTAGGGCTCTCACAGACAAACATCCATATGCCCACGACACCTGTGGGTGACTGTCATTTGTCACTCTTGCCTTTTGACAAGCGCACATATCGGCGACTGTCACCGATGTTCGCCGACCGTTGCCGATAGCTGTCGCGGGCATACAGTCTCTCGTCTGTATAAGAGCCCTTACTAAACGTAGTTGTACCTAGGTCTTATTCAAAACTTAAAAATGTATCCTTTATTTCCAACCAATTAAAAAGGGTTAAAAAATGCCTCGACTGGCTTTAAGAAAAGGGATGGGCCTTTGTTTATAAGCTTATTCTTAAAATAGTGGAATAAATTCACTCAGTTTAAATAAACGTGATAACGATGAACCATATGTTTTTCGATTGACGTTGATTCGAATGTCATTTCATTATTAACGTTTGGTAGTATTGTTTTCCACCCAATGTAATTCTATAAATTAATCCGTTTTGCTTCATTACCATCGACACTAATTATTCATTCCACTGGGATTGTAAATGATAACACTAACTAATAAAGGTACAGAAATTGACACAATATGTCAGTTTCTAACTTTTTCACTAGTCAGATCGTCAGTATTTTTGACGTAATTTAATTTTAACCGATGTCAAAAGAGAGAAGGTTATCTATTCGGATGTATACACAGATACTCGAAGACTTCTGGACCATTTTGAAAAAATCTTTTTTTGTTTTGGAGCGCATAATTTTCAGAGAGTCCCATAGAAATTTTATTAAAATCGGTTGTGTAGTTTAGTGTTTAGGTCGTTTCAAAGTTTAAAAAAAATATCATCGGTCTGTTATTGGTCGATACGCAGCGATCGAAACGACCAATGAAAGCCACAAGTCAATACAGTGGTCGCTACGCTTTTTGTGATTATTTACCTCATGCTGAAACTCGACTGTACATTATTTTATTGACTACTGAAAATGTTTCCCCGCATGCATAACGAAAATCTCTAGCACCCTGAATGCGGACTAAATTGACCAGTGAAAATGATTCCAAATGAGAGCCATTCTGCTACACCGCGGGTTAAAACGACCTTTGAAAATGAGTTTTTATTTCAAGATGCTATGTCTATTGAAATTAAGTAACAAATAAGGTGTGTTTTAAAATACACTTTATTATTTTGGAACGAAGTTCCTTATCGCGCGTTGCGAAAGGCTAGACGGAAAAAATTAAGACCAAAAGTTTTAACGACAGTTTTTGCTATAATTGTAAGCCGTGCGGCGTGCGCGTGTTTCTCTGTCTGTCTCTCTCTTTCCTAATTAATCGAAAGGAACTTCGTTCCATCCCCTCCCTTGACACCTCTCAAGTTTTTATTTTATTTTATTTCCAAACACCAAACAAATCTACATACATAACTCATGGGGTCATCGTCATTCAATATTTGGAATAGAATAGAATAATTTATTTGCATGACTCATGTTACCAATCTGCATGCATGCGTGCAAATATTACAAGTATGTAAGTCATTTTAATTAAACCTACATTCTACAATTATATAGTTTTTCAATCATAATCATCAGGTCTGTTTGTCTCCACTGCAGGAGCACGACCCTCTCTGTACTACCCGAGCCAAACTTGGCCAGAGCTGCCAGAGGACTTGGCCTACACTCTCCACGCGGGCCAGACGGGTTGAAGAGGTCTCATTGATGTTTATAAGCTTTGCTTGTATTCCCTAAGTCGCCTTCTACGACATCCACGGGAGGTCTTGGAGTGGCCCTATTCTACTCTGCCGGAAACCACACGGCAAGTGTTAGTTTTTAAATTATCATAATAGATTTCACCTCTAAAAATTTCAATTCAAAAAATTTAATTGTAGCCGTATTTATATATTATTTATTTAATATTTATTTAATTTGATTCATAACATATTGAAGAAGATAGAGATAGACCTACCTATCTTACCTAATAATTTTCTGTCTAGTAATATCACACACGACACTATTGCTTGTCTAAAAACGGCATATTTAAAACAGTTTGAGTTTCTTACTGTTGTTTAACTTGTTACCTGTTGCGTACAATTTAATTGAAGAGATAAATGATTTGTAAAGTCGAAGTTCTGTTTAGACTACGAAAGTCATCTTTGCTACAATTTAGTTGTATTTAAATACATATATAGGTAACACAAGCTAAACAAAGCTTATAAACATAAGTGAGACCTCTCCAACCCATCTGACTAACAAGGAGAGTGTAGGCCAAGTCCTCTGCCTGCTCTGGCCAAGTATGGCTCTGGTAATAGAGAGGATCGTGCTCCTGCAGTGGAGACAAAAAGACCTGATGTTGACGATGAATTGTGTTCAAAAGGCAAAAAACTTGCACCTTGTTAAGTCTACTTTATAACTTCTGTCTTTGTTGTAGGATAAAACTTGTCCAATATTGGACATTTCTGTACGCTATAACTTTGCAATAATAGTGACTGATGAATATTTAAAATATTTGTTCAATGCATTCTGGTCATTTGGAATTAAAACGTAATCTGTGATGCGGTCGCGGTGGGCATAATTTGATCACACTCATATTACATATCATTTTTAACCCCTAATTAAGAAAAGAGGGGTGTTGTAAGTTTGACGCTAGTGTCTGTCTGTCTGTCTATGTGTCTATCTGTGGCATCGTAGAACTCAAACGAATAGACCAATTTCAATGCGCTTTTTTACGTAAAAGCCATTTCCTATATTGTTTAACTAACGTCCCCGGAATGTTAGAGTGACCGCTCTAACATTCCTGGACCATTATGGAAAATTCTTTTCTTTTTGTTTAAAATGTCATACTTGTCAGGTGGTCTCTATCTATAGCCATTTTTATCTTTGCTTTATCTTTAAACATGGATATGCAGTTTACAAATACGCAAATAATAATTTATTTTTACAAAATCCTTAAAAATATTTAAATCCTTAAAACAATGAAGTTCGGTGTAGAAGCCGGTTTTTAGTTTTGAAAAATTATTGGCAAGAATAATATTTTTTATTTATTTTATTTTATTGTTATGTATCTCCTTTGAGAATCACGGGTCTTTTTACCCCGGTCCTTTGAGAGGCTTGCGTGGGGATACAGATCCAACACGTAGAGGCCCTTTGGAGAAGTTGTTGTCATGTGGCGCTCCCGCCAAAACCTATTCCTGTATATACCTATGAAAGGTGTATATTTATTGTCAACACACAAAACAGATTACAATCGAATAGAGGACAGTCTGGCAACACTGCCTTGGACCGTAAGCAGTACGCTCCAGTTTATAATTTATTTTCACTCAAAATCCTAGTTATTTTGGAGTAAAAGTGTCATCAATCAATAGTACAACAATTCAGACAGCTGCAGAAGTGATAAACAAGAGAAATATCACAGGAACACAACAACAAACACATAAGATAAGGCATATTTTAATACCCCCACATTTACAATATTGGCAATTGTTCGATCATCTACCCACATATGCCAAATAACTGACCTGTCAAATTCAATTGACAGTTCACATCGGAAGTTGAGTAGTTGTCAAAGTCAACTGACAACGTCATATTGAATGTGACATATGCATAGTGTTGCCATAAACACAAAATTTCCCAATAATATCAGGAGTACAGATAATTACAAGAGGTTTAAGAAGCAAATACAATTGATTGAGGTTGGCGCCACTACGCCCTGCACTGCACATCGCCTCCGTGATTAATAAATTATTAAAAATATTTTTGTGAGCAGTATTCACTTTATCTTGTGCCAAATAAGTAAAATACGCGTTCCGGCTTCTGGAAGAGTATTTGTTTCCTGAAAGAAGATTGGAATCAACATAATAACATTGCTAAATTAGACCAATTAGTTGCATCTTTCGTAGCCAACATCGGTGACGCGGGTTCGATTCATGGACTAGCAGATACTGTGAGACTTTTTTTTTGTGCATTGTTTTTGTTTTTTTTTTTTGTGTATGGGAGTTTTTTTGAATGTATTCTTGTTTGTTGTTTAAAAAAAAAAAAAAAAACTTCGGTTGATTTTTAAGGGTTTTACAAGCTTTTATTATTGTGTTATTTTGTTTTTATATTATAATTTTATTGTTATTATTTGACATATTTTTTTTATACGTATATTTTATGACATAGCCTAACTTTGCTGCTTGATAATTAGCATTTACTTATTTTGATATTTTAATTTATTATTTTTATAATTCAATTGGCATTTCAATTTTTTAATTTTTTTTGATACAAATATTTTTAATGTATGTGTAGGTATGTCATATATATTTATATTATTTTATTATGAGTGGATCACAAAGATCTACGTGTCCACATTGCCCTAATTCTTCGCGTCTTTTCATAGCTCCCCGTGGTCTTAATGTCCACATTGGTCGCGTACACAGAACACTATCTCAGTCTCAGCAACCGATCCCAGTCGTCTCTGCTCAGTCTGCGCAGTCAACCACAGCTACACCTAGTTTTGAAGACCTTCCACGTTTTAAGAAAAATTTGCGAGTCCTTAAGCATATCCCTAAAGGGGCTAGATGTTTGGCGGCTGGAAAATTGTGCGAAATTATTGAACAATGTCTGGTTTCAAACGGAAAAGAAGACTGGTATACCTTTTTAACTTTTGCCTATTTTTCTCTACGAGTACCAGACGGAAATGACAATAAGTCCCTGACTACAAAGGTAAAACAAAATATTTCCGAGTCCTCTTTTGGAGTAGACTGTGAACTTGATTATACTCAAAATAGGACTGGCTCACGTCGTAAGCGCATTGAGGCAAAGGTGTATGATGGGGATTTAAGGGGTGCTATTAGGATACTAACATCAGACCTTGACTTGGCTCCGAACGATGCGGATAGTTTAAATGCTTTAAAAAATAAACACCCAGCGCCGTCACGTCCTTTGTCATTGCCACCTGAGCCAAATAATACGTGTCCAGTACTAGTAGTCAAAAGCAATGAGGTGCTAGAAGCAATAGGCTCTTTTCACAGTGGTTCAGCGGCTGGATTAGATGGAATTCGACCTAATCATCTTAAGGAACTCATTTCTCCATCGGCGGGAGATAATGGAGTGCGCCTACTGGAAACCCTAACAAAATTGTGCAATTTCTTGCTAAAGGGGCAACTTAATGTGGAAGTTTGTCCTTTTTTGTACGGTGCTTCGTTGTGTGCGCTTGCAAAAAAAGATGGGGGAGTGAGACCAATCGCAGTGGGAAGTGCTATACGTCGACTAGTGGCCAAGCTTGGTTGTCGTGCTGTGAAAAATGATGTGTCTAAGTTATTACAACCTCACCAAGTGGGCTTTGGAACGCAGTTGGGTTGCGAAGCAGCTATCCATGCAACAAGAACATTTGCTATGTCTATAATGGGTCATGATGGAGTCATTTTAAAGCTTGATTTAAAGAACGCTTTCAATTGTGTAGAAAGAGATGTAATTCTGTCCGAGATATGTCAACATGTTCCCAGTTTGTATCCATTTTTGCACCAGTGCTACGTATCACCCAGTCAGCTATTCTTCGGCACCACTTCTATAAATTCGCAAGTGGGTGTGCAACAGGGAGACCCTTTGGGCCCTTTGCTCTTTAGCTTGGCAATACAAAAGGTTGTCTCTTCCCTTAAATCACCATTGAATATTTGGTATCTCGATGATGGTACCATTGGGGGAAGTCCTGCAGAAGTAGAAAACGATCTTCAGATAATTATATCTAAGTTGAGAGAGCTGGGCTTGGAAGTAAATACAAACAAATGTGAGCTCTTTTCGTGTGATACTAATCCTTCGCATTTTGGCAACCTTTTGTCATTGCTTCCAGGTATTAAAGTAGTAAGTAAGGCGGATTTAACTTTATTGGGTGCTCCCATATTTTCAGAAGCGATACCATCCACCATTCTTCTTAAAAACGACTTATTGAGGAAGTCTGAGTCTATTTTGAGAGAGTTGCCAGCTCATGTTGCTTTAACTCTTTTTAAAAACTGTTTGTCAATGCCGAGGTTAACATATGCACTTAGAACTGCTCCAGTTTGGCTTTTTCCTAACGAAGTATCTACTATTGATACTACAATAAAGGAGATACTGGAGAATATTTTAAATGTTAGCTTGAATGACAGTCAGTGGCAACAGGCATCGCTGCCAGTCAGGCATGGGGGTCTAGGTGTTCGACGAGTACAAGATTCTGGTCTTCCAGCTTTCTTGGCCTCATCGCAGGGGGTAGTTGAGCTCGTCACTCGTATTTTGCCGTCACACGGTGATGACTTCTCTTTGCCCTTTGTAGATGAGGCTCTTGTTGAATGGCAAGTCCGGAACACTCGTCGTAATATTCCTGACCAGCCACGGATTCAAAGACAGTGGGATGATATTCTAGCTAAGAATAGCGTTGACGATCTTTTAAATAACAATTCTGGTGTAGACTTGGCAAGGTTAAAATCAGTTTTATCTCCAGAGTCTGGTGCTTGGCTTCATGCGCTGCCGTCGCCGCAACTAGGCACTCTCATGGACAACAACTCTTTACGTATAGCGGCAGCTCTCAGAATTGGATGTAACATATGTGAGCAGCATCAATGTACCTGTGGTGCGCGTGTAGACGCCAAGGGTCTTCACGGTTTGAGTTGCATCAGGTGTGCTGGAAGGTTTCCCAGACATCATGCACTAAATGATATCATTCGTAGGGCTATGGTAAGCGCCAACATTCCTTGTGTGTTAGAGCCGCCTGGATTAAGTCGTACAGATGGCAAAGGGCCTGATGGGTTGACTTTGATACCATGGCAAAGAGGTCGCTGCCTAATATGGGACGCAACTTGCGTCAGTACCTTCGCCGCCTCCCACCTCAAGGACACTGTCAGAGATGCAAGATCGGCTGCTGAGAATGCTGCGAAACTAAAACATCACAAATATGCTCCCCTTGAATCAGCCTACATTTTTGTGCCTGTGGCTGTTGAGACCACGGGTGCTTGGGGAACTGAAGCTCGAAGATTTATTAGAGACCTGGGCAGACGCATTTATGAAAGGACCAAAGATAATCGCTCTGTATCGTTTCTCGCTCAAAGGATTTCTATCGCTATCCAACGTGGAAATGCTGCTAGCATTATGGGAACCTTTGGGCCAGGAACGATTCGGAGCGGTTTATTGGATTGATAATTTTGACGAAGCATGTTGCGGATACTTTTTTGTAATTAGGTAAGTACAACTTTTGACGAAGCATGTTGTGGATTCTTTTTGTACGTTTTTTGACGAAGCTTGTTGCCGATGAATCTTTATTGTAAATCTATTTCTTTTAGTAGTGAAGTTGTATTGTATATTGTGTTTTTATAAATGAAATAAATGAATATTGAGGATCAGTATTTAAGCGTAAAAGTATCGTTCTAAATTAGAATCCAAAAGATGTGTGCCTAAAAGCATAATTACTATGACTATATTACTATATAATACTATATCATATCATATGACTATATAATACTAAGGAGCGCTGATTTGTTGTAAAAATATTTAAGTAAAATCTGTAGCTATAATAATGAATAATAATAATAATAAAGTGGTATTTTTTCCTGCCAAAACCAAATAATAAAATGTTATTCAAAAATTTGATTTTGGAAGAAAAACAGGCGGCACAAAGCGAAATGGTAATCAGAATGTTGAGTACCGTGAACAGCTGTATAACAAGATTAATCTGTAATCAATACAAGGCTAATTGTGTTTATGTTCGTTAATTCAACACACTGTGTGTGATTGTTTACTTTGATTATCAATAATATCATAACTACATCAAACTATGTACATAGTTTCAATCACTGCATATTTGACATAAATATATTCAGTAATAAAGAATTTAATTGAAATGGAAATCCTTTTTCATTTTATTTAAAATAACACGGCACAAAAAGTGGACTTAATGCTAATAGCATTCTCTACCAGTCAACCTTCGGGATAAATAGATAGAAAACTGGTGGTAGGTGTATAAATAAAGCTTTATAAACAAACTAGCTGTACCCGCGGGCTTCGCTCCCTGTGGGAATTTCGGGATAAAGAGTACCCTGTCCTTCCTAGAGTCTCAAACTATATCCATACCAAATTTCATCCAAATCGGTTCAGTAGTTTAAGCGTGAAGAGGTAACAAACAAACAAATATACAAACTCACTTTCGCATTTATAATATTAGTAGGAAGGAAGTAGGATAGTAGGATATAGTAGGATAAACAAATCACTACGCGTTGTAGTAATGCAGAAAAGCCATGACACGAATTTGAACAATATATTTGTCAAATAACGAACTATAAGACATGTCAGCAGATTTTAATAACCAGCCAAGTACGAGTCGGAGTCGCGCACGAAGGGTTCCGTACCATTATTTATAATAAATCACGGTTTTTGTACGGCAACCAGCTAAAATTTATTTTAGTTAAATTCTTAATTTTTAAAGTGATTAAACCTTGAATATACCGTAATTGGGTTCTTCAGAGTGCCTTTTTTTACTGTCACACGGTCTTTATTCCTAACTTAACCAATGTTCGGTTTTAAAACCGATTGCAGGAGTTACTTTGGTTATACCCCTATACAAAATCATAATTAAATAAGATACATAATGTACAGTAATTTTTTAAATAATATTTGAATGCCAAAATCGGGAGCGAATTTGCTGTTCTCCGCGTGTCACACTTACGCGCGCGCTTTTGCCTTCTCGTATAACTTTTTTGTTTATCACCCAATAAGTAAATTTTGTATTCCTAACTATTTATGATTAAACAATGCATAGTTGTACAAAAAATGGTAATTGTATCTCTTAAATAAAAAAAGTTATGAAGCATTTAGACTCTGTCACACGATTTTGCTAGTTTTCGAAAAACGATACAAAACAGTTCATAACTTCAGAACGTGTTGAATCATAGGTACAAATTTTAGTTGCGCAGATAAACAGTAGCGACCCGTCATTGGTGGGGAACTCATGCGCTGCTCACCGGTTGTCTGCAAATAAATACAGATGTGTATTTCTTTAAGTTTTTTCAAATTCTCTAACCCAAGTGACCTTTGTGGTC
The DNA here is from genome assembly GCA_963555685.1 of Acrobasis consociella. Taxonomy (NCBI): domain Eukaryota; kingdom Metazoa; phylum Arthropoda; class Insecta; order Lepidoptera; family Pyralidae; genus Acrobasis; species Acrobasis consociella. The sequence goes on from OY743122.1 coordinate 14,465,144, forward strand.
ACTTTTCTAAGAATAATAGTATTTATTCCGCATTCAACGATTCACTCCTTAAATGTAATATGCCTTCGAGTTTATTTTAGAGTATTTTGTTTTTAAATTCATACGTAATTATATCCGTAATTTTAAAAAATGTTAAATTTTCGTAACTTTCGTGGTGCGGACTTCGTGGCAATTTCGCCACGAAAGTTATAAAGTATGCCACGAAAGTTACGTATCTATAATAATTCTCACTAAATTACCAATGATATTAATTTCTTTACATGTATTATATCATACCTTACTATGTTCGTAACGAGAAAATACTAAAGACAGCAATCTAATACAATGAAAAATCTATTAAAATGTTCTCAAACAATGTTTGCTTGTGTCGGTATGTTATGGTATATGTAAGTATTGGTATGGGTTGGTATTAGTTCGGTCAATGAGTGCTCAAAAGGGGCATGTGGATGGAAAAGTCGAAAGCAGAAATTTTTACTCGGCAACTTTGTTAGGACTAGCTTAGACACCTTTCTCCTGAACTATGGGGATAGAAACGCAATGAAAGGCATGCATTGGACGTGGGCTTGAATTCGAAAAGTTTTCGTACGTCATATCTAGGTAAAAATTGGAGATAGATAAAAAAATGAAAGCCATAGTTGTAGAGAATTTTATCAGCTTTCATAATGTAGTCCAACAAAATTTCGTACAACGCACCGTTTTCGAGATGTAAGCAAAAAACCAAAAAACGGGACCTTCTTTGTGCCCTCCCCTCGCGGGCTCACCTCGGAGGGGTAAGGACTTTTAGTATGTTTATGTCCTAACTAGTCCTAACAAAGATGCCGAGTCAAAATTTCTGCTTTCGACTTTTCCATCCACAATTATTCGTCGACTGTAATGTATTTCAGTGTTGGAAGGTATTGGTATTTCTTGATAAGTGTTAGTATGTGTAAGAAACGATGAGCCGGCCGAAGAATATTCTCGCGAGTAGAAGTATAATTAGTTTCTTGTGTTTGGTTTTATATATTTGGTTTGTTAGTTTGTCTGTGAATTTGATTGTGAGTTTCTGAATTAGTATGATAGTAAGAATGTGAGTTTATGTGTGAGTTTCCATAGGAGTTTGTTTTTGGATTTGTTTAGCTTTAATAAAGTATTCGTTTGTATGTTACTTTATATAAGAGTTTGAATTTGGTTCTGTATTTTAGTTTATGACAAGTTTGTATACAGGTTTATATCCACGTTTGTGACTTTGTATGCATATTTATAAGTGTGTAATTTTTTTTAAAGAATTACAATAACAAATTTAATGGTTTAACGTATTTAAATTAAAAATGCCGCCGTAAAAAATTACACCTGGAGAAAAAGCGATTAGCCGAAATAAGAAGAAGAGAAAAAAATAAAAAAAGATACCGAATTACACAATATTGTAAAAGCAAGCCGAGAGAAATTTACTACAAAAGCAAAAAAAAAAAGAAATAATACCTGTCTGTGAATTATATTAATTGCAATTGACCAACATAATAAAAATTACATCTAAAAATTAGTCATAGAAAGCCTAAAACGTCCAATAAGTTAATAATTTTTATGTCAAACCATTTTTTATTTATTTTGTTTCGCACATATTCTTTAGCCATTAATAGAAAAAATAAATAATGTTCGAATTTGTGATTAAAAAACGTTGTTTTGAAAACTGCTTTGTTTCATTTTACACTACCTATCAATTTATGCAGTTTTAATTCATAAAAAAATAGAAAAGTGATGCTAATGCAACATTTAAACATAGAACGCTGGTGCAATGCATATGCTTGTCTTGATTGATTGTTATTTAATGCAAAAATATATTTAGTTGTAGCGAAAACTAAAGTTTTCGCTACAACTGAGTTGTATTTTTTACTGGCGAAACTTTCGTGGTATCAATAGTAACTTTCGTGGGCAGATTTTTTTCGGAATTTTATATCTGTATCATTAATTAGTCAATTTGAAAGTTTCAAACAGTATATTATTTGCTTTGAAACCATCTATAGCGTAGTATTTTTTTTCAAAAGATTATTGGTAATTTCAATTTCGCCACGAAGGTTACGCGGAGAACGAAATTTGAAGAAATGCCCAATTATTTCAAGCATCTGTTGCCCTTATTAATATCAAAAACGGCAACAAAATCGCGGTTGTTGTGTGTTAGTTAGCCTATCCTTGTATATAGGTTTACGTTTAAAGAACTTTATTCTCATAAGAAATTTACATTTCACTTACAATGAAAGATAAAATATATGAAGTTAGTTACAAGTACAAACTAAAAATTAAGTGCTGGTCGCGAAGTGTAGCTTCAGTTTCTTCTTAAATACATTCATGCTCTCACACGTTCTCATATGCCTATGTTAGCCTTAAATATTTATTTTATTCTGTTTTTAGTATTACATAGTTGTTACAGCGGTAAACGACATACATCATCTTTAAAAAATTTCAACTATCTAGCTATCACAGTTCATGAGATACAGTCTGGTAACAGACGGACGGACGGACGGACGGACAGCGGAGTCAGACAGACAGACGTACAGACAGCAGAGTCTTAAAAAAAGGTTCTCGTTTTTATCCGTTGGGTACAGAACCCTAATTAAAAAAATATGAGTAAATATAATATTATAATTACACAGTCTGCTTATTATAAGCATTTAAGTTACAAAGTTTTATTAAGTTAAATAATGAATTACTTGAGTAACTTCGTAACAGATTATGTTGAATCAAACTTGGACTTTGTTCAACAATTCACAAATTACGCAGTTAAGGAACGGGCATATTTGGGCGGGCCTCAAAGGCTAAACTGACCCGAACACTGAATTTGCCCGAGTACTTAGGCAAGTAAAGCAACACCGGGAATGGTTTGCACTTGGATGGGTGATTACAAGTGGCATAAAATATTCTCGAGCGCCTCCGTACTTTGGAAGGCACGTTAAGCTGTAGATCCCGGCTGTCATCATTGTAAGGCAGTCATCAAGTCTACTGCCTCCGTGGTGTAGTGGTTAGAGCATTCGGCTCATACCCGGAGGTCGCGGGTTTGATTCCCGGTGGGGGCAACGACTTTGTGTTGTTGTCCTAGTTTGGTTAGGACATTGCAGGCTGATCACCTAATTGTTCTGATAATTAAGATGATCCGTGCTTCGGAGGGCACGTTAAGCCGTCGGTCCCGGTTACTGTCTTTGACATTGGTCGTTACCTAAAACCATGACAGAGGCCTTTAAGGCGGTTTAAAAACTCTGACACTAGTGTTAGTCACTAACACACACGATAAGAAGAAGAAGTCATCAAGCTATGTCAGATGCCTATAAGCAGATTAAAAAATCTGACATCTGTGTTGGCCACTTACAAACAAGAAATACAAATCTTGAACATAAAATGAGAGCTCATTAAATGTAAGAAAAAAATTATAAAAAATTCATAAAAATTAATAGCTGTTTGGTAAATCTGTTTAAGTTAAAACTTCTTTTGTCCCTTTTCCCCCTTTTTAATATTTGACATAGTAGGAACGACACAGAACCCATTTTAACTAAAAGAGCTTTAGCAAACATTTGTTTACTTTTATGAATATGGGTGTAAGAATGTACCGACTGCCTTTCGTTATATAGTTGATGTAGTTAGCAACTCTTCACTATTTTAATTCCTTTTTTCCATCGAACACGCTGAAAGTGGCCTTTGAGTCCTTTTTTTTTTCATGACTTTTAGTTTCACAATGATCCTGATTCTAAGATTTCAATAGAAGCTAAAGAGTTAGCGTCAATAAAAGTATATAATAATATTTGGAGCATGACCCTAAACAGTTGCGAATAATGGATAATGAGAAAGAAGGATAAAGCTAGATTGAATGCATTTAAAATGTGGTGCTGGCGGCGAATGGAAGGCATTAGCTAAACAGAAAAGAAAATTAATTATGTGTTGGCACTTGTTGGAGTAAAAGGAAAACTACTAAAACTATCAATGAACTATGAGAGGGAAAATGATGTCAGATAACCTAGATATGACAAAAGAAGACCTAGATATACTTTTAAAAAACAACTAAAATATCAATTCAATGTTCAATGTTCAAATTCACCTACAAGGATGGAAAGGAGTTGACTTTAGACAGAGAGAGATGGAAGGCATTGGTTGCTCCGCATACAAAAGTTGAGCTCTTTAATAATAAGAGAAGAAGCGTTGCGGACCGCCTAAATATACCCATACCACTGTGATGTAAGCTCAAACCTTTGTTGAAAACTTGATTAGTTTCATTTGAGCACCTCCATTTATTGTTAATTCTAATTCTTTTTGTTTCAGTTTTGACATTATGGACCAGACGACTTCAAATCACAAAAATACCATCTATTTTTGTGATTACATTTATTTTATCTTCTTCCATGCTGTTCTGAAAAAAAAGAAAAAAGAAATGCACCAGCTGCTTTTTCTCTTGTGTAGACAGGCAATGGGACTAGCATCTATCACTTAAAGTAAAATCATTGAACGTTATTAAATTTTTGGTTTTATAGTTCAAAATGTATGTTAGAGTCAAGTGTCCCCTCGGATATGGACACGTAAAAAAAAACACGATAGTAGTATATATAACTAAGTTTACAAGAAATTTATCAAAGCTAAGTAGGATTTGCTATTTAAAAAGTTATAGTCGACCAAATTATAAAATATACTCCGAATAAAAAATAAGATTTTAGATGTTTTTAGTAGCGTGAATGAGTAGTCAGTATCCGTAACTACGGAACCCTATACTGCGCGTGGCCAGACACGCACTTGGCCAGTTATTTTCTCACCTTCACTCCCATCATAATGCTAATTTCTATGTCTATGATTATGCTAGACGAAGCCTTTGGGTTTAGTAGTCTCCTCCATTAAGAATAAATACGTGAAAAATATATCTGATTTAACATTTTGAACTAGACGACCCGATAGGTCGAAAAAGTAGACATATTCCATTTACGCAAATGGTGACTCTTGAAATCTGCAGTCATATGTTCTGTGAATACGAATTGGCTTATAAGTATCGCAAAAAAGTCTGGAATCACGCAAAAATCTAGACTTCGGAATATTATCTTAAACCTTTTAGCTTAGTGTAAGTATGCAAGTAAAAAGATTTTATAATAACCAGCCAAGTGCGAATCGGAGTCGCGCACTAAGGGTTCCTTACCATTACCGTAAAAATCGCGATTGTTTTAAGGGAGCCCCCCTTAAATATTTATTTTATTTTGTTTTTAGTATTGATGTTATAGTGGCAACAGAAATACATCATTTGTGAAAATTTCAACTGTTCTTGTTCTTCTTCTTGTTATACAGCCTGGTGACAGACAGACGGACAGACAGCGAAGTCTTAGTAATGGGCCCCGTTTTTACCCTTTGGGTACGGAAGCCTAAAACAAATTCAATGTAATTTTTTATGATGTAAATAAAATTTTCCCATTCTTCTACCATAAATATTTCTCATAAAAATGATATAATGCATGTTTTTTGGGACTTTATGTAGACAATAACTCGCCACTGGTATAGTGGCGAAGTGTGGTTCTAAATCATTGCACCAGTGTTAGTCATATCAAGGCAAGACGGGGTTACTACCAACCACGCTATGAAATCTACGGGTTATCGACAGGGTGCCCATAAAGTGACCGTTTCGCATCGGGATACGGGAAATAAGTTTTAGGGAAAGTTTTTTTACTTCTCGATTTACGAGCAGAGAATGTTTCTGTAAAAGATCGGTCAAGTGTGCCGGATTAAACAAAAAGGGGTAGTTGTTTTTATAGTTATTGATTCAGGTTTATTTTTAGGTTTTATTCAAGTCTGAAGGAATGTTATTTATTATACGACTTAGGAAGTACGTTTTTGTGTATCTTACATAGCGCGGAGAACCGATGGCTTTGAAGGAGGTTCTTGAATTAAGAACACGAACTGGCAAGCAAAGGGTAGGACACCAACCTACAAGGTGAAGACGACCGGACTAAGGTCGCTGGAAAACGCTTAAATCAAGCATTTTGGAAATACAAAGAGGCCCAGTCAGTGCAAAAGTGATGCGGCTGAAATAAATGTTAATAATATTTATATATGAAAAAATATTTGTGGCGATGAGGCTCCAGTTTAATTGCCGTGTGGTTTCCGGCAGAGTAGAATAGGGCCACTCCAAATCCTCCCGTGGATGTCGTAGAAGGGACTTAGGAAATACAAGCTTCTTCTTCTTATCGTATGTGTTAGTGACTAACACTAGTGTCAGACTTTTTGAGCCGCCTCAAAGGCCTCTGACATGGTTTTAGGTAACGACCAATGTCAAAGACAGTGACCGGGACCGACGGCTTAACGTGACCTCCGAAGCACGGATCATCTTATCAGACAATTAGGTGATCAGCCTACAATGTCCTAACCAAACTAGGACAACAACACAAAGTCGTTGTTCCCGCCGGGAATCGAACCCGCGACCTCCGGGTACGAGCCGAACGCTTTAATCACTACACCACGGAGGCAGTTAAATACAAGCTAAACAAAGCTTATAAAAACATCAATGAGACCTCTCCAACCAGTCTGGCCAGCGAGGAGAGTGTAGGCCAAGTCCTCTGGCTGACTCAGCTTTGGCCAAGTATGGCTCTGATAGAACAGAGAGGGTCGTTCTCCTGCAGTGGAGATAAAAAGACCTGACGATGACGATAATGATGAATGGGAGACTGACATTTTTATTGTTGATAGAAAAAAAAATTACGCGTCTCCTGTTCTTCTATCAATTACTAACCTAATTCGTCACTTGACTATTTAACGTCTCAATCCCGATCATGTGGGCGGCACCTTTTTCCGTGAAAAGGCTCAACTTTTAATCGAAATTTCACTTGGAACATGTAATTTTTTTTATTAATAGAAACAATAAGATTACATAACTTTTCTTACCGTACTGTGGAAGTAAGTTTAAATTGTCAAAAAAGCGTCTCAGACCTGACCATGTGGACCGCCTATTATTGGCGATAGGGCTCAAGTTGAAATCTCACTTAGAAGATTGAAAATTTTATTATGTATAGAAACAAAAAGATTAAATAACTTTTCTTACCGTATTCCCATTAATTAATAGCCTAATTGGCCACTTGAAAATTTAACATCTCAATCCCGACCGTGTGGACGCCCTACTTATCGCCGATGGGTCTCAAGTTTTAATTGAAATCCCACTTGGGAATCTGATTTTTTTATAAATAAAAAAGAATAGTTCGTCACGTTCCTTAATGTAGTTCCATTACTTATTAACCTAATTGGCCACTTGACAATTGAACGTTTCAATCCCAATCATGTAGGCGGCACCTATTCCTGGCGAAAAGGCACAACTTTTAATCGAAATTTCACTTGGAAATTAGATTTTTTTTTTATTAATAGAAAGAAATAAAAGATTACATAACTTTTCTAACCGTACTGTGGAAGTAAGTTTCAATTGACAAAATAGCGTCTCAATCCTGACCAAGTCCTATTATCGGCGATGGGGCTCAAGTTGAAATCTTACTTAGAACACTAAAAATGTTATTATCGATAGAAACAAAAAGATTAAATAAAATAACTTTTCTTACCGTATTCCCATTAATTAATAGCCTAATTGGCTACTTGACAATTTAACGTCTCAATCCCGACCGTGTGGACGCCCTACTTATCGCCGATGGGGCTCAAGTTTTAATTGAAATCCCACTTGGGAGACTGTGAAATTTTATAGGCTATTATCTTCAGTGTTATCGTCGAGGTCGGTGAGGGGCCTTAGGATGTGATGTATGGATAGGATGGGCTGGAATCTTTTTATATGACTTTTTTATTACTTAGGAATTACATATATAGAATCTATAATACTGAATCCTACTAATATCCTACTCTTCTCTCTCCTCACCTTATCACACTTTATGTGGGGTCGAGACAGCATGTGAGTCTTTTCCATTTTCCGTTATCCTTTGTCAAGGCACTTGTTACATTATCCTACTAATATTGTGTATTATTACTATTATATTATCCCACTAAAAAAATATTGTCTATTTAAAAGTCGGTTTAAAAAGCTTCATGTCTAGCTTGGTGGAGTCTTGCCCTTAATACGCTTTCTATTAGGTGTAAGATTTAACGCTACTTGCAACATTTGCACTAAGTGAGAAAGTTTGAAGCTGTGCTCCAAATTATGATAATAGTTACAACTTAGATATGAATAAGTGATTGTAGTACCAAGTTATGTTAGAATCAGAACTTTACATTTAAGGCTTAGGGAATGTGCTTTTATAATAAGGTTGTGTGCTTTTAAAGCTGGGATATTTTATAAGGCCATATATTAAAGACTTTTTGATGTAAAGAAATCCGCTTGATGACATCAAGTCAAATCAGACACTTTTTTCTGAACGTCAAAACAAAATTTTTCTATAAGTAGAAATTGTATGAAGTAACCAACCATGACGTCATACTTTTTTGGGGTTAAATAACGCTCTTAATATCAATATATAATAGCTTTTTTACATTTATAAATCTAAAATCTTATTATAGATAGATAAATGATTATGTAATGTAAAGTGACACTATTTTGTAAAGTTTTATTTTATTAAGTGTACCGAATAATTTATTTTTAACCCAGTCCACATCTCTATTATTATCAGCACTGAATTTTTGATTCCTATCACTTGATGGATAAATATTTGTTTGCTTTTCATACCTTTCGAAGCTCTAGATAAAGTAACATCCCTTTTTTAGATCACTGATGTCGAGCCAGGCATGATGGCGACGACACATTAAAGAAAAAAAATAACAAATAAGTAGTTAAGGGTCTTGAGATCGTAATTTCACAGTTGGTTGGCTGCCTCGCTCACACAATTAAATTTTTTTAAAGATTATTATAAAATGTGTCAGAAATAAATGTGAAATGCCTCTTAAGGTGCCTGTGTAGTGTCGTGGCCCATAACACGTCTACAATGCAATCTGCAGTTCGGCACTAGATTGTTACTGCAGATTGTATTCCAAATTGTGTTGTGTGTAGGCAGCTTTACAGAGAACCGACTAAGAATAGAGTAAGTACCTTTTTACAAGCTTTTATGTAACTTACAATGTATCTTGTACGTATGTATGATTGTTTGTTTAGGTCAAATCTTGCAACTCAATTTTCAACCAGTTATCGTCAACCGATTTAGCTAAAATTTTTGAAACTTGTGTATGTCGAATGACTATACAATATTATAGAGAAAAAGAGCTATCCTGATGTTGGAGCCGGGAGATATTCGATGGATTTCAGTTATAAAACAATATTACCTAAAGTCACCTCATTGATAAGCCTCGTTTGATTTGTCTTGCCGAGCACTTTATGATAGACGATGCCTATGGTCTGATCATGGAGACAGAAGGTGGCCGATGTAACTCAGTAATAAAACGACGCAACACCATCAAGTTTGAGCTTATTTTATTTGTGTCAATAAGTACTTTGACCTCACAATAAAAGCCTCTTTATTCAAGCAAAAATAATGTAGCACCAAGCTGTGAAAAATAACAATATTAAAATAAATAAATTATTTCGCTTATATTGTTCTAAACAAAATTTTATCTTCTCCACTTCAAAAAGGTAATTAGAAACACTTTTGCCAATTTATTCTAAGGAAATTACTCTAAGTCTTAATGATAAACAATTTCCCGAGATGCTCGTTTAAAACGTTTAGGTTTTCCTTGGCGATTAAATGGTATAACAATAATTCAGCTGGGTTGTTAGGGCCTTGGCACACACTTTACTTTAACCTCGTCGGCTAAAGATTTGCAACTGGATGACATTGCAGCGCTTGCAATGCAATTTTGACTAATCGAAACGACTATTCTCATTATAAATGTCATTTCTTATTTACTTTTATTGGTTGTAATTAAAAGCTAATTACAATTATATATCTATAATTTAGTAAGTATGCGATTTGGTGTACTTGAAAATATCCTTTCTAATGAACAATTAAAACGTATTTAATTTGAACAGCACTCGGAGAAGTTTACAATTTTGATATTTAGCATAATATTGGGACAACCGCAGACCAAGTTTTTTTACGGGCAAATTTATGAATAGCGCGAATATTTAATGAAAGGTTAATGCTAGCTTGAAATGGCTTTCCAGGAAGTTTAAGTCCCCTTATTACCGACATGAAAACTGAAAACTCAAATTATCATTGTTGTTTCTAAGTGACGTGTGATGAAGTTTCGAAAAGACAAATTTCTTTTAACGGCCGCTAATACAATTGCATGTCTGTTAGAGCCCTTAGAAACATTCCAATATATTACAGGAGAAGCATTTATCGCGTTTTTCACCGCTACAATTTATTGCACGGAATATGAACCCAGTGTTACGCAATTTAGATTTATGGACGGAGTGGATATTTTGGGAAAACCTTATGAAATAATAACTAGTGCTTTGGGTACGTTATAACTTTTAGTAGGTAACATAAGAGCGAGACTCGTCTGTTGAAAAACTGAGAAAAAGAGCTTGCATCCTCAGACACTAAATTAATTATGTTTTTTGATTAAAACTTACGTGAGATACAATCATCCTACTAATATTATAAGTGCGAAAGTGCGTTTGTATTTTTTTTTGTTTGTTACCACTTCACACTTCAACCACTAAACCTATTTAGATGAAATTTGATATGGATAAAGTTTGATACCCAGGGAAGGACATAGGATAGATTTTATCCCGAAATTCCCCCAGGGAACGAAGCCTGCGGGCACAGCTAGTTATTATATATTTTAGTAAACGGTTTACTCACGTATAGAGTCAGATACTGCCGACATGTTTCAACCTCACTCGGAGGTGATCATCAGGGCGAATGTGACTACAGGCCCGTACACCGCACCGGCTCACGACACACTCATGTGTTTATAATAAAAGATAATTATACTTTTTAAATAATAGTGACAGATGCGAACGCTATCAATTTCAGGAGTATTTTTTTATTTAGAATAAATAAAAATAATCCTTTCCATTTGAAGAGCAACAGTTTGATAGAATTATAAAAGTGATGTTTTCGCCAAAAGCTTCACAAGGATGGTGAAGACCACGCAAAGAGGAAAAAAAAAGGTAAAAAAGAAAATTATTTTAATGCGGTTCTCATTAACAAAAAGAGTGGAAGGGTCTGACGAAATATACTGAAACTATTAAGAGGAAAGTTCGGTCCATGATACTGAACAACTTTCCCGAAGACATCGTAAAGAAAAAATATTTTTGACTTCCGATAGAGTTTAATGATCAGCCCATACGAGCCTGTATATGGATGCGATAATTTCTTTAATAAAATTCGGCATTTCCGTGGTTTGATTTATTACAGCAATGTTTCTTTCACAATGTATAACGTCTAACAAAATTCATATATCTATTGTTAGATATGCAGTATTTACATTTACGTGTAGGTACAGAAACAATTCGCGCAATATAAATGCCAAAGGGAAGTAAATAAATTCCGTCGTACAAAGGCTTTAGACAGTATAGAAGTCCTAAATGTAATTTAGCCACTACAGTAAACAAGGCAAATTGTGTTTGAGCCCGCTCTGCGCTGACTAATTAGTTTTACCCAGTTTGTCTAGCTATTATTAGTTTTAACCTCAAAAGTGAAGCATGGTAAAAATCTGAATAGCACAGTATACATAATAGTACAAGTACAGAAGATTCACTCCGAAAAATCTATTGAAGGAATAGCGACTCTCGCTACGATACAATTAAGTTCAATTATGATCGCACAACGCTAATAACCTACAGTTACATTCACCTAGACATTCCATTTCTTTCTATCGCGTAACGTTTACCTTTTCTGGCGCACTGATTAGCCACGCTGGCGTGGCCGCCGTACGTACTTTCGTTTTTAATACCTACCGCGGAGTGAAACAGGCCTGATCATAATCATTACCGCCATAGGAAGTAGATAATATTCAAATGAATGTATAACCCCCGACAAAAAGATGTGTTATAAGTTTGATGCTATCTGTCTGTGTGGACCAATTCCGATGATGTTAAGCAAGTTCCTTGAGATGGTTCTCAGCTATTGTAAAACAAATGTATAGCCATGCCGCCTCCGCCGGGGCCCGGCAAGCGTGGTAGACCCAAGAAGTGCTGGCTTGACGTCGTCAAGGATGATATGCGTGCTAATCGTCTTACAACCAAGGATACTCAAGACCGCGCGAAGTGGAGAAGAAAAAGTCGGAAAGCGGTCCCCGGGCTTCTCAGCATTGCAACTGAGGATGCAACTGGGAAAACGCTCAGATGAGAGAGAGAGAGAGAGTTCTCAGCTGTTTGATAAAAATTGGGTCGGCCATTTAAAGTTATAAGGGATTTAGTTCATCTGGCAAATAATAGAAAGAGATATCACTAGATGTCGTTTATGTAAGATTTTTTAATTTAAAAAGAAACGCTGAACATTTTCATTGCAAAAATGCTAAGAAAAGCTTTACGTTAAAAAAAAAAACACCCATTACAAATCTTTAATACACAATTAAGATATATATAAATAAATTTAAGATATATAGATATAAACAATGGTTAAAACTCGGAGATAAGAAGGCGTTTCAATTAAAACTTGAGATCCGTTGCAAGGATGTACTTCTATAAAGTTTTATACTAGAATTGAATTGAATTAAGTAATCAGATTTGTAAGAATTGAGTTCGTCAGTCAAAAGTTTTAGACTGTGTTCTGTTTGATAAGGATTCGAGTGCTAATTGATTTAGTAATGTACTTATTAGATCTATTAATTTATTTTTTTACGTTTTAATAAACTTTAAAAAGCGGCCAAGTGTTGTTGATATGTTTTTTTTTTACTTTTTATATTTGAGTTGATTAAATTTGGTTTACGATTTATGACCTATTAAAAAAAAACTACTGGCTAGATCTCGTTCAAACCAATTTTGCATGGTTATAAACATTATATATTTTTTTTAGTTTGATCATTCTGTTATTTTAGAAGTTACGGGGCACACACACACACACACATTTTTCTACTCTGAAAGTGTCTTTCGCGCAAACTATTCAGTTTAGAAAAAAACGATTAAAAAAACCTCAATATCATTATTGAAGACCTATCCATAGATACACCACACGGTATGGGTTTAATGAAAAATAAATTTTTGAGTTTCAGTTCTAAGTATGGGGACCCCCAAAATTTATGTTTTTCTTCCTATTTTTGTGTGAAAATCTTAATGCGGTTCACAGAATACATCTACTTACCAAGTTTCAACAGTATAGTTCTTTTATTTTCGGAAAAAAAGTGGCTGTGACATACGGACGGACAGACAGACAGACATGACGAATCTATAAGGGTCCCGTTTTTGCCATTTGGCTACGGAACCCTAAAACGGTGTTACTTACAGTAGTTAAGACTGTAAAATCTATCTATACATAATATAAAACAGTAACATAAATGTGTCTGTACATTAAATATATTTAAAAAAAAAAATTTGGGGCTATGGAGACATATTAATAGAGTAAGAATTCAAATGTTTGTCTAGTTGTCTGTTTATCTGTTACACGCTAATCTCCGGAAGTAGTGTACGGATTTAAATAAAACTTTTTTATTATACAGCTGTTATGCCTGGACAGCTGTTATGTAACGTATAATTGATTTTGGAAAATGGAACACCTGATGCAGGACCATAATGGTCCAGCAAAAGTTGTTCAGCCTGATTAGCATTTTCCGGAGTAAAGTTCACGGGAATGAAGTCGCGGGCTTCGGCTAGTAAAGAATAGGTACAACAACTCTCAACAGCTTAAACTACATTCTTATAAGTACATGTGTTTTACAAGCTTTGTCAACGTATTTATAATCATCTGATCAAAAAAAAACCTAAAAGTTGTCACTAGAACAGTTACAAAATGTAACGAAAATATACGAATATTTCCATCCTATTTTAAGAAGACAAACTAAAAGAAACTTAAACCCACTAACTTGTCTGAAAGTTTCAGTCACGTCGGCAACTTCTTTCAGTAGGCTGAATTGAGCGCACTCGATAGTAAAAGAGGGAAGTGCAAGAAGTTTTGAAGGCAAAGTATCTGACTTGCTTTTCAGGGTTCCGTAGTAAACATGGAGCATTTATAGTTTCGCCATGTTTGTCTGTCTGTCTGTCCGACCGCGGTTCTACTCAGAGACTGTATGTAATGAAATATTGTGAGTTTGTGAACACTAGTAGTATAAATAACGAAGTTTTACCGTTCCTTTACCGCCAATACCAAAAACAATAGTAAAACAATGAACGTAGTATTTCATGTCATGCGGGTCTTGACCGGTTAAAGTAAAACTATGAAAATTAACAATGAAATAAAAAGTTATAAAATGTCTAACCAGACTGGAAATTACTTTTCACAAAGTATGCTTCCCAGTGGGATTCAAACCCACGACCTTCGGATCACAAGGCAAACATCTTGACCATTGGACCACAGATTCAGTAACCTAGCTTGTTGTTTCAAGCCAATCAACTTGGAATAAAGATTTATGAAAGTAAACATCTTATAAACAAATTATGCGAGTTTAGATTACTTTACAATAAGTACGATCAAATTTACTAACTGAAGTTTCTAAGCCATATTTTTATACTAGCGGTTCCATACTGTGTTATCCGCTTTATCTTATACCTTTAAACGAGCAATTCTTGTCTATTTATATATTTCTTTCCACGCAGTATACTTATGCGGTCGCTAATTTTTTCGCGCCGGCCGCCATCCGTTTTAGCTCAGCGGTTAAGAATGCGGACTATTGCGGAAACAGTGTTACGGGTTCGAATCCCACTCGGTGACTTACTGTTGTTTTTTTTTATGTTCCAATTTATATATAATTTTTTATTTTGTATTGTATTTAGACAAGTTTAAAAAAAATTAGTTAATGTTTGAGATGTAACCGAGCTTTGCTCGGTCACCCAGGTACTATATATACGAAGTAGCCTATGTGTTAATCCAGGGTGTCAGCTTCCTGCATACCAATATTTATTTAACTGGTCCAGCCTTTTGCGTTTTGTAGCAACAAACATACAGATACTCACTCACTAACTTTCGATTTATAATGTCAGTGTGACCTATTTTTAAAATCTTTTAACTTCTAAAAATCTAACCTCAAAGCTTTGCTAGGAAACTAAAGTCAGAATCAATTTGTGCGGCCACCGAAGTGTGCAAAGCAAATATTTGAGCCGGGAATCGAACCCGGAACTCGGAGGTAACCAACAATCAATCAGGTTGCGGTGAGCCGCATAAACTGTTGCCGAATTGAAGCAATATTGCTATATAGACTAGCATTATGATACATGTTCTATCAAAATAAAGTGAATCTATCTTGAGGGGATACATCAATTTTTTGGGGTCCAGTTTTGCCCCCATTTGCAATAAATCATTTGAAAGGAAACGCAGATAAAATTTAAAATTACATCTTGATCAAGTAATCCTTCAAACTATTTTATGAACTAATTATGCTTTTTTCGCACATTTGCAAAAAACTGCCACTTTTAGCTAATTTGCGAAGAAAAGCTTCACGTTGTAAGTTCATAGAATAGTTTTAAAGGTTATCTAGAGCTTGATCAGAACCAAATTTTAAATGATATCTCCAATTTTTTTAAGCTGGCAGCACTGGACCCCGGAAAATCCATGTAATTCCACCTAAGGAAATAATAATAATTAAATACACGAACAATTTTCCACTAACAACATAGGTATAGAAACATTGAAAAATGAAAAAAAAATGGTGCACCAGTTGATCCGAGTTTCTATGGAAAGCAAAGTCGATGACACTGACAAGAGCCTTTTGATAAGACTTAATTGAACAAACGAGCTAAGTTCTCCTAGTCTACTTGAATAATCCGTCGTTTTTGTGTATGTACGTACGACTGTTTGTTCGTCGAAACTCGAATAATTTTGAAGAAATCTTTATGAAATATGATGAATGTATAAATATGGCCAATGGGATTTGAACATAAGCCAAATTGGTCAAGAGGTTAACGAGATATGGGTTTGAACTACTATTTATGCTAATTTTGACTAAAAAAGTTCTTCGTGGTCCAGTCTTCAATACGTTCACCTTGTGATCCGGAGACCATGGGTTCGAATCCCTCTGGGAAGCATTTGGAACTATGAGAAAAGTTGTTTTCAGTCCGATTATCCGAAAAGAAAAGATGATTCCATGCTTCGAAACACGTATAAACTGTTGGCCCCGAAAGTCATCTAGCGTTTGATCATCAAACTATCCAAGGATAGGTTCTGGTCAACTTATTACCTACAATTAGATACTGCTTGAGGATGCAAACAAGAAAATACGCTCGGATGATGATGATTTGACTAAAAACCTAATACAACGAAGAACCAAATCATTGACTTTCCACCATTCAGCAAACATCCGTGAACAAATAGAAAAGACCAGAATCCACATTGTAATTCAATATTTCCCGAGATAGGTACACAATGTGCATTGGCGTTGCGTCGAGTGACATGCGAATAACAACCTTAAAAAACTCAAAAACAAGCAAATATATTCCTTAAGACTATAAGATAAAGTCTACAGCGTGAGCTTACGTATGTTTGTCAAATCGTACGATTCAAGGAATAAGGAAAAATGGAACGGTATTTTTTGACATGTTTTTCAGGCTATTCAACATCTCTTACAACGTTTTTTGCTATTTCACGCGTTGTATGATTAATTGCATTAAATGCTTAAGGAATGAGAATTTTCATAATATACTGTCTTTTTATTTTTTTAAGCTTGGAGCATTATGGAAGGGAGGATTTTCCCTTTGTAATAAAATTAAACACATTAAAAGTGGCTTTTGGGTCTTGCGGCCCTGGGCTCTGCATAGAACCGCAAGACCCAAAATGCTATGTCTGCTCCATTAGGGATAAAGACGTGATAGTATAGTATAAACACATTATTGCAGTAATCTGGGCCGAAACGTAAAGCTCGATGGCCAACGAAATAAGTACGTATTGCTAGCGCTTTCACAAGTCAAGCAACACCAGACGAAGTCCGCACTTGGATAGATGACCGCAGATAGCATATTTTTCCTACACGGCACACACAATATTTTTTCATAACTTCTTATCGTGTATGTTAGTGACTAATACTAGTGTCAGTGTTTTTAAACCGCCTTAAAGGCCTCTAACATGGTTTTAGGTAACGACCAATGTCAAAGACTGTGACCGGGACCGACGGCTTAACGTGCCCTCCGAAGCACGGATCATCTTACTTATCAGACTATCAGGTGATCAGCCTACAATGTCCTATCCAAACTAGGACAACAACTCAAAGTCGTTGCCCCCGCCGGGAATCGAACCCGCGACCTCCGGGTATGAGCCGAACGCTCTAACTACTACACCACGGAGGCAGTTTTCATTACTGAAAACCGACTTTAACACCAAACTACGCAACCGATTTTCATAAAATTTCTATGGACTAATGACAAGTATGACCTTTTTGTCCGGTTGTTTCATATAAATTTTATCTAAATCGGCCCCCTAATCTACACAAGATTGGGGGCGAACTCAGTATTTAGTTTTGAAATTATAGGTACATATGCACATTTCACATTATATCCTTGCCTAGTAAATTGTTTGGTTTCTACTATCAAAAAAAAACTTAGCATCAATAGTTGGGCCGCTCTGGTAACAAAGTGGACTGCTGAAGATGATCGAAGAAAGAGAGGTAGGCCCCAGAAGCGTTGATGTCATGACTTATCCTTGCCTAGTAAATTGTTTGGTTTCTACCATTAAAAAAAAAACTTAGCATCAATAGTTGGGCCACTCTGGTAAAAGTGGACTGCCGAAGATGATCGAACAAAGAGAGGTAGGCCCCAGAAGCGTTGGTGTGATGACTTGCGACAGTTTGAGAATGGATGGTTGGAAGTGGCACACGATAGAGATATTTGGAAGGAGATGGGGAAGACCTTTGCCCAGCAGTGGGACAGTATAGCAGGGGCGTGCATAGAGATTTTTGTTTGGGTAGACTACAATACAACTTACGCGATTTTACGTCCTCCAAAATCAGTGGCCATTTGTGAATACTTATTGGTTTTGATAATAAACAATCAATATTCAGTTTGAACAAGCAATCACTTTGTTATACAACATTCACAAGTAAAACTTTGCACCAATTTATTAAGTTTTAAATAAAACTTTCATACCTATGCATTTGTAAACAAACTCAGTAACCAAACTAGGTACTTAAATCACCGAACTAAATATAATCCGGCAAAAAAATGTGTAAAGGGCCTGCCAGACGGTTGCCAACAAGCCTTCCGACGTGTTGACCTTGGTCGGTGCCTCGTCGGCGCCGACCGTCGGAGTGTTGCGGCTACACGGTCGGGTCGGCCGGCCGACCGCGCTTTGGCGTCAGTGTGTTTAGAACTCGCAGACTGACAATATCTCGTAAAATGACTACCAACCTATCGAAATTTCAACGTGTTGGCGTGGTTTAAGTCCTATTGAGCTCAATAGAATAAAAAAAAGGAAACATTGGATATGGATATGCGAAAGTTTCATCCCTTAGGAAAACAGAATTTTTAAGTTAGTGGCACATGGCGCCACTAACTTAAAAAAAAATATTAAAAATTTCTTCAAGCCAAACCACCGCACCGATTTGATAAAATATATGTCAAATGAAAGATAATTACATAATCTATCATTAAAAAATATTGTAAAATCATGCCCCAAAATTAGATATTTATTTTTTTGGCAAAAAAATGAGCTCTACTAGATTTTTCCTTAATTTTATTAAAAAAATTATCATTGGGATATTTTTTATATAATTCATATTGTGGCCTATTAAATACAGTATTTTATTAAGAAAACTGCATGTCAATACCCTTCATTTTAGGGAGATATAAAATTAAAGCGTTCACATTGGGATTGGGACGCCACCATCATTAATGCATGCACAACCGCACGCGTCGACTCCTTCTCGCGAATGGCCTAGCGCGGTCGGCAACAAGCGGCTACACGGTTGCCAACCGGCAGTCCCGACAGCGGTCGGGAGCGCACGCCCGACGACCAAGGGCGTTGGAATGTCAAACGAAATTTTGTCGCCAACAGCCGTCTACACGGTCGGACCCGACCAAGGTCACCTGGTCGGTGGTGCTTGTTGGCAACCGTCTGGCAGGCCCTTTAATATCAACACAATCTTCAATGAATTACGCGTTTCTAATTTGGAAGCATAGCACCGATAGCACGATAAGAAACCCTATTGGTTAATACTACAATTAGCCAATAGGGTTTGTTGTCGTGACCTTCGTGACATCACAGGAACAAATAAAAATATTGATACATTCTAATTGGCCACAGCCTCGGTCTCAGCTCTAGCTTTATGTGTGCATTTGTTACGTGTGTGGTGTGTCCATGAAGGACGTTTATGCACACAAACGCAGGCACAAAAGCCTATTCATACACATTAGCTACCTATGCATGTGTGTAAATCAAGCCATCTAGATATTTGTCTTCGGCGCGTACCTACTTACGTTTGGTGCGCCGCGCCGCCGCCGCGCTGGTAGCGACACAGCGACTTTGGAGTAGAACGGCCGGAAAGAGCGCGCAATTTAAAAGACGTGTAGCGCGTAATCGTTTTTATATAATAAATTAAAAAAATGCGCATATACTAGCGATCGACCGGGTAGACAACGTCTACATGTCTCTATGGAATGCACGGCCCTGCAGTATAGTTATGGTGTTTGGGCGAAACTATGAAGAGAAAAACAAAATCGATGCAACACGTTTATTGCTCGGTTACAGACGGACGCCATTTTTAGTTGCATCTACCTTCACAATACTGATAAATATACCACAATAGGTTAATAAAAAATGTAGCCGCAATTAACAAAGCTTCTATCACTTCTAGAAACTAAAACTCTGTGAGTACAATATTAAATTCGGTCTCGTAGTAGATTCCAAAGGAACTACGAGATGTCATTCTTTGATGCATTGGGAATGCTGATTTAGTAGCTCATGAGGATCTGGAACATCCACTTTTTGATCTTACAATTCCATTTGTCGTTGTTGAAATTGAAAAGGATTCAGAATTTGCTATAAATCTGCGAACTAGAATCATTCGTTTGTTCAAAATTCCGATATTAGGTATAAGTTTTTGCTTTTATACGGTGAAGTATGCAAGAGTCGTTATTGACTATACTTAGAGTAAAAAAAGGGATGCTTACTTACTTTTTCTATTCTTACTTAAATGTCACGCTAAAGAAGGATATTTGATACTAGCTGTTGCCCGCGACTTCGTCAGCGTGGACTTATCGAGAATTCATCATCATCATCATCTAGCCCTTCTCTGTTAAGGCTCCTCCTTGCGCTAGCGACCTTGAAAACACAAAAAAATTAATTTCTCTTTCTGTAAGTGAGATTATTAGAAACCCTCCTACAACTTTTTAGCTAGTATCCTGAAGTTTCATTAGAACCTCGAAAGTCATTGAAATACTATCCGGTTTAGAAACCTTTACAAAAAGAGTCAAAAATGGCCGTTTTTAGTATTTTTTGCAAAGGAAAATTCAGGGTATTTTATTTCAATGATTTTCGAGGTTCTAATGAAACTTAAGGATACTAGCTAAAAAGTTGTAGGAGGGTTTCTGATAATCTCACTTACAGAAAGAGAAATTAATTTTTTTGTGTTTTCAAGGTCGTTAGCGCGGGGAGGACCCTTAACTGCTGAGCATAGACCTGTGCTGCTCACATCCAGGTGTGACTCGCGACTTGATTATTTCATCAAATCATCGCATGGGCGGATGCCTGACGCTTTTGTCACTCCGTCTTCATAACCGTTGCCTATGCCAAATTACTCGTGTTCCACATCTCAAGCAAAATAAAAATATGTGTCGTTAATCTATTTACAATGTAGGTATGTTTTCATTTTAAGTACTTTTACAAATTTATGTATATCACCAGATGTTTCGTTAGTCAAATATTAGAAATTTGGACCAAAGTTTTTCTAGATTTGAAAAAATAGTACAATTAAAACAAATTTAAAATCAAGAGGAACCAAGAATCAAATTTACATTCAGTAAATAGGGATTCGAAGGCACTTTTATTTCTTTACAAATTTTATCTTTGAAACTTCCAAAAATGTGCAGTATATTCTCGCCACAGACAAACGAATGCAATTTCAATATGTCGACACGCCGCAACGAGTGAAAGATGAGTCAGCTTACTGAGACTACCAGACATTGGAAATACATGCCATGGATTTATACACAAACATTTGTCGCTTTGTTTTGTGAAAATGGCACACAAAAGGCTTATTTACACGTTTCTTGCTTGTTTAATACAATTAAATTGAAGCAATAGATAACTTTTATTTAAATACCAGAATTCTATTCATTTTATAACAATATAATATTAACTAAATAAAATATAACCTAAAATTAAAACGATGTAAGGATGTTTAAGTTTTAAGTAATATTTTATGTTACTAGAAAAATGGTACAAAAATAAACACAATAAAATGTAATAGTACAATGTAATTAAATTTAAAATCAAGAGAAATCAATATCCAAATATACATTCAATAAGTAGGAATTCGAAGGCACTTTTATTTCTTTACAAATGTTATATTTAAACCTCCCAGAAATGTGCAGTATATTCTCGTACAGACAAACGAATGCAATTTCAATATGTCGACACGCCGCAACGTGTGCAAGATGAGTCAGCTTACTGAGACTACCAGACATTGGAAATACATGCCATGGATTTATACACAGACATTTGTGGCTTTGTTTTGTGGAAGTGGCCCATAAAGTCTTATTTACACGTTTCTTGCCATATATAACTTTTATTTAAATACCAGGTTTCTATCAATTAAATAACTATATATAAATAAAATACAACCTAAAATTAAAACTAACTAAAATTAATTAAAAAAGCCAAATCGCTGCCGTCACAGGGCAAAGTACCCAAGAGGCTGGCGGCATTTCCGCGTTGGATAGAAATACTTAAATGCTGTCCGAAATAACTTGCATGATCTAATCAAAATGTCAGCTATACAAATAATTTATTGCTTCAATAAAATGGTATGTAACAGGCAAGGAAATTGTACCGTATATATGGGCCTTTAATATCAAATTTCTCAGCTGCCAAAAAGAATTTGACAGTATAAATAAGTAGTTGGTTTTGGGTAGAGATTCATAATAACTTCTTCTTTGCGTGTCGATGGTTAATTTGTTTTTATATAAGCCAGCTATTGAGTTATTCTGACAGCGATAATAAGTATTACGCTTTCACAATTTTTTGATGAAATTTTATAAGACATAGTTAGTTACACTCACAGTTTTGATGTACAAATGAATATACGGACAAATCACACAGATTGAGCTAGATATCAAGCAAGGCGAAATAATCTTTCACTTTTAATCCTTTTCTATTTGTTTTATATAAAACATTTATCAAAAGATATGTGTACATTTTTTTTAAATACATACAAACACAATCAAATATTCTAAATAAAACTAATACTAAACTAAATCTAAATACTTAATTAAAAATAGAATTAAATAATATAAAAAATGGACCCCAAATCACTGCGCTCGTAGAATAGGGTGCCCAAGAGGCTGGCGGCATTCCCCCGTTGAATGGCCAAGGTGTACTCAGTAAAAAAAACTAATTCGTGTCGTCGCTTGCGTAACGTGTAACGCAAAGCAGAGAATAGATCCTATAACCTGCGATAAAGAACTTCGTTCCAAAAATTATACACATCGTGGAAGGGACATCTTCTTCTTATATTTAAGAGCTGGGCTCTTGTCGGTGGAGTGCTTTCCATGTCTCTCTTTCTTCCGCTAAGTTCTTAACCTCATTATATGTTTTCACGTTTAATTTTTCTTTTATTTGGTCTATAAATTTTCTTCTGGGTTTTCCTACTCCTCTTTTTCCTTCTATTTTTCGGAAGGGACATACTCATAATAAATGAAACTCGGGCTAACAGGCTATACTAGATCACTATAGTATAATGGAATTAAAATAACAGTATTAAAACAAACAAAAATTGGCATTACCATACTAAAGTGTTCAGCCGCCTGGGCAATATATGCAGATTTTTTACCCTTCCACGTCGTATAGATATCAATTAAAAAAACATGAAATGAAAAGTGTTATTTTCATTGCAACGCATGTTAATTAAGCTTATCATAAGTATACTACATAACAAAGTAAAAAACATAACAAAAACAACGAACCACTTTACGCCTAATACTCTCGTATCTGCAGCAAAGTAGCTATTAGGTAGCGAAACGGCCTGCGAGGCGTTTTTCTAAACCCTAACAATACCAAGAGTAGCTATAAAATAAAAACATGCATCGTTAGACTTAAATACAGTTCAAGCCCAGCTTTGAAAGATAGCAAATTGCCCAACATTGTTTAGTTTTAACCGACTTCAAAAAAGGTTATCAATCCGATTGTACTTTTTTTTTGTATGTATGCTACGCGATATCTTCTTCAACCGTGGACCGATATTGATGATTTTTTTTTTATTTGAAAGCCTTTCCTACCAAATTGCTCCATATTAATTTGGTGAAGACAAGATGAAGAACTTTAGAGATATGAAAGAAACTCCTAAAAAAGTTAAGTAGCTTTTTTTTTGTTCAAAATTTAAATGAACATAATATATTAAAAATTGAAAATTTGTAATACAATTTTTTGCCACAAATGAGATTTAAATTCACCGCCTCTTACTTTTGTCCCGTAAATGCTCTATCAACTCAGCCTTAGTGAGGTTACACGGGGATGATATGTATTAAATAAATTGTAGTGACTAAGGTTTACCGATACAATGTCCTTTTTAATTAAGTACAAATATTTTAAGGGGTGATTCAGTTCATGAGTAACTTTTCCCAATGAATAAATATCGGAATACGAAAAAAAAATTAGGTTCATCATACACGTACAAATATCAAGTAGTTACGTGATATTACTATGGATTATATTTTTTTCGTATTTTGATATATATTTGTTAAAAATAGTTGTTTGAAATTATGTGCTGATTATTGTTTTTGCTACATATCATCCACATGTTAGGAAATATGCTAAACAAAGCTTATAAAAATCAGGAGACCTCTGCAACCCGTCTGGCCAGCGTGAGGAGTGTAGGCCAAATTCTCTGACAGCTCTGACCAAATACGGCTCTAGTAGTACAGAGAGGGTCGTGCAGTGCAGTGGAGTCTAAAAAGACCTGATCAAGATTCACATGTTTAAATATGCACAGGTATTTCTCTATTCCTCAACTTATTTAATTAGCCGCGGTCTATTATTAATTCCATGGTATAATAAAATAAGGTATAATAATTCTCTTCCCGTGACAGCTGATGACGTAGGTGGAACTTGACTACGTCATCAGCTTGATATGTTGCCACTGTGTGAAATTGATTTACCCGAGCGTAATGCATTTTTAAACTTTATATACCAATTTCGAACTAATAATCCATTATATCAATTTATAAAATATTGAATTGATGAATCACGCGAGAATCGCGAGATAATAAATAGCTAAGTTACATAATATTTTATTTAATATTCATGAACTAATTGAGAAAGTCCTTAAATTTACTGAAAAGAACAATCAGTAGCAACACTTTGTGACGTAGTCAAGTTCCATCTCAGGAAGAGAATACCTGTTTTATTATACCATGATTAATTCTATGCCGCGGTGTTACCCGCTCCTAAAGATAAAGATAAAGATAAAGATAAAGATAAAGATAATTTATTTGCCAAACATGTGTTACAAGATATTAGTACATTCAATTTCGTCCAATCATGTTTACCATCACCGGTGTGCAAATGTGGTCAGAAAGGCTATCATCTATACCTATGCTACCTATATAACTATACTATAATAATATACTTTATCTATGGACCTTATATATAAACTAAAATCAATTCACAATTTATCAGATAAGAAATCCTTCATACTATAATAACATTTGTCTATCAAAAATGACTTAAATTTTTTCTTAAACAAAGTAACATTTAATTCTTTATATTGTTTTGGTATTTTATTATATATTATCGGTGCCATACCTAATACACTATCATGTAATAAAGCAGTTTTGGATGGATGTATGCACAATTTGTCTTCACGTCAGTTTCTTTCTACTCTATCAGATAACTTAGGAAACAGGTGAGGATTACTTTTTACAAATATAGCTGTTTCTATTATATATAATGACGGAAATGTTAGAATCTTATGTTTTTTAAAAAGCGGTTCACAACTATCTGTACTTTGTAGTCCGAACATTGCTCGAATACAGCGCTTTTGCATTTTAAATACTATATCTTTATCGGTGGAATTTCCCCAAAAAATTATACCGTATCTAAGGACTGATTCAACAAGGCCATAGTATGCAGTTATTAGTGTATCAGTATTTACTTCATTAGATAACCTATATAGGGCATAAGATGAACTACTAATCCGTTTACAAAGACTTTCAATTTGTTCTTTCCATTTTAACCTACAGTCGATTATTATTCCCAGAAATCGAGTAGATGGAACATTAGATACAATATTGCCCTGGTATTCTAAGTTAAAATTGTTCGCCTTTTTAGGTCTTTGAGTAAAATGCATAATGTTAGTTTTATCAAGGTTTATTTTTAAATTATTATTATCGAGCCATGTTATTATTGAGGCTAATGTCGAGTTTACGTCGAATTTATATGATTTTTTGTCCGTGCATTTAACTGTTACTGTACTATCATCAGCGAATAATGTTATACTATGTTTAATATTCATAGGAAGATCGTTAATATACATAATAAAAGCCTATGTGTGAATCCAAGGTGTCAGCTTCCTGCGTACTAAATTTTATTTATATACGTCACTTGTCATTGTTACTATTTTTCACTATATACACATGTGTCACTGCTACAGTAGTTCGAACGGTTTAGTTCTTTTAAGTCTTCGCACTATGTTTGTGTTGTCGAGGAGCTGGATCGCCTAAACGTTCACGTGGTGAAGCAACCTAAACTCGTGTGCTTCGGCGTACTTTTTTATAATTTTGTCTACGAACTGTACATTAAGGTCCCGGTGCAGGTCTTCGTTTCTTACATACCACAGAGCGTTAACAGCACTTTATTTTGGAATCATTGGATGATATTGATGTTGCTTTGTTTAGTACAGCCCCACAGCTATATGCCATAAGTCCATACTGGCATGAGGACTTGTTTATACAAAAGAAGTTTGTTTTTAATTGACAACGTAGAGTGTCTTCCAAGCATATTCCAAGCAAGCACTTACAAACTTGCGCGTTTATAATATTAAACATTTAAATATTTTGTATTAGTAGGATTATGGGAAGATCTGAATAGTTAGAGCGTTCTCACATTGCCGTCGTAGCAGTTTTCAGTCGCAGCGCCGCGCGTATGGATTTTGTTTGCAAACATAATTGCGTTGCGGCGGCAAAATCTGCCGTCCGCCATAACGCAGTTTGCGAGCTGCGTTACGCTACACATTCTAGCTTAAGAAATGGTGCTCTACGGTTCATACAAATATTCGATATATAGGTATTTAAGCCTGAAATGGGGGAGAAATTAAAAATTTAAAAACACCTGATTTTTTTTTCTAATGTTAGGAATAACATTTTTATTTATCGTAAGTAAATATTAGATATTCCGGTCCAGTCAATTAATTATAAAAAATAAAAATATTTTTAATCGCAATTTCGTTTACCACACAGCTAAACACCGTCATTTTCTTTGCCCATCAAAGAAGGAATCGTGTAACATTCTTATTTTTTATAAATAATTGACAGAACCGAAAATTCTGATATATATTTACGATAAATAGGAATTTTATTCCTAAAACTAGAAAAAAAACTCAGGCGTTTTTAAAATTTTTAAAAATTCTACTTCCTACCATTATTATAAACGCGAAAGTTTGTAAGTATGGATGGATGGATGTTTTTTACTCTTTCATGTAAAAACTACTAATCGAATTTTAATGAAACTTTACAATAATATAGCTTATGCATCAAAATAATACATAGGCTACAATTTATAAAGATATTGTGTGATCCTGCACAGACGAAGTCGCGGGCACCAGTTTCGCGTCACCGCAAGGCACATTGCGTTGCGGTGCCGCAAGGCAGTTATGTGCCGCCGAGATCGCTAATTAAATTTTAATAATTAATTTTGATGCTCATTGCAGACTTATTTTAACAGAAAATCTTTCAGAATGCCTGATATAAAATAAATATTAATCGTATTGAGCACCTTACTCAGTGTAAATATGAAAATCTTTAGCAAATACAAGCTGTAAAATAATCAAATTTACTCAGTGTTTGAATTTTAAACAGCATTCATAGATGTGTTCGTAAAGGTCCATTCAGACAAGGTTAAAAAGTGTCGAGGAGACATCCCTAATTCTGTCTAAGATAAACTGAGAAACTATTTATTACAAGTGATGTTATTTGTAATAACATGATGATGCGAAGTTTATTAATTCATATTATTATTTCGAAGTACCAAGTTTATTTCGTTATCTATCCCCTTATTTAGATGATTTTGGGTTTTAGTTTCATTAAAAATATAGGTACTTTAGTAAATTATAATAAATGCGGAATAAATTAGGCTGTTGTTTGGCTTAGATAGATTATTTTTATTATTAAACGGTTTTATTTAGCTTGCCCCGTTTGTTTATTTATTTGTTTGGGTCAAATCTAGTAATTTAAATTACACCCCCTTCCTGTTGACAGATTGTTCTGAAATTTGGCACACACATTTCATTCTGATGACAATACAATGTTATATATTTTGTATAATTTTAAATCCAAGGGCAAGGGCTTAGATAGAAAAATAAAGTTCGCTATTTAAAAAAAACAAAAAATTAAATATGGCCGCCCACAAAATGGCGGAAAGTATCAATATGGATACCAAATGGAAGAGCTTTGTTAGAAGCATGAATGTCCCATGTCGAGGACTGTGTGGCGTTAGGGTGGCTAAGATCAAAGAATTAAATAGAATGAGAAGTACATATAATTTAACAAAAGAATAAAAAAACTAAAAACTTGAAAATAAAATAAGTAAAAAAATTTTTTAAGTTTAACGGTTTTATTTCAAAGTAAGACAATAATGATATACTAAAAGCTAGAAAATAATTCGGTAGGTCCTAGCTACCACTCATCACACCACTCTCGTCATCAATCTCGGGCAATAATCAGACAAAAAAATAAAATCGTTGGGCGCGTGATATTTCTATCAAGTCAATCGTTATACATATCAATGCTATTTACTTACATATTTTCTCAGGTTACATTACGCCCAACATTTTTTTTTTGTCTGATTGATGACGAGAGTGGTGTGATGAGTGGTAGCTAGGACCTACCGAATTATTTTCTAGCTTTTAGTACATCATTATTGTCTTACTTTGAAATAAAACCTTTTAACTTAAAAAAAAATTTTACTTATTTTTTTACGTTAATGTTATTTCTAAGTGACGACGTAAAGTGTGCGTGACGCATTTTATGTTTCTTACCACCCGTGGTGTGAACGCTGAGTATAAATTCTTTGAAACGCAACAAAGGCACCTAAAAAGATTTTTTGAAACGCAATACAATCACGCAACGTAACGTCGCGCATCATACGCTACGTGGAGATGTGTACATTTCTTACTACTTGATAAAAAAAGAAAATAGTTCAGCTCACAGTGAGCTAGACACTAGAAAAGTGTAGTCAGTGTAGACCTTTATTTGATAAAACATTTTTTGAAATCTCGCCACGTTCGGATTGAGTGAATTTGTTAAAATAAATGGAGTGACGCACGTGTGGATTTTAGTTTTACAGACATAGCTTCAAAAATGTTTTATAGATATCACCAAGCCTTTTTTAGGATTACTGAGATGCGAAAAATATAAAAGCGTGTTATAAAGTGACGATAGAAAATCTTTTCCTAATAAATGTAGCGTATACTATATTTACATTTACTAAATGTGGCTTGCGGCCGTGTGTGGCTTTTCGGCAGAGTAGAATAGAGCCACTCCAAGTCCTCCTGTGGATGTCGTAGAAGGCAACTTAGGAAATACAAATCAATGAGACGTCTGGCCAGCGAGGAGAGTGTAGGCCAAAGTCCTCTGGCTGCTCTGGGCAATTATGGCTCTGGTAGTACAGAAGAAGGTCGTGCTTCTGCATTTTAGACAGAAAGACCAGATGATGATGATGAAGTGTGCCTTACTGATTTAAGACTTAAATTGCTAAATTACACTTTTACAAATAGAGCCTCACAAAAGATGCTGTGAACGGTTTAAATGTTTATGTCGAGCAATAGCCGATTAAAACCTATATCAGTCAACCATTGGTCGAACAAAATTAATGTCGAGCAATAGTACTGCTGATTAAATGTTATGTTAGTCAAACAAATCTGATGTCGAGCAATGGCAGCTCCGATCAATGTTTTGTCGGTCATACATCTACCGGGCAGCGGTTTGTCGCACAACTGTGCTACTTTTTTTACTTAGTTACTACGGTGGCGCAACGTGAAAGTGAAATAATGTCCTAAAGTGAATCTTGGCCTCCGACAATAGATGGCGCCATTTCTTGCAATCTTAAAAGGTGGCTGCTAACACGGGCATGTGGAAAAATTAAGGAGGATCGTAGCAGCAAAGCAGCATATATAAACCAAATTTCCCTTTCTAGGTAATTCCCACGTCAGAACTCTTCGCTCTTCAAGCAATCTCCTTCTTGATATGCCACTTTCCCGGACTGCGTTCTACAATAATTCATTTGTCGTTCAAGCTGTACGGCTTTGGAACGCCTTACCAGTCAGTATCCGGAAAGCTGAATCTCGTCTTGCGTTTAAGAAAGCAGTGCGTGCACATTATCTCCGAAAACTGTTACCGGCTATATAAGTTGTATTTATGTAGTTTATGTATGGTTTATTTTTGAATTATTATTTATGTATATTTATGTGTAGGTTTATCCACGATATATTTTATACGACTATATGTACTTACTTAATAATTATAAGTTTACTCCTTTCTTTTTGTCTTTTTAGTTAGTTGCTGTTGTAGGTACTTACCCCAAAAGATTACTTTCTCACCATCACCTGTTGGTTGACTGGTAGAAAAGGCCCCTGGCCTTAAGTCCGCCATTTACATGTATATTGTAATGAAGTTAAATAAATAAATAAATAAAATAAAAATATATGGGAAAGGTATCAGGCCAAGGACAAGTAGGTCAACCCAGATATCGCTGGAGCTTCCATTGATTTACTATTGTGTCTAGTATTGGCGGATGTCAACGATTAAACATACGAGAAATAAAATAAACAGATAGTTTGAAGTTTCATCGCTCTTTCGGTTTACAACTTAATTGAAACATGCAATAAAAGACCAAACCCGCATTGTATCTTCTTCGTTAGTCGGATATAAAGGCCTTTTTGAAAAGGCGACGCTTACAAACGCAAGCCTGTTTCAATCGAGCGCAGAACAAAACGTTGCGCCGCAAAATTGACGCGTGCAATTTTCAGTTTCGCTCACAAACTACCTATTTTACGACGCGCATTTTGCTAGGGATCTAGGCGTAGCTAGAGAGAGAGCGGGCAGGGTGCGTAATGTAATTATATTAACCTCTTTTTCAATTTATTTATTTTTGATTCGCCCTAAGAAGCACTTTAGGTTTTTAACTTAATTAGTAAAAAACCATCAAGACCATCTGTCTCTCTGTCTGTGCTTTTACTTATAAACAATTAGTACCAGAAAGCTGAAATTTGGCATGGGGTTGAGTGCATCTAAATTCTTGAAAAAATAAAAAAGTTTTTTTACATGTACCTAAAGTGGAAAAGTATTTTTGTCTCTATGCAGCCCAGGGCAGTGAGAAAGCCTGATGGTGGACGTTAAAATGAAAAAGGGAATTCAAATAATGATTGGCTGCTAGCCGCATCATCTATTAACATGATTCAAATCTCGCCCATTCTCTCGATCGGCTTTTACAATCTGCATGTTAACTTTTTTCTTTCTCCCAGACCAGCATGAAAGGTAAATAAAACACCTATAACGAAATATTGAAATTAATGAATTGTTTTCAACTCTACGTCTGCATTTGCATACAGTGTAGGTTTAGTTACGGAACCCTTCAAAGCACGTGGTCCGACATACACTTTACCGGTTTTATTAAATATGCCAAAATAACAATGCTTATAAACTATATTCCACGCTGACGAAGCCGCGGGCAACAGCTAGTTTTAAATAAAAGCTTGTTTAAAAAAGATACCTATTATTAATAATTACTTGTTTTATAAATGGGTCGCAAGATTAAGCCTCGCTAAGCGAGTGACAATTTTATTTTCAATGAAATAAATAGACAAGGGAAAATCACATTGAGATGGTCGATGTAGGTTTAAACCCCAGCACACAACACAACAATGTTTTTTTTATTAGTATATATTGTCAGAGTGGCAACAGAAATACATCATCTGTGAAATATTTAACTGTCTATCTCGATATCTTTAATATTTTTGAACTGTGATCGGTTAATGAGATACAGCCTGGTAACAAAGACAGATAGACAGTGGAGTCTTAGGTCCCATTTTAACCCTACGGTACGGAACCCTAAAAATCCCTAGCTACGCCACTAGTTTCACGTCACGTTTTTAAATCATCGTTACCGCATGCAAATTCAGACTGGGAGTGCGCTAAAATGAAATATTGTGCATTTGTTTGGATGAAAAGGACTCGTTTCGGTTAAGTGTGAAATACTGAGTTCTGCGGTGTCTAATTTGAATTTTTGACTTGAAAAGTGATGATTTAGTAAGTAATTGTTATCAAGTAAAACATTAAGGTAAAAAGAAAGATTCAAGCCGTGTGGTGTCCGTGGATGTCGTTGAAGGCGACTTAGAAAATACAAGCTAAACAAAGCTTATATTCATCAGTGAGAATTCCCCAACCTAGGTCTTTTTGTCTCCTCTACAGGAGCACTACCCTCTCTGTAATACCAGAGCCATACTTGGCCAGAGCATTGAGAGGACTTTGGCCTACACTCTCTACGCTGGCCAGCCGGGTTGCAGAGGATTAACATTGATTAAGACCTGATGACCTCTGTTTCCTAGTGGCCATCATGCCAGTCACACTGGTGGTCCCGGGTTCGACAGAGGTCAAGATGGAAAATGATGTTTTTCGGATTGACTTGAGTCTTCGATGTTTATCTATATATGTAAATGTATTTGTTTGTTATTGACCGAGCGAGCGAAGCGAGCGAAGCGTCTCAGTTTCGAGACTAGCCAAAAATTATTTTGTCCGTCTGTCTGTCTGTCTGTCTGTCTGTCTGTCTGTTCTCGCCTACAGGTCGCATTTCTTAACCGATTCTCATGAAATTTTGTAAGCAGGTTAAGCAACTAAATAGAATTTGTTTGTCGAGCCAGTTTTCCGAAATTTTTCAAAATGGCGGAAATATGGGGGTTTAAAATTTTAAAACTGTCATATATCCGCCATTTCAAAATATTTTCAAAAATGTCATTAGACTTTTTTGTTGCCATTATGAAAACGATATTTTTTTATTTGAACAACTTTTTTGTCTGAACACCTTTTTTATACGTTATACTTAAACGGGTTTAGGGTGACTCGCGAAGTCTAGCTGACTAAGCCGTGACGGATATACAATACAAATCCTCTTACAAAATATACTCAAACTATTTATCGGTGAATTCAGTCCGGGCTACTGAACAACTTTCTTAAAAATACATATCTCCCCTGGGGTCCACGAAGTAATTTCTCTGAGGTAGCTATAATGATTATTATTTTGAGTTTCATAAGTGGTTCTATAAATTTTATCATATTTAACCGACTTAAAATAAAAGGGTTTTGCTTATATTACGATTAGTTTTTTTTCTTCAGTTTTTGCTTATTTTGATTGATTGTTGGCTTGTTTATTAACACATTCACGGACACTAAGCCAGACACAATAGAAATAACAATTGAATTACGTCCACAGCCGTAAGTGTCCGTGAATGTGTTAAATTTAGCAATTTGGCTGAGCGAACTTTCGTTTAATCGCTATCGTTGCTTGTCTCTGCTTCTGTAGTAGTTTAAGTAATTATGCTACGAACTAACAAGAGATCAACAGCAATCAAAGCCCGCGAAGTAGCTTTACGTAGATAGTAAGAAACCAATGAGCAGCGGCAATACAAATAAACATTTAAACCTGGTTTTTCCAAAAACGAGCTGACTTTGTCATTTGAAAAATGATGGGTCATTTTTTGGTGAAAGACTACTAGTTCAGAACTGAATTTCTGCATCACGGTAGACCTCATATCCATGGGATTGTATAGTTGGAAGGTGCTCCTGACATTTCAGAGCTAGATCGAAAGTCATTTGAAGAAAGGGCTGTGCTTGGCAATTATTTTGGAAATTTGGTCACAACCATGAATTCGCATATCGGTAAACCTTTACCGATAATAAAATTCATCCAAATCATGTACATTATTCTGAAATTATAATCGCGAGGTCTAAGTTCGTGGCGAACTACTATTATGTAAATGTTTTCGCGCCCAGCCTAGCATCCTACAAAACCCGGCTAAAGCGGTGGCTAGCAGAAAAGGCATTCTATACAGTCTGGGAATTCATGGACAGTAAATTGATTTAATTAGTTAAATAACTTTTATTTTATATTCTTATTATTATTATAAATTCCTTATTTCTGAATTAATATTTTCTTATAATTTTACGTCATGATTATTTATTATTTGTTTGCATACCTACCTGTACAGTACTGACGACTGAGATTGTAGGTATTAACTTACGTCGATGGTTTATGTATTTGATTTTTAATTTTGAAGTACATGACCACATGTATGACAAGTGTTTTGTAACAAATTGACGTGTATTTTATATGAATAAATGAGCATTTTGAGCATTTTTTATTTATTTATAGTAAAATGTATTATCGTTGAGTTAGTATCCCATAACACTAGTCTCGAACTTTGAGGCTAGCTCAATCTGTGTGATTTGTCCGTATATAAAGTCTAACAAAATATACTGAAACTATTTTAAGAGTGAATTCAGTCCTTGAAAGTGAATAACTTTCCCCAAGAAACGTTTGTCGAAATATGAAAAATTATTCTTAGCTTTCCATACAAACTCGGATCAGCTGATCGAGCAAACTGTATACATACATACTATCACGTCTTTATCCCTAATGGGGCACACAGAGCATTTTGGGTCTTGCGGTTCTATGCAGAGCCCAGGGCCGCAAGACCCAAAAGCCACTTTTAGCGTCATGGTGGGCGAGAAGATGGAAAAGCAATCAATACAGTGATGGGTTGCTAGCCGCATCGCCTGTTAACATGATTTGCATATTTGCCCATTCCCTCGATCGGCTTTTACGATCTGCGTGGGAAGAGAAGCAGCTGGTACATTCTAAGTTTTTTTATTTCTCCCAGACCAGCATGGGAGTGAGAGGCAACTTGTATGGAAGGTCAAAAACGACTTTTTATATTTCGATACATGTTCCTTATAATAAGTTGTTCAAATTATTGACTGGACTCACCCATAAAATAATTTCAGTATACTTTTTTAAGACCTTATATATTTATTTGAATTACTGTTAACACAGAAATGCTAGAAAAACCGTACGCAATTTCAGAACATGTAAATTCGCCCCATGAGCACGATAACGCTGTTTTGCTGTATTTTTTTTACGAAAAAAGAGTTTAAAACTCCGAGCAGACAGTGTGTGTTCGGCAAACAAAGGGAAAAACCTTTTTGTACCCCTTATCTGGAAGCAGCAGAGAGCAAACAATATTTAGTATTAGTTCCAAATTGAATAGCAAACAAAATTTGCTGGATCCATTTATATAAAGAATGGAGGGTATTTTCGCACGACTGACTCGAAAAAAGAGTGTTAAGTTTTCAGGGTCACCTGTGGTTACCCATTCTATCAGTCACCACAGCCGGAGTTGTATAACCTGTAAAACGTGGTCACCCATCCAGGTTTAGACCACATACACGGTTGCTTAATATCTTAAAATGACCACACCACATTTCTTAACCCGTAAAAGTGGGGTAATTACCATTCTATTAGTGACCAGGCCCGGAGTAGCTTAACCTGTCATAAAGATTTACAATTCGCGTCGTAGCTTTTTACAGGACGACCACAACGCGTCGTTCTGTGATTGCCACAACGCGTCGTGGCCGTTTTACATTGATTGCTACAACGCAATGTGGCCAACTTTTTTATTGTCGAGCGATTTTGGTTTTTGTTATTTTAGAACTTAAGTATGAACGTATTCTTCTTCATCTTAGCGTGCTTTTGGATGCATCTGTATGTATTTAATTTATGCATGTGGGAAAAGAAATTCACATACATACATTCGACCATAAATTGATAAGGTACTTGGTGCTCCGGCGGAATTGCGCATTACTAGCGCTTTCACAAGTAAAGCGACACCGGGCATGATCTACACTTAGATGGGTAACCACAAGTGCATAAAAATTTCTCGTCTCGTAGTAGCAAACTTTAAAATATATGGACGAAATCGGTGAAGTTGATCTCATGTTATGACGTGACCGGTCAGAAAATTTATTTTTATGTAGGAACCTATTAATTTTACCTATTAATAAAATGAACTAATGTACTGTGTACTGTGTGTAATGTACTGTGTGTCTGAAACTGTGTAAGTCGAGTTCGAAATTCGGAAATGGTACTTGTGGCGTGTCCACATAATCATAAAAATATTTATATATAATTACTATATTACTATACCTACATATATATTTAGTATATCACACATCCCACTACACATACAAATAAACACAACAGTCAGACATAAACACTTACCT
Source organism: Acrobasis consociella (assembly GCA_963555685.1). Classification (NCBI taxonomy): domain Eukaryota; kingdom Metazoa; phylum Arthropoda; class Insecta; order Lepidoptera; family Pyralidae; genus Acrobasis; species Acrobasis consociella. The sequence goes on from OY743122.1 coordinate 14,500,842, forward strand.
TCTTGCGCGCCTAGCCGCTCGCTATGAAATCACTGGCCACCTACAAGAAGTTTCGCCCGGTGACAAGAAGAAACAAAGTGACGTTCTACGACAGACTTCTTGATCTTCTCTGCGGCTGCCTATATTGCGAATCACAACTACATAAATAATTATTATAAAAAACATCTCGCGCAGTGTGCTGGAAAATATTATTAGTGTTTTATGTATATAACATTGTTACTAAATATACAATATTAATAGTGGCTCGTTGTTTGTATGAAGAGTCCTTCGTCACTACGACCCCGCTATACTGGTGACCCCTCAAGAGTGAACACACCCCCGGCATATACTGGATTCCAGTTTATAAGCAAGTAAGGCAGATTTATTTTATTGAAAAACTATGGAAACCGCAAATGGCAGCGAAGCGTCCGGCGATGAGATCGACGTAGGAAAAGGATCGTTTACACCATCCGATATTTTTAGAGTAGGCGTGCGATTACCACCGTTTTGGGCGGAAGAGCCCAGCGTTTGGTTCGCTCAAATAGAAGGTAACTTCATACTCTCAGGGATAAAGAACGACGAGACCAAGTACTATTACGTCATCGCCCAACTAGATCAGCGATATGCAGCCGAAGTCAAGGACATAATAATATCGCCACCTGCAAAAGGGAAGTATGAAAAATTGAAATCAGAGTTGATAAAAAGATTGTCGGCATCCAGAGAAAAGGAGGTCAAACAGCTCCTCATGCACGAAGAGTTGGGAGACCGTCGCCCTTCCACATTTTTGCGACATCTTCAAGGCTTAGCAGGTCCCAACGTACCAGAAGATTTCCTGCGAACCATTTGGACCAGCCGCCTGCCAGCGAATTTGCAAACAGTTATCGCATGTCAACCTGACTCACCCCTTTCATCTATTGCTGACTTGGCAGACAAAGTTCACGAACTGGTACCACCGACGCCTCAGGTAGCAGCAACTAGTACATCAGTCGACCCCATGATAGCCAAAATGGCCCAGCAAATTGAGGACCTGACGCGCAAAATAGAAACACTTACCTCTAGAGGCGGTAACGACAGAAGGTCAACTTCCAGGTCTAGGTCGATTTCCAGGACTGATAACAACCAACGTGGACTACGATCGCAGTCAAATTATAGAAGGTACCCAATTTGTTTCTACCATTATAAATACCGTGAAAACGCTAAGTCATGTCAGCAGCCGTGTGACTATGAGAGGTCGGAAAACTGCAAGGGCGGTCGTTAATGGCGACAGATGACTGCCCCACGTCGTACAGTCGCTTGTTTATAATGGACAGACGGACTAAGATGCAGTTCTTAGTTGATACAGGCAGCGACCTCTGTGTCTACCCTCGTACAGCAGTTAATCAATGGCGAGAACCAACCTCGTATGGACTTTTTGCTGCAAACGGGACGCCTATCCAGACTTATGGCATTATCCATCTGGACTTAAACCTCGGTCTTCGACGCGATTTTCCGTGGCGATTCATAGTGGCAGACGTCACTAAACCGATTATAGGAGTCGACTTCCTCTCCTTCTACAATTTAATGGTGGACTGTCGTAATCGTCGTCTAATTGACAATAAAACCACATTGTCAACGGCAGCATCCCTAGCAACTTCAACTATTAGCATTTCGTCAGTGAAAACCATATACGGCGACTCGAAGTATCACAAGCTACTTAGTAATTTTCCGGAAATAACTCGTCCCTCGGGCACTCAGCGGATACCACGGCATCAAACAGTCCATCACATCCGGACAACGCCAGGACCACTAATTTCGTGTACACCGAGAAGATTGGCACCGGACAAACTAAAAATAGCGAAAGCTGAATTTGAAGCAATGTTGAAGAATGGAACTGCTCGTCCATCAGAGAGCCCCTGGGCTTCGCCGCTGCACCTAGCTCCAAAGAAAGACAACGGGTGGCGACCATGCGGTGACTACAGGATGCTCAACGCTCGCACGATTCCAGACAGATACCCTATACGACATGTGCAGGATTTCACACATAATGTTTCTGGCTGTAAGGTCTTCAGCACAATAGATTTAGTGAAAGCTTACAATCAGATACCAGTCTGCCCTGATGATATCCCTAAAACAGCCATCACAACGCCCTTTGGAATGTTCGAATTCAATTACATGACTTTTGGATTGAGGAACGCAGGTCAAACATTCCAAAGATTTGTCGATGAGATGACCAGAGGCCTTGATTTTTGTTACTGTTACTTGGACGATTTTTTAATCTGCTCACGTGACGAGGAGAGCCACATGGAACACCTACGGCAGATATTCACCAAACTCCAAGAATTTGGAATGGTCATTAATACTTCAAAATGTGTATTTGGAGCATCTGAAGTCAAGTTCTTAGGCTACAATGTTTCTGAAAAAGGTATTAAGCCCCTCGACACAAAGACTCAGGCTATTAAGGAGTTCCCAATCCCGAAGAACGTGAAAGAACTACGGAGATTCCTCGGGATGATCAACTATTATCGCCGATTCATCCCAGGTGCAGCAAAAATACAAGCCCCTCTAAACGCCTTGTTGGCAGGTTCAGTCAAAGGCTCATCTCCCGTTACCATCTCTGGAAAGCTCCTGAAGGCATTTGAAGAGTGCAAAACAAGTCTTTGCCAGGCAACCCTCTTGGCTCACCCAGACTTAGGCGTTAAATTAGCTCTAGTAACGGATGCTTCAGATACGGCTATTGGAGCAGCTTTACAACAACTAAAAGACGGCGATTGGCAACCGTTAGCTTTCTTCTCTCGTAAATTGAGCCCATCTCAACAGAAGTACTCTCCATACGATCGAGAATTACTAGCCATCTACGAAGCCATCAAACATTTTCGTCACATGCTAGAAGCCAGACATTTCACGATCTATACTGATCATAAACCTATCTGTTTCGCATTTAAGTCCCAGAAAGAAAACTGCTCACCCCGGCAATTTAGGCATTTGGATTATATCGCCCAATTCACTACGGATATCCAACATATATCTGGAAAAGATAACGTGGTAGCTGATACTCTCTCCAGAATAACGGAAATTACGCAACCCATAGACCTGACGGCTCTAGCGAAATCTCAGTCGTCAGACACCGAACTGCAGAACCTTCTCAAAGACTCATCTACAGCGCTTCGACTCAAAAAAATTAATTTGGACGGAGCTAACATGCCCATTTATTGTGACATTAGCACCGGAAACGAAAGACCCTTCGTTACTCAACACTTCCGAAGACAAGTTTTCGAGAACCTTCACTCGTTTAGTCATCCTGGCGCTAAAAGTTCTGCAAATTTGGTCGCCCAGCGTTTCGTATGGCCTGGAATTAGAAAAGATTGCAGAGAATGGTCAAAAGCATGTCACGCGTGTCAATCATCAAAAGTCACCCGGCATACTTCTTCACCTCTAAGTACATTCAATCTTCCTAAAGCCAGATTTCAAAATGTTCATATTGATCTCATTGGACCCCTTCCCATATCAGATGGTTTTCGATACTGCTTGACAGCTGTGGACAGATTTACGAGATGGCCTGAAGCCTACCCCATAGCCGATATTACAGCAGAAACTGTTGGAAAAGCACTGCTTCAAGGATGGATTTCCCGCTTTGGATGCCCAACAGAGATCGTAACAGACCGCGGAAGGCAGTTTGAATCCGCTTTGTTCAAATATCTGTCAGATATAACCGGATTCAATCACAAAAGAACCACTGCATACCACCCCGCTTGTAATGGCATGGTCGAGCGAATGCACCGGCAGTTAAAAGCAGCAATAACATGCCACAATACTGTTAGCTGGACAGAATCACTTCCCTTAGTGCTGCTCGGCATAAGGAGCGCTATCAAAGAAGACCTACAAGCATCACCCGCTGAACTTCTTTACGGAGAAACACTAAGGCTACCTGGAGAATTCTTCAACCCTAACACGGTCACAACAACTGACGTGACCGACTTCATCGCGCGACTTCGCTCGATAATAGAAAATATCCGCCCAGTACCAGCATCACGTCACTGCAACAAAAATATCTTCATCTTTAAAGATTTGAAAACTGCAACACACGTTTACCTTCGAGACGACAGCGTCAAACCTCCTCTCCAGCCAGCATATTCAGGACCATACCTGATTCTGGAAAGAAAAGACAAAGTTTACAAATTATTAATAAAAGGCAAAGAGCAAACAGTATCCATCGACAGAATAAAACCAGCTTACTTTGTTAACAATAGCCCAGATCCTTTGCACAGTATACCTGAAAAAGAAAAGAATGAGAAAGACACTGAAAGTGACTATCACCGGACACGGTCCGGAAGAATTGTTAAGCCTCCGGCCCACTATCGTCCGTCCTAGGACGGCCTCAGGGGGGGAGTGATGTGGCGTGTCCACATAATCATAAAAATATTTATATATAATTACTATATTACTATACCTACATATATATTTAGTATATCACACATCCCACTACACATACAAATAAACACAACAGTCAGACATAAACACTTACCTTCTTGCGCGCCTAGCCGCTCGCTATGAAATCACTGGCCACCTACAAGAAGTTTCGCCCGGTGACAAGAAGAAACAAAGTGACGTTCTACGACAGACTTCTTGATCTTCTCTGCGGCTGCCTATATTGCGAATCACAACTACATAAATAATTATTATAAAAAACATCTCGCGCAGTGTGCTGGAAAATATTATTAGTGTTTTATGTACTCGTATATAACATTGTTACTAAATATACAATATTAATAGTGGCTCGTTGTTTGTATGAAGAGTCCTTCGTCACTACGACCCCGCTATATACTTAAGAAAACACACGTAAATTAATAGGTACATTACCTATTAATTTACGTGTGTTTTCTTAAGTACCATTTCCGAATTTCGAATTCGACTTACACAATATCGTAAACATTTGACGGCCTCCGTGGCGTAGTGGTCACCATGCTAGTCCGCCACCCAAAGGTCCCGGGTTTGATCCCCGGTCAGGGCAAGTTGAAATAGCCTTTTTAGGGTTCCGTACCCAAAGGGTAAAAACGGGACTCTATTACTAAGACTTCGCTGTCTGTCCGTCTGTCTGTCACCAGGCTGTATCTCACGAACCGCGATAGCTAGACAGTTGAAAATTTCACAAATTATGTATTTCTGTTGCCGCTATAACAAAAAATACTAAAAACAAAATAAAATAAATATTTAAGGGGGGCTCCCATACAAAAAACTTGATATTTATAGATAATGGTACGGAACCCTCCATGCGCGAGTCCGACTCGCACTTGGCCGGTTATTCGAATTGTCCTACATCTTGGATGTTTATCTATATATTGGTTATAAAATATAGTATCGTTGACTTAGTATCCCCATAACACAAGTCTCGAACTTACTTTGGGGCTAGCTCAATCTGTGTAATTTTTCTCTATACAATGTCCTTTTTTATTTAGTACAAATATTTTAAGGGGTGATTCAGTCCATCATTTTGAACAACTTTTCCCAATAAATGTATATCGAAATACGTAAAAAAATTTTTAGGTTTTCATAGAAATCGAAGTAGTCACGTGATATCATTACTATTGAAAATGAAAATTATTTTTTCGTATTTCGATAAAAATTTACTGGGAAAAGTTGTTCAAAATTATGGACTGAATCACCCCTTAAAATATTTGTACTTAATAAAAAAGGACATTGTACAGGTATTTATTATATTTATTTATTTTCAAAGCACAAATTCAATTATAGATTTCCATGAAATCGAAATACTGCCAATTAGTAAATATTGAGTGAATGTATTGAGTAGCTTCCGTAAAATAGAACAAGCATTTGAAGAGGACAGATTAGACATGGGTCAGTCAATTTCTTAGAAAATTTAATTACCTACAGAAGCTTAGAGCTCTAACAAACGAGATACAATATACCCGCTTTCGTTGCCGTGTGGCCCCCGGGCCTTGACAAAGACCACTCTATCTCTTCTTGTGGATGTCGTAAGAGGCGACTAAAGGATGAATTCGTCACGATCACCAAAATAGGAAAGTTAATACATAAAATAATACAATAGGGACCGACATCTATTCCTATGTCAAACCAAATTAGACTTTATCATCATACGTTAGTGCTTATTGTTGCTTGATACTGAAACGCGGATACGCAGTAACGTCCGTCTTGCTTACCGTTTTTGGAGTAGCCCTCCAGGCTTCCGACGGGCAAGCATTGGAAGCTCGATAGTGACACAATTATTTATTTTAATTTTAATTGGTTTTTAATGTATTTAAATTCAACTCTAATATAATAATTTACTCGGCATCCGCGGAAGACCAGCGTCGTGGCTCGTACCACGGTCCACGACACATGCTGAGCGGAGGCCGTTTTGGTGCATGCTTGTGTAATGTAGCTTAAGCAAATTGTCAAATTGTTTGTAAGTATGTAGCCAAATAAACGATTTTTCTTTCTTTCTTTTCTTTACACAACACTGCGCTCGCCAACCCGCCTGCCAAGCTAAGCTAATATGGCAAAAACTCCGCCAATAGAGATACAAATAATTGGCCAAGTGCGTGTCGGGCCACGCGCAGTGTAGGGTTCCGTAGTTGCGAATGCCAAAAATAATGTATAAAAAACATAAGAGCTCATTTTGTATTTCTATTGTATTTGGCTTCGCCGTATTGGGTAAAAAGATACATACGTAGATATCCCTTTAGGTGCTGTAATTAATTATACCCAAACAAGGTATCTTCAACGATAGCTCTCGACCGCAACAAGGATGTTATTGGAATAGTTCTACCCTCAGACTTCACCACTTCCACCTGTAATTCCTGCTGACAGCACCCGCTTACCGTGTCACGCGGGCCCTATAGATTATCGCGGCTTGTACGGTAATCCTTATGATGAAAATGAGTTTATTTTTGAAACTTTATTATTTCAGGTTACAACTTTTCTCTTTCTAATTAAAACTTTAAAGTACCTATCACATGTTCGTCCCTGATTAAGATATTTATTAGTATGTCCCTATAGCGCCATCTTGTGACAAGGCGATGGATAGGCATGACCCGGGTTTATCGACGGTGCCATTCGAGCTCACAACAGTAGACTGAAATAACCTTGGCCGAATAACTGTTTAACACAAAACCGTTCTTCACTGCTCCATTCAATCTGCGGTGGCAAGACTTCGTTAGCCGGACTGTACTCTGCTGCAGATCAGTTACTTAATTGCCTTTATTATGGCCACAGTGGCGATCTAGTTACAGTTCCTAGGCAGAGTTCCAAGTCTGTAGGTATGACTGAACTTTGAATTTGAATATAATACATACAATATAATATCGATGAATTGATAACCTCCTCCTTTTTGAAGACTGATAAAAGAAAAACACATAAAAGCAAAAAGCTATAAATTAATTAAAAAAAAATCAGTCTATATCCATATTGCGTCAGTAACATTGATTACTAAAAACTATTAGTAGCTAGGAATTATTAAATTTGTATGGAGATGTAACCATATGCCATATGCCTCAAACCGGAGTGTCCTATCCGTCTATAAACACTTACGACGGGTTACCCCCTTTATGTATTAGCAGAAATGTTGTGTTATGATATTATTATGCATAATAGCAGATTACAGAAACGTCATTTCTTAGAAAATTGTTTTGCATCCTTTTTTTTCATTCATCATTTATCATAGATAAAACAGACAAAACCAATAATGATAAAAATCAGAATCTCTAAGAGCAGTCCTTTTATTGCTATCTATACATATAATAAAACAGTAAAAAAAGTGTGTCTGTACATTAAATATATTTCCAAAAAAAATATTGGGGGCGATGGAGACATATTAATAAAGTAAGAATTTAAAAAAAAATGTCTGTCTGTTTGTCTGTTTGTCTGTTTGTCTGTTTATCTGTTTGTCTGTTTGTCTGTATGTCTGTATGTCTGTTTGTCTGTTTGTCTGTTTGTCTGTTTGTCTGTTTGTCTGTTTGTCTGTTTGTACACGCTAATCTCTGGAAATACTGGACGGATTCGAATGAAACTTTTTTTGTTATATAGCTATTAAGCCTGGCCAACATATAGGGTATAAATGATTTTGGAAAATGGAACGCCTGATGCAGAACCATACTGGTCCAGCTAAACTATAAGAGATAGAAAAATGCCGCCTTAGTAAAAGTTGTTCAGCCTGATGAGCATTTTCTAGAGACATAAAGTCCACGCGAACGAAGTCGCGGGCTTCGGCTAGTAATAATATAAAAGTAGAATCATTATATCGCAGAAAGTTCGCAGTCAGAATCACCTTTTGGCATTTAATTCATACGTATAGTCATTTTAATGCAGAATCGTTATTCACTCGCTCTCTCGTAGTTAGTCGCTCGCTCGTGTTTTCGTCATAGAAAACCTAACAAAAACGGTCTATATTAGTATAAGGTAATGTTACTAAATGAAATTCTGACATCCCATGCTGGTCTGGGAGAAACGAAAAAACTTAGAATGTACCAGCTGCTTCTCTTCCCGCGCAGATCGTAAAAGCCGATCGAGAGAATGGGCAAAAATGCGAATCATGTTAACAGGCAATGCGGCTAGCAACCCATCACTGTATTGATTGCTTTTCCATCTTCTCGCCCACCATGACGCTAAAAGTGGCTTTTGGGTCTTGCGGCCCTGGGCTCTGCATAGATCCGCAAGACCCAGAATGCTCTGTCTGCCCCATTAGGGATAAAGACGTGATAGTATGTATGTATGTATGTATTCTGACATCGCAAAAGTATGCTACTGTACATTCCGGACATATGAAAATTCGGCCAAACAATAACTATAAAAATATTTTTTAATGCATTTGAAATGTTCTTTTAAATAAGATTCTGCCAAATGTGTTATGCCAAATGAAATTTGGAGCATCAAGATTCTGCCAGATAGAGGGAACCCCTTACAACGATTCATCGTGGTAGTACCACGTGCATGAAGCTATAACGTACTTATGACGATGATGCGACAAAAATGAAGCAATTTACTTTTTACAGTTATTGGCACTAAGTCATATTAATAATTAATAATGGGCGTCGCCATGTTGCGGAAAAAATCGGAACTAAATAAAAAACGACACTGCACACGGAACAGATAAAAAAAAAATGTTCAGTGGAGCCGTCATTTATACTTTTATTGGTTGAATGTGGTTTGAAATTAAATCAGTGTAAGATATTTCATGTTAAGAATGTGAGCAAAACGCACCCACTAAATTATGTTTCAAATGAACGCACCGGAATCAATTCCTTGTTGTGACGTCACTTGACCTTGATTGCCTCCAAATTCACGGCGACACTGGCAAGCCATAACAACATAACGTCAAAATAAGAACAGATTATTTATTGGACAAACCTAAATAATTACTTATAAGTTCATTTGAAACTAAATGATAACGTTTTTAAAGTGATAAACTTATGATTAGGTTTTAGAAATTCGTAAGTAAGTGAATTAAAAGAGATCGTTATTATCGACGCCTGAGGCGATTTGTTGACAAACAAAATAGTTACCTATCTATTTTTAGGTAAGTAAGTCGGTTTGCTTTTTTTTAAGAGAGATTTCAGTTTCAATTGGTCTAAAAAAAATTTAAACTCAGCTGTGGATAACAAACGAATCTTGTTTATTATCTTCAGCTGAGTTTATGGCGGGAAGTCAAGGGGTTCAGTTGGGGTTTGCTTTAAATTGTTTTGCAGTGATTCTAGTGGACTTTATAATATGATTTTGTATTGTTTGGTGTTATAAATGCTCATTCACATGGAAAATATGAGAAATGTTTAAAGTCGACAGTCATAGTGCGGCTGTAGTGATATTTATTTTCGGACAGCGGTGCGTCTTTAGGCGCCGTCCGCCACTCAATCGGCTATGAAAACCAGTGGACTCGTATAGATTTGTACCCTTGAAGCAATCAAAGGACCTACACCAACCGCTATATGTTCACCCGCCAGGTATGCTGTGTTAAGGGTCCCCTGACCCTAGACCAAAATACAACTTTCCATACAAACGTAGTCTACGTTTTATTTTAAAACGACATGTCGGATTTTGGCAAAATTTTAAAATTTCAAAGATATTGCAATTATCTAGGTTTATAACTAGTTTCCGACGGTAAAAATATGAACTTGAAATAGAATATAGTGTTTTATATCATTTTTGACCATTAGTATGGGAAACTTCTAAATCGTTATATTTTCTTTCCAGTTCATAATTTTATTATAGGAATCCAGATAGAACCCTAGATAATTGCAATTTCTTTACAATTACCAATTTTTATCGGAATCTGACATGTGGTTTCAAAATTAAATGTGTACTACGTTTGTATGGAGAAGTCTAGGGTCGCCGGACTCTTAACTCGTGAGTATGCGTGGCATAAAACAGAGAGATATTAAAAGCAAACACACAAACATGCGTAAGAATAGCCCTTTTGAAAGTTCTTGACAAATGTTAAAATCAAAGAATGTTAGTAGAATGCACCCATTAATTTAATTTCAATTGAACGCACCAGAATCATTCCCTCGTTCGTTCATATTCACCTCGGGCTTGTTGTGACTAACCTGACCTTGAGATAGCTATCCGAATTTGGCGGTGACAGAGGTAAACAACATCTCAGAATAAAAATTATTGTTTATTAGAAATAAAGTTCAGTGAAATCTCAATAAAAGTGTGTGTGTTATATTTGTGTTTATATAAACAGATTAATAAATTTAAGATAGTGATTGTAAAGTCAGTTGTTTTGATGACTAAGGCGGTTCGGTGACAAACAAAACATTATCTGTTTATAAGTCGGTTTTTTATTTTCTTTTTAATTTATTTTATTTTAATCATTTACTTGTTCTTGAAATTGTATTTAAGATTTGTTTGTTATCCACTGCTTTCTTTGTCTTTAAATAGGTACGTACTTTGAAAGTTAACAAATTAGTCTGGACGTCGTCATATTACGGAAAAACCCTGAAAAAACCGGAACTAAAATTAATAAGGGACCGCATAACACAGATTAAAAATCAACGGGTGGCGCCATTTTTTTAGGCCAACTTGTTGACCTCTTTTAGGGTTCCGTACCCAAAGGGTAAAAACGGGACCCTATTACTAAGACTTCGTTGTCTGCCCGTCTGTCCATCTGTCTGTATGTCTGTCACCAGGCTGTATCTCAAGAACCGCGATAGCTAGACAGTTGAAAATTTTACAAATTATGTATTTCTGTTGCCGCTATAACAACAAATACTAAAAACAAAATAAAATAAATATTTATGGGGCTCCCATATATTTATGGGGCTCCCATACAACAAACGTGATTTTTTTGCCCTTTTTTGCTCGATATCAATAATGGGAACAGGTAGGCACTTGAAATATTCACAAAATACTCAGTTGTATTTTTATGTTAATAATAAATTAAAAAATTAACATAAAATAAATATTTAAAGGGTCCCATACAAAAAACTTAATTTTTATAGATAATGGTACGAAACCCTTCGTGCGCGTCCGACTCGCACTTGGTCAGTTATTTTTTTCTTAACATATGCTGGTGTCCCACTGCCACTGTGGCAAAGGCCTCCCCCTATTCTTTCCACTCGTCCCTGTTCTGAGCAGTGTGCTGTCATCCACTCATGAAAGAGTCTATGTCGTCCCGCCATCTCTTTCGTGGTCTACCCCTGCGCCTGCGTCCTTCTGGCACCCATAAGGCGTCTTCTTGGGCCCTGTACTATTTAAAAAAGGTGATAAAGCTGATATAAATAACTATAGTTATTACTACTATAAACTATAACTATAGTTATACTGAAATGATGGGCCAGCATACTGGCGTCAACGTCACATATTTACAAATCTATACATATAATAAAACAGTAAAAAAGGGGCGATGGAGACATAGTAAAAGAGTAAGAATTTAAAAAAAATCACTGTCTGTTTGTCTGTATGTCAATTTGTCTGTTTGTATACGCTCATGTCCAAAAATATGGACGGATTTGAATGAAACTTTTTTTGTTATATAGCTGTTAAGCTTAGGCAACATATGGGGTAGAAATGATTTTGGAAAATGGAATACATAATGCAGAACCATACTGGTCCAACTAAACTATAAGAAATATAAAAATGACACCTAAGCGAAAGTAAATTCAGCCTGATGAACATTTTTTGTGAAGGTATAAAAATTGAAGATCAGGAATACCTGATGCAAAAACATAATGGTCCAGCTAAACTATTAGAAATATACATTAATGAAGCATTAGCAAAAGTTGTTCAGCCTGATGAGCATATTTATACGCTGGAGTTATAAAGTCCACACGAACGAAGTAGCGGGCATCATCTAGTTTACAATATTATTTTAACTATTATTAACTGATAAGTTTGAAGTAGGTACACCAGAAACAAGTCCCTACACCATAATGTCAGTTGCCTGCAATATTTCTACGGCTTCTTATATGATATGATTACTCTACGTCGAACTGAACGGCTTTTGCATTGAACGGCTTTGGTAAGTAAGCAAACTCATACTAAAAACTCCTTAAAAACCCCTGAAGGGTACAGCGTTCCGATTTCTGCTCTCATCATCAGCTTACCTTAATAATTTAAATGTATACAATTAGTTGTCTGTACGTCCCCATAATGTTTAAAGAAATATCCTCTAACTCCTAACCGTTGAGGAGTTGTGTCTTCCATCGCATCCGCTCAGCGATAACATTATACACACCTCAAAAGTGCACTCTTTCGAATAAGAAAGTAAATTTGAAAATCGGTCCACAATTGACAGAAAAATCCATGGACATAAATAAAAAATATATACAGTCAATCATAGAATCTCCTCCTTTTTTAAATTTGGTTAAAAAATAAAAATATATGAAGGACCACGCTAACAGAGCTATGAGTAAAAATTTTAAATACAAGTTGGTGCTCTTCAAAAAATTATTTCTTAGTAGGTATTTCTTGAATGAATCGACATTCAACACAAAATAAAGTTTTAGTATCTGTTAGTGGATAGGTATTCTTTATATTCTGTTTTGTATTTTCTCATAGATGGAGCTGTAAAGTAGAGTGTGCTTCTCGGGTACTGTAATTTTTACTTCAGGGGATATACATGAATCCTTTGCTTCATTCAGGATTCCCCTGTAGAATCACTCGCTACGCTTGTGATTCAACTCTGCAATCCTTCGTTTCGCTCTGGTCGCGTTCACAGTATTACCTTCGTCCCTTGTAGCACAATCTATTATTGTCTCAAGGATATTCATTTTTAAAAACTGTGTACATTATAATTATAAAATAACAGCTGTCCATACTATATATCTCAATACATACACGTATTCATAAAACCAAGCGCGCGGCACCGCAGTGCCATTTACACATTACGCCACTACACCGCGGTGTAGTGGCGTAATGTGTAATTATACACAAACATCTGATTGATTTACACGTAGTGTGTAAATATACACAAATATCTGATTGGTTTATGCCTATTATTTTACACATTACGCCACTACACCGTGGTGTAGTGGCGTAATGTGTAAATCAATAGACACCACGCCTGCGGTGCCGCGCGCATTTGTTTATAATTTTATGCATTTATATATTATATATATGCATTTTTAATATGTCCTTTACACGGCGTTGTGACGACGTAAAAAACACTAGCAATATTATTTTAATTTAAATTTTAAGCAAATGATTTCTTTTTACAGGCCCAGAGCAAATGTGAATCCATCTGTCTATTGTGCCATGTCTCTGTTGACGCTGCCGCCTGAACTCCTGACAAACATCATCAGGAAACTCGACACTAAGTCTGTGTACAGTCTCTATGAAGCAGGCATCGTGTGTATGCAGGGCTTAGTCAAGGAATGCCATTTCTCAATGAACACTTTAGCAACAGCAAAATCCCTACGGTCAAACTTCTTTACAGGAGTCTCAGGATACTTGAGTATCTTAAACTTATCTGGCATTCCAGATTTAGACCTACCGTCTCTAATAGGTGCTCTATCAGACATGAGAAACTTAAAAGACTTAGACGTTAGCTATACTAATATAACGATAACTGGTTTTCTTCAGATTACAAAAACCAGACCAACACTAAAAAGTATAGCTATTGACTTTTCCTTTGGCAAAATTGACACTCGATGCCAATCACTACAAAGATTTATTATTGATGACGTATTCAGTGAAATAAACGAGGATGTAATGCAGGCTTATCAACAAGCGTTTGAAGGGTTTGAGAATGTTCACTTTGTTGGTAAAATACATGGAAAAGTGAATGGGGCACTGGCGGTGCGTGTGCTGGAGAAAGCTGACCTTATAAATTTAACGTTTACTTCAAAAGGATACAGCGAATCTACGACTAGTCTAGATGACGAATGTGTGAAATATTTAACGCAAAATCTTTGGGACAAAATGAAAATGCCAAAAATGACGCAATTCCAACTTTATTCCAATAAAGCTCTTACTCGAAAATTATTATTTGCACCGCCTATTTATAATGTAATGGATTTTAATAAATATGAAGTATTGGTGATCGGAGTTTGTTATCCATCTTACGATTTAACTGAGAGGGCAATGCAGAATGTGGTTTCGACGCCTTTAATAAAAAAACTTATCTGCGAAACCTTTCACGTTGATATCACCGTTCTACCAGACGTAGCCTCCCTCCGTGATATTGAACGTAGTTTATCTTGCTTACTAACTCGCACAGGAGTTGATACAGTATTCATGTTTTGGGATAGAAAGCGCACTAAATTTGACACCCAATTTTCTGCAAAGTTGATAAACATATTCAAAGAGCATTATGTGTTTAATATTGATATCTCTACTTTAACACTTATACCAGCGGAATACGAATGGTGTAACTTTGAACCATCTATTCCCCCAGATTCTCATCAGACTGTTCTAGATTATGGTTACGCATTTAGAGAAAAAGAAACAGTGAAATTGAAAATAAGATTTAACAAAAGCTTTCAAGCTCTCACAATGCCGAAAATCATCAACAATTTTGACTTTTTGAACAAAATCACTAATTTAACTTTGAGCGGCAATGTTTATTATGATTCAATGTCTTTCAAACACTTGTTTGAACACTGTAATTCCTTAGTAACATTACAAATAGCATTGAATTTCTACATTTCTGATCCTACTTTTCTTCAGTTCCTAAGCTCAAGTAAAAGTTTAAAAAACATTTTTATATACGCGCGCGGTACAGTAGTGTCATCTGAATTATTTTCATATCTTAGCGAGTGTAGGACTTTAGAGAATATAAACTTGTATCAATTTGTTGGTGTCATGGTTCATACTTTACCCAATCCCATGGAATTGTTTAGGAAGTGTACTAATTTGTACAACTTATGTATAAACACTTTAATGCCGAACAAGGACGTAGCCGAACAAATATTTGAGTCATATAGAAATGTTGCGAAACAATATGGTAGAGATGCGATCCGTTTAGGTTATGCTAGTGGTCATCGACCAATGGGTTATCATCCTTATTTAAGCGTATTTAATCATGTGTACCAACTAAATGCTGCTTGTTCTAAAATTTGATTTACGAACATAATAAGAATGTTGAGTTATGGTGAAAAATTGACGAGAGTTTAATCCTACGTTCCTATTTACGTCTAAGTCCGTCAATATGATTAATTTTTCTAATAAGCTCCATGATGTATTATTATAGAGTTTAGCGGTCACAATAACTGTTATTAATCGCGGTAAGTCCCGTAATATTAATAACAGTAAGCCCCGTGATCTTTATAATTGAATTAAACAATCATCATTTTTTTATTAGCCTGTGCTAGTGTCCCACTGCTGGGCAAAGGCCTTCCCAAGTTCTTTCCACATGTCCCTATTCTGACCATTATGCTGACATCCATACATAAAAGAGTCTGTGTTGTCCCGCCATCTCTTTCGTGGGACTGGGCTGGGCATGTGTGCCGTATGCAGCTGGACAGATGGGCACGAAAAGTCAACATATTGGCCTGAAGGACGCAGACGCAGGGGTAAAAAATTATCACGTGACTGAAAAATTCTAAATGTGAGTAATCGTATTACGTACCTAGGATTTAAGAATAAATGTTTTGTTTTTTCTTGATTGTGTATTATTTGATTCTGAAACTCCTATCTCCGACAAACATTTCCTCGCCAAATGAGCCGCCGACATAATGTTTCATTCATCAGTTGTTCAACGGCAGAAACTAAAAACTGCGAATGTTTCACCGACAGAACGATTCATTTATGGGTGAACCGATGACAGAACCTAACAACTACGAACGTTTCGCCGACAGAACGATTCATTCATGGGTGTTTCAACGACAGAATCTTACACCAAATTAAGAAGGATCCATCGACAAAGCTTATTTCGCCATTATTTGTCACACTAGTCTGCTACTAGTCTTTGTCCGTGTTAAAGTCGTGGGTTCGATTTCCGTGAGAGGCATACTTTGTGAAATGGTTACCAGAATGTCTCGCACTTGGCCGGTTTTTATAATATCAAGCGCAACGGAAATTTCATCAATATGTCTCATTTTATGGGCAAATACTGGTGGTTTAATATTTCTAAAAATATTTCAGAACATTTTACAGTTTAATGATTGCAAAAATATTTTTGCTTATTAAAAAAAGGATTGAATGTTTTCGTTTACAAATATTTTTATTTTATTTCCTACAAAAAATTCCTAACTTTTTCCTTTAATTTATTGTTTACTTTCTCATAAAACTGTAAAATGTTATGAAATAATTTTGATGCGCTTGATATAATAAAAAACCGGCCAAGTGTGAGCCATACTGGTAACAATGTCACAAAGTATGCCTCTCACGGAAATCGAACCCACGACCTTCGGGTTACAAGGCAAGCACTTCAACACTATGAATGAAACCGGGAATATGCACGGGCAAGGAGTAGTAGCAGACTAGAGTAACAAATAATGGCTAAATAGGTTTTGGATCCTCCTGAATTTGGTGAAAGATTCTGTCTCTGAAACACCCATGAATGAATCATTTTGTCGGCGAAACGTTCGTAGTTGTTAGGTGCTATCGTTGAACAACTCATGAATGAAACATTATATCGGCGGCACATTCGGCGGAGAAACGTTTGTCGGAGATAAGTTTCAGAATCGTATTATTTACCCGTTTCTTTTTTAATTGAGTTTACAGACGATGAGAAAGGAAACTTCTTCAAGACTCTCCATCAGAGAATAGGCTGTTTGACTAGATATGTTTCTGGTTAATATTTTATATAAAGCAAAGTACCACTGAAAAAAAAAATTTTATACAGTAAGAAAATTAAGTTTTAAATTATCATTTTAAATATAAGAGTGAAAGCTAAGCTAAACTAAAAGTTATTAGACTATACTAAATTAGAATTAATGCAAAATGGTCTTAAAAAATTACTAATTGCTTGTGCGCCAATCCATATTAGGAATATAAAAAAAGGAAAGTAATATAGACCCGGTACGGGACCATAAGCGCGCGAGTCCGACTCGCACTTGGACGGTTTTTAGGGTTCCGTACCCAAAGGGAAAAACGGGACCCTATTACTTAGACTTCAATGTCTGTCCGTCTGTCTGTCACCAGGCTGTATCTCAAGAACCGCAATAGCTAGACAGTTGAAATTTTTACAAATTATGTATTTCTGTTGCCGCTATAACAACATATACTAAACATAAAATAAAATAAATATTTAAGGGGAGCTCCCAAACAACAAGCGCGATTTTTTTTATAGATAATGGTACGGAACCGTTAGTACGCGAATCCGATTTGCACTTGGCCAGTTATTTTAAAACGTCAAACAAAATAAGGCCGAGCAATAGTATTACCGATAAAATTTTACGTCGGCCATAGGTATTACTTACCTACTTCCGTCGAGGACAAATTTTTCCGCAATTAGGCCCGAAATTGCCGGTCCCGTTTTGCGTGGGGAGCTGCCACCGGCTTCAGTTCTCGAACCAGCCCAGCTCCTGCAGGAAGCCCAGAACGCCTGTTGGCGCCCTGCACGCTTCCGCCATGGTTCCCGGGTGTTCTAGGAATCTTCTTCTTATGTGTGCGACGCCATCGCACTCCAGGAGGAGATGGCTTGCAGTTTCTTCAGCCTCCATGCATGCTCTGCGCAGAGGACTGTTAGTTAAACCTAGGGTGAAGAGGTGTTTGTTTAGTGCACAATGACCAGTAATGATGCCAATCATACGGCGTAGGATCCTCCTTGGCAGTGCTAACAGACGTCGGGATAAGCGTCTGTCCCATTGGGGCAGCGCCTCCCTAGCCTGTCGGCACGTCTGGAGGGATTGCCATGATTGAGCCTGTTCTTCGCCAATTCGACCTTTGATCCAGGAGCGAACCTGCGTGAAGGGCGGCCGTAGGTCTGCCGGGCAACGGTTTGTCGCACATCTACAGTACTTTTAAACTTTTTCCATAAGATTTACCTACAGAATCCTTAGTGCTCGAATCCGATTCGCACTTGGCCGGTTTTACAGATACAGATACATTTTCACGTCTATATCCATGACGAAGTAGACAGAGCCCAGGGCCCTTAGGCCCAAAGGCCACCCTTAGCGTGATGGTAGGCGTTAAGATGGAAAGGGAATCAAAATAGTGATGGGTTGCTAGCCGCATCGCCTATTACCATGATTCAAATCTCGCCCATTCCCTCGATCGGCTCTTACGATCTGCGCGGGAAGAGAAGCAGCGGGTACATTCTACGTTTTTTCTTTTCTCCCAGACCAGCATGGAAGAACCTAGACCAGTTTTATTACCAGTTTTTCGGTTTTATTTATAGATAATGGTGCTATGTAGAAATAGACAGATATTGGCGTCAAACTTATAAAACGCTTCTATTAGTAGGGGTTTAAAAATCCTAAAAATAAAATGGAAATACGAATATTGATTTCATTTGCAGTTTGAAGTAGTTATCTCATTTACAGGTTGCGGTGAAATTATATTTAAACCAATATCCATGATTTCACAAATTAGAATAATTAATTTGGCGTATTGGCGTGTCGTATTTAATTAATATTGCTGCAGATGAGAGCGCGGCGTAATATTTTAACGAGCGGTTTTGGAATGTCACGTGTAGCGGAAATTAAGAGTTCCCTTACCCTGGACAGAGTCAGGCTTTTCCGTACAATTGTAGTCTAGCTTTGATTTTAAAATGTGACGCGTCAAATTTCGGTAAAATTTTGTAAGTATGTCCTCAAAGCAATTTATTAAAGCCAATTTAAAATATTTTTGAAGTGAAAACTTCTTTAGCGGCGTTGTGCACTTTTTTTGGAATGGGTAAAAAATGTTAAACTCTCGTCAGGACACGTGACCTGATCGAAAATTCGTAAGACGGCGCAGGGCGCTTGCGCGAATGTTCGTGTGTGTTTATGTTACAGCGTGCTACGCGCATCCATGGATGGTGACAGCTGATGGCTCGACCGTCTGTGTAGTGGCCATACTGCTGTGTATTTGAAAATGATTTTGTTGAAAATGAATTTGGTCATGCTTATGACATTTGTGACAGACTGTGGTTCAGAAAAGATTTGAAATATTTTATACTGATAATTAAAGCAATTCGTGCAAAATTATTCCCTAACCATTCCAAAATATCAAAAATGCACAACGTTAATATTCAAATTTTCACTTCTGCCGGCACTCCCAGAGTGCAACCCGTCGTTTTTTTCATCTGGTAACGCTTTTTTTCACATAATTGGGTATTTTCCTAAGCCAAAAATAAATTATTTTGTACTGTTGTCAAAATAAAACGTGGCAAAAGAATGTCACTTGTCTTTAAACATATCCATTTTAACGTGATTTTAAATTTATTATAGCAGAAAAACTTATATTAAGAGCGCAATTTGACTCCAAAAAACTATGACGTCGTCTGCCTGTGTTTCATACAAAATCCCATAGAAACTGTTTGTTTTGACGTTTAGAAAAAAGTATCTGATTTGACTTGTTGGAAAATAGCGGATTAAAACTTTTTCTATCTGACTGTACTAAATTTGATGGTGTCCGAATTGTCAGTGAAAAAATATTGTCAATATATAAGTGTCAATTCGGACAGAGTGTCCGAATAATATCGTGTCCGAGTCGTCAGCAAGTCATTTTAAAGAAATATACACATGTAGACATATAACTGGTTTTTACAGTCTAAATATGGACTTGAAGTAGAATATAGTTTTAAAGCTTTTTGACCATGAGTATAATAAACAGAATGTTTTATACCTATACATTTTCCATCAAGTTCATATTTTGAAATTGAAAAGTATTTAAATGCCCAGATGTCTGCAATTTAGTTGAAATTTCAAAATTTTACCTAGGGTAAAATATCACAATGGCTCATAATAGCGTTTATTTGGCGCAAACCTTTATATCCGAGAAGAAAACCGTGTACTAATTTAGCGTATTATTTATTTATTTTTAATTAGCGTTCGACCTCAATGAGTGGAGAGGATAAATTATAAAGTACCAATTGACCGGCCCTGAGGGTAAAGTGTTTTTTTGAATGTTTAGGAATAAGATTCTATAATGCCAAAATATCGAATAATATTTTTGAAACATAAAATCTCTTCGCCTGCAGCCAGCTTATAATCATAGCGAAACATTATTTAAGTCAAATTAATGATGGATGTTTATCTATATATGTATTTGTTATAAAATATAGTATCGTTGAGTTAGTATCCCTTAACACAAGTCTCGAACTTACTTTGGGGCTAGCTCAATCAGTGTAATTTGTACGTATATATTTATT
Organism: Acrobasis consociella; assembly: GCA_963555685.1. NCBI lineage: Eukaryota > Metazoa > Arthropoda > Insecta > Lepidoptera > Pyralidae > Acrobasis > Acrobasis consociella. The sequence continues at coordinate 14,521,489 of OY743122.1, forward strand.
TATAAAAAAAAAACATTGATGTATTACCAATATTAATTTAAATCCATTTTAGGAAGTAAAATACTTGTAACAACACTCATCATGATCGCCTAATGTTTAAGAAATAATTATCTGTTATTTTTTTTTAAGTAGTAGTTTGGCTGGGGTTTGTAATATATGTAATAACAACATATCATCTAATGATCATACATTTATGTTGTATAATATACTTTTGTTTCATATAAAGATCAATTGTTATCCTGTACTATTTATATAATTTCATTTGACCTAATTTTATATGGTATAATGAATATTTTACATATTTAGCATTTACATTAATATTTACTTCCTATAATATTCTTTTGCCCTAATAATTATAATCTATACATAACAATGTTTATAATGTTATGTTATAAAAATATTAGTTACACATACAAAATGCGCGCGCATTTTATTTACCAAAATTTAGATATAAAAAACAATTTAATAAAATATAACTACCTATGTAACTAATAATATTTTTTTCATCGTCTCCCTCGTTAAAAATAATATTTATATAATATATAAAAAAGTTAAAATAAAAAAAAATTGGTTACACATACAAAATGCGCGCGCATTTTGTATGTGTAACCATTTTTTTTTTGTTATTTTGACTTTAGTTTTATTTATGTTTTTTTATTATATATTATTTTATTTTATTTATGAGAGTGCCTCCGCTGCCGTCGCTGGCTTCTAAAAATATTACTTTGGGAATCAGTGGTTATACTGCCGGCAGCTTTAAAACACCGGCTGCCGGCGCCAGCACTCAAAATTTGCCGTGAAGTGTAGGTTAGGTTCTTTAGGTTTCCTGTGACCAAAACACGAGCGAGCGAGCGAAGCGAGCGAGCGACTTAAGCTAAGGGCGAAAGTAACACAGACACAGATCGTTTTATACCAGCGCCGCCAGCCAATTCGGCAACCAGCACCGGCAGCGGAGGCACTCCCTTTATTTTTTGTACATACTATTTCAATATTATGTTTAATATCAAGGGCGCATTATAAAAAAAATATTATCACATAGGTACAAATTATATTTAAACCTTATTTTAATATTGAGGGAGCAGATAAAAAAATATTACTACTTAAATAGAAATTCAATATTATTTTCAATATTAAGGGAAGGGAAAAAGATAAACATATATACAAACATAAATAAATACATTTAAAGTAAGGTTAGGTAAATAATCATTACTGTTTTTACTCATTATTTATAATTTTCTTTAAAAAATAAATACTTATTTATTAATGTTTTTTTTTTGTATATGTTTAAAACCTTATATTATTATAGTAACCAATTATTAATTAGTATATTTTAGTAAATTATTGTTATAAAAGAGTATTAGGACAAGTGATAATTATATAAAAGAAGATTATAACAAAATAACGTTAAATAAAAAGAGCATTTGGACAAGTGATAATTATATAAGATGAACATTAAACTAAAAGTTATTAGAGCAAATGATGGTTATATGATAAAAAATATTAGGTCAAATGAAATTAGGTAGTGAGTTTTTATGTAAATTGAAAATTATATCATTTGAACGTTATTGCAATTGAATTTAAATTATCTGTTATTATTACTTAAATTACACACCCGTTTGGCTGTTGGGGAATTGATTTGTGAGCCATTCGCCATGCGCGTGCCTGCAGTGATAACAAAACACTTCGGGCATGCGCATGGCGAATGTCTGAAGAAACAAAAGATTTCGCGCCATATTTATAATAGTCTATTGCCAGATTTTGTGTTATATTTTTTCCTCACAAATGTGTTGAAAAACGTTGTATTATACATGTGTACGTATTGTTCATCACAAGGCTCGGCTTCATAAATTCACGCGCGGGTTTCGCCTGCTTGTGAGTCAAACCCGCGCTCGCTGGTAATGAACAATTTACGACACTTGTATTATAAACTACTATTTTGTTTCTTTGTTTATAAGTATTAGAAATGTTATTAAATAATTACTTACAACTAATTAAAATGTTTTATTTAAACAAGAACTTGTTGCATGCAATTTACCGTATGCCTGGTCGTTAGTGTGCAGACTTCCTAGGAAGTCTGCAGATTATCTAGTTGTTGTAAGAACTCAATTAAATTCTAGAACTTCGTAGCCAAATGGCAAAAAACGGAACCCTTATGGATTCATCATGTTTGTCTGTCTGTCCGTCCGTATGTCACAGCCACTTTTACCGAAAGTATAAGAACTATACTGTTGAAACTTGATAAGTAGATGTATTCTATGAACCGCACTAAGATTTTCACACAAAAATAGAAGATGAAAAAGTATGGCTCTGGTAGTACAGAGAGAGCCATGCTACTGCAGAGACAAAAAGACCTGATGGTGATGAGGATGATCTTATTTTAATTAGACTTTTTTATAATGGATTATATATCATATCATATTGTATTGGAGACTGCATGAAAGGGCTCAAATAACACAATTCAAAAATACTTACATTATTTAAATACTTCCCATGCTGGTCTGGGAGAAATAAAAAAAACTTAGAATGTACCAGCTGCTTCTCTTCCCACGCAGATCGTAAAAGCCGATCGAGGGAATGGGCAAAAATGCAAATCATGTTAACAGGCGATGCGGCTAGCAACCCATCACTGTATTGATTGTTTTTCCATCTTCTCGCCCACCATGACGCTAAAAGTGGCTTTTGGGTCTTGCGGCCCTGGGCTCTGCATAGAACCGCAAGACCCAAAATGCTTTGTCTGCCCCATTAGGGATAGAGACGTGATAGTATGTATGTATGTATGTATTTAATAACTTACCAACCCCATTAAAAAAATCACCAAGACACAATTTGAATCTACCAACTTTTTTACGTGTGTACCGTGAATGATCAACATTTGTGAATTACGCATGCTTATTGAACGAGCAAGTGAAGCAAGGAAAGTAACCTCCTCAAATCGGCATTACCGCTGAGGATGCAACCGGGAGTACCCTCGGATAATGATGATAAACTGATCATAAGAAAGAAAAATTCCGGTGTTTTTAGAAAAGCTTTTCAGCTACTCTCTATAATTATTTTGTGGTTCCAGATGTCATCATTGCATATCAGTCAGTGGTGAAACGTCAGAAGTCTTTATAGACTAAGAGGGGGCCGTATGCAACCCTACCTCATCGAGTAGCAAAATGTGACATATAGGGTGTTGCATATTGAAAAGATATGTCTTAATGGAAATCCTTGAGGGAGGCCTATGTCCAGCTGTGGACTTCCTGTGGCTGATATGATGATGATGAATGGACAGGGTTGCCTGGGCCTAACCTGGAGCATTTTGTACAGTCAGAAAAAAAGTAATTATAAAAAGTTGTGGAATAGCCCTACAGGTTTCTTGCCACACTAACAAATGATAACCAATAGTAGTACTTACAATAAAAATCATAGCAGTCTGACAGCTGGAATTTTGACTTTTGACTGCCACACATATTTTCCGCTTGGTCCAATGGTTGACCGGGAGAGAATGCCATACAGCATTAGGTTCGCCACTTGTACTTTTTTATTGTGCAATAAAGTTTAAATATAAAAATAAATAAAGGTCGTTTGAAATTAATATTCCAAAAAAATATATTTTTTAGTATGCCACACCATATGTCACATTTTGCCACTCGATGAGGTAGGGTTGCATACCGCCCCCTCTTAGTCTATTAGACCTCATAAAAAAGATATCAGTTTGCCACTTCTACACACGAAAAACGAGGGTACATATTACATTTTATCATTTTTCAACCTACTTGTCCCACTGCTGGGCAAAGGTCTCCCACGTCTCCTTATAATTATACCTGTCAAAGGCAACCAAATGTTTCAAAAAGGTTTGAGATCGTTATTTATTTTCTAAAATGTTTTATCATAAACTCATTTATAAAAAGGGGTAGCTGATCTTATCTTAGAGTTGCTGTTTCATTTATCATCATAATTAATCTACAATCTAACATCTGCATCAGAGATAATGATACTAGGGATGTCACAAAAAAATTGGTAATGAAAGTTATTGTTTTGTAACATCCTTAGTATAATTTACTGCTAAGTAAAAGAAAACAGTGGAGGATAAATTAATCTCACGAAGATACCTATATTTTTTATTGAAACGAAGTTCCTTATCGCGCGTTGCGAAAGGGGGCTAGACGGAGAAAATTAAGACCAAAAGTTGTAACGACACTTTTTACTATAGTTGTAAGCCGTGCGGCGTGCGCGTGTTTCTCTGTCTGTCTCTCTCTCTCTCTCTCGAACTTCGTTCCTTCCGGGTGTCCCTAGACATCTCTCAAGTATTTTTTTTTGTGCAAAATCTTCGAACTACTAGCCTATAAGCCTAAAAAAATGTAGCTCTACCGACTTTCGCCTAAAATGCATTGTTTTGTACTATTGTATCTGGTATTGAGAGCAAATGAAGAATTAAACTTTATAAATGGTTAATTAACGTGAAAGGGACATACACGTAATAAATCGAGCCACGGGCTATACTAGATCACTATAGTATAATGATAATAAAATAAACAGTAAATAAAAAAAAACAAAAAAAAAACAATTTTCCATACAAATCGCCCAGGCGGCTTCATATTGCCGTATGAAAATGCCAATTTTTCCAATTTTTGACTGTTATTTTAATTTCATTATTATAGTGATATAGTCAGGACTATCTTTTGTCATGTCCCAACTGTCCGACTCCTTGCACTAAGGCAGATCTGAATGTGGACAATGACAGGGCGGTCGCCGTGGCTAGGTTTTGGTCTAATCACATTTAATTTAAGCCATTTCGACTCGATAACCTCCGTGGCGTAGTGGACACCATGCTAGTCCGCCACCCAGAGGTCCCGGGTTCGATCCCCGGTCAGGGCAAGTTGAAACTGGCCTTTTTCAAATTGCCTTGGATCTTGGATGTTTATCTATATATGTATTTGTTATAAAATATAGTATCGTTGAGTTTGTATCCCATAACACAAGTTTCGAACTTACTTTGGGGCTAGCTCAATGCGTGTGATTTGTCCCTATATATTTATTTATTTATTTATAAGAAGAAGAAGATAGTGATTTAGTATAGCCCGTTATTTAATTTATTACGAGTATGTCCCTTCCACGTTTATTTATTTATTTATTTAAACTTTATTTACTAAAACAATATGGTACAAAAGGCGGACTTAATGCTAATAGCATTCTCTACCAGTCAACGTTCGGAATAAAAAGAAAAAACTGGTGGTAGGCGTTCAAATAAGTAATTATAGCTATAATAATAAAAGAAACACAACTAGTTACAACACGTTGTGTAATACAAAACCCTACAAAATATTTTCGTCAACAACAGCCACAGACTAAGCACAACCCACGCAATGTTTCCATGGTCTGCGAAATTTACGCAGGTTTTTTATTTAATTCGTTATCCTGTGTAACTTTCACATCAAATGCTTTGTGTATTTACACTGCTATTTACATCGGGGATATAGCTCAGTGGTAGAGCAATCGACTGCAGATCGATAGGTCCCCGGTTCAAATCCGGGTGTCCCCTATCTTCTTTTTTGTACTTCTACAGTTTTAGATGTAAATTATCCTTGTCGGTTATATAATATCTGAATAGGGGCTACCTTCATCCATCTGTCAACCGGATGAAACTTTTTATAATTAATTATGTTCCTGAATATACCTGCCGTAAAATTATGATCAAGGCTTATTTTTTTTTTCCAATTTTACTGACTTGCTAATCGAACACAAGTTAAGTTCCGATTCAATTCATTTATTCGCAGTAACATACATACATACATACATACTATCACGTCTTTATCCCTAATGGGGCAGACAGAGCATTTTGAGTCTTGCGGTTCTATGCAGAGCTCAGGGCCGTAAGACCCAAAAGCCACTTTTAGCGTCATGGTGGGTGAGAAGATGGAAAAGCAATCAATACAGTGATGGGTTGCTAGCCGCATCGCTTGTTAACATGATTTGCATTTTTGCCCATTCCCTCGATCGGTTTTTACGATCTGCGTGGGAAAAGAAGCAGCTGGTACATTCTAAGTTTTTTTATTTCTCCCAGACCAGCATGGGATTCGCAGTAAACAGTTTTTTTTTTACAAAGATGTTCAAATACAGTGTATCATAAAAAACCTAGGTACCTACATTATATTACAACATTCATAATTTATTTCATGATGTTTATTAATTTGCATCATTCAAACAAATCCATGCATCGAATACTTTACTATTTATAATTCAGGAATTCATCGACAGAATAAAAAACTTTATTTATCAGCCAAGTCTTTAAACTACTTTTAAATCGATTAAAAGGTAACACTTTCATTTCATTAGTATATGATTGTAATTTTATACACATTGAGTAGCAGTTTCTTTGAAACTTCATTGATTTCGACAATGTTTCCATTGTTAATTTATCAGGATGCCTGAGACTTTTAGTAAACAAAACAATTGAGAGGTGTCAAGGGACACCAGGATGGAACGAAGTTCCTTTCGATTAATTAGGAGAGTGAGAGACAGACAGAGAAACACGCGCACGCCACACGGCTTACAACTATAGCAAAAAACTTTTAGTCTTAATTTTTTCCGTCTAGCCTCCTTTCGCAACGCGCGATAAGGAACTTAGCTCAAACATATACAATAGAAATCATACAACATATACAGTATGCAACAAAGTGTGCAGTCAAAGGCACCTTCTCTACGGACAGACTCCACCATCAGCGCGTCTTGAGAGCCGCAACAGGGGAGTTACTACAATAAATAATACGTAAATCGTATGATAGTGACGTTCTATTTATATTATCATTGTGCTCGTCATTTCCCTTTCCATTTGGGGTCGGCTCTGTATGTAAACTGTTTCCACTTCTTTCTGTCATTCACCATATTTAAACTAGCCCCTCGTTTCTTCATATCTGTCCTTACACATTCTATCCGCGTCTTCTTCGGTCTTCCTATCCCTCCACCTCCAAATGGACCATCCTCTTAGCCAGATGTTCGGCATCCCTCCTCGTGGAGTGGCCATACCACGTGAGTCGATGGCTTATTTTAACTTGTCTACTACTGGAGCAACTTTCAAACTTCCTCTTATGATATTCCTGACGTACTATTTATATGTCAAACCAAATTATGCTTTATCATTATACATTAAGGCCCATGTTGATTGACACTGAAACGCGGAAACGTGTAACGTCGGTCTTACGTAACGCTTTTGGAGTAACTCCCCAGCTTCCTTATAATAACGACCTTTGCGATTGCCGCCATTCAATCAATGGACCACCTGTCGTAGTGACGAGTGGTATCCGGCAGAGTAGAATAGGGCCACTCCAAGTCTTCCCGTGGATGTCGTAGAAGGCGACTTAGGGAATACAAGCTAAACAAAGCTTACAAACATCATGAGACCTCTACAACCCGTCTGGCCAGCGAGGAGAGTGTAGGCCAAATCCTCTGGCTGTTCTGGCTAACTATGGCTCTAGTAGCACAGATAGGGTCGCGCTCCTGTGGAGATAGTAAGATCTGATGATGATAAGTTATATTATAATAGTTAATTATATCCTTTAAAAATTTTGGAAATCTTTGGGAGAGGCCTATGTCCAGCAGTGGACGTTGTGCGGCTGAAATAATGATGATGATCCTTTATAAAAATTGCGATGCACCACCAGTCACTCTTTTTGATCTAATAGACAAGATTTCATATGCCCTCTGTTGGCATTTGCCTAAAAAGCTAAAAAAAGTTTTTTGTCCATATTCCTATTAAAATTGCATTCGAAAAAAAAAAACCGAAGTGGTGATATTGAAAAATCTCATTGATATCCGAACAGATTATAATAAAATCCGCTGAATAAATTCACGCACTGTATAGCCATAAATTTTAACTTGGCGATATTGTTTTTGCCATTTTTTGCACCCAACGGCACATCATCATAGTTTCCGAGGAAATATTCGACGAAATATGAATTTTAAATCGTATGTTGCATACAGAAATAATAAAAATGCAGTCACTCACTTCACTTCATGAATTTTAAACGGGGGTTTTATGTTTTGGCAACTTTATATTTTTGCAGTGTAATTCAAACTTGATGTTAAAATTAAGTACATTTTTTTTGCTGGTAGGTTATAAAAAAATAAATAATAACCCTAACCGCCGCTGCCGGTAGCTTAGGCCTTGCCCCGCTATGTAAGGTTTTTTTTATAATACGTTTATATATTGTAATATTTTTTTATCTTCTTCTTCTTATATTTAAGAGCTGGGCTCTTGTCGGTGGAGTGCTTTCCATATCTCTCTTCCTTTTTTTTATACAATGCCCTTTTTAGTTTAGTACAAATATTTTGAGGGGTGATTCAATCCATCACTTCGAACTACTTTTCCCATCGAAATACGAAAACATAATTATAATTTTTCATAGTAATGATATCACATGACTACTTCGATGGCTATTAAAACCCATTTTTTTTTTGTATTCCTGTATACATTTATTGGGAAAAGTTGTTCAAAATGATAGTCTGAATCACCCCTTAAAATATTTGTACTTAATACAAAAGGACATCGTATATTTTACTTTTTATAGATATATTATTTAAAAAAAACCTAATAAATGAAACAAAATAAATGCAGAGAATAATAAAACTCTTTAAATTTAAAGTTTGTTTCATGCTAGTCAAAGAGAAAAAAGAATGTACCAGCTGCTTCTCTTCCTGCGAAGATTAAGTAAGGTAGTGAGTTGAGTTCCTTGTTTCGTGGTTTTACGCACACACACGCACCGAGTGTAATGGAAGTTGTAAAGCGGGGTGAAAGAGAAAGTTACATATATTTTGAGAGTGACTGTCCACATTTTTTTCAATTTAATTTATTTATTTACTTGTTAGACTTTATCCGGAAAATGCGTTTCAGAGTAACAATATCGGTTCCCTTTTTTTTCGAAATCAATAAAAAATATATTTTATTGTTATATTGACTTACATAATTTGACATAAAGAACTCTAGACGCATTGTTGCTTCGTGCATTCACACATTGTTTCTGTTCTGACCAACTGCATGCAATTTTAAAGATTTTTGTTAAATAAAAATTAGATTATAATCATTTACTTTTATGTTGACAATTCAAACTACAAGGTTACTGCAATAAGCAATTTTTTGTACCTTCTTTTGGATTTTTTACTAAACGGTTATCATGGACGTGAAAAATAGACAAACGCTGATTGACATAATAGCGTGAAATGTTACCGTTTACGTTAAAACTGATGTTTATCAGTTTTAGCTGGCCGTATCACGAAATACAATGATTTCATAAAATAGTCTGCTACATCATGAAGTTACCAATTCTACGATCTCACGACGACACATTACACTCTCAAAACTTTTACAATTTTTCCACATAAATTTTCATAAGCCAAATAGAGTTAAAAGTTTCTTCAATATATGACTCCCCTACCAAATATTGGCGAAAAGTTTATCCAAAAGCTTTAAATAGCTCGCTGTTTTGGCTTCGCAGGCTTTGTCCCCAGTACAGGCTCAGGGGACCGGCGAATGACAGCTTAATAACACTAAATCAAGTATCCACTCGCGATGTTTTCATTCCGCTTAATAACGTACAAAATTAAACTTTATTGTGGTTTCCGTTGGATATTTATGGTCGTATTTATTAATATCGGTTTGTTTTTTAATTGGAAAGTGAAATTTGGTTGTGAAGTTTTGGTTGTTATTAAATATACGGCAGGAGAGATGGTTTTTAGTACCAACTGGTGCCTGCTATTTGCGTGATACTTAAAAATGACTTTAACGTAATTTTTCTTTTTTTTTACATTTTACACTGACAGATTTCAATTAACAAAACCCAAATATAGCTATAAGCTGAGCTTAATGTATTTATTTTTTATAATCATCATCATTTCAGCCGTATAACGGTCACTGCTGGACCATAAACCTACTCAAGAATTTCCAGAATGACCGATCAAAAGCGGCCTGCATCCAGCGCCTTCCAGTGACCTTGGTCAGATCATCAGCCCACCTTGTGATGTGAGGTGGTAGACCACCTCTATCTACTAAAAACCTCAAACCAAATAAATTATTTGGTCTGAGCTAAAAACTATCAGAGCAAAGTAGGGTTTTTGGTGGGTTTTGGCCGTGTAGTTTCCGGCAGAGTAGAGTAGGACCACTCCAAGTCCTCTCGTGGATGCCGTAGAATGTGACTTAGGAAAGACAAGCTACACAAAGCTTATAAACATCAATGAAACCTCTCCAACCCATCTGCCCCGCGAGGTGAGTGTAGGCCAAGTCCTCTGGCTGCTCTGGTAGTACTGTACAAACCTCGTGTTCATGCAGAGGAGAGAAAAAGACATGATGAGGATGATGATAAGCAGGGTTTACTAATTAAAGAACTGTAGGCCAGCAACTTATAAAATGTATTCGAATTAGTAAAATCTCATACAAATTCAATAGGAAATCAGTTTTTAAACGTTTTTTAGAAGCGTTAACTCAAATTCGGCATTCGCAACTACGAAAACCTACACTGCGGGTAGGCAATACACACTTGGACGCTTATTAATGAATAGTATACCAGATTAACTGCCCAGGGACTATCAATCTTCCCTCCAAGATAAGTAAATCCAATTACGAATAAACTTTACTGCAACAACAAAGAAATACCTGCAACCGCAATCCAAGAAACTTAAGTTAAAACCTCGCCTAGAGGGGATTATTTAAAAAATCAGACTACATTTCTCATTAAAAATACGTTATCTCTATAATACTTGCACAACTGTTCTTTCTTTTAGTTTAACTGTCTTGAGTCAAGATAACTTGCTTGAAAGTTCCTTTTAACAATGGCAAATGGCAGTAGTTAGGATGAGTAGTTTTTTTGTTGGATTATAAGCAAATATTTTTCTTTCGCTGAACTTAGTTGGCTGGAAAAGATTTCGTTAATGAATAAGTGCGCAATAATTATGTTTTTCTACTCCTCTACTGTTATCTGCCTTTTACATAGTCACGAACACTATTATAAGAACATTGATTATTTATGACTTCAGGAAAGTCTATAGTCTATTCCCCATAACAGCACTTGTATCGTTATTTCGCCAAAACGATACTCCTAGCCATAGACTTAGAACCTTTTTTTTTCTTTGAATCTATCATACTGCCAACATAAGAAAAACGTTTTATTAATATATTCGTGATATATTCACTAGGAAGACGTCAATTAAAAAAAAAAAAGTTTACCATAGATGCCTATTATCTACCAAACATAAATGAAGTCATACATTTTCATATTTTTCTTTTTTTATTTTTGTATTTTATTTAGTAAATGTAGTCGTAGAAAAAGTATTGTATGCAACGTTGTATAAGTACGTCAAAAAATGCTCGATGGCGTCTTCTTACGATGCTCGCTAAAGCTCGCATCGTAACCTGCGCCACTCGCATATTTTGAACCCTCTTATACAACTGTTGCATAAAATACTATTACGTACTTACTTAATAGTAATTTTTCTTCAAAGAGCTATTATGTATATTGAATAGTAATTTTAAGGTTTTGTATGTATTTGAAGATGATAAAAAGACACTTCGTGTACTAAATCATGTAAGTTTTATTTAGTTTTTTAATAGAAAAAATTAAAATCACCAACAATACATAATACGAACTCTTAAAATAATCATGAATCATTTATTTGTTAGACATGAGTACACAAGTAGTTCTTTACAGTGTAGGGCATCATGCTGTTAGGCTTACAAATTTTGATTTTTAGATGTTTATAGTACTATTAAATTTTGACAATTATTGTAATTACAATTATATAAAATTTTATGAATGTCAATTAGAATTATTTTTGCACGTCGTTTGCGCGTGAAGACGTAACAAATACACATACACAACACACACTCTTACAAAATTCCCCCTTTTATAATAGTGTGATATAAAGGCGACCATTGCAGAACCAGTTACAGCAAATATAAAGTACCAGGCTAACAGAAGTTGTATGCAGTTCAGACGGTACAGTCCGGGCGATGAATGGGTTTGCCGGAGCGAAATGTTTTAGTCCGAGTGGTGGAGAAAATGAGAGATAAATCTATTGGAATTGCAGCAATTTATTAGATGTAAGCATCGAAGCTAGAGTAATTTGGCTAAAATGATGACATTAAACATTTTTGCACGCCTCATAAGCGCAGCGTATGAGGTAGTTCATTACTTTCAACATGTCAGGGTCAAGCATTTTTACTTCATTTGTGAAATGAGGAGTGCGAAAGGACATTTTTACAAGCTTTTATTAAGCTTGTAACTAGAATCTTTGTTTCCGTCAAATCTTGCAACTCAATTTTTGCACCCTCAACGGATGGAACTGAAATTTTGCATACTTGTTTAAATCAGATGATAATGCAAAACTATTATGACAAGAAGCTGTTTTGACGATGGAGCCTGTAGGAGCCATTGAAACGCTGTAAGAAAACGACGCAATCTCATCGAGTTTGTTATTATTATTGTATTTGTCTTGGAAATTACTTTTACCACCGGGTCCCACGGACCGCAAACTCGGATATTCAGTCAATTTTTATGTAAAAATGTCAATATAATCTTATCAAGGTATGAAAAGCATATGCAAGGTATACAAACATTTGAAAAAATATAAAACACAGTAAAGCTTCCATATAAAACATAAAAAAAATATTACCTACGAAGTTGTACAACAAACGTGAAACAAAGTATTTACAGCACCGGGTCCGGTAGACCGCAAACTGGAAAAATTTGCCAATTATCAAAATATGCAATCGTAGCTATATGAATAATATTAAAAAATAGTTAAGTTTCCATGTTTCCACACCGCAAACTGGAATATTAATTCACTTAAAAATGTTAATATGTATGAACAACAAACGTGAAAGAGAATATTTACGCCGCCGGGTCCCACAGATCGCAAACTCGGATATTTATTAACTCTCAAGTAAAAATATCAATGTAATATAGGTATATGAAAAATATTAAGCAAACACAGAAAAGCTTTAATACAAAACATATTACAAAGTTATACAACAAATGTGAAACACAGTATTGCCAGCGGGTCCCACAGACCGCAAACTCGGATATTAATTCACTTCTTAAATAATTTTTTTATTATAATCTAAATATAATAGCTATATAACGAATATGAAACCCAGTAAAGCTGCCACACAAAACATATAACAAAGTTATTTAACAAATGTGAAACACATTATTTACGTCACCGGGTCCCACAGACCGCAAACTCGAATATTAATTCACTTCTTAAGCAAAAATGACGATATAATAGCTATATAACAAATCTAAAACACATAAAAGCTTCCATAAAAACATATTACAAAGCTATATAACAAATGTGAAACACAGTATCGCCAGCGGGTCCCACAGACCGCAAAATCGGATATTAATTCACTTCTTAAGTAAAATTTTTATTATAATGTAAATATAATAGCTATATATCGAATATGAATCAAAGTAAAGCTTCCATACAAAACATATAACAAAGTTATACAACAAATGTGAAACACAGTATTTACGCCACTGGGTCCCACAGACCGCAAACTCGAATATTAATTCATTTCTTAAGTAAAAATGACAATATATTAGCTATATAACAAATATGAAACACAGTAAAGCTTCATATGAAACATATAACAAAGTTATACAACAAATGTGAAACACAGTATTTACGCCACTGGGTCCCACAGACCGCAAACTCGGATATTTAATTCATTCGCTAGTAATTTATTTAGTGGTGACGGCATGGGAACGGCACTGCGAATAAAACGCAGAATATCTATTTGATGCAAAGAGTATTGTGTACTGGATGTGTTTAATTGTTTTCATACATATGAGTCTGTATCCTTAATGGGACAGGCAAAATAATCTACGTCATGTGGGCTTAAGCGGACTAGGGCCACAAGATTTATAGGCCATTTTTAACCACCGAAAAAGAGGGGTGTTATATAAGTTTGACACAAATTTTGAATATTCTAGTTTGGAATATTTGGCGGCGGGAACATTATCATACGTATTTATACTATCTGTAAGTAACCAGATTTTAAATAATTCTTCTTATCGTGTGTTAGTAACTAACACTAGTGTCAGAGTTTTAAAACCGCCTTATAGGCCTCTGACGTGGTTTTAGGTAACAACCAATATCAAAGACAGTGACCGGGACCGACGGCTTAACGTGCCCTCCAAAGCACGGATCATCTTATTTATCAGACAATCAGGTGATCAGCCTACAATGTCCTTACCAAACTAGGACAACAACACAAAGTCGTTGCCTCCGCCGGAAATCGAACCCGCGACCTCCAGGTATGAGCCGAACGCTCTAACCACTACACCACGATGGCAGTTGTAACCGGATTTCAAGTACATAATAGCTCATTGTCATTATTATTCCATTTTGTCAACTTTGCACCCTTGAACATGCTAGGTGAGCTCTTTAGTTCTGCTCTGTTTACCCCATTTAGGTGAGTACGAAAACGTGACAGTGTAACAGTCATAAAACAAAGTATTTATACACAGATCGCAAACTAGGATGTTTATTAATTCGTTCACTAGTAATTTTTTTGTGGTGAAAACGCAGAATATCTTTTTGACGCAAATACTTATTGTGTACTAAATAGTGGCAAAGATAATATAATTAGTAGCCGTAAATAATATTAAAGGGCGGAGTTCCCGACAGAGTAGAATAAACCCACTCCAAGTCCTCCCGTGGATGTCGTAGAAGGCGACTTAGGAAATACAAGCTAAACAAAGCTTACATCAATGAGTCCTCACCAGCCCGTCTGGCCAGTGTGGATAGTGTTGGCTTTGGACCAACGCAGACGACAGACTATCCGTGATGCACTTTTTAGTCTGTGATATGTGAAAATAGAACCCGTGCAATCATAAGCAGTGATGCACACGACGCGCGCCACCGGACTTTTTGCGCGTTATGTGCGTTACTGCATATGATTGCAAGGGTTCTATTTTCACAGACTAAAAAGTGCGACACGGATTAGTCTGTCGTCTGCGTTGACCCTATTCCTCTGGCTGCTCTAGCCAACTATGCCTCTTCTAGTACAGAGAGAGTCGTGCCCCTGTAGTGGAGATAAAAAGGCCCCTGATGATGGTGATGATGATGACTCATATATTGTAAATCTTCAAACAAAATGAAAATGGCTCTTCTACAAAATTAATTTTACGGCCATTTGTGGAATAAAATTCCGTGCAAATATTGTGAAAGTTGTACCGTAACGTAGTTTGTACTCACGGTGGTGTAAATAACTTGGTTGGTTAATTACGATGACGTCACAATGCGGCCTCTTGTGAATTGTTTACTAGTGCATAAAGTCGTTTATTTTCCTTTCTCATATTCGGTGTAAAAAACGACGGGTTGCACTCTGGGAGTGCCGGCAGAAGTGAAAACACAGCAGTATGGCCACTACACAGACGGTCGAGCCATCAGCTGTCACCATCCATGGATGCGCGTAGCACGCTGTAACATAAACACACACGAACATTCGCGCAAGCGCCCTGCGCCACCTAAACGAAACAGCAGGCGCAGCATTCGAGTTTGCGTGAAAAGCTTAAAGTTATTTTTCATATTTTGACATATGTTCCTTAGGGAAAGTTATTCGCTATTACGGACTCCATTCACTTCTTAAATTGTTTTAGTATATTTTGTAACACCTTATAATCATTATAAATACAATAATAGGTAGTTTTTTTAAGCTATTGCATAGCTTCTATCGCGGGCCTTGAGCGCGGGAACCGAATCCAGAAATTCCGTAACGAAAAAACCTCACGCTCTCCCCACTCCGCCTACCATGTAGGTTGCCGCTTCGACTCCGTCGTCCGTTTGCGACGTTGCCGTCCTTCCTTGTTTGCAATAGCTTTACCGCGGCAGTCCCCGAGTGCCACATGTCTTTTTTTTTTAATAAGACATGAAAGAAAAAATGTGACTTTAGAAACTATACTCCATTTGGTTAGGTATTTAAATAAATGTAAACAATTTTGACATGTCTTTTTATTGAAAGATACACTTTAAACATCAATACTTTTGCAAATTACAAAGTAATTACGTAATTTATACTTTGTAATTAGCAAAAGTATTGATTTATAAAGTGTATATTTCAATAAAAAGACATGTCAAGATTGTTTACATTTATTTAAATACCTAACCAAATGGAGTATAGGGTACTATACTATGAAAAGCTACGCAGCAGCTTCGAAATGTTTAAAAGTAATAGGGTATTTTCCTAAGCGAAAATTAATTATCTTATACCTTTAAACGAGCAATTCTTGTATATTTATATATTTATAAATTTTTGTGATCTCGAAAACGGCTCTAACGATTTCGCTGAAAATTGGTATATGGGGGTTTTCGGGGGTAAACAATCGATCTAGATTAGTCTTATGTTTGGGAAAACGCGTGTTTTCGAGTTTTTATGCCTTTTTATTTCCACGCAGAATATGGTCGCTAATTTCGTTGCGCCGGCCGCTATCCGTTTTGGCTCAGCAGTTTAGGATGCGAACCGCTAGAAAGAGTGTTACGGGTTCGAATCCCACTCGGTGACTTACTTTTGTTTTTTTTATGTTCAAGTGTAAATATAATTTTTTATTTTGTATTGTTTTTAGACAATTAAAAAAAATGTAGTACTGTTTGAGATGTAACCGAGCCAAGCTCGGTCGCCCAGGTACTTTTGTACTAATAACAAAATAAAACGTCGCAAAAAATGTCACTTGTCATTGAACATATAAATTTTAACGTGATTTAAAATTTATTATTGCAGAAAAACTAATAATAAAAGCGCTATTTGACTCCAAAAATCTATGACGTCATCTGCTTGTATTTCATACAAAATCCCATAGAAAATGTTTGTTTTAACGTTTAGAAAAAAGTATCTTATTTGACTTGTTGGAAAATAGCGTACCTATTCGTAGAATCAGCGTAGCAGCTGCATTTGCTACGTCGTAGCTGTTCGTAGCATGGTCGTAGCTGCTACGTAGCACTTCGTAGAACCAGTTAAGTTGCTGCACACAATGTTAAAATTGTTTACCTTTATTTAAGTACCTAAATAAGGGAGCGCATAGTTTCTAAATAAGTTCTTCTTAATTATATAAGAGCTTTTATTTAATTTGACCTATCCTTTTGTCCATCTGTTTGACGTCCTCCGTGGCGTAGTGGTCACCATGCTAGTCCGCCACCCAGAGGTCCCGGGTTCGATTCCCGATCAGGGCAAGTTGGAAAATGGCCTTTTTCAAATTGTCCTGGGTCTTGGATGTTTATCTGTATATGTATTTGTAATAAAATATAGTATCGTTGAGTTAGTATCCCATAACACAAGTCTCGAACATACTTTAGGGCTAGCTCAATCAGTGTAATTTGTCCCTATATATTTATTTATTTATCTGTATGTATGTTTTAATCAAACACAAGTTAAATTTGACCACATCCCGGTTTGTCCCGGCATATTAGTGACAATACTATAAATAATGATAAAATAGAGCTGATCTGATGATTGAACCGGAAGATGGCCATAGGAACTCTGTAATGAAACGATGAAATCTCATCCCCACTGATTTGGAATTACATTTTTTTTGTTTAAAAAGGTATACATGGGAAGTGATACCAAAAAATTTTGACAAAATCAGTTGTGTATATAGGGGGGAAGTCGGCTTTTAATTTTAAAAAAATATAAAACATAAAAAATATTATAATTATACTTGCTTGTTATTGTTATGTGTTGTTGCTCCCATGCTGGTCTGGGAGAAACGAAAAAACTTAGAATGTACCAGCTGCTTCTCTTCCCGCGCAGATCGTAAAAGCCGATCGAGGGAATAAGCAAAAATGCAAATCATTTTAACAGGCGATGCGGCTAGCAACCCGTCACTTTATTGATTGCTTTTCCATCTTCTCGCCCACCATGACGCTAAAAGTGGCTTTTAAGTCTTGCGGCCCTAGGCTCTGCATAGAGCCGCAAGACCCAAAATGCTCTGTCTGCCCCATTAGGGATAAAGACGTGATAGTATGTATGTATGTTGCTTGTTATAATTTTGGTCTGACGACAAGGTCGCTGAAAAGTGCTGGATGCAAGCCGCTCTAGGTCGGTCAGTTTAGAAATCCTTAAAAGATTCTTATGTCCAGCAGTGAATGTTATGCGGCTGAAATGATGATGATACTAGTTGAAACGAAGTTCCTTATCGCGCGTTGCGAAAGGAGGCTAGACGGAAAAAATTAAGACGAAAAGTTGTAGCGACACTTTTTGCTATAGTTGTAAGCCGTGCGGCGTGCGCGTGTTTCTCACTCTCCTTATTAATCGAAAGGAACTTCATTCCATCCGGGTGTCCCTTGACACCTCTCAAGTTTTTCTATATTTAAAAAAATTAGCCCTGATATATATTCAGTATATCAGGAACATAATAAATAATAATAAATATAATAAATACACGACCGTCCACCTCCTCGGAGGAAAAAGGTCGTTCCAAACTCGAAACCCCGCAAGGGGGATCGAAACTTCCTTCCACAGGAAAAAAACAGCTGCAAAAACAGCGGCCCCCCCCGAAGCAGCAGCCCGAAACAAGGCAGCAGCCGAGGGAGCGGCAGCAGGAGCAGCAGCAACAGCCCCCTCCAACAACCAAACGGGCGCGCCTCGACGACACCATCTCACCAAGGGGTGAGACGAAGAAGGTGAAACTCGATGGTGCGGCTGTGAAGAGCGGGACTACATACGCCGGTGCGGTAGCTACCGATCTGGACATGGCCGTCACGACGGTGGACAGATCAGACCTACAGCCTGAAGAATTGGGTAAGATTCAGGAGAAGATCGAGGACTTACTCATGAACCAGGTTCTTGACCTGGATGCTGAAGTCATCCCTGTGTTTGGGGGTAAGCCTGTCATCGCTGAGGGCGTGCTTAAGCTCAAATGCAGGGACGAGGCGACAAAGTCCTGGCTCAAGAAGGTGGTGTCTGGATTTCCCCCGGCCTCCAATAACCAACCGCTTACGGTGATGGCCCAAAAGGACCTACCGAAGAGGACTAAATGTGGATTGTTCCTTCCCGCAAGGAAGGGTACAATACATCAACTCCACACTATGCTCCACCGCATGAATCCGTGGGCTGGCGTGGATAGATGGAACTTATACAGTCCCATACACCAAGAGGATGGTATCTACGTCCTGGTAGGCGTACCGGACGAGCTTCTGCCCACCATTGTGGAACATGAACGCTGCCTGGCATTCTCCCTTGGGTCGGTGTATCTACAGATACCCACCAAGGGTAGTGACAAGGACCAGGTAGAAAACACGGACGATACGAGTATGGACGTCGCTACGGAGCCTGAGGAGACATCCGCCACTGCACCGGGTGAGCAGGAGGCAGGACCCTCAGGGCTCCAACAACTCCCCGCGTCGTCCACACCTGAGATGGCCACCCCGGCCGAGAACGGGGCTGAGGTGAGGACGAAAGAAGCTGGGTGTCAAGCGCTCTCCGACGACGAGGACGTCGAAGAAGCAGGGAGGCGCATGGCACTGATAGGCTGCAGGGATGAGGAGGTGGAGAAGGACCGACAAAATGATGTCCGACTCACCGACTCGGACCCGGATGACTGATGTCATCCAGATTAACCTCCAGCATAGTCAGACCGCAACGGCTACCCTGCGGGGCGAGCTGGAGAAGAACGACACCCTTGCGCTGATCCAGGAGCCGTGGATCAGACGCCACAATATATGTGGCTTAAACAACATCGGAGGTAAGATAATCTATGATCAAACCTGTGATTCTCCCAGGACTTGTATCTATCTACCCCGCAATTTCATGGCATTGCCACTAACACACTTATCTTCCAGAGATCTGACAGCCATCAGGATCTCAACGAGTGACCACAAAACCCTACCGAATACAGTGATCGCCTCCGTCTACCTCCCAGGAGACGTCGGCGCCGACATACCAACTCGTGAACTCATAGAACTGGTAAGTTACTGTGAAATAAACAACCTGGAGCTCATCGTCTCCGTCGACGCCAATGCGCATCATCCTCTTTGGGGTATGGAGAAATCCAATCCCAGGGGGGATGAACTGGTAAACTACCTTATACAGACAAATCTCAACATACTAAACAAAGGTAATAAACCTACGTTTATAACTAAACGATGTCGTACCATTATAGACCTCACCCTAGCTACAGACGGCATCCTAGAATACATCTCCGACTGGCACGTATCTGACGAGGCATCCTGCTCGGATCATAGATGGCTACGATACAAGGTAAACTTTACAATTGCCAAACCTGTTCCCTACAGAAACCCGAGAAAAACTGACAGAAGCACATATACGAAACTTCTGCAAAACAAACTTGGACCGATACAACAACGTACGGTTCTAAACAGCCTCCCAAATGTAGAAGGTTATGCCAAAACCATATCACAGGCTATTACACAAAGCTACGAAACATCTTGCCCTCTCAGCACCAGAGGTTGCTGCCCCAAAGGCGGTAAAAAGTTCTGGGGCCCTGAATTAGAAAGGCGCAAGAATCAAGT
Source organism: Acrobasis consociella (assembly GCA_963555685.1). NCBI lineage: Eukaryota > Metazoa > Arthropoda > Insecta > Lepidoptera > Pyralidae > Acrobasis > Acrobasis consociella. The sequence continues at coordinate 14,541,988 of OY743122.1, forward strand.
ACACCGACTCCTAAACCGAGCGATGAATACTAGAAACGAAAGAGACTGGGACAACTATGCTATAGCTCGTTCCAACTACAAGAACAGGATCAGAAAATTCAAACGCAAATCCTGGTGTAAATACTGCACGAGTATCGAAACTACGTCTGAAGCTTCCAGAGTCTGCAAATTACTGTCAGGCGGGGGCAACAAAACGATCGGTACTCTTAAAAAGCTGGACGGCAGTTACTCCGCTAACACGGAAGAAATATGTGAAATACTACTAGAAACCCACTTTCCAGGCTGCCCTAAATACGACCACCTGGAAAAACCAGAGGAAACAACACATAATCCTACAGAACAAGACTGGAATTTAGCCCAGAAGATAGTTACATTAGACAGAGTAGAATGGGCTATAAACAGCTTCCAACCTTTCAAATCACCAGGCCCGGATGGCATTTTCCCTGGCCTCCTTAAATGGGGAGGAAAAGTCTTACTGGAACATTTAACCCACCTACTAACAGCCTGCCTAGCACACAGGTACATTCCCCAGCAATGGCGGGAGGTTAAAGTAATATTCATACCAAAACCTGGAAAAACAGACTACACAAATGCCAAATCATTCAGACCTATTAGCCTTTCTTCCTTCCTTCTCAAGGTGTTGGAAAGATTATGTGACAGGCACATTAGAGATACGGCATTAATCAAACATCCCCTACATCCCAAGCAACATGCCTATTGCACGGGAAAGTCAACAGAAACAGCGTTACATGAAGTGGTAACAATACTGGAAAATGCTATACACAGCAAACATCTGTGTCTAGGAACCTTCATCGACATAGAAGGAGCGTTCGATAAGACAAACTTTAATTGCATACAGGAGGCCCTTAATAGACATGAAGTGCCGGGCACTGTAACTGGCTGGATATCCAACATGCTGAAACTACGCAACATAAAACTAGACATGAGTGAAACCACAAAAGTAATGGCAACCAGAGGTTGCCCACAAGGAGGGGTACTTTCACCCCTATTGTGGAGCTTAGTGGTAGATGATCTAATTACATCCCTAAACAAGAAACACTACTATACAGTAGGCTACGCTGATGACTTGGCTATACTCATACAAGGGAACTCGGCTAGCGTCGTATGCAGCCTAACCAGAAGTGCTTTACGCATTGTAGAGGATTGGTGTAACAAACATGACCTCTCAGTAAATGCGAACAAAACAGAACTAGTTATGTTTACAAATAAAAGAGCCCTAGGCAACTACGAACCACCCAAGCTCTTTGGTACGACACTCACACTATCGAAAGAGGTCAAATACCTAGGCGTAATACTGGACTCCAAGCTGAATTGGAGCACGCATCTTGATGAAAAACTAAACAAAGCCTACATAAACCTATGGAACTGCCGAAGACTAGTAGGCAAAAACTGGGGACTAACCCCGAAAATCATGAAATGGCTGTACATCACAGTCATCAGACCAGGACTCACATACGCTGCAATAGTATGGTGGTATCGAACTACTTTGATTACAGTACAAGAGAAACTACAGCGATTTCAAAGAACAGCATGCCTGGCGATAGGAGGTGGCATGAAATCTTGCCCAACGGCAGCATTAGAGGCAATCCTAGATATTAGATCGCTACACCTACACATAAAACAAGAAGCACAAGTCGCAGCTGCAAGACTTCATACGTTGGGCCTATGGAAACATAAAGACAAGGCACCACACACACAAATCCTCTCAATAGCCCTAGGGGCATCACACCTTATAGGTGCTATAAACGACAGGATCCCCAAACAATTTATTTTTGACAAAAAATACAAAATACAATTACATGAAGCACCATCAGACAGCTCAGGTACTGAAGAAGTGAGAGTATACACAGACGGCTCGAAAACACACAACGGTGTAGGTGCTGGTGTATTCTCCCACGATCTCAACATCCACTCTGCAGCTGCCTTGGGTAAGGAAAACTCCATTTTTCAAGCCGAGTGTGCAGCCATAACCCACGCAGCAACAGAAATTACCAGGAGAAAAGTATCAGGTTTGTCCATCCGTATCCTGACAGACAGCGCAGCAATTCTTCTTGCCCTGAGGAGAGCATACGTGGACTCTGCCTTAGTACAAGAATGCCACAGATCCCTGGATAATCTCTGTAAGTACAACAAAGTAACTCTCCAATGGATCAAAGGTCACAGTAACTCACTGGGCAACGATGCAGCGGACGAGCTGGCGCGTCGGGGATCGAGCATGTCACCGGAGGGTCCCCTTCCGATGGCCCCGATTCCCTTCACGCAGGTTCGCTCCTGGATCAAAGGTCGAATCGGCGAAGAACAGGCTCAATCATGGCGATCCCTCCAGACGTGCCGGCAGGCTAGGGAGGCGCTGCCCCAATGGGACAGACGCTTATCCCGACGTCTGTTAGCACTGCCAAGGAGGAACCTACGCCGTATGATTGACATCATTACTGGTCATTGTGCACTAAATAAACACCTCTTCACCCTAGGTTTAACTAACAGTCCTCTGTGCAGAGCATGCATGGAGGCTGAAGAAACTGCGAGCCATCTCCTCCTGGAGTGCGATGGCGTCGCACACATAAGAAGAAGGTTCCTAGAACACCCGGGAACCATGGCGGAAGCGTGCAGGGCGCCCACAGGCGTTCTAGGCTTCCTGCAGGAGCTGGGCTGGTTTGAGAACTGAGGCCGGTGACAGCTCCCCACGCAAAACGGGACCGGCAATTTCGAGCCTAATTGCGGAAAAATTTGTCCTCGACGGAAGTAAAGCCGTGCGGCGTGCGCATGTTTCTCTGTCTGTCTCTCTCTCTCTCCTAATTAATCGAAAGGAACTTTGTTCCATCCGGGTGTCCCTTGACACCTCTCAAGTTTTTTTTATTTTGTGTATTAAAATATCTGAGAATTAAATTCAACATACATACATACATACTATCACGTCTTTATCCCTAATGGGGCAGACAGAGCATTTTGGGTCTTGCGGTTCTATGCAGAGCCCAGGGCCGCAAGATCCAAAAGCCACTTTTAGCGTCATGGTAGGCGAGAAGATGGAAAAGCAATCAATACAGTGATGGGTTGCTAGCCGCATCGCCTGTTAACATGATTAAATTAAAATACTTAATAACTCACACATATAATAAACTTCTACTCCACCATAGTTTATAACGGTGAGAAACGCAGTTAGCAAGAAAAATAGAGCCATTTCATGTGAAGATTTATAGTTAAGACTTGGAAGCTGCTATTAAATCCTTTGGAAGCCCTCGGCAGCTGTTATTGTTCGCAATCGGTTATTTCCGATTGTAGTTAGAAGGAAACTGGTTGGATGATCAAGCTTTGCTCGGAAAAGCGAGGTTCTTTTAAAATGAAACCATGATCAGGCTTGTGTCACTCCCCGTTAAGGTATCGAAAATATACCTACATTATTACTATGCGCTCGGTGACCACTTTGAAGTGGCAAATTCAGTTACGTGAATCGTAAGTCTAGAGTTATAAGAATGAAATTGGCTTGCAATGCACTTCTAGGTATCTAAAGGAAGAGGTGTCGAGTTGTGACGCGATCTAAATTAAACCATATCGCTAGCGACATTGAGTAAATATTTCTTTAAATTCTTTTGCTGAGTAAGACTTCTACTTAAGTATTAGTACTTATTCTGTGCCATGATCGATTTTTCAGCCTCGTCACTCCCTAAATACTGAGTTTCATCAAAATCGTTGGGGCCATTTCTGAGATATTCATTGCATATACAAGACTTGCTTGTTTAATGTATAAGATACTATTTTAACCAAATTTTAAAAAGGAAGCGGTTACCAAGACGTCACGATCTTTTTTTTATATATGTTCACCGATTATTAAGACATCTGGACCTATTTGGAAAATTCTCTTTTGTTTTAAAGGGGATACTTGTCAGGTAGTCTAGTAAAATTTAAACTCCAGTAAAAATCTAAATCGGTTGAGTAGGTTGGGGTGAAGTCGGTTTTTAGTTTTGTAAAATGATTACATATTTAAATAACTTTGGAGGTTTTTCGTTTGATCCAAAATAAGATAGTGACATCTTATTTCCATGTTTAACCAAATTAGACTTTATCATCAAACATTAGTGCTCAATGTTGCGTAACACTGAAACGCGGTTACGTCAGACTTGCGTACCGCTTTTGGAGTAACCCCCCTGGTCCACAACTATATGAAAAAGCCATTCTGACTCGCTAAGAAGAAGAATTTCACATCAACACTGAGCAAGTAAAAGACGTGAGTTACTAAGAAACAGAGAAGCGACGAAACCTTGTTTTACGCTCGGAAAATATTTTACATAATATTCACATAAAAGCTAGTTTTATAAAGGTTTAAAAGTAGATATTATTCCTTGCGAGCGGGTACATAAACTGGATAAAACCTAGGTAATGTTCTTAGCACTAGATCACGTAAGTAGATGGTTTAGGTTGAAATATATTTGTGCACCTTGCCGAATTTCAATATATTTTCATCTTTAGTTGCCACCTCATAGGCGGAGCGGTTAAAACGCCACACCGAAGGTTTAAGGGTCGTACCCTAACCAGATCAAATTTAAAAATGGCCTTATTAAAATTTTCTAGGATGTAAGTCACCTATAAGTTTAATTATTGAGTTAGTATAACGGATCTATCGAAATTAGGAAACGGTAGTAAACCACTTACATTCGCTGTAAGTCAAATGCAACTTACAGCTAATGTAAGATGCATTTGACGTCAACAATCGAACAACAAAACAAAGTGAGATATTAGAAATATCACACAAGATAATAAGGATAATATTTGAATATGTCCCCATCTATCCATAGGGCTTTTACAGACAGAGGTTACCAACCGTCGCTGACAGTCGTTGGAATATTGTCGCTTGTCTGTTAGAGCTCTTAGTGCTTTTTTCTTTTGTAAATTGTATTAACATTGTCAAGTCATATCATTCTTCAATGCTTATCTAGAAGAAAATAATAAACTTAGAATATACAAACTGCTTCTCTTCCCGCGCGTATTCTAAAAACCGATTAAGGGAACGGTCGTAAACGCGAATCATGGTAATTAATAGCTGATGAGGGTAGCAAACTATTTTTATTCCTTTAACCCTTCAAATGTCGGCATAGCAGACACAATACATCAGACGCCCGCTCCGGGCGTCCGACATTTAAAGGGTTATAGGGTTCCGTACTCAAATGGAAAAAGGGACCCTATTACTAATACTCCACCGTCAGTCTGTACGTCTGTTTGTCCGTCTGTATATCTGTCACTAGGTTAAATCTCATGAAACGTGATAGCTAGACAATTAAAATTTTTATAAATGTATTTCTGTTGCTGCTATTACAACAAGTACTAAAAGCACAATAAAATAAATATTTAAATGAAGCTCCCATGGAACAAACATGACTTTTAATAGATATTAGAACCTTTCGCGCGTAAGACTAACTCACACTTGACCGGTTTTTCCACTTTCTCATCCACCATCGCGCTAAAAGCAGCATTGTTACATCTTTTGTTGAACAGCATGAACCATCGATTGGCAAAAGAGTCCTAAGGTCAATTCGAAATGGGTTAGTTTTTAGGTCTCTTTTTGTGCTATTAGAGTACTGTAAGTTAGGTGCCCGAGAGAAAGAGGAAAGTTTGGTATCTATCCATTAATTTGGTAATTGCTTATAGCTACAAACGCGGTAAAACAGAGGACGGAGGTTCTTGCAAATCGTTTAAATAGTGTAATATAATACGACATCTAGTGGTGGCAACTTGAATCATTTATTAAAAGGCATGCTTAGGCATCTGTTGGCAACATCTCATCATCCCAATAAAAACGGTGTTCTTCTTTACATTCATATTTCTGTTCTTCTTAACATTTATAGTGTGTCTTTACATTTATAGTGTCTTTAAATATATGTACTTCAACTAGATACTAAAACTAGGCCGCTAAATAAAATCACATGTGTCAGCCTTTACGGCGAACCCTAGGCATCATGGAATGCAATCTATAGAGATGGCGCTTATGTTTAACAAGTATAGTTCATTAAGTGCAATAAAAGATGTCATAATGCTGCACTTAGTTATAAAAAGTTGTCTTGGTTTGAATGTCTGAAAATATTGCCCATTTGCCCGTTTAGTTTAGGATCCAAAACGGTGTAGTCTAGTTTTAAAATGATGTCTCAAAACCGGTGAGGCTGGAGATAAATGATAGCACCATAAACAAGATTAACGATACATAAGCAGGCACGTTTCGTGGACAGTGATGTAGTTGCATATGGAGTTATAGTCACGCTCTTACACCGTGACGTAATCTTACACCGACAGCGAGCGTGAATACTAACTATACTGCGACTCCACATTATCCGAATTTAATTGTATTTGAACGACCAAAAATAACTATTTGTTGTTAATATTAGTAACATAGTTTGACAGAATTAACTTACACCTAAAATCTAGTAAAAGCTAAATCAACATTGAATAAAGCATACATAGAGGTCAACGAGATATTTCTAGCCTTCAAACTGTGACAATACTGTAATAAACTATCACGTCTTTATCCTTAATATGGCATACAGAGCATTTTTAGTCTTGCGGCTAATGAGCTCGTCTTTCTAATGAGACAAAATTAAATGTCGGATGCAAGACTTATAAAGGCCATTTTTAACGGAATGGCGGGCGAGAAAGTGGAAAAATAAATAAAAAGAGTTATGGGTTTTAGCCTATTAACATGACACGGTCATAACAATCTACGCGGGAAGAGAAGCAGCTGCTACATTAAATATTTCTAGACTAATTGCAATACTATAATCATCATCATCATATCAGCCGCATAACGTCCACTGTTGGACATAGGCTCTCCCAAGGATTTCGAAAATGACCGATGTAGAGCGGCTTGCATCAAGCGCCTTTCAGCGACCTTGGTGAAACTATAATGATGAACGGTAAACCTGCAATAATTACCACATCGGTGTAAAGGCACCCTCTTTCATATACATAGCGCATGCTCTGTGCACCGCTTTAAGTTCAAATATTTATATAACCCGGCTTGCTTTTAGGCAATAAAATTTACATTTTTACAAACGCGCACTCTGCTTTTTTACTCTTTGTATTTGCACGAAAAAGTAGCGAAGTATTTTTGGCTCTCTGACAACGTTAATTTGTGGTATGTGAGGAATTTCGTGGACAGGAATGGTTGCGAGGTGAAATATGTTTTACGGGCTGTTGCTTTGACGTAGTAGTTAATGGGTTTTGGGTTTACCTGTGTTTAGCAGTATCATATTCATACATACATATAGATTAACAACCAGTAGACCTGAGGTGCTATTTTTCAATCGCAGTGTCACTAAACGAACGACTTTTTGTAAGGAAAAACCATTCGTTTAAGTGACTTCGCGTTTCAAAAATAGCAGTTCTGAAATGATGGCCACCAACAGTTTTTAAGCTATTGCATAGCTTCTATCGCGGGCCTTGAGCGCGGGGACCGAATCCAAAAATTCCGTAACGAAAAAACCTCACGCTCTCCCCACTCCGCCTACCATGTAGGTTGCCGCTTCGTCTCCGTCGTCCGCTTGCGACGTTGCCGTCCTTCCTTGTTTGCAATAGCTTTACCGCGGCAGTCCCCGAGTGCCACACGTCTTTTTTTTATCTATTATATGGGCGGTGACCTGTTTGATTTAGTTCCGACGAGGTACATTCACATATTTGATAACCTCTTTTAAGAAGAAGACTTTGAAGTTTAAGGTACATTTAGGTTACCAAAGGGCCAACCAACAAACCGTTATTTTTTTAATTCTAGAAAAAGTTGTTCTATACCTTATTTTTTTCCATCTTCTAAACTTGATATTGACATTAATTTAAGGTATTATTAAATTTTTACTAATTAATTAACTAGCTACGCCCAGCGGTGTTACCCGCGGAAAAAGTAGCCTATATGTTAATCCAGGATATAAACTTCCTGCATACCAAATTTCATAAATATCGGTCCAGCCGTTTGCGCGTGAAGAAGTTACAAACATACAAACTTTCGCCTTTATGATATTAGTGTGATGATCTTATTTTAAAATATCTAAAGAGTCCGGATGGGATGACCCTGTGCATTTAGGTTTGGGATGGCCCCTTGTGTGGGACTTTAACCGTCTTATTATAAAACGCAGACTATCTTTGTTACTAGGTTTAAACCAATATCCGACCAAATCAAGTTGACATCTAGTAATACGTCATTGTCTCATCTGAAAATGTCAACTTCATTTGGTCGGTTAATGGTTTAAACCTAGTAACAAAGATAGTCTGCGTTTTATAATAAGACGATACCTGTTTTGACACTCAGGCGCCGTCTCATCTCTCGGTCACAGGGTCTTAAGCCGGGACAGCCGCAGCTGCTGCAGAAAACCGCAAATATATTAGCCTCAGCAATAATTACTTATTTGAGCCGTTTGGGGTTGAACTTTGGGGCTGTGGGGACCATTGGCGCATAAATTATATAACACTATCGCCTGAAAATTGACTAAAATCATGCGTCACTGGCCTTTATGGCTGGCTCAAAAGATAATAAATACAAATAAATTAAAAAAACATGTTTGTCGTATGAGAACATGTTTGTCGTATGAGAACATGTTTGTCGTACGAGACCGGAAAGATGGGCAAGAAGAGCGACGTTATGGGTTCCAGAAGGACGCCGGCGTAGGGGAAGGCCGAGGAAAAGATGGAGGGACGATATTGAAAGCTACATAAGTGGATGGCAGCAAGCTGCCTTGGATCGTGAATCGTGGAAGCAAGAAGGGGAGGCCTTTGCCCAACAATGGGACACTGTACTTATAGGCTATATAAAAATTAAAAAAATAGGAACAAATTACACAGATTGAGCTAGCCCCAAAGTAAGTTCGAGACTTGTGTTATGGGATACTTACTCAACGATACTATATTTTATAGTAAATACATACATAGATAAACATCCCAGACTCATTAGAATTCATTAAGAATAATTACGTATGGTAATTATTCTGGCACGTGGCAATACTGCCAGCCTTCTGGGCTTCTTATAAATCCGTAATTTGTGGTTGAATTTTCCAGAAAGAAATTCGCTGAAGAAAGAAAGAGCGCTGGTTAAGCCAGAAATCTGGCAGTAGTGACGCATCTAAAAGTAATTCTGTAAAGCCGTTATTTTGTGTTTGAATTCTTGAACTCAGAAGGCAAACAAGGATTAACCTCAGCTTATTTAATCCGGGATTTATTCAATACCCGAGTAAGTCCATCGCCCATTGTACTGCTTTTAAATATTTCAATAAACAATTTCTGTGCAATTTCGTCTTTTGTGCTTCAACAATACTTCAAAATTAAATAATTATGGAACAAATTTTCGACTGAAAATACTAGGTAGATATTAATAATATTAATATTCAAGCTTCAATTACAATTTAGAGTAAAATTGGATTACGATCTTCAGATATTTAAATTCTAAATTTTTTACACTGAATCAAAATTATTTTTATAACACAAATTATATATGCAACAATACATAAAATAGATTACATCAAAAGAAAACTATTAACAAAAATATATATACAGCCTGGTGACAGACAGACGGACAGACGGACAGACGGACATACAGCGAAGTCTTAGTAATAGGGTCCTGTTTTTACCCTTTAGGTACGGAACCCTAAAAACGATATTAATCGCGGTAAGTCCCGTAATACTAATAACTATAAACTAAAATATCAAATAAAAATAAAGCATATTAAATAATGAATAACGTATAAGGGCCATACCCGTAACCCGTAATAAATCGAACCTTGGACTATACTAGATCACTGTAGTATTCTTGAAAAATTCAATATTTCCATACGAAAGTGTACAGTTGCCCGGACAGTTTATATTGGATAGTCAAAATTTTCTTTTAGTTCTTGACTGTTACTTTAGTTTACTATAGTGATCTAGTATAGCTCGTGGTTAGATTTATTACAGGTACCTATGTCCCTTCCACGTTGTATAGACCCCAGATCGCTACCGGTTAGCGTGAAGGCCATGTAAAGCCTTTCGACAGCTTGAAAAATCACACACCACCACACACAAAGTACGAAACGAAGCGTTGAGGTAAGCGAACGATTTAAAAATTCCTACTATTTCTACTATTCCTACTAATATTATAAATTTCCTACTAATTTCCTACTAATTTCCTACTTTTCCTACTAATATTATAAATGCGAAAGTGAGTTTGTATATTTGTTTGTTTGTCTGTTTGTTTGTTTGTTATCTCTTCACGCTTAAACTACGGAACCGATTTGGATGAAATTGGGTCTGTATATAGTTTAAGACTCGGGGAAGGACATAGGGTACTTTTTATCCCGAAATTCCCACGGGAAGCGAAGCCCGCGGGTACAGCTAGTTACAAATAAAATGAAAATTCATTAATGTTGGAATATTATTCCCACAAAATATTGAAAACGTTTTCATTAAAATCAATTGGAAGGCTCCCAAAACGTTTCGAACCACTATATACGAAATGAACGTTGGATATTTTAATTTTAGTCCTCGTATTTACATAAATAAACTGTGAAATTAATATAAATTTTGGTAGATTTCGCCGAATTCTGGAAAACAAAAAGTATTCAGGTAGAAGCATGTAAAAGTTACTGGAACTTAATGTAGTTGCTAATTAACTAAATTAAATATGTACATACTAATAACCTTTTTCGTAAGTATTTCTAGGTTTTGAAGGTAGATTCTTCTATGCTAGTCTGGGAGAGAGGAAAAATGTTAGAATATACCAGCTTGTCTATAAAAGCTGTAAAATCCGAGCGACTGGGCCAATTTTAAATCATTTTAATAGGCGGCTAGCAACCCATCGCTATTTTGATTTCTTGTTTTCATTTAAGTAATTTATATTGTATATATTGTATTATATTGTATTGCACAATTACAATATATAATAAACATTATTATATTGTAATTGTGCAATATGTGAGAAAAACCCTGTTCGATATGTTAAGGTAATCTTGGGTAGCTTGTGTAGATTCTGTTTATCGGTTCCTACCATCCCTAAAAACGCATAAAATGCGGTTCCGTACAAAATTAAATACCTACCGTTTCAAAATGTATGAAGCTGCAGTTCTTTTTGCGATTTCAAGGTCAGGGTCAAGCTACTTAACATTACCTTAACGGACCCGACAGGGTTTTTTTTAATATACTGCATAAGTATGTTTTTTATATTGACGATTACACATTACCTAATTTCCGATCACTTCTTTCTATATAGCGAGGTTGCCTGGAATAACTTTGCTTATAAAAAATTTCCTCGTTTTTAAGATAATGATATCCTGTATCTATTTATTTTGTGCGTTAAGGCTGCGTTTCCACTGAAGCGGAGCAGAGCGGAGAGGAGAGAAATTGACCAATTACAATGCTCGAAATCTCCGCTCCGCTTCAATTTAAACAGCGGAGTGGAGATTTAGAGCATTGTGATTGGTCAATTTAAAGGGCCACCATCGCAAGCTAAGCGTGGCCTTTAGGACGGCCCTGGACTCTGTCTACCCCGTCAAGGATAAAGACGCGATATATTCTGTATTCGTATTTGAAGCTAACTAGATATCCAAAGCAAACCGAGCACATTTCGTGATCGAGAACATTTCCTAAGAGGATATAATGTAGGTCAGCCTAACCGGGCTAAGACAGACTGTGGTTATGTTTCACAGGACACAGAGTAGGACAATTGTCAGACTTAAAATTACCATTGCGTTCTATAATACATCATCATCTTGTCTTTTTTAGGGTTCCGTGCCCAAAGGGTAAGAATGGGACCCTATTACTGAGACTTCGCTGTCTGTCCGTCTGTCTGTCACCAGTTGAGTTTTTGAAATTTTCACAAATTATGTATTTCTGTTGCCGCCATAACAACAAATACTAAAAACAAAATAAATATTTAAGGGGGCTCCCGTGCAACAAACGCGATTTTTTATAGATAATAGTACGGAACCCTTAGTGCGCGAATCCTATTAGCACTTGGCCGGTTAGTTAGTCTCCACTGCAGGAGCACGATCCTCTCTGGACTACTAGAGCCATATTTGGTCTGAGCAGCCAGAGAATTTGGCCTACACTCTCCACGCTGGTCAGACGGGTTTGGAGGTCTCATGATGTTTATAAGCTTTGTTCAGCTTGTATTCCCTTAGTCGCCTTCTACAACATCCATGGGAGGATTTGGAGTAGTCTTATTCTACTCTGCCGGAAACCACACGGCATTATATTAGTAAATATTTTCTTTTCACTTCCAAAGTGTGTTGAATGGTCTCACCTCTACTTACATACCTACGCGTACACAAGGTGTGCACGAAGATGCAATAACCGGTCAAGTGCGAGTCGGACTCGCGCACGAAGGGTTCCGTACCATTATCTATAAACATCAAGTTTTTTTTATGGGAGCCCCCCTTAAATATTTACTTTTTTTTTATATATTATTAAAATAAAAATACAACTTAGTTTTTTGTGAATATTTCAAGTGCCTACCTGTTGCCATTATTGATATCGAACAAAATAATCGGGTTTGTTGTATGGGAGCCCCCCTTATAAAAACTATTTTATTTACGCCATGCCTACCCATCTATTTATTTATTTATATAAACTTTATTGATCCACCATAAACAATTGTTTACAATTGGTGGACTTAACGCTAAAAGCGTTCTCGCCCAGTCAACATAAGGATAAACAGAGATTTGGTAGCGGCGCAAAATTACTTAAGGGTCCTACCCGCGCTAGCGACCTTGAAAACACAAAAAAATTAATTTCTCTTTCTGTAAGTGAGATTATCAGAAACCCTCGTACAACTTTTTAGCTAGTATCCTTAAGTTTCATTAGAACCTCGAAAGTCATTGAAATACAATACGCTGTAGTTTCCTTTGCAAAAAATACTTAAAACGGGCACTTTTGACTCTTTTTGTAAAGGTTTCTAAAGCGGATAGTATTTCAATGACTTTCGAGGTTCTAATGAAACTTAAGGATACTAGCTAAAAGTTGTACGAGGGTTTCTGATAATCTCACTTACAAAAAGAGAAATTAATTTTTTTGTGTTTTCAAGGTCGCTAGCGTGGGTAGGAGCCTTAATTAAAACAATACATATTACCTAAGTACCTGGGCGACCGAGCTTAGCTCGGTTACATCTCAAACATCGAAAATACGCGTTTTCCCCAACATAAAACTAATCTAGATCGATTGTTTACCCCCGAAAACCCCCATATACCATTTTCAGCGAAATCGTTAGAGCCGTTTTCGAGATCACAGAAATATATAAATAAATATACAAGAATTGCTCGTTTAAATGTATAAGATAAATATACCTACGAAGGTACAAATACCTACACTTATAACGTACATACACATATACATATTCATATTAAAAATACATAAACATACATAAACATTTATACATTCGATAATATACAAACAACAAATGATGATAATAAAACTGAAAGCGGATTCATTATTTTAAAAGAAGAGAGTGTACTTTTCTTTTGATACCAATTATTTCTCTTCCTTGTCACTTGTTCACTTTATGATGATGATGATGACACACTTCCGTAGCGCTATAATAATTAAAACAAAAATTAAAATCTTTTATTACTATTATTTAAAAATAGAAGTACTCTAAATAATTTCTATACATAGGTACAGCAATGGATACAGCACTGTTATAAAATAATTAGTGTCCTGTTTGTGTGAAGGAGGATGAATGGAATAGGTATATAGTATAAAGTCAGATGATGAAGAAGAAATGTGCAAAGAATTTAAAAATAGAATTTAGAAATTGAAAAGCGAACGGAATGAAATGTTGGAGAAAAGAGGTTGATAACACATGCAGTAAACATGACAAATGCAGGATCGTAACAGCGTTCTTATCGAATGCTTTAGTTCATATTCTGATATCCATGCGCTAAAATGAGAGAGGGATATTTCAAATTCGTATCTGACTAAAAAAAATGTTTTTATGTCATACATACACACAAAAACTGAATTTAGGTCAGCTCACTTTTGGACGAGATTAATCTTTAGACCACTTTTTTTTCGAAATTCGCAAAAAGTTATTTTTTTAACAAAGCAAATTTTGAAAACAAAAAAGGAAAACCTATAAACTTATTATTTTATTGTGTAAATAACATACTAAAAACTCGTTGAAATCAGATAACATTTAGGTGAAAAAACGTTTTTTCTTTTTGTTTGGACGTGTGCGTGCTAAATTTCCCTCTTGAGCTCTAATACAGAATGAATATATATATGAACTAGCTGTACCCGCGAGCTTCCCGCTAAAGACCCCTATGTCCTTCCTTGAGTCTCAAACTACATCCATACCAAATTTCATCCAAATCGGGTAGTTTACTCGTGAAGAGGTAACAAACAATCAAATAAACAAACAAACAAATAACAAACTCACTTTCGCATTTATAAAATTAGTAGGATTAGTAGGAAGTAGGATACAGAACGGAAACTCTCAACGTCACGCGTAATATGCGTCTGCGCACCGCACCCCCGTTCTCGCCTTGTTATGTAAGTTTGGAGGCGAACACACACATTTACGTGTGCACGGATGTGTAGTTTCGTTTGTAGTAGGAGAATGATATTCCGCTTCTATGAAGTGCCATACCTGTGGCCCTAGGCTGTATCAACTACCTTAGGTATATAGATATGTACTAAAGTACCTACCTGTATAACGTCTTACAAAATATACTGAAACTATTCTAATTGTAAATTCAATCCGTGACAGTTAACAACTTTCCCCAAAAAAATATAGGTATGTCGGAATACGAAAAAAAATTTTGGATTTCCAAACTAACTTAGATTAGCTAAATCTGTAAACGTGTATGGGAGGTTCAAAATTACTTTTTATATTTTGATACGCGTTTCTTTGGGAAATTTGTTCAGTATCATCGACTGAATCAACCCTTAAAACAGGATCAGTATATTACAAGCTTTTAACTTGCAACGTATCTTGTTTGAATGTATGTATAAATGTTTGCTTAGGTAAAATCTTGCAACTAAATTTTCAACCAGTTATCCCCAACAGATTTAGCTTAAATTTTGTATACTCGTGTAAGTCGAATGACAATATAATATTTTGAAATCAATGAGCTGTTCTGATGATGGAGCCGGGAGATATTTGACGGAACTCAGTTATAAAACAACATAACCTCATTTAGCAGGACTCGTGTCATTTGTTTTGACGGACACTTTGTGGTAGACGATGCCTATGGTCTGATCACGGAGACGGAAGGTGGTCGATGGAACTCAGTAATAAAACGACACAACTCCATCGAGTTTGAACTTATTTCATTTGTCTTACAATTTTGCCTCACAATAAAAGCTTGCACAAAAATGTTTTTTTTTTCAAAATACTTATTTTGTTGGACCTTTTATATGTATGTTTGAATGAAAGGAGGTAAATATATAAAACAGCGCCCGCAACTGTCGTGTCGAAGTCAAACAAATTGACACATAACTCACTCCTAATTGATTCCGAAGAGTTTTGTTGACTTCGCACAGAGTAAATACTTTAAAGAGTCTAAACTTTATCATCATCAGGTCTTTTTGTCTCTACTACAGGAGCACGACCCTCTCTGTACTACCAGATTATTAGCCATACTTGGGTAAAGCAGCTAAAGGATTTGGCCAACACTTTCCACGTTGGCCAGATGGGTTAGAGAGGTCTCATTGATGTTTATAGCTTTGTTTAGCTTGTGTTTCCCAAGTCGCCTTCTACGTTATCCACGGGAAGACTTGGAGTGGCCCTTTTCTACTCTGCCGGAAAGAACACGGCAAAAACAGTGTAAGCTTGATAAATTCTATTCCGTTATAATAGGGATGTGAACTGGGTAAAATATAGTATTTCATTAAGTCCGTCAACTAGATTATTAGAAAAAAAATAACCCATATTTATTTATGGTTCGTTCAAAAAAGGCAGTAAAAATGCACAAAGATACAGCGCATCGAAATTTTGGAGTGGAGGTGATTTTCGTTTACCTTCTAGTGAAAATTGTAATTGATTGTGATGTCACGCACATACAAATGCGCTGTATTTCTTCATAATTTGCTAACAGAGAGACGAAAAAATACTTATACCTGACTTTTAAATTCTCTACTAGCTGCTTTCTTCATGTTCAAAACAAACTGTACATGCTTCGCAAAGGTGAAGAAGGAATGTGAATCTCTCTGGCTCTGCTGTGATTTTGTTCTCGTAAGTATAATGATTGTTCTCTACGTTAGCCTCTTCTCTGCCTCGACCCAGAGTAACAACTTCTCAAGTTGATTTCGGAAACAAGTGCTTGAACAAGTACCCACTCGTTATAACTTTGTAATCGTGAAACAAGGTCGATATTTTTTGTACTCGACATATTTTTTCAAGTTAAATAAGTATTAAAATTATTTTATCTATATTCTTACTTAGAATAAAACAGTAAAGATAAAGAAGACATTTCATCTTCATTCTCATATTCGATGTCTTTTTTTCTATTTAGTGTGTGGTATTTTTTGGCAATAAACAAAATTCTATTCTATTTTAAAAGATCGTAATAGCCAATCGAGGGAATAGGCGAGAAAGGCGATAAACTATCACTATTTTGATACTTTTTTCTACCTTGTCGCCCACCAACGTTGAAAGTAGCCTTTAGGTTTCGTAACCCTAGACTGTCTACTTAATTCGCAAAATCCAAAATGCTCTGTCTGCCCCATTAGGAATAAAGAAGTGATAGTGTATTTACGTATGCTATATACCTATCTCATGACTCACAAGATTACTGCTGTCTGCTGCCGACAAGCACGTAACTGCAGCACAGTAATCCGTTTCTAGTATATTTCCTAGGAGACGATGTGGAAACAAACATTTTATTTTTTAGAATATGTATTATACTTACAAGTCTTCTTATCGTGTGTGTTAGTGACTAACACTAGTGTCAGAGTTTTTCAACCGCCTTAAAGGCCTCTGACATGGTTTTAGGTAACGACCAATGTCAAAGACAGTGACCGGGACCGACGGCTTAACGTGCCCTCCGAAGCACGAATCATCTTACTTATCAGACAATCAGGTGATCAGCCTGCAATGTCTTGACCAAACTAGGACAACTACACAAAGTCGTTGCCCCCGCCGGGAATCGAACCCGCGACCTCCGGGTATGAGCCGAACGCTCTAACCACTACACCACGGAGGCAGTTATTATACAAGTGTAAGGGACCTACCCCTAATAAATCGAATCACGAACTGTACTAGATAGAAATTAAAAAAACATTTAAAATACCGAAAAAAACGGAATTCTCATACAAATTGCCGGGGCGGTCGGACACTTTTGTATGGAAATGCCGAAATTTTATTTTGTTTTTAGACTGGTATTTTAATTTTTATTATACTTTAGTGATCTAGTTTAGCCCATATGTTTCGATTTATTACGTTATATGTAAAATCTGTTTGCGGAGAGTTCTTAACTCATTACAAATTGAGACCCGCTACTCATTTATAAAATTACACAATTTTATTTTTACAGTTTTAATAAATTATTAACTGTACCTATATGAAACTGAAAACAACAGCGAACACCTAAACGACTCATTCCAGAAAAGAATGACAATATGTTGCCTACGTGCATCTTTTTCTGTTACTTAACATTTTACCCTTTCATTCAATTTTAAAATAAAAAAATGTATTTTGTTTTCAGTTTCGGGTTATGTTATTCAATATGAAAAATAAAATAATTGAATAAAATATCACATTGACACATTCAGTCTACCTGATTCTAGCCATAGTAGTTGTCGCCAAATGGCCAAGCCTATCTAAGAATATATCAAAGATTAACTGTAATTCTAGCTTGAACCTAGAATCTAGGCTGGAACCACATTTTCATAATCGTCCTATTTCCGTACAAGCCGACGTCGAGATGACAATTTCCTGAGGTCTGCCTAGGCGGAACATTGCCGGCCGAATGGCGACTAGAATAACATATACTTTGTAGAAATGATAAGCCGATAGTTTGAAAATAGAACAAGTTTATTTGCTAGGCAAATTAAAAAAAACCCTCACTGTCAAAAACTACATCAACGATACATACATTCATACATACTATCACGTCTTTATCCCTAATGGGGCAGACAGAGCATTTTAGGTCTTGCGGCTCTATGCAGAGCCTAGGGCCGCAAGACTCAAAAACCACTTTTAGCGTCATGGTGGGCGAGAAGATGGAAAAGCAATCAATACAGTGACGGGTTGCTAGCCGCATCGCCTGTTAAAATGATTCGCATTTTTGCCCATTCCCTCGATTGGCTTTTACGATCTGCGTGGGAAGAGAAGCAGCTGGTACATTCTAAGTTTTTTCGTTTCTCCCAGACCAGCATCAACGATACGACTTGAATTTATACGGATACAAAAAAAGAAGATTTTTTCTACTAGCACTATAATGGCGGATATGTAACGCCATCTATTTTTGCAAAGAACACCCTGACTTTCCAGCGTTAACCCCCAATAACATTTGAACCGATTTTCATCAAACATAGCTAAGAACCACCGCAGGAAACACGCAAAAAAATGGCACCAAAATCGGTCTCTCCATTTAAGCGCTACTATGCCACAGACAGACAGACAGACACTAACGTCAAGCTTATAACACCCTTCTTTTTTATCGGGGGTAAAAAATAGAAAAAGTTATGCATTTTTACAAGTTTTGGTTTAGTTTTTTTATTAATCACGGTGAGTCCCTTACTAATAACAGTTTAGGTCCATTTTGATGTGTGAAATTAGATAAAATTGATATCAAATATTTCAATGAGTGGATTTTAATTTATCCTTTAAATCCGTGACGACCTCCGTGACATACGGTACGCTACTCAGAAGTCCCAGGTTTGATCTCCAGTTAGGTCAATATGGAAAATGATTTTTTTCTGAATATTCTAGTTCTTCAATGTTTTTTTTTATTTTTATTTGTTACTAGCTGTACCCGCGGGCTACGCTCCCCGTGGGGATTCCGGGATATAGAGTACCCTATGTCCTTCCTCAAGTCTCAAACTATATCCATACTAAATTTCATCTAAATCGGTTCAGTAGTTTAAGCATGAAAAGGTAACAAACAAAAAAATATACAAACTCACTTTCGCATTTATAATATCAGTAGGATAGTAGGATAGGACTAGCTGTACCCGCGGGCTTCGCTCCCCGTAGGAATTTCGGGATATAGAGTACCCTATGTCCTTCCCCGAGTCTTAGACTATATCCATAACAAATTTCATTCAAATCGGCTAACAAAAAAACAAACAAATATACAAACTCACTTTCGCATTTATAGTATTAGTAGGATCTATTTTTATTTTTTAATTCCTTCCTAGAATAGGAAGGAAGTAAAATATAGTTGAAATAATAATAATAAATTGAGTTAATAAATAGAGTAGTTAAAGTTGAATTCGTATCCCGTGGCATAAGTCTCGAACTTACTTTGGGGCTGACTCAATTGATTTTTTCCTATGTAATTATTAATCAGTATTGCGATCCAACGCGGAAATGCGGCCAGCGTTCTTGGCAAATATGCCACATGGGCAAGATTTTTTAGACTAAATTAGTAGTTGACTTTTTTCTGTATGTATATTTGTAAATATGTATTTAAAAAAAAAATATTTATAACATAATAAGTAACATACGTAAGTCACAATATATTATAGAAAATATTATTTTCACGAATCTACACCATGAGTATCTCAAACAATGATAAATAAGGGTAATGCCCTGCCCCAGCCGTAATCAAATGATGTGTATAAGTATGCGAGCTCAAGGCTCATCGTCTCTCATTTCTGAGGCCATGTGCGAATGTACTGTTTAAGGAGCGTGAATGACTCCGCTACCACTGTCTCTATTTTAAGCGAGCAAAGTCCTCAATATCTACATAGTCAATCAGCGTGGTTGGTATGCTTCGTCGATGATCCGAGTGTTAGCCACACATTAATTTCATTGCAATAGGCGCTTAAAGATGTACTAAAAATACACAACATATATACAAGTTCACTTGGATACATTCGTACTTAGTGTTTTCTTTTCTCCCAGGCCAGTATGGATGAGTATCTTCATCATTAGTATCTCAAACAATGATAAATAAGGTTAATACTCCTCCCCCAGCCGTAATTAAATTATGTGTATAAGTATGAGAGCTCAAGGCTCATCGTCTCTCATTTCTGAGGCCATGTGCGAATGTACTGTTTAAGGAGCGTGAATGACGCCAGTACCATTGTCTCTATTTTAAACGAACGAAATTATTAATATGAAAGTACCACAGTTGTCCGACAAACGACATTGATCGGTACTACTTTTGCTCGACATCAATTTTGTTTGACCAAAGTTTGACTGACATAATTTTTGATCGACTCTACTATTGCTTGACATAATTTTTTTTGACCAGTATGGATGAGTAGAGTAGGTTCTCATCATTAGTATCTCAAACAATGATAAATAAGGGTAATTCCCCAGGCCTCAATTAAATTATGTGTATAAATATGCGAGCTCAAGGCTCATCGTCTCTCATTTCTGAGGCCATGTGCAAATGTACTGTTTAAGGAGCGTGAATGACGCCACTACCACTGTCTCTATTTTAAGTGAGCAAAGGTCTCAGTATCTTCTTAGCCAATCAACGTTGTTGATGTGCTTCGCTGATAATCCGAGTGTTAGACACACATTAATTTTATTGCAGTAGGCGCTTAAAGATGTACTAAAAATACACAACATATATACAAGTTCACTTGGATACATTCGTACTTAGTGTTTTCTTTTCTCCCAGACCAGTATGGATGAGTATCTCTTCATTAGTATCTCAAACAATGATAAATAAGGGTAATGCCCCAGCCGTAATCAAATTATGTGTATAAGTATGCGAGCTCAAGGCTCATCGTCTCTCATTTCTGAGGCCATGTGCGAATGTACTGTTTAAGGAGCGTTAATGACGCCGCTACCACTGTTCTTTTTTACGAGTGTTAATAACAATAATAGGTTTGTCAAGCTGCCTGAAGGCATCTCACCTTAGATTTGGCCAATGTCTGTCTGACTGTCGTCTAGTGACATCAGCCACCGCTTGCGCTTAATCCATGTGTTCTTAAGTAGACTATATTATTTGAGGTGCTGTACGTTATGTAGTGTGCCCTATTGGGGCATGATAATGAAAGATGGTCTATGCTGTGAATTTCATTTTTTTAATTTCACAATAGATCACTTTACAAAGTTTTGTAATGATAAATTGTATATGCTGCGACACTTATAATTCTCTCGAGAAAGCACGTTAAGCCGTTGGTCCTGGCTGTCATCATTTATGGCAGTCCTCTAGCTTTCTCAGAAGCCTTTTGGCAGCTCTAATTATGTGACACCAGTGTTTGACGAACTCTGTGGCGTAGTGGTCACTATGCTAGTCCGTTACCCAGAGGTTCCGGGTTCGATCCTCAGTCAGGGCAATTTGAAAAATGGTCTTTTTCAAATTGTCATGGGTCTTGGATGTTTATCTATGTATATATTTGTCATAAAATATGGTATCGTTGAGTTAGTATCCCATAAGACAAGTTTCAAACTTACTTTGGGGTTAGCTCTATCAGGGTAATTTTTCCCTATATATTTATTTACTTATTCGAGTTAGCGGCTTAAACACAAAAAACAAACAAACCTTGGTTTTGTTTGGTTGAAAACCCTTACTAAAAACCTCCACAGAACCCCTGAATGGAATATTAATGCGATGCCTTTAAGTAGGCAGGTAAAACATTATCAAAACTAGTAATTCTCATGTAATAGTGCATATTAAATGAGATATTTGGGATGAGCCGATACAGTCTCAGATGGGTCGTTTCTATTGCCATTATCCCATAGATGTTTCTAAAACTTGACGAATAGATTCATCAAACTGTATAGATTCTACTTTTACTCATACGTGTAGACAATTTTAGATTTAATAAATAGCGTTACATGCTTGTTGTAGGTATTCAATTGTAATATATATTAGTACATACAATAATAAAAAAGTAAAAAAAAAACTTGTCAGTATAGATTTAACAGTACCTGGGCGACCGAGCTTTGCTCGGTTACATCTCAAACATCAACTAATTTTTTTTAAACTTGTCTAAAAACAATGCAAAATAAAAAATTATATATCAACTTGAACATAAAAAAATAAAAAAAATAAGTCACCGAGTGGGATTCGAACCCGTAACATTTTTTCTAGCGGTCGGTATCCTTAACCACTGAGCTAAAATCAAGGCGGTCGGCGCGTCGAAATTAGTGACCATATTCTGCGTGGAAAGAAAACCGCATGAAAACTCGAAAACACGCGTTTTCCCAAACATAAAACTAATTTAGATCGATTGTTTACCCCTGAAAACCCCCATATACAAATTTTCAGCGAAATTGTTAGAGCCGTTTTCGAGATCACAGAATTTATAAATATATATACATACAAGAATTGCTCGT
Organism: Acrobasis consociella; assembly: GCA_963555685.1. Classification (NCBI taxonomy): domain Eukaryota; kingdom Metazoa; phylum Arthropoda; class Insecta; order Lepidoptera; family Pyralidae; genus Acrobasis; species Acrobasis consociella. The sequence goes on from OY743122.1 coordinate 14,564,405, forward strand.
TTAAAGGTATAAGATATAGCCAAAAAAAAAAAACAGGGCGATACATACATAGTAATAGAGTGCGAAGAGAGTCTGTTTATAAACAATAATCTCCCAAAATACTGGACTTATTCGAACAAACCTTTTTGTTATATAGCTGATAAGCTAGGCAACATGTAGGTTATAATTGATTTTGAAAAATAGAACACCTGATGTCCATATTTGTGCTTGTATATTTGTTTCTCAATCACGCAAAAATGTCGTGCGAAGAATGTTTGGCGCGTAAAGCCGCAAGTAACAGCTTGTTACTAAATAAGTTTTTATTTTTATTTTACTTAATTCTATGACATATTAGTATAGGATCCCGATATAGAACGACCTTCACCGTCATGCATAGTTGATGAAACGTATTTTATGTTTCATTTAATATCAATCAAGATATTGTTAGGACTGAAATTTGTTAGGCAACCCATATGCAATATCTTTATTGACATATTAAATTAAACATAAAATACGTTTCATCAAATAAGCATAACGGTGAAGGTCGTTCTATATCGGGATCTTAGACCATATCTACAAACAAAACGTCATTGTATTATTCTACGTCAATTTGACGATAGCAATTAAAGGTGGGTAGATTGGCCTATAATAGCCAACTTATGTAGTTAAGCAACTTAAGGTCACGGGCGTAAAATGGATATAAAAGAGACCCTAGCGACTGGGGTAATGACTTAATTAGAAGTTCGCTTGATTACCTACATAAATAACATTTTTATGAATAAATCAGTAATAGTAACCAGTTTATTTGCCAGGCAAACAAAAAAACCCCGACTTTCAAGCGTTCACTTATGTTGTAAACTGCTCAGGGTCATTAATTATGAAAAAAGTTCATAGCGCGTTTTACTTTCATGTGTAAACATTAAGACGCCATCTAGTGATGAGCAGTGGAGCTACATATTCTTCGGAATTAATATCCGCGTAGCACCATTTATTATGTGCAGGAATATTTTTAAAAAACCCTGACCTTCAATGACTTATAAACGGCTGTACCGAGTTTTATCAAGCATAGCTAACTACTGCAAGGAACTTGCTTTCACTTAAAAAACTGCATCAAAATCAATCTATCCCTTGGAGCAGTTCAGTAGTAACTCTGGTGCCACCTTTTTTTAAGCTGCCTTAAGACATCCGATATAGATTGACGACTGCCATACTACGATGACAGCCGGTACCAACGGCTAAACGTGACTTTCTCGAGAACTCGAAAATGTTTATGTCACTTGTGGTCACTCATCCAAATGCGGACCAGCCCCAATGCCACTTAACTTGCCACTTAAGGCTTCTAAGTTTTTCCAATCAAACCCCCTTAAACATTAGCACAAATTATGATTAATATATTTTTACATTAAATTCGAGTTGACTTTTATTATAATCGAATTCAAATCGACAATCGTTGGTATACACCACCGCGTCACTTGCAATGAAAAGGGTATCCAGCCTATATCCTATGTAGGGGAGCTTAATTAAAGGTCGTTTCATTTCGGCTGAGGTCGCCCGGGACCCGCCAGTACAATTACTTTTTAATTAGTAACAAATATAGAAACGAAATGTACTGTTATTATAGCTGGAGCGTGCGTGATTATACGTGATGCGGGTATTGGAGGTATTTCGTGATTTTGGTCATGATGGAATTTGTTGAAATGTTGACATAACATTTCATGCATAAGTAGGTATGTTTGCGAGCTGTAGAGGTGCCGTATTTGTTTTTCTCTCTCTACCTTTCTCCTCTCAGCGTTGGGTAGATGCATACTAGAATTTTTGCACTAAATCTATAGATAGAATGATAATACAATATTATTAGGACAATGAGCCGTTCTGATAATCGAGCCAGGACATATTCGACGGAACTCAGTCATAAACAACATAACCTCATTGCGTAGGACTTGTCTGATTAGTCTTGACAAGCACTTCATGGTAGATGATGCCTAGAATCTGATTAGGGAGACGGAAGGTGGTTGATGCAACTCAGTAAAAAAACGACGCAACTCCATTAAGTTTGGACACTTTTGTCTTAATAAGAGCTTTGGCCTCACAATAAAAGCTTGTACAAAAAATTATACATACATACTATCACGTCTTTATCCCTAATGGGGCAGACAGAGCATTTTGGGTCTTGCGGCTCTATGCAGAGCCCAGGGCCGCAAGACCCAAAAGCCACTTATAGCGTCATGGTGGGCGGGAAGATGGAAAAGCAATCAATACAGTGATGGGTTGCTAGCCGCATCGCCTGTTAACATGATTCGCATTTTTGCCCATTCCCTTGATCGGCTTTTACGATCTGCGCGGGAAGAGAAGCAGCTGGTACATTCTAAGTTTTTTCATTTCTCCAAGACCAGCATGGGAGTTATAATATAGAGAATATATATATAGAGAATAAGTTTAATGAAAAAATTATATTTTTTCATAAAACTTATTACAATCTGCGTACATGGAATTAAAACTTGTACACTGGAACTGTAGACTGTAGATACACACTATTTACGTTTTTATCTATATCTAATGTTAATCTTTGGGTCTTAAGACCCACTTTTTAAATAAATTTACTTTTAGAAAAAGTAAATCGTTAAAAGTCTTTTCCTTAAAATGTAGGCATCTTATTTCGCGAACGGAACCTCACAAGACATAAAGATGCCATCTCGAAACTCAAGAAAGACCTAATGGACTCGCAGATAAGTAAAATGTAACAAAATGCAATGTTTGCTGTTAAAATGATATTGTTACGGCTTTCATAGCTTCCGTTTCCGTCCGTCTTATTGTTACTGATTTTGTTGCAAATTTATTATACCGTTAAATGTACAGATTTTGTCTGTTAGAATTATTGCTGTATTTTTAAATTATGTAATAATATTACGAAACTTGGTTTTTTTTGAGAGACGCCGAAGTTCGTTTGAGGGTTTTTATTCACTACGGAACCCTACATTTACACGTTAAGATGCTCTTTCTGATGTTCAAGGTCCAAGTCCCTTAGCAGCTGAGGTATCTCGCCAAGGTTGTCGCAGGTTCTTCCACTTGTCGCATTTTCTTCGCTTCTTATCTTCGAAATGATCGCTTTGATAGCTCGTATTGAACTGGCAAACACAATTTCAGCTAAACAAAGCTTATAAACATCATTTAGACCTCACCAACCCGTCTGACCAGCGAGAAGAGTGTAGGCCAAGTCCTCTGTCGGCTCTGGCCAAGTTTGGCTCTGGTAGTACAGAGAGGGTCGTGCTCCTGAAGATGATTGAACTGGCTTGGTGCACTCTTACTTTCCTATTCATATGCGCTGGTAAACATGCCTACATTGTTCCAGAATATTCTCCTTGATGAATATATTTTGATGGTAACTGTTAGGCGGTAGTGTCTGTGAGTGCAATAAAGTCTAATACCGGCCAAACACCTTTAGGCAGATTCAATACGAATGTTGATATAAAACTCGAAGATTGGAAGACATGATGCAGAACCATAATGGTCCAGCTAAAATATAAGAAATATAAAAATTACGCCTTAGCAAAAGTTGTTCAGCCTGATGAGCATTTTTTGTTGAGGTTAAAAATCGAAGGTCTGGCACACCTGATTCAGAAACAAAATGGTCCAGCTAAACTGTTAGAAATATACATTAATGACGCATTAGCAAAAGTTGTTCAGCCTGATGAGCATATTTATACGCCGGAGTCAAAAAGTCCACGCCGATGTAGTCGCGGGCATCAGCTAGTGTTGAAAACTCATTCTTGGTTTTGAAAGGTACCCTTAAATAGTTTTTGGCAGGAGAAGGATCTATTGCCGGAAAAAGACAAGGTTTACCTGTTACGGAATGAGGTTGGTATGAATGATGCTCGGCTATTGCAACAGAAACAACGGTACCTGACATAGTTATGATTACTAGAGGTATATTATGTTATTGTATTTTTAGTTCGACGCGAGAATAAGAAGAAGGTTTTAGAGTAAAACTGGTCTTTAGTTAAAATTTACCCATAAAACAAATATATTTTTAAAAAGAAAAGTTTTATTACCATTACACACAATTAAAATGAAATAAAATTATTTAATAAAATTAAAATACTTAAATTAATTAAATCTAAATTAAAAAATTAAAATAAAAGGAACTAAATATGAATTTTTTTCTCAAAGGCATATCTGATCGAGGCAAAGTTCCCAGGATATTGGCAGCGTTGCCTCGCTGTAAAAAGTAAAATAGACTCTAAAAATAAAATTCTAAAAGAAGTTAGAACAACTTACTTGATTTCATTCAAACGAGCGCCTTGGAAGATTTGCTATGCGTCAAAATGTTCTTTGTACGAAACTTGTGCGAAGTATGAACCGCGAACTATTTCGAAGCACAAACTTATAATATACCTAACACAAATGTAAAGTGTACAGAAATGACACTGCATAAGGCTCAAAATTGTAATGAGGCGTTTTCCAGTGAAAAAAATGAGGTTAAAAACATTGTCAATAGATGGCGCATAATAGTTTGAAATCGTTCTGTCAAAAATGAAAGAGGCCGTTTGGTTCAATGTTTTTAAATAAATCTGTAATTTATTAACCAATCTTGTATTTTACTGTAATTAAATTAAAATATACATATTTACAAACAATAGTATATTTTTATCTAAATTTAATATAATAAAAATATTAAATATTTAAAAAAAAAACTCATACCATGAAAATGTTATATGAATTAGACATTGACAGTTGACAGATGAATTTATGTGATTGTTGCGGCATCTATGTCACGTGAAGGAACTAGTTTTTTTATTTAAGAAATAGCCTTATTATATTTTGCTGTTTGCCTACTAGTTGACTGGTACAGAATTCATTAGCATTCGACTGGACCGATTTTGTTATACTTATTGCATATATGTTTAACTAACTTCCAAAAAGGAGGAGGCACAGCGTGTAAGGAGGTTATCAATTCATAGCGATCTTTTTTTATGTACGTTCACCGATTATTCGAATACGCTTGGACCGATTTGGAAAATTCTTTATACGTCCATAGGTGGTCCCATAGAATTTTTTTCAAAAACCTATTGTGTTTGGGGTGAAGTTGGTTTTTATTTTGAAAAGTTATCTAATAAAAAATTGTTCTTTCCACTCCTGGGTTCATTGAGCATTTACTATTACATTGAATTAATCATAATCAGTAGAGGGGTGCCGTGTGGTTTCCGGCAGAGTAGCAGTGGCGGGGCCTCCTTAGAAGCCGATTCTCATCGGGTTCCCTTACGGGTTTCTAATATATATGTATTTATTACTTATACCAAAATCTACGTATATCGGCGCATCGTGCATTAGAATGTTCATTTAGGGAGATACTATCTTCATAAGCGGCAAACTAGTAGCGTGACTGGATTGCACACACCCACATATTCAAAATACGAAAATTTTCGTAGGTTGTTCAAATACACACACAACGACAACAATAAATACACATACAAACACGCTCAGAGACAGTTACTCGCACTAAATTAATAAAAATAATAATATGCGAATTAAAAGCCGTACATTGATCGGCTTACGTTTAGTAACCTTTATAACCTAATCAGGTAGGTATTCAATGCTTATAAACTTTAACGATACCTCTCCAATCCGTCTGGCCAGCGAGAAGAGTGTAGGCCAAGCCCTGTCGCTGCTCTGGCCAAGTATGGCTCTGTTAGTACAGAGAGGGTCATGCTCCTGCAGTGGAGACAAAAAAACCTGATGATGATGATAATAGAGAGGTTCATTTTTCGGGCTAGACGATCTATACTTCTACACAAATTTTGTTTTACACACAAACTTTCAAGTACTCTACAGCATTGTGCATCGGCTTGTTTGTTATAATATTCCTCCGAAACTCGTAATGAATGTGCTCAACGAGTTACAAGTGCTATTCACGAGTTTGAATAAACTTTTGTTACTTTAATTCGTTAATTTGCTTAATTTTTGACGAGTATAGGTAGTTAGTTTTCGCGTTAAAGATAATTTATTTGCCAAACATGTGTTATAAGATATTAGTACATTCAATTTCATCCAATCATGTTTGCCATCACCGGTGTGCAAATGTAGTCAGAAAGGCTGTCATCTATACCTATGCTACCTATATACCTATACTATAATAATATACTAAATCTATGGACCTTTTAAATAAACCAAAATCAATTTACAATTTATTAGATAAGAAATCCTTGATACTATAGTAACATTTATGTACCAAAAATGACTTAATTTTTTCCTTAAACAAAGTAACATTTAATTCTTTATATTGTTTTGGTATTTTATTATATATTATCGGTGCCATGCGATGCGTTAAATATTATAAACTAGCTGCACCCCGCGGTGTTAACCGCGTTTAAAGTAGCCTATATGTTGATCCAGGGTGTCAGCTTCCCGCATAGTAAATTTTATCAAAATTGGTGCAGCCGTTTGCGCGTAAAGTAGAGACAAACATACACACACACACTCACAAACTTTCGCCTTTATAATATTAGTGTGATTAAATGGATTTTTTTATTTCTCTTAAATATTTTTTAATAATATTTTATCCTATAGTCCTTTTTAACCCCTTACAAAAAAAGCGGAGTGTTATAAGTTTGACGCTAATATCTATCTGTCTGTGTGTCTGTCTGTGGTATTGTAGCTCTCAAACGGATTGGCTGACTTCGATGCGATGTTTTTACGTGAAAGCAAGTTCCCTAGCGGTGGTCCTTAGCTTTGTTTGATGAAAATAAGTTTAGCTGCTTAAGAGTTTTGGTGGTTAACGCCTGAATGTCGGGGTTTTTTAATTTACTGCCATATAAATTAAATACTAAATGATATCTCCGTAAATCCGTAAAAATAAGTTATAATTACAGAGTTAGGATAACTTAATATAAAACTTTTTATTTATAAGTAACAAAAAACTTGAAAGGTGTCAAGGGACACCCGGATGGAACGAAGTAAAATAACTGGCGTGCTTTCTATGAGAGAAAGAGACAGACAGAGAAACATGCGCACGCCGCACGGCTTACAACTATAGCAATAAGTATCGTTACAACTTTTGGTCTTAATTTTTTCCGTCCAGTCCCCTTTCGCAACGCGCGATAAGGAACTTCGTTCCAAAAATGTTTTGTAGGTACAAGCTTTTATTGTGAGGTCAAAGTACTTATTAAGACTAATGAAATAAGCCCAAACTCGATGGACTTGCGCCATTTTATCACTGAGTTCCATCGACCGCCTTCCGTCTCCGTGATCAGACCCTAGTCATAGTCTACCATAAAGCGCTTGTCAAGCAAAATCAAACGAGTCCTAATCAATGAGGTAATGTCTCCCGGTTCCATCATCAGAACAACTCATTAATTTACGAAAGTATGCAAAATTTTAGCTCAATCAGTTCAAGATAATGGTTGAAAATTCAATTACAAGATTTCATCTAAACAAACATACAAGGTACATTGCAAGTTAAATCTTCTTCTTATCGTGTGTGTTAGTGACTTACACTAGTGTCAGAGTTTTTAAACCGCCTTAAAGGCCTCTGACATGGTTTTAGGTATCGACCAATGTCAAAGACAGTGACCGGGACCGACGGCTTAACGTGCCCTCTGAAGCACGGATCATCTTACTTATCAGACAATCAGGTGATCAGCCTGCAATGTCTTAACCAAACTAAAACAACAACACAAAGTAGTTGCCCGCCGGGAATCGAACCCGCGGCCTCCGGGTATGAGCCGAACGCTCTAACCACTACACCACGGAGGCAGTCAAATTAAATAAAAGCCTGTAAAATAGGAGTAATTTTTCTTTCAATAGGATATTTAACGGTGTTTGTTTTTGTACAAGTATCAATTGAATTGCTTAGTAAATGAAGCAGCGATTAACAATTCAAATATTGCTAAGTAACCTATAAAGAAAAACAATGTAGAATAAACGTGACATTTCGTTATCTCTTGTACATGTTACTGACGTCACATTTACACGTCAGTGTGTGTATTTCTATTACTTGACAGTTTCCTTTTAGACCAGATTGAAATTAAAGCATTACTTATATTCTTGAGCTTCTGATTTTTTGTTACTTGACAGTTTCCTCTTCCATCAAAGTTCATAAGCTTATAACTTACTTATATTTGGGCAGATAAAAAAAAACTTTTTTTTCGGTTTCGAATTATGTTACTATTTGATATTAGAATGTTTTTGGAACGTGGTTCCTTATCGCGCGTAGCGAAAGGAGGCTAGACGGAAAAAATGAAGACCAAAAGTTGTAACGACACTTTTTGCTATAGTTGTAAGCCGTGCGGCGTGCGCGTGTTGCTCTGTCTGTCTCTCTCTCTCTCTCTCTCTCGTAATTATTCGAAAGGAACTTCGTTCCATCCGGGTGTCCCTTGACACCTCTCAAGGTTTTTGTAAAATTTCGTTTTTTTTTTAATAAATACTCACCATAAAACTAAATTAATAAGTATTTATATAAAAAATTATGAATATACCTATATGGTTTATTTTTTGAACTCATTTTGTGTCATTAGAATGTGAACGTAAAGCGACTTTTTATTAAAACTACAAGTCTCCGACCTGCGGTAAACAATAACAACAGCCGTATTGTGTAGCGTTAGCAGAAAAAGAGTCTATTATGTAACTTGTTTTTAAATTTTTTATATCGAGTGAGTTTTGGTCTTCTTCTTATCGTGTGTGTTAGTGACTAACACTAGTGTCAGAGTTTTTTTAAACCGCCTTATAGGCCTCTGATATGGTTTCTAGGTAACGACCAATGTCAAAGACAGTGACCGGGACCGACGGCTTAACGTACCCTCCGAAGCACGGATCATCTTACTTATCAGACAATCAGGTGATCAGCCAACAATGTCCTAACCAAACTAGGACAACAACACAAGTCGTTGTCCCCGCCGGGAATCGAACCCGCGACCTCCGGGTATGAGCCTAACGCTCTAACCACTACACCACGGAGGCAGTTTTGGTCTAATAAATCAATCAATGTGGCTCTCGTTTGAAATAAACCTCGAAAATTACATATTCTCTTAGCTTGATCCCGGTTGAATCCTCAGTTATACTACTTTGGAACCCGTATTTGAATTTTCCGCTTTTTATTTTTCTCCAATGGGTACTTTCCTGAGTCCAAAACAAATTATTTGGTATTGTTAAGAGAATAAATCACAAAAAATTACACACAAAAAATTACACTTGTCATTGATTATATTCATTTACTATGTGATTTCATATTTATTTATACAAAAAAACTGATAATAGGAGTACTATTTGAGTCCTAGAAACTATGACGTCACGACGTGCTATTTCATACAAATCGACAATGTCCGTTTTGACATTTAGAAAAAAGTATCCAATTTGACTTGTTAGAAACTAGCGGATTTAATGTCAATCAGTGAAGTGCACAAATATTTTTGACAAGGTAGACACAAATCTTACCTAAATTACGAGAACGGAATATCAAGCAAAATACAGTTTTCGCTAGTATCCGATATTATTTACGGTGGCACAGGGTAGACCAATTCTATGTGTCTATACTATACATATAAAATGCACGCTAACTGATGTCATTGGTCACCTACGGATGTCGAAGATCATATGCTATTGCTCAATAGGGTAGAAAATTAGTTTAAACAAAATAATCTGCGTTTAACATAGCTACTGGCTCCTTATTTATCCAATTTATTTCTAATACAAGAGCTATAAACTATTAGCGTTGGGAGCACCACTGCGGAAAACGAATAGCATCAACTACTATATATTTTCAAGTATGTTTTTGTGGCAAACTCAACTCTCTCAGCACTAACTTTTATGCTGACGCTAACCGCTTTTAGCTAACAAACTTATCTGATGACGGAATTCACTGGAATACTGGCTAGTTGCTGGAACTACTGATTATTATCCCCTTATAAATAAATGGCTGTGTAGACAAGACTTTTAGGTATAATATTCTTTTGATTTGTGTATTGATTTTACCTTGAAAGTGCTTATATAGACTGGCAGTCAGCCCCAGCTTTGCCCGGGGTACATACATAGCCTATGCTACTCAGGGAAACGTTTATTTCCAACGGTGAAAGAATTTTTAAGATCGATCCAGTAGTTAAGGCCTATTCAATTCAATCAAAAAAAAACATAAACCTCTCCTCTTATAATATTCTCCTCTTATAAAAAAAAAAAAATATTCGTGTGAAGTATGACAATTGTTAACAAATTCGCCATGTTGCGAAAACATTGGAACTAAATTCAAGATGGCACATACTTTGTATTTCTTTTCAGTTTAGTTATTCCTAGTTTTTAGTTTTAATTTAAATTTAAAAATGTGTAAATGTCTTCTTTTATTATTCATAAAAATAAATAATTTCTTGAGATGACACTGGCCACACAGTTGACAAAAATGACGTTTATCTCTACTACCTACATAATTTTTGGTCGATTTGTATCGTTATTTTTTTTTCTATTTCCAAACACTTGAAATAGAAAGAAAACCCCAAATATGAGCCTATTTATTAGTAGGTACTATCCGGCATACAAACTTTTCTGCTGACGGTGGCTCCGCTCCAATCGCTAATGATTAGCGGTCGGCTGTTTCTCGTTCATTATTAGTTTGCTGACGAGGGTGGCTGACGAGGGTGGCTGACTTCGGTGAGCATTGTTAGCGGACGTGTCACCTGTAAAGTAGGTATGCCAGTACTCAGTTTTATATAGGTAACTTATTCAAAGTACTATAAAACTTAACGTACTGGCAAGCGAAGCGCAGGACACCCACCCAAAAAGTGGTCTGATGACCTGATTAAGCTCGCTGGAAAACGCTAGTTGCAAGCCGCTCTAGATCGGTCATTTTTGAAATCTTTTGGAGAGGCGTATGTCCAGCACTGAACGTTATGCGGCTAAAATGATGATGGTGATGGACTATAAAACTTCCCCTGACAAGCAATTTCCTACTAACTAAAACATATTTCTGTTCTTTATTATAATTTCCTTCAGTCGATCGTACCACAGTCCTCTTCTGCAAAATCAATCTTAAAATAAAATTTACAGATACATTACCATGACTTTATCCCTAACGATGTAGACAAAACCTATGGCCGTAAGATTCAGAAGTCATGTGTGTAATAATTAAAAATGAAATCAAAATAGTGAAGAGTTGCTAGCCGCATCGCCCATTTACATGATTTAGATTCTTGTTCATTATTAACAAAAAAAATCTATTCTAGCGGGGAAAAAAGCAGCTGGAACTTTCTACGCTTTCTCTTCTCTCCAGCAAGAAAGGTAATTTGAGTAAAATATAAGTAGTTATTTACTAATTGGTCTCTACCCTATGTAAAAACTTTTCTGCTGACGGTGGCTCCGCTCCAATCGCTAATGATTAGCGGTCGGCTGTTTCTCGTTCATTATTAGTTTGCTGACGAGGGTGGCTGACTTCGGTGAGCATTGTTAGCGGACGTGTCACCTGTAAAATAGGTATGCCAGTACTCAGTTTCATAGAGGTAATTTATTGCAAGTACTATAAAACTTCACCTGACATTCAGTTTCCTACTTACTAAAACATATTTCTGTTCTTTATTATAATTTCTTTCAGTTACTCGTTCAACTATTAAAATCCTCCTCCTCTGCAAAATCTATAATCTTACAAATAAAATATACAGATACATTAACAAGTCTTTATCCTTGACGGAGAAGAACATGGCCGTAAGATTCAAAAGTGATGAGAGATAAAGATGAAAAATTTAATCAAAACAATAAAAGGTTGCTAGTCGCATCGCCTATTTGCATGATTAAATCACGTCTATTTTTTCAACTAGAATCGATTTATGCGGAAAAAAACAGCAGGAACATTCTACATATTCTCCTTTCTCCAGCAAAGCAGGAAATTTGAGTAAAATATAAGTAGTTATTTACTAATTGGTCTCTGCCCTTTGTACAAACTTTTCTGCTGACGGTGGCTCCGCTCCAATCGCTAATGATTAGCGGTCGGCTGTTTCTCGTTCATTATTAGTTTGCTGACGAGGGTGGCTGACTTCGGTGAGCATTGTTAGCGGACGTGTCACCTGTGAAGTAGGTAAATACAGGTTAAGTCCGTTTGATGTAATTTATTCTTACTTGTATATACACTTTTCCGGAAAATTGATTAAATAAATAAATATAAGTTTTAAGGTCATACCTGAATTTTCCGGGTTCCAGTGGCGCCCCATTTGAAATAAATCATTTGAAAGGAACCAGTGACATCATTCAAAATTTTATCGTGACCAAACCTTAGATAAACCTTCAAACTTTTAATGAACTACTTTTTACAGTTTAAAGTGAGAACGTGAAGCTTTTCTACGCTCATTAGCTAAAAGTGGCCGTTTTTCGCAAATATGCGTAGAAAAGCTTCATTTTCTCACCTTAAAGTATAAACAGTAGCTCATAAAATAGTGAAAAGGGTTATCTAGGGATTGGTCAAGACAATTTTTTTTATGATATCACTGTTACCTTTCAAGTGATTTATTTCAAATGGGGGCGCCACTGGACCCCGGAAAATTTAGGTAGCCCCTTAACAAAATATACTGAAACTATTTTAACGGTAAATTCTGTCCGCGATAGTAACCAACTTTCTCAAAGGAACATAATTTTGTATGTTAAAATATGAAAAATATTTTTTGACTTTTTTGAGGCCAAAAATTACTTTTCATATTTCGACCTTCGTTCCTTGGGGAAAGTTGTTTAGTATCATTGACTGAATTCACCATTAAAATAGTTTCAGTATATTTTGTTATACCTTATATTTGTGAACCGTTCATAAAATTTACGTAAAAATAATATTTTTCGAGTTGACATTACCCCAAAGCAAATGCTGCAATACCACGCAAATGCGGAAAAGGAAATACAAAATACACCAAATCAGCTATTTGGCACGTCGTGCGTTCTGCCTGCCAAGCCACAGGTTACACTATCGATTTTGGCTGCTGCATTCCTCTTCGCAGACTTTTTGACCCCCCACAAAAAGAGGGGTTAAGTAAGTAAGTGTAAGTTTGACGCCAATATCTGTCTTTGTGTTTGTTTGTCTGTAGTTTGCTCTCGAACTGATAGACATTTTTTTTTCCATGAAAGCAGGTTTCCTTGCAATGGTTCTTAGTAATGTTTGATGGAAAACGGTTCAGCGGTTTAAAGTTATGGGGTAAACGCTTGAAAGTCGGGGGTTTGTAATATGCCTTTAACTCTTAATCAAACCGAGGGAGAATAGCTCCCACATTAAATTGAACCTATGACATTGACATAAAGTTCAAAACCAATGAAATTATTGTAGCACTCATAAAAAAACTAGTTATGGGTAGAGATATAGTTATTTTTAGTAAGAAGAGAGCATAATTTCACGTCTTTATCCCTATAAGTCAGACAGGCTTTTTAGGTCTTGGAGCTCTTAGAAGCTTTTATAATCTGTTGACTGAACAGAAAAATCTATAATTTTTAACCCCGACAAAAAAGAGTGGTGTTAGAAGTTCGCCATTAATGTCTGTCGGTCTATCTGTCTGTCTTTTCCTCGCAAGGGAACTTGCTTTCACGTAAAATAGTATTTTATGCAACAGTTGTATAAGAGGGTTCAAAATATGCGAGTGGCGCAGGTTACGATGCGAGCTTTAGCGAGCATCGTAAGGAGGCGCCATCGAGCATTTTTTGACGTACTTATACAACGTTGCATACAATACTTTTTCTACGACTATATTTACTAAATAAAATACAAAAATAAACTAAAGAAAAATATGAAAATGTGTGACATCATTTATGTTTGGTAGATAATAGGCATCTATGGTAAACTTTATTTTTTTTAAATTGACCTCTCCCTAGTGAATATATCATGAATATATTATAAAACGTTTTTCTTATGTTTGCAGTATGATAGATTCAAAGAAAAAAAAAGGTTCTATGTCTATGGCTAGGAGTATCGTTTTGGCGAAATAACGATACAAGTGCTGTTATGGGGAATAGACTATATAGATTTTCCTGAAGTCATAAATAATCAATGTTCTTATAATAGTGTTCGTAACTATGTAAAAGGCAGATAACAGTAGAGGAGTAGAAAAAAAACTTATCGAAATCGGTCCATCTGTTCGAGAGCTACGATGTTACAGACAGACATTAACCTCGAAATTGAAACACTCCTCTTTTTGTACCTATACAGTGTGTAACGGAAAGCGGGTATCAATCCGCAAGGGAGTAAACGTACTAATCAAAATGTGAACAACTTTAAGTATGAGACCATTTCTAAAATCGCAAAAAAAAACTGCAGAGAGCTGTACACATTTTGGCTCGGTACGTATTTAATTTTGTATGAAACTGCAGATATTTTGTGCAATTTCAAGGATGGTCTTATAGTAAAAGTTGTTCACATTGATAAGTATGTTCACTCCCTTTCGGGTTGAAACCCCCTCTCCGTTACACTTTGTATAAGCTTCCCGCATTATTGCTAACTGGCATTAAATAAAATAGCAAGTAGATGCATTATACTCGCCCGCACTCCTTTTAACAAATATTAAATCTCGCGACATTCAGTAGAACAGTCTTGAAAAAGCTTAGCATTTCTTTAAAATTCGCGTACTTTTTCTTTGTGCTGTGTCTACGGTTGACAATGCACTTTAGGTTATTTTTAGAGCTCCGTACCCAAAAGGTAAAAACGGGACCCAGGCTGTACGTAGGAACCGTGATATCTAGACAGTTAAAATTTTCACAGATTATGTATTTTCGTTGCCGCTATAAAAACAAATATTTAGTAAAAACTGATTAAAATTAATATTAAATGTGGCTTCCGTACAACAAAAGCGATCATTTTGCCGTTTTTTGCTTGATATAAAAGGCAGTCGCCTGAAATTATTAAAAAAATATTAAGTTGTTTATTGACTTTAAAAATAAATAATTAATATAAAATAAAATAAATATTTAAGGGGGACAATACAACAAACTGTATTTCTGTATTGAAATCGCACAGTACTGATTCCTTCTCGCAATCCGACTCGCACTTGGCCGGTTTTATTTTTTTAGCTTTGTTACTGCTTCTTTTACGATTGTGGGCTATAAGCGTTTTCAAGGGAGGAGAAAAATACGGTCTCGTTTTGATATGAGAGTAGTCACCTGTAGTCAAATTATTATTTTCTTGTTGTTTGCGATGATGCACGTGTTTGTGTTCTGTATCTTGTTATAAAATATTTATTAAGGCCCTAGAATGAATTTAAGTATTACAAACAAAACGGAATCTCGAGTGAAGCAGGAAGAAGCTCGAGAAATTTATACGCAAATTGTGGTTACCCATCCAAGTGCGGACCACGCCTGCTGCCGCTTTACTTCCGAAAGCGCTAGTAATATACACTCCCGCCGAGCCACCGAGCTTCTCCTGTAGTAGGGTAAAAAGAGATCATTCTTACAAACTGCAGTTCAAGCCACAATGGCCTCTAAAGGCCACCTTCGCGGAAAACTCATTGAAAAGCCAGCGGTGGGTTAGCGTTCACGTAACGTGCCTAACTGCGTATAAAAAGGTCCGAACCCTTTTCGTAAGCCCTCACACAGTAGCGGCATTAAGGGTAGGGTGAAGTCGAGTCAAGGGCCCTGGGGAACAAAGCATGAAGGGAGTTTTGTTTTTCGTATATGTAAACTGGGGTCAGATTTTTAGACCTAAAGGCATTTGACATAGCTTAACGACGCGTATACCATGATAACAGCTGAGTTTTACTGCTTAGCGTGCCTAAAGGAGCTGAAAATACCAGGATCACTCATCTTAGTGCGAACCACATCAGGAGTAAGCAACCCCGGGTGTTATAACCCGAAGTCTGCTTACTTCTAACTTACTTAATCCCTTCATCTCTCGAGTTTGGTGGCCACCAAACTCCTCTCGAAAGATGAAGGGAGTGCCACGGACAGACTGCTAAGGGTTTTCAAAATCGAAAGCTAAATAGCATAGGCCAGAAATATCATTAAGACATCACGACGCGTCTTATCGAGGCAATGGAAGACCCGAGAGCTGGTAGTTATTTTCCTGAGCCGATAAGTCTTGAAATTCGCGAAGGAACACTGCCAGTATTCTGGGCACGTTGCCTGAATGTAAAGCGTTGAAAGGTTTTCTCTATTTATAGTTTAATGTAGGTAAAATTGTCATTTGTAAAAAAAAACACATAATTAGAATATGTAACATAATAATGTTACATATTCTAATTATGTGTTTTTTGTGTTATGGCAATAAGGTCGCTAGAAAGCGCTGGATGCAGGCCGCTCTTGATTCGCGGTCATTTTGGTAATCTTTGGGAGAGGCCTATGTCCAGCAGTGGATGTTATGTGGCTGAAATTATGATAATAATTGGCAATATCTGTAGAACATACATATTATATAGGTTTATTCCCGCAACAGACAGTAACGGGGTGTCATTTACAATCTAGCCCAAAAGCCCTAATAGTGCTACAACCATCACTCACCCTTGGAGCAATATTGTCATAGAATAATGATATATAGGTGGGACCTTTCAAGAAATCCCGCACCTGGCAACTTGCTTCTATAGGTGTGTAGGTGTGACCTCTAAAATTGGTCGTGTTACAAACGATTCTCACTTTCCTGGAATATTTGCCGGGTTTTTTGCATTTGCTGTTTTATTGGACACCTGGCAAAACGAGGTGATGGTAGGCGGAGTAGACTGGTGGCCGCTAGATGGAAAACATAGTGTGTGTGGGTCGTCCGAGAGCTAGATGACTCGAAGACATAAGAGTGGCTGGTCGGAACTAGTTTCGTAAGGCGCAGGACCGAGGTGGTTAGTATGCCTGTAAAGGTAGTACCTATACAGACACTTTTATACGTCAATAAGTATAATTAACATTACGTGTAGTATTAATTAAAACTTTATAAAGAAAAGCTATCGACACCAGCCTTCTATTCCCAACAGATGAAAGACTGCCTTTAATTATGATGATTTATTGAACGAGCTCTGGAATTGAACTCCCATGCTGGTCTGGGAGAAATAAAAAAAAACTTAGAATGTACCAGCTGCTTCTCTTCCCACGCAGATCGTAAAAGCCGATCGAGGGAATGGGCAAAAATGCAAATCATGTTAACAGGCGATGCGGCTAGTTACCCATCACTGTATTGATTGCTTTTCCATCTTCTCGCCCACCATGACGCTAAAAGTGGCTTTTGGGTCTTGCGGCCCTGGGCTCTGCATAGAATCGCAAGACCCAAAATGCTCTGTCTGCCCCATTAGGGATAAAGACGTGATAGTATGTATGTATGTATGTTTTATTGAACGAGCAAGAAAAGCGAGCGAGGTTCTCCAAATCATTTGATTACAAACCGCGTATCTTTGATCTTGCGGCTCTATCAGACAGACCTCAGGGCCGCAAAACCCTATAAGGCCACGTTTCGCGTGATGGTCGTCCAGAAGGAGGCACAAAGGAATCAAAATAGTGATCTGTTTTAATTTTTATACCCTACAAAAAAGAGGGGTGTTATAAATTTAACGCAAATGTCTGTCTGTCTGTCTGTGGCATCGTAGCGCTCGAACGGCTGCACCAATTTCGATTCAATTTTTTCACGTGAAAGCAAGTTCCCTTGCGATGGTTTTAAGCTATGTTTGATAAAAATCGGTTCAGTGGTTTAAAAGTTCTTAAGTTATCTTTTGTAGCTTGAAACCACAGAATAAGTACTCAGAGTACTCAGCAAAAGAATTCAAAGAAATATCGACTCAATATCGTTAGCCATATGGTTTAATTTAGCTCGCGTCAGAACACGGCACCTCTTCGTTTAGATACCTAGAAGTGCATGCAAGCCAATTTCATTCTTTTTACTCTAGACCAGTAGTTCCCCAAACTTATTTTGTCTACTGCCCACTTTGAGAATAAATATTTTTTTAGCGCCCCCATTTTTTCACCTATTTAAAAACCACTATAACTTCAAATTAAATTAATTAATTATTGTGACCTATATATGTATATTAACGGAGAAATCTAAACGAAACTTTTACTATAACCCGCAACTTGAAACCTGAGCGCAGTAGGTAACATACAACGGCGCTTAGGTCTCAAGTTAACTCTTACGGGCTCCACCTGCCAATAAGAATGATTATTGAAACGCAACTTTATAGTATTAAAACAGAGTATCTTTTATTAAAAATATAACTAAAATAATCAATCCTTATATAAAAACTAATGTGAAGGATGAATCTGATGCTGTTTAATAAGTTTGTTGATATCAGGTTCCAATTTACTCAAGAACAGTCGCAAGTCGCCACGTCGTAACAAGCAAACGAATTCTCTTTTTAGTAAGCAGTGTTGTCACAGTACTAAATCCACGTTCACACAAATATGACGATGGGAATGCTATCAAGAATCGTTGAACGATTGACCACAATCCAGGGTACAATTGCGGGATCGGTTTTTGTAGCCAAAATTCTTGGTAACCATTTTTGAAGAAAAAGAGAAATATAGAACCGAGTTTGAGCAATCTTTTAATTCATATTAGTTGATGTTCACAAGTTGTTGTTGAGAGTCGAGAGCTCTTGCAGTCGTTGTTTAAGAGGCCTCCTAGCTAAATAAAGCTCCTAGCAAAAAAAAAAACATTTTCTTTCTGGGTCTCTTACCGCCCCCCTTGAGACCTGCAGCGCCCACAAGGGGGCGTTATCGCCCACTTTGGGAAAGACTGCTCTAGACATACGATTCATGTCACTGAATTTACCACTCCAGAGTGATCTCCGCGCGCATAGTTATAATAAAACAAGTCTCGACTTACTTGGGGCTAGCTCAATCAGTGTAATTTGTCCCTGTATATATTTATTTATTTTATTTATATGTAATGTAGGTATATTTTCAATACCTAAACGGGGAGTGACACAGGCCTGGCGATACGCATGATTCTAAGCCATCGACCATCCTCCACATTTCGGGAGGCAATACCGAGCCACGGACCGAGCTCTCGTAATATTGCACCCAATCGCATGCATTTGAATAGCTAATGCAACCAATATTCTGATACGGTCTTACATATTTATGAATTGATCTGCGAGTCGATTCATTCTACGCTGTTTATGAATTGAGAGAATAGTTGCTTTTCTATTTATCTTAACGTTTGTTTAAAAAGAGGTTGAAGTTTTAAGTTGTAACTGCAAAGTTACTTCGAACGTGGTCGGTGTTTAGATAGGTGGTCATAAGTGTCAATGTTTGTTGTTTTTCGTGTATGGCCAACACTGATGTCAGATTCAAAAATATATACATTGTTAGACGTAAATAGCTCCCATAGCAATTTAAAATGCATTTAAAAAACTAATAACCGACGTATTAGTTTCTTAACGCCGTATAATATTTTGTAAAAATAAGTGAGTGTTTTTAAAAATTGCATTTTTATACACACTTGCTTATTTCAAAATTAACCTCATGTTTATAGCAAAAACCAGCTTTAGGTTTACAGCCAGTTAAAATATTTGATAGAAAGTATCAAATCCCTAAGGCGTTTAGTATTAGGATTTTGTAAGATTTTATCTCTTTTAGACGAGACTTAGGGAAAATGTATCTAAAATAAAGCTAGAAAATACTTACGTATGTTATTTCTTTCTTTCGACATACTTCTCTAATAAAACATAGCGCGATGAACCGATGGCCGATGGGGCAAAAAGGTTTTCGAATGGCGACCACGTACTGGCAAGCGAAGCGTAGGTTACCCACCCACAAGGTCATCTGACGACCTGACCAAGGTCGCTGGAAGGCGCTGGATGCAAGCCGCTTTAGATCAGTCATTTTGAAAATCCTTGGGAGAGGCCTATGTCCAGCAGTGGACGTTATGCAGCTGAAATGATGATGATAATGATGACTTAGATATCTAATCTATATCTCTTTGGAAATTACATTTTTGTGCCTTTTACCACAGACACGATGGGTCTATGGGACCCAGAAGCAAAATCTTTTTTGACTGAGATGTTCCGGGCGATTCAAGGGCGGGCAGTTTCTTTGCACAATGAATTTCTATTGCGGTGCAGAAGGCAATGCTGTCAGCCTTTTAGGTAACTTGCCTTGCGGCAACGCGTTGGTCTCTCTTTTTTATTTATAAGTTTGATTTCATTTATTTTTGTAATGTGCGTAAAGTGTATTTTAATCTATGACAGTAAAGGTTTTTCTTATCTTATAAAATTTGCACCCCATCTACCATTTTCTCTGCTACGTCCCAAAGGTGGTACTGGTAGACAATGCTTAGCATTAAGTTGTACCATTTGTACTATAATCTTAAGATTTGAAGTGCAATAAATTAAATAAATGGAGATTCAGGTTCAAAAAGTCTATCTAGATTACTTTCTTAGATAATCTTTTATTCTTGGTGTTTCCATCGAGAAAATCTCGGTCGCTCAGTATTTTACTATTTAAATTTAAATAAGGTAATAATAAACTACCCGCAGCTTCCTAAAACGCTGCAGTACGGGAAGTGAGTTGGGATCATGTTCTATTAATATTAATTCTCTTTGAGTCTGCTACTTGCATACATAAATGAAAAGCGCAGTGCTATGCACTTTGGATTAGTTCGAATTTGCTTTTGAATTTTGTCAGAGTAAAGTAAATAGGTACTTACCTATTTAATCCATTTTTTATATAATTCATCATTTATTTTATTCAATTCAAAGTATATAATGAACATAAACTATTCTGAAACAATTTAAATACAATAAATTTAAATACTTTTCAACCTCCAGGGCACAAGGGTCATACCATCCGGTCTCTTGCCATCATTCCGCGCCAAACCTATTGGTTCTAAAACTGCTGGCATCTGAATGGTGACAAGAGCACGATGGATGATATTGTTAAGGCTGGCATGACGGGCTATGCGGCCCGCGCTCCTGGGGCAAGATAGTCCGTGGTGGCCTAGCCGATCGACGGTATTTCCGCAGAGGCAACGATGCGGGGCGTTGGTAACGGCACCAAGGCGAAGGCATGACGCTATGCGGAAGGTATTATTATCTAAAAATGTTCCTAAATTAAAAGATGGTAGTGTACGTAACCACAAGCCAGACTCCCATGCGATCTTCATGGCACAAGTGGAAAGGCTGGCATTGCTGCAGCTACCGCTGAATCCCTCAAACGGCGCAAGTATGCATGCCTTGGAGAGTCATACATATTTGAGCCGTTCGGGGTTGAAACTTTGGGTCCGTCGGGGCCTTCTGCACATAGTTTATTTAATTTTATAGGTAAAAAGCTGGTCGAGGTTTCAGGTGACCAGGGGGCTGGTAATTACTTCGCTCAAAGAATAAGCATTGCCATACAACGTGGCAATGCTGCCAGCCTTCTGGGCACTCTTCCGCAGGGGAAGGATTTAAGAGATATTTTTTATTTGTAATTGTATAAGTTTATAAGTAATTTATTTTTAGTATTTAAGTTTATTTTAGTTAGTTTAATTTTTAATTGTAATTATTGTTAGTTAGTTTAGTTTATTGTATTGTAATAAAGTATATCTGCGTTATTATCATCCAAGCTTAATAAAAAAATTAAATTCTAAAAAAAAAAAAAAACAAACTTTAAAAATAAATATAGTTCTTTAAATAATGACTATATTGTTGTGCCGTTTGGCGTGGAGACTTTCAGACCTTGGGGCGGTGCTAGGGGTCTCCTTATAGAGATCTCTCCAAGACTGATCTGCGCCGCTGGTGACAAGAGGGCAGGCTGTTAATTCGCACAACGAATCAGTATTGCGATCCAACGCGGAAATGCGGCCAGCGTTCTTGGCACTATGCCACGTTGGCACGACTTTTTAGACTAAAATGACCCTCAAATCCTTCTACGGAAGAGTACCCAGATGGCTGGCAGCATTATTTTATTAAATGGCAATTCAATTCAAGTCAAATATATATTTATCATCATAGGATATTTATAATATCTCTAAAAATCGTCATTGTTATTATATTAAATTATATGTTAAGCAAATACTGCCATATTATTTATTATTTAACCTCCAAAATCAATCATAAAGTGAACATTTCTAATGTAAAGAGCGTAAACTTTTGGTGAATTTGATCAAGAAATAAACGCTTCGTAAAACATTAGCATTTTACTCTGTTGCTGGTCTGTAAGGGCCCTGTGTACTTTACAGATTAAATTATTAAATATTATATTAATAATAATTATTAAATTTGCTCCAAATTGCTTTCATTAAAATATTTAATTAAATTTTAATTATGCATCAACGGCTCGTCATAGATATAAATAAGCTAATTGAAAAGTCTGTCTCATCATCAGAAGAGGTAGAGAAAATAAAAAGTGAGATAGATAAAATTAACTTAAAGATTAACTCGGATAAAGCGAATATAATACCCCAAGAAATGAATGATAATTCTCTGCAGAACCTAGTTATGCATGAGGAAAATTATGATGATAGCATACATCAGCAGGACATTGATTTTGTTAATAGAAATAAACGTGGAGGTACTTCACAAACAATCTATGGAGCGGATAGTGGGCCCATAGGATTGTCTTTTGTTGCAACGAAAGATGACGTGTACGCAGGAAACGAAAACAGCGTTCAAAATGACTTGCCGTCCTGCTTGCGCAACAACATTAAGTCAACTGCATTATCGCCCAACCCGCTCGCACATGAGCAAGAGGAACGAGTGATCGCGTTCTCGCAATATTCGAATACTGCACCCAAGACCCGGCGTCAAAAGCGAAGGCGCGGAAATACACGAGAGGTACCGAACGCTGCCGAGAACGCTGCGTCTGTGAACCAGAACGGCGAATGTGACATTATCGCACCGAGTACGCCGGCGCCACCGACGCAGGTGACATTGACGTTGACGCAGAATAGTGCGCACAATACCTCGAATGTGAGTGTCAAAGGAAATGGGAATGTAAACAAAATGTCGGCTGCCGAAGTTGTGCAAAAGGAAGGACAGTGGAAAGCGGAAAAGAAAGATGAGAAGTGGATTATGGTGCAAAGAAAGAGATTAAGGAACCAGTTCGTTGGAAATACAGGAAGGGCTGTATCTCAAGGAAAGTTTAAAGCAGCAGAAAAGATGGTGCCCTTATTCATCTCCAATGTTCACTTGGATACGTCGGAAAGTGATATTACGGACTACGTGCGCTTAAAAACAAGCATTGACGTTGCACTGGATAAAATCGAAATGAAAAAGGAGCGCAGTTATAAAGCCTTTAAATTTTTTGTACCTGCCACCAAGGTAGGGACGTTTTTGAATGACGAGCTATGGCCTGAGGGAATCGCCGTCCGAAAATTTGTACGTTTTCGCCCAGAAGCACGCGAGAGAAGTGAAGAAAATAAAACTTAGTCAATATAAGTAAATTAAAATTAGTAACATTTAACTGTAAGGGCATTAAGAGGTCTATCGATTGTGTAAAAAGGCTTTGTCAGAACGCCGATGTAATTGCTTTGCAAGAAACATGGCTGCTGCCTCATGACTTGACTCTTCTTGGTGGCATTGAAGACAGTTTCGCTTCTACCGGAACCTCTGCGGTCGATACCTCTGCGGGAGTGCTCGTGGGAAGACCATACGGCGGCGTCGCCTTGCTATGGAGAAAATCGTTGCTGCCTGCGGTGTCCGTCCTACATTGCAATAGTGTGCGTTTAGCGGCTATAAGGGTGACCACTCAAGATCGTCCTATAATTATATTTTCAGTGTATATGCCCACCGATGAAAAAGATAACCTTATCGAGTTCACAGAGTGTCTTAGTGAAATGTATTCTATTATTGAGAGTCAAAGTGTAGAAGCAGTGTATATGTTAGGGGACTATAATGCCCATCCTGGTACTTCATTCGCAAAGGAGCTACTAAGTTTTAGTGCGGAACAGTCGTGGTCATGTGCTGATCTTGAACTTCTTCCTGCGGACACATACACGTTTGTGAGTGATGCTAATGGTAGTCGTCGGTGGCTTGATCATGTGATCACCACTAGCGGGGCACGTTCCTCTGTATGCAGTGTTTCGGTAATGTATGACATTTACTGGTCTGACCATCATCCAGTGGCTTGTGAAGTAAACATTGAGACGTTAAGACCTAAAGTGGGTTTTTCTGGTGTGTCCTGTAATAAGATATTGTGGGGAGATCGTAGTGAGTCACAAATTCAAAGGTATAATGAAATCTGTAAAACCAGACTGGGTGAAATGGTTTTTCCAAGTGAACTGATGTATTGTCAGGATAAAATGTGTAGTAATGTCTCACATAGAGAAGTATTGGATAAACTTTACAGTGACATAGTCTGTGTACTTACCGAGGCCTCTGTTAAAAGTTATAATGTTAGGATGAATAGAAAAAGAAACTATGTAATTGGTTGGAACCAGCACGTCCGTGAAGCTCATGCGTGGGCTCGACTTTGTTTTCAGAACTGGGTTCTACATGGTAAACCATTCGGTGGGTACCTTTATAGGGACATGTGTGAATCGAGAAGAGTTTTTAAGTCTAAGCTAAAGTGGTGTCAAGACAACCAGCAACAAATAAAAATGGATATTATTGCTAGTCACCACAATAATAAAAACTTTTCAAAATTTTGGAAATCTACCAGTAAACTGAACCCGGGGGCGGGCCTACCTGCGAGTGTGGAGGGTGCATATGAGCCACAAGATATTGCCAATCTATTTCAGGCCCATTTTAGGGTAAAGTCACCTCTAAAAACTGATCAGCAGGTGCTTGGTGCTGAAAATGCCCTGTCTGACTTAACAGTTACTTTTACTGCGGAGGAAGTAAGTAAAGTTATAAAATCCATGACAAGGGGAAAATCCCCAGGGCAGGACAGTTTAAGCATCGAGCATCTGCAGTATGCAGGTGATGGGCTACCTGTAATTTTATCTGACTTTTTTACACTTTGCATTAGTCATTCTTACTTACCTCAGAAACTTATGTCTACGTTGGTGGTTCCAGTTGTAAAGAATAAAACGGGTGACAGTTCCTCGTTAGCAAATTACAGACCTATATCATTAGCTTGTATTATTGCAAAAGTGCTAGACAGTCTGCTTGACCAGCACTTAGGTAAATATCTTAAATTTGATGATGCTCAGTTTGGGTTCAGAGCCGGCTTGTCAACTGAAAGTGCAATTTTGTGCCTCAAGCAGACTGTAAAGTACTATACATCTAGGGGTACACCAGTCTACGGATGTTTTCTGGATCTGTCTCAAGCTTATGATCTAGTGGTTTATGATTTGTTGTGGGATAGGATGAAAAATGAGACTGAAATACCAGCTGAAATAATCTCTATCTTTAAATATTGGTATAATAATCAAAAAAATCGTGTAAAGTGGGCTGGTGTATTGTCAGATGAATATGGTCTTGAGTGTGGGGTGAGACAGGGTGGGATAACCTCCCCTAAACTCTTTAACCTATATGTGAATAAGCTGATTGAGGAACTTAGAGAGACACAGGTAGGATGTCATGTGGATGGAGTATGTATAAATAATATTAACTACGCAGACGATATGGTTTTGATTTGTCCATCTATTACATCCTTAAGAAGGCTTCTTGACATCTGTGAAAGATATGCTGTGGCTCATGGACTCAGATACAATGCTAAAAAGAGTGAATTTATGCTTTTCAAATCTGGCAACAAAAGTTATGACTTAGAACCACATCTTACACTGGGTGGCACTGCACTTAAGCAAGTATCACATTTTAAGTATCTGGGTCATTGGATTACAGATGATTTAAGTGATAAAATGGATATAGAAAGAGAACGCAGGTCACTGTCAGTACGATGTAATATGCTGGCCCGCAGGTTCGCTCGTTGTACAAAGCAAGTAAAAATAACTCTCTTTAAGGCATACTGCCAGTCCTTTTACACGTGCAGCTTGTGGGTCAGGTATACGCAGAAGACTTATAGTGACCTGCGTGTCCAATATAATGACGCATTCAGAGTGCTAATGGGACTGCCACGGTATTGTAGTGCCTCTGGTATGTTTGCAGAGGCGAGGACAGATGGATTTGATGCCATCATCCGAAAAAGGTCTGCATCTATGCTTATGCGTCTCCGTGCCAGTCCCAATGGCATCCTGAAGGTGCTGACTGATAGGTGGGACTGCCCATTTCTAAAACATTGGATGGGTCGACATGTCATGTTATCGACATCTCAGTAGTCAGTAGGTATAGGTACGTACACAGACTATGTTATAAGGAAAAATAAAAAGTGTTAAAATAAAAGAAAATGTTTGTTTGTGTATTCTATTTTAAATTTTGCAGAACTCAATTCGTTGCTTAACATTGTAATGAGACTCAAAAAAGTTAAAATCTTGTTAATTTCAAATAAATAATGGTTAATAAATAAATGAATGTAAGTACATAACAACAGGAACATATTGGTAAATATAAATTAAAATTAACTAAAATTACTATACTGTCACGTCTTTGTCCCTGATGGGGCGGACAGAGCATTATTGAGTCTTGCGGCTCTAAGCTGATAGAGCCTAGGGCTGCAAGACTCAAAGGCCACTTAATTAAAATTAAAATAATATATATATGTGTGTGAAATTCACCTTATTACTAACATAGTGTATAAGAATTTTACTAACAAAAAATGTATGAAAGAAATTATTAATTAAACATGATGGTACAAAAGGTGGACCTAAATTATCAAAAAGGCTAGTGATTAAATCGTGTTCCATTTAATTCTCGATATCTTTTCATTTAACAATTTTAAAGTGTTATATTATTTGTAGTCCTGCAATAGTGAATGGAGATATAAAGCAATAGACCAAAGGAAATGGAAAAAAGAGAGAAAGGCATTAAATTAGGGCGCGTTGGGACAATACCATGCCAAGCGCATGTCTGCCCACGCCTAGAGCGCTTTGAAATTTGATATAATTTGAGTCCTATCACACATTAATACAACTCAAATTGCATTTGACTTTGACTTTGACTTTGACTTGCTTCCGCCTTGCGCACCTTGCGCCCGCCTCGCACCCGCCCAGCGTTGGCCCGGACTGGACTTCGGTAAATGCAATTTGAGTTGTATTAATTTGTGATGTCTCACTAGGCATGGGCTTGGCATGTTCTTGACAGTGGGATAGATAGACAGACAGACATTAGGGTCAAATTTATAACACCCCTCTTTTTTGTAGGGGGTTAAAAAATAAGACACGGCGTCTGCTCCAACGTTATAAAATATGTTTGCTTAAAAACTATATTAATACAAAATATATTTTTTAAAATAAATATTTAAAAAGTCCTTCTGTAAATTGAGTTATCATTATAAAAACTTATTTTTAGAGAATAATCTCATTTTCAGCTCTGTCGCGAAATAAATCTAGATTCTTAAACTCACAATAAAGTTTTTTCATGCGTAATTTTCTAGAAAAACAGACCTACATTTTAAATATGAGAAGTTTTATATTTTATTATTTACAATCATGCGAGCTATTGAAATATACAAACTAGTAAAGGATTTTCAAAACAGATTTTAT
The DNA here is from genome assembly GCA_963555685.1 of Acrobasis consociella. NCBI lineage: Eukaryota > Metazoa > Arthropoda > Insecta > Lepidoptera > Pyralidae > Acrobasis > Acrobasis consociella. The sequence goes on from OY743122.1 coordinate 14,591,748, forward strand.
TCATAAAACTTTTAAATGCTCACTTAAAAGTTAGTGATATAATAACTAAGTAAGTATTTTTGTAAGTTGAGAAGCTTCACTTTTTTTGAACTTAAGTCAAATCCACCATACTTGGAAAAGTCAAATTACATACGTTATTTGGGAGATCTTGATTACAGGCATGACGAATGAAAAAGCATTTTTGTCCCATCGGTTAGATTATTAAAAAATATTGTACACGCATTTTTTCTTTTCTCTGTAAAACAAAAAGTACAAAGGTACGATTTTTACATAACAGTGACGTCACAAGCTCCCACTCCGGAAATTTGGTGCTCCGTATCTTTGTGAATTTATACTTGTTTGGTAAACTGAAGAATATGGGTCCATTCTTTTTGGGACTAATTAAAATCATATTTTACTGACCCTGCCATCACCCCTAGCTAAGTAAGTAATACCGTATTGTATACCAAGAGGAATAACATTGATTAAAATAAAGACACAAAAAAGACATTAAAATATACAATGGGTCTTATCGCTAAAAGCGATTTCTTCGATAAGGTAGATAAAGATAATAAATATAGTACTTGCGCGTTTATCCGAATCACATATTATGGGCAAAAATTCTTTCGTGTATCCATAATTCGGATTCTAAACTGATTCTCATGAATTCAAAATCAATAGCAGTAAAATAGGGGTTGAAAACAATAAAAACTTATATTTTTCTTTGCGCGAAGATTCAAATTCTAGATTCAAAGCCTCTCTTAATGGATTTAACAATACCTACATATAAGTATATAAATTGCATACTCCGTATTCCAAAGGTCGCGTAGTCCCGTACAAACAGTTTTGGTCACCACGCAACAAAGTAAAGCAAAATTAAACAAAGAGTAAAACTCTGCTCAATGCGAATTTACTCTCAGTTAAATTAAACAGTTTAAATAAAACTAGTTGCGCAAAGTTCACTGTAAATACTTTTGGCTGATGGTGTTACTCTGTGTTTAATTTAACAAAGAGATTTTTTTTGAATTATATTAGGCAAAAAACTTAGTTTAAAAATTTATACCTGCCTATTCGTATTTCTTTATGCTACATCATTTCAGCCACAACGACCGACTGAAAACAAAGGACTACTCGGCCTTTTTTATCCGACTGCGACAGAAGAAGGGTTATTATTTGTATTTAGACGATCTTTGTGGCCTAGTGGTCATTGCAGCTGTCACACTAGAGGTCTCGGGTTCGATCCCTAGTCAGGTTAAGATGGAAAATAATCTGTTTCATATTGACCTGTGTCTTTGGTTGTTCATCTATATGTACTTATTTGTTATAAACCTCATAGTATCGTTAAGTTAGTATCCCATAACACGTGTTTCGAACTTACTTTGAGTTAGCTCAATCTGTGTGATTGTCCGTTTAATACTCTGAATTGTCCGTATATATTTTTTTTGTTTGTAAATATTAATAGTGTAGTGCAGTACTGAGTAACTTAACCCCCAACAAAAAGAGGGGTGTTATAAAATTGATTTATCTGTCTGTGGCATCGTAGCACCACGAATATGCCGATTTTGATGCGGTTTTTTAATTTTTTTTTGACCATCTATATCAACTTAGCTTGACTTGGTATAGATAGTTCTTAACTATATTTGATAACTATTTTGATTTTTTTTCAGCGGTTTACAAGAAAAGGTTGGGAACGCTTAAAAGCTGGGGTTGTTTAGTTTGCCTGGCAAATAAACTTGTTATTTTGTTTTTTAAGTAAGGATTTTTTTTCTATGAAACTTTTTATAATTTGTTGTAAGTATGTGAACTCATTTTTTTCATATAAAATATAATGTTTTTCACAATAACTGCAGAAGACATACATATTAACATTACATTATCATATTAACATTGAAGCCATTTACACCTTAAAATACCTAATTTTCGTTTGATGTAGGTATGTAGGTTATATCAAGTTTTAGTTTAATTATTTTTTATTTAGTTTTAAGTTAAATAACCTAACCAAGGTCGCTGAAAGGCGCTGGATGCAGGCCGCTCTAGATCGGTCATTTTGGAAATCTTTGGGAGAGGCCTATGTCCAGCAGTGGACGTTATGAGGCTGAAATGATGAAGTTAAATAAAGTTTATGCTTATTCAATTACGAATGTTCAAAACAAACCTCATCTAAGCCTTGTAACTACAGTTAACAGCCAAATTGGCTTTAAAGCGATGCGTTTTATAATAGAATCCTTTGATGTCTTAAACCTGTTTTTATAAAATTAAGTAATATTAAAGCCAGTCAAGACAGTATAAAATATGGTGCATTGCACAAAGTCCCGTCTCATAAACAAAGTGCAATATTTTATGCAGGTGCAAGAAATTAAGTTAGTTTTTATCCAATTTAACTTTGTCTGTGCATTTTCAAAATGCATTGTTCTTTAAAACAATAGTTACTTTCTTGAAAAGTTAAGTGTTTAGTGAGTATTTAATTCTTTCACTTTGTAAGAAGTTTAAGTAAACCATTCTACTAAAGAATGGTCATGTTTTATGCTCTATACTACCGCACATTTAGGTATCTTTGTGTGTACAGTTAGTGATAAGATAAGATAAGATAAAATTTCTTTATTTTACCAAATAAGTATTACAATAATCAAAAGTACATTTTAAATATAGTAGGTACAAAGGCGGAGTTTTCACTAAAGTGATTTCTTCCAGCCAACCTTTGGGTAAAGAAGACTATAAAAGATGTGGGGGAGTTGGCGCAGTTGGAGTATTACAGTGTAGAAGAATACAAGTATACAATTAAATAATAAGAGTACATACTATAGCATATAAACGAATAATAAAGTAATATAAAATGCATAAACTATAAAATAGGTACATACGAACATTAAGGAAAGTATAAAAAGTCGCCAATGAAAAGAAAAGAAGAAAAGAGACATGTTTTTGCTACTAAATGTACGTACAATCCTATTGGAAACTAAATTCTTTTTAGAAACAAAAAGTACAGTATCACATGTGGTTATTGATGGGATCGAAACCAGCCTTTATATAATATTTTTTAAATATGTTAGTGTATGTCATGTATCCAACTATCCAATTATTTTAAAGAGATTGAGTCTAAGAGTCTCCTTAAAGAGATCTCTCCAAGACTGATTTGCGCCGCTGGTGACTGGAGGGCTGGCTGTTTTTTCGCACAACGAATCAGTATTGCGATCCAATAAAGCAATGCGGCCAGCGTTCTTGGCACTATGACACATGGGCACGATTTTTTTAATTCGTACCTAACTTTTCTCTTTATTTGTAAATATATAAACTGTTTTATCTTACTTATTTTAATAAAATACTACGTTGACTGAAAAAATGAATTTTTGATGTTACTTATTTAGATTTGACGATCTCCGTGGCGTAATGGTCAACACGCTAGACCGCCAATCCGGAGGTCCTGGGTTCGATCCCCAGCCAGGGCAAGTTGGAAAATGGCCTTTTTCAAATTGTCCTGGGTCTTGAATGTTTATCTATATATATGTATTTGTTATAAAATATAGTATCGTTGAGTTATTATCCCATAACACAAGTCTCGAACTTACTTTGGGGCTAGCTCAATCAGTGTAATTTGTCAGTATATATTTATTTTACTTATAAGTCATTACGGTTACAATTAATACCGTTCTCTTTTCCATTAGCTTTATAAAAGGCCTAATGCATTCCTTTTAAGTATTTAGTACTGAAGACCAAGCGACAATGCTTTGTAGCATTAGTGACAATTTAGTGTTTCAAATTTTTTTTATTACTATTTTGTGAACTAAAGAGCTATGGCAGATTTTTAGTTAAGTGCACTCAAAGCGTCTTAAAAACTCATTGCAACCAAAATTTATAAAATATTTTTGTATGATTTTCTATATTTTAGTCGTATTTAGAAAAAGCCAGGTAAAAATGTATAAAATTAAAAATAGCTTTTATGTTAATCGACTTTCTGTAATGGCCATTTCCTTGATTTGTCAGAAAGCCACAAGGTTGCCAGACTGAATAATTATTATTTTCAAGATAAAACAATGAATGTTTTTTTATAAATTAAGAGATTTAAATAGTTTTTTAATTTAAACAATACTATTTTTCCTTTTAAATTTTTTATTTTATATGGATTTAAATAATGTACAGCATTTAAAACTTCTTTCGACATTTAAAGTGGGACTGGGCGTTGGCTTGGACCCAAACCTGGCGTTGCTTAACTTGCATAATCGTTGATAATGTTTACTAGTGGACATAAAGAGTATGATGCCATCGAGCTTCTTCAGTTTTATTTATCAGTAAATTAATAATTGATGCAGCAGTATACTAAATAAATGGTTAATAACCTATAAAACTTCTAAGCACCATAACTCAAAAACCTGCCTCCTATAATAACGATGTTTTTACCTTTAGAATCAGTAACATGTGTTCTATTAAACAAGGTATATTTCATGCATAGACGCTAACTTTGGTTAATAATAACTAAAATGATGTACGAGAAGATGCCATAGCTCTTTATGTATTTCGTGAATTTTTAAACATATCATTTTCGAAATGATACATACATATTAGATACGTATCTTTAATGATAGAACATCCAAGCCCATAAATGTCCTTCTGGAAGGAGCTTCCTAAGGGACATTCTGACGAACTTGCGTCCTGCCAGCAGTATTCATTTTGTTGTAGAATTAGACAGTTTCTTTGGTCAAAACTAAATTATTTGGTACCTGTTAATAGAATAAAACATCACCAAATAATGTCATTGATCATATTTATTTTGAACGTGATTTTAAATTTATTCTTTTTTGATCCTCTCACCTCATCTCACGTTAGTTTTAACTAAACTAACGTGAGATGTAAACATGTCGGCAGTAGCTGACGCTATACGTGAGTAACCCGTTTACTAAATATCATCATCATCATCATCATTTCAGCCACATAACGTCCACTGCTGGACATAGGCCTCTCCCAAAGATTTCCAAAATGACCGATCAAGGGCGGCCTGCATTCAGCGCTTTCCAGCGGCCCTGGTCAGGTCTTTACTAAATATAATAAAGATTTATTATTGTCGAAAAATTTATACCTACCTATGATGTCTTTAGTCTTTATTTCAAACAAATCCTATTGAAAATGTTTGCTTAGACGTTTAGAAAGAAGTATCTGTTTTTGAATTGTTAGACACCTCCATATAGGTGTTACTTTTTTAACACCAGCAACATTTTAGGAGTTCACAAATTCAGTCCCTAGTATTAAACTATTTTCTTAAAAAAATATAGAGCAAATCGATAAAAAAAAAATCGTCTTCTCAATCAATGAGGTGTTTTTCAGTAAAAAAAATGAGGTTAAAAACATTGTCAAAAGATGGCGCATAAATCGTTCTGTCAATAATGAAAGAGGCCGTTTGGTTCAATACTTGTAGTAAATTTGTAATTAATTAACCAATCTTGTATTTTGCTGTTATTTAAGTAAAAAAAATACATATTTACAAACAATAATATATTTTTAACTAAAATAAAAATATTAAATATTTCAAAACGTAGTGATTATATATTCTCTTTGATTCCAAAGACAAACTCTCACTATGAAAATTTTATATGAATTAGACATTGACAGATCTATTTATGTGATTGCTGGCGGCATCTATTTCACGTGAAGGAACTAATTTTTTTTTTAAAGAAAACTCATTTCCATTTGGCTGAACCTCATACATACAAAGTGAAGCAGACTAAACATTACATTCTTAGAACGCGTGGCAATTTTTCAAACGTAGCTTATGTTTAAATTGCCAAATTAATATATTTATAAACAGTTAATGCGTGTGTTTGTATACTGAAGAAATCTTTTACATCTATAAGTATAATACTTTATTATTTATGTTCCAAATATTACTAATTATGTTAAAGAAAAACAAGAAACTTATGTAGCTTAAGTGGAAATTCATGCCACGCGGCATTCTTTGTATTATACTAATAACTTAACTAATAAATTCTTTAGTAAATGATTAATGATTATACTGTGTACCGGATACTAAATTTAGTAGTATTAGCATTGTCATGCGATCGTTTGGTGTGGCCTGGAAATGCGGATGCTTGCTTGTTTTGGCGTAAGATCAGCGCTATTTTTGATGTGCTCTGTGTAATATATTTAAGTAATCTAGTGCTATTCGTGGGAACCTTTTATTGGCTTTCCGATATCCATTCAAATTGTGTTAATAATTGTATTAGCTGTTGGATCCTTTGAAAATAAATAAATAAAAAATCATAATAATAAAAAAAAAAACAATAATGTTTAGTCTGCTTCCCTTTATATGTCTGGGCTGAACGCGGATTTGTTAAGGAAGCAGTTTTTTTTACATACATACATAATATCACGCCTGTTTCCCGCAGGGGTAGGCAGAGACTTTGGACCTCCACTTGCTACGATCCTGACAAACCTCTTTTGCTTCATCTAAACTCATCAATCTCTTCATACATGCGCTTCGGTTACGGGTACTTTTTACCTCTCCTTTTTTAGGTTTTCGATAAAAAAATTTATGGAAAGTAGTAGAAAGTTAAAAGTAGTAGCTCTAAAAGTGTTGCCTGTGTTTAAAAAGTAACCTTTTATATATTAGAGGCTTTCCTTCTGGCAGTATTTGACTTCCGTGCATGATAAAATTATTAAACATTTTCTGTAGGTACTACTTGCCGTGTGACTCCGGCAGAGTAGAATAGGACCACTCCAAATCTTCCCGTGGATGTCGTAGAAGGCAACTTAGGAAATATTTCTGTAGGTACTACTTAACATGTGGTTTCCGGCAGAGTAGAATAGGACCACTCCAAATCTTCCCGTGGATGTCGTAGAAGGCGACTTAGGAAATATAAGCAAAACATAAATATGACCTCTCCAACCCGTGTGGTATGTGTGGAGAGTGTAAGCCTAATTCTTTGACTGCTCTGGCCAAGTATAGCTCTAGTAGTACAGGTCGTGCTCCTGCAGTGAAAACTAAAAAAAAACTGATGATGATAATAAATAATAATAATAAATGTATATTTATTTTCCTCCACAAAAATAAACTTATTGTAACTTAAAAGGTAATCATACAAAACATATTTGTACTCGTATTGAAATAAACAATAAAAGATGTGGAGAACTGGTGCCTATGATAGGTTTCCAAAGAACCTGTGTTACGGGTCACCAGGACTCGCCATCAACAGAAGAAACTTATAAAATCAAACATGTCAACTCCAGGGAAAAAAATTAATAAAAATAATAACAATATATCACTTATAAATGATGATGATGATGATATGAGGTACCTACTTATAGAATTAGGCCGACTACAAGTGGCAAACAATTTCTCGAGCTCCTCCGTGCTTCGGAAGGCACGTTCAGCTGTTGGTCTCGGCTGTCATCATATGGTAGTCTTCAAGCTGTCAGATGCCTTTAGGCAGCTCAAAAAATGACACCAGTAAATTAGATAACTCACTCGATAAGACAGAAAGACCTCAAAGTAGTTAATAATGCTTCAAAAGAAGTCCAGTTTACGTGAAAAATTAGGCAAAACGAGCAAAACCACAGACGAAGGGTACTTTGATAATTCTAATCTACCCTACAAAGGGTTGTTTACCGAGACATGTTAAAAGGGTTGCAGGTCATTTTATTTTCACAATTTCACGTGGGTAATAACTTGGTAAATAAGGATGCGAATTACGAAGTACCTCGTACAATCGGCATCAGATATACCTGACCCCTCCTCTATTTATATCTTGAATTTTCTCTTAAATTAAAAATATATTAACATGAGTATTCAGAGAGATTTAAATGAAGTCTGTTTGAATATACATTCTCATTTTCATTATTATTTTCAGTGTAAGAGAAAATTCAAGATGTAGATAGAGGATGGATCAGGTATCTCTGATGCTGACTGTACCAGTATGTTATTTTTTACAAGCTTTTTTTTAGTTTCCCCTGTCTCGTTGTCTGTTTGTTTGTCTGTGTGTAAATCTTGCAAGTTAAATTTGACCCACTTCTTGGTTTCCGATTGAGCTGAAATTTGGCACGCATAGGTATAATGAATGAGTGACAATGCAATATTATAGTAACAGTGGAGCCGATCTGATAATGGAGCCGGAGTGGCTATAGGAACTCTGTAATGTAACGACGATGTCATAAGAAGGCTCAAGTTCGCTAAACGCGCTATGGAGAGGGCTATGCTCGGTGTTTCACTACGTGATCGAATCAGAAATGAGGAAATCCGTAGGAGAACAAAAGTCAATGACATAGCCCAGCGGATTAGCTCTTTGAAGTGGCAGTGGGCGGGACACATAGCGCGACGAACCGATGGCCGATGGGGCAAAAAGTTTCTTGTATGGCGACTGCGTACTGGCAAGCGAAGCGTAGGGCACCCATCTACAAGGTGGTCAGATGACCTGACCAAGGTTGCTGGAAGGCGCTGGATGCAAGCCGCTCTAGATCGGTAATTTTGGAAATCTTTGGGAGAGGCCTACGTCCAGCATTGGACGTATTGCGGCTGAAATGATGATGATGAATGTAACGACGCAACCATAGTTTTCAGTTTTCTCTATGGGCGCTGTGGTTTCAGTCTATTTCCTGTATCGGCTTTTACAATCTACGGGGGTATATTGTACTTACTACATAAAAATCAGATACAGAAACAGCATCACGTATTTATCCTTGACGGGATAGATAGCCCAGGGCCGTAAGACCCAAAGGCTACGCTCAGCGGGAAAAAAATAGTGATGAAGCTTTTTTCTTTTTTTTTAATCTATTACTTTTTATATATAGAAAGGATGGATGAAAAGAGATTGCTATATAGAAAGGATGGATGAAAAGAGATTGACGAAAAATATTTATATGACGAATGTGAAGGGAACAGTAGGAAAAGGTCGGCCTCGGCGAACTTTCTGCGACCAAATTGCAGACGTTCTAAAAAAAGGAGAGGTAAAAAGTACCCGTAACCGAAGGGCATGTATGAAGAGATTGATGAGTTTAGATGAAGCAAAAGAGGTTTGTCAGGATCGTACCAAGTGGAAGTCCATAGTCTCTGCCTACCCCTGCGGGAAACAGGCGTGATATTATGTATGTATGTATGTATTACTTTTTTTCATCCAGATCAGTATGGGAGAATAATTATCTAATAAGCTTTAAATAACTGGCCTGTTTGTTATCTTCTGCCTCCGTGGTCCAGTGGTCTAGGCGTTTGCCTTGTGATCCGGAGGTCGTGGGTTCGAATTCCACGGGAAGTATCCCTACTTTATGAGAATTTGTTTCCAATCAGGTTATTAGTACCTGGGCGACCGAGCTTTGCTCGGATACATCTCAAACATTAACTACATTTTTTTAAACTTGTCTAAAAACAACACAAAATAAAAAATTATATATAAACTTGAACATAAAAAAAAACAGAAGTAAGTCACCGAGTGGGATTCGAACCCGTAACACTCTTTCTAGCGGTCGGTATCCTTAACCGCTGAGCTAAAAACAAGGCGTCGGCGTGACGAAATTAGCGACCATATTCTGCGTGGAAAGAAAAACGCATGAAAACTCGAAAACACGCATTTTCCCAAACATAAAACTAATCTAGATCGATTGTTTACCCCCGAAAACCTCCATATACACATTTTCAGCGAAATCGTTAAAGCCGTTTTCGAGATCACAGAAATTTTTAAATATATATATATATATATATATATACAAGAATTGCTTGTTTAAAGGTATAAGATATTGCAGTAACCTCGTCAAATCTCCTTGATTAGGTAGCGGACCCTGGCTCTGAAGCTATACTGCTGAGAATGCAACTGGGAACACGAGAGGATCATTCCTTGCACTCTGAAACCCCAGTGTGTAGCACAAGATTAAATAGTTTGAGCCAACGACACGAAAAGAAGAAGCACAATAAATAAATACATAAATATATAGGGACAAATTACACAGATTGAGCTAGCCCCAAAGTAAGTTCGAGACTTGTGTTATGGGATACTAACTCAACGATACTATATTTTATAACAAATGCATATATAGATAAACATCCAAGATCCAGGACAATTTGAAAAAGGCCATTTTCCAACTTGCCTTGACCGGGGATCGAACCCAGGACCTTTGGGTGGCGGACCAGCATGGTAACTACTACGCCACGGAGGTCGTCATGCACAAGTTGATGGCAAAAGACTGGTTAAGAAGACCCTAATACCCTGGGATAAACTATAGTGTTGGACGTTACAAGCGTAGTCATACTAGCGATATCGTATCTCAGGATATTTATTCTGATATTCTTTAAAATATTTTCATATGTAAGGGGAAGTTTAAAGGTACAAATAAACGATAAAATACGAAGCAATCGGCTGTTATGGTTTGGACATGTAATGAGAAGAAGGATCAACACGCAATAAAAATAACTTTAATTATGAAGGTAAATGGAAATAGGGGAAAGGGAAGACCAAAAAAGAGGTAGATGGAATGCGTAAGACAAAATATGGGCGTAATAGAAGTAGATAGTATGTCGGGAATCAGAGGACTGTGGAAGCAGAAGACACATCGCCGACCCTAGGTAATGGGATAAGTTGAGGCAGATGATTTTTTATTAATCATTTTGGGCAATGGGACAGATCTAGCCATCTTGGGAAAAGCCTCTCTTTCATTCTACACGTTCCGGTCTCTTGATATTACCCTCCTTTTCAAAATGGGTCAAATCATCCCCTCATTTTATTCTTATAGAATATAATTAGATTAAATAAAAATAATATGATACTGTCAATTTTATTATTTAGAATAAATAGATCAAACGAACTAAAAGCTTAAAAGAAAACATAATAATACAAGGTCCTTTTCGTCAAAAATTAAATTGTATAATATTATAAAATTCTTTGAAAACACAGGGGACTCTGGTAAACAAAATGCGCTGTAGCAGGGTCGTTATAAAAATTCTCTTGTGTACACGCCGTTATTAATTTTGGGTGTTATGCCTATAAATTTTTAAGTGTTAAATTTGCCTTCCGCATTTTCAGTAATGGCCGGCCCGACCTTCTATGTAAAATTATTTTTGTTTACATAATTCTGGACGTTGTCTTGTTTGTAATTATACTGAGTGACTGCGGTTTGGGTAAATAAATTGTAAAGTTAATGAAGGTACCTTTCTGAATTAAGAGGGAAATATAGCACGCACTCCGTCCATACATTTTTTTTTTATTGATTAAATATCCTCTCAATCTATCGCAGGTTGACTGGAAGAGATCCCTACATGGGATAAGTCCGCCTTTGTATATTTGCTCTTTCGTAAGCTGTCTTTGTATATGTATTTGTTTTGGTACAATAAAGTTATTAAAAACAAACAAACAAACATTTACAACGTGGAAGGGACATAAGTAAATAGTAATAGCAATACTAGATCACTATAGTATAATAAAATTAAAATAATCGTTGAAAATTAAAAAAAAAAACAGCATTTCCATAGGAAATTATGCAGCTGCCCAAGCGATTTGTATGGGAATGTCGAATTGTTTTTTGTTTCTTTAAATGTTTTTTTGGATTGAGGGGATTCTTAACCAGCGACCTGACCAAGGTCGCTGAAAAGTTCTGGATGCAGGCCGCTCTACATCGGTCATTTTGGAAATCCATGGGAGAGGCCTATGTCCAGCGGTGGACGTTGTGCGGCTGAAATGATGATGATAATGATGATCATTAGAGGTTTGCATAATATTAATATATTCTGTAATTATACGTAGCTACCTCCCATGCTGGTCTGGGAGAAAAAAAAAACTTAGAATGTACCAGCTGCTTCTCTTCCTGCGCAGATCGTAAGAGCCGATCAAGGGCATGAGCAAAAATTCTTTACCCGTTGACATCAGAGAAATTTCCACAAAATTCTCATTTAAAAGAAAAGTTCACGCCCACCTTTTAAACTCCCTTTCTTCATAAAGTCATCATCATCAATTCTTCTCTACATAGCTATTAATTTGTATGTTATGTAATATAAGTAGACGTGTATGTATTTGTGTGTATTGTATAAATAGAGTATTCATTCTGATACTTATATATAGTATATATAGTAGGTATATAATATAATGTTATATTATTTAGTAATATTTTACAATGTACATAAGTATATTGTATTGCTTTTTTGTGCCGCATAATTCTCTCTGTTTATCCCTATGGTTGACTGGGAGAAAATGCTTTTAGCATTAAGTCCGCCATTTGTTAAAAGTATATTTGTATTTTGGAACAATAAAGTTTGATAAAAAAAAAGACGAACCATGTTAATAGGCGATGGGGCTAGCAACCCATTAATTACTATTTTGATTCCTTTTTGCCCACATCAAGCTAAAAGTGGCCTTTGAGTCTTGCAGCACTATCTGCTTAGAGCCGCAAGACCCTAAATGCTCTGTCTGCCCCATTAGGGATAAAGACGTGATAGTATGTATTTATGTACCTATGTTATACGTCTTCTTCTATGCTGGTCTGGGAGAAAAGAAAAAACGTAGAATGTACCAGCTGTTTCTCTTCCCGCGCAGATCGTAAGAGCCAATCGAGGGAATGGGCGAGATTTGCTGTCAACCCATCACTATTTTGATTCCTTTTCCATCTTAACGCCCTTCACTATGCTAAGCGTGGCCTTCGGGCCTAACGGCCCTGGGCTCTGTCTACCTTGTCAGGGATACAGACGTGAAAATGTATCTGTATCTGTATGTTATACGTAGTTACAAAGAAACATATCTCAAAGAGAGATTGAATTACCGATTTATTTCCACCGTTCATCAAGTCAAATAAATGACTGTCCCATTTTGATGAAACTCATAAAACGCGCTTCATTATCCCTCTGACCCGGTCCAAATTACCCAGGCACGGTTTACAGTTTTTCCATCAACCCTTCCCTTTTTACCCCGCGTTTATCTGTGTCTCTAAAATTATGCTAAGCGACGTTAATCTGTGAGTTAAAAGAAATAATTTACGTTCTTCTATTTCAAAATCCAAATAACGAAGTATTTCAATTAAAATATATTTCAGAAGTACTTATTAAGGAGCAATAAGATTTTGAAAAAATTAAATTTTTTGTACAAGCTTTTATTGTCAGGCCAAAGTACTTACGACAACACACAAGACAAATGAAATAAGCGAAAACGATGGATTTCTGTCGTTTTATTACTGAGGTCCATCGACCACCTTCTGTCTGCGTGATCAGACCCTAGACATAGTCTACTATAAACTGCTCGTCAAGACAAATCAAACGAGTACTACTATGAGTTTATGTTGTTTTATAACTAAGCTCCGACGAATATCTCCCGGCTCCATTACCAGAACAGCTCATTGATATTATTGTTGCACACCATAATATTGTCATCCGACATACACAAGTATACAAAATTTCAGCTAAATTGGTTGAGGATACACACACACACACACACTATCACGTCTTTATCCCTAATGGGGCAGACAGAGCATTTTGGGTCTTGCGGTTCTATGCAGAGCCCCAGCCGCAAGACCCAAAAGCCACTTTTAGCGTCATGGTGGGCGAGAAGATGGAAAAGCAATCAATACAGTGATGGGTAGCAACCCATCATCGCATCGCCTGTTAACATAATTTGCATTTTTGCCCATTCCCTCGATCGGCTTTTACGATCTGCGTGGGAAGAGAAGCAGCTGGTACATTCTAAGTTTTTTATTTCTCCCAGACTAGCATGGGAGATAACTGGTAGAAAATTGAGTTGAAAGATTTGACCTAAACAAACATTCATATAGACAAGATACATTGCAAGTTAAATAGCTTGTAATAAAAAGTAAGGAAGAATGGATATCCATTACATTTAAGATATTACAAGAACAGTCATAAGTAACTAAAGTACTTATAAAGAAGTTGAAATTAATTTTAGTAAATAAAACGTATCACAGATTGGACGAGTATTTTAACGATAAAAAATTTAATTGAAATGGACATTATATACAATACCCAATAAACATTGACACTACTTTTATATTTATATGTTGACAATAATTTACTAATAATAAATAACTAACAATCTGCTGGCAACTTCAAACAAAAATCCTTTTTAATTATATTTCATCATTTAAATTTATAAATTAACTGCATGTCATAAAACTCGCTTGCCGTTCCACTTTTTGGTTGCGATACCCGACAGGGTTCTTAGTGTACCTAATTTAAGACGTTGACTTTTAGTAGTTAGAACTGATTTACATTATGAAATGGAATAAATAATTTGAATTGAATTGAACTATCACGTCTTTATCCCTAATGGGGTAGGCAGAGCCCAGGCCAAGGCCGTAAGACCCAAAGAAAATGCTTAGCGTGACGATGGGTGATAAGAAAGTAAAACGAATCAAAATTCTCGTCGTTGCTAGCCGATTAAATCTTACCCATTCCCTCAATCGGCTTTTATGATCTGACAAGAACTAGAAAAAACAATTAGAATGCCTACACGAAAATTTAGATTTAAATGACCGCGATTTTTATAGGAGACTGTTTTCAAACGCGCACTTGGAGCAATAATATCAATAATGAAAAACAATGTTTTATAGTCTGGAGTCTGGATGCAGGCTGCTCTTGATCGGTCCAGCAGTGGACGTTATGCGGCTGAAATTATGACAGTCTGACCTTGATTCAAAAAAAATTGCGCATAAAAAACAAGCTTTTTTTCACCTATGTGTTTATGTAAACATCATCATTAACTTTCTTTTTGACTCCACTGCACTACCAGCTACTCTCTGTACTACCAGCCATACTTGGCTAGTGCAGCCAGAGGACTTGGCCTACACTCTCCCCACTTGCCAGACGGGTTGGAGAGGTCTCATTCTGTTTAAAGCTTTGTTAAGCTTGCATTCCTAAGTCGCCTTTTACGACATCCACGGTAGGACTTGGAATAATAATAATAATAATAAAAAAAACCTAATATATGTTTATAAATAAATAAAGAGAATAATAATAAAAAATAAAAAATACTTTATTTTCTCTTTAGAAAAGAATCCACTTAACTAAACTAAGAATATTGCTTGCATATTTGACATTCTTGTTCTTGTAAAGAGACTAGTTCCTGACATAGGTCCCTGTGGGACCTGTGCTACAGGTGACTAGGCCTTCCCTCGAAAAAGTGTAGTGTCAATAGTTGCAGGATAGTCCTATTATACTCTGCCGGAAACGCTCTCAATTGTTTACGTAAATCTGCAGGTTATTATTTTTCCTGTGCTCACGCTATCTATTTTCCCTATTTCCCTCACAGAAGCCATTGAACACAGTCACGGTGTGAAATTCTAAGGGCCTACACAATATCATGCAAATTCGAGTGAGTTCTCAAAGGGTGTCGATTTCATATAACGGTTCCGGGAATACAGTCAGTGAAGCACCGATCGACAGCTGTGACCAGAGGCGCTAATTTACTGCTGGGACACACCAAGCAGTTAAAAAATAAAATTAAAATAATTTATTTAGGTAAATAGGTAAAAAGATTAAGTTAGCTTAAGTTTATTTTAAAGCTTAGTTTAGTTTTACTTGTTGTTATTTCTTTTCTCTCAATAAATATCTAGTTTTAGGTAAATTATGTTTGTGTTAATAAACAGGTGTTGGAGCCTACTTTTAGGTAATAAAATACTTGCCAGTAAGCTCAAAGTTAAATCAAAAAGTACTCGTATGCAAGCGCATTAGTTTAAATTTCTGCGAGACCAGTAGCCAGACCAATAATAAACTGGGTGCAAATATATATATCCTATCCTATATCCTACTTCCTACTTCTTACTTCATACTTTTTCCTACTTATATTATAAATGCGAAAGCAGGTTTGTGTATTTGTTTGTTTGTTACCACTTCACGCTTCAACCACTGAAACTATAGATGAAATTTGATATGGATATAGTTTGATACCCAAGGACATAGGATAGTTTTTGTCCCGACATTCCCACAGGGAACGAAGCCCACGGGGACAGCTAGTATTGCTATAGATTAAAAATTTGTACAAAAAAAATATAGGTATTGAAATGCTCGTAATAATATACTCGATTGCTCGTTTGAGAATTGATAAGTTTTAATTTAGAAGTCGTCTTACATTGGAAATATGGTATCGTACTTTTTTACGGATAGTTTGTGTAGAGGTATAAATACACCGTTTGCAATCATCATCATCATATCAGCCACAGGAAGTCCACTGCTGGACATAGGCCTACCCCAAGGATTTCCAAAACGACCGATAGGAAGCGGCCTGCTTCCAGCGCCTTCCTGCAACCTTGCACAGGTTGTCTGACCATCTAGCACAGTCTTTCCCAAAGTGGGCGATAACGCCCCCTTGTGGGCGCTGCAGGTCTCAAGGGGGGCGGTAAGAGACCCAGAAAGAAAATGTTTTTTTTTTTTTGCTAGGAGCTTTATTTAGCTAGGAGGCCTCTTAAACAACGACTGCAAGAGCTCTCGACTCTCAACAACAACTTGTGAACATCAACTAATATGAATTAAAAGATTGCTCAAACTCGGTTCTATATTTCTCTCCGCGTAGTTCATATATCTGTCCTATTTTATTGAAGTTGCGGGTTATAGTAAAAGTTTCGTTTAGAATTCTCCGTTAATATACATATATAGGTCACAATAATTAATTAATTTAATTTGAAGTTATAGTGGTTTTTAAATATAGGTGAAAAAATGGGGGCGCTAAAAAAATATTTATTCTCAAAGTGGGCAGTAGACTAAATAAGTTTGGGAACCACTGATCTAGCAGGTGGGTGTCGTACCAAACCCTGTTAGTGTCACACAAAAATTAATGTCATGCAGTTGTTAGATTAGTATTTTTTGTTTTATTTTGTTGCAGAAAATAAATAAATATTTACAGGACACAATAATTTATTTAACTAAAAACGAAATAACCCACCTAAAATAATCTAATTAAAAATAAAACATTGTGTTAAATAAAAAATAGACCATATAAACATTATTTTTAATAAGTAATTTATTTTGTTGGATTAAAAGCAAATATTAATGTGCTCTCCGCTTGCCGTGTATTTTCCGGCAGAGTAGAACAGGACCATTCCAAGTCTTCCTGTGGATGTCGTAGAAGGCGACTTAGGAAATATAAAACAAAGCTTATAAACGTCATAAGACCTCTCCAGACCGTCTGGCCAGCGTGAAAAGTGTAGGAAAAATCCTCTGGCTGCTGACCAAATATGGCTCTAATAGTGCTGAGGGGGTCGTGTTCCTGCAGAGTCTAGAATGACTAAGAAAAAAAAAAGGTGATGATGATAATGAATTCTTAAAAGTTATTTATGTTTTTATTTAATTCATGTGTTTCTTTGTTCGTTCAAAACAGCTCTTGGTGTGTCCCAATCCCCGCATATAATTACCGTTCGAATTGGACGCAAATGAATTCCTTTTACCGAGGAACGTTTGTTTGGTTTCAATTAGCTATCCTCTATTAGCTGAAACAGAAACAGCAATCATTATTGTAACTATTCCGTATCATTTTGGGTCGCCCTCGTTTCCTTCGTCTCATTCTGAGTCTGTTTATTTTGGAAAGTCAACAGTTATTCGATGTTAATACAACGTGAAAGGGACATACCTGGAAGTAATCGGACCACGGGATTTACTAGATCACTATAGTATAGTAATAATAAAATAACAGTTTAAAAACAAACTAAGGGTAAGTTTTTAGGGTTCCGTACCCAAAAAGTAAAAACGGGACACTATTACTAATAGGTTGATTACACCTAACGAGTACAGTGGCGAGCCAGTGTCCTCGGCCGAGTGCTCGGTTAGTATAAACATTTAATCTATAGCAATACTAGCTGTGCCCGTAGGCTTTGCTCCCCGTGGGAATTTCGGGATAAAATCCTATGTCCTTCCCTGGATATTAAACTATATCCATATCAAATTCCATCTAAATAGATTCAGTGGTAGAAGCGTGAAGTGGTACTTAACAAACAAACGAATATACAAACTCACTTTCGCATTAAAATTTATAATATTAACAGGATTCACCTGGTTCTTTGTTTGTTCAAAACAGCTCTTGGTGTGTCCCAATCCCCGCATATAATTACCGTTCGAATTGGACGCAAATGGATTCCTTTTACCGAGGAACGCTTGTTTGGTTTCAATTAGCTATCCTCTATTAGCTGAAACAGAAACAGCAATCATTATTGTAACTATTCCGTATCATTTTGGGTCGCCCTCGTTTCCTTCGTCTCATTCTGAGTCTGTTTATTTTGGAAAGTCAACAGTTATTCGATGTTATTAATACAACGTGAAAGGGACATACCTGGAAGTAATCGGACCGCGGGATTTACTAGATCACTATAGTATAGTAATAATAAAATAACAGTTTAAAAACAAACTCTTCAAGTTTAAAGACGACCTCCGTGGCGTAATGGTCACCATGCTGGTCCGCCACCCAGAGGTCCCGGGTTCGAACCCCGGTCAGGGCAAGTTGGAAAATGGCCTTTTTCAAATTGTCCTGGGTCTTGGATGTTTATCTATCTATATATGTATTTGTTATAAAATATAGTATCGTTGAGTTAGTATCCCATAACATAAGTCTCGAACTTACTTTGGGGCTAGCTCAATCTGTGTAATTTGTCCCTATATATTTATTTATTTATTTATTTATTACTAATAGGTTGATTACACCTAACGAGTACAGTGGCGAGTCAGTGTCCTCCTAAATAGATTCAGTGGTAGAAGCGTGAAGTGGTAACTAGCAAACAAATATAAAAACTCACTTTCGCCTTAAAATTTATAATATGAACAGGATTCACGTGGTTCTTTCTTTGTTCAAAATAGCTCTTGGTGTGTCCCAATCCCCGCATATAATTACCGTTCGAATTGGACGCAAATGAATTCCTTTTAGCGAGGAACGCTTGTTTGGTTTCAATTAGCTATCCTCTATTAGCTGAAACAGAAACAGCAATCATTATTGTAACTATTCCGTATCATTTTGGGTCGCCCTCGTTTCCTTCGTCTCATTCTGAGTCTGTTTATTTTGGAAAGTCAACAGTTATTCGATGTTAATACAACGTGAAAGGGACATACCTGGAAGTAATCGGACCACGGGATTTACTAGATCACTATAGTATAGTAATAATAAAATAACAGTTTAAAAACAAAGTAAGGGTAAGTTTTTAGGGTTCCGTACCCAAAAAGTAAAAACGGGACGACCTCCGTGGTGCAGTGGTCACCATGCTAGTCCGCCACCCAGAGGTCCCGGGTTCGAACCCCGGTCAGGGCAAGTTGGAAAATGGCCTTTTTCAAATTGTCCTGGGTCTTGGATGTTTATCTATCTATATATGTATTTGTTATAAAATATAGTATCGTTGAGTTAGTATCCCATAACATAAGTCTCGAACTTACTTTGGGGCTAGCTCAATCTGTGTAATTTGTCCCTATATATTTATTTATTTATTTATTAAACTAAGGGTAATTTTAGAGTTCCGTACCGAAAAAGTAAAAACGGGACACTATTACTAAGACTTCACTATCCGCCTGTCTGTCACCAGGCTGTATCTCATGAACTGTGATAGCTAGACTGCTGAAATTTTCACAGATGATGTATTTCTGTTATTGTTACAGCAGCAAATATTAAAAATAAAATAAATATTTATGTGAGGCTCCCATACAACAAACTATTTTTTTTATAGAAAACTAGTTGCGCCCCGCTGTGTTACCCGCGCCTAAAGTAGCCTATGTGTTAACCCAGGGCACAGAATTAATAATAGTATTACATACAGAACGGAAACTCGCACCGTCCCCCGCAATCTGGTGTCCCCGCAACCCTTCCCCCGTTATTGTGAGGTGTAAGTGGCAGTAAAACAGGGTTATTGGTAGTCGCACGTTGACATTACGCGAGTCACTTAGGATTATTAAATTATAATGGTGAGAAACTGCGCACATTATCATTGTTTATCTACGGAAAACAATAAATAACGAAAATTTTATAGATTTCCGAGTGATAAAAACAGGTAAGCAAAGCAACAAATTCTGTGGTGGCGACCCTGATTGTTTAACTCACACATTTGACGTGTGCACGGACGGATTGTTTCGCTTGTAGTAGTACTAGGTATATATGCTGCTCCGTTTGTATGAAGTGCCATACCTGTGCCCAGGGTGTCAGCTTCCTGCATGCCAATTTTCATCAAAATTGGTCTAGCCGTTTGCGCCTGAAGAAATAACGAACATACACACACACACTCACAAACTTTCACCTTTATAATATTAGTGTGATGGTACGGAACCCTTCGTGCGCGTGTACTTCTCGCACTTGGCCGGTTTATTCTTTTTTCCCAGACCAGCCTGAATGGTATTTTCTATTACTACTACTAACATCATCATCATCATTTCAGCCGCATAACGGCCACTGCTGGACATGGGCCTCTCCCAAAGATAAATCTATATCTATACATATATCTATACATATATTTATTTATTATTTATTTATTAGCCTCTAATTGCCAACTTTTGTGGTTGGCGTGTCTTGAGACACAAAGGCCTCCTCCAGCTTCTTCCAAGCCTCCCTAGATCTTGCCGTTCTCTGCCATAATGGGCCCCCAAATTTTTTTTCGTGCCGCGGTTGCGGCCGGCGAGTGCTAAGACACTTCTATCCATTTTCCTAGGTTAGGGCAATCATATAGGTTAGGTTATGTTAGAACTGCGACCAACACACGCACGAGCCGAGCGAGCGAAGCGAGCGTGCCGTGGCAGTGGCCGGCGAGTGCTAAGACACTTCCATCTATACATATAATAAAACAGTAAAAAAAGTGTGTCTGTACATTAAATATATTTCCAAAAAAAATATTGGGGGCGATGGAGACTTAGTAATAGAGTAAGAATTTTAAAAAAATGTCTGTCTGTTTGTCTGTTTGTACACGCTAATCTCCGGAAATACTGGACGGATTAGAATGAAACTTTTTTTGTTATATAGCTATTAAGCCTGGGCAACATATAGGGTATAAATTATTTTGGAAAATGGAACGCCTGATGCAGAACCATAATGGTCCAGCTAAACTATAAGAGATATAAAAATGCCGCCTTAGTAAAAGTTGTTCAACCTGATGAGCATTTTCCAAAGACATAAAGTCCACGCGAACGAAGTCGCGGGCTTCGGCTAGTACTAACATAAATTATTACATTTAACTCCCAGATTGACATTGTTTAGCGTAATTTAAGAGACACAGATAAACACGGGGTAAAACGGAAGGGTTGATGGAAAAACTGTAAACCGTGCCTGGGTAATTTGGACCGGGTCAGAGGAATAATGAAGCGCGTTTTATGAGTTTCATCAAAATGGGACAGTAATTTATTTGAGTCAATAATTAGCTTAAATGAATCGGTTTCCCCTTTCGAGTATTTTGCAATGATTTTTTATTGAAAAATTCTCAGTATGTCTATGATTGTAATTAGATAAAAGTACATAAAAATGTCTTTTATAAAGCCTAACACCCATTTAAACAATTAAAAATGTTTTTAAGACTTAGCGATATTTAAGACTGGATGAAATGTATGATAAATACCTAATTACTCAAAATCTTTCGCCATGAAAATATAAATAATATTTTTTGACGCTCCATACAACTCGACTGAGCCAAGTTTACATTAAAAATAATTAGAAAACAAGACTTTTTCACTCTACAATCTTAAAGAATTTTATAGCGCTATGTTTTAATTGCTGGACATGGTCAATGAGAACAGAGCGATTATGCATACAATAGAGATAAGACGAGGAAGAATGTTTGGCCACCTTATGCGGCATGACAACTTCATAAAAAATAATGGAAGGGAAAGTGGAAGCCAAGAGAAGAAAAGGAAAACCAAGAAGGTTCATGGATGAAGTAAAAGAAAAGGCAAAAGTTGTGTCCTATAGGGAGGTCAAGCATTCAGCGGAAAATAGGGAGACATGGAAAATACTCCACCGACAAGAACCTAGTTCTTAAATTAATTGATGATGATGTTTTAATTCAAAATCTACACTCCGTAATTTGGTAGATTTTCCCTATAGGGTAGCTAAAAAAAAACCCTGTCCGATCCGTTAATTTTGGGTTGTGTAGGTTCTATTTATCGGTTTCTTATATCCCTGAAATCGCAAAAAAGCTACAGCTTCATATTTTTTTAAACATACTATTAATTTTGTATGGGGTCGCAGATTTTTTGCGATATAAGGGATGGGAAAAACCGATAAATAGAATCTACACAAGCTACCCAACATCACCTTAACGGATCGGACAGGGTTTTTTTTTAATAAGCAGGTTTTTTATAAATTGTGGTAAATTATTACTAAACTTAAAATTTTAATGCATAAATTAATATAAGAATACCAAATTCATCCCATCTTATCGAAATAAACCCAGGAAGTAATAACTTGAAACATAAAATATCCGATATTCTCAGTGCTACGGCTAACCGCCAAATTTTGCATACGTCTACATAAAAGTTTTACGAACTGCCCGTAGCGATAGCATAACTGGGTCTTAGGTCATGCATTGACCACTTATTTGATGTAGACGCCTGATGTTATCGTCTTAGATATACATACGACTAGGTTAAAAATAAATTATTATCTACAGTTAATTAAATAAAACGTCTGAAAGTAATGTCACTTGTCATTGGTCATAAGATAAGATAAAATTTCTTTATTGCATCAACTAAGTATACATAGACAATAATCAAAAGTACATTATTTTTATCATGTGTTCTTAAGTGTGTCAGAGTTTTTAAACTGCCTTAAAGGCCTCTGATATGGTTTTAGGTAACGACCAATGTTAAAGACAGTGACCGGGACCGACGGCTTAACGTGCCCTCCGAAGCTCAGATCATCCTACTTATCAGACAATCAGGTGATCAGCCTACAATGTCCTATCCAATCTAGGACAACAGCACAAAGTCGTTGCCCCCGTCGGGAATCGAACCCGCGATCCTCCGGGTATGAGCCAAACGCTCTAACCACTACCCCACGGAGGCAGTTAGACGGACGTAAAGTACATTTCAAATATACTACTTGTCAAGTGGTGGTGAGATAATTGCAAAGACGACCCGGCAGGCCTCAATTAACATGGATATCTGTCGTAAATGGACCTAAAGAACGCCAACACAGAACTAGCGTCGACCCAAAAGAGATCTCTTTGAAGAAGAAAGATTAGGAGATCCGACTCCAACTAGAAATGGGATAAGGCCGGAGGAAGAAGAAGAAAGACTTGTCAAGTGGTCCCATAGAAATTTTTTCGCTTCTTGAAGTTTGTGCACAGAATTAATATGAGTATTACATACAGAACGGGATCTCGGCGTCCCCGGCCCCCGTCCCTGCACCTCTCCACCTTACCCCCCTCCCCCCCCCCCCTTTGATGGGTATTGAGCGGGGACGCATATTGCGCGATTTGCGCGGGACCTTAGGACATTCCGTTCTGTATTCAATACTCATATTATTTTTCTTTGGGGGTAAAGTCGGGTTTTAGGTTTGAAAAATTATAGTCTATCTGATCTAACACTAAGTCGTCAGTGTCCTACGCGAACAAAATAGTTAATTACTGGCGACTCGTCGTCAACGCTCGTGACTTCGCGAAACACCAGACGAGTCACGCCAAAATTACTTTTTGGCTGACGTCATCACCCCCACCCTCCCTCCAACACCCCCCAAAGGCAGACATTTGCGGAAAACTGTAATTTATCACTGGAATTAAAGACAGATTGTTAAGGTCATATCTTGATTTTGCGCGGGATAGTCTGTTTTATTTCTTTCCTGCTGGTTCCTGTAGTTAGCAACTCATCACTATTTTGATCCCCTTTTTCTTCATGTATGCTTTCTTAGATGTAATCCTATGAAGTACGAAGTATGGTCACCATACTTCATAGGGAAAAGCTGGAGCGATGTCAAAGGGTCAAAGAGCGATGTAAAATAAAATATTACAATCTAGCCTTAACTCAGACTAATAAATAATTTAACATTGACCTAGTTTTATACGTTATTTTCTACGTATGTCTCCATTGGCACTTTTTTTACTCTATTAAGGGGAAGGCACTTTGTTCTTGTGTCTCTGCTGGCACATCACTGCACTATAATATCAATGTATTTTTTAAAGCTACACTAGTCAAAAGGTTTAGTTCTTCTAAAACGTCGCACTATGTCCGTGTTTTCGAAGAGCTGGATCGCCTCAACATTCACATGGTGAAGCAGTCTAAACTCATATGTGCTTCGGCCTCTATCTACTATCTACAAACTATCCTGTCCTACCCTACTTCCTACTAATATTATAAATGCGAAAGTGAGTTTTTATATTTGTTTGTTTGTTACTCTTCACGCTTTAACTACTAAACCGATTTGAATGAAATTTGGTATGGATATAGTTTGAGTCTCGGGAAAGGACATAAAGTACTTTTTATCCCGAGATTCCCACAGGGAGCGAAGCCCGCGGGTACAGCTAGTTATATTATAAAGGCGAAAGTTTGAGAGTGTGTGTGTATGTGTATGTCACTTCATCAAGAGCAAACGGCTGGACCAATTTTGATAAAATTTGGTATACATCAAGTTGACACCCTCAATTGACACATAGGCCACTTTAGGCCAGGGTTACACCTATATAATAGGTAAAGGGAACCCTTTAATTTTATAGTTGTTAATGCTACTTGATGCTTTGGTTTGCAAAATCCACCGTTTATTCATATAAACCAGTTAATCTAAGTTGGTTGACGTTGACGCATATACGTAACCGCATATAACGCGAAACAGAAATTAAATTATAAATCGAACATCCATATAAATGTCTTGTTAAGGAAACAATAGCGGTGTTTTACAGAGCAAACATTGAATTAATTCTCTCAGTTTGTCTATGAATGACAATGAGACTCATTAGGGGTAGTTCAGTTCACCTTAGATCAAGTGATGTAGAAGGGCTGCAGTACCTGTACCTGTCTGTCTGTAGGATAGTACCTGTGCGACCGAGCTTTGCTCGGTTATTACTATTTATTGTAATACGGTCGTGATTAAGTGATAATTTTTTTTTTTTTTAACTGGTCTAAAAACAATAAAAATTAAAAAAAATATATATAAACTATTAATAATTTAAAAAAATAAAAGTAAGTCACCGAGCGGGATTCGAACCCGACACACTCGTTTCTTGCCGTTCGCGTCTTAACCCGATAGACCAGACGGTCAGTGGCCGGCAGACCGAAATTAGCGACCATATTCTGCGTGGAAAGAAAAACACATGAAAACTCGAAAACACGCGTTTTCCCAAACATCAGACTAATCTAGATCGATTGTTTACCCCCGCGAAAACCCCCATATACCAAATTTCAGCGAAATCGTTAGAGCCGGTTTCGAGATCACAGAAATAAATTTATATACATATAAATAGATAAATATACAAGAATTGCTCGTTTAAAGGTATAAGATAAAGAGAATGATGTTTTTGTTGAATAATATAATGCTTCTTTATATAACATGGATGGCTATACTAGATCACCATAGAATACAATAAATTATAATAACATTCATAAACCTAAAAAATTCCATACAAATTGCCCGGGTGACAGCAGAATTTACCCGGCCGGTAGCTCCACAAGGCGAGAACGGGGGAGAGGTGCGAGGACGGGGGGGGGACGCATATTGTGTGTGCGGGACCTTAGGAGAATAGGAGATTTCGTTCTGTATGTAATGCTCATATGTTTTTGTTTAATAATTTATGGGTTTTTGTGTGTTTATGTTTAGTTTTAATAGTTTGTGTGTGTTAAGTTTTATTCAATGAAGATTATTCTTATTCTTACTCTTATTTATATCAATTCTGTGTCTTTACCCAAACCTTCTTATGAGTAATTTGACTTACTTATCCCCGGGTTGTCTGGATTTAAACTAGATTCTAATACGGTATAGGCTTACCGTGGTCAATTCTCTTCATGGTGATGTGATTGAATTGTGTTTTCATAGTACAATAAATTTTAACAAAAAACAAGTTAATTTGCCAGGCAAATAAAAACCCCCCGACTTTCAAGCGTTCACCCCCAATTTATACTTCCGAATCGATTTCATCAAAAATATCTAAGAACTACTAAAAGAAAACTTGCTGTCACGTCAAAGAAAACTTGCTGTCACGTTAAATAACGTTTCAAGCTTTCTAGCTTCAAATTCGAGAGCTACGATTCCACAGATAGTCAGACAAACTTAAAACACCTCTCTTTTTGCGTCCGGGGTTTAAAAACCAGTAAAAACTGCTAGGGCTGTTCCCAAATCGAAACAATGTGAACTGCCCATAAAATAATCTGTTACCCCGAAAGTGTATTTAAAGACAATAGAAAGGTTTAATTTAAGTTTGCTTCTGTCAAATATTTACCGTGAGCGATTACACGAAGTTTCTTTTGACTGACTGCGACGGCTGCGAAGGCCTTTGTTTCAAGAATACAATTTCTGACTTTGTCTGTTGCTACCAGTTGGGAGCAAAAAAAGGTGTTTTAAGTTTGATTTAACCTACGATAAAAAAAGAAGAGTGTTATATGTTTGACGCTATCTGTCTGTGGCGTCGTAGCTCTCGAACGGAAGGACCGCAACTTTGATGAGGATTTTCTTACGTGACAGCAAGTTCCCTTGCAGTGGTTCTTTAAAAGTTTTTAGGAGTTAACGGTTGAATGTCGGGATTTTTAATTTACCTGGCAAATAATAGATGGCGCTATAAACATCGATTCCACTTTACATCGGTCGGAATATGTAGTGCTGCCATTCATCGCTAGA
This sequence comes from Acrobasis consociella, assembly GCA_963555685.1. Lineage (NCBI taxonomy): Eukaryota > Metazoa > Arthropoda > Insecta > Lepidoptera > Pyralidae > Acrobasis > Acrobasis consociella. The sequence goes on from OY743122.1 coordinate 14,618,393, forward strand.
TGGGGTCGTCGGGGTTTGTCAAAAAAGTGTGTCGTGTCCCCCCCCCCCCCCGTAACTTCTAAAATAAGAGAATGATAAAACTAAAAAAAATATATTATGTTGATTACCATGAAAACTACCAGCGAAAATGGGTTTGACCGAGATCTAGTAGGTAGTTTTTTTTTAATAAGTCATAAATCATAAACGGCAATTTACCTTTCATTCAATCAACTCAAATATAAAAATTAAAAAAAACATAACTACTACAAGACTTTTATATTATGTGGTATTTGCTACTACGGAACCCTTCATGGGCGAGTCCGATACGCACTTGGCCGCTTATTTTTTTAATTTGCCTGGCAAATAATTTTTTTATGTGTTAAAACATATGTCTGTCTTCTCGAGTTGTATTTAAATAATAAATATAAAATAAATACGGTGAATACGACTATTCGGGTAAGAAAAGTGTTGTTCTGAGTCAACCCTTTAGGGCAGGTCAATTGGTACTTTATAATTTATTCTCTCCCCTCATTAAGGTCGAACGCTAATTAAAAATAAATAAACAATACGCTAATTTAGTACACGGTTTTGTTCTCGGATATAAAGGTTTGCGCCAAATAAACGCTTTTATAAGCCATTGTGATAACCTTTGATGCAAAAAGATACAGATACATTTTCACGTCTATATCCCTGACGGTGTAGACAGAGCCCGGGGCCGTAAGACCCAAAGGCCACACTTAGCGTGATGGTGGGCGTTAAGGTGGAAAAGGAATCAAAATAGTGATGGGTTGCTAGCCGCATCGCCTATTACCATGATTCAAATCTCGCCCATTCCCTCGATCGGCTTTTACGATCTGCGCGGGAAGAGAAGCAGCTGGTACATTCTTAGTTTTTTCTTTTCTCCCAGACCAGCATGGAAGAGATGGATGCAAAAAGAAGGGTGTTGTAAGTTTGACATATCTGCGTGTCTATTTGTGTGTGTCAAACGAATGAAACTATTTTGATGCGTTTTTTTGTTAAAAAGCTGACTTGGTCGGGATAGATAGATAGATAGATAAAGACTTTATTTGTACCAACAAAGACACACATCACAATACAATAAAATAATTAAACCAACGACATTAACACAAACACACCAGTCAGGCTGTGATTATGTGTCGCAGTGATACAAATAGGCAGAAGCTCAGCGCGTATCTCACTGCAAGAGTGAGGCACTGATTTTCAGCTGCCGCCTGTGGGTTCTCGCGGGTACGTGCAGCAAAACGGTCGCGTCACACTAAGTAAGTAGGTATATTATATAGTACAGATAGCACAAACATAATAATAAATAAACAAAATATGCTAGAGGACGATACCATGGGAAACGCAAAATGAAGGATTAGGTATATGGGAAAGAAGTTGAAAATTTTATAAAATAAAATACATACTTATTAAATATTATAATATAATGTATAGATAGTTTCGTTGTAGTTCTTAGATATGTTTGACGGAAATCAGTTCGGTGGTTTAAAAGTTATGGTGGTTAATGTGGAGGTAAGCAACCCAAAGTAAGCAAAACCTGAGTGGGGTATCAAATAAAAGGGTTAAATTTGTAAATTAATTAATCAGTAACCTTTAATGAAAATCGGTTTAGCCGTTCACAAGTTATTAGGGGTGAACCTTTGAAAGTCGAAATTTTTAATTTGCCTGGTAAATAAACCATAGGGATTTGAAGAAAGCACTTCGCTTGCACATCTTTTGAAGAAGTAAAATGAATATCAAAAACAACAAAATTCTTAACTAATTTAACATATACATACACAATTACATACCTTTATAAATACATAAAACATAAACTACATTTACATATAAATAGATAATATACATTACATACATATATCTAGAGTGTTTCTTGGCCTTATGAAAATGTCTATGGTACGGGGGTACCATAGACATTTTCATACAAACTTAGTCTAGCTTTCATTTTGAAATTACATCGCAGATTTCGGTAAAATTTTGTAATTTCAGAGAAATTGCATACATCTAGGCATATAACTAGTTAGGGTTCCGTAGCCAAATGGCAAAAATGGAACCCTTATAGATTCGTATGTATGTATGTGTGTGTGTGTGTGTCTGACTATAAGACCTATACTGTTGAAACTTGGTAAGTAGATGTATTCTGTGAACCGCATTAAGATTTTCAAACAAAAATAAAAAAATAAATTGGAGTTTCCGATACTTAGAACTGAAACTCAAATTTTTTTTTCATCAAATCCATACGTTTTAGGTATCTATGAAAAGACCTTCAAAAATGATATTGAGGTTTCTTACATAATTTTTTTCTTAACTGAAGAGTTTGCGCGAGAGACACTTCCAAAGTAGAAAATGTGTGTCCCCGCCCCTGTAACTTCTAAAATAAGAGAATGATATAATTAAAAAAATATGTACCTACATTACCATGAAAACTACCAGCAAAAATTGATTTGAACGAGATCTAGTAAGTAGTTTTTTTTTAATACGTCATAAATTAAATTAAATTACAATATTATTAAAACATCGATCAAAGTTACAACGAACTACAAGAACTTTTATTTTATGTTACTTGCTGCTACGGAACCCTTCATGGGCGAGTCCGACTCGCACTTGGCTGCTTTTTATTAAAATTTAAAATATGAACTTGAAAGAAACTGTAAGGTTGTAGAAGTTGCCCATATTGATGGTCAAAAACTATAATTATTCTTCTTTAAGTCCATATTTTGTCTGTAAAAACCAGTGTAACGTAGGATTTCAACTTACTCGAACACCGTCACGCGGCCGGTCGGTTAGTTAGGTCACTGAAGCGGAGCAGAGCGGAGAGGAGCTAAGCGGTGCATGAATTGACCAATCACAATGCTCAAAATCCACTTCAATGGAAACAGCGGAGCGGAGATTTAGAGCATTGTGATTTGTCAATTCATGCACCACTAAGCTCCTCTCCGCTCTGCTCCTCGTCAGTGGAAACGCAGCTTTAGGCTGCGTTTCCACTGCAACCGCTTCAATTCAAACAGCGGAGCGGAGATTTCGAGCAATGTGATTGGTCAATTTCTCTCCTTTCCGCGTTGCTCCGCTTCAGTGGAAACGCAGCCTTAAGCTTGTTGCTAGGTTGCGAGGTTGCGGTACGTGTCGCTATCTCGCTCACACACTCCGGCCAAGCGTCGTCGAACGTCGATGAGGCGGCGCATGGTATAATAAAACAAGGTATTCTCTTCCCGTGACAGCTGATGACGTAGGTGGAACTTGACTACGTCATCAGTTTGATGTGTTGCCACTGTGTGAAATTGAATTACCCGAGCGTATTGCATTTTTGAACTTTATATACTAATTTCGAATTAATAATCCCTTATATCAATTTATAAAATATTAAATTGATAAATCACGCGAGAATCGCGAGATACTAAATAGCTAAGTTACTTAATATTTTATTTAACATTAACTAATTGAGGAAGTCCTTACATTTACTGAAAAGAACAATCAGTGGCAACACTTTCGTGACGTAGTTAAGTTCCATCTCGGGAAGAGAATACCTTGTTTTATTGTACCATGAGGCGGCGTGCATACCCCTCCACTCCACAGTCGGCCCGCGCAAGCCTTAACGGGAGGCTGTGACTTGCGCATAACAATTTATCGAAAAAGATTAAATTAGCCTATTAAATTAGTTTAAGTGCATCAGAGCTTGTTTTTCTTTAGTTATACTCGTATGCCTACATAATATGTGCAATGTCTTTGAAATTACAAAATTTTACCGAAATCTGACGCGTCGTTTTAAAATCAAAGCTAGACTACATTTGTATGGATAAGCCTGACTCTGTCCAGGGTAAGGGAACTCTAACTGCCTCCGTGGTGTAGTGGTTTAAGCGTTCGGCTCATACCCGGAGGTCGCGGGTTCGATTCCCGGCGGGGGCAACGACTTTGTGTTGTTGTCCTGGTTTGGTTAGGACATTGCAGGCTGATCACCTGATTGTCTGATAAGTAAGATGATCCGTGCTTCGGAGGGCACGTTAAGCCGTCGGTCCCGGTCACTGTCTTTGACATTGGTCGTTACCTAAAACCATGTCAGAGGCCTCTAAGGCGGTTTAAAAACTCTGTCACTAGTGTTAGTCACTAACACACTCGATAAGAAGAAGAAGAAGAAGGGAACTCTTCGGCACACGTGACATTCCAAAACCGCTTGTTAAAATATTACGCCGCGCTCTCATCTGCAGCAATATTAATTAAATACGACACGCCAATACGCCAAATTAATTATTCTAATTTGTGAAATCATGGATATTGATTCAACTACAATTTTACCGCAACCTGTCGAATAAATGTGAATGATTGTGAACTGCAAATGAAATCAATATTCGTATTTCCATTTTATTTTTAGGATTTTTAAACCCTGACAAAAAACAGGAGTTTTATAAGTCTGACGCCAATATCTAGTACCATTATCTATAAAAACCGGCCAAGTGCGAGTCGGTAGGATTTCGTGCCATAGAAAAAGTTACGTTTATCGCGTAGAAGCTCCACTTAAATATTTTATTCTGTTTTTAGTAGTTGTTGTTCTAGTAGCAACAGAAATACCTGCCTACATCATCGTGAAAATTTTAACTGTCTAGCTAGGTATCACGGTTCCTGAGATACAGCGTGGTGATAGACAGACAGACGAACAGTAGTCTTAGTAATAGGGTCCCTTTTTTACGTACCCTTTGGGTACGAAACCCATAACTCACATTTGTTGTATGGGCACAGGTATGGCACTTCATAGAAACAGAGTAACAAATATATATCTGTGCACACGTTAAATGTGTGAGTAAGGGTTGCGGGGACGCCAGATTGCGGGGGACAGTGCGAGTTTCCGTTCTGTATGTAATACTATTATTAATTCTGTGGTAAATCCCCCACTACAATTATGGTATTCTGTTTTTTGTATTTGTTCTTGTACCTTAGTACATCATCTGTGAAAATTTCAACTGTCGAGCGATCATGGTTCCTGAGATACAGCCTAGAGTGGTGACAGACAGACAGACAGAGGGACTCGCACGCACGTAGAGCTCTTTTGACATCACTGCTATTCGCGTCACGGTCTGGCGCATCCCACTCTTTTATTAAAATGCTAGTTATTACTTCATTAATTAACCAATTTTCTGGCTGTTTTTTAAAAAAACTATTTATTTTCAGTGGTATTTTTTGTTTTATATAAAATATTAACCAAAAACATACACAATAAATAGCTATTCTCGGATGGAGAGTCAAGAAAATATTTCCTGTTTCATCGTCTGTACTGAAACTTAGTTAAAAAAGAAACGGCAAAATAAAACACAATCAAGTCAAAACAAAACATTTATTTCAAAATCCTATGAGCTTTGTACGTAGTACGTTTACTAACGTTTCGAATTTTTTAGTCACTTGACCATTTTTTAAGTCAATTTTAGGAATCACAACATTGGTCTTTTTGGAAAAAATAATCATATTGACGGACTAAGACGCAAATAGGAACGTAGGATTAACCCCCGTCAATGTTTTATCATGGGTCTTTATTATGTTTTTAAAAATTAATTTTCGAACAAGCAGCATTTAGTTGATACACATGATTAAATGCGCTTAAATAAGAATTATAACTCATCGGTCGATGACCACTAGCATAATTTAAACGGATCGCATCTCTACCATATTGTTTCGCAATATTTCTATATGACTCAAATATTTGTTCGGCAACGTCTCTGTGCGGCATTAAAGTCTTTATACATAAGTTGTACAAATTAGTACACTTCCTGAACAATTCCGTGGGATTGGGTAAAGTATCAACCTCGTCACCAATAAATTGATACAAGTTTATATTCTCTAAAGTCCTACACTCGCTAAGATATGAAAATAATTGAGATGACACTACTGTACCGCGCGCGTATATAAAAATGTTTTTTAAACTTTTACTTGAGCTTAGGAACTGAAGAAAAGTTGGATCAGAAATGTAGAAATACAATGCTATTTGTAATGTTACTAAGGAATCACAGCGTTCAAACAAGTGTTTGAAAGACATTGAATCATAATAAACATTGCCGCTCAAAGTTAAATTAGTGATTTTTTTCAAAAAGTCAAAATTGTTGATGATTTTCGGCATCGTGCGAGCTTGAAAGTTTCTGTCGAACCTTATTTTCAATATTATTGTTTCTTTTTTTCTAAATGCGTAACCATAATCTAGTACAGTTTCGTGAGAATCTGGGGAAATAGATGGTTCGAAGTTACACCATTCGTATTCCGCTGGTATAAGTGTTAAAGTAGATATATCAATATTAAACACATAATGCTCTTTGAATATGTTTATCAACTTTGCAGAAAATTTGGTGTCAAATTTAGTGTGCTCTCTATCCCAAAACATGAATACTGTATCAACTCCTGACCGAGTTAGTAAGCAAGATAAACTACGTTCAATATCATGGAGGGAGGCTACGTCTGGTAGAACGGTGACGTCAACGTGGAAGTTATCGCAGATAATTTTTTTTATTAAAGGCGTTGCTACCACATTCTGCATTGCCCTCTCTGTCAAATCGTAATATGGATAATAAACTCCAATCACCAATACTTCAGATTTATTAAAATCCATTATATTATAAATAGGCGGAGCAAATAATAATTTTCGATTTAGAGCTTTATTAGAATAAAGTTGGAATTGCGACATTTTTGGCATTTTCATCTTGTTCCAAAGATTTTGCGTTAAATATCTCACATACTCGTCATCGAGACTAGTCGTAGATTCGTTGTATCCTTTTGAAGTAAACTTTAAATTTGTAAGGTCAGCTTTCTCCAGCACACGCACCGCCAGTGCTCCATTTACTTTTCCATGTATTTTACCAACAAAGTGAACATTCTCAAACTCTTCAAACGCTTGTTGATAAGCCAGTATTACATCCTCGTTTATTTCACTGAATACGTCATCAATAATAAATATTCGTATTTCTTTGCATCGAGTATCAATTTTGCCAAAAGAAAAGTCAATAGCTATACTTTTTAGTGTTGGTCTCGTTTTTGCAATCTGAAGAAAATCGGTTATCGTTATGTTAGTATAGCTGACGTCTAAGTCTTTTAAGTTTCTCATGTCGGATAGAGCACCTATTAGAGAAGGTAGGTCTAAATCTGGAATGCCAGATAAGTTTAAGACACTTAAATATCCTGAGACCCCTGTGAAGAAGTTTGATCGTAAGGATTTTGCTGTCCCTAAAGTGTTCATTGAGAAATGGCATTCCTTGACTAAGCCCTGCATGCACACGATGCCTGCTTCATAGAGACTGTACACTGACTTAGTGTCGAGTTTCCTAACGATGTATGCCAGGAGTTCAGACGGCAGCGTCAACAGAGACATGGCACGAAACAGGCGGATTCACTTTTTTTCTGGGCCTGTAAAAAGAAATCATTAGCTTTTAATTAATATTAATATGTTAGTATTTTTACACCGTGGCGGGGCGCATTGTTGGAGACAGAACAAATGCATACAAAATTATAAACCTTCGCTCATGCCATTGCAACAGTAGCGCCTAATGTTTTACATATCACGCCACTACAATGCCGCACGCTTGGTTTTGAAATACGTCTTCCTATGTACAAAAATCTATAGAACGGCCAGCTACCCACTACTTAATATTATAAATGTGAAAGTGAGTTTGTATATTAGTTTGTTTTTTGTTACCACTTCACGCTTCAACCACTGAACCTATTTAGATGAAATTTGATGTGGATATAGTTTAATACCCAGGCAAGGACAAACGATAGTTTTTATTCCGAAATTCCCATGGAGAGCAAATCCCACGGGCACAGCTAGTATTGTATAATTATCTATAGCCGGTAGCCAACGTATAAAGTTCCTACCTGAACTGCCTTCGCAAATATGATTTTATATCATCCGTGCTGAGCTAAAATGGCTTCCTAATCGTGAACGCAGACAAATGCGAATTCCTTGCACTCTTTTCAATTATATCTAATCCCAATTCTCCGGAATATCTAAAAAGTAAATTTCAATTTCTATCTGTTACTAATGATCGGCAACATCATTCTGCAGACTTTCTTTTTCATTACTTTACAGCGCACGCACTTTATGGCTAACTGTTTTACCCTACAAGCTTCATGGTCTTCAAACTTCATTGTCTTCAAACAAATTAAATGAAGCGCCAACCTAGTAGGCTTGTTTTATTATTATTTTTTTATTTATGTTGTTTTGTACGGTATCCTCGAAAGACTAGCGTCGTGGCCCTGCCACGACACCATGCTGAGAGGAGGCCTTTTTGATGTAGCCACAAAATTGTATGTGTATTTGTAACAACTGTGTCATTTTATTACGTTCAATAAACTATTTTTCTTTCTCTCTTTCTTTCATGGCTCTGAAATGCTTTATACCCGCTGATATCAAAGAAATTTTCCACAATTTTTTTTAAAGAAGGGTCATAAAATTTTCTTATTACCATCGTCATCAGCAGTCAGGCATAGTTTTAACTAGGGAAAATGCGTTCTATCTAAAAACGGGTTTAAACTGTAACATAAATATTCAATGGTAAATATATGGTGCTGTAATTGTATTGTTTTGATATTTTGCGACACAACTATTTATCTTTTTACCCCTAATGGTCGACTGGGAGAGAAACGCTCTTATAGCGTTAAGTCCGCCAATTGTCAACAATTGTAAATAAAGACCAATAAATTTTTATCTAATAAAGAAATAAAGTTTTTGAAAATTAATATCTGAATGACTCAAGAATAAATTTACTAAATTCACTAACGTTTATGATCAATGCTGGTTAAAAGAAGAACCATTCCAATCAGACTCACTTACCAAAAAAACATTTCTAAAGATCAACAACTAAGTTAGTGGGCCTGAAATGATGGAGCCGTCCGTTGATTTTCAATCTGAGCTATGGTCTCAAGTTAAATTTCTTTCCTCTAAAGTACGTACCTACTTAAAGGCAAAGAAAGGAGTGGATAACAATCCAATTTCAAAATCTCTTTCAAGAAAAAAGAAATTAAGGTAAAATAAATAAAAAAGAAAATAAATAAACAGCCAAGTGCGAATCGGATTCGCGCAATAAGGGTTCCGTATACAAATATCTATAAAAAATCGCGTTTGTTATATGGAAGCCCCCCTAAAATATTTCTTTTATTCTGTTTATAGTATTTGTTGTTAAAGCGGCAACAGAAATACATAATTTGTGAAAATTTCCACTGTCTAGCTATCGCGGTTCTTGAGATACAGCCTGGTGACAGGCAGACTGACAGACGGACAGATAGCGAAGTTTTAGCGCGGCCGCATACCATCAGAATTTTCTAACAGAAAAATTCTAACGCTCGCCGGACGCATGCCGGACGCACCACGCATACTGTCAGAAATTTCGATCCGGCAGCTTTTTAGCCCAGTCGTGTTGCGTTTGCGGAGACGCGACCTAGCCCAGTCGTGTTTCATCTGTACTTCTATACGTACATTAATTATATTACCAATACATATGGATGAAGATACGTTATTGTTCTTAGCACGTCTTTTTTTGTTTTAATAAAATAAATTGGCCAAGTGCGTGTCGGGCCACGCATAGTTTAGGGTTCCGTAGTTGTAATGCCAACTTTGAATTCATGCCACTAAAAACGTCTAAAACGTATAAACATACGTATCTATAGAATTATTATAAAATTTTCCTTTTCGAGTAAATTTTATAAATTGATCGCCTATAACTTTTTAATTTGTTAACCCTACTTAGCTCTGATAGTTTTCCTTTAAACTACATTATATATACTATAGCTGTGATTTTTTTCACGTGTCCATATATAACCGTTTAGCAGATAGATGGGGGGGGGACACGTAACATTAAAAAAAAAATTACTTGAAACCGTAATATTTCAGACACGGATCCCTAAATAGAAAAATGGTTTTCCCAAGCTCACAATATTTTTGAAAAACCTATTCAACGATACCTCACACAATATGTTTGTAGAAAAAAGAATATTGACTTCCTCCTTACTTGTATGGCAGCTACCATAAAAAAAATTCCATATTTTATTTTACTACTTTTTTGCCATGATTGATATACATATTCGTGCCTAATTACAGCTTTCTAGTCCTTATAGTTTCTGAGTAGGACCGCGGACGGACAGACACAGACAGACAGACAGACAGACATGGCGAAACTATAAGGGTTCCTTGTTTACTACGGAACCCTAAAAAGAAAGCTAAACCGTCGATATTGGGTTCACCCTCTTAATACGACAAGATTACAAGATAGCAATTATGAATATAATTATTTGGCATATTTGCTCCCACGCTAAATCCCTCTGTATTTTATTTTGATCATTTTCGTTGTAGAGATTCTACAAAAAGGGATATTTCTCAACTTCGGCGATCAAGTCTTGAATCGTACTCATTTTGCGTCGAGAACGTAGAAACCTAAACAATAACAAACATAAAACAATAGGGGTGACGACAGGGTCCGAAAAGTATGATTTTAATTAGTCCGTCTTTTAGATTATCCAAATAATGGACTCGTATTTTTCAGTTTACCAAAAAAGTAAAAATTCACAAAGATACGGAGCGTCAAAGTACCGGAGTGGGGGTTTGCGACGTCACACTTAATTAAAAATCGTACCCAGCCGTGACGTCACGTGAAATTTATATGCGCTGTATCTTTGTTATTTTTGGTTTCTCAGAGAAAAGAAAAAATCGTGTACAATATTTTTTAATAATCTAACCGATGGACCAAAAATATTTTTCCATTCCTCATGCCTATGACTAACACGTGTGCTCCGTGCGGCGGCGTGCCTGACCTGAAGTGCTATTTTTGAAACGCGGAGTCACTAAACGAACGATTTTTTGTATGGAAAAACCATTCGTTTAGGTGACTCCGCGTTTCAAAAATGGCACTTCTGACGCGAAACTGATAGTGTGCGGGGCCTAGTACAAAATGTATGGTAAACACGCCTTCCGCAATTTCTGTCAGAAAAATTCTGACGTCCGGCAACGGTGCGATCCGGCGGACATCAGAAACGGACGGGCCGTTAGAATTTTTCTGACAGTGTGCGGGAGCTAATACAAAATATATGCACGGAGTGCCTTCCGGCGAGCGTTAGAATTTTTCTGTTAGAAAATTCTGATGGTGTGCGGCCGCGCTTAGTAATAGGGTCCCGTTTTTACCCTTTGGGTACGGTTTGTCACCAAATTGCCTGACAACAAATACAACAACAAACTTTACAATCACTCTCTTAACGCTTAGCTCACTCAGTCATTACTAATATATTTATCAGATTATATTATGTAAGCACATATTGAGATTTAACTTAACTTTAAACTCTTTATTTTTGATAGATAATTATTTTTATTTCGAGGTTATGTTATGTTGATAAGCCTGTGTATCTGCAAACTTAGGATAGTTATGTCAATGTCAAGTTGTTAGGTGCTTACGTCACAACATGGTCACACAAACTTGAGTCACAATCACAACAACAAGTGGCTCCTGAGGTGCTAATTTTCAAACGCGGAATCACTAACAAACGATTTTTTGTATGGAAAAACCATTCGTTTAGGTGACTCCGCGTTTCAAAAATGGCACTTCTGCTCGAAGTGACGCCTGTGAACGAACGAGTGAAAGTGAACGATTGTGGTGCGTTGCGTTCAATTGAAATCAAATTAATGGGTGCGTTTTACTAACATTCTTTGATTTATTTTACGCTGATTTAAACATTTTTCTAGAACTGTTGGTATCAAAACTGCTATTTTAGCGCATGATTGTTTGTTTGTTCTCAATAGTTATGTGGCTGGATCAAAAAAAAATTATTCGGTTGAGTTTAATAAAAAAAGCATCACAAAATAGTATCACTTTACATTGATCATGTCTCTTTTATACAAGATTTTAGATTTGCAGAAAGACTGACAAGCGAAGAGCGTTATTTGAGTTCAAAAGAGTATGACTCACGGTTAGTTAATACAAAATTTTTTTTTGACGTTTAGAAAAAGTGTCTGATTTGACTTGATGTCATTTACCAGTAGTGATTATATTCTCTTTGACTACCAGATTCTTCCTTATTTTATGTTATGCATCTCACGAGTTATCATATCCAAGTATACCTAATTTTCAATAGGTATTAACATTGAGGAGCAGTTTCGCAGGTAAAAAAGCATGTTATTAGTCCCTTCTGTCGAACATTTTTCGAGTTTATGTCCTTATACAAATTCATACACTCGAAGAGCATAACCTTTTATCTGGCACTTTTGAGTAAAAACATTGTAAGTGGTTGGTGTATTTGTAAATATGGGTCTTTGTCACCTGAAATAAATTTATTTTACTTTATTTTATTTTATAAGACCATAAATCATATCTTATCATACGATTAAGATGTCATTATCATTAGCAATAACTTGCATGTTTGGGTGAAATGACACAATCAAGCATAAACAAAACATTTATTTTCATACTTTATTCTACAATAGTTGGACCTAGTACTAAAAACATTATCTGACAGCCAACCTTTAGGTTGTTAGAAAATTAGAAAGTGGGTGCAAAACTGCAAAATAAAGGGATGTTGACAGTTGAAAAATTATTAAAGATTATAAATGCAGCAATTATTACTTTAGGTTTGATTGAGCGAATGTTCGGACAACGAGCTAGTGCGACTAGTGACTTCCCTCACGGTCCAGATAGGACTGTATTAGTCATGTCGAAAACCCTAGGAAGTGCATGGCTGCGATCCCCAAGGCTGAGTGAAAAATGTTCAGGGCCCTAGGTCTTACGCAAACCCTATTAGCTATATCAATGTAGAACAGATGAAATGGCGAATTAGCACCTCCTATAAAGAATGGAGGAATTGGCTCAAATAATTAGAACTTGATAAGGTTGTTAGACTAGTACTCGATGCATTGATGCTTCTAATGATTAATACAGGGTAAGTCCTGGACAATATTTCGTCAAAAGGTTAGATATTTTCAAGTTTTCGAACAAGCAGGATTTAGTTGATACGCATGATTAAACACGCTTAAATAAGAATGGTAACACATCGATTTGTAACTAATATGAAAATTTAAATGAATTGCATCTCTACCAAGGTATTTTGCAACATTTTTATAAAACATTAATATTTCATCGGCAACTTCCTTGGTTTGCATTGGAATGTTAATGCATAAGTTGTATAAATTAGTACAGTTTTTGAACAATTCTGTGGGATTAGGTAAAGAATCAACCCTGTCACCACAACCTTGATACAAGTAAATATTTTCTAAAGTCCTACACTCGCTAAGATATAAAAATAATTGAGATGACACTACTGTTTCGCGCCCGAATAAGAAAATGTTTTTTAAACTTTTACTTGACTTTACGAACTGTAAAAACGTAGCATCAAAAATGCGAAAATACAACGCTATTTGTAATGTGATTAACAAATCGCAGTGTTCAAACAAGTATTTGAAAAACATTAAGTCATAGTAAACATTGCCACTCAAAGTTAAATGAGTTATTTTTTTTAAAAAGTCATGATTGTTGATGATTTTTGGTATTGTTGAAGCTTGAAATATTTCATTAAATCTTATTTTCAATTTAATTGTTTCTTTTTCTCTAAACGCGTAAGCATAATCAAGAACAATCTGTTGAGAATCTGAGGGAATCGATGGTTCAAAGTTACACCATTCATATTTTGCTGGTATAAGTGTTAGGTTAGAAATATCAATATTAAACACATAATGCTCTTTGAATATTTTTAACAGTTTTGCAGAAAAAATGCTGTCAAATTTAGTGCGCTCTCTGTCCCAAAACATGAATACCGTATCGACACCTAAGCGGGTAAGTAAGACTGGTAAACTACGTTTAATATCAGAGAGCGAGACTTCGTCTGGTAGAACGGTGACGTCAATGTCGAAGTTATCGCAGATAAGTTTTTTTAGTAAAGGTGTTGCAGCGACATTCTGCATTGCTTTTCTTGCCAGATCGTAATGTAGATAATTTACTCCAATCACCAATACTTCATATTTTTTTAAATCCATTACCTTAAAAATTGGTGGTGAAAATATAAAATCTTGATAAGCTTTAATAGAATAAAGTTGAAATTGCGATAATTTCGGCATCTTCATCTTCTTCGAAAAATCTTGTGTTGATAATTTAACATAATCGTCAACTCGCCAAATAGATCCGTCGTATCCCTTTGAAGAAAACTTTAAGTTAAAGAGATCAGCCTTTTCTAGTACACGCACTGCCAGTGACCCATTCACTTTATCTTGTATATTACCAACAAAGTGAACATTTTCAAACCCTTCAAACGCTTGTTGATAAGCCTGCATTACATCCTCGTTTATGTCACTGAATATACCATCAATAAAAAAATGATTTAGTATTTTGCATTCTGTGACCATTTTTCCAAAAGAAAAGTCTATAGCTATACTTTTTAGTGTTGGTCTCGTTTTTGTGATTTCAAGAAAATCGATTATCGTTATGTTAGTATAGCTTACGTCTAACTCTTTCAAGTTTTTCATATCTAATAGAGCAACTAAAAGCGATGTTAGGTCTAAATCTGGGACGCCAGATAAGTTTAAGACACTCAAATACCCTGAGACTCCTGTAAAGAAGTTTGACTGTAAGGATTTTGCTGTCGCTAACGTGTTCATTGAGAAATGGCATTCCTTGACTAAGCCCTGCATGCACACGATGCCTGCTTCATAAAGATTGTAGGCAGACTTAGTGTCAAGTTTATTGAGGATTTTTGCCAGAAGTTCAGGCGGCAGCGTCAACAGAAACATGGCGTGAGATAGGTGGATTCACATTTGCTCTTGATCTTCTGTAAAAATAAATTATCAGCTAAAAATTCAAAATTAAATTTATTGTGTTACTTGTTGTAATTTTTCTATTTATCTTGATACATACATACATACATTCTATCACGTCTTTATTCCTAATGGGGCAGACAGAGCATTTTGGGTCTTGCGGTTCTATGCAGAGCCCAGGGCCGCAAGACCCAAAAGCCACTTTTAGCGTCATGGTGGGCGAGAAGATGAAAAACCAATCAATACAGTGATGGGTTGCTAGCCGCATTGCCTGTTAACATGATTTGCATTCTTTGCCCATTCCCTCGATCGGCTTTTACGATCTGCGTGGGAAGAAAAGCAGCTGGTACATTCTAAGTTTTATTTTATTCCTCCCAGACCAGCATGGATTTATCTTGATGCTTACGCCAAAGTTGATCTGTATGAAAAATCTATTCAGTGGTAAGCATTTATTATAATAACAGCTTTGTCACTGCAATATGGCTATCGGCCTACTTATATTATTTTTATAGATGAACAATAAATACTACAGACAAAATAAAATTTATATTTAAGTGGAGCTTAATACAACAAATGTTTTATTTTTATTTTTATAAACGACCCTTCATTCACAAATTTGACTCGCACTTGTCTGGTTATTTAACGTTATGGATAAATAGATAAGACTATAGAAATAATTTTTTAGATGGACTAAATTTCATATTTCGCTTTGATTTTAAAAAGAATCATTTCAATTAGGTTCTTTACGATATACGAATAACTATATGTTTAATATTTATTATCAACAATTGTATATACCTTATCAATAATATCTATTATCAATCATTTATAAATCTTCTTCTTATCGTGGGTGTTAGTGACTAACACTAGTGTCAGAGTTTTTAAACCGCCTTTAAGGACTCTGACATTGTTTTAGGTAACGACCAATATCAAAGACATTGACTGAGACCGACGGCTTAACGTGCTCTCCGAAGCACGGATCATCATACTTATCAGACAATCAGGTGATCAATCAGCCTACAATGTTCTTACCAAACTAGGACAACAACACAAAATCGTTGCCCCCCCGGGAATCGAACCCGCGACCTCCGGGTATGAGCCGAACGCTCTAACCACTACTCCACGGAGGCAGGATCATTTATAAATAATGACAATGCCTAGTTATACTACGTACAATTTTTATTTCTTAAGTTGACAGAAAGAGAGCAGTGCGTGCGGGCCAGCTCCAACACCGCCCTGGCGGCGATCTCTGACCGACAGGACGTGTCTACTTGCGACACTGCAGTGTCAGGCACGTACCGTGCTGCCCATTCAGAGACAATTTTAAACTGTAAGTAAAATAATTTTCGAATATTTATTTTAATTGACATTTTAAATTGTATTTTTTCTTTCATGTGTAATTAATTATCGAGCGACTGGCATTATCATTATTATTTTAAATTGTATGTATATGCGTAAAAGTTACCTGAAATTATTATTATTGATTTATTAATTATAACAAACAAATCTTAAATCAAATTTTTAGACCAAATTAAAACTGAAATCTTACTGAACAAAAAACACCAAACCGACTTACTTACCTAAAAATAGATACCTATTTTGTTTGTCAACAAATCGTCTCAGTCGTCGATCAAGACGAACAACTTTAAAATCTCGCCCTTAGTTCACTTACAAATTTCTAATTCCTAATAATAATTTAACACTATATAAACGTTATTATTTAGTTTCAACTAAACTTAAAGGTAATTAATTAGGTTTGTCCAATAAATAATCTGTTCTTGTTTTGAGGTTCTGTTGTTATGGCTAGCCAATGTCGCCGCAAATTTGGAGGCAATCAAGGTCAATTGACGTCACTACAAGCGGTCCGAGGTGACGCCTATGAACGAACAAGTGAATGATTCCGGTGCGTTCGATTGAAACATAATCTAGTGGGTGCGTTCTGCTAACATTTACATGAAAGATCTTACACTCATTTCATTTCAAACCGATTTTATTAGTGCGCGCGGCCTCTTATTGGCTATGACGTCACATGGCGGAGGGAGGAGCAAAAAAATTTGAAATTCGACCAACACCTGCACTTAAAAAAATTATTTAGCGTTATTGTTGTATAATATTTATTATGTATTGTATCATTTTGTGATCGTAAAAAAACAAACTAAATATTAAAATATTAAATTGTAAATTATTCGAATTCCACTCGTTTCTATCATATTATTTTAAGCTGAATGTAGGACTTTTTTTTCCCCGTTTTTTTTTATTTACAACTAAATTTTCGCAAAACAAAACATTATACACGCCAAGTTAGACTTATTATTTGTTCTAAAATAAATTAGCTTTTAGTTTAAAACTTAAACCATACACCATCCCATAGTATTTTTTGTCAGCAATTCCAATGAAAGGCACACTTGTCGCGGCCGCAACTCAAGTACTTGACAAAAAACGATCGCGCTAGCAGATGTTTGTTTACAGAATTCGAGACGCATAGTAGGCCTTTGTTATGACTCTAATTTATTGCTACGTTTATGAGCTTAACACAAACAAAGATATTGATAAGCTAGAGTTAGTTTACGAAATTTTACGAACCTATTTTTTGAACTATGACTAGAGCTGGGGCAAAACGTTTTCGGCGGGTAGGTGCAGAACATATAAGTCGTGTTTTGTATTGCTCTGCAATTTTTTAATTTAAAATTATATTTAATATAATTTTAGCAATTTTTTATGTTTAATTAAAAAGTATACAAGTTGTACTACCTGTTAAATCCTTTAACATCTCTCTTCACTTAAAAATGGACACTGTACACAAGGATATCCAAGAAATGAAGGCGAACTTTGTCACTACAATGGCTAAGTTCCAAAAGGATCTCCAAAACGCCAGTTCCAGCCCAATCACTTTGACTTCACTCACAGCTGAATTTAAATCATTCAAAAAGTTCACTATGGAAACTCTCAACAATCTTCAGAGACAGTCAGAGTTGTTGGCTCAACAACAAGATAGCTTCGAGATGCGTACCCGGCAGAAAATGGTCCTTTTTCATGGAGTATCAGAGAGCAAGAACGAAGATACATCAATCACCGTGGCCAAAATCATTGCAGAGAAGCTAAAGGTTCCGGACTTCTCTGGTGAGGATGTGAAACGGAGTCATCGTTTAGGTCAAACTTCAAGCAGCAAACCGAGGCCCATTGTGGTAAAATTTTTTAGTCTGGCAGTGCGTGATAAGGTCTGGTTTAACAAAACCAACTTCAAGGGCAGTGGGATCACTATGTCAGAGTTCTTGACAAGGTCGCGTCACGATACGTTCATGGCAGCAAGGCAAAAATATGGTATATCCAAATGTTGGACAAGAAGTGGTGTTATACATCTAATCACTCCCGATGGCGCGAAGCACCGTGTGACCTGCCAAGCTGAACTAGATGAGATCGATGGTACTCTAGACGATGAGGAGCTTGAAGAAGAACCCGCGGTCTCTAAGCCCACAACATCGAAAGCCGCGTCAACTTCTAGAACAGCGGCGATCAGCAGGAAAAAGTCAGGAAAGAAGTAGACGGCTAGGTGCGGGGTACCTCTTCTGGGTACCTGCATCCTGTGTCGATTCGCCACGGGTAATTTTATAATGTCTATTTAAATTTTCACCCACTTTTATTTTATTTTTTACCATCTTTAATTTTAGATTTTCTTTTCGGCCTACTTGGAGGTAATATATCATATGCTTGTTTATATCACAAATGTCACTGTTGTCTATTTTGCCCTACTTGACAGATGACAGTTTACTTTTTTATTTTGTAATAGTATAATGAAATGTGAAATGAGAAATGACACTATAGACCTTTCATATTCGTTTACATACAAAATGGAGGTTATGTTACAATACAACTTACAGATAATTCTCTTTGCAAACAATTAACAGGTAGTCTTCAACATATTGTAGGTGCCCACGTATATTGCATTTTATTATAAATAATTTTAATTTTTTTTTTATTATATTTTTTATTATTTTCTTATATATTTATATATATATAGTACGTATTTTTATTTTATTTATTATATGATATCTGAATACCATACATACACAAAATGAAGCATAGTGATGATGAACAGGATGATTCGTTTCACTCAATCTCATCATCTTCTGAAAGTTTCCAGAGCTTGCCACCTTCACTTGATGAAGTTCTTTCTTCCAATTTCTCAAATTGTGCTAAAAACTTTAACGTTATTCACATAAATGCTCAAAGCATCCCACATCATTTCCCAGATATGTTAACTTCATTTGATGTAAAAGATATCCATGCCATCCTAGTATCGGAGTCTTGGCTTCATCCCTCACTCCCTTCAACTTCATACTCGCTGCCAGGTTTCCAGCTCATCCGTAATGACCGCCTTGGAAAGGCTGGCGGAGGTGTGGCTATCTACCTCCGATCGTATATTTCATTTAATATTGTCTCTCTCTCTAAATCCACAAATCCTTCCCAAGAATGCGAATACCTTTTTATTGAACTCTCGTTTTATCACACAAAAATTCTACTTGGTGTCTTCTATTGCCCGTCTGAGAAAATAAACTATTTTGCAACTTTAGAAAGTACCCTCGAAAACTTAGTACCCTCATATGACCATACAATTATCTTAGGTGACTTTAATACGTGTCTTCTTAGAAATGATCACCGGGCTAAATGCCTTACAAACTTAACTGATAGCTGTAACCTTAACATCCTCCCACTCCAAGCCACACATTTTTTCCCACATTGTATACCTACTCTTCTAGATTTAATACTTGTATCCTCTATAGACTTTGTTGCTAAATTTGGCCAGTGTACAGCACCAGCTTTCTCTTATCATGATTTATTATATCTTTCTTATAAAGTTCGCCCTCCCAAATATAAGCCTAAAGTGGTTATGCAGCGTAATTTTGGTGCAATTGACATTGAAAAATTTCGCGATGAAGTCCTGTGATTGGTCTGTTATCGTCAACACTGAATCTGTGGATGACCAGGTGGAGTTGTTTAACAGACAATTACTAGAGCTATTTGATTCTCATGCTCCTCTAAGACCTGTTCGGCTAAAACACTTACCTGCGCCATGGCTTTCAAATGACATCAAGAAACTGCAAGCCAAGAAAAACAAGGCTAAAATAAAATTCAGAGCAGATCCTGACCGATATCGAGATTTGTATATTACCGCTCGTAACAAATGTAATAAGGTGTGTAGGGATGCACAACGATGTCACATATATCAGTCGGTCCAGAACGGTGAGCCAGCTAAAGTCTGGAAATTTCTTCGATCCTTAGGAGTTGGTAAAAATAGGAAAAACTGTCCGAACAATTTAGACATTGAAGGGGTTAATAGGTCACTTTCATCTTCGTGTACTATTGATAGTCACATTAAAAACAATACTCTGGCATCACTTTCGCAGCTTCCGACTCCAGATCATTCTCCTTTCTCATTTAGTTCGATTGCAGATCATGATGTTGAGAGAATCATTCGTTCAATCACCTCGAATGCTGTGGGTAGTGATAGCATTGGTCGAATTATGATATTACCCATCCTTGATATCCTTCTCCCTACAATCACAGCTATCATAAATAATTCCTTACTATCCAGTACTTTTCCTGCAGCTTGGAAAGATGCATATATAACACCCTTACCCAAAAAAGTAAATCCAACATCTTTTTCCGACTACCGTCCAATATCCATTCTCCCATTCCTATCCAAAGTCCTTGAACGTGCTGTCCAACAACAACTCCATGCATTCCTAATTAAAAACAATCTCCTTAACCCACTACAATCCGGTTTCCGTCCAGGTCATAGTACGACCACTGCTCTCACTAAAATAACTGATGATATTCGGCTCGGTATGGACAATCAACTGCTCTCAGTGTTTGCACTGTTGGACTTCAGCAATGCATTTAACACTGTGGATTTTGACATTTTGTTAGAAGTACTACGTTCTCTCAACATATCTCTGACTGTTATCAACTGGTTTCGCTCTTACCTATTTGGGCGTCGGCAGCGAGTTCGGATTGAGAACAAATATTCATCTTGGTGTGATACTACTGTCGGTGTACCACAGGGTGGTGTACTATCTCCACTTTTGTTTGCGCTTTTTATTAATTCAATTACTTTAACTCTACAATGTTCCTACCACCTTTACGCTGATGATCTTCAGATTTATACACAGGCTAATGTCGATAATATTTCCTCAGCAATTAACACAATTAATGCAGATCTTGAAGTGATTTCAGCCTGGAGCAAATCACATGGCCTTATTATAAACCCCCTGAAGACTCAGGCAATTATTGTTGGTAGTTCTAGGCAAACCTGCAAATTAAAAGATATCGCGGTTCCTAGCCTTGTTTTTAATAATACTTTAATTGCATTCAGTGTACAGGTAAAAAACCTAGGTATTCAATTGGACAGTACTCTATCATGGGCTCCGCAGGTTTCCGAGGTCAGTAGGAAGATAATCGCGGCAACTGGATCTCTTAGAAGACTCGGTAAATTCCTACCAATTGATACCAAGATTACGCTGGCACAAACCCTTCTCTTTCCGATCTTAGATTATGCTGACGTCTGCTATCTTGACCTAACACAGGAGCAATTAGATAAACTTGAGCGTCTTTAAAATCTCTTCATCAAATATATATTTGGTCTGCGCAAATATGATCATGTTTCTGAATTTCGTTCACAACTCAAGTGGCTCCCAATTCGATTACGACGTGATTGGCATATCCTTTCCTTGCTGTACTCCATTTTATTCAATCCTACCTATCCTAGATATCTTAGAGATCAATTCGTATTTTTTAGTGAAGTCCAAAACAGAAACCTGCGCAGCACATATAACCTTAGTCTTAAAATGCCCGCTCACAATACTTCATATTTTTCGAATTCATTTTCTGTCCAAGCTGTTCGTTTATGGAATTCATTACCAGTCCTCATTCGAAGTGCAAAAACTCTCACTAGTTTCAAAAGTCAAGTAAAGTCTCATTTTCTTTCTTTAGACTGAATTGAATGTTCTTTGTCGTTTTGTATGTTGTTATTTATGTATACTTATCTCGGTATTTATGGAACATAATAAGTAATTATTCATTGGATTTTTGGTATTTATGTATTATTTGCATGTATGTATATGTATAGTATGTATTTGTGTAAGTATATTAGATATATGTATATACTTCTGCGCCATACCCAGTTTATTTTACCCGAAGTCCTACTAGTGTGGTTGCCTGTAAGAAATTGCTATTGCGATAAGGCCGCCATTGTACATCGCATACTGTGTTTGTTATTTACTTTTCTGTATTCTTGCTGCAATAAAGAGTTTTATTATTATTATTATGTATCTCCTTTGAGAATCACGGGTCTTTTCACCCCGGTCCTTTGAGAGGCTTGCGTGGGGATACAGATCCAACACGTAGAGGCCCTTTGGAGAAGTTGTTGTCATGTGGCGCTCCCGCCAAAACCTATTCCTGGATATACCTATGAAAGGTGTACCCTTGAATAGGTTTTGGCAGAAGAAAAAACTATTGCATGAAAAAGGGAAAGGTTTAAGGATTATGGAATGAATTTGGGATGGATTGATGCTGGGATATTGCAATAGAAACGTCACCTGCCATAATCATGATTACTGACTATTGCAGGCAGGTGGTGGCTTGCCGCCCACTAGATGGGCCCCTCAAACGCGCCGACAATAGCTGCCGGCAAAGGAGCAACACCGGTGCGGGCGACTCAGGGGTGTCGAGAGGTGTGCTGCGCTTTCTCCGAAGTTACTCGCGTCGTTATGCCCTTTAACACTTCCACCCCTGGAGCAACAGCTCTAACGACTCCTCTCTGCACAGCCAATTAAGGCAATGCAGAGCTGAGAGCCCTGCGAGCCCTCTTGGGTCTCAACCCCGACCGATGAAGAAGCGTCGGGGACGAGGGTCTGACCGGCTCTCTGGAGCACTCGGGTCCGTGGTGTCGTTACTCACCAACAGCTCGCCACAAGCTGCCCTGCGGTTATTATTATTATTATTAAAACGGGTTAGTCAGAAAATGAATTTATTTCTGTGATAAAACGACTTAATTTACAAATAAAATAATATTTTCCTAAAACAAGGTTAAATTTACTATTAATATGTTAAATAAAAAGCATGTGTCGTCTAAATAAAACATTTACAATAAATTCACCAAATCAAGGAAAAAAATAACAATTTTTTATAAAAAATGGCGGTAATTTAGTATGGAGTTAAGGTCACTGACCCCGAAACACCGTCGTGGCGCGTAAGCGGCTCCCGTTAAGCGCGAGCACGCATGTAATTTCAAACGTATTTGATATAAAAAAGTTGCGAATTTATGATTGTTTTACACTTTTAACCTAAAGCTGAATATAGTATTTAACGATTACATATATATATCACTGAAACAAAGAATGTTTTGTTGTAAAATTTTACGAAACGATACACAGCCTGCGTACGTGACTAATGGGATACTGGTAGTTATTTGGATGATTTTGGATTAATTTAATGGTAAACACTCGTTTTCAACAAAAAACACATTAGAAGCATATGGCACTTACCCAGGCATTTTTGCTGTATCGACAAACACAAAAAACCACACAAAAAACCGGATCAAAAATATACGACTACACCTTAGAAAACACACGCACGGGCGCACTGTGGAATCAAGTACCAATTTTTACATTTTTTTGTTCAAGACAGCGCTGTGTTGCAATTTTATATCTATCCTTATTTATCCCTTTAGCTGATGTAACCGTCAGAAAAAAATAAAAACAGTTTGTCGATTTCTTTTAACCGCGAAAAGTGCGGGGTAAGGTGCTCGACGCCACCCGTCGAATCGCCATCATAAATAAAATTTGACACTCCACGGGCCCCACTGAGTCGCCATTAGAAGGGATAATAGATGGCGCCACTGATCGTTTTTTTTTAATTTTAATCTGTGCTGTGTGTAATGCCGTTTTCAATTTAGTTCGGATTTTTACCGCAAGATGGCGACGTCCATTCACTTAATTAATAATATGACTGTGAAAATTGAATTGCATCATTTCTGTCGCATCATCATCGTAAGTATATTATAGATTCACCGTTGTAAGTGTTTAAGACACTCCGGTGTGAGGCAGATGGTTACATCTCCATACTAATTAAATAAATTCCTATACTTGCTACTAACAATATAGCAACATAGCTTGGTTTACTATACTTCTACTAACGACACTATATTATTTTCTGAAATATTTTTTTTATTATATTATAGCTCATTGCATATAAGTATGTTTTTTTCTTTTGATCCGTCTTCAAAATGAAGGAGGTTATCAATTCATCGAAGAATATCAATTATTCGAAGATGCCTGGACATACTTTTTTGTTTGAAAGGGCATACTAGTCAGGTAGTCTCGCACTTGACCAATTTTTTCGAGTCTTTGAGACTTACGGTCTTATACTAGTCCACCCCGTAAGAGTTGGAGACTGATAACCCCATTAGGGATAAAGACGTTATATTGTATCTGTGTCCGCCTAAAACGTTTCGATATTCAGATTCAAAGTTCAGTCACACCTACAGACTTCGAACTCTGCCTAGGAACTGTAACTAGATCGCCACTGTGGCCGTAATAAAGGTAATTAAGTAACTGATCTCCAGCAGAGTAAAGTCCAGCTAACGAAGTCTTGCCACCGCAGAATGGCAACGTCGATAAACCCGGGTGATGCCATCGTCTTGTCACTAGATGGCGCTATAGTTAATAATTAAAATATTTAAATCTTTGATCATTATTATTTAAATAAAGTAGTACTCTGATCAATTAAATATAACTTATATGAAATCCAATCGATATTTTAAAAGCATATTCAACACCTTCTTTGTCACGTTTTTGCTAGTCATGTCTGTTACATTAGTAATTATATTATTTTTGCTCGAGTGAAAATCCCGTTTATTGTTTATAACATATTGGTAACATTTTATTATGTTAGTTAGGTATTATTACGTAGAGGGCGTAATCATAGCATACAATGATATCGGTCGATAAAAGCTGTCGCCGGTGCCATGTTACTAGTGTTGGTATTAATTTATACAAGGTCTAACACAATATATCGAAACTATGTGAAGGGTAAATTCAGTCCATGATACTGAAAAACTTTCCTCATAAA
Organism: Acrobasis consociella; assembly: GCA_963555685.1. Lineage (NCBI taxonomy): Eukaryota > Metazoa > Arthropoda > Insecta > Lepidoptera > Pyralidae > Acrobasis > Acrobasis consociella. Next base: position 14,643,267 of record OY743122.1, read on the forward strand.
ACATATATTGAAATATAGAAAAAAAAAACGACGGGTTGCACTCTGGGAGTGCCGGCAGAAGTGAAAACTTGAATATTAACGTTGTGCATTTTTGATATTTTAGAATTGTTAGGGAATAATTTTGCACGAATTGCTTTAATTATCAATATAAAATATTTCAAATCTTTTCTGAACCACAGTCTGTCACAAATGTCACAAGCATGACCAAATTCATTTTCAAATACACAGCAGTATGGCCACTACACAGACCAGAGATGTGGGTTAGTCCCATGTCCCATCCCATATCTCTGACACAGACGGTCGAGCCATCAGCTGTCACCATCCATGGATGCGCGTAGCACGCTGTAACATAAACACACACGAACATTCGCGCAAGCGCCCTGCGCCGTCTTACGAATTTTCGATCAGGCCACGTGTCCTGACGCGAGTTTAATATTTTTTACCCATTCCAAAAAAAGTGCACAACGCCGCTAAAGAAGTTTTCACTTCAAAAGTTTGCTTTCCATACAAACTCAGATCAGGTGATCGGTCAACTTGTATGGGAAGCCTAAAATTATTATTCATATTTCGATATATATGTTCCTTGGGCAAAAATGCGAATCATGTTAACAGGCGATGCGGCTAGCAACCCATCACTGTTTTGATTTCTTTTCCATCTTCTCGCCCACCATGACGCTAAAAATGACTTTTGGGTCTTGCGGCCCTGGGCTCTGCATAGAACCGCAAGACCCAAAATGCTCTGTCTGCCCCATTAGGGATAAAGACGTGATAGTATGTATGTATGTATGTATGTTCCTTGGGGAAAGTTGTTGAGTATCATGGACTAAAGTATCTCTCAGAATAGTTTTAGTATATTTATAGTTCGACGTTCTATTTTGTAAAAGATATCAATTCTGCAAACGACACTAATTATCATGTTCACTATCTGCAAGTGCAGCAAACCCGTCCTATTCCTTGTGTTTTATAACATTTTTTTGTTTTCTGTGTTGTAAATTGTCCTCTTAATTCAAGGTTGACTGGAAGAGATCCCTATCTGGGATAAGTCCGCCTTTGTACTGTTTTCTACTTCTAACTTGTATTTTTGTGTCTTGTGTTTATGTACAATAAAGATTTAACAAACAAACAAACATTTATAATAAGGGTGAGACTTGATCGAAGGAGAGGAATACATTCTGAGCGTTCCATTTCTATCGAGTCACCTTCAGAAACACTATATCTAACTAAAAGTAAATCATAATACGATTATATCTTAAGAACTTAGTTCTCATTGGTATGCAGCAGCCGAAACTCTTCAATCAAAATTCATATACCACTTATGTTATTCTTGGAAAATCGTGGCGCGACTAGCAAATACAGTTTACTAAGTTATAAGCACGCTTACTTTGGGAGTGGCAAAACGCTGTTGAAATAATGTGTTGAAATCTAAAATTATTTGTATTTACTTCGTTATAAGAGTACGAAATCATTTTTAAACATTTTTCAAAATGGATGAAATATAAGCGCAGCGTAGGACACCCACCTGCTAGGGGTCAGACGACCTGCGCAATGTTGCAGGAAGGCGCTCGATGCAGGCCGCTTCCGATCGGTCGTTTTGGAAATCCTTGGGGGAGGACTATGTCCAGCAGTAGACTTCCTATGGCTGATATGATGATGATGATGATTAGGTACCTATATTTCTGCGATTTATCTCAGTTATTTTAAACATTTGAAAAACTGAATTGACCTAATTGTTACGTATAATTATCGGACCTGCTCTTAAACTTTTCGAGAATCCGTCGAGAAATGCGAATCGTAGAGGAGAACATCCGGGCAGACCGACATTTTGCGCTCTAACTAAAGGCGCGTTTTCATTTTGCAAGTAGCATGTATGCAAGCTGCAAGTTGCATGCAGCTTGAGTAATAGAAACGTAAACATGCGTGCAAGATGCAAATTGCATGAGGGTACTTGCGTGCAATCACTTGCACAGTGGAAACGCGGCTTAAACTCATAGTTTAGGTCGAGCAAGCGGTTCTAACTTTGGTTACAATCAACAAATCCAGACAGTAAGTTGAAATTACCCGTTCGAATAAAAAATCTCCAGACTGTAGCAGATTTAAGAAACGAAGACATTCGTTCTATAAATCTGCCACAGCCTTGAGATTTTTATCTACTTACAAGCTGAGCTGGCACAAAGTTCATATTTTATGCGAAAAATCTATCACACTTACATTAAGGAGCAACCATCTCTATATTCCATCACATTAAATGATTGTAAGATCTTTTATTCGAAGCTTTATGACTCCGGAAAATGCCATCAAGCTGAACCACTTTTTCTGTAACATCATTTTTATATTTCTTTTAGTTTAGCTGGACCATTATGGTTTTGCATCAAGTGTTCCATTTTTTTAAATCAATTATTACCGATATGTTGCCCAGGCTTAGCAACTATATAACAAAATAAGTTCCATTTGAATCCGTCCAGTATTTCCGGAGATTAGCGTGTACAAACAGACAAACAGTTTTTTTAATTCTTACTCTATTACTACGTCTCCTTCGCCCCAAAGTTTTTTCTTTGGAAATGTATTCAATGTAAAGACACATTTTTTTACTGTTTTATTATTTGTATAGATATGTCGATAGAATACACCCATTTAATATTGTCTGAACCGAAAATATCGTTCACTTGTTCATTCAATCGTGTTGAGTTGTTGTTGTCGTAATTTAGAATGACACTCCAAAAAATATAAAAATGACGCTTTAGCAAATCCAACATTCTCGGAATTCAACATTTTGAAATTTTACTTTAAGGTAGTATATAGTAATATCATTCCAAGCCGTGTGCTTTGTGCGTGATTGAGTAACTAACACACAAACATCCAAAACTCTCATATTTATAATACTAATCTTGCACCCTTGGTTTCCTTCAGACAGTAACAATCGTCCTGGAAGAAATCCATGTCCATATAAAAGTATGATATTTTATTCTTTTGCTTTCTGTTTACAGTATCTAAAACCTTTTTTTTTTACAGAAGAATCCAGAACCAGCGTGAATCCACCCGTCTCACAGTCATGTCGCTGTTAACGCTGCCGCCTGAACTCCTGACAAACATAATCAGGAAACTCGACACTAAGTCTGTCTACAATCTGTATGAAGCAGGCATCGTGTGCATGCAGGGCTTAGTCAAGGAATGCCATTTCTCAATGAACACCTTAGCGACAGCAAAATCCCTACGGTCAAACTTCTTTACAGGAGTCTCAGGATACTTGAGTTTCCTAAAATTGTCTGGCATCCCAGATTTAGATCTACCATCGCTAATAAATGCTATATCAGACATGAAAAACTTAAAAGACTTAGACGTCAGCTATACTAATATAATGTTAACTGATTTTCTCCAAATCACAAAGGCAAGACCAACACTAAAAAGTATAGCTATAGACTTTTCTTTTGATAAAACCAAAAGACGTGATGCATACAATATAGCAAGAAACCGTAACACTGATGAAGTATTTAAAATAAACGAGGAAATGATACTGGCTTATCAACAAGCGTTTGAAGGGTTTGAAAATGTTCACTTTGTTGGTCAGATAGATGAAAAGGAGCATGGATCGCTGGCGCTGCGTATGTTGGAGAAGGCTGACCTCTTCAGTTTAAAGTTTACTAAATGGTATAAATCCTCGGCGTTAAATGATTCTCTTTTGGCACTACTTACGCACGATCTTCCGAACAAACATATAATGCCAAAAATGTCACAATTCCAACTTAATACTATTAAAAATAATTCTGTAGTGTTATTTTTTCCGCCTATTTATAAAATAATGGATTTTAGTAAATATGAAGTGTTATTGATTGGAATTTTAGCTAAAGATTGTTCTAGAGGGGTGTTGCAAAATGTGGTTGCTACGCCTTTAGTAAAAAAAATCATTTGCGATAATTTTGACGTTGATGTTTCTAGTCTACCTGAGGAAACCTCTCGACTACGGCGCTTTTTTACTCTCTCATGGTGCGATACCATCTTAATATTTTGGGACAGAGAGCGCACTACATTTGACAATATCTTTACTACTAAGCTATTAAAAATATTCAAAGAGCATTATGTGTTTAATATTTCTACTTTATCACAACATGTACCAGCGGGATACCAATGGTATAACATTGCACCATCTAACCCACAAGATTCTCAGCAGACTGTACTAGATTGTGGCTTTGCATTTAGTAAAAAAGAAACCATAAAATTGAAAATAAGATTCAACGAAAACTTTCAAGTTAACACTATGCCAACGATTATTAACAATTTTGATTTTTTGAAAAAAATCACTCATTTAACTTTGAGCGGCATTGCTTATTATGATTCTATGTTTTTCAAATACTTATTTGAACGCTGTGATTCTTTAGTAACATTACAAATAGCTTTGTATTTCCGCATTTCTGATCCCACTCTTCTCCAGTACCTAAGCTCAAGTAAAAGTTTGAAGAACATTGCCTTATTTGGATGCGGTAGTGATATAGTGTCATCTCAATTATTTTCATATCTTAGTGAGTGTAGGACTTTAGAAAATATTTACTTGTATCATAGTGATGGTAAGGTTGATAGTTTTCCCAATCCCAAAGAATTGTTCAGGAACTGTACTAATTTATACAACTTATGTATTAATACTGCCGTGAACAGTGCGACTGTTGCCAATCAAATGCTTGAGTTTTACAGAAAAGTCGCGAAAGATCTCGGTAGAGATGAAATTAGCATAAATTTTTCTTGTACAATATATAATATGTCTTGTAAAGCGATGAGTAACCATGTTTATTCAAGCGTGTTTAAGAATTTGTATCAACTGCGTGGTCACAAGAATGCCTCTTAGTAAGTATTTGAGGTAATGCTACAAGATTGTAAAAGGCATTCTTTGCACATTATATGTATGTTGTATATTGCATAATGTACCTTTAACATCATGTAATAACTCATAATGTATAATGAATAAGGTATTTTAAGACTATATTTTTAAGCCTGTGTTTGTTTTTAGACAATATATCATACGAAGTAACATGTTTTTTTTAGAATTTCGCTACTTTCTAACGAGTCAAATCAGATACTTTACTTTTTTCTAAACGCCAAAACAAACATTTTCTATGGGATTTGTATAAAATACTAATGACGTCATAATTGCTTGGAATCAAATAGCGATCTTAATATTAGTTTTTCTGCAATAATAAATCTAAAATCACATTGAAAATGTATAGGTATGATCATGGCAAATGTGACCTTTCATTTTCTTTACCAAATAATTTATTTTTTACCCTGGAAAATAACCAATTGGTTATCAAATCATCGATTACATGTACAGAAGATTCACTCCGAAAAATCAATTAAAGGAATAGCGACTCTCGCTACGATATAAATAAGTTCAATTCAGATCGCACAATGCTAATAACCTACAGTTATATTCACCTAGACGTTTTATCTCTTTCCGTCTCTTTCTATCGCGTAACGCTTAGCCACGCTGGCGTGGCCGCCGTATGTACTTGCGTTTTTAACACCTACCGCGGAGTGAGACAGGACTGGTTGTACGAAAATGACGTCCAATTTCTATGTCAAACCAAATTAGACTTTATCTAGAACAGGAAAATTTCATACAAATTCAATAGAAAATTAGCTTTTAGACGTTTCAGTGACATGAACTCAAAGTCGGCACTCGCAACTACGGAACCCTATACTGGGCATGGCCCGACACGCACTTGGCCAATTATTATTACAAGGATTACCGTACAAGCCGCTATACACAGACAGAAAATGCAAAAAAAATACTTAAAAGACGAGGCAAGAAGACTGCAAAGTCCAGTGGTCAAGTTCGCCTTGTGATCCGGACGACGTAAGTTCGAATCCCACTGGGTTGTTTCCAGTCTGGTTAGAATATTGCATGCTTGGATCACCACATAAAGATGATTCCGTGTCTCGAAAGGCACGTATAAGTTATCTGTGGGCCCTGAACGTTATCTAAAGTTCTCTCAAACTTATCCAAAGATTGGTTGTGGTTTACCCTTTGGGTGGCGGAGGTAAGACGGCAGTCGTTCTATGTAAAAAATCTAACCTCGACAAATCACCCGGGTTAGGTAGCGGACCCCGGGCTCTAAAGCATAACCAGCCAAGCATAACATTAGGATGCAACCAGGAATATGCTTGGATGACGTAGATAAAAAGAGGAAAAAGTCTGTGACCTAAAATAAAGAAATTTCAAAAATAAACTCATTTTCATCATAAGGCACAGTAAGCGGGTGCTGTCAGCAGGAATTACAGGTGGAAGTGGTGAAATCTGAGGGTAGAACTATTCCAATAACATCCTTGTTGCGGTCGAGAGCTGTCGTGAAAGATACCTTGTTTGGGCATAATTAATTACAGCTCCGAAAGGGATATCTACGGATGTATCTTTTTACCCAAATACGGCGAAGCCAAAAAGAGGGTTGTGTTTCACAGCTATGTTTGTATAAAAGTATGTACGTATGTATATGTAAGTATTTAAGTATCTATCTAGTAGTCTTCCATGCTGGTCTGGGTGAAAAGAAAAAACGCAGAATGTACCAGTTGCTTCTCTTCTCGCGCAGATCGTAAGAGCCGATCGAGGGAATGGGCGAGATTTGAATTATGGTAATAGGCGATGCGGCTAGCAACCCATCACTATTTTAATTTCCTTTTCCATCTTAACGCCCACCACCACGCTAAGCGTGGCCTTTGGGCCTAACCGCCCTGGGCTCTGTCTACCCCGCCAGGGATATAGACGTGAAAATGTATCTTAAGTATCTATGTAGGCAGGTATGTTCATCTGTTACTACCTCGTATCTTCAATGATGTTCGTGATACCTTGACTAATGAGATATTGTTGAAAGCGTCTTGGCAGTTTTATACCGTCGCAGTAAATCCTCTGTGGCGCCCTCTATAGGCCATAAAGTAATTAACTAAAGAAATCATACCTTGAAGCTACTAATATACCAAACTAGACTAGACTAGCAATTTGGACTGTAGCACATCGCTTGCAGAGTCTTTTTATTTTTGTCGACTAATCCGTCTGTTTTTGAATAGGTCTTTCAAAAATATTGTGAGCTTGTACTTTTTTTTTATTTAGGTATACTTTTCTGAAATATTGAGTTTTATAGATCAAATTTTTGTAACAGTACAGTGTCTATGAATACTAATAATAGTGAATACATCTTAATTTACTTGGACCACATCCGGCCTAAGGTCTTAAAATCGTGTCTAGGAAGCTCAAACAACGACAATAAAGTAACTTTTACGGCGACCTTGACTTCTTAGCTTTATTCTTCATGCATTAGTCTTGCGGACGTATTTTATCCTGGATTTTTTATATAGTGAATACTTGTTTTGTTTTGTGCACTCAGTTTCATTACATCATTATTATCATCGTCAGCTCTCAACGACCCACTGCTGGGCATAAGCCTCCTTTTGTCTGCGCCACTGAATCCTATCCCTAATCCCTAGCCATAGCTATTCAGTTTTTTCCACCAATCCGCTTGATATCATCGACCCACTAGCTGCCGGACTCCCAACACTCCGTTTCCCATTCCTGGGGTACCACTCGGTGATAGCCTTACTCCTCCTTCCATCATTCCTTCTAGCCAGGTGTCCTGCCTAGTTCCATTTTAGGTTCACAACCCTAGACAGCACGTCGTGAACTTTAGTTCGACGCCGGATCTCCACATTGCGAACTCGGTCCTGCAATTTGATACCAAGCATGTCTCTCTCCATGGCCCTTTGCGCAACTGCGATCTTATGCATGGTTCTCTTTGTAAGAGTCCATGTCTCGGCACCGTAAGTTAACGTAGGCAGAACACACTGGTTGAAGAGGCGTGTCTTTAGGCATTGTGGTATTTGTGGGGAAAAAGGGGGTCTTATTGGATGGAGTTCTGGGTTTAATCTATGTCGACATCCATTGACTTAAATTCCTTGCTCACACCTCCTCGTGGTCGTCCCTGGTAATTGTGGCGAGTAATATAGTATATACATCAGATACTGTATTACTCGACATAAGCAAACGTGACAGGAAGAAACTCGCCGAGACGCTCTGGCCAGCGCGGCGTTTTACGGCCAAATCACTTTTGTCCAATGAATAGTTTCATCACATTCTTTGTAAAATATTTCCGAGCTGGAAATATTTTACGAACTTTTTCTTTGGTCCTGAAAAAAAATCTATATACCTATAAAGGATATATAGAATAAGCCGTGTGGTTTCCGGCAGAGTAGAATAGGACCACTCCAAGTCTTTCCGTGGATGTCGTAAAAAGCGACTTAGGAAATACAAGCTAAACAAAGCGTAGACACATCAATAAGACCTCTTCAACCCGTCTAGCCAGCGAGGAGAGTGTAGGCCTAGTCCTCTTGCTGCTCTGGCCAAGTATACACTGGCTCTGGTAGTACAGAGAGGATCGTGCTCCTGCAGTGGAGACTAAAAAGACCTGATGATGATGATGACCTATATAGGATGACCTTAGTCACAAGTGTTCCCTACACATATAGAACTCATTTTTGTTTTATCATTTTCAACAAACTGCGATAAACACGGGCCAAAAATTAAGTTGCAGATCGCAAAGTTTTTTTTCTATTTCACCAATGTTTTTAGAAAAGCATGATTATAATATGGACTGGACTTCATTCCAAATTTGTGCGCAAAAAAAGCTGATTCTAAATAGGTACTACGAGTTTCATTGGTAATTACTTACAGAGAGGGTCTTTCCTTTTTAAAAGGATTAGGATCCATGTTTTTACACTGAAAATAAAGCAGTCAGACATTATATTCATCAACTCACGTTACAACGTTAAAGGCATTTTGAACAAAAAGTTTTAATCTCTGGGTTCACCAAACTCTTTAATTGGGAAGCTATAGGTTTATATTTCTAAATTTTTAGATCTGTTTCCTCTCAGTGCGTTTCCGGTTACATCCTTCATTTGTTAGCACAGAACAGCATTTTTGTATCTACTATCCTTTTCTGTTTTTCAGAACCGTCATTTGCTAGAGCGAGAAAGAGCGATGGAACGCTTCGGTACCGGCACCAACTTTATAGTTCATGCAGTTGGTAAAACGATTTGTGATTGGATTACTGATTGTACTAAATTTAGTTAATTTATATTTTGTAATTACATGCTGAAGCGTTCCGTCGCTCTCTCTCGCTCTAGCAAATGGCGGTTCTGAGCGCCCGAAAAGGTTAGCAACATAGAAAAATTGTTCCGTGCTGACAGATATAGCCTCACCCTTAGGGCCGCGCTATATTGGATTGGCCTGGCATGGCATCCGAAGCGACGCGTCATTTCAAAACAAGCTTTATGTCAAGTGATATAAGATGTATAACCGACCGGCACCTTTTCCGCGGGAGTGCGCGGCAGGCCGCCGGCCGGCTCTCCGCGTTCAAGCGGTTATGCATCTTATAACACTTGACATAAAGCTTGTTTTGAAATGACGCGTCGCTTCCGATGCCAAGCCATGCCAATCCAATGTAGCGCGGCCCTTAGAAGTGCTGTGGACCCATTTAGTTGTCGCGAGTTACTTTGATTCTTATAAAATATTATCGTAACTTGCGAATACATTGATATTTTAAGAAGTCTGTTTTTGTATTTTCTCGGAAAATTTTAATATGGATAGCTATGAGTATAATGGGCTGAATTTAGTACATTGGAAAAACAATATCAAGTATATAATAGTTATATAAAATATTTAGCACCATTTAAAAATGGCGGTTACCTATCATAAAGACGAAATTTTGCCATAAGAATCTTATTTGTTCGAAAACGTTTTTATTTTCCATATTTTCATTTAACCGAAATGTCATTTGAAAACTTATTGAGAAACCGATTTTCAATTAGAATTGTTTTCAATATCTAAATGTTTTGAAATCCTTACTTGATTTTTGCGCGAAGTTACTAATGGAAGATGATTTAGATGTCATAAACATATTTTCCAAATTATCAAAAGATTTTTCTTTTATTGACATCTTATTAAAATTTATCATCTCTTTTCAACACGCAAAACGGCTAACATAAAATTATAATTATATTTTTTATATTATTTGTTACGTTACTATAGTTACTAAAGGCTCTCTACCGTGGGGTGGTTGCAGTTCTAACATAACCTAACCTATAGTTTTGGCATAACCATGTTTTGGTGTCTTTTTTATTTTCGCCCTAAGTTTAACTTTAAAAATACGTTGGTTGTTTTTTTTTATTATAAAAATATATACTTAGCTTCTTGTTAAATGTGTTTTTTAATTATGAAATTTATGAAACACACTTGTTTAGAATATGCAACAGTAGCTAAGTAATAATAGTAAATGACTTCGACCTTTAGTACTAGTGAACAAGACATATGTCGAACGCAAAAAAAAATACTTTTAATATTGGACTATGTGTTATTCTGGAAAATGAAATATAGGTAAAATGAGTTTATTGATGTGAAAAATTATGTAAAATAATCAGTTTGGTATTTAAAACTTCGATATACCGTTTTCGATCATCTGAAATTCTAACAGTAAAGTTTCGTAACAATGATAGGTTACCCAAAAATGGCACAAGAAGTTAACAAAACACAGTTATTAAAACATTCAATTATTGGACGACAACATTCCACAAAATAACCACGTAGTAAAAACAATTGAATAAAATTTTCATTTTATTTTTATAGCGTAACGAAAAACGTTAATTGAAACCCGTAATTTTTAACAACGAACTAACATTTCCCGCCCAAAATAACAATATTTTCTGGTGTTGCGAAAATTGGATCCGGTTCTGCTATAACGCGCTATGTTTTCTGGTTTCATAGAGATGTAACTATAGATACTAAGCTGTAACAAAGATTATTAGGCTATATGTAAGGCTATATAGGAAATATCTATGCGAAGAGCTTACTATAGAAATGATCCTATGAAGTAAGGTCTACTAATATCTTGTTACCATTTATACAACGTGGAAGGGGCAACCCGTAATAAATCCAACCACGCGGGCAATACTAGACCACTATTATTGTGTAGTGAAATTAAAATAACAGTAAAAAAAAACGGCATTTCCATGCAAAAGTATACAACAGCCCGGGCAATTTTGTATGGGAAAGTCGACTTTTTTGTTTTTGGCTTTTGTTTTATTATCACTATATATATGTATTATAGAGATCTAGTATAGCCTGTGGTTCGATTTATTACGGGTATGACCCTTCCACGTTGTATAAGATCAAAAAAATATACTAAAACTATTTTAAGTGTGAATTCAGACCACGGTACTAAACCACTTTCCCCAAGGAACACGTACCGAAATATGAAAAGGAAATTTTCGCCTCCCATACAAGTTGACCGATCAGCTGGTCCGAGTTTTATGGTAAGCCAGAAATTATTTTTTTAAGCTATTGCATAGCTTCTATCGCGGGCTTTGAGCGCGGGGACCGAATCCAAAAATTCCGTAACGAAAAAACCTCACGCTCCCCACTCCGCCTACCATGTAGGTTGCCGCTTCGTCTCCGTCGTCCGTTTGCGACGTTGCCGTCCTTCCTTGTATCGAACCACCTGCAATAGCTTTACCGCGGCAGTCCCCGAGTGCCACACGTCTTTTTTATATTTCTACACACATTTTTGGGGAACGTTGTTCACGGGCTGAATTCACCCTTATTATTAAGTTTCAGCATATTTTGTTAGACCTTATATACAGCCAAGTAGGCACATAAGTAAACACACCAGTGAATAATACCACGAAATCGGCTTATCAGCCGGTCCATACGAAATAAGAGACTTATCGGCGCCAAAATGTATTTCATAAATTCAGCTACGAAATCGAGAAAAGAATCATTTTCTTCAGGTTCATGTTTGGTCCCAAAGTTCTTCTTATCGCGTGTTAGTGAACACTAGTGTCGAAGTTTCTAAACCGCCTTAAAGGCCTCTGACATGGTTTTGGGTAACGACCAATGTCAAAGACATTGACCGGGACCGACAGCTTAACGTGCCCTCCGAAGCACGGATCATCTTACTTATCGGACGGTGATCAGCCTACAATGTCCTAACCAAACTAGGACAACAACACAAAGTCGTTGCCCCCGCCGGGAATCGAACCCGCGACCTCCGGGTATGAGCCGAACGCTCTGACCACTACACCACGGAAGCAGGCACGGAGGAGGTCCCAAAGTAAAAGTTGTTCATAAATTGATTGATCGATGAACAACCCACACGGTTTTAAACGTCTTGTATAGAAATTACTTCGTAAAAAGTCATTGATATTTGTTTGTCGATCAGTATGCTAAAGAAAACGAAGCTGCGTCGAATACTCCCCGCCATGAAGATAATTTCCCAGTTAGATTGAAACATACTTAGTTTACTTAGCCAAAAAAATCTAGTTATTGACGCAAGATACTCTGTTAGTTTTTAATAATTCGTAAATAAATTACATTTAACTAACTTTTATTTTGTAGTAAATAAGGTTTATACAAAGATAGGCAGTAGCTGACTCTATACGTGAGTCACCCGTTCACTAAATATAATAATGTCCTTAAACCTATTAGTAGCTAATCATATAGCATGCAAAACATCTTTTTTTTTTCTTTGCTCTGTCTTTATGTGACAACTGTAAGACCAAAGAAAAAAAGATAATCTTTTATAAAAATACTGTGCATCTAAAGCTGTGCCTAGATTGTATACAGTTCTCTAGGTATACATCTCCTCCGTACTCGTAATGAATAGTACCAATTAGTGACAGACTACGTTTCAACGAGTTTCGCGACGCGTTTCGAAGCGAGCAATGAATGGCGGATGTCTGGGCATGAGGGGCTCGGCGCTGGTCTGTACGCACCTTAATTGCTGCCATTTTGAGACTCAGCTTTTGTTTGAGAGCCGAGATTAAAAAGTACAGCTATTCGTTGGAAATATACAGGGTGCAATTAAAACCATTAGCATTAGTTTAACTTATAATCTTACTCACATAAAGGATATTTTGTGCGGTAACTATACTACAATTAATGCAGTAATTCAAAAGTATCAAAAAGTAAGTAAAATGTCTAAAGTATCAAATTACTTCGAGTCGTGCGCGCGTACTGATACCTACGAGCCACAAGGTCAGAGACCTCGGACGGATACAGCTAAGCGGCGCGACCTGCCGGCATACAAAAGTAGACTTTAATTCACATCAATAAGGTTTAAAGTCGAGAGTATCTATCACAGAGGCTGTTTTCTCTCTCGACTTTTGGTTGAATTTTTATTAGTTTTAAATTACTTTGTATCATGGGTATAGTAGATACTTAGAAGGATGCCCACGATTTCAATTCCATCCTGTTTAGTTACCAGTGTCGATAGAGAGGCAAAGGCTAAGTATAGCTCTGGCAGTAGAGAGAGGGTTGTGCTCCTGCAGTGGAGAAGAAAAAGACCTGATGATGATGATGATGATGATGATTCGTTGGAAATATATAATTAGTGTAGATAGACGTTTGAAGAAGTCTCGCTATGACGATTTAACTGATAGAGATAGCTTTTTAACCGACTTTCGAAAAAGGAGATTAAATTTGTAGTATCTTTTATTTTTTTTATGTGTGTTTACCTGTCTTCGCCAAATGTTTTATTTATTTATTTTATTAGTTTAATTTAAAAACACCCGCTCATTTCATATACATACTCTTTCAACACACGCATTAGGTACACTCTCTTTTACCAATTAACCAACTACGAATCAACTGATTCCCCCCGCCCCCCTCTCCGTCTCCTTTCTTCTACTCTCTACTCTGTGAAAAGATGGCCGCAAAATGTAAAAATTAATTAACTGTGTAAAGACGAAAGTGAGAAAGTGTTATTCGTATCAGTGAGTGCTTGTGACCAACCCCCTTTCGAAGACTGTTCGAGCACAGGGAAAGAAACCAGTGCAGAGGAAGTCCTTTCATCACTCGTATGCAGGTAGACTCCTTTTCCTTTCCTGCTCATCCAGTGAGTATCTTTTATTTTTTTATGTATGTTTACCAATTATTCAAAGATGCCTTTACTAGGATTTTTTTTTCTCTGTAGAGGTATACTTGTGAGATTGGACTCAGAAATTTTATCAAAATCGGTTGGGTAGTTCAGGGAAGAAAAGGGTTTTATATTTTCAAAAATTATAGCTTTAATAAAGACCGCCTGTTGTATAATATAGTTTTAGCAAAGTTTTTATTTTTTTTATAAATAAGGGGGTTAGTGTTTGAAAGAACGCATATAAACGTCATACGGCATATTTATACGCATAGTGAGTTCTAACTAAGTACGTTTTCCTGTAACGGTTAACCGAAACGAATTAAATACCTTTCAGTCCCAAGTAGGTCTATGACGAAACACAGAAACCTCATTTGTGTGGAACAGAACTTTTCTTTTACATTTTTAATGTAATGCATTTAAAAAACAACTTGGTACTTTGGGCGCGCTTAAAAAAAGCGAACACCTTTTTTTTCTTCCATATTGGTTTGGGACATAGAATGTAGCAGTGGCGGAGCCTCCTAAGAAGCCGATTCCCATCGAGTTCCCTAAGGGGCTTCTAACATATATGCATTTATTACTAATAACAATTATAACCTTCGTATATCGGCGCACTTACTATTTTCATAAGCCGTAAACTAGTAGTATGACTGGATTGCACGCACCCACGTATTCAAAATACGATAATTCCCTCTGGTTATTGAGATACTCTTACAATGATAAATGCATAAACATGCTCAGATACATATTATTCACACTAAGTTAATCGTTTGGTTTATTAGTAAACCCAAAAAAATCGCAAGCCATGCTTCTTGGAAGTCGGTATGCACGAAATTCCGTTGACCATAGTACTGTTCCTCCTCTAATGCTAGATGGTTCCATCATTGCATTCTCGGAGACTGCCAAAAATTTGGGTGTGCTAATCGAATCGACGTTGGGTTGGACTGCGCATATAACTGAAGTTAGTCGCAAAGTATATTTTTCCTTTCATAGTCTCAAAATACTCCAATATTTCTTACCTTTTAAAACTAAAGTCTCTTTATGCCAGTCCCTTATACTCCCACTTCTTGATTATGCAGACTCCTGCTATTTAGATGCTACAGAGGAGTTACTGAATAAGCTGGAGCGATTGCAAAATTTATGCTTGAGGTTTATATTTGGGTTAAAAAAGTATGACCATGTGTCAGAATACCGCAAACAACTTCAGTGGCTCCCTATTCGTTTGCGTAGAAACCATAGAATCCTATGTCTTCTTTTCAAAATTTTGTACAACCCTTCCTATCCTACTTATCTACGTGATCGGTTTTCCTTTGCCCGTCCGTCTAATGTACTCTGTAGATCCCACCTTAGAACCTTACTCAGAATCCCCGACTACACTTCTGCGTGCTATTCCCACTCCTTCTCTGTTCAAGCGGTGAAATTATGGAATTCACTACCACACACTATACGAGACTCCAAATCATTTACTGTTTTTAGGAAGCGAGTAAAAGAGTATTATCTTTCCTTAACATAATGAATAGTATCTATATGTATACATATTTTTATATTATATATTTATAATATATATTTTTAGTTGCGTATATGTATATTAGTCTATGTATATACATTATGTATTGTATAATAATGTATTTGTGTATATGTTTAAATTTTTAGATAATAGCTACATGTATATGTATTTAAATTTAGTTTATTATGTACACGCCTACTACTACCTGTTTTCTTCACTTTTCCTCTCCTGGGTCTGCTGGAAGAGATTTCTTATGAAATAAGCAGTACCTATGTACTCAATTTTCTTACTTTGTTTGTTTCTGTGTTTGTATTTTGTGTACATGAATTTTGTAAATAAATAAATAAAAATAAGCCGGACATGAAACGGCTTATTATATAGTATTACAACTGTACTAGTCCAAATTATCACCCAACGCCATTGAGGCCTTTCTATCCTTTTCTTCTGTTCTGGGCCGGTCAAAAATAACCGGCCAAATGCAAGTCGGATTCGCTCAAGAAGGGTTTTCATTATCTATAAAATAAACGGCCAAGTGCGAGTCGGACTCGCGCACGAAGGGTTCCGTACCATTAACTATAAAAATCAAGTTTTTTGTATGGGAGCCTTAAATATTTATTTTATTTTAATTATTTTATTTATTATTAAAATAAAAATACGACTGAGTATTTTGTGAATATTTCAAGTGCCTACCTGTTGCCATTATAGATATCGAGCAAAAAAGGGCAAAAAAAATCGCGTTTGTTGTATGAGAGGACCCTTAAATGTTAATTTAATTTTGCTTTTAGTAGGTTGTTGTTATAGCGGCAACAGAAATACATAATTTGTGAATGTTTTAGCTACTTTTTCAACGCGAAAAAGTAAAGAGACCGTCATTTTTATCACAAAAATTCTATATTTGCTGTCATTATATCATTACACAATAATCAAGCATTAGGTCTGCTACGAATTAAAGAAGCACATACTTTTTAATTGACAGAAAAACAGAGTTCTTTAAATCAACAAGTTATACCACAGATTACTAATAAGTTACTACGGTTATACTAAATCCAGATTTTTTATAAATGCAGAGATGAACATAAACTATCAAATTAACCTTCCAAAGTATGTTCTGTGCATGTTACTAAAAACAGCATCAAAATTACAGTAGTGTTAGAAGTTTATACAGACAGACAGATCCGAGTATACTCGCCGATGATCATTTTATAACAAGTATGGATTTAGAGGATCGTAGCAAGTGTTTCCCACAAGGGCATAGTCAAAGACTATAATCCTACTAATATTATAAATGCGAAAGTGAGCTTGTAAATTTGTTTGTTTGTTATCTCTTCACGCTTAAACTACTGAACCGATTTGGATGAAATTTGGTATGGATATAGTTTGAGACTCGGGGAAGGACATAGGGTACTCTTTGTCCCGAAATTCTTACGGAGAGCGAAGCCCGCGGGTACAGCTAGTATAAGCATATACATAGGAGAAAAGTTAGTAGGTTAAACTTCTTAAATCTAAAACAAATATCTTACTGATAGGCATGTACTAGGGTGTTACTCCAAAAGCAGTATGTATGCAAGGCGGACGTTACTGCGTATCCGCATTTCAGTGTCAAGCAATATTGAGCACTAACGTATAATGATAAAGTCTAATTTGGTTTGACATAAAAATAGGACGTCACTATTATAAGTAACGTAATATTATATGGGTGCAGAAAACGCAAAGCAAGGAATGTACCTGATAGTACAGGTATGGCACTTCATAGAAACGGAGCAGCATATACAATGTCCTTTTTAATTAGGAACAAATATTTTAAGAGGTGATTCAGTTCATCATTTCTAACATCTATTCCTAATAAAAGTATGTCAAAATACGAAAAAAAAATTCATTTCCAATAGTAATGATATCACGTGACTACTTTGATTTGTATGAGAACCTAAAAATTTTTTTTTGTATTTCGATATACATTCAGTAGGAAAAATTGTTCAAAATGATGGACTGAACCACCTCTTAAAATATTTGTACTTAATTAATAATTGGCCAAGTGCGTGTCAGGCCACGCGCAGTGTAGGGTTCCGTAGTTGCGAATGCAAACTTTGAGTTCTAGCTACTAAAAACGTCTAAAAACTAATATCTATTGAATTTGTATGAAAATTTATTTTTTCAAGTTCATTTTATAAGTTGATAGCCTATAACTTTTTAATTTGTATACCCTACTTGGCTCTGATAGTTTTCCTTCAAACTACATTATATATACTATAATTGTGATTTTTTTTCACGTGGCCATATATAACCGTTTAGCAGATAGAGGGGTGGGACACTTGACTCAAACAAAAATTTGAACTTTAAACCCAAATATTTCAGAAACGAATCCCTAAATCGAAAAATGGTGTTCACAAGATAACAATATTTTTGAAAGACCTATTCAACGATACCCCACTCAATGTGTTTGTCGAGAAAAAAATATTGACTACGTCTTTACTTATATGGCAGATATCCTGAAAAATTTTTTTTTTCCATATTTTATTTTACGACTTTTTCGCCATAATTAATATACATATTCATGCCAAATTACAGTTTTCTAGTACTTATAGTTTCTCTGTAGGACCGTGGACAGACAGGCAGGCAGACAGACAGACATGGCGAAACTATAAGGGTTCCTTGTTTACTACGGAACCCTAAAAAGGACATTGTATACCTAGTACAAACGAAACAATCCGTCCGTGCACACGTCAAATGTGTGAGATAAACAATCAGGGTCGCCACCACAGAATTTGATGCTTTGCTTACTTGTTTTCATCACTCGGAAATCTATAAAATGTTCGTTATTTATTGTTTTCCGTGGATAAACAATGATAATATGTGCAGTTTCTCACATTTCACATTACGAAGTATTTGCGCGAGCGTTTTTAAACGGGTGCATTTTTGAATCGGTAGTTTGCGAAGGATTTGCAACGAGTGGTCTTGACCACTCGTAATTTTGACATTTGTAGCGTATCTAGATATGTCATCGATACCAATCATGGGAAATCCGTTCCATTTCACGTTGCTTTTTTATTCATGTTCGAATTTTTAGAAAAGCATAGACAAATTATCGATATTTTTTGCGTAAAACAGTATTGTTTTTCGCTGACACGACGGTTTCAAAAATACGATCAATTTGTATTTTACGCGAGCGGTGAGTTGGAAATCTACACGTTTTGTGTTTCGCTGAGTCCCTCAATGAAAAATAGCACTCCTGTATATAATATTATTATTAATTTTGTGCTGATAGTTAAAATCGAGTATGAATAAACGAGATTAAAAGTAACGTTATATTTTAAGAAGTAACTACCCTGTTAGTACTTTGCTTATTTTTCTAAAAACAACGAGCTTAACCTATAAATATCACGATTCAGTCAAACAAATCTCCTTGAAATGTCGTTTTTTATACAAAAGATCAACTTGTCCAAACGAGAATTGTTTGCGAGGAAAACAGCTGTCATTCCGGGATTGTAAATCATGAATACCCGGCTAAGCCACCCCATATAAAAACCATTCCGTGCGCGTCACCAACTTTTATTTAACTTGCCAACTTCGGCTCAGTATCATGTTTGAGGACGAAATTACGAGAATGTATTTATCATAATATCCCTTAATCTCGCAGATCCAGATTTCCAAAACTTTTTGTGCGTTAGCTCTCGTACTATTACGTTGTGTTACACGATAATGGAAGTTAAGAATGAAGTGTTAGGGGTTATTTTTGTGTGCAGCTCGTTTCTGACGCGTCAGAGTTGCTCGCGATTTTTTCTCGTTTTTAAATGATGATGTAAAGTTATGAATTTATGCCGGTCCCTGGACGTCGTAGCAATTTTCTTGTTCAAGTGTTTGCGTCGAGGAGGCTTTCAAAAATCTGGGTTCGTTTGGAGAGTAAACGAAACCATTGGTAATTTATTATCAATTTGTGTTTGCTTCTTTGATGTAGATAAGGTGGCCCTGCGTTTTTTCTTTAATATATCGGAGAGCTAGATCATATTTCTAGTTATTTTATTTTAAGGTGTCGTTGTATCTAACATCTAGAATATTTTATGTCAGCAAGACAAGACATGGCTAAGGGACAGACTTACCCCCTTATTCGTATAAAACTACAACTGTTTGCTAAATCTCTTTTAGTTAAAACATGTTTTGTCTCGTTCTTTTCATGTCAAATATTGAAAAGAGGGAAAGGGACAAAACATATTTAACTAAAACAAACGATTGTTATTTTTTGTTAATATGAGAGTTAAGAATCCCCTTACCCCAGACTTTTCCATACAAACGTAGTCTACGTTTTATCTTGAAACCACATGTCAGATTACAGTAAAAAATAGTAATTTTAAAGAAATTGCAATTATCTAGGGTAATAATTGGCTTTCGACGTAAAATTATAATTATGATATGAGAAAGGGGATATACTTAAGTCCAGAAAAATGCTTGACCCTGACATGCTGAGAGTAGAACACCACCTCAACGCTGCCTCCGTGGTGTAGTGGTTAGAGCGTTCGGCTCATACACGGAGGTCGCGGGTTCGATTCCCCGCGGGGGCAACGACTTTGTGTTGTTGCCCTAGTTTGGTTAGGACATTGTAGGCTAATCACCTGATTGTCTGATAAGTAAGATGATCCGTGCTTCGGAGGGCACGTTAAGTCGTCGGTCCCGGTCATTGTCTTTGTCATTGGTCGTTACCTAAAACCATGTCAGAGGCCTTTAAGGCGGTTTAAAAATTCTGACACCAGTGTTAGTTGCGCATACGATAAGAAGAAGGTTGAGGTCTTCTTCTTATCGTATGCGATAAGAAGAATGCTCCGCTTATGAGGCGTACAATAAAATTGTCACGATGCTTATCTCCGTTTATATTTTATCACTTTCTCAAAACACGTCCCAATCTTGACCTCGTCCGTCAGATAACATCTACGGAACCCTTCTCACAGAATTGAAGGCTTACATCCGAAAATATTCTTAATGTCGCCATATTTTTGAACGTCCGGAAGAATAAACCCGCTCGCAGTATCGGGATTTCTCGTGTGCAGTTTATTGGGGTTGAGGTTTTGCCGTAGTTCTGTAAAATAGATAAAATAACGTACAAAGTTCAAAGTATGAAACTTCTAATGAAATTAAGGTTGAATTCTGTCCGTGATTTTGAGCAACTTTCCTAAACATAAATAGGTATAGAACTATTTACGAACTGCGATCAACTGATCAGTCAATATAAGTTCTTTGGGAAAAGTTGTTCGATTCGACTGAATGTACCCATAAAAATTGTTTTACTATATTTGTTAAACCTTGCATAAAGCATAACTATATTTATTTCATGTGTGCTTTAAGTGCAAGTTCTTTTGGGCGAACGGAAAAACGGATTTGGATGAAATTTGGTATGGATGTAGTATGATACCCATGGAAGGACATAGAATGGTTTTTATCCTAAAATTCCCACAGGGACTGAAGCCCACGGGCACAGCTAGTAATCCATAAATATCCGCCTACGACATACCTTAAAAAGCGTAGAATCGCAAACCGGTCACACAATGACCAAAGGTTACCATTACCTCGACCCTTGTAACTAGCATGATACCCGACTATTTCCAACGTGACTTTGGAAATAATAACTACCTGTTACCAAAACTAACCACCCCTACATTTATAACAATCAAACCGCCTTTCCTTGCATCCATTGCTCTGTTAGTTTCGATTACAAATTCACACTTCTTGCAAAAGCGGTAATGGATGATAAAAATTGACTTTAAATCGGGTTTGGTGATAGTAAAATGGGAGGAACCACTGACCAGAGGTCTCATTATCTCGTTGCAAATAGTTGTCAGCATAGTAAGGACGATTCTAGATAATATTCTATAGGGGTTCTCCAATTTTGGCTTGTTTAAAGTGTTCTACAGGCGTTTATAGGGTGACCGCTCGTTTGCACGCGGCTCTGGTTCTTGGTCCTGTTTTTGGATAAAAGGTGACATTTATTCGGTGATATCTCCTGTTTTGAACCAACTTCATAAAAGGAGGAGGTCTCAATTCGTCAATTTTTTTTTAAATTTAATTTCACCGATATCTCGAATACGCCTGGAACGATTTGGAAAGTTATTCTTTTGTTTGAAAGAATATACCTACTTGTTTTCTTCATTGTATATAGAGGTAGGTACTGATTTGATAATTTGACGATATTAGTTTTTCAAACCACAGATATAAGAAAAAATTGTAGTAATGTGTCTAGATCTATCAAAAAGTTGGTTTAAAAATTGAGCAAGTGAATGCAAAATGTTAAGTTGGTAGACATAGAACAGAGTTGGCAGATAACTTACTGTGCAAATAAATGTCGGAAAACGATGCAACAATCCAGGAAATTACTATTTTATAAAAAAATAATATAGAGTACCTAACTAATTCCAGAGCAATTTCCAGGTGGTTCCATAAAAAAATTATAAAATCAGTTTGGTACTTTTGTTTTTAATCGACAATATCTGGAAAAATATACGCTTCTTCAGTCACTGGTATTGCTGATGTTGGGTTTGTTTTGGTAAACATACACACACATACACACTATCACGTCTTTATCCCTAATGGGGCAGACAGAGCATTTTGGGTCTTGCGGCTCTATGCAGAGCCTAGGGCCGCAAGATTCAAAAGCCAATTTTAGCGTCATGGTGGGCGAGAAGATGGAAAAGCAATCAATACAGTGACGGGTTGCTAGCCGCATCGCCTGTTAAAATGATTCGCATTCGTTTTGGTAAAGTATGAATAATTTAAAGGAGCGACTACTGGAGCCAATGAAAGAAAATGAAATGAAATAAAATAAATTTATTTGCAAGCAAACACGGTAAGAAATACGATTTTACAGGTCATTTATACCTAATTCTATTATACAGGCGTGTTGCACCAACAATCGGCATGCAATTTTTTTTTTTTTAATATTTTGCTACTAATTTACATGATAATAATAGTCATTATTAAATAATATCATGCATGTCAAATGATTTACAATAATAAAGAATAAATTTAGTTACTGATAATTATTAATTATGTCTAATGATTTATATATGGGGCGCCGCATGTCAAAATTTAAAGTCAAGGAATTCATTAATGGTATAGAAGCATTCATTCACCAACAATGTACCAAGAATGGAGAATCTTTGGGAGAGGCCTATGTCCAGCAGTGGACGATATGACTTCAATGTAATATAAGAAAAGCTAGTTCTTTAAATAACTTCCCAGTCTTCGTTTAAAAACAAAGTGGAGAGATAGAGCATAAAATGAGAAATTAAAAAATAAATTTCTACGGTTAGATTCTACAAGGCGGCTTAACTGAGTAATTAAAGTCGACTTCGTCACAAATAAGGGAGATAACAGAAATGTATGTCATGTAGACTAGTATCGTTATAACTCTGTTCTTTACCCGACTTCCAAATAAGGAGGAGTTTATCAATTCGTCGCAGGTTTTTTTAAATGTATTTTCACCGATTATCCGAAGACGCCTGGACTTATTTGGAAATCCTTTTTTTGTTTCAAAGGGTCTACTTGTCAGATGGAATATTGTGTACCTAATTTAGAGATGTAGTCAGTTTTTAGTTTTGGAAAAATATTTATTTATATATTAATTTATTAGAATTTATTTTAAAAGGTAGGAAAGTATTATTACACCACAATTTATTGACTAGACCATTTTGTTTCCTTCTTTGTTTTTTTTTTTCATATATTTTTACGAAAATAATACAGAAAAAAGTTTATAAATATTTTTTGATACTTCTTCATTTTGTGCAATGGCCAGTCTTTTTAACCATCGACAAAAAAGAGGGATAATATAAGTTTGACGCTAATGTCTGGCTGTCTGTTTGTGCCATCGTAGCTCTTGAATGGGTAAACCGATTTTGATGAGGTTTTTTACGTGAAAGCATATTCCTTTGCGGTGGTTTTTAACTACGTTAGATGAAAATCGGTTCAGCAGTTTTAAAATTGTTAGGAGTTAACGATTGAAAGTCGGCGATTTCTAATTTACCTGGCAAACAATTCCTTATAATATGGGTTGAAATATGTAGTTCCGTCACTCATCACTAGATGCTGTCGTCGGAGGTTGTTTAACTTCTGTGAACAAGTTAAACAACCTCCGTATATTTTTACTGACATAATGGGGGACCCACGTGCCCCATGCAGCTTGTTAGGTTTTACCCGCTTTGACTAAAGTAGAAATTGTCCAGCAGCATGTGGATCTCAGCCTATATCCTAGGCAACACAATAGATGAGCGATGATTCTGGGAAAACGCACCATATTCGCTGACGTTCCTTTTCTTCATCTTCCTTTCTTTAATTTCTTCCCTTAAGTAGCATGTAAGTTATCCTATTTTACTCGATTCTTGTTCATCTCTATTGTAACATCTTTATTAGTCATAATATCCGCTGATTCACACTCTCCATCGACCTTCACTTGCGGACGTGTCTCTTATTTTCTATACAAATCTATCGAACAATGTTATCCTTACTAGTTAATATCAACTTTACACCGTTTACTAAAACAAATATGATGTTTGACTTCTGTTCTGCCTCTATTTTGTGTCTTCGTTCTGTATTCCGCGACGTCGGCCGCTAAGGCTGGCTTGTTTAGTTTAATAAGCTATTTTTGAGAGCATTCCATTTTATACTTTACGTCAAATTACATTTTACTTCATCACTTTGTTTATAATACATTTTGCTGAAAGTTTCTAAAAAGTACATTAGAAAAGTAGGCTTTAACAATTTTGACACTATTTTGATTCTTGCCCGACCATGGATAAGTGATAGTAAGTATATAAGGTTTAACAAAATATACTGAAACTATTTTAAGAGTAAATTCAGTACACGACAGTAAACAACTTTCAACAAGGAACATATATCGAAATCGAAAAGTGAAAGTAATTTTTGGCCTTCCGTACATATAGACCGACCGCTGATTCGAGTTTGTATGGAAAGCAAAAAATTATATTGTATACTAGCCGAAGTCCGCGACTTTGTTTGCGTGAACTTTATCTCTCTGGAAAACGCTCGTCAGGCTGAACAACTTTTACAAAGGCGGCATTTTTATATCTCTTATAGTTTAGCTGGACCATTAGAGTTCTGCATCAGATGTTCCATTTTCCAAAATCATTTATACCCTATATGTTGCCCAAGCTTAATAGCTATATAACAAAAAAAGTTTTATTCGAATCTGTCCAGTATTTCCGGAGATGAGCGTGTACAAACAGACAAACAGACATACAGACAAACAGACAGACATTTTTTTTAATTCTTACTCTATTACTACGTCTCCATCGCCCCCAATATTTTTTTTGGAAATATATTTAATTTACAGACACACTTTTTTTAATGTTTTAATATATGTATAGATTTTGACATAATTATGTTCCTTGGGTAAAGTAGTTTAGTATCATGGGCTGAATTCACCCTTAAAATAATTTTAGTATATTTTGTTAGACGTTAAACTTAAGCATACACCGTTCAAGGGACATACCCGTAATAAATCGAACCACGGACTATACTAGACCACTATAGTATAATAAAATGAAAATAACAGAAAAAATTAAACAAAAATTAGGCATTTCCATACAAAAGTTTGCAGCCGCTCGGGCCCGGGCAATTTGTATGGGAATGTCGCAATTATTATTTTTTTGACTGTCATTTTATTATCATTATACTATAGTGATCTAGTACAGACTGAAGTTCGATTTATTACGGGTATGTCCCTTCCACGTTGTATAATCTCAAAACTGTCGTTCTGTAAGGCTGATGCAGGAAAAACCGGGACAATTTCGTTCCCCAGACGATTGCTTCAATCCGCGGACAGATGGTGGAACCATCAACTGGCACAGTCGCGGAATGAGAAACATGGCATTTTCATATTTTTATAGCTCTGCACGATGACGGAAAATGAAATAGACACTTTATTTTGTTACATACGAGTAAGCGTCACACTGCCTCAAACTTAAATTCGAATATTGACTTATGCAAGTTGTGCAACGGCATTATGGATGCGTTGTAGTAAATAAATAATAAAAAAATATATTGAGACAAATTACACTGATTGACAAATTACACTGAGTGGCCGTGTGGTTTCCGGCCTAGAATAGAACCACTCCATTTCCTCCTGTGGATGTCGTAAAAGGCGACTAAAGGATTTTCTTTCCGTCACTAAACATGAACAGACTTCCGATGGGCAGCAGCGTCGGAAGTACGATAGTGACTCCCACTGCGCTCGCCAACCCGCCTGCCAAGCGTGGCGAGTATGGCAATATCCCCTCATGGATAGGCAAAAAATGACCAGGCCCCCAGTACCCGGCAGCCCCGCTATTCCTGACTCCGGTAGCGGTCATGGTAACGGCGGGGCAGGGGGTGCTAAGAATCCCCGGATGGGATCCGGCTACCAACCCCGGCGAAAACTGGCCCTGGTAACACACAATGTCTGCACATTGAGGACTGACGAGAAACTGGCTGAGGTGGAGGAAGAAATGAGTAGGTTACGGTGGGACATTGTGGGGTTGTCTGAAGTCCGAAGAGAGGGCGAGGGCACGACAACCCTAGAGTCTGGTAACCTACTCTATCACCGGGAAGGAGACGAAAAGAAGTCCCAGCATGGTGTCGGGTTTCTCGTCCACAAGTCCCTCATTAACAACGTCACAACCATCGAGAGTGTGTCCAGCAGGGTAATATACCTGATACTCAGAGTATCTAAAAGATATTCGCTGAAGGTTATACAGGTATATATGCCAACTGGGGATCATTCCGATGAAGAGGTGGATGAAGTGTATGAGGACATCAGTAGGGCCATACATACTTCTGAAACCTATTTTACGGTTGTTATGGGGGATTTTAACGCAAAACTGGGTAAGTGAGGCGTTGGAGAATTTAGGCTGGGAAACTTCGGATACGGAGTGCGAAATAACAGGGGACGTAGGCTGGCTGATTATTTGGAGCAAGAGGGACTCTTTGCGATGAACTCTTTCTTTAAGAAGCCGCCGCAAAGAAAGTGGACCTGGTTGGGTCCGGCTAAAAAGAACCAGCCCCCTGTTAAGAACGAAATCGACTTCATCCTAACGACAAAGAGACGAATATTCAACGATGTCTCAGTGATCACTCGAGTCAAAACTGGGAGTGATCACCGAATATTAAGAGGCATCGTGAATATTGATCTCAAAGTCGAAAGGTCGCGGCTGATGAAGTCGACGCTCCGACCTTCGCAAGTCCAAATTGAGAACTCCGAGGGCTTCCAGCTTGAACTGTCAAATCGCTTCGAAGGCCTTCAGGATTGCGTTACAGTGGACGAGATAAACCAAGGGTTTATACAAGCCGTCCAAGCGGTGGGATCAAAAGCATTCAGGTCCAGTCCCAAACGAAAGCCTCAAAAAATCTCTGCTCGGACCCTAGACTTAATGGCAGAGCGACGATCAAGGCCGCTGCAGACCTCCGAAGAAGCTGAATCATATCGGCAGCTCAACAGACGTATACAAAAGTCCTTGCGACACGACATCCGCTCCTTTAATACTGAGTGTATTAAGGAGACGATAGAGCAGAATAAAGGCTCCAAAGTGTTCGCAAGAGCTATGTCGGTTGGGCAAAGCCGATTGATGAAGCTGAAGACGGAGGACGGCGGCGTGGTGTCGACAAAGGAAGGGGTTCTGGCAGAGATCGAGAGGTTTTATGGACAGCTGTATACCTCAGTTTCACAACCCAGTAGACAAATGGCTAAAGACCCAAGAGCCAAGCTAACCCGACACTATACCGAAGATATCCCGGACATCAGCCTGTACGAGATTAGGATGGCCCTCAAACAGCTTAAAAACAACAAGGCGCCGGGCGAGGATGGAATCACAGCAGAGCTTCTGAAAGCGGGCGGAACGCCGGTACTGAAAGTCCTTCAGAGGCTCTTTAATTCTGTTCTGCTCGAGGGCGTAACGCCAGAAGTGTGGAACAGGGGCGTGGTGGGTTCTTCAAAAAGGGAGATAACACCCTATTGAAGAACTATAGACCTATCACGCTTCTGAGTCATGTATATAAGTTGTTTTCGAGGGTCATCACGAATCGTCTCGCGAACATGTTTGATGCCTTCCAGCCTCCCGAACAAGCTGGTTTCCGTAAAGGCTTTAGCACCATAGACCACATTCATACGCTGCGGCAGGTTATAGAGAAGACGAGGGAGTATAACCGGCCGTTATGCTTGGGATTCGTGGACTATGAAAAAGCCTTCGATTCGATCGAAACATGGGCCGTGCTTCAGTCTCTCCAGCGATGCCGTATTGACTATCGGTATATCAAAGTGTTGAAGTGCTTATACAGTAACGCCACTATGTCAGTCCGAGTACAGGAGCAGTGCACGAGGGCAATTCCACTGCATAGAGGTGTAAGACAGGGAGACGTTATATCTCCGAAACTGTTCACCGTTGCACTGGAAGATGCCTTCAAGCTTCTGGAGTGGGAAGGATTTGGCATCAACATCAATGGCGAGTATATCACTCACCTTCGATTTGCCGACGATATCGTTGTCATGGCAGAATCGATGGAAGACCTAAGTACTATGCTCGGAGACCTAAATCAAGTTTCCCAACAAGTGGGCCTTAAAATGAACATGGACAAAACGAAAGTAATGTCGAATGTCCATGTTGCGCCCCTACCTGTTTGTGTTGGGAGCTCCACCCTCGAAGTTGTAGACCAGTATATCTACCTGGGTCAATTGATCCAGGCAGGAAGTTCCAGCTTCGAGGAAGAGGTCTTTCGACGAATCCGACTCGGCTGGGCAGCGTTCGGGAAGCTACGCAATGTCTTCTCGTCCAAAATACCTCTGTGCCTCAAGACTAAGGTCTACAACCAATGTGTGTTACCAGTGATGACTTATGGCTCTGAAACGTGGTCCCTTACTATGGGTCTCATAAGAAAGCTCAAGGTCGCTCAACGCGCTATGGAGAGGGCTATGCTCGGTGTTTCCCTACGTGATCGAATCAGAAATGAGGAAATCCGTAGGAGAACAAAAGTCACTGACATAGCCAAGCGGATTAGCTCGTTGAAGTGGCAGTGGGCGGGACACAAAGCGCGACGAACCGATGGCCGATGGGGCAAAAAGGTTCTTGAATGGCGACCGCGTACTGGCAAGCGAAGCGTAGGGCACCCACCTACAAGGTGGTCAGATGACCTGACCAGGGTCGCTGGAAAGCGCTGGATGCAGGCCGCTCTTGATCGGTCATTTTGGAAATCTTTGGGAGAGGCCTATGTCCAGCAGTGGACGTTATGCGGCTGAAATGATGATGATGATGACACTGATTGAGCTAGCCCCAAGTTCGAAACTTGTGTCATGAGATACTGAGATACAACTCAAGATAAACAATGATGAACTGAAACAAAAAACTAGTGAAAAATATCTTGGACTAAATCTGGACCACTACCTTAACTGGAAACAACACATAAATAAAATCAAAACTAAACTGACATCAGTAACCGGTATCCTGCGCGGTGTAACAAACTGCCTTCCGCATAAAATAAAATACCTTATTTATAATTCTCTCATAAAACCACATGTAGACTACTTGATCGAGATTTGGGGTACAGCAACCAAAACCAACCTAAAAACGTTACAAATAGCCCAAAATAAAGTAATAAAATGTCTATTTAATTACGACTATCATACACCTACTGTTAATATATACAAAGATACTAAAATAATGACGATTAGGCAAACGTATATATACTACACGTGCTTGTTGATATATAAAATTATAAATAATCACATACACACACAAATATCCTTTCGTAGAAAGAGTCAAATCCAAAGAATGAAACTACGCAACGCAAATCATTTAATACTACGCACGCCGAGAACAAATTATGGGAGAATGAACATTCAATACGAAGGTGCAAAAATGTATAATATACTACCAACAGAAATAAAAGATGCTAAATCAGTAGCCATTTTCAAAAAGAAACTAAAGACATACATACATGATTTCTATAATTAATTTAATCAGATGGACAGACAGACATGACATGATAAAATTATAAACCTCCTGGAAATAACTATTTTTATAAATTTAAATTATTATAAATCCCCAACAAAACACGTTGCGTAGTTTTCAAAAAAGAAAAAACAAAATAATAAGGACAACAATAATAATCACATGCATTTACAAAATTTATTTAGCAAATTAAAAAGAAAAATAAAACATATATCAATTATTACATTTATAAATAAATTAAAAAACCATAATGTTCAAAAACTTCATAAATATATACTATCTCAAAAATTCAAACTTTAAATTGCATCGCTGACACATCTAGAATAAACATTCATAATCCGTGTTGCCGGGCGAGATCTTACTGCACAGCCGATAGACGTCGTCACTCACTCTTATAGTCCTACCCACCTAATAATTATTAATATTTTATCGGACTTTGTATAAGCTATTAGTTTTCATTTTTATTGTTTGTAAGCATGCTTAATGTACCAAATGTGTTAATATTGTGTTTTCTCAGTAAGTGAATTATTATGTAATTCTTATGAGAAATAAAGTTATTCTAAACCTTAACTCACCAATACTTAATATTTTATAACAAATACAAAATATAGATAAACAACCAAGACCCAGGACAATTTGAAAAAGATCCAACTTGCCCTGACCGGATATTGAACCCGGAACCTTTCGGTGGCGGGCGGACTAGCATAGTGACCACTACGCCACGGAGGTCATCAAAGGTAGTGATGTACAAGACTCGAGTCCTCCATATCATCTTACTTAGGACTCGGAGTTGTTTACACGGCTTGACTCTTTTACCGGAAGATGCGAACTGAGAGCTTAAGTGAGCCTCAGAGCATGAGATTAAAGATCTAGTCTCTTTCTGCACCCGAGCCTATTAAGTAAGCTTCAGACTGCCTCAAACTTAAATTCAAATATTGACTTATGCAAGCCGTGCAACGGTAATATGAACGCGTGGAAGTGTTGTACAAGACTCGAATCCTCCGAGTCCTCTTACTTAGGACTCGGAGTAGTTTACAGGGCTTGACTCTTTTAACGGAAGGTGCGACGACTACGAGCTTAAGTGAGCCTCAGAGCATTTGATTAAAGATCTACTCTCTTTCTGCACCCGAGCCTATTAAATAAGCTCACACTGCCTCAAACTTAAATTCAAATATTGACTTATGCAAGCCGTGCAACGGTAATATGAACGCGTGGAAGTGTTGTACAAGACTCGAATCCTCCGAGTCCTCTTACTTAGGACTCGGAGTAGTTTACAGGGCTTGACTCTTTTAACGGAAGGTGCGACGACTACGAGCTTAAGTGAGCCTCAAAGCATGAGATTAAAGATCTACTCTCTTTCTGCACCCGAGCCTATTAAATAAGCTCACACTGCCTCAAACTTAAATTCAAATATTGACTTATGCAAGCCGTGCAACGGTAATATGGACGCGTGGTAGTGTTGTACAAGACTCGAATCCTCCGAGTCCTTTTACTTAGGACTCGGAGTCGTTTACAGGGCTTGACTCTTTTACCGGAAGGTGCGACGACTGCGAGCTTAAGTGAGCCTCACAGCATGAGATTAAAGATCTAGTCTCTTTCTGCACCCGAGCCTATTAAGTAAGCTTCACACTGCCTCAAACTTAAATTCAAATATTGACTAATTCAAGTTGTGTAACGGATTCGTGGTAGTGATGTACAAGACTCAAGTCCTCAGAGTCCTCTTACTTAGGACTCGGAGTCGTTTACAGGGCTTGACTCTTTTAACGGAAAGTGCGACGACTGCGTGCTTAAGTGAGCCTCAAAGCATGAAATTAGAGCTCGAGTCTCTTTCTACACCCGAGCCTATTAAGTAAGCTTCACACTGCCTCAACCTTAAATTCGAATATTGAATTATGCAACTTGTGCAACGGTAATGTATATGGATGCGTGGTAGTGATGCACTAAAAAAAAAAGAAAAATATTTATTCAATCACTTAAAAAGGTTACAAAATGTGTCTGGAACCTCCATTTAAGTGTATATAATACACTTGTGTTTGGACTTTTCGCTCTTTCATATTTGACTTTATAAATTATACATTAATTTATAAAGTCAAGTAAGTAATCAAGTAAGTCAGTAAGTAATTAAATTAATTTTATTAAATTATTTTTTTTTTACAAAATAAAATATAGATTAATACAAATAAATTGAACAAATGCACCAGGTAAAGTGAGTGTGTGTTTGGACTAAGTGTGTGGATGTAAAAATATATGTGTGATATATGGATGTATTCGAGTACTTTCTTTGGGCGGGTAGACGAACAATTCGATTTCATCACAATTTTGAGTATTTTACCAACAAGTTATTGTTTTTTTACAGTTATATCTAGTTATGGGATATATGGTTAGTTTCATATTAGGAATATTATATAAATAAGCTGACTGATGGCTGTATTGTGTTCGAGCATATTTTGTTTTAAAGGATAGGGTGGGTGCTATATTATCTTTTCTTCTTTTGTTTGAAATATAAGGATCACATGAGAGTCTTTTATGAGTTCTGAGTGTGGTTTACAGTGGTGGA
The DNA here is from genome assembly GCA_963555685.1 of Acrobasis consociella. NCBI lineage: Eukaryota > Metazoa > Arthropoda > Insecta > Lepidoptera > Pyralidae > Acrobasis > Acrobasis consociella. Next base: position 14,675,241 of record OY743122.1, read on the forward strand.
TGTACGAGACTTGAATCCTCCGAGTCCTTTTACTTAGGAGTCAGAGTCGTTTACAGGGCTTGACTCTTTTATCGGCAGTTTGTCTCTTTTATCGGAAGTTTCAACGACTGTGAGCTTCGGAGCATGAGATTAGAGCTCGAGTCTCTTTCTACACCCGAGTCTTTTTCTGCGCCCGCGACTTTTTACCCGACTACGAAGAAGGAGGGTTATGTTTTTCGAGTGTATTTGAAAGCAATAATTTTTAATTTATAGAACTGATCTGTCAATAAGAAATAATATATTATACAATGTCTTTTTAAGTACAAATATTTAAAGGGGTGATTTGGTCCATCATTTCGAACAACTTTTTCCAGTAAATGTATATCAAATTACTAAAAAAATATTTTTTCCTTTGTAATGATATCATGTGACTACTTTAATTTGTATGAGAACCTATTCATATTTTTTTGTATTTCGATTGATTTATTATTTAATTGTGTGGTGACAGCTAACATTTTGCAAATTGTTAGGCATATAATTTTTCAAAACTTTAAAAGGACTTCACTCCCAAACTGCACAAACGAATTTGATAAAATTGTTATTTTAAAAAAAATCTTAGTAAAATGTACTCAAAAAGGATTTCGGCGTCTATTTGCTCGTTGGTCTGTTGTATAAGAGATTTGACAAGTATTTGGCTCAGCCTATTGATTGAAGCGTCCTATAACGAGGTTACGGAGGGAAATCTTAGGGTATTCCAGATTTTCGCACTGAAAGCTGAGCTTAATAGTGTATGTAATCCAAAATAGATTCCCCCTATTTGAGGCCATGAAAAAGTTTCAGAACGGGTACCTAACTTTATTTTATTTATTCATTTTATTTGTTTATGTAGGTACACTTGAAAAAGTAACAAATAAATCCTTATAAAACTAAACATAATACACATGCCTGCCAGGTGCTACTTATTTCTAAAGATTTTATAAAGACAAATCACACAGATTGAGTTGGCCTCAAAATACCGTAGTTTTAACACTTGTATTGTGGGAAAGGTACGTATACCTATATAATAAGATTTCGGAACTCTTGACAGTTACAAAGTTTCAGGGCACGAGGAAAATAAATTTTGAAAAAGTCCCATTATTTCGAGGCAGGATTTGGGTCTCTGGACTACTAGGTACAGTTCACAAGGCGTAAGCTCAGCTTTGCATTAGTGCTAGTGAGTAATGTTATGTTTTTCCTTTGAGAATTATTATAATGTTAATTTATTTCTTTAATAATTGAAACACAACAACACTGAAACGTCAAGCTGCCAGCGGTACCGAAGGTGAAGGTGCAAAGTACGAAGGAAATAACGCGCGAGGGTCGTGCCTCAGGCCTAATTTCAAAAACCAGTATAAACTGGTGCTGGCAGTACCTCGGGCATATCTTTCTATGCACTCACACAAATGCTAAGCTAAGTCTATGTCTGTACTAACATAATAAATTTAATTTTGACTGTTAAGATCAGTGGGGGAAGAGAAATGTTTATACAACGAAGTTAATTTGACACAATGAAAGCACATTAAATTATATTCTTAAATACAAACTTTTTTGTAAAATCAGCAAATAAAAACAAATATATCACATTTTGTTCAGCCCAAACAATATAAAACTTTTTTCCTGGTAAAAAGCACTATCACTGAACCGCAACAGAGGCAGCAAAAGCCCCGAAAGAAAGCTTTGTAATATAACGCAGCTCTGGCCCATTGCGCTCGCTCGTAACATTAAAACTAGCCAGGTATATAACTGCCCAACGATCGGACCTGGTACAGGTCACAAGCTTATGAATGCTACTAATATTATAAACGCGAAAGTTTGTACGAGTAAGTATGGATGGATGGATGTTTGTTAAAGGTGATTACGGTCCTTGATACTAAACAACTTTCTCCAAAGAACAGATATCGGAGTATGAAAAGTAATTTTTGGCCTCCCATACAAGTTGACCGATCAGCTGATCCGAGTTTGTATGAAACGCCAAAAATTAGTTTTCTTATTTTGACATATGTTTCTTGAGGAAAGTTGTTCACTATCACGCACTGAATTCCCCCTTAAAATAGTTTCAGTATATTTTGATAGACCTTATATAGATAATTAGGAAGCTTCCTTCAATTTTTTTTTTTTGTGAATACAAGTAATAATTATTTAACTAAATATAAAAACTAAATTACAATCTAAATTAAAGTCTAAATTAAAAAATCTAAATGTTGTTCATGTGGCATGGTGCCAAGAACACTGGCTGCATTCCCGCGCTGAATAGCTACTGCAATCCTCTGCGCGAGATATGAGCCAGCCCTCTTGTCAGTGGCATCGACAAGCCTTTTTTTTTACTATTTTTAATTACCAGGCCAAGCCATTAGCAACAGTGGACTCAAATAGAAATCGAAAACTGCTTACTCTTTGCACCATGTTCCGATTTCCTGACTTAGAAGATAATACAACCTTAATAAACTTAGCGTTACGGTTATTGCACTCGGTCGAAACATCAAGTTTTTTATGAGATATTTATATGTTATTTCCTCGTAACCGAGATAACTGGGGAGAGATTGAGTAATCGATATTATGGCAGGATGAAATTAATGACCTCATGAATGATCATTCTACATTACATGAATAAATAAAAAATAATAAAAATAAAAATTTGTTTATTTGGTAACTAGTTTGTTCACAATATTTTGTTGCTGAAGCCTCCTTTTAAGCCAAAAATATGCTTGTGCCAGGAGACTCCGCTCTTATTTCTATTACTATATTTTACATAGTTGACCAAATAACAAGACAGGAAGTCTTGATGAAAAGAAAACTAGTCCGTGGGTGTGTTTGAGTGTCTGTAATTACTTCACAAAAGTTGGTTCACTTGATATAGTGTTGGTTGGTTATAAATATATTAGAGAAAAATACGAACTAATTAACCAAAACAAATTCCGATTTTATTAAATCGCTTTTGAACCAAACATATTAAATGTCAGAACAATAAAATATGTTAGTAGGTAGTTCGATATGCATGTACCGAATTTTATGAACTCTAGTAATATAATTTTTATTTCGTTCAAATGAAGATAATTAATATATATTATTAAACTAAATTAAACTAACTAACAATAATTACAATTAAATATTAAACTAACTAAAATAAACTTAAGTACTAAAAATTATAATATGTCATAGTTTTGTTTTTCTGCTGTTTTGTGTATTTCATATTAGTAGCGCAATAAAGAAGTTTCCAACAAGTAAAATCAGATACTTTTTTCTAAACGTCAAAACAAACATTTTCTATAAGATTTGTATGAAATAAAGACTAAGGACGTCATAATTTCTTCGAGTCCAATAGTGCTCTCAATATCAGTTTTTCCGCAATAATCAATCTAAAATCACGTTGAAAATGGATATGATCAAGGACAAGTGACATTTTGTGACGTTTTATTCTAATAACAGTACCAAATAATTTATTTTTGACCAAGGGAACTTCCTAATTAACAAATTGTTGGACACACTACGTCTATATAGACGTAAGTAAGTACATCAATTGTGTCTGGCTGAGAGTCCAGCAATGTGTTAAGTACATTCAGGGTTACTTTTAAAACACCGGCAACATATTTGGAGCAAGTTCAGTCTATTTACAAAACTATTGCCTCAACTAGAAAATATATAGAAATTGGATAGTAAAAATTCCTCTCCCCATGTACAATTTCCATTCGGCTGAACGGTAATTTAAATGAAAAGCCGATTTTTGTTATTCGTGCGATATTATTGTACTAATGGTAAGTATCAAGGACTGAATTTGCTTCAAGAGTGTTGCTGGTGTTTAAAAGTTAACCCTGTATACATATCATTATTAAGCCTCCTACTAATATTATAAATACTAAAATTTCTACGTAATTAAGGTTGTTTGTTCCGCTTTCACACCAAAACGGCTGAACGAATTGGAATGAAATTTGGCATACAGATAGCTTTTACAATATGGAAGGGAAATACCCGTAATAAATTGAAAAACTGGCTATACTAGACCACTATAGTATAATGTCTAAAACTAAAAATAAAGTTCGGCATTTTTATTACTTAGGATGTTTTTAATCTCGGAAAAAATGTGATATTCCCGTGGGATTATCAAACAACCTTTTGAGAAGCAACACTGTGGGTAGCTGCTAATATATGTATGTATATGCATAACCTAAAACCCTAGTCCAAAAGCTTCAACTGTTACTCAACTTCAGATCATTAAAATTCAACAAGCGTCGACGTAAAGCTAGTCCAAACTCATGGACGCTTTTCTTCTCATTAAAATCGTAATTTTAAAACGAAATTTTATTAAAACGGAAAAGTAAGTAGATTATAATATAATTTTTGCGAGATTAAGTCGGCAATTTTTTTTGGGACGTTTTTATGAAATTGTAGGGATTTTTGGCTTTACATGTTTACATATTTCATATCTACATTGCACCTTGGTTTGAGGAGCTCAGTGGCCTGGCATCGGTGCGCATTGCTAGCGCTCTCGCAAGTAAAGCGACTCGGGCGTGGTCCGCACTTGGATGGGTGACCACAAATGGCATATAAATGTCTCGAGCTCATCCGTACTTCAGAAGGCACGTATAAGCCGTTGGTCCCGGCTGTCATCATTGTATGGCAGTCGTTAAGCTATGTCAGATGCCTTAAGGCAGCCTGAAAAATCTGACCTAAGTAATTGGCCACTTGCACACTCGAAAAGCAAGCAACCTTGGTGTAGGTATTTTTAAGCGCTTATGATTTTTACTTTTTTAATTTATTTCTTGGTTGCCTGGAAGAGATTACAGTTGTGATACGACCGCCTATTGACATCATCATTATTATCATCAGGTCTTATTAGTCTCCACTGCAGGAGCATGACCATCTCTATACTACTATAGCCACACCAGGCCAGTTGAACAGCCAGAGGATCGGCCTATACTCTCCTCGCTGGCCAGACGAGTTGGAGAGGTCTCATTGATGTTTATAAGCTTAGTTAACCGTGTATTTCCTGACTTCTACGACATCCACGAGAGGACTTGGAGTGATCTTATTCTACTCTGCCGGAAACCACACGGCGACTTGACATCTGTTTATATACTTTTTATTATGTAGGTAGATAGCATTATGTATTGGTGCAATAAAGATTTTAACTAATTCACTGTTTTTGTTTTTCAGAGAAAGAATGACATTAAAAGAAACAAGTAGTTCATTAGTATAGGAAAAATATTATCTGATTTTACCAAGTATTTATCTTAAACAAATAACTTAAAAGTTTAAAGTGCTCTTCAAGACGAATCGAACAAGCCAAGTTTCAATAAAGAGTTCTTCTGCCCGCCTTCCAACTCCATCATCAGATCTGCTCATTGTTATCATGTTATTTCATTGTCACGTGATAAACATAAACATGCAAAATTTCAGCTTAATCGGGAACCAGAAGGAGGGTCAAATTAAAATATCAAAATTTAACTACAGACAGACAAATAGACAACGGGACAGATGAAACTAAATAAAAGCTTGTAAAAATACAAATTCACACAAAAAAAAAACAACAAAAACTTTGCTTACACGCATTACGAATATAAGCGCATTAGCGTATTTTTATTTGTGTAGTAATTAAGATAAGATAAGATAAAATTTCTTTATTGCACCAATTATGAATGACAATAATCAAAAGTACATTTGAAATATAGTATAGGTACAAACGCGGACTTATCACTAAAGTGATTTCTTCAAGCCTACCTTTGGGTAAAGAAGACTATAAAAGATGTAGAAGAGTTGGCGCAGTTAGAGTAGAATTATACGTATTATGCCAAAAAAAAAGAAACTATCCAACCCCAACCAACTAAACTACGACAAAACCGTCAAAAATCTACACAAAGCCTCAATTAAGGCCGCAGCTGAGACAGTTATCACTTGTTTCTGTTATTTTCCCGTGAAAGAAAACTCCAATTTATCATTTGTCCATCTGTCCCGTAGACAATGGTGGACATTGTTAATTATGTCCGAACAAACAAAGGCCATGAGAAGGGTTGCCGCCCAAAAAATGTTACGCCCAGACATATTGCGGAATTTTTAAACATTGCGCCCTCACATTGGGGTTTGGTGTTCCGTGAAAATGTAATGCTACATGTATTATGAATTTTTAAGTCTATAATTTACGATGTTGGCCCGTTTATTTTGTTTCGGGAAGTTGAAAAAGTAGGGTGTCCAACTGTCAAAGTGAGATTTTCCCAATGATTGTTATTTTTGTACGTAAAGAAAACGTACAAAAATAATAAATAAGAGCAAAATATAGGCTTTGTTTCATCGAAATCTGATGTCAGATAAAAACGTTATTATCGTTTAAAGTTTAAAATAATAAATTTCTATGGGCGATTGTTTGTCTGTTAGTACACGCTAATCTCCGGAAATACTGGACGGATTCTAATGAAACTTTTTTGTTATATAGATGTTAAGCCTGAGCAACATAAAGGCTTCAATTGATTTTGGAAAATGGAACACCTGATGCAGAACCCTAATGGTCCAGCTTAACTATAAGAAATATATGAATGACGCCTTAGCAAAAGTGGTTCAACCTGATGAAAATTTCTTGTTGAGATATAAAAATCGAAGATCTGGAACACCTGATACAAAAACATAATGGTCCGGCTAAACTACAAGAAATATTAAAATTTGACCTTAGCACAGAATACATACTAGTACTTACGTACAGAAGTCTTACTCTAAAAAGAAATTCAAAGAAATATCTACTCAATATTGTTAGCGATATGGTCTAATTTAACTCGCGTCAGAATTCGACGCCTACTCGTTTAGATACCTAGAATTTCAGATGCAAGCCAATTTCATTCTTATTACGCTAGACAAACGGTTCATCATAGGTAGGTACCTACACAAAACCGATTGAGTGAGCAGTTCGCCTAGGGTTGTCAAGATACTAACATCGCCATCTAGCGCAGGCAATTTCAAACAGGCGTTTTTGGCTGCGCATATATTCAGCTACCTTGTTGACTGTACATATATAGGTAATATATTATATCGTATATAAATCTTTTTTCGTAATAATAACGTTACCAATATATCTTAATATACCTATCATATGATAATTCATAATATACTAAATAGGTACGGTACCTATTTAGAATAAATAATTTAGTAAAAATACGTGTCCTAAAGACGCTGAAAGGTAAGGTAAGCGTAAAAAAAGTTAAATCTGGATCACTGTCTGTGTTTAAGCAATTAAACACTGCACCTTACTGCACAGTATTTTTTTGTCTTTTTAAGGTTCCGTACCCAAAGGGTAAAAACGGGGATCTATTACTAAGACTTCGCTATCTGTCCGTCTGTCTGTCACCAGGCTGTATCTCAAGTACCGCGATAGCTAGACAGTTAAATTTTTCACAAATTATGTATTTATGTTGCTGCTATAACAACAAATACTAAAAACCAAATAAAATAAATATTTAAGAGGGGCTCCCATAAAACAAATGCGATTCTTTCCCCTTTTTTGCTCGATATCAATAATGGCAACAGGTAGGCACTTTAAATATTAACAAAATACTCAGTTGTATTTTTATTTTAATAATAAATAAATAAAAAATTAAGGGAGGCTTCCATACAAAAAACTTGATATTCATAGATAATGGTACGGAACCCTTAGTGCGCGGGTCCGACTCGCACTTGGCCTGTTATTTCTTTTCCTTTCCATGACGATTAAGTCGGTGAATCTGGTGAACAAACCGCGCGTGCGTCACTGCTCACTGCTCGCTAGCGACTAGCGAGAGTAGCGAGTGAGTCGTCCTTGCTGGATTAGCCTCCATATAGAGGCCGCAATGCGTAGGTATATTTTCGATACCTAAACGGGGAGTGACACAGGCCTGACCTTAGTAAAAGTTGTTTAGCTTGATGAGCTTTTTTTGTTGAGTTATTAAACTCGAAGATCTGGAACACATGATGCAGAACCATAATGGTATAGTTTAGATAGATGTAAACTATAATAAGAAATATAAAAATGACGCCTTAGCAAAAGTTGTTCAGCCTGATGAGCATTTTTGTTAAGGTATAAAAATCGAAGGTCTGGCACACCTGATTCGGAAAAATAATGGTCCAGCTAAACTGTTAGAAATATACATTAATAATGCATTAGCCAAAGTTGTTCAGCCTGATGAGCATATTTATATGCCGGAGTAATTAAGTACACGCGAACGAAGTCGCGGGCATTAGCTAGTTAATATATATTGTAGCTACGTCTGTGACGACCTTTAAATGTGTAGGTGCAGAGAAACATGATTATGATTATTAATTGTTAGTTTTAATTGTCTCTTACAACAATTAAAAATATAAGTTACATTATATTAATTGTATCTTGCCATTAATGTGAGATAATTTAAATAAATTAATTGCATTATGCAACTAACAGATTAATTGCAATTAATTTTTCAATTGAGTTATACGATGATTAAAATATTAATTAATTTTTAATAATAATAATCTTTATTTCTCCTCACAACAATTCAATTCAATTCAATTCAAATTATTTATTGCATTTCATAATGTACATCAGTTCTAACTACTAAAAGTCACTGTCTTAAATAGGTACACTATGAACCCTGTCGGGTATCGCAACCAAAAAGTGGAACGGCAAGCGAGTTTTATGACATGCAGTTAATTTATAAATTTAAATGATAAAATATAATTAAAAAGTATTTTTGTTTGTAGTTGTCAGCAGATTGTTAGTTATTTATTATTAGTAAATTATTGTCAACTTATAAATATAAAAGTAGTGTCAATGTTTTTTGGGTAATATATAATGTCAATTTCAATTAAATTTTTTATCGTTAAAATACTCGTCCAATCTGTAATACGTTTTATTTATTAAAATTAATTTCAACTTCTTAAAAAAACAAAAACCTTATGTATGTTAATACAAAAGATAATAAGTAGTATAGTATCTTAACATATAGTAAATCTGTATGTGAGGAGCTGAATTAATTAATGCCCAACACTGGGTGCCGGCAACACACAAGGAGTGCCATCGTATTGAATAATCATTTCTGGGAGAAACTGTAAGGTAAAAGCATATATTTAAGTACCTACATACATTTACTCCTTGGTATATGCTTACCAGCTAGACTGACCTTAAAAGGTTATAGATAAGTATATACTGTAACATATGAAAGAAGATAATCCACATATTTCCATTTCCTTTATGCATTTTCAAATAAAAGTGTGCAGCCGCCCGGGCAATTCGTATAGGAATGTCTAATTTTTTTTTTGTTTTATGACTATTATTTTATCATCATTATACTAAAGTGATCTAGTATTGCCCGTTGTTCGATTTATTACAGGTATGTACCTTCCACGTTGTTTAGATAAACAACCAAGACCTGGAACAATTTGAAAAATACCATTTTCCAACTGGCTCTGGCCGGGCATCGAACCCGGAATCTCCAAGTGGCAGCCTAGCGTGGTTACCCCAACGCCACGGAGGTCAAATAAGAATAAAGTACCCAGTAACTAACTCTTAAAAAAAATATCTAAGCAAAGATGTAGCTAACGCAATTAAAACAATGTTCGCATAAAATTGCTACAAATATATAAAGGGACAAATATATATATAGGGACAAATTCCACTGATTGAGCTAGCCCCAAAGTAAGTTCGAGACTTGTGTTATGGGATACTAACTCAACGATACTATATTTTATAACAAATACATATATAGATAAACATCCAAGACCCAGGACAATTTGAAAAATACCATTTTCCAACTGGCTCTGGCCAGGCATCGAACCCGGAATCTCCAAGTGGCAGCCTAGCGTGGTTACCCCAACGCCACGGAGGTCAAATAAGAATAAAGTACCCAGTAACTAACTTTTAAGAAAAATATCTAAGCAAAGATGTAGCTAACGCAATTAAAACAATGTTCGCATAAAATTGCTACAAATAACTTTTATGAAACTGTCATGTTTGTTTTTCCTCGCAAACAAACTCGACGAAGATTATACACGATCTAATTAAAAGTTTATGAATCCGCGAGGGGTTATTACGCAAGCGCGGGGTTGGGATTCTTTCCACAAGTTCGAGTTTTTGTTGAAGTTTGACTAATTCGCAAAATGACATGTTGTGAAAGAACCTTTTTGCAGAATGATTTGATTAAAAGTAATGATAGACGATGACTATTGAAGAGGCATTTTATTGACGTGATAACGTCTTTAAAATCGTTTTAGTCGGGTGACATGTTCAGAAACTTGTGTCACACCAAAACCTCACGAGCGCGATCGCAGGTATAACGAGAGAGAGACGGACCGATCTCCCGTCTCATCTCGAGCGCTGCCAGAAGACGTTATCACGTAAACATCTCGATCGTAAACCTACTTTACAAACATCCAATTTTTTTTTGCTATAGCAAAATACAATTCTTCAAATAAATAGATATAACCGGCCTAATGCGAATCGGATTCGCGCACTAAGGGTTCCGTACCATTATCTACAAAAAAATCGCGTTTGTTGTAATGGAGGCCCCCTTAAATATTTATTTTATTTTGTTCTTAGTATTTGTTGTTACAGCGGCAACAGAAATACATAATTTGTGAAAATTTCAACTGTCTAGCAATCGCGGTTCTTGCGATACAGTCTGGTGACAGACAGACGGTCAGACAGCAAAGTCTTAGTAATAGGGTCCCGTTTTTAACCTTTCGGGTACGGAACCATAACAACAACCAGAAACAATATAGGCACAAAGGCGGACTTATAGCTATAAATGCAATCTCTTCCAGCCAACCTTTGGGTTAATAATAAATTTAATATTATTCTTTCATGCTGGTTTGGGAGGAACTCAAAAACTTAGAACGTAAGCAGGTCGTTTCTGTTTTAGTAATCAGTGGTTAGCGATTTTGATGCCACATTTATTTGTAAGATTTTCTGTATTCTTCTTATCGTGTGTGTTAGTGACTAACACTAGTGTCAGAGTTTTTAAACCGCCTTAAAGGCCTCTGACATAGTTTTAGGTAACGACCAATGTCAAAGACAATAACCGGGACCGACGGCTTAACGTGCCCTCCGAAGCACGGATCATCTTACTTATCAGACAATCAGGTGATCAGCCTGCAATGTCCTAACCAAACTAGGACAACAACACAAAGTCGTTGCCCCCGCCGGGAATCGAACCCGCGACCTCCGGGTATGAGCCGAACGCTCTAACCACTACACCACGGAGGCAGTTATGTATTAAATAATGTACTATTATTTCGACCTCTGTGGCCTAGTAATCATCATGCCACGCTATCACACCGGAGATCCCGGGTTCGATTCCCGGTCAGGCCAAGAGATTAACCTGGCTCTTGGATGTTTATCTATATATTTATTTGTTATAAAATATAGTACCGTTGAGTTAGTATCCCATAACACAAGTCTCGAACTTACTTTAGGACTAGGTCAGACTAGGTTTTCGGCAGAGTAGAATAGGATCACTCCATGTCCTCCCGTGGATGTCGTAGAAGGCGACTTAGGAAATACAAGCTAAACAAAGCATATAAACATCAATGAGACCTCTCTATCCCGTCTGGCCAGTGGAGAGTGTAGGCCAAGTCCTCTGGCTACTTTGGCCAAGTATGGGTCTAGTACAGCGAGGGTCGTGCTCCTGCAGTGGAGAGAAAAGGACTTGATAATGATGATGATGATTTATTTGTTCACCCAAATAAATTTAAAAATAGGTCGTAAAAACCGATCTAGGGAATTGACAAATCTCAGAATAATACCAACAGTTGATGCAATGAAGCAAGAACTATTTTGATTCCCATTTTACCCGACTGCGCCAGTAGAAGCGTTATGTTTTCCGAATGCAGATAGGAGTAATGGTACTGGGCATACGCATCTGCATTATGGATGGTGGCTGATTAAGACAGTTCCGAAAGGATCCAAATATTGTTAGCCAACATTGGAACGATGTGCAGTTTACTACATAATTCATCAAAATTAAAAAACTTCAACTCCAAACTACACAACCGATTTTGAGAAAATGTATATAGGACCACCTCGCAAGTACATATACCCTTTCAAACAAAAATTATATATTCCAAATATATTCCAAATCGGTCCAGGCGTCTTCGAATAATCGGTGAATATGCATAAAAAAGATCGCGACGAATTGATAACCTCCTCCATTTTTCGAAGTCGGTTAAAAACGTGAAAAAACTCGATGAGTCTTGAAATATAAAACCCTTTTCTAAGCGAACAACATTTCAGATTGCCTAGAGCTCTTTTTAAATTTTAAAATCAGTCGACACAAATTGAAGTTTGAAAAGAAGTAGCGCTTAGCACAACAAGTGTCCAAAGTAAAATATCATCTGAAAACTTATTTTAAATAGAAGAGACAAAAAGGCAGGACTTTATCACACTATCATATCATACTAATATCATAAAGACGAAAGTTTGTGAGTGTGTGTGTATGTTTTTTACTCCTTCACGCGCAAATGGCTAAAACAATTTTGATGAAATTTGATATGTAGGAAGCTGACACCCTTGATTAACACATAGGCTACTTTTTCGACGGGTAACACCGCGGGGCGAGGCCAGTTCACTCTTATCTTTGCTCTAATCGTTGGAAATTATTATATCCTAATTTTCCCTTTCATCTACTTCATGTAGGTAACTATGAAGTCCTTTTCTATGCTTGCATGGCATGATTGAGTAACTATTGACACGTATTTCAGTTTCGTAAAGAAAAAGTAGTTGAATAAGCATCACCGTACGTAAGTACCATAACTCACTATGTCCTATATTTTATAATGCAACCGATAACTCCTTATTCTATAGCTAAACCGATTGTGCATCAAACTGGAATGGCGCTATCGGAAAACTCCTTTTTTTTAATGTGTTACGTTTCTGCACTGCCAATATTGTGTGCGGCCTGTCCCACTGTAAATGAGGGCGTGGCCGCAGAATATAAATTAATTTCTCATGTAATAGCCGCTCTGGTGAGATTAATATTGTATCAGAGAAACCTTTTACATTTTTATGCTGTGTTTAGACGCACTGTGCAGTTTCTGGGCACTTCTTTATTATAACAGAAATCAAACCGGGAGCCGGTATAAATTACAGACCTATTCAAACTTAATGGCGGCTCTGAACTTCGCGTGGAAGCTGCGCACAGTAGATGAATACAGGCGTGCGCGGGGACGGTGCGCACCGTGCGCATACCCCACTGTCACTCGCAGCTAATGTCCGAGCCGCCATTTTTAATAGGGATGACGACACGGTCAGTCAGTAAAGTATCATTGTAATCTTTTCAATTATCCAAAAATAATGGACCCATATTTTTAAAAGTTTACAAAGATACGGGGCATCAAAGTTCCGGAGTTAAAACTTGCGACATCACCGCTAAGTAAAACTTGTACCAAGCCGTGACGTCATGTAAAAAAAAATCATCTGTTTGTCTGTTTATACACGCAAATCTCCGGAAATACTGGACGGATTCGACTGATTTTTTGTTAAATACCTGCTAAGCCTGGGCAACATATAGGGTATAATTGATTTTGATTAATGGAACACCTGATGCAGAACTATAATGCTTCAGATCATAGAATTGCATGTACTTTGTACAAACTCCGAGGTCCAGATGAACTATAAGAAATATAAAAAGTTGCTTAAGAAAAAGTTGTTCAGCCTGATGAGCATTTTCCGGAGACATAAAGTCCACGCGAACGAAGTCGCAAGCTTCGTTTAGTGTACATAAAGATATACTACAACAAAAACCTTCCGGACTAGATCAAATAGATAATACTCGACGGGAAGAAATAAAATATTATGTCAGTACATGGAATATCAGCACACACTTCGCGATAGAAAATTAAGTAATTCTCTGAGGATGGCCGCATGTCCCAACTATAAAAGGAAATTAATCTAGGTCCAGGTGCCAAGGATGGCCTGAAATTGGTGTAGTAAAATCTTTATAGTGCGTAAACCTTAATAAAGTAATTAAAATGGAAGTAACTGAATTAAATTAAAAGCTAGAACTATTTAAAAAGATCAATCTAATTACATATTTATTACAATTACAATTAACAACTAAATTAAAAACTAAATTAAAATCTAAATTATACTCTAAATTAAATTAAACAAATAATAATAATAAAAAAGAAAAACCTTACAAATAAAAAACGTCTTCCAGATCATTACCCTGAGGTAGAGTGCCCAAAAGGCTGGCAGCATTGCCGCGTTGGATGGCAATGCTTATTCGTTGGGCGAAATAATTGCCCTTTGGTCACTGTCTAAGCATATTTTGGTCAACAATTTATATGAAACAGCAAATAACACTAATAAGAAGTATTTTTTCGAAAAGAGCATACGAAACAAATTTGTTATTAATTAAGAAATATGTGTTTAAAAGCCCTTGGCAAGTGTACTTGGATTCACAGATTTTTTTTAAATCGGTTGTGGAGTTTGGTGTTGAAGTCAGTTTTTAGTTTTAAAAATAATAATGCCTTTAGTCCATCAGATGACTGTATAGACTATTAAATGAGTAAAAATTAGTTTTTTTTTAACAAGGTATTAAAGCGGTGGCCCCTTATCCTTGGTGGCCTTCGATCTCGTAATAACATTCTCGACATCCCATTTTCTACTCTCGAGCTTATGCTAAGTCTTTTGCTATCATGGCTGCTCATTTATGGAATGAACTACCACTCACCATTAAAGCCTAGGGTCAAAAACTTAAGTCCGCCTTTGTATTGTTATCTAATGTATTTTTGTAGTGTCCTTTTTGTATAATAAAGAATTTACAAACAAACAAACAAATAAAGCGGTTTTACGCGATTTTTTATCATAAATTTTTTACAAGATTTTACATAGTTTCACATACCTGTCTGTCGTTCTGTCTGTTATCAAATCTTGCAAGTTATTTGACCCACTTCCCGGTTTCCGATTGAGCTGTATTGAACGCATATGTATATAGTAAGACAATGCTGTAATATTATGATATTTTATTTTAATTTTATTATAAGGCACACAAACAGATTACAGACAACATAGAACAGGAGAAATTTGTAAGCATTAGGAGAACAAAACTAGTCAGCAATCCACTACAGTGTACACAGCAAGGCCAAATAAATACATGAGAGCAAGTATAATATAACAATACATATAGCTAGTGCAGGTAAGTCATTAAAACAGATAGGTAGGTAATTGTGATAAAGTTTACATATCTAATAAAGCAATAAGTGATCTTTTAAACTGTGACAAACCTGGATTGAAGATATCAAGATCAGCGTTAGATTGTCTCAATTCGTTAAAATATGGAGCTGATCTGATGATAGAGCCAGAGGATGGCCATTGGAACTCTGTTATGAAATGGCGCAGAACCAGTGTCTGATTTATATTTTTTATGAGTGTAGGCCACTTTATTTCCGCCGCCCCATGTACATAGGTACCTTTCACGCGTTTTAAACAGGAAAACCTCCTTTTCCCAGAACAATTTGTAGCCGGAGTGGAAAGTGCAATGCGGAAAGCTATATCTAAGTTAGAGTAAACATTAGACAGAGATTGATTCCTCAAAAACGTTGAGAGACTGAGTAGTGAGTTTGATCCAGGCTTCACTGCACACTCTGCAGGAATGAGTTTCTATAGAGATTTTTTTAAAGTATAAAAAACCATGAGAAAGCCAGTGAACGTTTTTGACTTTTATCCTTTGAACTCAAGTGACCTCTCCTCTGAAATCTGCCGCCACTAGGACGCCTCCGCCCCTAGGCCGCGGCCTATACGGCCTATTTTTAAATCCAGGACTGCGCAGAACCATCGAGTTTGGGCTCGTTTGATTTATCTTGAGGAGGGCTTTTAGATAAAAGGGCCTTAGAATATTTTTTTTTTATTAATTCCTTTTTATAAAAGTAGATAACTAAGCTGTTGTAAAGTAAGCACGATTCCTGTGGAGAGCAATCATTCTCACTTAGTCTGCGCTCCCGACCTCCATCATGCTTCAAGCACATATAAACTTAACGTACCTGTAGCTTTAAATATATGTTAGAAGCAACCTGTTGTGCCTTGTAATAGAGTCTACTTTCAAATTTGCTATTTTTAACTCATTAATAAGTTGATCAAAGAGCGTTTTTCAACTTTGATCTAATTCCGAAAGGTTGGTTTTAAAATAATTAATGAGAAAATTTTGTTAAATCTGTACATTTTTCATGCTGTTTGAAATTGTCAGCTGTCAGGTTTGAGAAAGTCGTTGTGATAAGAGAAATTCTTGGTTCTTTGATTGTAAAAGGGAGTTTATAACTAATGAGCTAAACTGCCCATAGATGTGCCAAGACCAATATTCTGAGGGTAGTATAGGGGAGGGGGGGGCTAATTGAATATGAGAATTAATATCGTCATCATCATCGTCAGGTCTTTATTAGTCTCCACTGCAGGAACACGACCCTCTCTGTACTACCAGTGCCATACTTGCTCAGAGCAACCAGAGGATTTGGCTCACACTCTCCACGCTGGCCAGACGGGTTGGAGAGGTTTGATGTTTATATGCTTTGTTTAGCTTGCATTTCCTTAGTCGTCATTTACGATATCCACGGAAAGACTGGGAGTGGTCCAATTCTACTTTGACGGATACCACATGGCATGAGAGTCAGTCAGAGTAATTAATAATATATGATGTCAATCCATATTTTATTATTTACTTTAAATGGATTTTTTCAGACCATTTAGTGATAACTGTTAATAAATACTTGTTCAATTCTTGTTCAATCAATGTTTTTTTGTTGCCAAGATTTAAAAAACTGTGGTGACTGGAATAAGTATTAAGGACGCGATTAATATCGTTTTTAGCCAGATATTTCAACGACCCTTCTGTCGTTATGGTCGCTGGCAGCACAGCAATAACAAGAAACAGCAGTCTTTATTTTGGGAGACGTTTGAACACAGATCCTCCCCCTCCCCCCCTAGGTACACCTATGGACCTAATTCAAAAAATTTTGTACCGTAGGCTTATTTAAACCTTACGTACAGATCATCAGAAAAGAATATATTATACTAACAAAATAAAAATACCCTCCACAAATTGCATCGTAACACAAATCTATACGCGTTCGAAAAATATTCTATGTCAAACATACCATGGAAAGGGAACAAGGGTTACCCACAGACAAATGGGGACCCAAAACGATCTTTTGGACATTACGAGAGTGATTTACATAAAATAAATACAAATACGCTATCACGTCTTTATCCTTATTTGGACAGAAAGAGTATTTTGTGTTTTGCTGCTCTAAGCAGACATAGCCCAGAACAGGCCTGTGTCATTCCCCGTTTAGGTATCGAAAATATACCTACTGTGGCGACCTCTGCGCCACTACGAAGAACTAAACACCACAAACAACAATGAACACAGCAATACCTAGTTCACAAGCATCATACGAGATGGCGCCAGCAGATTCTACATCTCGATCTCAGAGTTCTGGCTGCAACTGACTATATATACAACCTCCGACAATACACCGTCAGAGCCGCGGTTCCCCAGGCGCAACACCATGCCTGGCGGGAAGATCTTCCCTTTGTGGCGGTCGAGCATATCACCTCGCTCCCGCTACAGTCTATTACTAAGCGCGCGGCGACCACTCCGGAATGGTAAATTCAGTGACATGAATCGTATCTCTGGAGTAATAAGAATGAAATTGGCTTGCAACGCACTTCTAGGTATCTAAACGAAAAGGTGCGAGTTCTGACGCGAGCCAAATTATACCATATCGCTAACGACATTGAGTAGATATTTCTCTGAACTCCTTTGCTGAGTGAGACTTCTGTACGTGAATACTAGTTATTTAATAGATCATTGCACGCCTCATAAGCGAAGCGTTTGAAGTAATGCAGGTTCAAGCATTTATTTGTTTTTATTGTGTGTGTTTATGGGACCACCTTGAAAGTAGTCCCTTTCAAACAAAAAATAATTTTTAAAATCTGTCCAGGCATCTTCGAATAATCGGTGAACATAAATAAAAAAAAAATCGCGGCGAATTGACACCCTTCTCCTTTTTTTAGAAGTCTGTTAAAAAAACATAAGTATATTACTTAGTCGGAGAGAGAGAAAACATTCAAAACTACAGATATAGATACATTTTCACGTCTATATCCCTGACGGGGTAGACAGAGCCCAGGGCCGTTTGACCCAAAGGCAACGCTTAGCATGGTGCTGGGCTTTAAGATGGAAAAGGAATCAAAATGGTGATGGGTTGCTAGCCGCATCGCCTATTACCATGATTCAAATCTCGCCCATTCCCTCGATCGACTCTTACGATCTGCGCGGGAAAAGAAACAGCTGGTACATTCTATGTTTTTTCTTTTCTTCCAGACCAGCATGGAAGAATTAAAAAATCTAGACGCCAGAAAATTCAATCATAACGTACCTACTTACAAAAAGAAAACCATTAAATCCACATTTACATTTTGAGCCGCCGAAAATACTGAAATTAGTATAATTTTATACATAAATCCTTATTCAGGAAAGGGTCTCGGTATTTCGCGCGAAAAAATAAATTAAAATTCTTCGCTGGTGGAATAATTTCACGAACAGTTTCGCTCGAGACCTGCAGGGTGTGAGGGTTCTTTGGAAATTTGTTCTAATTTATATTTTTCTTTAATTAAATAAGACACGGCTGATGTACTCTGAACGTGACTTGAGGAGAGGGGAGGAACCCATTAGTACCCCTAGTTGGGGTCCTACTTACCGTTGCTTAGGAAAGGAAAGGCATATCTTGAAACAATCCGCTAGTTCTAAAACAAGTAAATAAATATATAGGGACAAATTACACTGTATCATTTTTGAGATTCACGGTCACAATTACTGTTTTTAGTACTACGGGACTTACCGCTATTAATATCGTTTTTTGCCAGATATTTCGACGGCCCTTCTGCCATCAACCATTCTGAGTCGGCCAGCGACCATGATGGCAGAAGGGCCGTCGAAATATCTGGCAAAAAACGATATTAATCGCGGTAAGTCCCGTAGTACTAATAACAGCAAATTACACTGATTGAGCTAGCCCCAAAGTAAGTTCGAAACTTGTGTTTTGGGATACTAACTCAACGATATTATATTTTATAACAAATACTATTGAAAAACATCCAAGACCCAGAACAATTTGGAAAAGGCTATTTTACAACTGGCCCTGACCGGGGATCGAACCCGGGACCTCTGGGTGGTGGACTAGGATGGTGACCACTACGCTACGGAGGTCGCCCAAGTCAAGTTATAAACGGTGTTTTTTTATTGATCTTGGACCCGAAGGTCACCTTATAAGGATCGTTAGTTTAGGAAGCGGACCCCGGGCTCTGAAGCATTACTGCTAAGGATGCAACCGGGAAAATACAATCGGATGATGGATTGGTCCAAGACTTGACACGTGTTTGGTCAGTTTTAATACCATATCATTACTTGGTTATTTTGTGTAATCTTTACTTTTTTTTATTTATATCCTTTGCTCACTCGAAACCACACTCGTGAATAGCACACACAATGTATTATTAAAAGCAAACCACTATTTTATGGTTTCCCTGCATAAAAAAGTATATATATTTTTAATTTAAAGATTAAGTCTGGCCATACAACGAGGCAATGCCGCCAATCTTTTAGGTACCTTGCCTTGCTTGGGGTCTATTTTTTATTTAATATAACGTTTTATTTTTAATTAGATTATCTTAGTTTATAGTTTTATAATTTAGGTAGGTGATTTAGTTTTTAGTTATATAAGTATTGTTTACCTATGTAAATATTTATTTTGGGCAATAATTTTTTTTTATTTAAAATAAATTTAGTATAAAAACGCGTCAACTAACACCACACCCCACCCCTTAAAACGCGGATGAAAGCAAAGTGCTCGGAATAGCCCCAGATAAGTGTAAATATATTAGGTGTCTTATTTAATTTTTCTTAAAGAAAGTGCCCGTCAAAGTAAATCATGCAGTCTGCAAAAATATTATTGGTCCATCAGTTAGATTATGCAAAAAATTGAATTTTTCTTTTGTCTGAGTAACAAAACGTTTCTTGTTTGAGCCGTTTGGGGTTGAAACGTTGGGGCCATGGGGACCATCTGCGTATAAAATATATAATACTGTCGCCCGAAAATTGACTGAAATCACGCGTGACCAGAGGGCTGGCCTTTATCTGGCTCAAAAGATAAGCATTGCCATACAACGTGGCAATGCTGCCAGCCTTCTGGGCACGTTACCACGGGGCAGCGATTTGCCAGGGCTTTTCTATTTATAAGTAGTTTAAGTTATAAGTTAATTTTTCGTTAATTTCCTTGTTTATTTTATTATACATTTAAATCAAAAAAACAAAAATAACGAAAATACAGCGCATTAAAATTTCGTACGATGTCACGGCTTAGTGCGATTTTTACCCGAGTAAGGCGAAGCTAAAAGAGGGTTATGTTTCGCCGCTTTGTATGTATGTTCATCAGTGCCCTCGTATTTTTAAATGTCCATGATATCTTTTTTAAGCTAAAGCATCTGACGTAGCTCATTGACTGCCATCGTTTTACTTCAGCGGCCACACTGGCACTATGCTTTTGCTTGTTTTAAATTTAAAACAAACATATTTTTGCTTTTGTTAATTTTCTTACCACTCTGTAACGTACTTAGTTTTAATTTTACAATCTACTGTGTACCTTGTGCGTTTAATTGTTTAATTTTAACTTTAATTAAAAACCAAAAGCGAACTTTTGTAACGCTATAAGGTTTTCTAAAAATTATATAAGGCGCGTAGAGTATAAATATATTTTTTCTTCTTTTACATTTTAGAACACAAAAAGGCGATTTTGCCAAAAGAAGATAATAATGTGGTTGGTCAGGCCTGCACGTTATCTTACACACACGGAAAATACAATTTCTTTAGAAATAAGTAACTTATGTACTATGTTTACTTTTATAAGTTTTTATCTGTAACTTTTTCAAGTGTACATGAACCAATAAAATAAATAAATAAATAAACGTGTGTGTTTTTCAAAAGGGAAAACACATACGGTGTCTTTTGCAAAAGGGAAAAACACATACGTTGTGTTTATAAAAGGGAAAATACATACGGTGTGTTTTGCAAAAGGGAAAACACATACGTTGTGTTTTTCCGCAATTAATGTGCACACTAGTATGCTTAATAGTTCTTAGTGATGACGACCTAGGTCTAGTGACATGGCCATGCCACGCTGTCAAACCGAAAACCCGGGCTCGATCCCCGGTCAGATCAAGATGGAAAATGTTTTTTCAGATTGACCTGGATATTGAATGTGTATCTATATATGTATTTGTTATAAAATGTAGTGTCGTTGAGTTAATATGCCATAACACAAGTCTCAAACTGACTTTGGGGCTTCTAGCTCAATCTG
Organism: Acrobasis consociella; assembly: GCA_963555685.1. NCBI lineage: Eukaryota > Metazoa > Arthropoda > Insecta > Lepidoptera > Pyralidae > Acrobasis > Acrobasis consociella. The sequence continues at coordinate 14,696,595 of OY743122.1, forward strand.
TGTGTTTTGTCCTAATATATTTATTTATTTAGTATGCAGGTGCAAGATGATGAATGATTGTACAAACTAATGACTCAAGTCAGCATTTACTTCAAAACATTCGTACAGAAAAACTGTAAATAGTTTTTCTATAAGTCTTTGTGGAGACCCTTGGGAAAGATGTATATTCCCAGAATTAACGGATGTTGTTTTTACCGTGTGTGGCCAACACTGGTGTCAGACTTTTCAGGCTGCCTAAAGGTATCTGACATAGCTAGACAACTGTCATACAAACGGCTTATATGTGCCTTCCGAAGCAAAGAGCTCGAGATTTTTTTTATGGCGTATATGATCACCCATCCAAGTGCGGACCACGCCCGGTGTCGTTTTACTTGCGAAAGCGCTAGTAATACGCTCTCCTGTCGGACTACCGAGCTCCGTAAAGTAAAGAAGTCTTTGTGAAGTCTCTTGGGAGAGATGTATTTTTCCGAAACTAAAGGATAATAGAATAAAACACAAGTTTAGTTTGCAAGAAACAGTGTTACGTTGATACAAACTTTGTTGGGACTTGTTCCAAAGTGTACACTACTAATGAGTTAGAAGGTGTTTGTGTATAGATAATAGGAGTACTTACCTGGTCCTGGATTAAAATTTCCTTACTAGCTGTGCCCGTGGGCTTTGTTCCCGTGGGAATTTCGGGCTAAAAACTATCCTATGTCCTTCCCTGGGTATCAAACTATATCCATATCAAATTTCATCTAAATAGGTTCAGTGGTTGAAGCGTGAAGTGGTAACAAACAAACAAATATACAAACTCACTTTCGCATTTATAATATTAGAAAGGATAAGGATGGTTACAGAAATACTGAAGCGTTCCGTCGCTCTCTGATGAATCCCAACCCTGGGGATAGACAGAACCTAAGTAATAGAAAGGCTACTTTAGTTATTGCACCAAAACATTAAGTTACAGAGTAATAGATACATAAAACAGATGTCAAAAGGCGGCCTTATGCAACTGCAATCTCTTCCAGGTAACCGAGGTACTTGAAGATGTTTGACGAAAACAGGTGAGGTGCAAAGATATTTAGTTTTTAAGCATGATGCATGAGCAGACGTAAATATAAAAAATAACCGGCGAAGTGCGATTCGGAGTCGCGCACGCAGGGTTCCGTACCATTATCTATAAAAATCAAGTTTTTTGTATGGAAGCCCGCCTTAAATATTTATTTTAATTTTTTAATTTGTTATTGAAATAAAAATACAATTGAGAATTTTGTGAATATTTCAATTGCCTACCTGTTGCCATAATTGATATCGATCAAAAAAGGGCCAAAAAATCGCGTTTGTTGTGTGGGAGCCCCCCTTAAACATTTATTTTATTTTGTTTTTAGTATTTGTTGTTATAGCGGCAACAGAAATACATAACTTGTAAAAAAAATCAACGGTCTAGTTATCGTGGTTCTTGAGATACAGCCTGGTGACAGACAGACGGACAGACAGCGAAGTCTTAGTAATAGGGTCCCGTTTTAACCCTTTGGGTACAAAACCCTAAAAAAGAAACCAAAATTGTCGTAGGTTGCTGCCGCATTGCTATTGACGATATACACGGGAAAAAGTGACTGAGGAATAAACATAAGATAAAATCCACAATTATAATTTAGTCCCGAAACTCGTTTCCCGAAATCGCGACGATTCCAAAGTCATCTCGTCTCGGAAATACATTATTTTCGAGTGACGACATAAAATAGTGATACTACAGAAAAGTAATAGGTACATTATTTATGCAGCTAGTCGTAAAACCAAGGGGAATGTCCAATTTTTCTTGGAGAATTAATTCCTAATCTTGAATTAATTCTCCAAGAGGAGAAAAAGCTGGACCTTTGAGGTAGGTAGTATTCAGTCATCTTTCTCTTATATAAGGCAGGTAGTATTCTGTATCAATGTTTTCTGCCTTATCCTTTCTGTAACATCCTGTGCAATTTAGAGAAGCATCTGTTTTATTTTTAGGCATTAAGGAGCGGTTCTTTTCAATGTCGTTGTATAAAAAGAAACTCATACAAAAAATTTAATTTTGCTTTTATCCGCACCACCTGTAGGTTGACTGGTAGAAAAGGCCTTGTGCCTTAAGTCCGCCTGTTACATTTTTGTAATTAAGTTTAATAAATAAATAAAACTAAAAATATAACTGAAAAGAAATATTTTTTTAAAACAGGAAGACAACTGGTTAATTAATGAAGTAGTAATAAGCATCTCAAAAGGAGGAACGTGGCGGGGACAACTCACTATCTCTTTCGTACGCGCGAGACCTAATAGCAGTGACGTCAAAAGCCCTGTACGTGTACGTGCATCCGTTTTCTGTTACTTGACAGCTTTTTCTTGCATCAGATATGAAAAGCTTATATTATAACTTACTTATTTTTGGGCAGATTGATAGAATAAATGTTTTCGGTATCGGTTTTATTTTACTTATTGATATGAATAAAATACTTATGGTCTGCAATTTTCTCTTCCATTTCACTCGTATATAAACTTTTATCTAGGTTTGCAGATTTTTATCAAATGAAAATGAACATACACGAGTAAAAAGTTACAAGAGCTTCTCATCTGTACGTTTAAAATGTGTGTAAAGGCGAAACTCGAAAAATAACTCTCTAAGAACAACATACCAAGTGGAATCTGTCGTTTCGTGTGTTTTGAAAACTCAACTTTTAAGGAGATACAAGAATTTTCCGGGGTCCAGTGCTGCCACAATTTGAAATTAATTAATTGAAAGGAAGCGGAGATATCATAAAAAAAAATGTCTTCACCAAGTCCTTGATAACCCTTGAAACTATTTCATGAACTACTGTTTACAGTTTTAAGTGAGAGAGTTTACGGTTCAAAGTGTGAATGTGTAGCTTTTTTACGCACATTAGCCAAAAGGGGGCGTTTTTCGCAAATGGGCGTAGATAAACTTCGCATTATCATTTTAAACTCTAAGCAGTAGTTTCTGAAATAGCTTTTCAAGATATAATTTGTTTCCTTTTAAATAATTTATTTTAAATGGAGGCAGCACTGGATGGAAAATTCAGGTAGCAACCCCTTAAGGTTCACCAGTATAATCTTTGGAATTTCTTATTCTGATGTTAGAAACATGAGGTGATAAGTAATACTTATTCCTGAGGCCTATTTACACAGTGAAAGTATATTGCCTGTTTTATATAATTTAATTGAATCAATAAAATAATTGTAATATGGTTTTCGTAAACGTAGCGCGACGAACCGATGGCCGATAGGATAAAAAGGTTCTCGAATGGCGACCACGTACTGGCAAGCGAAGCGTAGGATACCCACCTACAAGGTGGTCTGACGACCTAACCAAGGTCGCTGTAACGCGCTGGATGCAAATCTAGATCCGCGCCGCATTAGATCGATCATTTATGATGATGGTCGTTTGGTTTAAACCATGAAAGTCAATTCATGTATTGCCTCAATTTAATAATCTTACTAATATTATAAATGCGAAAGTGAGTGTGTATATTTGTTTGTTACCTCTTCACGCTTAAACTACTGAACCGATTTGGATGAAATTTGGTATGGATATATTTTGAGATCCGAGGAAGGACATAGGGTACTGTTTATCCCGAAATTCCTACGGGGAGCGAAGCCCGCCCACATCTAGTAAATAAATATATACAGAAAAATCAAACAGATTTAACTAGCCCCAAAGTAAGATAAGAGTCCCCTCACTATAGTCATTTTTATACAAATGTAGTCTAGCTTTTTTTTTAAATTACATGTCAGATATCGGGATTTTTTTGTTATTTCAATGAAATTGCATTCATCTAGGCATTTAACTAGTTTTAAAATTCAAAATATGAACTTGAAAGAAAAGAAAAGGGTGTAGAAGTTTCTCATACTGATGGTCAAAAATTATATAATACTATATTCTCCTTGTTTCCATATTTTGACTGTAAAACCAGTTATATCCCTACATGTGTGCATTTTTTTAAATTACAAAATATTACCTGGGCGGTAACATCTCAAACATTACCTACATTTTTTTAAACTTGTCTAAAGACAATACAAAATAAAAAATTATATATAAACTTGAACATAAAATAACCGGCCAACTGCGAATCGGATTCGCGCACTAAGGATTCCGCACCATATCTATAAAACATCACGTTTGTTATATGGGAGCCCCCCTTAGATATTTATTTTATTTTGTTTTTAGTATTTGTTGTTATAGCGGCAACAGAAATACATAATTTGTGAAAATTTCAACTATCTAGCTATCGCGGTTCTTGAGATACAGCCTGGTGACAGTCAGACGGACAGACGGACAGACGGACAGACGGACAGACGGACAGACGGACAGACGGGCAGACAGCGAAGTCTTAGTAATAGGGTCCCATTTTTACCCTTTGGGTACGGAACCCTAAAAAAACAAAAGTTAGTCAGCGAGTAGGATTCGAACTCGTAACACTCTTTCTAGCGGTCCGCATCCTTAACCGCTGAGCCAAACGGATAGCGGCTGGCGCGACGAAATTAGCGACCATATTCTGCGTGGAAAGAATAACGCATGAAAACTCGAAACCACGCGTTTTCCCAAACACAAGACAAATCTAGATCGATTGTTTACCCCCGAATACCCCCATATACCAATTTTCAGCGAAATCGTTAGAGCCGTTTTCGAGATCACAGAAATTTATAAATAAATATACAAGAATTGGTCGGTTAAAGGTATAAGATTAAGTATAAGATTAAGAGTAGTTAGAACTGATGTACATTATGAAATGCAATAAATAATTTGAATTGAATTGAATTGAGATTAACAAAATCTGACACGTCGTTTTAAAATAAAAGCTACGTTAAGCTACGTTTTTATGGAAAAGTCTGATTTTGTCTAGGGTAAGGGAACTCTTAAGTTTGACAGTTACCTGTCATACATAGTTATACATAGTTAGACTTATCTATGAATAGGTATACTTTTTTGCTATGTGGGCGGATAGCTTAGTAGCTGAATTAAAACAACGGGTGTATTTTTGTTCAGAAAATGTTTGAGATTCTCGATTCCCATTAAAAAAGCGGGGAACGGCTACTTCACGGCAAAAAAGTGAAATAGAAACTATAAAGTAAAGAAAAAATTTTGGTACAAGTACTTTAATTCTCGCTACATAAAACGTGGCTCTAACAGACAGTTTCCTTTGCCTATTCAAAAATCGTACAGAACCCAAGGCAAAGCGGTCCCGCCATTTCTCTTTTCTTAAAATATGAATTTACGCAGCGTTCGCTTGAATGGGCAAATTTTCTCGTCGCTTGCCCTCTTTTGTTGCTCCCGAGAAATATATTCTTAAGTACCAACTGGCAACCCCGTTTCGGTATCAACCTTCGTGTAATGAACGCTAAAATGCCGAATTCCAATGTATTTTCACGTAAAAACCGATATTTTTATTTTCGCCATTCTTCTTTGCTACATACGTGTGTTCAGAACGTGTAATATTCATAGTACCTTGTTAAGTACTTACTTCTTTTTGTAATACTTTTTTTAACAATAGCAAACATAACAGATACCCAACGCCATAAAAACTATTGGAGGGCTCGTAAGTAGGCAAAACTAGAGTTGCCAGTAGGCACACAGAGATGGCAGCACACACAACTAACTAAAAGCAACAAAGAGAGTGTTGAATTTGCTTTCAAAATATTTATTGCATTTCATATAAGTCATCTTTAATTAATTAGAGTACTATTTTATTTAAATAATAGTAACAAAAGTTTTTAATGTTTTAATTATTACCTTATAGCGCCATCTAGTGACAAGGAACAAAAATAATTATATTTATTAGGCGATGGGTAAGCATGACAAAAGTAACATTAACCAGAGTCATAGAATTAATATAAGTGTTACATACAGAACGGAATCTTCTAAAGTCCCGTCTAAAGTTCGCCTTTCTAGCCATGTCGAGGGTGTTGCGCGGGCGAACACACACATTGCCGCGTGCACAGATGTATAGTTTTGTTTGTAGTAGTTGTAGACATAAATGATACTTCGCTTCTATGAAGTGCCATACCTGTGAAAGAACACCACAACGCTTATTGGAGAGTCGACCCGAGGGTCGTTGAAGCCGAGGCAGACCCAAACTCATGGCTGGATGGCGTCGAACAGGATCGTCAAGAGATGGGGACAGAAAGCTAGCTAGCAGAAAAAGAATAAAAAAAACAAAACTCGTTCATCGTCAGGTCTTTTTGTCTCCACTGTAGGAGCACGACCCTCTCTGTACTACCAGAGCCATACTTGGCCAGAGCAGCCAGGAGACTTTGGCCTACACTCTCCTCGCTGGCCAGACGGGTTGGAGAGGTCTCATGACGTTTATAAGCTTTTTCTAGCTTGTATTTCCTAAGTCGCCTTCTAAGATATCCACGGGAGGACTTGGAGTGGTCCTATTCTACTCTGCCGGAAACCACACGGTAAAAACAGAACTATCTGTATGAAAATTATTTAAAGTTGACGATAATTAAAATCTATATCTATACATATAATAAAACAGTAAACATTATATATATGGTGAAATTAATATTGGGGGCGATGGAGACATGTTAATAGAGTAAGAATTTTTTAAAAATTTCTGTCTGTGTATCTGTTTGTCTGTTTTACACGCTAATCTCCGGAAATACTGGACGGATTCGAATGAAACTTTTTTTGTTATATAAGTGTAAGGCCTGGGCAACATCTAGGGTATGAATGATTTTGAAAAATGGAACACCTGATGCAGAACTATAATGGTCCAGCTAAACTATAAGTAATATAAAAATGACGCCTTACTAAAACTTATTCAGCCTGATGAGCATTTTCTAGGGTCATATAATAGTTCACGCGAACAAAGTCACGGGCTTCGGCTAGTCTTAAATAAATTTAAACTTAACAAATAAAAATAAAAAACGTCTTGCAGATCATTACCCTGCAGTAGAATGCCCAAAAAGTTAGCAGCTAGTAGCTTTTCTTTAAAAAATAAATTAAACTTTAATATACACTACACGTAATGTAAATTAAATTTATTGCCGTGTAGCAGTGTGTGTACTATCACATCTTTATCCCATTAGGGATAAAGACGTGATAGTATGTATGTATGTATGTAGCAGTGCCTGTTAAGGTCTAATTACTGAATAATCGTTTGCCTGCTTAATTAAATTAAATGTTTAATCATAAATACTAACATTACGCAATGATGTTTTATAAAAAATGCAAAAAGTAACTAATAAGATTTCGCCTGCTGTTGCATTGTCAGTTTGTATCGCGTTTGAGCAACGTTACTACCAAATTAATTATTTCCCGCATTAGATTTACTACATTCTGCGCACATCTGGAGTTCCTTTATTAGGTACTATTGCTTTAAGGCCATACCCAAATTTTCCGGGGTCCAGTGGCGCCGCCATTTGAAATAAATCATTTAAAAGGAAACGGAGATATCATTCAAAATTGTGTCTTAGTCAAGCCCTAGATAACCCTTAAAACTATTTTATGAACTACTGTTTATAATTTTAAGTGCGAACGTGAAGCTTTTCTACGCACATTAGCTAAAAGTGGCCGTTTTTCGCAAATGTGCGTAGAAAAGCTTCACGTTCTCACTTAAAACTACAAAAAATAGTTTAAAAAATACTTTGAATGGGTATCTAGAACTTGACCAAGACACAATTTTAAATGATATCTCCGTTTCCTTTTAAATGATTTATTTTAAATGGCGGCGCCACTGGACCCCGGAAAATTTGGGTATGGCCTTAATACTGTTTCTCACTGTTTCTGTGTCGCAGAGCATTTTCACTGTAGAGCAATTTGTTGCCACTGTGCTATTATTAAAAGGCATTTATGTCCGCTCGAACAAGTGGTACCAGTTTTACACCCGCTACTGGGAAAGACGAAAAATTTAAACCTTAGGCGCAGGACACACTCAAAAGACGTTAGGCGCGGACGGGGCGCAGATATATGTCTCTTCCGCGATGGCAAGCGACAGTTTCATACAAAATGTATAGAAACGTCGAGTCGCAGAACACACAGAAAGGGAGGGAGCCCCATCCTTGCCAAGTCTGACATATGTCTGCGCCCCGTCCTCGTCTTACGTAAATTCTATGTGTCCAGAGCTTTACTTATAAATATAATTTACGTGAAAACGCCTGGATCAATTTGGAAAATTCATCTATGTTATTCATTCGTATAAAAATTCTGGTTCTATAGAAATTTTATCAAATCGGTTGTGTAGTTTAGCGTTGAAGTCGGTTTTTAGTTTTGAAAAATTATTAAGAAAGCATTTCAGTTGAGCACAATACTCAATGTATTGTAAAAGTACAAAGTAACAATTTTCAATAAACGGAAGGTATTTTATAGGCAATATAATATATGGCCACTTGACCGTGGTGAGATCAGTTTAGCTTCAATGTAATGCAGTATGTGAGATTTTTCAGATACCGACTTTTTTATGGAAAGCATGATAGATATTTAAACAAGATCTCGGTAGCCCGGCGGGAGTGTGCATTACAATACAATACAATACAAATTAACTTTATTGCACCATGATGAACATAAAAAATTACAACAACAACAAGAAACAATATAGGCACAAAGGCGGACTTATCGCTATAAATGCAATCTCTTCCAGCCAACCTTTCTATCAAATCAAATCTTGCATTCTAGCGCTTTCGCAAGTAAAGCGGCACTAGGAGTGGTCCGCGCTTGGATGGGTGGGATCCGTGCTTCGGAAGGCATGTAAAAGCCTTTGGCCCCGGCTGTCTTCATTGTATGGCAATCGTTAAGCTATGTCAGATGCCTAAAGGTAACTTGAAAAATCTGACACCAGTGTTGGCCACTCACACACGAAAAACAAACAAACAACAAGCTAGTGAAGCAAGAGAAGTTATCCGAGTCTACTTAAACATTTCGGTTGGTGTATAGAAGTAGCCAATAGAATTTTTATGCGCGAACATTAGGTAAATCTGTCAAGGGGTTGCTGAGATATGGGGTTTCGCGAGTTCAGAGTTTAGGGCAAACTACTTAAGTATAATATTTACCTACAATACAAGACTATATATTAGTAGTTCGCCACGAACTTAGACCTCGTGATTATTAATCCACAAGTTTGTTTGCCAGGCAAATTGAAAAACACCCCGACTTTCATGCGTTATAGGGGGTATAACATTTGATTCACCACCCCCACATAACTTTTGACCGCTTAACCGATTTTCATCTAACATAGCCAAGAACCACCGTAAGCAATCTTGCTTTTACGTAAAAAACCGCATCTAAATCAGTTCAAGAGCTACGATGCCACAGACAGATAGACAGACACACACACAGAATGACACACAGACAGACTTTGGTGTTAAAACTTATGACACCCCTCATTTTCGGGTTTTAGTGTAGATTGAGAGTATATTTACTCAATTAAAATAAATAAAACATATATTTATTTAATTTTTTATTTATTTATATTTCAGTAATTACACTGATTGAGCTAGCCCCAAAGTAAGTTCGGGACTTATGTTATGGGATACTAACTCAACGATACTATATTTTATAACAAATACATACCTATATAGATAAACATCAAAGACCCAGGACAATTTGAAAAAGGCCCTCCAACTTGCCCTGACCGGGGATCGAACCCAAGACCTCTGGGTAGCGGACAAGCATGGTGACCACGGAGGTAGTAAAAGGTAGAAACAAGTATTTACTCTAACTCGTATATTTTGCCTTTTTGCTTACACAAATTTCCACTATTTGTAAAAATTATACTAGTACTCTGGAGAAACAAAGTTTGTTAACATAAAATAAAAAAAGTTGTTCAAATTCATGATCTGAGTCATCCCTTTGAGCATGCCGACCGTATTTTTACACCCTGTAGATGTACGTTGCTTCCTCAAAGATGAACTAGCAAACCCCTAGAGGATGCCTCACGATCCTCGAACGAGACTGGAATTTAGATACACCCTGAATGTTTGAACACCACTGTCCCTAGAGAAGGGGTTATGTTTTTGATTTCAGAGAAGTAATTCTGAGGAGATTTCGTGAAATCTGCTTTGAAGGTATATATTTTATGTTAAAATTGCCTTAAAATTATTCTCTACTAGCTGTATCCGCGGGCTTTGCTCCTCGTGGAAATTTCGGGATCAACAGCACCCTATGTCCTTCCCCGAGTCTCAAACTATATCCATACCAAATTTCATCCAAATCGGTTCTGTAGTTTAAGCGTGAAGAGATAACAAACAAGCAAACAAATATACAAACTCACTTTCGCATTTTTAATCTTAGTAGGAAGTAGTTTTACGTAATTGTAATACCATAATACCTATACGTCTTATCTAAATAAAGTTATATCGCACGACTCACTAGTGCCCTACCACTTGTTAATATTACGGAGAGTGAGAGAGGGATAAATAACTGCGCTCAAGAAACGTTGTCGCTGGTGCCATGCTACCGGGGCAGGTGACAGGTGTCAGATTTTTCAAGCTGCCTATAGGTATCTAGCGTAGCTCAATAACTGTACCAATCAGTTGGCTAGGTCATTCTGTTAACAACAATCATTATCAATAAATAATATTAGACTTGAAGATGTTATTTCTTAAAATATATCAAATTTAAAAATAATAAAATTCCCTTTAACACTTCGGCTGCGATCAGAGTTTACGACGGGCCGATAAAAACTTTACTCCTGGTCAACATAAACCAAGTTTAACGGTTGGAAAAAGTTCACACTGGGCGAATAATTTATACGAGTTAAAGAACTGTCAATTTTTACTGCACTTTGACAGCAATTTAAAACAATTCTACTTGCAAGTTTACTTTGTTATTCGGTTGTAGAAAAGCATTTGACATTATGATATAAGTATAGATTAGAAATCTTAATTCTTCATAGACGGACAAAACTTAAAGCCGTTGTACCCAGCTCTACATTTTAACAATGTATTTTCTTCTATTGTGTTCTAACATTTAGTGATTTGAAGGTCCGTTGGGTAGTCAACTAAAATATATAAAAGTGTTACAGGTGCCTTTATTCGAAAATATAGACAATTTAAAAAAAACTTATTTGAATAAAAAAAACTACGTGATATCAGGATTTTTTATTTAATTTTAAACATTACACCGGAAATGACGACACACATTACACACATCAATCGAAATTTACATTTTTCATATGCCTGCAGTAAAAAAAACGATGACATCTGTCAAATGTCAATGTTTAAATTACCGTCGTTATGTTGGTTGTTGTGTTGGTAGATGACAGTGACAGTGACATATAATACAGTGGTGCCATTTTTAAAACGTGGAGTCACTAAACGAATGGTTTTTGTATGGAAAAACCAGTCGTTCAGGTGACACCGCGTTTCGAAAATGGCGCTTCAGTACAGTACTGAAAGTGAAAATTGCCAACATTACTCAAAAAATCTTCATTGTGACATCACTTCTTCAAATAAGCTTGACCTTGCTTGAAAATGAAGGTTAACGGGTTTTTTGCAAATATCTAAATAAGTAAGACCTTATTTTAAAATCTGATTAGAGAAAGCTTCTCCAAGAGGCTATTCCTTGAAAAGGATTGCGAATCAGATCTTTTTAAAAATTACTTGACAACACAATTTAAATACGAAATCCATAATACGTCTAAATATCTATCAACAAGGCTTTCGATAAACCTTTGGTAATAAATATATGAACGAGAACGTAAATATAATATGAAAGTATAAGGCGTAGTGCCTAATGGATAGTTATGTAATGTATACGTCCAACAGTGAACGTTATGCGGCTGAAATGATGACGATGATGAACCCCTTTCTGATTAGATGACGCTACATCGAAAGTAACACAATTTAATATCTAAAGTTCTCGACTCGCCCTATCGCAACGACCAAATCTGAACTAGATTACCTACTCACGACCAGATATCCGCATAACCGATAAATGTATTTTGTAGGTAAACACTTTTATTGGGAGAGAAATGTAAGATTTACGACGGCTTCGGGACTGACTGGATCTCTCGATCGTAGATATGAACGTTATTACAAAACTGCGAAGCATTCACATTTTTACGTCATACGAACAATTTTCATTTAGTTAAATTTTGATGAAGTAAGAAGTAAATTTTGGAGCCGTGTTGGACGCGGGGACGCGGTGTCTGTGTGTTGGACTGTGCGCGTTTTCTTTACAAACAGAGATACTTACAAGCAACGTTAGAACACGCATTCACGCGCAGCGCTGCGTAGTGCGGTGCAATGTGAGAATCGCCTTATGTATGGAAAAGACGAATTTATTTTTTTCTGTTATTTCAATTTCATAGTACTATATCATCTAATACAGGCCGTGGTTCGATTTATTACGGGTATGTCCCTAGCCTAGCACGTAGATTATAGATTTTTTTTTTTTGTTTTTGAGAAATAAATGTTCTTTTGCCATACCTCGCATAACTACTTGACATATAAAGAGTGTTTAAATTTAAATACACTTACATATATTAAGTACATGTAGGTAGTAAGTAGATAAAAATCTTTTTCCGACAAAGACAAAAAATATTTAAAAGAAAAATGTTAATCAAAAAAAATTTACGTCAACGCGACGGTCGTAAAGGAAATATTAAAACAAAAATAAAATTACGCGTTGCTCGAAGCCGTTAAAGTGACAAAATAAGGGAACAGGATAGGCACGTCTCATGAATAGCTAAAACAATTCTTTGGGGTGAAAGTGTACAATTATTGGCAGTCATTATGCAGAAAAACTGGTACCGAGGGCAAACAGCGGTGCTTTAGAAGCATCTTTAATACAGAGCTAACTAAACCTTAGAAAAGGCAGGACGCAATTTTTTTTTCAAATATTTTTGCCAGTATAACGCTTTACTACTACTGAATCTGATGACGTCGTCAGAGTAGCTCAATATTGGGCTAATAGAATATAAACTAAAACAAATAAAACATCGACACGCAAAAAATAAGTATAACGCTTTGATTACGCTAATGCATTTCCTGAAACAAAGCTTTCCTAACCAAAAATTCCACCTAAATAGGCCAACGAAAAAGCATCTAAAAAAATACTTATCTTTAACTATCTTATCTTATCTTTAATTATCTTACACTAATCTAAAAAAATATTTATCTTTGCGAAGTTAATAGCAGCACAAGTCACTACTCAAGTAAGGCTGCGTTTCCACTGAAGCGGAGCAGAGCGGAGAGGAGAGAAATTGACCAATCACAATGCCTGAAATCTCCGCTCCGCTTCAATTCAAACAGCGGAGCGGAGATTTCGAGCATTGTGATTGGTCAATTTCTCTCCTTTCCACTCAGTCTAAAGTTAGACAAAATGTGACATTTATATAGACAAGTAACGACATCTGTCTGTGGCTCGAGATAACTTGCCAGCTCTGTACATTTCGTAGGTCGATTCAAGCACTCAAACTTCCATTAGATACGCCAATGGCAGCGGAGCCCTGAAATCTTCTCGTTTCATTACGTACATAATTATTTCCGATTAGGAAAGCTCGGTTCTCTCTTTCGTTCATGAGGTTTACGAAAGAGATGGAATATAGGTGTTTTTGAAATAAAATAATTTTATTAACTGCGAGTAGGTTTTTTCAGACAGGTAAAGCCAAATGTTTAATTTGTATAAGGAAACAAAAAATATATAAATTTAAAATATCTTTTAAGTTTGATGGCTCTGTTTGATATGACTGACTAAGAATGCCCTTAAAATATTATTTCTTCTTTAAAGAAATGAGCAAAATTAAAACCGCCTACATACGTTTTAAATTTTGCTCAGTTTTTTTTTATTATTCTTTAAGGAGTTTTTTCATATCTCCAAAGTTCTTCGTCATATCTTCACCAAATGAATATGGGACCAATTTGGTACTAAAGGCTTTCAAGTAAAAAAAAACCATCAAAATAGATTCACAAGTCGCGAAGATATCTTCAACAAACATACGGGTCAATTTGATATCCTCCTCCTTTATACAGTCGGTTAAAAACAAAACAAAATCATATCTGAAGTTGCAAACAACCATTAGCAAAGCAGCCAAAATTGTATAATTTATCCAAATGACGGAGTTACTTAATTAAAAGTAAATAAAGGGACACGCGCGATCCCAGCTTCTTTGAGGCTCCGAAAGCTCATTTCTGAGAAACTTAAGTGGAAGTTTGTTGAAACAATCGCTAGGCCCTTTGTGTATAAACTTCGGGAGCCTTCTATTCTAAAAGTTTTCAATTTTCCTTTAAAAATGGAATTTTATGGCTGTATTAACGTGCGAAAGTTACGTCAAAGATGAGAATTTTTTATTTCGGCTTGAGTTGAGTAGCTTTTGTCCATGTTTTGGGTGTTCGGAAAAAATATATTCGGTTATGGTGAGTTTTGTTTTTAATATGCCGTCTGGTAATATGGCAGAGTAGAATAGGACCACTCTAAGTCCTTCCGTGGATGTCGTAGAAGGTGACTCAGGAAATACAAGCTAGACAAAGCTTACGTCATGAGACATCTCCAACCCGTCTGGCCAGCGTGGTGAGTGTAGGCCAAATCCTCTAGCTGCACTGGCTATGGAAATATGGCTCTAGTAGTACAGAGAGGGTGGTGCTCTTGCAGTGGAGACTAGAATACCTCATGATGATGATAATGATGTCGGGTAAAATGGCTGTATAAAGTCGTGCCTTGCTAACGCACATGCTCGAGTGGTTAGCTACATAACGCTGATGATGATGATGAGTGTTATTTTAAATCTAATAAGGTTGTAGACTGGGCAAAAAATATATTTGTTTATTTAGCAGTGTATATTTTTAGAAACTGCATGAATTACGCTTTATCATCATGAATTTTTTTATGCTATTTTTTGTCACTGTACAAAAGTTAGCTCTCAAAGCAAAAATGTCCAACATACCAACATTTTCACCTTTTTACGTTTCTTTTATAAAATTACTATGAAACTGTATGAACTTCGGTTTATACGAAAATGATACTAAACTTGCCCAAGTGGCAATAAGGACGAGAATAGATTTTTTATAAAGATGACGGGTGGCGGCCATCTTTGTACCCCTCCCTCCCCGACTAGCCTCACGTTTCTTATTGCCTCCTGGACTAGAAATGCCTAGAATTACTCAAGGAACATATATGATGAAGCTCATAGCTTACTATTTTTTTTTTTGGGTTATGTATGGAAGTGATGCTTAATAGCCTTTACTAACGTCACCTTTGGTTAAAAATCGTAGCTGATCGTGACGTCACGCGAAATCTCAATGTGCTGTATATTCGTCATTATCTAATCAGAGAAAAAAGACACGTATACCATACTTTTTAATAATCTTCTTAATGTGCCAAGAAATTATTTTAGTCCACATCCATATTTCTTTTAGTTTTTAATTGTTATAGAACAATCAAGTTACTATAAACTGAAAAAAATACTGCATAATACTTATTGCGAATCATGTTGTAGGGCAAGCTGCTAGAAACCCCATCAACCCACGACGGGCCTTGCCATTGGGTCTTGGGCCCTGCATAGGTTCCAAAACCCTAAATTCTCTCTCTACCCTATTAAGAGTAAACACATGAAAAATATTAGGTATGTCTTTTTTGAAATAATATGTCTTATATGAAAAATATTATGTCCTTATCGACGTTTCAGGGAAACGCCGCCAGCCTCTTGGGTACCTTACCCTGCGAGCGTAGTTATTAAGGCTCCATTTTTCAATATTTTGATGTTATTTATTGTTATTTAGTTTAATCATTTATATATTTATATTATTCAAATCTTTATGTTTATAATAAATAAATAAATTGATATTTTGAGAAAATAAATTCTTAGTTAATTTTAATAATAATTATGTAAATATTCTTTTGAAAAAATATGTTCTTTGAACCTTACTCTCAAAGAAAAGTAAGTAAAGTAGTTCACAAAAGAGCAAGTCTCACTAATTCAAGTTTTTCTCAGTTCCCTAATTGACCCGCGAATAAATTTCAAGCGACGATTAAGTTCTGCGGGATCGCAACTTGCAAAGCTTTGCGCCTGCACAAGCTTTGGTTCAACATTTGGTGCTAAGATCGTGTGGAGTAAGTTTGGAGTTACAAGCGGTAGTGTTCAAGTCAAAATAGTGAAGAGTTTCTAGCCGCAAATACTATTGACGATTTCTGTGGCCTAGTAGTCATTCGCGTGGTCATACTGGCGGACCCGGGTTCGATTCCCGGTCATTTCAAGATGAAAAATGATCTTTTTCAGATTGACCCTGGTCTAGGATGTTTATCTATATATGTATTTGACGACCTCCATGGCGTAATGGTCAACACGCTAGACCGCCAACCCGGAGGTCCTGGGTTCGATCCCCAGCCAGGGCAAGTTGGAAAATGGCCTTTTTCATTTTTTCCTGGGTCTTGGATGTTTATCTATATATATGTATTTGTTATAAAATATAGTATCGTTGAGTTAGTATCCTATAACACAAGTCTCGAACTTACCTTAGGGCTAGCTCAATCAGTGTAATTAGTCCCTATATATTTATTTACTTTATTTATTATTTATTTGTTTTAAAATATAGTAATATCCTAGAGTTAGTATCCCGTAACACAAGGCTCGAACTCACTCGACTTCAAACAATAAAGGGTTCCGTAGCAGCAAGTAATATAATATAAAAAAATTGTAGTTCGTTGTAACTTTTACCAACCGATTTTTTCGTGATTTCGTTTAAACCGAAAATAGGTTTGAACGAGATCTAGTAAGTAGAATTATAAAAAACTACTTACTAGATCTCGTTCAAACCTATTTTCGGTGGTAGTTTGCATGGTAATGATAATCATATATTTATTTTTGGTTTATCATTCTCTTTTTTTAGAAGTTACAGGGGGGACACATTTTTCCACTTCGGAAGTGTCTCTCGCGCAAACTATTCAGTTTAGAAAAAATTACATAAGAAATCTCAATATCATTTTTGAAGACCTATCCATAAATACCCCACAAGTACGGGTTTGACGAAAAAACTTTTTTTTTTTTATTTCAGTTATTCATCACAGATTTTCATCACAAAAATAGAAAAAAAATTGTGGGTACCACCATTTTTTTTCTATTTTTGTGTGAAAATCTTAATGAGGTTCACAGAATACATCTACTTCCCAAGTTTCAACAGTATAGTTCTTTAAGTCCGCCTTTGTATTATTATCTACTGTATTTTTGTGTATTATTATTATTGTTGCTAGCAACCCATCACTGTATTGATTGCTTTTCCATCTTCTCGCCCACCATGACGCTAAAAGTGGCTTTTGGGTCTTACGGCCCTGGGCTCTGCATAGAACCGCAAGACCCAAAATGCTCTGTCTGCCCCATTAGGGATAAAGACGTGATAGTATGTATGTATGTATGTATTTTTGTGGTGTTCTTTTTGTACATTAAAAATATTACATACATACTCTTCATTATTCGTCTGGAGATTGGTAGTAACTTTTTTTTTGTTTTCGATCAGGTACCTTATGTCCTCATGATCGCCTATAGGAAGTATAAGGACGCGCAATATATATGCGTCCCTGTTCCCCATCCCCGCCTTCCCGTTCTCGCCTTGTCGCATGTGTTGAGGGGCGAACACACACACATTGACGTGTGCATGGATGTATAGTTTCGTTTGTAGTAGTGACATAAAATAAATGATACTCCGCTTTTTTGAATAGCCAATCAGTGACAACGTTTTACTTTATTTGTCTACTAGAGGCAGCGCGCGGCTTCGCCCGCGTTAACCACGCGAGTGAAGTCACGGGCGTGATGCAATATAGCTTATAGCCTTCCTCGATAAACGACCTATCTAATACCGAAAGAATTTTTCAAATCGGACCAGTGGTTTCTGAGATTAGCGAGTTCAAACAAATAAACAAACAAACAAACTCTTCAGCTTTATATATAAGATATATGGATATATGGATTTAACTTTTAGGTAATATTTATTTTCAAAGATCGCTCACTCTTATCATTTGCAATGTTTCTTTAGTATAACTTTGAGTAACAAAACTTAGTAAAGTAATACGAGCCAAAGTCTACTCTAGCGAAAGCTGAAAATTGGCAGTGCTGTAAACTAACCAATTCAATTACTTTTTGCATTTTTTTGTGTTGCTTCTATGACGACTTCTGTAGCGTAGTGATCACCGTGCTAGTCCAACACCCAGGGGTTACGAGTTCGATCCCCAGTCAGGGCAAGTAGGAAAATGATCTTTTTCAAATTGTCCTGGATCTTGGATGTTTATCTATATATGTATCTGTTACAAAATTTAGTATCGTTGAGTTAGTATCCCATAACACAAGTTGCTTTGGGGCAAGCTCAATCAGTGTAATTAATACACATATTATAAAAAAAAGATACTATTAAAAAAATATTTCCGAGCCCAGGATTTGTTGAGCTGTTGTCGGGAATTTTAGAAACTTAGGGCAAAATACCTGTTAAATTTCCCGGCAATACAGCAAGAAATGAAAATTTAGGGGAATCGTTACGAAAATATTGGGAATAATTCTGTAATTTTACAGTGCAAACCTTTATTTAAAATATTTTCAGAGGCAATCTCTATCCAGGTTCCAGATTCAACTTTTTCTTCTCCACTTCGTACGATCATAAGCATACATGGGTGAATATTATCCACTATCACGTCTCTACCCCTAACGTGGTACACAAGAAGTCGCATTGACGTGTAGTTTCAGTTGTGTTTTTTCTGTATAAATGGCGTATACACAAATTTAAACTTAGTGGACGAAGTTCGACTTCACGATTTAATGGACGTCTACGAAAATTACTTACGGTTGCCTGTTCTTGGTGTTGTTTTCTGGTGTCAGATTTTTCAGGCTGCCTAAAGGCATCTGACATAGCTTGACGACCGCCATACAATGAGGACAGCCCGGCCCAACGGCTTATACGTGCCTTCCGAAGCACGGTTGCCTAATGTCTCTTTGGGAATTTATTGGTATCGCCATACATACATACATACATACTATCACGTCTTTATCCCTAATGGGGCAGACAGAGCATTTTCGGTCTTGCGGTTCTATGCAGAGCCCAGGGCCGCAAGACCCAAAAGCCACTTCCAGCGTCATGGTGGGCGAGAAGATGGAAAAGCAATCAATACAGTGACGGGTTGCTAGCCGCATCGCCTGTTAAAATGATTCGCATTTTTGCCCATTCCCTCGATCGGCTTTTACGATCTGCGCGGGAAGAGAAGCAGCTGGTACATTCTAAGTTTTTTCGTTTCTCCCAGACCAGCATGGTATCGCCATGTTTTTGTAAATTACGTACTGACGCGATAAATATTGGCGCGCGACATTATAAACAAAATAAATATCTCAGTCCAGCATCTGGAATCAGAACACAAGGATTTCCAGAAATCTAGCGATGAATATTGTGATCCGTCAATACACTACATACGTCAGTAAATATCGTAATCCGTCAGTTAATATTGACGGATAGCAATATGGATCTTACGTGTAGCATTCACCACAGGGTCTCGAGACTTGCGTTATGGCATACTAAATTAACGATACTATATTATTTAATAACAAATACAGATATAGACAGGTAAACTTCTGAAACCCAGAAAAAACTCAAAAAGATCATTTTCCATCTTGACCTGACCGGGGATCGGACGGATAAATATAATTTCATTTCTCTTTATTGCTTTTCACATTGTACATAAGTTTATTACACTTTATTATATAGGCATTGCAATAGAAAAAATGGAACGGCATGCGGTTCTATTTATAATACATACATAGCGGTGAAATACAACCCATCTTTTGGCTTAGCCGTAATCGGGTAAATAATTAAGTAGATAAATAAAAATTGACAATGGCTATTCCACAATCACATCACATGACGTCTCGTTTATAGAGAAAAACTCATTTTCTGAAGCTTAGCCGTTGAAACAAACGCTTACTGTGAGGTTGTGTACGTTATCTTGGTAAGAATTGAGTCAAATACAAAATATACAATACAATACAACACCCTTTATTGCAAAAAATAAAATACAGGAAATGCGAAAAAGGCGGGCTTATCGCAAAGCAATTTCTTTCAGGTAACCTATATAGAAAAAAGTAGTGATGGAAAATTAGGTACGTAAATACAAAATAAAAAAATCTTTATTGCCATATAAGTTGATGCATGTTATATTGTATTAGTAAAAAACATACAACAACTGGGCAGATGATTGGTTTAAAAATAAATTATTCGGTACAGTACATAAAATTAAACCTCACAAAATAGTAGTTGTATAGAAACGGACCCATAAAGCAAAAGACTAAAAGATCTAATGATGATGATAATACAATACAAATTAATTTTAGTGCACCATGATTAACATAAAAATTACAACAACAAGAAACAATATAGGCACAAAGGCGGATAATGTCGGGTAAAATGGTTCTATAAAGTCGTGCCTTGCTAACGCACATGCTCGAGTGGTTAGCTACATAACGCTCTACGTGTAGCAAAAAATGGCCATTGTTACGGAGAATGGGGCCCTGGGGAAGCAATGTAATTGCAGCGAGAAATCCTAGAGAAGTGCATATGCAAATTCAGGAATGTGCAAACGTGCATATCCATATTTACTGCCTTTTTCAAATCGTCCTGGGTCTTGGATGTTTGTCTATACAACGTGGAAGGGCTATACCCTATACTATAGTGTCATGAAATTGAAATTGGTCGAAGATCCAAAAAAAAATTCGACACACTTTCGTATGGAAACGTCGATTGTGTTTTTGTTTTCTAACTTTCATTCTAATTTCATTATATTTTAGTGATCTAGTATAGCCAGAGGTTTGATTCATTACGGGTATGTCCCTTCCTCCTATACGATGTATATGTATTTGTTATAAAATATAGCATCGTTGAGTTAGTACCTACCTCATAACACGAGTCTCAAACTTACTTTGGGGCTAGCTTAGTCGGCGTAATTTGTCCGTAAATATTTATTTAATTAGCTTAGATACCAGTGCCCTGTTTAATAAAGATTACAATCTGACAATATCGTAAATAAGTGACAAATTTGTAAAGTTGTATCACAAGTGCTGTATAATAAACCTTACAACGAAAGTTACAAATGAAAACTTTACAAATATTGTTTTGATGATGTTGATAAATATTTACAAGTGCAAAAAACGCCTGTAGATTTCGATGAAATATTGTATGTTTATAAATTTGTATTTGTAAGTCACAACTTACATAAAATGTAGTTTAGTATAAGTTAACGAGAAGAATATTGACATATTTATTTTAATTTGGTTTTACCGTCTGGTTTCCTATTGGTTTGATTCATAATGAGAGGCCTTTGCCCAACAATGGGATCTAGCAGGCTCTAAATAATAATAATTACGAAAGTAATGGAGCACATAGAATAGATAGAGTCCGCAACACCACCTTGCGATCCATCACCAAAGTTGCAGACGTGAACGTCACCGCCGCTAAATTAAAATGGGATTGGGCCGGTCACGTCAGCCGCATGCCGACCGAATTATGGGCCAAAACTGTTACTTTGTGGACCCCAACGAACGGACGTCGGCGTCCTGGAAAACCTAGGCGTAGATGGCGTGACGACTTAGAAGCCTACTCAAAGGACTGGCAAGCAAAAGCGCAAGACAGAGAGAAATGGAGAGCCGACAGGTAGGCCTTTGCCCAACAATGGGATCTAACGCGCTCTAAATAATAATGGAGCACAATAACAAAATTACGATTTTGTCCCTAATATACGAGAATAAAGATATGGCAGAACATGACTTTAGCTCTCTTACTAGTAGCACCGGATATAATATTATTATATTTTTTAAATTTAATACCAAAGTCTAAGTAAAATATAATCCGAAAACAACTTTTTTACTAGAATATATCAAAGCCAACGGGGGAACGGAGCGGGAGTCACCAGTCTTCTCTACAATTCTGTGCCCTATCTCGCCGATCAGGCGCTTAGCATCAGCACCCCAGCAGCCCATCGTTTCTACCGCCACGGGGACGAAGCAATAATGCGGCTCCAGAGCCGCGTACTTCACACGCTTTCTCTCCGCTGCGTCCTCCGCAGCTGCGGCTGCCGAGCCGATAGTGCGGCCGAGGTGGCTGGCCGCCACGGTGCTGACACATGTCGCGTCCCACACCACGCATAGATAGTTTAATTTAAAGAATATTTGTTTTATTTTTAATAATAATTGATTTTCATATTCTCGAAACTACATTTTCGGCTTTTCCTGTTTTAACAAACCTTACAAGTCTTACAACCTACAAGCATTATCTCCAAAAAAATATATACTCCTTAAAAGGAAATAAATATAAAAGATAAAAAATACACGCCGAAAATGAAATAAATGAATATACTCGCATTTTAGTACCTAAAATGGTAGATCAATACAATACAGAATGCTAAGCGGTAAAATAACAATTTACAAATACAAAAAGTTTTTTTGTCTTAAAAAAACAAACAATTCGTTACTTTCCAACAACACAAATTAGATACTTTTTTCTAAACGTCAAACCAAACATTTTATATGAGATTTATATGAAATATAGACTTGTGATGTCATAGTTTCTTAGAGTTAAATAGCGCTCTTAATATCAGTTTTCTAGAATAGTAAATCTAAAATCACGTTGAAAATGGATAAAATCATGACAAGTGACATTATTTTGTGACGCAATACCAAATAATACCTTTATGATCCAGGTAAGTAAATTAAGTCTCTAGGCTGAGTACATTGCTGCCCGTTTGCTATCTTGGGCCTTCAGTCCCTGATTCAAAATAAATCGCATTATCTCATATATATTTAAATGCGAAAGTTTATAAGGACGTATGGATGTTTAGATGTATGGATGTACGTACAGTCAGCACACAGATAACTGGGGGTTATCTGTGAGTCAGCATCAGAGATACCTGACACCTCCTCTATCTATGTCTTGAATTTTCTCTTATACTAAAAATAATAACGAAAATGAAAATATACATTCAAATAGACTTCATTAAAATCTCTCTGAATAAAAATTTTTATGTTAATATAATTTTTAGTTTATGAGAAAATTCAAGATGAAGGAGGGGTCAAGTATCTCTGATGCCGACTGTACATAATGTATGGTCCACTTTTACACATTGGAAATTTAACACTTAGCTTATTACCTGAATTAACACATACGTTACTTTTTATTCTGGGAATATGTAAGGTTCCCGTGGATTGACAAAAATTTGACGACGTAGGCAACGCCGTGGGCCTCAGCATTATTGGACTTGATGAAGATACAAATTTCAATATTAAAAATAGAAATTGTATTTCATTCCATTTCAATATCAGTGGCCAAGCGCCTAACACTCGAAAATTCGTTAATTTCTAGTACTCTTCTTTTTTGCTTAAAATAACTGTAACTTAATATTATACAAGAACAAAACAATAGTAACAAGCTAGCTAATGTCACATAAATTGCAGTATTATTAACACCATTAGAATGATTAATTGTTTTTCGCAACAAATCTATAGAATTTACTAAAGAATTAAATGCAAATGTTATGTTCATTGTAGTAGTATTATTAAAATTGTCTATTACCTCATTATTATGAAATGAAGTCTTGCATGTAATACCATTTACATTTTCAGAATGATAATCCAGCGTTTGAGCTGTAACGTTATAAGAATAATGATATTCTTTTAGATCTATCAAAACATCACAACTTAACAAATTTTCTCCTAAACTAAGAACTTTGATGTTCTTTCTATTAAAATTTTCAAAATTTATATTTTTTATGTAATTATCATCCAGAACAATGGTAGATACTTGTAAACTTTTGTACAAGATATTGATTTCAAAAGAACTGAGTAAATTACTTGAGAGGTTAAGATATTCCAAATTTTGAAGACCGTCAAAAACACCATGTTGTAGACTAGCTAGTTCATTGTTATTTAAATCCAAATATGTAATTAAATTTGTGTGAATAAAAGAACCGGGTTGTATATATTTTATAAGATTAGAACTTAAATCAAGATGAGATAACAAGGGCATTGTCTGAAAAGAGTGTTTGTCAACCTGTGTTATTCTGTTAGATTTTAGATTTAGGTGTGTAACGTTTGCCAATTTGTAAATTATACGTGCCTTTATATCCTCAATTTGACTAAAAGACATATCTAATACATTGACGCTAGCTGCTTCTACCGAACTAAAATTATACATAGTCTTAACATTTTTCAGTGATAATGAGTACAATGATATTATGGTCCCGATTTGAGAAACAGTCATCACCAGAAGTTTGTTACTAGATAAATCTAAATATTTTAATTTTATCAGGGAACTGAAAGAATTATCTTCTATATTACCTATGTTATTTGCAGCTAAAGTCAAAACTTTTAATTCCGAAAGTCCTATAAAATACTTTGGTGATATATATTGTATTCTGTTGTGGTCTAAATATAATTCCTTCAGTTCAGGAAAACTATTGTTTTTGACATTAAAAGTCTCTAATATATTATGTGACAAATCTAAAATCTCGATTGATCCAATGTCATTAAATGCATCGCAATCTATTGACTCGAGACCACCATATGATGAATTCACAATTTTAAGATTACTCATTCCCGAAAATGCATATTTTCCAAAACGCGACGTTTCGGTATACATAATAAATATATTTTTTAAATTAACCATATTTTTAAAAGTATACGTTTCAAAAACAACTGATAGGGGATTGTTACATAAAAGTAGGGTTTCTAAAATTTGAAGATCTTCAAAAGTCCCATTTTCAATATCTTCAATAGAATTAAATGACAAATCTAAAGTAACTAACGAGTTTAAACCAATAAATGAATTTTTCACCAGTCTTTTTACAAGATTGTTGCTCATATTCAAGTATTTCATCATTTTCAAATCTTTAAGAATTCCATTAATACTATCGAGTTTATTGCATGAAAGGTCTAATGTTATTAAGGAATTTAACGAGACAAATGCAGAGGTAGAAATGTTATAAATATAGTTATGTGATAGATTCAAATGTTTCAAATCAGATCCAATTAAACTAAATGTTCTAGGCGCCACTGTTTCTATTTTATTATAACTCAACCCAGGTAGCAAACTGACGTCAGCGACGTATAAGAGACGTCACTTATAGGTCATAATAGGGTCGGTCATTTATTCGTCGAGAGCAGACGTTAAAGTGACGTCAGTTTAGGGTCAGCGTTCAGCAGGACGTCGTATTTACGTCAAATTAAAGGCAAGTATCTGGACGTACCATATACGCCGCCAAGAGGACGTTTTGCTGACGTCTATTTAGGGTCAGTTTTTGGACGTACCATATTCGCCACAAAGTGTACGTCTTACTGACGTATATTTAGGGTCAATATCAGGACGTACCATATACGACGCCACGAGGACGTTTTACTGAAGTAAATTTAGGGTCAGTATATGGACGTAAGTACCTACCATATTCGTCCCAACGTGGACGTTTTATTGTTTAAGACTTTTAAGGTGAAAGTAACATGTACTCAGTGATACAATTAAGTGAAAAGAACAGCGGAACCGAATCGGTGGTAGACGCCAAGGCATTGTGAAGTTGGCCACCTGTTAAGTTTAAGTAAAAGTACGGTTTAAATCATTTTTCCATGTCCTTAAGTCTATGGTCTTAAAAAACATGGTCCCTGTATCATTGTTCTGGCAATTGTCTCCCACTGTCCTTAATTGCATCTTAAATATAGATTATACTACTTACATTTTGTTTTTTTAGTTTCATCCATAAAAGTTCTTGAGTCTCTTCAAGATACGTAGGTAAGATGCCTGCAAACGTAAATGCTACATGCTAAGCACTAAATTCTATCCTACTATCACGCGTAAGGATTTGCGAGATGGAGTGAAAAGGGATAGAATATAACACGTACCGTAGTCTTTTGATCTTGGGCCCCTGACCAATAACTTAGAACCATCGTAGAGCTTAAATGCGCAGCTCAGGCTTTAGTGCCAGTTTTGCCAGCACGTTATTTCACTCAATAGCCAGGGCGGTTCTCTTTTTTAACAAACTACCCACCCAAACTACCTAAGGGGAGCATATTGCCATGCTAACGATATCAGCTGTAAGTGTGTTCTTACAATCTATATAATACCCGCTGTCCAAATTCGTGTAGTCTTTGATAATTAATTTTATTTCCTCTAAATTAGGCAGTTTTAGACTTCGTCCATTCCGTAAAAAATTAAGACGTAAAAAACATTAGGTAATAGTTCTAATCATAACCATAAAACCTTTTATTTTGAGTAATATTGTATGCAAGTGTTAGTTTCTTAGAAAATCCCTAGATGGCGCTGTTCAAAATTAAAACTGGTTATGGTTTCTTTTATGTACATTCTTATTACTTGGTGCATATTTCCAATTAATCGAGTTCAGCAGTAGTGTGTGGTTTAATTTCCATATCGGTGTGCGACGGTAGCGACACCCAAGACACACTGTACATATCATGAGCTCCCGTAGGTCCTACTCCTGACTTGTATGTCTTAGTAACGTTTGTGTATAACGTCAGTGTCTGCCCTAATATGTACGGCCCAGTAACGTCCCTATGAATTCAGTATATGACGTCACTGAAACGTCAGTGGCTGCCCTAATATGTACGGCCCAGTAACGACCCTATATGACGACTCTCTAACGTCTGTAAACTGACGTCTCTCTAACGTCTTGAGGCTGTGACAAATTGACGTCATCTGTTGGGACCCCCCGACGTCAAGACATGACGTCTCTTACGTCGAGCAGTACCGTAAACGGACGACATAATGACGTATAAATGCTACCTGGGAAGTCAAAATCACTTCCAACAATTCCATAAAATGTGTCTTTATCAATCATGCCTGATATACTATTATTACTAAATTTGAACTGTTGCACATTTTTTGCATTAAAAAGTTCATTGGACATAGTTTTAATAGTATTGTCAGACAATATCAAATATTTTAAATTACTGTTATTTTCAAATATTTTTTTTGTCAAAATAGTTAAAGCATTGGAGCTTAAATCTAAAAATTTCAACTGTGCTAAAAACTGAAATGTTTTGTCTTCTATGTATGCAATATTATTAGAACTCAAATTTAATCTTTCCAATTGAATCAATACATTAAAATTCGATTTACTAAGAATCTTTATTTGATTATTGTTTAACATGAGTTCTTGCAAATCTAAACATTTGACAAAACTGTAACCTAAAGTTACTATATTGTTATGAGATAAATACAAACTTTTTAGATGTAACAACCCTTCAAATGTCGTTATTTCTAATTCTTTTATATAATTATGGGATAAATTTAAATGCAACAGATTCGGGCATGGCTCAAAGTAAAAGTCGGGTAACATATCTAGCAAATTAAAACTTAAATCAATTAATTCTAATGAATGTAAGGAAAATTTTGGTTTATCTTTTATTGATTCTAACAAAGATATGCGGTTGTGAGATGCGTTGATAGAAACCAAAGTGTGTTTATCACCGAATGAAGAAAAATCGAATACCTCCACTTCACTGTAAGTAATTTCGAAGTGAATTATTTTATTATAACTTAACATTTTTCTTGGAATAGTAACTGGATCAAAATGAGTCATAATTATTTACTTGACATTTTCTTCTACCGGAACCGATGCATGATTATAATTATTTTCAAATGTTTTTTGGTTCATATTTTGGTAATTAAGAATTAAGTCATATTTGGAGTTGATATACGAACAAATTTGCGTGTTTGTAAAAACTGAATTTGGGAAAAAAATCCGACCATCACAATAATAAATGACAGTACATCTTTTATAACCATTGCCGGCTTCGACTCTACACGAATCAAGATTCAGTTCTTGCCACTGACATTCAGCATACATAGTCATCATCAGCAGCAGTAACAGCAAAAGCGATGATTTCAGATCTGAAATGATTTTTAAAACTTTTAAATTTTCATCATACCTGGACTACACACATAAAACGGGGATTTATATATAAAACGTTAATCTAGCTAGATTAATATTTTAGCTCCAAAAACAAGAAAAAATTCATCGAAATCGTTGGAGCCGTTGCCGAGATTCTCATTAATTCTCAGTAGATCCACTGACCAGATAGATACATTCTTTCTTTCTTATTTATCGTGTGTGTCAGTGACTAACACTAGTGTCAGAGTTTTTAAACCGCCTTGAAGGCCTCTGACATGGTTTTAGGTAACGACCAATGTCAAAGACAGTGACCGGGACCGACGGCTTAACGTGCCCTCCGAAGCATGGATCATCTTACTTATCAGACAATCAGGTGATCAGCCTAATGTCCTAACCAAACTAGGACAACAACTCAAAGTCGTTGCCTTCGCCGGGAATCGAACTAACCTCCACACCACGAAGGCAAGAAGAATAGATACATTATGGACTTATTATATTTTTCTATTGCAAAAGCCACCGCGACCCAAGTCTCATAGCCTGGGATCGTTCTTACCTGTATAGTTGTAGAATTTAGTAAAAAGTGGGGTTGAGTAGACTGTAATGGGACTGGTGAATAAAAAGGTCCGACGGTGTTTATCTTCGTGTATTCTGCCATGAATGGAAGCGGAAGAAGAAAAGTAAAAATACATTGTCCATAGATAATGAAATTTAGCATAGATAAAACATACAAACATACATACATACTATCACGTCTTTATCCCTCATGGGGCAGAGAGAGCATTTTGAGTCTTGCGATTCTAAGCAGACAGAGCCCAAGGCTGCAAGACTCAAGGGCACTTTTAGCTTGATGTGGGCAAGAAGGTGGATGAAGGAATCAAAGTAGTGATGGGTTGCTAGCCGTATCGCCTATTAACATGCTTCGATTTTTTGCCCATTCCCTCGATCGGCTCTTACGATCTGCCCGGGAAGAGAAGAAGCTGGTACATTCTAAGTTTTTTCTTTTCTCCCAGACCAGCGTGGAAGAAATAAAAAAAAATAATAGAAAAAATAGATATAAAACAGACCAAAAATAAACTAAAATGTTGGAGTTGCCAACAGTGGACATACACAGAGAAACTTTTAGATTTTATTATATAACTAAGGCCTGGCCATCGCGGCTCTTGCTCTATTGTATTAAATTATATAAAAAGCTGGTGATTAAATAGCTTTGTTGGATACCTCACTAGATCAAGTAATATTTTTTATAAATTACGATCAATGCTTTCTTACCCATCATAAAACCATAACCATCCAAATAGTATTATAAACTTTAATTTATTTTAATCATTAACTAAAAATAACCGAAATAAATATGTACCTATACAGATACATTTTCACGTCTATATCCCTGACGGGGTAGACAGAACCCAGGGCCATTAGGCCCAAAGGCCACGCTTAGCGTGGTGGTGGGCGTTAAAATGGAAAAGGAATCAAAATAGTGATGGGTTGCTAGCCGCATCGCCTATTACCATGATTCAAATCTCGTTCATTCCCTCGATCGACTCTTACGATCTGCGCGGGAAGAGAAGCAGCTGGTACATTCTACGTTTTTTCTTTTCTCCCAGACCAGCATGGAAGAATTATATGAAGAAGAATATGTACCTATATTGTAAGTAAAAAGATAAAGGAAGCAAGAACTTTATTATACCCCAGTTGTTGTATATGTATAATAACACTTATAACATCTGACGAAATGTACTGAATCAATTTTAAGAGTGAATTCGGTCCATGATACGAACAACTTTCCCTACGAACATGTATCGAAATATCAAAAATATTTTTTTTTACTTTTCTTACATACTCAAAATCAGATGATCATCTGACAGTTCAAATTACAATTAAGGAAATTCATAATTTTGACATTATTGACCAGTATGACAAACAATTTTATAATTTTCATTTAAAATATTCTCATTTGATATTTTTTTGCATGCCAGTGCCTGGTAAAATGTGAGGAATTTTTATTGTGATATATAAAACCTGTACATACATGTACTACATTTTAAGCAAAATAAAGAAATTTGTATTTGTATTTGCATCATCAGGTCAACTTGTATGGGAGGCCAAAAACTATTTTTCATAATCCTAGGGAAAAGTTGTTCAGTATTATAGACTGCATTCACTCTTTAAATAGTTTCAGTATATTTTGTTAATAGGCCCTATAAACATCCGAGCGTAAGTAAACCGTTTAATCATTTATAATTGTTACTTTTTAAAAGCTTTTAAAATACTTACTCATTTTTATTAAATTTCAATAAAATTATCACTCTCGACACTCCCACTTTATTAATTTCATACGTTTAGAACTTTATTTTTATTAAGTAAACATTTGTTTAACAAGTTCAGAATGTACGACTATAGGTAACTGTCAAGTCAGAAATGATATTGTACTCCTCATTACATTATCTGTACTCAGGGCCGGATTTAGAGGTCGAGAGGCTTCGGGGCAACAAAGGAGTGGAGGCCCCCTGGCCCCAAATTATTTTCCAAATAAAGTGGACAATTTTTTTCAGTTGAGTTTTTCAATAAATAATTTATTGTGGAACCAAGTATAGATTATTTTATTATTTAACAAACATATAAATATAATCGGAAACTAAATTTCAGCGTTTTTTTTTTTTTTGAAGTCTCCATTGTGGGGGCCCCTCTTTCGTGGAGGCCCCGGGGCTGTAGCCCCGGTTGCCCCCCCTAAATCCGGCCCTGTCTGTAATTCATTGCGTAGGCGCAGACACCGGATGTGAGTGTGACACACATTAATGTTTAGCAAATTATATTCGAACATTGTTGGGCTTTTCTTCCATGCTATTTTGAGACAAATGCCCTTCCCGATAACGCCATGAGAGCACGGTCGCGGATCACTTAACACATTGCAGGACACTTACGGCTTTGGACGTAATTCAATAGGGGTGACGACAGGGTCCGAAAAGTATGAATGTAATTAGTCCGTCTGTTACATTATTCAAAAATAATGGACCCGTATTTTTCAGTTTACCAAAAAAGTTAAAATTTACAAAGATACGGAGCGTCAAAGTTCCGGAGTGGGGGCTTGCGATGTCACACTTAAGTATAAATTGTACCCAGCCGTGACGTCACGCGAAATTTACATGCGCTGTATCTTTGTCATTTCTGGTTTCTCAGAGAAAAGAAAAAACACGTGTACAAAATTTTTAATAATCTAACCGATGGACCAAAAATAGTTTTCCATTTGTCATGCCTATTATATTCGAACATTGTTGGGCTTTTCTTCCATGCTATTTTGAGACAAATGCCCTTCCCGATAACGCCATGAGAGCACGGTCGCGGATCACTTAACACATTGCGGGACACTTACTGCTGTGGACGTAATTCAATTGTTATTTCTATTGTGTCTGGCCGAGTGTCCTGCAATGTGTTAAACATGCTGGTAACTCGTTACTATCACTAACTTTGCTTTAATATATTCAATTACCTATGTATGTAGTCTCTAAATCGAGGTGGGGGCAAAAACATATCGTTTGTATGTATGTTTGTACAATACAATAAAAATACTCTTTATTGAACCATAAACAAAAGGAAATACAAAAAAAAAACGAAAAAAATGAATAAGACAGAATTATGATACAAAGGCGGACTTATCGCATAGCAATCTCTTCCAAGTTATCTTCTACCGACTGCCGAACCAATAGTCCTATTTTGATGAAATTTGGTAGGCAATTATTTTATTTATTAGGTACACCAACAGGTTACATGACAAGCCTTACAATTAACATTCAGTTTTGTGTTCTAGCATGCAACCCAATTACAGGTGAACACAACATTCTTAGAATTTTTTAAGAAGCAAGTACTGTTAACTAAAAATATAAAAATACTAACATATTGAAATTTTGAAATCGAAGCTATATTAGAATATTATTGTTATTATTATATTATTTTATTATATTATATATAGCTGCACTTACCACTGACTCACTGATTGACATAATTGTTTGACCTGTTCCCGACTGACAGGTGTCACAAATGTTATACCATCGTGTACAGGGTGTTTTGAAACCAACCAGAAAAATCCGAAAACTTGAAGATCACCAGATCCTGATGTGGAAGGGGTACGGCCTGCGAAAACGGGTGGGGTTAGGGGCGTGATTTTTTTTCCAAACTGTAGGGGGTTGTGAGCAATTTGACGAGCGTCATTTGTTTTTTGATTTTTTTCAAAATTCAAGATGGCCGCCATACAAGGACAATTGTCCTCCATAGTATAGCCCCCCCAAAGTAACTTGGCGCAGCCTGAGGCCGAAGGCCGAAGGCGGAGCCCCCTTGCGAGGCCGCAGGCCGAGCTGCGGAGCGAGGCCAAAGGCCGAGCTTCCCCCCCCCCCCCCCTTGATGCCCCCCCTGCTCCCCCCAAAGTAATTTTGATGCGAGCCCGAAGGGCGAGCTGCGGGCGAGGGCGAAGCCCGAGCCACTGTCACAAGCTCTGCGTTTTTTATTTTATTTTTGGAAATCCAAGATGGCCGCCAAAAGTCAACTGCTTGCGATTTGGCTGAAAATCGATATTTTTATGTATTTTGAGCCGGTTAACCCAAATTTAACATTATTTTTGGAATCCAAGATGGCGTCTGGGTTTTAGAAAATTAAACTTATTTCGTTCATAACGACTCACTGGGACTTCAAAGGAGTCTGAAATTTTCTACGCCGAGATAAAGCACCACATGAAACTCGAAATTGCATTCAGATTTTGGATCCAAGATGGCTGCCCACTAATTTTTTTATGTTTCCGCAACTGACTGCAGTTTATACCCATTTTCTGAACTGGAAACATTTTTTAGCCTACCTCAACAGCTGCACGAAAAACCGCGTGCTGCGTGCAGCACGCGCAGCACCCGAAACACTAGTTATATTATATATAGCTACACTTACCACTGACTGACTCACTGATTGACATAGTTGTTTGACCGGTTGCCAAATAGTAGGGGTGATGGTTTTTGGTGGAACGTACAGGGGTGAGCGGGTCGAGTACCAGAAAAATCTGACATTTGAGGATTTGCAGAAACCTGATGTGGAAGGGGTACGGCCTGGCTAAACGGTTGGACCTGGAGATTTGCCCCCATAGACAAAATGAAAGGGGTACCTGATCAATTACCAGAGCCAGTATTTTTTTTTTAATTTTCATAAAAAAAAATTCCCCCCATACAAATTTCATACAAACGGCCCCCCCAAGTAACTTGGCGCAGCCCGAGGCCGAAGGCCGAGGGCGAAGCCGGCTCGCGAGCCCGTAGGGCGAGCTCCGTGGCGAGGCCGAAGGCCGAGCCCCCTTTTTACCCCCCTCCTCCTCCCCCCTCCTCCCTCTCCCCCCATGTAATGTCCCCCATCACGAGGCCGCAGGCCGAGTGACGCGAGCCCGAAGGGCGAGCTGCGGGCGAGGGCGAAGCCCGAGCCAATCCAGTAAGCGCCGGGTATTTTTTTAATTTTTGGAAATCCAAGATGGCCGCCGAAAGTCAAATGCTTGCGATTTGGCTGAAAATCAATATCTATATGTTTTTTGAGCAGAAAAATCCAAATTTGAATTTTTTTTTGGAATCCAAGATGGCGGCTGAATTTTAGAAAATGAAATTTATTTCGTTCATAACGTCTCACTGGGACTTCGTAGGGGTCTGAAATTTTGCATGTGGGGGTATAGCACCTAAAGGAACTCGAAACTGCATTCAGATTTTGGATCCAAGATGGCCGCCCACACATTTTTTCATGTTTTCTCAACTGACTGCAGTTTTCACCCATTTTTTGAACTGGAAACATTTCTTAGCCAACAATCGCCGCACAAAAAACCGCGTGCTGCTTGCAGCACGCGCAGCACCCGAAACACTAGTTATAATATATAAACCTACATTACCACTGACTGACTCACTCACTGACAGAGTTGTTTGCCCTGTTGCCGGGTGGGAGGGGTTTAGGTTGATGTGTGGTTGTATAGAGGGTGCTCCAGTGAGTACCAGAAAAATCTGACATTTGAGGATTTGCGGAAACCTGATGTGGAAGGGGTACGGCCTGCGAAGACGGTTGGGGTTAGGGGCGTGATTTTTTTTCCAAAATGTAGGGGGTTGTGATCAATTTGACGAACGTCATTTGTTTTTTGATTTTTTTCAAAATCCAAGATGGCCGCCATACATGGACAATTCCCCTCCATACAAAATTCATACAAACGGCCCCCCAAGTAACTTGGCGCAGCCAGAGGCCAAAGACCCAAAGGAAAGCCCTCCACCGCGAGGCCGCAGGCCGAGCTGCGGGCGAGGGCGAAGCCCGAGCCACTCCCACAGCCCCCCCCTTTTTAACCCCCCCCCCCCCCCCCCCCGCAAGTAATTTTCACGAGGCCGCAGGCCGAGTGATGCGAGCCCGAAGGGCGAGCTGCGGGCGAGGGCGAAGCCCGAGCCACTCCCACAAGCGCCGCTTTTTTTTTTAATTTTGGAAATCCAAGATGGCCGCCGAAAGTCAACTGCTTGCGATTGGGCTGAAAATCGATATCTATATGTATTTTGAGCCGAAAAATCCAAATTTGACAGTTTTTTTGGAATCCAAGATGGCGTCTGGATTTTAGAAAATTAAACTTATTTCGTTTATAACGTCTCACTGGGACTTCGTAGGGGTCTGAAATTTTGCATGTGGGGGTAAAGCAACCCGCGGAATTTGGAACTGGAATCAGATTTTCGATCCAAGATGGCCGCCCCACACATATTTTGATGTTTCCTTTACTGACTGCAGTTTTTACCCATTTTCTCAACTGGACATGTTCTTTAGCCCACCTCAACAGCCGCACGAAAAACCGCGGGCTGCTTGCAGCCCGCGCAGCGCCCGAAAAGCTAGTTATAATATATAAACCTACATTACCACTGACTCACTCACTCACTGATTGACATAGTTGTTTGCCCTGTTGCGGGGTTGGTGGGGTTTAGGTTGATGTGTGGTCGTATAGAGGGTGCTCCAGTGAGTACCAGAAAAATCTGACATTTGAGGATTTGCAGAAACCTGATGTGGAAGGGGTACGGCCTGCGAAAACGATTAGTGTTAGGGGTGTGATTTTTTTTCCAAAATGTAGGGGGTTGTAAGCAATTTGACGGCCGTCATTTGTTTTTTTATTTTTTCCAAAATTCAAGATGGCCGCCATACAACGACAATTGTCCTCCATACAAACTTACCTATTTTCTGAACTGGAAACATATCTTAGCCTACCTCTATAGCCCCACGATGAACCGCGGGCTGCTTGCAGCCCGCGCAGCGCCCGAAAAGCTAGTTATAATATATAAACCTACAATACCACTCACTCACTGACTGATTGACATAGTTGTTTGCCCTGTTGCGGGGTTGGTGGGGTTTGGGTTGATGTGCGGTCGTATAGAGGGTGCTCCAGTGAGTACCAGAAAAATCTGACATTTGAGGATTTGCAGAAACCTGATGTGGAAGGGGTACGGCCTGCAAAAACGGTTAAAGTTAGGGACGTAATTTTTTTTTCATAATGTAGAAGATTATAAGCAATTTGACGACCGTCATTTGTTTTTTTATTTTTTTCAAAATCCAAGATGGCCGCCATACATGGACAATTTTCCTCCATACAAATTTCATACAAACCGCACCCCCAAGTAATTAGGCGCAGCCTGAGGCAGAAGGCCGAAGGCGAAGCCTCCACGCGAGGCCGCAGGCCGAGCTCTCCCCCCCCCCCCCTTGACCCCCCACCCCCTAA
Organism: Acrobasis consociella; assembly: GCA_963555685.1. NCBI lineage: Eukaryota > Metazoa > Arthropoda > Insecta > Lepidoptera > Pyralidae > Acrobasis > Acrobasis consociella. The sequence goes on from OY743122.1 coordinate 14,732,159, forward strand.
GTAATTTCCACGAGGCCGCAGGCCGAGTGATGCGAGCCCGAAGGGCGAGCCGCGGGCGAGGGCGAAGCCCGAGCCACCATCACCAAGCGTGAAGTCGCGAATTTTTTTTTTTGGAAATCCAAGATGGCCGCCAAAAGTCAACTGCTTCCAATTTGGCTGAAAATCGATATTTATATGTGTTTTAACCCCAAAAATCCAAATTCAACTTTTTTTTTTGAATCCAAGATGGCGTCTGGATTTTAGAAAATTAAACTTATTTCTTTTATAACGTCTCACTGGGACTTCGTAGGGGTCTGAAATTTTGCATTTGGGGGTAAAGCACCCCGCGGAACTCGAAACTGCATTCCGATTTTGGATCCAAGATGGCCGCCCCCACACATATTATGATGTTTCCTTTACTGACTGCAATTTTTACCCATTTTCTGAACTGGAAACATGTCTTACCCTACCTCAACAGCCGCACGAAAGACCGCGGGCTGCTTGCAGCCCGCGCAGCGCCCGAAAAGCTAGTTATATTATAATATATAAACCTACATTACCACTGACTGACTGACTGATTGACATAGTTGTTTGCCCTGTTGCGGGGTTGGTGGGGTTTAGGTCGATGTGCAGTCGTATAGAGGGTGTTCCAGTGAGTACCAGAAAAATCTGACATTTGAGGATCTGCAGAAACCTGATGTGGAAGGGGTACGGCCTGCGAAGACGGTTTGGGTTAGGGGCCTGATTATTTTTCCAAAATGTAGGGGGTTGTGAGCAATTTGACGAGCGTCATTTGTTTTTTAATTTTTTCCAAAATCCAAGATGGCCGCCATACATGGACAATTTCCCTCCATACAATCTTACCCATTTTCTGAACTGGAAACATATCTTAGCCTACCTGAACAGCCGCACGATAAACCGCGGGCTGCTTGCAGCCCGCGCTGCGCCCGAATAGCTAGTTATAATATATAAACCTACATTACCACTCACTCACTCACTCACTGATTGACATGGTTGTTTGCCCTGTTGCGGGGTTGTGGGGTTTAGGTTGATGTGTGGTCGTATAGAGGGTGCTCCAGTGAGTACCAGAAAAATCTGACATTTGAGAATCTGCGGAAACCTGATGTGGAAGGGGTATGGCCTGCAAAAACGGTTAAGGTTAGGGGCGTGATTTTTTTTCCAAAATGTAGATAGATTATCAATTTGTGTTATCTTATTTGAGCTTAGATTTAAGTCTGTTATATTTTTCAGTGTATATATGAATCGTGCCTTTACATCGACAATTTCACAAAAAGACATGTCTAGAACTTTAACGCTAGCTGCTTCTACTAAACTAAAATTATAAAACGTCTTAACATTCTTCAAAGATAATGAGTACAAAGATGGCATATTCTGAATTTGTGTTGCATTCATAGTCAAGAGATCATTATAAGATAAATCTAAATATACTAATTTGACTAGTGAACTGAAAGAATTATCTTCTACATAAATTATATGATTTCGAGCTAAACCCAACTTAACTAACTTAGTAAATCCATTGAACGTTTTTTGTGTGATGTTTTGTATTTTATTATTATTAAGATATAGCTCCTGAAGTCCAGGAATACTGTCATTTTTAACACTGAAGTTCTCTAATAAATTGTGTGATAAGTCTAATATTTCAATTGACTCAGTACTGTTAAAACAGTCATAATCTATATTCATGAGACCACCATAAGACGAATTCACAGTTTTTAGTTCGTTCATATCCGAAAACGCATATTTTTGATAGCTAGTTGTTCTTGTATTAATAAGAAATATATTTTTTATTGAAACCATTCCTCTTAAAGTATGCTGTGTAAAAGAATGTCCTAGGGGATTGTTACATAGAATTAAAGATTCCAAATTTCGAAGTTCATTAAAAGATTCATCTTCAATTACTTTGATGAAATTAAATGATAAATCTAATTCAACCAATAAAATTGAATACTGAAAAGACGTTTTTGTCAGTTGTGGTAAATAGTTGTTGCTTATATTTAAGTATTTCATTTCTTTCAGATTTTTTAAATATCCATCTATTTTGTCCAGCTTATTATAAGACAAGTCTAGTGTAATTACGTATTCTGCCGATAAAAATGCTGAAATGGAAATGTTAGCTATGGCATTGTAAGAAAGATTTAAATATTTTAGTTCAGATCCAAAAGAATTAAAAACATCATTTCCTAACATTTCTATTTTATTATTGCTCAAATCAAATTCACTTTCACTAATTCCTTGAAATGTATCTTTATCTACCATGCCTGATATGCTATTATTGTCTATTTTAAATTTTGTAATATTCATTACACTAAAAATTCCACTTGGAACAGTTTTAATGTTGTTGTTTGCCAAGAGCACAGTTTCTAGTTTAGTGTTATTTTTAAACAAATCCTTTGATAAAAGAGTTATAGTATTAGAACTTAAATCCAAGACATTCAACTCGCTCAACATACAAAAAGTTGCATCTTCAATATCTGCAATGACATTAGAACTCAAATTTAGTTTCTGTAGTTGTGTCATCACAATAAAATTTGGTTCTTTCAATGATGTGAGTCGATTATAATCTAACATAAGTTCTTGTAAATTTCCAAACCTGACAAAACTATGATCTATAGATGCTAACATGTTATAGGACATATATAGAGATTGCAAATGAGACAAGCCCTCGAATGTCAAAATATCAAAATGTTGAATGTAATTATGTGACAAATTCAAATGCAAAAGATTAGGAAACCGGAAAAAATAATTATTTGGTAGAGTCTTTATCAAATTGTAGCTCAAATCAATTATTTGTAACGAATGTGATGAAGAAGAAGATACTGATTTATCTTCTAATACTGAAATGCGGTTGAAAGATGCGTTTACTGAAACTAAACTATGTTTATTACCAAAAATAGAAAGATCGATAGTTTCTAGTGCACCGTGAGTAATTTCAAAGTGTGTCATTTCATCAAAACTTACAAGATTGCTGAGTATTGATACTGTTCTAAAGTGATTGAATTTAACCACTTTAACTCTACTTTTTGGCAAATAATTTGGTAATAGCTGGTGAATTGAGACTTCATCTTGATTCATATTCATAAAATCTAGAATCAAATCGTATGTAGCATCGTAGTTTCTATAGCCGTAATAGTTGTTGAAGCAAGTTATGGATGAGAAGGTAGAGTCTCTGTATTGGATAGAACCATCACATGTGATGGTGACAATGCATCTTAATCCAGTTCTGTCTTGAGAGCTTGTACAGATGTTGACATATCGCTGGCCTTGAATGTTCTGCGTCATCAACAGCAGTAGCAGACAAAGTAATATCCAACCTGAAATGAGATGAGTAAAATGAAGTAATTTAATTTGTAGTAATAAATCATTATCTTGCAACGCATCACTAATTTGGTTTCATTTTCTTACTACATACCCACCATATCGCTAAGCATGATATTTTTTTTCTGGCTCAAGGCTTTGTCTAACCAGTAAGGGATAAAAAAGATCATACTGTTTCAATGCATGTACTACATATCAGTGCAGGTTTTCTCACCATGTTTTTCTCAACCGAAAGCAACACATGAGTTACAAAATCAAAGGTACGAGAGCTTGGTACGAGTACAAGTGTAGGCCCAAAGTTAATATGATTAATGATTAAAATTTATTAAAGAATGATTTATTGAATATAATTATACTCATGATTATGATTAACAATTATAATCATTAATCGATATTTTAATTATTTAATTAATAGTGTGTGGAAAAACAAACAAAGCAAACCTTCGAAACTATACGCAGAGTGTAACCCGACACACTGATATATTAATGTTACAACTATACATATTAAAAATACGTCACAAGTTATAACAAAAATTAGAATAACATGATTTTCTCCAGAAAATGGGATTCTTTTAATAATGGTGCTCCCAACACTGCTGTCAAAAAATGTTTACTAACATTTTCTAACATTTAAATAAAGTAACTTATTGTTGTAATATTGTTATTATAAGTATTTATTATTCATAAATATAATAAGTATGGTATATGACAGTATTTTATTTTTATATTATTATGCATTTTTATAATGTTAGAAAATGTTAGTAAACATTTTTTAACACCAGTGTGGGAGCACCATTACTATTACATCAATCGCGATTAAAATCATTATTATTTTAGTAATGATTAAAGTTAATCAAGTTAATCATTTGATTAAAACTTAATCAACATAAGCATCATCAAGTTCTAAAACATAGGTAGCAGTTCCGACAAAACTTTGGACCGACCGGCGAACCGGCTCCTATACCCTTACTTGGGGTGACTTGCGAGGTCTACAGCTCACAAAGCTACTAGTAGTATGTACACATGTCATGAACATTGTTCTTCGCAAATGTGCTAAGAAAAGCTTTACGTTCTCACTTAAAACTGTAAACAGTAGTTCATAGAATAGTTTGAGTAGCTATCTAGGGCTTGATCAAATTGACAAAATCTAAAATGATATCTCCGTTTCCTTTGATCCTGACTGATTGACATAGTTGTTTGCCCTGTTGCGGGGTTGGTGGGGTTTGGGTTGATGTGCGGTCGTATAGAGGGTGCTCCAGTGAGTACCAGAAAAATCTGACATTTGAGGATTTGCAGAAACCTGATGTGGAAGGGGTACGGCCTGCAAAAACGGTTAAAGTTAGGGACGTAATTTTTTTTTCATAATGTAGAAGATTATAAGCAATTTGACGACCGTCATTTGTTTTTTTATTTTTTTCAAAATCCAAGATGGCCGCCATACATGGACAATTTTCCTCCATACAAATTTCATACAAACCGCACCCCCAAGTAATTAGGCGCAGCCTGAGGCAGAAGGCCGAAGGCGAAGCCTCCACGCGAGGCCGCAGGCCGAGCTCTCCCCCCCCCCCCCCTTGACCCCCCACCCCCTAAGTAATTTCCACGAGGCCGCAGGCCGAGTGATGCGAGCCCGAAGGGCGAGCCGCGGGCGAGGGCGAAGCCCGAGCCACCATCACCAAGCGTGAAGTCGCGAATTTTTTTTTTTGGAAATCCAAGATGGCCGCCAAAAGTCAACTGCTTCCAATTTGGCTGAAAATCGATATTTATATGTGTTTTAACCCCAAAAATCCAAATTCAACTTTTTTTTTTGAATCCAAGATGGCGTCTGGATTTTAGAAAATTAAACTTATTTCTTTTATAACGTCTCACTGGGACTTCGTAGGGGTCTGAAATTTTGCATTTGGGGGTAAAGCACCCCGCGGAACTCGAAACTGCATTCCGATTTTGGATCCAAGATGGCCGCCCCCACACATATTATGATGTTTCCTTTACTGACTGCAATTTTTACCCATTTTCTGAACTGGAAACATGTCTTACCCTACCTCAACAGTCGCACGAAAGACCGCGGGCTGCTTGCAGCCCGCGCAGCGCCCGAAAAGCTAGTTATATTATAATATATAAACCTACATTACCACTGACTGACTGACTGATTGACATAGTTGTTTGCCCTGTTGCGGGGTTGGTGGGGTTTAGGTCGATGTGCAGTCGTATAGAGGGTGTTCCAGTGAGTACCAGAAAAATCTGACATTTGAGGATCTGCAGAAACCTGATGTGGAAGGGGTACGGCCTGCGAAGACGGTTTGGGTTAGGGGCCTGATTATTTTTCCAAAATGTAGGGGGTTGTGAGCAATTTGACGAGCGTCATTTGTTTTTTAATTTTTTCCAAAATCCAAGATGGCCGCCATACATGGACAATTTCCCTCCATACAATCTTACCCATTTTCTGAACTGGAAACATATCTTAGCCTACCTGAACAGCCGCACGATAAACCGCGGGCTGCTTGCAGCCCGCGCTGCGCCCGAATAGCTAGTTATAATATATAAACCTACATTACCACTCACTCACTCACTCACTGATTGACATGGTTGTTTGCCCTGTTGCGGGGTTGTGGGGTTTAGGTTGATGTGTGGTCGTATAGAGGGTGCTCCAGTGAGTACCAGAAAAATCTGACATTTGAGAATCTGCGGAAACCTGATGTGGAAGGGGTATGGCCTGCAAAAACGGTTAAGGTTAGGGGCGTGATTTTTTTTCCAAAATGTAGATAGATTATCAATTTGTGTTATCTTATTTGAGCTTAGATTTAAGTCTGTTATATTTTTCAGTGTATATATGAATCGTGCCTTTACATCGACAATTTCACAAAAAGACATGTCTAGAACTTTAACGCTAGCTGCTTCTACTAAACTAAAATTATAAAACGTCTTAACATTCTTCAAAGATAATGAGTACAAAGATGGCATATTCTGAATTTGTGTTGCATTCATAGTCAAGAGATCATTATAAGATAAATCTAAATATACTAATTTGACTAGTGAACTGAAAGAATTATCTTCTACATAAATTATATGATTTCGAGCTAAACCCAACTTAACTAACTTAGTAAATCCATTGAACGTTTTTTGTGTGATGTTTTGTATTTTATTATTATTAAGATATAGCTCCTGAAGTCCAGGAATACTGTCATTTTTAACACTGAAGTTCTCTAATAAATTGTGTGATAAGTCTAATATTTCAATTGACTCAGTACTGTTAAAACAGTCATAATCTATATTCATGAGACCACCATAAGACGAATTCACAGTTTTTAGTTCGTTCATATCCGAAAACGCATATTTTTGATAGCTAGTTGTTCTTGTATTAATAAGAAATATATTTTTTATTGAAACCATTCCTCTTAAAGTATGCTGTGTAAAAGAATGTCCTAGGGGATTGTTACATAGAATTAAAGATTCCAAATTTCGAAGTTCATTAAAAGATTCATCTTCAATTACTTTGATGAAATTAAATGATAAATCTAATTCAACCAATAAAATTGAATACTGAAAAGACGTTTTTGTCAGTTGTGGTAAATAGTTGTTGCTTATATTTAAGTATTTCATTTCTTTCAGATTTTTTAAATATCCATCTATTTTGTCCAGCTTATTATAAGACAAGTCTAGTGTAATTACGTATTCTGCCGATAAAAATGCTGAAATGGAAATGTTAGCTATGGCATTGTAAGAAAGATTTAAATATTTTAGTTCAGATCCAAAAGAATTAAAAACATCATTTCCTAACATTTCTATTTTATTATTGCTCAAATCAAATTCACTTTCACTAATTCCTTGAAATGTATCTTTATCTACCATGCCTGATATGCTATTATTGTCTATTTTAAATTTTGTAATATTCATTACACTAAAAATTCCACTTGGAACAGTTTTAATGTTGTTGTTTGCCAAGAGCACAGTTTCTAGTTTAGTGTTATTTTTAAACAAATCCTTTGATAAAAGAGTTATAGTATTAGAACTTAAATCCAAGACATTCAACTCGCTCAACATACAAAAAGTTGCATCTTCAATATCTGCAATGACATTAGAACTCAAATTTAGTTTCTGTAGTTGTGTCATCACAATAAAATTTGGTTCTTTCAATGATGTGAGTCGATTATAATCTAACATAAGTTCTTGTAAATTTCCAAACCTGACAAAACTATGATCTATAGATGCTAACATGTTATAGGACATATATAGAGATTGCAAATGAGACAAGCCCTCGAATGTCAAAATATCAAAATGTTGAATGTAATTATGTGACAAATTCAAATGCAAAAGATTAGGAAACCGGAAAAAATAATTATTTGGTAGAGTCTTTATCAAATTGTAGCTCAAATCAATTATTTGTAACGAATGTGATGAAGAAGAAGATACTGATTTATCTTCTAATACTGAAATGCGGTTGAAAGATGCGTTTACTGAAACTAAACTATGTTTATTACCAAAAATAGAAAGATCGATAGTTTCTAGTGCACCGTGAGTAATTTCAAAGTGTGTCATTTCATCAAAACTTACAAGATTGCTGAGTATTGATACTGTTCTAAAGTGATTGAATTTAACCACTTTAACTCTACTTTTTGGCAAATAATTTGGTAATAGCTGGTGAATTGAGACTTCATCTTGATTCATATTCATAAAATCTAGAATCAAATCGTATGTAGCATCGTAGTTTCTATAGCCGTAATAGTTGTTGAAGCAAGTTATGGATGAGAAGGTAGAGTCTCTGTATTGGATAGAACCATCACATGTGATGGTGACAATGCATCTTAATCCAGTTCTGTCTTGAGAGCTTGTACAGATGTTGACATATCGCTGGCCTTGAATGTTCTGCGTCATCAACAGCAGTAGCAGACAAAGTAATATCCAACCTGAAATGAGATGAGTAAAATGAAGTAATTTAATTTGTAGTAATAAATCATTATCTTGCAACGCATCACTAATTTGGTTTCATTTTCTTACTACATACCCACCATATCGCTAAGCATGATATTTTTTTTCTGGCTCAAGGCTTTGTCTAACCAGTAAGGGATAAAAAAGATCATACTGTTTCAATGCATGTACTACATATCAGTGCAGGTTTTCTCACCATGTTTTTCTCAACCGAAAGCAACACATGAGTTACAAAATCAAAGGTACGAGAGCTTGGTACGAGTACAAGTGTAGGCCCAAAGTTAATATGATTAATGATTAAAATTTATTAAAGAATGATTTATTGAATATAATTATACTCATGATTATGATTAACAATTATAATCATTAATCGATATTTTAATTATTTAATTAATAGTGTGTGGAAAAACAAACAAAGCAAACCTTCGAAACTATACGCAGAGTGTAACCCGACACACTGATATATTAATGTTACAACTATACATATTAAAAATACGTCACAAGTTATAACAAAAATTAGAATAACATGATTTTCTCCAGAAAATGGGATTCTTTTAATAATGGTGCTCCCAACACTGCTGTCAAAAAATGTTTACTAACATTTTCTAACATTTAAATAAAGTAACTTATTGTTGTAATATTGTTATTATAAGTATTTATTATTCATAAATATAATAAGTATGGTATATGACAGTATTTTATTTTTATATTATTATGCATTTTTATAATGTTAGAAAATGTTAGTAAACATTTTTTAACACCAGTGTGGGAGCACCATTACTATTACATCAATCGCGATTAAAATCATTATTATTTTAGTAATGATTAAAGTTAATCAAGTTAATCATTTGATTAAAACTTAATCAACATAAGCATCATCAAGTTCTAAAACATAGGTAGCAGTTCCGACAAAACTTTGGACCGACCGGCGAACCGGCTCCTATACCCTTACTTGGGGTGACTTGCGAGGTCTACAGCTCACAAAGCTACTAGTAGTATGTACACATGTCATGAACATTGTTCTTCGCAAATGTGCTAAGAAAAGCTTTACGTTCTCACTTAAAACTGTAAACAGTAGTTCATAGAATAGTTTGAGTAGCTATCTAGGGCTTGATCAAATTGACAAAATCTAAAATGATATCTCCGTTTCCTTTGATCCTGACTGATTGACATAGTTGTTTGCCCTGTTGCGGGGTTGGTGGGGTTTGGGTTGATGTGCGGTCGTATAGAGGGTGCTCCAGTGAGTACCAGAAAAATCTGACATTTGAGGATTTGCAGAAACCTGATGTGGAAGGGGTACGGCCTGCAAAAACGGTTAAAGTTAGGGACGTAATTTTTTTTTCATAATGTAGAAGATTATAAGCAATTTGACGACCGTCATTTGTTTTTTTATTTTTTTCAAAATCCAAGATGGCCGCCATACATGGACAATTTTCCTCCATACAAATTTCATACAAACCGCACCCCCAAGTAATTAGGCGCAGCCTGAGGCAGAAGGCCGAAGGCGAAGCCTCCACGCGAGGCCGCAGGCCGAGCTCTCCCCCCCCCCCCCCTTGACCCCCCACCCCCTAAGTAATTTCCACGAGGCCGCAGGCCGAGTGATGCGAGCCCGAAGGGCGAGCCGCGGGCGAGGGCGAAGCCCGAGCCACCATCACCAAGCGTGAAGTCGCGAATTTTTTTTTTTGGAAATCCAAGATGGCCGCCAAAAGTCAACTGCTTCCAATTTGGCTGAAAATCGATATTTATATGTGTTTTAACCCCAAAAATCCAAATTCAACTTTTTTTTTTGAATCCGTCTGGATTTTAGAAAATTAAACTTATTTCTTTTATAACGTCTCACTGGGACTTCGTAGGGGTCTGAAATTTTGCATTTGGGGGTAAAGCACCCCGCGGAACTCGAAACTGCATTCCGATTTTGGATCCAAGATGGCCGCCCCCACACATATTATGATGTTTCCTTTACTGACTGCAATTTTTACCCATTTTCTGAACTGGAAACATGTCTTACCCTACCTCAACAGTCGCACGAAAGACCGCGGGCTGCTTGCAGCCCGCGCAGCGCCCGAAAAGCTAGTTATATTATAATATATAAACCTACATTACCACTGACTGACTGACTGATTGACATAGTTGTTTGCCCTGTTGCGGGGTTGGTGGGGTTTAGGTCGATGTGCAGTCGTATAGAGGGTGTTCCAGTGAGTACCAGAAAAATCTGACATTTGAGGATCTGCAGAAACCTGATGTGGAAGGGGTACGGCCTGCGAAGACGGTTTGGGTTAGGGGCCTGATTATTTTTCCAAAATGTAGGGGGTTGTGAGCAATTTGACGAGCGTCATTTGTTTTTTAATTTTTTCCAAAATCCAAGATGGCCGCCATACATGGACAATTTCCCTCCATACAATCTTACCCATTTTCTGAACTGGAAACATATCTTAGCCTACCTGAACAGCCGCACGATAAACCGCGGGCTGCTTGCAGCCCGCGCTGCGCCCGAATAGCTAGTTATAATATATAAACCTACATTACCACTCACTCACTCACTCACTGATTGACATGGTTGTTTGCCCTGTTGCGGGGTTGTGGGGTTTAGGTTGATATGTGGTCGTATAGAGGGTGCTCCAGTGAGTACCAGAAAAATCTGACATTTGAGAATCTGCGGAAACCTGATGTGGAAGGGGTATGGCCTGCAAAAACGGTTAAGGTTAGGGGCGTGATTTTTTTTCCAAAATGTAGAAGATTATAAGCAATTTGACGACCGTCATTTGTTTTTTTATTTTTTTCAAAATTCAAGATGGCCGCCATACAAGGACAAATTTCATCCATACAAACTTACCCATTTTTTGAACTGGAAACATATTTCAGCCTACCTCAACAGCCGCACGAAAGACCGCGGGCTGCTTGCAGCCCGCGCAGCGCCCGAAAAGCTAGTTATATTATAATATATAAACCTACATTACCACTCACTGACTGACTCACTGATTGACATGGTTGTTTGCCCTGTTGCGGGGTTGGTGGGGTTTAGGTTGATGTGTGGTCGTATAGAGGGTGCTCCAGTGAGTACCAGAAAAATCTGACATTTGAGGATCTGCGGAAACCTGATGTGGAAGGGGTACGGCCTGCAAAAACGGTTAAGGTTAGGGGCGTGATTTTTTTTCCAAAATGTAGAAGATTATAAGCAATTTGACGACCGTCATTTGTTATTTTATTTTATTCAAAATTCAAGATGGCCGCCATACAAGGACAAATTTCATCCATACAAACTTACCCATTTTTTGAACTGGAAACATATTTCAGCCTACCTCAACAGCCGCACGAAAGACCGCGGGCTGCTTGCAGCCCGCGCAGCGCCCGTAAAGCTAGTTATAATATATAAACCTACATTACCACTGACTGACTGACATAGTTGTTTGCCCTGTTGCGGGGTTGGTGTGGTTTAGGTTGATGTGTGGTCGTATAGAGGGTGCTCCAGTGAGTACCAGAAAAATCTGACATTTGAGGATTTGCAGAAACCTGATGTGGAAGGGGTACGGCCTGCGAAGACGGTTGGGGTTAGGGGTGTGATTTTTTTTCCATAATGTAGAAGATTATAAGCAATTTGACGACCGTCATTTGTTTTTTGATTTTTTTCAAAATCCAAGATGGCCGCCATACATGGACAATTTCTGCCCATACAAATTTCATACAAACCGCACCCCCAAGTAACTAGGCGCAGCCTGAGGCCGAAGGCCGAAGGCGAAGCCCCCACGCGAGGTCGCAGGCTGAGCTGCCGAGCGAGGCTGAAGGCCGAGCTCTCCCTCCCCCCCCCCCCCTTTGACACCCCCCCTACAAGTAATTTTCACGAGGCCGCAGGCCGAGTGATGCGAGCCCGAAGGGCGAGCTGCGGGCGAGGGCGAAGCCCGAGCCACTATCACAAAGCGAAGCGTTTTTTTTTTTTTTTTTTGGAAATCCAAGTTGGCCGCCGAAAGTCAACTGCTTGCGATTTGGCTGTAAATCGATATCTATATGTATTTTGCCCCCTGAAACCCAAATTCAATATTTTTTTTTGGATCCAAGGTGGCGTCTGGATTTTAGAAAATTAAACTTATTTCGTTTATAACGTCTCACTGGGACTTCGTAGCGGTCTGAAATTTTGCATGTGGGGGTAAAGCACCCCGCGGAATTTGGAACTGGAATCAGATTTTCAATCCAAGATGGCCGCCCCCACACATACTTTGATGTTTCCTTTACTGACTGCAGTTTTTACCCATTTTCTCAACTGGACATGTTCTTTAGCCCACCTCAACAGCCGCACGAAAAACCGCGGGCTGCTTGCAGCCCGCGCAGCGCCCGAAAAGCTAGTTATATTATAATATATAAACCTACATTACCACTCACTGACTCACTGACATAGTTGTTTGCCCTGTTGCCGGGTTGGTGGGGTTTAGGTTGATGTGTGGTCGTATAGAGGGTGCTCCAGTGAGTACCAGAAAAATCTGACATTTGAGGATTTGCGGAAACCTGATGTGGAAGGGGTACGGCCTGCAAAAACGGTTGGGGTTGGAGGCGTGTTTTTTTTTCCAAAATGTAGGGGGTTGTGAGCAATTTGACGAGCGTAATTTGTTTTTTGTTTTTTTTCAAAATTCAAGATGGCCGCCATACATGGACAATTTTCCTCCATACAAATTTCATACAAACGGGCCCCCAATAACTTGGCGCAGCCAGAGGCCAAAGACCAAAAGCAAAGCCCTCCACCGCGAGGCCGCAGGCCGAGCTGCGGGCGAGGGCGAAGCCCGAGCCACCCTCCCCCCCCCCCTTGACCCCCCCCCTCCAAGTAATTTTCACGAGGCCGCAGGCCGAGTGATGCGAGCCCGAAGGGCGAGCTGCGGGCGAGGGCGAAGCCCGAGCCACTTCCACAAGCGCCGCTTTTTTTTTAAATTTTGGAATTCCAAGATGGCCGCCGAAAGTCAACTGCCTCTGATTTGGCTGAAAATCGATATTTAAATGTGTTTTGACCCCAAAAATCCAAATTCAACTTTTTTTTTGGAATCCAAGATGGCGTCTGGATTTTAGAAAATTAAACTTATTTCGTTTATAACGTCTCACTGGGACTTCGTCGGGGTCTGAAATTTTGTACATGGAGGTAAAACACCCCGCGAAACTCAAAACTGCAATCAGTTTTTGGATCCAAGATGGCCGCCCCCACACATATTTTGATGTTTTTTTTACTGACTGCAGTTTTTACCCATTTTCTGAACTGGAAACATGTCTTACCCTACCTCAACAGCCGCACGAAAGACCGCGGGCTGCTTGCAGCCCGCGCAGCGCCCGAAAAGCTAGTTATAATATATAAACCTACATTACCACTGACTGACTGACATAATTGTTTGCCTTGTTGCGGGGTTGGTGGGGTTTAGGTTAATGTGTGGTCGTATAGAGGGTGCTCCAGTGAGTACCAGAAAAATCTGACATTTGAGGATCTGCGGAAACCTGATGTGGAAGGGGTACGGCCTGCAAAAACGGTTGGGGTTAGGGGTGTGATTTTTTTTCCATAATGTAGAAGATTATAAGCAATTTGACGACCGTCATTTGTTTTTTATTTTTTTTCGAAATTCAAGATGGCCGCCATACATGGAAAATTTCCCTCCATACAAATTTCATACAAACATTCCAAGTAACTTGGCGCAGCCTGAGGCCGGAGGCCGAAGGCGAAGCCCCCCCGCGAGGCCGTAGGGCGAGCTGCGGAGCGAGGGCGAAGCCCGAGCTCCCCCCCTCCCCCCCAAGTAATTTTTACGAGGCCGCAGGCCGAGTGATGCGAGCCCGAAGGGCGAGCTGCGGGCGAGGGCGAAGCCCGAGCCACTATCGCAAAGCGCAGCGTCTTTTTTTTTTTGGAAATCCAAGATGGCCGCCGAAAGTCAACTGCTTGCGAATTGGCTGAAAATCGGTATCTATATGTAATTTGACCCCAAAAACCTAAATTCAATATTTTTTTTGGAATCCAAGATGGCGTCTGGATTTTAGAAAATTAAACTTATTTCGTTTATAACGTCTCACTGGGACTTCGTAGGGGTCTGAAATTTTGCATGTGGGGGTAAAGCAGCCCGCGGTACTCGGAACTGGAATCAAATTTTAGATCCAAGATGGCCGCCCCCACACTTATTTTTATGTTTCCCATACTGACTGCAGTTTTTACCCATTTTCTGAACTGGAAACATATTTTAGCCTACCTCAACAGCCGCACGAAAGACCGCGGGCTGCTTGCAGCCCGCGCAGCGCCCGAAAAGCTAGTTATAATATATAAACCTACATTACCACTGACTCACTCACTCACTCACTGACAGAGTTGTTTGCCCTGTTGCGGGGTTGGTGGGGTTTAGGTTGATGTGCGGTCGTATAGAGGGTGCTCCAGTGAGTACCAGAAAAATCTGACATTTGAGGATCTGCGGAAACCTGATGTGGAAGGGGTACGGCCTGCGAAAACGGTTGGGGTTAGGGGCGTGATTTTTTTTCGAAAATGTAGGGGGTTGTAAGCAATTTGACGAGCGTCATTCGTTTTTTTATTTTTTTCAAAATCCAAGATGGCCGCCATACATGGACAATTCCCCTCCATACAAATTTCGTACAAACGGCCTCCCAAGAAACTTAGCGCAGCGAAGCGTCCCCGCGAGGCCGTAGGCCGAGCTGCGGAGCGAGGGCGAAGCCCGAGCTCCCCCCCCCCCTTTGACCCCCCCCCCCCCCCCCCCCCTTACAAGTAATTTTCACGAGGCCGCAGGCCGAGTGGTGCGAGCCCGAAGGGCGAGCTGCGGGCGAGGGCGAAGCCCGAGCCACTATCACAAAGCGCAGCGTCTTTTTTTTTTTTTTTGGAAATCCAAGATGGCCGCCAAAAGTCAACTGCTTGCGATTTGGCTGAAAATCGATATCTGTATGTAATTTGACCCCAAAAACCTAAATTCAATATTTTTTTTGGAATCCAAGATGGCGTCTGGATTTTAGAAAATAAACTTATTTCGTTTATAACGTCTCACTTGGACTTTGTAGGGGTCTGAAATTTTGTACATAGGGGTAAAGCACCCCGCGGAACTCGAAACTGGAATCACATTTTTGATTCAAGATGGCCGCCCCTACACATATTTCGATGTTTCCTTTCCTGACTGCAGTTCTTACCTATTTTTTCAACTGGACATGTTCATTAGCCCACCTCAACAGCCGCACGAAAAACCGCGGGCTGCTTGCAGCCCGCGCAGCGCCCGAAAAGCTAGTTATAATATATAAACCTACATTACCACTGACTCACTCACTCACTCACTGACAGAGTTGTTTGCCCTGTTGCGGGGTTGGTGGGGTTTAGGTTGATGTGCGGTCGTATAGTGGGTGCTCCAGTGAGTACCAGAAAAATCTGACATTTGAGGATCTGCGGAAACCTGATGTGGAAGGGGTACGGCCTGCGAAGACGGTTGGGGTTGGGGGCGTGATTTTTTTTCCAAAATGTAGAAGATTGTAAGCAATTTGACGAGCGTCATTTGTTTTTTTATTTTTTTCAAAATTCAAGATGGCCGCCATACATGGACAATTCCCTTCCATACAAAATTCATACAAACGGCCCCCCAAGTAACTTGGCGCAGCCAGAGGCCAAAGACCAAAAGCAAAGGCCTTCACCGCGAGGCCGCAGGCCGAGCTGCGGGCGAGGGCGAAGCCCGAGCCAATCCCCCCCCCCCCCCCTTGACCCCCCCCCTCCCCTCCAAGTAATTTTCACGAGGCCGTAGGGCGAGTGATGCGAGCCCGAAGGGCGAGCTGCGGGCGAGGGCGAAGCCCGAGCCACTAACACAAAGCGCAGCGTCTTTTTTTTTTTGGAAATCCAAGATGGCCGCCAAAAGTCAACTGCTTGCGATTTGGCTGAAAATCGATATCTATATGTAATTTGACCCCAAAAACCTAAATTTAATATTTTTTTTGGAATCCAAGATGGCGTCTGGGTTTTAGAAAATTAAATTTATTTCATTTATAACGTCTCACTGGGACTTCGTAGGGGTCTGAAATTTTGCACAAGGGAGTAAAGCACCCCTAGGAACTCGAAACTGCAATCAGATTTTGGATCCAAGATGGCCGCCCACACATATTTTGATGTTTCCTTTACTGACTTCAGTTTTTACCCATTTTCTCAACTGGACATGTTATTAAGCCTACCTCAACAGCCGCACGAAAAACCGCGGGCTGCTTGCAGCCCGCGCAGCGCCCGAAAAGCTAGTTTATGATTAAATATCAAAATTAATTTGCGTGCGTTTTTCTTTCCACGCAGAATATGGTCGTTAATTTCGTCACGCCGCGACCGCCTTGATTTAGCTCAGTGGTTAAGGATAGCGACCGCTAGAAAGAGTGTTACGGGTTCGAATCCCACTCGGTGACTTACTTTTGTTTTTTTTTTATGTTTATATTTTTATTTTATTTTGCATTGTTTTTAGACAAGTTTAAAAAAATTAGTTAATGTTTGGGAATGTAACCGAGCAAAGCTCGGTCGCCCACTGAAACTACTAGGCGAACTACTAGTATTTGAACGAGCGAGCCAAAAGCGAAGTTTTCCGAGTCTACTTGAACAATCCGGCGTTTGTATCTATGCATATTTGTACGATAACTCTAGTGGTTTTAATTGCAGCTTCATGAAATTAAGCTATTGTTCGATTATGAGCCAAATCTGTCATATTGGGTTCGCGAGTTCACAGTACAGATTGCAAGTTTATTCTATAGTAGATTATCATTATAAAGACTCTTTTGTCTCCACTATAGAAACGATCCTCTTTTTATAAGAGCCATTCTTTGCCAGAGCAGCCAGAGGAATTGTCCTATACTCTCCACCCTGGCCAAACGGGTTGGAGATTTAGCATGTATTTCTGTAGCTTTTTAGCTTGTATCTTCCTCCATTCGGCACTTGCATTGCAATAGGAAGACGCACAGACATTTACAGATGAGTCATGAGCTGAAAATTTGGTAACAATTCATTAGATATTTTTAAAATAAATAAAAATTTATAAGTGCCTATCCTTGTAAATTTTGCGTATGATCGAGACTCCTAGCGCCATCTTTACTTTTTTTCCAGAAATTTCACCAAAATACAAGCAGCCTCCATTGCCAGTACTTTTGGAAGTTGCTTATAAAATCTGTAAGGTGTCCCGAACATTGCAATTCGAGTATACACCTTGGTACTACATATATTGACATTTTATAATACCTATTATTAGGTTACGGGATGCAACTATTATTTTATGACAAGGAAAAAGGTAAATAGGAAAATCTTAACAGGCGCCGCAGTCACAACAGTGTGTGTAAATTTGCGTGATTTGTTATTAAAATCATTAATAATGCTCACAGACCTAGATAAGATAAAGCTTCTATCACAACAGATAACATAAGAATATTATTTTAAAGTGTGGTATAATAGTAAATAATTATCTTACAAAATTAGAAATATCACTCGAACATCATATCTTTCCTTCTAACGCAGTCGGGCAAAAAGGTAGACAAATGAAAATTTAAATAACCGGTCAAGTGCGAGTCGGACTCGCGCAAGAAGGGTTTCGTACCATTATCTATAAAAGTTAAGTTTTTTGTATGGGAGCCCCCCTTAAATATGTACTTTATTTTATTTTTTTCATTTAATATTAAAATAAAAATACAACTGAGTATTTTGTGAATATTTCAAGTGCCTACCTGTTGCCATTATGGATATGAGCAAAAAAGGGCAAAAAATCGCGTTTGTTGTATGGGAGCCCCCTTAAATATTTATTTTATTTTGTTTTTAGTACCTATTTGTTGCTATAGCGGCAACAGAAATACATAATTTGTGAAAATTTTAACTGTCTAGCTTTCACGATTCTTGAGATACAGCGTGGTGGGTGACAGACAGACGGACAGACGGACGAAGTCTTAGTAATAGGGTTTTTAAAACTTAAAACCCCGCGTTTTTACTCTTTGGGTACGGAAACCTAAAAAAGCATTTCTTGGAGTTTTTACATCGGCTACTGACTCTACCGTCACTGTATTCGATTTTACAAACTTGCATGTGTCTTGTATTATGTGTATGTAATGTATGTATGTTTGTTTAGGTCAATTTTAAACCAGTTATCCTCAACCGATTGAGGTAAAACTTTGCATACCTCTCTGTGCTACTAGAGCCATACTTGGCCAGAGCAGACAGAGGATTTAGCCTACACTCTCCTCGCTGGCCAGACGGGTTGGAGAGGTCTCATTGACGTTTATAAGCTTTTTTTACTTGTAAATCGGATGACAATACAATATTATGGAGTCAATGAGCTGTTCTGAAATTCCACGGAACTCAAAATAAAAAACAACATAACCTCATTGAGTAGGACTCGCTTCATTTTTCTTGACGAGCACTTTATGGTAGACGACGCCTAGGGTCTGATCACGGAGACGGAAGGTAGAAGATGAAACTCAGTAACAAAACGGCGCAAATTCATCGAATTCGCGCTTATTTTATTTGTCCTTATAAGTACCTACTTTGGGTTCGCAATATAAGCTTGTACAAAAAGTGTAATTTTGTTTAAAATGGTACGGACTGCTTTTATTGTGTAATTTATAGTTTTTGAGTTCTAACAGCTCCTATATCCCTTTTATAGGGTTACGTAGGTGGTTGAGGTAGTAGCTATCTTCAACAAGTTTTGTGTATATTTAAATACGCAAAGGAGCAATTTTATGGTCAAAAAATTTTTGTTATTATTTCGATTAATTTAGGTTCTAGGTTTTATTCAAGAACCTCGTTTTCTTGATCTTTTCCTTGAGAAGAGCTTGGTCGTCTATGTACCCATAACCGGAGAGCATGCATAAAAAGAGTTGAGTGTTGACGAAGCAAAAGAGGTTTACAAGGATCGTAGTAAGCGGAAATCCATAGACTCTGCCTACCCCCATGGGAAACAGGCGTGAAAATATTATTAATTACTTACAGTATTAGTGCGGGAAGTAGTGTCACCCAATGTATGGGAGGTGCAAATTTTGGTATCGGAAGAATTCACTTGGCACAGATGTAATATACGTAAAGTTAAGCTAATTTAGCCCGGTAGCCATCCCCCACCCCCTGGGGGGTAGGCAGGGGGGGCATTCAAAGTTACTCGCCGCCGCGCTTCAGAAAAAATATCATATCAGCTTCTATTTACCTAAAACTTCAAGTATGGTGTCAAAAATAATTCCTATCGTTAGGTAGCGATGATGTAGGTAGTCAAACTGTTTTATATGACAGCAAAAAAAGTCAAATATACAAATCAAATAATTTATATTTCAAAATAAGTTATTAATAAATTAATCTAAGGAAAATCAATAGCTACAAATGGTAACTAGGTTATCTTAACTAATGTGCTACAATTAAAAATTAAGATTAAAATCAACTATCCTAACATCATTTTATACAAAGTACTTACAGAGAGTTTTTCATGTGTAAAAATGTTCAAGCTGCCTCTTTCAGCAACAGACATTTGTCAAACGTCTAATAGTAAAATAAACCAATATATATATATTTTTATTCCATTTCGATTTCGTTAGTCAAATGCCTATTACTAGCAGAGTTGTGCGCATCAAGCACCCTACTTTTCCACTTAAAATAACTATAACTTAAAAATATACATACAGCTGAAAGCAATACCAAACATCCCAAAGTTACGTAAACAGGAGTATTCATGTTACTTTGAGTATTATTATCTTTAAAATGAACTTCCTTTATCTGTTTATCTTTATTGTCTGTCATTTTTTGTAGCAAATTGTTCGTCAATAATTGTGAGTCATTATATAGTTTTATAAGTTTATTGATTGTTAAAAAAACGTCGTCTATTTCCTTTTTTGATGTTTCTTTACTAACGGCACTGCTATTAGCAATATGTTCTATAGTGTTTTGAAACAAATCCATGGCATTTGCTAGTGAATCAAACGCTGCTGTTATATTTGGCAGAATAGTGTTATTAAATGGAGAATTATTTGTGTTGTACTTTCCACTTTCATTTGATAATGTTGAACACGTTATACCATTTACATTCTCAGAGTGGTAATCTAATGTCTGAGCTGTTATTTTAAAAGAATATCGATATTTATGATTTTTTAAATCAATAAATATATCACAGTTTATTAAATTCCCTCCTAAACTAAGTTTCTTAATACCTTTCTCATCAAAACTATCCAGATTCATATTTCTTATTAAATTGTCATCAAGAGCGATAATAGATACGTCAGGACTATTATGCAAAAGATTATATTCAAAAGAACTGAGTGAATTACTAGAAAGGTTAAGGACGTCTAAGTTTTGGAGGCCATCAAACACACCATATTGTAGACTGGGTAGCTCATTGTCATGCAAATTTATGCTTTTTAGTAAATTTGTATGTATAAAAGAACCAGGTTGTATATATTTTATATGATTATAGCTTAAGTCAAGAGAAGACAATAGTGGCATAGTCTGAAAAGAGTGCTTATCAATTTGTGTTATCTTATTTGAGCTTAGATTTAAGTCTGTTATATTTTTCAGTGTATATATGAATCGTGCCTTTACATCGACAATTTCACAAAAAGACATGTCTAGAACTTTAACGCTAGCTGCTTCTACTAAACTAAAATTATAAAACGTCTTAACATTCTTCAAAGATAATGAGTACAAAGATGGCATATTCTGAATTTGTGTTGCATTCATAGTCAAGAGATCATTATAAGATAAATCTAAATATACTAATTTGACTAGTGAACTGAAAGAATTATCTTCTACATAAATTATATGATTTCGAGCTAAACCCAACTTAACTAACTTAGTAAATCCATTGAACGTTTTTTGTGTGATGTTTTGTATTTTATTATTATTAAGATATAGCTCCTGAAGTCCAGGAATACTGTCATTTTTAACACTGAAGTTCTCTAATAAATTGTGTGATAAGTCTAATATTTCAATTGACTCAGTACTGTTAAAACAGTCATAATCTATATTCATGAGACCACCATAAGACGAATTCACAGTTTTTAGTTCGTTCATATCCGAAAACGCATATTTTTGATAGCTAGTTGTTCTTGTATTAATAAGAAATATATTTTTTATTGAAACCATTCCTCTTAAAGTATGCTGTGTAAAAGAATGTCCTAGGGGATTGTTACATAGAATTAAAGATTCCAAATTTCGAAGTTCATTAAAAGATTCATCTTCAATTACTTTGATGAAATTAAATGATAAATCTAATTCAACCAATAAAATTGAATACTGAAAAGACGTTTTTGTCAGTTGTGGTAAATAGTTGTTGCTTATATTTAAGTATTTCATTTCTTTCAGATTTTTTAAATATCCATCTATTTTGTCCAGCTTATTATAAGACAAGTCTAGTGTAATTACGTATTCTGCCGATAAAAATGCTGAAATGGAAATGTTAGCTATGGCATTGTAAGAAAGATTTAAATATTTTAGTTCAGATCCAAAAGAATTAAAAACATCATTTCCTAACATTTCTATTTTATTATTGCTCAAATCAAATTCACTTTCACTAATTCCTTGAAATGTATCTTTATCTACCATGCCTGATATGCTATTATTGTCTATTTTAAATTTTGTAATATTCATTACACTAAAAATTCCACTTGGAACAGTTTTAATGTTGTTGTTTGCCAAGAGCACAGTTTCTAGTTTAGTGTTATTTTTAAACAAATCCTTTGATAAAAGAGTTATAGTATTAGAACTTAAATCCAAGACATTCAACTCGCTCAACATACAAAAAGTTGCATCTTCAATATCTGCAATGACATTAGAACTCAAATTTAGTTTCTGTAGTTGTGTCATCACAATAAAATTTGGTTCTTTCAATGATGTGAGTCGATTATAATCTAACATAAGTTCTTGTAAATTTCCAAACCTGACAAAACTATGATCTATAGATGCTAACATGTTATAGGACATATATAGAGATTGCAAATGAGACAAGCCCTCGAATGTCAAAATATCAAAATGTTGAATGTAATTATGTGACAAATTCAAATGCAAAAGATTAGGAAACCGGAAAAAATAATTATTTGGTAGAGTCTTTATCAAATTGTAGCTCAAATCAATTATTTGTAACGAATGTGATGAAGAAGAAGATACTGATTTATCTTCTAATACTGAAATGCGGTTGAAAGATGCGTTTACTGAAACTAAACTATGTTTATTACCAAAAATAGAAAGATCGATAGTTTCTAGTGCACCGTGAGTAATTTCAAAGTGTGTCATTTCATCAAAACTTACAAGATTGCTGAGTATTGATACTGTTCTAAAGTGATTGAATTTAACCACTTTAACTCTACTTTTTGGCAAATAATTTGGTAATAGCTGGTGAATTGAGACTTCATCTTGATTCATATTCATAAAATCTAGAATCAAATCGTATGTAGCATCGTAGTTTCTATAGCCGTAATAGTTGTTGAAGCAAGTTATGGATGAGAAGGTAGAGTCTCTGTATTGGATAGAACCATCACATGTGATGGTGACAATGCATCTTAATCCAGTTCTGTCTTGAGAGCTTGTACAGATGTTGACATATCGCTGGCCTTGAATGTTCTGCGTCATCAACAGCAGTAGCAGACAAAGTAATATCCAACCTGAAATGAGATGAGTAAAATGAAGTAATTTAATTTGTAGTAATAAATCATTATCTTGCAACGCATCACTAATTTGGTTTCATTTTCTTACTACATACCCACCATATCGCTAAGCATGATATTTTTTTTCTGGCTCAAGGCTTTGTCTAACCAGTAAGGGATAAAAAAGATCATACTGTTTCAATGCATGTACTACATATCAGTGCAGGTTTTCTCACCATGTTTTTCTCAACCGAAAGCAACACATGAGTTACAAAATCAAAGGTACGAGAGCTTGGTACGAGTACAAGTGTAGGCCCAAAGTTAATATGATTAATGATTAAAATTTATTAAAGAATGATTTATTGAATATAATTATACTCATGATTATGATTAACAATTATAATCATTAATCGATATTTTAATTATTTAATTAATAGTGTGTGGAAAAACAAACAAAGCAAACCTTCGAAACTATACGCAGAGTGTAACCCGACACACTGATATATTAATGTTACAACTATACATATTAAAAATACGTCACAAGTTATAACAAAAATTAGAATAACATGATTTTCTCCAGAAAATGGGATTCTTTTAATAATGGTGCTCCCAACACTGCTGTCAAAAAATGTTTACTAACATTTTCTAACATTTAAATAAAGTAACTTATTGTTGTAATATTGTTATTATAAGTATTTATTATTCATAAATATAATAAGTATGGTATATGACAGTATTTTATTTTTATATTATTATGCATTTTTATAATGTTAGAAAATGTTAGTAAACATTTTTTAACACCAGTGTGGGAGCACCATTACTATTACATCAATCGCGATTAAAATCATTATTATTTTAGTAATGATTAAAGTTAATCAAGTTAATCATTTGATTAAAACTTAATCAACATAAGCATCATCAAGTTCTAAAACATAGGTAGCAGTTCCGACAAAACTTTGGACCGACCGGCGAACCGGCTCCTATACCCTTACTTGGGGTGACTTGCGAGGTCTACAGCTCACAAAGCTACTAGTAGTATGTACACATGTCATGAACATTGTTCTTCGCAAATGTGCTAAGAAAAGCTTTACGTTCTCACTTAAAACTGTAAACAGTAGTTCATAGAATAGTTTGAGTAGCTATCTAGGGCTTGATCAAATTGACAAAATCTAAAATGATATCTCCGTTTCCTTTCAAATTATTTATTTTAAATGTGGGAGCACTGGACCCCGAAAGATCAAGTGTCCCCTTAAAATGGATAAATAATAATTACTGTGACCGCGGAAGTCTAAAATCAGTTCCTTAAATATAGACACTTACCCATTTTTATAAAACGAAGTATTTTCCTAACAAAAACCACTGAATCCTTTGTGTTCACTTAGATCACTTTACAGTGTGTGTACATGTCCATTGTTTCCAACAAATTAAATATGTAATGATAATATGTGGACTTGCAACTCGTTCTTATCTAAAACTTCAGTTCCCTCGAAACGGTGACGAATTTTTTTAATATACCATAACGTAGATGCGGTCAAGAAACGTCTCAATAACGGAGTCTGTTATTTTACTGTGTAAGTGGTCAACACTGTTGTCAGATTTTTCGAACTTCTTAATGTGAAGGCGTCTGAAATAGATTGATGTTTGCCATCTAATGGAAACAGCAGAGGTGATGGCTAACGGTCTAAATATAAAATGCGAAATCATTAAAGGATGTTTGATCCGCTTTTATAGCAAAACGGCCGTTCAGGATTAGTGTCAAATTCCGCTCGTAAATAGCTATTACCTAAATTAATACCCAGTGTACTTTTTAACACTGTCGTGTGGTTTTCGGCAGAGAAGAATAGGACCACTCCAAGTCCTCCCGTGGATGTCGTAGAAGGCGACTTAGGAAATACAAGCTAAACAAATCTTATAAACAATAATGAAACCTCTCCAACCCGTCTGGCCATCGTGGAGAGTGTGAGCCAAATCCTCTGGCTCGTGGAGGAGTGTGCTCCTGCAGTGGAGACTAATAAAGACCTGACGATGATGATGATGACGATAATTCTCATATTCATTTATATTATGTGTGTAACATCAATGAGACTTCTCCAACCCGTCTGGCTAGCTAGGGCTGGCTAGGGAGTGTAGGCCAAGTCCTCTGGCTGCTCTGCCCAAGTATGGCTCTGGTAGTACAGAGGGTCGTGCTCCTGCAGTGAAGACAGAAAGACCTGATGATGATTTTGATTTTTTGATTTGATGATAAATATGCTTTACTGTGTTTTTAGATGAGAAGAAAAAGAGCAGAGTATGGAAAGGGTTTCAGTAACTGCAGGTTTTCATAAGGGCCAACCTTGGGCCCTTATCTCTTCCTGTTGATAATAGGATGAGTTCTCTTGACATCAGCATTTCAACCTCACTTGGTATTTTTTGAACGAGCGGGCTAAGGTCTTAGTGTAGGTACGTCTGTAATCAGGCGTTGGTATATATGTATATAATATGTATGTAGTTATGTTTGTTGAACGATAACTCTTTATCGATATTGATCGGGCTTTGATCGGAGCTTCATGAAATTCAGTAACCATGATTCAAAATGAATTTTGAATTTTGAATCCTACGTTTTGACAACCAGTCAAATCAGACACTTTTTTAAACGTTAAAACAAACATATTCTGTAAGATTTGTATGAAATAAAAAAGCGTGACGTCATGGTTTTAAATTCAAAATTCAAATGTTACTAAGTAATTAGACCTGGACAGGCACTTTTCAATAATACAAGTTTTGAGATAAAACATAATTCGTATCCATCAATTTTTTTTTTCTTTTCTTGATGGTGGAGTCAAGAAGTTGTCATGCATGAGAGGCAGTGAGCTGCCCCTCCAGTCCCTCCATTAAGCCCGGTTAACACATTGACAAGTGCGAGTGGCAAGTGACAAGTAAGCGTCTAAACAGCCACTGACAATTGTCACTTGTCAATGTGTAAACCGGGCTTTACAAGTAGGTACATTCTTTTCAAATACATTATCACATCCTTATCATTATACATACTATAGTGATCTATTATAGCCCGTGGTTCGATTTATTACGGGTATGTCCCTTCCTCGTATAACAGTTTAGCAGAAAGAGGGAGGACACTTGAATCTAGCAAGAATTTGCAATATAAAACCAATAATTTCAGAAACATATCCCTCAATCGAAAAATATTTTTCACAAGCTTACACTATACAATATGTGACAAAAACCCTATCCGATCCGTTAAGGTAATGTTGGGTAGCTTGTGTATGTTCCATTTATCGGTTTCCCCCATTCTAGAAATCACAAAAAAAATCTGCAGCTCCATACATTTTGGAACGGTAGGTATTTAATTTTGTATGGAGCTGTAGATTTTTTTTGTGATTTAAGAAATGGGAGAAACCGATAAATGTAACATACTCAAGCTACCCAACATTACCTTCACGGATCGGACAGGGTTTTTGTTACATAAGTATAGTGTAAGCTTGTGAAAAATATTTTTCGATTGAGGGATCCGTTTCTGAAATTATTGGTTTTATATTGCAAATTCTTGCTAAATTCAAGTGTCCTCCCGTATAATATAATCTTATACCTTTAAACGAGCAATTCTTGTATATTTATTTATATTTATATGTATATAAATTTCTGTGATCTCGAAAACGGTTCTAACGATTTCGCTGAAAATTGGTATATGGGGGTTTTCGGGGGTAAATAATCGATCTAGATTAGTCTTATGTTTGGGAAAACGCGAGTTTTCGAGTTTTCATGCTTTTTTCTTTCCACGCAGAATATGGTCGCTAATTTGGTCGCGCTGGCCGATATCCGTTTGGCTCAGCGGTTTAAGATGCAGACAGCTAGAAAGATTGTTATGGGTTCGAATCCCACTCGGTGACTTACTTTTTTCAAGTTTATATATAATTTTTTATTTTGTATTGTTTTTAGACAAGTTCTTGTTTGAGATGTAACCGAGCAAAGCTCGGTCGCCCAGGTACTTATTGTATTTAAATGACCAAGAGAAAGAAGACAAGACACGTTGGGTTAATCGAGAAAACAAAATTCCACTTTGCTTGTATGGGAACTATCCTAAAAAAAAGATTCTCTGATCTTGATAGAGATTCAAGATTTTATTTTACCCTTTTTTTGGTACATTGAAATTAATGTTCATGCCCATGCCAAATTACAGCTTTCTAGTGCGTATAGTCTCTGAGTAGAAGCGCGAACGGACATAGCGATACTATAAGGGTTCCTTGTTTACTTCGGAACCCTAAAAAGATATCTTTAACACACTAACATTATTCAGCATACATGTGGCTTAGGTTATGTACCAAGTTAATGTACATACTAAGCACTTTTATCAACCAACAGTAACCAAGTAGATCAAAAGAAATGACTGACCGGAACATTCTCGTGTCGAACGCCAAGTCGGTAAAGGGGTTGTTGAGATATAGAAAGGTTAATTGTAAGTTATTTATACATTATTTTTTTTTAATTTGGGATTAAATCAATGAGGGTTTTCAATAATATGGGATGGCAGCACAGCATTCGCGGGGCCTCCTTAGAAGCCGATTCCCATCGAATTCCCTTGAGGGTTTCTAATATACACGGTGATTTTTCATTGGTTTTGGAGCCGAAGGCCACTTCATAGGCATAGTAAGTAAGACCTAATTAGCTAATCAAAATAAAAATTCAGAAACAAAAAATGTTGACTAAAACTCGAAAGCAAAATTTTGAGATCAATTAGTAGTACCCGCCGGCCAGCGGAGGTCATCGACATCCACGCAGCTGTTTTGGCCGACATAACTACGTGGTTCCGATCGAAAAATCGGAATCGGAATCGGAATGTATTCGATTTTCTCTTCCCAATGCGAGACAGGGCTACGTTGGCATAATTATAGATGACGTTTGTATGGAAAGTTGTATTTTGGTCTAGGGTAAGGGGACTCTTAAGTACCTGGTCCATTGTTTTAAGAAAACTTTAAAAATATTCTATTCTATATTTTACATCCTATAGTATAAATATCCTATGATAATAAAGATATATTTGAATTTAATTGAATTGAAAATCATTTACGCAACTTTTTTATCTTATGACATACAGAAATTTGGATTACGTATATGGATAGAGAAATTTATTTATTATACAACATTTTTTTTTCCAAAACCAATAAAAAGTCAGCGTGTATACACATTTATTACTAACAACAATCACAACCTACGTATATTGGCGCACCGCGCATTTCAATGTCCAATTACTATGTTCATAAGCCGTAAACTAGCAGCATGACTGGATGGCAACACACCCACATATTCAAAATACGAAAATTTTCGCTGACTTTTCAAATACACTCTCGATGATAAATTATGTATAAACACGCTCAGAGACATAGGTATTACTCACACCAGGACAATAAAAATTCGCGCGCGACTTCGTTCGCGTGCACTTTCTGTCTCCGGAAAATGCTCATCGGGCTGCACAAATTTTTCTAAGGCGTCATTTTTATATTTCTTATAGTTTAGCGGGACCATTATGGTTCTGCATCAGGTGTTCCTTTTTCCAAAGTCAATACCCTATATGTTGCCCAGGCTTAACAGCTTTATAACAAAAAAGTTTCATGCTAATCCGTCCAGTAGGTCCTGGAGATTAGCGTGTATAAACAGACAAACAGACTCCCAGACAAACAGACAGACATTTTACGAGTATATATGTATAGATGACTTCACTATGCTGACGGGACCCTATTATTAGGGCTCCACTGTCCGTTTGTCTGTCTGCCACCAGGCTGTATCTCATGAACATAATAGGTAGACAATTAAAATATTCACAGATGATGTATTTCTGTTGCCGCTAACATCAAGTACTGCAAACAGAATAAAAGGTCCAGTGCCATCAAAGACAAGTACGAGTAGGTACCTATGTCATCAAATCATCACCATCATCATTTCAGCCGCATAACGTCCACTGCTGGACAGCCTCTCCCAAGGATTTCCAAAATGACCGATCTAGAGCGGCCTGCATCCAGCGCCTTCCAGCGACTTTGGTCAGGTCGTTAGACCAACGCCATATATGTAATACTATTATTAATTCTGTGCCAACGCTTCGCTTGTCAGTACGTGGTCGCCTTTCGAGAACCTTCTTTCCCATCGAATAGATTATATCAAATTGCACACGATAATTATATCATCATCATCATCATATCAGCCATAGGAAGTCCACTGCTGGACATAGGCCTCCCCCAAGAATTTCCAAAACGACCGTTCGGAAGCGGCCTGCATCCTGCGCCTTCCTTCAACATTTCGCAGGTCGTCTGACCATCTAGCAGGTAAGTGTCCTACGCTGCGCTTGCCGGTACGTGGCCGCCATTCGAGTACCTTTCTACCCCATGGGCCATCGATTCTTCGCGCTATGTACCCCGCCCACTGCCACTTTAATATTGAGCTAATCCGCTTGGCTATGTCAGTGTCACGAATCTCCTCATTTCTGATTCGATCGCGTAGAGAAACACCGAGCATAGTCCTCTTCATAGCCCGTTGAGCGACCTTGACCACGTTTCAGAGCCATAAGTCATCACTGGTAACACACATTGATTAAACACTTTCGTCTTGAGACACGGAGGTATTC
Organism: Acrobasis consociella; assembly: GCA_963555685.1. Classification (NCBI taxonomy): domain Eukaryota; kingdom Metazoa; phylum Arthropoda; class Insecta; order Lepidoptera; family Pyralidae; genus Acrobasis; species Acrobasis consociella. Next base: position 14,761,566 of record OY743122.1, read on the forward strand.
TAGAATATATAAATTATAGATAAAACACTGCGCAATTTTCCGAACGCTGCCCAGCCTAGTCGAATTCGTCGAAAGACCTTTTCCTAGAAGCTGGAACTTCCTGCCTGGATTAATCGATGATTATATAGTGTGGCTTTATTATTTTGCCAATTTCATATGTTTCAAGTGAATGTACTGGTATATTAACACCTTAACAGCAGTAATATCTATTCGGGGAATTCCCTACATATAAACAGCGGACGTAGCAGAATAACAAATGTGCCAATAATATCTACTGGTATTTCTATATCAGCAACTATTGCGCAGTGTTTCTGTCGCAATACAGATATTTACAATGTTGTACTTATTTCCATAATTTAATCTTCTTTTATTAATATTCTTAATTTCCCGACAAAAAAGAGGGCTGTTACACTACTTGGAAGGGATGTACCCGTAATATATCGAACCACGGGCTATACTAGATCACTATAGTATAAGTAATAGAATTAAAATGACAGTAAAAGGACAAAAAAATGGTATTTCCATACTAAAGTGTGCAGCCGTCCGAGCAATGGGAATGACGACTTTGTTTTGGTTTTTTGACTGTTATTTAAATAAATAATAAATAAATATATAGGGACAAATTACACTGATTGAGCTAGCCCCAAAGTAAGTTCGAGACTTGTGTCATGGGATACTAACTCAACGATACTATATTTTATAACAAATACATATATAGATAAACATCCAAGACCCAGGACAATTTGAAAAAGGCCATTTTCCAACTTGCCCTGGCTGGGGATCGAACCCAGGATATAGATTTAGTTGACCGAGCGAGCGAAGCGAGCGAAGCGTCTCAGTTTCGAGATTAGCCAAAAATTCTTTTGTCCGTCTGTCTGTCTGTCTGTCTGTCTGTCTGTCTGTCTGTCTGTCTGTCTGTCTGGCTGTTCTCGCCTACAAGTCGCATTTCTTAACCGATTCTCATAAAATTTTGTATGCAGGCTCAGCAACTAAATAGAATTTTTTTGTCGAGCCAGTTTTTCGAAATTTTTCAAAATGGCGGGAATATGGGGGTTTAAAATTTTAAAACTGTCATATATCCGCCATTTCAAAATATTTTCAAAAATGTCAATAGACTTTTTTGTTGACATTATAAAAACGCATTTTTGTTAATTGAACAACTTTTTTGTCTGGACAACTATTTTATACGTTATACTTGAACGGGTTTAGGGTGACTCGCGAAGTCTAGCTGACTGAGCCGTGACGGATATACAATACAAAATCTTACAAAATATTGAATTCAGTCCAGGTTACTGAACAACTTTCTTAAAAATACATGTCTCGCGTGGGAATTAAACCTGCGACTTCCGAGTTACAAGGCCAATGTCTTGACCACTATTTTTAAGAAAAGAAGAAAATTTGCAAATATTTGTTGCGTACATTCAATACCATATAGTTTACAAAAAGCAATAACTATGTAGGTAGATGTCCAACAAAATTTTTAAAACTCTTAGAACTCGCTATGGTTATTTTTTCATAGGTTTACAAGATTGACTTGATTTTTTCTTAATCGTATGACTTTTTGTTGTCTTGCTTGTTTAAAGTTTTGTTTAATTTATTTAGTCGGTTAATTGTGTTCAATTGTCGTGTATTGGATTGCTTGCTTGCTTTGCTTAGTAGTAGAAGATATAATCGCAAGGTCTAAGTTCGTGGCGAACTACTAGTTTAATTATGCTTTAGTGATCTAGTATAGCTCGTGGTTTAATTCATTACACATACCCGTAATGAATCAAACCACAGGCTATACTAGATCACCTCCTACAGAAGTAATACTCAGCAAACAAATTCAAATAAAATTTCTATTGGACCACCTGAAAAGTAAGCCCTTTTGAAAACAAAAAAAGAATTATCCACATCGGTCCAGGCGTCTTCACATAATCGGTGAACAAATGATGAACTCCACCTTTTTAGAAGTGGGTTAAAAAGAATAAGCGGCCAAGTGCGAGTCGGACTCGCCCATGAAGGGTTCCGTAGTAGCAAATAACATAATATAAAAGTCTTGTAGTATGTTAAATTTTTTATATTTGAGTTGATTAAATGAAAGGTAAATTGCCATTTATGATTTATGACGTATTAAAAAAAACTACTTACTAGATATCGTTCAAACCAATTTTCGCTGGTAGTTTTTATGGTAATGAACATCATGTATTTTTTTTTTAGTTTTATAATTCCCTTATTTTAGAAGTTACGGGGGGGGGGACACACTTTTTTCCACTTTGGAAGTGTCTCCCGCGCAAAGTATTCGGTTTAGAAAATAATGATATTAGAAACCTCAATATCATTTTTGAAGACCAATCCATAGATACCCCACACGTATGGGTTTGATGGAAAATAAATTTTTGAGTTTCAGTTCTAAGTATGGGGAACCCTAAAATTTATTGTTTTTTTTCTATTTTTGTGTCAAACCCTTAATGCGGTTCATATAATACATCTACTTACCAAGTTTCAACAGTATAGGTCTTATAGTTTCTGAAAAAAGTGGCTGTGACATACGGACGGACAGACAGACAGACAGACATGACGAATCTATAAGGGTTCCGTTTTTGCCATTTGGCTACGGAACCCTAAAAAGCAGGAAGTGTAGGTTCCGAAGCTGTACAACTATACATAAACTACCAGGAAAGCGTTTAGATAAAGTAGACAGGTAGGTAACCTACTTACATCAAAGATTTAGAATATACAAGTAGACTTACATAGATGATGAAGTTCTTATTTAGAATATACAAGTAGACTTACATAGATGATGAAGTTCTTATTTATCAACCGCCTACTTATTATTTTTTTGACCGACTTTGCTAAAGGAGGCGGTTATATTGTTATCTATACATATAATAAAACAGTGTGTCTGTACATTAAATATATTTCCAAAAAAAATATTGGGGGCGATGGAGACGTAGTAATAGAGTAAGAATTAAAAAAAAAAGTCTGTCTGTTTGTCTGTTTGTCTGTTTGTCTGTTTGTCTGTTTGTCTGTATGTCTGTTTGTCTGTTTGTACACGCTAATCTCCGGAAATACTGGACGGATTCGAATGAAACTTTTTTTGTTATATAGCTATTAAGCCTGGGCAACATATAGGGTATAAATGATTTTGGAAAATGGAACGCCTGATGCAGAACTATAATGGTCCAGCTAAACTATAAGAGATATAAAAATGCCGCCTTAGTAAAAGTTGCTCAGCCTGATGAGCATTTTCCAGAGACATAAAGTCCACGCGAACGAAGTCGCGGGCTTCGGCTAGTTGTGCAATAAAACTGATATGAAGATTAATAAAGTGATACGAATATTCATATTATAAGTTTTTTATGCTAGTAACCGGCGAACCTTGGTCCGCCCGTTCCCATTCCCGCTCCCATTCCCGCTCCCGCTCCCGGTTCCGGTCCCGTTCTCATTCCTGTTAAAACCTCCCTAAAAAAGTCAGCCAAATTGGTTTAGCCGTTTTAGAGTTTTGCGCTTAGTAACAATTAATTTATATTATATACTAGCTGTACTAGCTGTGTGGAATTTCGGAATAAAGAGTATCCTATGTCCCACCCCGAGTTATAAACTATATCCATACTAAATTTCATCCAAATCGGTTCAGTAGTTTAAGCGTGAAAGGTAACAAACAAACAAACAAATATTTAAACTCACTTTCGCATGAATATTAGTAGGATAGGATAGATGTTCCCCGATTATTTGAAGACGCTTGGACTAATTTAGATAATTCTTGTTTGTTTACTTTTCAGGTGGTCCAATAGTGATTTTATCTAAATTGGTTATACAGTTTGGTGTTGAAGTCGGTTTTTAGTTTTGAAAAATATTTTTAAAGCAATGATATCTATCACTATCAGTAATAATTTGATAAAGACGATATAATATCTTCGTTTTAATAAAACTGATAATATTTAAAAAAAAACACTAAATCAGTGAGGGAATCCCATGAACTAGTATGACAAGTGTAAATGTTTATCCTACGAGGCAAAATGAGGGGTGTTAATAGGGGTGACGACAGGGTCCGAAAAGTATGAATGTAATTATTCCGTCTTTTAGATTATTCAAAAATAATAGACCCGTATTTTTCAGTTTACCAGAAAAAGTAAAAATTCACAAAGATAAGGAGCGTCAAAGATCCGGAGTGGGGGCTTGCGACGACGTCACCGCTAAGTAAAAATCGTACCCAGCCGTGACGTCATGCGAAATATGCGCTGTACCTTTGTAATTTTTTGTTTCTCAGAGAAAAGAAAAAATACGTGTACAATATTTTTTAATAATCTAATTGATGGACCAAAATTATTTTTCCATTTGTCATGGCTATCAAAGTTTGACGTGTAGTTGTAGCTCCTATCTTAAGGCCCATTTAGGCGGTGCAAGTTTCTTGCGTGTTGCATACAATTTTATTGAAGCAATAAATGATTTGTGTGGCTGACATTTCGTTTAGACCATGCAAGTTGTCTATTGCTGCAATAAAATGGCATGCAACGGGCAAGAAACTTGCACCGTCTAAATGGGCGATCTTTTACAGATACATTCATCAATATCATCATCATCATCATCATCAATACGGATGATTATTTGACTAATTTCGATATTATTATTAGGTATTTCAAAGCGTTACCTGTACGGGACAAAAGTCCAGACGCAAAAGGTACAAACTCCAAGACAAGTGGCGTAGCTAGGTAACCAAGGGCCCTGGGGCACATCAAACAATGGGGCCTCACTGCTATCTAAACTGGTTAGGTTTGATCAAGTAAAAATATTAAATAAACAACTACTTTAAAAATGCTAAGCTAGCTACTTTATCATCTGCTCTTTCTCGTGCACTGCAGAACATAAATTACAATTAATACTTGGTGTAGGTATTGAGCAAGAAAAAATGAACATACATACATATTTTCACGCCTGTTTCCCATGGGGGTAGGCAGAGACTATAGATTTCCACTTACTACGATCCTTGCAAACCTCTTTTGCTTCGTCAACACTCATAACTCTTTTCGTGCAAAATTTTCAAAAGTTCAGTTTAATCCAGATTTTCTGGTTTTCTGAGAAGGTTTCGAGGACCCCCTGAGCTTGAAGGCCCCGGGGCACTGCCCCGCCTTGCCCCTAGGTAGCTACGCCACTGTCCAAGACTCAAGATCTGCATGCGGGCAATGGAGCCAGCCAAGTATTTATATCCAGGAGAGCGGCGAATAGATAGGGTTCGGAATACGGACCAGCGCAAAAAGAATACGTTTTTTGTTTAAACTTTTGTCAGGCAAAATACTTACTGAAACACATGAAATAAGTCGTTTTATTACTGAGTTCCATCGACCAACTTCCATCTCCGTGATCAGACCCTAGGCATCGTCTGCCATAAAGTACTCGTCAAGAGTCTTGACGAGTAACCTCAGTTTGATTTGTCTTGACTCAAGACAAATCAAACTGAGGTTATATTGTTTTATAACTGAGTTCCACCGAATATCATCAGATTCAGAACAGCTTATTGACTTCATAGTACCTATTGCATTGTCATCCGACAGCCGACTTACATAACTATACAAAATTTTAGCTCAGTCGATTGAGGATAACTGGTTGAAAATTGAGTTGAATGATTCGATCCAAACAAACATACATACATTGCAAGTGAAATATAAGCTTGTATAAATTAAGTGGGACTGGAGCATGTGTGCCGTATGTAGCTGGAAAGATGGGCCCAAAAAGTCACCTTATGGGTGCCAGAAGGACGAATACGCAGAGACCACGTCGTGGTCTCCACGAAAGATATGAAATTCAAAAATCAATTGTTTTTTCAGTAATTAGATCTTTACAGGCACATATACGCGACAATAAGTGTAATTTAGAGTAATTCAGTAATTCGTCCCATATACCTACGGCCCTTTTGGGACGAAACGTACCAACGTACTGTACCAAGCGTTAATAAGGTTTAAATTTCCATACAAAAAAAGAATGGGACGAATTGCAGAATTAAATTTTGATTAATTTTGATTTTCTGCGTTTCGTCCCAAATGGGCCGTAGGTACATGGGACGAATTACTGAATTACTCGTAATTTACATTACGTGTAGTCATGCCTACCAATCGCCTTATTAACATAATTATTTCTCTTCTTTGTCACTAGATGGCGCTAAAGTTAATAATTAAACTATTTAAAACCTTTTAATACTATTGTTTAATAAAGTAGTACTCTAATTAATTAAATATGATTTGTATGAAATACAATAAATATTCTTTATGAAATGCTCTGTCTGCCCCATTAGGGATAAAGACGTGATAGTATGTTATGTTATGTTATGTTATGTATATTCAACACTTTCTTTGTCACTTTTTTGTTAGTCGTGTGTGCTGCCATCTATGTGTGCCTACCCCGCAACTCCAGTTTTGCCTAGTACGGGCCCTCCAATAGTTTCTATGGCGTTGGGTATCTGTTAAGTTAGTAATTTTATTATCTTTGGTGTAGTGCGTGTGTATTAAAATTTAATTTATATTTACAGAAAAAATACCGATACCCGCGCAGCGCTTCGCAACGAACACCGCTGAGAAGAAACGATGACGAGCTGCACAGTACAGGAGTGACATCTATCATTTGACAGGCAAACTACCCTGCCATTGGTCCATCCGTTCGAGCGCTACGATGCCACAGACAAACAGACAGACATTAGAATCAAACTTATAACAGCCCTTTTTTGTCGAGGATTTAAAATGCTGGCTGAAACCCACTGCCTTAACCGCGTGGTCGAATTATTGACAATCTTTACATTTTCTTGTTGTTTAACCGTTTTAGCTGAGTTTCATACAAACGTAAAATAACGTAGATATACAAATGTAAAGTCTTCTTCTTCTTATCGTGTGTGTTAATGACTAACACTAGTGTCAGAGTTTCTGTCATGTCAGTGACCGGGTGACCGATGTATGTCAAAGACAGTGACCGGGACCGACAGCTTAACGCGCCCTTCGAAGCACAGATCATCTTACTTATCAGACAATCAGGTGATCAGCCTACAATGTCCTTACCAAACTAGGACAACAACACAAAGTCGTTGCCCCCGCCGGGAATCGAACCCGCGACCTCCGGGTATGAGCCGAACGCTCTAACCACTTCACCACGGAGGCAGTTAAAAATGTAAAGTAGGACATATGATTTACCAAATATCTTTTCGCCGGGTCTTAAACTATGTCTACGAGTAAGTACTTCTGTCTGATAGTCGTGAGTTAGGTATAGCGCTAGAGGTCTGTTACAAAGCGTGCTCGTGAACAAGCTTAGTCATCAAAAACTTTTAAAATACAGACCCGATGAAAATTTTTATCTGACTTGGTATGGCAGGATTTTGTGTATTTTATTAAAATAAAATAAAAACAATAGTTTTAAAACATTTTATTCGTTTATAAAAACATATTGTACGTGTTACAATGAATATAAAGTCAGAAAATAAAATAAAAACCTTTTTAATTTGTCTTAACTAGTACAATATAATCTTCGTAATAATTAATACTAAAAATAATGGTAATAAATGACAGTTTTAATACTTATATTGCTACGGTTTAAAAAAATGCTTAAACTTGTACCGCATACAATATACATATCAAAGAGATCTTAGATATTTCTAAATTTTAATATTTTTACAAATACCTACATGTTATAATTCTTATCGTCACTTACTTGATTATCTATTTACTATTTGGTTTATCTATATAACTGCACTGACAAAAGCAAACTCACTATAAGAAGATTCTGTAAATAATTCCATTTACAAATTTTGGCTTTCTAACTCTCTAGTACTAGACGTTCTACGTGGTCTTATAAACAATCTGGGCTTGTAAAATGTGTACAAAATATAACCCACAAGAATAAATAATATCATTCCTACGCAAACTTCAGTAAAAACTGATTTTGATTGTTCTTTATTATTAGTTCTTTGGAGAAAATCTTGTTTTGCTGGTACATAGGCAATTGTTGATGATTTTGTGCTGTCAATGCGAGCATTTATAGATGAAAGTTTGGAATTTATATCATCCATTATGTTCTCCTTTTCTGACGTCACAAGATCCTCTAGTTCCTGCTTGATTTTGTTAATATATGGCAAAATATTATCTAAGGTAGCATTGTCTTTAGTAAACGGTATAACAGTAGTTGTTTTTCTGTTGACAGTCAATAATTTTACTATTTTTTGTAGTAAGGTGTTTGAGTCACTTGACTGCTTAACCATTACTGCTGAGTAATTTGACAAATGGTATAATTGCTGATCGTTGTGCTTCAATACTTTGTCTAATAGTTCATTTGTGTTAGATTTTGAATTATCGTCATTTTCTGGAGCACTATTTATTTGCAATTTATTTTCATTTGCAATCCTTACTAATTCATCTCTAATTTCAAATAACACTTGATTATATTCAGAAAGTTTTGAATTATCTGTGTTATATCCAGAACTATTTTTTTTATTTTTATTACAAGTTATGCCATTAACATTACTTTGATTTTGTTTTACAATATTTATAGCAGTAAGTTTAAAAGGTGTCCCAAATTTATTGAAATTGATCAGCATATCACATGGCAATGGATTTTCACCAATGCTGAGTATTCTTAATGTATTGAATTCGTGAGCGTCAATTGAATCAATATTATTATGATCAACTACCAGTTCTTCTAAATTTGGCAATTCATAGAAACGTTCACTTTTCAAGTCATTTATAGCATTAAACGATACATCCAAAATTTGCAGACTTATCAATCCATTAAAAATGCCATAATTTAATTCACGCAACATATTATGAGAAATATTAAGAAATGATAAAAATGTATTAGATGTAAAAGCTCCAGGTTGTATTGATGTAATTTTATTATGGCTCAAATCTAATATTTTTAAATATTTAACATCACAAATATCACCGACATTAATTATGCTAATATCATTATGCTTCAAAACAATATTTTCTAGTTGAAACAATGTTTTAAGATTTAGTTTATTAATATTTTTAATTCCATTTTCCGCTAACTGTAATGTTTTAACTGGTATAGGTGTATCCTCTGAAAAAAATATTTGATTTTGTTGTCCGGATAATAATAAATCATTTAATTTATGATTACTTTTTACGACGGATACGTTAAAATACATTTTTTTATTGTGCGACATAGCTAAATATTGTAAATCACTTTGATCTTTAAAAGCTTCATTACTAATAGTTTGGATGTTATTGTAGGCAAGATCTATAATTTTTAAATTGAATAATCCTCCAAATGTAATTTCAGATATTTCACTCAACATATTATTGTTTAGATTTAACGTAGTCAGATTTAATAGAGATATTGGATTTATGAAAAATACGGACAGTCTATTGTATGATAAATCTATTGATTGTATATGACTTGTATTCATGAATGCATTATACTCAAGTATACTTATAAAACTATAGGATACATTTAAATCTTTTAATTGAAACATGCCCATAAATGAATTATTTGAAATAGTTGTTAGTTTTGTTCCAGAGATATCAAGTTTTGGTAAAGAACTAAATCCATCAAACGTACCCTCTTCTACTTTTCCACTCAAAGGGTTATTAGAAATTTCAAAGTATATCAAATCTTGTAACGATTTAAATATATTTGGCTCTAATTTTGAAATATTGTTATATGCCAAGTTAAGAAAATTTAGAGCATTGAGATGCATAAAATCTTCATGGCCAATTTGTTGCAAATAATTATGTTCAAGTGACAAGAATCTGAGGCTTACTAAATCATCTTTTTCAAAATCTAGATAAGTAATTTTATTGTTTGCTAAATCTAAGAAGTTCAAAGCTAACAGACTTCTGAAACTTTTTTTTGTTAGCAAATTTAAGACGTTATTACGTATTATTAGGCGCTCTAGTTTTCCAAGTCCAAAGAAAGCGTAATCCTGAACAGATGACAATAATTGATTACTTAAATCCAAATGTGACACCATTGTTAACCCATCAAATATTCCCTTTACAAGGGAACCTTCTAGTTTGTTTCCTTCAACTGAAAACGATGAAATGAATTTATATTTGAATAAATCTTTGGGTAAAGAATGAAAAGTATTGTTGGACATATCAACAGAAGCCAAACGGCTGTTATTCAAAAATATGTCTTTGTCAATAAGTTTAACTAAATTATGTGACATGTTTAATTGTATAAGGAATGGCATACCACTAAAAATAGCTTTTTCCATAGTTTTAATAAAATTAAAACTTACTCGTATATCTAATGTTTCTAAGTTTTGCAAATGTATAAAATCTTGTGTATTCATTACTTCTATTTTGTTATGACTTAAATTTAAAATTTTTAATGTATTAAACCGAAAAAACGCAGAATTAATATCTTTTAAATAGTTGTGAGATAAATTTAAGAAAATTAGGTTATTAAGTCCTTCAAATGTTTGCATTTGTACTATTTCAATATGATTATAAGATAAGTCTAAATTATTTAATATTGAATATTTTTCGAAAACGTTATTAGGAAGAGAAACTAAGTTATTATGAGAGAGAATGAGTGATGAAATATCAAACTTATGCTCACCTGATACATCAAGATTATTAATGTTATTATAGGAATAATCAACTTCAATTAATGAAGGAGCATTGACAGTGTTATACAACTTTGCTACTGTTATATTATTATTTGATAAGTTTAAATATTTCAATTTATTTAGTTCTATTAGATTAGGAATATCATTTAAATTATTGTAACTTAAATCTAAGGAATAGATCCATCGAATCATGTCTGCTGTTCCGTCAAAGACAGGCATTTTATCATTGTTTTCGTCATACGTTTTTATTGACAATGCTATTTTTAACGTATTATCATAAGTTCTATCTTCACAGTAATAAATAAAGTTACTATAATGTTCATAATTATTTAAATAACTGAAACTATCTAAACCATATCGCCACTTTACTCGGTCGATACAATAGAACCGAAGCACACATGCGTCAATATCTTGTTCTTCACTACAGCCTGGGTTTAAAGGCCATGTAGTGAAGTCCGCAAAAGGAAAGTAGATCAGAAGGATGACCAAACCTGAAAAAAATCAAATTAAACAGATTTAAATTATTTTATGTTAGTCAAGATTAAAAATCTATTTTGTTGTTCAATAGCAATGTGTGGAAAAATAAGGAAGATCCATTCATTTGCCATGAAACCTTCAGGCATCGGCAGGAATTCTAGAGGCTAGTAAAAATTTACCAATTTTTTTTATATTAGACTAAATTGTAGTGCCCAACAGTTTAATATAATAAGTATTAAAGCTTTCAAATATTTGATGCTACTTGTGGTCACCAATCAAAGTGCGGACCAGGCCGGTGGTGGCTGCCTTCACCTTCAGGCCATTGACCTTTGTGAAATATATAATTTATATCGAAGACAGCTAAACCTGCGACTTTATCTGCGTAAATTTAATAATTTGTAATAAAGTCTACTTTTGTATGGCAAAATGGAATTCCCCACACAAAGTTCCACTCACTTTTTCATTTCCTTAGTGGATAATTTGTGGGATGAAATCTATCCTATATCCTTTTCCGGATCTTCTACTATATTCATATACCAAATTTCATCTAAATCGATTCAGTAGTTGAAGCGTGAAGAGATAACAGCCGCCGGACAAAGTTGCTTTTGCATTTATATATCATATCATCAGGGAACAGGCAGCAGCATCCTCGGGGTTACTAGCGTCAGGCCTGTGTCACTATCCGTTTAGGTATCGAAAATATACCTACACTATTTACTATGCGCGCGGCGACCACTTCAAAGTGGCAACTTCAGTGTATTGAATCGTATGTCTAGAGTTATAAAAATGAAATTGGCTCCCAATGCACTTCTGGGTATCTAAACGAAGAGGTATCGAGTTCTGACGCAAGCTAAATTAAGCCATATCGGTACCGACATTGAGTAGATATTCCTTTAAATTCCTTTGCTGAGTAAAGGTTACAGCACACTTATCAACTCGTAAACGGAACGTAAACGTATCAACTCGAGCAGCTCAGTATTCTTTATATGAAACTTCCTACTGCAACGCACACTATTCGGATTCGTAACGTAAACGCCTCGCCTAGGGACCAGCTCACGAACCGCTTTGCTGGTCGGTCAACTAGCGGCCCCCGCGCTTGCGGCTCGTCGTCCGCGCGCTTACGTCTCTCCGTATGCGAGTTGACGTCTCTCCGTTTCCTCACACCCGCGTTTTATTTATTTGTTGATAAACAAAAATTGATGGCTATGATTGCCAACTCGCGTATTGTGAACCGAGACATAACCGTGCGCTACACTTTACTTTTAAAATGATCTAGTGCCAGCCAGCCCAGCCGTTGTCGAGTTGACGGCGAGTCTTTTTTACCAAAGCTGAGCCTGTTTGGTTACGTGCCTACGTCAGGTTGACGATTGATTGAACGCGCGGCGAAAGGCGATACGTTGTCGATCCCTTTCCGAGTTGATAAGTGTGCTGTGACCTTATGACGTAATTACGTGAGTTCTAGTACCTATTCTGTGCTAGCGAAGACGGACGTTACTGCGTATCCGCGTTTCAGTGTCAAGCAACCTTGAGCACTAACGTATGATGATAAAGTCAAATTTGGTTCGACATAGAAATAGGACATCACTTCCGTACGACTAACATATTATTTTATGGAGTAACCCCCCCTCTGTGCATCGCGAATTTTCTCATGTCTGATATTTCTCATTTCTGTAGGGAAACACCGAGCATAGCCCTCTCCATAGCGCGTTGAGCGACCTTGAGCCTTTTTATGAGACCCATAGTAAGGAACCACGTAATAAATAAATAACTATTACATAAGTATTACTGGATAATCACAATCCAGCGCGAAAAGTCGGCCAGCGTACTTGGCACCATGACACAGGGACATGATTTTCAAAAGTTTAAGAATTAGGTAGACTATTTGTAAATTACATGTGACTTACAAGTATAGTACTTCATCTTCATTGCATTCCTAAGTTTCTGCCTGCAAAGGAACAAAACATTAAAAATTGATAAAATAAACAACGAAACTAACCAAAACTATCTTAATTTTTTTATTAATTTATTTGTTGAAAGTCTAAGCATTATCCTCCTCATTATAAAACGCAGACTATTATTACTAGGTTTAAACCATTATTCGACCAAATCAAGTTGTCATTTCTAGATGAGAGAATGGCATATTACTAGATTTCAACTTGATTTGGTCGGATAATGGTTTAAACCTATATATAATAAGACGGTAGATCACATATTAAGACTACTTGTAACTAACACGAATTAATATACATGAGTTTTGAGTTTTATTAGCATTTGAGGTGGCCTGGCAGACTGTCTACGTATCAGTGGCGTTGGGTGATAATTTCGGCTAGTACAGCTATAAAACTATGAAACGAATTACATAAATACCTCCCTAATTAGGTTATATAAAAGTTAATAAGCCGTTACATGTCCGGCTTATTTTCATTTCCATGTTCGGCTTTCATTAACTTAGTGTGAGTTATATGTATGTACGTGTTTGTACTTTTATCATTGTGAGTGTATTTCAATAACCAGAGAGAATTTTCGTATTTTAAATATTTGGTTGTGTGCGATCCAGTCATGCTGCTAGTTTACGGCTTTTGAAACTAGTAAGTGCGTCGATATACGTAGGTTATAATTGTTGATAGTAATAAATGCATATATGTTAGAAGCCCCTAAGGGAACTCGATGGGAATCGGCTTCTAAGGGAGCTCCGCCACTGCTACGTATTTCTATCGCTTTTTGTTATCGCTAGTTGCATTGTGCGTCCTGCAACCGCACCTTCAAAACTAAAGGCTTTGCGAGCCACATACGCTCGCATCTACGAACTTAACTCATCGTCATCTATCGCTTTTGCATGATAAACAACCCCGTAAGGGTGACCAGGTGACACAATCAAAGATTGTACAAAATGCTATCAAAAGTTCGCAACAGGCAAAAAGAAAATTAATACAGGTGCATTAACTACGAAGATAATTATATTAGGTCTTAGTGTCTCAGCACACTTTGCCGAAGTTCAGCCGCTGAAGTTCAGCCAAAGCATGCCTGCAATGTTATTTCCATATACCCCGACACACTATGCCGAACTTCCGATGCGTTTTGGCTGAATCGGAACTTCGGATTCAATGTATTTTACATATACCCCGACACACTATGCTGCGGCTGAAGTTCAGCTTGACGCTGTCGAGCTGAACGGGGAACCCATTTTGAACATGCGAGTCATAAAACTGAAAAGCGTTTTTCCAGTACCAGCGCGACGTATGTATTTATTTTTATTTAATATTTTTTTAAATAATAATACCTAATGTTTGGTTTGGGATCATCATCATCTTCTGCTATCGACGGCTCATAGCTGGGCATAAGCCGAATACAAACTTAAAAACAGTTGTATTAAGATAATACTAGTGGTCCACCGCGAACTAAGCCTCGCGATATTCCACAAGTTTATTTGCCAGGCAAATTAGTCGTAGTAAACAGATTTTCCAACCTTCTATTCTGAGCTGCAACAGTCCATTTTTTATTTTTTTTCCTTTATTTCCACGCGTATAACATCGAAACCTGAATCAAATATTGACAGAGCAACGTCTCTACATCCGGTCGCGTGGTCGGTGAGCATGACACTTGGCTAGTCTTCCACGACCGTGTGGAATGGGAACCGTACAATTTGTTTGAGGACTAGTAATACTTCTCATACTGAACACAAATCACAATTGGTATAGGTATCTTGTGGTGGAGCTGACCGCGTGATTCAGAGAAATGTCACTTTCGTATCAGAGACACCTAGATACATATTTAAAAAACCTAGATCAAATATGTATTTGTTTTTTAAAACTTTATTGACTATTAGGCGCTTTATATATACATACATACATAAACAATAAACATACATAGATATACATCATTAATACAAACATTCATAGATTTACATGTGTAATTGATTTGTGAAGGTAGCTTTAGAGTTACATTTAAAAATATCATCAAAATTAGTTCAACGGTTAATACATAGATACCAACTAATGTACATACATAAATACAAACAATTATTTTCAACTTGAATTTTACCCGAAGGAAGTTCTCTGGTGTCAGTATATATTGTTAGGTTTAAAGTTCGCCATTAATTAAGAATTTTAGATCGCAATGTATGGAAAATTTACTTGGTTTTAATTGTAATATTTCACAGGTCCATCCTCACAGTAAATATTGACTTCATATGATAAATTAAATCTTCATAATACCATCATCATCATCCTCTCCTTATCCCACATTATGTGGGGTCGGGACAACATGTAAGTTTCATAATACCATATCAAAGTGAAATAAAGAGTTTTATAAACTAGTAGTTCGCCACGAACTTAGACCTCGCGATTATATCTTCTAATACCAAGCAAAGCAAGCAAGCCATCCAATACACCACAATTGAACACAATAAACTGACTAAACAAATTAAACAAAACTTTAAACAAGCAAGACAACGCAAAGTCATACTATTCTAGAAAAAATCATGTAAAACGGCAATCTTGTAAACTTATGAAAAAAAAACCATAGCGAGTTCTAAGAGTTCTAACTTATTGTTTATTTGTTAACTGTATGGTATTAAATGTACGCAACAAATATTTGTCACTTTTCTTCTTTTCTTAAAAATAGTGGTCAAGACATTGGCCTTGTAACTTAGAAGTCGCGGGTTTAATTTCCACGGGAGACATCCATTTTTAAGAAAGTTGTTCAGTAACCCGGACTGAATTTACCCATAAATAGTTTCAGTATATTTTGTAAGAAGATTTGTATTGTATATTCGTCACGGCTCAGTTAGCTAGAATTCGCGACTCACCCTAAACTCGTTCAAGTATAACGTATAAAAAAGTTGCCCAAACAAAAAAGTTGTTAAAATAAAAAAATGCGTTTTTATAATGGCAACAAAAAAGTCTAATGACATTTTTGAAAATATTTTGAAATGGCGGGTATATGACAGTTTTAAAATTTTAAACCCTCATATTTCCGCCATTTTGAAAAATTTCGAAAAACTGGCTCGACAAAAAAAAACTATTTAGTTGCTGAACCTGCTTAGAAAATTTCATGAGAATCGGTTACGAAATGCGACCTGTAGGCGAGAACAGACAGACAGACAGACAGACAGACGGACAGACAGACAGACGGACAGACAGACAGACGGACAAAATAATTTTTGGCTAATCTCGAAACTGAGACGCTTCGCTCGCTTCTCTCGCTCGGTCAATAAATGATATTACTTTTGATAAAAGGATTACATTGTTTACTTAACTTAGTTCTACATACCTTACGTAAGTTTTCATATTCAGTGGCTGATTTCTCGTAAACTATAACTAATATGTATTTGGTGTGTATGAAAGATTGATAGTAAATATAATAAGGATCATTTTCTTTGCAGACATTTTTAATGTGTCATGTACGGTTTTTTTTAAATGAAAAAAACTGGTTTTCGTGGCACATTTGGGGGCGCGGGGGGTGACGCTCGCCTCGGGAGGGGAGGGAGACTTGATAAATTTTAACTACGACGACAAACATTTTCCGAAAGTAAAAATGACTCCTTATATTTTGCCAAATTTTCTTCTAAAATTACTGAATTATTGTATTTGTGTATAAACGACCAGTAGAACTCGGCGATGGGACCACGGGCAACAAACGAATAAAAAAAATAAGACTGTCTGTCTTCGTGTCTGTTTTTACTGGTCTGGGGAAAAAGAAAAAAAAATGAAACTTACCAGCTGTTACAAAATTACGAGCGGATAAAAAAACGCGCCACTTCGGAAAAGCTCAAAAGCAAAACATTCGTTGCGTATGACTCTTGCGTTCAAAAACTGGTCTCATCTGGGAAAAAAAGAAACCCAACCTGACAACCCTTTAATGTTAAATTTTTCACCATAATGGTATAATAAAATCCCCAACCTGACAACCCCGGGGGTTATCAGGTTGGGTGTTCGAAATTTACCAGTTGGTAAATATGTGCGAGCGGTTAAAAAAACGCGGCACTATGGAATTTTTTTAGAAGCAAATTATTTGTTTTTCTTTCTCTTTTTGGCGAAAAAAATAACATGGAAATAATATCTTTGGGGATATTTTAATTCTTTTTGTTTCTTGATGGTGGCGGGTGCAGTGCGTGCGTGCAAGTTTTAATCAAAGGGTAGGTGATTGAGTGGCGGACGGCGCCTAAAGTCAAACAAAAAAAAAATCACTACAGCCGTGCTATGACTGTCCAATTTGACTATTTCACATATTGTTCATGATAATAAACATTTATAATATCAAATAACCAAATTCTTATAATAAAGTCCAACAGAATCAATTTACTAAATAAATTAAAACTGAACCCATTGACTTCCTGCCAAAAACTCTTGGGATTGACTATTTTCGGACGAATAACTCAATGGAAGAGCCTATAGGTCTGACAATTTGATTCTAGTGCCGCAAAATAGGATAGTAGGAAATGGTAGGAATAAATTAATGGTGTATTTATTTTTAAAAATTATGTCAAACCAAGTTCTCGCGTTTTTTATTTAAAAAAATTGAGTATGGGGAAATTCGAGAAATATCATCTAGCAACCCTGTCATCATCTGCCTTAGTGTGCGTGCGTAGCGTGGTGCGTAGTGATGTTCCGCCCTCTAATTTTCTCAACTTTCCTTTTTTCCCAACAATGGAACTAAGGTATCAAAAATAAATTAAGTATTTTTTTTTATATAAACCTACAATACCCCGACTGATTCACCGATTGACTAATGATAGAGGCTGCTCCGTATAGAGGCTGCTCCAGTAAGTACCAGAAAAATTACATGTTGAAGGCTGAGGTTTAAGGTTACTAATATTGGTGGGTGTAGATTTTTTTCTTTTTAAATAATTATTGTCATTAGCTGTCGGTTAGTTGTTATTGCTGTCAATATCCAAAACGCATGTTCGAGGTGTGATTGTAGCTGCTTCTCTTTGTCTGCTTCTGACCTTGCATGTGCCGTGTCTGCAATAAGTATGTTTGATACGGAAAAATTAATTCTGGCAGTACAGTCACGGCCATGCCTGTGGGATAATGGGGACAGTACTTACAGTAATAGACCCGAAAAAAAGAAAGCATGGGATCAGATAGCTCAAGAATTTGACGAAGATTGGAGTACTTATAGTACAAAAAAGAAAAATGCAAGTTTATTGAAATCTTTCAAGAATTTATTCAACCAATAATTAATTTTTTAAGGTTTCTTGTCATTAAAGAAATATATTTATTTACACACAAAACCGTTTATATTTATACAAAAATTAAAATAATTTAATCAACTGGAGTTGTTACTTATACTAATGAAGAAGTTTCCAACAAATCAAATCAGACACTTTTTTCTAAACGTCAAAACAAGCATTTTCTATGGGATTGGTATGAAATAAAAACGAATGACGTCATAGTTTCTTAGAGTCAAATAGCGCTCTTAATATCAGTTTTTCCGCATTATTAAATCTTTTATCACGTTGATAATGGATATGATCAATGACAAGTGACATTATTTTGTGACATTATATTATTTTAACAGTGCCAAATAATTTATTTTTGACCCAGGAAACTTGCTTATTGTCTAGACATATTTTTTATTAAAAGTACATACATATGGTTATTTGTATGACTTGTAAACCCTGCTTCACATTGCTTGACTGAAGGTTTTTTGCCCAAAATAAGGGTTCGGGATCTCAGTAGATAAATACAGACTCTCTGTCCGTGTATCGTTCACGCTCTTTATACAATGATTTTTTTATACCCTTATTTATTACATTATCTAATAAGATTCGAGTAAGAAATATAATAAGAAATGTCTCTTAAGAACTGTAAGCCTATGTACTTGTTATGAAATCCTATTCTATTTAATCCTATTCTAACATTTGCTATATAGTTTGTTTGACAGCTTTAACAGAAATTCGTACAGCGCCTGTATAATTGCTACTTTTGGCCACCATGGGCGCTGCAATAGATTTCATTACCTTCACCACGTACTTCGCACGGAATTATATTTTATTTGCGACTTATAACAGCTATGTACTAAATATAACCTATGTACTATTATTCTTAATCTATTACTATGTCTTCATCGCCCCCAACATGTTTTTTTGGAAATATATTTAATGTACAGACACACTTTTATACTGTTTTATTATATGTTTAGATAGATAGATTATTTGATTGCTCCGCACCTCAGTCCCCTCGTTCGTTGAAAAACCTCGCCCTAACAAAAGGACATAAGTTGTTTAAGAAATAAAAATATTTTTATTTTCCATTTAAATTATTTTATCTTATTGGCGTTCATTGATAATTGTATACTTTTATTTTATGAAATTCATCTTATTTTAAACTTCTCGTAAAAACGGTGATAAAATACGAGAATTTTCTCAGAAAGTCCCAGATAAAATTCCCAAATCGGCACATCACTTTTTTCACCGAACTTTAGCGGCTGAACTTCAGCTTGTATAGTGTGTCGTCTCCACCGAAGTTTAGCCGCTGAACTTTAGCCGCTAAACTTCAGCCGCTAAACTTCGGCATAGTCTGCCGAGACACTTATGGTATAGGAAAGGTAATTATTCTCTTTAAAACAGTATGGGAATTTCATTCCCAATTTCAGCTTAATTGGATGCCAGCGAGTTAATAACAATTGATATAAATTAAAGTACAATTTACTTACACACATACAAAAATAGGAGTAAGTAGATAAAATATTATAAAATATTGATTTTTTTAAATATTCTATTGTAAAACATTATTTTACTTATAGTTTATTTTATTAAATGGTCTAGGTTAGTTTTTTGTTTAGTTGAGTTACCATTATTTTAGCATCGGTTTTAGTCCAGTAAACTAATTTAGGTATAATCTTACAATGTCAATTAGAAAATTGTTAGTAGTTGTATTAAGTTATGGCATATTTTGTTAAACTTATTAAAGTTATTTATATATCTATTATAAAATCATATTTTAAAAGATTATAAACTATTTTTTATAATCTGAATACCTACTAAGAAATTTCAATCAAAAACATTGCCATATATATAAAAATAGGTCTCAATTCTGGTGATTTAGGGTTCCTCCCTTGATCTTGTTTTCCAATAACAACATTCAAATATTTTACCAAGCGTCAAAAATTTAATTATTATTAGGTAAGTAATTCAATTATTCAGTATTTTGTCCATCTCATACTATTTTTCAATTTGAAGTTACGCATGCACGCAAAAAAAACAAACGCATTTGCAAAATATAAAAACAACTAGCGTAACATATATCGCATTTTTAGTTCACATAAATTTATATTCTGCATAGTTTCTAGCTACATATCTTGGTAATTTACCAAAATTTATATGAGTGTATGATAACGGTTGTGAAATTAATAATGTTTGTGTTAATAAAACCTATTTAGTACCTACAATTTTTAAATATCAAATATATTAGAAATATGAAAAAGTATGTGGGAGGGACATACCCGTAATAGATCGAACCACAGGCTATACTAGAACACTATAGTATAATAAAATTAAAAGAACAGTCAAAAACTAAAAAAGGATTTGACATTTCCTTACGAAAGTGTGCAGCCGCCCGGGCAGTTTGTATGGGAATGTCAATATTTTTTTCTAGTTTTTGACAGTTATTTTAATTTCATTATATTATTGTGATCTAGTATAACCCATGGTTCGATTTATTATGCGTATGTTCCTCCCACGTTGTATATTAAACAAAGCTTTTTCATATTTCTAATATATTTAATATTTAAAAATTGTGCGAAGTAGGTTTTATTAACACAAACATGATTAATTTCACAACCGTTATTATGTACTCATATAAATTTTTGTAATTACCAAGATATGTGGCTAGAAACTATGCAGAATATAAATTGATGTGAACTTAAAATGCGATATATGTTATGCTAGTTGTTTTTTTATTTTGCAAATGCGTTTGTTTTTTTGCGTGAAAAACTTTTTTTTTCACGCAAAAAATAAACACTTTTGTTGCTTTTACGCAATTATTAAAAAATCAATCCTAATAATTTTGTTGTGGAACATATACAACGATTTCATCTAAATATTAAATAGAAAATAAATTTAATGAAAAGAAAAATTAAATTCAAACTTTACAAATTTATTAAACTTTAAAAAAAAGTCAGTATTAATATAGGTTAACTTACTTGAAATCAAAATTTCTTGTTGAAATTAAACGGCAAAATATTACAGTCAGTAGGTTGCAATATCAAATACTAAAGTGAGTACTGACATATCACAACGGCTCTATTAAATATGCACTTTAGGGTTACTTTATATAAAAATGAAGCCATAAATAGTACTTACCATTTATGTAGTATTTATTTATTTTTTACTCACTGAAAAACATATAATCTTAAAAAAGCAAGTTCACTTTCTACATCTATTATCAAATGAACGCAATTACATTAAACGCTAATCTTGGTCAAACATTTTGTGGCAAACTATGAACACATAATTTCATTATATTTTGGAAGTAATTTAGAACTATTTATTCATACGGAACCGTTGTTTTATTATGTATTTACTCTTGACGTTTTATCAGTAATGCTGACAGGATGTTTTAGTGATAACGTCGAACTAACTATTAATACTTACTTGTATATCAAATAATATATTGTTCTACTTACTGAACTGCCTCCGTGGTGTAATGGTTAGAGCGTTTGGCTCATACCCGGAGGTCGCGGGTTCGATTCCCAGCGGGGGCAACGACTTTGTGTTGTTGTCCTAGTTTGGTTAGGACATTGCAGGCTGATCACCTGATTGTCTGATAAATAAGATGATCCGTGCTTCGGAGGGCACGTTAAGCCGTCGGTCCCGGTCACTGTCTTTGACATTGGTCGTTACCTAAAACCATGTCAGAGGCCTTAAGGCGGTTTAAAAACTCTGACACTAGTGTTAGTCACTAACACACACGATAAGAAGAAGAAGACTTAACTGTGTTTATAATATATTTTTGTACTTAGTTTCATGTCTTATGTTGATCTTAAAAAAAAAAAGGGAAGTGTACCAACTGCTTTTTCTTACCGCGCGTACTAAAATCCTGTAGCGGAAATATATTGAGCAACTGTCACTACTTAATTTATCTTAAAGCCCCTGGCTTTGTCTGTTGTGTAAATAAAAATACTACGGTTGAAGATACATACATACTATCACGTCTTTATCCCTAATGGGGCAGACAGAGCATTTTGGGTCTTGCGGCTCTGTGCAGAGCCTAGGGCCGCAAGACTCAAAAGCCACTTTTAGCGTCATGGTAGGCGAGAAGATGGAAAAGCAATCAATAAGGCGAGAAGTTGAAGATACAATTTACCAATTTAGTAAAATAAAAAACTTGAGAGGTGTCAACGGACACCCGGATGCAACGAAGTTCCTTTCGATTAATTAGGAGAGAGTGAGAGACAGACAGAGAAACACGCGCACGCCGCACGGCTTACAATTTTAGCAAAAAATGTCGTTACAACTTTTTGTCTTAATTTTTTCCGTCTAGCCTCCTTTCGCAACGCGCGATAAGGAACTTCGTTCCAAAAACAAGCTTTTTCTATAGGAATGTAATCTATAAAAATATATTAAATATTTATGTCTTACTCGCTACTTGTCTACTGTTCTTTTCTCATTGTGGTCATCTATCGAACCATAACTTAAAAAACTTATTCTGTTTTTAGAATTTGTTGCTATAGCGGCAACAGCAATACATCATCTGTGAACATTTCGACAGTCTAGGTATCACGGTTCATGAGATACAGCCTGGTGACAGACAGACGGACAGACGAACAGTGGAGTCTTAGTAGTAGGTAGGTTTTCACCTTTTGGGTATGGAAACCTAAAAAGATGGTCGTACTTGTATGGTATAATACAAGGAAATAAAATGTAATGTCATTCAGTTACGCATCTATTCTGACAAATAAAAATATTAAATTTAATATTTTTATTTAAAACATATTGTGATAAATATATAATCAGATTGTGATTTAAAAAACCAGCAACCTCGTCAAATCACCTAGGTTAGGTAGCGGACCCCGGGCTCTGAAGCGTTACCGCTGAGGATGCAAACAGGAATACGCTCGGATGATGGTGAGAGTGAATCAAAGAAGTCTTGTTTTTCAGACACCATCACAGCCTCAGAAACAGAAACTAAAGGGGATTGCCCATTCCCGGTTTCGCCCCTTAATATAGTGTATGAGCATGAAATAATGTTCAAAATTAGTTTATTATTTTTTTATTCAACATGTAAATTTTATGTGAAAAATCTTTGTGGAGATTTTATTTTTAATTATATTGGTATTTTATCGATATTAACTGATCCGTTAAGTTTACAAAGACACTCAGACGTAAGTGCGACGATGAAAGATAATGCTTGGTAATATGAAATACTGGGTAAGCACAAATCTATGAACATTTAGAACTGAAATTATAGTTATGTTGATTCTATGCGAATATTCTATATATTACACATAAGTAATTAATTTAAAAGTAGTTTAACTTTTGGGATGCAAATGGCAATGAAACTACGAGCAGGAATAACATTAAACATTTATTTAACAATATAAAAATGAAAACATGTTAATAGGTACTTTGAAATTGAAATACCTAACTTAAATCAGCATATCTTTTTAATACATTAGTCTGGTAAGTAAATATTATTTTTATTTTAATACATAAATTTTATTTTTTTAACAGCAATTTTGGCTCACCAGATTAAATTGTTGTATCAGTTACATTCTCTATACAGGCTGTTTTAGAAGTGCGAAAAAATTTAAGGACATGCTTAGATCATAATGTTACAGCTAGTGCTATAAAGAAATTTTTAAATACATAAAAAAGCAGTCAATTACTCAACTTCTTTGGAAATTTATTTTTTACTTGAAATTTTGATCAAGACCCAGCTATTCTTGGTCATGGACTGAGCTTGTCCTTCAAAGATAGTTTCGTCATTCTGAAACACCCTGTATACTATATACAATATTGTATACTGTATAAAACAAAATGTAATGTAGTTTAGTAACCTGACCTTGCTATAAAAGTATGTACACTGGAAAAATGTCTTCATGAATACATGCAAGTACTAAAACGTAACTATAGTATACTTAAATTGATCCCAACGAGCTATAATTCTATGAAAACATAATAGAACGCACATAATATTGATGTAGAATGGGCAAAAAATATATTGTTTTATTTAGTCCGTCAACAAGATTATCCAAAATAAAGGACACAATATTTTTTCGTTAGCAAAGTAGAGAAAATTCACAAAGATACAGCGCTTCTAAGTTTTGTAGTGGTGATTTAAGTCACCTTTGGTCAAAAACCTCACGCAAAATTTAAATGCGCAGTATCTTTGTAATTACTTGCTTATCAGAGAAAAGAAAAATGTGTACTTTTTAATAACCTAAAGGAAATCCTGTACTGTGCTACAGGAGAATGAGCATGTAAAGTAAATTAATTGTAATATTTCATTTGATAAACTTGTTTTCTCTTAGTTTGTAAGATTCTCCTTTAATAATTGTTTCTTTGTGGATACACACATATTTTGGATTGCGACCAGTTTTTAATGTTTTTAATGCTTTTTCTGTGGATTTTTGTAATAGTTGTAATCTGTTTTGTGTTATAATAAAATAAAATAAAAAATTAAAATCTATCTAATGAGCTGAAACATTATTTTTTGCTTTTATTATTATTATTCACATCCCTATTACCTAATTATAAGTACATTTAAGAGTCCCCTTACCCTAGGCCAAACTACACTTTGCCAAACAAACGTAGTCTACGTTTTATTTCGAAACGACATGCCCGATTTCGGCATAATTTCATAATTTCAAAGAAATTGCACATATTTAGGCATAGAACTGATTTTCACATTCAAAATAAAGATTTTAAGGAGAATATAGTTTATATATCATTTTTGACCATCACTATGGGAAACTTCTACATCCTTAGGTATATTTTCTGCCCGGTCTATAATTTTACCATCGAAAACCAATTATAACCCTAGATAATTTCAATTTCTTTATTATTACAAATTTTTACCCAAAATCTAACTTGTGGTTTCAAAATAAAACGTAGATTACATTTGTTCAAAATAAAACGTAGATTACATTTGTATAGAAAAGTCTAGGATAAGGGGATTCTTAAAGTATAATTATTACTCTGTGATTTAAGTAAGCGGCAAGTACTAACTTAAAACTATATCTCGTTTTCAGCCACAACTGTTACCGATGTTACTTTACACCAATGCACTGGAGCTCTGTAACACAGGTTTCTACCTTCAACAGGCTCCAGCCTCCTCCAATCTGCATGTAGCCACCCCAAAAATGTATTTTCTTTTCTTTCTTTCTTTTTTTTGTATGATTGTATGGAGGAAATAAACTACTTTTTTATTTTTTTTTTACCAATGAGAGTTTTAGTCACATAAGGCAGCACAGTGAAGTCAGGTCCAATAAGCTGCTATTATTGGATATACATTTAACGAAGCAAAATAACCTGTCAACTGACGGGCCAATGACAACAGTCGATTGGACCTGACGTCACTGTTATGCCACCACACATATTTTTGTAATCCCTCATTTCTGGAACAATCAGGGTTTGCTATATAACGCTACGTCATAGCTGATATTGTTACGATAGTAAAGAAATAATAGAATGCCTACGAAGTGGCAAAGCCGTTCCCGAAACAGATTCTTAAAATTATCACAGTCTCTTTCTGCATTATTACACTTTTTGTAGAAAAGGGATGCAAATAACTTCAAGTTTTTTTTTTTGGGAACTCAAGTTTTTAAGCATAAGCATTATGGAAATATAAACTTTAATTACGTGGCATTAGATTTAATTTTCAATATTTTTTTATATATTTCGCGGGCCCATTTAGCGCGAAGATAAAAAAGATACTTCTCCATAGAATTATAGATCACTGATTGACACAGACTCATAAAAATACAGCAAAATGATATTTTAACTATAACAAAATAAATTACGAAAAGTTTTTTTTATTAAAACCTTTTTTTACGAAAATTATTACTTGAAAGAAAATTTTAGATAACACTTTCTTTCACTTCTTCAATAAGTACAAGGTAAAGAAAGATAAAGAAATGGCCTTATTTGAGAAAACATAAACAAAATGGTTATAATGTATATACTAAAACAATTTTAAACTTGTATTCAGTCTGTGATACTGAACAACTTTTCCAAGAAACAATACGCAGTAAAATACAAAAAAACCCTTAACATGTTGACCGATAATATGAAAAGCAAAGAAAAATACATTTTTTAATCCCTGAAAAAGTTGTTCGCTATCATAGACTGAACCTTTCCTTCTAATTATTAATTCAAGTTCAAGATCTAATCTTCAAAATCTGGCAAATAATAATCAATAGTGCACATTATAAATACCAGTTTTTAATGTTAAAATTAGAAATAAAATATTACAAAAGTAAGATTATTTAATTTGATATTACTTTGAAAATATGAAACATAAAATATCTAATACTTATTAGCACGCTCATTCATAGCCCGCCACATGTATTTCTTAATATAGTACGTCTGATCTTTAATAGCCTCCAAAATCTGAAGATTCACTGCCAACAGTCTGTCATCGTCTGTCATTACTGGATGAGACACTAACTCTCCAATTTCTTTACTCTTTTGTATACACGGGATACCTTCTAGGGAATTTTCAGTTGTAGCCTGTACAATGACACATGGCCTCATTTTACTGAAGTGGTTATTGTAGTCGCTCAGCGCTGTACCTAACCATTCACATGAAAAATTGTTTTCGTCGACAAAAACTTTTAAATCAGATTTACCCATCCAACCTTTATAGTCAAGATAATGCATACCATTAGATCTAACAGAAAGAGTTTCTAAAGATTTGAGGTCTAGCAGTACTTTAGAGTCTAAATATCCAATATTATTGTACGATAAATCCAAATTTAGAAGTGAAGTTAACCCTTGGAATGATCCAAAGTCTACATTCTGTAATTCATTGTGTGATAAACGCAATGTTCTTAAATGCCCAAGGCGGTGGAATGCCCCGGGTCCTACTTCTTGTATTTGATTACCACTGAGATCCAAATAAGACACTGTTACTGGCAAGCGCAATGATGATGAATTCAAGAGTTCAATGTAATTTTTGCTCATGTCTACATGTTCGAGTTCCATCTGATGTTGAAGATCGACAAACTTTGCATCTGTTATGTTATTCGTATGCAAAATCAACATTTTCATTCGCAATCCATCCCCTAGAGGAATTGTTAGCCTTGACAGTTCATTATTCGACAAATCTAAAACACCACCATCGGGATGGAATATCTTTATATTAATGTTCTTCAAAATTTTGAACTCGTTATTGGTCATATTAACATGTTTCAAATTATAGTTATTCGTAAAAGTAAATTCTGGTATGAAATCCAAACGATTGTAGGAAAGATCTAGATTTTGGAGATTATTCATAGATGCAAAACTATCAAAGTACAGAGAAGACAAGAAGTTATTGCTGAGATTTAAATATTTGACAAACTCTAAATCGTTAGCATTAACAACAAAGCTAACTAATCTATTGCAAGATAAATCAAGGGATGTCAATCGAACGAGAGATTTGAACGCGTTATACTGAATGTCAGTTATAGAATTTTTGGACAAATCTAATTCAGTTAGTACATCAACATTGTTCTTACTAAAAGACCGTATGAACCTTGTAGACTCTTCGGATGTCGCATTGGGTATAGAAACAATATAATTTTCAGAAAGTACTATTTTACAAATAGAATTTTCACCAAAGTGCTCCCAGTGCCTTGAAAACAAACCTGTAGTTAAATTTTGTAGTTGATTTGTTGATACGTCAAATGTTTCTAAATGGTAAATTATTCTCAGAGACTCATCATCTATACTTTGCATTTCATTGTTTCTGATAAACAAATGTTTTAAATTCAGTAGATTATTTAGTGCTCCATTTAAATCAACAATTTTGTTATTACTCAATTTTAAAACTTCTAAATTGGTAAGATTGGCCAACACTTCATCATCTAGTTTAGAAATGTAATTGAAAGAAAGGTCTAATTCGACTAACGAAGTCAACTCCTGTAAGGTGTCATCAGGAATTTCTTCAATAGCATTGTACGCCAAATTAAGTTTTTTCAATTTATTGGGATGCGTTTCGAATCTGAACAAATCTTTAACATCATTCAATAGATTTCGAGATAGATCTAGATTTTCAAGACGATTAAGGCTATAAAAAGGTGAGTGACCAATACGTTTTATCTGGTTGCCTTTTAGATAGAGGTTTTGAAGTCGAGGCATGTATTGTAAAAAGGAGAGTTTGGTCTCAGGCCAGTTGCCTGATGCCCTGAGCGTAGTGATGGAGGCCAAAAAGTTGGTGTCGATGTTATGTTTGTCGAATCTTTGGGCTTCTGAGAGGACTAAGTCGACGTTGACGGGGTAGTTGGTGGAAGCCTGGCATTTTTCTGGGAGAGCGACGCCTTGTATGGTGCCGATGCAGAAGATGCGAAAGGCACAATTACCTGTGCTATAGATCTTGTCTCGGGGACAGTAGCACTGGATAGACGTTACCATCAACACGAAGACTATGACTTTTTCGACTGAAAAATAAACAAAATAATTATAATATTATTCATCTGAGTTCTATATTTTTATGGGTTTTGAAAAACTCTTGCGTACGAGTATTCTAAAGGCTGTATCAGATGAGGTTCGGAGCTATCTGCGAGGTACGAAGGAAACGGAAGGCGGAAATGAAATTTTATCAGTTAAATCCTCTTTTAAAGGGATATACCCTTCAAACGTTGGCATAGCAGACACAATAGTAAAACAATACATCAGACGCCCGCTCCGGGCGTCCGACATTTAAAGGGTTAAAGGAAACTTCATGAATTTGTCTAGAAAATGCACTGGCTTTAATTAAGCACAAGAATTAAATATCAGTAGGAGTTATTTCGGGGATTTTATATCGAGTAAAGTTTGTTAATTCAAATGCTAATTTGACTAGATAACTATCTTTTATTCAGATTTTGAAACATTATTTTCCAGTCTTAGATGGTTTTAAAAACTCAAAACCTTGGCCTACCAATCAATTGGATATCAATTGGATATTATGGAAAGAAACGTATTATATAAATAGACTTTCAAGCATTCAACCCCCATTACTTTTGAACCGCTGAACCGATTTCCATTAAACATACCTAGATAGGAACCTCGTTCAAGTCACTTAAAAAAACCTCATCAAAAGTTTTGTTAAGGAGCTTCGATGCCACAGACACCAAAATACTAGACACGTCAATATTATAACACCACATTTTTTCGCCAGGGGTTAAAAGAAAACATAGGAATTAGAAACATAGCATGTACAGCACCTTTATAAAAAAATGATTTGATTTGATATGATTTTGTAGTAAAGCATTGCTATACACTCTCGCAGTGATGCCAACTTAGCTAATTTGGAGCTAGATCTAGTGGCATTTTCAGGCCAGTTAGTGACTTTAAAAAATCTAATTTCATTTATTTTAGCGACTATGAACGTTTGTGATTATATTTAGCCATTTTCACTGCAAAGTTTGCAGTTTGCATTATACAGTGAATATTTCGCAGTTTTCTTGCTATAGTTGCCGTGTGGTTTCCGGCAGAGGGCATAAGGCCACTCCAAGCCCTCCCGTGGATGTCGTAAAAGGCGACTTAGGAAATACAAAGTAGTTACCTATTAGTAATCTGCATACAAGTAAAACAAAGCTTATAAACATCAATGAGATCTCTCCAATCCATCTGGCCAGCGAGAAGAGTGTAAACCAAGTCCGCTGGATACCCTGGCTATACGCATGGCTCTGGTAGTACATAGAGGGTCGTGCTCCTGCAGTGGAGACAAAAGGACCTGATGATGATGATTGCCTTGGTTGGCAGCACTGCTCTCGCGCTTCATTCAAGTGACCAGCCGTGCAGAGCATATAGCAGTAGCTGCCGTACGTGCATCTTCTCGACGTTCGCATCCCGTAACACAGAAGAAGTACCAGTATTCACGTACTGACAGTACTGACAGTACAGGGTCGTACTTGTCACTTGTCTTCTCACACGAGTACCCTCGGCGATACATAGCGAGAGCATTCGGCGTTACACCTACCCACAGGTGATCAGACGACCTGACCAAAGCTGTTGGGACGCACTGGATGCGGGACCCTCTTAATCGATATTTTGGAAATCTTTGGGAGAGTCTAGCAGTGGATGTTGTACACCCGAAATGATTATAATTAAAGAAAAATACTTACTTATAGCCATGGTGGATGCTGTGGTGATATCTAGGTGCTTCTTTCTCCCTCGATCTAAAACCAAACAAGAAATAAAATTAAAAATTGTAAGTACAACTCGACACAACTATATCTAAGAACTATCTTGATCGCGTCAACTTTTAATTAAAAAAAACGCATCATAATCGGTCCGTTCATTTAGTAGCTACAATTCCATGAACAGATAGACACGTTAAACTTTTAATAATACCACTCTTTTTGTATCGGAGGTTAAAAAGACAATCATAAATTGAAAAAACAAGATTATTTCCGTAGATAACAATATCAGATTCTTCAAAAATTGCACGAAAACGTTTCTTCAGTGTAGGACGTATTTTTGGGACCTCTGATCTTTGGCCCTATCTCCCCGTAAAGGATAAGGACGTAGTATTGTAAAATAGCACAAATAAATGACATTATCATCACTTAAAAGTTTCAAACAAGCGAGGTATTCTTGAAAAAGTAATCTTTTCATAATAACTATTTAAAAAATAGAGTTATATAAAAAAGAGCTCACCGTTCTCGCAGAATTATTGTCGACACAAAAATATTCAATTTTTAACAGGGTCTTTGATTTCTGTTGCGTCTTTGTCTTAGCTCAAAGTCCAACTGATGGCGTCCAATTTGATGCTTAGAATTTTGCTGATGGGACGAAATGGGAATATACTACTCGTATAAAACATAGACGAAGAAATCACAGACAGCTCAATGAATTCCATTATGTTGATGTTTTTGTCTGGAATGATCGTATTTAAACCAAAACTTCCATGTTGGTGTGGGAGAAAAGAAATTGTAAAAGTTGATTAAAGGAACTGGCGAGAATCATGTCATAGCATAGGCGATGTGGCAAGCTATTATAACTATCTGTTTATATATATTTATTAACAAAAGAAGTTTTCGTGGCTTCATTAGTTTTTTTTGATTTAATTTTATGGTCCTGTCCTTTTCTGTCCTTCACAAACTAATACATTGGTCAAAAAACTGTAAGTATTTAAAACATTGTTACTGTAGGGTTCCTCAGTTTTCATATCTTTGATTTTCTTTTTAACGGCTTCTGCTATTTAACTATTTGAGTCTTTAGCTCTTTTTTAATTTTGAACTTGATGAATATACTTTATTTGCTTAGTAAAGTAATCTTTTGACTGAAAATGTTTATCAAATAAATCTTATAATAGGAGGCTATATTGTCCTCATCAAACAAGATAAAAGTATCAAAATTCTTCCTGTAACTTCGTTCTTTTTACTATCTTTAGTTATTATTAAATAGTTATAGGGTTCGGTCCTTACATTTAGAAACATTTCTGCGAAATAATCTCTCATATGGACAGGGAGTTATTCCATAAATTAATACGTTAGTCGTACAACAGAGACATCATATTTCTAGTCAATCCAAATTAGACTTTATCATCATACGTTAGTGCTCAATGTTGCTTAACACTGAAGCGCGAATACGCAGTAACGTCCGTCTTGCTTACTGCTTTTGGAGTAACCCCTAGGCCCCAGGTTTTTAACATGTATCGTCATTAAATATAAATATATATATATATTTAATGTATAAATTTTATGTGGCTTTGCATCGTGAGATCTTAAAAAAAGTTCGTTTCCTTTATCCTACCTGCTGGTACATGTTATTATTTTCAGCGGGTAATATTTAAATATAAAATATCAATATGACAATTTTATCAATTAAGTATAACCTCTTCCGCTTTGCTAAATGTTGTTATTCGTCGCTTGAAAGATTGTTTAGGTACTTACGTAAGTATGTACGTAACCGTGATTCGAATTTTTTTCAAAAATAAAGTCACCAAAAATGTCTTAATTATGATGTTGACCCCAAGTAATAAAGCCACATTATATCTCTTTATCTTTTCCAACAGAGACTACAAAGATAGTGAAAACAATCATCTTCATTCAACTTCATTATTTTTATACATATAGTGCCGCTTCTGTTCAACGCTTACTCTATGGTTGATTGTTCATCAGTATTCGAATTCCTGGTAGGTAGCTTGCGATCAAAACATATACTTAGGTAGGTACTTACATAGTTTGTCTGACTGTATCAGTGAGTATGATAAATAAACCATATTTCTATTTTTAAGGTAGGTTTTCGAAGTTTCTCAATGTAGAATAAATTATAATCTAGTAATGCCTAGGCGACCAAACTTCGCTCTGTGCAAAATACTTTCGAAGAAAACAAGGTTCTCTATAAATAAAACTTATTATGATAGATCGTTTTATTAGAGATGAAGCCGATCGAGGGAATAGGCGAGATTAGCATCCCATCACTATGATCCCTTTCTCCATCTTAACGCCTACGTGGCCTTTGGCAGAGGCCAAAGGCCTCGTACAGCACGTACAGAACGATGGTGAGCAGACAGAGCCCAGGGCCATAAAACGCAAAGGGGTTGTAGTGCGTAGGCGACCAAACTTCGCTCCATGCCAAATACTTACTTACAAAGAAAACGAGATTCTCTATAAATAAAACTTACTAAGGTAGATCATTTTATTATAGATGAAGCCGATCAAAGAAATAGGCGAGATTATCATCCCATCACTATGATCCCTTTCTCTATCTTAACGCCCACCATCACGCTGTACGTGGCCTTTAGCAGAGGCCAAAGGCCACATACAGCACGATGGTGGGCAGACAGAGCCCAGGGATATAAAACTCAAAGGGGTGTTACGGCCCTGAGCTCTGTTTACCCCGTTAGAGATAAAGACGTGAAATGTTAAATCTTTAAATTCTTTAAGGTTTGGATCGACATCAAGAAGGTAGCTACCTACAAATCCTACTAATATTATAAATACAAAAGTGAGTTTGTATATTTGTTTGTTACCGCTTCACGCTTCAACCACTGAACCTATTTAGATGAAATTTGATATGGATATAGTTTGATACCCGGGGAAGGACATAGGACAGTTTTTATCTCGAAATTTCCACGGGGAGCGAAGCCCACGGACACAGCTAGAAAAAAATGAGTGAGGAACAAATAAAAAAAAATAGTTATTAAACAGTTTTATAAGTAAGAACAATATATTTTCTTTATTGTTTGCTGTACTTACCCTAAAAAGATTGCTTTCTCAGCATCACCTGTTGGTTGACTGGTAGAAAAGGCCTCAGGCCTTAAGTCCGCCATTTACATGTATTGTAATAAAGTTAAATAAATAATTAAATGAATAAGAAAATCTTACATTTGGAATAAAATTAGTTTAGAAACAGACACCAATCGTCTTATTATAAAACGAGAAATAACTGTTTAAACCATTAATTTTCCACCAAATAAAGTAGACAGTGACGAAGTAGTAGGTGACATATTTCATGAAGTCTTTTTAGGTGGATAATGGTTTAAACTAAGTACTAAAGTAATAGATATACGGACAAATTACACAAATTGAGCTAGCCCAAAGAAGTTTAAAGAGTCCCCCGACCCTAGACTTCTCCATACAAACGTAGTCTACGTTTAATTTTGAAACCACATGTCAGATTCCGGTAAAAATTGGTAATTGTAAAGAAATTGCAATTATCTAGGGTTATAACTGGTTTCCTATACTAAAATTATGAACTGGAAAGAAAATATAACGATTTAGAAGTTTCCCATACTAATGGTCAAAAATAATATAAAACACTATATTCTATTTCAAGTTCATATTTTTACCGTCGGAAACCAGTTTTAAAGCTAGATAATTGCAATATCTTTGAAATTACAAAATTTTGCCCAAATCGGACATGTCGTTTTGAAATAAAACGTAGACTACGTTTGTATGGAAAGTTGTATTTTGGTCTAGGGTACGGGGGACTCTTAAGACTCGTGTTGTGGGATACTAACTCAACGATACTATATTTTATAACAAATACATATATAGATAAACATCCAAGTCCCAGATCAATCTGAAAAAGATCATTTTCCATCTTGACCTGACCGGGGTTCGAACCCTCCTCCAGTGTGATAGCGTGACCTGATAAACACTAGGCCACAGAGTACCTATATTAGCAGGGCTTAGCACGAACTTTTATTTTGTTTCGTCTAACATTTCGAATAGGAGCTACATCCTTTGAGGTCGCAGATAGACTTAATACCTAATGTGTTCAAAGCGGGATAATTTAACCCTTTCACCGCGAGACTTTATATCATTTGCCGTGCCCACAGCGCGAGGCACGGTAAATCAAAAATAAATACTTATGTTCCAAACGAGCATTTTTTTGTCGGAAATATCCGACGTTCGCGGAATGGGCCTGACAATGTTAGTGAGATAAATCCAATACGCCATAGAGGTCGTGAAAAAAGTAAGTTACAACATTTTATAGACACATATTTATTCTTGAGATTAAGCTGAACCAAAGTCCTCAAATTCGTCGTAGTCGTCTCCATAGTCGACCGGAAACAGCGCAGCGCATTCTTCCTCGCCCGCCGTGCGATCCCGGCTTACGTGGGTGGGATTCAGGTCCATGAGCTCAAGGACTGCGACGTCCTTCTCTAGGGATATCATGAACACTATCTTTAGGTCGCTGAAAACAAAAAAACTTATTTTATACTAGCCGAATACCGCGACTATACCTATATATGAATGTATAATTGGTCCATTCGTTTAGGAGCTACAATGCCACGGACACATCTATACATATATAAAAATGAATCCCTATTTTCCTTGGTCACGCCGACTTACGCCATGACGCGTGAACGGCTGGATCAATTAAAATGAAATTTGGTACGAATATCGTTTAAGACCCGGGGAAGGTCATGGGATTGTTTTTATCCCGAAATTCCCACGGGGAGCGAAGTCCGCGGGCACAGCTAGTTTATTATATTATTATTTTACGTCTGTGAAATTGTGAATACGAGTTCTTTAGAGTCTAATTCCGTACCTGCAATCAAAGGTTGGTGTAGGTCCTTTGATTGCTTTAATGTAGCTTCTGTACTAAACACACAGACACGTCATACTTATAACACACCCGACTTTTTGCGTCTAGGGTTAAAAAAAACTTAAGAGGTGTCAAGGGACACCTTGATGGAACGAAATTCAAGAGAGAGAGACACAGACAGAGAAACACGCGCACGCCGCACGGCTTACAACTATAGCAAAAAATGTCGTTACAACTTTTGGTCTTAATTTTTTTCGTCTAGCCTCTTTTCGCAACGCGCGATAAGGAACTCCGTTCCAATAACATGTAAAATATAAATACCTATCTGTAAGCGAATCCATGGCGTCGAATTGTTTAACACTGTATGCAATATGAACCGCTTGGTAAGGCGTTGTCGCTCTAAATATACCCATCTGAAATGTGATCATGTAAATACGCAACATTTTAAATACAATAAAAACAATCATACTATATCACAGTAACTAATATTATAAATACTAAAGTTTGTATAGATGTTTATTTCCGACCTTCACCGTGTGGTTTCCGGCGGAGTACAATGAGACCACTCCAAGTCTTCAAGTGGATGTCGTAGAAGGCGATTTAGGAAATACAAGCTAAACAAAGCTTATAAACATCAATGAGATCTCTCCAACACGACTGGCCAGCGTGGAGAGTGTAGGCCAAGTCATCTGGTTGCTCTGGCCAAGTATGGCTCTAGTAGTACAGATAGGGTCATGCTCCTGCAGTGGAGACTAAAAAGACCTGATGATGATGATGAAACGGGTTGGGATGAAATTTGGCACGTAGATTGTAGGTAGGTTATTATGTGGATTAACTTAGGGGATACCTTTTATTTCGAAATAATGTAAGGCAGCATAGCTGAAGATGCAACTGGGACTAAACGTGTTATACCTTCCTAAATATTGATAAATTTTATAATGGTGGAGTTTTTCTGATATTCACCAACTGACTTTCAGTTTAATTAGTTTCGAACCACACACAGCGAGGTATGATGCCCGATGTATCTTGCGTCACGTTACGCGCCTGTATTGCGTTTCATACACGCCGAATTTTCATTGGTTTCGGAAAAAAATGTTGTATAATAATTGAATTCGTCTATCCAGATACGTTATCCAAATTTGTGTATGAGGTAAGATAAAAAAGTTGCGAAAATGATTTTCGATCGAGACCACGTAGTTACGCCCGTCCAAAACTACCGCCTGACCCAGGATGAACACCGGCCGGATTTTGCTTTCGAGTTTTAATTTTTTGTATTTGAATGTTTTATTTTGACAAGCTAATTAGGTCTTACTAACGATCCTTATGAAGTGGCCACCGTATAGAATTTATACCCACCATTTTGACCACAGTTTGACCCATAAAAGATTCCTGAAGAAGAAAATATACTTACATGGATGACGTACTTCCTGAACTCCTTGAGAGCCTGTACCGCTTCATGCCGCTTGTTTATGTCAAGCATCACCAGCAAGTGTGGTGGAAGATATTCAGGCTGGGGAGTCACGCATTCCAGCACCAACTATCAATATTTAAAATCTTTTGTGACACATATATCCGTCTTTTTAATGGAGCAAACAGTAATGATAAAGGCTAAACCTAGTTCTAGCCAAAGATAAGTAGGATACACCTAAGTGTAGCCATCTGAGACCGGCTACACCTAGTTCTAGCCGGCCAAACCTAGGCGTAGCCGCATTTCGGGTTTTAGCCGTAACATATTCAAATAATAAGGTTTGGTAGTGGGGTTATAAAAAACTTTAAATAATTCATAAAATCGGGTCTGCTGGAAGAAATTTCTTTAGAAATAAGTAGCACCTATGTACTATGTTTACTTTTATAAGGTTTTATTTGTAACTTTTTCAAGTGTACATGAATCAATTCAAAAAATAAATGAAACATTTAAAAAATCAACATCAAAAAAATTAACCTTACAATTTTACTGTAGTTTTTAGGGTGTAATATAAGTCAAATTTTATACATAAGTAGGGATACAATTTATGTGCAAGTATTTTCTTACTGAAGGAAATAGTATAGCCAATCCGTTCACTTTAGCTATATCATTCGGGGGAGCGTAGAAACCTGGGATAACCAGGTCTGGAGGAGGGAAGTATTCATCTTCGTCTTCTTCACTGCTTTCTTCCTCAATTTCCTCTGATAACTCCTAAAGTAACAAAGACCACAGCAGTAAGTATGAGTCCCAGTTTTGGGCAAAAGCCTCCCTTTGTCATGTTTAGTCTCTCATACACATGCGATAGATGACTTATTGTTTGTAGACCTTGGTTGTAGACCATTTTACCCACTTCAAACTGATTCAAGTATAAAGTTCTTAGCTTTGAAGAAAAGATTTCCTGACTAGTAAGACTTGGCTGAGTAGAGTTCAGGATTATAAGAGTGGGTTCTCGTTAAAAGTACCTTAGTACTCTCTCTCATCTTAGTGTATATCTAGTCGCTACCTAAGTTATAATGCTGCGAAACCTGGGGTCTGGTTTCCTGCATTTATTTCTCTACTTCAGAGTGTATTGAGTATCCTTGATTGAAAGACCTAGACGAAAGTCTTTGATCAATGTAAGTTACCCTTATTTATTTATTTTTATTTTATTTATTTAACTTTATTACAAATGTAATAGGCGGACTCAAAGCCATCTACCACTATCTACTTTATCTAACTTATTATGGGTATCATAAATAAATAAATATACATACATACATACTATCACGTCTTTATCCCTAATGGGGCAGACAGAGCATTTTGGGTATATAAATAAATATACAGGGAAAAATTACACTGATTGAGCTAGCCCCAAAGTAAGTTCGAGACTGTGTTATGGGATACTAACTCAACGATACTATATTTTATAACAAATTCATATATAGATAAACATTCAAGACCCAGGACAATTTGAAAAAGGCCATTTTCCAACTTGCCCTGCCCGGGACCTCTGGGTGGCAGACTAGCATGGTGACCACTACGCCACGGAGGTCGTCATAAAAAAGCCACTTGAGAAGACTATGCTCCGCGTTTCAGTACGTGCAATAAACCTGTAATTTCCTTGGCTGCTAGGGATTCTAGAAATAATCGTAAAACAATCAATGTCTGTGTCAAAAATGATACGTCATCAAACTCATAGTATTGGAATTATCTTTGCATTAAACTACCAGCTCTTTCAACACCAGACTATATACAGATACCACACAAAAATAGGAATAAAACTCACTTCTGGAATTGGAATGCTCAACTCTATGTCTTCGTCGTTA